>OW028673.1:16672500-19435000 GCA_932294315.1 Epinotia nisella | reverse complement strand
TCATCATCATCATCATATCAGCCGAAAGACGTCCACTGCTGGACATAGGCCTCCCCCAGAGAGTTCCAAATTGACCGGTCCTGCGCCACCCGCATCCAGCGGACTCCCGCAGGTTCACATAAACTTCATGATTTTGTGCAGGTAGTCCCTTCAGTAGGTAAAGCAAAACTATACATTATATTGCCTTAGCTTTCATTTCTCAGAAGCTTAATTAAGTTGTGTAACTCCGTTAGAAGACTGGTCGCTGATTGATCTGCCTGTTGGATTCGTCTGGCATAATTGGCATAAATACCTACGTAGATTTTTATTAATAGTATTTTATGCAAAAGGTTGTATAAGATAATAGCTGCCAATGCAAGTATCGTAGAGGGTTTTAGATATAACTAGGCAGGCAATAGGGTAGTTTTCTCCGTCTATATATATATATATATATATATATATATATATATATATATATATATATATAATTGTCTTTGTCCTGACTGACTCACTCATCAACGAACAGCCGAAACTACTGGGGCTAGAGAGTTGAAATTTACACCCGAACTACATTTTATAACGTAGACGACGGATAAGAAGGAATTTTTCGAAATTCCACCCCTAAAGGGGTTAAATAGGGGTGCAAAGTTTGTACGGGGGAAACTTTTTTTTTTAGCTACAGTTTTAAGACTTTGTAGAATGATTACCTATTAGAATACAAAGAAATGAATTTCAGCGTTTTGGAAAATTCCGCCCCTAAGGGGGTTAAAAAGGGGTGCAACGTTTGTATGGGGGAAACTTTTTTTTTGAGCTAGAGACTTAAAATGATGTGGGAAGATTACTTATTAGAATACAAAAAAAGTACTTTCAGCGTTTTGGAAAATTATACCCCTAAAGGGGTGAAAATAGGGGTGCAAGGTTTGTATAGGAGCAACATTTTTGTTAAGCTAGATATTTAAAACGTAGTAGAAAGATTACTTTCCGAACCGGTGGTAGTTTATTGACATTCATAGGTGCATGTAATATGCCTAAATTGAAGAATAAATCATTTTGACTTTGACTTTGACTTATAAGAATACAAAAAAAGTACTTTCAGCGTTTTAGAAAATTCCACCCCTAAGGGGGTCAAAAAGGGGTACAACGTTTGTATGGGGGAAACTTTTTGTTTTAAGCTAGAGACTTAAAACTTTGTAGAAAGATTACCTCTTAGAATACAAATATAGTCCTTTCAGCGTTTTGGAAAATTTAGCACCTAAGGGGTTAAAAAGGGGTGCAAAGTTTTTATGTAGCAAACTTTTTGTTTTGAGCCAGACTTAAAACTTTGTACAAAGATTACTTATTAGAATAAAAATAAAGTCATTTCAGCGTTTTAGAAATTTCCGCTCCTAAGGGGTTAAAAAGGGGTGCAAAGTTTGTATGGAAGAAACTTTTTTTTTAGCTAGACTTAAAAACTTTGTAGAAAGATTACTTATTAAAACACAAATAAAGTGCTTTCAGCATTTTGGAAAAGTAATATACAGTAGTTACCACCGGGTAGAACAATATTTTTTCTTGAATAACGGGTACTTATTCGATATTTTTCCGGGTACTAGTCATAATGTTATACTTACATGTTTTTACTTATAGAACGGGATCTTAGTCTCGTCCTAGGGAGGGTATACAGTGAGTCAACCCTGGGGGACAGTGAATCCGGAGAGTATTTCAATATAATATGTATAATAAAACATGTTATAGCGGCGATTTTAAATAAATATTGTCGAATCAATAGGTATTTTAGGTTACATACGACACACTATGTAAGTAATTGAAATTAACATAAAATCACAATAGACAGCCAAAATCCTGCTAATACTATAAATGCAACAGTTTGGATGTTTAGATGTTTGTTACTCAATCACGTCACGCTTAAACGGCTCAACCGATTTGGATGAAATTTTGCACGAAGATAGTTTATAGCCTGAATTAAAATAAAGGATAGTTTTTATCCCGGGTCCACGCAGACGAAGTCGCGGGCGGAAGCTAGTATAATCTCTTTTTTTTAAATAAATGCGAAAAAAATAAAGTTAATGCTAAAAAAAACTTTTAACAATTAAAGCTTTTAAGCTTCAATTTTAATAAACCAAGTGTATCTTTCTTGGCGGTTATAAATACCTACCATTATGTTATCTCAAGTCTAAGATTTATTTTATTTAATCGTATGGCAGTAATATACTATAAAATAATTTTCAAATTTTGCATCCATAGGATTACGTCACTGTCGAGGGTGAACAAGTCTGCCGGATTACCGTCGTATTTACTGAGCGGGCAGGTCTTGATGATATGCTCAATGTCTTGCACCGCGGCCCCACAATCGCACCTCGGAGACTCTATCTGAGATTACAACTACTTAATGTCACTTTGGTTACCATTAACTTCGATACGAATTAATAAAATATATTTGTTCGAGCCACTGTAGGTCTTGTAAATTTGGAAACGACCCATTGCGCCTTGTCATTTTAATTTTATGGTGCAACAAGAAAACCTTAATTTTGTTGGGCTACTATTTAACGGCACATCAAAAAAAAACCTAACAACCTAAAATACTGCTTTGCACACCTACAATACTAATCGTTCACCAACATGCGGTTTTGAGTGCACGTCAGTATTTTTTGGTGTGCAGTAAGAATTTTATTGGTAATCGATTAAATATATCCCATTTTGTTGTAGCAATCCCTAATTAATACGTCCTTCGAGTGATATTATGATAATGAATCCCTAATTTGCCGTCATACGAAACCTTAATAAATACCATATAATAAGTACATAGAAACTCGCTCAGATATATTTACTTTTGTACCCTACTAGCTTTTGCCCGCGGATCATCTACAAAAAAGGGGCATCTCAGTAGTTTGACCCATATGTTCCAACTGAATTGCAATTTGGCACAAATACTTTCAAGAATTTTCATGTCCACAATGTTAAATTTTAAAATTGATGCCATTTTCGTAATTAACGTCCCAAAAAACCATAAAAACGACACCTATTTTGATATTTTGGACATTTCAACCCCATCGCACCCCAACAGGAGAGATGGTATTTCACGTCCACCGTATTGGATTGTAAAATCGTTGTTGTTTTCGTAATCAGCGACCCGATAAACCATAAAAACGATACCCATGTCGATTTTCAGATATTGTCACCACATTCCTCCCGTTTAGGGGTTGAATTTTCAAAAAACCTGAAACACGTGTTCACTCATTTATTGTTAGAAATACTTCTATGAAGTTTCGAAAGAAATAATCTAACTAATTTTGTTTCCACATACAAACTTTGGACCACCATTTCACCCCCTTAGGGGTTGTATTTTAAAAAATCCTTTCTTAGTGCACCCCTTGACTTTATATGGAACCTACGTGTCAAATTTGGAATCTCTAGAACCAGAACTCCCAAAATACAATAAAAACGACACCCATATTGATATTTTGGACATTTCAACTCCATGGCATTCCAACAGGGGAGATGGTATTTCACGTCCGCCATATTGGATTTTAAAATCGTTGTTGTTTTTGTAATCAGCGACCCGATAAACCATAGAAATGACCCGATAAAACAAACTTTGGATCCCCATTTCACCCCCTAAGGGGTTAAATTTTGAGAAATCCTTTCTTATTGCACCCCTACGCCTTATAAGGAACCTACGTGCCAAATTTGGAATCTCTAGAACCAGCGGTTTGGGCTGTGCGTTGATAGATCAGTCAGTCAGTCAGTTTCTTCTTTTATATATTTAGATTGACCCGAGCGCCGTAGTGACTAGATTGGAAGGGGTGATAAGTTATCGTCCCTTCCAATCTAGTCACTGATAACCTGGCCGAATCTACTGTGTAAAAGACGCAGTTATATCCCTATGATTTCTATCCAATATGGCGCTGACCAAATATACCCACGTGACCCTCTGTCCACCCACCTACTTACCCTACTTAAGTAAGTGCTTAATTTTGTCCATGATTATAATCATCGGCTTTGGTGTGGTTCCAGAGACAGTGTATTGCAACGCGACTTTCGATTCATATCTGTGCTGGCCACCCACTGCGGCGGGCGCGGAGGCCCGCCAGCACTGCCCGCCGGCCCGCCTTAGCGACACCACACGTAAGCTCACCCTGTTTACCGTACCGCCATTATACACAGGCCCGCCAGCTCTGCCCGCCGGCCCGCCTTAGCGACAGCTCACATAAACTCACCCTGTTTACCGTACCGCCACTATTCACAGGCCCGCCAGCTCCGCCCGCCGGCCCGCCTTAGCGACAACTCCCGTAAACTAACCCTGTTTACCGTTTACAGGCACACAGCAAATAATTTTGAAATTTCATCAACTGCTCCGATACTTCAATATTTTTTTAAATAATATTCCATTTTCTCTTTCATTACCGGTATCCTTCAATTTCAAGTAACTCACGCTTACGCAAAATAAAAACCAGCCTTCATACAAGTATGTAAGAGACTTTTGACTACTGATGTAAATTGACAACCCTGGTATACAAACGCGAACTCCCCCCTCTATCATCCCTGTACAACCCGTTCGTAACACCTAATCTCCCCATTTATGACCCAACTGACCCTGTCGTCGCCCCAACTCACTCCTTAATACACGTCTACTCACCCCATAAAAATCCTCAATTACTGTAGAATCGTTTTCTATGTTAAAACCATTCATCATAAATTTAAGAGATAGTGGTCCTACTTAAAGCAAGCCGCACAGTCATAGTAGGGACCAAACTGAGTGATTTGACCCGCAGCAGCGGAAGTTTCACCCCTTAGGAACAGAGATGGCGCCACTTCTTTAAAAAAAAACATAAAATTGTACAAGCTAAACGAATAGGCTAATTTCAGTGTTTAATATCTCAAATGAAAGCTCATTATATACACTCCTTATAAAAATATAAAAATAATTCAAAGCAGAAAATGGCAAGTTAAGTTTTTTTTTGTACTATATTGGTAGTTTTTACTTGATTTCATAAAATAAATTATACAATATGTATATTTTTATGTATGATTAAATTACTAGGTAAATAACAAGTATTATAAAAAAAATCGACACCAATACCTTTCATACTTCATGAAATATTAAAGTTTAATTGTGAGCGTCATTTTTTTAAAACATATTTTAAAAAATTATACAATCTAAACAAATGGACTAATTTTCAAGTATGTAATATCTCAAATGTAAGGGCATTATATAAATTGCGTACAAAAATAAAATATACCAAATTATAGTAGCAAAAAAAGGCTTATTAAGTTTTTTTTTACTTTTTTGGTAGTTTTTACTTCATTTCATTTTAAAAATGCATGCAACATGTATGTTTTAATGCAGCTGACTCTGTCTAGGGCCGCCTCCTTGACCTCCTTATACGTCGTGACTGCTACTTTTTCTTTTATTTGTTTCACGAAACTTATTTCCTTTTCTCTTCTACTCTTCTCAACACTTCTTCGTTTGTGATTTTTTATGACCAGCTATTTTTCTCCATTCTACGCCAACACTTTCCGTGCTTCTAAATATTCTTTATCTCTTTGAGTCATGGTCAACGCTTCATATCCATGTGGTATGCTCCATATAAAGATTTTGATGTACTTTCTCTTGGTTTTCTGGGATATGCAGTGAGTAGGTACTTTTTATTGTTGAAAGCATATTCTGATTTTTATGTCTTTCGCACATGTCGAGTCTACTGTGATGGATGACACTGCCCAAATATTTAATAGTACATTGTGTTACAAGTACGGTAAGATAAGAATTACGAACGAGAGTCTATTAGAAGCCCGACGCCGAAAGCAAGGCGATTTCATTAGTAACAATTGTAGCATTAAAAACATTATGTGTATTCTCGACCTCTCCCGTAATTTGCTTTCAGTTTCAGAATTAACTAAACATGGTGATCAAGTCATATTTAATGGTGATGAGGTTGAGGTCAAAAGCAATGGACAGACAATAAAAGGAACTCAGGAAACCACAGGTCTGTTTACACTCGAGCTACCTAAGAAATTTACTGAAGAAACTCTTCTCAGTAAGAAGAATGAAGACAACTCGGCTATTTCATGGCATAAAAAAATGGGTCATCCTGGTCAAGGTGCACTGCAAAATTTTATTAAAGCAGCCGATCGCATAAAAATGAAGAACACAACGGAAGAAGAAGATAAAATATAGGCTAGTTGTGAGGTGTGCATTAAAGCTAAGCAAACGATATTTCCGTTTAACACTCAAAGAAAACGAGCAAAGAGACTTCTCGAAATACTCCATACAGACGTATGTGGGCCATTAGAATTGGAAACATGGGATAAAAAACGATTCTTTCTAACAGTGATCGATGACTTCAGGAACTACACAAAAGTGTATCCCTTAAGAAACAAAAGTGAAGTTTCTAATCACATAAAACATTACATAGAACAAACTGAAAGAGAAAAGAAGGAAAAAGTGTCTTCGATGAGATGCGACAACGGTGGAGAGTATTCCTCTAAAGAATTCCAGGATTGGTGTAAAGAGAAAGGTATAAAATTGGATTATACTGTACCATACTCAGCACAGTTAAATGAAAAAGCAGAAAGATTTAATCGCTCGCTGACAGAAAAAGTACGATGCCTCCTTTTTAATGCGAATGTTGCAAAAGAAACGTGGGGAGAAGCCCTGTATTGTGTAGTCTATCTACTAAACCGATTACTAAGTGAATTCATCAACAATCTAACTCCTTTCGAACTATGGAATAAACAGAAACCAAACCTTGCTAACATCAGAAGCGTATGCAAAGGTTCTGACACCCATAAAAAAGTTAGATTCTAGGTCTCGTAAATATACAATGGTTGGTTATACTAACAATGGATGTCGGCTGTGGGATGAAACAAGAAGGGAGATAATCGTGGCGCGCGATGTTATATTCAGTTGTAATGTCGCAAAGAACGATAATAAAAAGTTGAGCGATTCTATCAAAATAAACATCTTCGCAGATGAAAATGTGGAACAAGAAAGCTTTGGTGATTCTATTGAAATACATCTTTGCAGATGAAAATGTGGAACAAGAGAACTTGGAGGCACAGATTACTGAAAACCGACAAGGAGTTATTGAGACCCAAGCAGACGAAGAGATGAACTAAAACCAAAATATTGAAACAATAGATTTCGAACCAGAAAGTAACTATGACAGCATTTTAACTGATTCTGAAGACAATCAGAATATAGAAGTCCAACCAGACGTACCAAAAGTAACAACAAAACGTCGAAGAAGTATAAATAACCCTGTAAAATACGATGATTATGTCCTAGTACTGACTTTCAATGAAGTCATGAAAGCCCCTGATAAAGATAAATGGAAGAAAGCAATTGAATATGAACTAAAATCCTTGAAAGACAATGGAGTCTGGAAATTAGTTGATAAAGAAAAAGGTGCTAACAAAAATATACTGCCCAATAGAGGGGTATTCAGAGTAAACGAAAATGGATCGTATAAAGCAAGATTGGTCGTACGAGGAACAAAGGGAGACAGATTTTGACGAAATATTCAGCATCGCAGTCTGCCATAAGATCACTGTTTGCCATCGTAGCCTCTAAGAATTACAATTTTATGACGTTTGACGTCAAAACAGCGTTCCTCAATGGCGTCCTTAGAGAAGATGAGGAGATATTTATGAAAATAACCCTCGGTGTTACTCAAGAAAGCGACAAAATTTGTCAGCTTGTAAAGTCGTAAAGGAAAAGATGGAACGAAAAATTCCTTAAAACTATGTCAGACGTTGGTTTTACTCAAGCAAAGAACGAACCCTGCATTTTGAAGAACAAAGACTCGTCAATTATTATTGGTATATGCGTTGATGACGGAATAATAATAGGCCCCGATAAAGAAGAAATAAAACAAACTCTGAAGAAAATCAATTCGAAATTTGAGATTAAGATATATGAAAGACCAACGTCTTTTTTGGGAATGGAAATAACCCAAAATAGTATAGGTATATGTCTGACGCAAACAGCATATGCAAAACAAATTGTCAAAAAATATAACATGGAAGATTGCAAACATGTGGCTACACCTTGTAGACAAGATGAAAACTCTATTGACAAGTTAGAAAAACAGGATCAGAAATTTCCTTATCGAGAAGCAGTCGGTACGTCGGTAGTCTTCTCTATCTATCCACTAAAACGCGTCCAGATTTGGCTTATGCAGTCGGAAAGGCCAGTAGAAATATGGAAAACCCTGATCGTAAAAAGCTGTAAAAAGAGCAGTAAGGTACCTGGCAGGCACCTTAGTAGAGGGTGTATGCTATAAAAACAACAAGGAACTAGAATTATATAATAGAATAATAAACAAGACGCAGCACTACGGGCTACATTATCATGTTAGATGGTGGACCAGTGGCATGGTGTTCTCGCAGACAGCCCATCGTGGCCATGTCTTCGACGGAAGCTGAATTTATTGCTTTAAGGAGTCCACGTTCCTCAAATCCATGCTAATTGATCACAACCTAAATATCCCCATCACTTTTAAAATTGACAATCAGAGAGCTATTCAGCTCATAAAAACTGGTATATTTAACAAACGGTCGAAACACATTGACGTGCGCTATCATTACATCCATGAGGTGTATGCTAATAATGGTTTAAAAATAGAATATTTCTCTTCTGAAAATCAAACCGCAGACATCTTAACCAAAGCCCTAGATAAAATTAAGTTTATGAAACATAAAGATAGCATAATATATTTATGTTAAAAGAATTTTGGTGAGGTAGAAGCCTTTCATTGCTCTGGTTAAGGGAACCAAATAATATGCCGTGTTATATCTCTGTTTAACAGTTTGTTATTTATTATTGTTGTCAACTGTGTAATTTGATTTGAAATGACGTTTCTTATCTTTAGACCATAAATGAACAACCACAGAATGCTAACTTTAACACAGTCAATCTGTCAATAAAAACAAAGATTATATAGTGTGACAATACTTGACAAGTGTTAAAGGTTACATATTTTGTAGTTATTTTATATGTAATTTTATATTTGTATTTCATTTATAAACATAAAATTAGGAGAGGGTGTTAAATATAAGACATCCATACTGTAATTTGTATTTGAAGTTTATAATGAAAATAAATATATCTCACTCGCTCAAAAGTCGTTTCATGTACAGTCGCCATCAGATATATCGGAGCGGCGAAAGCGCTCACAAATATCTGAACACGTCGCTATTGTCGAGGCATTAGAGACGTGTTCAGATATTTGTGAGCGCTTTCGCCGCTCTGATATATCTGATGGCGACTGTACATCAGTACCCGATGATGATGATGCTGTCCTGACCGATTTCGGCCACAGCGACTGTGTTCTCGATTTTATATTAACGATTAGCAAAATTGTTCTACTCTCTGGTGCACTCTCATGTGGCTTGCAAACCCTACCTTTTTCAGTACCTACCTACCACAATCATGAACAGTGCGCGCCACGTAATTTGCGTCTTAGAGCTATAACCCCATACCACCAACAACAACCATAACCATATGAACTTCGAAGTTCGGGTATCTCCATCTCTATCGCATTTACATTACTCGAGTGACAGGGATGCAGATATACTCGTACGAACTTCGAGTTTCGATTTTCGTGGTAGCGCCGCTGATCTACCTACTATAGTAGCGAGCGTCGCAAATGTGTCAACGGGTGTGCGGGAGACGACTAGAGGTCAACTTCAGAGACGCAAATTTATGTGGCGCGTATTGTACCTTGGCGTTCATAGCCGCAAGAACACTCAATAACATCGAGGAAATACTCGTCATGTTATGTATGCACCCAGATTTTGCATACCGTCAGTGCGGGCCGGGTGGGCTGTGGCTTGGGCGCCGGCCCAATGACTCCAGCCCCCTGGGGTGGACCAACTACACCCCCTGCTTCCCGCTAGAGGTCCAGAACCTCTTCGTCAAGGTCTACGACGATGAACGAGTTGCTCAGGTATATAGATAGGTACCTACTGTACTCCTTCTATCATTTAAAATAAAGGAAATAGATATATGACAGATAACCATACAATTTATTTGACAGCTCAAATTCGAAATAGCGCAGCGCACTAGATACATGGAAATCGCTGGCTTCAGTTTATCCCTCATCGCCTTGGCCGTATCCCTTGTTATTTTTTCGCACTACAGGTTAGTAAAATTTTATGCTGGGTACATATCACATTTTTTCAATCGCAACACTGATGGATTATATTTTCATTCTTACAAGTGAAAGGATTGTACAGCAAAATCCCCCAATTTTGTTTAATGGAGAAAATCATGTCCTGTTGTACATCAGGATATCCCAAAAACAGGGTTGAAAACAATTAGCAAAATATGTTATCTTTTGGATACTCTAATCCTCTAAAAGCACCGACATTTGTGGAATGAAATCATCTCAGAAGAGAAATTTGTCCCAACACTTTTGGGTGATTGATGAACACTGGGGCAACGGCTATGTTATTAGTTATATTGACAAGTTAACCATGTGCTGGACTGGTACTTGTAATACTGTGTGTAAACGTTTTTGCTAAATAAATGTCTTATGTCTTATGTAACGCTCCGCTTGGTGGCTAGGTCCTTACGGAACAACCGCACCAGGATCCACAAGAGCCTATTCTCTGCGATGGTGCTGCAAGTGCTAATCAGGCTGACAGTTTACATCGACCAGGCGCTCGTGCGCAGCTGGCGCGGAGACTACGCGCCCCACGACAACGCCACTCTCAGGGGCATCGACAACATGGTGAGGATGTATGGGGCACGGCGAACATATAATAGCAAGCTACTCGTAAATTGTAATAAACTAAGTATGACGGAATAATTCGTTACTTATATCATGTAAACAGCAGTTTATTATTAGAATTATTTTGCGTAAGTAGGTAGTACCTATCTAAAATACTGATAAAATGATGAATGGAAGTGCACTTTTAACTTAACGTATGGCAAAAGTATATTTAGGTATATTCATTCCATTTATTTTGTTCGTACCATTTATGTACTCGTACTTAACTAAGTAATTCTGAAAAATCTTAGCAAATACATGAACAGACTAAACTGGTTCAAGAAGAGCCAAGTGATATTTATATAAATAGGTACATGAACAGACTAAACTGATTCAACAAGAGATAAATGATATACAAATACATGAACAGACTAAACTGATCCAACAAAAGACAAATTATATATTTATTAATATATGAAACAGACTAAACTGATTTAACAAGAGACAAATGATATATATAGGTACATTAACTGACTAAACTGATTCAACAAGAGACAAATGATATATTAATACATGAACAGACTACACTAATTATATTATTAATACATCTCACTCTGTATTTATGTTTATTTCTCTCTCGCCTATCCTAATAATATATTAGTATGTAGTTTATATATTAAAATTGTATGACGTTTCCGTGAGTAACCAACGGTACTGGCTGAAAATCAGCGCTGTAGGTGTCTGACACCTTAGCATAAGTGTCCGGTTCACTGCCGCAGAGACACACTTTGTTTCATGTTTTATATGTTTCTCTTGTTTATTTTATTGTTTAATATGTGTGTCCTGTGTGTTTGTGAATAAATGTATCTTTCTTTATTTCTAATTCAACAAGAGACAAAATGATATATATATGTATATACATGAACAGACTAAACTGATTCAACAAGAGTCATCTATATATACAGGGCGTCCCACGGCTATGCCACATGGAGGGAAAGTGTCTTGAATATTGAAGATGGAATATTTTACTGAAAGAATACATTATTTTAATTTAAAAACCAATCTAAACTGCATTCATAGATTTTTAAATAATTACATGGTTGAACCGAGAATCAAATCCGCTACACGAGAAAAAAAAATACCCTGTAGCTTTGTCATACCGATCGAAAGGCTTCATCATAAGGATTATTTTTGCTAAATAACATAGTGTCAGAAATACACAAAGATCATGAATTTTAACATTTTTAATTCAAAATTAATCAATTTAATTTATCAAATGCTCAAAATGTGTGCCATTCTGTTGAATACAAAGTCGCACTCTGTTGATTATTTCGCTCCCTGTAGATTTTTTGATCATGTTGGGGTGGATATTTAGAATAATACGTCTAAGTTCTGCTTGTAGCTCGTGGATACTTTCATACTAGTTCTTGTAAACGATTTTTTTTTACATAACCCTATGTCAGCCTTTCATTTTTCTGAACAAAATTTCACATTAAATATTAAAATTCATGGTCTTCCTTTTATTTCTGACACTATGTTATTAAGCAAAAAATAATTCTTATGATAAAGCCTTTCGATCGGTAGCTACAGAGTATTTTTTTCTCGTGTAGCGGATTCGATTCCCGGTTCAACCATGTAATTATTTAAAAATCTATGAATGCAGTTTAAATTGGTTTTTAAATTAAAATAATGTCTTCTTTCAGTAAAATGTTCCATCTACAATATTCAAGGTACTTTCCCTCCATGTGGCATAGCCGTGGGACACCCTGTATAAAAGAAGACTTCCTGACTGACTCATCAATGAACGCATAGCTGAAACTACTAATGTTAGAGATTTGTTTTTTGCACAGTAGGTTACTTTTATAACGTGGGCTAGGGATAAGACAGGATTTTTCGAAATTCCACCCCTAAATGGGTTAAATAGGGGTGCAAAATTTGTATGGGGGAAACTTTTTTTTAGCTAGAGTCTTAAGACTTTGTAGAAAGATTACTTATTAAAACGAAAATTAAGTAATTTAAGCATTTTGGGAAATTCCACCCCTAATGGGGTTAAAATGGGTGCAACGTTTGTAATGGGGGAACTTTTTTTCAGCTAGACACTTAAAACTTTGTAGAAATATTACTTATAAGAATACAAAAAAGTACTTTCAGCGTTTTGAGAAATACTATCCCCAATAGGATTAAAAAGGGGTGCAAAGTTTGTATGAGAAGTCCTAACCGACTCATCAACGCACAGCCAAAACTACTAATGTTAGAGAGTTGATTTTTGCACAGTAGGTTACTTTTATAACGTGGGCTAGGAATAATACAGGATTTTTCGAAATTCAACCCATAAAGGGGTTAAATAGGGGTGCAATTTTTATATAAGGGATACTTTTTTTTTGAGCTCAAGTCTTACGACTTTGTAGAAATTATTAAATAAAGCAATTTTAGCGTTTTGGAAAATTCCGGCCCTAAGGGGGTTACAAACGGGTGCCACGTTTGTATGGGGGAAACTTTTTTTAGGAGAGACACATAAAACTTTGTAGAAATATTACTTATAAGAATATAATAAAAGTACTTTCAGCGTTGAAGAAAATTCCATCTCTAAGGGGTTCAAAAAGGGGGGTAAGCTTTGTATGTACACACTTTGTTTGAGCTAGAGACTTAAAAGTTAGTAGAAAGATTACTTATTAAAATACAAAAAAGTGCTTTCAGCGTTTAGAAAAATTCAACCCCCAAGGGGGTTCAAAGTTTATATGGAGAGCAAGACACTTTTAAAGTAAAACTGGTCTAATCATTTACTTATGCTAAAAGACTTCCAAACTAATTACAGAGTTTTTTCAAATTCATCTCTTAAGAGTGTTAAAATGTAGTCGCACAATGACCTATTTTATGAACGCAAAATGCCCTAGGCGCAAAAAGGCCTGGACGCAAAATTACCTGGACGCGATATGTCCTAGACGAAAAGTGCTCTAGAAGCGAAATGCCCGTCTTAAAGAATAAAATGCCTCAGACGCAAAATGGAGTAAATTTAACAGACTAAAGTTTACTAGTTCAAAGTAGTTTCAGAGGGACTTTGGCAGGTCAGTGTAGGTACGACGACGAGCGAAGCGAGGACGAGTGTTAGGAAGAACCGCGACCGTAGCGCGCGAGCCGAGCGAGCGAAGCGAGCGTGCCGCGGCAGCGCCTGCGGCCGGCAAAGCGCCAGAACCGAACACTTTTTTACTACCAAATACTTACATATTGCATGGTACAATTTGCAAAGCGTGATATACGCTTAGGACATAATACGTTCAGGTCAATCCGCATTTGGGAAATGTCGATTCGTCGTCTTATCTCATATATTTGAACCACATGATTATAATAATATAGTATAATAGTTTTCTTCCTAAAGCTAGTTTAAGAGCAGGTAACACCTAAGCTTAAAAACAAACTTCCAATCCTAACAATATTTAAACGTGAAATCCAATGTCGACGTAAGTTCCTCTCAATCGCAACAAATACTGAACGAATTTTGACAGAATTTTCCAATTAAATGATGTGTAGTTTTGACATCAGAATAGGACATATTATGCTATAATTTATACACGCATGAAGTCGCGGGCAGTAGCTAAACTCGTAACTGGAATTCAAGACCAAAAAAACTACGGCAATGCTGCCACTGCAATAAAATGATCGTACAATAGTATATCCCTTTTTTCTAAAAACACACGCAGACATAATTTATTTATTGGTAATTTTAATTCTATAATTTAAAGAAGTAATTTTATTTACTTATTTTTACATAAATACAAGACGCTTTAATAAAAACTTAATCATCCGTAATTTGTGGTTGCAAAGCTGGTATAGGTTGTGGTAGCGCTTGTATCACTTTCAGGTGTTAATAACATTTGGTACAACATTTTTAACTACATGTAAGTTATTAATATACCTAGAATTTTTTCTAGCACGAACGACTTATTGTAGTGATTGACAAAATAAAATAAAAACATCGACAGTCCTGTTGTCGATAAGTACCACTTCAACTTTTTCAAGGGTGCGGTAAAAAATAGACAATAATAAAAAACTATCAATTTATTTATATTTTAATACTATACTGAATTAATTATCCCCTAAGTTACTCCATAACACACACACACACACACACACACACACCGAAATTGTCTTTCAAATCGACGCAGAATATCACAACATGTAGTTTTTTTGCCCCCAAAACAAATCTGTGTCTCAGGATATGGTTACAGTGTAGGTGCACGCGGCGTCTAGTATTGTACATGTAGGTACCTATTATTCAAATAAATAGATTTACGATTAATTTTATTTTTAAAATTATTACTAAACTTAGCAAGTGTCATAAAATAGTACGCATTATTGTTAGCTATAGAGTCATTCTTTAACATATTTTAAAGTAGAATGACTGCTCAAACACGTGGTTTTACTATTAAAAAAGTTTCGACAACACTTGAGATCTTGCTAAGTTCACTTCGCTCGTTTCCCTCCACAAGAACTTGTCAAGTTCTCAGGCTGGCACAACTCGGAGTGGACACTTGAGAGGTCCGCAGTATCTACTAATATCAGAAATACTGCACGGTTGCCTACGTGCTGGATTTGGCTGCTTTTGCGATAACTTTAGATGCTGATCCGTCATATCTGTGCCAACGAAGTAAATATTTGCTTTGCGACTGTTACAACGAATTTCTGTGGCGATTTTATTAGGGCCTGTTTACACATTGATTACCTAGTGATTAGTGTGAGTCCATACAATAGCTACTCGCACTTGCAGCAAATGTATGATATGAACACGCACTAATCACTATAATCACATTGTTGATTTGTATTTCGTGCTTCTGAAACTTAGATACAACTTTGACTTTATTTTCAGCCCTATCTATGTGAAACCTCCTACATTCTCCTAGAGTATGCCATAACTGTGATGTTCATGTGGATGTTCATCGAGGGTCTGTACTTGCACAACGTTGTCACAGCGAATGCTCTCCGAGAGGGTATCTCCCACATGGTTTACTACGCCACAGGATGGGGCTTGCCCGTAATTCTGACGGCGCTGTGGGCTTTGATGTCTGCGCTGCATTACAGGGGGGAAAAAGTCAATACGTAAGTGACGCTATCATATTTAGCACTTAGATTTTTAATCTGTGCACGATGTTAACGGAAAAATACACGGCGAGAATAAGTTGATAAGTCGAGATTTAACTTTGCACCTTGTGTTATCCCTCCTAAGTTAAAATGTCTTCAAGTTTATAGATAGATATAGATCTCCCGCTATGTATGGATTTAACCCACACCTAGCGCTACAAGATCCCTAATAAATAAATAAATAAATAAATAATACTCCAGGCAAAATACTGTTTCGAAAAACATTAATTTATAATAGCGTTTTTTTTGTTTATTTCATTCTAAAACGTTATTCTAAGATGCTTTATTCAAGAATCCAACAAACTTTCCACCCGGAAGTAATTATATAGATTTAAATTAAACATTAATTGTCTTTTATATTTTATTTATATTGAATATCTTAAAGCAAATGTAAATGAACCTAAATAAAGATAAAAAAATATATTAATATTTATCCGGACTTTTTAGGAGCTAATTAAATATTGATTTTTTTGATGCCTGTTTTTTTGTTGGATTTTGCCTCTAGGTAACTATTTAATTGATAATATATCCGTTACATTAAAAAAATTAGCTTTTATAAATTATTTCCATATCTGTCATTTTTTCCATACAAGTTGTCAGTTCATTGCCTGGACTATAATAAAAGTTGATACGCGACGTCCATTGTTCTTTGCTATTGTAAACAAATTTACGTTTTTATTGCAGCTGTTGGTACGGATATAACTTCTCTTCTCTTTATTGGATTGTCCAAGGGCCGAGATTGGGAGTAATAATGGTAAGTCGATTAAGTACTTAGTTATTTTCTTTACAATTAACATAGAAGGCCGCGAGATCAAATTTACCATAATAATATAAATATGTATTTATCTTTTCTTTGAATGTAAGTGGATGTATATGTTTAAATGATTTACTGGCACGAATAGAAATTCGTCCACTCGAAATTATATACGTCAAATTAGAAAAATTACAATTTGAAACTCATCAAGAAGGAAAATTGTCCGAATTGAAAATAGAATTACGTATGTCCCACAGTAAAATGGTCAAATTTTTAGATTATTAGACTATATTCACTTTGTGCGTATTTAATTTTGTTTATAATTTATAATGGACAAAATTCCATTTGGGCTTTATTAATTTACAACGAAAAGAAATTTTGTAATAAATATTTTTCAGCACAATTAATTGCATTTTGACTAAATTCACTTTGAATATGATCCAACTTCAGAATGGTAATTCAAGTGGAAGAATTTCCATTTGTGCCGAACGACAGTAAATCGTTTAAATCTATGTATGAAATCGAATGTGTAAATTCGTAGATTACCTACCAGTTACATGCAAACTTACAAAGTCACAAACTTTTGTGTAAAAATGTATGGAGTGGTCCCAGACGTAGGTATTTAGATTATCCATATCATTTCACGTACCTAGGTTAAAGTGACATAAATTGCTCCGGTCAGCCGCCCTAAAATGATGAATAATATTGGCAGGTGCTTGCTTTTTATGCCTCGCACTATAGGACCCTTCCTTTTTCATTTTACGCGCTAATAATTGAAGTGTTACGTAACAAAGTAGGTCGGGTACAGATTCTAATTTTATTGAAATTGGGTCGTATTGGGTGGATTGCAAAAAAATTGAACATTGTTAAAGACCTTAACCTAATCTATGCTTTAGTTAACTTTTTTCCACTGTGTAACGAAAGTTACCCATATAAAACGTAATATGGTTAATTGCCGTTACACAACGGAAAAAAGTTAAAGCGTAGATTAGATTAAGGCTCTTAACTAAGTACTATTTTTTGCAATCCACCGACATCATAGGTATAATAAAGTTCTCTATTCAATCAAGCCTTGTGTAGCCTGTGTGGGTACGTATGCCTATACAAAAATAATTTTGTCTTCTGTCACTGGCATTAGGTACCCAATTACCCATACTTCTAACGAGGTCCCAATCCCAAACCTTTTTTATTTGACACAATGATTGTGACAATGAAAGATTTTTAATTGTTTCATTTTCAATATAGGTATGCTAATTATAATGCTTTCATCCGGTTTTTTACGTGCATTATTTTCATAATTGGGAAAATGACGATTTTAACTCAGATTTAAAAAAAGTTTACTTTACTACATTTCTCTAAATGAAAACATGAAAAAGGGGATTGTTATCTACTAGTACTCATATTTCTATGTACGAAAACACAAAATTTTGCCAAATCTGATAAAAAAAGTTGAACACAAATGCTACACATTTATTTTTTTGCGACACTATAAATAGTGTCGCTAAAAAGGAAACAAAAACGTAAGTGTATGCAAACGGTCATAAATGACATGAATACTTTAGTGAGTACTTACCTCTACTGACATTAAATTAAGTGATGAACTGGATGTAGAATTGTCACGAGATAGGTATAGTATTCTAACTGTACAGCCAAGTTCCCGTAGAAGGGTCGCCACGGGGGTTCCTGCGGCTGACACGGCTGCCCGCCGCCTGGCGGTTTCACGACCTTACGTTAGCGGCATAAAGACCCTCGCGAACCGCACGAGTACTTTAATTCCTATCTATAATACTCACAATCACTAATTGTTTGTAAAGTGCCTTCCTTGTTGGCTAAATTGAGTAATACTATTAGAACTTGGTGATAATTATTTAGGGTGAACGCATCGGTGTGCGTGGATTTTCGCCGAATTTTGTTGTAGTAGCCTGGAAGGCAGGTAAGTAGTAAGTAGGTACATTAATTAGAGTTACAGTAGAATTAAAAGTACCCAACACACAATTTCACTAAGGATTTTTTAAACCCAATAAAGTTTATAAATGTATAAAGGATGTACTAATTTTTTTTTTACATTAGGCTATTAAATTCGGCTGCATCGGGAACCCCAAATTACACAGCTTCACGTGTAGATCCAGCTGGTTAACAGCTGTATTATAGCTGTATACGCCAAAATAACAAGCTGACTTAGGGTTTAATAAAATTCCATTATGCAGCTACAATTCTACGATTTTTCTTTTTTACTCTTATAGTACAGGCTCAGGCTGTTAAAAATCTGGATATAAGAATTATTTATTTGCATAGTGAAAAGCTTCTGGTTAAATAAATAAATAATAAATATTAGTGGACAATCTTACACATATCAAATTAGTCCCATAGTAAGCTCACTAAGACTTGTGTTATGGGTACTAGACGACGATATATTTAATAGATATAAGTACATAGAAAACATCCAAAACTCAGAAACAAATATTCTTGTTCATCACACAAAATATTTGTCCTGGCCGGGATTTGAACCCAGGACCTTTAGCTTCGTAGGCAGCGACACTACCCGCTAGGTACCGGTCGTCTAGTCATTAGCCATTGTAATTTGTGAAGTGAAGAATTTATTAGTCGAGTATAAGGCCCAAAGTTCTATTCTCCGTCGAAATATTTCATGCGGCTGCTACTTTTCAACTCACGCGCCCTCGAAATAATAGATAATAATAGCAATTATCAAATTTATTATTCTACTAGCTAGTTTTTATTTGACCTAAAACAGGGTTTTTTTTTGTACTCACACTAGTTCTCTACTGTAAATGAACTAATTGTATTGTGTCTAGTTACTTATTCTATAGTTTAAAATGATCAACAATAAAATATTTGATATAATAAGAAAATCTAATTCATAGGTTATGTTTGGATGGCGTTCCCGATTTAAACAGCTGTTATTCTTCTGGTACACTATTATAAAGCTATTTGCTGAACTGAGGTCTGATATTAGGCAGCCTTTACACCTGTAAGTTACTTACGTAAGTTCAGTACAAATATTGCTTACATCGACTTTCGTGAGCATTATTTGTACTGAACTTACGTAAGAACTTACAAGTGTACAGGCCGCCTTAGAATAATTATCAGCTTAAAGAGTAATACTGCCCAGTTATATTAGAATTGAATTATTACAGTAGCTGCTTAGAAGTAGATATTGTGTCGATATTACAGCGGTTAAATTAAATTGGACGCAAACCCATTCTGTAAGTTCAATTTTAATTATGCATGTATCGATTTAAGAACAAACAAATATTAGCTGGTCCATAAGGTCATAAGGTAAGGTGCGCATAAGTATCACTCTAAATAACTTACGTTTAAAAGTGAAACTATTTTTAAGCTGGATTATCCACTTTATAAGCACCATAAGAATTAAAATTACCCACGTAATGCAAAACTAATACTAATGGCTGAACTATACATTAAAACCTATACTAATCGCATCGGCTTTAAAATTGAGTTCCAATAAAGTTTTATTCAGCCAACAACATTTTACACTCTGTAAAGGACATTTCTTTTAAAAGGTTTCCTAGATAACTATTGATGAGCTATCAAGCCTAATATGGCGGAGTTACAACAGAGTAGGTTTACACCAATATCCATTGGTAGCAATATTATATGCCCCTGTGTAAGCGTTGAGCAGTACAAAGGAATAAATCAAGAGCTGTAAACAGTCGTTAGTCTTCGAAAAAGCTTTAAGTATTTTTTTATACTCAACACTGTATTATTGTGTTTCGCAATGCTTTTAAGAAGCTAAAAGTAATAATTTTGACTAGGTCTATACAGCCGTAAACCAGCCTGCTCTGTATAAAACGACACAGTTTATGCTCTAGTACTGCTTTATACAATACAATACAAATACTCTTTTCATCACACTTGCTCGTAAAGGACTTCATAACGCGCAGGCATACAGAGCTGTAATAGCCTTTATTACGCCCGTGGGCGTAATGGATTTTTTCTTAAATTGTATCTGTCACTCTTACGTCAGTTATAAAGAAAGGAGGTTTTAACTCAAACACGATGTTTAAAAACGTATTTATAAATAAATTTAAACGTAAAAACACTAATAAAATTATGATTCACAGAATGATTTAAAGATTTAAAAACTTAAATGTAGCAATTTAGTGTTCGTGTAAAATATTTTTAACTGTGATTTTAAATCGTGGCTGTATGCAGAAGGGTCTTTGCTCTAAGCTACTCACGTCAAATTCAACAAAATGGACGACTGACATTTTGTGGTTTTTATTACGATTAGTAACAATTTAGTTAAAATTTTATTGGTTTCCTCGCAAATGTGATGAAAAACATTGTATGCGACACGTACGGTAAGATTGTTACAAACTCGAGTCATCAAAGCCCTCAGCCTTCGGCGTCGGGCTTCTAATAAACTCTCGTTCGTAATTCATATCTTACCGTACTTGTAACACAATGTACTATTAATTGCACACCTCACACAAACAAAGCAGCTTTATGTATGCATTTACTCTCTTAATCATCAATTATACATCCCTAGTACCTATATTATGTTAATAAATGTACTCTAAGGTGAAAAAAAAAAAATTACAGTCTTTAGCTGTTAATGAATGAACCGTCGCCTATAAGGCCCGCTTTAGTTTCAAAGTTTTGTAAAACAGTAACCCATTCACAGGATTACTAATGATTTATTGAATAAACAAAATATTTAAAAAAAGCAATGTTGTTTGCGTTAATTACAGAAAAAATCATATTAAAAAAGTTGGATCTTATTGGGTACCTTAGTAAGCCCGTTATAAATTAATTAAAATATGTATACATTTAATCAATGTTTATACAATACTATCGTTTAGAACTGGGACCCATTTCTCAAAAGCTTGTAACTGTTATTACAAGCGGACGCCTCTTTTCCACTCTTCACTTCCACTCCACACTCCACACTTCTATTAGAAAGAGACGTCCACTTGTATTACAAGTTATAATCCTGATCGTAACATACACTTTTTAATCAAATCTATTCAATAAAATATTGAACATATGATAAAACTATGGCCGGTCTCCTTACGAGTATAAAAATTGCTATCTATATAAAATAACGGTAACTTTTTTTAATTAGAATAAAAACACATGCGAGGTTCTTTATACCAGCCTGTATCAGTATATATTATACAGAGTACTTTTTAATTCAACCATTATTTTTTGCCTCTTAGACAAACTACGCGTCATTGCTCTGAATAGTATGGCCGGTATAATAAGCGTAATATAATAGGTAGAGGTAATTAGGTACTATCGCCAAAGGGTGCGGGTTCACACCTCTAGGATCATTTTCGATACGTATGTGCAGACGATTTTGGACAGAAAGTGTGATCCCGTACCCTTGGGCGATAGTACTAGTGGGTATGTACCTACTACCATGTCCATGGGTTACCGTGTGATGGAACTGTACAATTTACACGATTTAGACATTTTACGTTTGAAAATGAAATGGAAAAAAATGCAGAGTTCAATGATGTATCTTCAGATCAATAGCGCGCCATTTACAAATAGAAAATCATATGCATTGATTTAAACTTTCACGGTTCTCGAGTATATTATTACTAAACGGGACTTAAATCGCGTATAATGAAATCAGAGTGTCAAAGGGGTAAATCAATAATTTAATTATACGCAATGAAGTCCCGTTTAGTGATAATGAGAAAATCATTTGTATCAAAAGTGCCTACATCGGAAAAGTGGAATAGTGACCTGAATAGTGTTTTTTTTTTTGTTTCAGATAAATCTTGTATTTTTATTGAACATAATGAAGGTACTCATAGTTAAATTAAGGAGTAGCGAAAGTTCAGAATTGGAGCAAATCAGGTATGTCTATCAAGTTTGTTCTATGTTCGTTTTCGTCGTAGGGCTACTAGGTAGGCAGTGGGTATTTTTAACCCGTCACGCGATCGCCCCCTCAGCAGTTAAATGTAGTGCCCCCATACAAACAAGAAAAGCCCGGTTTGAGACCGAAAATCAGAATTATACCTACCTTAAGCATACCTAATTATATGCCATGAGTTATATGTCATTAAAAAGGTAGATTAACTTTACGTAACAAAATAATTTTACTCACAATATCGTAAATATTATATAATTATCTTTCCAAATTTTTTGTTTTTTCACCTTTTTCTATTCACTATTCACATTTCACACACCAATTGCACTAAATATTAGCCACCCAGAACTTTTCACATGAACTCAATTGTAGCTAGTGCGTTTCCGCATTGAACTTACATATTTTTACATCACAAAACCCATAATTAGTTTCTTCATTTGATGACCTATGTTTACAAAATATCCCCTGGATTCGAGTAAAATGAGAATATCTGTGTTTTTATGTTGGTAGAACTGTTATACAACCATTTTTAATTCTGTTTACCTGTGGTAACACAACCGAATCGGAGATATCGTGCGACCAATAGTAGCACTTGTCTTATAGACACGGTGTGACCTTAGGGCGCTACCCGCCTATAATAGTACATTATTGCCGTGGCTGGGAAGGAGGCAATTGCAGGCTGAGTATTTGTATTTGTTTTATTATAATACGAAGCCTGCAATTGCCATTCCGGCTAAGGCTAATATTGTGCTTTTCTCAAAAATGGGGGAATAATAAACTTTTCTCAAAAATGGCCCGCAAAGTGTACATAAGTCGCTACATATTGGAAGGTAAAGTGTATAGTTTCAGTTCAAATCAAAATAAAAAAATAAAAAACATTGCAGGCCGTCTGGAATGTTACATATAAATTCCTTTATTTGTCGAGTACCAAACTTTTAAAAAAGTCGAAACCGGTATATAAAAGACAGCACAGGTCGTATTCAGCCAATTCAACTCGTATTTTTCTGTTGCAAACGCGACGTTTTTCTATGTGTCTCAAATAGTTTGCATTTTTCGGTGGAAAAATACACTTGCGATTCGGTTTAAAAAGAAAAACGGCGGGAAATCAGTAATATTTTCAAGTTGTGCAACGATATTTAGTTTATCATTCCCCCATTTTTGAGAAAAGCACTATATTAGCCTCAGCCGGAATGGCAATTGCAGGCTTCGTATTATAATTAAACGGACTCGCCAGCTCGTCCGTTTAAACAAATACTCAGCCTGCAATTGCCTCCTTCCCGGCCACGGCAATAATGTACTATTAAATATCGTTGCACAACGTGAAAATATTAATGATTTCCCGCCGTTTTTCTTTTTAAACCGAATCGCAAGTGTATTTTTCCACCGAAAAACGCAAACTATTTGAGACACATAGAAAAACGTCGCGTTTGCAACAGAAAAATACGAGTTGAATTGGCTGAATACCACCTGTGCCGTCTTTCATATGCCGGTTTCAACTTTTTAAAAAGTTTGGTACTTGACAAATAAAGGAATTTATATGTAACATTCCAGGCGGCCTGCAATGTTTTTTTATTTTTTAATTTTGATCTGACCTGAAACTACAACCTACCTTCCAATATGTAGCGACTAATGTACACTTTGCGGGCCATTGTTGAGAAAAAGTTATTGGCACACGGTGGAAATAGGGCGCGTGACGGGTTAAACACATTTTAAACACCTGATAATTGATCCTGTAAAATTATTTCAATTGTATTTACTATTTGTTTTTCTTATTGTACTTATTAGTTTGATTGTAGACTATTTGTTTGGTATTCTGTGATTAATTTTCAAAATGAAAAAATTACCTAATCGAATCTTAGTTTGGGACTTGTGATGTGCCGTTCGCGGGTATATTCCCCATGCACATGGGGAACGTGTGGGAATATTCCCGGGACGAGCACAACGCTATTTCGGACAGGGTAGGTTTCTGGAACAGCATATCCATACAAGGGCTACTCGGCTCAAGTCCCCAAGAGCAGCTCAGTCGTTACTAGAATTGCGCGTCAGCTGGGCCAAGCCTCCCCAAACCGAAACCCTGGATCCCCACTGTCCTGATATGTTTAGGAAAGCCGTCCGCGCCGCTCTGGTGCTGCTGCCGCTGCTGGGCATCACGAACATCATCAACATGACGGAGGCGCCGCTATACGGCAGCGTGTGGAAGTTCGCCCTCTGGAGCTACTCGACACACTTCCTCAGATCCTTCCAAGGGTTTTTCATTGCACTCATCTATTGTTTCCTGAATGGAGAGGTAAGCAAACGTCAAAACGAAAGTACAGTCACGAACTTTAATTTGGGAACCACCTAAGGTGGAATATCGTATATAGCACACTGAAGACATTTAGAGCTAATTATTTTAAAGGAGTGTCATAAAGTTTGCCATACACAACTTACGTTTATACGTATCTAGGGGCAGCCGCTCAGTGACATCAACTGGGCGGAACGAGCCAAACGATCATTTCCGATTTTTTCCGACTTAGGCCTGCTTCATACTGGCGCGGCCTGCGGTGGCGGTCAACATTAAATTTGACAGCTAATGACAAGTTTACTATTGACCGCCGCGGCCAGGCCGCGCCAGCCTGTGATAGGCTTAATTGTCGCTAATGTCACTTGTCTTTTTGACCCTGTCTTCTCTCCGGCCATATTTGTTATTTACAAATAATATTTTGTGAAAATGTCAGTATTCAATAAAATTTCTTGTCTGACACTGTAATACATATGTTCGTTATTAGAAAATCATAATGATAGCTTTTGACAAAGAGGTTATCAATTCAAGGGCCCATTCGATAAGATGTTTAATTTTCTTATCTTGACACTTCACCATTGTTATTGAACTGAAGTTTTCGACATTGTTCAATACATGAACATATGTAAAAAATAATAGTTAAAATAATTAAAACAGATTTAACACGTTAAACGCCATGGGGGCCACCGATGGCCTCCTGGAATCTCTTCCAATACGCCATGGGGGTCACCAGTGACCTCATGTCAAACCTGTTTTCAAGACAGTGGGCTGCGCCACGTGAAGCAGTTATCAGCAATTTTATGCATGCGGGTGACCGGCAAGGCGCTCTTTAAAAAAACTTTCGCCGGGGGCTGGGGTACAATTAGTGTGAATATACAAGTTATCCGAAAATATCCGCAAATGAAAAAAAATTACATAATTTTCAAATTATAGCGTTTATTCATGCACTTCACATAACTTAAATCGTGTAAATAATAGTAGCGAAGCTTATTATTATTAGAGCATGACAGGGACATTCAGAAAGACTCCGGAAAATAATTTAAAAATCACCCAAGTAAGGCACTTGCATCACAAAAGCAAAAAAAAATTCAAAATAAATGGCAAACATAGATAGCGATTGATGTTATTGAAGCAGTGCAAATAATAAGTCCTTGGTTTATTGCCACATTAAATGCAAGTCGACTTATATTTTTTTTTTCGGTTTTTATTAGGCACTACCGCGCCGGTAGAGTGGGCGGCAGAGTGGCCGGCATGGCGTCACGATAACGGTTTTTCAATTTTTCATCATAGAGCGCCGTGGGGGTCACTGGTGGCCGTAACAGAAAAAGACAATTTTTACGTAAAATAACATAATTTATGTCAACCCAACTCGAAAATAAACACCGCGGCACCACTCGGTTCGACAGTCGCAAGCGCACTGACAGCGCCGCGGCGAGCGGGTGGGCGGCGAGGTGACCGGTGCGGCGCTATGGTACGGTTTTTCAAACTATGGTTGAAGGGCGCCGTGGGGGTCATCGATGACCTCAGGGTTTTTTTTATGAATAACTCTTAAACTATATTTCCAATTACAAAATGAAAAAGTGTGTATATGTATATCAATATAATAAACACATTTACATTAAGTTACTTTTTTTAGAAAATTGAAAATTTTGGTCTGGCGTTTAACGTGTTAAATATATTAGATAAAAAATAGGATTAATATCACAGATAAATATCTGTCAAAATGTAGGCTAATTTGGGGTGGACCAAAAGTCCGTTAACTTTTGAATCGGTAGCTGCGTCGGGGAGCGGTGGCGGGGTAAGGCGGAGGGGTTACGAAATGCAAGAGCGGCCAATGGGAATTTAGTGCCATGGCGTCCTTCACCGGAGTACAACGTGCGTTCTGCGTACGCGAGTATTATAAAAATAACGATTCTTTAACATTATCGCAACGAAAATATTGCAATCATTACAATATACGGCATAAAAGTGAAGCTCCATCGATTCAATTGATTAAAAGTTGGGTAAAGAAATTTGAAGAGACAGGTTCAACGTTAAAACAACCACGATCCGGCCGACCTAGGACATCAAGAGATCCCGAAAATATGGAACGTGTAAGAGCTGTTCGTGAACAACCCAGGCTCTCTACTCGAAAGCGGTCTAGCGCCTTAAATGTGCCCAGAACATCTTTAATCCGCATTCTTCATAAAGATTTACGTTTTCATCCGTACAAAATCCAAATGGTACAGGCATTAAAGCCTCAAGATCACGCTACCAGGCTGCAGTTTGCCAACGAAATGCTAGAGAGGTTTACCAGCTTTACCAACATTTTTTTCTCAGACGAGGCACACTTCCACCTAAACGGGGATGTCAACAGGCAAAATTGCAGGTATTGGAGTGAAACCAATCCGAAATTGAAGCATCAAAAACCCCTACATTCACCTAAGGTTACTGTATGGGCAGCTTTGTCAGCAAGAGGCATTATTGGACCCTACTTCTTTGAAGATCAAAGAGGACGCAGTGTTACAGTGAATACAGAGCGGTATATTGTCATGTTACAAAACTTTTTTGCTCCTACGCTACAGGATTTTGATGGTTTTAATCAACAATCGTGGTTTCAGCAAGACGGGGCAACATGTCACACCTCCAATAACTCATTGAGTGCAGTTCGAGAAATTTTCGGCCATAAAGTCATATCCAAAAGAGGTGACATTAACTGGCCTCCTCGCAGCCCGGACCTGTCCCCAATGGATTTTTTTCTTTGGGGATACCTTAAAAGTAAAGTTTTTGAGACCAACCCAGTGTCTGTTGAAGAATTGAAGCAACGTATTCGCGAGGAAATGCAAAACATTTCTCGGAACACTTGTCAGGCCGTCACTGAAAATTTTCGCTCCAGGTTACGGCAATGCCAAAATAATGAAGGATCACATATGGATGACGTAATTTTTAAAAAATAAAATGCCTATTCACGTGTTTTCATAATTAATAAACGGTTTTCATCTGATATAATTAGTTTTCATTTTATTTTAGTTTGAAATGTAAAAAGAGTTATGGTCCACCCTATTAAAACGCTTTCTTATATGTAACTAGCAACACTGTTGCTTTTTCCTCTCTCTACTTACGATCTTTGATCATAGCAGTTGTGCTGCCCTTAAATTTAGTTTATTTCATAAATAAACGTTTATTTTAACAGTTATAGCATGTTTTTATTGAACATACATTGTGAATGTTCTAACAACATTTGAAGGAAACCGTTCCAAATTAAAGTTCGTGACTGTACCTACGTCGCATTCTTGTATCGAAAAAAAGAGATCGGTGAATGTTCTGAAAAAAGTACATAAATAGTAGTAATTTCAAATAAGTAGTTCATAGTAGTAATTTTTAATCAAAATACATAGTACACTCTTATTGAGACAACCGTTACTTCATGGTAATTAGTACAATTTGCTAAAAGCATCATCGCAAACTAAGTAGGTATTGGTTTCCATTAAATTAATGAAATCAATAAAAAAGTGTGAACTTTTTTTAAAAGAACTAGGTATGTATCTACCTAAAAATATGTTTGGTTTTCAAAAGAAAACCCAGTTTGATATTATCTAGTGTCCCATTATTCTACTGCATTGTGTGTCTTAGTCAATTGGTATAATAAAAGTGATATTTTAGTGCACATTGGTATCCGTAAATTTTCTGAATTTCTGAAGGGCTCACCCGTTATGGCAAATTATTCAATTCATTCACTCTCAATAGTTAACCACCCAGTTAATGTGAACATTACAGCCACGTCATTTCAGGGTTATCTTCTTCTTCTTCAACCTAGCGTTATCCCGGCCTTTGTCATGGTCCACTTTCCTTAGCTTCGCTATTTCGGGGTTATATTTCTGTCAAATCACATAAGTTAAGTAATATAAATTGTGCGCGTTATTGCTATGTGTGTAACTACCCTTAAACCCATTGATACATTGAACTTGTATCTAGGTGTAAATAGATTTTGTCTGACTACTCAACTTCTGGTTTTTATTTTACGCTACCTAGGTAAGATACGAAATCCGAATGCCTGTGGTGAAATCTGTCAAGTGCTATAAGCAGTGATCGAAATAGGCAGAGTATAAATACCTAAACTTGGACTTAGAACAGAGTCGCGGAGTGGAGACTCCCTTGCGATATTTTTTTTGCCGGGACTTCCCGGAGTGACAAATATAGTAATATATAAAATATACCACAATTTTTTCAAATGTAATTTTGATAATAATAAATAATTTTGACTATGTATAGTTATAGTAGTATGATTGTGAATATGAATTAAAATAATGATAATAATAAATAATGCTGACCCTGTATAGTTTTGTACTTTTAGACTAAGTTGTGAGATTATTTGTATGTATGCATAGTATTGCATACTATAAAGAATGTTACAAAAAATAAATACTTATAAAAGATTCCGTTTATATTATTGGTTGTTTTATTTTGTGTTGAAGTGGAATGCATTGTTTTTTTATACTATTTCAACCATATTAATTACTTAGTACATTCACGAAAAAATTTAGTCGTAAGGAAGTCTCCGCTTTTTTGTCTCTGTTCTACAATGTTTAGGTATTTATACTCTGCCTATTTCGATCACTGGCTATAAGGGTCAATTTCCCAAGCTATAAATTTTGATGGCAAGACTGAAAACGTAGGTGCAGAAAGGTTAAATAATAACCTATTTATTTTATTGAGAAACCCCTCCCAATTGTCTACTTCGCGCAATAGATACAATTTAACTATTAATTCATTTAATTTATCTTAAATACTCCACCCTAGTCGACACACTCTCGATCCTCACCACGTTATTCATGAGGGACTTGTGGACGAGGAACCCGACACCTCCCTGTGACTGTTGGTCGCCCTCCCGAAAATAGAGGAAGTTGCCGGATCTGAGGGTTGTCGTATCCTTCCCCTATCTTCGGACTTCAGATAACCCTATGATATCCCAATGCAACTTGCTCAGTCCTTCATCCAGTTCCGCTATCTTTTCGTCGGTCCGCAGTGTGCGCGTGTTATACTTTGACAGGGCCAGTGGTCGTCGGTGGTAGTAGCAGGATCTTCGCCGGAGATTCTTAGCACCCCTGACCCCGCTGGTACCCTGGCCGCTACCACAACTAGGGTACCGGAGGTCGCCGGAACCTCGGGGCCGTGGTTTTTTATACCTCCAATGGGGGTATATGACATAATCGGCTTGGCATGAGGGTTAGCCTTTTTTTAATCTTTTTTACTTATTAAAATGTTTAAATAACAATAACTTGATTTTATAGGACACGCAAGTATATATTATAATAAAAAAAAAAATTCATTGTAAACAATGACCTTCGCACGCCTAAAAGTCCGCCCCCTGTCGAGGCTACCTCCATTATGTTTGAAATAAGGTTGGCTCCCCAGGACACTTGAGGGTCCTAACGAGTGCTCGCAGGTACCAGTGAGGGCCATCGTCGAATACTCCGTGTCGCCGTCACTAATCTTACCAAGAATGCGTGCATAGCATTCTTTTGTAAGCTGAAATTTAATATGTAACCTTTCCGAGTTACGAGTACCGACAGCACTTTGTTGACAGAGCAATGCAATGCCACTGCATTTCCGCGGGAGCGTCCCATAACATAATATATACTCATGATATAATTTCATGTCACTAACATTCACTTCATGTAATAAAATTTAAATATAACAACAATAACTATATTATTAGCTCTAACTATATCATAGCCTATAACGTTTAGATACTATGAGATACATCACAAATAATAAAAAGTATATGACATAATATTCGTCTAGTCTGTTTGAAATATCAATTCATATAACATACATTACGTTACGTGTACCAATAATTGTAACGAGCGAAGCGAGCATGCCGCGGCAGCGGACGGCGAAGCGCCAGAACCGATTTATTTTAGTACTACATACTTACATATATGACCTACAAAAGTCCAGAGGATTAGTCTAGTATGAGAAAGCGAAAAAATCAACACTATAGGTACCGTCTGTAGTTTTGATACGAAGTTTACCAAGTGAATGATAAATCAAATAAACTTATATACATTATACTAGCATTATTTTAGCTTATGAGTGTAATATTATGAATTGTTATACATATGTTATATTACTTACCCCATTTACGCAGCTAGATTACTCTATAATGCATAACACAAAATACTTACTAAGTAATTACAATTATTCCGATCTCACAGTATCTGCCACTGCGATAGGACGTGTTATAATTGTATGCAAATTAAATTCATGCGCCAAAATATTGACCTACATCTCGACGAAATCACGTACGCGATGTCCGCGTGTTGATTTTGTTTGTGCAGTGCTATTAACTATGTCAACTTTTCGCGCACCTCAGGTGGGTCCCAAATTAAAGTTCGTGACTGTACCTACCTACTATGTATTAATACACAAGCACATTTGTTAACAGTAGCAATAAGGGTTTTAATAAATTATTATCTCTTTATTTAAATCTCATCTTAGGTTAGTTTTTTACAATATTAATATAAAAAGTAAAATATAAAACTATACATACAAAATATAAAATCATTATAAAAACCTAACCTAGGGTGCCGCCGGCAGCGAGGCGGGGCCTAAACTACCGCGCCGTGTCCAGAAGTAACGCCTTCTGTATCTGACCCTTGACCCAACCATCTAGCGAGAGTCTCTTAAGGTTAATGAAATAAGTCGAGACTCTTCGCTATTAAACCGTTCGCCGAAACGACTATCGGGACGATGATCGTCGAATCAACATCCCACATGGCGGTTACCTCGTGAGCCAGGTCTAGGTACTTGCTGGCTTTGTCCTTCTCGGCCTTCACGAGGTTCTCGTCATGGGGGATGGTGATGTCGACGAGCACTGCCTGGCGTTTCGGTCGATCTGTCAGCACGATATCAGGCCTATTGGCAAGAATAGTCCTGTCCGTGATGACAGATTATTATTATTATTATTTAAGTATTTCGTCCCTCCGCTCCGTATAACCAGTGCCTGCATGAAGAGTGTAGGTGACAGCGTAACGAAAACTTATAGGTACCGTATTTAATTTCAGACCATGAACGCGTAGGGGTAGCAATGTTCCTTGAGTTTGTGAAAAAAATACGACTTGATATTCATGACAATGGTCTAAAAATATAAATTCAGTTCTATTTACACCGTTACTTGCATACCCACTGTAATTCCACTTCACTACGTAATGCTTTACCAAAGCAAGAACATCAAGAGTTACTGAGTGAATAATAAGCGATTTAAGGCTTTTTACCCGACTGCCGAAGGAAAGGAGGGTTATGTTTTTCGAGCGTATGTATGTACCTATGTATGTTAGGGTGGATCGGTCTAGTATAAAAAAAAAAATTTTTTCAATTTCGTAATGGGCCTACTATCAAATGTTGCTAACACATATAAAACCTCCAAATACGAAATATTTTAGAATTTTAACGATGATAAGTACTGCCCCGACTCACTTGAAGTTTCCATAAATTAAATATAAAAACGTATCCTGTAAGTTCTAATGTTTTTCTAATAAGTATCATACAAATTAACCATAGACAAGTATATAATTCTGATCCGGTAACATTGTTATTTGTTTACCTAATATGTCTCTAAAGAAGGTAATCTAAACTGAGACATTATTCTAAACTACCCCACATTTGTGTAGAAAAAAAAAGAGTTACCATCTCACAGCTGTTAACGCTTTAGACCACTAAAATAAATTTTCATCACACTTGCTCGTCAATGGCGTTATTACTTGCGAGCATATAGAGCAGTTACAGCCGTTTTACCTCCCACGGGCTGTTAAGTTTAGTTTTAAAATATAGAACCCTCTGATTGGCATAAGCAAATCTGGTTGCTGTGTGATTGGTTGAATAAAAAATCTAGTTGGTCAAGTCGCCCCGCCCCGCAAGAATACTGCTCTGTGATTGGTTGAAATATTGAGCTCCGCGCTCCACTAGCTCTGATCTGGAAGTGAAGTTGTCAATTTTTGATTGGTGCGGCTGTATGAAACTTAGATTTTTCTGTATTTTGTAGTTATTTATTTCCTCGCAAATGTGATGAAAAACATTGTGTATAACACGGGCGTAAGAATATTGCTAACGAGAGTCATCAAAAGCCCTCCGCCTTCGGCGTCGGGCTTCTGATAGACTCTCGTTAGCAATATTCCACTTACGCCCCTCGTTAAACAATGTACTATTGTTCAATCACGCGGCGCCTTTATTGAACTATAATAAATTTGACCAATTGCACGTCACGTTCGCTACAGTACAAACGATATCAACGACGTTGAGCCGCCGGCACCTCTGACTTGCACTTCGTTTCAGCAGGGCTTAGATTTTCATTAGATACCAAATTTGTTTAATTATTTCTGTTGACTCGTATAAAAAGTATTGTATACCTACAATTAGCTCAAGTTACACAATTAGCTCTTAAATTCTCGTACCTTACTTTCCAAGTGGCCTAAACACGGTACTCGACTTTAAGAGCCCTTATTGTGTAATGATTATATAAAATATTATATTAGATACTGTAAGATTAACGATTTTACTATGTCGTTTTAACATTTAGGTAAATGTCCAAACGACATAGTAAAATCGTTCCTTGTGACGTATCAATTAGAAACTTGGATAGTGCCTAGCCTGAGCAAAATACTTTTTCTTTTAAACAATTCACTATCGGGCTTATTATTTGTACACGGCTTTTATATGTTAATTTAATAGCTTTTATTATTGAAATCGCTAAATCTATGGACCGGAACTATGGAAGTTAGGAAAAAAATGAACTCGCAAGCAAAATCGTATCAGTATTTTTGTGATGAAAACATATTTGAATATACAAATTTTGAGACTTACGACCTGAATCCAGAAATATACGCATCAGGAAATGACAGCATTTTAATGAAATATTTACGATCTTCAGATAATATTGAATTTCATCCAGCCTATGGAAAAGGGTTTTTCATTAACAAAAATAAGTGGATTATGCGCGTATCCCAAAGAACGTATATACAGTGTTGGCCAAAAGTATTGAGCACCCCACGTTTTCCTTTGTAACTTATGGATAAAGTATTATTTTTCAATTTATTAAATACACGAAGATGTAAAATATAATAGATAAGTGTTTGAACATGTGCAAATAATTAATATCATTTTGAAATTGCTATTTGAGTGTGAAAACGGAAGCTAGAAAAATTCGGGTTTTACAATAAAGGTTTATTTGTATATTTTTTCACGGAATTTCCCTTAACGTCAATAAATATGACTAATTTTTCCGATAGATACTTTCTATTATCTATATATATAAAAGAAGAAGTCCTGACTGACTGACTCATCAACGCACAGCCGAAACTACTGGGACTAGAAACTTGAAATTTACACCAGAACTTCCTTTTATGACGTAGGCAAGGGATAAGACGGGATTTTTCGAAATTCCACCTCTAAGGGGGTTAAATAGGGGTGCAAAGTTAGTATGGAGTGAACATTATTTTTTGAGCTAGAAACTTGAAACTTTGTAGAAAGATTACTTATGAGAATACATAAAAAGTACTTTCTGCGTTTTAGAAAATTCCACCCCTAAGGGGGTTAAATAGGGGTGCAAAGTTTGTATGAGGGAAACTTTTCCTTTTGAGCTAGAAACTTGAAACTTTGTACAGATTACTTATCTTAAAATAAAAATAAAAACAGCGATTTAGAAAATTCTACCCCTACAAAATAAGGGTTGATTATACGTTTCGCTATTCGTCAGCAGATGGCGTTAGTGTAGCAAATGAATTTAATTATTCCTTAAGGCATTTGCCACACTGGACGCGTTCTGCGGTCTGCGGTCTGCGGTCAGGTCTTCCCTACAATTTTGTATGGGAGACCTGACCGCAGACCGCAGAACGCGTCCAGTGTGGCAAAGGCTTAAATTCATGTCTTGGCCTCATTTTAAAAAGGTACATTTAATAAATTACCAAAAGATAATATGTTTCTGGTATCATTTGATGTAGGTACATCTGCATAACAGAACATAATAATAAAATTCAAATGCTTTACGAATAGTAGTAGGGTTATCAACAGGTGGCGTTAGTGTACGGATTGAATGGTTTTTTCAAGTTATATTCTTAATTCTTACTTAAGTACCTATTTTCACGTTATTTTGTGTTCATTTGATAAATGACAAAGAATAATAGCTTAAGTTTATATTCCTAGAATACCCTTAATCCCATCTGACTACCCGTTCGAGTTCAAAAGAATACAGTTCCCTCTTAAGTTATGCTTCGCAATGACTATTAATAAATCCCAAGGACAATCACTGAAATTGGCAGGCATTGATTTAAGAGAGGACTGTTTCTCTCACGGTCAATTTTACGTCGCATGTTCTAGGGTGAGTTCTGCCAATAGTCTGGTCATCTTAGCCCCCAAAGGAAACACCGCTAATGTTGTTTATAAAGAAGTGTTACGCTAAGGTGATCAGTTTTTTTTTATTTCCTGTCTTCTGCCCAGTGACTACGTCCCTTTTTTAAAACGAACTTGCACCCCCTTTTGCCCTATGGTTGACTGTCAACAATATTTTCTTAGTGCTGTCTCTTATTAATTGTGTTCCAAACTTTATGTGTTCCTATATTTAGCGAGTTGTCTATCAGCACATGAAAAATCAATACTTTATTTACCTATTCTTACTTTATATAGCTTCTTGAGAAATATAGAGAACCAGAATATATTGAATCACTCTTCAAACAATACTACTAGCCTGTAGACCAAAATAGTAATCGCATCATTAAATTCGCTTATGTGCATTTAGTTTTTAATGGTCACATTTCAGGTTTTGGTTTTTTTTTGGTTATGCCTTTAAACACTCATCATTGGCCTTACACATCTATGAAAAGATGATTTAAACAGCGTCCATATTAGAGGTGCGGCACTTTCGTACATGGTTTGTAAGGCCGATACGGGAGCGACAGCAATCGGTAACTACACTCTCCGTGTTGTTTTCCACTCAGCATTCATTCCTTAAGGAGGTCAAAAGTGGTTGGAAGTATGAAAGGGGAACAAGTAATTTTAGAAGTAAGGGAATTCCTCGGTCACATACTATAACTTCGGTCATAAAAGAAGGTAATGTAAGATCAAGACTGCGGATCATTTTTTAATTAAAGAAGTTTATTTTGGCTAATCAAAATGATTTATTCTCTAAAACCGTTAAATGGGGACTGGGGATAAAGATGGAAAGTTCTACGTTTCTTGGTATAAGCTCATTTTGCTTTCAAACGTGTGTAAAACTACTGAATGAATTTAGACAAAAACTTACAGTATTGTAGTTAAGAAGACATCAAAAAACAAAATTATGCTTATACATTATACATGACTTATACATTACTTTAAAAAACAACAATTTAAGCAGAAACGTATTGGTGAACTCACCGCACTCTTAAACGGATTTTGATGAAATTTGACGTAGAGATAATTTGAGACCCTTGGTAGGATATAGAATAGTTTTTCTCTCGGATCCCTTAAGATGGTAGAATTTTGCTAGCAATATTTTTTCTAAGGCGATAACAAATTCTACGCGGACGAAGTCGCGGGCAACAGCTAGTAAAATATATAAATGCACCTTTTCAAGTTTGACTTTTGTAGTTATGAAAAACGCATAGGTGCTCAACACTTTTGGCCAAGGCTTTAGAAGTAGGAAATTATAAAGTAAAGAAAGTGTATTACCATTTTCGCCAGATTTTCCTTACGGATTACTTTTTACCATCGCTATATTAAATGTAGGTGAATTTTTAAACAATACTTAGTCCAATTACCATACCAAATGTTTGATGTGAAAACAATGCTGATATCTATATATTATTGTTCTTTTTTCGTATACAGGGTGGGCCCTGTGACAGGAGCAAAAAATTAAACGGTAGATTATTAAGCTTGTGAGCAATTGTTCCCAAATGGCTTTAATTAAAAAAAAAATTGGTTTTTTTTTTCTTTATTATATGTTAACGTGTACTTTTTTATTCTTCTGAAGTGATATAAGTAATTTTTTTTATTTTAAAAACACTAAAAACAATTGAAAATATCACAAAATAATCTTTTGAAAACAAAAATGCAATTAATATTATGACTCAATACATGATGTTACCTCAAAATCTGCATTGACTACTGTGCTATGATCTCATGGTGCCAAGATACATTACTCGGAGGTCATAACTTTTAGATCAAAATTTCTCCGAGTTAAAAAAAATTGAAAAGAAATGGACACAAGGGGTTACTACAGATGCTCTAAGGAAGCCTCCTTTTAAATATTTGCTCCTGTTACAGGCCCAACCCGTATAGCGCGACCGTATTTTGCTTAGGCTAACAGGGTTATTGGTAATGCAATGTGATCCTATTAAGGGGTGAGAAGAGGTTATTGCAACTTTTTGGACCACATAATGCATTATGCAAAATTGAACCATTTTCGAGATTCTTCAATTTTTAATTTGAAAAGGTCGAAATTGTCAACTTTACCTCCAGATCAGTGCTAGTGGAGCGCGCAGCTTCAATATTTCAACCAATCATAGAGCAGAGCATCACACACAAGCTCATTACTCCCTAGGGACTACAAACTCGCCATAACTCCCGCGGGGACAATTACCCCCCAAAAGTGGCCCCCTTGTTCAGAGTTCATTAATTTACTTTACGCTGGACGCGTGATCTTTGGGTCACCAATTTACATATGTGTACCAAATTTCAAGTCAATCGGTCCAGTAATTTCGGAGCTAATCGGTTGTGATTGTGACAGCCAGACAGACAGACGCACGAGTGATCCTATAAGGGTTCCCTTTTTTTCCTTTTGAGGTACTGTAGAGGTTCTATGCATTGGCTAGCTGGCCATAGAAAAAGAACATAAAAAGTTCTATTCGATATTTAAATTCAAAATAACTTTCGTGGAAGCTGTCAGAAAACAAATTGTAGAGGATTCGGCGGCAGAACTTGCATAGGTGCAGACGCTGTGTTATAATGAATAAAATAAAATGTAAATTGAATAAACTATATTATATTTCTGAAAAGAAGAAACTTTTAGGCCCAGATCAATACGGATTTAGACAGAATAAAGGGACTAGAGAAGCAATTTTGGCACTACGATTAATTGTCGATAGACGGCTCGATCTGAATCTTGACACACACATAGCTTTTATAGATTTCGAAAAGGCTTTCGATAAGGTTGACTGGAAAAAGATGATGGGTGTCCTAGGGGAAGCTGGAGTAGATTACAGAGACCGGAAGATAATCTACGAGCTATACAGAAACCAGGAGACCGTCATAGAAATCGGAGAAGAAAAAGGAAAGGCGAAGATTAAACAAGGAGTAAGGCAGGGATGTCCACTCTCACCACTCATTTTTAATATATTTATAGAACGTGCCATACAGAAAGTAATAGATTCCGATTTTGGAGGTGTAAAATTTAATGGGAGGAATATTAAATTCATTAGGTTTGCAGACGATATCGCGGCTTTCGCTGCAGACAATAACCAATTACAGCTGCTAATAACAAAAATGGACACTATTTTTAATCAATTCGGACTTAAAATCAATAGTAGTAAAACCAAAACCCTAGTCATCTCTAAACATACAGCAGTACACCGACCTATAACATTACAGGATAAGCCAATAGAACAGGTCAAGCAATTTAAATATTTAGGAAGTGTTATTACTAGTGACTCCAGATGCACCAAAGACATTATACAACGAATTGCAATTGCTAAATCGGCCTTCAACAACAAAAAACACCTACTTAAGACACATAGTATATCTAGGAAAACCAAGAAACGTTTAATCAAAGCATATATCTGGAGTATTGCATTGTACGGGAGTGAGACGTGGACGCTGACGAAAAAGGACAGAGAAAGACTTGAAGCCTTCGAAATGTGGTGCTGGCGGAGGATGGAAAGAATAAACTGGACAGAAAGGAAGACAAACGAAGAGGTTTTGACGATGGTAGGAGAGAGCCGATGCTTGTTAAAAACAATAAAGAATAGAAGAGGCAAAATGATCGGACATCTAATACGGCACGAAAGCTTCTTTTTAAACATCTTGGAGGGCAAGATCGAAGGAAGGAGAGGTAGAGGAAGGCCCAGACATACTTACACCAGCCAAATAAAAGAGAAAGTGGCTGTCGAGTCGTATGTAGACGTGAAGAGGCTGGCAGAGGACAAAAATCAGTGGCGGTTACTCCACCGACAAGAGCCTAGCTCCTAAATTGATGATGATGATATTTCTGAAGACTGGATTATCATTAAGAAGTCACCGACTCCGTAGCTCTACCACTGAGACCTCACCCTCCCTATATATGGTGGAAGTGCGGGGTAGGTGACTTCTTAATGATAATCCAGTCTTCAGAAATATAATATAGTTTATTCAATTTACATTTTATTTTATTTATAATAACACAGCGTCTGCACCTGCAGACTGGATTATCATTAAGAAGTCACCGACTCCGTAGCTCTACCACTGAGACCTCACCCGCCCTATAGTACGGAACCCTAATTATAAATCGGTCATACTAAGCTGAGGAAAACGTAAGGACTAAGCGCGGTTCTCGCCAGAATTTATAACTAGATTTCTAGCGCACCTTTAGATGCCGCCAATAACGCGCCCTACAGATCTTGTCGAAAAGAAACTACTTCGAGGGGGTGCGTCTTAAACCAGTATGGTGGAACGGATTGGGATGAATGGAATGGATTAATGGGTGGGTTGATGGGTGATAACAGTGGTAGGTTACCGAATGGGAAGCCGAATAATTTCAAAAATACGGTGGTGGACTACTGCCTTTTTGAATTTAGGGAAATTGTTACAAGTCGCTGATGAAATCCCGGCAAAAGTTGAGTCTTTCGTACCGAGACCCACGTAAAGGTAGGTGAATGCGGCCGAATTATGCTACCTAAAAATCTAGTTGCACATTGCACATAACCCAGAGTATATTTCATTAAAACCAATCGATCATACCTATAATACCAAGGCTATGGCGACTGGTAAACTATTTGTTCCTAGGATAAATAATTACTATGGGGACAGAACCCTCAAAAAGCGTATCCCATACCTACTCAATAGTTTGCCTGAAGCCATTAGATGTGAAAAAAATAAGAATAAATTCAAGAGACTATTAAAAAAGCATTACCTAGATCTACTCATATAATACCATGTAAGCTTAGTATATAACTGATTTATGTATAGTATATTACACTTTTATTTATGTTTATGTCTTACCTTGAGACTGCCGATCCCACAGTCAAACTGTTACTACAGTTTTGTGGGACAATGTTTAATTTTAAGTATTAAGTAAATTGTTCTTAATAAATAAATAAATAATATTTTAAAAAAAAGTGAAAGGTTAGAACAATTTCCTAAAGTCTGCCTGACAACGGATACACAAACTTAACTAGATTCAAAAAGTGGGAATCGTAGGATCCGGCACACGTTAGCGGGGATCCGCTTCCGAACAGGAAAAGGCGCACGGCGCTGAGGGGCTACCGCGAAACGAAATTCGTTTTCGTTCGTGTATCTCCGTCTCTGTCGCACTTGCTCGTTCGAGCGACAGAGACAGAGATACACGAACGAAAACGAATTTCGTTTCGCGGTAGGCCCTCAGGTCTCTGCGGTCCAACTCGTTAGCGGACACCCGCCACCGATCGCCAGAAAGCGAACAGCACAGCTGTACTCCGGTCGGGGTCAATAGTGGTTCACGGTATGGCAGACCACGTAACCCGTACCAGAAAGCTTCGAAATAAACATGGAAAAGGTAAGATCTGCAACAGTTGACATAACTACAAACCAAAACGGAAAATAAAAAAACAACTCTTACCCAGAACGCTTTCAGACGTCTGGCTTTCGTAATAATAGTATGATCGTTGGTGGTTTTGTTCCGTAGGTCAGGCAGGCGGTAAAGAAGCACTACACCAACTACATGGCCATGCGTGGTGGCACGCGCCGACACCGAGACTCTTTCTTCAACTTCTTGTCTAGCAGCGGCGACCACAAACCTACCAGAGCCAAGTGAGTTATTTGTATAGAAATATCTCACTCGCTTAATCATCGTCATCATCATATCAGCCGAAAGATGCCTGCTGGACTTAGGCCACCAAAGGGCGCCACAATGACCGGTTCTGCGCCACCCGCATCCAGCGGACTCCCGCGATCTTAAGTACCAGACGCGCTAAATAGGAACCTAGATAGTATATTGTATGACAAGGGGCTGAAATAAGCCATATTACGACGAGATGGTTATTTTCGCGAGCGAAGTGAGGGAAAATTGTTCGTGGGGTAATATGGCGTTTAGAACAGAGTTAGTGGAGAATATCTTAAAATTGTAAAGCTTTATCAGGAATTACGTCCCGCCGACGTAACTACTAACACGTTTTTTTTTAAACTACCAGAATGGGAAGTGCACTAAGCAGGTGATTGGTAAAAATAAATTGGGTGATATGCCTAAACAGATAGCCATGTCTTAATTTACCCAACCCTGAACAGTACACGGGCCACTGCTTCCGAAGAACCTCTGCAACGCTCTTGGCGAATTTAACGACTCTAAAGCGCCATGGCGGGTGGAAGTCCGACCAGGTGGCGGAAGGCTATATAGAACTGTTGATACAAAATAAAACTGTAGAATCCAATTAAAAGCCAATAAAACACGCACCCTCTACGTCAAGCGAGCCACAGCCATCAACATCGTGGCAAGTCATATCCTCGCCAGCTCAGGAACGGCAAACTGAAGTCGAAGAGTCCACAACAGCTTTCAATACAATTAATCTACCCGGGAAAAACATAGCTCTACATATTAAAAATTTTACTTTTAATATTTCATAAAATATAAAATAAGTACCTACCTGTTGTTTTTTTTTTATTTAAAGTGAAAAGTAGAGTGTATAATTCGGTAATAAAACCAATTTTAACCTCGCTGTGCCTATCGACCCTCGCCGTTCCGGCTCGGGTAGCTATACGCACACGCACCTCACCTAAAATGGATCGTTTTATTCCCTAGTCATACAATCTACTATTGTGTAAGGATTATTTTTGCGCCGCGCCGCGCTTTAATAAATTGAATGCATTATAAATAATGCATTAAATGTATTTATTACTTTTATAAATGGCATTAATAACTTTAATTGACTTCAATTACAACTTTTTAGATAACGTTACAGTAATAACTAACAATAAACATCAAAAAACAATTCAGTTTAACGAAATGTGGCTGTTTAAGTTTCTGCCATTGGTCGTTGTTTTTTTTTATTACTTTTCAGCCCTAGGGGCGACATGCCTCACTTTGAACCCCTATTCAGATAAACAATGAGCTACTTTCAGAGTATGGGAGATGAAAAATTAATTACCTATGTCTTTACTACTTGTTGAGCTGTATACACAACTATTATAAATCAATGAATTAAGAGCATACGCGGGTTAGCGCGTGGCCCATACAAAAACTTGAATTTCGATCCACCGTAGTCCCCTATTTTCACCGCCAAATTTTAACCTTTGCAAATGATTGTCCTAACATAGATTAACCAAGAGTTTCACTATCCTCCTGTGTTCTGTTTTATTTGATAACTGTATTTGTTAATGAACTATAGCCGCGTGTAAAATGTTATAAATTCACTAATTTTATCATCGCCTAAATATGCCAACTGTAAAAAAGTTTAAAAAACGAAACATAGAAGCATATTCCAACTCTTTGTTGGTCTATGTTAGAAAAATTATTGACATAGGTCGAAATTTTACGGAGAAAATAGGGGACTATGGCAGCTCAAAATGCAAGTTTTTGTATTGGGTGCGCGCCAGCCCGCATTTCCTCTTAATACCCTAAGACTGTTCCAGTTAAGTCTTGATATTAAACTAAGGAACTACGGTAGGAAGTTATTTAATGAAGTAATCAAGCACCTTAATTAACTATGAAATTACATGTGCTTCAGGAACAAAAAGAGCGATGAAATGGAGTTCGCCGAATCATTCCAGCCACAGGGAGAAACTAACAGTGTCCAAGCCCACGTGAAGGAATATGTGACGTAAGTTTCAGGGCCAGCTCTTGGTAATATTATTACGAACTAGGTATGCTTGTTTAGGTCAAATCATGCGAGTCAAATGTGTCTAAATCCTGAAGTCCAATCGAGTTAAAAATTTGTACACCTTTTGCAAGTATGATTAGATTCGATTAATTTATTTCATGACATAAATTACAGTACCAAATTGGCTTAGTGGCACCATAAATCTCGTCTGATGGGGACAGAAAGAAACCTCGTTGAGGTAAACTGCAATAGATAAACCCGTCGACTTAGATACCTCATTAGGATCCTCTCAATCAGTAGTTGATGACTGAGCAAAAAGTACAGTCGGCAATAAAAGCTTTTTCTAATAACAGCTAAATCTACTTACTTTAATTTCAGGGAGACCGTATGATCGGAGGCGAAACGGTCTGCAGTTACCGTTACCGTTGAAGCAGAAATTAATTAATTTTCAAGATGATACTTCACTAATGTGTGCATGTACCTTAGTGTATTCTCATAAGTGAAAGTTATTGCGTAGAGAGACCCCCATGAAATTGGTCACAATTTCAACTGTATGATTATTATATCGCTGGGCACAGACTTCCTCTCGTGGATGAGAGGGAATGGGCTGCAGTCCCCATACCGGCCAGTGCGGGTTGACGATTGCCACTCTTACGCCTTGCCCACGACTTTGGTCTTAAGCGACCTGCGGCAGCGTTTTATCTGTTCATTGCGCGTTCGAGACGCGCAACGCACTGTGGTTAGTTGGAATCACGCGCAATGAATTAGAAAAACCGCTGCCGCAGGTCGCTTAAGACCAAAGTCGTGGCCAAGGCGTTATACCTATTCGAAATGTATTCGTTCAAAAGTAAAGCTTTGTCCATATTTGTATCATTTTGCCGTCCTTTGCGTAGCACCGTCGCGTATCATGAAAGATCGTTATCAACGTGCTGTATTGGTGGCAAAGGGTATGGTTGGCAGAAAAAACAAATACATTTGAATATTCACTTTTGTTCTTAACCATAAAATAAATACTTACCTTCTTAGGATTACACCTCTAGATATAACTCTTTACGGTACAAAACCTTTTCCGCCATTATAAATTTTTAAAACAATGTACGTCAAATGACATAAAATGTCATAAAAATAGAACTATAGTTGAAAATCTAATTACATTACTCGAAGTGTTTATTTTAATCTAAATAATCCAATGCACATCGTATCTAGAGTGGATATTGCAGTATTTCAAGTGGACTCCTAATAAAATGCACGTATGATCACATTTACATTCACAGTATGGATTTGACACAATATCCGGATTTTATTACGACGGACGAAGCCACGCGATGTACTGTTTGTAATATCAATATCAAAATATCCTGAAGAAAAACCCCGGTTACGGTACTGTAAACGTTATGCAGCAACTGATTGAAGGCAAAGAAGTGGATATGCCGGAGGGTGTCAATAAAAATTGCGTGCAATATTTTAGAGACTTAAATTACCTTCCTGTGACTTCTGTTATCGTAGAAAGGTCATTTAGCAATTTAAAATGGATTTTTTTTCAATCGTCGTGAACGACTGACAGCCAAATCTGTTGAACAAATTTTAGTCATTTATTCACTATAAATCGGATAAGTTGTTATAAATATGTATATAAATCTCATAATTTGTGAAATATATAATATTTAAAATACTTGCGTAATTTGTTTTTTTTGTCAACCATACTTTGCCACCAATACAGCACGTTGATAACGATCTTTCATGATCGATAGTGTGGACGCAAAAAGATCGCGATCATGCTACGCGCGTATTTGATCGCTCGCTATCCATGTTGCTACGCGGTTATTAAATAGGTATCCCACATGCGCGCGATCGTATACACGTATCAGGATCGGTAAGTATGGACGTATTTTGATACTGTATCATGATAAGTAGTTATGATTTGATACGTGATAGGCAGCAATCCACCGCGACTAGGATTTTCCCCGATCATCAAAGAAGATAGGGATACGCATTTGACAAGTGTGTACATGCACCGATCCGAGCACTAATCATTGCGAAGTTGTCGCAGCAACAACATGGATCCATCATGAATAAAGATACCGTAATTAAGTTGATTGAGGCCTATAACGTCAAAGAAATTTTGTGGAACCCCAGAAACACAATAAATCTTTTTAACCGACTTCAAAAAAGCAGGAGGTTATATGTTCCACCGATTTTTTTTTGTTAATATTTTTATATTAAACAAGCACCCATTAATCCTGAATGGACATGAACAGAACGCAGCTCAGCACAGATGAACGATGACATAAAAATGAAAAACGATACAGCGTTATCATACGATACGCTGCTACGCAACGGCTAGCGTCCAAACTACAGCAAGCCCTCCCCAGAGTCCTTCCGGGACAAATCTTACATTAAGCTAAAATCTCATTTTAGTGGTGTCAAAACACTCTTCCCTAAACCAAAATCCTGGAACCGCCACTACGCGACGATGCTAGTGATACGGTACGCCCAAAGTGAGCGTCCATATTTAGGATATGCGTGCTCGACACCATACCTACCCTTGATCTTGATACGGTGAAATGATACAAATGTGGACCCAGCTTAAAGAGGACGTTCCGGGGGTATTGGGATTTTTTGGGATCTTTATCGTAACTATATTACACTCGTATTATGTGTTTTTGACAGTGGATATAGAACATATTAAATACCTAAATCGCTATATGTGTGTTCGCGATAAACTCAGAAACGACCGATTTGTCGCGGGTTTTGTCAATGTTTAGCTGTGTCGTGGATAGTTTTGATTATTCGTGTGAAGCACGCGGCAGGTCCCTAGTTACTTATAACTTATAAGAGTGCCAAAATGTGTAGACTTGTAAAAGAAACAGCTGATATAACGACCTACACACACGTATTCATATCTATAGATATTTTAATGTTAACAATAACATTGGAGTGGGTATGTGTTATAGTCTTATTCGGAAAGATGGCGCTGAAGGCAAAAAGCCTTTCAAAATATAAACAGGTACATAGATCGGTGCACAAGAAGCACAAGGATAAATTCCGCAGCATAATTAATAATTAGGTATTATTCAACCATGATAAGTAGCTGACAGTTCATATAAACTTTGATGTATTTATATGACAAAACTGTATAATCCAATACTATTCTAATCGTGGTTTTATAAGGTACTGTAATTAGATTTTTTGTAACAGCGGATATTTGACACTTGCGTATTGATGGCTAAGACCAATGATGTAATATAAAAAAGAGGTAGATATGTTATAAGCGCTCCAAAAATGGCACGTCATTTCACACAGCTTGCCTCAGTTTCGCGTCGTCAATGGAAACGTTAGCTGTGGTGGCAATTTTTAAACACGGAATTTCGTATAGACAACAATCTACCTCTTTTAGGAAAAAAACGGAACCTTTATACAGCCGATTTTCTCCGAAATTACTGGACCGATTGAGTTGAAATTTGGTATACATAGGTATGTAAATTGGTGACCCAAAGGCGGACGCATAAAGTAAATTAATGAATTCTGAACAAACTGGTAAACTAGAAAAAAAAACGCAAATTGTATTATGTGACATATGAAATAAAGGGGGTTGTTGTAAGCATCTCAGATATTTTTTTTATAATTTTAGCAAAAATAGATTTGAAGTAATTTAGGAAAAAAGACGAATTTTGACCATTCCCCCCCACCCACCGCCCCTTATCTCCGGAACTACTAGGCTTAAAATTCTGAAAAAAATATGGAAAATAGTTCCTTGCCTAAAGATTACGGGAAAACCTATAAGAAGTTTGAGTATTCAAAGTAACGGGAAAATACTCATTATTTTACGGAACCCTCATTACGCGAGTTGAACTCGCACTTGTCCGGGTTTTATATTACATCATTGGCTAAGACAAAATATTGCGTTAAGTTTAGCGATTATGAATTTTGAAAGGCTAACTGAATCGAGGTCACTTCCGATTTTTTTGGCGAAGACGTATACGCATTAGGCCGAGACTTTTTCTTCGTGCTAGTAGGTAGCATAGGGGTGTATTTTCACCATTCAATTACCTACTAAACATAATAACAATGTCTCAAAAATATAGTTTTACCACTCAACTTTAAGAAAAGAATGATGTCTATTGAGTTATTTTAAAGTCTTAGGTATGTCGTAAAGCAACGCTATATTTTTATCATTTAGTAATTTGATGAGGACCTAAATTTAAAAAAAAAACTTTTCTATGTTACTTAGCTATCTACTCACGTAGGATCTACGACAAATGTTTCCTCTTTTGACCCTCTGATTAGGGTTGTGTTTTCATATATTTGGCACCTAGCTGTTAAGCATGCGAAGTACCTACTATCAATTATATAAAAACACATATTCGCACATACTTGGTGGATTTTCACCTTCAGTCCATGACGTCGGCTGGTAACACAAATTGAAACTTGCTGATGTATAAGTAGTATCCGTAATTTTTTTCTTTACTCCGATAAAAGCCAACAATAATTGTGTCAGATTACTTTATTAGCTACATGATAAAAGATTAAATATACATTTGTAATACATATTGATTTAAGAACTATGGATAAGTAAATCATGTTTGATACTCTATAATATATCGTATTTTTGTTACCTAAATATATAGGTAGGCATGTATATGATGAAAATGAATACCTATGCTAATTTATTGAAAGGCGTCACTTTGGATACCTAATTAATTGTTATAGAATTACGGTGCTTTCGGAAGGTCTAAATGTAGATAGTTCTAAATTTTATGTTGCTTTATCTGTCCCCCGGCAGAGTCAATTTAAATGGTTATATTAATTACTGTAAAACATTTTTAATAACAGTACAGGGTGTATGTGAGCTTTCAGTGTACCCAAACGATTATTCCGTAAAAATAAAATAATATCAACACCTTTAAACCCACATCGAAAGTACGGGACCCGATGAGTAAAACCAGCTAGTCGATTACGTTACGCATTATACGCGCGTACCTTTGGTACTACAGAACCAGTTTCACTTCAAAAGTGTATTTTGAAGGGCATTAAGTAGGTAGTTGCTATGTTAAAGGAATCTCATCGGATCTTGTGCAGTACAGACCTAATACAGGGCGTCCCACGGCTATGCCACATGGAGGGAAAGTACCTTGAATATTGTAGATGGAACATTTTACTAAAAGAAGACAATATCTTAATTTAATAAACAATTTAAAGTGCATTCATAGATTTTTAAATAATTACATAATTGAACCGGGAATCGAACCCGCTACACGAGTATAACCAAATTATACAACGTTGCATACAATACTTTTTCTACGACAAAATTTAAATTAATAGACGACACGGAGAGTTTTTAGGGTTCCGTACCTCAAAAGGAAAAAAACGGAACCCTTATAGGATCACTCGTGCGTCTGTCTGTCCGTCTGCCACAGCCGATTTGCTCCGAAACTACCGGACCTATTGACTTGAAATTTGGTACATATGTAAATTGGTGACCCAAAGATGAACGCGTAAAGTAAATTAATGAATTCTAAACAAGGGACCACTTTTGGGGTGTAAACTGGAAAAAAAAACTTTCGCAAACTGTATTGTGTGTCATATCAAACGAAAGGGGTTGTTGTAAACATCTCAGATATATTTTTATTATAATTTTAGCAAAAACAGATTTGAAGTTATTTACGACAAAAGACGAATTTTGACTCCCCCCCTCCCCCCCCTCTATCTCCGAAACTACTAGACTTAAAATTCTACGCTGCGGCTGTATCCACTTTTACTCGACTGGGTTCAGCGGAAATTTGCACGGCATCTTTACAAAAAGCAGTACGGATATTATCCTTTCTTATATCAGTCTCTTTTTGTAGCCGGTATGGTCGGACTGGAGACTCTCCATTTCAGACGTAAATTGCACCTCGCAGTCCAGTATAGTATTTTACTTAGGGGGGAAATCGACAATCCAGTGGCATTGGAAGGCATCAGTCTATTCGTTCCAGAGCAGTACGTACGCGCGGGGCGCCGCCACCGCCCACTGTTCGCTGCGCGGGCGGCGGCGGTGCCGCGTACGCGTCCGGCGTTCGTGCGTCGGCGCTGCTCAATGAGCTGGTGCTGAGGCAGGATGCCGATGTGTTTGCAGACAATTGGGTAATTTCCTGGGTAAAAAATATATAATTATTTTCAGTCCATCAGTCAGATTATCTAAAAATATTGGACACGTATTTTTTTGTTTGTCACTTAAACAAATAATTATGAAGATATATCCCGTTAAAGTTCCGCCTGACGTCACATTATGCTTAAAAATGTACCATAATGCCTTCCGGCCGCCATGGCAACTAAGTTTCGCAACCAGTTGTGTTGCAAGACTTTTTATGCTTTGTCCGCAACTAGTTGCCATACACGACTTTTTCTTTCTTTCTACGCAACTAGTACGCCATGGCTACTGAGTTCCGCAACCAGTTGCGGTGGAGGATTTTTTATTCTTGGTATGCAACTTTCGTAATTTTAATAATGTAGTTATGGCTCGTCATGAAAAGAAAAAATGCAGTCATTGATCATCTTAACATTAGTCATACTTGCGTCTGCTTGGAATTTAGGTTTTCAACATTTTGTTTATGAATAATACCAACTGAAGATATTACACGTATTTTCGTGCTGCTTTATTTTTGACGTTCATAAGGATTATAAGGGACTGAAAAACCGTGATATTGCCAACTCGAATGTCCCACGCTTATTTTTGAATAATGCTAATGGTTGCATATGAAGAAAAACATTCTTCTGTCGCAATTAATCTTTTTTAGAAAGAAAAATTAATCTTGTATGGCAACTAGTTGCGGAAAAAGAATAAAAAATCTTGCATCACAACTGGTTGCGAAACTTAGTTGCCATGGTGGCTTGAAGGCCATAATGTGACGTCACGCGCAACTTTAACGAGCTATATCTTCATCATTTTTTGTTTAATTGACAAACAAAAAAATACGTGTCCAATATGTTTTGATAATGTAACTGACGGACTAATTTTTATATTTTTTTAGGAAAGTAGCCAATTGGCAGAGCCTGCTTACTAAAATAAGTGATTTGTGTATTTAATATATATTGTTAGTGCTACTTTTTAAATGTTTGTATATTGTGTGTGACTGCCATGTACCTGTTTATTTTTAAGTCCTAACATTATAGGCGCTTTGGTTTTACTGTAAGCCTATTATGTAAATCATTGAATAAATAAAAATAAATAAATAAATAAAAGAAAGCCCTTTTTCCTCGTGGTCAAACGCATTTGCCAAACTGGTTTGGCCACGAGGAAATGCGATTCCTCGTGGCCGAACTCAATATTGTCTTCCTCCTTTAAAATAAGAGTATAGTAGAAATGGGGGCCAATTTTGGAACTTAGATTTTTTTTTGATTAAAATGTGTCAAAAACAGGGTTTGTAAAAATTTACAAAAAAGTCAATTAAAAAAAAATTTAGGACTTAAATTTTTTGACAAAGATTTTTTTTTCTTTTGTCATTCTAAAGAATGCGCAAAGAAAAGCATTTTATGTCAAGATGCTTTTCTTCTCTGGCGCTTCGCTGGCCGCTGCCGCTTTGAGGAAATTCACCACCCACCTTATATTCCCGACCTGGCCCTGAGTGACTATTATTTGTTCTCGAAACTTAAGGCAGAGTTAAGGGGAAAAAGATTTTCTTCAGATGATGAAGTGACCCGTGTGGTTTACGCCCATCTTGAGGACAAAACGCCTGAGTATTTTTATAAGGGTATAATAGAAATGCTTATTAAGAGATCTGAAGAGTGAAATGAAATACAGACTATATCGAAAAATAAAAGAAATTTTGTCAATATATATACTTCTTTTATTTGTTAGGGCGTAAGCTCTTGGACCGCACCTCGTACCTAGTACCTACGAGTGCTGCTACATATGTATCCGGAATAACAAAAACTAACTTACATATATAATTAAATATGGCTTTATTGTTTATCAAAATATTCGCCATGATGATCTACATCAAAATCTATGATCATATTTAGGTTGCCCTAGTCAACAAGGAACCCTTATAGTTTCCCCATTTTCCAATTCAGCGATCCGTTTGAGCTCAATGGTAATGTCAGGCCTGTGGTAGGTACACGCACCGAGGAAGCTTCCACAGCCTTAAAAGACGCCATTAAATGCAAATTGGACGAGATGGTTAAAGACGGGATTATTACGAAGGTCGAGGGTCCAACAGACTGGGTCAGCAGCATGACCGTTGCCGGGAGCATGTTTAGGTGAAGACTTAGACGAAATCATTATTACCTGTTAATTAGTGTCGCCCACGGGCGAAATATACATAATTTAATTTTCTCAAACATGCAATGAAATTACGTCCTTACGTGCGTTATAACAGGCTTCAAAGTATCACGTTTCGGGCGGAACAACTCGAGAGAACTGTAAAGGAATTTCATACAAAATTGAAGGCCTAGGCCGGGAAGTAATTTTTTTTTTAATGTTAATGTTAACATGGCGTCTGTGTTCACCAACAGGCTAAACAGCTGATTTATATTTTTTTATTTCTTCTAGTGGCTGAATGGTTATCGGACCAAAAATATCCGCGTTTATGCCTATTACACATGAACCTTTATTAAGAAAACAAATCTGTATGATTCAATGTGTTGATGAATAAATTAAAATGTTATCTATACGTAAGTCACCAGAGACCATAGACAATATTTAAAATCCTCTGCATTTATTTTATTCATTATAGAAATTAAGATCCTTATTATCTGGTTCGCCTGTTATAACGCACGTAAGGACGACATTTCATTGCATGTTTGAGAAAAAAGTTTTTAATAGTAGTGGGCTATTACAGCCAGTATGTGGAAGTTACTGAATTGGGTTCTTTAGCATCTGACCATGTGATACAGCACATAAAGGTCATTTCCAGCCGACAAGGTATACCAGACATTGTTATATTAGATGACCCAGAATTTAGTTCGCACAATTTTCGTTCATTAGCCAAGTGATGGAAATTTCTGCATATTACTTCCTCTCCCCATTATGCTCAATCTAATGGTCAGGCTGAGCGCACAGTGCAAACAACTAAAAAATCCGAGTACCAATTGCGTACTTTCCTGAATAAAAAACCTAGTTTTTCATTTACAAAGTGTTATTAAATACCTAATATCAATTAAAATTTTGATCAACTGCGAGTCGGGTTTTAGTTTTCCCATACATTTTGAGACCCAGCGCCTGATGAAGTCAACGAGCAAAATCATTTGGTCTCCATACTAAGTTTCATCTCCTTTTTCGTCACTAAAAGGGAGGAAATTTGACATAAATTATAGCCTATGTCCTACTCTGATATACCTTCCGCCTTCGACGTCGGGCTTCTAATAGAATCTCGTTCGTAATAGTCCGTTCGCTAAGGGGAAACAGTATGACATTTTGGAGTACAGCAATGCCATTTGGTACGAATGTTGTACACGTCAACTTAAGCCTAAACGCCCGGTAGCCAGTTTGAAATCCGTGACAGAGCTCCCGGCGCTCAGAAAAAAATTCTGGCGGATTAGTTTGGACATTTGAGTCAAGTTTGGTCTCGTTATCAGGTAACTAGATGATGTTCAATTCATTCCCCATACCAGTTTTTTAGGGTTCAGTAGCCAAATATGACGCAATACTTAAAATAATGAACTTTTAGTAGTAACAAAATTCAAACAACCCACATATTTTCATATTTTTTGTATTAAACTTGGTTTATAAAAAATACTGTCCGAAAGCCCATTTAATGCAAATTCAAAAAACATCAATAGTAAATATAAATTTGACCATTTTCAATGAAAAATAAAATATTGAAAGTACTGCGAGGTTCGTCAGCGCAGCGTAGGGGCCGGCAAAAAGACCCGAAAAACAAGTAGGTACTAATAACAAAAAAAACAGCCAAGTGCGAGTCCGACTCACGCACCGAGCGTTCCGTACAAGTTTTTACTTATTCCATCCAATCTTAATTGGTAGGGCACGGTTTTTTTCATTTAATACAATTTTTTATAAATAGTTACAGTGTTGCACATAAAGCCACTATTTAAGACCTGGATGGTTTAGGCAGTAGTTGGCGAGATCGCGCGGTTCGTCCCGCGTTCCTTAAATCAGTTATTATATAACAAATTGACATCATTGGCTACAATTTTATTCCTTACCTACACTTATTCATCTAAACTTAGATTAAGTTTGCACCTAGAATAAGAATAAGAATAAACGTTATTTGCATTAAACATTACCAGATACAAGATGTTATTACAATAATAGGTAGGTTTATACGTTTAACCATAATTGTTACAGTAACTAATATGTGATAGTTGATTTGAATTTATCTTGCAAAATCAGTAGACTGATCACGTAATGCATTGTACGTATGTTAGGTAGATCTAAATGTCAATTTTTATATGAAAAAATCATAGTTACATCGTCCTAACGCGCGTTCGAAACGTTACTTGATTACCTCTCGGGTTTCCGCTGGAGTCACATAAAACAAAATTCGACTCTCCGGTGGAAAACCTGTGACGTCCTTGGGTACCTTATTGTGCTTAAAGCGACTTTATCTTCGCAGTTGATGGACGCACGGCCTTAGCTTCAGCTACGCGGCGCGTCCCAGGTTCTTCGATAAATCTCTCGGATCGTCGTATTCTCGATAGCTAATCGAATTCGTAATAATAAACTTAAAGGATCTGAGGTTTACCCTGTACAATATCGTGGGAAAGCGGTATCATAAGCGTATTTATTTTTTCTATTGTAATTAGCGGTTTTAATATTTGAGCAGCTGCACTTCTTCTCTAGTTTCCAAAGTCTGACACAGCCCACAGGCAACATTTTCTTTCGATACGGAAGTCCGTCAGTTACATTATCAAAAAACATTGAACACGTATTTTTTTGTTTGTCAATTAAACATAAAATTATGAAGATATAGCCCGTTAAAGTTCCGCGTGAAGTCACATTATGCTAAAAAGTGTACCATAATGTGACGTCACACGGAAGTTTAACGGGCTATATCTTGGTCAGTTTTCGTTTAATTAACAGGTGTCCAATATTTTTTGAGTATCTAACTGACTATCGAAATAACTTTTTTTAGGAAAGTAGTCAATTGCGACAGACTAAAGAAAAATTGTATTATGATTATGACAAAGATGCCCGTGATTTGACTCCTCTTGTACTAGGTCAGCCTTGGCCAAAAGTATTGAGCACCCCACGTTTTCCTTTGTAACTTATTCATAAAGCATAATTTCTCAATTTCATAAATACACGAAGACGGAAAATATAATAAGTGTTTGAACATATGCAAATCATTAATATATATCATTTTGAAATTGCTATTTGCGTGTGAAAACTGAAGCTAGAAAAAGTCGGGTTTTACAATAAAGGTTTAATTGTATATTTTTTTCACGGAATTTTCCTTAACGTCAATAAATATGACAAACGTTGTAAACGATAACAAACAATAAGTATGAAACGTAGATACACAACTTTCTAATATAAAATTTTTAAATGCACTTTTTAAAGTTTGACTTTTGTATGAGAAACGCAAACGTGCTCAATACTTTTGGCCAAGGCTGTATATCTATATAAAAGAGTGACAACTTTAATGCACGATAAATTAATATTATCTGGTCATTGAGTTATGTTGATTATTTTGCTTGTACGCAACTTAATTGTATTTGCATCATTACAATTATTTATATTCCAATTGTTATATGTAGTTTTTTGTCATGCAATTTATAGAATTATTTTGTCAATACATCTGTAAGATATATGTATATGAATGTTACAAATATGAATGATATAGAATTGTAAATAAAATAGAATACCAATAGACTCACAATATACAGTGTGGCAATGTACGTAAATAAAATACTCTTAATTCGAAATTGAATAAGCCTGAAGAAAAAATAATAAAAAACAAATTATACTAAGTATATTAAAACTGCAGAAATTTTAATCGCAATTACAACAATTATTTCATCTCATACACAATTATTATTATTCCGGTAAATGCAATATATTGTAATTAAATAACAATGGAAAAATTATATAACTCCAATCCCATCAAGCAAAACAGTCATATAAGATGGAGCTTATGCAGGTTGTTTTTTTTCTTTTTATTTAGGTAAACAAACAGTCACTACAAGGAAATCTTAATATAAATTAGCCTTATACATAAATACAGTATGTGTGACCAACACCGTTCACCACATATTACTGATGTACATAAACATCATTCGGAGTAAGTCAGTCCTTGAAGTGTTGTGAATCCAGGGAGAAAAAAACTAATAACATAGAAGATAACAATCAAAATACCTACATACCTGATCACATTAAGAAAGGGAATTGATAGTGGTAATATTATTACGTGTTATAATATAAGTTGGCAGTATAGAGCCAATTCGTCATAATATAGTCACCTTGGTGACGATTCTATGATCAATAAACAAATTGTTGCGCTTAAACGATTTTTATATAACTGAAATGCATATAAATGCCATATAGGTTGCAATTATAGAGCTAATCCGTTATGAGACAGTCACGGCGCGGCGGTGATAATTATGTGACCAACAAACAACTTATATCGCTAAAACGCTGAGTAAAGTGCGCAAAAATCGCATCGTATAAGCGTAATTATTAAGTTTATATGACTAATGTCAGTAGCTTAAATGCTGAATATGTTACGTTGCCGCGAACATTATATGGCTTAATTTTGCTAGTTATTGTACATTTCTTCAGAAGCATTTGTATAACAGAAAATAATACATTATGTTAATAATTAAATAACTACACATACAAACATATATACATATTAGACGAATTCAATGTCAACCACATTTTATCAAATTCTTCTTTATAGTTAGTAAAGAATAAAAAGTTTAGTACCCACCTGCCTATACAGCTTAATTGTACATACCCAAATATAAGTTTCTGCCATTGTATTGAAAGGGATATAGGCTGCATAAAGACTGTACACGATAAAATCCGGGCACACCTGATCTAGTATATTTTTCTACCAACTGCTTATAAAGAAACAGCACTTTTACATACAATCATATCAAAATAAGATCATCATGGAAGAGTTTTTGCGTTCTAACGCTATAACTGTATAAATACATTCCAACATACTTATAATTTTTGTCCAACATTATTTAAGAATGGTCATTCACTTTCTACTACAATACCATTATCGTATTTACATTACAACAAGGTGATTTACACTTTTTAGAATATTATTTCACCAAGAAGTTACATTGGTTGACTGGTTTCTACTTGGGGTGGCCAGCAAGACTGGACTGGACTTCAAGCACTGAAAGTAGTTTTTGTATGGAAGACAATTATTTAACAAATATCAGCCAAAAAGATAATGGACTGATGTGGTAAATATCTCCTAACTGCCCCAAACAAAGGTCAATTAAAATAGTACATTGTTTAACGAGGGCCGTAAGTGGAATATTGCTAACGAGAGTGTATCAGAAGCCCGACGCCGAAGGCGGAGGGCTTTTGATGACTCGAGTTTGCAATATTCTTACGCCCGTGTTATACACAATGTTTTTCATCACATTTGCGAGGAAATAAATAACAACAAAAGACAGAAAAATGTAAGTTTCATACAGCAGCACCAATCAAAAATTGACAACTTCACTTCCAGATCAGTGCTAGTAGAGCGCGCAGTTCAATATTTCAACCAATCACAGAGCAGTATTCTTGCGGGGCGGGGCGTCGTGACCAACTAGATTTTTTTATTCAACCAATCACACAGCAACCAGATTTGCTTAAGCCAATCAGAGGGTTCTATTATTTAAAAAAAAAACCATAACGCCCATGGGCGTAATATAGCCCATTACAGCTCAGTACGCTTGCGTATAATAACACCATTTTCGAGCAAGTGTGATGAAAAAATAGTTATTGTGAAAAGACAATTTAATAAAGCATAGATTAGTTTGTTGAACATTTACAAAAAACGAATATATTAATAATTTAGAGGCAGAAACTTACCTAAAACAGTCAAAATTTGCTGGACAAAAAATAATAAGTATGTTGGATTGGAATATATAACGGAAAACCTCACACATGCTCAATAGTACATTGTTTAACGAGGGGCGTAAGTGGAATATTGCTAACGAGAGTCTATTAAAAGAGAGCTTTTGATGACTCGAGTTTGCTATATTCTTATGCCCGTGTTATACACAATGTTTTTCATCACATTTGCAAGGAAATAAATAACTACAAAAGACAAAATAATCTAAGTTTCATACAGCCGCACCAATCAAAAATTGACAACTTCACTTCCAGATCAGTGTTAGTGGAGCGCGCAGGTTCAATATTTCAACCAATCACAGAGCAGTATTCTTGCGGGGTGGGGCGGCTTGGCCAACTAGATTTTTTTTTCAACCGATCACAGAGCAACCCGATTTGCTTAAGCCAATCAGAGGGTTCTATATTTTAAAACTAAACTTAACAGCCCGTGGGAGGTAAAACGGCTATAACTGCTCTGTACGCTCGCAAGTAATAACGCCATTGACGAGCAAGTGTGATGAAAATATTTTAATATATAGTACTTTTATTTTATAAAAATGCTGTTTCTTAATAAGCAGTTGGTAGGAAAATATACTAGATCAGGTGTGCCCGGATTTTATCGTGTACAGTCTTTAAGTGTTGGTGTAAGTACTTAAGTTTATTAATTAATAAAAAGGGGAGTTGTGAATAGCTCTGATTAGTATAATGCATGAATGTGGGTAAGTGAATAAAGTCAGTCTTAGCCCAAGCACAGTGTTTGATTTACTTGTTCGACACTCGCAAACCTGCCTTTTTTCAAAATAAGATTTTTTTTAATTTCGTAAAAGTGACTCGACAAAAAAAACTATATAATTATCGAACAGCAACAACAGGACAGCGGGACAGACACCGGACAAACAATTTTCGACCCAAGCTGAAGCATCGAACTATTCGAACTTCGTTCACCTAGCTCGCTCGTTCGAAAATTGCAATAGCGTTCTTACGATTTCATTCGTAACGGTTATTTGATATAAATACTTTGTTGGATCAAGGATCCATTGTATACCTACATAAATATAAGACTGTAAATAAATTTCATAAAAATAAAAATAATTTGTTGTTATAAATTTTGTTCTAAATGCGCTGCTCCAGTTATTTTTCTGTTACCTTTTTCGGCGCCTGACCTTTGCCTTTGCTATAGAAGATGTCCAAAAACAGTCCTGAAAATAATAACAACATTCATTAATTGGAGCCATTTGTGAGGAATTTAAAAAGTTGATTTCGGGTGATAGAGTATTAACTAGAACTGTGAGAAGTAGCTAAGCTGTGTGCGGGGAAATCCGGCAATATGAATACTTAATTTTCATCTCTCCTGTTCTGAAAGTTGACTTTTCATGGATATATAGCCGGGTGGAAAATAGCGTTTTCTATCCTAGGGTGGAAACTATTTTTTTTTATTGGTACGATTAGCCATGGAGTCAAAGATAATTGAGTTACGTCATATTATTAAAATAAAAGCTTTACATATATATATCTAAACTCAGTTAAACGACGGGTTTATTACAATCTATGGGTTCATTTTCAAATCCTTTTACATTTGGTTTCTTTTTTTTCGTAATTACAGAAAATAAACATTCAAAATAATTCCTGTAAATGTCGGCTGCCCGCCATGACACATTTTTTTTCACGTTTCGGCATGGCCCTCTAGATTAATTGTGTCGCGGCACTCGCGGCCTACTCGATTACAATCTAGTAGGCCGTGGCAAGTGACTAGTGCAAAAAGGTTGGAGGTTGGATATAGGTGTAATTATTTTATTTAGGTAGGTATATCTAATAATTCATTAATTTCTTATTCATGATACATTTATTTATATAATTATACAAATACAAAAAATCTAATAAAACGATGAGGTATGTTTTTGAAACTTTTCTAAAGTTGGCAGTATGTGTATTTTAACTGATTACTCTTAATATACCTGTTTTATAAATTGTACTGTGTAGTACTTTACTTTCCTCACAGTCGAAATGAAAAGTAGAGTGTTCAACTCGGGTGAAATGGGTCACTTTCAACCCTCGGTTAACATCTACTATTTCCTATTCTCGTTCAGCAAAACTCTCGGAGCGAGGCTTTTGTACACATTAACAAGTAAGATATACGTGCGAGGCGCCATGAGCGAATGTGTGGCGCCATCTTCCCTCTGCACCTACCGTTCTACCTCCGTCAGTCTGAAAATACTACGCTACACATTCTCGCACCGCCTGTTTGTACACATTTCACGGTATCGTTTCGTTACGCATCTTAGCTCTGCCCGGCTACAGTTCTTTTGTTTACGCGCGCTCTTAGTTATCGATATTTTTCCTTGAAGCAAATTATGTTCACGATGCTTAGTCACTTTTTTGCTTGCGTTTACAGAAATGCTTCGAACAACGAGTCGGACCCATGCCACGAGGGTTCGGTGCAGTAGGTATATAAATTGTTAGTCAATCTTAGGAATCGAGCCTCGAAGAGTTTTCGACCTTAATTTACAATCTTAACTTTGCCGTTGGAAATTGATTATCCCCATACATCGATGTCGATGGGGCAAACAGTTCGTAGAAAGTAGGTCGCGGACAATTTACCAACTGCAAATAAGAATAGTAGAAAATAAACTTTACGGTTTTTGGATTTATTCCTAGTGCTATTCTCTATCAGTTGGGCTAAACAAATATTTATAAAAGACGCAAAGAAAAAAGCATGATAATATCTGTCAAGAGAACATGAAGATTTAAAAAAACTACTTTATTTTATGAGTGTCACTTCTGTTATTGACTATTTGTCATATTCTTTCAGTACTCTCAAATCGTTTTTACTCCCGCGATTACGATGTTTGTTTATTATACACCACATTTATAGATATACATAAAATAATTCCCTTCACTTTTACATATATACTACTACATATTCAATACATAGTATAACTATAAGGATGGATTCTAACCTAATTCCTGTTTAAGCAGGTGCTTAAGCAGTAGGTATCTGCTTGAAAGCAAACTTGCTTGGGGCTTGTCTGATGTAGAGAAGAAGTGAACCCCACCCCAGAGACGTATTGCCTATACGGCGAAGGAATCAGTCATGAAACTAGTGTGGTGGTAAGGTTTAATTTATTGATGTATTAGCTTTTCCAGGGATCGGAACCGGTTTTTTTTTAAATCCCCGAAGTAGTCTAATATTTTGAATTATTTTAGGCTCTTAATGTAGGACTCTATCGTGTATTTAGGTAACATATTCGTATTATTAGACAGCCCGATCAAAAATTATATCATAACCAATGAACGAAATAATACCGGTTTAATTTGTATGGAGAAAATACCGGTATCCGATCCCTGGCTGTTGCCCTCGACTTCGTCCGCGTCGAACTTGGTATCATCTTAGAAAAATGATTGATATTTAACCCCTTTCAGAGGTGAATTTCAAAAAACGCTGAAATTAGTTTTGTGGTATTTTAACAAACAGGCCTTGGCTTAAATTTTAAAGTAGCTTCGGTCTTAACCGAAGTTACAAATAGCTTACTTTAAATTTTGTTGCTCTCCATATAAACTTTGAACCCTAGGGGTGGAATTTTTCAAATGCTGAAAGTACTTTTTTGTATTCTAATAAGTAATCTTTCTAGTATTTAGTATGCAACATGCACGTTTCTCTAAAGAGGTTTCAATCATTCCGTTTTATAAACTATATAACGGTTTATATAATAGCGGTAATATTATAGCGGTTCTAGGAAATGTATGTAATGTATTTTTCACCTCAGCGGCTCGAACATGGTGGTTTTGCTGCTTGAAACCAGTGAGGAAAATGCAATTTTGCTGCGAACGTGAAGAAAACTAACTTTTTAATTTTTCATATCGTAGGTTAGTCGCAGGTCATCTTTTCATACTGTGGGGTGTAATACAAACTTGGAACATTTAAACTTCATTATCTCTGTCACTTTCACTCCGTTACAAAAAAAGAGAGAGATAAAATATGTCGATTCGTCATTCGACTTCGAAACCTTCGTAGTAGGCCCCCAAAAAGCGGAAACGAAAAACTCGTTCCGAAACAAAATAAAATTCGACTCGTATTAAACTCTTATAAAAATATGAAACCTATATTAAATCTAATATTATTTTAATCATATTAGTATTTCATTATTCTTAAAATACAATGAAGAAATGCGATATTTATCGCGAACATTTATTATTGTCTTTAGTTTTTTTTATATGGTGAATAAATATAAATTTATATTCAGTTTCAGAACGCACTTTATATTCTTTAAAAAGTTTGCGCGGTTGAACTTTATTACGTTTTCTTGGAGATAAAACATAACTTAAACAAACACTAAAAACTGTACTAAATATCAGTGAATCAAGTGACGAAGCCGATGTTTTAACTCCTCAATAGTTAAGAGATACCGTCAAAGAGGGCTCTCTTGTAGAACAAATAACTATTTCATCACATTTGCTCGTAAAGGGATTCATAACGCGCAGGCATGCAGAGCTGCAATAGCCTTTATTATTACGCCAATGGGCGTAATGGTTTTTTTCTTAAATTGTATCTGTCACTCTTACGTCAGTTATAAAGCAAGGAGGTTTTAACTCAAACACGATGTTTGAAAACGTATTTATAATAGTACATTGCTGCAGAGGCCGGGAAATAGCAATTCGTGGATGAGTTGATTTTGTTGGATGAAGCGAAGCTGAATCCGACAATAGAGACGAATCCACGAATTGCCATTCCCGCCGAGGCAGATATAGTGCTTTTCTCCATAAATGCGAGGAAATCAAGTAATATTTTCAATAATTTTAAAACAGCGAGTATGTCAATAACCTATCAATCATGTTCCCGTCCAACTTATTTTTTTAAAGTATGTACACGGCATGACTCATGGTGTCAGTTTCAATTGACACACATAAAAAATTAGAAACATTAGAATCGATTACAATTTTATGTTTTATGTAATTAAAATTATTAAAGATTAAACGGGTTTGAAATCTAAACGCATTTTAGTTCGTTTAGAATATTATTTCGAAAATATTTTAACTTCTTCAGTTAATGCTATTTGAGACATTTTTTAAAACGCCACTTCGATCTCTTGCAAAAGTAATCGTTTAGTCTATGACAATTAAAAAAAAACCTGGGAAAACTTTGAGCACACTTCAAACGGGTGCAATTTGTCACACCAACTTGCAATAGTTGGAAAGAGACAGCCATACATTACTAACCAGTCTAACTATAGCAAGTTGTTATGACAAATTGCTAGGCTTGTAAACTTACGATCATTTGGCTGTTCGTAGTAATTAGTCTTGGTCAAAACATATGATTAAAAGGTAAAAAAAGTATACAGTAAAGGAATTTTATACATTTTCCTGGCCGCTAAAGCTGTACAATAATGACTTTTAAATTTTTAAATTTACGCTTGTCAGTAACGAGAAACTTCGCGTACTATTTTTGCTACAGTAAGGCGCACATTTCCGAGCTTATTGGAGAAAATAAATTTAAACGTCAAAACACGAATAAAATATGATTAACAAAATGATTTAAAGATTTAAAAAATTAAATGTAGCAATAAATTGTAAAACTAAAAGTGTCACTAAAGTGTCCATGTGAAATATTTTTAACTGTGATTTTAAATCGTGGTTGTATGCCGAAGGGTCTTTGCCCTAAGCGCCTCACGTCAAATTCAACAAAATGGACGACTGACATTTTGTATTATTGTATTAGTAACAATTTAGTTAAAAATATATTGGTTTCCTCGCAAATGTGATGAAAAACATTGCATGCGACACGTAACGTAAGATTGTTACAAACTCGAGTCATCAAATCCCTATCCCCCTTCGGCGTCGGGCTTCTAATAGACTCTCGTTCGTAATTCATATCTTACCGTACTTGTAACACAATGTACTATTATGCAACAAACGACTAATACAATAATTAATCTTAACAAAGCCAAAGTGAATCAAAGTAAAAATCCCTAGGCAGAACAAGTCAAAAGTCACAAGTCCAAGATGCACAAAGCGAAGTTAATTTGTCTAGTCAAACTCCAAATCACAAGGCAAACATGAGTCCAAGATACACAAAGCAAAGTCCATTAGTTAGTCAAAATCCAAATCACTAGGCAAAACACGTGTTCTACATAGCAAAGCAAGTCCATTTCAGAAAATAACAAAACCAAACCACACACACACACACACACACGAATTAACGAAGTGTACTGAAATTACTAAAATAAACTTTAACCAGAAAGCCGACTTGAATTCGAATTTTGAATTGTGTTCCAATTTCAACTGAAGTATTCTTAAAATAGGATTTATGTTCGAAATTCAAACTCTAGTTCCAAACTATGGAATAATTGCAGTATGAGCTCCTTTTGGTCTAAAATAACATTATCTCGTAAACTGCTGCGTAAATTAGCAAATGCTGTACCATTTTGAAAACTACAATAAATTTGCTAATTTTTTTCGTTGAGTGCCACGTTAGTTTAGTATACTTTATTATTATTAGAGTTAATTTTTTTTCTTTAAATCGGTTTTTGTTTATTTTTTACTGCTACAGCATCATGGCATGTGATAAATACTTGATTACATTCGATAACCCAGTTTTTTCATAACATTATGCAAAAATAAAAATGACTATATCATGAGTTTTATAAAAATGCCGGTATCTTGAAAACTATGACATTTTTGATAAGGTCAAATTTGCTTAAATTGAAAGCTTATAAGCGTTTCTATCATCCGTCTTCATTTTGGCGTTGGTTTTAGGGACAACCTGTAAATAGATTGTAGAGGTTTTGATTTCTTTGCGAATGTACAAAACCTTAAGCAACGGGCATACTTTGCCATTTGCATAGTAGTCCTACACAAACTGCTCTTGGGCATTGTAAACTGGATCCAGGCAGTCTGTGTAAGTATAAGTATATTACATGCAATAGCAATATTACATACGAGTATTGAGAAACTTACCAGTAAATACAACAATGGCGCCTATCCACTGCCGCCCGAGGAGGACGTTGCCAAATATGATCACCGAGGCGAGGACCGTGAAGAATTTCCTGGTGGTAGTCACCACCGAGCACGGGAGCGGCCCAAACTCCGATACCTGTGTAATGTTAATTAACAATCTAAATGACTTATCGAAACAAACAAATCGTATCTTCGTAAAGATCGTTCAATCTACGAAGAAGCGTCCACACCTCAGTGCATAATTACTTACCTAATTTGTGTTTTGTCCATAGCGTATAGAGTGGTAGGTATATAGGTACGATTGAGGCGACTTCGTGGATTGAACCAGATTGAGCGATCTTTAGTGAACTACAGTCATTGATTTAGTATGACGACAGTGGAACATCATCCACCTAAGGCAGGAATGCAACCATTGACCTTGTCGTTGTGACCTGTTTCAATCTGCATAAACGATCAAAATCAATTGATGTTTTGACATGTGTCACATTCACTTATCTGATTAAGCAGAATATCAGGACTTCCGATTGTGTCCGAGACAACGGTGTATCGTGTCATGTTCTGGACTAATCCTTTATTTTTTGCTCAGTTTATTATGCAGTGAGCTAACGTATAAGTGTGCAGTCAATGAAAATCTCACCTGGAAAAGCATATTAGTATACCTAACTTTAGTTTGGACAATACCCAATACTCGCCGGTTTTGGTTGCTGATGTCTCTTCGGAAAGATTGTTATCGCTACTAAATAGTAGCGATATACTTAGAAAGAAAACGAGGTATCCAAAATGATGGTCAAGTGCGAGTCTGACTCGCGCACCGAGGGTTCTGTACAAAATTTCATGCAACATACCCGTCTTGCCGAATAGTGTAGTTAAGTCATGAGTACCTACTGCGCCATTTATCGGCGCATTTTGTTACTACCTTGCGCGACCAAGGAACTCGGTATGTATGTCGGTTTTTCAGCGATAGTTCTTTATCAAGTGAATTAATCTCGATGATTCTTTTTTATTTTCTAAAAGGTACTTTCAAAATACTTTCGTACGAATTAGAAGGAAAAAAATTAAACACAGAAGTATTCAATTACAAACGTACCTAATTAACAAATGATTTTTGAAGAACAAAAAAAATACGCTAGATAGAGCTCTTGTTATACTTTTCCGGTAGTATTTACGTTAATATTACGCATATATATTATTATTCATCTCTCCAGTTCTGAAAGTTGACTTTTCATGGGTATATAGCCGGGTGGCAAAAAGCGTTTCCTACCCTAGGGTGGAAAGTATTTTTTTAACTGTTACGACTAGCCACTGAGTCAAAGATAATTGAGTTACGTCATATTATAAAAATAAAAGCTTTACATAATCTAAACTCGGTTAAACGACGGGTTTATTACAATCTATAGGTTAATATTCAAATCCTTTTACAGTTGGTTTATATTTTTTCGTAATTACAGAAAATCAACATTCAAAATAATTGAGTACTTTCCTGGGTAAAAAAAAATATAATTATATTTAGTCCGTCAGTTAGATTATCAAATAATATTGGACATGTATTTTTTTGTTCATCAATTAAACAAAAAATTATGAAGATATAGCCCGTTAAAGTTCCGCGTGATGTCACATTATGATAAAAAGTGTATAAATGGTATTTTATTTCGTCTTTTTCCTTTATAAATCTAAATTTTACTGTAAAAATTAAAATTAAACCTGTTTCAGAATGTTCAATTAAGCCCTTTCATATGATACCCCACTTGGCCTACTAACTAAACTTTGAATTTTTGCCCCCCTCTTATTCGTCCTTTTTTATAGAAATAAAAAAAAAACATTTTTCATTTTCCATACACGAGAGGATTTCCTCCCACGACCGCTCCGGCTGTGGAATGAACTACTTGCTGCGGTTTTCCGAGGGACTATAATACACGGTTCTTCAAGAAAGGAGTGTACAAGTTTTTAAAGGGTCGGCAACGCGCATTCGAGTCCTAAAAAGATATTTATTAAACACACACACTTAACTAAGGATACGACTTAAAATTATAGGAATAGCGCGATTCGCGGCTCAGGAGCAACTGAGGGTCGTCAGGGCTGGATTGAGAAGCTAGAGTCGGATGGAAGGGCTGCTGATAGGGTTGCTTAGTCAGCCAGAAAGTATACAGGGTGGAGCTTATAACAGTACGCTTGTTTGCCACCGACGTTGTATAAAAAAGGCCCTACACAACTTTATTCTGAGAACCGGGCTAGAAATAACTTTTTCCAACAGTCTAATATGATATTTTGGTTAGTAAGAATGAAATAGGTAAGTACGTTTACCTATCAGTTCACTCACCATAAAGAAGATGAATAATTGGCCTATGGCCCCCATCAACGCCAGGCCCGTAAGGTGCACCAACACATCGGGATATTTGGACACAAAAGCGACGAACCGGAAAATTTCGCCAGTGAATAGAATACCAACAGACAAGATGATTGATGACCTGCAAATAAAGATAAGGAAAATGCATCATTAGTCTAATCACAACTTCAAAAGAGGCTCCTAAGTGTTTGAACATCGCAAACTTTAATTTGTGACCCACTTAAGGTTGATAATCCTGTCAAATTGTATAGGAATACAAAGAATATTTTTTGCGAAAAGGGTTAAAGAACGCGACCATACATAGAGATGTAACGGATAGTGGTTAGGCTGGAAACTGGATAGCCAGATATCCGGACAAACATTTAGACTCAATGGGGAAAACACTCGCTGCTTGTTTTATTAACATGCATAGCCATACATATGCGTAAATTCGTAAAATTATTAAAAGGACTTTTTTAACATCTCATATGCAGGCTTAATCAAAATTGGTGTAGCCTTTCAGTAACTTACCCCTCTGTAGAAAACCTTGCACAATGTGCAAAAAATCATACAAGGACAATTTCACAATTGATTAATGGGTATAATGGTCATTCATAAAATCGCCTCGCAAGACAACACTGATCATAAAAATGCCCGCATGATGCTGTAAGCACTTGATATTATAAACGTTCAACCACTTCAAGCGTTCCATATACAATTGAGTTTCAATATCATGTTAAGATGCTCCCCCCCCCCCCCCCCCGCAAAATTCGGCAGACATTTTTGTACGCAAATACGACATACCTAAGGCTACTCTAGTTATGTATGCTCTAAAAGGGAATGGCCCAAAAAACAATGCAAATTAAGTAAGGTAAAAAGAAAAAAAAAGCCTTTCGTTATTCCATACAAATACAGTTTCTTTGCATTTCTTTCATATGACTTAAATTAAGTATGGAGGTCTTTACCCGCAAATTACTACAGTAAAGTAAAAAAATTACCATCCATTTGTATTGACCATCATTGAGTAAGCGGATGGTGAGGACTCACTTTTTATCCGTTCCTGAAAAAAAACAAGAACAAGGCTAATTAGTAATTCTTTATACCCAAAAAACATGGACATTGCATTGCAACAATTAATACCAGGTTCTTAACAGCTATTGGCTATTTATCACTACAACATTCGCTCTTGCATTAGGAATTGACAGGGACATTAAGACCATAGTGTTAGCATTACTCCTGACTCGCTTATTTGACATTGATTTGAAAATATTTATTAATAGAAGAGGGTACCTAGTTAAATACTATTTACTTATTTCGTATGGCGGTAGGAAGCACAGGCGGCCACCGGGCAGTCGGAATAGACCGAGGAGACCGTACTGTCAGAGATATCAAGCTGTTCGGATTAAATAATCAATGTAACTATTGGCAGAAATATAAAGCTGTTGTATATCTTCACTGGTTTGTATGATTTCTCGGGACTCCTGTCACAGTCAGAAGTGGTAAGAACTTTGAAAAAAAAAACCCCGAGGTATGTTTTTTTTTAAATCATTATGGCATTATTGTGTTTATTTATGAATGTCTAATGTATTTTCACCACACTTGCTCGTCAATGGCGTTATTACTTGCGAGCGTACAGAGCAGTTATAGCCGTTTTACCTCCCACCGGCTGTTAAGTTTAGTTTTAAAATATAGAACCCTCTGATTGGCTTAAGCAAATCCGGTTGTTTTGTGATTGGTTGAAAAACAATCTAGTTGGCCAAGCCGCCCCGCCCTGCAATAATAGTGCTCTGTGATTGATTGAAATATTGAAGCTGCGCGCTCCACTAGCACTGAACTGGAAGTGAAGTTGTCAATTTTTGATTGGTACGGCTGTATGAAACTTAGATTTTTCTGTCTTTTGCAGTTATTTATTTCCTCGCAAATGTGATGGAAAACATTGTGTATAACACGGGCGTAAGAATGTTGCAAACTTGAGTCATAAAAGCCCTCCGCCTTCGGCGTCGGGCTTCTGATAGACTCTCGTTAGCAATATTCCACTTACGCCCCTCGTTAAACAATGTACTATTGCACTACAAGGGCTGCTACTTATGTGTCCGGAATCCAGGATTCCAACTTTCTTAAACACAATTTTTGACCTCCATGGTAAAATTTGAACTTTCTTTTAATACTGGCCGCTATATTTTTTTTCTTGAGTACGCTAGTCTTTTGTTTTTGGCGGGTTTAAAATGTTATCTCGTTGCAAGAATGGAACTTACTCGTGAAAATATTCGTGCTATGATTTATTACGATTTTCGGCGTGGCTTAACGCAACAACAATGCATAGATCAATTAACTAACTTTGACTTTTGGTGATGAAGCTCCATCAAAAACTACTGTGTATCACTGGTTTAGTGAGTTCAATCGTGGACGTAGTATGCTTACGGACGAATTTAAGGAAGGTCGCCCGAAATCGGCCGTTGTACCACAAAATATTGAAGCAGTGCGGAAACTTATAATGCATGACCGTCATGTTACGTATCGCGAGATAGAGGCAATTCTGGGGATATCTATGACGAGCATTAATAAGATATTACATGAACATTTAGCTGTAAAAAAAAAATGTTCGCGTTGGATAGGTACCGCACAATTTAACTAAGGATCAAAAAGAGGTTCGCGTCGATTGGTGCAAAAAAATGTTGAAAAAATATAACCGTGGTGACTCAAAAGCTGTTTATAATATCTACACAGGTGACTAATCTTGGAAACTAAACAGCAATCAACAGTGTGGGTGCCCTACGAAAGTTACTCGTGCAAAAAGCAAATGGTCGCCTGCTTTTTTGGTATGAATGGCCATGTGGCTACAGTGCCACTAGAAAATCGTAAAACGGTTAATTCGGAGTGGTACACGACCATTTGTTTGCCAGAAGTGTTTGAAGAAATACGTACAATAGGGGAATAATATTGGTGTTATAGATAGATTCACCAAGTACTTTTTTGTCAAGGCACTAAATAAATAATAAATCTCAAACCACATCAAGGCCCCAGTTTCACCTCAAAATACTTCAAAACTTGTGCTTATGTTAAACATTATATTTTGTGTACAACATTTTTATATAGATAGAAAGCAAAAAATTGGTTCTTGGGGAAATCATAGCATTTACTTTATGCGTCCATCTTTGGGTCACCATTTATATATGTGTACTAAATCTCAACTCAATCGGTCCAGTAGTTTCGGAGCAAATCGGCTGTGACAGACGGACAGACAGACAACGGAGTGATCGTATAAGGGTTCCGTTTTTGCCTTTTGAGGTACCGGAACCCTAAAAATACATTTTTCGCCCTTTTTGGTAAAATAGAATTATTTCCAATGATATGTGTCACAACTTAACCTAATTACTGACAATGGTATGTGACAACTTACACCTAATTAGGGAGGTGACCAAAGACAAGTGTCATTACATAAAAATGTGACTGGGATAGGCCGCGTCTAATAGACTGCTATTTTCACAGCACAACATTTAACATTAAAGTTTGTTTCATAATGGCCAGGCAAGGCATGAATGGAATTACATAACATATAATTACTAATTGATTAATGGTTGACAACCTCCATATCACCATGATGAATTGCTAATAATAGAACTTCTTATAGCAATAAATAACAAGCAGAAGGAGAATAATAGGTAACAAGCAAATAAGTAAAAAAAAAACTGTTTTTTCCCAACAAAAGGTAGCTTATGTCACCCGGAGCATAATTTTTAATCGCTTGGTCTCTTAGTATCTTAAACGCTACACTGGAACAGACTGCTAAAATCACATCCCTACTTTTCGGCTCTGGCATAGTCTGGCAACAATTATATGTAAAGACTATTTTTGTTTATTTACCTGTACAGCTCCAGTCAATCCGTCCATGATCAGTGACAGAAAGAGCATGAGCTCGCCAAAACCCAGGCCTTGGCTCTCATGAGCAACCTTTTTGCTCTGATCCTTGAACATGAAGAGGACCACTCCCAAAACTATGAGAAACACAAATAGGTACTTCTTAAGCGGGTATGCTTTCCGACCAATTAGTACACCTAGTACCATTACGGGTATGGGCTTAGCTGCTTTTCCTACCACCTGAAAATATTTCAATAACAAAAATGCAACATTGATTATGTATAATTGACTGCTTACAATAATTAATAAATTTAATGTATCTTTATGAAGTTACTAACCTGCGTGGGATAGTTGATCCATTGCAAGGCCATATTAGAGCACACCATTCCCAATAAATAAGTTAATGCAGATGAAAAGTAGTAAATCTTTCTAGTAGTGTCCTTCTCGTGTTTCCAAGAAAGCTGTAAATGAAAACCACAAAATAATTTAAGTAGGTGCAATGATTAACCATTTTCAAGTGAGTCCATATTCAAAAAGTCCGCTTACCATCAAAATTTGTGCAAAAATATAGTTCACCACGCACTGAACCAAAACTAGGGACAATGTGCAAGTAAACTGCTCATTATCTCCGTACACCCCACGAGTAATTTTCTCTTGGAGCATTCCGAATATAAAATAACAAATAAATATTCCAGCTGCATAGAGAATAAACCTAAATTCACTCTTGGGTTTAGCCATTATTGTTTACGTTTACACTCCTATATTTCGACCCAAATATCTCACGATTTGTGTCAGTAAAGAATACAACTAAAATATTCTATCGTGTACTTTAATAGTATACTTGAAAAAAAACCTATGAATGGACACGTATTGCCAAAACTAAGTTGGGTATCAAGTAAAAGTTTTGAAACGCCGCACCAAATACGAAAATTACACGTACTACAGAACTTTGTGACGCCAGTGACGTTTTGACATGATGTCACATCATTGTGTCACATTGACACTTAATACTTGTGGTCCGAATCGCAATACTAACTTTTATCGAATCAATCATATCACACGGCAATGACGGCATCCATATTTACTTTATTTTACTTACTCTTGTTATTATATTAGGTACTTATATCCTAACAAGTTACTTTTTGACCTTTTTGTTTTTGACGAGTTACTTTAAGACCACAGATTACAGAAAAAGGCAAATAGGTCCTAATAAACGTATTCTATATATCCGATCTCTTCTCACTTTCGTACTCAACAACGAGTAAGAAAGGGATAAAATAATGTTATCCGACAGGTCTTCATACGTCATTGTCTCCGCTTTCTCGCTCGCACGATGTATCTCACTCTCTCGCTCACTCAAGATAGAGCGCAGAGAAAGTTATATTTTTTTACAAGTTATCGACATCAATATTTACAGTTCATAACGTGTGCCTGTGACCTCGGGGATTTAGAAATAATAAATAAATATTAGAGGACAATCTTAAACAAATCGACCTAGCCCCATAGTAAGCTCAATAAGGCTTGTGTTATGTTATGGGTACTATACGACGATATATTTAATAGATACAAATACTTAAATACATAGAAAACACCCAAGACTCAGGAACAAATGTTCATGCTCATGGCACAAATATTTGCTTGCCCTTACCGGGATTCGAAACCAGGACCTTCAGCTTCGTAGGCAGCGTAGACTACCCACTAGGCCGACCGGTCGGATATTATTCTATAAATCCAAGATTTGATTCTGCTCGTCAAACTGAACCACCCTTGTTCTGCAACTTTGTAAAATACTCGTAGGTACTTATATTCCTATCATTTATTAGTAATTGAACTTTAACTGCCTCAATGGATGATGATTTGATGATGTACATTGAAAATTTAATGTAATTTGTATGAAATAATGAAAATGTAAAAATAACATATTTTTTTAAAGTTGTAGAACAATAGTTTCGTTTTAGGAGCATAATCGATATTTGCATTTAAAGCCCCAAGCTCAGAGGCACCCAGCATGTTCATAATCTGCGCCATTCGTAAATAAATTGTACAATACAATAAAAAATGTCATTTATCATATTTATCAAATTAAAAACAAAAACTATTAACCCTTAACTATACCTACGTCCTGTTTCTGAGAAAACTACCTACGTGATGTCTAGGCAATATTAAAATGTCGTTAAGTGGTATTTAACAAATATAATAATGTCTATACTTTTAGTTATCTATTAACAATAAACAATACAACACCTCGTCTAAAAACACCTCGTCTAAATAATTCACGTCGATAAAATGTCGATACAACACTACAAGTGTCGACTTGACGTTGACGTCCCGGTAGTATTGTTCACTTTTTTGACACACTGGGTGGATGCTTGATGGAAACAATTCGTTAACAGCCGTAAACTACCGTACTATCGGTCTCATTCTAACTCATCTTGGCTGAACATAAGAAGTAAAAGAGGCAACTATATGAAATATCGTCTGACTTAATACTGCGGGTCTATATTAGTATGTGCTTTGAGACGAAATATTTAATGATTGTATTCGAAAGTTTATTTTAAACATAATTGAATACTTACACCAAAAAAGGTTGACGGATTGTCTAGTATTCCTGTAACATAACTACGAGTATGTCTTGAAATTGGTTGTTTACATGACCGGTACTAGGGTTGCATGGTATTGTACTGTATTTTGACTCTTTTTACTATACTGTTGAAGAAATATATAGGTACTCGTAGTACAAAAAATACTATATTTTGGGGTCCTTACGAAATGCTATAAATTGCCCAGGTTTCAATTCATCATCATTCATCATATCAGCCGAAAGACGTCCACTGCTGGACATACCTACAACTCCCCCAAAGAGTGCCAAAGTGACCGGTTCTGAGACAGATATAGGTGGATCACAGTAGGTATTTACTCACCGTGAATAGGCCCGCCTATAGATTATGTTGGAAGCGGTAGGTACGTACGTACCTACGGCGGCCATATTGCACAGATCCAGCAACATGACCTTCGATTCGTTGGAAGCTTGCTGTGTATGTAAAGCGAACGGTGCTTCAGTTTTCCAGTAAGTCCGAGTTCTCCCTTGCTTTGATATTAAATAATTATTAAGCGGCATCTTTTGGATTGGTGTCGACATCTGCTGGCGAACAGAACAACCGACTGCTGATAAGAATAGCTGTATTTACGGATGTCCACAATATTTTACTCAGTTTGGTATACTTATTAATCTTATAATAGATGTCGATGTCTAAACGCCTTTCGTTTTCGCTTCCATCAATGTTTTTCTCAGGCATTGTTACGGAACTTCGACTATAGATGGCGGCCCACAACCTTGACTGACATATATTAATCAAGTTCTATAGATTTATACAATGGAAAAGGTTTTTTTTTTAAACTCCATATGAATCTAATGCCTTGACTTCTATGTACTTCTAATGATCGAATAAAGGATCATAAATAAAACAAGTCCGCTCGTAATTGGCTACTTTCCTAAAGAATTATACCTATGTAGTCCGTCAGTAAGATTATCAAAAAATATTGGAAATGTTTTTTTTTTGTTAGTCAATTAACCAAAAAATGATGAAGATATAGCCCGTTAAAGTTCCGCGTGACGTCACATTATGGTACACTTTTTAGCATAATGTGGCGTCACGCGGAACTTTAACAAGCTCATATTCATCGTTTTTTGTTAATTGACAAACAAACAAATACGTGTCCAATATTTTTTCATAATGAGATGAGATGACATGAGATCGTGGTATATTTAATTTTGTGACAATTTTGTAACGTTTCTTTTAAATTTATTGATAGGTACTTAAACAAAAAACATCAACATCCTTACCGATCTTATTGTAGGATGTGCACATACGAGCCTGTGCAGGGAATTGTGTTGAGTGACATTGTTGGATGCTATCTATATATATGGATGGCTTAGGTAAGAAAAAAAACACTAAAAAAGGAATGTGATGTGCTGATGTGTCATACCATTTTAGAATCAGTATTAAATAAACATAAAAAAAAAATAACACAAGTAATCAAACCTGTTGATAATTTTAAAGCAAAATTAAGTTTTATTAGTAAACCTAATTAAACAGAAATCGGCCTGGCCACCATAACGCTCTAATACACGGCCGGTATAGCATTACTATTAGAGAATAAGTATTTAGCAACAAACAGAACGAGAACATCTCTTAATTTGTGTCGTGCGTGAGGGCCTACAGTGAAACGAAAACGAACGGTGTATCTCCGTATCTTTCGCACTTGCTAGTTCGGGCTACCCTCTGGACGGTCATTAAAGTAATTTTCATTAATTCAGCTGTTTGTTCATAGATTTCTTTACACTTCATTATTTATAGTATTTTCAAGAAAATTTTTGAAGTTATAAAAAATCCAAAAAGAAAAAAGACTATATACCTACAAAACTCAACCTAAATACACCCAATAAACAACTAGTAACACACATCGGTGCCACTGCAGTGCCAGCGTTGACGGAACCGGTCTCCACGGCCTTTCCTGCAGCAGGAGTGCTGGCCGTATCGCGCGGCACGCCTCCATCAATGACATCCTGCGCCGAGCCTTCGCGGGGATATCCCTGGAGCTCCATAATTCTAGTTCCATGGAACAATCAGTACATACGTAAATGTCTAATAAATGATAGTCCAATAGTTCCATATGGAACTACATACTAGGCTTTACACCTGGTTTTGTTTTTATATGTATACTTGACAATGTAGGATGGATTGGATGGACAGTGACACAGTGAAGTGTTTTGATTAGTCAAATTAAATGAGCCCCGCTTGCTAAGCCTAATATGACACACTTTTCGAGCATGAGAAGTGAAATATAATATATATACAAAGGTTGTACTTAGCAGAGGTAGACCTTTGATATGAATATGTACCAGTAGTCCCATATGGTACTACTGGGACATTTCCTTCAAAATGAATATCCCGGTAGATCCATATGGAACTAGAAAATATAGAACTTCTGGGATAGCCCCGCCTTCGCCAGTCCCGGAATTCCAGCAGTTCTAGAGCCGACCGGTCTGGCTCGGGATGACGGCAAGAGGCCGGATGGCATGACCCTGGTTCCATGGAAGTTGAGACGGCCGCTAGTCTGGGATGCTACTTGTGTGGATACCCTGGCGCCATCTCATCTCCCAGGGACCTCGATCAGGGTTGGGGCTGCCGCCAACACGGCTGGAAACCTCAAGCAGCACAAATATGCAGCCTTAGATGCTAGCTTTCATCTTCGCTTCATCCGACAAAATCAACTCATCCACGAATTACTATTTCCCGGCCTCTGCAATAATGTACTATTATTGGCAAATAAAAAATACAGCCTCAATTCAAGTTGAAAGTTTTGTATGTGGCAAAGCACATTGAAATTATTTATAATATAAAAAATTCTAGTTCATTCAAGAAGAACTTTTACGTGAAACGGAACGTGCAAAGCCGCTCTACCTGCATTTTGTTATATCAAAAGTCGACTCTATTTACTGCAAGGCAAAGTTAATTTTGATAGTAGCAAAAAGTCAGCCCTGTGTTATGGCCTTCGGATTCATATAAAAAATATTAGAGCTTGAGAGCTATGATGCAGATATGCACATAAAAGGTTATTTTTATGTTGTTATTACTTCACAACGTTTGACGGAAGATTGTATTTTAAGTTTTTCTTGGAATAAGGTAGGTTTTAATTGCTCTAACATAAAATTCCAATTGATCATTGTCTTACTAACCTCTTTTAAGTCATACTTAAGTGTTAACAAGTTAATGTTTTGGTTCGGAAACACTGCGTTAGCAATCATTTGATATTACACTATTTGTAATGCCTCAATAATCTTTGCTAGGTATGCCAAAGTACGTAATCTATTTAATCAGGGGACAGTTTTTTTTTAAGTTTGAGTACTAACTAAAGTTAGGGTAGAGAACATTTAGCAAGACCTTAGGCGATATCCTTGTGAATGTTTAAAGTGTAGTTACGGCCATCAGTTTTATTTTTGTCATATTTAAGACTAAATGTGCATATAATATACTTACTTATTTTGTTAATGTAGCGAAAATTGTTTTCTTCGTTAAATTAGTACTAGGGAAGTTGATTCCTGCAAATTAGTTCGCTCTTTTATTTTTTTTTTAAGTCTATTTTACATTCAGTGTATAAAGTTATTACTTATTAGAATCATGAAATTTTGTCTTTTTTCCATTTTCAATTTTCTTGGGTTGATTAAAAAATATACAGCACCTTCACTATCTCGCACCCTTTTTTACATATGCATATTTCAAATAAAAAATCTGTAGGTAGGTAGGTTGGTTGTAATAGTCAGTTTTGGTAAGAATGTCTACTATTTTATATATAGGCAGGTTTAAGTTAGTTAGGTACGATGCCGATGACATAATGAGTGCGTATAAAACTATAGATAGAGTATTTGTTGCGGTGAGTCACACTCACATCACAATGCTAGTCACACAGTCACACCCGGCACTGTCAGTGGAGAGTGAGCTATGCACTGATCTAATTAGCGTACGAGATGGTACCTACTTATTATTGACAACTCTTATCGTGGGCCTTGTTCACAACGTAAAATGATAGGGTTGTTTTAGCTTTTATCGATAAGTACCTACACATTTATGTGTAGGTATACGAGTCAGACGAGATAGAGTACGCAAAGTCAAGGTAATAGTTTCGGAGGAAAAACAGACCGGAAATGTAGATGTCTTTATGCTACTTGCAAATAGTCGTGCTTATGGCGGCCATACATAGCTTTGAAAGACGCACGAACAGACACCGAGGTCAGTCTGTAGGCAGAGGAGATCACTCACAGAGGTGACGACGATGACGATGTGGATGCATATAAGTATGTCTCGGTCAAGAATAGGTTTGCGGTTCCGCTTGTCGTAAAATGCGACTGACCGGCGATCGGGGCCCCGAGTATTCTTCGAGGCGGGGGCTAAGGACTTCAGGGAAGTGTGTAATGACAGTGGGTTGGATGACCCCCATAACGAGTCTATAGCGATAATGCGTGAAAAGAGCCTTAGTACGTTTATTTTGTGACCGCATGGGATCCGGTCGACAACATACCGTACACGGCGCTACTATGGAGGTTTTCGGGCTTAAACAATTCAGTATAATAAAATTCTGTTAAGTCCCGAAATGCTCGAATCTTGGTCCGCAAGTTTTCTCCATAAATAAGGCATATTTATCATGGCTCGAAATCTTGCATTAAATATAAGTCCTTGAAATGTTATATCTACATGCAATGACGTAATATAAGAAATAGATAGATAGGTTATAAGCGCTCCAAAATTGAGTTAATTGCACAAACTTGCCTCAGTTTCGAGTCGTCAATTCGTGTTTTAGCTGCCAGATTTAGTGGCCATTTTTAAACAGGAATTTCGTATAAGGCAACATATCTACCTCTTTTTTATATTACATCATTGCCTACATGACTAAACTGGAGGACAAAATGGCGATACCAAATGAAATGGTAGAGTTCGTGACCTAAAATTCGGTAAAAGAGCAGACTTTATCAGCGCCTCGGACACGATGATAACGATAGGCACCTACCTACTTAGTTCTTATCATTGCTGAACTTGCTTATCTGTGGGTGCGTCAATAAAGACTGGCTAAGAAATAGCTTAGGTTACGCTTACATATTTTAAAATATTATATCGAAATTCTTAGTAACAATCTAAGTACCACAAAACGTTCTGGCATATTTTTGATACTCAAAGTAACATTTAGAAGTGGATTTTTAAAATATAATACTAAGACAAACCGAAAGTTTCAGAAACGAAACCACATTTAGCGAACTAAATACGATTTGTGTGATTAACTCAAATTGATAGACAGTTTTTGAAATCCACCCAAATCGTTATAAACCTATATTTATTTATAATGTTCGAGTTTTTAACCTGGATACCTAAGTACATACCTACATAGCAGTTATTTCAGAGGGGATAACTCATCCTGCTGGGGCGGCGGACGAGCCCGACTGGTCACGTGGCACTACCATTTGGGCTGGTGAGACCCATGGTCAACATACCCACTAAAATGAAAATGAAAATGAAAAAAGGTTTATTTAGGTTATGAAAGGATTTTTAAAAATAGACAAGGTTGGAGCCTCCTAGTAAGCAAGTAATTTTGCTTGTGTCAGGAGACACCGCTCGCTAAAAGCAAGCAAGCACTTGATTGTTATTACAACAACTATATAATTTCCATTGGTTTCACTTTTAAATAGAATAATTAATCCTAAACTTTAACGGTATCTCAATTCAAAATATAAAACCAACTACGCTGAATTACCAAACTATTCATAAGCCGCCAAATTCATATGCATTTTTCAATAAGAATAATTTTAACGCAATTATTAACAGTTCGTATTCCAAATTTTAAAAACGTTACCTTGAGAAGAGATCCTTTTTCTATCTGTTTGAAACGAAAGCTTAAAAAATATCCACCCAAAAAATCGTCCAATAAATGGCCTATACATATTTTTTATTACTTCTTCTCCTAATTTCTACGGTGTACAGTTCAAATACATAATATTTCTTTAATATAGTTTTATTTACTTATTTCAGATAATGCAGTAGCTGAAAATGTCCGATAGCGGTAAAAAACGCACTAATAGTTTTCGAAAGTTATTTCCAAGCCTTTTTTTTTCGAATAAGTCTAAAGAAAAGACGAACAAACTTTCCCACATGGGATACAAAAAATCTAGTCTTGATAGTTGTTCTAATAGTAACCAATACGAAAATCCTCGAATAATAAAAGAAAATGTCCCAATTACAAATAGCGATATAGGAAGAATCTACAAAAACCTAGCTACTGAACAATACCACAATGATATCGATTCTTCGTGCAACACTGCCTCGAGCCAACACTCATCCAGTAGCACCTTGGTGTCGGAAAGCGTTAAAACACAAATGATCGAGGATAGTCCCGATTTGTCGGAAGAACATTACGATTACAGGGCTAGACCTCAAGTACCACCGAAACCATATAATGCATTAAGTAGTACGCCAAGTACGGTCACCTACACAGATAAAACCCAATTTCCAGACGTATACTACCATTCAGTAGAAAAATTAACGGAAACCGCAGCACCTCTACAAGAAATTCAAGTGTTCACGACTGCCCAATCTATGGCCAAACCAGCTTCAGTGGGCGCAGAAATAAAGAGAGTTAGTACAACATTTTTAATTTCTCCGAAAAAGGAAGCCGAAGTTAGAATTATACAGCCAAAAAGGGCTAGAAGTTTTTCTTTTAATAATAATAACAAAGACACAGCTACATTAGATCACATTCCCTATAATAATTCAAAGAAACTCGAAGAAAACATTACAAAATCTTATAATTATTCTGCTCCGACTTCTCCCATCCCTTCAAGTCATAGAATTCCCAACATGCCAAAAACTGTTTCACCATATAGTCATGTAAAAAAAACAATGAATGAAGCAGAAGATAGGCGAAACTCCCTCAACAGAACTGGTTTACAACAACAATCATTGCATACAATACCCAAGTTGCCAGTTGAAAAGAAATCAGGTAACAAAGAACAGAAAGATAAAGCACGACAAAAGCTTGAAGCATTTTACTGGCAGAAGTTGAAAGAATTAAAGCAAAAAGAAGACGATTATTTACTCGAACAGTCATTTAATTCCGCATTCAAGAGATCCTCCCTTAAATATGCATCAAATTCAAATTATGTACCTCGAACGTGCAAAAGTAACAGCTTACCTCGTCAAAGTGAACATAGAGCCGACTCCTTGGGCAAAATCATTAATCCGGGTAACCCTTTTTCAAGAGGAGTAGCAGAGAGGCGAACAGATACATTTCTACGATTTAAAACGACTCCCAGTGACGCCGACATTGTATACAGACACCCAGAGAAATTACAATCAACACATAATAACAAGTCAAAATTGCGAGACATAGTTGATTCACAGAGTTATCCACGAGGGTCTTTAAATTCCTTCAGTTTGCAACCAAAGCGAGTAAGTTTTGAGGAACGGATTTATGACACTGACCCTAAATATACTTGCTCTCTAAATGAAGCTCCAGGCATAGAAGGTACATCGAAAGGATTGTCGACGAATCCGCCGCGGCCCCCAGTTCGGACGACCAGTGTCGGCACTGCCAAAATGATGCGTAATCGCAGAATAGATCATCCAGCCACTGCACATTATTCATTGTACTCGGAGTCAGAAAGTGGGTCAGAAGCAAGTGAAATACAACGGATTTTATTCTGCGATGCCCAAAAAGGTAAGAAAATATTTTGCAGGTTGCTCTTCTGACATAGTTTGTTTTCTCCATTTCTTCTTTCTCTATGTATACATGCTGCTATAACAATTAGTGGGGCTTACTTTATCTTAAAAAAAACAGACAAGTGCGAGTCGGACTCGCCCAACGAGGATTCCGTACCAAATTAGAAATGTTTAGTTATCAGATTTTTCACTACACTTGTAGTATAAGAAGATATTACTTGCCAAATTTCATAGTTCTGGGTCGACGGAAAGTACTGGATCCGACTGTGTATCATATGCTGTCTTTGATACCAGACTTCGGTGATTCTAGACCTTTCAGCATATTCAGCCCTGGATGGAACTTTTGTTGTATAATTCCTGTGGTATACATACTTGGGCAGCATTTTGTCGCATCGCATGTTTGTTATTCTGTCAAAGAAACTGTCATCTGTACTTATATTCGTAAGTACTAACACTGTCCATTTTTTATTACATTTTTTATTACAAATTTAGGATTTCTCTAAACCTGCAAAATAGTACATTGTATTACTAAGGGAGCAAAATGGTATATTGAAGCGAGGGTGACTGATTGAATCCAGAACGAAGGAAAGGATTCCAGAATAGAATCCCGAGCGTAGCGAGTCATCCTTCCATGATGATTAAAAACACGATAATTACAGTAAATATTTATTAAAAATAAGTTTCTGTCATAAATGACATTTTTGGTACAAGCTCTTATTGCCGACTGTACTTTTCTGTATACCGTCATTAACTACAACTATGTACTTATTGAGACGATACTAACGAGCCCAAACTCAACGGGGTTACGTCGGTTAAGTACTGAATTCTCATATAGCCACCTTCTGTCTCCATCATCAGATCAGCTCGATGGTACCATAATATTAAATTTTCATTCAAACTAAACTTAACCCCAAAATTTCAGCTCAATCGGATTACGGCAAGCGACTGAAAAATGGATTGTAAAAATTAGTTAACAGTAAAACGTTTAAAAATGTCTTTCAGCGATAAGCCAAGGACATACTTTATGTTAAATAATAAACATTTAAAAAGTTATTACATATTTCACTTGTCCATATACTTTTCGATAGAGTCTTTAGGCGCCTCGTTTAAAAAAGTGTATACATTTTCTGCATATACAAGACCATCAGATAGACTTTTCAGAAAGGCTTTTAATTTAGCGTAAGTAGGTATTTATTTGTATGACGTTGTTCATGCTGACTCACGCTTTTTGGGTGAAATATAAAGTAATACTCCAAAGGAATTTTTCCCAATTCTACAGATTTCTATTACAGATTTACAATTCTACAGATTTCCAATTCTGCAGATTCCCAATTCTACGGATTCCTAATTCTACATATTCCCAATTCCACATATTTCTGATTCTACAGATTCCCAATTCTACAGATTACCAATTCTACAAATTACCAATTCTACAGATTCCCAATTCTACAGATTCCCAATTCTACAGATTCCCAATTCTACAGATTCCCAATTCTACAGATTCCCAATTCTACAGATTTCCAATTCTACGGATTCCCAATTCTAGTATAACTATCGCAAAATATAGACACATACAAGTGTGATTTTTTCAAGGTTGTGGAACGTCGTTTTCTATATAATTCTCTTACATTCCCAACCCTCGATTGCCGTAGAAGACCCTTAAGGTGTGAATCTGTAGAATCGGGAATCTGTAGACATGAAAATCTGTAGAATTGGGAATCTGTAGACATGAAAATCTGTAGAATTGGGAATCTGTAGACATGAGAATCTGTAGGATCGGGAATCTGTAGACATGAGAATCTGTAGAATTGGGAATCTGTAGATATGAGAATCTGTAGAATTGGGAATCTGTAGACATGGGAATCTGTAGAATAAGACATCTGTAGAATTGGGAAAAATTCCTCCAAAGAACAGAACGCAGCTTATATTTCGAATAGTTTTTGGAAACTTTATTGCACCTTTAGTATTCTTCCAGGCGGTTTCATATATATTCGGCGTTCAAATATTTTGTTTTGAGCTTTGCAGGCAGAAAAGCTACATTTTTTGCTTCCATTTTAACAAACTCGGGTGTTAACGTATCATTTTCACTTGAACTGGATGAATTCATCATTGTAAATTGAACATATTAGCATAGGAACTGGAATTGCTTTTTAAAAAAATACGTAGACTTCTAATATTAATATATTAGTAATCATATTATATCAGATAAACATTGTTTGAAATAACACGTAGCTATTAGAAAGTAGTATCAATAACTCCATACTTTTATTTATTAAGCATATTAATTTTCAAAAGCGTTCAAGGAAGACAATATATGAGACACTAAACGCTCCGCGAAGAAAAAAGCGCGGTGTTTAAAAAACGCTCAATGAAAGTGTCTCCTTATATTAAACGCGCTACTGAAATTGTGTAGCGTCTCTGGCCTCAGTTTTTTTTAATACTAATGTTTTACAACTTTCTTCGCTATGTGGTCTGATGACAAGCGTGCAGGGAGAAAACATGAATTTTGCTCCCTAGGGCAAAAAAGGTAGATTGAAAAAAAAAGCAGAGGGATCAAAAACAAGTTTTGCTCCTTATAAACGAGCTAGAAAAGACTTTTTCGAATAGAAGGAGTGAAAATTATATTTATTGTTGTGCTGTACAATGTAGATAAGCTAAAGCTGCACTGTTTTTATTAACAAGCTTTTATTAGGTCGACCGAGCCGTAGCATGGTTGGCCTTATCACGCGACAAGTGACAAAATAAGAGCATCGTCTCGTTCTATCGAACGGTGTCAGCCAGTGACGCAAGCTCTATCCTATCACCTATCGCGTGACAAGGCCAACCATGCTACGGGGCCTGTATGTAACTAACTATGTAATGAAATCTTGCAGGTTAAATTTGACCAACTTCCCGGAGTCCAATCAAGTTGAAATTTTGTACAATTATGTAAGTCGGATGACCACCTCTGGAAAGGGCCCGCTTGCTAGCCATATCCGAGAAGCAGTCTGGCCAATGGCTACATGCATACCCCTCAGCCAATTTCGGGAACCTCCTTGACCCACATAGTTTCCGGCTTTCAGTAGGTCTGCGACTCGGAGCCAATCTCGTCGAGCCCCACCTTTGCCTCTGTGGTGCAACCGTAGACCGCCTAGGTCATCACGGCCTCGCCTGCTCCAGAAGTGCCGGCCGCCTGTCCCGCCATGCCTGCCTCAACGACATCATCCGTCGGGCTCTGGCCAGCGTCAGCGTGCCAGCCACACTGGAACCTAATGGCCTGGCGCGTGACGACGGAAAGAGGCCCGACGGACTCACCCTCGTGCCGTGGCAACGGGGACGGCCATTAATCTGGGACGCTACATGCGTGGACACCCTAGCGCCGTCCCACCTCGGCACGACGTCGTTGAAGGCGGGCAGTGCGGCCGCTGCTGCTGAAGCTGCAAAGCGCCGCAAATACGCATCTTTAGGTGACAGTTACGTATTTGCGGCGTTTGCCGTAGAGACTTTGGGTCCATGGGGACCGGAGGCCCTAAAATTGTTTAATACAATATCCAAAATGCTCACACGTGCCACTGGTGACCATAGGGCTGGCTCGTTCCTCGCTCAACGCATTGGCATTGCCATTCAGCGAGGAAATGCAGCCAGCCTTATGGGCACCCTACCAGCAAGTGGCATCGATCTAGGGGATATATGTAAATATAGTGTAGGCCCCATAGGTTAAGTTAGTTTTAGTAATTTTAGTAGTTAATTCTTTTTTTTGTTATTTATTGTATACCATTTTTATCTTAATAACTAGTCGGATGACAATGCTATAATATGGTACCATAAACCTGGTCTGATGATGGAGACGGAAGGTGTCCGTAGGAACTCCTTAATTACACAGGATAAACCCGTCGTGTTTGGGCTCGTTACAATCCTCTCAATGAGCTGTTGATAAGTGTGCAAAAGAAAATTGCAGTCGGCAAAAAAATCCAACATGGCGGAACACCCAAGATGGCGGGATATTTATTTTTAATGCACTCCTACAATATGGGTATCAAATAAAAGGGCTTGCCGAGAATAACTCGAAAAATAAAGTGACGTCACTCTAAATCCAATATGGCGGACAATATACTGAGAAACCTGTCCAGCGATGACTAAAAAGTAAAAAATAAATTAAAAGTAAAAAACTTTTTAAAAAACAAGCTTTTATTTAAATGCGCTAAAAAGAATAAAATAAACTTTTCCTTTAAAACTTTTACTATCAACTTATAACGTCATAACACATTTTAGATGATAGGTATAAAAGCTTGTCGCGAGATTTAGGTACTCGTGTATATACAGGTAAATCTCGCGACAAGCTTTTATATCATCTAAAATGTGTTATGACGTTATAAGTTGATACCTAGTAAAAGTTTTAAAGTTAAGTTTATTTTATTCTTTTTAGCGCATTTAAATAAAAGCTTGTTTTTAAAAATGTTTTTTTACTTTTAATTTCTAACAAGCTGCACGCCTTGCCCGCGTATTGCAAAGAACGCAGGCAAACCCGCGGGATAAAATATAGCCTATAACCACCCACTTGGAAAGTCCATTCTACACGCAGGTGAACGAATTTATGAAATCGTATAAGCGGTTTCGGCGATTACCCATTACATATAAACTTACAAAGCTTCAATATCATAATATTAAAAATAAATAAAATAAATATTAGGGGACAATCTTACACAAATCGTACTAGAATAGTAAGCTCAATAAGGCTTGTTTTATGAATACTAGACGACGATATATGCAATAGATATAAATACTTAAATACATAGAAAACATCCAAGACTCAGAAACAAATATACATGTTCATATTAGTACTTATAGATAATGTCACTTGATGTGCGTGCCAAATTAGATTTTTTTAGGGCCGGATCCTATTATAACATTGCAAAAGGTGTGCGCGTTCGCGTAACCCAACAAACATTCACCATATCTACCAGTATGTATGATGAATATGCGTTACGCTTGAGTCCTTGCACGAAGCATATAATTATATTTATATAGGCACCTAAGATTCCGCATGTGACCGACTGTAATGTAGGTTTAATGATGAACTCATAATTTCTGACACATATAGCGATCTTTTGAATTTGAACCCACCACCTCGTGGGAGTGAAAAAGAGCTTAGCAGTTTTCTACATTCCTAACCAACATTTTGGCAACATCGAGTGAGGCTGGAGCGTGTAGGGTTGGCGCCAGCAGTAGTTACAATATATTTCTATTTTGTATTTTGGTTACTTCTTTATTAACAAGTTTTTGCACGAATTCACTCTTATATTACATTATTCTTATTTGGTCCGGTATTTGAAAGCTCTAGTAATTAACTAATGCTAATATAGTAGTTAGCTAATGCTAATATTGTTTATTATGTGGAGATACTAGAGCTTTCAAATACCTTTCGCAAAGCCAGTATTAATACCGAAACTGTCCTCATCAATCCCAGGATCCCGGGATCGGATAGAAAAAGAAGTTTCATTCAAAATTAGTTTTTAAACAAGCCTTTTATTTTCTTTCCACATTTAATTGACAATATATTCAACAAAACGATTATAACAGTAAGCTTATGTTGATGAACTTAGTGATGTCGCTGTAGCCCAATTAGACAAACTAATTTGACAAATGAAAATGTAGGTATGCAAGCTTTTTTCTGTGCATTATCAGTGACCCACTGCTGTGCAAAGGCCTCTTCTCGTGATTTCGTGATTAGTGAGGCAAGCATCCATACCGTTCGGCCATCTTCGTCTAGGTCGGCCCCGTCTGCGTCGCCTGTTATACCCACTTGGTAGCTTGGTAGCATATTAGCCCACCTGTCTGGATGCATTATAAGTACAGACGTGGCTGGCCCAGTCCCACTATGCGTTTTTGGAGCCCAGCGTAGTGTTTCGGCCCCGAACCGATACGTTCTTTTAACACATATAATACTGCGCTCCATCGCACTTTGGCAAACCTTCAATTTGGAATTCTGACTCTTACACATCTGAAAATTACACATGTGGAAGAGTTTTCGCTCCAGTGAAACAGGAAGGTTGATCTTCATTAGCTCTTTCATTAGCTCTTCCAGGTGTTCTCGACTCGGCGCTCAACTGCCTTGTCTTGCCTGTTCCTGAAAGAGACTAGCTGGCCCAAGTAAATATACTCGTCGACATAATGTAAGATATGCCCATTTACCTCGACGCTACGTTTTGTGCTGTTGTTTAGTCATCACTTGAGTTTGCAAAAATATGAAAAAAAACATTGGTCATATGTCAATACAACAACATTAACAAAAAGTTGTATTACAGATCTGTGTCGATAGCAGTGTTTCATAAAAATATATTGCTCTCATAAGGGTTATTATTTATTATAACCCTTAGGTTATCGAAATCAATGTTATTCGATGAATTGTTTGTTGTTGACAAAAGTAATTAGTTTTTATTTATTAAACGAGAACTAGGTATGGCTAAACTGGTTGCTAAACTGCCACTGGTTTCAGTTTGGCACCAGTTTTTTTCTTAATGGGCTCTTTTACATGACATTGTTTATAAATATATAAAATGTTACACCTTATTATGTAGTTGAGATTATAAAATATGCGACATCATAATACCTATTCATGATATCAAGCAAGGTATCATGTAACTTTTGTAAAAAAAATTAACGGGTCAAATTTATTTAGTGATACGTAACGTAACAAGGATTGCTTCGTTGTAGCAATAATAATTAATTAGTGTGTCTGCTAAAAACTATGTTTGAACGTTGTGTCTATAAACAGCTTCGAGGCACGAGTTTGTATCAACCCTAGTAAACGAGGCGTCGGCTTCGCGGTATATATCCGTCGCGCAAGGTCGACGTCCGCATCGATCGCGGACTACCCTCGCGCCTGTGCGGCACCGCATCTACCGCGCAACAGGCCATACCTAACCTTCTCTGTCTATAGTAAAAATACAAGCCGGCTTTAGTACTAAAGTGGGCGTCCGACGGCGCAGACGGCGCCGGGGCCGTCGCCACGTGTAGCAAGTGCCACACCAAACAACGCCACGCGTTTCGTCGGCTCTTCAAACACCTCCAACTGTGATAACAAACACCAAGTAACTCTCAGTAGGTTGGCTCAAGTGTATCGTATGGTAGTAGAGACGTCCAGGGTGGAGTTGCAGTTGTTTTGTTTGCGGTCGATGGCCAAGGGAGTGGTTAATGGCACTATCTCCCGCGCTGGCCGCGGTTCGGTTGGGCCACGTGATTATGTATATGTACCTATCATGTCGAGCGCCCCTCCCGGTGCATCGGACCGCTTCTGCGCGCTGCATCAAACCTTGACGCTGTATTCAGGGGGTGGCGGGGTAATTCATCTTTTATAAAACTATTGGCGGAAATTCGACCGTTTTAGTTAGGATTAGGACATAACATCGAAAATCAAATATGTATCACTACTTCATATTTAATCATTCATTCACTGCACCAATAACTTATAGGAGGTATGCATAATCATTATTAGTAATGAATATGTTAAATATGTTATGACTAGCATTCTCTTTACCGCCACTTTAGTTATTTATAAGTATTGCATATACTAATGCAATAAATTGAATTCACAAGAATTAGTCGTAATTCACAGCTTAGGTACGTACTGCAAAAACACAATAGGTATATAATGTACTTACTACAGGAAGACTTTAACGTTTTATGTAGATACTCGTAAATAACTTCGTATTCATATTTTCGAGGATGCGATTTTTTTAAAGATAATAATGAATTATTATGCACACACATATTGAAATAAATATGTAGGTAGGTACCTCATTTTTTGGTGCTGAGTACCTATTCAGAGTCTTCTAATCTCCTAGTCCTCCCGCGGGTTTAGACTATTTACCTCAAAGTAGAGTAGAGTGCCGATGTTATCAAATTTAGCGATCATTATAGAAAATATTGAGGAACATGAAAAATAATATTAAATATTATATCGATTAAAATGTATTGCAATTAATGTAATATCACAAATACCAAAAAAATTGACTTTAGGTCATATTTTACCCCAAACGTAAAGCCTTGGCAAGCCCGATATACGGGTTGGGCCTGTAACAGGAGCAAATATTTAAAAGGAGGCTTCCTTAGAGCATCTGTAGTAACCTCTTTTATCCATTTCTTTTCAATTTTTTTAATTCGGAGAAATTTTGATCTAAAGTTATGACCTCCGAGTAATGTATCTTGGCACCACGAGATCATAGCGCAGTAGTCAATGCAGATTTTGAGGTAACATCATGTAGTGAGTCATAATAGTTTTTGCATTTTTGTTTTTACAAGATATTTTTGTAATTTTTTCTATTTTTTTTATTGTTTTTAAAATAAAAAGTTACTTATATCAGTCCAGAAGAGTAAAAAAGTACACGTAAACATATATTGAAGAAAAAAGAACTAAAAATTTTTTTTTTCAATTAAAACCACATAGAAACAATTGCTCACAAGCTTAATAATCTACCGTTAAATTTTTTGCTACTGTTACAGGGCCCACCCTGTATACATATACCGGAAACTTGTTTTATTTACCAAGTACCTTTTTACTAGAGATTACCAATCGAATAAGATATTCCTTTATGTAACGTCTTAAAATACTGAAGCATTTATTACTTTTTACTCGAATGCGGTAGAAGTAGGCTTTGTTTTAAGTGTAGCTATGTTTATTTCTTTGGCACCCTCAGATTTTATTCCTCGTTGTGGGAGTGACAGTATTGGTAGGTGGGCTATTTATAGTAAACAGAAAAGTAGTCGTGATTTTATAATCTTTTTAATTTTATTGATTACTAAGATTTTACTAAGATTGTATTAAATTCGTAACATACTTGATAAATATTATACAGGCGTATTTATATAAAAAAACTCAAAGGCGTATTGTAAATAAAACAGTAGCTTTCGTCTGATCTATTATAAAAAGTTTGTAGATATTTGAGTGAAATTTTACAACCACTTAAACGGATTATTGGCTCAACAACGGTGTCGAAAGTGCCTCTTTCAGAAATCTATAATTTAATTAATGGGCACAGGCAATATTATATTGTATGCGTTGCCATGTACCGAGGCCCTTGCGTCTTTCTGTTATTGTATTGTAGCCGAGGCAAAATACGGTTTCGAAAAACATTAATTTATAATAGCGTTTTTTTTGTTTTTTTCATTTTAAAACATTATTCTGAGATGCTTTATTCAAGAATCCACCAAACTTTCCACCCGGAAGTAATTATATAGATATAAATTAAACATTCATTGTCTTTTTTATTTTATTTATATTGAATATTGTAAAGCAAATGTAAATGAACCTAAATAAAGATAAAAAAAAATATTAATATTTATCCGGACTTTTTAGGAGCTAATTGAATATTGATTTTTTTGATGTCTGATTTTTTGGTGGATTTTGCCTCTAAGTAACAATTTAATTGATAATATATCCGTTACATAAAAAAAATTAGCTAGTATAAATTATTTCCAAATATGTCATTTTTTCCATACAAGTTGTCAGTTCATTGCCTGGACTATTGTACCTATCTAAACGTCTGCTACGTCCTACATAATTTATGGAGTAGAGCGTGATAGCGAACTACGCGACACGGAAACTGCCCGCCTAGGGATCGTCCGCGCCCCCTTCTCTGTGCTTCTATCCTTGCAGTACTTCCTACTTTAGCAATCTCACTCCGTTTGCCAGCAATCGTAAAGATTTTCTAATAATGAGTACTTACATAAATACCTGATAGAAGACCTGATTATTATCCTGAACCGAAAAAAAATGTTTCTCGAAAACTAATAAAAACATAATCTTAACATGTTGCAGGAGAGTTTCAACCCGAAACATTTTCTTCTCGAGTTCCAAAAAAAGATTACTTAATTTTAATTCAACAAAGTGTTCCTAAAAGACAGTTGCAGTTTGCTGTTAAAAAATAAAAAAAATGTTAAGCCTTTTTGTTCGCACACCGCTTCTCTACCTCGCATAGCTCTGTATTTACTCACCCTTAAAAAGGCCAAGTAAAGATGTATTTTAAACAAAATGCTTATTCGCGTCTGGATATTTCTACTTATTTGCGATAAACTCAGATTCTAGGAAACTACGGAACGGCACACGAGAAGATTTTGACTACAAATTATTATTTGGCGTTACTCTAACTCTGGACGTCTTGCAGTTAGAGATCTACCAGGCCACTCTATCGCTAATAACCAAAAGTTTTCAATATTTACAGTAGCATTGAATCAGCGAATAAACTCTTTGCCGGAATTGATTGAACCAGTGACCAACATATCTATTAGTTACTATAATAATAACTTACATCAATTCAACGTCCTTGTGTATTAAAACAAGCTTAAAGACTCGTAACTCAATAACAAGTACAATGAATCAGTGTTCCTGTGCAGTGAACGTAAATTCCATCCTAAATTTGTCCCAATTCGAATGTACACTAATGAAAGACACTGACATATAGTTGAGTATCACAGTCAAATGTACTTAGCGCCTTGAAGTGTAATCGAAAATGTTAAGCCGGTGGAAGAGTAAAGATAAATCTGAGAAGAGCAAATCTTCAAGCTCCAGCGGGAAGAAGAAACGGAAAGGAAGAGAAAATAATGGTGAGTAGACCAAAATAATCATGTTGGTAGCACTACGACTATCTTACGGCACGGCACGTAGGAACACACTTTAAAGAGGTTCTGCGAATTCAATTTGTATTTTACTCAAAGTTTGAGAAAATTCATCCCTGCGAGTATTGCGACGAAAGGTACGAACATGGGCACGTTGCATAAAAGTTATACCTAACTGCGATGCGACTTATGGTAGCACTTGGAACACACAGACTGCAACGATTATTGGCTTGTTAATTGGCAGCAACATAATATTCACAGATGACGATACAAAAATATTTTTAGCTAGTTAGTTTATACTTCGGTTAGTGTCGATTTCTTACCACATTTTCAGATTTTTAATATACATTAATTTGGTTGAAGGAAAATACCTTCAGGGATCCATATATGATTTTAGTAAAATTCAGAATCCACGATGATCGACAGAACTCCTGGAATACTAAATGTTGCAAAGCGATTTGGGTATATATCTTCTAAAGTAACTCTTGTACCAATGTTTTCGTAAACCCTAACATGATGGATGTACGAGAACTAATTTTGATGGGCCGTTGACAGTTTTAGCTTCAATGAAACAAACTCAAAGTTAAGCAGTTGTAAATATATATATATATATATATATATACGAATGTGCTTGCGATTAGTAAAAACGTGACTGCAATCCTTGTCAACTGTACACAGAGTTTATGGTTAGAGGGATTTACTGACCGAGGGGTAACGTTTTAAACGCGCGTTAGGTAGATCCAACTGTCATTTTTCCAAATAAAAACTGACATTTAGATCTACCTGACGCGCTATTGGGCGATTTTGTTCAAAACGGCAGACGCTTTTTCAATATTCTCCAGTGATTTACAATTGGAGAACATTTGGATGCTCACTATCGGTCATTATTTTGAGTACCAGGTATCCACTAAACCGGTTCCCTGCTCGTAGCCTACTTTAGCTGTAGGTCGAATCACGCGTGTTATCAGCTACGCGTGGGGCTACCTATATTAAGATGGCACGTACATATGTGTCGACTCACTGGTAGTAAGGTAGGCCACTAGGTGCAGGCTTACAGTGTAGTTCCTGGACATATTACAGAGCTAGGAATTCATGTGGGTGTAGGTTATTTATTACCTACTACCCTACCTAACTACTATTGTAGTTTAAATACAACTGGTATATAACAAGGATTCTTAGAATTCGAGTGCGATTTTGTGAAACGAGTTTCATAATTAGGATAACACGATGGTTAAATGTATAGTAGAGTAGTTCAAAAACTGTTTGCAATGACTTTAGTTAATACGAAGTTTGTTAGGTAACAAACCCGTAGTATAATATGTTAATTAATGTAAGTATAAATTAAATAATAAGTGAATTCAAAAAACTAATACTTCTTCACTCACTTTTTTTTATAACTTTTACTAATAAATCTCCTTAAATATAACGTACAGTAAGGGAAATGTATTCACGTACCACTGTAGAACCCTGTCGCAATGGACAGGCCGCCGTCACTCAAACTCGAGTGATATGTCACCTTATTGCGATAGGGTTCTACGGTGGTACGTGAATACATTTCCCTTACTGTACCTACGCAATTAACGATAGTAGATTGTTAACCAAGGGCTGAAAGGCACTCATTTCTGACGAGATATTTTGGGTGATTTTACCCGAGTTAAACAATCTACTTTTTCACTCCTTCTATTAGAAAAATAGTAGATTGTTCACCGAGGGCTGAAAGGCACCCATTCCTGCCGAGATATTTTGGCGCTCGAACGAAGTGAGTGCGCCAATAGTTCAAGGCAGAAATGGGTGCTTTCACCCGAGTTAAACACTCTACTTTTCATTTCGAATATGAGGAAATAAAACACAATACTGAAGTTTCTTTGATAATTCGTTGAAATAAGTAAGGAACACATTTTCCGATAAGGATTTCACTCGCTTTTCGCCCCGCCACTTTATGAAATCCTTATACGATTTCATATATCGCTTCTTTGATACTGTCGGTAAAAGGTTCTCCACGACCGCTTGAGCCTCTTCTTTTATATAATCGGGTGTTAAATCCATTTCAGAACCGCTAGAACTCATCTTATTAAAATTAATTTCTAAATTTAACACAGCTAATACAACTTCCAAAGAAAGATTTGCACTTTTTAGGGTTCCGTAGCCAAAATGGCAAAAACGGAACCCTTATAGTTTCGTCATGTCCGTCTGTCCGTCTGTCCGTCTGTCCGTCTGTCCGTCTGTCCGTATGTCACAGGCATTTTACTCGAAAACTATAAGGTGTATTTGAATAAAATTTTGAGGATAGGTGTATTTTGTTAGCCGCTACATAGTTTTGTAATTAAAATGACAAAAAAAAATTTTTTAGGGGTGCACTCCATACATAAAACTAAAAGTCAAAAAAATTTTTTTCATTGTGACCCCCCGTGTGGCACATCAATCGATAGGCCTTTCAAAATAAATATAAGGTTTCTTATCATTTTTTTTGATTAAGTGAATAGGGTCGGAGATAATCGCCCCGAAAGTCACTAAGATTCTGTCCCCCCCCCTCTAATTTTTGAACGGTATATTTTAAAAATATGGAAAAATTCATGGACATAGGGCTTACTAATTTCATTCACCGAAAATTGTTTTGAACAAGATCGGTTCAGAGGTTTTCGAGATATTGCTGAAAAACTGCCTTCCTCAAAGAAAAGGACGTAAGTGCCGTAAAAATTCTGTGACGATACGACCTTTTTAATAGGCACGGAACCCTTCGTTTTGCGTGGTCCGACACGCACTTGGCCGGTTTTTTTATTTTAGGTTTCCCGCCAGTTTAGTTATTTACACCCAACGCACCATAATGTGTCTTAAACAACATTTTTACTTTTTTATCAAAGTTTTTCCTTTAGTGTTGTATAGAAATCTGTAATTAAACACTTCTTTTGATATTATAAAGGTTTTTAATAACTCTCCAAACGCCTTGCAATACAATTTCTCGCTAAAGCCATCTTCAGTCTAACTTTTTAAATTTTTACGTCAGAATTGGCGCCAAGTCATAATAATTATTGAAAGTTTTTGTACAATTGGGAATGGATGAAAATTTTAGAAATGCCTGATTATTTTTTTGGTGATAGGAATAACCTTCCTTAGCACCAGAAAAAAGTTTCACGTTTTTCAGCTGCGTCAATTTTTTTTGAAAAATATAAACAGTTTCCTCACTTACGTTTTGGGTCAGTTACGGCACCTTCCTCGATCGGTAAAACTATACTAAATATGTGTGGTAAACTAACACTGGCAATGATATTGACACTTGCAGCAGCTATATTGGTCATTACCAGTGTCAGTTCACCACAGATATTTAAGATAGTTTTTTGTAATATGAGACAGATCAAGGAAAGTGTCTATTTACCGTAACTGACCCAAAACGTAAATGAGGAAACTGTTTATATTTTTCAAAAATAATTGACGCAGCTGAAACACCTGAAACTTTTTTCTGGTGCTGAGGAAGGTTATTCCTATTACCAAAAAAATAATCAGGCATTTCTAAAATTTTCATCCATTCCCAATTCTAAAATAAACATCTTTTAGACATATTGTATACATTGCTGAATAATTAATCTATTTTATGTTAATAACTTTATAAGAATCTACCCATTTATTTTTACAGTTTAATTTTGTGTGAATTCATAACGTGCATAGTCGTCCACCAACCATGTCAGTAGTAGAAAAGCCGAAAGTACAAACTCATCTATATGTTTAACAATAAAACTATCGTAAGAAAGAGATAGAATTAGTATCTCAGCCGTCAGCCTCCATTGACACGGATGGTCGATCAGATTACATACGTCTTATTCGTATTGGCAAATAATAGCTGAAAGAACTTCTTAAGAAGCCAAATTCTATTAAGCCATTATTTGCATAACTCTTACACTTGAAAGCGAGTCATAAATAATGATTAAACATTATTTGTATTAAATATCAAAAACAATTATCAAATATTCTCGTCAATAAAAATGTAATAAATTAAAAATGAATCGTACTATGCCTGTATAGGTTAAGGCCGTTGCCCAATATTACTTCGATTAACCGTACATTTTTTTAAATACTTTTCTGCTCTAGAGCAGAAATATGACACTTTCAGCACGCCACTTAGATGAACAAGGACCCACTTTCAGAGTATGAGAAATGAAAAAGTCTTTTCTAGCCCGTTTATAGGGAGCAAAACTTGTTTTTGATCCCTCTGCATTTTTTTCAATCTAACTTTTTTTCCCTAGGGAGCAAAATTCATGTTTTCTCCCTGCACGCTTGTCATAGACCACATAGCGAAGAAAGTTGTAAAACATTAGTATTAAAAAAAACTGAGGCCAGAGACGCTACACAATTTCAGTAGCGCGTTTAAGGAGACACTTTCATTCATCGTTTTTTAAACACCGCGCTTTTTTCTTCGTGGAGCGTTTAGTGTCTCATATATTGTCTTCCTTGAACGCTTTTGAAAATTAATATGCTTAATAAATAAAAGTATGGATTAATTGATACTACTTTTAGCTAGTACGTGTTATTTCAAACAACGTTTATTTGATATAATATGATTACTAATATATTGATCAATATCAATATACCTACTTCTATTGAAGCCACGTATTTTTTTAAATAAAAAATACTGTTGTCACTATGAAAAGCAGGTAAAAGCAGTTCCTGTTCCTATGCCAATATTTTAAATTTACAATGATGAATTCATTCAGTTCAAGTGAAAATGATACGTTAACACCGGAGTTTGTTAAAATGGAAGCAAAAAATGCAAGGCAAAATATTTGAACGCCGAATATATATGAAACCGCCTGCAAGAATAGTAAAGATGCAATATAGTGTCCAAGAACTATTCGAAATATAAGCCGCGTTCTGTTCTTTGGAGTATTACTTTATATTTCACGCAAATAGTGTGAGTCAGCATGAACAACGACATTCAAATAAATACCTACTTACGCTAAATTAATAGCCTTTCTGAAAAGACTATCTGATGGTCTTTTATGCAGAAAATGTATACACTTTTTTAAACGAAGACTATCGAAAATTATAAGGACAAGTGAAATATGTAACAACTTTTTAAATGTTTATTATTTTACATAAGGTATGTTCTTGGCTTATGACTGAAAGACATTTTGAAACGTTTTACTGTTAACTAATTTTTGCAATACATTTTTCAGTCGCTTGCCGTAATCTGATTGAGCTGAAATTTTGGGTTTATGTATAGTTTGGATGAAAATTTAATATTATGGTACCATCGAGCTGATCTGATGATGGAGACAGAAAGTGGCCATATGGGAATTCAGTACTTAATCCACGTAACCCCCTTGAGTTTGGGCTCGTTAGTATCGTCTCAATAAGTAGTGGATGACGGTATACAGAAAATTGCAGTCGGCAATAAAAGCTTTTACCAAAAATGAATTTTTTGACAGAAACTTATTTTAATTAAATATTTACTGTAATCATCGTGTTTTTAATCATCATGGAAGGAGTGAAAAGAAGAGTGTATTGCGCGGTAGCAAAATTATTTATATCTCGGGCGACGTTGAATCCTTCACTACGCTCAGGATTCCACGTTAGAATCCCTCGCTACGCTTGGGATTCTATTCTGGAATCCTTCCCTTTGTTCTGGATTCAATCAGTCACCCTCGCTTCAATATACCATTTTGCTCCCTAGTAATACAATCTACTATTCATATCGAATACGAGAAAAGTAAAAAAAAAAACACAGACGGAAACATACTTTCATAATTTAATTATGATAGAAAAAACTAGCCTATTCGAGCATTTACATAAATAATATGTATTTATTATTAGTATTAGTTGAAGAGTGGCTGTTTCTGCCTTAGCTCACATGCACAACTTCAAGTTAAAAAAAGGTTTGTGGGTATATATTCATTTGTCACCACCTCATAGAGCCTAGTGAATATTTTAGCTAAAATAAATAAATTTACAACATAAACTTATTTTATATTTAATAAAATAAATTCCATGAACTAGTAAGAATAACATTATTTCCCTTTGTCAGTGGCGGAGTAAGTATTGATATTTATTAGAATTAGTTCCCGTATAATGCTTATAAGGCGAGGACTAATTGGAAATATTGAAATACACTTTTTTTCTGCACTAGAGCACGTATCACGTTCTGCACACTTTTTAGAACAACAACGACCCAATTCCAGAGCATGACATGAGGTTTTTTTTTTACACGTGGCGGAAAATTTGACTTGTGTCACTGTCACGTAAGCTCCTAGTTATTTTTAAAGCATTATATAGAAAAACTAAAGTGTTAAGGTGACGTAGTTTCATGGTCTTCTCTCCCTCTCACTGAGCATAAGCGTGAGCGAGATGGAAGTGCGTGTTCGTAATGGCGCATATCATGTTTTTAACATGCTTTTATTAGTTCGACCTGTATGTAACTATACTATGTAATGGAATCTAAGGTAACTAATTTAACCATCTTCCAAGGATCGTAGCGTCTGTAAATATGGTACTGTCGAACTGATCTGATGATGTAGCTGGAAGATATGAACTGGAACTTCATTATGGAACATCGCACGGTGGGCTGAAAGGCCTCCATAGAAATAGAAACCGAAGTCTTAAATTTGAACTTTATTTTTATTGGAATAGCTTTTGTTGGGTTTTATTATGTCCCAAAATTAATCTTAGCTAATTTGGTTGGACTAATAATTAATTATATTTTTTTTTCAAAATCTTTGTATGGCGCGTATCAGAAAAATCGAGTTTTCTCCGAAAATAAAAAGTTAACCGTAGTATCCTGACAGACGATTTTACAACCAATTATTCTTGATTTTTCCACATAATTAGAATTTTCCTACGGGGTGCACTTTAAAAAAAAAATCGATATATATATATTTTATACGGTTATACTTACTCGTTATATTGACTACAAAAAATGAATTTGAGTTTGATCGAACCAATAACCTACGCGTAGTGAATTTTTGTTCTAAGCAAATTTATGGAGCGTACGAGTAAACGGTTTTTTTTTTCAAAAATTAAAGGTATACCGTAATATCCTTGCAGATGATTTAAGTACCAATTATTAAGGATATTTTGACATAACGCGAACATTTCTACCGTATGCACTTATTTAATAAAAAATAAAAAAAACTTATTTTTTCATGCTGAAATACCTTTTTCTCATTGTTTTAATTAAATAAATAATAAACATACAAGAGTTATAAGTAGTATTCAATGAATTTTTGAAAAAAAAATCCGGTTTACTCGTACGCTCCATTCACAAAAATTCACTACGCGTAAGTTATTCGTTCGATCAAACTCAAATTCATTTTTTGTAGTTAAAATAACGAGTATAACTGTATTAAAAAAAAATAGAATGTCAATTGTGTGGACGGCCAATGTAATCTCGTGATGTGTAAACCCATGAGTGTAATCATTGCCCACTTTGCGCTTAGGGTTCTCTTTTTCTAATAATTTAGCCCACTGTGTAAGCAAATGGAGGTTAAGTCTTTGAGTGAAACGTATCATACTGAAGTAAATACATATTTATAATGTATTTTATTATTTCTTTATGCTTTAATATATTGATGTAGGTCAAATACATTTACCCCTCGAGGGTGCCCGCCTTGTCGGGGCGGGGGAGCTTAGTAACCGTGGAATGGTCGCCCACGGCGAAGCTAAGAGGCACCCAGGGCCGGCCTGTGTGTCTCTGCTGCTGGCTGGCCCGAGGAGGGCGCTCCTAGCGGGCTTGAATAAGCCCGCTTAGGATGCGTTGGGGAGGGACCGCAGATAAAAGAGTAGTACCTCCTTTTCTTCTGCGGCCGAGGTGGGATCGCAGGGGAAGAGGCGTGTTGGTATAACGGTGCGCCACTCTCCCTACCAACTGCGAACTTGGTGGGGCCGTTCCGCGGAAACGGCATTGGTGGGACCGCAGAGGAAGAGGAATACCGGTATTACGGTGCGCCGCTTTTCCTATCCTTTGCGGCCGAAACGTGGTCAGTGGCGGAACCACAGATTTGATTCGCCACCGGGTGCTGGAATTTCCCGCACCCATGATCTCGTAGCGGACTCAGGGGGGGTCCGCTACTGAACAGGTGGAGATCGAGGAGGCAGGCGCGCCAAAACGTATGGCGTGCGTCTCGTGGAGGGCCCTTGGGCATCCGCGAAGGAGCCGCTTGTGGGCGGCTGCCGCTGGCGGGGTCGCGGATGTGTGCGCAAGCGTTCCCGTAACCTCGCCATAAGGCGGCGAGGCAGCAAGTGGGGGAGTTTTTAGTGGGTACACCGTGGGTCTCATTAGCCCATACGGGAGTCCCATATAACCACTCGGGCCACCCGGGTGGGTGGTATGCGTAACGCATTTCCCCCCCCCTAAAAAAAAGGTCAAATACATTTGAAAAGTTTCCCAATAAGGTCATATCGCTTTGAAAATACTTTGTATGAGTTTAATAAACAAAACACCACTAATGTAACAATTTTACCAAAAACTGGCAAATCTAACAGTTTTATACTGCTTGATGCGCCTTGTATGGAAAATAGTTAAAATGCCTAGATAACATGGCCCATTTGTATAAAACTTTGCGTAGTGAAGGCCAAGATGTTCAAATGGAACACCATGTTTACCCAAAATCGTGGACTGAGTCTTGTCTCAACGCCATAGGAGCAAGTAGCTATAGTTGCGTCAAGAGTCAGTAATCGACATGGGCAATGTTGGCTAAAAGTCCAGATAACTTTACCCGCGATCAAATCGATAAAAATGTGGTTCAAAAATACTTCTCATGAACACAAATGTGTAACTATGGAGGATTCGTTGAGCAAATAACAACTTGTCATAGAAAAAATATGAGTTATTCTTGTTTTTCCGAAAAAAATCGGGCAAAGTATGCATGTTTGACGGTATAATTTATACGTCTTTAGCTCGTCGAGACAATCTTAACTCTTGCCAGGTTTTTGATTCCGCTGCTCTATGCTATAATGACCACAGTATTTTCATTAATTGATCATAAACAAGAATGAAGATGGCTAATATTTTGGCACACATACTTCAGGCGATCTAATAGCTTTGCCATGGAAAAAAATTCTACCTAGGTACGAGGTAGATACGTAATATTTTGTCTTATTTGATTTTTTTTTCAGTTGCCTAATCTTATTATAAATATTCAATTTGAATTAAACAAAGTCTGGCCAGCAACTCTATATTTAGTTCATAAAAAAACGTTCTCTTTTATTATTTTAAATGTTTCATTCATATAGACGACAGTTGAAGGTCATTATAAATGCGCAACTTAGACTATTAATGGTGCCTCTTTATGTTTTAAACTCAAATAAATCACTAAAATAATAAACCTTGTGTAGGTAATTGTGTTGCTTCTGTAAGGAATATGATTATGTACCTACTTACGTAAAAAACCGAGTACATACTTAATAAATATTTGATAGCATCTAAATAAATAAGATATTGAGAGGACTCAATTTGTTTCAGAAGATGATTGGCACGGAGACGGATCACGGATGGATGGTGAGTGTCTGCTCGAGTTTTTTGCGGTCAAGTACCTGCAATAATCAATAGGCATCAACTTTTAAATATGAATCCTACATAAATTGCTCCCCGTAAAAGTTTAGAAATGAGGTTATCTACGTTAGCTAAGATATTTTCAGCCGTAACATGCAATTGTCACGTCGATTCTCTATCTATACTTATGTATCTACAATTTCAATATTTGTAAAAGGCATCTAGAAAATATAAATCTTAGAGTATCTAATAAATATTCGATTAAAAGAACCTATAGTGCAGTAAAACAAAATAAAGCAACAAGTAGGTATACCTAGCTATAAGTACTAAGTTTAAATTATGTATGAGATATGGTATTAAGACGGAAAGAAATTTAAAGACCCTACTCGACTGCTTCCAATGATGTTTTTGCATGTCCATTGTCCTATGTCGCTCGCGCAATAAAGTAGGTATTCTAACGATATCCTGAGAGATACCACTTCAAAGATGCTAGGTCGACCAAGTCGTTTAGAACACAGAGTATACGCAAGTTCCAAACTTACCCATACGTACTTATTTATACACATACAAACATACTAAACAAAAATTCCCGCGACAGTCAGGTAAAAAATACACAGCTAGTCCCCCTATAGTAGATCGTCGTCTACCGACGTAAGTATTTACGTATTTTATTAGAAAATAGAATATTACGTGCAACTAATTAGTTCTTATATTTTTACATTTTAATTGACAGCGGTGAATGTCTACAAAATATACATTTTATTAGATGATAAGGGGTCAGCCTGGAAGGTAGTGTGCCTGTCTTGCAGCGAAACCGGTAATGTATGTAAGCTGGTAATCTTAGCCTGGCCGTTTTTTAATGACCTTACATAACACTAGTCTAAATCAGAAAAAAAAAACCGTGTGATGTTTGCACAGAGTACGTCGAATCACCCGTTGATGCTGCATTCAAATTAATTACACACGAATAGAAATCTACTCTAGTTTGAGAATGAGACGGCTAGCGTTAGGGACTATAAATAAAGTTTACAGCACCGATCAGAGCTGTTCTCCAATACACTCCCAGCACCTGTTCGCGCGGGCGCGTCCCATGTTACGCTCTAATCGCACTACCACGAGTGTGCGCGGTGTGCCCGTAAACCACATGTTTCATGGATTTTGAATTAAACAATACATTCTTTTACAATAAACTTCTGTAAAGTGTTTGATAGGCGCTCTTAATAATTTTTATTCGTCGTATACTGAATCGGAGAAATCTGGGTGCGTATACTTTGTCTAGTGCTATATGTGGAAATGTGCGTGTTCTTTTGAAAGTCCCTGTTGGGTCAAAAATGTACGTTTAGAGTGTTGTGAAGGAGTGCATACTAGCACGGCGGTGGGCGAGGCCGGCGCACGCGCAGGCATCGCCAGCGGCTTCTGTCCGATTCACTCTTCAGCTTACACTGGACACGGAGTTACACACTCGCCTTCAACGTTGTTCTCTTGTGAATTGCACAGTAAGTGTACACATAAACAATCGTCGCTGGAAGGGATTACGACGATTTCTCATAGGAGCAGTTAATGTAGAGCAATCAATTTACAGAAAAATGCTTAGTCGCCCAGATGCTTTTAGTAGATATTCAAGAGTGTTTTTCCCCTGACGAAGTTATGTATGTGTAAATAGTTACCTGCGTCCATTCTTTATACAGTCAAGTCTAAACGGTTTTTGCATCAAAAGGGCTTTTCTTTTGTCAGTATTCCTACCGGTCAACGCGTATATATTTGCTTAAAACTACAATGTGTGGCTATATTCAAACAATAGCAATGGAAGGAAGACAATGTGTACGGAAATCCGATATAAAGCGTACCAGTTTTCATTGCTGTTGAATATATAATGACTAATTAGATTAAAAAAACGTATTTATGGACTTTATCGTCAACAATATAACTATGTTTGTCTCAAAATGGAATCATTTAAATTATGGAAGGAATTAGAACTATTGTTCTTAACACGTTCACTGTCAGGAACCGGCCTAGCGGGTGCCTACACCAGCGGGGCTAGCGCAACTGACGCCGCACCGCGACGCGAGTCGAGAAAGCTCAACCCCCTTTTTCTAATTTGTACGGTGCGAGTGAGATAGGGGACGCTTAATCGCGCGAGAAGCGACTGAGCAGCAAGTTGTGCTAGACGTGCTGCGCTGTCGATTTCCGGCTACATACGTGGATAACCACGGGATCGGCGACGAGCGTATATAGCGAAGTAACTAGACAGAGTTACTTTTGCATTTGTAATATTTACTAGTTTTTGCACGCGACTTTTTCGCGCGAAACTCTATATGTATAAACTTCCGCCCCATTTTCAGTGAAAAGTTTTCATCCCCTAAGGAGGAAGGACAGTCTTTATACCGGAAATCATCCCCTGAGGGGGTGAAATGGGGGATGAAAGTTTGTATGGAGCTACGATATTAAACGAATTGTACGCAGACGAGCGTTGGAGTTACGGGCAGAAGCTAGTTTAGCATATATACAATAAATGCATCATTTAAGTACTGTGTACAAAAGGTACAGGCGAGGTTGAAAAGCGAGCCAAACTATTTATGTAAGTACCTACGCTAGATTTTGAGGAATTTCAGTCAACAATTTAATTCATTCCATACTGTAACGAAAGTTATACAATGGAAACTCATTATATTGTAAGAATCCATTTCGTTCCACATTGGAATCGATGTTTTGTTGACTAATTATTTTAGTAAATCCTTCCTTCATTTATTACAAGAGCTAGTATTGACAACTCCGACTACAACGGCTACTGAATTCAGATTCGGAAAGATATTACGGATCTAAAGGTCAAGGAAGAGTTAAAAGATATTTGAAACGTTTGCGAATGGCGTAGTTATAAGTCGCCGTAGTTAAAATCTTAACCAAGCAGCCAATCCAAAAATGGCAATCGTTTTCAGTCTTATTTATACGAATTAAAGCACATTGAAGGGCCGGGTTCTCTCTTGTTATACCTAACTACTTAAGCATTTAATGTTTCATTAGAACTATTGCATTAAAAAAAAACTTCTTAGGATTATTACAAAACTAACCTAACCTAATGCCTTACATTTGATGCTTTGAGTATTAAGCCACTGGAGATGTCATAGACAGGCGACCCCCTCCGGCAAAGTACATTGGTCAACTGTTCAACCACGTTATATAAAACTACTTAAAGTCGCTTCACCGTCATTTTGTATCGTTCCGTGTCGCGTGACGTTTCTCTCGAAAAATGGTGACTTGTGCAATATTATCATGTAAAAGGTGATCTGACAGCTCAAATTCGCAACAAGTTCACGTTTCCTATCATAGGTAAGTATTTTTACTAACTATTAAATGTGTATTGAAGTACAATCTCCATTTAAAGAAAATACCGTTAGCGATACGTAAACGACAGAACGTAAACATGATTATAGTGGTAAGGGTTCGAATCGGTCTTAAGGGATGTGATAAAGTAAGAAAGGCGACTCAACATTTGAATGAATCATTCATTCATTCAATCACTGCAGTTTGTTTAATAGTCAGTTTTTTTTATTAGACATTGAATTAAATAGTAGGTATAGATGTATGTTACGTTTAAATCTTGTAAGGTGAATCAGAAAAAAAATTCTCTGGACTTACGATGTTGAAATTTAGTCTTAAAAAGAAATGAATTATTGGCAAAAAAAAATCTAGGTAAAAGGAATACATTTAGTGCGGGACTATGAGTGTATGTGTTATTCATATACTATTATTTATAGTATTATACTTTATTTAATATAATTGTATGTCCTTTTAGATTTCCAAAAGATCCCTATATAAAGGAAAAATGGAGAACAATTTGTAATTACGAAAATTATTCTTGGAAACCTACACGTACAAGTTTTATCTGTTCGGAGCACTTTACTCCGGAAAGCTACAAAAATGATTACGTGTACAATAAACTTATTCATTTTAAAAATCAATAAAAATACTAATTAATAAAAGTCTTAAGCGGGTCTTAAAAATCCCTACCAGAGAATTTAAATTAATAAATATGTGGTAATTCTAATGAAATTAACAATTTATTTTATTGCTTTCCCTTTGCTCATTTATGTTTTGAAGTAACTTTATAAATGTGGTGAAAGCTGAGCCTTATTAAAATATAATTGCATATACATAGGTTCTTGCAAATACCAATCAATAAGTATCAGCCCGGAAAACCGCGGGCGAGAGTTCATTCCACAGTTTAACTGTGCGAGAGGGCTAAGGACACTAGGGCACATAATTACAGACAGACATATATACAAACAAACATTTTTTTGGGTAGTATCTTCAATGGACAGAATTTTCACTTTTACAATTTAATAATAAATAGTATAAGATAATTCAGTTCATTCATCAAACTAATTTGACTCATTCTTCAGATGTCTTCGATGTGTCCCATCACTAACTTGTTTGCATGTATGCTGCATCAGTTACGTGAAAACTCTGTCTGTGTGCGTGTAATTTTTGATGTGTTGAATTTTTTTGTAGTGTGCGTTTATCGCAACAGCAAAACTTGTGTCTGTTGAGTTATTCCTCTTTTGGTGGTGTGCTATACGTGTTTTACCTCGCCCCCCGCCAAAAGTGGCGAAAAAATTTGTTCGAAGAGTTTACGTCATGGCATCTCCAGTGGCTTAATACTCAAAGATTTGATGTTATTCAAAGAAAACCTCAAAGTTCAAAGTTCACTGTTACGAAGAAAAATGCATTAGACTTAGTGAAACATTAGGGCAAAAGTTAGTAGGTCAAGTGACCGGACCCCGATGGGCCGTATGCAGGCGATATATTGCTATGAGCCTGATTGCTCGTACGCGTTAACAAGGGAACGCACAATGGCGTAGAACATATCCGTAACAACTATGCGTAGGTAATTAAAGATCAAAATTATAGTGGTCTGCACCCATGTAACTTTTTGTGAATGACACCTGAAGCTAGTGTTCTGACACTGAGTGGGTAAAGCCTTAATAGGCTATTCTATATATTTTTAAATATATTTAAAAATGTTCGTATAGATTCGTTAGTCAATTATCTGTATAATATCTATCTATATATATGCTTACTCCAAACGCCTTTTTAGGGTTCCGGACACAAAAAGGTAAAAACGGAACCCTTATAAATAAAATAAATAAATTCATTTATTTTCAGACAACATGGGTCCACAATTCACATAAAAATAATCATAAAATCAAGTTAAATTAAAATACACATCACAAAAAAAAAATGACATAATGGTGTTAGTAAACATTATTTTACATCTAGTGTTAGTACTTAAACCTTATGATACGGCGTGGAGCGCAGAGCAGTGGTTTATGTAAGCCCCATCCCACCTGCCTGCAAACATTGCTAGGATGCTGTTGGTACTGGCCCTCACCCTCCCCAGTAGCGAGGCGGCTCGCTTGCGCATGATGGCCGAGAAGCTATCGACGCGCGCCTCCGCGAACATTGTTGACGCACTGCAGTATCGAGGCAGCCCCATCCCCATCAGCACCCTAAATGCATACTAAATGTCTTATACTCCGTCCGTCTGTCTGTCTGTCACAAAGTGAAATATCTCAGGAACTACCCATGCTATCAATTTTATGTAATAGTTGTAAACAAAGCTAATCCACGTGTATGGAAAATGAAAATTTTAAATATATATTTTTAATTTTTATAAAAAAGAATGGATAAGAGGGGAGAGGGCAAAATTTAAACGCCACCGCAGGCCGCGCCAGTGTGTTTCAAGCATTAAGCCTCTCACAGACTGGCGCGGCCTGGCCGCGGCGGTCAATAGTAAACTTGATTTTAGCTGTCAAATTTACTATACTATTGACCGCCACCGCCGCCCGCACCAGTGTGGTCAAGGCCTTAAGCTTCTCACAGATTGCCGCGGCCAGGCCGCGCCAGTCAAATAGTAAACTTGTCATTAGGTGTCAAATTTACTATTGACCGCCACCGCAAGTCGCGCCAGTGTGGCACACTACAAACGGGCGCAATTTGTCACACCAACTTGCAATAGTTGGAAAGAGACAGCCATACACTCCTAACCAGTCTAACTATAGCAAGTTGTTGTGACAAATTGCTAGGCGTTTAAACGTGAGCAATTGGCTGTTGGAGTAATTTGTCTTAGTCAAAACATAATTATGGTTCAAAGGTAGAAAAGTATGTCTCATCCTTGTATAGGAATATTTAAAGCCGGATATAATTCTTAGTCTTTAAATAATATCAAACTTTAATATTGTATATATTATACTACCCTTTCCTGGTCTTTCGCTTGTTTCTACATTTTCGATCTATCCGTATTTTCTTTTAATCCCATTCCTTATATTTTGGCTGAACACGTAAAGAGCGCCATGACATAAAAAAAACAAATTCGTGTTACGTATAATATTGTTCAAATGTGTTGATACATTTATTGAAATTACGCCTGAATACGAAATTTGCGCATATAAGTTCTCATATTAGAATATATTTATTTTTTATGCTTGATCGTTTGGTATGCGTTTCGTAAATTTCTATCGTAGATCGGATCTAAATTATTAAATAGGTAAAAGACAAAGCCATTCTGCCATTTTGACGTTACTGACAGCTTGACAGATGTGGCAGCGATATATACAGAGTGTTTTTTTTAAATGGGACAGTATGGGGAAATCCGAATCTAAAGGAGATAGAGGAAAAGTGTCCAAGGAGACATTAGGTGTTTTTTTATGTAAACAAATTTGGCTCATTAAAATTTTTGGTCAAGCGTGAGTTGTTCTTAAAAAATGATAAAGTTAATCAATTTTTTTTTGACGCGGGTCGACTCTGTTTCATGTAAGGATTATTTCATTGTATGGAAAGAAAAAAATCTGAACAGCAGATGTTGGTCAAATTTAATGAAAACTAATCTTCATACAATTGCAGTATTCGCCTTTTAATATTGCTACAAGTGCCTAGGCGTGTAAAAAAATATTTAAAATTATTCCATTTTTAAATTTCGATAATCCATAAGAGCTCCAGATGATTCAAGAGAAGAACATTTTTTTTTAATCTTCGTAAACATCATGGCACGCGATAGTCTTGAAACTATAAAAAAAAGAATTCAAATTTGGAACGAGTGGCCCCCACGATCGCCCGACTTAACGCCATTATTTTTTCTTATGGGGTTACCTTAAGGGTCGAATTTATGAATCCCGATACAACTCCGTACAAGAATTAAAACATGCTGTTTACAACACTTTAAACACAATTCACCATAAGTCTCTGTTAAATGCAACTAGAAGTGTCTTGAAGCGTGCTCGTACCTGCATAAGACAAGACGGCGGCCACATCGAACATTTACTCAAGTAATAAACTAACTGTATGAAGATTAGTTTTCATTAAATTTGACCAACTTCTGCTGTTCAGATTTTTTTCTTTCCATACAATGAAATAATCCTTACATGAAACAGAGTCGACCCACGTCAAAAAAAAAATTGACCAACTTTATCATTTTTTAAGAACAACTCACGCTTGACCAAAAATTTTAATGAGCCAAATTTGTTTACATAAAAAAACACCTAATGTCTCCTTTGGCACTTTTCCTCTATCTCCTTTAGATTCGGATTTCCCCGTACTGTCCCATTTAAAAAAAACACTCTGTATATTAGAAAAAGAAATGAAAATTTTAAAGAGGTCAGATATTTAGGAAAATCAATTAATTGTCGCAATCGCATAAAAACTATCCTAAGCAGAAGCCAGAATAATAATGTACCTATAAAAAATGTTTCATGTTTTTCCGTTCATGGGAAGCTAAGATCATTCGTGACAGAACAAAGTCTGAAATAATACTGGCTGATTCTTTTTTTAATTTAGAGATTTATTATAAGTGGAGATTATAAGTGGGGATTACGCGAGGCCGATTTTTGTACATGCCATCAGATCTACAGTTATGGTCCGATTTTGATAAATAATATGTCATGCGATTCGTCTCATGCTGGAGAGTTGCAATAAGTTCTTCGTTTTTTTAATTTTTAATTTTTTATCAAACTGTGCGCTGACCACGTGACTTTGGTTGCGTGACGTCACATGACTTAACTCCTATTGTGACTTGAAATGACAATTTAAAATAAATAAAATCCCAGTCCCAGTGCGCATAAGTTATTTACAGAAATCGCGAACAGTCTGGTCGATGTAACTGGAGACCGAAGAGCTGGCGGCTTTCTCGCGCAACGCATCAGCATTGCAATTTAGCGAGGAAATGCCGCCAGCATCCTCGGTACAATGCCTCGAGGGCCTTTTTATTTAGATTTAACTTATTTTTGATTTAATTAAGTTAATGTACTTTATAATTTACTGCATTTATAAATAAATAAACAAGAATTGAGTTCAAACCTGTAGGAAGTTTTTCAGCATAAGAAATTATAAATGTTGAGTCCGGCCAAATATAGATATAACACTGAGAAAATTAACAAAACAGAAAATAAACGGTATATTCACAATATTTACAAAAAATGACATACATATTGTGCCAACGGTGGTTTTTTTTTATTGATATAGATGTCAATATTATTTATAATGTTTTTTTTTACTTCTAAAAGGTTTATATAAAAACTTATTTTCCCATATTCAAGATGTTGGGAGAAGAATGAGGTTTAATCCCATTAATTGTCATACACGGCTTTGTTAACCTTATACTTAGCATAATACCGTAGGCGCCGATAGGCTTCCAATTTCCAGAAAAGATGTAGAAAACGAAACTCGATTACTATAATTTCTCCCATTGGCGACTTTGTTGACCTGACTTGAATACCATTCAAATAATTTCAGGTTCATATATATTTAGATTACAGGTCGGTTTAAATTGTAATTTGTAAAACCGATATGACTTTAAAATACTAGAAAATATGAACCAAATGCAACTATAACCGGTAAAAAATAATTTTAAAGCAATATCGGTCCCCGATACAGTATTATTTGATCTGTGCCGGTACTAGAGTCTGGCTAACCAAAGGTTGACAGATATTTCCTTGTGGTATCAGTCTATGGTTTAAAACAAGACTAAAAGTCTGTTATCAATTTATGTCATTCTAGTGGTTATATTCTCTTTGTGTCATTCATTCAAATGGTTCACGCTGTTCACGGTTTATGTTTTATTTTAAATAATATTAACAATGACTATATACCGAGTGAGGTCCGACAACTAGTGTTTAAGCTCGTAAATAATTACGATAATGTGAGAACTACGTGAAGCGTACTATATATAACGAAAAACTGCAATTTTTATAAGTCGTAAACATCTTAGTAGGTTGGTCCTGCATAAATATTTTGATACTTTATGTACTAGTTCTAACATTTGCCTGTCTAATAATAAACAGTGTAATGTCTGTGAAATGTAAGTTTCCCATCCTATTCTAAGAACCCTTTCTTCAGTAGGTTATTTAGGTATATATATGTAGAATGGACCTACGGGATTATGTGCTATATTATTATTTTATCCCTTTGCTCCGCCTTGGTTCTTTGTATACGCCGCCTAGGTTTTAAAAATTTGTTTTTAAAATAGTTTAGTATAGCTTAAGTTATATTTGTACCTACCTTAATCTCTAAACCAAATGTTTTGTATTAAGTAGTTTACTATGGGTTAAACTTACCACTTTTTGTTTTTGGAAGAGCGGTGTCTCCTGTCACAAGCAAAATTACTTGCTTACTAGGAGGCTCCAACCTTGGCTATTTGTAAAAATCCTTTTATAACCTGAATAAACTTTTTTCATTTTCATTTTCATACGCGCAGCTAGTTATTTTTATTGCATGAAAATAATATCACTTTATGCAAAGAAAAAATGGTTAATATTTGAACGATACATAATCGCGCCATAAAGACAGCCGCCATTATCGTGACGTCATAAGAGCAGAATGTCCTTTAGACATAGAAACGTCAAATGGGCATGTCCTTTAGAACGAAAACTGGTTGCTATACTGACGTCGATAAGATAAGATAAAACGTCACTCACAAGAGAAAAATGGCGGTCGGCGTTTTCGGTCACGTGACATAGGTACAGATAATAAAACTTCGATTTTAATTTCTTATGATCTTATGTTTTTATAACAAAGTACGGTCGACGCTAAAAATACGTTTACACTATTCGCCTTATTGCAATGGAATAAGGTGCAAAAATGTAAACATATTTTTGGCGTCGACTGTACTATAAAAAAAGTATATAAGTAACTATATAAAAAATACCTTGATAATTTAATTTGCCCTATTGATAGCCTATTGAGAGAAGAGGACTTCTCCAGGATTTCGGTTTCTTTTCATGTCTCCATCATGCTGATTTTAAAGGACCAGCACGGTTAGCACAAATCGGCGTGTGAGCTGTCTCGCGGCGAGATAGACCATTCGTCTCTATCTAATAAGAACACTTAGAAAGTGACGCATAGTCTATCTCGCCGTGAGACAGCTCGCAGGCCGTCTTATGCTAAACGTGCAGGACATGATAACGGGGAACCCTAACATGTTGAGGAAGTGCCACATTATTTTTATATTACGAATATTACTACGGTGGCAAACCATCATACGGTCCGCCTGATAGCTGACGGCGACTACCGTAGCCTTTGGACGCTTGCGATTCTAGAAGAATCATAAGCTCGTTGTCGACCCTTCATTGATTCGAGAACTCATTGTGTTGACAGCTAGAGACGAAAGCGTGTCCCTCATTTTCAACACAGCGTTGTGTAAGTATCCTCGGGATCCCTTTTACTGTCAAATCGGGCCCTAAGTTGACACGACGTTGTTGTTGTGCAGGTGGCGGCCTGTCGGACGGCGAGGGGAGCCGCGGGCCGGCGCGCGCGCGCTCCTCGCGCCGCGACGACCCGCGCCGGCACACGCTCGCCGGCAACCACCTCTACGTGCACCCGCACCACCCCTCACAACTCAACTCACACGAAATGGAGGTACGTATCGTACACATTGTGACGGTCTAATCATTATTCCGAAGTTAACCAAGTAAACAATTTGAAAATGATATATATGCTTAATATTAACGTAAATGTTACCGGAAAAGTATAACGAGAGCTCTATCTAGCGTATTTTTTTTATGTTTCAAAAATCATTTGTTAATGACGTTTGTAATTTAATACTTCTGTGTTACATTTTTTTTCTTCAAATTGATACGAAATTATTCTGAAAGTAATTACCTGCTAGCAAATAAAAAAAATCTAAATTAATTCACTTGATAAAAAATTATCGCTGAAAAATCAACATACACACGGAGTTCCTTGGTCGCGCAAGTTAGTAACAAAATGCACCGATAAATGACTGAGTAGGTACTCATGACTTAACTAAACTATTCGTTGTTAAGATTTTTCCAAAATTAATGGGCAGGGCAAGACGGGTAATTGTTGTATGAAATTTTGTACGTCTCAGTGCGCGAGTCAGACTCGCACTTGACCGGTTTTTTTTTAGTTTATATAGAACACAAACAGTCACTAAATAAATATATACGGGGTACACATAGAGTACCAACGGACATATAAAGACCTCGAGGTTCATTAGTACCTATATTATGATAATTATGTTAACAAAACAACCTAATCTTAGATAGATCAGACATAAAAGACAAAAAGCTTGAAAGAGAAATACTTATTAATACCGGTCCACGCCGCAGTATCAGTGTATGACTCAAGCACATGAAAATTTAATGTAATGGTACGAATTCAAGGAGATCTGAAAAGTAACAATTACCTTAAGTACCTAATTATTAATCATGTTCGGATCGGGTCTTTCGGTTTCTTTCGGTGGTTGTTTCGAGCTCCATCGCTATAACAGATATTTAGTTACACTCAGCGTCAAATACTTTGTAGCAACCAAAGTAGTCAAATAGTTCGCTACACCATATATTTAGTATTGTATACCGAACTATTTGGCCACTTTGACTGCTACATAGTATTTGACGCTGAGTGTACATGAATTAGAGAGAATGTCGGCAAAATCCAAACAAAGCGTTGAATTAATTTAATCCCATTCCATCTCTCAAAATTTGGTTCAGATTTAAAGTACCTACCTTTTAAAACATATTTGACTTAGCCCCACTAGCTAGTGTTCTACTCAATTTCTACTGCTGGACGATGTTATAGCCTCTTTTTCTCCATATTATATTTAATCAAGAGCACTGAAAGCGGGTATCGTACCTACTGTGATTGATTTCTAAACAAAATATGCCTATCTATTTATGTGCTCTCGAATGCACTTTTCAAATTAAATAATTATACTTATACACTATAGAGCATAAAAACCGGATACTCTTCGTATGGAGATTCAACACAAAGTATACCTGTTTTTAGGGTTTTTAGGACTTAATAGGCATTAGCATTGCGTTGGATTATAAAATTTTGTATTATAGAAATGTATGAAATAAGTATTATTAATATTATTATGTTTAGCACTATGCGTCAGCGGGGAGGTCCCAAATTAACGCGCCTGAATACGCAACGGTCAACAAAAGGCGCGATAACAAGCAGATTCGAATTGTTGACCCGAGGGCCCAGAAGGTAGACAGCACTGCTCATACACGTGTCATGGTTTTGGTTTTGTGGTTATCAACCGACTTATTTACTTTAACACTTACCTATTAATTGTAACACGAAAGGGTTTGGGTTTTACTAACAGTATTAATATTTCAACATTTAGGCAAAACGACATAAAGACATTAGCACAGAGTGTTCAATGAGTTTGGGATCTTTAGTAATAATCAGATAATTCAGCTTACTAATAAAGGTTCATTCCGCTTGTCTGTGTTGTAAATTGCTTTTTTACACTCGTCGACTTTAATGTTTGAATTAAGACTTCGAACACTTAACTAAAACCACATTTTTTTTATGGAGCTCCCAACTCAACTATAATAATTATAAGAACGCTTTAGACAACTAAAATAAATTTGACCAATCACGTGGCGCCTTTCCTGAACTATAACGAATTTGACCAATAAGACGTCGCGTTGATTCCAATACAAAAGACATCAACGACGTGGCGCATCTCTGACTTGCACTTCGTTTCAGCAGGGCTTAGATATTTTTCATTCGATACCAAGTCTGTTTAATTAATTCTGTTGACTCGTATAAAAAGTATTGTATACAATTACATTACTCAGTTTAACTTAAACAGTACTCGACTTTAAGAGCCCTTATTGTGTAACGATTATATAAAATACTATTTCAACACATTGCCGTCCAAATCCTAAACCGCAGTAACTCCAAAAACTCGGTTTCGAGATAAATGCAATAAGTACATTAAAAGTGTTCTATTTTCGACATTGCTTTTCCAGATATTCGTCCTACGTCCATTTCTAGAATATACATTTGTCTATTTTCCGTAAGCATCGAATGTTCTAAAATCCGCTTTTTAGAACATTCCATGCTAACGCAGAGTTTTGAAATTGTACTCACTAAGAAGTTAAAACATACAAAAGGTGCATACAGGTTGCCGGTCTCGAACCCGGGTACATCGACTCTATAAGGCCGCAGTCTGTACCTCTAGGCCACTGATCACTTATGGCAAATGGTGAATTCGTAAATACCTTGACGGCGTGTTACCATGGTAACAAAACTGTTTATACTTAAGGCCGGTTTACACGATGCAACAACTCGTATGCGATTTTCATTTCAATGCGGGGCTGCGAGCTACCGAAGTACGATGAATTCAATCAAACCCTGCAATGTAATAAAACTCGCATGCGAGTTGTTGCACCATGTAAATCAGCTCTTAACCCCGCCGTCGTAACAATAGTATAATTGTGTGCAGCCTCCGCTGGGTCGGGGCTACCCGCCGCCGAGCAGCGCCATGCTGTTCGACGACGACCCCGGCATCATGTCGGAGGTGGAGACCGCTTCCACCGGGTTCCGCCGCGGCGGCAAGCAGCGCTCCTCGCTGCCAGTCGTAAGAACCCCCAGCAAAACATTGGAGCGCCCACTCGGTAAGTTAATAAACACAAACGTTATAATAATTGCAGGCATTTCTTGCTCATCGCATAAATAAATGGCCATTCCGGGATTCCGACTCAAGACCTCCAGCTTTATAGGCAGGGTCTACCAACTAGGCAAAAGTGGTCGACTTTTACCACTTTTAGTTTAATATTGCGCTTATATAACTCTCGGATTTAAAACGTTTGAAATATTAACGGCGCGAACCGCATTAGATGGCTCAATGCAACTTGTAGAGAAGTATTAATCTACATTAGGTTGAGTGAGTAAGTGGTTCGTTACATATAAAACATCCAGCAATTGTCGCTCAGGGCTTAACTCATTTGCTAATTCTAATAATGCTCTTCGTCATCCTGGGTCAAAGTGTATTAGTAGCAGGATAATCAGTTTACATCTATAGTACTTACATTTATTCTGAACAATAGGGGTAGACACTAAATAAAATAACCAATAATGTTGTAATATTTTGGAAAAAGGATTAAAAATGTAGTCAAATAGAGAAAAAAGCAAAGCGAGAGATTAAATAATCACAAAGTTATAAGTGTCCAAAGGTTTAAGAGGGGGTATGTTCTGTCCCTTTTCCGCAAAACGTACGTTCATATGAAACGATTGTCATTTACTATGACGCTCGATAGTCGTGACGTCACAATCTTCGAACGTTTTCTCTCTCTAACAAGCAATATTAAAACGGTTGTAGCTTCGTAATTTTATGAGATATTTGAATGGGATTTTCGTCATCAGGCATATTTTTTTTGCCTTCTTTCTTTTGAAATTAAGTATAATAAATTTAGAGTCTACACCCCTATTACTTAGACCATAATCAATCCTCTGAATTGCACTCGGCCTGCGGTGGCGGTAAAATAGTAAAGGCTATAGCCGTGTTTCTATACAAAATTTGCCTTTCTGTCAAATGTTCTAGTAATTTCATTTTTAGATACTCCTTGTAGGCAAAGGTCTGTTCCCCAAAGAAGAGCCATGTACATTTTTCAGTTTTCGTAATATGGCGGTTTGTTTTTTTTTCACTTTTTAATTTATTTCTTGAATTCGGTCTTTGCGATTAATGTGATTTTTTGGTAAACTATACTACATAATAAAACCCATCACGACAAAAATATTGCCTGAAACTTTAGTACAAATATATGTCAAAATAATGGAAACTATAATTTGATAATTTTTTTTTTGGTGTTCTGGTGTAGCGGCACCTACAGTTTTTATTTCATAAATTGCCCATCTATAGACCTACTACATATATTAAATTCAAATTATTAGCTTTGGTATTCATGCCAAAAACTAACTACAAATAAAACTATTCCTTCCTTGTTAGGCCATAATGCCTAACAGCTGTATATAATTTTAACGAAAAAGTTTGCCCCGTCAAAAAATATTTAAGATGATTGATTAGGGTACGTAGGGTAAATCGCCAGTAGCTGGCCACCTTTCAATAGCTGGCCCCCTCATTCCCCTACAAACAGAGTTCAATTTAGTATGACGTGGCCAGTTATTGAAGGGTGGCCAGTAATTGAAATCTTATACTATAATTTACTTTAAAAACAAAGTTTAAACCGACTTCAATTCAGTACTTGCTTCGCCAAACCACATGATACATGATAATTTCCACATTTCCTTTCCAATTTACCACATCAACTGCTTTCCGAGAGCAAATACGTTGATTATTATAGAAAAATCCAAGTCGTTATATGTCCCGCATATTTGAGGAGTTCCGTCGATTCCTCAAGGATCTCAGAATTGACACCTTAATACTTAATACTTCTACATCTTTGAGCAGTTCCAGAAGTCATCTGTGGTCTTCATTACCAGTTCCACTTTTGCAATTTCCGAGGGTAAATACACGAGCTATTATAGAAAATACCGTAGTCACTACACGCGTGCCTATAAAATTTGAGGGTTGCCCTCGATTTCCCTAAGATAAATTGGTGACAATGGGACTATCACAGGAGTACTTACACGTATTCTTTTTTTAAATCGCTCTACAATTGACGGAGAAATCCGCGATCGAAAAAATATATATTATGCAACATATAACCTCCTTTTTTGAGGTCGGTTAAAAATTAATTCTATTATAAGTGAATAGAGTTAATTTTTAGTATGAGGTAGCCAGTTATTGAACGGTGGCCAGCTACTAACGATTTACCCTAACTAGCCCATGTTGCTATTATTAAATCCTACGGTTTAATTTCTAAAAATATCTATGTACTCATGTCAGTATCCCCAAGTACGGGGGAGGATTCAATTATCGATTATTATTTTAGGGTTGGTGTTCCTGCAATATAGGAACGAGACTAAGCGCGCGCTTCTACCTAACGAGATTACGTCCATCGACACTGTGAAAGCTCTGTTTGTGAGGAGTTTTCCCAAACAACTCACTATGCAGTACATGGATAGCCCGTTGGTCAAGATCTACATCCACGACTCTTCAAAAGACATGTTTTACGAACTGGAAGATGTGAGGTAAGCAAGAACTTGATACGTAGGTATGTTATTTTTACCCGATTGCCGAAGGAAAGGAGGGTTATGTTATGTTATTCGAGCGTATGTATGTATGTGTGTATGTCTTATTCTTTGGCACGCCCTGCAGCCTAAACCGTTTGACGGACATCGACATATGAACTGTCGTTAGATTCCTTTTAATGTGACATAAGCTATAACATTTGCAAATAAAGCGGTTGGGTTTTCTGAAAAACTTTTTAATTCCACTTATAGAGTAACTTTTTCGTGAATATTCACAGCCAGCAATTGTATTGAAGTCGGTAGCCGGCGATGAAGAGTTTCGATCGATATGATAAAGCTACAGGGTATTTTTTTTTCTCGTGTTGCGGGTTCGATTCCCGGTTCAATCCTGTAATTATTTAAAAATCTATGAATGCAGTTTAAATTGTTTTTTAAACTAAAATAATGTCTTCTTTCAGTAAAATGTTCCATCTACAATTTCTACAATATTCAGGGTACTTTCCCTCCATGTGGCATAGCCGTGGGACGCCCTGTATACATACATACGCTCGAAAAACGTAACCCTCCTTTCCTTCTTCAGTCGGGTAATAATCAGGCTTGGTTTCTATGTGTATGTACATTTATTTATTGTGGATTTAATGGGTGCATATTGAATTTCGAAATAGTATGTAAGTAAGTACCTATTCCTCGAATAACTTGTATGACGAATCAGTGCAAATTATATTTCTTCAACTATACCTACTATGTTTACTCGTAAACTACATATATTTGACTTGTATCGCGGTGTTCTGCGAATCCTCATTTTGTACCTATATATTATAATGCTTATGAAACACATAATTATGAACTAAGAATATTCATTGATGAACGCATACATGATTAATCTGACTGCGTGATCACATTAAGTCAATTCGTGTAGAATAAGATTGGGGAGTTTATTCAGATCGCCACCCACGTTTCCCTACCAATGATTTCGCACCATGTATGAATAACAGCAATTGACGTTTATCCACGACTAAGCGATCTACGTAAATACGAGTAGGTAGTTGTCTTGCAAACCGCAGTTTTACTTTAGAATTGTAGATCCTGTACTGTGCCTGTGTGTGCACTGTGTCTAGCTATTTGGGCAATTTGAACATTATTACTTTGAAAAGCCTAATACAGCTAATTTATAGTAAGTTTGTTGTTATGAATAAGAATGTTGGCACCTCAGCAGCTCGAACAAGCATATTTTGCTGCGTGAAAACAGTGAGCAAAATCCGATTTTGCTCCCTCCTTGAGTCAAAGTAGCGTTTTAATATTTTGATGTCGAGCACTGACATTTCCTAGCGTGGGGTCTACTACAAATTCAGAATACGAGCCTCTGTCCCTTTCATTTCATTACGGAAAAAAAATATGACAGGAATAGGTCGAGACATAGTTCCACATTTGAATATCAAAGTAGACCCCCAAAACACACAAATTAACATACCTACTAATAAATTTAAATTACCAAAAAAATGGATACAAAGGAATGTTATAAATTAAAGAAAATAAAAAATTAAACATTTAAGAATAAGGTCGGTTTTGCTTAAATAGATAAACATTAATTTTCACACTCTGACTAATGAATGATTCTAGTTTTAACAATCTTCATTTTTACGAACGTATACAACAGATGCAGTTTCCGAACGCACGCCCGGCGCCCAGTCCCTTTAAAAAATTCTTCGCTGGTAAATAGATTTAGATTTTTTTAGGTATATTATCCTTCAGTCATGCGCTATTGATATTAGTTTTAAATATAAAAACGATTAAGAAGGATAAACGAATTATCTATCTAATCAGGAAATATAGTGAAGAAGGCAGTATTTTAACAACAATACGGCTAGTTTTAGGTGAGAACGCGAGACACGCGTATAAGCGCAGCAGACATTAGTGTTGAATACTTATTTCAAAAATAGTTCGAAAATATGAGTGAAATGTGAGAATATGAGTGACAGTATTTTACCAATAATACGGTTAGTTTTTAGTGTTGTGTCAGTGTCACCCGAGACTCGCATAGATTACTAAAATGTGCTTTGGTGTGACGTCGCGCCTTGTCTCGCTCCGCGCTCTGCTCTCGTGTGCTTTCAGTGTATGTAGGTAGGCTAGTAAGCTAGTCGAGCGATGCGACACCGGCAGACAACATCAGTATTTTCTCTGGCGCTCTCGTATCCAAACGACCCTTACCGAGATTTCGCTCTTCTCTAGTGTTGTTTTTTTCAAACTTAATTTACAATGAAACCTAGACTGCAAATAATTCATGAACACGATTATCGATGTCGGTAAGTGCTACAATAGGATTCGAATATAACTATTTATAGTTAATAATAATTATTACGCTATTACGAAATAATTAAGCTGATCGAAACCGTGAGGAATTGCTAATTAATTAATTGCAGGATGTCCAAGGCTGTTTAATAACATGAATAATTCTCTGCACACAATTTTAGCCTTAGATTCAATTAAAACTGTCCCTCTAATGAAGCTTTATTCAGTAGGTATTTGTGATTAATGATCATGTGACTGTCGCCTTGTAAAAAAAAAGCCAAGTGCGAGCCCGACTTGCGCACCGAGGTTTCCGTACGAGCTATGCGATTCCTTGGTTCTCTCAAGATTCAATTATGCCGATGTGGTATACGGTCCGCGACTATTAGCTCGCACGGATCGTATTGTGCAGCGAGTGCAAAACGCATGCGCGCGCTACTGTTTCGGAATACCTCCTCGAACGCACGTGACCTCCTACTTAAATACGGCAAAAATCCTGAAAATGACATTTCGGAGAGAACTCCACTTGTCTTTTTTGTTGTTCGGTATCATAAAAACTTCGGTACCCGAGTATTTGTATAAAAGGCTCACCTGGCGTACTAATAGAACCACAGCGTATGGCCTCAGGTCGATCGGCCAAGATTTAATAATTCCTCATTATCACACCACCGCTTTTCGAGGTAGTTTTAAGTATACAGCAACTAAATGCTGGAATAACATACCTCCACCTCTCAAAATTATAAATAGCCTGAATACTTTCAAATTACGATTAAAACAGTACCTCCTCCATTTACAAAAAGATCTACCTCCGGGTGGCCGAGTCTTGCCCTCGTATCTTTGAAGCCTACAATAAATACTATATACATATGTCATTTTATTTTTATATTTTTGTATTTCATTCTATTATTATTTATAACAATTATATATATTTGTCACCTAACATATATATTTGCCCATAAGTAAAACCAAACCACGATCAAAGTATAATATTTTTTTAAATAAGTACACAGTTTACACACAACATTACTCAAACTTAAAATACATTTTTACTACGTTCCGATATAATAATACTATGATTAAACCTATATGAAAGGGTCTAACTGAAAACCAGCGTTGCGGTGTAGGTATACCTATACCTACTCACTGCAACATTATGCTGAGTCTAGCCCCTTTTTAACATCACACATTGCTATGCCTCGTATTTACGGTACTGTATAGGTTTTAAGTCTAATTTTAAGTCTAATTTGTATACTATATGTCTAACATGTGATGTTAAATAAAGATTTTCTATGTCTATGTCTATGTCTATGTCTAGCTTTTATACCATTCCAATTCCAACCCACTCAAATCCAGTATAGAGCGCTATAATAAAATCTTATTGCGAGTGTATTTTTTCTTACCATCGGTAGTAAGTTAAATTCTCTGTATTTGAAAACTTAATTCAAAACCGATTTAATTAAGACATGTATATATTCCGGTTTATGTATTTTTTTTAATTAGGTCCTTACATATGAAATTGGCGTTTGGAGAACTGACTATTTGGTTCAAAATATCTGGCGTTTGGCTAGGAATTCCAAATTCAAATTTATTTCAAATTTAAGACTATGTATTTGTGTGTTCGAATTTCGAAATTTATTTGTTATCGCGTCATTTGTTTTTCTTTGACTTCGTTCTGTTCACAATATAGAGAACTTAAAATATTGCTATATTTACGAATATGAGTTCCACCTCGGCACCAGTGCCGCAGAAACGGCTCGTAGGATTAACAATGCGTATGGGGAAGCTACTGCAAAAGAAAATACGGTACGTTATTGGTTCCAACGTTTCCGTTCTGGAAATTTTGACCTACAGAATAAGTTCGCGGACGGCCGGAGACGCAACTTGACAATGAAGAATTAAAAGTAATTGTGGAAGCAGATCCATCGCAAACCACGTCAGAGTTAGCGGCAGGCTTCGGTGTGAGCGATAAAACCATTTTGATTCACTTGAAATAAATTGGAAAAGTGAATAAACTTCCCTGATTGGTCAATCTATCTAGCCCACTGCTGCTTCAGGACAAAATTAAGGGAACTGCGACTGGATTGTGTTCGACACCCACCATACTCCCTGGACCTTGCTCCGACTGATTACCATTTTTTTCGGAATTTGGACAATTTCATGCAAGTAAATAAAAAAATATTCCCACGAGGCTGTCAAGATGTTATTGATTCTCGCTCACACAATTTTTTTAGTAAAGGAATCAATGAACTACCTTCGAGATGGCAAAAGTGCAAAGAGCCAAAACTATACTTTGATTAAATAAAAATATAGTTTCGTAAAAATCGTTTTCATTTTTGCCATGTAAAACTCTAATTTCATATGTAAGGACCTAATATTTAAAAATTCAATAAATACGAAACACATCGGACACTATACGAACTTAATTTGTCCTGATAGGTAAACGATTTTCAAATTTATAGGTTTCTAAGAAAATGACTAACATAGTATTCATAATTTCAGTCAAATTTAAGATCTCTTGAATAAACTGTCGTCGCGATCGTAAAAACATCCTGAAATAAAATAATCGTTTAGTAAAAATAAGCAAAGCCAATTATCAAGCCTATAATACGCATATTTATTATTAAGTAACTCGGTAATGAGTGCCCAAATTTATGTAAAAAAAATTGTTCAAATGCGTGTTTGGACCACGCACAATGATTAAAATCTGTCTTTAAAATCTTACGGCACTTACGTCCTTTTCTATAGGGAAGGCAGTTTTTCAGCAATATCTCGAAAACCTTTAAACCGATCTTGTTCAAAATAATTTTTGGTGAAAGAATTTATTAAGTTCTGTCCATGATTTATTAAAAAAAAAAAAAATACATCGTTTGAAAATGATAGGGGGGTTACACAATTTTTTGTTTTTCGGGGCGATTAACTGACTATTTCACTTAATCAAAAAATTGCTTAGTAAGCAATTTTTTGATTAAGTGAAATAGTCAGTTACCTTATATTTATTTTGAAACTCCTATAGATTGACGTACGTAAGTGCTATGTTTTTTTTTACTTGGATTAAATGTACCGAGTGCAGTGCACCCATATTTTTTTTTTTTTTTAATTCATTTCATTACAGAACAAGCCTTCAAATTTTATTCAGATACCACCTATCCTCCAAATTTAATTCAAATTCACCTTATAGTTTTCGATTAAAATGCCTGTAACATACGGACAGACGGACATGACGAAACTATAAGGGTTCCGTTTTTGCCATTTTGGTTACCTACGGAACCCTAATGATTACCAATTTTATTACTTATGAGTATAGATAGGTAAGTACACATCGCGCAACTCGTAGCATTTAACTGGCACCTGACAGTACGAACGGGTCGGTGCTGTGACAATGTGGTTCCTGCATGTGTGGAGAAAGCAAGAAAACAATAATTAGAAAAAAAAGTTCTTGGAACTTGTTACACCCCTAAACCTTTCGTACCACTGTCAGGTGTCAACTAAATGCTATAAGTAGTGCGATGTGTATTTATGAGTATAGGATTGAAAACAATAATTACTCAAAGGATTAACTTGATTCTTGGTGCAGATTATAATATATTTTTTTGTTCACAAAATATTAGGAGGCCCCTGTATAAGAACGGCACTCACACAGCCACTCACAGTGACAAGTGACATTACTTTCGGTCAATTCATTCATGCCAGCTCTCGTGAATCGACCTGTACTGAGGTTGAGTGAAGTAGGTAGCATGACCAATACGAACGTTTCCGAGAAAATACCTTTCACCAGATTCGAAATTCAAAACGTAACATCCCCAGCATGTCGCAGGAATATTCTAACTTACGTGCCTGTCTCATGCTTCCTTTTCTTTCAAAATCAGAATGGCAGAAGCGATATCTTAGCGACGTCTCCTTCTGTTATTGATACAATTCAAAATGTATGCCCTTGTGTTATTCAAAGAGTGTTGTGTTCGTAGAGCCCACCTGCGCGACATCCGCGATCGCTCGGTGCTGCGGCTGTTCGAGGCCACCGACATGGGCGGCGGCGTGTTCCCGGGCGCCGTCGGCGTCGGCTCACTGGCCATGCCGCCCGGGGCCGCCACCTGTTCGGGCCCGCCTAGCTGGGAGCAGGTAACTGTTGCTTTCCTTCATCCGATCCACTCATCTGTATTATCAAACCGCGATTAGAATGGGATTGGAGGTGACATGGGTGGTTTGTCTTATACTTAAATTCGTCAGTTTACATGAACTGACAGCTATTCCATTTCCAAACTCATCGCGGTTAAATAATCGTGCACGTGACGTGCACACGATCGTGCTCCATCCAAAGAAAAAGGTTTTTTTCTACTCCGGTATTGTTATCAGCCATTTATATAAGTAGGCAGTATAGGCATGAAACCGATAATAAATCGTCGCAAACTCTATATGCTCTATGATGGCCCAAAAACGCACTGTTTAGCGTAGGTACTGTTATGATTTATAATTTTTTCATAAAAGCACTTCCCTTGTAGTGGTACCAACTTAAATATAAATAAAAATAAATCATCATCATATGTTTTGACAATTCTTGGTATTGTTTGTAAAGATAAACAGTTTGGATTCGGATTGGTTCGGATGGCAAATGCAAGCAATTTAAAAACAAAATTAACCATGAACAAGAGGTGTCATATTTCTGATTTCTCACCAAAATTCCAGTTCAAAATTAAAAGACGAAAGATTTTAACTATACACTTCGTGTTTGTGAAGAAAAAAGTTCATTTTTAAATGGACTAAGAAGAAAATAACTGTACTCCTGTAGAAATTGCGTGAGTAGTAAACTTTCTACCTGCAAAGTCTGAAAAATTCTATTTATCTAAAATTAGTCGTAGAAAAAATATTGTATTATGCAACGGTGTATAACTGGTCTAAAAACGCTGTTACAATTGATAACGTAGTGTTGCTAAGTAGATAGTAAATCATCAAATAATAAAATTGTAATAAATTATAAAATATAATTAAGATCGTAAAAAGATATGAACCTTGAAAGTTTAGAAAAAACATGCATTTTTTTCGTTGTCCAAAAGTAAATGTAAAGCTACTAATATTAATCCTTACGCTTTTATAGAAACCCAATTGTATACCAACTATGGTTCTAAACGCAGTATTTCGCGACCGAAACAGCAATTTACTTGATTTTCCATACAACGATCAGAACAAATACCACACTGTGACGTCATTATTCAATGTCAATTAGTATGAAACGTTTCGATTGCCGCCAGCGATGTCCGTCCTCAACTTAATTTTTTGGGTATTTATGTTCTTTAATTGTAGTTCCTCCCATACAAACGTTTGTTCCTCTCCAAAAACTGGTTAGAAAGGCATCGTAAAAAAATTTAGGACACAAGCCTATTGCGATGCTCGCCAAGGCTCGCATCGCAATCCACACCGCTCGCGTTTTAAGACCCTTCTTATGCAACTTTTCAGTTTTGGTACAAGTTTTTAATGTCGACTACGTACCTACGTACTTACCTACCTACTTAAGATCCTTCTTATGCAACTGTTACATAAAATACTATAATGAGTTTCTGTCAAAATTTCAGTTTTGGTATAAGTTTTTAAGTTCGACAACGTACCTACGTACTTACCTACCTACTCGTTCTTGCAGTCATTGACTACTTATTGAGAGGGTTGCAAGGAGCCCTAACACGACGGGTTTATATTGTATAATTTTGGAGATGCTATGGCCACCTTCCGTCTCCATCATCAGATCAGCTTGGTGCTGCCATAATAAGATTAATAAGTATTATATTGTCACCGCACTTACACCCACATTTCAGTTCAACCGGACACCTTAAACCAAAATATAGTTAGTCCGTCAGTTAGATCACGTGGAACTTTAACGGGCTCTAGCTTCAGCATTTTTTGTTTGATTGACATACAAAAAATACGTGTCCAATATTTTTGGATAAACTAACTGACGGACTAAATATATTTTTTTAGTAACATTCTCCATTGAGTGAATCTTGTCACATACCTTTATTGTATAATCATAAGTAGTGCTCTACTTGCAGTTTTATTTTTGTCACTAGGACCAGAGCTACTTTAGCGAACCGGAGATCGACTCGGAGTACCACCACCAGCATGTGCACAAGACAAAGGTAAGTGGACCCTTATTTCTTCCTGTTACCGATACATGGAATTTTATTCAACGTTGCACATTTAGGTAACCCTTACGCATCCTGTAGACAACGTTCATATGCAGGTTTTTTTTTATTTGGTACTCACTCATAAATAGGTTTTTCTCAAACATGCAATGAAATGTCGTCCTTACGTGCGTTATAACAGGCTTCAAAGTATCACGTTTCGTGCGGAACAACTCGAGAGAACTGTAAAGGAATTTCATACAAAATTGAAGGCCTAGGCCGGGAAGTATTTTTTTTTTTAATTTTAATGTTAACATGGCGTCTGTGTTCATCAACAGGCTAAACAGCTGAATTCTATTTTTTTATTTTTTCTAGTGGCTGAATGGTTATCGGACCAAAAATATCCGCGTTAATGCCTATTACACACGAACCTTTATTAAGAATACAATGATTCAGTGTGTTTGATGAATAAATTAAAAATATTATCTATACGTAAGTCACCAGAGGCCATAGACAATATTTAAAATCCTCTGCATTTATTTTATTCATTATAGAAATTAAGATTCTTATTATCAGGTCATGTATAATGGCCCTAATAGGGTCTATTCGAACGCTACACACGCGAAATACGGACGACTTTCGTAAAAAAACATTAAGTATGGAGGAATTGGAGGGAAAATTAATGTACTATTTTGAGTGGTGCATTGTTTTATTTCATTGCATATGTTTGAGAAAAGCACTATACATGCCTCGCCGTGAAAAGGGCTTGCCGGGTGAGTAGGTATAGACGGCCGACCGTAGGGAGGCCGGATAGTGATACGAAGCCCCGGCGTCTGCAGTAATGTACTATTCTTATATGTAGAGTTCATTTTCAATTGCTCTCCTGACCAACGTGACATACAACGGGTTAATTGTAACAACGTACATAAATTATTAACAAACGGTGATACATTTGATTTATGACGAGATTTAAACAACATACCATGCTCCTGTATCCAACAGTGCAATGACAGAGCAGCTGCAGTGACATAGTCACACATTGGCATATACAGGGTGATTCAGGAGACATGAGCAGGACCAAGCCTACACATACAGTAAATGTTAATGGATCGTTCACCATCGTAATTAAGTTCAACACCGTTTTTTTTACATTTTTTAAATTAAAAGTTTCATTCTCAAATCATGGTCACCCAACAAAACTACCAACAAAACTAAAAAAATAATAATCTTACCAATGCTTTAATCTTGCCAAGCTTATTGTTAGCGACGCGCTCATTTCAAACCCGATTTCTAGTTACCTATTTGTATACCTATGTATATCTAGCTACAAGTTCATACTTAAGTGCATTTGTTGCTAACGTCCCGCCGCCGGCCTACTGAATCCATAGGGTTGATCCTGCTCACGTCTCCTGAATCATCCTGTATATATGTGTGTCTTACGTGCAAACCAAAAACTGGCCGTTACCTACTGTTTATTAAAATACTGCCTTCGTCACTTTCACTATATTTTCAAGTTGTTTTTTTTTTATATTTATCTGTAGCACAAGAATGAAGAATATATAAAAAATATTAAAATCTTAACACGTTTCCTGTCCCTATACAAAATTGTCCGTCAATGTCACAAGTCCAAGTGACAGTTGTATTTCGTAGCCGTGAACAGCCCGTGGACCCATAGTGGGGACACGGACTCCTGATAAAAAGGTTCATGGCCCCACATTGGGGGCACCCGGACAGGGAACGTGTTAAACAATTTAACACCATAACAATGCGCTAATTTTTTAAAGGGTCATTCGGATACTGTATATGTGGTATAGGTACGTTCACAAAAAAAAAAACTAGGACTAATCAACGTGATAAAATGCATGTTTTTTTGCAGAACGTACTTTATTTCGTGATATTATTCTGTTCTTAATGCTCACATTTTACGAAAGCGAACTCTGTTTGCTTTAGACGTAACGCGGAAACAAAGCTTGAATCCAAGTATTTTTTTACCTAGTTAACGAGTTTATCGCTAACGCAGGCTCGGCTTCCGATAATACTTACATAACACCTGCAGTATTGAAGTGTAGTTTTGGTTTATATAATTTCGTAATTAACTAGTCTGGAAGTGGGAGTTGTCTTGAGACACCTATAACTTTTTGTATGCTTAAAGTATCTGTGAAGAAATAAATTTTCGATTTTTAGTTACAAATTACAACACTTAAATAGGTACTCGTAGCTTGCCATAAAAGAATAGTGGCGTTGAACGTTTTATAGACAGGTACTCCAATAACTGTGTGACAGCCGGGTGACTGCGATTTCTATTAAATTACTAAGTAAAATAAAAATATAATATTTTCAATTTATTATAAAATAGAAGTTTAATGTAACAGTAAGTAAGTCTTAATCTAATATTAGGCGCATTAAACATAACTAGGTACCTACTGGTCTTATTTCTAGGCGCTTAAAACTAAAATAAGTTAAATAAAATGACTTGCTAATGGCAAGTTTTGATTGAACGAAGTTACAATCTGCGCACCTAGTCAATGCGAATGATCCGACACCGCTCTGTTTTGATATGGTCGAGCTTTTGACTCAAAGGAGACTCCAAAAATGACTACAATTTAATGCGCAGGTAAATTTAATGATATGAACTGGATTTAATGAATATTGCCATCTACTGCTTACGATGCATCCTGACCACATTATTATATTGCTTACGAATTATTCTTTGACGAAGGTAAATTGTCTATGGCGTCTATTTTGTAATATTGTTATAGCAATTTTCACAAGGCAAGACTTTGTATAACGATTCTTGTTACTCCGTTTGATTGTGGACTTAAAGGTTAGAAGGCCTTGCATATTGGCAGACCTTTGTAGTAGTGGGCGCCACTGTGGAGCTTCTTGGGCGTGGATCTCCAGGAGAGCACCAGCGCCTTCTTGAAGGGCTCGGGGGCGCAGCCGCTGCACATCTGCATCACCGCCTTCACCTCCGCCTCCGCAGGCTCCCGCTCGTCCACCTACACAGAATACATTATACCTACCGTAAAACCTCCCAACTATAAGTAGTCCATGTCACCCAAATATGGTTCCAATTAAATCTAATATCACTTATTTAGGATTGACTATTTATTACTATGGGTGAATTCTGAGGCAGGTAATATATCTAACTGCACAAATTCAAATAAAAACGTCCAAAACCACTCAAATACAACATTACTATTGATAGAAACGAATGAGTATACTTTTGGACCATAGTTGCATAACTGTAGTTGGTTTTACGGTAGTTGTTACATCACATTACAATTAACAAGTATTCTTCTTCGCTGATCTCGACCGATGATTACCTACGAATAATACGCTTGTTACAAAAATAACCAAAATACCTAAGTTATCTATGAAAGGTTCAATTTTATGAACACAAAGGTGGTCGTAACTCCGATTTTATATTACATCCGTTCTGTATAAATACTGAAACGTTTTCTGTGAAAACAGGTTAGTTTAATTAAATGGCACCTGGGAGACCGCGCTATGCTTGGCGTTTTTCGTTTTTTTTCGGAACAAAAATGTTTTGACTGAAATTAAGACCCAACTAGACCGATTATTTTCCCCCGTAAATCCCTGTATTGCAAATCTCATCGAAATCATGAAAGCCATTTTTGAAAACCCATTTACAATCGAACAAATAAACATCAAATTAATATTGGTGACCCATTCGTAACATAGTAGGTACCAGCACTAACCGTCTCTTTTTGTAAATTTTGAACTGGAAGGTTTCCCACGACGCCTGCGAGACCACTCAGTAAAGACTGCTGGAACATCGCATCCTCGTCATCAGCAGCTATGTTCGGACTTAATAGAGCCTCGTCCACGATGGACCCGTCTGACAGTGCGACCAGCCCACGTTTGTCCTTTTTACCTGAAACCAATACATTGATTAGAAAAAATATCTAAGAAATACGTGAAATGCTTGCTTACTTAACAGAATAAATATCAGAATATCAAGTTTACCTGGAGGGGAGGACTCCAATTCTTTCTCTGGGTTATCTCGTTTGTCTCGTTTTTTTGAATCTCGTTTGTACAAATTATGCGAAGACGTGTCATCAATATACTGTACGTTTGCTGGGTTAAGTAGCGAACCGGATAACATTACTGTTGATGATTTTGATGGACCCAACGGTTGTCTAAGTGAAAATCTCTGACCGTGGCCAATGGAGGATGGCAAGGATAGATCTGATAACGCAATTTGAGGAATAGAGTTGAGAGAAGGTTGGGCCGATGGAATTTGATGAACGCTGTTAAGCAGCTGTTCAGAGACGATTCTGTTACTCAGTTGCCCGTTGATATATCCTTGCTGAAGCTGAAGACCATTGGGCAGTTGTACGGGGATCATGTGCTGCTGCTGGGCGCCGGCCAGGTTCAGGTTGGGTGCGCGTTGCAGCTGCCCCCCAATTAGGAAGTTCCCGTTGCCTAGAGGAGTTGCTTCAGGCGGGGGTGGTTCAGTGGCCGCTTCCGTGGATGCCTCTAGCGGGGTACCGTCGTGCTTGAAGTGATGAGCATGGTGGTGCTTATGGTCTTTATGGGCTTTACCCGCAGTCAAAGCCACATGATACAGTTGAAGCATTGTTACTTCGCCCATCAGTCCAGCTTGCTCTATAATTGTAATATAGTTAAAAAATATAATGAAATTATAAAACTAAAGTAAACATCGTACCGACATTTAAAAAATAATTTTGGCATTGTTACAAAATAGTACATTTCGATGCTAGTGCGGAAAGTATGGCATTACGTCACGAGTACCGAAATAACTCGGGACGAGTGAAGAATGACATTTCCGCACGTGTATGGAACGACGTTTTTAATACAGTTACGAAAAATAAGAAAAACAACAAATAAGGAATTCGAAATTTTTATACTATTCATTCTGTAACATCATTGTATTACGTTTAAAAAAATGATGTTTAATACAGTTTAATACAGTTCTATCTTATTAATTTTTTATTGACATATAATTAATGTTTCAATTTGTATAAGGAAAAGTGAAAAGCACTAGTGCGCGAAAACCAACTTTCCGCACGCTAAAAAGGCTACGTAAAGTAGCACTTTTGAGCAACTGTATTAAAAATGTTTTTTCAGTACTCAAGCTTGCAAAATGGCTTTTTATTCTATTACTAGAAGTGTTTTTTTGTAATGCTAGTCTAGCATTTGCTAGTGCATAAAAAGCAGTGTCCTTGTAACATCGCTATTTTAGGGTTCCGTACCTCAAAAGGAAAAAACGAAGCCCTTATAAGATCACTTTGTTGTCCTTATGTTTGTCTGTCGAGACCCTTTATCTCGGGAACGCGTGGAGGTATCGAGTTGAAATTAAAACCATATACTCAAATCTACAGTACCTTGAAGATGTGAAAAAAATCAAACTTCTATGCTAACGTAAAATAAGTTTCTGTCAAAAATTTCATTTTTGGTACAAGCTTTTATTGCAGACTGTAGTTTTCTTTATATCATCATCAACTACTCATTGAGACGATTCTAACGAATACCTATATATATATATATATATACATATTTGCAATCACGTTCTCGGAAACGGCTCTAACGATTACGATGAAATTTGGAATATAGGGGTCTAAGGGGTCGAGAAATCGATCTAGCTGCTCATGTCTGGGAATATTCGCTTTCTCCGTATTTTCACCCGAGCTGAGCTCGGGCGCCCAGGGACTACGTTTACATACGAACAGGTCGAGTTAATATAAGCTTGTAAAAAAGATTCGGCCGTTCATGCTGCAAAAAACGTACATATATTTCGACACTCTCAAATCAAAAGGAATCAAAATTTATAGAGTACTTTGCGTTGACCTAAAAATATGAAATTTGGCAAGTAATATCGTCTTATACTACAAGTATAGGGAAAAATCTGAAAACGGAATTCCGGTGGACGAGTCCGACTCCACTTGTCCGGTTTTTTCTCGGATAAAATTGTTTTATCCATTTGATCAATACCATCTACTATTGGTATAGGCCTATACAGAGGTGCGAAGGGAGACGTCAAAGGGACTTCTGAATGCTAGAAATGGAGTCAGTTTCATTATTATTGAGCTCATTAGTAGACATACATTATTGTGCATTAGAAACACCTCAACACATAACATTATTAGACATTGTATTTAAGGTTCAATAACAAGTTACTTACTAATGGTGGGCTCCAGACCATCCTTGCTGTACAAAAGGCTCTGCTCTTGACCCGTCACAGCTACGCCGCCTCCTTTTATAACGTGGCCTACCAACTGAAAATATTAATACAGTTAATACAGTTACTAGCCACCGAGAGTAATAGGTACCCTGATCAATTTATGATGGATCGTGGGGCTGAGTCTTTTGCTACATTCATTATAGATTTATTATATAACCTTGTCATGCCGTACTCGTACCAGTCATATCTTCTGGTTAATTAACTAGTTTACCTATGTTTCCAGTCAATATGATAGCCACGTCATGACAACGCTACATCTCTGTTGAATATCTCAAAATGTTCCATACCGACGACCTAAAATGGACTAAGGTATCGCTATCGAACGACCTTAGAGAGACACGTCATAAATGAAATATTGTATCGGGTTAAAATAACATACTTAGTTAAATAAATTAAGATTAGCTGCAAAGATAAGCTTTCCGCTCTGGATACAAATATTTGGCCATCAATACTATACATAATATTTTCATCAAAAAATACGTTATTACTATACCTAGATATTTTTCTAGCAGGAACAACATTTGTTTAGTGCTTGCCACAATAAAAATATCGACAATCCTGTTATCGATAAGTACATACTACTTCAACGACAATACGAACATACAACCACAGACATATATTGGCTATCTACCTAGACGCCGCGTGTACACTGTAACCATATAGAGTGACACAGATTTTTTTTTGGGACCAAAAATGGGTTTGGGAAAAACTACATGTTGTGACATTCTGCGTCGATTTTAAAGACAATTTCGGTGCGTGTGTGTTATGGAGTAACTTAGGGGATAATTAATTCAGTGACACGAAGAAAGAAAGTTACGAAAGTATTGCTAATTGTTTTCTGAAGTATGTAAGATATAAATAAATTGATAGTTTTGTAATTATTATCTATTTTTAACGCACCCTATTACCCTATATATATTTGTATTTATTTACCTCTATGACGTTGATGTGGTACTTATCGATAACAGGACTGTCGATGTTTTTATTTTGTCAATCACTTACAATAAGTCGTTCGTGCTAGAAAAATATCTAGGTATAGTTATTACTTAATAGTAATTATATGATTATCAATGTGCTTTATCATAATTTCTTGTAAAGTAATGTTAGGTAGTATTATGCGTGTATGACATACCCTGTTGTGGAATCCTCTTCCCACTCGCTCTGCATTAACCCAGATTTGCCATTCTCCAGTTTTGCCATTCCAAGATTGACACGAATGATACCATCTACAAAAAACGCAATATGGTACTATCTATTATTATATTACCATATTCGAACTGTCACTGTATTTTACGAAGGTGAAACAATTACTATTACAGTGTGAAATAGAACCAATGTTCAATATACCTTGCATTTTTCTATATAAGGTACCTACTTGCAAAACCACAACCTTGACTACTGATGTGTCAAATTAAGATACATTACGAAACTTCAAAAAGTAGCCTAACCTGACCTAATGCAGGTGTATATTCACCTTGATTTTGGAGACGGGACTTCCATAAGAAAACAAAACAAGTACATATTTAAATGAAACGTGATCTGAATTAACGAAGAAGTTAAATTTGCCGAATTAAGAACCTCTTTTATTGTCATGTCGACAATAGCTAAAATGTATGTGATCCCATTCCTGCAAATATTAACTTCAAAGTGACAGATAAAGACAAACGAATTTTAACTTAAATAGGTTTGATGGGCGTTTGTGAATGTAGATAGGTAGGCATTGTAATAACATTACTTAAATAATTATGTCCTCTACCCTTACAAATTACACAAAGTTGAGCAACGAGATAATAGACATCTCTAATCTAAAACATGGGTTAATTGTAACTCTTCCTTTGAACTTACTCAGTATTCAGGGCGTGACAGTTTAACCACATCACTGATAACAAATAATTCAACGTTATTATGTGTAACATTTAAGTGTTGTACTTGTACCTACTACACTAACTAATATGCCATTTTTTTTTATTTCTTAACACTAATAGGGGTGTAGACTCTATATTTATTATAACTTCAAAAGAAAGAAGGCAAAAAAATATGCCTAATGACGAAAATGCCATTCAAATATTTCAAAAAATTACGAAGCTACAAGTTGTTTAATATTGCTTGTTAGAGAAAGAAAACGCTCCTAGATTGTGACGTCACGACTATCGAGTGTCATAGTAAATGACAATCGTTTCATATGAAGGTGCGTTTTGCGGAAAAGGGGGGAACATACCCTTTCCTAAAACTTTCGACGCTTATAATTTTATGATTATTTGACCTATTGCGCTGCGCTTTTTCTCTATTTGACTATATTTTTAATCCTTTTTCGAGAAAATACAACATTATTGGTTATTTCATTTAGTGTCTACAACACCCCTATTCAAGTCAAAGGCGTGAAGTGGTTTAATTAACTTTTCTCAAAAATGGCCCGCAAAGTGTACATAAGTCGCTACATATTGGAAGGTAAAGTGTATAGTTTCAGGTCAGACCAAAATTAAAAAATAAAAAACATTGCAGGCCGCCTGGAATGTTACATATTCCTTTATTTGTCGAGTACCAAACTTTTTAAAAAGTTGAAAGCGGCATATAAAAGACGGCACAGGTCGTATTCAGCCAATTCAACTCGTATTTTTCTGTTGCAAATGCGACGTTTTTCCTCAGCTGACGATGCAAGTAGTACAAGGTCGTCAGCATATAGGAGACATTTGACGCGTAATCCTTCCATTCTCAAACCACATTCATCATCTTTCAGATCCTGCAGACAGCTGTCCATGAATAGATTAAACAGCCACGGAGACGCTACACATCCCTGTCTAACACCCTTTTCGATGTTAAACCAGTCAGTATATGACCCGTTTATTTTCACGCAAGCACTGGAATCCTTATATAAAGATTTCAGTGCTTGAACGAGGCGGCTGTCTACTCCATACGTGCACAACACCGACCATAGTTCATCCCTCATCACTCTATCATAAGCCTTTTCCAAGTCCACGAAAGCGCAATATTAATCTTACTGAATCATCATACTCATCATAAAACATACATTTAGTTTGTATAATACAGGTTATAATGAAACTCACGTGTTCAGTTTTAGAGGGTAATTGAGCCTGAAGAACGTCTGTCCGTGCACGGCCATGCTGAAGTAGCTTGCTTCAACGGTGTTTGATATCCACGCCGAAATCTCTTTGGGGCTGTCTCCAACTGAAGATACATCAACATGCCACTTTCATTAAGATTATTTCACTGTTGTAAACTAATACGGCATTAGTTACTTTAGTAGATGTTAACTGTTCTACAGATTTGATCTAAGATCCAATCTTTATATTATATTATATTATCTACCTATGGCGGGAACGGGAATGGAAATGTATATATAATCGAACGAGGCGAAGCGAACGAAGTTCTATGCTTCAGCTTGGGCCGAAAATCGTTCGTATGTCCGGTGTCTGTCCAGATATCCGTTTGTTCTCCTCTACATGTCGCATTTCTGAACCGATTCTCGTGGTTTTTTTAAAAGCAGGTTCGTTAATATTTTTTTTTGTTGATTTACTTATTCTAAAATGAAAAAAAAAAATATTTTCACAGAACCATATAATATGAATCAAATAGCATACCAACAACAAGTTTTTGCCAAATAAATAGTATAAAAAAGTTGTATGAAAATTATCGGATTTATATACTTTCGTGAGACATGTTTTTTTATCTTCAATTAATTGAGCACGTAAATATAGATTGGCCATGGATAGAATAGTTTTTTTTCTGGGCAGCTTTTCTCCCCAACCATATTGCATGAATAGGTACAGTGGTGTGAATTCAGGTAAGTGCAAAAAATCACACCAAGAGGCGATGCTCTCCACGGACGCGGCCGGTCAACGCCCATAGATACGTATCGCCAGAAGGTAACTAAATTAAATTGAGAGATTTCAGTCGTCAAGTGTCTATTCAATCAAACTATAATTAGTTTTTTTTAACAGCCGATATCTGAATCGCTTAACTTAAATGGGCGTGGCACATTGCACCTAGAACCGATGGCCGTTGGGGCGGAAAGGTTGTCGAGTGGCAACCACGTACCGGAAGGCGCAGCGTGGGCGGGCCCCCCCATAAGGTGGACTGATGACCTGCTAAAGGTCGCAGGAGTCCGATGGACGTAGTTGGCGCAGGACCGGTCATTATGGCACTCTTTGGGGGAGGCATATGTCCAGCAGTGGACGTCTTTCGGCTAATATGATGATGATGATTTGACAGCCGTCATCCGGGTACAATATTATAAATGTCAATGATGACTTATGATGACAAATTGGACTGGGATGACAGCTGTCAAATATTGGATATAAGGGCATTTTCACTATACAACTAGTGGCTCTGTGAACTGTAGAACTCGTTAGACTGTCTTCGTCGTGACGTTTCGAAAAAGTGACTCGACAAAAAAAAAACTATATATACTCGTAATTAACAAACCTGCTCACAAAATTTCACGATAATCAGTTGAGAAATGCGACCTGTAGAGGAGAACAGACGGGCAGACGGACAGCCGGACAGCGTGACATCGTGACAGACACCGGACATACGAACGATTTTCGGCCCAAGCTGAAGCATAGAACTTCGTTCGCTTCGCTCCCTCGTTCAATAAAGCGCAGGTATTCAAAAATTTGTCCATACAATTTCGACGTTTAATCTCAGAATAAGCACTTTACCTCACCATGCACATGAAACGCATTAAGATTGTTTTCGGGTATATAATAGTATATTAGGAGAAAACACACCTGAATAAGAAAACAAGGGATGATCCTCAGAGTGGTTGTGGAACTTGGACCACATGCACAGAGTAAACTCTTTCAGGTCCGGCAAATCCTTTTCGTACTCCAGGTATTGGTAGAAGAGTTCTTGATTCATAGAAACCTTGTAGACGCTGCAGGCGTCGGAGTCGGGCTGGGGCCCCGAGCTATAGGCCCCGGACAGCTTGCTGCTCGAGTACGGGCTAGATGGCCTCCGGTTCACTATTTTTAAATGCGGGCTGTAAAACGCTCAAGATTATTACATCAGTCAGTTAGCTTCACGCACTTAAAAATGTATTCGTCTAATACTTCTTTCATGGCGTTATTATTTCTAGAGTAGATCATTTGGACGAACAACCAGAATTGATTTTTTAATAATATTTTCATCACACTTGCTTGAAAAGGGTTTCATAACGCGCAGGCATACAGAGCTGTAATAGTCTTTTTTACGCCCATGGGCGTAATGGTTTTTTTCTTAAATTGTATCTGTCACTCTTACGTCAATTATAAAGCAAACTCAAGCAAGGTTTTAACTCAAACACGATGTTTGAAAACGTATTTATAAATCAATTTAAACGTAAAAACACGATTAAAATATGATTAACAGAATGATTTAAAAACTAATGTAACAATTTACAATAACAATATTAGCAACAGCGACCGTTTCACTGCCGCGAAGACACACAATATGTGTCAATTGTATTGTATGTCTACTCCCTTTATCTCTGTGTGTCTCTTGTGTAGTGAATAAAAGTCTTCTTTTCTTTTCTTTTCTTTTCTTTAATTTAGTGTCCGTGTAAAATATTTTTAACTGTGATTTTAAATCGTGGCTGTATGCAGAAGGGTCTGCTCTAAGCTTTCTAATAGACTCTCATCCGTAATTCATATCTTACCGTACTTGTAACACAATGTACTATTCACGTTCTTTTGTTATGGATTTATTTTAATCGTTACGTTCTTTTCGTTTTTGGGAATTAAGATTAACGCTTAATTTTTCCACCCGTCTTCTTAAATGTATGTGTTAAGCAGTAAGCGAGAACAATGAGTGTATTTATAAACCTGGATTCCAGAGATCTTTCCGGCGATTTAACGTATGTGGTGTAGGTGAGAGAGGGTTCCCTCACGATGGGGTGCCAGCCTTCCTCCCGCGCGCTCGCGGCGCCCGCCAGCACGAACATCAGAAGCAGCCGCATCTGCCACAACAATAGTAAACTATTTACTCGAACCTTGCGTTTGTTAAGATCTGGTTATACGACCAGCATCCACCTAGTCACCTAGTCTTCACCCATTTTATAAATCAGGGTCAGCTACCTTATCCCAACGAATAAAAAACAGCTATCTGCAAACGTATAAAGTACTTCAGATACAATTAGGTAAAACAGATATTTAAGTTAGGTACTTAGTTATACTTCTTTGCACGTTTACCCAATGTAAGTGGATTCCCTCAGCATCAGGCAATGAAAAATGATAAACAAGGGGGTGAAATAGGGGTGGAGCCGTTGTATGGAAATGGTTCTTTTGGAAAGTTATAGATTAGAATCTTTGTATGAAGGTTCCTTACTAAAAAGCAAAACAAATGATTATAGTGTTATTATAAAAATTCATCCCCTAAGGGGATTAAAAAAGAGTTAACAGTTTGTATGTAAAATATGTCGTTTTTAAAGTTAGACGTTTCAAACTTCGGTCACAAGCTCCTAATGTACAGTCATAAACATTGTTAAGGGCATTTTTTCTAATTCATCCCTTGAAGGGGCTAAGATGCCCCCATTAAAAGTTCACATAAGTGATTTTTATTGATAAGTCGCGGACAAAAGCTAGTTATACATAAATCAAGTTATCTCTAGGATATTGAATTGAAAGTATATGGTGTGTTCATTTGTGACCATTCACGTGTGTTCATCAGCCGGATGAAAGTTTAGAACAGATTATGTTTGAACAGCCCAGCAGGTTACCGGACAACCCAAGGCGGGCTAAAAAAAAAACAATGCGCTTGGCATACGACAATTCACCCGGATTCATTCAAATTCAAAGCTTTGTAAAAGGTATTCATCATGTTATTAATCCTTTAACCGCCGAACGTCAAAAAAGTTACTCGCAATTTTCAACTCTGTCATTATAGTTTGCATTGCCACTTTGTCTGATATATCGGACGATTGCGGTGAAAGGGTTCAAAACCGAATACCCATTCCCCATGTGCGCGATTGCGTATTCATTTTATATTTTTTCCTAAAGTTAGTACAAACACAAACTTATGTTACATTTCATTTAAACACAAGTGGTGTTTAAAGGTGTGGAAGGAAAGTGGTAGGACGTGTACCACATAAATATATCGCTTCCTCCTTTAACTGTCACGTACTCGTATCTTGCCCGACTGCCTTTTCTCTTTCAATTATTATTCTAATATGGAATTAGTCTATCAGTTTACACTGCATTATGGTCATGTTTTTCCTGTATACGGATCATGGGTAGTAATATATACACATAATAACTTCTGCCCGCGACTTCGTCTGCGTGGACCCGGAATAAAAACTATCCTATATTTTAATCCATCCTATAAACTATCTTCGTGCAAAATTTCATCCAAATCGGTTGAGCCGTTTAAGCGTGATGAAGTAACACACATCTAAACATATAAATATCTAAACATCTAAAGTTCTAAACATAAAAACATCCAAACTTTCGCATTTATAATATTAGTTGGATTACATAGTTATTTAATACAAGTATGTTTAGTACTCGATTTTCGTTTCGAGCGATTTTTTAAGTTTGAAAGTAATATATAATAATATATTTGTAGTCAGTAGTAAATCATTAAAGGATTCGAGTTCGATCCGCTTTAGCCTAGTTGGTAGTGACCCTGCCTTCAAGGCAAGAGGTCCTAGGTACGAATCCCGGCAAGGGCATTTAATGACCACGAATATTTGTTCATGTGTCATGGATGTTCTCTATGTGTTTAAGTACTACTTTATATGTATGTTTAGTAAGTAAGCTTGGCTTAGTTTATGATTAAGTCGATTTGTGTAAGATTGTCCGCAAAAATATATTAAGTACCTATTAAAAAAAACTCATAATAATCGTAGCACATCTACTTAACAGTGGGGCAGATACATATTTATCATCAAAAATGATCATGTATTTCAATCCAGATTATAAACTACATGTATTCTAAATTTCATAAAAATCCGTTGAGTGCCTGATCGACGAATATCCGACGAAACATCTAAACATACTATTTTTAGATTTGTTGGAGAGGTAGTCAATCTCATTTATAATACCTAAAACAATCTAGACACCTGGCATATCCATCTGTAACTGACGTGTCTGTAACTTTGCCTCTCCTGTGTTTATATAACACATAAATATACCGGCTTTTTTAGATACCTACATATTATCTAAGTCACAACAAAAAATAATTTTTCACTTCTCATGCTCGAAAAGTGTGTCATATTAGGCTTAGCAAGCGGGGCTAAAGTAGTACATGTAGCCCCTAGGGAAAATATGTATAAATATTTATGATTTTTAAAACATTTAATTTGACCAATCAAAACACTTCGCTGTATTACATCCAATCACCACTCTTTAAAAAAACATTTGTATTTGCTATCAAATAAACAGATTACAGCTAATATTAAAAACAACCAATCAGAAACCAGAATTAATTTCAAATGTCAGGTGTTTTTTATTCTATACTCACAATAATTATTAAAAGAAAACGCCTCTGGCCGTCAACGACGCGCGTGTAGACGGTCAGGCGCCCAATACACGGTGATTAAATACTGATGATTAAATACTGATGATCCACCATAGTTGTCTCTTTCTATAACATGCAATGAGAAAGAGACAGCGCGTGGATCGAGTGATAATACTTCACCGTGTATTGGACGCCTCAGAGGCGTTTATTATTCGTGGTGTCAATATTTTGTATCTGTGTCAAAGCAGTTTATTAAAAAAAGTATGCCGCCAAATCGAATAATCTTTGCGCCGTGGAATTTATTGATTGTGGATGGATAATTTTTGTTTTACTATTTTCTCGCAGTCGAAGTGAAAAGTAGAGTGTATAACTCGGGTCTAAAAGCCATATTACCCCTCGAAATATTTTCCCTCACTTCGCTTGGGAAAATAACCATCTCGTGGTAATATGGCTTATTTTATCCCCTTGTCATACCTTCTACTATGAATGTGGAACAAGTGAAACTGTCTTATAGACCTTCGCATAATCTATCGAGAATGCATCACTAACGATGTTTGCGCTGAATTCTAATGCAGTAGCTTTTTACTATGTACATAAAAATTAAACCAATTCAATAGTAAGTATTATACAATGTGTTTGGAACGCGAACGTAGAGAACTCGCACAGTTCCAGAAAAAAAGGCAGATTAAGGTTAACTAAAGTGATGTTTAGATAAGTCACGTCTAACCTGTCGGTCTTGTTACTAAACGTATGCGATTGACATTGAATGTCCGTTTTGTTTTTTTTGTTACAGCCCGTTTAAGGGACATAAATTAATGAATATGCCCAGTATTGTTATTGAACAACAACGACTAGAGAAGTAGAGACTAGATAGTTACTACGAACATAAAAAAGGGTGCTGCGTTCCGCTCCTTTTGCTAATAACGCGGGCTGAGCTACGCGATAAAGTAAAGATTATGGCCATTCGAAGTTCCATTATGCAATGGATATAATGGAGCATATAATTGCTGGTGTTTTGTTTTTTTTTACATTTAATGAGCAGTTTTGGAGATTACCCCTTATACAAACTTACAAAGTCACAAAAAGACTACGTCTTTGTAATATTGTAGACCGTAAATGTATAACCTGTTATATAGATATTATGGTTAATGGTATTGACGATCTTATCCTGTAAGTGGGTCGTTCTTCTTTTTTACCGACAATGAACCGAGGTTTTCCTTTTTTTTTGGTGTTGAACTATCAAAAATTGTGATTTTGAAGTGCGATTTTAAAAAAATGCATTGGTTTCTTCATTAACACTAATTAAAGTTTCCTTTCCGGCCAATATACATATTTGTTTACGGTTGGTTTAAAAAAAAAATATGTGACAAAGTGGACTTTTTCAGTGGGGACTACATTTTGGTTTACCACTCTGTCACGGACTTCTACGATAAAAATACGTTTTAAAAAAATGCTAGTTAGTGAAACTAAAATATTAAATAATACTAATTAATAAAATAATATGGACGTTCATTTTCGAACATTATAAAACCGTAAAATCATTACTCAAATGAGATGCCGTAGTAAGACGAAGGACAGGCTATTGTCGGTCGAAAAGAAGAACGACCCAAGTATTAAAATGGTCTTGGAATGGTTAAAAAACCTACTCACATAGTGATGTAAACTGTTGATTAGGTATAATTATATTGTTTTTCTGAGTTTAATAAAGTAAAATCTGTTAATAATTTATTATGAGGTGGTACGCGTATGTTACCTGTTCCATAACTAAGTGGGGTTATTAGATTCACTCCGGTATACTTTCTTATCTTGCGTAACTGAAATTACACTGCTTTGACTATCAGCCTGATCTAACGATAGTTGCTCGAGCATTACTACTAAATTACTTCATTCTTATATCGTCAAGGTTTATACAGTTTGAAACTGATTAAAATATGGCCTACAAATTAGCAAACATCACTAATAATGGTGATGTAACCTTAGGTCATTATGAATTGTGTGGTCACTACCGCTCAGACCGGATTTCTTTAACCGAAGCGCGTGAGTATGTTGGTTATGCTTTATCACGACCTCCTTTTGGATCGCTTGCTCGCTCCATTGAGTCTGAACTATGCTACTGTACATCGCAAGCATTGTAGTGTATGCAATTTAGGTATCATTTTAAATTAGCATATGTACGTTCCTTCTTTACATTACAGACCAGTCTATTTAGTTATTAAAATTATTTGCAGACTAGCCGGAAAACAAGGGGATATATAATCAATTAAATTGGTTCAATCAAACACAATACACGAAAAAAAAAAGTTGACCAATTATTACTTTGTGCTATGCCATGAAAGCCATATCACCGCTTTACCTGTACACCTAACCTAGACATACCCGACTTATTACATAATAGCTCACACAAGTTCGCACAAGTTATGTGGATCAGGAGACAGAGATCCCAAAAATGCAGAAGAGAAAAATATGTACAATCCATATCAAAAGTACCGTAAAACCACACAACAATGATCCAGGTCACCCAACTATGGTCCAAATTAATTCTCATATTACTTGCTCAGGTGGGACTGTTTTCATGGGTGTAGAGACTCAAGACAGACAATATAATAATACAAATTTAATTAAAAACATATAAAATCACAAATACAAAATCGGTACCTATTGATAGAAACGAATGAGTTTACTTTTGGACCATAGTGGGGTAGTGGAGTATAGATGTGTGCTTTTACGATACCTAGAGTAGTAATAAGTTACTAGTCGTCTCAGGATCTGGTTCTAAGTAGGTATAGCCGAGTGGCGACCACGTACCCGAAGGCGCGGCGTGGGTAGGCCCCCCACAAGGTAGACTGATGACCTGGTAAAGGTCGCGGGAGTCCACTGGATGCTGGTGGGACAGGACCGGTCACTTTGGCACTCTTTAAGGGAGGCCTATGTCTAGCAGTGGACGTCTTTCAGCTGATACGATGATGATTATGATAGCCGTTCATAAAAATGTTACTAATATTATAAATGCGAAAGTTTGGATGTTTGGATATTTAGATGCGGACGGAAGCTACTATTTCATATATTATTATTGTAGCTAGTGCTAATCTAATTATAACCTATGAGATAATAAAATAATATTGAAAATAATACGTATAATGAAACAAACCAAACAAAATACAAATAATGAAGCCACTCCACAGAATCGTGATTAAATGGTTGAAGAACACACAGATCACTGTCGAACCAACATTTAACGTTCTCATAATGCAATCAAAGCAGAGCTGTGTGAAAGCTTACTCCCGTAAATTGGGGCCAATAGAATCTATTCATAGACATAGACATAGACATAGAAAATCTTTATTTAACATCACATGTTAGACATATAGTATACAAATTGGACCCTAATTTTAGTTCCTTAGTTATTTACATGATACTTTGAACTATTTAGATCGATATCGGGGATGAGTATGAGTAGCAAAGCTATCTACGAGAAACGTAAATAAGCTATATCATAAAAATTATAGAAAACACGCCGTTTTTATTTATGCAGCGGAACAGGCCTGAATACGAAAGACTATTAAACTGATATCTAACATTTGGTAGCATTTTCTGTGCAGCGTAGTGTTGTTAACGGAATTAGTATAAACAATTTCAATCTTACTGCGTAATTATTTATTTTATTTATTTCCATACAAACTATTATCATTACTTACAGGTTAGAGCCAATGCGATAATTTTGCATAACATACCTTATAACTAATTATTTACAATAACAAAATTTAAACAAAGCCATCCTTGTAAATTCACCCAGTGTAGGTACAGAAGAAAAGATCTAGATCAGTCCCAAAAGGTTTAGGGTGCGCGTCGCGCGCTTCGTTGGCGCCTCACGCAACAGCTGCGTGCGCGCGTGCGGCATCGACAGTAGCGGCGGCCTTGGTGACGCGTTGATGACGTTAAAATTAACCTTTCATTAACAATTTTGATTGATATTGTCCTTACCAAATCCATTCACACAACCATCCTGCACCAATAATGTTGCAAAATTTACGATGTCAGCTTGTAAAACACATTGAAAATGTTCGTGTGCATTTCAGCCTTTTTTCAAGTTTTGCAACTTACTAACAATAACTTCCAATGTTCATATTAAACAACCACAAAATTAAGGAACTTAGTAAAAAAGTGAAGATCGCGGGAGTCCGCTGGATGCGGGTGGCGCAGGACCGGTCATTGATGCACTCTTTGGGGGAGGCCTATGTCCAGCAGTGGACATCTTTCGGCTGGTATGATGATGATGAGTAAAAAAGTAAGTTGTCCGTATCCAATTGAGCTAAAATTTTGAATTAATTTTACACCTTAATACACGTGCCACAATCCATCCCGGTAGGACTCATACTCGTGATAAAATTATGGTCTCAATAAGATGCAATAGCGGTGTATCATTTTGTTGCTTACAATGATATCATTTATGTCTTCATTTAATTCATGTTGTTTCATTTATGTTGTTGTTTCTTCCGAGGATTTTGAACATAAATTAATTATTTATTAAAATAATAACAATATCTGCGTAGTATGTTTTGCTTTTTTTTTTAATTTTTATTTATATGAGTGCTAGGTTGCTTCAAACATTGATAAAAACTGCCTATTTCAATAGGCCGCAAAATAGGCCTATTAAATACAAAGCCGACATTCTAATATTTCGTTCTTATTCAGTTTCCAAAATGTTGTTACGATTGGTTTCGACAGGAGGAAACAGTCGAGAATGAAACCTCGATGTTTGAGTTTTTCACTTAAGAGTTTTAGTCGATGCTACAGCTGTCCTTATCGCACTAGTGTTCGGTTCCACCTACGCCAGCGCGACAGAAATACTGATCTAGAATAGTTAAATCTGAAAAAGCGCTCAGGTAATGTTCCCCCTTAAGCTAACAAACATATGTTTACAGTACTTTCACAATCTCACGTCCGTAGTGGTTATTTTGCACTGTTCCACTCTGTAATAAACTACAGCCTTGAATTCTGGGGTACCGCCGCTGAATGGCACCGAGTCTTTGTCCTCCAGAAACGTGCAGTGAGAATTATTGCCCACGTTCCTCCTGGCACGCCGGCTCGGAAACTATTCATTTCTCTCTGCATTATGACACTACCATCTCAGTACATTTATAACATTGCCAAGTTCGTACGGTGTAACCTCAAGTCATTTACACCACAACCTGACAATCCCCGGCAGTTACGAAATAGGTGCAGAGGACCGCTTATATGACTACCAGATTTAAACTAACCAAGTCTACCAAAACCGCATATATTTTAGGACCAAAAATCTATAATTCAATACCAAGTCGAATTGCTAATTTAGACAACGAACTTTCATTTAACGGAGAGTTTTAAAAATGGCTTTTACAAAACGCCTTTTACGAGGTCTCTGAATTCCACGAGTTGAATGTTAATGTTAATTCGAGACATTAGCTGATGATTAATTAGTTAAAATTATCAAATTTATGACATTAAAATTTTATGTTTTCAATTATATACTACACAATTTATTATATACTTATTTAAGAACTAAGGAATTAAACTATATAAATTAAATTCGGATAATTAAATCATTTAATATGAATGGCACAGCGATTTTCAGCTTTTTATATTAAAGAGAAGCTACTTTGTGAAGACATCGGCATTCATAATTTATTGCATAGTTATCATGTGGTACAAAATAGGTCCTCTTTATTTATACGTCCATGATAAAATTTTAATATTATGAAAAAAAAACGAATCATGCTCTATTTAGCCGTTGTGCATATAATACCAGTGCTTTTTCGTGTCATCCCCAAAACTGACTAAGCTACTTAGAGTGATCTAATACTATTTGCACTCGAAAAATAAATTACGTATTCGTACTCGTAGTTACGTTGTTTTTATATATAGGTAGGTACTATCTGTTGCATCCCACACTGCCATGCACGATCGATACACTGTTGAAACGTGATCGTCGAATTTCAAATCTTAATCGTGCATATGTATAGGATGATTTTGAAAAAGAAGCTTCTTTATTGTGAGCAGCACGGCTATCACAAGACGGCGCGCGAGCTCTCTCGATTTTTCTCGCACTATCCGTCTCTTTCTTATTAGAATACTTAGAAAGAGAGGTATAGTGCGAGAAAAATCGAGAGAGCTCGCGCGCCGTCTTGTATTAGCCGTGCAGTACATTTATTTTTTCAAGCTTCTGGTACCTACAGCAGCTTTCGTATGCGAATTCGACCCGAACTTGACCATTTTTTTATCACCTGTCTATATTTTGGGATTGTTTACTTTCAATTCCCTCGAACGCTCCAGCTGTGGCAATGAGCTCCTTGCAGAGGCTTTCTCGAGGGACTACAGTATGGGTTATAGATTTTTAAATGGACACGCACGTGTGACACGCATGGAGTTGCAAAAATCTATAAACTACGGTGACTGCTTACCATCTGGTGAATCGTACACTTATTTGTCAACAGGTGGTAGGAATGCTTATAAAAAAAAACTTAAGACTTTTCTAGCTTTTTTGAAAAATAAAGCATTGAAAATATGTGTTATACCTACCTCTGTCGAGGAAGAAAAAGTAAAGATTTGGTCGATAGAAGAAACATGCGAAACTAGCAAATGCTTTATGTTAACCGCTATTAAAGTGCCGATAAGTATCATAGTCGCGAGTAGCTCAGGAGAGCTAATAGCAGTGAAATGATTCCGGCTGCTGTCCGCGACACTTGTGTAACACTTCCGGCCCGGTTGGCGCGCTTCCTACCGCTACCTGCTCTCCGAGTTCCAATTACTCATATTAAACTTTTCACTCCTGCCTGTGCTAAGGCACAATCATGAACCGCCGCAGTGCTTATTCCATCTAGCGACGCGAATTACTTATGTAACAAAACGAATCGACATGTTTCGCAGTACATAACAGGTATATCTATTACATTATATTTTTATTACATATTTAAAATGCCGTCCTAATCAAGAAAATTACTAATTACCCGACTGCCGAAGGAAAACAGGGTTATTTTACTTGAATTAATAAATCTTAATATTTGCCGCCTAATATAATATTTTAACGTTTACCTATTTTCTTAAAATACTACGACTGACAATCGCATAGCTAAAGCAAAGAAAAATATCGCAAAGCATTCAATTGAACACCATATCATAGCAACTCTAAAACTTTTCAACATTACACTTGAAGTCGAAATTGTTAACTAAAAAGACTCGTACTTTAATTAAACACTTACTGCGTTAGTCCGAAAAGGAATATCCAAAGGTGCGCGTGTTCACTACTACGAGTTATTCACATACTGGTCAAAAGAGTCTCACTGGAGTTAACATCGCGCCCCTCCTTGCAAGCTTTCTTCCAAACCCAATTGACATTCGCGATCTCGTGACACAACACTGGCGAGCGACAATGCTCCCCACCTCGTGTTCAGCCTCAACATGCATTACGAGCACTTGATTAGACAATTCGCCTTTCAATCAAAAAACATGCGACACTTTCCTATCCAGTTCGCAATTACAGAATCAAACCGCTTATAATAGGTAGCAAGCTCGGTGTGGGATATAATTATTAATTATATAACTATAGTGGGTGTTTCTTTATTAGACCAGTGTAAATAATTCAAATGAGGTAAACGCCCTAGTACTCGACACCGACATATTAATGTTACGACACTTTTACTATAATATATTTATATACACCGACAATTAAAAAACCTATGGCTACGGATGCCCACGATGCCTCGCACTGCGCGCTTCTGCATCCGGAACGCGCGTTCATACTCCGATGCTCGACCCCACAACTCAGCATACGATAATATACGGTCGCAAAGTAGCACGATCGGACTATTTTTCAGCTTGCTGTGGATGCCAGGCGTCGCAGCGCATAGCATGCTCGGGCCAGGCGCGCGCATACAAAGTCGATGTGCTCCCTCCAAGAAAGTGCGCTATCGAGCACGGTACATCACTTCGTCCAATATTCCGCAGTATCTCCAGACGAGAGTTTTTGACCAGTGTATGTTGCCAGTGATGACGTATGGCACGGAAACGTGGTCGCTTACTATGGGCCTCATAAGAAGAATCAAAGTCACCCAAATGACAATATAGAGGGCTATGCTGGGAGTATCTCTGCGTGATCGCACCAGAAATGAGGCTATCGGCAGCAGAACCCAGGTAACCGATATAGCCTTCCGAATCTGTAAACTTAAGTGGCAGTGGGCGGGGCACACTGCACGTAGAACCGATGGCCGTAATGGCGGAAAGGTTCTCGAGTGGCGACCACGTACCGGAAGGCGCAGCGTGGATAGGCCCCCCCACAAGATATGTGATGACCTGGTAAAGGTCGCGGGTGTCCGCTGGATGCGGGTGGCGCAGGACCGGTCATTTTGGCATTCTTTGGGGGAGGCCTATGTCCAGCAGTGGACGTCTTTCGGCTGATATGATGATAATAATGATGATGTAAATATTCAAATAAACATATAAAAAAGATACATACCGTACAATTGGCAATGTGTAAAATACTGTACATTCTAATTCACTGCACTGCAACGTCCAACATGCTTGACATACGATTTCTCTGACACTAGTTATTCCGTTCATGGGAAGCTGAAATTATTATGGATACTGGCCGATTCTTTTTTTTAATTCAGATATTTATTATAAGTGGAGCTAACTTTGAATGAATTTGTTATCTGTTGAGCAGGATAACGTAGAGCAAACAAGGCTGTTCCTGCTGCATAATATAGTAATATGCACTTGCATTATTTTAAAATGTTACCTTACCTATTACAGTCCAAAGATGCCCTATGACCACCTAACCCACCCTTTATTTGCAGAGCCCTAAACAGCCATTAGAGAGATACCCCATTATACACACAACTTAAACAAACCTCTGTTAAATAATATTTATGGTGTCAACAAACGCAAATTATATCAAGTGACAGATAAATACAAAACAATTTTTACGGCGTTTTAACTGTAATGAGTTTGATGGACGTTTATGAATAAGGGCAATAGAAATAAATGGTAAAACTATTGACACTGGACCGAATGTTTATCATTATCATTAAAACATTGTTTCCTATGTCAACTGTTGCGTATCTCGCGGTACTCTACTTTTGCCGCGATGATAATTGCTATAGACTGCGAATAGAGGCGAATCATTTAACGGATCGCGATCGCGCGTTGTGTGATGCAATAACACATTTGTTACTTCATGCCAAATAAGCAGAATTTAGAAGAACGTTGATCTCTGTGATTGGTTAATTATGTTTTATTTATTGAGATGGCGGATAGATATTCACGTAGGCATATTGACAGTTTGTTATCAAATACGTATTACGATCATTGCAACTATAAATTAATAATATAATTTTTTCTTTCTTTAAAAATCCTACAATGTTTCCTACTTTTATTACGTCATGTTCACAGACAACTTTTTTTTTCAATATTTAATTTAAAAAGTCACACTTTAAAAACGAATGACTATTTCGGAATAAGCTTCGTTCAGATTTTTGATAAATTAATAACCAATATTTTTTCAAAATGCGATTATATCACTTGTACTTCGTTTGGGAGCAGTAGCAATTTTTAAGCTGAATACCGCCTATAAGAGTATTTTTACATTATTTAGTGCCTATCAGGGCTAATTCAAACATTTATATAAAAAAATTAAATATTGCGAAATACGACATACTTTTTAAGATTTTTTTGTTGGCTCATTATTGTATAGCTTAGCGCCTCAAAACGAACATTTACTCGCCTTTATTCGCAGTGCGGATGCCCGACTACTACCGGTTTCAGTTATTACGATACGTACCTACTTCGCGACCTACTAACTTATAAATGTAATGTAACGTAATAAATCCACAAACAATTATGACATGCGGTGTAAAGTTTTTTTGGGCACCTAGCTAGATAGTGGCGGACACCGGGTTATTTCCTAACTTCCCAAATGTCTGTATGCATATACTGGCTTAACTTCATTAATTTATTATTGGTAAGTGTGTAGAACAGTGAGTAAATGAATTACCAAGCTGACATATTTTATAACATCTGCCTCGTACAAAAAACATACTCACACGTTTTAATTAGTATAATTTTGAAAATATATTTGTAAATAATTTGTGTAACTAGGTTGTTTTATTTATGTTTAATTGCAATTAGGAATAATTAAAAACAATATTAAATTAATAAATTTAAATGGTTGGATTATGCATTAAAAACCGCTCAAGTGCGAATCCAGTACACGCACAGTGGATTCCGGAGTCGACCTTCATTTATTTCTTTCTAGCTCTATATTATCTATCTTAAATAAATCTATATTGCCGCATGGCGTGCGATGCACGCGCCGAATACATTCCTAGTCAATTACGATTAGTTTAAATGGCTTGACCGTCGCCTGCATTTCAATGTTCTCACATCAAGAAAACAAAAAATGTACGTATCGTACCTATACTGCTTTCACTTTTGCTCGAGTGGTGAAGAATATAATTCATCTTATGCATGCCAAGGTACCTACATGTACGTTACATAATATATGTTTCAATCAATTGAATGAATGATCATATTTGAAGGACTTTTACGTTAAAACGATCTTCTACATATGACTACATCAAATTATAATTAATATTGCGACCATTTTTCGGCATAAGTACCTACTTTATAAAGCCAGGAGGGCTATAATCACCAATGTTACCTATCGATATTAAGCGGTTAAAATCGTGTTGGTACGTATTGGACCAAGAAAAAAACAGTAAGCCAAGATTTTTTTATGACACAGTCATTGACAAAATAAAACATTCCATTGCTGTTTATAATTAGACATGTTGATAATTTGTGGCCCCAATTTTAACCTACTCGCTGTGGATGCAGCACCACACTAAGGCCACTGCACGTGCGGTATCAGCAGGTCTGTACCTCGAGTTCTCCAATATCTACACAGCCATCCTTTCAAAAATATCTACACATGCGCCTTATGTCAGTAACAATAAAGACTGTGTACAGATATTTTTGAAAGGTTGTCTGTATTGGAGAACTCGACTGTACAGTAAGGGAAATGCATTCACGTACCACCGTAGAACCCTGTCGCTATTGACAGGCTGCCGTCACTCAAACTCGAGTGATATGTCACCTTATTGCGATAGGGTTCTACGGTGGTACGTGAATGCATTTCTCTTACTGTACCTACGCTGTCAGCTACAGTGAAGACACATTCAGTGCTTCCTAATTGGCGCGGGATGCGCGCAAGCGGGACAATGTGAATACAGTACTGCATTCGTATCACAACGCTTCCGCGTAGTAAAATACTGACAGTATAGCGACAAATAGGTATAAGGAAATCTAGATGACATCAGTAAGATCCCGGTAAAGTACAAAAATGAAAGAGGCCTTAGTCGTAGTGTTGCCTACTTATCATCTAACTATTATCTTATTCGGTAGAAAAACATACCACACCGGCCCTAATGGTTTTTAGTTTCTGTTTACATATCATTAGCTTATCGAACACATCTTCCCATCACACATTTTCGAAAATTATATAAGAGACCTTCTTCGGAAAGTAAACTAGATCGATGTCTCAATACATAACCAACAAGCACCAAGAAACGGGTACAAAACGAGCTCTGACATGACGAAATGCAACCTGGCGCTTTTTGTATGGACAAAAACATCGATTTCGAACTTATACATCCGAAACTTATTTCTCTAAAATTGATGGTACAATCATGATTCATATTCATATTAGTATCTGACTATACAAATTGACATCAGCATTGAAATAGCATGTAAATCACTTGGTAATCGCACTGTAAGGTTATAAATATACATAGTATTAAAAAAACATATAATTTTAGAAAAAACAACACTACATAAATACATACATAAGATCTGTTGTATTAACTATGTTCTGTCAATAAACACTTTGAATCTTGAAATTATTTTTAACATTCAATATTTATTACTTATGCTTTATTCTATTTCTGTAATTAGATTTTTAAGTTTTATTTTGAAGCATTCGAGAACTAAAAGTTAGGTGTTCGGTTAGTATTATTTATGTTATTTACTTAAGAGTATCTCAGGACAGGACATAGAATTATCTGCGTATCTTAGACTAAAAGTTCATGTAGATAAGTGTATATAATAATAATTAAGTAATTCTTATTCTTAGTAAAATAGTAGGACATATTATACAATTGTTACACAAGGATGACTACGACTACTTAGACTACGTTGCTTGCCGAATGGTCTAATTAGGATACGAGATTTAAAGAGCTCCAACTGTGTCTATTGTTCACAATAGTATATTGGCTACAAGTAAATAGTTTGATTTATGATACCTTGATAAGTAAATCTCCAGAAACTAAAATGTAACTAAGTATTTAATAGGTTAAAATATTTTTACCATAAAAAACTAAGCCCTATTTACCAAATTTAGGGCCTAGTTTATAATGTGTGTAGTGTACTATACGTTACACCTTAAAAAGTTGGTAATCGTGATGTGATCTGTAACCTTCTAATTTAAAGATAGATAAAGTTGACTTGACCAGTAGATAAAACTAAGTTCCGTGACGCAGTTCGGAAAGACGTCATCAAGAAGTTTCATTCAACTGCGTCCTAAATAACTTGAACACGACTAAATTACAGTAAACTGCTTGCGTTTACGCTGCAAAATAACAGAGTTCCGTGCTTGCGGTCCTCGGTTTAGCCGGCTGCGTAACTATATTTTGTATGGCTTAACGTTGCCACAGACGCCAATCAGGCTGAAGAGTAAATTGCGAAAATTTTAGCTTCTCTTGCAAAGCCAATTAGTTCCTACTTAAACTTGGAAACACTAGCTAGCGTAAAACTGTCAACAGACTACAAACTCCTTAAGTTGTCGAAGTTTTTGTGCCCACGGCAAGAACGGTAGTTGTCATGATGCGTACATATGCTACGCTGCAATCCGTCTAAGCAAACTGCATGATTTCAAGCAAGGTTCATGTATCAAAGATGTTATCTTATGGCTGTCAAATATTTATAGCAAGGTATACTTTCTAGAATTTGTCTGTTCTGAACGATCACAACATGTTTTTGAAGAGAATCATAGTCCCGATAGGTGCAATACCACTTGACTCATATTTAATTATTAGTATTCTAAAACAAAGAATTTCTACTTTTGCCTAACTGTGAAGACAAACGCTTAAATTAGCCATGCGACGTCATATCAAAGCGTCATATCAAACTATCTACTGACATTCGTTCCCTATTAACGTTTTGCAGAAAGGGAACATGCCCCCTCTTTAAACTTTGCGTATTATTTTCTACGTAAGTAGGTATTCAATAGTTCTAGTAACTTATTTTTCTCGAACATACTCGGAAAGCGCCGCATTGTGTTTGAAAAATGAACACGCGATGTGTCCATCCACCAAAATTTAAAAAGTTAAATCTCGTCTTTGCCTAGGAGTATAATCCATACAATAGTAAATGATGCTTTTCAACACATTTGCGAGGAAAAAATCGTTTTCATAAGATGAAAATTTTGTAGGCTCCTAAGTCATATGTTCTTTAGTTATGATGGCAAAAGGTTTTTTACTCCAGAATACTTAAGAATTTCCAGTGGCGTCAATTTGATTTATCACTTTACTTTTCACCCCGCGTCAACATGTTTAGTAATAATCAAACACGCATCAACAACGTTTACAAATATTTGTGAAATGACCTATAATGGCGCGCAACTAATTTTTTCGTGAAGTTCGCGCAGTGCGCGCGCAGGTGTTTAATCTATAAACAGCCAATACAAAATAAAATAAATATATTCGTATTCATTACAAATTCATGCAAAATATTATCATCTCTGAGTAATTTTACTAAATGTAAATTTTCTATATCATGTACAAGAAGAAATAATCAATTAACTAACAATGTGCGCATAAGTTACCTACTTGCAGATATCGCTAAACGTCTGGTTGATTAACTGGTGTCAGTGGAGACCGAAGAGCTGGCGGCTTTCTCGCGCAACGCATCAGCATTGCAATTCAGCGAGGAAATGCTGCCAGCATCAGATTTTGATGAAACATAGCTAAGAACACTCGGGTTAAAATTATCTATTACACAAAAAAACCGCATTCAAATCGGTCCATCCATTTGGGAGCTACGATACTACAGACAGATACACAGCTACACAAATACACAGACACGTTAAACTTATAACACCCCTGTCTTTGCGTCGGGGGTTAAAAGCCATTATTTCACTTTTTTTTTTCAATTGAATCATAAAATTAACTAGATGTCTTAAAAACCCGCATTAAGTGTAAAAGACAGTGTGAAAGTAAATACCACCATTTACAGAAGTCGTAGAAAGAATGCTTTCAGCTGTACAATCAAAGTACAAGTATCACCGGTTATTAGGTATATCACAATAAGTAAGTAATTAAGTATGTTTTTTTGTAATGTCTTTGTATTATTTCCGCACATGTTTGAGAAAATCACTATATTTACCTTGGTGGAAACCAGGATTCCACCAAGCGGCTCGGCAAGCCTCGGCCTGCCAAGTTGCCAACCACGTAGTCAGGCAATCCCTTTCTTTCCGCGCCTTGGCAATAATGTACTATTTAAATTTCACTTAATCGTTATCCATCGACATTTATATCAGCAAGGTTAGGTGAAATTTTCGATTACACTGGAGAAAAAAATGGTACTTCAATTTTAACATATATTATCGAGTTCGTAATAATAGACTATGTCCTCCATCGTTGTGCAATGACATCGCTGTTTGTCCTGGGTTAAAGCGGCTGTTTAGTAATGCCCAATACCGCATGTTAATAGGTAGTTGGCCGTGAACTGTTTCGTCTATGCCTTATCATGAGATCTAGATCAATTTAGAACGGCACCTATATACACAGTTGACGGCGACGGTAACGACAACATTATGTGTAACGTTAACTGCTGCACCTACAAATCACGGATCGAAAAACATTACACTTCTTTTTTCGGCAGTAAAAATATCGACATTCTGTTATTTTTTTCATTTTAGTCACTGCAGATATTTATATAAAAGTGAAGAAGGTACCTATTGTTTTAATTTTAATCAAATGATACTATGCTACGTTCATTATATGCTACGTAAATATGGCTCGGCGAATGCAAAGGAATTTATGTATACTATCTGAATGTAACATTTAAAATGAGATGACACCACACACACTTTTAAAAATTATATTCTTTGATATTTAGGTATTTATCAAAAAAAACCACACAAATCCTTCGTTTTCTTTACATATGCTCCACCGAACAGTTTTACCGGAGTGTTTATCCAATCAATGACTATTAGGGAGCTACCTTTTAAGGAAGATTCCTTCATTGAACATTTTTTGTAACTTTGTACAATCATTTCTATGGCGAAGTTTCTCCGCTGAACGGGGGAGTTAAATTTGCTCGTACCTATGGTTTCGTCTCCGTGTACGTATAATTCGATGTTGTTGCAGACTCTCGTCTGAAGCGATGCGGGAATATTTTCAAATTTTGAACTCCATTTGGATCGGTGTCTATTAATGTCCGGAATATCATCATTTCCACCCAAAAAAGTATTTTTTATCTGGTGCTCATCAAATCCAGTAATAAATTGTTCATTTAATGCATTTCCTATCTTAACTTGTTTATTAAAATTGTTATGACTATTTGTACCTATATTTTCATGATCGTCTATCACGCTAACAGTAACCGTATTACTTGGCGTCGTTTTTGGATCATACTCTGGCAAAACATTGTGTTTGAATTTAAAAAGGGGAACGTTGTAAATATTTTGTTTAGCCTGATTTGACACTTCTTTAGCAAGAGCTCGACCAATCATTTTACTTTCACTATTACTTACTTGCGTTTGCTTGTGCAGGTTAGGTTTAGTTCTAATTCCATATAAAGGGAGTATTTGTTTTGCCATATCAACTGCAGATTCTTCATTTGATTTAGATTCAACATTTGGTTCATAACCGTTATTATAGAACTTTACATTATGCCACTTGTTACTATTTGAAAGACTACTTGAATAGATTTGATTGGTTCCATTCAGTTTAGTTCGATTATGCTGATTGATCCTAAAATACTCCTTTGATTTTATATATGGGAGGATTTCCAATAAGTTACTGCCTCTATGCCTCTCAATTGCATTTAGTGCACCATTGAGTTGGCGTGTTTTTAATGAGTTGAATGATATATTTGGACCCTCTAATTCCCCTGATCCGAACGATGAGTTATCCTCAGCACTTCTATGCAATTTGTTATTTGACTCTCTTTTTGATTCTCCCCTGTTGGTTACTTCTACTAGTTTAGGGTCAGGGAGTTTGTAAAGTGACGATACGATATCACTTTCGTCGGGTTTAATAATTTGCACATTAATTTGCTGTCTTTTAATATTTCTTTTCATTATGGAATGGTGTCCTCCGGCCCTTTTTTTATAGTTTATTGGTGGACGTATTATATTATAAGTGAAACCAGAAGGATACGGGTACGAGTCACTCAATTTTCCCTTTGGAAAGGTTGATTGTACTTTTTTCTGCTTTTTGTTTGAATTAAAATCAATACTTTTCAAATAGTTTAGAACATTACTCACAAATTTTGAACTCGTCCATTGTCCATAAACCTTAGGATTGTGATCAGGTGGTGGTGGCGTTTCAACATCGGATATAACCATGCCATCGTGCTGGTTCTCATTCAATGCTTTTCGTTTGTCAGAATTTGCGTTAGCATAATCGGCTGTTGATGCAGTAATCGGTGGCGGCGTTTCATACTCGAGCACTATCGGTAAATCTTGGGTCCCGCTTCCAGTCAACCCTGTTTTAAATTCGTGTTCTTCTTTAAACGTATCATTTTTGCTTAATTTGTTCAAATATTTTTTGGTATTTTTTTCATTAACTCGATGGTATTCATCAATTGAAAAATCATGAAAGTTCATTTCATTAGATGCACTAACATAAGAGGGGTATCTTGAAAAGAGCTTCCTGTTTTTTCGGAGTAGTTGAATTGTAAGATCGGAGGGTAGAATCTCATATTCCTTGTTTATGGTTAACGGCATTGCAGTCTGTATTTCATCAGTTTGTAGATTTCCTAAAACTATGTATTGGGTTGCTTGCTTATTCTTAATTGTAATTTTATTTTTTCCGACGGGTTTTTGTCTTATAGAGCCTTGGTCCATTCTCATGGAAATGTTCCGTTCAATTGTTGATAATAATATCATGGTTGCATCGTATATTTCTCCTGATAATCCAGTAGGGAAACCTGAAATTATTATTATATTTACATCATAGAAACGGTATACATAAATATTTTATTTTAATGTAGTATTGTTTTCAAACGGTCTGAATTCAAATTTATCACCTTTCTCAGATGTTCCATATCCAAAAATCAAGCTTCCTTCTCCTGGAAATTCGACACCTCGGAGCTGTAAAAGTAAATTGTTATTAAATAAACTCCCCTAATGATTAGATTAGAGTTATAACAATAATTAATGAATTTGAATTGTGAGTAAAAAAATGTGGAAGTATAACACTGGGCTCATGTGAAACGCCTTAGACAGAATCGATAATATAGGTAAGTATTTAGATATGCAACGTGATACCTACGTAAAAGCGAGAGGATCTTTATTTATTTTATTTATTTACTTCACAAAATATACAAGCATAACAGTAAAGAATACCAAGTCGCTTACATACTACCTAGATACAATTTCAAATGCCGTAAAATACAATTCAGTATCAATGTCAATAAAAATAATCATAATAATAATTAGGTACCTACATATAAAAATAAAAAAAATAGAATGCCATAGTTTTTAAATCTAGTCCAGATACGCGTTAAGAAATGCGAAGCATAAAATGCCAAATGCATCGCCAGTGACCGCTCCTCTAGCGTGTTCTAATGTGGCATAGACGTTATCTCAAGTCAGACACGTAGTATTCAAAGTTAATACGTCTGCGCCTCAAGGTACAGTTTCTACACACGAATATTTGAATACAGCAGCCATAAATTACGCCCGGAACTATCCTTATATTGGGCCATGCCTCAACCTTGTTTCATAACAATCACGAGTATTACAATTAAGCAATTAATTATCCAATCCGAGAGCATGACCAATCCATTAGAATTCGTTAGCTGAAGTCATTCTTATAATTATTTCCGATGGTAATCCTTACAGAAGTATATAATAGAACATAGACTGGTACAAGTAAAGACCAGTACAGAATAAATCGTTTTCGTAAAATCGCGCTGCTGTAGAATAATAATAAAATAAATAGAATAATAAAATAAATATTGTACGCCGACACTAGTACATTGCCAATAATGGCTAAGGCCAGATGCAATTAAAAATGGTCATCGTTAACACCAATAAAGTGGTTTCTTCTCCCTGAGATCTCCACGAAGGTTGTAAAATTCCCTTAACATTCTCAGTAAATAATAGACGATCTAGGCGTAAATGTAGGCGTAAATGTTATGTATCTACTATTGATCAATTGTTTATTGTCCTCATTTCAAGTTTAAGATACTCGCTTAGCCGAAATTATAAACATAAGCTTACTTTATGTGACCCTTCGCACAATACAAGTGCGGCGTCAACATACAACGCCCACGCGCCGTGGTCCGCCTGGTAGGACAAGCAGACGTCTCGCCACGCTCCCGCTGCGAACTCGACTTCCGCACTCGACGTCACTCTGTCACGCCCTAGTGATATCCTCATCTGCCGACCTCCTTCATCCAGCCATAATTGCATAATGCGTTTATCGTCGGTACCTGAAAATAGATAAGCAGTGTGCAATGCTTGGAACAAATTAGCAACTCGAGAAATGACCATTATTATATTATTGGACCGTGAAGTCGCTTAATAATTACTAGCTGTACCTGCGACGTCGTTTGCATGATAATGTGGTGGGAATACTGGGAATAAACGCATTTCTTCTCTTAGACGAAAGAGGACACATGCAATTCTAATTTAACCTATCAAGTAACTAATGGCCGTATTCTTAAACGTTGAACAAACCTAGTTCAGCTAAAATTCGTTTGTCTTTATTTGTCACTTTAACATTTAAATCCGTAAGAAAGGGACAAAACAACTTTTATTTAGCAGAGGTATTTTAAGTTATATGAATAAGGGGGTAAAAGTTTAGTAAATGTTTGTGGCCATAGATCAACAGGTAGGACATAGGCTGCTTCAGCATTAAATGTTTATATTGGGCTTCTTCTCTACTTATTTTTAACTCTGTTCTATCCTACTAATATTATAAATGAGTAAGTTTGGATGTTTGGATGTTTGTTACTCAATCACGCTTAAACGGCTCAACCGATTTGGATCAAATTTTGCACGAAGGCACTTTATAGTCTGAATTAAAATATAGGATAGTTTTTATCACGGGTTCACGCAGACGAAGGCGCGGGCGGAAGCTAGTATTAATTAAATAAAAGACGTGATGACAAATGACAATAGTAAAAACAAATAGTTACGGAAAATGGCGAGAACTGTTTATTTCTGTACTTTGCAGTTGCACTGCGCGCGCAGGTGAACAAAAGGCTCCAGTCATAAATCCAATAGATAATATTAAATCGAATCATAGTTAATCAAATTTATTTTCGTAGTTGGTTGTTGAAGGTATTGTTTATAAAAAGATTAAGATTGTTTAACAATCCCAGATAAAAACCGCCAAGGTAAGTATTTAAATAATCTAGTAACTACAACCAAAGAATATAACGTAGTTTGAGTACTAATAAAAAAGTAGAATGTATACTTATAAGAAAAAGTTTCATGTTTTTCCGTTCATGGAAAGCTGAGATCCTTGGTGACAAAATAATGTTTAGAATGATACTGGCCGATATTTTTTTAAATCATAGATTTATAACTGTAGATAAACAACCTCATTCAACATAACACTGTGTATCAAGCGCGGGCAATCTCTGCAGAGATAGGAAATTGTAACTTAAGAAATACGGAACCCTAAAAACTAACTAGTAAAAAGGAAGCGTAAAGAAGAACTGAGAAGAAAGAAGAAATGTAATGATGTTAATTCAAAGGGTTCACGGATAATGAAAGATATCTTCCTCAAGAGCAAGTACATTTATGTGAAAGAAAAACAAACATGGAAAAAAGTAAAATTAACAAAATTCATAAACAAAATAAACACACATATAGAAAAATAAAATTAAAGAAAAGAATAATAAAAAAAAACAAATTAAGCTAACATAAACAACACAAAAAAAATACAAAAAGATATATTGTCCGCCGCGGTCACCCAGTCTCGAACCCCCGTCCTCAGTATCTGTAAGCTGGCGTTTTACAACGGCGCTACGGCCGCTATGTTAATTGCTCCGAAATAAAGCCCCGCTTTGGACCAGCCACTCGCGAACAAAGTATCAATAAAACTATTCCGGTGACCACGTCGCAGCTATGCCCATAGAATGATACAGTATCGAGATCACTATTCCCTCGGGCGTATTACTAAAGGGCGTTCCCACAGGCCCGTGTCTCTTGTTTATTCACTCAAAACACAATACTACGACCAATTCATGGTCTGCACTTTCATTTGCGTACAATCCGCGATCCGGAGTTCGAACGAATAAAGAGGTAATGGGTCCATCAACTTTTTCTTGTTGTTATTCTGTCCCGGTAAGCCAAGAGACAACAATGACAGAGTTTCTTAGAAAAAATACTATAAATTGGGCTACATCTGGTAAACAGTTGCCCCCACCATGGAATGGGTTTATCAATATAACAATAATGCGTGTTTAATGGATTTAATGCCCCCATAAAATGATAATTTTAAAGAGTGAACCAGGAGACGACCATTAAAAAATAGTTGATTGGCCCAAATACATTTTGTAATTTATACCTAGAGATAGTCTACATACATACTTGCCTATTAGTATCCCGTTAAAAATACAAAAGGCTGTTTTTGTGTAACGCGGGTTATAAATAATATCTATTTTTTACTTTGAGTTATTGATAAAATAGCCATGATAAGTATCCCAATTTGAATAATATCCTTTATATATATATATTTATTTGTATCCACTGATTACCGGGCAACATTTAACTTACTCGAAACAAGACCAGAGAAAGGGGGTCAAATTATGCTTGTGGCGCAATTTTGTTTGCTTAACACATCACCACGTGTGGTTTTATTCTCGGTCGGTGTACTTTCTTGCAAAGTTTTTTTATCTTGGATTTTGACCTTATGGCCATATCAAAAATCAAACGGGTTATCTTAAAAGTTGCTGAAGGATGCTAATTGCTAGTTGCACGAGTAATCTCACCGACGTAGGTGAAAATGGTCTGGGCGCTCTCGAGGCTGGTCACGCGCACCCATACACACAGCGTGAACTCTCTCAGCGCTGGAACGTCCACATCATATTGTATAAACTGAAAAGTACAAATAATTGTAATATTATACGAACTTGTATTAGAGATTATCTGCTAGCATTGCTGTAGTTCCCAGAATAAGTTATTTATTAATAGCATCAATATGTAACTACAAAAGTTCTATGTAGTTATAAATGTTATAATGCATTGTTCTTTTTTTATTAGATACTAGCCACCCGGCTTAGCTTCGCACGGGTGCAATTTAGTTTTTTTTTTTTTGTTTTATTGAAAGAAATAGTTACTGTGGGTCAACCGTAACAGTTAGAGATGCTATCGCGAAGTTTTCTTTAGGATTTCAGAAGAACTACAAGTCTCTAGTACATTATTTTTCTGTATCTCTTATGGTTTAGGCTACGTAAGCCATAAAAGTATGTTTTTTGACGACTTGGTCTAGAAATTTTCTTTTTATTTAAATTTACGAAACTTTAATTAGGATATTTTATATACATAAGCATTTCGGAATAAATTATCTACATGATGGTGAAAGCCGCTTTAAAATCCGTTGCGTGGTTTAGGAGGAGTTAGCGGAAATACAGCAGACAGACGCGGAGGGCGACTTCATTTTATACTATGTATTGATTTACCTTACAAAATATGTTGATATTTTGACCCGTAGAAAATGTTACGCAACATTTTTACAGTCAACGTGGAAGGTATGTATACATTTTTCGCATTATTTACAAAGCAATAAGGTACAACAGTTTAAACGTATCTTTAACTCGATTGTCCGTGTGGGCAACGAGTACGCGTTGGAGAGGTGCGCACACGTGTCTGCGGTTGTCACAGGTCCCCGGGGTACGAGCGGGAAAACTTTAGCGATAGAGGGAAGACAACGCGGCCGAGCTCATTAATTTAGACAGCCATATCTTATTGGTGTGCTATTACGAGCGAAGTAAGCCCCATACCCTGCATATCTGCTACCGTTGCAATGAACCACTGAATAAGTAGTTCGTGGCTCGATTCGTGATTAAACATTTCACAGGGATATAGAGCGACTTTAACGTCTCCGACATTTTAAAATCAGCAGGTCGATCACGTAACGCATTGTACGCGCGTCAGGTAGATCTAAAAGGCACTTTTTGTTTGGGATGACAGTTTATTTGTCCTAACGTGCGTTCGAAAAGTTACGTGATCACCTTTTGAACGACAGAGTCACGAAAAAAGCGATAGGTATCCGTAGGTCGTCCTCCCCTTCGGTTATGATAACTTCAATCACGGTCCTGAAAGATTACTGACGGGTGATTACGTAAGTTTTCTAACGAGCGTTAGGACAAATCTATTGTCATTTTTTCATACAAAAAATGGCATTTAGATCCCCAGTCAGACAGAACATTTAGAGACCAGCTCGTAAAATGACATTTATCTTTATACAAAATGTCAATAAATCTATTGAAATGTTCTCTATTTCATTGTATCTACTCGTATGTGCTAGTAGAGGGGGTGGTTCCATTTAATAAATGTATTTAATTTAGGTGTAAACATTATAAGCTTTCGATGAAATCGAGAATAACGTCTCGTGGTTTCACGATCAACGCTTAAATTTAATCCAAAGATGTTAATGATTCGGACACGACGTAACAGTTACATTAATTTACATTGGTGAGCGTTTTTCAAACAAACTATACATGAACTTTTTTTTCAGATTTTGATTTTTTTGTGTTTTTCTTTCTCAGAATCTTTGATACTATGGATCCTCATACAAGAAAAAGTGTTCCAGATTTTACTATGTAAGTTTTTTTTTTCAGTGCGTCACGCACGACCATATAATATATATAAAAAAGCTGCATACAAAAACTTTTTTTCTTGTATGAGGATCGATAATATTCTGAGTAAGAAAAACCCAAAAAAAACGAAATCTGAAAAAAAGTACATGAACACTTTTTTTGAAAAATGCCCTGGTAACAATAGCACGTGTTAACTTAATGAACAAACAATAAACTTGACTCCAAAATGAGTCCGGCCAAAGTCTTTACTACGGACAAAACTACTTAAACTCGAACATTTCAATGTAAACATAAGCAAGGTCTTCGAACTAGGGAGCTATCTGATGAATATGTGTACCTTCAATCAAACGAATAAAGATAATTTATCTGCTTTGACTTAAGGTTAACCTGTAGAGAATGTTTTATAGTAGTTTATGTGACTGTACATAATGAAGGGCATTAAGTGTGGGTTTATGAAACGAGCCGAAGGCGAGTTTAATAATAACATCACACGAGTGTCTTAATGCTTAATTATGAACAGTTACATACACTACTTTATCTACCCACATATCATAAGCCTCCATGATGCATTCAGGAGCCGCATATATTATGACCGGCATCGCGGCGTTGTTCAGGGCCACTAACAGTAATTATTAGTACAATAAAACAGAAAACAAATGCGAAAATGAAGAAATGTATTTAGAACTATAATTATGATGTATTTATAGTTTGGATGGTGCAATTTTATTATAATCCCCCACCTCGGACAGAAGTATCATCTAATTTATGACGTTAGTTGCTTTGTCACGGATATCAGGAGGCGTCGCCGAAATATCTATATCATCTTGATCGCACATTTTATGGTTTAAATTCAACAAATCGAACAATTTTATGCAACAAAACAAATTTTAACCGGTAATGGCGGTAATAAAAAGTTTTTAATTCAGAGACAAACTAGAGTCGGCCCCAACTATCATATCGTTCGATATCTTACTTACGTGTGACATTTGTCAAATTTATATGCAAATTGACAATTCAATTCGAACCAAACGTCATCTCGACTCGAGTCTATTCTAATATCAGTCGACATTCTCGACTGATATTAGAATAGAGGACAAATCAAATTTCTTTGTTTTTCAGAGATGTTCGAAATTTGAATGAAATAATATTATCGATATCGATGTTATTATTTAGCAATAATAACATTTTTACAGATAAGAAATTCGTTTTAACAAAACAGTCTAGTTTTATGGTGGTCATAATGTGCGGTTCTTGAACGCATCATGGAGGGTTTATGATATTTGGATAGATAAAATAGCATTAAATACGCCTTTTGTACATATTGTATTGAGAGACAGACTTATTGTTTTCAGTAATAAATATGTTCGTAGTATTCAACCGCGCATGTTTAATTTTTTTTTTTACCTGTGCATATCCTTTCGAGTTTAGGACAATCTTATAAACTGGTCTGTTGATTGCAATACTTATAGCCGATATGCTAAAAATAGTTAACAAATGATTCCACCATGACAGGAACATCATTGAGCGGGTATTACCTGCAATGTAAACATGGAAGTTTATGCACGCAGAAATAATAACACAAACGTATAGAATATTGTTGCCTTGTTCTAAAATCATCATCATAATCATAGCAGCCGAAAGACGTCCACTGCTGGACATAAGCCTCCCCCTGGCCGGTCCTACGCCACCCGCATCCAGTGGTTTCCCGCGACCTTTACCGCCTACCCACGCCGCGCCTTCCGGTACGTGGTCGCCACTCGAGAACCTTTCCGCCCCAACGGTAATCGGTTCTACGTGGAATGTGCCCCGCCCACTGCCACTTATGTTTAGCAATTCGGAGGGCTATATCGGTTACCTTGGTTCTGCTGCGGATAGCCTCATTTCTGATGCGATCACGCAGCATTGTATTTAAATATAACTATTAAAATCATAAGTAATTCTATTGGTCTGACAGAAGGAGACATCCCTGGGATATCGCTAGTGCTTAATGTCTCTGCTAATTTCGAAAGACATCATGAAAGTTGGGATATCCCAAGATACATCTCTAAAAATCAATCAATAGTGAATTTGATGTGAAAATACATAGATCTAAAAAGACCTGCGGCGCTTTAAGGTATTGTGCGAGGTACCCTCGTTAACATTGACGATTCCGGTACCTAATTAAGGCCTGAATCACACTGATGCGGGCTGCGGTGGTGGTCAATAGTACCTAAATTTGACAGCTATAATGACAAGTTTATTATTGACCGCCGCGCCAGTCTGTGAGAGGCTTAAAACTATGAGGCACTTACACTGACGTTTACGCACTTTTAATAAACTTTCCAGCACCGCAGGGAAGTAAACGATTGATGTCCTCACCGTAGAAAATCAAAACATTAACTGAGTACACTACACCATTGCGTCGCTGTCACAATAATTGTTATTACTTTGTGTGTTTGTAAACCGCGAAACAATCTTCTTCGATACCCTGTTGTTATGATTGTTGCCCTGCCTTTTCCTACGTAAACATTATAAAAATTGCCGATCTCTCCGGTAAGCTGCATACAATACAAGTATATTCGTAACACATCTACTCGCTGGGTTTGCAGATAAACATATGCAATAATAAGTAGGTAGTTTCACGTAGGTATACTGTGGGCGTAATTTGTTTAAAATGGGTTCCTTGTGCTCAAGGTTTGATGATGACAACCGCCAATCTCGACTTCAGCGGCTGTATACATATAACTACTCATATTTTTGAGCTATTTAGAAATATTCAACACTAACCTCTATTACGCGTGTCTGGCGTGCACACCAAAAACTAGCGTACCTTGTTGTTATTTTAATACTGCCTTCTTCACTAATTTCACTATATTTCCTAGTTAGATAAATAATTCATTTTACAGTACACATGGTGTTACTTTTCCGCACTAGTGCGGAAATGAGCACTTTCCGTGCATATGTAGAAACTTTAAAGAGCCATATGTACTGTAAAACGTTGTACGATACACGTGCGAATAGGTAATTCGCAACTCGTGTCGATTCAAAACACTCCCTTCGGTCGTGTTTTAATTATCACCACTCGTTGCGAATTTCCGATTTTCTGCACTTGTATCGTAATATTTATTTACGATACTGTCGTAATTTCTGTCATATTCCTTTTTCGTAATGAAATGAAAGGAACAGAGCTCATCAAGTTCAAGTATTATGAATCCTACTAATCCTACTAATATTATAAACGTGAAAGTTTGGATGCATGGATGAATGTACGTTCCACTTAATCTCAAAAACTACTGGACGAATTTATATGAAACTTTCCAGTTATGTACCTTATATATCAGAATAGAACATAGGCTATAATTTATGTCAAATTTCATCCCTTGTAGGGACGAAAAAAGGGATGATACTTTGCATGGAGATCATATATTTTTGCTCGTTCAGGCAATGGGTCTCATGTATCATCAGCACCATCATATCAGCCGAAAGACGTCCAATGCTGGATATAGGCCTTCCCCAGAGAGTGCCAAGTGGGTTCAATGTTCAGTGGTTTTCTCAATGTATGGGAAAACTAAAATCCGACTCGCATTTGACCAAAATTCTAATTGATATTACGATTATTAAATACGTGAGATTTTTTTTTTAATTATCAAGTCTAGGCAATTAACGGGTTCTACGCGGACGCAGCCGCGGGCAGAAGCTAGTTATGTCATAAACGTGACAGTTTGGATATATGGATGGATGTACGTTCCCCTTAATCTCAAAAACTACTGGACGAATTTAAATGAAAATTTCCAGTTATTTACCTTATACATATATCAGAATAGGACTTAGGCTATAATTTATGTCAAATTTCATCCCTTTTAGGTACGAAAAAGTGGATGTAACTTTGTATGGAGACCAAATTGCTGGTAGCGTAGCCTTCATCAGGCGCTCAAAATGTATGGGAAAACTAAAATCCGACTCGCACTTGACCAAAATTCTAATTGATATTATTTAATAGGTCATCCGTTTTAGGATAGTTTTTATCCCGGGTCCACGCAGACGAAGTCGCGGGCGGACGCTAGTTTGTAATAAACCCCGCACTATGAAATGTCAGTGCTCGACATCAAAATTAAAAAAACCGGCCAAGTGCGTGTCAGACCACGCAAAACGAAGGGTTCCGTGCCTATTAAAAAGGTCGTATCGTCATAGAAATGTTACGGCACTTACGTCCTTTTCTTTGAGGAAGGCAGTTTTTCAGCAATATCTCGGAAACCTTTCATCCGATCTTGTTCAAAACAATTTTCGGTGAATGAACTTAATAAGTCCTGTGTCCATTAATTTTTTCATATTTTTAAAATACACCTTCAAAAATTAGAGGGGGCGGGACAGAATTTTAGCGATTATCTCTGACTGTATTCACTTAATCAAAAAAATTGCCGAGAAACCTTATATTTATTTTGAAAGGCCTATCGATTCATGTGCCACACGTGGGCTCACGATGAAAAAAAATTTTTTGACTTTTATTTTTATGTATGGAGTGCACCCCTAAAAAAAATTTTTTTAGTAATTTTAATTACAAAATTACGTAGCGGCTAACAAAATACACCTAACCTCAAAATTTTATTCAAATACATCTTATAGTTTTCGAGAAAAATGCCTGTGACATACGGACAGACGGACAGACGGACATGACGAAACTATAAGGGTTCCGTTTTTGCCATTTTGGCTACGTAACCCTAAAAAGCTACTTTGCTCACTGTTTTCAAGCAGCAAAATAGGTATGCTTGTTCGAGCTGCTGAGGTGAAAAACATTGTTTGGAATCAGTTAGTGTCCAGACTTTATTGTGACAACATCCTAAATTTTAAGCACCTTTCCGACTCATGACTTGTATGATCAGTACATAATTTATATGTAGGTACCTAAACAATTAGCTGTATTGTGTACAGAAAAGATGCCTTGTTTTGTTGCTGATTTTGACCCCGACCACCATATTGTATCGGACGACGCCTGCGGCCACGCAAATAACTTTATTTAATGACCATATAGTTACAAGTAGTAGGGATTGCAAAATGTTTACATTCACCTGCAAAATAATTTGACAGAACAGGCACTCAAAAAAATCTGACACGCAGATTGTAGAATCGTTTATACAGCATCCATTAGAACATAAACTTTAAGTATTATAGTATACTTTGAAGTGCTTTGAACCGTCTTATTGAAAAAATATAACAATTACCTTTTCTAATGGAGAGTTTTTGTTTTTATTTTCTCGAGAGACAATGTACTGCTAATATTTATAATAACGAAGCTAACAACTGACAGTAACTTTACTAACAACTTTGTTATTAATTGCGTGCTGAATTAACTTGTATAATAAAAACCGGTTGTTTAACTGAGATATACTTTCAGTCCTTAAAATATATGTTCTTATGAAAGTCACACACTGTAGAGCGTGTGACGTTCTTAATGGAAGTCATACACTTTAGAGCGTTTGAGTATTTGAGCGTCACAGTCGTGGCAGGCAAGAGAATGTGCCGAAGATATGACATTGACGTAGGTTACTATGCATAGATTAGCCACATTTTTCTTGATGTCTTCCATCAGGCAGCCCTTGGAATTCAGTACTATTTAGCGACCGCTCGCCCACCCCCGACTGCAAAGGTAATCCCACCATGCGCAAACTTATGCTAGGGGATGTATTCTCTGTACTATATAACTCAATGGATATGTCATGTTTATTTGCAGGTGAAGGCCCCAGCGTACTACATGGGCACGGCCGCGCCGAGCACGCTGCCGCGCGGGGGCTCGCTGCTGCGGGCGTTCTCGCCCGCGCCGCCCGTGCCCGCCGACCGCGTGTCCACGCTCCCTGGAACCGGTACCTAACTTTTCCTACGTCACAACTCAATAGTTGTTTAGCTAATCCTATACACATGTATTTACCTTAAGTTAGCCGGAGAAGATACATTTAACTACCACCTTAATTATTATCACCCGTCGAAACACAAGTTTTTGAAATAAATGAGGCGTAGATCAAATATATAGAATACACCAGTTCTAGGTTAGTTAATACAGGAAAGTTAAATCTTGAATAATTGAGTAAAAAAGTCAAGTGTAGTTCAGTGAAATTAGGTACAGAAAAGTGTATGTGTAGGTCCAACGCCCGCCAAGCCCTTGCGTACGTACACGATGGGCAGCGGGTCGGAGCGCAGCTTCGCGCTGGCTCCCCGCGCCGCGCGGCCCGGGGACCAGCTCTACACCATCCCGGGTAACGAGTGCCAGCCCTATTCATAACTTATGCTCGCTTTCGCAACTTCATTCGCTTGCCGCTTACTGTCTATACGAAGCAAAGCACTGTATTAGGTATGTGTACTCGTACAAAAAACAATACTTAACTACCTCGAATTTAGGTGCCTGCCTTCATAATATAAAATTTCCAACTTGTATACAACATAGCTCGTAGAAAATATCTGTATACTAAACGTTTTAGCAAAATAACAACTTCCTTTAAGAACAATAAAAGTAAGAAACAACAAAAACTTTTTTTTTTTATTGTAAGTAGGTAGGTTTGTAAAATTGCATACACATCATGCCAAAATGCTTATTTTAATTCAAATTTTACCTCATTAATAAAAGTGTGAACGTTTTAGATGGACTATTGAATCAAATTCAAATTAAGCGTCAAATAAAAATTAATAATAATAAATTATTCAAAAGGTTATACGAAGATTTCCCATCACGATTAAATAGTATTAAGATTGTACTGCGCGTAGAATTAATTAATATTATGATTTTATTTCTACGCATTTATTCATAGGGTTAAAATTAGGAGACGTACTACCAGTTGTTCCACTTGTACGCCGTTGCGCAGGTCCTCGTTAGGACCTTAAAAGAGTAGTATAGCGTATGACGGGTCATTGCCAACGACTACTCTGCCCTGCGGCCTATAGGCACGTGATAATGACATAGTGGAGCATTCGGCTCTATCTGATACAAATTGATAGAAAGTGACGCATGATTTATCTTGTCGTTTATGCAATGATTAACGTGACCGTGACGCCTGGGTCAGAGAGGCCTTCAGCGGCTTGCACCCCGAGGCATCCCTAAGCCAACCTACAACTTACGCACGCTGTGAGACTGGCTGAGCTACACTCTGTATATAATTATCATGAACACCTTTCGAGGCTTCTCAAGATTTAACAGTGATATAACCTCATGACGTCGCTGTCACATCGACTCGGTAATTAACCAGTTACTGTATCCAGTCCATGTGAAAGCGGCTCCACAAGGTTATGTATGACACAGTAAAAGGTCATACAGAGGTTTAGGTTCGCGTCATTCCTGTGGACATAACTCAAATTAGGGACTAAAACGACAACATTTTGGTTCAGCTGTATAAACGGCGTCTCCTATAATATTTAATCTGTGTTTAAAAATCGTAATTTATATGTGTACTTACAAAATCTGTTAACTATTGACCACTTTTTACTCTGTATGACCCTTACCCTACATTCTGTCTATTAGTAGGGGAGAGTGCTCAAACAATTGTCGTAAATGTGGACACGCTGGACAAAAACTTAAAGCTTAACAAGTACCTGAAAACAATTTGGTGCTTCTGTCCAGCGTGTCCACATTGTCACCTGAAACTGCCCTACTATAAGTGTCCTAGGCCACGGACGCACCACCATTAATTGACCAGGGATATAACATATTGTTCTTGGGTGCTTGTGTCGGGGCGCTCTTAACCATCAGAATCACCAGTCACTACCAAGATTAAGCAAGATCATTCATGTTCTAAACGATATAACCTAATATAATAACCCTGTCTAGTATGTTAGGAAAACCAAATTATTTAGAATCGTATAACACTAAATAGTTACAGTTAGCCTTTGGTGAAGAAATTAATACTCCCGGATTCCTTCGCCAATAATCATTTGTCCAGAAACCTTTGCAATTTAATTATTTCTCGAAGCATTTCAGTTAAGTAATCATTGTATTTTCGGCGTAGGGTCTAAAATCTGTTTTTAGAATAGGTACGTACGCTAGGCGCCGTACTATGCATTACAACTTATGCAAGCGTTCAACTAGCTAGATAATACCATCATCATCATCACACTCATACGAATATTATACTGGCATACAGTAGCCGATTAGTCAAAGTCAAAAATAATTTTATTTCAAATACCTAGACTCATAGAGTGCTTGAAAACCATCACAAAAATATATATACGAAACACAACAAAAGAAAGTTAAAATTGGCAACACGCAAAACATTACAATAGGATACAGAAGTGTCAATCGTATCAAATTTAAAAATACACATTACAATTTAACACCTGACAGTACACACAAAATTATAGATCCACAAAAAGTTCACATCACTTAAAAATAATAAAATAGAATGAAATAGAATCTCACTGAGCAATGACTTAAAAGAAGTTATTGTCTTATACAAAATTCTTAACACTATAATAGGCCTTACATACTAAGCGGTCTTATACAGTTTTCTTAAATTTAGTAAGCGATAGAATCAAAACATCTTTAGGGATTTTATTGTAGAAGCGTACCTACACAATTTCCTATAAAAGACGAATTCACTTTATGAAGACGGAACCGATGCACAACAAGTTTGTCCTTAACCTCTTGTATTAAAAGAGTACAGTTTGTGATTTAATTTAAACAAATGCAGATTTCTTTTGACATGCATGATATTTTCAAGAATGTACTGGGACGCAACTATAAGAATATTAATGTGCTTGAAGTTTTCTCTTAGGGAGACACGTGATCCTAATTGATAAATTGATCTTATTGCCCTTTTTTGTAGGATAAATATGGTTTTAATGCCAGCGGCTTTTCCCCAAAGCAATATGAAAGACATTACACTATGGAAGTAGGAAAAGTATACAAACCTGGCCGTCTCAACATATCAGTGAGTTGCCTCATTCGTTTGACCGAGTATGCTGCCGAACTAAGCCTATTTGCTAACACATTTTATCAATAAAACTATTAACAATTCAATATCCATTGTTTGTATCATAATGTTACCAAACAGTGATACTTTATAATATGTAAACATCGCCAAATATTTTGGAGAGTGAGAGTGCGTCAGTAATTGCCGAGTGAAGAGTTTGGCAACGACAGTTGCGTAGTCGTGTCACGAGGCACGAGCCGCATTCCACACCATTACGTTGTATAACAGCATCTTGTAAATAACTATACATTATAATACATATTTTAGTTGCCAGCGTGCTTCGCACCAATTATAATGCTGCACACTTAAATGTATACATACATGCACACATTAGGTCAATTAGTAATGGTTTTGGCGTACAGAGTGTATGTGCCAGCGTAACGAAAACTAATCCCCTGATTTCAGATCATTATCTGAAACTGAAACCCAACGGAATATTCATCAAGTAATTTAAAATATCTCCATCTCGTAACATTGCAAAAGAAAGTAGCAATTTACCTCGAACATATTATTTTTTGCGTTTCTGATGTTTCAATTCACGCTAATCGTCTAAAACATAGTCTAAAACACCATTAACCATGTACTCGTATATATAATAGCCACCGATGCGGATCCGCCCGCGTATTACAAAGAATCCGAGCGATGCTACGGGATAAAATATAGCCTAAGTAGAATTTTTTTTTAAAATCGGTTATCCGATTTCTACTCCAAAACAACCTAATTATTTAGGTTGTTTTGGAGATTACCCCCTACATGCAAACTAAACTTTTCACAGACATTACATTACCCCCTTATTATTAGTAACTATGTAGATTGGGAACCCTTTTATTCCTAGTAGATATACGAGTAGACTAAACCATCCCAGTATAATTATGATCAAGGATACTGTTTCACGTGAGCGAGAAAGCAGCAAGCCAGTATTGATTTCCAAGTTTATTTATGAAAATTCGATAGACCTTATGCCAAGTTATTTTCATTTCGTCTGGCGTACAGACTAAGGGTTCTTTATGAAACCGATCCTTAGTTCTCATTTCTTCCTGTGCAAATAAGTGTCAATTCGACCAAACATTAACAGACTTTAATTCAAGATTATTTTATGTAGGTAATTGTGATTTTTATTCTCAATCATAAATCATTCGTAATTTCGTAATACATAGTTCGAAATACATACCTAATAATACTCGTACACTCAGAAGAACTACGAATATAATGCTTTTTCAATACACTTGCTCGTACCGTGGCTCGTGGCTCGTGGCTTATTACGTCGCTTTTAGGTTCAAAATCCGGGACATTAAAAACGTGTGTGTTTTATAACATTACGGCACTCGTGTTTCATATTTATGTATCCCGATTAACATTCTTTTGTACCTCTTAGCAAGGCGTGTATGTACGAACACGGGGCATTATTAAATTAACTGGGTTGTACTACTTTTTGTTTAATCATGGCAAATGCTTTTTTCCTTTTATTTCTTACATGGCTGACTTTCAGAGTACCTTACCTTCATAAATATAATAAATGGTCATTATTTTTGCTAACGTTTTATACGAAAATGTTTGGTATAAAATATTTTTGATATGTGTTGTTTGGCAACTTAGTTTTTGAATACTAGTTGCGCCCCATTTCATTGGTTATTCACATAAAGAGCTGGTTCCCACTTGTCGGAGGTCGGGCCCGGATTTTAATCGGATGTTCCAGTGGCAGAACATTTTATATGAAGCTACTCACATTGTATCGGCTTCATATAAAATGATTTGCCACTGGAACGTCCGATTAAAATCCGAGCCCAACATCCGACAAGTGGGAAACCAGCTCTAAAAGTGATTTTGTAGATAAGATGACGAAAAAAATACTTAGCGCGGCAATGTAATATTTAACTACTTAATATGTAACAGTTGCCACCCAAAATCCATTTAGCAGCCTACAAAAGTTTAAACCAATGGAATTGTTTGAAACTTGAACTAATTCCGCCTCGAGTGTGATATTGATTATCACACTTATATCACATTGTACTATTATAGTTTTTTTTTATTGGTTGTATTCGCAAATTAATTCAATGCATTATGTTGAGTGTCATTAGCAGATTTATAAAGTGCGTGCCTACAATTTTTATTGACGTGACCGTACTTTTACATAATTGTTGAAATAAAAAAAAGCTTGCAATGAGGGACCTATATTCATGCAGTAGTACTTGTCAACTTCTCACTTTGAGCCTGTGACAAAGAACTTATGACGACAGGACACGGCAGCGAGGGCTACATGTCCTCCCCCGAGCGCGGGTCGGCGCGGGCGCCGTACGAAGACCCCTACTACACGCAGTTCCTGAGCGCTGGGGCGGGCCGCCCCAGCATAACCCCCGTCATTGATGAAGAAACCAGGTACGCCTCGGTTGACTTGCGTTTAAGCGACCGTCATAACGCAACTTCTATTTATTATGTGTGACTGACAAGGGATATGATATAAAGTGACTTGTTATGTATATATAATAATTTGGGCGCACATGTGTAGTGAGGGCGTGGTGATCGAGGATGCGTACCAGATGTACGGCGTAAGCAGCGTCGGCGGCGCGCCGCGGCCTATGCCGCGCCCGCCCTACGACGCAAGGTAACCACCTCTTGGTTTTCTTGGTATTTTTATCGAAGCAACCATTTCATCAATTAAGGTTGTATTAACTATTTTCGAATTGTGGTCTGTATATCATTTGGTTAGACCGACGACACAATGCAGATACTATTTTCATGCTATTCACATTATATACAGAACACAATTCACAGAACGCTATGCGATATTGTGGCCACAATACCTTACAGTAAGGTATACATATATTTAGTTTATTTAATAGCTAGTAAGTTTATTTCATTAATACATAAAGCTTGGCGATATTAAAAAGAGCTCCAGCGAATTTCAATGTCAATCTTTATATAAAATAACACTGTTGTTAGAAGATCACTACGCGTGTACCGTGACTTTCCAGGCTTAATCCACAAGTGGAAGACATACAGCGCCTTAGAGTCGAGAATATGGAGCGGCAGCTAGCAAACTTAACCGGGCTTGTGCAGAAAGCGCTGCAAGTGCCGGGCGGCGGGCCGGGCGCGCCGCCGCCCGCCGCGCCCGCCGCCGCGCCTCGCCAGCAGTTCCAGACCTACCAGCCCCGACCCAACAACCAAGGTATACCGTGCCTAATACCACAACCTACATCATTTATTCGTTTGTATCTTATGTATGTGTATTAACTTTAAACAAACGTTTAAACAACTTTTGACTCAGAGATACTTATAACAATAAACAAACCCGTGTTTTAAAACTAATAAATATTAAACAATGTTACCTACTGCCGTTCAGGGCTTCGTTGGTTAATGTGGCTTGCGTTTTCCTGCACTCAGATGCCGCGCGATTTCCCGGCAACGACCGACCTCCCAAATTAGGGAGGGACAAATTTCGTAAGTGTAACCTCCGCGGCCCCAACCAACAATTTTTATGCTGATGTATTGCTAATGTTTTTTTTATTGCCAGCTATTAATATGTACTAAGTCATGGTTTTTGAAATCAATAAATGATGTATAACGGATGTGGCCTATAGTATGAGCAAAAAATGAAATAGTTACGCCCTAACAATACAAATGTTTAAAAATTACTTATTGAACTCGAGTTAGTAAAGTTGTGGATGGTCACTTGTCATCATTGTTAGTAAGGAAACCTTTTCTGTTTTTGTTTCATAACAGTAACTCTCATTGTTTTACAGGATATCCTGATGTTTTAAAAATAATAACTAATTCAAATAACTCACGCGTATCTGTAGATAGAAAAAAGGGGGGTCGAGGTAAAAAAGTTTTTGACCCCTGGGAGATACTGATTAGCTTAATAATTTGCATTTCATTATTTGCCCCTGTTACAGGAAACATCCTATATACAAATCGCTATGATACATAAGTAGATTTGTTTTTTTTAATAACACGGTGCCGGGATCTTACAATCTGGCTTTGTATCATCTATTATGAAGGGATGTAATGAAAACAACCGCAAAGTTGTGGTACCCCGGGTACCTATTTCCTAGCGAGTAAATTAACGAAATGAGTATCGTGGTGAATTCCGTGCGAGGTTATTGGCCCGGGAAGTGACACTTTCTCGGTTACCTCGAAATATCTAGAACACCTCTTTCTGAACGTAGAAGTGCCTATAGTTTATGACATTAGCAATGCATTTCGCATGTATCTCATTCATTATCACGCAGAACGCTTGCTTGCTCAGTCGTGTGGTTTCTTATTTTCAGCTTACTTTCGATAAACAACTTGTATTAGGTTTATAATTCATCATCCCTGTCAACGATTTCTATTTGCACTCAATTTAATATTATGGTCCTTCACCGGCGCCTAATACAATCGTTTCGTGAATTACTTCTAAATTAATCTAATGAGATCTGTCAAAGTAGAAAGAGAGCTTTAGCCTATTATTCCTATTAAAGAAGCTACGCGCGCACCAGGCCCTTTACCTAGTTCGTATACCTATAAGACTTGAGTTACTAATTAAATTACTGAAACTGGCGAATAACGAGAAACCCGTAGGTTATCTCGGACCGCGCACAATTCAATGAGTAGATATCGTCACTACTTTAAAAAATCTCGTATCTGAAAATCGTCAAGTTTCTAGGTGGATCAAAAAACATCTTGTAAATGAATTAATTTCATGTTAGTTTCATGAAATACTTTGATAACATGTCATTTATTTCTCAAATATTTTAATAACTTACGCAAACCCTTTTTTTGTAATTCTACTGTTATTCGTAAGATACAAGATTTTACTAGTACTGACTGAAAGTTGTTAACTAAGTGGACTTTTTTCGAGTAACAATAGACAAAAGTAACTAAAATAACAACGCGTTTTCGTAAAATAAACGTAACGTCTTATTAACCTGAACCACAGAATAGTATAACCTGAACACAATACAAATAAGTCTAATTAGAGTTCCGGACCAAAAAGGTAAAAACGGAACCCTTATGGTGGTGCGACTCCGTCCGTCTGTCTGTCGGTCACAAAGTCAAATATCTCAGGAACTACTAATGCTATCGATTTGAAATTTGGAACAGTTGTAAACAAAGCTAATCCTCGTGTATGGAAAATGAAAAATTTTAATATATACTTTTAATTTGTATGAAAAAGGGCGGATAAGAGGGAGGGGGAGGGAAATTCAAAGTCTAGTCAGTAGGCCATGTGGGGTATCATATGAAAGGGCCTGAATTGTACATTCTAAAACAGTTTTTTTTTTGTTTTCTACAATGGTAAAATTTTGATTTATAAAGAAAAATGTTGAAAAAAATACCATTCCCCCGCCCTTATCTCCGAAGTTAACCAAGCGAAAAATTTGAAATAAATATATATGATTAATATTAACGTGAATATTACCGGAAAAGTATAACGTGACCTCTATTTAGCGTAATTTTTTTTTATTCTTAAAAAATCATATGTTAATTTTGTTTGTAATTTAATATTTCTGTGTTTAATTTTTTTCCTTCAAATTCATATGAAAGTGTTCTGAAAGTACCTAGCAAATAGAAAAACAATTATCGAAATTAATTCACTTGATAAAGAATTATCGCTGAAAAACCAACATACAGTAAGGGAAATGTATTATCGTACCACCGTAGAACCCTATCGCAATAAGGTGACATACCACTCGAGTTTGAGTGACGCCGGCCTGTCAATTGCGACAGGGTTCTACGGTGGTACGTGAATACATTTCCCTTACTGTATGTACAGTAAGGGAAATGTATTCACGTACCATTCAAAAATAGTTCAGAACATCAAGCGATTTCTCATTTATATTCTGGACCCGTTCCTATTAAAAAATGAAAGTACGACGATTTGCAATGTCTAAGCCGATTTTTCCAAAATACTTCCATGCCTTTTATGAGAGTTTAATGTAGGTACTTACCTATGTTTAGTTGACGAAAAATAATTAGAGCGACAAGAGATTTGAATTATAGCCGATAAGACAAATCAACCCGAATTATTTTTCGTAAACTATACATACATTAATGTCCTTGTTGTGGTCATAGTTAAAAAAAAAACCGGTCAAGTGCTCGGTATGTACCGAGTTCCTTGGTCGCGCAAGTTAGTAACAAAATGCACCGATAAATGGCGCTGTAGGTACTCATGACATGACTTAACTACACCATGCGTTGTTAAGATTTTTCCAAAATTAATGGGTAGGGCAAGACGCGTGTGTTGTATGATATGTCGTACGGAACCCTCGGTGCGCGAGTCAGACTCGCACTTGACCGGTTTTTTTTTTAACTATGACCACAACAAGGACATTAATGTATGTATAGTTTACGAAAAATTATTCGGGTTGATTTGTCTTATCGGCTATAATTCAAATCTCTTGTCGCTCTAATTATTTTTCGTCAACTAAACATAGGTAAGTACCTACATTAAACTCTCATAAAAGGCATGGAAGTATTTTGGAAAAATCGGCTTTAGACATTGCAAATCGTCGTACTTTCATTTTTTAATAGGAACGGGTCCAGAATATAAATGAGAAATCGCTTGATGTTCTGAACTATTTTTGAATGTTTGAGGTAGATAGTCAAAATAGAAAGAATCAAGATAGAAAAACATTGTTTTTAGATCCGATATTTTTAATTCCATTATCGACGAACAACGTTGATTTATCGACGTTGGAGTTTGTGAAACGTACGAGATGTATTATTTTTATTAGTTTACTGCGTAAATAAAGGGAAAAAATCAGATACGAGTTTTTTTTCAAAGTAGTAACGATATGTTAAATGTACACAGTTGCTTATACATAAGTGTCATAAATAGTGTAATGTCATAAAACACCACTTTTATTTGTTTGCAAACAAGGAACAGGAAAAAAATATTTTTGTTTTTTCATACTGAGTTGAGATAGGTAGTTAAATAGAGTTTCATCACCAGACACAAAACAGAATATCCTGCCTAATTCGTGATCACTAATCATTTCCGCGTTAGGAATTATACTTTTCCAACTGTAACTACGAGTTCCTCTATTTTTAACTGGAAATATGTTGGCCTTATTCATAACCGTTCATCAAATATATTTTTAATTTAAATTCGTTTGTCTTTATTTGACACTGACATTTGTGTATGTGAGAAAGGGACCAAATACATTTTATTTAACAGAGGTTCGCTAAGTTTTATGCACAAGGGGTTTTTCTAAAATTTAAATAATTATCAGTTTTAGTAAATATGGGTATTTTGAATAGTACTTAACATAATTTAGAATACAAGTTTTGGCACTAACTCCGCAAATGCAAAGCATTACCTTTATCTTCCTTTGTAAAAAAAATCTCCACTTTATTGGCACAGTAATATACAAATGTTTAATTAAGTAGTGTAAGCAACTCATGACACGTATGCATTAAAAGTACAGGCTGAAATAAACGTGTGCGTTCATTGGTTATTTCATGTAGGTATTACTCAAAAATACCGTGATGTATCCGTCGCTTGCTGCTCGTTGGTTCCACTACTCTAGAGGGCTTGCCTAGGAACGCGAGCGTACATTTGTTTTCGTGTCAGCCGCATCTGGACTAAACTGAGTAGTTCCTCATTTATGATTTCAGAAAAATCAGTGTCATTTGAGAAATCGGTATCCTTTAGTGATGACCCACCAGATATGAACTCACCCATTCAACATTCGCCCCAACATTCAGGTATGCATATAAATCATAATTTATCATTGAACCCAAGATATATTATTTATGGATTCGGTGGGTTGTATGTAGTATTGAAAATGATGACTGTAAATGAACTAGGGGGCTATTATATTATAATTATTCCGCTACAGTTAACGCAACCCCGTTTACCTACATTTAACATAGCAGTGCTGCTTCTGTACCTTTGTCTATTTGTGTCGGCCCCGGCAACAAACAGGACGAAGGACAGTGCAGGCTGTGTCACTCAGCCACTCACAGCCTGGTTATTTATTTATCATATAGCATTTTAATCACTGGAATTAATATTTAATTATCATTTGTCTGATGATCTACGACTCTAACATTTTTGCAAACGGGCATCTTGCTGTTCTAAATAAGGTAGATAGGTACCTACCCATTCCTACTTTTAAAAGATATCTCACTCTATCTTATTCTATCAAATTACAAGTTTTATTGCCCCTTTCAGTCCTTGTTCCGATAAAAATAATGTAATTGTTGAGGAAAAAGTCTATTCGTGTTTTCATGGTAGGTACTAATAAATATAAGTTATAACCCAACCAAATATCTACATTATTTTTAATTCACAAAACCAATACTTACAATAAACCAGTTCGACTTTTGGCTTTTATTCCTTCTATGATTGAAAGCTTTTGTTGGTTTAGTTCATTCCTTTTAAATTTGTCTAACATAATTTAGTTTTTCTGTATGATCTAATACACGTTTCATGGAACGATATTACTTTCAAAAATCTAAATTCCTTGATACAAAATAGCTATAAAAATATAATTATTTATTTCGAACATAAGCTATTTTGTTGAACATCAGTAATTTTGTATTTAGAACTGCTTATAAGGCATAAAGTCGAATTTTAGTAGAATTAGAGCACAAGAAGTGAAATATAGATTTTACACTTGAAGTAGACTACAAGACACAAAATATGAAAAGACTTTTTCCCACATATCATACCAAATTCATAAAAAAACTGAAAAATACAAATGTTTATATCTCTTAGAACATTCATCTATTAATGCCCCGTCGTACCTATAACAATTAGTCTACAGTTTTGGTCATTGTCACTGTGTATTTCTTTTAGTAGTCCCATTTTCGCTATCATAAATTTGTTTATTTGTGTACCTACTCGTACGTATAATAACCCTAACTGTGAATTAATGTGTTCACTTTGGGGAACATTGGTCACATTAAGTTCTGTTTAGGACCGATCTCCTTTGCTGTAACTCTATCTCTCTTGTCACTCATAGATAAGATCATAACCATGTTCATAATTCTTGTATTTGATTTCTTTCCGCTTACTTCTTTGCCATAACAAGCTGATACAAAGCCAACAAAACCGGCAATCAAGTCGTCGACATTGCCAAGGACCTCGTCACAAGGTAATTTTATAAAATATGTTTTTATTAAGAGGCCTTCTATGCGGGTTTCTTAGATTCACAATATACTAAAAGCAAAAACCAATATCAGCCATAGATGAAGTCATGTGTAATATTAAGTAGCGCTTTTCCTGACGGAAAAGCCCGTTTCACCATTTCTAGGCCTATTAATTTGAAGTCCTTGAATGCATTTAATATGTAGCTGATGGATTGCCTATACCTATTAGACAAAAATTACACTTAGTGTTGATTGGTAACATACACTACCTAGTACGAATCGTATTTCATGATATAGGCCCTTGTTCACCTAACCTTGATATATTTGAGTGTGAAAACGTTCCAGAGCGCGACCGCCTTAAGCCGGCGCCGCCGCCCAAACCCGCCGGCCTAGTGGGCCAGCAGCTGGCTCTGGTCTCTCAGAAGATATACACCATTAACGTCACGCCTGACTTCTTCAATGACATGCGCGTTCTGCAGAAACAGAGCCGGGATTTGCGGATAGAGGTCTGTTAAAGCAATCATACAAGTAATTTTCTTAAATTTGCTGTTGCATAATATTAGTACTTTACGAGTTGATTGTCAATGCGAATTTTGTAGGAGTTGGGTTTTAAAATTATATTAGTAGCTTTAAGTATAAGTATTTATTATCTATTTGCTTTACAGGCCCGAAATTTACGTCGTTCGACGCTGTCACACGCCATTCAGATGAGGCAACTTATGGCCGACACAATCGTGAAAATAGGCGCCCTCGCTGCGAGCTTCTATGAACGAGACTCAGAATCGGTAGAATACCTATCTGCTTACATTTGGATCAAAATCAAGAACTAAAACTAGGCGTCATTCTTGTAGAGAATACAATATTAAAGGTTTAGGTACATATGAATAATTTTCCGAGCATACAACCTGCCTGAATAAATAGGCCCAGCGTTAAAATTAGGCCTTAAAACTTCGGATATGCAGGAAAAACTGACCACTATATATCTCATATAAAAAAATCTTCATGCCTCATTTACAACCTGATGCAGTATCTTTTCTCAGTTTCTTTTCTTATAACTTAGTAAAGTTAGACTTATCTGACCGATATGAGTAACATGGCGGAAACTTACCAATTATTTAACTTATCTTGATATTGTTTAGCAACTCACTCGTGAAGAGGAAATATATCGACAAGATATGCTACTACTGGAAAACGATTTGTATGAGCTGGAAGCTACAGTGGAACGCCTTCGCGGTCAGGCTGCAAACAGGTAGGTAATCCCAAGGAAACACAACAATGTGCTCATTATTTTATATTGGCTAATGAAGTATGTGGTGGCTAGAGACACAAACAAGTAGGCCCCTCATTCTCCACACAGCACATCCTCGGGACCTCTGGCGACCTTACTCACAATCAGGGACACTATCACCACTGACGTCTACAGAGCAAGTCAGACTACTCTAACTGTGAGCGAGGTGACATTCCACTGAGCCTTGCCCTACCTCTCCATCGCTGGTCTTGCATTATCTATTAATTAAATCTAGGTTACAGTAAGTACATAAAGCATATATCCACAATGTTGATGTTCCAGGGAGACCCGCGTTAATATGGCAGACATCGAACGCATCGCCATGGTACTGTCTAAGAGCAGCAAGACTGTTGCCGACTGGAAACTAAAGCTCCCGATTCTACAGGACACGATGAAAGTTAAACTTGCTTCAGAGATGGAAAAGGTACCTATATAAGGCTGGCATCTTGACAGCTCTCAGAAGGCGCGTCCGGACCCACCGCTACAGTTCAGCCATCCTGAGCAAACCTTCGTCCCCGAATTCACCACCACCTGTACTGGGAGCCACGCTTGCTTCAGAGCGAGGGGGTGCAGTTCCATGTAACTGTAGCGGTAGTTCCGAACGCGCCTGCTGAGAGCTGTCAATATGGCGGTATGCCGTGTGTACGCCAACGATAATGACTACGAGTCGATGGCTTGTGTATGAAAATATATCATACTCTAGTAAACCAATGCTTTTATTCTAACAGTATCTACGCTTGTTTATCCCATACAATCAAATTGTACACTTATGATACATTGTGTTTATAATATGCAAACAAAACTTTCTTTTCAGGTTGTTCGCAAAGAGAAAATGTTAGAGGAGGAACCGGAACGCCTCGAATTAGCTTTGCGTCGATGTAAAAAACTGACTGGGACATTAGTAACTCTAAAGAGGTACCTTACATGTAATTAACAAAATTAAATTTAGGTATGGTTAGGTAATCTTAAATGAAACATGATGAACCGAATTACAGACTAAAGTGGCATGATGTAATTTTAAGTATCTACCTTTAAATGGATATACCTGCAGCTGCACTCTAAGTAAGTATACTTGCAATCGCACGAATTTGCATGCAATGGACACATAAAATAATAACTAACTTCTACTCTTTTACGCACTATCTATCTAATACTTGTAGGAATCATGTAGGGGTGTACCTTGTGTAAAACACTCCCAGAAGAAAACGGATAAGGTTAGTTGTGGACAAATCGAGTGCCGTGAGTACAGTGTGCGCGGTGACGCGTGTCCGCAGGCTGGCGTGCGTGCAGGAGCAGCGGCTGCCGGCGGCCGACGGCCGCGTGTCGCCCGGCTCCTCGCAGGGCTCCAGCTTCACCGCCGCGCCCTCCTCCGAGGAGTTCGCCTCCGACACCGCCCCACACATTATACAGCCTTCCAATAAGGTAACTAGTAACCACTATCTCTATTCACCTCTGCACATGATCTTAACCATTTGGCAAAAACAAGTTTCACCCTAACGATTTCGTCGTAACGTTCAATCAAAGGATTTATTTACTAAAAAAAATCACTCAACTGTACTTGCAGCTGAAAATTGTGCATACTTCATGAAACTTATTTCTCGCCACTTCATATATTACTTAATTACTCTACAAAATACCTTTACGATCTTGTTTACAGGCTGATTAAGCGGACTTCTTTATTTTAGGAATAATCATATTTACAGATGCTATCCTTATTTAAAGTACGCTTAACAATTGCAGGTTTGCCAAAGGTTAAAATTTGCATTTTTTTCCAACACTTTACCTTATGTTGAGTGTTTTCTGTTTGATTTGCTCCCCATTTCACCTGCATCAGCTTTTTGGTTCGAGGATTTTCAGTAATATCATTCATTATTTGTACCGTGATACATGCCACCCCTTGCATGCTTTTCCTAACCAGTAACCAGCTGTTACGTAACGGCACATCAACTATATGACAAATAAGTCATTAATCAAGACACATTCTGAAGGAAATTATTACTGCGCGTTTTTTAACAAACCTGTCCTCAACTTATGTGGTCTCTTCCACCTATGCTATGCTTACCGAAGAATGCTGCTAAGCGTACAAACACGAAACTTTTTTGAAACACTAATTTACTGCTCCAACCAATGAAACCAAGCCTAGACTCGATGATGATGCATTGTTATTTTACCCAATTCCTTTATGTCCTCATTCTGTCTTCATCATCATAGTAGCACCCAGGTTTCCGAAACCATTGAGCTTTTTCCACTGGGCTACACTGGCTACCTATGTATGTACCGTACCTATGTACCTATGATATTGTGGCATATTATTGACAAATGATATGATATGATGCATACATTCCTAATTTAGTTACTAATCCACAATTAACAAATAAACGCTTAATACAAACAAAAAAATGTGATCTAATTTAATAGTGCGTCTTGCCCCATTACACCATATTTTAATATTTTCTTGTAGTTAATGGTTCAATAATAATGGTGGTATTCCACGTCAACATTATAGTAATGATAGATATATTATATATTTCTCCTTTCATGTTGATTAACTGAATTGTACTTAATGACGAACAAATAAACCTCAAAACTGCACTCAATTGTGTTGTACGCCTTGTTTAATTTGCTTTTCGTTTATTTACCTTGAGGTTGTGTTCCTAGGTTCCTACTTACTTATAACTAATAGAATATGCATGTTATTGTATGAGAATGGTTCTTAATCGACTCTGCTTTAAGCGATTTCCTAAGCAGAGTGGCAGCTTTTCTGAGCTTTAATTTAGTCATTACATTAGTCGTGCTGTGCCGCAGAGATAATAGTGGCGCATGTTTTTAAAAGGTCTGGTTTAGTAGGTACATATCTTTGCTCTTGAGTATTCTGGATATTATGATAATAATTGGTTTCCAAATTCAAACAATATAAGTATATTTATTACGGAAATAAACTATGTTACCAGTGATATGAAATTGGCATGACTAAATTGAACTAACGAACCCTTCTAAATTCAAACCTTACGTCACGCTCTGTCATAATGGAAGACAAAATTGATATCGCTTCAAGGTTTTTATCTAACATATATATCGAAGTGATACTTAAAGTTATTAGATGCCTCAACTCGTAGGTATTCAAACCGAAGATATTTGCTGTATAGGTATGTCTTTATAGAAATACGTTGTCGCGATAATGTTGCATCAATTATATTTATGTCGCATGTAGATACGTGTACAACGTAACTTAACTCAAACGTCATACTCAGTCCCGCTAGTCAGACTAATTGGTATATTATATGTATATTATAGACGCATGCCCAAACCACATGAACCATAATTGGACATCAGGCCTAATTAGAAATATTCACAAACATAATATATAAGTTGAGCATATTATGCAAAGTATTAACATTCTATGGTACTTTGAACTCTTGCTACAAGTACGTAAGTGTAAATAAATATTTTCTTTCTCTTGTATTAATGACAGAGTGCGACGAAAATGGAGATGACAGAATACAATAAATTTATAATACTTGATTTTGCACTTGTCCTGCAACCAACGCACATTCCATAAACGTTACATTCTTTGAATATTGCTTCAGGAAAATAATGCCAATTTTAATACAATTTCAATCATTTGACACCTATAAGAAAGTATAAGTAGTTGGACCTGCCATTTAATCACTGCCTCATCCGAATCACTTTGCTATCCCATTTATTTTAAGCGTTGATTGTTGGTAAAAGTTTTAAGGTAATGTGGCAGTTATACATAGTACCTACCTATATTGAAATACTTTTGGGTGTGTATTTATTACTTACTAAAACTCTACATCTTAATATTTTAGCTTTATTACCCTGATCGTAACACTAAAGACAGAAGTGAATTTATAACACATATATTTTTAAACTTTTACACTTCAATACTTGTACTGGGTACTGTCGCATGTCAATGACGTAGTCCCCATCTATTACGATAGTTTACTATTTCATAATAGCCGAGTATTTTTGAACCAAGGCTGACATGCTGAACATTTAGATCGTTGAACTTATTTCAAAAGTGGTTATGGTCCACTTTTGCTGCTAACTTAAAAACATGAGCTGGTTGTATTTTATGGAGCTGACCATACCCGTTGAACTAAAAGTACACATAACATAAAATAAAATGAATCACAACCGCTGAAGCACAACTGATTTTCTTGGTATCATTTCCACTAGTGTATTAGTACCTAGTAGGTATAGGTAAATATTGAAAATGAAAAATAAATGAAATGAAAATATATTTACTAACGAAAAGAGCAATTCAAAACATAGTGGCTGTGGTCCCACACTAGGCTGTACCTGTCCCGTGAAAACCAAAAAGTACAGATTAATGGCTTAAAAAAAGCAAGACAAGGTATGAAATTTTACAAAGTAGTATATACAAACAAGGAATAATAGTAATATTGCTGGGAACCACGATCAAAGAGGACCAGCCTTGATCAAAGATCTCCATAGATATTTATTTATATACAGTTTCAGTCAGGTAGAAAAATGTTTATAATTTACAACAGTCGGGGGCCATGGATATGCAAAACACCGTATTATATTAATTTTTGTTTACATTTATTTACGCATCGCTTCGAGTTTTTGACAAAAAAAAGTTCTTTGCAGCAAAGCTTAAGTTTTTTTCAGATTATATTAGAACTGCGTTAGTATTAATTACTCCACGGTGTGTCTGTGGCATTTCTAATTTGAGACAACGTTAAGCCAGCGGCGAAATACGTAACGTACGTATTCGAATACACATAACTAGCTGTACCTACAATTTCGTTTGCATGGAAATGTGGTGGGAATAAACGTATTTCTTCTCTTGGACATAGGAGGACTTGACTTTGTGGCACAGATCAAACATTTAGGTAGTAAGTAGTAGGTACTTAAGACATATATTTCGCAGAGTATTTTCTGCATCATTAAATATTTATATTGACCTTCTTCGTTCGATGTTAAATGAATAAAACAAGTGATGACAAATGATAATAGTGAAATTAGTTATAAATATTTATCGAAAATGGCGCGAACTGTTATTTTTCTGTACTTTGTAGTTGCACCAAAGTGCTTAGCTGAGAACATGGTTAAATAATAGTATGGTGAGCTGAGAAAATGGTCAGGTGAGATTTTGGTGAAATGAGCACGTGATGAGATGAGAATGTGCTCAGCTGTGAGCATGGTGAGATGCGAATATGGTGAGTTGCGAAAGTGATGAGATGTCAAAATGATCAGCTGCGAACATGGTCAAATGAGAATTTGATGAACTGAGCATGTGGTGAATTGCGAATTTGGTGACCTGCTCATAAGGGACTTTAATTAGTGTTAATGAAGAAACCAATGCATTTTTTTTTTAATCGCACTTCAAAATCACAAGTTTCGATAGTTCAAAAACCAAAAAAAAAGGAAAACCTCGGTTCATTGTCGGTAAAAAAGAAGAACGACCCAAGTGTATTTTTCCACCGAAAAACGCAAAATATTTGAGACACATAGAAAAACGTCGCGTTTGCAACAGAAAAATACGAGTTGAATTGGCTGAATACGACCTGTGCCGTCTTTTATATGCTGGTTTCAACTTTTTAAAAAGTTTGGTACTCGACAAATAAAGGAATTTATATGTAACATTCCAGGCGTCATGCAATGTTTTTTATTTTTTAATTTTGATCTGACCTGAAACTATACACTTTACCTTTCAATATGTAGCGACTTATGTACACTTTGCGGGCCATTTTTGAGAAAAGGATATTAATTTCATTTAAGAAGGTATTGTTTATAAATAGATTAAGATATTTTAACCATCCAAGATAAAAATCGCTATTTAAAAAACTTAGTACCTCAAATTTCAAGTAGACTTTTTGGATAAACGCGCCAAGAGCGCGATGCCATCACAAAACAGAAGAGGTCATAAAAAAATCTCAGATAGAGTTTTGACAACTTGGCATCATCAAAATTCATGTGTTATTTTCACAGACTAATACATACCCGCAGAAAAGCAAGACAATATAGTTGTCTCTGTTACTTCTTATGGTCAGCTGAGATGAGTTAGAATGAGACAAATAGTACGGTATTTTGAGGTTATTAACGAATTTTCTCCATGTACTGCTCACCACAGTGTTTAAAAAAGTAAACAATAGAACCGAGACGTCAATGTCAAGTCAACGTCAAATCTTTAGGACAATTGGTTATTTGAAAAATATTATTTTTTTAAACTGTATATTTGTGTCGGAAGTGTAAGATATAATTTATATGTAGTGGCAAAAGGTCTTGTGCAGTCCCGTACTGTCGGAGTTACTCTAGATTAACGAAGAAGACCGGAGAAAATACCGGTTTCCATCGGTAAGAACGTTTTATTTTTCAAATATTGAATGTACATTACGCAATATGGTGGTATGGGATTACTGCAAATGCTGGATGCTATCAAATAAGTACTTTTTACATGGTTCCAAGTTGATCTCATTGTGATTTTTGGTAAAAATTATATTGTCGTAAACACGGGTAGTGTTGTAACTTAATTAAAATGTATATATCGATTTTTTGTCGACCTGAATTATTTATGAAGGCGTTAAGACGAAATATTTTGATGTTAAATGTAGTTAACTGTTAACTTCAGAATTCCGGAAAAAAACAAAAATCTTCTAGAAAAATGGATTGACGCAGTTTAAAAAGACACCTTACCAAATTTACCTTAAGTGATTTATATCGAGCTTAGACTTTTCCCATTGTTTCCATTAGTGACACTCGATGACTTTTTTACCCGACTGCGCGACGCGAAGGAGGGTAATGTGTTTATCAGCCTATATATGTATGTATGTATGTTTGTTCCTATGTGGCACTCCAGAGACCAAACGCGTGAACCGATTTTGATAATTCTTACGTCAATCGAACCGTCTCACTCTTGCGTGTGTCACTAAAGACATGACAGTAATCAAAATTCAATATGGCGACAACCAGACGCCAAAATTGAAGAAAAAAAAACAAAAAATTTAACGAAATATGTCGAGTGGGGTATCACTGAATAGGTATTTAACCGGTCGGGACCCATTAAAAGTCTAGGCTGCGGCATTAATGTGGACGACAATAATGGGTCCCGACTGTTGAAGTTGCTGTTTCGTATAAGAATGTATAGTTTGTTTTATCTGTGTCATAACGATTCGTATGCCTCGTACCGGATCCGTCACAAGCGATTTGGACATTATTTTTGAACTCCAAGGTCCAAATTGACATACGAAATGTTAATCATGAAACTGATTCAATGTTCTCGACTACTGAACTTGTTTTTTTCTTTTCAGTTTTATTTTTTATTTTTTTCTAAAGATAGCTTTATGGAAGTGGGGTTTTTTAATTTTCTAAATTATCTTTTTTTTTATCGTTGCCATTATAATTTACCTTAGAAACAAAGTTTTAACCGACTTCAATTCAATACTTCGCCAAGCCACGTGAATATTTCCACATTACCACATGAACTGCTTTCCGAAAGCAAAGCATAAGTCACTATTAAAAATACCCAAATCGTTAGTGTGCCTATAAAATTTGAAGATGTCCCTCGTTATCTCCAGGATCCCATCATAAGATCCCGAGTTGATGACCATGGGACCTCCAGGGGAGGATACCCTTCCAAACAAAAAAAAACCTAATCGGTCCAGGCGTCTTCGAGTAATCGGGGAATATACTACATGAAAAATAAAAGATTCCGACGAATTGCCAAACTCCTCCTTTATTGAAGTCGGTTCAAAATAAATGAGTTCCACTAAAAATCCACAAAATGGCGATGGTTAAAAACTAACTTCTCTGACTACCTATTTATTTGCATAACTGAATTCGTAGCGAATATCTGAGTCTTGAATGCAGTTTATTAGTACTTAATGGTTTTTTTTTTGAATTGGTAAGTTCCATATGAATGAATGAATATGAATTTACTTACGAGTATGGCATATTACAAATTTATTAACAGTAAATATCGCTATCGATAACTTGTAAGAAAATATCTTTCGCTGCACCAAATAATGAGCGAGCGAGAGAGCGAATTACGTCGTGCGAGCGAGAAAGCGGAGACAATGACGTATGAAGACCTGTCAGATGAATGAATGAATGAATGAATAATCTTTATTTTGAAACAACAACAGAAACAATTTACAGAATTCTTAGACCTAAAAATAGGATCCCACTCAGCATGAGTCGAGGCAGCGGGGTCACGACGCTGATTTTCAGTGGCTCCTGTAATGAGTACCTAACCTGAAACTAAAACTAAGGAATCGCGTTTAGTGAACATGCTTACATCTATATTTACTTGGTAAGATTGCACAGTTTAAAATATTTAATAATAAACAGAAAGAGTCATTGGAATACATGGTTCTAGCCCTTTCTTACTCGTTGTTCAGTACGAAAGTGCGAAGAGATCGGATGTAAAGAGAACGTTCAATTTATTAGGGCCTATCAGCCTATTTCTGTAATCTGTGGTTATTTTCAGTGATCAGAATTAGGTGAGCTAAAATACCTATTCTTCGCAAGAGGGCATAATGAATGAATACTTATGACTTGAATACTGGGTGTTCGATATTTATCCGGGTACTAGTTGTAATTTTAGACATACATGTTTTTACTTACGGTACGGGATGTTTTATGTTAATCTAAAAGTTATAACCATATTGAAAAAAACTTATGTTCTTCCACGCAAACATTTTTCTACTGAAACTGGGTTATTTTACATTTTTTTTGGGTGTACGCCTTTAAATAGTCAGAGTAAATGCCCCCCGAAGCCAGGTAAGTGCCGCGACGTTCCTATGAATGTATGTGCGGAAGTTTTGTTACAGAAGTCTTACTTGTGCGTGGCTCAACACACACTTATCCGTTTTGTTTTAATTTTCGTAATAATTTCTTATAAAATATGGATCACACAAGTGTAATATTTACTGAAGTTTAGTTAATTATGATGTGATGAAATACAAACTATTATTATTCTGGGTTGTAATAGATACATATATTACATATATAGTAATAAAGCAATATATACTTATCCATATTTATACCTATAGGTACGCACCTAGGTTTGTTCTGCAATATTCCTATATATCTACAGACAATATACTTCTTAGTTCAGACAGTGGCTGTACTAAGATTATTACTAGATACCTGCTTACTCTCTACTGATGTATAATTAGTGTTTTGATATGAACACTGGTCCCATGCAAATATAACTGCTTTATAGATAATGTGCCTAATTACTGTTTCACATACTTACACAATTTTAACAAGTTATTTTAACAATGGATTTCGTGGTTTTTTTCTGTGATGGTACTCTTCAGTTCGCGTGGAAAGACAGCCGATACTTCAGAGAAGCGATAGTTATTAACGAGTAATGCAAATCTTCGTAATAATTATATCCATACTATTTTTAATTTACTATATTCATATTTTTTATTTCTTTTTAATTCCACGTTATTGTTTTTAATATTTCATCTACCTTGGTTATGTAACGTAACACTCATTTTGCTACTGTTATGAAGGCATGTTGGTGCACTTGAAGATCGCACAACGCTTTATCTATACGGTATACCTGTCCTAAAACCGCTTCAAGATGGCAACCCTTTGACTTAATAATTCGCATCTTTTTACAGTTCAGACAGTATAACATGAAGCGGTATGCATGGAAATTTTATACTTTGCTTGATGTTTGTGTATAATTTCAATTTAATTGTACGCATTATAATGTCCCTTTGAAAACGAAGCTGTCTTAATTTCAATTTTACCGGATCCAATTGGGTTCTTGTCTTGATTATCCTATGAGTAATTAAGCTCGTTTTCATGGAAACATTTTGAGCCGGTGTTGGCAGATTTATTGAGACTTTTATAAATTATGACGTAAAAGTTACATTAACTATTAGAAATGCTGCCAATATCTATTAGTGCCTACAGCCTCTTAAATAGCAAACATGAAGCTCATTTCAATTGGTGCTTCACACCGCGCACCGCGAGCACTTTCTACAGGAGTGTTTGTCATGACATGACACGTTTCTGCAACAATCTGAAACTCCAAAACGTCGGTAAAGCCGAATCGTGAAATAACTTAAAGACCGTTTACATTTGGCTTTTTTAAATTTAAAACCATTTATCGTCATTATACAATGTGTAAATTAGATACGGGCGAATATTTTGCTGACGATTAGTGTCAATCCTAAACAACACATTTACATAAATTTCGTTAACTAACTGCTTCTTTTTTGTCATACAAAACAATTGAGCACGCAATGTACTTATTCACTACACGACATCACATTTTGTTCACAACACCCATGGTCAAAACGTTTGTTAAGTCAAATCGGGGCTGTTGCATAATAAAGTGCAAGCTAATACTATTAGTGATTTTGCTTACAACTTGTACTTTTCGGTTGTATATTAAAAAAAAGTTTAAATATACAAGTAATTAAGTACAAGCTAATAATATTGGTTTTTTGACTTGTAACGTGTAGATTTCTGTTGAATAATAACATACAAGTCATAAAATATAAGGCCTAATAACTAATATTACATGTGGATATTATTAGTTTTTGTTGCAATATGATTGTAAATAATCAAATTATTACTTGTAGCTTGTATTTGTAATTATATACTTACTTACCTAAGGACCATGGTACTTTTGAATTACCTACAAGAAGTTTAGTTGTTATTTAGTCGGCAGGAATGTTTCATTTGCAGCACTCATCAAACTATGACTATGATCATTATGATCAACATCTAAGAACCCAAAACTTAAAGGTATATAAGGACAGAATCCACTCTATGGTGCTTTATTTTAGTCAAAAAAACCTTTTTATTTCCGTTGACTTTACCGTTTCCGCCAAGATTGTATTTATTGAAAAGACCACAGATAGGCTACGTTTGACTCAATCAGCCAAGTTGGTTACTTCAGTTACTTGTAATTTCGTATGTTTTGCTAATAATATTAGTATTCTTATTACAAGTTAGTTTCAATATATTATGCAACAACACTTATCAATATTTGTAAATTGTAAATAATTATGAATTCGCTAGTAACTTTAACGATATCTATGCAACACAATTTTCTAATATTATCACTGAAAACCGAAAAGAATCATGCAACACAAAATAATGCAACTAGTACCTAAGTTGTTAGTTAGTAACTTGTATTATTTTCTAATACCTACTATTAGTCTAATTATGCAATAGGCCCCAGTTTGGACGTAATTGGTACATTGCTGGTCGCTCGTAAAATAAAATAATGTAGTAATAATGTTAAATAGTTTAATTAAACTATTTAACGAAATTTGTATATCATCTGTACGGTCGAAAACTATGGCTGGTTGAAATATACGCTCGTATGAAAATTTACAGGCTGTGTTTGACAAATAGCAATGTTAAAGTGAGTGTCTAAAACATCAGCTTCGCCAGCGGGCTTCATGGCGCGTTTCGCCGGCCGCTACCGCGGCACTCTCGCTTCGTCACACCACAGTTCAACCTAACACTCCTCCTCGCTTCGCTCGTCGTCGTACCTATACCGACCGAATTTATTACATTGCCCAGCTAGAAGTAGGGAAGTATTCATACTGCCCGGTCCAAGTGATAAATTGAAGATATCTCAAACCTTGATTTATTAAATGGACCACAGGCCATCGGGCATTATTAATATGGCGGTCAAAGGTATTAATCATGCAGTTTTAATTACATTGCCCACTTGATGCGGGCCTTATGCATACAGACTAGTCGTTATTCATAATGACCGGACTTATCAAGTTGCCCGTAACATATATATACATTGAAATGAGTTTGGTTGTTTCTCCACATCTAAATTTCGCATGTCTGTGATTTGTAATTCTTATTAACTCGAAGAATGTTATAATTGGATACTTTATTACTGAGCAGGACTTTTAATGCCGATTTAAAATATTGTTTCTTAAGTATCAGATGAACTTGAATATAGTTTTCAATGTCGAAGTCTAAAGTTAGGTATTGGATTGTCAAGTGGTAAACCCTAAGAAGTATAATTAATTCCAAATGCATTGTGCGGTTTTTATTAAATACTTACCTACAGGTACTATGGATTTCTAAGAATTATAAATGAATCTGTAAAGTTAGGTACTTTAAATCGATGCTGGTAGTATTAAATTTATGATCTTCGTAGTACCTATATCGCACTCTGTAATAGCCTCTATTTTATAAAATATATTTAAATCGGCAATCAAATTGAATTAATTATTATTACAAAATAACATTGACTCTCTTGCGTTGTTTGCTCTTTTTTTGCTTACGAGTTAATTTTTAAATGTAAAGTTACACGCAAAAGCGTCATTTTGACAATAGATAATTCACAACATTTCATGTTAATAGCACCTGAAAATTTATATATGATTCGAAAGCACACCGAACACTGCAATATACTTATTTAAGTATGAAAACTTAATTACTCTGATTATTAAAAAATACAAACGAATAAAAAAAATGTATTTTTGCCAATTCTACGACATAATAGGTAAAATGCCTTTGAATTTTCACGAGAAAAAATAAGCTGTCATACAGTCATAATTTTGTATTTGACATTAAGTACCTACATAAGCTTCATTGAGAATTAAGAGACATTATTTACATCGTTAAGTTACTACCTACCTACTTTAAAATGGATAAGCCCGTAAGGATCGACGAGGTTGTATCTAAGAGCATACATAACTGGATTTCAGTAACTTACCCCTCTGTAGAAAACCTTGCACAATGTGCAAAAAATCATACAAAGACAATTTCACAATCGATTAATGGTCATTCACAAAATCGCCTCGCAAGAGAATACTGATCATAAAAATGGCCACATGTTGTTGTAAGCACTTGATATTCTAAACGTTCAACCACTTCAAGCTTTCAATATACAATTGAGTTTCAATATCCTATTAAGATGTTCCCCCCCGCCCGCACAAAATTCGGCAGTCATTTTTGTACGCAAATACGACATAAGGCTACTCCAGTTATGTATGCTCTAAGGGTTGCATATATATATACTCCTCCGAAGAATAGCAAATATTGTTTCGTGCCGAACTGCATAAACGATTCGTCGAAGACACCGGACAAACATCTTCCGTGTAACGTCAGTGTTTAATAATCGTCAGTCGAATCCGTATGAAAGCTAGGTGTTGTATTTATGTAGGTACAATCCACTATCAGTATCCGTTATCATAGCCAAAATGGTCGTAGAAATCTTACAGTTTAAAACATTGACAATGAAATGATGGCTAAAGTATAGGATTTATTCTGTCGTAGAACTGGAGTTATACACCATTTTAAAATAAGGACATAAATAAATGAAATACAAGCTCTAGTGAAAAAAATAAACTACTTAGGTTGAGCGTCTTCCTCTTTTCAAACAAAATACAGAGAACCAATAAACTTATGGGCTCAGAAATATGAAATGTTGTCAATTGTTTTGAACGTTGAGGAGTAGAGTAAGAGTGAGTATACCTGCATGGACGTTGCCGCTTGCAGACCTAGTGCACCCGCCGTTTGTTTGTTGCAGCGGGCTCTCGATACCTGGGGCTGCAGCTCACAACCTACTTCTTCGGGAGTAGAATGAAAGCTTTTCGACCACAATCTATCTTTCTTACGTTCTAGCTACGAATCTGTAAACTTCACTATTTTTCTTTGCGATCCTACATAACCATTTCCTCTTTTTATCTGAACTAGAAAGATATAATCTCTTTTATACAATCCTTTAAACGATTCCAATTGGTTATTAAGTTGAATGCTATCTCAAAAAGTGATATTGTACAATCACAGGATACAGGAGCACAGGTAATTATTTCACACACTTTATCCGCTTAACACATTTGTTATTGTAACTCGGAAGCCTTAGGTATCACGTAAATTTTGCACATCACTATCTTATAATATTCATTTTATTTTGGAGCAATTAGTTATAAAGCGGTATTTTAAGCTTAGCCTTAGATTAGTTCTGTTCCGTAGCAATGTCATTAGACATTAGCTTTGTTGAGTATTTAGAAAAGAATTTCTTTGACTAATGGCAAAATCATCACAATTGTTAAGAGTGAGATTTTTTTTTTCACATTTAAATATCACTTTTTATGCATTTTATAAATCTTATAATTCACAAAATTTAACGTATGTACTTATATTAACTTTATATCTTTCATGTCACATTGATATACGTACTGGAACTTGTTAATTAAATCGTCTTTGCCTACCAGCCCTGTCCGATGCTATTAACCACCATGTTTTGGTTCTTATTATCTCGCCTCTGGGTTATTGAAAACTTTATTATTTTTGTTGCAGAATAATTGTTACCAAAAAATATCCTAAGACAAAGATTGAAGAATGATTATAAAAATAAACTACCTACGGGAAATGAATAACCTTTTTTTATCATGTTCTTTGCTTCATTGTAATAGTTTAGACGAAAATCCGAGTAGTCTAATCATAGACAAGTTACTTTAAGTAGGTATTCATATGCTTCAATGGGCTTTACCTACTGACTGTCTAGTATCGTGGTTTTCTACATTTGTGTACAATAATATTATTCAGCAACAAAAAGCGTAATTACCTTCTTTATTTCTATTTATTCTACCCGGGTATGATTGTATAAAACAATTTTTATTTCACTTAGTAAGTGTTTTTATTGAACTAATTTTATGTATTTTTTATTGTGAATGTCTTGATGGAATCGATGTTTGAAATGTTGTTTTAAAAGTGTGGTTGCAATAGTTATTTATTGCGGGCTTCAAGCCATTCGGAAATGCAAATGTAACAAGTAGTAAGAGTGTTGCAGATACGCAACCATGGCTTGAAGCCTGCAGTGGATCCAGGATGTCAAAGTTAGATTTTACAATTAATGAAACGCTATTTGCAACCTCGCTTTTATAATGTCTGTTGGAGATTGCGGGACACAGCTAGAAGTGCGTGGAATGGTGCGCAGGGCACCGGCAGCGGGCGAGGTGCTTCGCCCCGGGGAGCAGCGGAGCTGCGGCCAGAGAACGCCCTCGACGCGCTACTAGACGAGCTGCAGACGTTCGCCAAGCCCGCGGAGCGCGGCAGCCGCAGCGGCGGCGGGGGCGGCGAGGGCCCTCTGCGGCGCTTGCACTCGTACCCCAGCGGCAGCGACACGGATGCCTCGCCGCCGGTGCGCGCGCGCGGCCAGCACCCGCCCAAGCCGCCCGTGCCCGAGCGGCACCCCGAGCTGCTCGCGCTGGCCGCGCGCCGCGCGCCCCCGCCGCCCCCGCCGCGCACCACCTCGCGCTCGCCTCTGGCTTCGCCGACCTCTCCTTCGTCACCGCCGAATGCCGGCTCCTCGCCCCCCGATCCTAACCTTAACGACGAGAAAACCGCTATACGACAGTCTCTTCTCGAACAACGCCATCTGGAGTTACTAAAGAAACAAAAAGCGCTTCAGGAGCAGTATGCGCGTCTTCAGATGATACAACGCAGCGGCCCGGCGCTCCCACCGACGGCGCAGCCTGATTTAAAAAAAACTGGTAGTGAATCGAATTTGCTTTCTAAAATGAATCTGAACTTGACCACAACAAATATTTCCGGTAGCATGACGCACCTGGCGTGTGAGGGTGAGCCTCCGAAGCCCGACTGTGAGGGCTCGTCCGCGCCAGACACTGTAGCCACAACCAATAAAGTTTACGAGACTGACATTCTGTGACCTTGCAGCCGTTGTTTTATATCTGTATAATTAGCTTAGTTACTCTACTTTAGGATAGTGCTTCCGGAATATACCTACTTCGAATACTTACCTATTCATTTGGTATATTTATGTTCATATTTTAGGTAAAACTATAAAAGCTTTAATGGCGAACGATTAATATCGTGTTTTATACTGTAGAAATCTTTTGGTATTATTATATGTATTTTTTTATTTTATGTATTAAGCCTTTTACGAGGGATACTTGAGATGTTCCACATGTATACAGCAACGGCAGATTGTGTACCTACCTAGCTGCGCCTTCTAAACAATTATAAACGGTACAAAAAATACAAGGCGCTAATCTACAGAAATTGTAGTGTATGTGATTATATGTTTATTCATAATCATAAGATGAAGCAGCACTACAATTTGACTATATACCTAGATATCACATCATACCTTAGCATTGGTGCAAATAAATGTATTTCAAGCACCTAAGTACTTGCACACGGCTTCCGAAACACGAAACAATATATAACGATGTCCAATGATTTCGACATGTACATATTTTAACTAGACGTATTGCGTGGTACAAGTAAACGTAGAAAATAATACTTACCACATTATTTTTATATAAGGATATAACCTGTGGCCGCACCAGTTGTTAGCATCGAGTTAGCACCGGTGGTCGCACCCAAATGAAATTAGGAACTTAATTTACACTGTTACGTTACAACCCCTGGCCAGAGCCCTACGCCTGGAGTAACGGTAACTCCAGTACCCTACAGCTGATATTTGAATCAATATGGTTGTAGATACCAAATAAAATAACCAGTAATGATGAAATTTCTCGAAAAATGATTAAAAATATTTTCAAATGGAGAAAAAATTAAATAATCACAAAGTTATAAGTTTCCAAAGTTTTAAGAGGGGTATATTCTGTCCCTTTTCCGCAAAACGCACCTTTATATGAAACGACTGTCATTTACTACTACTACTGTAGTTTTCTCTCTAACAAGCAATATTAAAACGGTTGTAGCTTCGTAAGTTTTTGAGATATCTGAATGGAATTTTCGTCACTATTAAGCATGTACGTATTTTTTCACACCTTTCATTTGGAAAAGTACGTTTCGCTCCACGACGAGAGTGATCAAAATGCTACTTTTCTGTTCAAGCTACCTTTTTTTATGCATTGGCATGTAGCATTTACGCAATGTGCCAATTATTAACTTAATAAAATAATTGATTGTAATTTCATCGTCATCGATTAAAAAAGAACATAAGTTTTAACGACGTTATATGAAAATGTATGAATTTTTCCTAATATTTAAAAATTGTCACAATAAATTGTACGTTTTACTGAAATCAAAACTATCTATGACTGTTATATTTTCCTCATAGTCAGTGTGACAAATTGTATGTGTCACTCAGGAGCAAAATTATTTTCGTCTTGGGCGTTAACGCTTGAATCCTTCGTTACGCTCAGGATTGTAATGAATTATACGTTTTACTTAAAACAAAACTATCGATGACTGTTATATTTTCCTCATAGTCAGTGTGACAAATTGTATGTGTCACTCAGGAGCAAAATTATTTTCGTCATGGGCGTTAACGCTTGAATCCTTCGTTACGCTCAGGATTGTAATGAATTATACGTTTTACTTAAAACAAAACTATCGATGACTGTTATATTTTCCTTATAGTCGGTATGAAAAATTGCATGTGTCACTCAGAAGCAAAATTATTTTCGTCATGGGCGTTAAGGCTTGAATCCTTCGTTACGCTCAGTATTGTAACTTAGAATCCCTCGCTACGCTCAGGATTCCATCGTAGAATCCTTCAATTCACTCTGGATTCATTGTACCGCCCTTGCCGTAAACACATCATTTTGCTCCCTTGAGACACAAATAACTATTGCCTTCTTTCTTTTGGAGTGATAATACATTTTGAGTCTACACCCCTATTAAGACTAAACATAGAGTTACGCATAGGTATTAATTTAAACAATATATTCTTGCATGTTTCGGAAAATAATATTTTTGTGCGTGAAGTGCAAGCACTGGCTTCTTACTAATGTATAAATAAATAATAATAAAATTAATCAGCCTATATAGGCTTTGCCTATATATTGCGTATATACGTCCCACTGCTGGGCACAGGCCTCCTTTCATGGTCGAGAGGGAACGGGCAGTAGCCCCCACGCTGGCCCAGTGTGGGTTGGGGCCTTCACATACACCTTTGAGTTTCTTCGCAGACGTATGCAGGTCCTCACGATGTTTTTCCTTCACCGAAAAGATAATGATAACTGAAATAAATATAGATACAGGTCCTTATTCAGTGCAGTCACTGATGAGCCACGCCCCTTACCAACGAAACTGTACAAATGTGAACGCACGATGCGTATCGTGAGTTGCCAGAAGTCGAAGTCTTACCTATGTATACATTCCAGCGCGGCCGAAGCTTTTCCGATTCGGACACGGTGGCGAAATGCTTTAAATATTGTGTTGTGTTAGCCGCACACTGAAAATATAATGACTAAATACATTATGTGAAGAAAAACCTATTGGCAAAGAGCCATCATTTTGTATGATAGGTATTACACGAATGAATTTGTAGCAATACTTGGTGTTTTTGTATTTTCTAGTTTCGGTCTCGCTAAACAAGTATAAGTTTTTAGTTTTTCTAGACCTTTTTGTTGCTTGCGCAATATTTGCACTAGTAGTGCTAAATTTACTTATCACACTGATATTATAATACCATAAAGCGTTCTAAACCATAGGTATTGATTATAGTTTATTTATTACTCTAAGAGAAATTTTCTTGTTTTGTTAACAAGGTTTCGTTAGGTTAAAAGTTTTTAAAATAGACGCTTGCGTAGACGCAAATGAGATGCGCTGGCGCGTGTGTGGTTGGTGTAGATCCTTCAATTTACTAGGAGGGAGGAATTAATAGCAGAGACTAGTAAAATATAAAAACATACAATGTCACGTTACTTTAAAATAATGACCCTGCTGTAGCTAGTTACACTATAGAGGTATCTATGGGAATGCGGCATTGTATAGAGATTGGTAGTCTTTATAGGTAAGCACACGGTAGTTGGCTACCTACTTCTTATAAGCTCGAATATGTCACAACCTAACAATGATATTATATAATCTACCAAGACATCCAATCTTAGATTTCAAATGCTTGTAGCACATCCGCCACTTAATGATTTCGGTGCTTCCGAGCGGATACTTACGGAATTCATTATTATTAGTGATCTAAAAATGTCTAGTTCGATTTAAACTTGCACATCCTGAGTTGCCAAACATGCTAACTGCATGCCTTTCCTTACAGTATACCAAGAACAAAGGACATACCTACGTGATACTTAACATTCCTTATTATTTAACAAAATTGACAATTGGGTTTATTTCCAAGTTCATTCCTACTACTTGCATTATCACACCTATGCATCATCAACACTTAATTAAATCAATACCTATTGTTTATTCACGCTAAATCCAAAATGAGACTATGGAGTTATGAGTTAATGTTATTTGCTTAATACAGACAGTGTGTACTTAGTATTTTGCTATTTTGTACCTTTAGTTTACTTATTCATTATACACATGCATATATAAAAATACTGGGCCAGAGTTACCTATCCGACAGATGGTATCGTATTCAGAGACTTTTGTTGATGTACTCGATTTTTGTAGTTGTCACTGCGTACATTCGCATACAGTCAGCAAAGTACGCACCTCTGGATTGAACATTCTATGCGGACATTATATATTGCACATGAATGCAATTTGATACGAGGGTCAAACTGAAAGTTTCGGGAACAGTAAAAAAAAGCAGTTAAATTGAATAAAAGTATTTTTATTGCTTTTCAAAGTATTCTCCTTTATAATTTATGCACTTTTCGATGCGTTCAAACCTTAAATACTTATTGAACGCTGAAATAGGGGTCGACAAAATTGCCATTTTAAAAGACTCCACTGCTCCTGCCGGTAGGTATCTGAAACCGCTAACCACGCAACTTATCCTTGATTTTGGGGAATGTGGAAAGTCGTTGGGACTCAAGTCTGGGCTGTATGGAGGATGGTCGTTCGACTTTTTTACCTTCCAGGTGAATATTCTATACTCATTTGTTTTCCGAGAGGTGTGAGGGCTTTCATTTTTTTTCTAAGTTCAGCAAAGACACTAGGCAAACAAATAATTGTATACCAATCGGTATGTATTGACCGTTTTACGATCTTTAAGAGGAATAGTATCCACGTGACCCGATTTGGAGATAAACGTAGCCACCATCTTGATGGCCGTGCTGCGAGAGCGAATAATCTTTGTCGGCTTGAGCTCGTCTTCGTAAACCCATACTCGAGATTGGTTTTTGAGCTTCCTCCGTTGAATTTATTCAATGTTTTGCGTTACCAACTGACACGCGTCGTTTTCTGCTCGTCAGTCAATAAATGAGGGATCCAACGGGAAAACAACTTTCGCACACCTAATTCTTCCTGTAAAATAATTTGTATCCGACTCATTCCAATCCCCAAAAACTTCTGAATTTCCCGATATGTCACATCATCTATAAATATGTATGTTCTTCTTTTATCAAGCTGACGCACACGGTGGACGTTTTCTTGCGGTTCAGATAGTTAATTAATTCTTTTTTTATAAACAGTGATATCAAAAAGTGGAGAAGTTTTTATTGCCAGTATCTATGAGGATTATTTTTTATTCCATATGAGCTCAGAAATGGTCGGGTATAGCCGAGGCAAAATACGGTTTCGAAAAACATTAATTTATAATAGCGTTTTTTTTTGTTTATTTCATTTTAAAACATTATTCTGAGATGCTTTATTCAAGAATCCACCAAACTTTCCACCCGGGAGTACCTAATTATATAGATATAAATTAAACATTCATTGTCAATTTTATTTTATTTATATTCAATATTGTAAAGCAAATGTAAATGAACCTAAATAAAGATAAAAAAAATATTAATATTTATCCGGACTTTTTAGGAGCTAATTGAATATTGATTTTTTTGATGTCTGATTTTTTGGTGGATTTTGCCTCTAGGTAACAATTTAATTGATAATATATCCGTTACATTAAAAAAATTAGCTATTATAAATTATTTCCAAATATGTCATTTTTCCCATACAAGTTGTCAGTTCATTGCCTGGACTAGTACCTCTGGCCTATGACTCGAGAATGATAGCATATTACATACACAGTAAATTTGCGACGCGTACCTAGTTTCTAACAAAGTAAACGATCTAAGTATTGTACTTCTCGGATCGGCTATAATTATACCCTAATTGTCCATACCTAAAGTAGAGTAAGTCGTATACCTAAGTATAGTTACCAACACGTAACATAGGATATAATTTTTGTATATTTATCTTTGGGCAAAGCAAACGGTTATTCATCTACGATAATCGTACTAATTACAATGTACGTGCCAACCTCCGATTTAATTTGCCTTTGAATCAATTTCAATATTTCCAAAATTAAAATACCTCTTATTCCTATCATTAAGTAACTATAATAAACACCATTTTTTTTATTACATATTAATATATATATCGTGCCTCCTAGGATAATAATAATTATTATTGAATAGGTACCCAAGAATCACTGCATCGTTATTGTATGTTGTATTATGATTGAACATAAATACATTTGAAGTCGGAAAGCAGTTTAAATTCCATTCCAAATTGAGAAATGTATAAAAAGTGTATGTTGTACATGTAAAGATAACTTTTTGTCGAACTTATTTTCTCGGACAACGAAAATAACTGTGCGACAGTCGCATCCATTTTTTTACAGACAGAAAATTTCGTCATTGTATCGTCAGACGTAACTAATTAATATTGATGATGGCTGTAGACGTATACTTACATGTACATATTTTATTCAATAAGACTGTGATAGGATGGTTAACATAATCTTGTTTTGTTATTCTACCATTTATTTAGTTGATGTATTGGCTGTTCACTGTTTTTAATTTATTACTAAAACGCTCGCATTGTCATTGTATGGAGTCACTGTGCACGACACGATACTTATTGAATCCTGAAGGGTGTCTTCCATGAGTTCACAGTCACTTAAATCAATTATCGTACTCTGACCGTCATAAAACTCATACAATATTGGTATAGTCATAAACAAAACTAATTATAATAGACGATCTTAGATAATCCGCAGCCGATCTAAAAATCGCTGCATTCTAAATTAATTCTTTCATTTGGTAACTGGATTGTCAAAATTGACTTAAAGCCTGCAACACACTGGTGCGGCCTGCGGTGGCGGTCAATAGTAAATTTGACATCTAATGACAAGTTTACTATTAACCCCCGCGGCCAGGCCGCGCCAGTCTGTTAGAGGCCTTAGGCGAGTCCGCTGTGCCAACGTTTTCATGGGGGTTAAAATCAAACATGTTATCCGTCCGTCTCGGCGAACAAATATTGTTTGATGTCAAAAAACCACGGAAACATGTCGCAGCGGACTCGCCTTAAGTCGATTTTTACAATCCAGTTACAAATAATGTACTAAACGTCTGTTATTATTTTATTTTGTCTGTGGTATAGTTTGTATGGCACATTTTCCAATATAGACCTATGTACTATAAAAAAATATGTCAAATTCGTTATGAAAATATACGTGATATAGTTGTAAATTAAAAGTATGAATTCAAAAATCCTTATTTTTAGACTCGAAATATATCTGCATTAGTGAAATATATAGTCTAGATCTGAACTTCTCAACCAAGCTTGCGACTCCATATAGAGGCGTACAAAAATTGGCAAGAGGGTGTAGATCAAAAATGGGTTGGGGAACCGTGGTCTAGATTGTTAGAAGTAATGGATAACAGTAAGAACTTATCTATAAAAATATATACATAAAAATGCTTCTCATACGTTTGGTTGCAATTTACAAAAATAGTAATAAATGTATAACATATATACTACCTCTGCACAAAATGTTTGAGCACACATCACTTATTTTACACTTGCACGCATAAATTTATAACTTGCTTCATAGTGGACACTGGGGTCACACGTAAACGTTCGGCTCCTATTAGAGCCCTCTTTAAATCGTAGGTTCCGAACCGCTGCGCTGAGCAGAATTACCGACTTCATGAGATCATTTTCTTTCCAAGTACCTACCAACTCACCTTAATAACAATAATAATAATAAAGTATGAATTAGATTGCAAAATGTTTCACCAGATAAATAACATTATTATTGGCCTTATTCATAAAATGCATAATAAAAGTGTGATGGCAGCTTTAGTTAAAATTTAAAGAAAGTTTTGACGTCAAAACGTTATAAAAAATCTCTACATTAACCATTTACAAACAGGCTTCAACCCATAAGAGTAAATCAAAGATGGATTCATAAGCTAAAATCAAAAATAAAAATCAACACAGTAAGGATCACCTCAACCATTGTGAAGAGGAAGTTTTACAGATTATGTGGGTTGAATTACCTACCTACCTGCCTGCCCTACCTTTAAAATTAACATTTCGGTTGCTATGAACTGTTCGAATAAAATAGGCAAAGCAGGGAATTTCTTTTTTTTAGTTAGCGAGCCGATAACATCAACATCATAGCTAGCCTAGCACTGCTGTATAACTTTTTACGATTAAGGTCCCAAGTAATCTTCACACGTTCGTATTCGTATTGCCGTCAGGAATTTTGGCGACAAGGACTAAAGTGCACGACATTTCTAACTTTTATCTTAAATATAATGTGTAAAGGAATTGTACCTACTTTAAATATTTGTAATTTTTGTCTGATTTTATCCGGACTAAATATAGTTTTATTACAATTCTGTTCTAATAAATTTGTTTGAAATAGGTAGATCGTTTACTACCTAACTAAGTACCTGTTAACAATGAAAGGCTCGTTTTGGCGAACACTTTCATTTATATGAAAATTGTTTATACAAATTTGTTGTCTCATAGTACTTGGAAGTGATGGAGATACCTTTTTTGTTAGAAAATGTATTGTCACGCATCTGTAAAAAAAATATACTATTTTATATGACCATGTCTGAACGCCCTAACTAGGTAGAAACTCAAAATCGTCTACCCTCCCGAAGAGTATTGATGTTTTAGTTGCACGCTTCTTCTGCAGTTTTTACCTACCTGTATAGGTACCTACAATGGGCATTTCATAAGTCCGTAATTTAAACGTTCTCGTATTTTTCCCTTAATAATGCAGAACTTTGGCTACTAACTAAAACAATGTAACGATGTTAAAGGAAACGTGTGCCAAATCGCTAGCATTATATTTCTGTGTTAAGTTTGTAAGCTTCATGTACTTAAACTAAGACTTTGTAAGTACATTATGACGAAATTATTATAAAATGATAATTTTATCTAACGTACCTACGAACTTAGCTTGTAATAATTTTGTAGCTTAAAGCTTGCTGTTTAAGTATTACGTTTTGTTTGTAACAATTGATTAACTTTATCGTGTATCTATTCTTCTTTTTATATATAATAACAAATAGACGCATAGTACGTTTTTTTATTGTGGTATAAAATAAATATACATGTCAAGTTAAGAATTTTCTCGTTCATTTTTTTAATCCCACGGAGGCCCGTATTATTTGGGTAAATATTTAAATAACCTTAGAGTCCTTTTACGAAATTTCGCGGCATTGCGAAATTTTTATATGTCATAAGTACTCTTATAATGAATGACAATATTCATACCAGTTTTAAACGTTAAAATTATGGATTGTTGCAATTGATAGTGCATGAGTGAACAACTTTTTTAATATTTATTAATAGTCTACCTCAATCCTTGGACTGTTTTGCAAATTTATGCTTGGAGAAGTTAAAAAAAGCAATGAAAGCCACTTAATATACTGACGTCAACGGAAATAAAAACAGACAAAAAAGTGAGTTTGACGAGTTCCCGTCTAGTACAGCCAAGAATGTTGCAAAGAATTAAAACAAAGCAAAATAAGTAGATTATGGAAATGCTTAAAGAATGGTATGACGATAACAGTAGCTAGAGTGCAGCTAAACCAATCCTTGGACTGTTTTGCAAAGGCTATAGTCGGGTTTGCATAGTAAGTCGGCTCGGCCCTTATATCAAATGGGCTCGGGTTTTTTTTCTGTGAGTACCTCTTATAGTGATGAATATTTATGTTGAGTATGAACATCCTAATTTTGACAGTTTTTGACTTATGATTTTTTAAAGTAATTTTTATAATGTGTTGTTTTTTAGGATATATTCAAGCGATTTGCTTCAAATTTTGAAATGGTGTTCTTTATATATATTTGCATCACCACTCAAAAAACTAAAACTAGTTATCATATAAAAAAAGGAAAAAAAGAGCAAACAAAAAAAGATATTTTTTTTTATGTGGTTGTGAAGCAGTGACACATCTACCTACATTTTTTTTCACAATAGACCATACATTGTTCTATTCTGAAACACACCGCACCAATCAAAAATTGACGTAATTGACAACTTCACTTCCAGATCAGTGCTAGTGGAGCGCGCAGCTTTTATATTTCAACCAATCACAGAGCAGTACTCTTGCGGCGCGTGGCTAATTAGATATTTTTTCAACCAATCACAGAGCAAAGCAGATTTGATTAAACCAATCAGATCATACACAAGCTCATTACTCCCTCGGGACTACAAACACGCCATAACAACAATTTAGGCCATTGTCCTTCTGTATACAGGCATGGATAACACCATTTACGAGCAAGTGTGATGAAAAGATATTTATTTTGCTCGGAATGCGATTAATAGTACATTATTACCGTGGCCGGGCAGGAGGCAATTGCAGGCTGAGTATTTGTTTAAATTAAACGGACGATACACAGACACGTCAAACTTATAATACCCCTCTTTTTGCGTCGGGGGTTAATAAAGAGGTAAAACTTGTGACTATGTAAGTTTGTATGTAGGGGGTGCGGTCGGTATGGTCGACAGGCGATACTTCCTGTCAAAAATCAGCAATTTATGTGTGACCTGTAGTGTATTCTCATATTATGTAGGTAGACATAAGTTATGATGTTGTAGAATGCGGGTATGCTGCTCGCGCTTGACCATACATCTAGTCGTTAATAAACCGCCATTGAAGTAACTTAGTGTTTGCCTTATCGCCCTATATACATACATAACAGTTGGCGTTGGCGCAGTCGCGAACCTAATTACCGGATTTTGTGTGTACTTATAGGCAGTGGAAGTGTACAAACGTGTCTGTCGGAAAACTAAAAGAATTCGATTTAAACGAAGGCAAGTGGTCAACTTACTGTGAAATTATGGAACAATACTTCCAGGCTAATGACATAGAGGACGTGAAAAAGGTACCCATACTGATAGCCAGCGTGGACACGGCTACGTACGAGTTGATGGTGGATTTAAGCAGCCCGGAAAAGCCAAAAGATACTAAATATGATGACTTGATCGAGTTAGTGGCATCACATGTTCAGCCGAAACCGTCTTATCTAGCCGAACGGTACAAGTTTCGTTTAACGAAGCAAGCCGCGGGTGAATCGGTCGCGCAGTTTGCGGCCACATTAAAACGCCTAGCAAGAATGTGCGATTTCAAATCCGCCCTAGATGATAATCAACGATTATTTTGTGAGGAAAACAACTTGGACTTTAAACAGGCTCACAGAGTGGCGATCGCACTGGAAGCCGCCGCTAAAAACGCTGCTGTCATGGAACAGGTATCGTCGAAAGCAATAGAACACGACCTCCATGCGGTACACGCCGCCCCGGCGCCGGGGTACGGACGCGGCGCCAGCGGCGCGCGCTTCACTCGGCGAGACGGTGCGACGGCGCAGGCGGCCGGCCGGAGGCGCGGGGCGAGCGGCCCGGCCCGGCCCTACAGGGGCCCAGGGCCACGTCAGACGCGTCAACTGTTCACCTGCTGTGGGGACCATGGTCACGACCAAACCACATGCAAGTACAAAGAGTATGTTTGCAAAATATGTCTCAACAGGGGCCATTTAAAGAGAGCATGCCCCAACATTCGTGACATGAACTACACTCGGACTTCAATTCTGGTGAACACGATAACGACTCGGACGAAAGCTGGTACGAGGACAGGGAGCCAGGCGAGACAGGCGGCGCCGCTGGTCTGTACCACGTGGAATTGACGGGACGAGAGCCGGTCGTGGCGGAGGTCATCGTTGATGGAAAAGACTTCCACATGCATGTAGACACTTCGCCGTACGCCTGCATTTATGAAGAACTGTATAAAACGTCGTTTCACCATCACAGGTTGGAACCAGATGACGTGAAGCTACGCTAATACGACGGTGGACTCATACGGTCTCTAGGTTTCATAAGGGTGACCGTACAGTACTGCACGTGCGCGCGGACGCCCGGCCCGTGTTCCGGCGCGCGCGCCCGCTCCCGCTGGCGCTGCGCGCGCCCGTCGACGCCGCTAACTCGAGCGCATGGAGCGCGCAGGTATTATCACGCCGATTCCCTCCTCCGACTGGGCCTCCTCTTTGGTAGTCGATGTCAAGAACAATGGTAGTCTAAGAATTTGTGGGGACTACAAGTCCACTCTCAATCCCGCCTTAGAAGTAGATAAGTATCCTCTTCCGCGCGCTGAACAGTTATTTAGCAACTTGAGTGGAGGTAGACTATTTTCGAAGCTAGATCTTAAAGAAGCTTACATGCAAATCGAGCTTAGCGAGGACTCTAAAAAGTATACGGTAGTAAACACGCACCGCGGACTGTATACATGTATAACCGACTCGTATACGGAGTAGCGTCAGCAGCGGTCGATTTTTCAACGGGTAATAGACGTCGGGTTTCGACGGGTAACGGGTGGTGGGAATACCTAATGTTACTGTCTATCAGGATGACGTCCTTATAACAGGAATTAATGAAGCCGATCACGTAAAAATTTAAATTTAATTTAAAACGTTTTGAAGCTGCAGGGTTGACACTTCGTAAAAAAAATGCACCTTTTTTGCCAAAGAGGTTAAGTACTTATAGGCTTCATTATTTCGGAGAATGGGGTGAGGGCTGATACTGATAAGGTTAAACCCATACTTGAGGCGCCGGCATCCGAAAATACAACCACGTTAAAGTCCTTTCTTGGCATGGTAAACTTTTACTCTTAAGTTTATAAATGGGTTTACGGACATATTAACACCCATGTATCAGTTGTTAAAGAAAGGACAAAAGTGGGAGTGGGGCCAACCTCAAAGAGAAGCGTTTGATAAAATTAAACTCGCGTTGACTAATAGCCCGGTTTTAACACATTATAGTGAAAGACTTCCGTTGATACTTTGCTGCGACGGGAGCCAGACGCGTCATCCTGCACCGCACGGCGGAGGGGGAGCGGCCCGTGGCTTACGCATCGCGCGCGCTGAGCGCGGCCGAGCGTAATTACAGCCAAATTCACCGTGAAGCATTATCTATCGGTTTTGGTATCAATTTTTTTTAATATAATTATATACTAATATATTATTGGGATAGACGAGGGAGAAATAAATTTAAATACGAAGTGAGATGTACACGCACTACCTACATGTAACTTGAATCAATACAATAATAATTAACATTAAAATTCATTCTTACTTATGAAACTAAAACAAAAACTAGATAAGAAAATATAGCAATTGGTATATTTTTTGCTGTCACAGTTCTGGATTAAGATTGCAATTTCTGGAGCCTAGCACTAGCCTAGCCTGCAAGGTCTGCTAAACGCCCCTTGGATATGGGGAGAGATATCATTCCAGCACTTAGACGCCGCTAACCTGCAGCTACTGGGAAGCCACGAACCTGAAGCTACACCAAGATATTTACAGAATTATCTGTTAAGACTGTCGGCTAAGCTAAACTAGTTTTAATTTAAAAAAAGGTTTACATTGTATATGTTTATTTAATTACAGTTACTTATGGATAAAATATTGCGTTAACTTTATGAATGTTCATGTGACTTTCCATATTCTTTAAACTTTGGTTTAAGGAGTAGCTTGTGGTGTACGACTTTGTTCAAGCTTCCGCGGTGTATACCTGAAATCAGAATTGGTAATCGTATTTTAGGAGGTACCTATCTGACGACTTCGCAGTTTTAGGTGGTTAGAACAGTCAAGTGTAAAAATATGGGTGCATACAACTTACTCATAGCTCGCTCTTATGTCAGCGGATTATGGTTTCGGTACATGTTTATGAGAGGATTAAGTCGATACATATTTTTGCATGTGACTGTACCACAGACTAAGTTTTGGGTTCGAATTTCGATAAGGGCAAATATTAGTGGGATGAGCACGATTAGCTCGAATATTTCATCCTGAGTCTTGGACGTTTTATATTAAAGTCGTTTCTAATATTTGCCCACAGAACAAGCTACGTAATAATTTTATTCAACACAGCTTAGCTTAGTATGAGACTACAACATATGGGTACCTAGCTATCTGTAGGTATGTAGACCTACATCGAAAGAAACTTGAAACACATTTTGTATTGAACCCATACTAATATTATAAATGCGAAAGTGTGTCTGTCTGTCTGTTACCTCTTTACGCTTAAACCGCTGAACCGATTTAGATGAAATTTGGTAAAGATATATATAGTTTGAGTCCCAGCACGTACCGGGGAAGGACATAGGATTGTTTTTATCCTATAAATCAACCCCTAATAAGAGGGTGAAAGTTTGTATGGAGCTACGATATAAACGAGTTCAACGTGGAAGAAGTCGAGGGCAACAGGAGCTAGTTTAATATAAATCTCAAACTATAAGTTACCCTTCGTTTTAATTTAATTTTGTTGGTGTCGATGTAGGTCTGCAGGGCGAGGTATATGAATCGGTACTGCGCGCTGTTCTGCACCATGCCGCCGCGCTGGGCGCGCGCCAGCCGCACCGTGTTGTACACGTCTATCGTGCCACTTAGCCCTGTAACAATCCAATTTCACATCACATCCATCTATGTCAACCGGGAAAACGCTAGGAGGATGGTGATCCATTACACTGGCTCGGCTCCATAAAATACTTACTAACCGAAGTCAAGTAAACCAGAGACCAGGTGATAAAAACTGCCAGTGAAGGGTTGTGTGGCGAGCACAAGCGGAGATCTCGGCATCATAGAAAACAATAGTTATTTGTTATACAAGGGTGCAAAGTTATATTTTAACCGCGAGTGTGGAATTGAAACACGAGCCAGCGAATGGATTCTAGGGTTGAACCACGAGCTAGCGAATGGATTCTATGGTTGAACCACGAGCGAAGCGAGTGGTTCGAAAATAGAATCCTGAGCGTAGCGAGTGGTTCAAAAATAGAATCCCGAGCAAAGCGAGTGTTGCAACACACGAGACGTCAAAATAACTTGCACCCGTGTGTAACACAAATCTTTTCACCTCACTAAACTGAGGAAAGTACTACATAAGAAAAACAACTGAAATATGTATAATCAGCCTTTATTTTAACTAGTAAATATTACATAGACTCTACATATCGACTCTACATATCGACTCTACATATCGACTCTACATATTGACTCTACATATCGACTACATATCGACTCTACAAATGGACTCTACATATCGACTCTACATATCGACTCTACACATCGACTCTACATATCGACTCTACATAGACTCTACATATCAACTCTACATAGACTACATATCGACTCTACATATCGACTCTACATATCGACTATACATATTGACTCTACATATTGACTCTACATATCGACTACATATCGACTCTACAAATGGACTCTACATATCGACTCTACATATCGACTCTACACATCGACTCTACATATCGACTCTACACATCGACTCTACATATCGACTCTACACATCGACTCTACATATCGACTCTACATAGACTCTACATATCGACTCTACATATCGACTCTACATATCGACTATACATATTGACTCTACATATTGACTCTACATATCGACTCTACATATCGACTCTACATATCGACTCTACATATCGACTCTACATAGACTCTACATATCGACTCTACATATCGACTCTACATAGACTCTACATATCGACTCTACATATCGACTCTACATATTGACTCTACCTATCTGGACCCCCATATAAAACTTCACCCCCTCTTTTAAGGGGTTAGGTGCAGTCTTCCAAAAAAAATGATGCACGATTTTTTTTGTTAGTCATAAATAGTCCACATACCAATTTTTAGCTTTCTACCTTGAAAATTGTGGAATGCTCCATACAAACTTCCACCCGCCATTTTAGGGAAGTGGGGGGCTAGAAAGAGATAAAAGTAGCCCATGTCACTCTTCATCCCTTCAACTATCTCCACTTAAAAAATCACGTCAATTCGTCGCCCCGTTTTGCCGTGAAAGACGGACAACAAAAGTAACTAATAACACGTTCGGATTTCAAATATTCTTTGCACACATGTGGATAAAATGCAGTTTTGCTATCTGTTTTTAAAGAATAAAAAAGGTCTTTCCGAGCTAGTGAGGTGAAAATGAATATATCGTGTATCGGTGCAAATTGAACAGATGAGCCTGCATTGGCGATAAACTCGTTAACTAGGCAAAAAAATATCGATTAGTATAATAAAATAGGGAGCGTTTGTTTTATTTTTATTTTACTTGGTTCGAGTCCCGAGCGAGGCAAGCGAGTTTTAGAAAATTTTTGAATGCAGTTTTGTTTCTTTTTAAAAATAAAGGAATGTCTCTATAAGTAAAATGAGCCAGCTTAAGGATTTAAGGTAGTTTCCCTCCAGGGTCCGACTTATCTTTCCACCCTGTATATATATGCCAATGTGTGCCTATATCTCTTTTTAGCGCTATATAAATTATAAAATGTTGAATGTTTCAAAAATAACTAGAAAATTTGAGTGAAATCAGTGACGCAGGTAGTATTTTAACAATAATACGGTTAGTTGTGTTCACGCGACACATGTATAGGTACTAAGGTGAGGCTCTGTGTGTCGCGCTTTATCTCGAGTCGCGCGCTTAGTGCTAGTAAGCACTTCTAGCCGCGCTGAGGGGTTGATACAAGTAGTAATGAACGCCGAATTAAATTTCTTTCTGAATAATCACGAGAATTATACGTAAAAGCCTATGATATTTTTAAGTTAATATGTTCTTACTGCCGAGGTGAAAAGTTGTATGTTCGAGAGCATAGTTATTTGCATCTCGTATTTTTTAGTTCCTCGCTACGCTCAAGATTCTAACTTTGAATTACTCGTTATCCTCCTGATTCAATTTTAGAATATTTCGCTTCCTCGGGAATCAAAATAAACGCTCGCAGCAAAAAACAACTTTGATCTCTTGTTACACAAATAAATTACTATTGTTCGCCACACTGAACGTGGCTACATACATTGTATCCAAAGAGACTCACCAGATGACTTGATCTTGTCAATGAGTATGTCGAGTACCACGAAGGTGCCGGACCGGCCCACACCTGCCGAGCAGTGCACGCACAGGACATTCTGGAACGCACCCAATACCTTTTAGTATAGCGATTTCCTGATTTGTCGCCACGATATCAGTACCTATAGTGTAAATGCCCTTACAGGCTTACATCCAATATTTGACAGCAGTCATCCCAGCAGTAGTATTGACATTTATTGTACCGGGATAACGGCTGTCAAATATAGGCTGTTAAAAAAAAATATAAGCTGTCAATGTCAACTGACAATCGAGTCAATATCAACTATATACTGTGCGCCATGAGTGTGTGCTTCCTGATAGATGGTATTTTTTCAGCACAGGATAAAGGAGGCGCATCGCTACTTGTCCTATTGGACTTTTCCCGCGCGTTTGACACAATTAACGTCTCGCTGTTGCTATAATATATAAGAAGTGATTTTCTAGCTACGTGTCTGGTCCCTCTCAACAAGTCGGGCTGAATAACCCCTCCGGTTTAAAGGATTTCTCGCAAAAAGACTCCCATGAACTGCGGAGTTCCACAAGGTTAAATTTTGGGACCCGTGCTGTTTATCTTGTACGTGGCTGACATCACTAACTGCCTTAGGAATTGCGACTATCACATGTATGCGGACGACTTACAAATTTACAAAACTTTTCACCCCTCGGAGACGTTAAGAGCCGTAGACTTGTTAAACGAAGACTTGTTACGCATTGAAAACTGGTCTAGAGATTGTGCCTTAGTTTTTAACCCACTTAAGTCTAAATTCCTAGCACAAAGGGCCAGGTGAGCAAAATTTCTAATCTCAACTTTAGTGTGACGTTGGGAATGGAGCGTCTTGAGCGTGTTACCATGGCACGCAATCTCGGCCTACTCATGGACGATCAGTTATCAGTTACGTTTCGAACAACATGTACCGGGTACCATTAGGAACTGCTACTTCAGGCTAAAAGTGATGTACCAGGTACGGGCGTACCTTACCTAGTGTTGACGTTAAGATCAAGTTATGCGATACATTGATCCTGTCAAGTCAAAGTTAAACTACGTTGACACTGTAGGTAATTAGCAGATGCCTTTTGACACGGTCCAAGGCACTTATTCAACGGATCCAGAATGCCTGTGCCCGTTTTTGTTTCCCTATCCCGCCACGTACTCACGTCACACCGTATCTTAACCAAGGCGGGATGTTGAAAATGGAGGCCCGTCGTGGCCGTCGTTCTCTTCATTTTGCCACTTTGTTTTTTGGTGTAGTGTACGATTGTCTGCCTCAGTATCTATACGAGAAGCTGACATTCTCTGCAATCCGTCTTGTTTGCCCGAAACACTTTAATATTTAAACTACAACTCTCCTAGCCCGTGTCGTTAACTATTTCATATGTATATATTATATATATATATATATATGACGACCGAATAGCCTAGTGGTTAGAGAACCTGACTATGAAGCTTGAGGTCCCGGGTTCGATCCCCGGTCGGGGCAGATATTTGTATGATGAATACGAATGTTTGTTCTTGAGTCTTGGATGTTTAATATCTATTTAAGTATGTGTTTATCTATATAAGTATGTTTATCCGTTGTCTAGTATCCATAGTACAGGCTTTGCCTAGTTTGGGACTAGATCAATTGGTGTGAATTGTCCCACTATATTTATTTATTATTTATATATATTAGTTGAATGTAGCTGTAGCGTTAGGTTAGTCCCTCAAATCGTCATAATTTATCCTGAATTATGCTATATTTTATTTATACATGCTAAGTACATAGTACGAGTATGTAATATGCATTCAATTTTCCACGTACAAGCACCTCCCTTAAAATCTCTTTATATACGTTACTAGTTATCATTTTTTTTACTGAAAATATATATAGTATTACCACGTCTGCCACTTTTATGCTGCTTGAAATCTATCCTACAGCCCTGGGCTCCACGGAAGACCAGCGCTGTGGCATTATTAAATGTCAGAGCATTATGCTGAGTGGTGTCTACTTGCGGCCACTATATAGCAGCACCCCACCAGTCTAATAATCACTAATTAATAGTCAGTCAGGTAATAGTTAAGTTTCTTTTGTATATTGTGTTTTCTTATTATGATGTGCTGTTATTTTGGCTGGCAATAAATAAATAAAATGATAAATATTAATTGCTTAACATTAGTACAAGTATCTATCTTGTGAGTATCCCACAAATTTGGATTTTAATTTGACAAAAGACGAAACTAATGTTAATGTAATACAGTCAACGTCAAAGATATGTTTAAACTTTAGCACCTTATTCCATTGTTAATAAAGCTAAAAATGTATACAAATCTTTGACGTCGACTGTACAAAATGGTGTCAAAGAAATAGATGCATAGTTGACATGTTAACGCATAAGTATGAACGGGTTGTATCGTGTCGTAGGTAATAAGTACCTGTTCTGGCGGATGGGCGTCGTTCGAGAGCTGCGCCAGTCGCCGGTTGACGTCTGCGATAAACGCCAGTACGCCGTCCGGCTCCTCAGGAGTCCCATGGTCAGGCCATGTCTTCAATAAACCATGAAAATGACATAATACAGAGTCTCTCGAAATGTTGTAGCCCGTCACTGCAGTAGAACGTTTCTCGTTAGTCTGACTTATCAGCCCAAGTTTTTTTTTCTCTCATGTCCTATTCGGATATTGCTCTAAGTAGGTAATAAAATAATTGTGCTACAAGATTAAACACTCGACAAATGAATTGAACAGACACTCCCATTTATTGGTAGATATGATGAACGGAAAAGTCCCCTTCATCCACCCATCGATTCGTCAGACAAACGCGAAACATTCCTCCCGAATGGGAATATATTCCAACACAAGAAGTGATGGTCTAAGGCAACATGTTATATCTAGCAACGGTAGAAATTGTTGCTGGGTCAATGTAATAGTAAGTACTATCCATCTAACACCATACATAACATTAAGGTGGTCGATAGATAGTACTGTTAGGTACATACTTATCAACTCAGCAATGTACAGTCGAGTTCTCCAATATCTATACAGACAACCTTTCAAAAATATCTGTACACAGACTTTATTATTACTGACATAAGACACATGGGTAGATATTTTTGAAAGGTTGTCTGTATAGATATTGGAGAACTCCTGTAAACTCACCACTCGGGATTGTTATATTAGTTATATTTAACTGCCGATATTTAACAGCCGTCATCCCGGTACAATAAACGTCATTGTTGACATATGATGACAAATGTCAAATATTGGATGTAAGGGCATTTTCACTATACGCCACTTGTCACTGTTCATAATTTGACCGTGTAATGCTAATCGGGTTTAGTCGGTTACACTCGTATATCCAGAAAAGGAAATACGCTTTTGACAAGCGTGAAGTGTCAGGTCATTTAGGTTAGAATCAAACGATACTATTAATTACATTTTTTTGACAGCCCTCATCCCGGTACAATAAACGTCAATGACGACATATGATGACATAATTGTCGACCGCTTTAGCCTAGTTGGTAGTGACCCCGCCTACGAAGCAAGAGGTCCTGGGTTCGAATCCCGGTACGGGCATTTATTTGTGTGATGAGCACGAATATTTGTTCGTGAGTCATGGATGTTTTCTATGTATTTAAGTATGTAGGTATTTATCTATATAAGTAGGTATGTTTATCGTCATCTAGTACCCATAGCACAAGTTTTGCTTAGTTTGGGACTAGGTCGATTTGTGTAAGATTGTCCGCAAATATTTATATTATTTTATTTATTATTAAAATGGGATGACAGCTGTCAAATATTGGATGTAAGGGCATTTTCACTTATAAATGTTAGGCCTGCAACACACTGGCGCGGCCTGCGGTGGCGGTCAATAGTAAATTTGACAGCTAATGACATGACAACTTACTGTCTAATTTACTATAGACCGCCAGTGCTGGCCGCGCCAGTGTGATGCAGGCTTAAAAGTCGTTAATTTGACCTGTTAGGAAATAATCCTATTGGTCGGAAGACATCGGAAATTATCGTACCGCGGATGATCCATGGTAACGTATAAACAGTTCACAATGCGTATGCCTGTTGTCAATAGCAACATAAAAGCTTGTTTATTAAGAGACAGAAAACATGGATGATCGGAAATGATCGTAGCTTCCGAAATTTCTCGATGCCTCCCATTTGCGAGTATAACTGTAACTGTAGGTAATTGCCATTGTCAGATGGCAATTGTCAAGTTGGTGGAAAGGGGGCCTGATATAAGAACGTAGGTATTCATACCGTTAACTGGTACTGGTAGATAATTTTAGAGTGTTGTTTTTCATCAGAAACGTCGAATTCTCTTAGAACGTAATTTTCGTAGCATGTTTCTGAGATGGACTTCACCAACAGATCCCCATGATGTTCCTGAAGTCCGGATAGTGGCCAATAGCGTTCACATTTTTTCTGTAAAAAAATAAAAAATATTTATTGCTACCAATTTTCTGGAGTTCGAGTCGTACTTCGTACTTCATTCACCCCTCTGAATTAATTGCGACCTTCAAGTAACAATAGGTACATTAAGTCCAGTGTCCTTTGGCAGAATAAGTAAGTAGATACCTAAATATTTATTTTTTATTACCAGCTTAATGTAGTTTTCTCAAATATGCGAATCGCGTTGCTGCAGTAGCAGCGAAAAATAGAAGTTCCTGATTACTGGGTATCGCAAAATTAAAACCGGCCAAGGGCGTGTAGGACCACGCACAACGAAGGGTTCCATGCCTATTAAAAATGTTATAAAGTATGTACTTTACTTTATTCTAAATATTAATGAACCTTTTAAAAACATATTTTAAATAAGACAAGTCACAGCAAAGAGACAAATTCACGTGCATTTACCTAAAGTTTTCCCACGTTTCGTTGTTTATATATTTATTTACAAGTTTTAAACATGATAAAAATTGTGAATTTAAAAATATCACAAATAAGTAAATTTTCTTCCAATCTCACATGTCGAAGCCACGAACGAAAACTGTACGCGAGCTTTCGTAAATTAAATTATACCTACGCCGCTTTCTTTCCTCACCTTGCCTCGTTCAACTTCATTGGTGATCATAGCTATAACCCTGATATCTTCTTGCCAGACCATTCGCCAGAAATCATCTTTTGTATTTGAAAGACAGCCTTGCGTGACGATATACAACTTGTCTTTAACTGAAAAATATGTAGATATTATACAAAATATATAGTAACTGAAGAGCTTTTTCGTTGCAGGTAGTTTGATAAAGTAATAAGTCCGAGAAATTGTTCATCCTATATTTAATAATATATTTCGCTTAAAAAATACCTGTGTCTCCATATGGGTTGCCATTGATCTCATCCAATTTTATAATGCTCTTGAACTCCATAAGCGCATCATCGGACAGAGATTTTGAAACCAACGGTGTCTTGTAGAATTCATTAGGGGTAATTAAAGCTGTGCAAGAAAATGTTTTTATTAATTCGTATTAGGTATAAACCAATGCAAATCATTAATTTTCCAAATGTTATAGTTATAGTAGGAACACCTCACGTGAATCCTCATCAGGTATGTATCTAATCTACCGCAACATTACACTATGGGTGCATACAACTTACTCAAAAATAATATACTAAGAGCCATTGGACATACCTATTATGTCCAATGGCTGTTATGAGACGGCGCATTATTAAGAGAGGAATTATTAATTCGATACATATTTTTGCATTTGACTGTACCTTGTAACTAGAATGATTAAGTGTAAAGGAATAGTTTACATTGTAGACTGTCCAGGCTCTCGGTGGAGGAGAGGGCGGAGCCCGCCAGCGGGGCTGCGTCGGCGCGCACGCGCACGTAGCTGGCGTTGATATAGTCCGGCCCGCGCTCGCCGCTCCGCCACAGCACCACGCGCGTCTGGTCATCTAAATACACATTCATCAACGTCATACATACATCGTTATAAGAGGTACTAACGCTCCAACGATAATTCTTTACCACGTTATCCGATTAGGATAATTATTTTTTGTTCCAAACAGGTAGGTATGGAATCCTGCAGGAGAAATTAAGGAAACTCACCGAATGCAATAGGCACGCATAGTCGCATACATGTATGTAATACCATTTCGGTATTTTCTATAGTTGGTACATCATGCTTATTCGCACTTGGAAACCACAAATTTGAAGTGGAAATGATGACGGTAACCACTATGCCCTATGGAACTCCACGATGATATAGGCACTTCACGGATTCGTTGTTCAAAGGATATTAAAATCCATTGCGTGTCTTGTAGGACTGTGGACGCTTGCCCTAGACCTGCTATCATCATCTATAGTATAAATGGATACATAACTTACATGGGACTATGTTTTTGTATCTGTTTTTCTGAATATTTTCTGGCCTGTTTCCCTCAATCGTTGTGAACACGTGCCTCTCTTCTAGCATCTTAATCGACTGGAATTCTCCTTCAAATCCATTTTTTTTATCAAGTGTTTGTGAATCTTCAATGTCCTAAAACGAAAAAGGTAACAAATATGAAGAAAAACACTATACCTACTCGTCTAAGGCTTGTTCACGAAATAAAGTAGGTATAGCCATCGAAAACTAAGTCTCCACTGTCACCCAGTCGGTCTAGGTAGTTCAAACCGCAATTAGTTAGATAGCCAGCTGTGTATTTTTTTCTTTTTTATGTGTAGGAATCTAAAATCCATTCATTTTTCCTTAAACGTTTTACTTCTGGCATGATTTAAAACAATGTATACCTGCATACGGTAATTAATAGTCTGACCAACATTATAGCATCGATTATCCATTTGAGTACTTAAAGAAAAAAAAACCGGCCAAGAGCGTGTAGGGTTCCGTAGTTTTTCGTCCGTCACAGTAAGTAAGTGTACCCACTTAAGCGTTAAGAAAAATGGGCTATTTGTTACATTCATTGTGATTTTGTAGAAATTACAGGTACAATAAACGCCTGATTATACGGTTAAATTACAAACTTAGTTCAGAAATTATTTTGTAATTTTTTTCAAAAACTATTCAACCTATCTAGTTCAAAATAATATACCTAGAAAGTTTTTATAAAGTTATACTTTTGAGATTTTTTTCATACTTTTAAAACTGATGGTTTTTTTTACTTCTGAAGCGATTATCTCCGAAAATATTAAGATTATCAAAAAATGATTTTAGCATACCCCTATTTATTTTTAAATACCTATCCAAAAATATATCACACGTTAGGGTTGAAATGAAAAAAAAACACTCCCCACGTTACGTATAGGGGAGGTACCCTAATACATAAAAACCCTTTTTATTTTACCACTTTGTCGGCGTGATTGATATACATATTAGTACCAAATTTCAGCTTTCTAGTGCTAACGGTTACTGAGATTATCCGCGGACGGACGGACAGACAAAGCGAAACTATAAGGGTTCCTAGTCGACTACGGAACCCTAAAAAGAACCTCCAGAGATTTCGATAGTTTAAGCCCAAAAATCAGCTGATATAAATATCCATAACGCCACTCAAAAAATTTCATAGTGAAAACCTGAATTATACAACGGTGGCTACTTTTTTTCGCAAACCAGTCTTAAGTTTAAGTAGCTGAGGAAAGGATTGACTCCAGAAACATTTACAATATTTGAAATTACGGCTTTAACCTGTACTAAACTCATTTCTACTAACACAATGCATGTAAATCGTTACAAGAGCATTTTTAAAAACTGAATTAGATACATGACAAAATGACATGAAATACATGGATTCCCGAAACGTCTTAATTCCTAAGTGTTAGTGATAGATGTGTAATTTGCAGTGTAATATGGTTAATAAAGAATATCATGTTTTTTTTGGACTTTTGATTAAGTCTTTAAAGTTAGGTGTTGTGTAATTTAACTGTATTTTTATATCATATATGCCGACGACCGGTTTGCCTACGAACAACTTGTCTTTAACTGAAAAATACGTAAGCTAGAAGTCCTGGGTCCGAATCGAATCCCGGTAAGGGCATTTATTTGTGTCATATTTATTCCTTGTCATGGATGTTTTCGTTTCAACCGGGAACCAAACGACACCTCTCATTTATTGCCACTGCTAGGACGGCTATGTGAGTACCTGCATTTGAGAGACCTTCCTCTGAATGCGGTGCGCGCGTAGGCGCGTGCCGGACACGGGCTGCAGCAGGCGCAGCTCGTCGCCCGCGCCGGTCACCATGGGGAACGCGCGCAGATGCTCGATCAGCCCCGCCAGCTCCGTGAACTGCTCGCCGCTGCCCACGTCGAACTTTTTGTGCTACACATACAGGTTATTCAATATTTTTTTGTAATCTAAAACATAATTAACTGCGTCTAAACGATATCAAGGAGAACAGTAGTACTATGAGAAACCGGGGTTACATTAGAAAAAATTAGGATAGTTTGTATCCTGGGTACACGCAGACGAAGTCGCGGGCGGAAGCTAGTAATGTATATTTGTAGTAAATTGTTTTGATGTAAGGAAGAAGTATTGGTAGCAAATTCGTTAGCACCTTATATTTAATCAAATATTTTAAATGACCACTAGTGATAAACCTGCATTAAATAAGCGGTCTATGAAAGTTACTAAAAACGTTGTATTTCCGCTAGATCCTTATTATCCTTGTTTGGGCTGAGCGAATTGTATCTAGTATTCAAGGCCAGCACTATTACCTACGGCTATTGTGACGGTAGGTAGTCACGTGGATTACCTACATAATATTAAGTCCTTTTTACACATTATTTCCTTATAATGAAGACGTTGTAGTCTAATTTAGATTCACTTCACGTCCACGAATTTATGCGGGTTTCGCCGTAAGTAGTATGCCGCGGCGTTTTGTTCGACAGTAAATTACAAAATCGATATTATTTGAAAATTACAGCCCTTAAATAATCTCCAGGATAATGATTCTTAATAATTCACACGAAATAGTTTAGTCTATTTAGTCACGAGTTAGTTTATGTCTTAGTTCATGCCGCTGAAATTCCCGTTTTTGGACCTTGTGGAATCAATATCACACAATTATAATTATATGAATTGGAAAAATATTCCTATTTGTTCGTATTTTTATGTGCTCTTAATGTAGTTGATCCTGTACAAACATTTTTTTTTCTAAAAACAAGTATAGCTTATATGTATGTATGCTGGGTTGCCCGGGATCGCGCCCGGGAAATGACGCCCATCGGTGAGGTAGCCGACTTATGTGGGAGGCGGTTCGTGTCCGTTCGGTATGTAATACTATTATACTATTCTGTGCCATCGGTGAGGTAGCCGACTTAGGTGGGAGGTGGTTCGTGTCCGTTCGGTATGTAATACTATTATACTATTCTGTGCCATCGGTGAGGTAGCCGACTTAGGTGGGAGGCGGTTCGTGTCCGTTCGGTATGTAATACTATTATACTATTCTGTGCCATCGGTGAGGTAGCCGACTTAGGTGGGAGGTGGTTCGTGTCCGTTCGGTATGTAATACTATTATACTATTCTGTGCCATCGGTGAGGTAGCCGACTTAGGTGGGAGGCGGTTCGTGTCCGTTCGGTATGTAATACTATTATACTATTCTGTGCCATCGGTGAGGTAGCCGACTTAGGTGGGAGGTGGTTCGTGTCCGTTCGGTATGTAATACTATTATACTATTCTGTGCCATCGGTGAGGTAGCCGACTTAGGTGGGAGGCGGTTCGTGTCCGTTCGGTATGTAATACTATTATACTATTCTGTGCCATCGGTGAGGTAGCCGACTTAGGTGGGAGGCGGTTCGTTCGGTATGTAATACCTACTATTATACTATTCTGTGCCATCGGTGAGGTAGCCGACTTAGGTGGGAGGCGGTTCGTGTCCGTTCGGTATGTAATACTATTATACTATTCTGTGCCATCGGTGAGGTAGCCGACTTAGGTGGGAGGCGGTTCGTGTCCGTTCGGTATGTAATACTATTATACTATTCTGTGCCATCGGTGAGGTAGCCGACTTAGGTGGGAGGCGGTTCGTGTCCGTTCGGTATGTAATACTATTATACTATTCTGTGCCATCGGTGAGGTAGCCGACTTAGGTGGGAGGTGGTTCGTGTCCGTTCGGTATGTAATACTATTATACTATTCTGTGCCATCGGTGAGGTAGCCGACTTAGGTGGGAGGCGGTTCGTGTCCGTTCGGTATGTAATACTATTATACTATTCTGTGCCATCGGTGAGGTAGCCGACTTAGGTGGGAGGCGGTTCGTGTCCGTTCGGTATGTAATACTATTATACTATTCTGTGCCATCGGTGAGGTAGCCGACTTAGGTGGGAGGCGGTTCGTTCGGTATGTAATACCTACTATTATACTATTCTGTGCCATCGGTGAGGTAGCCGACTTAGGTGGGAGGCGGTTCGTGTCCGTTCGGTATGTAATACTATTATACTATTCTGTGCCATCGGTGAGGTAGCCGACTTAGGTGGGAGGCGGTTCGTGTCCGTTCTGTATGTAATACTATTATACTATTCTGTGCCATCGGTGAGGTAGCCGACTTAGGTGGGAGGCGGTTCGTGTCCGTTCGGTATGTAATACTATTATACTATTCTGTGCCATCGGTGAGGTAGCCGACTTAGGTGGGAGGCGGTTCGTTCGGTATGTAATACCTACTATTATACTATTCTGTGCCATCGGTGAGGTAGCCGACTTAGGTGGGAGGCGGTTCGTGTCCGTTCGGTATGTAATACTATTATACTATTCTGTGCCATCGGTGAGGTAGCCGACTTAGGTGGGAGGCGGTTCGTGTCCGTTCGGTATGTAATACTATTATACTATTCTGTGCCATCGGTGAGGTAGCCGACTTAGGTGGGAGGCGGTTCGTGTCCGTTCGGTATGTAATACTATTATACTATTCTGTGCCATCGGTGAGGTAGCCGACTTAGGTGGGAGGCGGTTCGTTCGGTATGTAATACCTACTATTATACTATTCTGTGCCATCGGTGAGGTAGCCGACTTAGGTGGGAGGCGGTTCGTGTCCGTTCGGTATGTAATACTATTATACTATTCTGTGGTATAAGTAACTGTGAGACGTGTTATAAGTGCAGCAAGGAAATAAAGAACTATATTTGTCGTAAGTTGGAGTTTTTATAATACAAGTGCCTAACCTCTTGTAATAGCCCACAACTAGATGCAAGAGAGGCCTTACTTAAGTTTTTTACCTAAATATACACTTGTTTCCATGCGTCACAGGCTTTACTAACACTCCAAGTCTATAGGAATAGACAAAATAATTATGTAGTATAATTATTTGTTAACGTTCTAGGTAGGTACACGAAAATAATGGCACCATCGAAAAGAAGTCAAGAAGAGATTAGACGTAAATTTAAAAGTAAAAAAACTTTAAAAAAAAGTGCTTTTATTTAAATGCGCTAAAAGTAATAAAATAAACTTTTCCTTTAAAACTTTTACTATCAACTTATAACGTCATTTTAGATGATATAAAAGCTTGTCGCGAGATTTACCTGAGTATATACGAGTACCCAAACTTCCTACTTTCCTACTTTATGTTCCTACGTATGGATACACTTCGTAGGTACCTACATGCATAAATGAAACGTCGTACCTAAAGCCTGCAAGTCCTGCAACTTTCTAAACGGTTCGGTATCGTTTATAATTATAACAGATGCTATCATTTCGTGTTTCCGCTAATAATTCAGTGAACCGTAAAAACATAATAAACTAGTTGACACAATGATTCCTAATATCATAATTTTTAATTTATATTTTGGAGAGTTTTGATGAAATTGATTGCTACATTTATTCAAATTACGCCTTAATACGAATTTTGCGCGTATAAGTTCCTATATCAAAATCCATTATTTTTTTATGCTTTATAAAATTAATTAATAATTAATTTTAAATTGGCTTTAATTCTTTGGTGAAGGTCTATCGTACATCGGGTTTACAATAATTATAGATATTGAATATTTATCGCAATCCCGCCATTTTTACGTCACCGACAGACAGCTGACAGACATTGCAGCTAGTATTTCAAGAAAAAGAAATGAAAAATTTAATGTATTCAAATATTCGGAAAATTAATTAATCGTCGCAGTCGAATAAAAACTATCCTAAGCGGAAGCTAGAATAATAATGTACCTAATTTTTTTTAATGTTTTTCTGTTAATGGGAAGCTGAGATCATTCGTTCGTGACAAATTAATGTTTCGAATGATACTGGCTGATTCTTTTTTTAATTCAGAGATTCAGAGATTTATTTAAAGTGTAGACCTATATAAGTATAACAGGTAGGAGACACGGCAATAGAGAGATCTCTCAGGGACGAAGTCTAATGAGAGTTGTTTGGATGTTATATTTATTGCAACTGATATTTATTGCAAGGAACTTCGATAGGGCGATGCACTATGCAGAACACGTCAGATTTGACAGCTGACAGGAGTGGACCAAAACTCTAAACATCCTTTACATTTCTAACATTTTAATTACGTTTTTGAGAATGTTATTATAATCGATTCAATAATCTAGTAAAAATGGCAGTCAAATATGATTTCGAGTATAGGTAAAGTAGGTACCTAAAAGGAACAATTTTTATCGCATACTTTAACTTCTCCAAAGAAGACAAGATGTTGAATTTCGAACATTATTCAGTCATTTTAAAGTTAGTGAACCTAAGACCACCTTTATTAGGTAACTTGAATTTTGAAGTATTGCTGCCTATTATCTTTAGGAATTTCATACGCAGGAATTGTGAATTTAGACTGTATGCAAAGCGAACGGTTTTACATGTTGTTTACGTGATTTTAAAAACATTATTCAATAATTAGTCTTCTTTTGTATGCCGGTATGATTTGGAGCAGCGTGCAAGGCTTGGTAAACGACCTTTCCTGGGGCAGTATCTGGCCTTCGGCGTAAAACAAGATGCCGAATGTTAAATATTCGACAACAGGTTTCACGAGCTGTCGTTACACTCGTAACTATCAATAATCTTGAACGAGCTATGAATCAACTCATGTTAAACGGTAGTACTCCGGATTATAATATCTGACAAAGTTGCCTTGTCCCTTCTCCTTGAGCAGCTTCTCCTTATCCAGCTAATATTGTTTAAAGGTGTAAGTTTGTGCAAAAAGAACGGACCGGATTTTTATGTAACTTTCCATGATGATGATGATGATGCATTTTATCAAGATATAACTTCTTAAGAGTGTTATACAAAGGTTGAATATAGACATTAAAAACTTTTTAACGCAACTTACCTATTCTAGCTTTACGAATGTACGAAGTACCTACTCGTATTTATTTTTTACAAACATACAAAACGTGGAATGGTGTTAGTACCTAACAACCAAAATTAATATTTCAGATATTATCAATATTTAACCAAAAAAAGTTATTTCCGACTTTCTTGATTAATTTCTTTTATTCTGGACTTACGAACTTACGAATCGGTTTATGCATAACGACATAATAAATAATAGTACTTAACGTACGGAAGGTCGTCTAAAAACACAAGCTTGATGGTTTACAAACATGTGGACATTATAATCCCACGGAACCTTTTTAAAACAGCCATTATTTACTTACTATCAGTAGGTAGCTACGTAATTTACTTCGTTTCCAAATCCAGTTCCGATAAAAATAGTTTGTTATAGAAATTTAAATTAATGGAAACGATATCTTTAAATGATGCTCCAATGGTTATGCGCATTGCGCAGTTATAAATAATATTAGCATGTGTAAGCAGTAATACGCAGGTAGTAAACATGTTGGTGCTCGCGAATCCACCTACGTGCGTTGCGTAGAGCTACGTATGAACCTATATGTGTGGCACTAATGATCACACGCTACGTGCTTATAATATTTAAGTAGGTAAATGTTTCGGGCTCAGTAACGAGGAATACAAAGCACTAAACAACATTTGGTAAAGTTACGCCTTGTTTAAGTTTAACCAATTTCCTAATAAGGAAATACTACTAGTTTAAAAAATATATATACGGAGATTTTGTGGGGATATCCCGATTCTGCTGGCACAAAGCAAAAATGAATAGCGATAACATAAAAAAAAAACTTACGATCTTACTTATGATCAACGAGAGACCTCCGTCCGACTAACAATACTTGGCAAACAAATAATAATAGAGTAGGTACCACTACCGAATGAGATGGTAAGTTTACAAATTTCAATAGGAGTGACGAAGAGTCATGTATACGACTATACTACTCTCTCTTGTTTTTGTCAAAGTTTTAATCTTTTTGGATATCAATCAATTACCCACCCAAATCAAATAGGTTGTTGTGGTCAGCCGTTAGCTATACTAAAATAGGTACGTTGTCAATTTAGCTTCCTTGATGGTTTTGGGATTCTAATACCTTATCATCGTTTTTTAATCACACATATATCATTATAATTTCAAATGCAATGGCTACAGTAGCAGTATGTTATCCTATTATCTATTCACAATATATTGCAAGTTGTAACCAACGATAATGAATGCTAAGAAACATACTAAACCTTATTGAAAAAAATATTGCCTACCTACCTACATCTATTATATAATCTGTGCCTACACCGTGTCATAGCTACTCAATAAAATCATATTTTATGGATAATAATATCAAATATTTGTAATATTATTGATTGTGGAGACGCTAAATTTAGCAGGTTCCCTTCATAAGGGACTTCCCAGTTGAAGCATATACCAAATGGGTGGATTGCAAAAAGTTAAAGCGTAGATTAGATTAAGGTTCTTAACTATGTACATTTTTTTTGCAATCCACCCAAATTGTTCCTTAGTTTCCATCACCACGGCTTATGTGGGTACTCTATCTACCAAGTATTCTACGCTCCGTTTCGCAATTAATAAATTTTATCGAAACTCTATTCGATTCCCGTCGTAATATCATGCAACCTGCCGTTGTCCTCATACTTTCTATAAAGTAGAGTTGAACAAAAATAAAAAGATAAATCTTTGTAAGTACCCTCACAGACTATTTCAAATATAACCCAGACTTTGTAAAAAATATCCCACCAAAAACATAAATGTAAAAAAGGAGAGCCAAGTTCAATACAAAAATTATACTTGGCTGTGGGCTTCGGCGCAAAAATAATGGAGATCTAAATGAGTGCCAAGTTATGCAAAATCCAAATATGTATTTATAGGAACAAAATAACATTATGAACAAGTATTAAACTCTATTTCTTTGCTTTATTGAATACCTATAACAATTGCTGTTATTTAAAAAAGTGAGATCTTAAAGTAAGTTAGATTTGACTTGACCAGTTTTCATTACATCAGTCATTTTATAAAGTTATTCAACATATATATATATATTTTACTTCTGATACAAACTGACCAAGTCAAATGTAACTTACTTTAAGATCTCACATTTTTAAATAACAGCAATTGTTATAGGTATTCAATAAAGCAAAGAAATAGAGTTTAATACTTGTTCATAATGTTATTTTGTTCCTATAAATACATATTTGGATTTTGCATAACTTGGCACTCATTTAGATCTCCATTCTTTTTGCGGCGAACTTGGCTCTCCTTTTTTACATTTATGTTTTTGATGGGATATTTTTTACAAAGTCTGGGTTATATTTGAAATAGTCTGTGAGGGTAGTTACAAAGATTTATTTTTTCATTTTTGTTCAACTTTACTTTATAGAAAGTATGAGGACAACGGCAGTTTGCATGATATTGCGACGGGAATCGAATAGTTTCGATAAAATTTCTTAATTGCGAAACGGAGCGTAGAATACTTGGTAGATAGAGTACCCACATAAGCCGTGGTGATGGAAACTAAGACTTGACACGCTAAATACATTTTGTGCAAAAAGGTACAAAATATACGTCGTCGAGGGCTGGCGGATCGGCCGCCGAGGCACTGTTCTTTTGGGTATAAAAACGGACATCCTCTTTTTATTGAAAAATCATATAGTATTTACTAATATAAACCATTTACGACCATTCCAGCGTGCCAAATCGACCTACTTTTTAAGATTTTTTTTTTTGAAAAAGCTGAGTTTTGATAGAATTAATATTTAAAAACCAAAATATTTCCAAAACTATTGGGTTTTACTCCACGAAACTTTGATATACCATTACCCGGATGTAAGATACATTTTTGGAATCTAAATATATATTGGTTGATTAGATAGAACTTTGTAAATTCATTATTGTGTGGTTTTTTCGTTTTATTTTTTAAAATGAGAATCTATTGCTATTTGGATTTGATTTTGTGACAAAATAATTAGGCATTACTTGAAGTTATGTCACGTTTTATTTCAAATCCAAATTCCGTGGGATCTGAGAGTAATTGAAGTCTAAAGTTTTTTCTGATAATTCTGAGGGCCTACCGCGAAACGATTTTCGTTTTCGTTCGTGTATCTCCGTCTCTGTCGCTCGAACTAGCAAGTGCGAAATTAGAAGCAAATATTACTCAAAAGAGTAACTAAAAAGTTGCAAAATATGTGTGGCAGTGGCAAAGGCTCATTTTCAAAACGTCTATAACTATTTTATCCTATAAAATATCATCAAAATTGAGTCATAATGATCGCGGTATAAAGTATACATCTCAAAATTTGAGGCATTCATTTTAGGTTATCATAAAAAAATATAGGTGGAAAGGTATACAACTCACATTTAAAAATTGTCGAGCTTTGCGGATCACAAGCGCAACCTGACGAAGATTCGGGTGCAACTAACCACTGCGGGTGTTAGCATAGGCTCCCCCACCTCAGTATTTACGACTTGTATCTTTTGTCACGCAAAATTTACTACATTGAGTGGTATAAGTCGACTTGTACCTATAATGTTTCACATTTAATCGTGAATATAGATTTAAGTCGATGTATTTTTATAAAGTATTTAATATTGTTGGTGTAAATTGGTACAAGTAAACATCGATTCTTTAACACCCGATTTTTCAAAAGATATAATTGAACTTATCGCTTTCGACACAAATAAAATACAAAATTGTGAAGTATATATCTCTAAATGCACCATTTCGCATTCGCTTTAATATATAATTATGTGTTTTTTTGTTGTTGATAAGACCACAATTTAACTTGGAAAGTTGGAACCCCCCATAAGTCATGTAAATTTTTGCGAGATATACCATTTGACACAATCGTAACTTCCTCGTTTTAAGAGATAACATAGATCCGTTTCCACCAAACAACGCGCTTTTTTCTGAGAATGTTGGTGTATTATCATTAGAGCCACAGAAATGTATCAATTGTTAATAGAATCATGCTTGATATAACAGCTCGTCCAGAAATTATGTGATCATAATTTACATACTATTGTATATTGCTTATTTCTAGTTACATAGGTATACGACATCCAAGCAAAAGGATTTAATGACCCCCACTAAAAAATGCCATTCGCTTACATCGACCGCGGAGGCAGTTTCAAGTCGGTATTACTCATTTACTCCGCTAAGGTGTGGGAGGGTTTCTCGAGCACCACATTGTGAGAATATTACTTTAGTGACTAGCAAAAAACTTGTATTCACTATACAACGCCTAATTCATTGCTGCTTTACGAGTACAATTACTAAGCTTTTTGTTAATTACTAACATACATACAACATAAGTACCTACTGAGTTGTACACAATACCCATGTACTATCGCCCAAGAGTACGGGTTCACACCTCTAGGATCATTTTCGAGCGTTCGCCATGCATGTGCAGACGATTTTTAACAGAAATTGTACCCTTTGGCGATAGTACAGTCAGCATCAAAAGTAACTACGCAATCGAAGACATTAAGAGCTCTTAGTTTCCCTTTTAATAAAGACTTTTGACGTCTTCGTTTGCATAGCTACTTTTGATGCTGACTTTACCTACCAATCCCGAAGAAGGCTTAATCTCCCCTCCGTTGCTAATTTATTACTGAGAACAATGTGTCAATGCATGTACCTATATGTAATATTGCTCGCTGTACCACTTTTGCTGCCACACATTTAACTATGTTCTAGCACAATGAAGGGAGTTGTATCAATACAAATCCAATTTAATCTCAAAAACGCTATCCGAGTGAAGCCACTGATTAGGTACACCAATATAGCAGTAAAGCTCCGCAGGAATTTAATGATGGTGTATGGGGCCGAATGCAATTAAGATGCGCTGGTGATTCTGAGTCATGGCAATTTAGGGTTTTGACGAAAGGAAATGCCTGACCACGGGAATCCCGACGACAAGGATGAATATTTGCATTCGCTTTAGTTATAAGCCTTTGAATGTTGCATAATTTATGGTAAGATGACATCTATTATATAAGTACTCAACCCAATCATGGTATTTTATTTTTTAATCGGAATATTAGTTATATAAAATATATTTTTACATTACGAATTGAAAATTTTCAGATCAGATTATCTGTTAGATTTGACATTTCAGACATATATACCGTATGCAAACGTTTTAAGTAGATATTTACTAATATGGATGATGTCTAACTTTCGTCCCTTGTGTTCCCACTGACTTGTCACATGTTTTGTGATATTATTATATTATAGATAGCATAGCCTGAAAAAAAAATGCATTATGTCTCCAGCTGGCACCACTGTGGCGAGTGTCAAAATCCACCAATAGTGTTTAATCATCATCAATTTGATTGGCGGATTAAAAGCTGCTGTGTAAAAGACCTTTCGCTACAGTACTGCCAGCTAGTGACATAATGCATTCTCATTGTGTCGAAGCTCCAGCTCACCCGCTGCTGGATCAGGACGTGCGCGACGCGGCCGCGCGCGCGCACCGACAGCACGAACTCGCCGGGGTGCGCCCGCGACTCGCGCACCAGGTACGAGCCGTTCTTGCCCTTCTCCATCATCAGCTGCTCTGCCTCCTTAGCCGACATCACTCCGTGAAACCATCTGTAACCAGATTCTAGTATTTATTTTACGGACAGCAAAATAACTAGTAATAGAGTCTGGCTAACCAAATTTTACCCAAACTTTGGGAGGGAAATTCAAAAAATCTTGGGCTGGTCACACTTTGTGTAGTAGGAATTATAGTTTTGATACTAGAAAATATTTTTGATTTTCTGTGCACACGTGAGGTACCTAAAAATAAGTTAAATATACGTTGACGTGCACTCAAAGTCAGCTCACATAATTTATATCATTATATATATAGTACAGCCAACGACAAAAGCATATGTTTACACTTTCTCACCATAAGTACGAGTATATTATTGTAGCATGGCGAAAAATGAAATATAGTGTAAATAAGACAGCTCGATAATAAGTACTATGCCAAATATCAATTCAATCGGAAACTGCGGAGTGGGTCAAGTTCACCTTACTACATTTGCATGTTTCTTTCTTGCTTGCTTGCTTACAGGCAACACCGGAATTGGTAAAACCACGTGAAACTACTATTCACGTACCTAATCAAAGTTATAGGCAAATGTTAGAACTAGTACATATAAAGTATCAAAATATTTATGCAGCACCAAACCAACCTACTAGTTGTTTACGACTTGTAAACATTACAGTTTTTCGTTATATACTACGCTTCACGTCGGGTTCTCACACTATCGTAATAGGCTTGTGACCTTCGATTTTTTTATGATGCCGTTCGAACCAGTTTTCGGAGAGGAACAAATGTTTGTATGGGAGCAACTACAATTAAACAACATAAATACCCAAAAAATTGAGTTAAAGACGGACCTCGCTGGCGGCAGCTGAAACGCTTCATACTGATTGACTCAAAAGTATGACGTCACACGTTGCTATATTTGAACTAAGCATTGTAGGAAAATCAAGTAAATGGCTGTTTCGGTCGCAAAATACTGCGTTTAGGTCCATAGTTGTTGTACAATTTTGTTTCTATAGAAGCGTAAGGATTCTATTGGTAGCTTCAAATTTACTCTTGGACAATTCAAAAAAAAACATATTTTTTCTAAACTTTCAAGGTCCATATCTTTTTATGATTTTCATTATAATTTGTAATTTATACTTTATTACAATAATTTGATGGGTTACTATCCATTTACCAACACTACGTTATCAATTTTAACATGAGGTCACAAGCCCATTATTTACGAGCTTAAACAATAGTTAGCGGACCACACTCGGTATATAGTCATTGTTAATATTATTTAAAATAAAACATTATTATTATAAAAAAAGAAATGGCAGCCTCGAAGGCCTTTGCCAGAGTCAGTAGGTGTATAAATGAACTACAAAATAACGAATTATCAAAAAAATTGTTGCAAGCTGTTCGGTTTTTCAAGAGAATTTCCAAGAGCCAAAATAAAACATAAACCGTGAACCATTTGAATGAATGACATAAATTGATAACTGACTTTTAGCCTTTTTTTTAATCACTTGCTAGTTCAAGCGACAAAGAGGGAGATACACGAACGAAAACGAATATCGTTTCGCGGTAGGCCCTCAGACTATAGCAGTTCAATGCATAGATACATATTCTTTACTTATACTACTTACTCAGCAATGGTAAACTTAGATAGGTAATAGCGTACGAGTACATTTATAATTTGGAAGATAATTTTTAAACTTTAAAATTATTCATGTCTATTTCATTACTATAGTCAACTTTGCGGCAATGTAGTTATTTGATAGACTTGATAAAATACAATTGTTTAATGTTTATAGTAATTAATAACAAAAATTTCTCCGTAAGACAACGGTTTGACATATCGTCCTAAAACATGCAAGTACAGATAATGAGCACATAATATAGCTATATATTTATTTTGATCTAGGTATAGTAATTATAAAGAGGTAAAGTTTGTGTGTTTGTATGTAAAGGGTAATCTTCATAACTAGCGACAAATTTTACGCAATTGGGACATTTTGTTCCTAACGTGGCATCTCTTTGCCGAGGCATGTATACATGTAGGTATTACAGATGTAGTGCATAATTAGTCTCCATCGTGTTTTATAGGAAAAGTTCGTATTTATCGTGCTCTCTTAATTAGCTTCAGTACCCATCATATCACGTAGGGGTAGGTCGCATTCAGCAGCCAATATATACTTATATATAAATATATATATATATATATATATAATACGCAATTCAAATATTCGCTGTAGTTTTGGTTACATACGGTTTACGTACCTATATAACGTTTGTATTATCATGCCGAAACTTCAAAATAAAAGAAAACGCTTAGGTCCTCCAGTCCAGGAAATTATATTTCACATAATATACCTGTATTCTCAATATTTTGGCAAAGTTCAACAACGAACTCGGTCAACAATAAGAAAACTAATAAACAAGGAAGAAGAAAACAAGAAAAATAAAAATTCAAATCCAAATAATTAATCCGATCAACCAAGACCCAAAATTGGCAAATATTTGCAAAAAATTGTGTAGTCTGGATTAATATTTTTTATAATAGGGTTGAACCCCAGGTATACATACTAAAAGTCTAAAAGTCCCCAGCCAAGGGCCGCTTGCTGTAGACGAGGTGGGGGGATAGGTCCCATATTTTAGTTTTTCTTAAATATTTCAAAAACTAAGCGTCGTAGGATAAAAAAAACTGTAAACGTACTGTAAGCTTAATAAATTTCTTACAAAATTAAATATTAATTGTATTTTTATGACAAATACAAAAGGAAATGCAATGGGTATAAACGTGATACAAATTGAAAACAAGATATTATTGCCTTAAAAATTAATGTTTATTATTCCGTTGAGTTAAATGTTAAGTTAAATAGACCGTCTGTAATCAATCTGTGTAAGCGGTCTTCGTTAAAAAAATTCGAATAGGTACAGTCAGCATAATAAACATGTATACACTTTTCGACCTTATATCTAGGTAATAAGGTCATAGAATGTATACATGTTTATGATGCTGACTGTACATGCAAAGTTTGACAAGTATGGAATGACAGCTGCCGGCGCCATATTAAGTGTCATTTTTTTCGCTGTATAATCATACTAGATTAATCCTCTGGACTTTGGAACGTACGTACATGGTATGTTGTATATGTATTACTAAAACATGTTCGCTTTTGGCGTTTCGCCGGCCGCAACCGCGGCACGCTCGCTTCGCTCGCTCGCCTCGCGCGCTGTATGCTGGTCGCAGTTCTACCTAAGACTCCTCCTCGCTTCGCTCGTCGGGTTAGGCTCGTAAAACACACTTTCCCGAAATGTGCACTTTCTGTAAAAGTGCATTTTTTTTAGAATGATCATTTTTCCGTTTGTCAATAGGTACACTTTCCCAGAATGTGCACTTTCGCAGAAGGTATATTTTCCCGGAAAGTACACTTTAAGGGTAGGGGTGTAAACGCCTAGCATATGTGGATTGCCTCGCCTACGTCACACTCACACACGCATACGACAAATCTGCAGCGCCGAAGATCCCGCTTTAACGACTAAATGTGTATCTTTTGAGAAAGTGCCCTAAATGGGAAAGTGTACATTTTGGGAAAGCGTGCGTTTTGGAAAAGTGCACTGTTTGAAAAAATGCACATTTTGGGAAAGTTTCCAAATTGGGAAAGTGCATATTTTGGGAGTGTACGTTTTGCGGAAAATGCACCTTTGCAGAAAGTGCACATTTCGGGAAAGTGTGTTTTACGAGCCTAACCCCGCTCGTCGTCGTACCTAACTGACCTTCCTTAAAAAAGATTATGCTATAAGTTGAGTGTGTGAAGCGACTATTTTAACAAATCTTTTTTGAATATATTATTTGGCAAAGGAAAGTGAACGATTATGCCAAATGATAATTTGACCAAATGAATAAAATGCGATATGTAAATGTGCTAAAGATTCGCTTGGGAAATGAAACTACTGCAATAAGCTATTTGGGAAGTAAAATTTGGTAAAAAATATTTTGCCTTAACGGCAGTACATACACCAAAAATAACCAATACTAACGGTTCTACAAACAGAGTTTTGTTAGATATTCTTCAGCTCCTTGTACTGTCTGTAACTGTCTCGGGTGACTGTACCCATTACCCAATTGCACACTTGGCATGATGTGTTTTTAAAACTTATTGGAGCCGAGCCACCTCCAAATAAATCTGACTTCCGTTGAAAACAAAGCGCCATAGAACTGCAAATTAGAAGCACCGCACGAAATTGTTATTGATTTACGCTTTTGCGTCCTAACAATGCTGCAATAAAACGTGAATTAACAGACAGGTAGGTGCTACTACCTACTTACTTCTACGTAGGTTTGTATCTATTATGTGTAAGGACACCACTGAGCATTGTAATTCTATTTGAATAACTACCTAAGTGTACTTTTGATTCATCCTTACTTATATTTGAAAGTAGTTTCGTCTGCGTATAATAACTAAGTTTATCATTTATTTGCGCTAGGTACCTTTTAATTAAAGTAGGTAGGTACCAAAAACTAAAACAAAACATACCTAACGTCACGTTAGTTATAAGCATCTGCGAAGCAGACACCTACCGGACGGAAGCACAGCTTCAATCATTTTACGTTTCTCACAAGTTAATCGTCTAATTCGGTTTATTTTTTTACTGTATTTTTATAGCCTATATTGTGTTCCACTGCTGGGCAAAGGCCTCCCCTTTTTGCCGCCTCTCGTCTCTGTGCTAATATTTGACAATCCGTACAAAAGGTGTTAAAGTCGTTAATTCTGTTTCATATGTAAAAAAAAACCTTTTCATTTCTCATACTCTGAAAGTGGGTCATTGTTTATCTGAATAGGGGGTTGAAAGTGACGCATGTCGCCCCTAGGGCTGAAAAGGAATAAAAAAAAACAATGACCAATGGCAGAAACCTAAACTGCCACACTTTGTTAAACTGTATTGATTTTTTGATGTTTATTGTTAGTTATTACGGTAACGTTATCTAAAAAGTTGTAATTTAAGGCAATTAAAATTATTAAAGCCAAGTAGAAAAGTAATACCTAAATACATTTAATACAATATTTGTATAATGCATTCAATTTATTTAAGCGCGGCGCGGCGCAAAAATGGTCCACATACAAAGACTACCTATTTAAAGTTGGTCTACACTTGTTGAGCAACGGCAAAACCTATACAGCCGCATTTCAAAAAAAACATACTACTACTACAAAAAACCATACTAGGGAAGGGATGTCCCACAAAATATACAATAAGCTTCCACAGATTATCCTTGCAAATAATGGAAATGATGTAGATTTTAACAAGAGTTTAAAGATATTTCTTGTATGGCTTATAAAATAAATGAGATTAAAAAAAAAAAAGATATTTCTTACGGAAAAAGCATATTATTGGGTAACAGAATTTTTGACTGATGTATTTGATAAATATTGACATACCCTACACTCTTTACTTAACTTTGTTTATTTAATATCTATTTGACCTATTTCGTTGAATTGTTTTTGTGAATCTTTTATTTTATTTTAATTATTAATTATTATAATGTTTTAATGTAAATTCTAATGAACATTTTAAACATGTTCCGACCAATATATTTGTATGCCGGCTAATGAAATACCTTATACTTACCTACCTACGTTGGACAAATAAAATCTTTGAATCTTCAATTCTTCTTCAATATGTGGTCTTGAATGACTACTTATATTTTTTAGTATTGTTTTTTTTTGATGTTGAATTTCCTGTGTTGTTTATTCCTATTATTCTAAATGAAAAGTAGAGTGTTTAACTCGAATGAAAGCCACTCATTTCAGTCTCGCACTATTGGCGCTCTCACTTCGTACGAGCGCCAAAATATCTCGACTGAAATGGGTGGCTTTCAGCCCTTGGTTAACAACCTACTATTGTGAATTGTTATGAGTTGAAGGTTTCAATAATTGAGGCAGTCGGTGTATCGTCTCAAACGACTTTCCAATTTTAAGGATATTCAAAAATGCAGTGCAGTTTTGAACATTTATATTTGCATACCCAAATACGAAACTACCTCAAAAATTACTCACCTTCATAAGGGATTAATTTTCTAACATTTGGTGTTAAATGTTACCGTTTTCATAAATAGTTAATACCTACCTATTTTGTATGTTTCAGTTTCGAATTAAGCAGGCATCTACGCTAAGCTATTCAACCTTCCTACTGACATTCTCTTACGGAGCAAGGATTCTGTCCTTTTTTTCTGCGTCTCTTAGGTATGATCGTCTGCAACAACATAAATACGATTTGTATTCAATATCGATGTTCCATTCGGCGGTGGAAGCGGGAAACGCCGTGACCGTGACTGCAGCGGCCTCGGTCTCAATGCTCGAGATGTTTTCGGCGCTGCCCACCTCTACCTTTATTAGGAAGTGACCATTGTAGGCACTTCTGTTTTTTGACTATTAAGATAACGAACCCTCAACACGCGAGTTGAACTCGCACTTGTCCGGTTTTTTTAAATTAAAATGTCTTCTTTCAGTAAAGTGTTCCATCTACGATATTCAAGGTACTTTCCCTCCATGTGGCATAGCCGTGGGACGCCCTGGCCCTGTATAACAACAAAACTACGGTGATACAGGGGACTGATTTTTGACTTTCGAGCGCTCGACTCTTTTACTCGAAAACTGTCAAAAATAACGAATTACGAATAAATTTGAAATATCGATAGAAAAATGAAAAACGAGTAGTGTTAACCACTCATATTCAATTATATCGGTAAAAAGTAAGTGCACTCAAATTTGACACCACAAAAATCGGCCCCCCAGACACAGAATAAGTAATAGTACAGTCGCCATCAGATATATCGGAGCGGCGAAAGCGCTCACAAATATCTGAACACGTCTCTATTGTCGAGGCATTAGAGACGTGTTCAAATATTTGTGAGCGCTTTCGCCGCTCTGATATATCTGATGGCGACTGTACCCCCAGATACAATTGAAACATCGAAACAGAATAAATACTTAAGCAACGGTAATGCATGCTCAAAAATTTATAAAAACAGTTTAGTAGATAAGCTACTCTACTACATTGCTCCGTAGCGTTTGTAGTTTGTTTGCGTTGTAGATTTATTTATAGCCAACATTGTAGATATCTACATTGTTACAATTCAAATAATTAAAACTAGACTGTAACAACATACTCTACTTAAAGTTTATGCTTAACATCACACTAAGAGTTGGGGCTGGTTTCATGGACTATTCTCTGCTCAGGGGTATTACGATAAAGCTGTTATACGTACTCTGTCATCGGTAAAACCGTCCGTCACCTCGTCGTCAGAAATACCTAGCATAGACGCGACGACATTATCATGTCATAGGACCACTTATGTTTGCATGCGTCCGATGTAGGTACTTGATGTGTATACTCACAAATCTTGTTGTTAACGTGGTCAAAGAAGGTAAGTATGTTATTCATCACATATAACAGGAACTATTCTTACTTAAAAACAGATTTGACCAAAGTTTATCTTTGAACTAGTATTTTTTAACACAGGTATCTACAGATACCTAACATAAATAGGTAGGTATTTTTATGCGTAGTTTGATCAAAAAAAAACTGTGTTAGTCAAAGTGTGTTGTTTTTTGCAATCAGATTTCTGACTGTATGAAAAATAGTTACACTGTGTAATATGCTATTTTTAACCGACTTCAAAAAAGGAGGAGGTTATATGTTCCACTGTATCTTATGTATGCTCGCCCATTTTTCCGTCAACTGACCGATTTTAAAAATATTTTTTTTATTCAAAAATGTATACTCCCGAGATGGTCCCATTGTCAAAAAGTCAGGATCTGATGATGGGGTCCTAGGGAAATCGAGGGCAACCCTCAAATTGTACAAGCACGTATTACGTGTTTCATGTAGGTCACGTATTTGCGTCTGGTAGTCATCACTACATGTTGGTGGGCTGATGATGGAAGGTACACCTCTCAAAGGTTAGGTGTTGGAGGATATTTTTTGAAATTTTATAGGTAAGTATAGACCTTTAATCGCATTCTTTCAAGTTATTCAGGTGAGCACAAGTCAGGATCTGATGATAGGATCCCAGCGAAATCGAAGCCAACCCTCAAATTTTATAGGCACGCATGTAGTGACTTCGGTATTTTCTATTAATTATCACTCAATATTATACATTGTAGGTACTTAAAATAAACAAAATATATTACCAACAGACAAAATTTTAACTATTCTATTATAACTCGTATATTTACCCTCGGAAATCGCAATTTTGGTGAAGTGGAACTGGTGACCACAGATGACTTATGGAACTGCTCAAGGATGTAAAGTACTTCGAAGATTCTGCCATGATTCCTTTGAAGTAGCACTAGCAACTAATGACGTGTCAATTCTGAGATCCTTAAGGAATCGACGGAACTCCTCAAATATTATAAGCCCACATATAGCGACTTGGAATTTTCTATAATAATCGACGCATTTGCAAGAAAGCAGTTCATGTGGTAAATTGGAAAACAAATGTGGAAATTTTCATGTAGACACATAGATATGTGGCTTGGCGAAGAACTGAATTGAAGTCGGTTTAAACTTTGTTTTTAAAGTAATTTATGTCACCACTTAATGGACGCATCAAAATCGCAACGTATCTTTAGGCACCTACCAACATAACCACCGCGTCAGCGCTCTACCGAATGTGCGCGTAACGGATTATTGAAAAAAAAAATAAAAGTCAAGCTTTTTGTTCAACACTCCGAAACATTTGCCATTTGTTTTTGGGGATATGGAATAGTTATGTTTTTACTGTTTGTAGGTTATAGGTAGGTAATGTATTTTATGTTTCTTTTTATTTCATAAACTGTCCCTTAACTTAGATATGTATAGGTACATTATTTTGTTCTGGTGACCCATTCAGCGAGGAAACGCAGCCAGCCTTTTGGGCACCCTACCAAATGGTATTGATCTAGAGGATATATGTAAATATAGTGTAGACCCCATAGGTTAAGTTAGTTTAATTAATTTTTGTAGTTTAATAGACACATTTGTAATATATTGTATAATATTTTTATCTTAATAAAGTCCACGGAAAGTACCCTTTTGTTGTTATTTAGCGACTTACTTTTCCGAATTGGTAGAGCAAGTGCATGAAGCTGTTTACATTCGTAGGTGTTGTATTCATACAGTGTGATTATTTCGAGCTAACTGTAAAGTTAGCTCAAAATAATCACAGTAAAAATGGTTTTAATCATTTCGATTTCAAAAACCCTAACGTAAATTGATTGGAGTTAAAATTGTGCCTATCTGCATGTGCCGGATAGACAGTAGCACTACACCGATTATTGTTTCATACCTTGGTTGTTTGGTCGATAGCGTTTTATGAAACACTGTCGAGTATTTATTAAATATCTAATTTTTCGGTAATCATCGAACGTGTACAACTCATTCATAAGTACTCTACTTACAATTATTACAGAAAAATATTCGCAGGGCGGTTTAGAAACATAACGACGAACTTGATTGCGCAGCTTTATAGACTTATTTATAGGCAACACAGGTTTAATACATATACACATACAATGTGACACTTTGACAAGATAGTTCACATCTTTACTTATATGCTCAGGAATGTACGGCAAATAGGGGTATAGATTCAAATTATGACTCCAAAAGAAAAAAGGCAAAAATATATGCCTAGTGACGAAAATCCCATTCAGATATCTCAAAAAATGACGAGGCTACAACCGTTTTAATATTGCTTGTTAGAGAGAAAACGCTCGGGCATCCTGACGTCACGATCCCCGAGCATCATAGTAAATGACAATCGTTTCATATGAAGGTGAGTTTTCAGAAAAGGGACAGAATATACCGCCTCTTAAAACTTTTCACATATAACTTTGTGATTATTTAATTCCCTGCTTTACTTTTTTCTTCATTTGAAAAGTCATCAATGTCATCATTATTGGTTATTTTATTTTGTACAATAATTATCAAGGTGGTGAGGCCCTTCTTTACTAAATATTACATTAACGATGCAATAAGTTACCCATGATTAATTTCACATTCATTTAATAACAAGATATCTAGAAGAGCGAATTACCGTATCTTACGTACGGTACCTTGTATATATTTTCTAATTTATACGTATATATTAATGTTATGAGATTGTCGGCCTTTGAGATATAAATACAATAGCCACAAAATTAAATTATGCCTGGCCTAATGCTTCTAGGCACAATGCGAAATAGAGATAGAGCTGCCCCGTATTTATCTACCCCCGTAAACACTGTTTTAATGGTCATTACGTCTTTTGAGACGTTAAATTATCTATCGTAACTTTTCGTCGTTATTTTTTATCTATCTTCAGTATTGCAAACCAATGTTAGGGAACGGATCTCAGTTTAAAATATAGTTCGAAGGTAACCTATTAGGATTACATAGCATAAAAAAAAATTAAGTTACCTTTTGAGCATAAAAGCCTTGCTAAGTTCCTTGAGTACCGTGGAGACTATAGCGCTGGCCGCGGGCACGGCCAGCACCGACGCATCCATGCACGCCGCCAGCGCCGCCGGCGCCAGTACCCCAACCCTACTCAATCTTGGCGGATCCTTTGACATTACTCTAGATTTATATCTACTAGCTTATACAGTGATCCCGTGATTGACGCGCGCGACCGTAACCGCCGAGCGATCCGCTTCGCACGCTGTTTGGAACTCAAGTGGCCTCTGCTCTGCGCGCACGTACAACTCACGCGGGCCGTATTAACGACATTGTTGACGTGACGTTGATCTGTTTTCATGTCCATGATCAGCGGCGCTACCACGAACTTCGAAACTCGAAGTTCGTATATTTATCTGCATCCCTGTCACTCGAGTAATGTAAGTTTGTGCGATAGAGATTGAGATACCCGAACATCGAATTTCGAAATTCGTGGTTATAGCTCTGTTCAAGCCACCCTTGCGTCGTTAATGCTCCCGAAGGATAAACTTGCTTATTCGATTCGAGTTATATGTATGTAGATAATACTGAGACAAATAAGTTACCTGAAGGTAAATTCTCACCTACCTCAGCACCTTCGTATGTTTATTTGTATAAGTATCTTTATAGGTCTCTTGCATTTAGTCCAAGAATAAATAATAGTACCTACTACTTACATGCGTGGACTGTTCGAATAGGCATTTGTTTGTGTTACAGACTTTAAAATAAGTATATTACCTATGTCTTTTATGTTATATATGCAGCAGAACTATGTAAGGTAACCGATGTAACCTTCCGAATCGCTAAACTTAAGTGTCAGTGGGCGGAGGGGGGGGACGACGACGACGACGACGACGACTTTGCACGCAGAACTAATGGCCGTTGAGGCGGAAAGGTTCTTGAGTGGCGACCACGTATCGGAAACCGCAGCGTGGGTGAACACAAGGTGGGCTGATGACCTGGTAAAGGTCGCGGGTGGCGCAGGACCGGTCACTTTGGTGTGTGCCAAAGAGTGCATTGGCCTCCTCTTTGGGGGAGGCCAATGTCCAGCGATGGGCGTCTTTCGACTATATAATGTTTTAAATTCGAAAGTTTGAATGTTTAGATGTTTGTTACTCAATCAGGATTAAACGGCTCAACCGATTTGGATGAAATTTTGCACAAAAATAGTTTATGGCCTTGATTAAAATATAGGACAGTTTTTATCCCGGGTCCACGCAGACGAAGTCGTGGGCGGAAGCTAGTAAAGTATAAATTGAACTGAAAAACAGATTGTAGGTGTAGGTGTTGGTAGGTTTGTAATAAGGTCGTGTGTAAAAAGCCATTAAGTACCATCCTCGACTTTATATCGATCCGAAATCAAGATTGACATTAAGTAAAATTACATAATAGTATCAGGTTATTGAATACAATACAATATAAAAACTCTTTATTGCACACCTCACACAAACAAAGCAGTTACAGAGAGAAACAATACAATAACATGAATCTTACTTCGTAGTAGGTATTTCTTTTTTTTTGTTCTTGTAAATACGTAGTTTTAATTGTTTTACTTTTGATTACTTCTTATAGACATATCGTCAGTACTTTGAAAAATTCTCGTATCTGAAAATCATCAAGTTTGTAGGAGGAACATAAATCAGCTTGTAAATTATTGTGATTGAACAAATAAGTTCTTGTTAGTTACAAGTAATACATTGATAACAAGTCATTAATTTCACAAATATTTTAATAACTTAAGTACGCAAACACTTTTTAATTGTTAAATTTACTGTTATTCGTAAGATACAAGATTTATTTACTAGTAACGTCTGAAAGTTGTTGAAGTACCTACTATCATTTCGCTATTATTATTGCACAAAATGAAACCAAATGTAGTTATGTTTTTCTTATTATTATAATTGAATTAACTAAATGGACTGAAATTTTAGAGTAACAATAGATATTAACTTAAATAACATCGGGTTTTAGTAAAATAAACTGCTTATTGACCTAAAAAAAAACAAATAAGTCTAAGTTATTGTTTTTTAACTATTTTTTATTAATTATATTATATTAGTCTTACTTAGTGTTTTTTAACTATGACCAAATCAAAGACATTAATGTACGTATAGATGACGAAAAATAATTCGGGTCGATTTGTCTTTTCGGCTATAAGACACATCAGCTCAAAATATATTTCGAATTTTCTTCCAAATACCTAATAATTCTAATCTAATAATTGGGAATAATAATAGGTTAGATATATGGAAGAAAAGACGAAATATATTTCGAGCCGATGTGTCTTATAGCCGATAAAACACAAGTAAAATATATAGGTAGGTACTTATTAAAAAAATATGCTAACATATTATTTATATGTTAGGTACTACATAATAGGTACGGAGTTATAGATACATGTTTTTCAGTATGAACTCGTGCAACCGTGACGCCTTCGCCATGGCGGCGTGATGGGAATCCGTAATGGGCCAAGAAAGGACAGCACGCGTTAACTTAGGCTGCGCGGAGTCATCTGCCGCAAGAAGGTCGCTAACAACCGCAGGAGTCACGTATTCATTGGGTAAGTACATAATGTACAACGTACACACATTACACACACACTACGTATAAATAACGTGATAGTCGCCGTTTTGTTTCAGTAATTTAACTATACTTATATGATAGCGTTATCATGATTTATACGCTTTACTTATATATAAATTAATTTACAAAGTTCTGTTCCATATCATGCAACTGCTGCTAAGAGTGCAAACCGATGATGACGAAAAAAATATTCCGAATTGGCACGTGCAGCACCTACCTAAATTTATCTACCTAATTCCATTCTGAATACGTTAAGAGGCAATGCGTGCTTACAGCAAATACTAATAGCTATGATAACTTATAAATCTTATAATACTGAAATCTAGAGTGTTAGAAATGAGAATGTAGACTATTTTATGAGGTAATAAGCAGTGATCGGATTTTACGGTGCAACACGGCGGGATATTGAGTAGAAAAATGAATATGGACATGACCAAAATCCCGACGTCTAGTTTAAAAATGGTTATTTTAACTAAAAACCGATTAAAGAAATCTAAGAATGATTTGGAAATACCTATTCAACAAAACCCCACATGACATAGTTCGTAGAATTTTATTTTTATTTTTTACAGTATGGCGTCTGGTGGCCCCCATTTTGAATTTTAAATTATATTTCTAATTAACTAGGCCGCTTAGGCTATTTGGCAGATCAGTTTTAAACAGATTTATTTTGCAAACTTTTATGTATAGTGAAATTAATTTATATCAATTGTTAAAATTTTATTGAATTTTATTTCATGTAATATAATCAGAATCATTGTCCTCCAAAAACAAATGTAAGTAACTAGTAAGTCCCGGAATCCCGGAGCATATCCATATTAACATAATATTTGGGGTCATTCACTCCGTGTTGCACCGAGAAATCCGATCATTGGTAATAAGGGTTAGCTTTGATGTCTAAATGCTATATACCTACTTATGTTACTACTAAGTTTGTTTTTAACTATTAATACTTCCTCAGTCTTCGGCTAAGGCTCCGTTGTTTCAAACAGTCGGTCATCGTAAGTGACAATCGTGAAATCTGAGTCTGAGAAGTTTGACAGCTCTCTGAGATGACAGCTGCCGGCGCCATATTTATCGTCTACCGGTCAGTGAAGTGTGGTCAATGCAACTCCTGTTTAAGTACTTTCCTCCAAGTCTTTTTCTTCGCGAGAAATGTGGAACAAGCCCGCTCTCCCCGTCAACTGCCCTAGCTGTCGCTGGGTATATCTGGCGGGCATGGAACTCCGTTCGCCCGTTTGGTTCTGTTGCCGTTGAGCCAACCAATAGTAATATGTTATTGGATCGCGAGGACCCCAGTGTCTTGACGGTACGAACGAAGATTTTATTTTCTGAAAAAATACATTTACCTACATGAAAACGATTGCTTTGATTCTAGACTTTTTTCCATACATCTACTGTCTATATACATTCCTATTGTAAACTACAGTGAAATTATTGGGTAACATTCTGTGAGATATTAAAATAAGAATGTTGGGTTTGAGTGATTATCGCGAAACCTTCGGCCCTACGTGATGGATGAGAATTAAGAACCAAAATTAGTCTAAAGCGGAACACTAATGCCATCACTCGGTATCTGTCAGTTTCACATAGGCAGTTTTTTTTAAAGTTAAACACTCATTCATCAGTTGTAGTGAGTCATATGCGTAACCTAATGAAGGTCTCGATGTCTTCTGGTCTGCAGGTATCATATAATAGACAAGGTTTTATCCTCAGTACTCAGTAAGACGGAACTTGCTTCAGGAAAAGTACGCATATTCGTGATAAGAATCTTGAAATAACAACGTTAAATCAGTGCAACATAACTAATTAGATACCTACGTATCTAAGACACAACTCATATTTTTTGCCTAGTTATCAGTATTAAACTTTATAGCTTACCCCTATGAAATCGAATTGAACCTGCTTTGCAACAGATGTCACAGCTAAAGCAAAGAAAACGATGACAGCAACCGATGCAGTAGCTACGACAGTGATCGCTCGCCACGGAGTTTCCATCCAATTTTCAGTTTCCAGTAATATCGCCACCAGCCACCACGTTGTAAGGGGTATTACAATGGAGGGCGCGGCGAACCAGCCCCACACCCACGGTTTTCCTAATGTCTGCCCCGTCAGGAACTCCACGTCTCCAACCAAAGGCTTCCAACCTGCAGTTAAGACAATACGATTAAATAATTAAGATACGTCATCTGTTTCAATTGTACTTAGACCTGATAATCCATCAGTTTTAGTTAACCCTTCCCCATCGTCGGTGCCGAATAAAACTATGAAAATATTAGAATTTAAAAAAGTACCGTAAATAAATATGAAAGCAACAATCTCCAAAACTGTTGCTATGCAGATGAGAAGTGGAACAGCAGTGTTTTCTAACACTGATAACGCTGGTAGTCCTGCTATCAGCACCCCTAACGCTGCCGCCGCGCCGAAAAAGGAGCTCGTGAATGACATTAAACGCCACCCCTGGCCGCCCACTCGACGGAACCGATCGTATAGTGGAAACAGGAGTACTAACTAAAAACAAGTGCAGACAGGTAGACATCAGTGTTAGATACAACATTTTAAATAGGTAAAAGTATCTTGTACATAGTTGTTGTTGGGTATTTATGAAGTAGAATACCGAATTACCATCGTAATGATTCCTGAGAAGAATAACGAGGCGTACACAAGAAGTGGCCAAATAGTATCGAGGTTATGATGCTCGGCGACCTTATACATTTGCACGAGCACAGCCAGCTCGGACTCGTCCCGCGCCTCGTCGCCGGCCACGCTGAACCAGAACACCGCGCCGAACCAGCTAAATATTATATTTGCCCCGACCAGCAACAACGATGTTCTGAAAAAGAAACAGTTATTATAATAGTAGGTAACAAAACAGCCGCATGAATGCCCCTTATCCAGGATTACAGTTTGGCGTTTTTCCGAGCTTTCGCAACCAACATGACCATTAAAAGGTAGAGCATGTACAGTAAGAGAAATGTATTCACGTACCACCGTAGAGCCCTGTCGCAATTGACAGGCCGCCATCACTCAAACTACTACACTGGTACATACGTGAATACATTTCCCTTACTGTACAATATGTGTACAACCACAACCACAACCACACCACAGCCACAACAACTTATGATGTGTACCTACAACCCTTTTGTAAATTGGTCATGTACCTAACTAAGTATTCTTACAAATGCAATATTATAACAACCGCTAAAAATACATAATATGATGAATTATACTCGTTGGTGTAATAGGTAATCAATATTTGCCTTACCGCTGGACATTAGTGCTTGAATACATAGCGGCACCGGACGATATAAGGAAGCCACCTGCTATTTGCGACGACAAAAGAGCTTGAATAACCGCGCTATGCCATAATTTAGACTCCGAATAATGATGCCAGTCATGTTGCCTTTGTATAGTTGTTAAATTGCTTTGACTGCCAATGCAACCGGCCACCACAGTCATAAGTAACAATACTAGAGGTCCCATAGCGTATAAAATCCGTTTCATCAACTTTACAGGATTGTAAAATCTGAAAATGAATAAACGAGTAAAATTATTAAGCATCTGGCTAATTTATAGTCAGTAATAGTTATTTACAGTACACATGGTGTTACTTTTCCGCACTAGTGCGGAAATGAGCACTTTTCGTGCATATGTTGAAACTTTAAAGAGCCATATGTACTGTAAAACGTTGTACGATACACGTGCGAATAGGTAATTCGCAACTCGTGTCGATTTAAAAATTCCTATTTTCTGCACTTGTATCGTAAATAACTATTATGCTACAAGTGCGGAAATTAGGTGATTTCCGACGAGTGTCATTTTTCGTGCGAATGTATAATTCGACACGAGTCGGAAATCATCTTCGCACGTAACAACGTTTTACTATGACTTGTGCGAGGAAATAAAATAATGAAATATCAGTTTAAGCTTAAAATAGAATTTTCTCTTCTCATGCTCTACAAGTGTGTCATATTAGGCTTAGCAAGAGGGGCTAAAGTAGTACATTTAGCCCGTAGGGAAAAAATGTATGCATATTTATGATTTTTAAAACATTTAATTTGACCAATCAAAACACTTCACCGTATTAAATCCACCAATCACAACTCTTTCAAAAAACATTTGTATTTGCCATCAACTAACCAGATAACAGCTAATATTAAAATCGATCAATAAAAAAAACAGAATTAATTTCAAACATCAGGTGTTTTTTAGTCCCTAATTCACAATCATTAAAAAAAACGCCTCTTAGCGTCAATAGCCGCGTTCAAACGTTCAAGCGTGGTTGACTGCATAAATGGCATAAGTTACATGATTTTATAGATAAGCTTTTTCCAAAATGAATGGGTGGGGCAAGACGGAACCCTCGGTGCGCGAATCAGACTCGCACTTGACCGGTTTTTTTACAAACATAGACTCCACCGCCAACTTGGTGTTTCTGTAGCCTGGCTTCGGCGGTCAATAGTAAACTTGTCATTAGCTGACAAATTTACTATTGACCGCCGCCGCAGGCCGTGCCAGTGTGTTGCAGGATCAAGCCTCTCACAGACTGGCGCGGCCTGGCCGCGGCGGTCAATAGTAAACTTGTTATTAGCTGTCAAATTTACTATACTATTGACCGCCACCGCAGGCCGCGCCAGTGTGGTCTAGTAAGCCTTAAGCTTCCCACTTGTCATTAGCTGTCAAATTTACTATTGATCGCCACCGTAGGCTGCTCCAGTGTGGCACACTATAAACGGGCGCAATTTGTCACACCAACTTGCAATAGTTGGAAAGAGACAGCCATTCACTCTTAACAAGTCTAACTATAGCAAGTTGTTGTGACAAATTGCTAGGCCTTTGAACGTGAGCACTGGCTGTTTGTAGTAATTTGTCTTAGTCAAAACATATGGTTAAAAGGTAAAAAAAGTTCCTTCACTCCTGTATATAAATAACTCATCCTTGTATAGGAATATTCAAAGCCTTACATAATTTTTAGTTTTCAAATAATATCAAACTTTAATATAATATATATTATATTATACTCTTTCCTGGTCTTTCGCTTATCTTCTACATTTTCGATCTATCCGTAATTTTAATCCCGTTCCTCATACTTTGGCTGAAAGCGCAGAGCGCCATGCTATTAAAAAAAATCGTGTTACTCATTGTTCAAATTTGTTGATACATTTATTGAAATTACGCCTGAATACGAAATTTGCGCATATAAGTTCTCAGATTAGAATATATTTATTTTTTATGCTTGTTCTTTTGGTATACGTTTCGTGAATATCTATCGTAGTCCGGTTATAAATTATTAATAGTAAAAGACAAAGCAATTCTGCCATTTTGACGTTACTGACAGCTTACAGATGTGGCGGCGATATATATATTAGAAAAATAAATGAAAAATTTAAAGAGGGCAAATATTTCGGAAAATTAATTAACTGTCGAAGTTGCGTAAAAACTATCCTAAGCGGAAGCCAGAATAATAATGTACCTATAAAAAATGTTTCATGTTTTTCCGTTCATGGGAAACTGAGATCATTCGTGACAGAACATTGTATAAAATGATACTTGCTGATTCTTTTTTTTTAATTTAGAGATTTATTATAAGTGGAGAAAACATTTAATTATGGATCAAAATCAAATTTGAAAATGATTAATAAAACGTTTTATAAATTATTATTATTTGTGTAGGTACCATTTATATGAAAGTAGCACTTTCCGCACGATTTGGCTGCTTGGAAAACGCTCTTTTCGAGCTCATGCATTGTAAAATATTTATTAACTGACTTCAAAAGAGATGAAGATTATCAATTATTGAAGTGGAGCTGATTGGTTGGAGGTCGGCCACTTTTTTTGACAAAAGTCAGATGTTAGGTACCTATGTATATTCCATCAGAAAACAGGATCAAAAAATATCTATTCAAGATAAGTTGGTAACTATTCAATTTTGAAGTTCAGTTGTGTTAGTCAGACAACATCTAATATAAAACGAATCTCCACAAAGCGTGCATGTATAATACTCACTTACATAAAAGGAAAAATAATCCATAATACTATTGTCAACATAGATAACGCCAAGTAATATTCAGGTTGCTCTCCAATAGGGGCCAAAAAAGTGGAACTGCAATGGAAAATTTACTTAATTCAGGTACCTACAATGAATTTACTGAATCGAAACTTATCTAAAATTAAATTAAAATGTAAATATAACATTCAGTCTTACTTCATGCATGTGATTTCAGTGGGTTGATCTTTTTCTCCTTCCTGTTCACGAAAAAAAGGCGGTAAAATATTTCCTTGCAATATTGTATGCATATTTTTTTTTGCATAACGTAGCGTACTTACTGGTGACAGGACAGACTCCACGCAGTCCCAAACTGGTATAGAATTATTTACGGTGAAGAGAAGACAGATCAGTGCTGACAAAGCAACATATATGATTGAGTATATACTTGCTATGTAGGAAATAAGTAATCTCATGTAGCCAACGCCTGAAACAAAATTAAGACAGTGTATGTAGCTATACCTAGTACCTATGCGGAGTAACTTCATATCTGGCAGCAGTTGGTCTTGTACACGGAAGGTTTTTATTACGTCTGTACGGTCAAGGACTTTAATTGTGGAGTAATTGAGGTGTCAACTAATTTCGTTTTTTTTAAATAGCTAAGCAATGAAGTGTCCAGTATAAAGTGAGCTCTAAATGGCTCAACAATTAAAGTCTGTGACGTACAGTCAAACCGGAAAACCCATAGAGACTTCAATGTGTAATTTTACTTTATTTTTGTTGTTAACTCAACGACTGTAGTACTAGCTACCTATTCAGTGGAAAATGGTAGTGTCAGCAATATTATACAGACGGACAGATACATGTATAGCCTCAGCACCCTTTTGCTACGGAACTCTCAAACAAAATACTAATCGTAGATAGGTCATGAATATTGAAATATAGTTATAAAAAGAAAAACCGGCCCATTGCGTATCAGACCACGCACAACGAAGAGTTCCGTGCCTATTAAAAGGTCGTATAGTCACAGGAATCTTACGGCACTTACGTCCTTTTCTATAGGGAAGGTAGTTTTTCAGCAATATCTCGAAAACCTTTGAGCCGATCTTGTTCAAAATAATTTTCGGTGAAAGAATTTAATAAGCTATGACCATGATTTTTTAAACACTGTTCGAAAATTAGAGCGGGGTACACAATTTTTGTGACTTTCGGGGCGGTTATCTCCGACTATAATATATTTACTTAGTTAGTAAAAAAATGCTGTAAAACTATATATTTATTTTGAAAGGCCTCTCAATTGATGTGCCACACGTGGACTTACAATGTTTTTTTTTGTCTTGCAGTTACATTATAGAGTGAATCCCTAAAAACATTTTTTTCGTCATTTCATTACACACTATGTAGCTGCTAACAAAATCCCCCCCCCCCCCCCCCCCCTTATCCTCCAAATTTTATTCAAATACACCTTATGGTTTTCGACTAAAATACCTGCGACACACGAGCAGACGGAAATGACGAAACTATAATAAGGGTTCTGTTTTTGCCAATTTGGCTAGGGAACCCTAAAAGTTTACCTTTAAAGAAGGGCACAGCTCTCCAAACGCCAACTGAGTCTTGTTGGCTAAGCTGCCCTATGGACAGTTGTATCAGCGTGGCGGGCAGAGCCACCGCCACCATGGTGAGGCTCACTGCCAGTAAATAAGACACGCCCCCGTACCGGTACGCCTCCCGGGGGACCCTCCACGTGCTGTTGAAGCTGACTGCCACTGCCAAGGTGCACAAGTGAGTTCGGATGTCTGCCCAGTTCACCCAGCTCTGCCAAAAAAAACGGGTAAGTGCGAGTCTGACTCACGCACCGAGGGTTCCGTACACAATTTCATACAATTTTCGAAAAATCTTAACATCGCATATTGTAGTTAAGTCATGAGTACCTACAGCGCCATTTATCGGTGCATTTTGTTATAACTCGCGCGACCAAGGAACTGGATATGTATGTTGGTTATTCAGCGATAATTCTTTATCAAGTGAATTAATTTCGATAATTCGTTTTTATTTGCTAGAAAGTACTTTCAGAATACATTCATGCAAATTTGTAGAAAAAAAAATTAAACACTATTATTAAGTATTAAATTATAAACTTAATTAACAAATGATTTTTAAAGAATAAAAAATACGCTAGATAGAGGTTTCGTTATACTTTTCCGGTAATATTTACGTTAACATTAATCACATATATATATATTTTTTTTTAATTAGCTTGGTTAACTTCGGAGATAAGTGGAGGGAATAATATATTTTTTAACATTATCCTTTATTAATCAAAAATTTTCCACTGTAGAAAAAAATAAAAACTGTTTTAGAATGTGCAATTCAAGCCCTTTCATATGAAAACCCACTTGGCCTACTAACTAGACTTTGAATTTTTGCGACGCCCCCCCTATCCATCCTTTTTTTATAGAAATTAAAAATATATATTTGCTTTTTGCATTTTCAATTAGCTTTGTTTAGAGTCGCAGTCGTTTTTACCTTTTTGGTTGGGAACCCTAATAACTTAATAAGTAGGTAGGTAGGTATAACCTGCAGCAACGTCTATTGAGCGCCACAACAGTATCGTGATTGGTTGGTGCTCACCAGCCACTCTAAGAAAATATTGGCCAAATAGTACGAACTATCCATTATAGTACTAGAAATTCATTGAATTGATCGAAAAAAAAATTGTCCAGACAGCGATTTACCAATGAGTTAATATATGTATAGGTACAAAGTTCGATAATTACAATTAGGTACTAGATACACTTACCTACCATATAAAATCTTATACAGTTACGAGAACATAAAAGATACGTACGTCAGATATTAAAAAAACACATTAATACAAATGTGTCTCCGTAACCACCCGTAACGCAATGAAGTTTATTCATGACAAACAATGATAATATCTTTGCCTACCTTTAATGTCAATGAATCCATTGATTTAGTTTTGCTGTACACTATAAACTAGTCAACGTGATCACTTTATCGTATGTTGTCAGGAGGTGCAATATTAACAGCACTACCAAACGGCTCGAGAAGCGATTGAGCAACTTGTTGCAGATAAACTCAAGATAAACAGATAATATCAGCTACGCTTCTAAAATCTATCGATCTTTAAAAAGTATTCAGTAACACAATTTAGTTGAACGGTTTCATGAAAAAACAGTCATACATTTCAAGCATATGAAACAAGTAGGTCACACAGGCACATCAACTAAAACATCCTTATTACCGGCTCATGATGATGGCCCATAACGAAGTGCCGTCTGTACATTATGTTGGCAGGTAAAGGTATCTAAAACGTGTCCCAAAAGTCAACGCCAAGCCGAAAACGGGTGAAAGACCAAGTCGTAAGAGTTATCAAAACATTAAAAAAAAAACATCTCATGTAGGGTAAATCGCCAGTAGCTGACCACCGTACAATACCTGGCCCCATCATACTAAAAAATAACTCTGTTCCCCTTACAAACAGAATTCAATTTAGTATGAAGTGGCCAGTTACTGAAAGGTGATCAGTAATTGAAACCTTATACTAAAATGAATTCTATTATAGGTGAATAGATTCACGGATAATAGAATTAATTTTTAGTATGAGGTGGCCAATTATTAGACGGTGGCCAGCTACTAACGATTTCACCTTTTTAAAAAATTAGGCATTATTTTTTTTTTAAGTTTCTGTCAAATATTTCATTTTTGGTGTCAACTAATTTTGGTTTTTTATAGTTAAGCTACGAATATCCAGTAAAAGGTGAGCTCTAAATGGCTCAACGATTAAAGTCCGTGCCTGTACAAGCTTTTATTTCCAACTGTACTTTTCTGTATACTGTCATCAACTACTCGTTGAGACGGCCTAATTTTGAATACGAGAAAGACTCACCACATAGCCTTCGATCTGTCTGGCCGCCCAATGAGATAGCTGACAGTATTTCCTGCTAGAAATGTCATGGACCAAGTCCCCAACTGAACATTCCTGGGGTTTGAACTGGACAGTGGACTGACCTGGAGTTCACATATTGATAAGGTGTGCACTAAACTGTCGATCGCCTGTTTTGCCCTAAAACGGTTGGCGCGAATACTTCCGACGGAAATGGTGCGGGCCTGCTATTTCGCATCGGTACATGCGCACCTGCAGTACGGAGTCGAGCTGTGGGCTGGAGCCGCCGATTTGATAGGGACCTTTTCGCCTGCAGAAGCGTGCAGTGCGTGCAATAGCGCGCGTCTCACAAACAAACTCGGCAAAACCAATTTTTTAAATGATAGGTATATTGACGCTACCTTCACTTTTAATATTACAAATGGCGGTAACTGCTCGAGATGAAGCGGACACGACTTGTATTAAAGGATGTCTCACGCAGGTGCGCGAACCGCAGCGCGCGCGCGGAAAAGCTGCCCTTCGTATCGCACAGACTCGCAAAGTCGAAAAAACTCGCTCACATTATGGGTCGCAAGGTGTACAACCATCTCCCAGGCGATATTATCGCTGCTCAGAGTGCATCCGTATTTAAGGTAAACTTAAAATATGGTTTATTGAGCAGGCGTTCTATGACCATAAGAAATTGTTTTGTCCTAGTGCTGTTTATTAAAAAATTGGTAATGTACCCTATACATACATTACAATTAATTTACATATTCGCTGACATGCAACATCTATAATCAATCCTTGTAGTGTAATTTTCTATAATAATGTAAATGTACCTCTGACATGTAATTTATATTACCAATAAATTGATTATGATTATGATGATTCTAGCGAGCCCAATCTCAACGGGGTTAAGTCCTAAATTTCCATGGCCATCACCACCATCAGATCAGCTGGATGACCATAATATTGAATTGTCATTAAAACTATACTTAAACCCAAAATTTCAACTCAATCGGTTGAAGATATCTGATTCAAAATTGAATTGCAAGATTCCACCCGAACAAACAGTTAACATACATTGCAGGATAAAATCTTGTAAAAATGGACAACCCTGTGATACCATCTTAAGTCTACAAATCTTGACTTTTCTTAATTTTTTTTGTGGTGTAACCGTGAATATTCTTGCTGTAAATTATTAAATACTAAACTTTAAACACGATTACCTACGTTAAAAAAATACACTTTTTGAGTGCCGACTAGTGGGATTACTCTAACCAATTGGTCTGTCTACTCGAAATAGGATTAATCTCACCACCATGAGAAAACACCCATTACAACTAGCGCCCAACTAAGTGGCCCTGGCCAACAAACCTAGAAGGCGAGCGCAACACAAAGCAACAAAAAAGTCCATCAACATGACCGAAGAGCAGCTGCAGAGGATAATCACAGCCTTAGCCCGGCGAGTAAAAAGGGATCATTCTCAAGGTGCAACGTGACATACGACGGAAGCGGCGGCAGAGAAGCGGTAGAAACTTTTTGTCAGCAATAAACGTTTACAAAAAGCTGGAAGAGATCGAGGACGAGAACGCGCTGAAAGGCCTCACCCTGCTGCTAAATGGGGACGCAGCAATCTGGTGGAAAGAGGTAAAGTCCGAGGTAGAGACTTGGACAAAGTTAGAGTAGCGGATCAGACACGCGTTCGCTCCAAAAAACACCTGCATACATCCTGTACCAGGAAATAATTGGAATAAGGCAGGTTGTTTCAACCCCTACAGAAAATTTTGTCGCGAAGAAGAGGGTTCTGATAGCCCAGCTACCGGCACCAGCTCCAACGGAAAGCCAGCAGGTTCACATAGTATATGGGCAACTGCATCTTCGGATTTGAGGGCACGTACCGAGAAGTGCGATAAATTCCTTCAACGAATTACTGAGGCTCACTCGCGGCGGAGAGGAAATCCACCAAGAAGGTTGTGACCTACTGACAGAGTCACAGCGCCAGAAGCGCCAATTATCAAACACATTAGCACTTCACCGCAGTGGGTACTGCAAAAATAGTGGACACGGCTAAGAAGAATGCCGCCTCAAGAAGCTCCAGCAGCAACCACGCTGAACTGCAGGGGGAGACGCGAGCACGATGACTCCGTTAACAGAAGTAGCCTGCTATGTGTGTGGCAAACCCGGTGTCGTCCGCATCAAGTGCCCAGGCTGCTGTAAGGAATATCCATAACCAGGAAACCAGGACACGAGTCAGACATTGAGTTATCAACACTGGAAGTTGAGAAAATCAATTAGAATGAGACTACATTCACAACGGATGTATTGGATCTAGGGGTACATAGGGACATTTAATACGTGAGTTTAACCGAAATAATTATTATTATACATATACTGACATATACGACTGACATGACTCACGAACGTATTAAATTCAATTCTTCGAAAAAAAACGCTTGAAATCGGGTCTGTTTTAAAAAATACCGCCTTATTTTTATAACTAAAATTAAATTAGGAAGTGTTATGCCATTTTGGAATGCTGACTAAAATTACGCCGTCTTTTAAAACTACTTCAAAAATAAACTTGGTATTTTTTTTTCAGTACATTCAGTTAAAGTTAGTTGGTTAAACGATTTAAAGTACATAGTTGGTAGAAAAAGAAGGGATTTCACGGTTACACAGCTTAAAAGAAAATGAAGAAAAGTCAAGATTTGTACGAGTAGTACTTAAACTATTCTTACAGGGTGTCCATTTATAACTATTTTTTGAATGCCTGAGTACTTTTTTTAAATACATGAGTTGGTTTTTTAGGGTTCCGCACCCAACGGGTAAAAACAGGACCCTATTACTAAGACTTCGCTGTCCGTCCGTCTGTCTGTCACAAGGCTGTATCTCAAGAACCGTGATAGCTAGAGTTGAAATTTTCACAGATTATGTATTTCTGTTGCCGCTATAACAACAAATACTAAAAAACCGGCCAAGTGCGAGTCGGACTGGGGCTCCCATACAACAGACATGATTTTTTTGCTGTTTTTATAGATAATGGTACGGAACCCTTCGTACGCGAGTCCGACTCGCACTTGGCGGTTTTTTTTTTTTGTGATGGGGTACGACTCGGCCTTTCACCCGTTTTCGGCTTGACGTTGACTTTTGGGACACCCTGTATACTGTTTCTAGATAAAAATAAAACAACACAATGGAATTTCATCGTTAGTTTTAATTTACTGTAGATAAAATATCTTTACAACTAATTTATATTCCACAATTTAATTACAATTATAGATTCTAGGGTGCATTGCATATAATATATCCTTCGTCAGGATAATATCTAAAACATTACATTTTGTCAGTGTAAAAGGCTTAAAAACGACGATCATTATCCATATCGTTTTACACAAAATAAAATAAGTTTTTGGTGTCCCGGTTATTTATATATTTTATGGTAATAGTGCAATGAGTATAACAAGAAGTATTCCAATAAACCATTGCACATCCCCAAATCAGAAACAGATAGTTTTTATGCTAACATTACAATAGGCGATTAACGTAAACCAAGTAGATTAAGACTGTAATAATATTGAATTAGTAACAACTACCGCGCCAATTCAGTATCACCCGTCGGCCGATTGAGACTTGTGCACTTATATGATCCATGCCCTTCCTCTCCTAAATTTGACTGATAGGTACTTTTTAACAACTGCTTAGCCAGATACTGGACACGAGATAAGTTATTTATCTACACTTATAACAAATCTCTAAATAAAATGCTTTAAATAAATACAAGGATGAGTAATTTATATACAGGAGTGAACGAATAAATTCAGAAAATGGAACTGTAAGGATTGACAGCAAAGAGTATAATAATATATGTTAGGAGGCCAATCAACTTTTTCTTGTTGTTATTCTGTCCCGGTAAGCCAGGAGATAATAGTGACAGACTTTCATAGAATATATCTATAAATTGGACTCCTCTCATGGTAAGGAGTTGCGTGGGGCAACTGTACAATATGGAATGGGTTTATAGTTTTACTGGGCATTTTCCGCAAATCGACATCCAACGTTCCTATTTTGCGTGAAAGGATTAGACCGGTTTCCTCACGATGTTTTCCTTCACCGAAAAGCTAACGGTAAATATTTCGTACATAAGTTCCGAAAAACTCATTGGTACGAGCCGGGATTCGAACCCACGACCGCCGCTTGACAGCCGCATGCCTGAACCACTAGGCTACCGTAGCTATATTTACTACATATAATAAATAGGTTGTCCAAGTCCAGTACCAGACCAAAAGGAGTAAAACTATTACCTATGTTTTTTCGCATTGCAATTGGTTTCCCATATACTATTTAAGGCATAAGGGCTCGCATTACGTCTCAACGGACTTACCTATTGCGCTTTAAGGGTGTTTCTAAAACAAGTAGGTAGATAGAGATATTAATAAATTATTGAACATGTAGGTCATATTTACTCATAGCTACCGAGGGACCCAAAAGCGGATACGTCATTGAAGACAAAGTAAATATATCCTTGCTTGTTATATACACGTCATCGTAAATTTGTGCATACCGTCAGCTTATAATCTTACACGCGATATTATAAACTGTAGAAAATTTTTGAAATTGGTATTTCTCTTTAGTTAATAATCATGTCATCAATTTCAACTCGTCAAATTGTGAACTGAGATCACTATTGGTATGCTACTTAATATTGTGTACTCAATAACGTACCCGAAAGCGATACTGATATTGAACGGCCATCAAATCGAAAAAAGTCAGCTGTTCCATAGTGTAACATCAACAATCGATCGGGGTAGAATCATGAAGAACAACATGGTTTTCGCGAATATAATTGCATTTCCAACCAAATTATGACCTACAGATTTCGCTTCAAAGATGTATGTACCTGATATAGAAGCACCTTATAGCGTAGAATAAACAACATTGCTATAAATGATATAAAGAAAAAGTAACAGTCGATATAATTATGCTCAAATCTCTTACATCTTCAATACATATAATATACACAGGTGTCGCAAACTCAGGTAACCATGGTCTTAAATTATTAGCCTATTATTGCAAATACTATATTTTTGGGACCTTTGTTATACGATTCTTAGTTTCATACCGACTGCCTTCAATAAAATAATTTGTGAAGAAACACCATTTCAAAGAAAAAAAGGACATTCAAATTTGTGACTATAGAGTAGCCTGAGTTTTCGGTATAATAAACAAAATATTTCTTAATGATTACTATAGCTATCTAATTAAATGGTATCTACATACAACTGAAATACATATGTTACTGAACTTCAGTTAAAGATGAACAAAATGTAGTCTAAGTACAATAAGAATCGAACATACATGTATGTTGTTGAGCTAGGTCATACATAAATGTATGTTGGTACATTAAAGGGCAATTAACATGGTGCAACAACTCGCATGCGAGTTTTATTACACTGCCGGGTTTGATTGAATTCATCGTATTTCGCTTGCCCGCAGCCCCGCAATTTAATGAAAATCGCATATCAGTTGTTGCACCGTGTAAGTGGTCCTCAAGGTAATAAAGTCGTGTTAATTATTGACATCCTGTTCACACTGTTTACCTTGATTACATAGTTTTCAAATTGTTCAAGTCTAATTTAGGTTAAATGTGTACTTTTACTCATCAATTGTGTGACACCTGGTTTAGTAAAATGAATAGGTTTATATTACATTGGAACTTTTATTTATTTAGAAGGTTTTGTTTGGAAACTTCCTTAAGCGGTACATTTGTCTCACATTTAATCTTACGTGTGAAAGTCTCCATTATGATGAGTAGGTATTTGATCTAAAATAGGAGCATGGAAGACGTTATATTCAGTGAAAAACCTGATGATTGTTGGGCACCTCCCTGAGCGGATATTATCACATAAGATTTATTATACTTAATACATGCCCTACATAAGTCGACAAACATAGAGTTATTTTAACAGAATTTCCAATGTAAGTCACGTTTCGGGTATCCAATTCCAAATGGCTAGTAAATTAAAACAAACATGAATGCTGCTGATGCTGGCGAGGTGTATTGGACAGGCAATGCAGTACTTTACTATACTAGACAGTATGTTTTACTCATTTGTTTACTAGGTAGGTGTTTTAATGGCTAATAATGTGTAGTTATTGAGTCGCCCCGTTCGTTCATTTTGCGCAACAATGTTTAACAACAAGTCCAAAATAATTAGTTGTGAAACATCCCCCGAAACGACGTTAATCGTCGTACTTGTATCTCAATACGGATACAGAATTAATAATAGTACTTACGTACTGAAGACCTTCTATCTAATAAAACTGACTTTTGATAGTCAGAATCATAGTATTCCACTCGCACGCGCTGCACTTTAGTTCTTACCGCGATTGGGTGTATCGATAAATCGGAGCCGCGCTAGCCAAGTTTAGCCGAAGCGGCAAGGAGACAGGCCCGACACGGATTAACAGTTCATGAAGGTGCCTCTGGCTTGTAAGCGCGTTAAGCAATCGTGTTATAAGTGCGTTATGCTTAGTACTGCTATTGGTGTAGGTATTAGCGCCAGTTGTGTGCGGGCGGTGACTAGAAGGCGTGCGCGTGCCGGCACACGCCGCAGCCGAGCGCGAACTCCTCGCCGGTGGGCGGGTGCTGCACGTGCAGCGGGCACTCCTCCGCCGACCCTGCCAGCTGCTCGCCTTTTGGACCTAATAACAAACAATACACGTCATACACTGCCTTTTCTTATTTCAATAATGATTAAACTTTAGGGATACATTTGCAAGTTATTGTACTTTAAAAACTTACCCTCTAATTCTTAAAATTTAACAAACTTCTTTATTTCAAATCAATTTCTCAGAAACGTAAATGTCAAAGTAACAGATAAGGACCAACGAATTTTATAATAGGTTTGATGGACGTTAATCAACAGCGGCATTAGAAAATGCCTTTTCATAAATAAATCGTACATGTAAATGAAATGCTTGTGGATTGACTATTTTAGGGTTCCGTAGCCAAAATGGCAAAAACGGAACCCTTATAGTTTCGAAATGTCCGTCTGTCCGTAATCACAGGCATTTTACTCGAAAACTATAAGGTGTATTTAAATAAAATTAGGTGTCTTTTGTTAGCCGCTACATAGTTTTGTAATTAAAAAGACTTAAAACAATTTTTAGGGTTAGTACATACATAAAACTCAGTAATTTTTTTTTTCTTTGTAATCCCACGTGTGGCACAGTTTTGTAATTAAAATCCCATCAAAAACATAAATGTGAAAGGCTGCCAAGTTCGATACTATGGGAATGCTTCGCCTATAAAAGAAGTGAGATCTGAATAAGTACCAAGTTCCATAAAAATACCTCAAATCATAAATAGTTATAGGAATGCACACTTGATTTCCAGCAGTTTTTAAGGTACATTTTGAATAAGTATCACGTTACATAGAAATACCTAAAATTATAATAGTCAGAGAAACGCACACTGGTTTTTTTAGCAGTTTCCTGATAACATTTATTATTTTCAGTACTTTTTAATGATGTTACTTGGCAAGTTTTCACACACCACACACCTTTTCAATGCAATGAATCGACACCTTTGGACTGCAATGTGTCAAGTATATAATTTTCTATTAAAACTTGCCAAGTTACATCATTAAAAAGTACCGATTAATGCTGAAATGTAGCGCAAGAAACTTAAATCAAAAAGTCATCAATACCTGCCGGGCACTGGGGTAATTGTTGCTTCGGTATGTTGGTCACTCGCTGGAAATCATCGTGACACGCGTTGCAGAAGTGCGATGTACCGAAACAAAAGAAAACTGCCACCTGTAACCAAATGACATTAGTGATTAATGATTATATGCAACACGCACATTCAATCAATGGTTTCTTTACAGTCACTATTATGAGCCCTGCAGAGTACTAACTGCGGTAGCCGAGTGGTTCAGGCCTGCGACTAGCTATGCCAATCAGTTTCTCGGAACTTACATACTAAAAGAAATTTGATATTAAACATTACATTTTCGATGAGGAAACCTTCATACATGTACGATGAAACGCACAATCCATCCTAAACCAGTACTCATTCCCGCTCATCGATGGCAGGAACTCTGTGTCCAAATGCCGATAATGATAAGTTCAGCAATTATTATAGGCATATTTGTGTGATGAGCATGAATATTTGTTTCTGAATCTTGGATGTTTTCTATGAATTTAGGTATTTATATCTATTATATAGGTTCAGGGCGTCCCACGGCTATGCTACATGGAAGGAAAGTACCTTGAATATTGTAGATGGATAATTTTACTGAAAGAAGACATTATTTTAATTTCAAATACAATTTAAACTGCATTCAAAGATTTTTAAATAATTACTTGGTTGAACCGGGAATCGAACCCGCTACACGAGAAAACAAAAATACCCTGTAGCTTTATCATACCGATCGAAAGGCTTTATCATAAGGTTTATTTTTTGCTGAATAACATAGTGTCAAAAATAAAAGGAAGCCCATGAATTTTAACATTTTTATTTATAAAAAATCTCGTGTAGCGTTTCGATTCTCGGTTCAACCATGTAATTATTTAAAAATGTATAAATGCAATTTAAATTTAAATAATGTCTTCTTTCAGTAAAATGTTCCATCTACAATATTCAAGGTACTTTCCCTCCATGTGGCATAGCCGTGGGACACCCTGTATATCGTCGTCTAGTACCTATAACACAAGCCTTATTGAGCTTACTATAGGGCTAATTCGATTTGTGTAAGAATGTCTCCTAATATTTATTTATTTATCTCGAACGTAATTCTACTTTCTACTTTAAAATCATAATCAAAATAATTCAAAATCATACTCAACAGAACGATAAAAAACGAATTGTTATAAAAGTGTGTACAACCAGGGGTATTATTATACTCGTACGTACATAAATAAGGACAAAAATATTTGTACACGTCTTTATGAGATTGAGAATAAAGCCCTGTACAGATATTTGTACTTATTAATGTACGTATATTAATACCCCTGACTGTATCCTATACTATTATGCGAGCAATATATATATATATATATATATGTATATAAATATATACAGATAAACATAACAGGTACATGGTGTATTATTCAAACAGGGCAGTGAAGGAACATATTACAGATACAGCATTTCACCGTGATTGTTGATATAGGGTTTCATAGCAATAATTTTTTCCTTATATCCAGCACTATTAATTTAGGCAAAAAAAACGAACTCCGATTTTTAGGCAGATTTGACCGGGTTCGATTCCCGGCCGTAAATTAGGCTTTTTTAAATCCTTGAATGCAGTTTTAATTTTTTCTAAAATCGGTCTCGTGACTCCAAGAGCAAATTTCCATATCTCTTGTAGTTTCGGATTTTCCCTCACTGCCCCCTTTGAATATACATCCTGTATATCCTATACTATTATACGAGCAATATTTGTATACACATATATACCTATATATATTTGAAAAGGCGAAAAATCTATCTAGCTGGGTCTCAAGTCTGGGAAAATTAGTTTCGTCCGTATTTAGTGTACTTTCACCCGAGCAGAGCTCGGTCGGCCAGGGACTATGTATAATAGTTGTACCGAGCAACAGTAGCGGCACTTGTACTCGAGGAAGTCGGCGCCGTGCTTGGGGCAGGTGCGCGCGCCGGCCACGTCGCTGCACGCGCCGCACACCAGCTCCGCCGGCTCCCACCAGCCGCTCGTCTCCGCCTCGCATCGCGCCAGCCCGCCGAAGTAAGCCTGCAATCATATTCACACATCTAAATTCGTTCACTTGACAACATTTTGTTTATTTTTTACTGGTACACTAGAAGGCATTGCGTTTGATGATTCTTAACACATGAGATGTCGATGGATCTTTCTTAGTAATGGGAGAGACGTATGTTGTAATATTTTTACAAACAGTCGTGTAAAAACAGAAACAAAAACACTTAAATTGAATAGACAATTGGTACTATGAGCGCGGATACATATAGATTGTATAGCGAGTATAAATTCAGGGGTGCGGTTTCGGTTCCTATATTCAATAATTCTACCATTAACAGGCAAAGCAAGCCAATCCTTGCATTTCGACAGGACGTTAGATTTGTCACGCAACTCTCTATCCGGAGGTTGTGGGTTCGAACTCTTCATAATCATCATCATATCAGTCGAAAGACGTGCACCGCTGGACATAGGCCTCCCCCAAAGAGAGCCAAAGTGGCCGGTCCTGCGCCACCCGCATCCATCGGACTCCCGCAACCTTTACTACGTCATCAGTTCACCTTATGGGGGCCAACCCACGCCACGCCTTCCGGTACGTAGTCGCCACTCGAGAACCTTTTCACCTCAACGGCTATCGATTCGGCGCGCAATGTGCCCTGCCTAGTCGCTTTCGTAAAACAAGTGCCCGCGCCAAATCTTGGCATTAGGTGCCAAAGCGAACCCCAGTCTCCCTCAGGGTATTATCAAAAACACGTTGGGAGGAAGAAGTTACATGATAACCATGACCGTAAGATGTCGTCTGACCAAAAAAGCTGTCGCAGGCCAACGAGCTCACCTTGGCACATTTATGACAGACGTAGTAGGCATATCTCTCCATGGCGTAGGAGGCGGGGTCGGGCGGGCGCGCGCGCGCCCCCGCGGCGCCGGCGGCCGGCGCGGCGAGCCCCTCGTACTCCAGCCGCATCAGCGCCTTGCGCCGCACCTCCTCGCGCAGCCGGCGGACCGGCGCTAGCAACTCGTCCAGTGTCCAGTGGCACATGTCCTCCTACAATATGCACACACAAATAGGGTGACATGTCTTATGGGTACTAGACGACTAATACATATTAATACTAAATACATACACATTCAATACTCGAAAACAAATATGCAAGCTCCCTACTCAAATAATTGCCCTAAACGGGATATGGACTCATAGATACGTAGGCTACAGTAACCGCTAGGCTAAACCGGCCATCAAATATATTTATAAATATGCATTCATCAAGCGATGTACAATATGTATGTACTTACAGCCGTTGTCAAGGATAACCAAAATAAATTGCCTTTATTAAATGGAGTCAGGTGCAAAAGTATAAAAGACGTGTAAAGAATCGAATCGTGTGTGAATCGTTGCAAAGATTTAATTTCACATCATGGCTCGACTTTATATCATATTAGCTGGCCACGCGGCTTCGCCTGCGTATTGTAAAGAATACAGGCAAACCCACTGGATATAATAGCCTATTTCCATACACAAAGCCCATTATATACAAGATTGTAGGTCCAGAACTGTTTGTGGGACTCTCGCAGGGAACCATTATATCGGCCTTTAAAGCTTACTCTAAAACCAAACACCAAGGCAAGGCACTCTAAGCTCTTTATAGAAGGACTCGGACTAGATCAAAAAACTCTGGAAATCCAGCAGGAATCAACTCAGAATTACATCTGGGGTGTTCACTTCGGAGTCAAGAATCTCTTGGCCAAGATGTCTATCGGTTAGTTTAGACTAGAATGTGTGGCGAGGAGGATGAGACTATGGAACACTTACTGTGTGAATGTCATCCTCTTGCCAAACAAAGAATGTATTACTTGCCAGACAAAATAAAATGTCAAAGACGGACCTCGCTGGCGGCAGCCGAAACGCTTCATACTGATTGACATAAAAGTATGACGTGACACTTTGCTATTTGAACTAATTGTTGTAAGGAAAATCAAGCAAATTGCTGTTTCGGTCGCGAAATACTGCGTTTAGGTCCATAGTTGTCGTACAAATTTGTTTCATTGGTAGCCTTAAATTTACTCTTGGGCAATAAAAAATCCATATTTTTTCTAAACTTTCAAGATCTATCTTTGTATGATTTTAATTATATTTTGTAATTATACTTTATTAGAATAATTTGGTTTACTATCCATTTAGCAACACTACGTGGGTGGACTGCAAAATAATTGTACTTAGTTTGATTTCTTGGTTTTTTATTTATTTATGTCATTTATGTTTGAGAAAAACACTACAAATTATGTACATAAATATGTACTCGCCGGCAACCCCTTACTTCCTGACCTCTGTAGTAATGTACTATAACTGCGCCAGATTTACGTAACGTACAGTCATGGACTTTAATTGTTGAGCCATTTAGAGCTCACTTTATACTGGACACATCATATCCTAGTATATACATCTTTGAGACATGTAAGTTTGTACGGAAACATAAAGAGTTCTATGTAAAACGTGATGACATTCCCTCTTCACGACCTATCCGTTATAAGAATAGACTCGTTCAACCACCCACCAACCTGAAACTGCTATCCTCAGGCCCATTAATAATGTCCATTAAGATTTATAATAAGTTACCTGACTCAATAAAAGAAGAAGAAGACGATAAAAAGTACATAAATAAAATAAAGCAACTACTACTAACTAAATCTTATTACACGCTAAATGAATACTTAGAAGATAGATTATAATATAAACGCTCAGTAAGTCCTCCTCTCCCTAACATTGCAGTGCCCAACAGGGTTCACAATGATCTGTAGCTTCAAGTAAACATCTGTACCTACTTTTGTGATATTGCAATAAATGATTGATTGATTGATAGCTTCATAGAAAACCAAAATTAGTTGACACCTAAATGGCTCAACAATTAAAGTCCTTGACCGTACCTACTCCTTGAAGGAAATACTAATAAAACGTTAAAAATAACTCACCTTACATATAGGGCACATGGAAAACGAGAAGGTAATCCGGGGCCCTATCCACTTATTAGCCAAGACTTTTTTGCAGCAGTGTAGATGAAACACGTGACCGCATGTCAACTGTTGAAACATAAAATACAATTAAAACATGAATATTTAAAACACCTTGACTTCGTACTACCCCGCGAACTTCGTATCGTCGTAGTAGTCGCCATACAAAATCTATGAGAAAGCTCCAGCGACCTTTACTAGGTCATCAGTCCACCTAGCGGGGGGTTTAAATATACAGCGTGTTACAAAAATACCCCTAAAGGCGAAAGGGGGTTAAAAGGTTCCTTGTAAAGACTATTGAAAACCGTACCTAGTCACAAAAAAAGTGTTCCACAAAAAAAAAGAATTTGGATAAAACAAAAAATAATCATCATTGAAACGCAACCCTGAAAACGTACTTAAAACTAAAGAGTAGACTACTCAGAAAGTTATTTACATATTTTCCTAATTTCCTCTTAGAGGTAAATGACAACAACCATAACCGAGTTAGAGTACGGTCGACGCCAAAAATACGTTTACACTATTCGCCTTATTGCAATGGAATAAGGTGCAAAAGTGTAAACGTATTTTTGGCGTCGACTGTATTGTATCTTAATTTATGACGAATTGGATACAAGAACACGAACAATAGTACATTGTGTTACAAGTACGGCAAGATATGAATTACGAACGAGAGTCTATTAGAAGCCCGACGCCGAAGGCGGAGGGCTTTATGATTCGAGTTTGTAACAATCTTACCGTACGTGTGGCATACAATGTTTTCATCACATTTGCGAGGAAAACAATACATTTTTAACTAAATTGTTACTAATCGTAATAAAAACTACAAAATGTCAGTCGTCCATTTTGTTGAATATGACGTGAGGCGCTTAGAGCAAAGACCCTTCTGCATACAGCCACGATTTAATATCACAGTTAAAAATATTTTACACGGACACTAAATTGTTACATTTAAGTTTTAAAATCTTTAAATAATTCTGTTAATCTTATTTTATTCGTGTTTTTACGTTTAAATTTATTTATAAACACGTTTTCAAACATCGTGTTTGAGTTAAAACCTCCTTACTTTATAACTGACGTAAGAGTGACAGATAAAATTTAAGATAAAACCATTACGCCCATGGGCGTAATAAAGGCTAATACAGCTCCGTATGCCTGCGCGTTATGATGTCCTTTACGAGCAAGTGTGAGGAAATAGTATTTTTCATCACACTTGCTCGTAAAGGGTTTCATAACGCGCAGGCATACAGAGCTACAATGACCTAAATTACGCTCACGGGCGTAATGATTTTTTTCTTTAATAGTATCTGTCACTTTTTCGTCAGTTATAAAGCAAGGAAGTCACTCAAACACGATGTTTAAATACGTACTTATAAATAAATTGAAAAGGTGTTTTTAAACCAATAAAATATGATTAACAAATTATTTAAAGATTTAAAAATTAAAATGTAGCAATTTAGAGTCCGTGTAAAATATTTATAGCTGTGATTTTAAATCGTGGCTGTATGCCGGAGGGTCCTTGTTTTACGCGCCTCGCGGCAAATTTAACGAAATGGACGTTTGATATTTTGTAGTTTTTATTACGATTAGTAACAATTTCGTTTTTAAATGTGTTGCCTTGCAAATGTGATGAAAAACATTGTATGCGGCACATTCGGTAAGAATATTACAAACCGAGCAGTGTCGAACCCGAGCGCCAGAATCAAGCCAAATGCGACTAATGGGCCCCAATCAACAACTTTTTATTATATTTCTATTAAAGGCGCCATTTTGAAATGTCAAATCACATCACCTAAAAGGTGAAAAGGTCATGTTGTCGAAAAACGCATAGTTTATGACTTTCAGAGCCTAAAGTGAAAAAAGTCCCAAAACATAGCACGAGTTTTTCGAAGTTGCAAACTGGGACTCACACTTCCTTAACTGGCCTAAATACGACATTCTAAAAATGCATAACTAAACCACGCCTTGCGTCTTTAGCGTCGATTTCTACTGGGCTAAAAACGATTGTGGCAGAATACCTGTATAGCGGGCGCGGCTTGCAGCGGGTCGGTGAAGCAGATCATGCACATGTCGTCGGCGTCCTGGCGCAGCGGCGCGCGCGGCTCGGCGCCCGCGGCCGCGCCCGCCCCGCACCCGAACAGGCACGGCAGGCAGGCGCGCTCGCCGCGCACGCCACCGCACGCGTGCCCGCACGCCAGCACGCGGCTGCACGCCTCGCGCCCGTGCTCCTGGTACACACAATCAGGTTCATATCTTCATTACAAAATCATTCCACTAAAAAACTCACGCCACATTTAGGTGGGCCTGTTCGCTCATAAACGGCATTTAGTTGCGAAGGCAAAGTCTAAATTTTATGAACTGAGCTCTTCTTCTTATCGTCAAAACAATGACATTCAAGTCAAACCATTATGGTGTCGGCGCGTACCATACTGCCCTCATAAGCCAAATAGCGGTATTTCAAAATTATTTGTCATTGTAAGTTATATTATTTGACGTAGATTTTAAATGACATGTTCCAGTGATTGTTTATTTTGAGATACCGCTATTTGGCTTATGAGGGCAGCATAGGTACGCCCGCAATCCTAGTTACCTGGCACTGATGGTCGGCGCAGACGTTCCCGATGGCGAGCAGGCCGGCGTTGCCGCGCGCGCCGCAGAAGCGACAGGTGCCGGTGGGCGGCGCGCCGGCCAGTTCCGCCTCGCGCGAGCCCGCGTCCACGCCGCGGAACTCAGCGAGCGCCTTCAGCGTGCGCCGGTCAACGAGCAGCAGCAGCCAGAACAGCTTCGCGCGCCCGCAACCCTCGTGGATGTCGATACGGATCGCGCTCTCTTCTTCTTTACAAATCTTAAATACAAAATATTCATTATAACAAGGACAAATAAATTAAAAAGGCAGAAAAATTGTAACTTAATTTAAGATTCATATACGATGGCCGTAAGAGTTGATGCACGCGGCGATCAATTTTATATGAAATCGTTAAAAAACTGCTGACCAGAAAAGCCAGTGTACACAGCGACTGTTTACATTTCACCCTAGAGGAGCCATGTTCTCCACTGGTATTCATTATAATCAGTTTAATGTCGAATCTCCGCTACGTACGTTAATACTCCGTTCACATCTATACCAGTTAGCATTCCAGTATCATACAGTCATGCATGACTGGAATGACGGTCTACTCTACTGTATGGGACTGGAATGGTAATTAAACAGATTGAAAGGGACATAATAAGAAAATCGCAGAAGTTTTTTTTTTGTGTTCCGATCTATGCTTAAGATTTCACGTGTAGTATGTGTGTGCGGTCGCGCATGCCGCTCCCGCATTGGCTTACACAGCCATGAAAGACGTTGTTTTCCTATTTGACAGTGCTTGTACAGTCTTGTGCGATAGATGATGTGTGTAGTGTTCACCTGTCTGTGGTGAGTGCGCGCGGCACGGTTAAGGTGCAGGAAGCGGTCGCACTCGGCGCAGAGCGGGCCGCACACGCGACACTCCACCACGGCGGGCGTGGCGCCGTCGTCGTGGTTCGTGCAGTACGACCGAGTCTCGGCGGCGGCATCGCGCCCGCGGGGGTCTCGCGTTTCGCCGCTGTTGATACAATAGTGTAACAAAATTATAGCCTAAGCACAAGTATTCAAAAAGGCATTATGCTTACCATCACTCAATGGTTTAGGTAAGTACTTTTAAAAATCTGTTGCGTTTGTATTTCTGAAAAATAGACACAAGCAATGAGGGCTACCGCGAAAGAATTCGCTGCTAGAGGCGCTAGTGCAGCGGGCGCTAGTGTAGCGCGAGGTCGCTGAAATGTCAAATGCTACTGTTTGAGTAGACTACGCGGGTTTATTTTTAATTGAATTATGAATATTTTGCTATTCGTTCGATTAGATATGGTTTAATAACAATGATATTTGTTTACAGGTCTAAATGAGACTGGTCGCACACGCAGAGCGCCGCCAACGCCATCCAGAGGGTGGGTGCGAGCACGCAGCGCGCCGGACGCCGCTCCGGCTCGGCGACGTGCGCCACCGCGCCCGCCAGCGACGCCAGCGCCGTCCGCATCTCGACGCCCCACGCCGCCGACAACTTGCCCTATACGAACATAGATCAAACAACCGCCATCACAACTTATCAACATGTAAAAAATGTACAACCACAGTGTTTTTTTTTTAATTACGTAAATGTATAGTTATTTTGTTAATAGGATCCCGCTTGATCCTCATAAGTACAGTCAAGTTCTCCAATATACAGGGCGTCCCACGGCTATGCCACATGGAGGGAAAGTACCTTGAATATTGTAGATGGAACATTTTACTGAAAGAAGACATTATATTAATTTAAAAAACAATTTAAACTGCATTCATAGATTTTTAAATAATTACATGGTTGAACCGGGAATCGAACCCGCTACACGAGAAAAAAAATACCCTGTAGCTTTATCATACCGATCGAAAGGCTTCATCATAAGGATTATTTTTTGCTAAATAACATAGTGTCAGAAACAAAAGGAAGACCATGAATTTTAACATTTGAAGTGAAATTTTGTTCAGAAAAATGAAAAGCTGACATAGGGTTATTTAAATAAAAATACTATACAACATGGGGGAGGCCTATGTCCAGCAGTGGACGTCTTTCGGCTGATATGATGATGATGATGATGATGATGACTATACAACAACCGTATGAAAGTGTCCACGAGCTACAAGCAGAACTTAGACGTATTATTCTAAATATCCACCACAACATGGTCAAAAAATCGACAGGCAGCGAAATAATCAAAAGGGTGCGACTTTGTATTCAACAGAATGGGACATTTTGAACACTTGATAAATCTAATTGATTAATTTTGAATTAAAAATGTTTAAATTCATGGTTTTCCTTTTATTTCTGACAATATGTTATTTAGCAAACAAATAATCCTTATGATGAAGCCTTTCGATCGGTATGATAAAGCTACAGGGTATTTTTGTTTTCTCGTGTAGCGGGTTCGATTCCCGGTTCAACCATGTAATTATTTAAAAATCTATGAATGCAGTTTAAATTGTTTTTTAAATTAAAATAATGTCTTCTTTCAGTAAAGTATTCCATCTACAATATTCAAGGTACTTTCCCTCCATGTGGCATAGCCGTGGGACGCCCTGTATATACAGAAATCCTCACAAGGAAGGGTATGTGAAGTGTATGTTAAGTGGGTATGAGAAGGGTATGTTAAGGTGGTTTGGGCATGTAGAGAGGATGGATGAGAGAAGATTAACGAAGAGAGTGTATATAAAAGGAGTGGAAGGGCAAGTTGCAAAGGGAAGACCTAGGCGAACTTTCTCTGATCAAATTGGAGAAATGTTACAAAAAGGCCAGGTCAAAAGTACCCTAAACCGACGAGCATGTATGAGAAATGTTATGAAGGTGAGTGAAGCGAAAGTGGTTTGTCAGGATCGTAGCAAATGGAGATCCGTGATCTCTGCCTACCCCTCTGGGAAAGAGGCGTGATTATATGTATGTATGTAAAACCTTACAAAAATATCTACACAATCGTATATCAGTAACAATAAAGTCAGTGTATATATATTTTTGAAAGGTTGTCTTTATAAATATTGGAGAGCTCGACTATATCACGGTATGGCCACAGGTATGATCTGATGTGCAGTGTGACGATCGTTTCGCCAATGTAGCAGGCAGGTGTCCCACCGTCACTCCTTACACGCTAACTATGGTATGAAGAGTACCTCGGCCATGTCGGTGAGCAGCTTGGCGACGAGGTGCGCGTGTTTCTTGGGCGTGTCGCCGCGCGTGAACCACGGCACGCCGGGCGCGGGCGCCACACTGCCGCCCAGCGTGGCCGCGCCCGCCGCGCCCGCCGCGCCCTTCACCTTCACCTGCAGAGTGATCGCCTTGCCCAGGTAGCACACCAGGTGCTCAACCAGCGTCACCCTGGGAACAAATGTGAGACATTATATTACTTCATGTCGCTCATTACCTAGCAGTTCAACATTGAATTGCACATTCGAATCATTACAAAATCTCAATTCATCTCAATTCAGAACTTAAACCTGAAGAACTCCCAAAGGGTTAAAACATGTCCCCGTTTTAAAAACAATTATAGTTATAAACATGACTCACGAAAGCTTAAAGTCAATTTCTGTCTAACCCTTTCGTCATTCATCAGGCACAATAATGACACTTACGAAGCAACTTTTCTGCTACAAAATAATGAATAAGAACTAAGAACCATACTTGAAAGCATGCAGGTTACTTTGAATGCGGCACTATACTACAGATGTTATTATTAATAACTTCTATAGTCGAAATATCCTTGTTACCACAGACACGACACTTTTATATGTTCTTGGCCATCAACAGGTTGCACTATTTTGATGTTTTTCTTTATTACACACAAACAGGTTCTCTATTGGCGGTAGGCACAGACTATACTACTACGGAATACTAATATACTATAGAATATTGCAAAAATACCTTGTTGTTAAATCGTTGCCATAGTTGACAGCTGCCAACATTTTCTGCGGTGGTATTTCTATGATAATTCTTCGTAGCAACGATATTACCTAAAAAAATGGTTGTCTGTAAAGTCGGTTTACGGACGATAATTTTACGTGATGTATAAGAAAACATTGATGAAAAATTGCATAACACGTATTTACTCATTTATGATTAGGAATATTCCTGTGAAGTTTGGAATAAAATAGTAGATCTTGTTTCCCCATACAGACGTTGGACCCCCATTTCACCCCCTTAAAGTGTGAATTTTGAAAAATAATTGCAAAGTGCCAAATTTGGAATCTCTAGAACAAGCGGTTTGGGCTGTGCGTTGATGTTTCGTGCGCGCAGCCGGCGTTCGGAACGGGATAATGAGTCACACTTTTTCGTGAGTGCAGCCGGCGTTCATCGATTTAGTAGTTGTCAATAAAATGTTAAATCACATACGAATTTGTAAAAGTCTTTTGAATCAATAGTTATGTATCAGAGCGGCCACACATTACAGCCACTGCTATGGCCACCACTAATCGCGAACTCGTCAGCCACTGTTAGTGCAACTAGACGCGGGAACCAGTAGCGAGCGCGCGCTACTCCCGCAGCTTGTGGCTCGGCCGGTAAGCGCCGATGCTATACAGAAGGTATGAAAGGACTCACTAGTGATAGTGGTCACGACTAGAGCCTCTCAATGCCAGTACTTACTTGTCTCTGGACTCGTTCGCTGCCGGTGTGCAGGAGCGACAACAGATCCGAGAGCAACTCAGTGCGTTGAGCGAGGTGGGCGCGCCCGACAGCACTGCCACTCAAGGCTAGAAGCTGCAGATCAGAACAATAGACATGTTATATACAGACAACCTAGATAGCAAAGTATGGAAAATTTGGCAAAGATTGTGAAGGAGGGACAGAGTATTAAATTGTATTCACTCTCCGCGCCCCTCCGGGAAGAACTTAAAGTATTCAAGATCGAAATGATCCTTGATAAATTTACTATCAATGTCTCGTACATACCAAAGCTCTATCACTTATGGCTTTTGCGCAGTCTGCCACGAAAAGACTATATTGTTTATGATTTATACATATTTTTTTGCTAAAAGGTTATTCTTCTCAAGACTAGGCATGTATAAAGAAATTAAAGAACATAATTTTCTCTTTAAAATGAGGTATAATTTATTTATATACTCTTTCATTTTACGTTTCTTTGTTATTTTGAAAATTGTATGCATGTTGAATTTTCGTGGCAGAATGCGTGATAAGCATAAGTGATATTACTTTGCTATGTATGAGAAGTTGACAGTAAATTTATCAAGGATTATTTCGTTCCTATAAAGGATTGTTTCGTTTCGTTCGTTATATTTTTCGTGCATCTTTTACGTTTTTTTTTTTAATGAGAAAAAACTGCGTTTGGGACACTTTTGGGGGTGAGACCCCACTCACTCCCTAAAGTGTCCCCAAACGGGATTTTTTTATAATCTGTCCTACCCTGCACAACCCAATAGGTTTCAGAACTACAGTATTATTGCCAAATTTTGATCTAAATTGCTTGAATTATTATGTGACGTCATGTGATTTCCCTGTTCGTTATGTAAAATGATCAATCAAGTGTTTTAGGATATCATCAGCTCGTGCCCGCTCACCATGTAGAGCGGGCAACTGGAGGGCGTGTTCATCTAGGAAAACGACGATGTTATCCTATGGGTGCAGCAGATGAATATTAGATTATAAGAACGATTGAATTAGCCATACGAATAAATACGGATATCGAAACTAGGGTGGTATGCAAAAAAATTGTACAGCCTTAATCTAATCCACGATTTAACTTTTTTCAGTTTCGTAACGGCAATTACCCAATTAAATGTATGGATAAAAGCCGTTACGAATCTTAAAAAAGACTCTTAACTATGTACAAATTGTTTGCTTTCCACCCATTATGAATAGTATAAAAATCGACCAAATGTAATATATGTTCACGCTAGAGCTACCGAACTCAATAGCAAGTGTATAGTCTGCGGGGAAACGTACTTCCCTGCATAGAAGTATGTATGCAGGCAGGGTGACGTTTCCCTGCAGCTGACTAGATAAGTACACGGTCCGGAAAGAAGGCGAGTGAGTTAGGGGCCGAGTATCAGGTTGGTTGCAGACCGACCAGAGAGAGCATCTCGAAGCAGTAGTTGTCCTGGTGGTGCGGCGCCGGCGCGTCGCCCGCGCGCCCCTCCGCCTCGGCGCACAGCAGCGCCGTCTCCCAGTCGTCGCGCGCGCGCGCCGCCTCGCACCCGATCGCGCACACGATGTGCGACATTACCTGTGCACGAAAACAATACTACATTTTTCCGCTGCACTCAACGCGTCTTTTTCTTATATAGTTAATCTTTGAATTCCATATACTTTTTTTAAGCAAGCCTTTAAAATGCTACATCCCGTCTATTTTCCACATACTTAACTTAGCCTAACTAGTAAATTGATAGTCTATCGTATTCATTACCAAATGGTAGTTGAGCACCACGGAATTAACACTCGGCCTAGACAGCAACTGCGTTTCTATTTTATTTTACTAGACGGAATGTTGTTTCACTCTACATATAGTCTATACGTTATTGGGGAAACATATAGCTTGTATGTACGAAATATCTTTTGATATTTAATAGTAGCTTTTCGGTGAAGGAAAACATGGCGAGAAAACCGGTCTAATCCTAACAAGGTACAATTTTCCATCTGGGTTGGAAAGTCAGACGGAAGTCGCTTTCGTAAAACTAGCACTTACGCCAAGTCTTGGGGATAAGTGTCAAAGCGGACCCCTGGTTCTTTTAGGGTACACTGGGACCGGGAGAACGCGAGGAGAATGATGACGCCATTAACCTGTCGCTGCAGCGAAGTAAGCTTGTGCCCAGCGAAGAGTATGCCGACGACGTGCTCGCGCAGGTCGCTGTCGTCGGCCATCGCCTCCTCGGCCGCGGGCGCCTCGCCGCCCGCCTCGCTGTTGCTCTGCTCCCACTCCAGCAGTTTGCCGAACACCTGCGGACAAGGTGCTTTACGTTACTTACGGTAGTTTGCGAGTGTACTGCCGCCCACCATACTCAAATTTGATCACTGAAATCAGATACATTAATTTAATTTGTTCTTAAATTAAATGAATCAATAGAAAATCGACTTTAAATGTGTTATAAAAAGTCTAAATTCCGTTGAAATTAACTTAAATTGTACACTGGATGGCACGAGGAAAGATGAGGGTATGTATAAACCTGTTGAACATAGATGAGGACGCGTTTGAAACCGCCGTTAACATACGTTACGTCCGTTAAAATATGTTTGAATGGGAAGTTTGACAGTTTTCTATAGGTTAACAAGAGTCGCCGCCATATTTAACGGTAACCGATCTGTAAAATATGGATATTGCGATCTACCCTAAATCGCGAGCACTAACATGAACACTTACGAGCTTGATATTGCAAGCGTCGCACGCGCTTAGTTACAGAGCTAAAATAGACAAACACTGAGATAATGTACGTGACATAGGGTAGGTAAGGTGGGTTGCACTAGGGTGTATGGAAAGTTTGTCATGTTTCTATTGAATTTTTGATTGGTGCAAGTTCAGCCCGCCCATAATAGAGTAGTTGCGTCATATTAAAAATAGTGTTGCTTAATGAACAGTAAACCATCAAATAGGCTTGTGTCCTAATTTTTTTTACGATGCCATTCGAACCAGTTTTTGGAGAGGAACAAATGTTTGTATGAGAGCAACTACAATTAAAGAACATAAATACACAAAATTGAGTTAAAGACGGACCTCGCTGGCGGCAGCCGAAAACGTTTCATACTGATTAACATTGAATCATGACGTCACAGTGTGATATTTGTACTAATCGTTGTATGGAAAATCAAGTAAATTGCTGTTATGGTCGCGAAATACCGCGTTTACAGAGATGTACAAAATACTTTTAAAAAATTATTTAAATACAAAATTTAAATACTTCTAATTTACTATTTCAAATGCAAAATACTCTTTCTTCTTGTATTTTAAATACTAAATGCAAAATATGTATTTCCAAAATACTTTATTCAGATACTTTCAGATAGAATTACTAATGTTCTTTATTTATTAAAGATTTTAACACAACAAGCTCTTCAAAAAGAGCACCAGACTTACTGCGTCTGTGTAAAATACAAAAGTAATCGAAACAAAATCGAAGACTTTCAAAGTTGCAGCGCCTCTAGTAGCCATTTGCCGAATCGCTGACCCATTTACTTGAAAATTTGAGGTGGTAATAAATACTTCTGAAACTTAGCAGTAAAAAAGTATTTTATATTTGACAAATACAAAATACATTTCGAAAAGTAGTTAAAATAAAATACAAAATACTTTAAAAAAAAGTATTTAAGTACAAAATATTAAATACGTATTTTGTATTTGCATTTTAAATACAAGTATTTTTAATAAGTCACAACTCTGCGCGTTTAGGACCATAGTTGTAATACAATTTTGTTTCTATAGAAGCGTAAGGATTCTATTGGTAGCTTTTAATTTACTTTTTTTAACTTTCAAGGTCTGTATCTTTTTATGATTTTAATTATATTTAGTAATTTGTATTTAATTACATTTATTTGATGGTTTACTATCCATTTAGCAACACTGTGTTATCAATTTTAACATATGTACACTACCCAATTATTGTAATAAAGTATAAGTTTCAAAATATAAATAAAATCATAAAAAGATTTTTGAAAGTTTAGGAATAATATGCATTTTTTGAACTGTCCAAGAATAAATTTAAAGCTACCAATAGAATCCTTACGTTTTTACAGAAACATAATTGTAGGACTACTATGGAACTAAATGCAGTATTTCGCGACCGAAACAGCAATTTACTTTAGTTTCCATACAACGATTAGTACAAATAGCAAACTGTGACGTCATACTTTTATGTCAATTAGTATGAAGCGTTTCGTAGCGAGGTCCGTCTTTGACTCAATTTTTTGGGTATTTATGTTCATTAATTGTAGTTCCCATACAAACATTTGTCCGTCTCCAAAAACTGGTTCGAATGGCATCGTAAAACAATCTAAGGCCACAAGCGTATTGTAAATGGTGAACCTGTGAGGTGAGTAGTCGGAAGACGCGCAGCGTGTCTGCCTCGGCGAGCGCGTGTAGGACGGCGGCGGGCGAGGCGGGCGGCGCGGGCGCGGGCGCGGGCGCGCCGAGCACGCGCAGCTGCCGCACGCGCACCGCCGCCTCCGGCCCGCGCAGCTCGCAGCGCACGCGCACGCCGCCCTGGGACGCTCCTGACAACACACGCGCACCATTCATTACATTCCATTAGTACGTGCAAGCGTACAACACCCTCTGTCGAACCTCACCCGTACACAAGTAATACATTACAATTTTCACTCTTAAACAGTGTATGATAGCTTCGAAATTGATAAATATCCAGTCATACGTAAGGCCATACGAGTAGAACGCCCCAGAGGGAAAAAGTTATAATTATAAGCCATATTTTAAGTTCTGTATCTCTCTCTGGGTGTCCTGAAAACCAGCGCCTTTAGCATATATTGCTGCTGGCATATGCTGAGTGGCATCCATTTTGATGCATTTCAGATGTAACTATACACTTGTGTAATTCCTTTGTCACACCAAATAAATACATTCTATTCTAAACGACTATAGGTAGTATAGATATTAAACTTATTTTGTCAAGATCACCTTCATGCTTTCAACTAACGTTCATATTCCCTCTTGTGGGCGAAAAGAAGGCGTGTTAAGCAATGAGGTCGAATCGAACAAGGGATTTTTACAGAGCATTTGGTAGTACTCAAGTTCTTACTTACCTTCCGTGACACACACAATTTTTTTCATCACATTTGAGAGGAATATACCGGGCACAATAAAAATTCTAAATGTCAGTCGTCAATTTTGTTAAATCCAATTTGTTTCCTCGCAGATGTGATGAAAAATAAACATTATGTGTGACACGGACGGTATTCATTTTACAAACTCGAGTTATCAAAGCCCTAGTGCCTTCGACGTCGGGCTTCAAATAAACTTTCAGTACTATTCAAATAAAAAAGTGGTACGAAATGGTTCGTCTAATAATACCCGCCGCCATGTGTCCATTTTTTGTTTTCCAAACTTGGCTGACACACTAGAAGCCTTACAGATAACGAGTTCTACGATGAATCCAAAAATCCACTTACGCGGCAAAGTGTAACAAAGCCATGCAGCCGTCTTGGGGTCCACCTCCATATCTTGCATGTGAAACAGTTCACTAGATCCGCCGCTGTACAGGAACGATACTAACAAGGTTTTATTCTGTGAACAAAAACAAATTGACTGTTACTACCTGCCATTTATATAGGCACTAACTCAAATACAATGACACCGATATTAAATCGTCAAAAACTCCTTGCTCTATGGCAATAAAAGCACTATTTAGCGTCATTGATTTAGTATAAGTAACTAGCTTCACGATCAGCCAAAAAAAAGTAGGCGTCCAAAACAACCGTCCTATCGACTCTCGATTAAACTCTTTTGCGCTTAGCCTGGTCTGGTTTCGACTGTGAGACTTGACGGTTGTCAAAAATGCCAAAAATGTTCCGTGAAAAAATGCGTTAATAGCAAATATAGAAAAGGCGTTATTGAAAAATTTGTAAAACTTTTCTCAAGTAATAAAAACACTGACGACGCAGTTAAAAAAAAAAAAACGAAAAGTAAAAAGCACTAGTGTGAAAAGTAGCATTTTCCGCACAATTTGGCTGCTTGGAAAAGCTCTCTTCGAGCACATGCATTGTAAAATACTGTGTCATGATTGATGGCGAGAAATAGTTCCAATTATATTAGAAAGAGGGGGGGGAATAGAAGAGAATCCTTAATCCTCTCTTATTTGCGACTCCAAAGATGCATGCCCTTGTTAGCTACCTTATTAGACATTGAAATGGGGTTGCAAATGGGCCTCGTCTCTTCTGAAAGAGAGTGACGGGGATAGAAAAACACCAAGTTCATTTTCTAAAGTAAAATAAAAGATAAACATAGTTCACCATACGTTTAAATGAATTATGGTGGTCATTGCGCCGGTTACCGATCACCTAATTCAGTGTGCCAGTTTGCGACTACTCTGACGAGTTGGGTTCTCTGAAAGGATATGTTCTCGGTTTTTTGTGAATTCCTGTTAAATAATTACTGAAAAATTGCATAAGGCTCACGGTTTTTTAGGGTACCTCGATCCTCGATATGCTATTATTTTTAATTTAAGAAACATTGTCTTTCAGGTGGTCGCTAAATGAAGCTGATCGCGTAGTCGGCGAAATTACTTATTGAAGCGATTCAAACGAGGGACTTTCGCACGACACTAAACATAGATCACCTGTATCGATAATGTATCGCGTTTGTAGCGCTGCCAAACGTGCCTGGGTCGTTCTTCTTTTTTACCGACAATGAACCGAGGTTTTTCTGTTTTTTTGGTTTTTGAACTATCGAAAATTGTGGTTTTGAAGTGCGATTTTAAAAAAAATGCATAGGTTTCTTCATTAGAACTAATTAAAGTTTCCTTTCTGGCCAATATAAATATTTATTTACGGTTGGTTTCTAAAAACATGTGACAATGTGGACTCTTTCAGTGGGGACAACATTTTGGTTTACCACTCTGTCACGGCATTCTACGAAAAAAAAAAATGCTAGTTAGAGAAAGTGAAATATTAGATATCACTAATTAATAAAATAATATGGACGTTCATTCGAACATTATAAAACCGTGAACATCATTATTCAAATGAGATGCCGTAATAAGACGAAGGACAGGCTATTGTCGGTCGAAAAGAAGAACGACCCGCCTGTGTGTTGTAACTGGTTTAAGTATGTGCATTTGTTTAGTATACCACTGTGTCCCTGGTGTTGTCGACGTGCACGCAGACGAGGTAGGGGCGGTCGGGCGGCGCGGGCGCGGGCGCGGGCAGCGTCACCTGCACCCACTTGGCCTTGTTGCGGTCCTCGTCGCCCGACTCCCAGAAGGTCTCGGTGCTGCCGTCCGTGAGCGCGCCCGCCATGCCTTGCCGCGAGGACACGCTCACGTCGCACCAGCCCGTCACGTCACCGCAACTCCATACAAAGTTATCCTGTGCCCACAATTATTCCTTATTATTATATGTTATTAGTTGCCATACAAAATCTATGCGAAAATAAATTTGTAATTGTGTTTTTTGTACCTAGTTATTCTGCTTATCGGTGTGGAGACAAATCCAACATCATAGAAATTCTTGAGTATGAAGTTTGTAAGGGCACTTCGCGAGATTTAACATTGATATAAACTTCTCATGACGTAACTGTCATATCGATTAGTTAATAAACCATCAATTAGTACTGGACGAATTGGACGAATATTAGTATATTTTACGGGACGTATTTGTTTCCGAGTCTTGGATGTTTGGAATACATTTAACTATTAAATATGTATTAATCTAGTATCTATAGCACAAGCGTTGTTAAGCTCACCAATAAGGGGTTAGTTCGATTTGTATAAGATTGTCCCCTAAAATGTTTTTATTATTATATTTAATGATATTTTTTTTACTATATTAAATATGTATTAAAAGTGAATACAAGATTACAATTAACATTAACTAAGATAAATTAAAACTAAGTTAAATCTAAAAAAGGCCCTCGAGGCATTGTACCGAGGATGCTGGCGGCATTTCCTCGCTGAATTGCAATGCTGATGCGTTGCGCGAGAAAGCCGCCAGCTCTTCGGTCACCAGTTACATCGACCAGACGTTTCGCGATTTCTGCAAATAACTTATGCGCACTGGGACCCCACGGACCGAGGGTCTCGACGCCAAAGGGTACAAAGTCGTACTCTCTGCCGAGGCCTCTATATTTATTACATTTCAGATTTTCGGCGTTTTCCGCCGCTGCACCCGCTTTAGAAGTAGTCCGTTGGAGGTGAGACGGTGCCAGTGTGTCTACACATGTAGCGTCCCACACAAGCATCCGTCCCAACCTCCATGGAACCAGAGACACACCATCAGGTCTTTTGCCATCATCTCTGACAATGCCAGGCGGCTCAAGAAGAGCAGGCACATTGATGCTGGCAAGAGACCGGCGGATTATGTCATTAAGTGACGCATGTCTTGAAAAGCGGCCTGCACTTTTTTGACAACAAAGTCCGTGGTGACCCAGTCGGTCCACGTCCGTGCCACAAGGGCATATGTGTGGAGTGCACGTCCGTGACCCCAAGCCGCAGACCAGTCGCCAGACGAAGGGAGGTCGGATCCAGGAAGGTACCGGTATTATCCATCCATTTATTATTATTATTTAATATATACTCGATATGACAGCCACCATTACGAGGTTATATCACTGTTGTGCCTCTCAGTGTGCCTACAATTCGCGACGTGGTACCGTAAATATAGTCTTGTCAGTCAAATTATCCTGTCATTAGATACGTTGTGCAATTTCGGGACTGTCGCATACCTTCTGGAGATAACTATGAAAGCTCTCATGCAAAGCGCCGAGAACGCCTTCTTCATAAACCCCGTCTTCAGAGTGCGATAAAATCTTGCTGATCACACTGAAAACTTGCGATCTGGTTCCGAGCAGCGTTAAGAGATTACAAGCAAAAGATTTAACAATAATATACATACACTATTACATTATTAATTTTGATTAAAAAAAAAACAGTTTCGATAACGAAACTCCGAATAATCGGATCTTTAAAAGTAAAGTACTGTTTAGAGCTTATTTTTGAATGAAGAAATGGCATATAACTGTTCTGATAATGATCATTATCTTATCAGTTGCAAGTAATAGAAGCGAGATGGTAATAATGCGAGTTGCAGGAGATAATAGCGAGGTCACCTGTGCAGGAAGGCCCTGTCATGCGGCGAGTAGTGCAGCGCCCAGCAGCGCACGGCCTGCAGCGAGGCTGCGCTGGCCGGCGGCAGCGCGGGCGCGAGCGCGCTCACCGAGCCCAGGAGCGCGTGCAGCGCCGCGCGCGCGCCGCGGGCCGCGCGCCCGCCCGGGCAGAGCGCGCACGCCGACGCGGTGGCGGCCGCGGCCGTGCGCGGTGCCTCCGCGCCTGCCACCTGATACAACTCTCAACGCTACTGCAGGGCTAGGGCTGCGATGCCAGACAAGGAAATCTACTCTCCTTTTTCTGAACACAGCAGGAGTGAGACAGGAGTCACCGAGTCGCACGCTTACCGTATTTTCCCTTTGGGCTAGGCAGGTCGGTTTCTTATTTTGTTGAATTCGTAGTAGGCCAGTTTCTTATGTTGTAATATTCTTAGTAGGTCAGTTTCTTAATTGGAGATTTCGTAATATGTAATTTCTTTATTTTGCCGGGTTCTGTCAATTACTTATTTTGTTAAATTCTAAGAAGCTTATTTTCATATATTTGTCTTTTTCTGAGTAGGCCAGATTCTTATTTTGTCGGATTCGTAGTAGGTGGATCATCATCAGCATCATCATTTGACTTCTTTGTCAATGGAATGTATATGCATTCATGCAAATTACGTATCAAAATGTAGAAATACAATATACAGAAAATAATATACATATATAATAACTACAAACTGTAATGATCCACTTACTACGAGTCCGACAAAATAAGAAACTGACCTACTCAAAAAAAGACAAATATAAGAAAATGAACTACTTAGAATTTAACGAAATAAGAAACTGACCTACTCAGAAGCTGGCAAAGTAACACCCCACTCTAACTCTGAGGCTGAGTCTCACCAAAGCGTCTGTAATAGGCTTGTGACCTCATGTTAAAACTGATAACGTAGTGTAGGTAAATGGATAGTAAACCATCAAATTATTGTAATAAAGTATGAATTACAAAATATAAAATCATAAAAAGATATGGACCTTGAAAGTTTAGAAAAATATGCATTTTTTTATTGTACAAGAGTAAATTTAAAGCTACTAATAGAATCATTACACTTTTATAGAAACAAAATTGTATTACAGCTATGGACCTAAACGCAGTATTTCGCGACCAAAACAGCAATTTACTTGATCTTCCATAGAATGATTCGTTCAAATAGCAAAGTGTGACGTGATACATTTATGTAAATCAATATAAAGCGTTTCGGCTGCCACCAGCGAGGTCCGCCTTTAACTCAATTTTTGGGTATTTATGTTCTTTAATTGTAGTTGCTCCCATACAAACATTTGTTCCTCTCCAAAACCTGGTTCGAATGGCATCGTAAAAAAATCTTAGGTTACAAGCCTATTCTAAGTGGTGTTCGTTAAAATCTGAATGTATGGGAAGTTTAACAAGTTTGTATGGAATGACAGCGGCCGGCGCCGCACTTAACTTTGATCGGTCTGTAGTCGTATGTTGGTGCAACTCGCCCTAATATTACCTCCCGGCCAGTAATAATCTCAAATTAAGAAAGACGCATCAATCTATATGGTAACAACGGATTCCATCGATCGATCGGGATCGTCAAATATGGCGCCGTTACATTTCCCTACCAAGAAGATTGTTATGGTCTATGCAATAAAATTAATAAATAATTAGCGACAAAGATAATCTGACCAACGATGAAAAAGACGTTATTTTGTACTCACTTCTTTGTTATCCTCTAACGCCAGTGGTGGAGGAACAATTCTAGCATACTTATCTAGAGCTGTACAAAACCACCACATAACGTCGTGCACGCACGTAGGCTGAGTCGCTGACCTCAGCAACCAATTTAAAGCCTGTGACAGAACATTACATTTTATATCGTGATCAATTATCCCCACTCAAATAAAGCACTCCAATGAATTGTGTTACGTTACCTCGAAGGCATATTGTCTAACAGTATTTATTCGAATAGCAGCATCCATTTTCTGCCTGTATGAATGCAGATTGCGGTTCGCAAGCACAAACGCTAGCACTGGACTCCGCATGAGCGCTTCGGGGTCTATTCTAGGTGGCTCGAAGGCTGAAACACCGCAGCCTTCGCCTTCCCAGTCGCCACATCCAACCAGCTTTTGAAGAGCCGCGCTTGGTTGAGCGAGAAGGGATGAACCCGCACCTGAAAATAAGCTGCTAGTGAAATATTTGAACCACAGCTGTCATCGGTTGGCATCCGAAGTCTGCTATTGTCTGCCGCAACCAACACTCGTGGTATCGTCATGAAGAAGAGGCTTGGCATTATTATCTTAAATATTACAGATAAGTGTACATTGTATGGAATGGCTTGTTCTAAAATAAACAGTTCAATTTTTATTTTGTTTATCAATTCTTATCACTCTAGACAGAAGAATGCAAAATGAACTAGGGGAAAATTACATGAACGACGACGATTACTTGCATTACGAGTATGCAGGGGTCGATCATTTTTGTTCGTTTTAATCTTGTGGTTAGGACGATAGATTTTGTGATTCAAAGAACATTAAATGCGATTTTCATATTTTTTCATCTCTCCAGGAGGATAGGTGATAGGATAGAGCGTGCGTCACTGGCTGACACCGTTCGATAGAACGAGACGACGCTCTTATCTTGTCACTTGTCGCGTGATAAGGCCAACCATGCTACGGCTCCTGCTCTGAAAGTTGACTTTTAATTGTTATATACCCGGGTAAAAAATAGCATTGCCTACCCTAGGGTGGAAAGTATTTTTTTAATTGTTATGATTAGCCAAGGAGTCGAAGATAATTGAGTTTCGCCATATTATTAAAATAAAAGCTTTACATATATCTAAACTCAGCTGAACATTAAACGACGGTTTTATTACAATCTATAGGTTAATATTCAAATCCTTTTACAGTTGGTCTATTGTTTTTCCTAATTACAGAAAACCAACATTCAAAATAATTACTTACTTTTAATATACATGTTTCATAAAATGTACGTGTAGTGTTTTACTTTCCTTATAGTCGGAATGAAAACTAGAGTATTTTTAACTCGGGTAAAATTACCCATTCCACCCTCGTACTATTGACGCTTTCAATTGGTTCGAGCGCCAGAATTATCTCGGGTGAAATGGGCCACTTTTAACCCACGGTTAACAATTGTAAGTAGATGAGCTCATGATTTAGGCTACAATATGTGTGATAGGCCCTGTTCAGTGTAGGCAGTTTGCTGTAACAAAAGGCTCAGTTGGAAATGCGGACGGTGGGCTAGTTACCGGAGAGGGTGTCGTGGTGGGCGGCGCGCTCGTGGCGGGCCAGCGGCGCGGCGTGCGCGAGGCCGCGCCCGCCCGCCTGCCCCATCGACACCGAGCGGTGCACGCGCGGCCACTGGCCGCCCGCCCAGCCCTCAACCCCGTACTGACCATTCTGGACATTACAAAAGTTAAAAACAAAACGCTTCATATCATTCATTCAAAACATGAGCGCCTGAAGTTGTTACGTAGCCACTGATGTTTGCCTAATTCGACATGAGACCTTGTCAAGTCAACGCAAAGCCCGAAATCTTGCGATAATTAATTTACACAATTTAAGTTATTTTATACAATAGGTACACTAGCTGCCTAGCGCGTTAGATCTCTTTATGAAATGGTGCCAAAAAACAAAAGAACTGAATTACTTAATGCACTTGTGGATTCTGTATTATTTTTGATTTTTATTAATGAATTAAAATACGGAGTCTTATGCATATACGGCGTAATTATGTTTGTTTTTAGGCCATTTACGATTTTTGTTTTAATAGGTATAAGTGAAATACGATAGTAGAAATATAATATGCTCTACTACCTACTAGTATTTCTGAAAACGTTTTGGGGCTGAATGTCATACGACTGCGCCATGTAATCTAGCCAACATTTTCCTGAAGCACGAAATTATCTTCAAGTTAATGTAGTTGTGTGATTGGGGTAAGCATGATCGATAGCAAAGTGAAGTCGTTGTTTGAAATGAATGAAGCGGACGCACGTACCGTAGGAGCTATCGTAGGTGGCGGCGGGCGCCCCAGTGAATGATATTTAGCGGTATCTATAGAGGCATTAGTCTTGGGCGCCGCGCCCAGTGCGGCCAGGCACTGGAAGGGCGGCGCGGGCTGCCACATGCTGCTGGGCGGCGTCGGGGGGCTGCGCCCCGCCGTCTCGTGCCAAGGCGACGCTGATAAGGATTCTTAAACAAATTCAGTCCATTTATTTTAAAAGGTCATGCAGCGTCTCCGGCGAGCATGTGTATCAATACAATTCCAGCGCTGAGGCCCTTCGTAAACTTCTTGCATTTCATGAAGGAGAGTAGATTTGAATAAATTATATTTTAACGTCATAATAATAAGAACACGCCCAACTCGTCTTCGTGACATGCAACAACTATCCACATACATACCAGAATTGGTCAACGGTGCTAAATCCAGCAGGAAGACAGCGTTGTCTTTCATCACTTGGTGGTCGACTTCAGGCGCGCCCTCGTAGCGCTCGTAACACACATCCGACACCGATTTGGTCTTCGATTGCTTCACCGAACAAACTGCTTTCAGGGCTTTATCCCGGCACTTTTCACAATATATGTACCAAAGTTGGTATGCTGTAATAAATAACTAGCAAATCAATAACATTTTTAAGCTAACATGACAAACATCATTGCTTCAAAATAACGTATTACTTTTGTACTGAGTAACGAGTGTGTTTTCACCAAAGGTGTATTTACTGCCTTGTAGCATTGGCCAATACTCGACTGGCATGGTAGTGTCGCACAAACGCAAAGATTATGTCAAAACCAAAACTTATATTTATATATTTTCAATGTTTATAGGGTTCCGTACCTCGAAAGGAAAAAACGGAACCCTTATAGGATCACTTTGTTGTCCGTCCGTCCGTCCGTCCGTCCGTCTGTCAAGACTCTTTTTCTCAGGAACGCATGGAGGTATCAAGCTAAAATTTATATCAAATACTCAGGTCTACTGTCCCTTGGAGCTGTGAAAAAATCAAACTTCTAAGCCAACGCAATCAAAAGATACAGCCGTTTATGCCGCAAATTTTCGAAACTCGCAAGGGAATCAAAACCTACAGGGTATTTCCCGTGAACTCAGAATCTTGAAATTTGGCCGTAAAATTTTGGTTACATCATATAATAAAAATATTTTTAATAATTTACTTATATACCGGTTTGTACGGAACCCTCGGTGCGTGAGTCCAACTCGCACTTAGCTGGTTTTTCTATAAGTTATGTTTTGTACTTTTTAGGCCAAAAGCTCGCTCACGTGTCTGACTAAGCAGTTCGGAAAGTATGACATCAAGGAAGAAAAAGCGCTGTCAAACTCTTTTTCAGAAAAAAAATATCTCCTATGGTATATTGACACAACCCGCTACTTTGTCTGTCTACACATCAGCCCTGCTAGCACAACTTGACTCTCGACTCTACTCGCGCGCGAGATAGACTGTCCGTCACTTTCTGATTAATGCTGTCAAAAAGTGACAGATAGTCTATCACGCGCGCGAGTAGAGTAGAGAGTCAAGTTATGCTAGCAGGGCTGGGCACACACTTGTCCAGTCTCTAGCGTAGGTAACGCTAGTATTTAACGAACATGGATATGTTTGAGGAAGTGTATTAAGCAGTAAGCTAAGCGGTGATATACGGACCTTGTGCGAGCTGTCCGCAGAGCGCGGGCGGCGCGTCGGTGGGCGCGGGCGGGTCGGCGCGGCGGTAGACGCCGGCGCGGTCGAAGCCGCGCGCGCTGGCCGCGCGGCAGCCCGGGTGCGCGTGCCGCATGTGCGCGGCCAGCGGCGGCGGCACGCTGCTCCCGCCGCATAGCTCGCATTTTACTACACGCACAATACAACATAAAACAACAACAACGCCCAACATATATCTATGGAAATTATTAATAGGCGGCCGATGGATGCAATATGGTGGAAGCATATGATGGATAAGACTTTTACGAGTAATATTTATGATTATGATTTTATAAGAATTTTGAGTGATGGTGATAAACTTCCAAATAACGGTGAAGTGTCACTTTACGAATTCGCACCTCTAACATCTGTAGATGTAGAGATGTCATTTTCCCTTTATAAGTGGATAATGAACCATAAAAGGAGTGGACTGAATATATCTAATATAGAAAAAAAAAGATTATTTACTTCAACAATAAAAGTCTTTAAGTTATTTGCATATATGTTCTCTTTTTTTTAATCAATTGTAGTCCAGTATCCATATTACAGGTAAATTACTTTAGAGAAGTTTTTGCATTTGTAGTTGTGACCTCTGTAGCCAGCCTCACACACACACACACACATGCGTGTGTCTGTATACATCAACGTGTACGTGCGTCCCTGTAAATATACAAATACTACTCCAAATGCAAAAAGTCTCAAAAGTAATTTTCTCCAAAATGGCCCGCAAAGTGTACATTAGTCGCTACACATTGGAAGGTAAAGTGCATAGTTTCAGGTCAGATCAAAATTATAAAATAAAAAACATTGCAGGCCGCCTGGAATGTTACATATAAATTCCTTTATTTGTCGAGTACCAAACTTTTTAAAAAGTTGAAACCGGCATATAAAAGACGGCACAGGTCGTATTCAGCCAAGTCAACTCGTATTTTTCTGTTGCAAACACGACGGTTTTATTATATGTGTCTCCAATAGTTTGCGTTTATCGGTGGAAAAACACACTTGCGATTCGGTTTAAAAAGAAAAACGGCGGGAAATCATTAATATTGTCACGTTGTGTGCAACGATATTTAAAGTTTATTATTCCCCCATTTTTGAGAAAAGCACTATATTAGCCTTAGCCGGAATGGCAATTGCAGGCTTCCCGGCCATGGCAATAATGTACTATTACCTGTACGAATATCGTTCGACATTATTTTAACGTAATTTGCATCCGTCAGCCGCCCATTAGAAAGATTCCACCACAACTCTATTGCCGATAAATAGATTTCTATCGTACTAGGAATTAAATTCATTATACGCACGTCAGCGCCGTTTCTCTAGAGATATGATTTTTAACGCTGAACGCCGTTGACGCAGACTGTACATGGATCTCGCCTCAAACTGAAGCGCAGAATGAAGAAACCTAAGACTTAGGTAGTGCTAAACCGAATCTAACTTAATAACATAACTAAATATGTAATTGTACGGTAGGTGTGTGTATGTGATTGTAGTTAAGTAATAACTTACCCGAGTACGGAGTTTTGTAAATGGGCGACGACTTCCAATCCCTTTTTTTACGGACAGCACTGAATGATCTTGAATTCGTCTCATTTTCATTTTTTTCTGCCGTTTCTTTCTGAAGTCTGGAAGATTTCAAGTTTATATTATTGATCAGATTATATTTCCAAGCACATTTGTAAACAAATATATAAACACTAGCTTCCGCCCGCGACTTCGTCTGCGTGGACCCGGGATAAAAACTATCCTTTATTTTAATCCAGGCTATAAACTATCTTCGTGCAAAATTTCAACCAAATCGGTTGAGACTTTTAAGCGTGATTGAGTAACAAACATCTAAACATTTATAATATTAGTAGGATTTACAAGATATATATAGATAGTGGCTCTGTGAACAGTAGAACAAAGGAGCCTATTTAAAATAAAATTGTTTTGCATGTCGATAAAGTGAGTCGACAATTTTTTTTAATATATAGTTAACGAACCTGCTCACAACATTTCACGAGAATCAGTTCAGAAATGCGACCTGTAGAGGAGAACAGACGGACATCATAACAGCTGTACATACATACAATTTTCAGCCCAAGCTGAAGCATAGAACTTCGTTTGCTTTGCGTCCTCGTTCGATTATTGGAGCGGATACACCCACGGCGACTTTTAGGTGCCGTACAAACGCGCGTTTCTCAAATATTATAGTTATATCTACTTCACATAACATGCAACCTAACTTAACCCTTCGAATGCCCCTGTCAAAAAATTACTTGTAAAATAGTTACCTGGAAGTTAAGGTGTAAGGCTCAAACGCTCTGGGACGGATACGGGACCAGGCATACGAAGGGTTGAGACTACTCAAGAAAAGAGTGTGCTTTTTACTTGTCAGTGGCAGCGGAGAGTTGGTCGGCGTCGTAGAGCGCGTCCCACAGCGCAACGAGCGCGCGCAGCGCCGGTGGCAACACGTTCACTACCGCCGGGGTGCTGGTGGCTGTAATAAATCATCATCATCGTCATATCAGCCGAAAGACGTCCACTGCTGGATGTAGGCCTCCCCTGCATGAAATACTTATCATTTTGGTTATAACAAAGAAAAGGCACCGATAGTGGCAACAATGCTTTTATAGCATTTTTTTAATCTACCATCTAATCTGTAGAGAGAACACCACTATCATTATTAATATATGCTAGGTAGGTATATAAAATTATTAAGGGTGGGTTTTCCACCTGTATAAGTTAGGTTAAGTGTAGGGTTTGATGGCGCTTTGATCGATTGCGCTAAAACTAGTGTATAACACCAAAATAAGTGACTATGGGCTTATCTGCATCTCCATCCCGGTCTAGGCTACGGGGCGTTCCCTTCAGCGGTGCACGACCAGGCCCCCACCAAACTGCGCACATGTCAGCCATAAGTGGCCACCACTAAACGCGACTACTCTGCCGCAAGTTACGGTCACTAGTGGCCGCTACTAACCGCAGTCGGTGGCTCGGACGTGGCAACTAAACGCGCCGATGCTATACAAAATGTATGAAAGAACTCGACCACACCTTGTGGCGGCGGCTCTAAGCGAGCAATACAAGATAGTAACATAAGCTGGCCCCACAGACCACTTGAAGTAAAGCCAGCTAGAAGCTACGAAGTTATGCGACACTTTTATGGTAACTAATTTAACTTAGCTCTGATTGAAAAGCAAACTAACGGTTTTAGTACTGAGCTTAACGCGGTGGATACTCTTTGTTGAAAGACGTACAATTAATTTGGAGTCTGCTAAAGTGTACTTGCAAATCTATATGTTATTGTGTAACGTAGTTGTACTTGTCAGACATCCTGCTAAAGTCATCAGTAGTGAACCACTCGTTTTAAATTTGATCTAATGGTACATGTATTTACTAACTGGTATCCCCAGTTTGAGCTTGGGAGTCTTCTTCGCGTATCGTGACATCAATATCGCTCCGCCGAGCTCGACTGGCGCTCGCCTCTATGCCGGACCGCGTCAGTGTCTCTAACGTTGCGGGATTCATTCTCAAATATTGACCTGAAAAAGTTGTAAGGTTTAAATTGTCTCATGGGTTTGTGGGTGCCTTACATAATAAAAAAAAGGCAAAGCCTGTACTATGGGTACTAGACAACGGATAAACATACATATATAGATCAATACATACTTAAATAGATATTAAACATCCAAGACTCGAGAACAAACATTCGTATTCGTATAATATATTTAAAATGTATATAGTTAATTTATCACTTACACAATTTATATACATAACACAAATACACACACAACATAAACTTCAGCACCCGATACTTGGCCGTATCGTGTGACGTCACGCGCGCCGGCCGTGCTATGGATACGCGGCCGCAGAATGGGTTTCTAAATTCTAATGCCGGGTTTACTCGCTTGCCAAGGCTCGACAAGCGTCCACAAGCCACAATCGTCCACAAATCCCGTTTGGCATTTGGAAGCCGTTTACATGCTTGTGAATGCGTTAGTGTGCTACAAACACGCAAGCATGGCGGACACCGAAATTGTGTCGGCTAATGCGCTTTGTGATTAACGTCTTTGGGATTCCAGATAGACGGTTCGCTCTGGTAATATTCCAGAAACGATAAACTCTCATCGTTCGACCAGCCACTCATTTTTAACACAGAACAAACAACAAAACAATACAATTTGCAATTTAGATGCACTCGCCGCGAGATCACTTTGGCTACTAAACACGTGTAAATACGTCGCAAGCGCTTGCCGCAAGCTTCGTTTGATCTGTGTTCAAAAACCGACACTAGTCCGGATCGGCTCAAGCTATTGCAAACCAAGCCAAGCCAAGCCAAGCCATACACCCCTGTTCACACGCTTGTGCTTGTGGAAATTTATCGAAGCTTGGCAAGCGTGGAAAGGCACCATAACGTGCACCGCGTTGCATACACGGCCGGCGCGCGTGACGTCACACGATACGGCCAAGTATCAGGTGCTGAAGTTTATGTTGAGTATGTATTTGTGTTATGTATATAAATTGTGTAAGTGATAAATTAACTACATTTTAAATATATTATGTAAGGCACCCACAGGTTTTCCAATCACGTTTCGACATGTGAAACAGCGGGGCTCATACAAGATCGCGCTATCCATCCTTTCTAATTAGAACACTTAGAAAGAGACGGGCAGTTTATCTCACGTACGAGACAACTCGCGCACGGTCTTGTGCAAACCGTACAGCGAGGCTAGCGCAACTTGCTTAGCACCTTGGAAGTTAGTGATTCCGTGCGACTTGCATGTTGCCAATCTGTTGGTCTAGCCCCTGTGGTTACTACGTCAAAAGTTACCGGCGTTAGAGACTTCGACTGAATGCCGTTGCGGGCGCGACACGGCGAGGTCGTGCGGGGCGCGGGTGACGACGCGCGCGCCCTGCTTCGGCAGCTGCGGGTGGAACTTGAGGAATGCCGCGCACGCGATAGCGTCGTGAACTATGCCTGTAACAAACATGTTACAACGATAACGTTACATAATTATACCATGTACGATATTAATATTACAGTACTGACAAACGTGGTGGTCATTAGCATGTACTAATGTGGCGCATACCTAGTCATTAGAGTATACCAAAATATCTGGAAAAAAACGTTTATCCAATAGCCCTTAACGAATTAAAACAAGTTATTAAAACCCCACCAATTTACAATATTTTATCTATGTTTGTTCGGGTAAAAAACCAAGTGGAAGTAATTAGGGTGAGTCAATATTATAAATAGGAATTTGAAGTGCATACCCATTTAAGGATTTATTTCTTCCAACTATAATAAATAAAAATAAAAATAAAATTGATTTAATTCAGGCAGAAACCCATATTTTTTACATTTTCACATAACTATGATCAGTAACTTTCCGATACAAACGTTAGTCTTCAACATGTGCGTGGACAAACATCCTCATACATACCTTCATGCCAAAGCAGTGCTGCGAATATAGCTCGCAGGCACTCTGCCTGCGCAGGGCTGAGAGCGTGCTTCCGCGGCGGCGGCGGCGGCGGCGCGGGCGCCGCAGCCGCGCGCGCCGGCAGCGGCGGGGGCGACGAGCTGCGCTTGTAGGCCCGCGACCGGGACGCTAGGCGTTCTCGGGCAACGGTTTTGGGGCTGATGTGCTCTTCCTGGTATTAGAGGACGTCTTTAAGGCTTCGTGATTTTCGTTAACATGTTGTTAATGATTATCACTAATGTTGTTAATTATATCGAGTTAAACCGTAAATTCACTTTCTATACTGTAAATCGAGAATTTTAAATGCGCAATAGAATATATTAATCAGAGTACAAAGTACAATGATTAAAATTTCCTGTCATTGCGAACAATTTTGTGAAACTAGCGGGCAAAAATAAGGAGTTTGACACGCCCTCATGAAAGAATCGATCTGTGTATATTACAGTAAAATGGTTGTACCGGCTTGGCTTCGATGTAGAGGTGCAGCGTGGCAACGGCGTCGCCGACGCGCTCGGGCGAGGTCTGCGTGCCCGCTTGCGCCAGCCGCCCGCCACGCGTCTCCGGCTCCATGCCTATCTCCGTCTACAATAGTGAAGTACTTACCTTGGGCAGTAAAACAAAAAATGTCTCAGATCGCAGGTATTTGACGATATGCGATCTGGGGCTTTCTTTATTACCACCCATGGTGAGTATAAAACTTAACGTCTCTCCCTGGCCAGGAATTGGGATTTTCCGCAGCGTACAGTAATTACTGCTTTATGGCCAAGTATGACGTAAAAAAAACTACGCAACCAATATCAATCTCACCAATCAAACGCCACATTCAGCGGGCGTAACCTTATTACTATCAGTAGCGGAGCTAGGGGGGGAGGGGGCTAGGGGCTCAAGCCAACAACGATAATTAATAAAATCTCAACTATTTTAGGCCTACAGGGGTATTTTTACGGAATTTCTGTTACTGCCCTATTTTTTATACATGTTTCCTCTCGGAGTTTTTTTCACCGCAAAACCTAATTCCGTAAATAATGTTCTAAAAATGCATTGGTTCGATTAAGGGTTCGAACTCACAGCCTCCGTTTTAAAATCCGCATGCCTGAACCACTCGACTAGCATAGGTCAAATTGTATTGTGTAAGACCAAAATCTTGAAATAACAACAAAAGAAGATATCTGTTTAAACGCAGTCAGCGTGAATCATTGCGAGCCTATTTACGGCGCTATCGCTGACTCACGTAGTCCGCCACATGGTTGCGATCTTTAATAGACCACGGGGAATGTTAGACAATACTGTGATTTCAGATTACAATAAACGATAAATATTAGCTAGTGAAAAAGAATAACTAAAAGTTTAGAAGGCGGCCTTAATGCCAAAAAGCATTATCTAGCAGTAAACCTTAAGGCAAAGCAGATAATTTTTGGATCAACTTTATTTAGAATCAATAGTAGATTGTATGACAAGGGGCTAAAATAAGCCATATTACCACGAGATGGATATTTTCCCGAGTGAAGCGAGGGAAAATATTTCGAGGGGTAATATGGCTTTTAGACCCGAGTTATATATACACTCTACTTTTCACTTCGACTGCGAGAAAATAGTAAAACAAAGATTATCCATCCACAATCAATAATAAATTCCACGGCGCAAAGATTATTCGATTTGGCGGCATACTTTTTTAATAAACATGCTTCGACACAGATACAAAATATTGGCACCACGAATAATCGCCACTCGATCCACGCGCTGTCTCCTTCTCATTGCATGTTATAGAAAGAGACAACTATGGTGGATCATCAGTATTTAATTACCGTGTATTGGCCGGCTGACCGTCTACAGGCACGTCGTTAACGGCCAGAGGCGTTTTTGTTTTAATAATTATTGTGAGTTAGGGACTAAAAAACACCTGATATTTAAATTAATTCTGGTTTCTGATTGGTTGTTTTTAATATTCGCTGTAATCTGGTTAGTTGATAGCAAATACAAATGCTTTTTAAAGAGTGGTGATTGGTGGATTTAATACAGCGATGTGTTTTGATTGGTCAAAATAAATGTTTTAGAAATCATATATATTTATACATATTTTCCCTAGGGGCTACATGTATGACTTTAGCCCCGCTTGCTAAGCCTAATATGACACACTTTTCGAGCATGAGAAGTGAAAAATTACTTTAATAGGTTAAGACAGGAAGGATAATTATAATAATAAAATATGATAATATGTCCCTGAAAAGAACTAGAATATCATCCTCTCAAGTGAAAATAAACCAGGCTACCTTTCCAATTTTAAATTTCATTATTGAGTTTAATTACTCTTGTAAACTTTAGGTATACATGCATGAGCTCCAAAAATTTGATAACATCTGAAAATAATTTTGATTCACCACTACTTGTTTTTAAAGAGATACCGACAACTTATTTTCGCATGACTAATAAATAATACACTCTTGATTATAAGAAAAATATATTTTAAGAGGTATATGTACTACAGTGAAATTAGCTGTAGTTCTCAGTTTATGCAGCTTCAATACAGCTTAAATCCCACATGCTTCGCAAACTCACTATAACAGCAGACACGACACAAGTTGAATTCATAGTTTTAATTTATCCACAGTCTAAATAGACGTCACCTGTGACGCGATTTGTGTAGAAACAAAGCGTGCCAATTTCTGCGTAATGTACGTGACGTCACGAGCGTAGTTTAGTGGTGACCGAAAGACTTCGCCGTGGTAATCGATTAACGTTTTTCCGATTATAATTCGGATTTTCTGACAGCCCAATAAAAATACATTCGCAAAAATGTATCAAATAGTGTCGAAAAGTTCAACGTCAATGAATATTTTTTGACGGCCATATTAATAGATAAAATCATTAACAAAGATTTGAAGATTTATTGTTATATAATTCTTTCAAGCCTATTTCGGTGTTGTTGTTGTTGAAAAGCATGATCACCTCACTTCACCCACGTATAAACCCTATTAACCCTGTTAATGCATGTGTATATGATATGGGGTATCAGAGCATTTTTGCTTTTAACCAAGACGTATGATACCAATGCCGGTCGTAAGCGGACCATAATATGTACTACAATGAATTAACGAAGCTGAACTAGGTGAACTTGAATAATATAATTGCAAACATAATTATGTACGTAGGGTAAATAGTCCGATCACGGGTGAACCTCCGGGCATTAAATATCTACTAACCTCCTGAATGGGATTGACGTCGCGGATGTTGTCGCTGGACCGTTGCTTCACGGGCGACACCCACTCGTCGCTGTTGCCATTGCTGCGCCGTTGTATTCTTCTAAAATCATGTTTATGGTTTTATTTTTTCAGTTACGATCTGTATAGGTGCACATTTTACAATAGTTTTAACATTTTATGGACATAACCAGCAAACGCAAGTACGAGCAAGACGAATGCTTTATGTGCGACATAAACGCGATCAATAAGGCTGAACTGAACTCTTATGGTGCTGATTACATACCTCGGTGTTGGGATAGCGATTGACTCATTCCGGAATATTCTTCCCCGCTTGCTCGGCTCTAAACCGAATACAAAAGGGCTCGTGCTACTATCACTCTGCGAACAATGACACGACCTGTAATCTCTATCGTACTGATATTACTAAAATCAAAGACCCAAACAAATGTAACATTTTGCGATGGACAGATTCTAGCGAAATTGCAAAGAGTGTAGTAAACATTTTTTTTTTGCGGGAGTGGGTCTATTGTAGGTATATGAAATTAACTTACATCGTTAGCCATGTCGCATTGTACTGAGAACGGAAACCTCCTCTCGTCAATGCTATTAATGTCTGTAAATATTACCACAATTTGATTATTTATGTATTAGAAAGATTATGAAAAGTGGTTGCCGCACGATGGGAGGCGACGACGTGGCAGGCCGAGACGGAGATGGCGGGACGACCTAGATGTATTTCGCAACGATTGACCAGAGATTTCTCAGAACCGGGACGAGTGAAAATCGAGAGGGAAGGTCTTTGCCCAGCAGTGGGACACTTTATAGGCTTGGTAATAATAAAAAGTTGGCTGGTCAGAACATGATAATAGTTAGCTGGGTAACAATCGACAGATATTACCATTGAGTCCAATGTCAATATCGTCATCATGAGACCATGACTGCATATCGCCCTGTGCATCGCCGTAACCGCTCCATATGCCCGTGTATTCAGACTGAAAACAAACAATACGTGTTTAATCATAAGTGCGGGTCGAGGTTTTCACATAAAACGTTAGGCAATGGGGTACACATTAACTCATAAATGTTTATGCTTCCTTTCATTGAATTATTAATTTATGAAAAGTAATAACGCATTATAAACAGTTTAGACAGTTAAAAGTTGGCCTACATAACTTTATCGCAACATTAAATTATGTTCAGAGTTGAACAGAATATAGGACTGACTTTGAACGATATTGCTTGATATAATTGAACTTGGGAGATTCAAGCATCTTCCGGTTACAAAAGAGCCCTCGAGGCCTACTTACAGGCTAGCCACGTTCAGGCCACTACATCAATTGATAACGCCATATAGCATAGCTATTGCAATGCATCATATAGGCGGAAGCGAGAGACCGCGTTCCGATCTATTGTCGCAGGCGCTCGAGGTCCCAGCAAAACTAATGGCCGCCACTAAGTGCGACCACTCTGCCGCCGGTCGCCGGATTGCATCAACTTACGATTACAGACAATCATTTCATAGAAACTTATCCTCCCCATATGTGGTCGTCTTAATGTAATCGTAAGCGGTGTCACCGCTTACGATTACAGACGGTTTGGTACAAACTCACCCTTTTAGCCACTAGCAGCGAGCGCCAGAAAATCCCGCAGCGTGTGGCTCGGACGCGGCCACCAAACGCTCGGTGTGCGCTGATGCTATACAAAATGTATGAAAGAACTCGTCCGGCCACTGGCGGTCGCGCTAGACGTGTGGCGGTTGTCAATGGTTGTAGTAACGGTACCTGCGGCGAGGCGGCGTCGACGGGCAGCAGCAGCGCGCGGTCGAGGGGCCGGTGGTGCTGCAGACACCAGGCCACGCCGGCGCCGCCGTCCGCGTGCGCGCGCACCGACTCCGCGCCCAGCCGGACCCACGTGCCGTCCTTGTTCACCACCTGCATACAAACATGCATGCCTGTAGGCCTCCTAGCATGCGGTGACGGCGCCTTACAGCGTCTATTATTCAAACGCGATGTTTTTGGGATTTTAATAGCTGTCAGTTCATATAAACTTTGACGCACTTAAATTTGATGACATGTAATATGATATGAATTATAAAGAGGCATCTTCTGGGTGAGCGTGATCCATCTTAGACCTTGTCTCAACTTTCCATAAGGTTAGGTGAAGGTCAAACTCAATCCCATTCTTATAAAAAAAGATAAAGTGAGCGTAGCGTAGTGAGTTTGTAAATTATTGTGTAAGGGATTACTCCCAAAGTGATTCGGATTTCAGAAATTCTTTCACCGGTAGGTACAGTCAGCAGCAGAAGTAGCTAAGCGGCCCGCTTAGCTACTTCTGCTGCTGACTGTAGATCGGACATTCGTAATGGACATAATATTTTATCCCACGACTTTAATAATTTGCCACATCAAAACAAGGAATACAACATACAAAAGACGGATATTAAAAAAAACATGAAAGTAAAAAAAGCGCAAAAAACAACGAATTACAAATTAAAAACTATGATTGCGGCAAGGGGTACCTACCAGGCATAGCATATGCTGGAGCATCATTTGCATTCTTTGTTACACGCGGGTAGTTACTATTTCACATCACACCTGGCCATAAAGTAGCAATTACCGCATGCTAGGCGTGCGAAAAATCCCACTTCCTGGCCAAAGAGAAACGTAAAATGTTGTACTCACCACGGGCGGTAATAAAGAAAATCTCAGATCTCATATTTATCGCCCTCACCTTCGTCTCAGGCGTCAAATACCTGCGACCTGAGACATTGTTTGTTTTACCTCCCTAGGTAAGTAATGTAGTATTGTTATCAAACTAAGTATTATGTTAATGATGGTATAGTAGCCCACCTCCTCGACACAGGCCACGGTGGTCCCGGGCGGCACCGTGCCGAGCTCCTCGGCCTGCAGGCTGGGGCTGGCGCGCACGCGCAGGCCCGCGCTGAACCGCGCGGCGAAGCGGCGCAGCCGCGCCGGCGGCGACTGCACCACCTCGCCCAGACTGCGCTCGCTGGGGCCTTCGGACGTGCTCTCCACTACTTCTATCGTCAACTCCTGCCAAATAACACAATCATTATATATCTTAAACTTCACGTTAACATGTCGTCTTAGTCAGCCTGTTACTTTTGTACAATTATGTAAGTCGGATGACAATGCATTACTATGGTAGCATAACCTTGATCTGATGATGGAGACGAAAGGTGGCCGTAGGAACTCCTCAATTACACAAGTGTTTAGCCTAATTGGAACCCACTCAACTAGTTGACGATTGTGCAAAAAGTATAAGCCTTGTACTTTTTTGCACAGTACCAAAAATGAATTCTTTGATAGAAACTTATTTTTACGATGGTAACAAACTTCCATGGTATCAATTTAAAAGTCACATGAGTTTTTAGAGTGACTTTTGACTAGTTGGTAGTGACTCTGACTACGAAGCTAGAGGAACCCCGGTAAGGGCATTTATTTGCGTGATGAACACGAATATTTGTTCGTCTACCTACTGTACAAGCATAGTTTGGGAATAAGTCGATTTGTGCAAGATTTTCCGTAAATATTTACACGACTCTTTCCGGCAAAGTAAATGAATGAATACCCAAAGTACCTACATTTCAGGGTGGAGTTATCTGTGGTGCAGGCAGTTCGTCGAGGATGCAGCGCAGCAGGTGAGCACCAACCGCTTCGCCCCAGTGAAGCGCAACGGCTACCCGTAGTTCCTCAAAAGAGTAGAGTAAGCTACCTGTGGTGCAGGCAGTTCGTCGAGGGTACATCGCAGCTGGTAAGCACCGGGCGCGCGCGGGGTCCAGGCGGCGGCGTACGAGCCGTCCGGCTGCGCGCGCACCGGCAGCCGCTCGGCTGGCACCCGCGCGCCGCCCGCCTCGCCCCAAGCGCTCCAGCCTCCGTTACCCTCGCCCTCGCCCCATGCTCCGCTGGCTACGCGTAGCTCCTCAAAAGAGTAGTTTTGGTAGGCCTGGAGACGTCACAACATTAAAGTATGTCTCGAATAGTCAAGTATTTTAAGAGAGGTCACAACGGAATGTCATCTCGCTCATATTTGGAGCAGCCATTATGACACCACTACTTGCTTTGTGAGTATTTGGTGGTGTGTTCCTGGTGGTGAGTAAGGTCACCACTCGCCAGAGCTGCCGAGAGTGCGCTGTGTTGAGAGTGTGGGACCTGCCTCTGTCTCTCGCTCTCAACATACCGAAGCCACAAATCAATATAGGGTCGGTAGCACGCTTGTGACTCTTCTGGTGTCGCAAGCATGCATTACCGTCAGACAGGCTCTTTGCCTGTTTGCCACCGTCGTAGTAAAAAAATAATTTACTAAGCAGAAACATCCGCTAACGAAATTCTAAATTTCGATCAAAAAGATCGTGTAATTAAAAGAGTGAAGGGATTGAAAGATTCGTCGCCACTAGCACGGTAGCTCAGTTAGATTAGAGCGATGGAAGAATTCCAGAGATCGCGGGTTCAAATCCCGCTCGTAGTGAATAATTTTTCTATTATCCAATCGAAATTTCAGCCAAAATAGCGATATCTGTATGCCGTCGTGCCGTATGTTATTCTATCTGGTTCTGAAATGCGGACACAAGGTGAATAGATGTAACCTTCATCATGGTGATGGCGTGAAAGCACATGGTGTCCCGCACGGTGGGTTGGTACGGCACGTCGGGCACGCCGCGCCGGCCCGCTCCGCCGCCGGCTGACGCAATAGCGCGACTTTGACGACTCCCCAGGTCCTCTACACGTTGCACGACCACCTAATAAAGCCATAATAAAGGATCAAATAGTCTATTGCAAAAAAGAGCATTTTTCGTTGATGCTAACAACGTACCACTTTCGTCGATCCTATAGCAGGAATTCTATTCCTAATCCCTTCAGAACTGTGTTAACTGTTAACAGCTAGATCATAACAATCGCATGTGACTTGAGCGATTTAACAACCAACGACAGCGATTCTGGTTTGAACCTACATTGAACATTTGTCAGTCAATTGAATAATATGACATAAACTTTATCTGAGTCTGCTGGTAAATAACAATAATATAGCGAAATGCAAAGAGGTGATTTGATAGATACCTTTTTAAAATGCAGTTAAAACCAATGGCTAGATAACATCTTTATATAAAGATTAACAAGTTGCATACCCAACTAGAGAAAATATGCAGAACTTGGCTTATTGCATCTGTTTACCTGTTTAGGGAGACTAGGGAGAGTATACCTTGCACAAGTCGACTAGCACTTTTGTTAATCCCCGCATTACGTAGCAAGAATATTAGGCAAGAAACAAGGCAGCTACTTGTGAATTTCGTGATGGATTCATTAAGATTCCATAACAAGCATGTTAGATTAATTTACACTGAATCAAGGTAATAAATGTGTGTTCTCTACATTGCCAACAATTACCATTTTTCGCACTAACACCCAATTATTAGTAGTCCGTGTAAAATCATTTAGCAACAAATTAGGCTCATTAACAAAATACCTAAATAGTTACCTACTCTACCCACTGGAGAGAACTTTTCTCGTATGTATCGTTTAGTCATATTTAGATAGGACAAAAAGAGTAACAGGTAGGTATATAAAATAAATGTGCAGCTACTAGGTAACGCTAAACAGACCTCGACTTTTAGCGCCGGTGACGCCACACTTTCTCCGTACTGGTCTCGCACAAGTATCGGCAGAGTGATCCGAGCGGCCGGGCGCACTGGCGTTGCAGGCGCCCTGAGCTCACATTTGGCGGGCTCCACCCGCGGAGTGGGCGCCAGCCAGCGCGCCAGGCGCCCTCCAGCCGTGCTCTCGGCCCCAGCCACGAAGTCCGAAAGAAATTGACGTTCAGTAGATATGCATCTGGTGACAACAACAGTAACCAAATCAAAATCACTTTTGCGTAAGGCTTGGCTCATGAGGGAACTATAACTAAGTCCTAACATGTGCCAAAAAGTTACGTCTTTATACAGTTTTGGTGAGAAACATATGTATGTCATGTCACACCATAGGGTCATACTAAGCCTACAATGTTTAAATTTAATTATTTCAAACTTAATAATGCTAAATTATACCTTACACACTCTCTTGCAATGAAGTTTAATCGAGTTGATGAAACAGATAGCTGTATAAAGACAGTGACCCCATCTTGTGTTAAGTGCTAATTACGCACTAGGCAGCAGGAGCAAAGTTTTAAAGTGCATCAGGGCTGCCAGTGTGAACGACGCAACACACGTCGACCTCTACTTTGTGTTTCAAGTTATGTGCTGGGGACGTATCGGATATCTAGTTATCGATAGTTAAAACTTAATACCAAATTGATCACAAACGTATTATTCAACACATTTGCTCGTAACCTTCCTCTTATTACGTCGCTTTTAGGCTCGTAATCCTGGGTATTAAACACGGTGTATATATCCCGATGAAGCATAAAGTACCGTACAGAACCCTACGTCTGCTATACTTAGCCCTCGCTGAATCTGTGATCGGCTACGCCATAGGTACCTATGGTAGAACCTTTAAGACCTACATGGAAAAAATATACAACCTACAAATTAGAATACTAAAAACTATTGTTCCAAAAAATATTAAAAAGCGTTATGTAACCGACTATACACAACTGTTTAAATACTGTAATCTACTTCCTGTACAAACAAAGATGAAACTTGCTGTCTTAACTGAAGAATATCACAATGTTGCAAAACTCAAAGTTAAGAAAAGATGTAGTAGATTAAGAAAATTATCATCCCAGTCAATTTTGTTTACCTAAATATAATAACATATATGGTGCTCGAAAACACTCACACTTACTGCCTAAAACACACATTTAAACCTTTTTGTGAATTAATTGATTATTTCTTCTTGCATATGATATACAATCGTTTGATTTATTTATTTATTTATATTTGGAGAACCACCAGCTACAGAATCACATTGATTTAATAAAATTACTTATTTTTGATAATATTTTACATCGGTTGGTATCGAAACGATTTTTTTTAATTTCTTTGTATTGTCTGTTTAGAGATGTCCCTATGTTTGGTTTTAACACCTGCGCGCGCAATACGCGAACTTCACGAAAAAAAATAGTTGCGCGCCATTATGAGATGGACAATATGTGAGTAACCTGTTGCAATCAGTTACTAAAGAAAATTACTTAGGAGCCTCTACATTTTTCATCTTATGAAAAGGTTTTTTTTGCATGAAAATGTGTTGAAAAACGTCGTATGAATCGTCGTACATCTTCGGCTCTCGTATCACGCTCACCTACGGCTCGCGTGATCAATACCGCCTCGCATGTGGTGATCAACATAGCTCACTTGTATCACAATGTACAATACTTGTAATTATTGTTTTATTTTCGTAATATTCATTGTCTCGTAATTATTTCTCTTGTTTTACGTTATCTTTATTCACCTGCCAGCAATATAACACATATCAACTAACTCAAACACATCTGACACATTCTAATAGATCTACGAATGGAGATAGATTAGACAGACATATTAGCAGTTAACTGTAGGAACTGTCATAATTAATGTAAGCCCTGGGTCGATATTCGTTGCGTGCTCTTCGTGTCTTTTAATGTAGAGATCTCTTTCTGTCTCATCCATTTTTTAAATTTGATGTAATAGGTTTTTGACACCCAAAAAGAGCACATCAAGGTATTTCGACGGAACATGTCACACATCGAAACCGATTACGTGATTGGCGTACAATGGACTAAATGAAAAATGAACCCAACTAGTTTTTTTATAACATGTATTTTTATAACTAAAACATCTGTATATATATCTGCCAACACGTGTAATCACTTTGTAACACCTTTCGGCTTCCAAGACACAGGCTCGGCCTAGTTTGGGATCCACTGCATCAATGCTATTTTTGTAATGTGTTTACGTCCTCAATAAACTTTTCACTTTTTTTTATGTACCCCTGTTTTTGGCAGAGGCGAAATGTTATAAAATGCGTTAAATGCTTTTGGTATGTTAGAGACATGCCTTATTTTGAAATTGAAATCGCGCGCCAGGATTTCATAGTTCTCATTTTGTTCAGTTGCCAATTTTTACTTGTAAAATCGCAAACAGTGGCTACATATTAAACGGGAAAATTAAATTGGTTCGACCTAGCAAATGATAAATGTAGACAATACTTCGGTAAACATAGTCTTATGACATGTTATACACTGCATTTAGGTAAGTATGTCAAACGATCTCTTTGTATCTTATCGTCATTTAATAGCATACCTTAAGTATTCCAGGTTTCATTTTCCGTCCCTGTACTCATAAAAGGTAAAATCAGCTTTCGGTATTGGAAAAAAACTCAAGTATTTATTGATTTTACTATTTCACAAATGGGGGTGTAGGCGCCAAACAAAATAATCAATAATGATGAATTTTCTGAAAAAAGGATTAAAAATATTGTCAAAAGGAGAAAAAAGTACAGCAGTCCCAAGTTTTAAGAGGGGTATATTCTGTAAAACGCACCTTTATATGAAACGATTGGCATTTACTACGACACTCGAGCGTCGTAACGTCACGATCCCCGAGCGTTTTTTCTCTCTAAAAAGCAATATTAAACCGGTTGTAGCTTCGTATTTTTTTGCGATATCTGAATGGGATTTACGTTACGAGGTATATTTTTGCCTTCTTTCTTTTGGAGTAATAATAAATATTGAGTCTACAACCCTATTCAAATTCGTTTTGAAAAAGAAAGAAACGCATTTGATACACCAAATAGTATTTAAATAAATAAGAAATATGCTCGTGGTGCACCTTTCTGCCCTTGAAACAACATATGTGAACATATAAAAGCATATAAAAGATTGTTATCAAGTCAATTAACGAGGCCCAATTACCATTTGTTAGCGATCATGTTGACCCCTCGGCAATATCGTTTAACGTGAGAGTGTGAATAACGAATAATAGGTAAAACACATCATCGATGTCGATAAATGCGGGTTGTTGTTAACATGTGGCATCACTAAAGCGGACAGACAGCCAGCCGGTCGACGGTGCGGATCCCAGTCTGTGCATGTCGGTCGTCCAGCGCGGTTGGTCGCGCTCGCCGCGGCACCATGTCGCGACTGTACGCGTTTTTGGTGCTCGTGACGTTTGAGTCACTCGTATGTGCGGACTCTACACTCGGACTGTGTAACCGGTACAAAACTTTCTGCGAGTGTGGCCCCGCTGCTCACCCGTCATGGACCATTGTCAACTGCACTGTGCCCCATGATCAGGTACCTTTATCTTTCTACTGAACTATAAAACTATGTACTTAATGAGAGATAAATGACTTTGGTAATGACCATAACTGTTACAGTTATATGAATACAAAATTGTAGGAATAGTAACTTTACATAATTATTACCAGTCGGGGTTTCCAGAGTATGTGTCGTTTTGTTTATCACCAGGGGGTAAATTGTGATTTATATTAATTACTAGGTACTTCATTTCTCTTAAATTTGTGATTATAAGGTTCTCAACGTTTAAAAATATCTTAGCAGAAAACCGGTTGGTGATATACCTATATGTAAAGGAAGCTGTTTTACTAATAGAAAACAGGTAGACTCGGTATATGAAGCAATGGAATCAAAGTTAAAACAGTATACCTAACAGTTTAAAAATAATACGAGTTATATACGAATAGTTCTTAGTTATACATAAATTATGTCGCACAAAAAATAAGAACATAAACACCAATCCATTCCAGTGAAGGCCACTAAACAAAAAACTGATGTAAACAATGGAGACTACCTGCTCCGACGACATAAGAGCAGCCGTTTCTATCAATATGCAATATATACATATGTCCACTGTACTAAGATAATAATAGCATTGAAGCATACCTAATACTTAACTAATCAATAATCCTAATGCTTCGCACTAAATGAATGGCAGTGTTTTTTTTTAATTCAAAATAGACTATTCTGGTGTAAGTAGATAAGAGAAAGCAGAATGAGTTCACACTATAAGTGTATACTCAACATACACGGCGTCCGATTTGGCATCGCAAACGTGCTATTTGTGGTGAGCGAACAATTTGAAAACTTTATTTAATAGGTACACTTTTAATATGTTGTCATTAGGCTCAATTATTGACAAAAGATACTAACTAATGATTTATAAAACAAGTCAGAACTAGTTAGTGATTAGTAACAGTTAAATATGTAGGTACGCACTTCGTTCTAAATAGGTATATACCATTGCACTTGGCACATTTAGGTAACAGGAACAGGAGTAGATACGAGATACGAGTATAGGGCACCGATAGCGGTATCAGGCTATCACCGACAATACGCTGTACCTACCTATTCTTACCAACTTATGGTATTTATTTAATCTACCTATGCTGACCAATAAAACCTGACTATTCTGTTAGTGAACTGGTGGACTACGGCACATATGTATACATTTATTGACTGTTGTTGATACAAGTTGCATTGCGGAAGCCAGAAATTTACATGATCTATTTAGCCAGCCAGACATACTGGAATACTCAATTAAATGACAATACAAGCTTACCAACCTAAAACTCGTATGCAGATATGACAATTCAATAATTTTATGATTGAATTGGAACCAATAACAAAAATTACCTGCCACTTCTCTTAAATAAAATACGCCGTTGCTTTGTTAATAAAAAATGTTAAGTATTTAATTGTTTATGGTGAAGTACCTATGTGGTTGATGTGGTGGTTATTACACATTTATTAACTTTTTTTTTACTAACATTTGAGCCCGTAGCACAATCTAGACACGCGGCAGCGTGTCAAGCCAAGTTCAAGGAAAGGAACTGGCTAGCCAGCGCCGAGTGTAATATTACACGAACCACTTGGTGCCACTTTTGACCCTTTTCTATAACTCAAAACATATTTAACGTAAACACATAAAACTACGTGTGTTTAATTATATCCATAAGGACATCTAGAAGCCCAAATTTCATGAAGCTAGCTCAATCGGTTATAAAGATATGAAGGTCAAAAAGTCGTTAATTTTAGTATTGACTGACATATAGTACCTAAACCGAACCTACTTCCAGATGACCTAGAAGGATGAAATTTGGAATCCAGCTCGGTAATTGTGTGTCAGCGTGGGAAAAAATCTAAAAATAAAAAAAAGTTAAAAATAAAGGGGGTCCCCATACAATTTTTTTTAATTGTAGTTTTGGAACCGTTACAAGCAGATATTTGAAATTATCCCAATATATGTATTATTATATTTGCTATATAACAGAAATATAAAAATAAAGTTAAGTCAAAAAATAAGTGGTGTCCCCATACAAAAAACTTGTAATACGCGCTAAACAACCGGCCAAACGGTGTGTCGTCGGCGGCGCGTGGCACACAGAACAGAAGTAAATCTACATAAAAGCACTCCCGAGCAACACGGAAACGCAAGAAATCTCAATACCTGCCTAGTGTTATTTACAAAAAGTAATGATATCCCACCAAAAACATAAATGTAAAAAAGGAGAGCCAAGTTCAATACAGAAATTATGCTTGGCTGTGGGCTTCGCCGCAAAAAGAATGGAGATCTAAATGAATGCCAAGTTATGCAAAATCCAAATATGTATTTATATGAACAAAATAACATAATGAACAAGTATTAAACTCTATTTCTTTGCTTTATTGGATACCTATAACAATTGCTGTTATTAAAAATGTGAGATCTTAAAGTAGGTTAGATTTGACTTGGCCAGTTTTTAAAAGAATTAAAATATATATATGTATATGTTGAATAACTTTATAAAATGACTGATGTAATGAAAACTGGTCAAATCAAATCTAAGCTACTTTAAGATTTCACATTTTTAAATAACAGCAATTGTTATAGGTATCCAATAAAGCAAAGAAATAGAGTTTAATACTTGTTCATAATGTTATTTTGTTCCTATAAATACATATTTGGATTTTGCATAACTTGGCACTCATTTAGATCTCCATTCTTTTTGCGGCGAAGCCCACAGCCAAGCATAATTTTTGTATTGAACTTGGCTCTCCTTTTTACATTTATGTTTTTGGTGGGATAGGTTTTACCGTAACGTGTTACGTGACGTTTCAGTACATTTTCGCCGTAAAACGTGACGATAAAACCTATCGTGCTAGGGCCTTTGATCATAACTTAGCACGATGATGGCCATTCACTGAGGTCCCCTGAACCGAACACAAAGCCGGAAGTTAATTACTATCGTTATTATTGCCCTGTTCGAGTTACTGTGTGCTAGATAGGCCTCGGACTACACGTCCTACGTCACGTGAGCGAGCTATTGGAAGCCAATTAATTCGATTTAGTTCAAATCTGTATAATATTTATTACCAACATACATAACGCAGCGAGTCAAGACGCACCTGTCGCTCGGACAGAATATCAGGGTGAGTAAGACGGAGACGGAGTAAGGTTACTTGTTTATAGGTACCGAGATGTTCGAAGAAAGACAAAGCTCACATTATACACGTTATAATAATAACATTGAGTCTTTGTCTATGCCGTTATTAAATTAAGAAAAACAAATGCGAACTGTAATGATTCATTCGATATATAAGGACTAAACAAATCACAGTTTATAATTCTGAGAACAACCATCGTTACAAAATCAGCCGCTTAACTCAAATGACGTAATGCGTTGAAAAAAATACAGTTTATTGCTTGAATAAAATCCCAATCATAAGAAATGATCAGTCTCGGAGCGTTTCGAGAAAGAACAACATGTAGGAGCCGAGCTGCGCGAGATCAACGAACACTCCATAAAAAAACGTAATGAGAGATCGCTTCCTGCGACGCGCACCCTCTACCATGATACGCCTAAACTCCAATCTTATTAGAAACGGATAAATATTACATATATGTGTAATGTGTATACATAATTGTTCTCTTTATCAATATTGAAAGTCCACTTTAAATATATTGTTAATAACCTAGGCATACAATTGTATCTCTATTAATATTTTCGCAACTGGAATAACAGCTAACGAGTTCATTTCAAAGTGTCTATTGATATCTCGGTATTAAGGTAGGATTAGACCTCCTCGAGTTATAATTAAGATTACAGTCAACTAGTTCAATCAATAATACTAATTTGTACCTAAACATACGAAAAAACCGACGACTTGAAAATATAATTATAATATACATTAGAAATGAATACGTGCCTAGGAATTTGCATATCTACTATTATTGTGATATGTAACGGTATAGCAATATTATAACTTTCGTTACACAATGGAAACAGATAGTACTTCACAAATACAAATAAGGTGTATGTCGTAGACGATAACGAACAAAGCTGCATGGCAATTCTACGCTACCCAAGTTGCAAACCAAAACGCTACGTAGGAATAAACCCTTGTCTGAGATATACCCTCCTTAATGAGGACCTATCTATGTAGGTCCTCACTAAGGCTAGGTCGATACATTTTCCTATTACTGTTATTTTCAGTAGATGGAATCAACTTATTGCAGCAATTATCACGTTCTCATCAGACTTAGTCGAGACGGACATTACTGCAAACATAATGGAAGTAGCACACCGGCTCTTGGTATAACAATAGAAATCATCTCGTTAAGTTCGCCAGTCTTTATGAGACTACAGCCTACAATAAAATGTTGTGTAGATGTCACGTGTGTAAAACCGGCCGTCATTAGACCTTGTTCTTGCGTCTTGTTCTACTAACTTGTAGATACAATGCATGAATAATGCCATTGACAGATCGCGGCGGTTTCACACCAACAACTTGGATTTATTTTAGCAAATATTTACTCTTAAAGGCCGGATCTAATTAGATCGTGGCCTCTATAGTACCTACAATTAAACATTTTAGTGTTAAGAATGAAACTATTATATTTTTAAAAGGCAACTCAAAAAAAATCTTTTTACTTTTTTTTCTGATGACTGTTTTACTTACATGCCCTTTTTTCTAATCGATCTATTAAGTCATTAAGTAAACACTTTTTAGTTAAGGCATAGATCACAATTTATTTTTAATAAATGACAAATAGACCTATGTGTGTGCATCTTTAAAATATTTTGCAGTTAGCAGTCTCGAACGCACCCAGCCATTGTTTCAATTGACTTATGCCCTATCACAGCCAATCGAAAATCACTGGGTATTGTGCTATACTTCCGCCTGGTACACTTATTTTGCAGAATGTTCAACTATATACAAAATAGATCATGACCTATTGTTTGTTGGCAGCCAGTCATTAGTTTCGGTTAAAGCTACCTACGTCACGTTAGTTCTAAATATGTTCGCGTTATTCGCTACTATCTCAAATGTTACTTTCGGAGTCATCTCATTTTAAAACATTAATACTATTTGAAAGAAAAAAAATAAGGGGCGGTCTTGCAATATGCTTCTTTTGCATGTTTGTTAGTCTAGTTTTTTTATAAGTTTTAAAATAAGGGCCAGCGTGTTTTTTTTTGAGAAGTAGTGATAATATGTATTCAGCTAAAACAGTTACATAACAATATAATGTTTAAGCGACTTACTTTCTCTACATAATAAATCTTGATCGCATGTAGTACCTAACACGGTTGTAATAATAGAATATCATGTTTTCCTATTTTTGTAGATCTACCGGCGATTATATAACAATTTAGTCCCGTAGCCTCATTCAATTGCTTCGTTCTTTTGCAATGTTTAACTGCTTTCCCCACTTGTAGCGTTACAGGTAGGTATATCTATGTAATGTAGACAGGTAAATATGTCTGCATCTGAACTGGTCTATTTTGGTGTAAGGCAACACAAAACTTCGGTAATATATCAAAATTAGCAATAAACGCCGACCGTACTGCATTCATCGAGCCTTTCCGATACCGTAAAAGGGTAACACAACTCGGCTGGCCTATATTTGCAAAACGTAAGTGCTCAAACCAGATTCTGAGTCAGTATTCACCGAGTACCAAAAAGTTGCTATTACGAAGTAAGTCGGCGTTCTGTGAATGAAACTGTTGCATCACACTCAAGTTGCTGTGTATCGTCAGGTAACTTGAAAGTTACTTCGAAGTTATTTTAATAACGAAAGGAACTTTTGGAGATATTGAACAGTATTGAATATGGGCATCGTTATCTGTCAACATGAACTCGAATGACACGATAACAGCGAAATACAAGACACTACTACTTATCAACGACAGAGGGTCTCTTCTAACGATTCATTTTACTAAATGAACTTTACTCGTCTATCAATTTACTTTACTATAATATATACTATATGTATGTTTGATTATTTCTTAACAAGTTTATAAATATACCGGACTCACATTAAAATATGTACGGAGAAGAGTAGTTAAATCTCTAGTGCAAAGAGATACGAGTATATAAATAGGAGAGAGACGGAAGGCGTGGATAGTGCGATCACCGGGTAATAGAGCTCGCGTGGATAGAAAAGCATCTTGTGCTCCGAGAGAAGGGGGACAAGTACTGGCCCCTTAACTGCAGAATAAAACTTGTCAGAATGAGGATACTATAATCAAAATTTGATATGTAGGTACCATACAAAATAATTTCTTTGATTATGTTTGATTCCTTGCTTTCATAGATAGATATAAATTTTAAGTACAGAATTCAATTAAACAAGTTTGAGCGTCATTATTCCATTCCCATAACTATTTCACGTCATGGTAACCTTCTGCGATTTTGTTTATCCGACGTAGTACCTAGTGAATTGAACGCTATAGTCTGGCCAGGGAAAGATGACCCTAGAAAACAGCGACAAATTAAAAAAAAACAACGTTCCTTCAACAATTATTATTTTTCTTCAATTCACACAATGCAACTGATCAAGCCAAAGGAAGTAAAGTTATAACTATGAAATAAAACTTTTTAGTTTCATGCTACTATTTAAGAAGAAAAATCAAATCAAGTCTTAAAATTTTTAATTTTGACGAGACATAATATTTGAACTTTTTTATAATATTCTCTAAAAAAACCGGACAAGTGCGAGTCGGACTCGCCCACCGAGGGTTCCTCACAAAATTACAAATGCATGGTTTTCAGATTTTTCCCTATACTTGTAGTATAAGACAATATTACTTGCTAAATTTCATAGTTCTAGGTCAACGTGAAGTATACCTACCCTATAAATTTTGATTCCCTTGAGTGTCGAAATAAACGTTTTTTGCAGCATAAACGGCCGCATCTTTTTTTTACATTAACTTGGAAGTTTGATTTTTTTCTCAGCTTTAAGGGCCTGTAGACTTGAGTTTATGGTTTTAATTTCAACTCGATACCTCCACGCGTTCTCGAGATAAAGGGTCTTTACAGACAAACAGACAGACGGACAACAAAGTGATCCTATAAGGGTTCCGTTTTTTCCTTTTGAGGTACGGAACCATAAAAAGCAAAAAAAAAAAAAACAATTTAGCTGCGTAGGTAGGCTGTAAAGTAGACTGATGACCTGGTAAGGGTCGCGGGAGTCCGCTGGATGCGGGTGGCGCAGGGCCGGTCATTGTGGCACTCTTTGGGAGAGGACTATGTCCAGCAGTGGACGTCTTTCAGCTGATATGAAGATGATGATGATGACGATTCCTAGTTATTATGGAACAGTTACTTTCTTTTACCATATCAAGTATCAAGATTACATCATACTAATTTAAGACGTTTGACACATTTAACAAAGATTTATTACTATTGCCATATAAAAAGTACCTTTTAAAAAAAGGCTCATCTTTTCCTAGCCAGACTAGCTTCGTATTAGGTATACATTTAAATTAGATGTAAATAGTTTTTCATTTGGTATTCTTAAGAAACCGATTTCATAGTCAGTATAAAGAAATGGACGCACCCTATGAGTAGTTTTCTGTGAGATCAGCCTTGGTTCAGCCTTTTCCCCTCAATACATTCCGCTTTTAATTCAATCACTTGCCCGTATCCGTTTGTTGTCCTTATTTTTGGGGCCAACACTCTCTACCCATTTATTCTCGATTCGACCAACCATGAATAGTTAATGTTAACAAGGGCGAGTTCAACTCGCGTGGTGAGCGTTCCGTAAAATTGATATGCTCTAAGCATCAGGCGCTCCATACAAAATTCACAAAAATACATACATACATATAATCACGCCTCTTTCACAGAGGGGTAGGCAGATATCACGGATCTCCACTTGCTACGATCCTGACAAACCACTTTCGCTTCACTCACCTTCATAACATTTCTCATACATGCTCGTCGGTTTAGGGTACTTTTGACTTGGCCTTTTTGTAATATTTCTCCAATTTGATCAGAGAAAGTTCGCCTAGGTCTTCCCCTTCCAACTTGCCCTTCCACTCCTTTTATACTTATACACTCTCTTCGTTAATCTTCTTTCATACATCCTCTCTACATGCCCAAACCACCTTACCCACATACCTTTCTCAATTTTCGTGACTAAGTATATCTCCATCCATTCCACACTTATCTCTTATCACACTGTTTCTGACTCTATCACTCAATTTCACTCCACACATACTTCTCAACGCTCTCATTTCTACTGCATTCACTCGACTTTGATGTCGTTTCTGTGACACCCAACTTTCACTACCATACTCGTACATAATTTTTGATATTTTCTGGCTGCCCATAAAGGCGTTCAGTGTCCCATTCACTCGATTCCCTGCATTCACTCTCCTTTCAATATCTTTCTCATGCTTTCACAAAAATATTGAGAATTTTCCCGTTACTTTGGATCTACTTGTAGGTTTTCATGTATCTTTAGGCAAGGTACTATTTTCCATATTTTTTTTAGAATTTTAAGCCTAGTATCGGAGATAAGGGGGGGGAGGTCAATTTCGTCTTTTTTCCTAAATTACTTCAAACCTTTTTTTGCTAAAATTATTTAAAAAACTGAGATGCTTACAACAACCCCTTTCATTTGATATGTCACACAATACAAAACTTTGCGAAACTTTTTTTTTTAATATTCGAGTTTACCCGCGAAAAGTGGTCCCCTTGTTCAGAATTCATTAATTTACTTTACGCGTCCATCTTTGGGTCACCAATTTACATATGTTTACCAAATTTTTACTCTATCGGTCCAGTAGTTTTGGAACAATTGGCTGTGACAGACGGACAGACAGCCGCACGAGTGATCCTATAAGGGTTCCGTTTTTTTCCTTTTGAGGTACGGAACCCTAAAAAGGATTCGGACACGCATAAAAGTAGGTAAGAAAGCCGAGCACCCTTTACTTTACGGCACGGAACTTAAAAATTGACGTCAAATGAAAGTAAAAAAAATAAGTATTGAGAATTGTAAATTGGAAATATTATGAGCTGGTAGGGAAGTTTAAGGAACAAGAGAAGAAGAGTGGTAGAGGCGATAGAAACCCGCGTTTCAAGGACGCGCGACTGTATCGCGATTCGCGGCGCTACAGACACTGGCCATAGATCACCTTTTACAGTCCAGCGTCGATACTGTATCGCGTGTGTATCACTACAAAAAGTCACTGTGTGTACCTGACGTACACTTGATTGTATTTTTCAAAAGAAATGATCAAAGTATTAAGAAGTCAGCTTCCCGCGTACAATACATATTATGAGCTAATAGACGTAATGAAACTAAATGCGATATTTATACTATCAATACGAGAAAACAAAAGACCTTCTGTGAAGTAGACAGAGTTGGCTAACGCCCTTTACATTTACAGGTTCATGCTAAACTTACACACGGCTCCGGCTCGAATAGAATAGGCGTGTTTAAAACTTTATTATAAGGTTACTCATACCGTACTGTGACGACGTCGTGTTTAATAATCATTGTGACTGGCTACTATTAAAACATTAAACAGTTTCGTACAACAGAAGATCAAATATAAAAAAAAAAATGTAATAATATTCATGAATAAGTCAAATACGTAGAGTCCATGCACTGTATTTGAAGGAAATGTTCAACATCCTCTTAACTCCCGACTTGAAAATAGCGTTAGTCGGGATGTGGTCGAGAGAAGGATATAATCATAGTGTCATGTTGTTGATAAATTGATTATATTACGTTAGAAGTTTTCGAACATTTATACTATTGTTATATTTTTACAAGCCTTTTATTAAACATATCTGTATCGAAGTTATGTAGGGAAGTATGTTTGTTATGTATACCGATGCATTAAATCCTTGTTAGTTAATTTTCACTCACTTCCATTTGTAGTATCGATTTGAAACTTTTTAAGTATGTATAAGTATGTATATATATTTAGACGGCAATAATTCTGCTGACGGTTAATCAGATGATGGAGCCAGAACCTGGAACTCCTCAATGCGCACGGTTTAACAACAAACTCACGCACACTGACAGCCTTTGTTTTAAGGCTTGTACACCTACAACAAAAGAAATTTATATAAAAAAATATTTACATTTATTTGTAAATAAACAAACAATTTTATTTTGTTACAGACAATAGACATTTTGGAAGGAGATTTGCCTGAATCCACGACTGATCTCATAGTGACGGGCGCAGAAAGTGTCCAGTTTGGCGCTAGTTCCTTAGCCAAACTACAAGATGCCAGACATATTTACCTATCTGGTAATAGAGTCGTGGTCATGCGGAAGTTTGCAGCCATCAATCTCAATGTCATCAGCGTGCACCTAGAAATTGAAAAAAGCGATGTCCTGCGCATAGAGGAAAGCACCTTCAGTAATATCAAAGGTAACTTATTAAATTGTTATTTAAATGCTACGCAAAGCGAAATTACTCATTATTTTAAGGTATACTCGTAAGCGATACTTTAGCCAAAGCGAGTCTAGCATTGCCTTATCTGAATATTTGCTAAGCGAAAGTTAAAAATAAAACTCATATAGTTCTATGGGTTAACATTGCTGTTTAGTATGCTAACTACACAAGTGTGATTTGGGTGTGTGATATGGCATGTAAGAGGTTCCAATTGAAAGGAAGTCGCTACCAGGACATTGGCTGTGCAGCTGTATATCAAACAAGCGTATGCATGACAGGATTGCACAATTAGTTTACGTGTTTCCGTCTTGGCTTTTAATTAAAACATTTTACATTTATTTATTATGTCCAATCCTATATAAAATCCAATCACAATATCTCTATAGTGTTTAAAACCCAAAATAATAGTCCTTTCTTAGTAGGTACATGTTATGTTTAAGGAGGAATATTTTGAGATACTTTCTTTACGATTATTTTTGTAGTTGCGGCAAATGAATTGCCAAAGGTAGTTCTGAGATCTTTGAAGAATCGACGGAACTCCTCAAATAGTTTCGGTAAACTGGAAATGCTCGTGTATGTGGCTTTGCGATGTAGGTACTACATTGAAATCGTTTTTTAAAAGTATTTGATTGAATCAACCGTTATTCTGCCATGATAAGTTCTTAGAACGACTTTATTGTTTAGCGGAATAGCAAAAAAATATTGTTCTTTATACATAGTCGTTTTTAGGGTTCCGTACCTCGAAAGGAAAAAACGGAACCCTTATAGGATCACTTTGTTGTCCGTCCGTCCGTCCCCGTCCGTCCTTCTGTCAACACCCTATTTCTCGGGAACGCGTGGAGGTATCAAGCTAAAATTTATAACAAATACTCAAGTCTACTGGCCCTTGGAGCTGTGAAAAAATCAAACTTCTAAGCCAACGCAATCAAAAGATACAGCCGTTTATGCCGCAAATTTTCACAAATTTTCGAAACTCGCAAGGGAATCAAAACTTTCAGGGTACTTCCCGTGAACACAAAATCTTGAAATTTGGTACGAAGCAACGTCTTACAGCACAGATAAAGGAAAAAATGCGAAAACCGTATATTTTTAGTTACATCACATAATAAAAAATATTTTTAATAATTTACTTATATACCTACATGTTTGTACGGAACCCTCGGTGCGCGAGTCTGACTCGCACTTGGCCGGTTTTTAATGATATTTATATTCAATTCATTCAATAAATTACAAATAACTACTAATATTACTAAAACTAACTTAACCTATGGGGCCTACACTATATTTACATATATCCCCTAAATCAATGCCGCTTGCTGGTAGGGTGCCCATAAGGCTGGCTGCATTTCCTCGCTGAATGGCAGTGCCAATGCCAATTATTTTAACATAAAATAATAATAATATATATAATGTCATCCATTCAATAACCGACTACTGCTTAGCTACTTCTGCTGCTGACTGTATGTATTTTTAAATAACATTTTATACGCGAGCTTCGCATTAATCGTTTAGTAGGGCCCATATAAAACGATCCCTACTTTTTTGCACTGTGCAACAAGATCGGTAAGAGCAACATTGCATAGGAGTCTATTAATGACAAACTGTTTGTCACCTTTACTTATATGAATTAAGATTGAAGGCGCCACCTATTGAGTCAGAGATGGTAGAGTCGAGCACACTAAATATAATAATAATATAGCTGATTTAATATTTTTCATCACACTTGCTCGTAAAGTGCTTCATAACGCGACATACAGAGCTGTAATAGTTTTTACTACGCCCATGGGCGTAATGGTTTTTTTCTTAAATTGTATCTGTCACTACGTCAGTTATAAAGCAAGGAGGTTTTAACTCAAACACGATGTTTGAAAACGTATTTATAAATAAATTTAAACGTAAAAACACGAATAAAATATGATGAACAGAATGATTTCAAGATTAATAAACTTAAATGTAGCAAATTAGTGTCCGTGTAAAATATTTTTAACTGTGATTTTAAATCGTGGCTGTATACAGAAGAGTCTTTGCTCTAAGCGCCTCATGTCATATTCAACAAAATGGACGACTGACATTTTGTAGTTTTTATTACGATTAGTAACAATTTAGTTAAAAATGTATTGGTTTCCTCGCAAATGTGATGAAAAACATTGTATAGTACATTATGTTACACGTACAGTAAGATTGTTACAAACTCGAGTCATCAAAGCCCTCCGCCTTCGGCGTCGGGCTTCTAATAGACTCTCGTTCGTAATTCATAATATCTTACCATACTTGTAACATAATGTACTATTAAATGTTGGAACAAATTACGTTCAATGTGTTATTTACTTATTTTTTTAATGGCTATACTTAAATATTCTAAAAAATGTTAATAGATCAGACGGGAATTAAAATATAATAACGAATTTTAATATTAAGAAAAAATTGATGATCTAATTTTAAGAACAGACCGAAGGAACTCCGATTATCGACGGTTTGAAATAACCGGCCCTTAGACAGGACTAGTATTATAAATAACAATATCTCCTCCACTTCACATGTTAAACATCGCTATATTGTCGCCGATTCGTCGTCGGCATGTGTGTTATGACAGATGCTTCGTTGTGACGCATTCCTCATCCGGACAGTATTTTACAGACTACGAAGCAAAAGCCCAGCCGATTAAACATGTTTTTTCTTTCAATTAAACCCAAAAATTATAAATATTAAAAATACTTTTTCTCTTAATCCTGACGCGTTTACGTCAGACAATAAAACAGTAATTAGCTGCAGTTCTCTTTAACTACCCCAATTATCGGCGACACGGCTACAGCGATAGATCCGGTGACCGTGTGAGTATTGCACCCGAGAGGCGCCGGATCGTCAAATGCATAAAGACGAAAGGGACGTGGTCAACGATATTTCGATTCCATTTCGAATATGGAAATTAAAATTGTGAGCTACTTTGTCAAGGAATTTCCTAGAATAACAGGTACAAGAATTTACGTTAAAAAGTACTGGTATCATTCCTGTAGAAAAATGAGGACGCAAACAATATCTAATAACCCTGATCAATCGATCGCTTGGCATGACTAATTCCGATACAAACTGTCTACACCGACGTGAAAGAGAACAACTATACTCCAGGCAAAATACGGTTTCGAAAAACTTTAATTTATAATAGCGTTTTTTTTGTTTATTTTATTTTAAAACGTTATTCCAAGATGCTTTATTCAAGAATCCAACAAACTTTCTATCCGGAAGTAGTTATATAGATTTAAATTAAGCATGCATTGTCTTTTTTGCTTGATTTATATATAATATTTTAAAGCAAATGTAAATGAACCAAAATAAATAATAAAACATTTATTAATATTTATTCCGACTTTTCAGGAGATAATTAATTTTTTTTTTTTTGATGTCTGATTTTTTGTTGGACTTTGCATTGATACTAACTATTTAATTGATAATATATCCGTTAAATTAAAAAAAAACTGCTATTACAAATTATTTCCAAATTTGACATTTTTTCCATACAAGTAGTCAGTTCATTGCCTGGACTACTACTGAAGCGGAGAATGCAATGGCCGTCCTTCCGTTCTCAAGATAGAAAAGGATATTGGACAAAAGATTCCACTCGACATATTACAAGTTGTAAAATAGTGAATTGATGCCTTATATTATTACTTACTAAACTAACCCAAAAATGGCTTGCAGCCCGCAAGGTTTTATTGATGCCTATTGTATGTAAAAGTCTGTTGTGAATGCTTGAGGTTCTGCGAGGCGATGGATAACGTTAATGTTAATTCTAAAATTCACAGTGCATTCGTTTTGTAACTGTAATACTATGTAATAATTGTTTAAATAAATAAAAAATAATTAAATTCCCTGGTCTTTCTTAGAAGCATAACATTGTCAAAATATAAACTATAATTAAAAATTTATATATGGAACAAATGATATGAAATAAACCATAAGATACATTCCGTAGGTTATATGCCGTCCGCCATATCGTCTTCGAAGAAAAGTAATAATACTGACATCAAGTTAAGATGTGTCGAATGATTTGAATTGACTTAAATTCCAAATCGGGGACATGTTTGAGCGGCTAGGTAGCCAGCAGCCGCGTCCGTCCGCGGATTGCTGTCTAAAAATATACATTTCCCCGACTCGGTATTCGTGTTTTACAGGATAATGACTCATAGGGCGAACGGAACCAAATGCAACAGTGAACGTGTCAGAGACAATACATCGATATTCTTGGTGGGTAATTCATATCGTACCAGTTGTAATTCGGTTATCCGCGGATATTTTTCCATTTGTTAGTCGTTATATACGCAAAAAAAATAACAAGAGCAAGAAGCTTGAATTTGATGTAAGGGAAATGTATTCACATATCACTGTAGAACCCTATCGCAATACGGTGACATATCACTCGAGTTCGACTGACGGCGGCCTGTCAATTGCGACAGGGTTCTACGGTGGTACGTGAATACATTTCCCTTACTGTTCCGTAGGTTCATATGTAGTTGTCAATATATACGTTTTTCTTAATTTCATGTATAATTATTATATAATATTTTTTCGCCGAAATCGTTACACATAATATCGATTGTCCTAATTATTGTTGTGCATAATCTTTATTGTGTCGAACATCGAGTTTGTGCATAACTTTACAATTGCTAATAAATATTAGATTTATGTACTAATGCTGTAATTCCTAAACATATCCTCAATTGGGACATAAAAAGAAATAATAAAGACAATATAGCGAACATAAAGCTCAGCAAATTGTACTTATAGCCCGACAAGCCGCTATTTGACCCTGAGGTAGTGTCGCTGTAAACCGCATAATATTTGGCAATAATGTGCATACAGTGTGTATTGGCTTTGAGTTGTTTGTTGAATGTAAAAATTCTATGGTTTACAATAAATACCTATTCATCCACATCTGATTCCAAGTTCGTATTCAATATTTAAATATTCTTCAGATTTTGACTCCGAAGACTCTGACTCTGATGTGTCGCTTTCAAGACCGCCGATCTCAATTATAAAACGGTCGGTCTGGGATTTGACTAAAGGACCTTTTTTCTACACTCGTCTTCAATTTTTATTACAATATTTTAATAAAAAAAGTAATTATTATTTAAATCCAACCAAACTAACCAGTTCAATCAATACCCACGACCGCACTATAAAATGTCAGTACCGGTCATGCCAACAACCAATTTAAAGACATTGTTTATAGAAATACCTACTAGACAATCTAAGACCCTTTTTTTGCTGTAAATATTTAATAATATTAAAACAAGCTTTCTGACATCGCCATGGATTGCTTTCGGCATATTTATTGTAATTTATTTTACAATCGCGAAGTATTTCGTCTTCCTTGCTGTTTGTTTATATCGGCTACATTCGATGACTTCTAACGTCTGTCTGTTGTCAAAGAGTACTCCTTGGCAGTAAAAGAAATTAGTTCCATTAAAAATCCGCAACGTGGCTAGAGTCACAAAGAAACTTGTCAAGCTATACATAATGTATAAGTATTAGGTAGGTAGTAAAAAAGTGTTTGGTTCTGGCGCTTCACCGGCCGCTGCCGCGGCACGCTCGCTGCGCTCGCTCGGCTCGCGCGCAGTAGGGTCGCGGTTCTTCCTGACACTCCTCCTAGCTTCGCTCGTTGTCGTATCTACACAGACCTGCCTTAGAGTCTCTCTAAAACTACTTTACTTTGCTTTGAACTAGCCTTGCGCCTTTCTATATATTCTCTACGATAGGAATCGTAATATTACCTAAAATAAAATCTATTTGTGTAACTAAGGGTACACCCAGCCAGATAGTCTGAAATGTATTATTCCGAATTTCATAATTCCTAAGAAATTAAATTACGATTATTAAAAACACGAAGTCCATTTCACCGAATGTCAAATTTTTGACACCGTATACGTATTTCAGTACCTAATTAAATATTTAGGCATTGCAATAGGGGTGTAGATTTTTTTTTTACGATGCCATTGGAACCAGTTTTTGGAGACAAACAAATGTTTGTATGGGAGCAACTACAATTAAAGAACATAAATACCCAAAAATTTGAGACAAATTTGACCTCGCTGGCGGCAGCCCAAAACGCTTGTATGAAAAAAACCAAGTAAATTGCTGTTTCGGTCGACGTTTAGGTCCATAGTTGTCGTAAAATTTTGTTTCTATAAAAGCGTAAGGATTCTATTGGTAGCTTTAAATTTACTCTTGGACAGTAAAATAATATACCTATTTTTCCTAAACTTTCAAGGTTCATATCTTTTTATGATTTATTTATATTTTTTAATTTATACTTTATTACAATAATTAGATGGTTTACTATCCATTTAGCACCACTACATTATCAATTTTAACATGAGTCTACACCCCCTATTGTAGTATTACCAATATTTGGCCACACGTGTTTTATGCCATATAATAATAGGCGTAACAAGTTTTAGCCATTTACATTCGAGTATTTAGTATTAGGAACAATAAGAATTAGAACAATCAACAATTATGAAAAAATATATTATTCTAAATGTAAAGTAAACGTTGAATTACGTTATGCTAAAAGTGTTCGGCCAAAAGATTTTAGGACAATCAATATTAGGCCACACAAAGGACACCCAGCTGAATGTACTTATAATGTAACCAGTCAAGCGTGTCAGTAGCGAAATAGAAAAAAATCACTCGTACCTTTCGTTGGGATGTTAGTGCCAGCATAAGAGACAAGTGAATGTTTTCAGCTATTTTGTTACTCTCTCGAGGTTGGCTGGCAGGTAACGTGCTGTTGTTAATGTGTCTGACGTTTTTATTGCAGGGCCTCTATCGGTAACCATCAGAGAATGCGACTACGTGAAACTGGAAGGAGCCGCATTTTCCTGGCTGCTGACCATGAGTATCTCAAATGTGCGACAACTTCAACTCAATTCTGGAGCCTTCAAGCTCGATCGTTCCGCAGCCAACGTTGGCGAGCATGGGCCAGGAATGACGGTTAGTATGCTTAATAATCGTAATCAGAAATCGCCTTAACAGCGAATGTTATGACATAGTTTAAAGCGAGTATCGCGTAGATAAACCCATGTTTACCTCAAGTTAATGGCTGTATGCGAAATGAACTAGTGCGCTGTAGCATCTTCTCTATAATAACGTTGCGGGCACGGATTCTCAGCAGATAAATTTAGTCGTTATTTACATTATATTGGACCAAATAGATTTAAGGGGACTCATTTTTATATTAACAAGAACCGCAGTTCTTGTTACACCTCCGGCCTTGCTTTTTAAATGTGGTTTTATGTTTATTTATCTGTGGTTGACACGATTGGTGACCGACCAAACCATAGATTCTAAATACCTAATTGCAAACAAAATAAATTGCAAACTTAAGTACATACCTACGAGTGTTTCGGGATTTTAGGACAGGGCGCAATTTTTAACCGACTTCAAAAAAGGAGGAGCTGGTTCTCAATTCGTCGGAATCTTTTATTTTCTATGTAGTGCCCCGATGACTCAAAGACGCCTGGGGCCTGGACCGATTTGGATTTTTTTTATTTATTTAAAAGGTTATCCCATGGTCATCAGGTCACGGTCTGATGATAAGATCCTGCAGAAATCGAGGGAACTTTTCAAATAAGGCGGAGTAGTGAATTGAAGTCGGTTAAAACTTTGTTTTTAAAGTAAACTATTTCACGAAAAAAAAACGGGTGTGTAATTCTTCGATTTGTTAAGAGAGACGACGGGGTTTCTGCTTTTTACATTTTAAGATTATACACATCTTTATAATTTCTATGCAATGTTTGAGCCATGCTCTGTACCCAAATACGTACGTATTTTCGACGGTGACAGATTTTGTCTGACGTGCATAATACCAAAGCCTTGGCTTTGAAAAATGGTTACTAATCAGGCGATATCTGACTACGGAATAATATCCAGTACTTTAATATTACGTTATCAATTGGCATAACAAAAGGCAAATTCATTTTATTTTTCATTTTCCAGATCGAGTTAAAAAATCTGACGGTACCAGAGTTCCCTGAAGAGTCTTTTGGATCTTCTGCAGCTGGGATCACAATGGAAGAAATTGAAGTTCGCGCTTTGAGGACTAGATCATTTTCAGCGAATACTTATAACACAGTGTTGGCAGTAAATTGTTCATTTGACCTTATAGAAAGCGGTGCGTTTGCCCAAAAGTCTCTAATTAACAACCTCCACTTCTACGGATGCAAAATACATCAAATAGCAACAAAAGCTCTGCTATCAGCTGTCGCCAGTCTGAACATTTCTCATACAAGGTAATGCTTTATTATTATTCGATTTTTCGTCGTTTATTTTCATCTATATAATACTAATATTATAAAGGTACGGGTAAACGCTAGGAGGATGATGATGAATAATATTATAAAGAAGTCAAGTTTATAGCTTTGTATGTAAAGGGGTAACCTCTGGAACTATTCATCCGATTTCATTGTGTATTTCATTATTATATTAGTCTTAATCTATAGTGGGCCTTTACTTTCGGATTGTTTTTATCCCGCGGCTCTGTCTGCATTCTTCGTAATACCCGAACGAACCCGAGCGGGCAGCTAGTAAGAGAATGTCAACAAATCGGTCCCCCATTAATGAGCACAAGGAGTACCCACAGTTTTGATAATAGCCAAATAATCCCGAAAGCTGATTATTGCCATGTACTTCACAGAAAGAAATTAAGCATCAGATATCTTGACAGAAGCAGTTTTCTTTTAATTTTATTTTTCGTATTGTAATGAAAATCGTCCACAACAATAACCAAAATTTGTTTATGTTTCCAGATTCGAAATAATCGACACGGGGGCCATAAACGCTACTATAGTGGCAGTTGTGATCCAGGACAGCAAATTTAACACTTTTATGGAAAGAGGCTTTGACATTTCTTCATGGAATAAGATTCAAATGGAACGTAACAGTTTCGATGAACTAGCCACACATGCAATAGTGGCTACAAGCGCTTCTGTTAAAGAACTAGTGTTTGCTGAAAATGAGATAGAGACGGCCAACTACGAGAGTTTGAAATTTATAGGCCATGCTTACGATAATTCTGCCCAAAATGTAGTTTATAAAAGCAATTACTTTGGTCAACCATGCCATTGCAATATAACTCCATGGCTTATGCAAGTGTTGGGTGTGAGTTCCGAGGAAGCGTTTACAGCACAAAGTTATTGTACTGTTAATGAATTTTTTGCTCGCTGTTTTAACGAACCTGAACAAAATATGTTATTCAAGAAATTTATAGATAGCGTTTGTAACGAAGACCCTAGCTTAAAATGTGAGCAATATAAGAGTAAAAAAGAAGGAACTTCTGTTGAAATTAAAAATCCTAGGTTTCCTCATAAAAGTAAAGATGAAGGTAGTTTGAGTGATAGAGATAAAAAAGTAATAGGTATAGTTATAGTAACCGCGCTGGGCTGCGCAATAATAGCAATGTTTATAAGTTTTATAAGGTGGATGAGGCGAAAAGGTTATTGTGTAACAGTGAAAAATTTTCTGATCTCCTCAAACTCATCATGTGGTACTTTTTGCGACAGAATTTGTGCCTGCGGTATGAACTCTGGACTTGACAATGCAGGTTCTATTTCTCAATTATCTGTAAACGAATATTCTGAACGCCATCGACTCAACGAACCCCGAGCACAAGATTTAATTCAAGAGACTACTCTCCCCGACATGTACACAGAACAAGTGATACCTGTAGAAGACAAGACCACGCAAACCTTACCTGAAGAATTAACGAAAGAGCTTTTAGAAACCTTAAAAGAGAAACTTGAAGATCCTGAAAACTATGTTGAAGCTCGTGAAATGATTGAACATTTATACGAATTAATTAAAGTTGAAGAGAGTTGCAACACTAACACACCAACCTTAATGTGTGTTGACGAGAATATATACGAATTGCCATTTCAAAATACAACACCAAGGATTGGCAAAAACAAAAAACAAATGATCAGTGTTGGAACAAGAACACCATCACTGGATAAACTAACACCACTTTCTCCGTACAATAGGCAGACGGCGTTAGCTCACGAATATTTTGAACCCAAAGATTTTGCGGTTCACTTATATGCCGAAATAGCCAACTGCGACAAGGATAAAAAAACGTTATTAGGTGTCATGCCGGATGTAGTCGGAGAGCAGTCTGTACCTCGAGGACCGTACCTACGAGCTGTTCGCGAAAAAATCAATTCGTCAACCCGCACAGCTTCCCCAAGCAAATCCCTAAGCATCTCAACAGGCAGCCCACAACACACTTCTACTATAAAATCTAACAAATCGACAGCATCAAACTCGTCTGGGAAGATGGTTAATAGGCCACTACCCGAAAAGCCCAAAACTTTGGACCCAGGCGAGGGTACGTCTTTTAAACATGGGTGAGGGTTAGACGAGGGGCTGGTGACTGGTGACGCGGCCCCCGCACAGCATTACCTTGATCAACTTCACCAGCAGCCCCGTTTTGCTCCGGGTCAAATGGACTTCTACTGGAGCCTCGATCCATGCGTGACGAGTTGAACGCGTTACATTCAGACTAAAAGTGCGCGCGCCAAAGCTTATGCGTTTCTTTGCCTGTGATATTAATTTTGTTTAATTGTAATTATTTCTAGACCATGGAAAATAGTTGTGCCAGGCATGGTCGTCTGTTTATTTGTATATAATAATATTAATAATTATACTAAGACTAAACAATTATTCTATAAGGGTGTCACGTATCCAGGGTGTCACATATCCTCTGTATTGCTTACGTTATAACTATTATGACAAACGTATAGCTAACGATAAGGGGCCAAAATATACGTTCCGCGGGGTTAGCATTACTGACTACTATTCTACTGACTCGCAGTGTAGGAAATAGAAGAAAAAGAAGCATAGGTTTATCGAATGAAAAGGAGTGATGAGGTCAGATGTGCTAACCCTCGAGGATATATATATGTTCAAGTAAAGTGTGTATATATAAAGCTGTGAAAATACACTTGTATGTATAGTAATTAATATGTATTTATAAACTATGAGTAAGATACTCCGGACACCTATTCTGGTCTAAAATGAAGTGATAACAATGCTTGTAAATTTTATTTTAATATTATGCCAATTTATCTCTAGCAGTTAATTAAATATGCTAACTATTTTAAATTGTAGATTTTTAAATACACGTAAGTACACTGCTGCCATAAACATTAATATTATATTAATTTTTGAACATATTCTTGTTCATCATGACGTTACGAAGTATGATTTAATTTGTGCATTTTGTATCATCATTCGATTAAAAATAAGACAGATGTACGTAATACGTAAATAGGTTTATTTCCATTGTTCTTAGTAAAGCCAATTTTTTCGTCCTGTTAAGGTTAGTGACTCACTGATTCGTTTAATGAGTAATTATAATAAAATATTTCATAATTGACGCCAACTTTCAAAACTGTATTAAAGCATAGTCACCGGGTGAACACATGCTTGCTGAATTTCAAGACAATTTGATCACAAGTAACTGAAAATCTCTGAAAAAAGTTGGTAGTTACGAATGAAGTATTATTTAACACACTTTAGTGTAATAGGTAATAATAAGGCTCTCAAAAATTTAAGATGAGGACAAACGACATCGAAATGATTTCAAGCGATATATTTGCTTAAGTTTAACATGACACGCTACAAGCAGCCACTTAAGGTAAAAGCCCCCATATTTGATACACTACTTGTAATAATGAACACCCGGTTTCTCTATTGAGATTGATATGCCTACTAAAAGTAGTTAGGTACAGTCAGCAGCAGAAGTAGCTAAGCGGGCCGGGTGTTTAAAATAACATACACACGCTCTTAATTTCTTAAGAATAAAGTCGTGTGCAGGTCATTTTGATTACCCGGCCCGCTTAGCTACTTCTGCTGCTGACTGTACTCATTTCGAGCACTATGCATTTGCCTTAGGTATTTTTTGGATTAATTGCCATCTGTTATTGTAACTTACACAAATGTTACTAATAATAAATAGTGTGAAATGATATACTGAAAAAGCAAATAATATTTAGTTCAAAAAAGAAAACATTTGTAACTTATAGTAAGACACTATATTCAGATTACTCTATAGTTTTAGAATAGTTCAAAGAAATTAAAAAAGTTCCATTCAGTTGTATACTTGACAATACGAAATATAATCAATAATCATACTATTAAAGGAAAATATATTATAAAACATAAAAATGAAATGATGTTACATATATTATATTATTAAGATTGGGTACATTGACATTAACTGATTTAAGGCCTGATCCGTAAAGTATTTTTACAAATATATTAGGTGATATTTCATTAATTTACCTTGTTTTCACAAGCTTTATTACTTGACCTGTCCGTATGTAATAAGTGTATAAGTAGGTATGTAAGAAGTAAGTTGTCCGTCAAAATTTGCAATCCATTTTTCAGTCACTTGCCGTTATCCGATTGAGCTGAAATTTTGGGTATTAGTATAGTTTGGATGACAATTCAATATTATAGTACCATCGAGCTGATCTGATGATGGAGACGGAAAGTGGCCGGTATTTAACCGACATAACCCCGTTGAGTTTGGGCTCGTTAGAATTGATGATGCTATACAGAAAAGTACAGTCGGCAATAAAAGCTTGTACCAAAAATATTTTTTTTTAGAAACTTATTTAGTTTTATTTACGCCAAAATAAATTGTTACACGATAAAGATTAAGTAATCAACGTCAATTAACTTTTTTTTAAATAAAAGGAGGAGCGATTGTTTGCTTTCAATGGTCTTACTTAAAAATTTGCGAAGCACTGAGTTGAGCTTATACTGCACGCCAGGGCTATATTTTTTATCTCAAATGACTATTGATGTGGAGAAATATAGCTCAGTAATTATTCATCTTGTTGGTATTCAAAATTCACCGTCTTGTTCAAGATTAATGCAGTTACGACGATTTGCGTACATCGATGCCCTCGGCTTTCCCGAGAATTTTAGTTTGTATGAAAACATGGATTACCTACTTTTAAACTGATTTTGAGATAAGTATAATTTTCTCGATCACTAGCTCTGGGCATACACATCGATTTTAGGCTTATCGAATTGCCGATTTAATATATCCCGATTCTTGATGTTGTGATACATTTTCATTGGTTTTTTTTTCTAATACAAAACACCTGTTTCAGACAAAACGAAATCTTGGCAAAAAAAAAAATACGTTTCTTCTCGCTTGTTGTGTCTACAGTCTACACAGAATGAATAAAACTTTATTTTTAAACATCTAACGTCAGCTAATGATTGCGTTAATACCATATATACAAGCCATCATGTGTGAATGGGGAATGGATAAAAATATCAGAAGTGCCTGATAATTTTTTGGTGATAGGAATAACCTTCCTTAGCACCAGTAAAAATTTCAGATTTTTCAGCTGAGTCAATTATTTTTGAAAAATATAAACAGTTTTCTTACTCATGTTTTGGGTAAAGGACGGTCAATAAAAACTTTCCTTGATCCGTCTCATATTACAAAAAAAAAAACTTAAATATCTGTGGTAAACTGACACTAACTATTAAAGTGCCGTCCTTGACCCAAAACGTAAGTGAGGAAACTGTATATATTTTTCAAAAATAATTCACGCAGCTGAAAAATCTGAAACGTTTTTCTGGTGCTAAGGAAGGTTATTCGTACTACCAAAAAAAAATCAGCCACTTCTATGAGATTTTCATCCAATCCCAATTCAAACACAGTTTTTTTTATTTAAATGTGTAAAAATACTTTTTGGTTCAGACCTTAGACCAATGCAAAACACACCTACTTCCACTGTATTAATAACCATTATAGTGAAAATGCCCTTACATCCAATATTTGACAGCTGTCATCCTAGTACAATTTATGTCATCATTGACGTTTATTGTACCGGGATGACGGCTGTTAAAAAATCTAATTATAGTATATGGACTGTGAATTTTTGTGAAAAATATGGAGCTTAATATTATGGATGTTACTATGAAATAAATGTTGAATGTGCACGGGAAGTTATTATTTAATGAAAACCTGCTTTAGTGATTTTGAATCTTGATTATGTCTAATATCAGAATTGACGTATTTATTTAGTAACAATTAGCTTAATCCTGACGATAAAACATTGCCCTACAAAACTGTAGCAACAGTTTGACTGTAGAATTAACACTGACGCATAACATTCACTAAACAAATTGAACAACTCTTCAAATTTATTTCATTTTTAGCAAATAATCGTACCATGTACACGAGATTATTATTTTTTATTAGCCTACTGCTCTGGGAAAGGCCTTCCCGTTTTTTCCGCCACTAGCCTCGGTCCTATGATAGTCTTCGCCAATCCGTAGAAAACGTATCAAGGTCGTCTCGCCGTCCCCTCTCTCTCTACCTCGTTAGCCATAGCTATAGTATTTAAAAAAAAAACTCTTGTACAGTCAGCATCATAAACATGTATACACTTTTCGACCTTATGTCTAAGTAATAAGGTATACATATTTATGATGCTGACTGAAGCTTTATTAGAAGTTTGGTGGGAGAGGTCAATGGTATTAATAACTTGACGTGTTATTCTACCTAAACACCAATTAATGAAGTCTTTATCACCAACATCCTGCTCTTAAATATAGACGTATGGTTTGGTTAGAACTTTAAATATACAGGTTGTATTATTCGAACGGGGCAGTGAGGGAAAATCCGATTTTTTTAGAAATTATAAAAACTGCATTCATAGGTTTTCATAGGGTTTCTCATACACGGCCGGGAATTGAACCCGGACAAATCTGTTTAAACATCTGAGTTCATTTTTTGTGAAAATGAATATAGTAGGTACTTACTAGACGTAAGAAACAATTACACAGGAAAACGCCGTATTTCTTAGTTTTAGTTACAGAAAGGGATCTCCCCATAGCCATAAGCATAAGCCATCCCGGTTAGTATGGGGAGACGTGACGTCTGAAATTAGACGAAATAGGTCAATTTGTAACTAACTAGGCTGGCACGATAACCCAAAATGAGTTTTGGCCTTGAATAATATACAGCCTGTATACGAGTAGGTGTTAGGAAAGAAAACGAATGGAATAACATCAACTTTCAGTCTAAATACCACTTTTTTAATTTGCATTTTTTGTATCATTAATTTTTATTCATTAATAATAAAGACCTTAAACCTACCGCCGAAAAGAACCGCCGAAACCATACCATCTACTCCAGGGCTGTTATTCGCTACGCGCAAATGCGGCTCACCCCGCCGCTCACCCGTTACGAAACTAGACCTCTACCTACGCTTAGTTACTACGCCTCGCGGTGTCAAGGTATAATTGTGGGTGAGCGTTGAGGTGAGCTTAAAACAAGTTACAGAATAGGGGGGCAGAAAGCAGCCATTCGGAACACATGTCGAATTGTAAGAAAATTCTTACAAACTGAAGAAGAAATCCAGGTTTCAACCTCGCAACCAGCCTCACGCTGTAGTCCCACCAGCACCACGCAAACACGCGCGATCACACAGGCTGCTATATCATTATCATATGTAGAATAAAACGATATAAGTAGTCACTTGAAAAGCACAAAGTACATAAGACATTTACCCTGTGATGCACTTGGCTTAGGCCCGTGCATAGCAGTACGCCGGTGAAAACAGAGAATAAAAAGAATATAAATAATAATTTGCACACATAGCTGTTAAACTCTTAAACTATTGATCTTTGATTAAAAGTTGGTTTTTATACTCGTCGACTTTAATGTTTGAATTAAGACTTCGTACACTAAACTAAAACCACATACTTTTTTTCTATGGAGCTCCTAACTCAACTGAAATCATTTTTATACAACGCTTTAGATAACTAAAATAAATTCGACCAATCAGGTGGCGCCTTTACTGAACTATAATGAATTTGACCAATAGGACGTCGCGTTGACTCCAATACAAAATACATCAACGACGTTGAGCCGGCGCACCTCTGACTTGCACTTCGTGTCAGCAAGGCTTAGATTTTCATTATATACCAAGTCTGTTTAATTATTTCTGTTGACTAGTATAAAAAGTACTGTATACAATTAGCTCAAGTTACACAATTAGCTCTTAAATTCTCGTACCTTACTTGCCGAGTGGACTAAACACGGTACTCGACTTTAAGAGCCCTTATTGTGTAACGATTATATAAAATACTATTTCGCTTCATCCTACTGCAGGTAAGTACCGTTTTTTCAGCGCAACAAACTTAGAAGTTAGAACACCGCGTGCGATATAACACAAATTGCATGTGCACGAATTTAAAAGGTGGGGTAAACAGAACACAATGTTTTTTGTCGCAAATCAGGTATGTGCTCTGAGAACATCATATAGTAACATTGTTGAGTATTATCAGTGCACGGTATTTTTTGGAGTTTATCAGTATATTATTATTCTTACTATAACTATCTAGCCTGTCCTTACTCCTATTGTAGCTTCTAAATATACACGCAGATCTACTAGTAGTAACAAAACCAGCAGTCCACTCCATTGTTTATTGATAACTCAGAGACGTAAAGGGGACAAACGTGCGCTATCGGCTGTATGTCGGAATGCAAATGTCGTGCGTCGATTGCAGCGATAATGGCTTCAGTTCTGGCGGTCTTTTCTAACCACTTTATTCTAAAGTTTCATTCATTGTAAATGTTAATGTGTCGTTTCCAGGATAAATGAGTGTTAGCGGAACGTGTATTTAGCGTGTTTCTTCCTAGAGATAAACAGAACAATAAAAATATAAGTGAGGAAAGTTTGATGTAGAATTTATCATAAATGTAATAATTACTACTAATCCAAATAAAAATAGATAGGCATAATATTATGAAAGATATATCCAAAATCGCCAATCAGAGTCAACTTTAACTTAACTTATATTGTAATTGGTCAGAAATATGGTCATACTTATATGACCATGTGAGTTTATATATAAAGGCAGATGGCAACAGGTAAACAAATACGAAGACCTCGATGTAGTTATTATGACAGAGCAGATCACGATAGTAACGCGTTGAAGGCTAAGCAAGTTTACGCAGTTTTCGTGGAATCAAATATAGCTACGGATTTTCGGTTCGGTCATTGAGTGGCCGACCGCCGTGGAGCGGGCGAAGTCAAAAATACGACGTCCGGTGTACTCATAAACGCAGAGCTAACCGTGCACTATGCGTCGATTGAGAATAAACTATGACCACCTGAGGATACAAACATAAATATTTATGCAGTATTTTAAGACCTGTAACTAGCTGTCTAACATTGCGCTGGTGATTAGACACGGAACTTGGATGTTTAAAATTGTTATCATTTACAAGCTTTTATCTCGTATATCTTTAATTTTCCAGAGTAGGTACAATTGAGTTGAAATGCTCAGTTATGCAATTCAGATGACAACGCTATAACATGCTATCTGATGGAAGGTAATATAATCTCCTACCTTAAGGCAAATTAGAATGGTCTTGAATGAGAATTTCACGATTGTGCCTAAAATACGGTAGACAAAAATGTTTGCTTGTGACTTGTTTTCCGTTAATAATAGTCTAAACGAATGTACAGGCAGGTATATGGAGAAAACGTCCTGAACGCTTAAAAAGAGGCACCAGCACATTTATGAAATTTGTTTGTTTATATCGAATAAACCTTTTTAGGGTTCCATAGTCAACAAGGAACCCTTATAGTTTCGCCATGTCTGTCTGTCCGTCTTCGGCTTAGCTCAGTAAACCTTACAACTAGAAAACTGCAATTCGGCGTGGGTATATAAACCAATCACGCCGACAAAACAATAGAATAAAATCATGAAAAAAAAATTTTAGCGTACCTCCCCTACATGTAAATTGGTGATGTATTTTTGGATAGCTTGTTCAAAAATATTATGGCTTTACTAACACTATTTTTCAACTTAGTTATGCGTTTGCGAGATAATGGGATTTGAGTCATGTGTCCCCCCCCCCCCCCCCCTGCTGGCTAAATGGCTACTACTGGGGACGTGAAAAAATTCGTGGCCGTAGTACATATAATGAATTTAAAAGGAAAAGTATCACAGTTAAGTAGACATAACTAGTTAACGAGAAGTCGACATAACTAGTTAACTGGTAAGAAAAGCACTTCATTTCGGGTGCATATACATTGTCATTGGAATTTGAACTTTTTACCGTGGACGGTTGAGTTGCTTTTTCACGGCACGGTGCTTCTTGCCCGCGGCGAGCGCGCGAAACACCTGCCCTGCGACATGCCCCCCCACCCGTGGCAATGCTAAAACTTAGGCGGACTTACGGCACGGTGCTTCTTGCGCGCGCGGCTAGTTGTGATGTGCGGCTTGATGCTGTTCGGAGATTTTCGTAATTATTTTACGTAAATAACCTGTTGCTGCTAAAAGTTTGCGATCTGCGGTTCGATGTAGTATCTAATCTATCTATAATAAAAACCCCAAAAGCCCCTTTTAAGTCCGCATTCTGTGACAGACGGGCAACTACGGAACCCTACCCTGCGCGTGGCCCGACACACACTTGGCCGCTTTTCTTTAAAAGTTTTAATTCATGAAACGAGTAAGGAAGTTGATTTAATTTCAGTAACGATCTTGACTGATTAATTTTTTATTATTATTAGTTGTAACTTGTATTTGTAACTACTTACCAAAGGACCATTGTAATTTTGAATTACAAGAAGTTTAGTTGTTGTTTAATCGGCAGAAATGTTTAATTTGCAGCATTCATGAAATTATGGCTACAATCAATATCTAAGAACCCAATACTTTAAGGTATATAAGGACAGAATCCACTCTATGCTGCTTTATTTTAGTCGAAATACACATTTGTTGTTCTTCTCGTTTAATACCGAGCATTTTTCGCGTGTTAGATGTTTCGGAATAGTACATTGTGTTACAAGTACGGTAAGATATGAATTACGAACGAGAGTCTATTAGAAGCCCGGCGCCGAAGGCGGAGGGCTTTGATGTCTTGAGTTTTTAACAAATCTTACCGTACGTGTCGCATACAATGTTTTTCATCACATTTGCGAGGAAACACATACAATTTTATCTAAATCGTAATAAAAACTACAAAATGTCAGTCGTCCCTTTTGTTGAATTGGACGTGAGGCGCTTAGAACAAAGCCCCTTCTGCATACAGCCACTATTTAAAATCAGTTTTTTTTTACACGGACACTAAATTATGCTACTTTTAAGTTTATAAATCCTTAAATCATTGAGTTCATATTTTATTGGTGTTTTTACGTTTAAATTTACTTATAAATACGTTTTCAATACAATACAATATAATACAAATACTCTTTATTGCACACCTCACACAAACAAAGAGGTTACAGAGAGAAACAATACAATAACATGTAGGTAGAGGTAGACAAAAGGCTGTTTTATCGCTGAAGAGCGATCTCTTCCAGACAACCTTTGGATATACATAGTGTTTGAGTTGAAACCTCCTTGCTTTATTACTGACGTAAGAGGACAGATAAAATTTAAGAAAAAAACCATTACGACCATGGGCGTAATAAAGGCTATTGCAGCTCTGTATGCCTGCACGTTATGGAGCCCTTTACGAGCAAGTGTGATGAAAAAACTTTTACGTTGACTTTACCGCTCCCGCCAAGATTTTTTCTTTTCATGGAAAATACTACAGATAGGCTAGATTTGACTCAATCGGCCAAGTTGGTTACTTCAGTTACTTGTAATTTCGTATGTTTTCGCTAATGATATTAGTATTCTTATTACAAGTTATCAGTACTTGTAAATTATTATGAATTCGCTTGTAACTTTAGAGATATTATTTATTAGTAATTCATGCAACACAATTTTCAAATATTATCAGTGAGAACCTAAAAGAATTATGCAACACAAAATAATGCAACTCCATCATCATCATCCGGGCCGATTTCGACCACGGCGGCTGGAAAAAAGGTCATATGCTGCTGCAGCTGATAATGCAACTAGTAACTTGTTAACTAGTCACTTGTATCATTTTCTAATACTATTAATCTAATTATGCAATAGGTACAGTACCGGTCAAAAGTTTAAGTTCACCCTTTGTTTTTGGTACAAATTTGTACTTTTGTGCGATAATGTTTTGCAGTTCAGATGTCGAAAATTGTTTCCAACTGATTCGTTATTGTTTACGGAGATGTGTTTGATTAGTCAGACACAATTTACGTAGATTTCAAAACAACTGATTCCCTAAAAACCAACATTGTATCTGATCATTGTACGTTTTAAGTGGCAAGCCCATACATGGCCCAGCCTTTGCCGTCATTCCTATAAGATTTTAGGGAATGCGTTGTTTAGAAATGTACGTGAATTGTGTCTGACTAATTAAAAGTTGGAAACAAATTACGGCTTCCGAACTGCAAAAAATTATTGTCCAAAAGTACTCATTTGTACCTAAAACAAAGAGTGAAATTAAACTTTTGACCGGTACTGTATATTATTGATTTTTTGCGAAACATATTATTATAAGTACTAGTTTTGTACCTTTCCCACAAATACAAATATCAGAGTCAAATAAAAAACAAATTTTGACTGCACGTTAACTAAAATATGTTCCATGAACGTATTTTTCTTACTGGCATAGAATTTTAAAACAAACAGTTTTGTAGTCGTAATTAAAAACCCTTACAATCGTTTGCGACTCCACTTGTTGAGCTAAAACGATAAGACATTGGTAATCGCATACATTCAATAAGTCACTGTACATCCCTGATAAAATTGATAACCTATGGCTATGACTTCCATAGATAACTATTATTAAGTATGACTGTAAAAAGGAGTTCTGTCTATGATCCCCGTCAGATAAGAAGCAAACCTATCGCCTGTCAATTCTGTATATTTATTTAAGGCAAGACATTAGGGGTAATTTTTCCATACAAACGTTATCGACCGTTTCCTCCCAGGTTTTGTACTCTAAATGAATGTTTTTTTTTTCAAATAAGATATAATATAATTAATATGTGTGTCAGTGTGTTTCCTTTTTTGTGCTATCTTGCTTCAAATAATACTTAAAACGATCCCTTAAAGTAATTAGGCCGCATACATAAGCCTATTATACAAATTCGTCAACAATAAGCGCGAAAATCAAAATAGTCCGACACTGAATGTCTTCTTCCTGGGTTACTAAAGAAGTTTTTTTGCAGAAAAAACATTTGTCAAATAATCGTTTGTGAATGTTCTATAGAGAACATTCACAAACAAGTAACTAGCCTAAACTAAAACTAAACTAACTAAACTACAACTAAACTAAACTAGCATTCTCAAAGTCTTGCCATAAATGGACGACGTGCTCATTTAGGATTTCTTCCACATATCTTTCACCATTCAGAGTACCATTTTCCTACTAGTACCTACCAGTATGTACCTAGTAGTATGAGTACCTTTCTCCTGGTCTTCTGTACGCCTTTACTCTTCCGTCGTTTTGATACAGCATAAATTTTGATTCGTCTCAGAACACACTCTTGACCAATATTCAGTCGTTCAATTTGAGTTTTTGTTTTACATAGTATGTATGTAGTATGTGTTTATGTAGTATGCTCTAGTAGAGCCGCCCTCAAAATCGGACATTTTGCCCAACCCCAACGTGACATACGCCTTAATTACCCTATAGGATAAGGTAATGTCACGAAACCTTTGCGCCGACCAAACGTAAAGTCTCATGTTAGTATAGAGAGAAGCGTAGCCACAAGTCGGCGCGTTTGAAGGTCGCGCGAACCGAGCGAGGCGCGAGTCGCCAGCCGCGCCAGTCGCGGCAGTCGCTTGCGCGGGAACCGAAACCACTCGACGTATGTATTGTTACTCCCCTCACTTTATGTAATGCGTTTTTAGTATGTTATTCAACGTCGAAACAATAAAAAAATTAGCAAATCCAATAGTGCATCAACGTCGTTGTTAATATAAATCTGTTTGGATGGCAGTGTCACTTGCGCAAAACTTTTATTGACATTTCGAGTTAATGTTCCAGGTGTAATATTGAGTTAAATGAGGAATTCCTTAATAGGTAAGTTATAATAAATTAAGAAACGCGCCGAAACTGTTTGAAATCACTAATGTTCAATAAAAATACATTTTGGTATAAATTGTTTATACATATATATATATTATAATATTAATACGAACTTTAATGGCTGTAATCAATATATTTGCATTACCTATAATAATGTATTATTAATATTGATCACGGCAAATGTAATTATGATTGATTATCTATTTGTAATTTTTTTTAATTTGTAACAATCAACATAAAGACTGTACACGATAAAATCCGGGCACACCTGACCTGGTGTTTTTTTCTACCTACTGCTTGATAAGAAACAGCACTTTTTTTTAATGATCCATAGGTATAATACTATATAAATACAATCATATCAAAATGTATGAGCATGTATGAGTTTTTGCGTTATACATTCCAACATACTTATAATTTTTGTCCAACAGTATTTGACAATGGTCATTCACTTTCTACTACAATACCATCATCGTATTTACATTATAACAAGGTGTTTTACACTTTTTAGAATATCATTTGATCAAAAAGTTACATTAGATGACTGGTTTCTACTTGGGATAGCCAGCAAGACAGCCCACTTCCAGCACTAAAAGTGGTTTTGTATGGAAGGCAATTATTTTACAAATATCAGCCAAAATAAAATGGACTAAAGTGGTCAATATCGCCTAAAGATGCTCTTACACGGGCAATATTTTGAGCAATTATTGCCCGTCAACAGTACGGTTGTCTCACTTTTACTTACAGGCCAGAGAAGGACGCGTGTACTGTTGAAGGGCAATAATTGCTCAAAATATTGCCCGTGTAAGAGCACCTTAACTGCCCCAAACAGAAATCAATTAAAAAATGTTAATTATTGTGAAAAGGCAATTTAATAAAGCATACAATAGCTCGTCGAACACTTATAAAAACCTAAAATATATCAATAATTTAGAGGCAGAAACCTACGAAAGACTGTGGACAAAAAATAATAAGTGTGTTGGAAACCTCACAGATGCTCAAATATTTTAATATGATTGTACTTTTATTTTATAGTGTTAAATCGATGGATTATTCAAAAAAAGTGCTATTTCTTAATAAGCAGTTTGTTGAAAAACATACAAGATCAGGTGTGCCCTGATTTTATCGTGTACGGTCTTTATTCTACAAATCAGTCTACTGCTACTCAGAAGCACTTGGGAATATAAACAAAAAAATGTTGCGTCTACTTTTTAGAACACTTCAAATCGCCTTTCAGCACTTTAAACAAAAGCCAAACATAAACCAACACGTAGACACAATTCACATGCAGGGCATAACGTTGAATTTGAACATTAGTAATTTTGCTAATTATTAGTGATTAAAAAAGAAAACTTGTTTTAAATAATTGAGATATTAAGAACTTAAGAATTTATTTAATTTACTATATTAATATTGAGAATTTAAGAACTGTTAATTTTTTTAAATATATAATCTCACTTCAGCCACAATAGTGAGTTACCACGTGGAGGAACAAAGCTGAGAAAATAAATGAATACCTATTGTATAGAGGAGTCTGAATCGGGAAGCAGCAGTTACGAGTTAATTCAATAATCCGGCCGGTTGCACGTCACACGTTCAAGCAGCAACGTGCAACTAATGTACAAGATAACAGAGATTCATATTTATCACACGAACATTTCTGGAACGAGCAGTATTGTTCGTGTTGTTTGATACAGCTTCCTGAAATATTCTCATCAACTTTATCAGACCCCTTATGACTGATATGAATGACGAGGATCTAGTGCTATGGTCTTTAGACCAATAATGCTTTAGCATTATTTCGGAGATTTTCCTTCCAGGGGCCTAAATCTGTATTTTTTTTCGTAAGTACCTACGTATTTAGTGAACGACAAATAAACAATTTAACGTAAAAAGCGTAAATACCTATCATATTTTTGCTTTTTACGTTAAATTGTTTAAGGAGAGTAAATAATCATTACCACGGTAAGGAAACCAACATTGATCGTTTACTTTAGAAACTAAAGTTTGATGTACTACGATTTTATGATTTGAAAACCTTTTCGCATATATGACCTCATTCGTAGATGCATGATTATCATAAACGCGACATAAGATATGTACCTACCTAGTAGGTAAGATAGTACATTTCAACAAAAATCTGAAAATCTAATTTCTATAAGCATTACATAGGTACTTAAAAATTCATCCATATCGTAGTTATAGATTTATTAACTAGCCTTCAGACAGTAAAATTACGTTCTTTATTTATATCGATGATTCTGCAGTGTTATGTTATGATGATACTTTAACATTCGCGAAACACCGACAAACATTTGTATCACAAGTTAGCAAACGGCGAAGGTGACATTAATCTGAACAATCACAAAGCTATAAAAAAAATGTGTAGGTAATTGTGTTCCTTAACGCAAAGGATTCAGTGACCGGAGATGACTATAAGATTAATTATATAGCAGTGATTGTAACAATAGGAGTCGGTAATTTGCACCCAACACCATAGATTAAATAGGTCAAAGAGCCCGACCTGCCACTGTATACTTTAATGCAGAAACAGAGGTCAACATTTAACCTTTTAAATTACAGACATGACATCTATCACGTTCCATGTGCCGTAGTTTTATGTGGTGCCCCATATATATTTGTTCATGCGACTGTTTGTATTCTAAATATCGTAAAAAAAAACTTTAGGTTTGCTAGGGAACCGTATTAGATGTGATACAATGTCTTGATGGTAATTATAATATACATTGGGTACGTACTGCGTACTATCCAAATAATAAACGTACTATCAAGAGAATGACGTATATCTATTAATAGTGAGTACATTACATACTTTACTCATTGACTGGGGCGGCCGCTTCTCACCGAGGCATGTGTATGTATCTTATAGTGATTTTCTCTATAAATCTTTGATCTTGAAAAAAAAACAAAGACCTGTAATTTTGGCATGCATTTTATCCACGTTAAAGATGTAGGTAAACGGACAATTTTGTTCTGTAATATTGCATTTATAACCAAGAACATAAAATCGAAAAAAAATCCCACAAGTAGAGCCTGGAACCGGTCGCGTTAGTCGCCTCCCTTTGTTTACTTTGAAATAGGAACGTACTTATCGTGAGATGAGGAGCGTACGCCGTATAAATGTTAGCTTCATTCAAAATAATTCACCTAATTCTAATGTACAAAGTATTTATTTAGCCAATATTCCGGAACGACACAATACTAAAATAACTTAAAGGAGGTGGACATACAAATTTGGCCTCTGTCTAAAATAAATATTATGTCACCAATTAACATAACGCGATCTTCTTATAAATGCTCAAATCGGATTCGCGGAATCTGATCCATACGTATTAAACTTATCTCTGATCAAAATAAATATTAATTTCAAATTGATGGTGCATAATTCAGTAAATTCAAATACAGTTTTTATAGAATCAATAATATTATAATATAGTATTCGTAAATTTTGATACATAAGTGACGAAACTATGTAATTCTGCACGAGTACCGAGGTGGCCCGAGCCGCGCCTAGGGTCATGATTCGGGCCGAGTGAATACGACACTTGACTGGACTACAAAAATAAAACAGTAATTAAAAGGGACAACATATTTTTCTAGTCCAGGGGAGTAGCGCAACGCCCGCCCTGCCCAGGCGTATGGTGCACTATTCAGAGACTCCTCTAATTCGCGCTGTACAATTATTATTAGTATTTTGCATTATGTAAACTATTTCAAAATTACAAATCTACTAGTGCTCAGATAATCCGCAGTGACTGTGACAGACTGCCCAACCCGAAACACAATTGTTGCCGATCACACTTTGTTTTTTTTTAGCTATTCCGTCAGGAACCCTGAAATAGGCATCTGATATTAAACGTTGCTTGATATCAAATCAGGCAAGAATTTATAATAAGGTTCATCAATATTTCAGTGGTTGCGAAGCGAAGTAATAATTAATTATCAATACCAGTTACCGCCAGGTTAGGTACACTGAAAAAAAGGCATTACCGAAAAATAAGCTAAAATTCAAAGTTTCTCTTTCATATCAAGGCTCTTTAAACCTAAAACTATAATGGATTACATTCATTCCAGCCCGCCCGTGGCAAAAGGTTTGAACCACTTTGAACCAAGGCTGAAAGAATAGCTTCTTTATTTTTTTCTTTTTTAGGGTTCCGTACCTCAAAAGGAAGATAAAACGGATCTTGTTCCCTTTATGTCCGTCTTTCTGTCTGTCTGTCAAGACGCTTTTTTCGGGAACGCGTGGAGAATCGAGTTTAAATTAAAACCATATACTCAAGTCTACAGTCCCTTGAAGCTATGAAAAAAAAAGTTTTAAGTTAACGTAAAAAAAAGATACGGCCGTTTAAACTGCAAATAAACATATTTCGACACTCTCAAGGGAATCAAAATTTATAGGGTACTTTCCGTTGACCTAGAACTATGAAATTTGGCAAGTAATATAGTCTTATACTACAGGTACAGGAAAAAATCTGATAACTATACATTTGTAATGAAATCATAAAAAAATATAGCCTTAATGTATTAATCATCGATTAAAGTACCTACAAATTTGTACGGAACCCTCGGTGGGCGAGTCTGACTTTTCTAATATTTCCAACTGGATTGCATTGACTGCGGTCGAATTACTTTGTGCTTGCTATTGTTCGTGCCCACAACCTTACGGCCGTATTCATAAAAGTTCTACAAGCCTATTTTAACTAAAATGGTGTTAAAATGCGTTTGTCTTTTTTTATCACGTTGGCATTTGTGTTCGTCAGAAAGGGACAAAACGCAAGGTGCGCAAACGCACCTTATTTAGAGAATAATATTTTTTCTCCGACATGCTCGGAAATGTAGAACTTATGTTCGCGAAAATAGACTGCGAAACACAGCGTTACGGGTGTCACGTTATACATATCACCAGCCGTTTTGTTACTGAATTTCAGAATTTTACTTGTCATTTTTAAATTCAAGAGCCTTTTTTTGACATAAGCAATATACATACCTCGGCCGAACTAGGAATTGCCTGGCTCGTATTACTATCCGTCTATGTCACACTTGGCAGGCAATCCTTTCCTTCCCGGCCTTTGTCAAGTCAAAAGCGAGAAAATGGACGGCTGGTCATTTTTATTGCGATGAATATTTATTTTGCTTACAATATAATTTGCTTGAAACGTGTCACTTAAAATGTACATATGTATGTTAATTTATTACCTCGTAAATATGAAGTCAAACATTGTGTATGACACGGACGGTGTACCGTACACAAAATCGAGTAATCAAAGTGCTCCGCCTTGGGCGTTGGGCTTCTAATAGACTCTCGTTCATAAAATTATTCTTACAGACCTTGAAATACGTACTATTAAGACGATGCATTACTTCTTTATGAAATGAAATACTATTAAAAGTTCATATAAAATTGAGATTGCTAAATTTACACTGACTGACCTATGTGGCTCGATACCTATGTAATTCAGACGGGCGTATAGGTAAGTGTGCGTATCTGAATCTGATAACGCAGTTGCGATAACGATGTGACTCAGTTTGGCTTCAATTGCTCATGAAATCATTTCCACACGGGCAACTCTTATAAAAATTCTGATTCTTTCGATTAAAGTTAGTTAGTTAGATGTTAAGTAGAGTACTGTTAAGTGTTAAAGTTACTAATCCACTGAAATTGTAAGTTTTTCCAACATAGATTTAAATTATTATTTAGACCAGAATATAAAAAACCAATCCTACATTCTTGATATTGCTAATATCTTTTCGCAGGTATAACAATTTCGGGAGTGTTTTGTTTGGTCGACTGCGGCTTCCACTTTCTCAAGCTTCCTCAACGGTACACTCAATATTTTTTAGCTACCGTGATGTTACTAAATTGAGACGCGAATTGAATCAGAGATCAAACGTCATAATTGTGTTCTTGGTAGGTCTATCTACGTGATAGGTATAAAATATCAGTTTACATTGGCATTATTATTACTAACACTGAATTAAATTAAACATTGACCTCTAGGCCGTTATTAGAACCTTGAATGTGAAATTTAAACATATGTATCTATACCTATATCCAGTAACGACAGTGGTATATTTGTGGTTTACAGGGAGGGGATGAGCGACAAGTGAGATGGTGACGTGAGTCCGGGAGCATGCGTCGGGCGACGTTGTGGCAAATCCTGGCGGCGCTGACGGCGCTGGCGGCGCCAAGCCTCGCGCAGCTTACACCCACTGTTTGCGAGGAAGAGTCTTGTCGGTGTGATGCCTTCACTAGAGTTATATGCAACTGCACCAGAGATTACGATGTAAGTTTTATCTTTAGCATGTTATCGATTAGTCCGCGCTTTAGATTTCACTGCAGAGTTACACTTTTTAGTAAAAGCAGATTTAAAAAAAATACACTTTTCAGACGATCGTGGGGTATACAACGTTCCGCATGCTACTAGCATGATTTGTAGATAATAAAAACTTGATTATGGGAACGTCTAGTGTAACGTGAGCTTCTGTCACGCAATGTTTACCGGCGTATGGGTGCCCCTTTTCGCTGGTTATATTCAGATAGTACTTTTAAGCGATATAGTTACAAATTTACGGTTTTTGGAATTATTTCTTTACTTGTAATGTGAGACCGTTGACCGTTGATATGAGTCATGAAATTTGACAAGAAGCCAGAAGCAACGAAGTGATCCTATAAAGATTTCCTTTTTCCTATATGAGCTACGGAACCCTAAAGATAACAATCCTTGTTCGTATTTCAGGAGGTAACGTTGCGGCCGGACGGAGCCTACAGAGTCCCGTCTACAGCGACGGGAATTATCATCGATGGCTGTGCTCGCGTCTACTTCCTCACGGACATGGCTCGCGATCTCATCCAGCTTCGCAACATTGAACTGCGTAATGTTCGTCATGTCTACATTCACGACAGAGCATTAGCATGGTCGCCTTTTTCAAGTGAAAGTGAAACGAACCCCGGAATCCGGATTTTTGTACATAACAGTACCATCAACGAAATATCTTCTCATGCCATACAAGGACGAGTGAATGATATAATAATCAGTAAGAGCAATATAAATATGATCAGGCCATACGCGTTTTCTAGTCTTACCGGGGTGAAAAGTATTCAATTAATAGATAATATTTACGACAATATTGAAACACAAGCTTTTAAAAAGTTCACTGTTATTAATTTCCTTCTACGAGGAGGCTCCATTAAAACTTTACCAAGCAGATTTATGTCGGATGTCGAAGTCATCGATCTTTTTAGAATAGACGGAGTAATTATAAGATATCTTTATAGTATGTCATTTATTGTGAGTTCGCCAAAGAAAGTCGTTATAGAAAATAGTATTATCGGTACATTAGAAGGAGATAGCTTTCATATGAACACAAGGGGACCCATTACTTTTAGAAATAATAGTGTAAAGAACGTACACAAGGGCGCATTTTTTGGGTTCACCGCTGATACAGACGTAATTTCTGTTATGGGTCTACAGGAATTGCTAATTGATAACAATACGTTTTCCGAATTGGACCCGTCGTCGCTTATATATAATCGAACAACACTGACTTTACGCATCGATGGCCTAAACCTGAACTCGACTTGTGATTGTGCATTAGAAGAAGAATGGGCCGCCGTGGTGAGAGAACAAGGAGGTACGCTGTCCTGCTGGTATTCCTTGGGAGGCCATTTTGTATCAATACCAACGTTCGTAGACAGTCGGTGTGGAGCATTTACGCAGAACTACTGGATATTTATACTTATAGGAATTATCTTTATTGTAATTGTAGCAGCGATAATCACATTCTGTATAGTAAAACAGGAAAATGAGAAAAAGAAGAAAGTACAGATAGTCATGCCAGATGGAAAAACATACCGAGAAACTGAGTTTCATATAGTAGTGGAACGAGCCGAACTTCTCACCACTGACTTGTGAACCGAAGCATGTATTGAGGTCAATTGATCTGTCACTAGCTCTCCACTGATTATAATTCGACATTTCAACAAATAATTTGCATACATAGTCTGAGGACATTTATTTATTTACTTAGCATGTTATTATTGCTCTACCTCAAAGCGTAAGATAAACTTATCGATAATTGTGCCAATGTAGAATAAGTACCTAGTATTATTTGTAATTAACGAATTGCGTTATATTCTGTTGCACTATAGTTTTGCGAAAAGTAATATAAAACTACTGGACAATGCTGTTATTATTTTTAACCGAATTCAAAAAAAGGTGAAGGTTCTCAATTCGGTTGTATTTTATTTTAATGTTTGTTACCTAAGAACTCCGTTATTTATGAAGCGATTCGTACAATTCTTTTTTATTTGAAAGTATATGCTTCTAGATTGGTCCCATTGTTATCAAAACTTCAGTTGGTTGATGGGACCATGAGGAATTGAGGGAACTCCTCAAATATAAAAGGCACGCATGTAGTAATTTCGGTATTCACCCGGAAATCAAAAATTTGGTGAAGTGGAACTGATGATGAAGACCACAGATGGCTTATGGAACTCATACTTAAAACTGTAAAAGTACGTTACTCATTCTGATATAATTCCGTCGAAATAGCAACGAATGAAGTCCTAAATCGACGGAAATATTATCAGCCCATATACAGTGATATGGTTTTCGTTTGTAATAACCAACGAATTTACTCTCGGAAAGCAGTTCATGTGGTAAAGTGGAAAGGAAATGTTTATGTGGCTTGGCGGCGTTAAATTGAAGGCGGTTTAAACTTTGTTATTAAAGTAAATTATTTGTTATATGTTAGTCTTAACTTATACTTAACATTATTTTGCATGCGAATTACACAGATATTTGAATTATTAAAGATTCATTTAAAACTACAGTTATTATGTATTTCAGTTGGGTAGTCGATTTAAAATAAATGTTCTTTTTCCGAATTTCGTGCATCTTTCAGTTCCTCCCCTCGTTCCAAAAGTGAATGCTAACACTTCTAAATAGTGGCCGGTGTCATTATTGACATTTGGGTCACTTATACACTATAAGTATATATATGAAAGATCATACTATACCTTGAATACATTTGGGGTGATAATATCACACGTGGGTATAAAATGACAAAAAAGATTGTGCCACTCCGTTATAACATAATTCCTCTTTGCCAGTGATTGATATTGATTATCTTTCAAATATTACAAACATATATTTTTTGCAAATGGTATAAGGATAGAGAAATTTCAAATAATGTACTCCTGTAAACACACAAATATAACTACAAACTCTCTGGTTTCACAAATTATTTGATAAGAGTAAGCGTGTTTCATTCGCCGTAGTTTCTAAACTATACTATACCGATAACTTACCTTAACAGCGGCTGTCCATCGAGTACGTGGTGTATGGTGGGGGGCGAGGAGAGCTCCAACCCGCGCGACAAGAGCAGCGCCTCGCTACCGTCCTGTGTCTGCTCCGACTCTGCTCCCGTGGGACTCGCGCCCAACATCGCCAACACTTGGACTTCCACTATTGTTGCTGTCAAACAATTACAATCATTCAATCCGAAACGTTGGAAGATTAGTAATAATATGAGTGGTGTACTCGAAGAGAGGCCTATTCTCAGCGGGCGTAGCATGGTTGCCATTTTATCCCTACTGCGATATCTCCCCCATTGGGGGCACATGAAATATTTTTGCATTTATTTCTACTCATATGGATATTTTTCCACCTAGCCCTACTAATTCATGTCAAATGCATTATTTTCCGCATATCCCTACCATTTCACCCCTAGTGGGGATAATTCGATTTTTTTACATGTATACCTACTGTTTCCCCCCTAGTGGCGGTAGGTGGATTTATTTTTACGTATCTCTACTATTTTGCCCTCCAGTAGAGATATATGGAATGTTTCCCCTTGACGCGATATCGCTGTAGGGATATGTGGAATAGGGGGTTTTACGAGTATCCCCCCCACAACGATGAGTGATAGAATGTCAACCATGCTACGCCCGCAGCAGTGGGCGGCTGCGGGCTGAAAATGATGATGATGATCAGAGCTCGGAATTTCCATGGCAAAACAAAGGACTGTGCTCGGCAGTCTACATCTAATTATGGTTAGATTTATTTTATCGATATCGATAGTTATTATTTACATGAAAAAAACGTAGCGATAACTTTTTTATCTTTTGTAATCTTTCGTGACATTTCCATTTAAATATGCTTTAGAAATGGTAAGTTACGGGATTATACCAAGATGTAAATCTTTTCTTGAAATAACTATTATACCACCTAATGGTTATTTACTACGGATACAATTTCACGTGCTGTGTGTAATGGTAGCACCACACTTGGCGGTATTCGCCCAAATATTCGTGCTGCATCTTTTTCCTTCCCACGGCAAATGAAAGAGAGGCAACGATGCAACGCGAACACGCATTCCCCAGTGTGGTGCCACCATAATGATTTGGACTTCAAAGACGAAATTGAACCTGTCTCTATATAATTTTATATATATAAGTCTACAAAGACCCCCCTCACGTAAGATTTTGCATTTTTTTACCGACTTCAAAAAAGGAGGAGGTTCTCAATTCAACTGTATGTTTTTTTTGTGTTTGTTACGCGATAACTTGGTAATTTATGAACCGATTTGAAAAAAAAAATATTTGGTTGAAAGCATGTTCTTCCAGATTGGTCCCGTTGTCACCAAAATCCAGTTCTGATGATGGGATACTGGAGAAATCGAGGGAACTTTAAATTTTATAGGCAAACTTGAAGCAATTTGGCTACTGATTTGAAGTCGGTTAAAACTTGGTTTTTAAAGTAAATTATTGAAAGCCATTTTTTTTCTATTTCACAACTAACGATATCGATAAAAAAAACTAACTCTCGCTAGATTGCGACAGTCCTTTATTTTGCCGTCGAAATTCCGAGCTCTGATGATGATGTTGGTGATAGATGAAATGACCAACACGAGCTCTTCTTAATTTCCACGTATTCAATGCGATTCACACGTGTTGGGACAACTTGTACAGTCCACGTCAAAGATATGTTTACACATTTGCACCTTATTCCATTGTAAACATATCTTTGACGTGGACTGTACTGCCTCAAGAACACGACACAGACAGTCGTGTAAATAAAATACTTTAAAAAGAACTGCGTATATTTTTTTAATACACAGAACCTTAAAACAGAATCTTCGTATTTATTCTGGAGCAATCCCATGAGAGGAAACTGGATTGTTATTGTTAGAGATTACAAATTCGTAGCAAGAAGTAAGACAATAGACTGAAGTTGATTTATTCTGGTCACTCGCTGCGTAGATTGTAATATGTATATAGGTACTAATAAAAATGGATCGCAGAAATAAGAAATGTCCGCCTTTCCGGCTATAAAAGGGATGTTAGGCATGGGCCTTGACTGGGCATACATCCTACGCACCTTATTGTTATAGCATACAATATGAAAAAAACTGTTTTCGTTTTTCGCATTATAATACTTGTGGCTCTGTCAACTGTAGAAGGTTAAATTTACAAAAACTGAATTAGCAAAAAAATGTATATAATCATCGATCCTACTCAAAAAAATTCAAGAAAGCGGTTGAGAAATGCGGCCCTTTAGTGGAGAACGGTCGGACTGCCGGACATACGAAAGAATTTTGGCTAAACTGAAACGGAGAACGTAGTTATAGCTTCGCTTGCTCGTTCAATAAACAAAAACCGGACAAGTGCGACTCGGACTCGCCTCCCGAGTGTTCCGTACAAAATTACAAATGTATAGCTTTTAAATTTTTCCCTGTACTTGTAGTACAGTCACGGACTTTAATTGTTTAGCCATTTACAGCTCACTTTATACTGGACACGTCTTAGCTTAACTATAAAAAAACAAAATTAGTTGACACCAAAATGGCTCAACAATTAAGGTCCTTGACCGTACAAGACGATATTAATTGCCAAATTTCATTGTTCTATGTCAACGGAAAGTACCCTATACGTTTTGATTCCCTTGAGAGTGTCGAAATATACGTTTCTTGCGGCATAAATGGCCGTACCTTTTTTTAAGTTAACTTAGAAGTTTGATTTTTTCACAGCTTCAAGGGACTGTAGATCTGAGTATATAGTTTTAATCTCAACTCAATATCTCCACTCGTTTCCGAGATAAAAGGTCTTGATAGACAGACAGACGGACAACAAAGTGATCCTAGGAAGGGTTCCGTTTTTTCTCTTTGAGGTACGGAACACTAAAAATGAGACTGAATTCCGTGTCGTAACCGCACTGTACTCTGCAAAGGTGTGCCGAGTGGCCCGTTTCACGAAGCTACAAGTAACAATGGGGTATTTTCATCTATCAAAATTAATTGATCTAAGTATTTTTTTATATAGTTTTTACCATAAGAAATACGAATATAACACTATTTTGTTATAAAAAACATAAGATTTATTATTAATCAGCTTCCGCCCGCGACTTTGTCTGCGTAGATATCTTACGGCTGAACCGATTTGGATAAAATTTTGCACGAAGATAGTTTATAGCCTGGATTAAAATATCTAGGACAGTTTTTATCCGGGGTTCACGCAGACGAAGTCGCGGGCTGCAGCTAGTGCGGTATAATTAGGTGTGGGATGCTTACAGAACGCGAGTGGCGGTATGTCCAGATCGGGCGCCAAGAGGCGCGAGGCGCACGCGGCGCCCGCGTACACGAGCTCCATCTCCAGCGCCACCAGCCCCTGCCGCTGCGTCGTGAGCGGCCCGTCCTCGTAGCCGACGCACAGGCAGCGGAACCCGAAGCGGTTGTCCTCACTACTAATAGTACATTGTTTAACGAGGGGCGTAAGTCGAATATTGCTAACGAGAGTCTATTTGGTGGCTTTTGATGACTCGAGTTTGCAATATTCTTACACAATGTTTTTCATCACATTTGCGAGGAAATAAATAACTACAAAAAAAAACAGAAAAATCTAAGTTTCACACACCCGCACCAATCAAAAATTGACAACTTCACTTCCAGATCAGTGCTAGTGGAGCGCGCAGCTCAATATTTCAACCAATCACAGAGCAGTATTCTTGCGGGGCGGGGCCGGCTTGACCAACTAGATTTTTTTTTCAACCAATCACAGAGCAACCAGATTTTCTTAAGCCAATCAGAGGGTTCTATTATTTTAAAACTAAACTTAACTGCCCGTGGGAGGTAAAACGGCTATAACTGCTCTATATTCTCGCAAGTAATAACGCCATTGACGAGCAAGTGTGATGAAAAACAGCTATTTTCAATTACATCGTACAGTCACCGGCATCAATATATACGATGGATCAAAGCCCGCAAAAATATCTGACACGCTCTAACTGCCCTAGGAATAGAGTTGTGTCTGATATTTTTGCGGCCTATGTTCCATCATATATTGATGTCGGTGACTGTAAAGCACCGACTTATGGTATATACGAAATCAACTTATTTTTGTTATTTTAAAGATATTAATTTAAAAAAAATCCTTAGCCTGTTTAGATGACCCACTGCTCAGCAAAAAATTAATAAAAATGGACGCTGTTGGACTATAAAAACCGGACAAGAGCGAGTTCAACTCGCGTGGTGAGGGTTCCGTACTTAATCTAAATTTCATAAGTGTTTTTGAATATTCAAACTTCTTAAGGTGATTTTCCACCGGCGTGGATTGACGAGACGAGGCGTGGCGTGAATTGAAATCGCGCTGACCCTTTTCCACTAAAAATTGGCATTAATTGCATACGGGAGCCCGCGCCTGCTCGCGATTGACATTAATCGCAATCGCGAGAGATGTTTATTTCTGTTGCAGAGTTAATTTAATCTCTATTTCAGAAACAATACGGTTTATTTTTATACAAACAAATATTTCAATTCACGTCGCGCAAATTCTCGTCAATCCGTACTATTTCCACCGAAGATGCGCCGGGAGTGAATTGAAAATTGTTTCTGTTGCAGAGTTAATTTAATCTCTATTTCAGAAACAATACGGTTTATTTTTATACAAACAAATATTTCAAATCACGTCGCGCAAATTCTCGTCAATCCGTACTATTTCCACCGAAGATGCGCCGGGAGTGAATTGAAAATTTGCCATACAAATTTCAATTCACGCCGCGCCGCGCCTCGTCAATCCACGCCGGTGGAAAATCACCTTTATAGGTTTTCCTGTAATCTTTAGGCAAGGAACTATTCTCTATATTTTTTCAGAATTTTAATCCTAGTAGTTTCGGAGATAAGGGGGGGGGGGGATGGTAAATTTTCGTATTTTTTCCTAAATTACGTCAAATCTGTTTTTGCTAAAATTATAAAAAAATATATATCTGACATGCTTACAACCCCTTTCATTTGATATGTCACACAATACAGTTTACGAAACTTTTTTTTTAGTTTTCCAGTTTACCCCCCAAAAGTGGCCCCCTTGTTCGAAATTCATTAATTTACTTTACGCGTCCATCTTTGGGTCACCAATTTACGTATGTGTACTAAATTTCAACTCAATCGGTCCAGTAGTTTTGGAGCAAATCGGCTGTGACAGACGGACATACAGACAACCGAGTGATCCTAAAAGGGTTCCGTTTTTTCCTTTTCAGGTATCGGAACCCTAAAAATGTGACGTCACTATAATTATAAATCAAACTTAGGTACCAATGGTACTCTAAAATAAACAGGGCCTATAATATGCTTACCATAACAATAGGGTTACCCTATCAGTCAGGTTACCTTATCATAAATAAGGTTACCATTATGGATAGAATTTTAAAAACAACTTCTAAAATTAGCGTATGGAAAACCCTAATTAGGGTAACCGGTTTCGGTCCCTGCCGTCAGCTCAATCGTTGCTTACAAAAACAATCACACACTTACTTGTTAGTCTTGTTATATTCGGTCAAGTAGTCCGACGCTGTCTCCAACGAGAATATTACTTCGTTTCCGGGTACCAATAAGGCTTTTTGTGGCCATTCGGAGATACTGCAACATATCAGGAAATCGTAGTACACTCAAGATCTTAAATACATACTGTTACAGCGAGGTAGCTGATAAATGCTAAAATGTTGAGTAAAGACAAATTTCCTACAGTCTATTGGCGTGAAAGATAGTCGGGTTCCATTGCTAACTCAAGGCGGACCAGGCCGGCTTAAAAATGGCGGCTATAGCGACAATACCATAAACAAAGGACATCATCACGGATCGACCCAACGGAAGACCAGCGCCAGCTGCAAAGCCATCATCATGCTGAGTTGGGCCCTTTTACACTGAATTCCTACAAAAATTAAAGATCAATATATCACCACACAAACGGATCACTAAGTTGAAAGATGGTTTACAGAAACCCATATTTTTGAATACGTTATCCCACATACGATATCCTGACGGTTTAACGAGAGAGAAATATTTTAATTTTTATTCAACCATTTTGTCGGCGTGGTTGATTTATATAGCTATGACGAGCCGAATACAGCTTTCTAGTAGTAAGGGTCAATGAGAGTTAAGGAGGAGGACGGACAGACTGACATGGCGAAACCATAAGGGTTCCTTGTTGACTACGGAACCCCAAAAAAAGCAGGTTCATTGTCAAGACCACAGAACACTAAATACTATAGAAAGGCGATGTGGGCGTGGCACGCGCGCCACTACTTTGAGCACGCTCAAAGCTTTCGCGCCAACGTCACCTGATCGTCGTGCTCGATCGATCGACGCTCACAAAGTTTCAGGCGACGTGGAGGGATGAGGTGACGACACCGGTCCCGATAGAAACCGCGCTTGATACCTCTTCTAATAGTATTTAGTGTTCTGTGGTCAAGACGGTGGCACGTGTTGCTTACACGTTGGCGAGCTTGGGCGTGACGCTGACGTATGTGCAGTTGTAGTGCATGCAGGGCGCGTCGTCGCCCTCGTCGCCCAGCTCCTCCGCCTCGCCCGACTCCGACGTCAGCTGCACCAGGCGCTGTCAAACATCACCGTATTAATAGGCTCACGCTGTCTACGGACACGTATAATGTGCCTACTAAATACAGCATACTCACTATCCACTATTGGCTTTAAATGGGATGATACATTTTGCTCCTTAAATGGAACTACTATTCATTTATAATTTTTGAAACAAGCTTGATTTGCGGCAGACAGTTATTTGAGCAAGCAATGTAGCAAATATACTTTAATTTTGTAAAGATACAATTCTGGCACAGGCTGCAGAAATACTTAATGACCATTTCGTTTATAAAGGTAACTTGAAAGACAAAAAGTCTCAGTTAAATACAGATTGTATAAAATAAAGTGCAGAATTGTAGAAAAAATGTGCCGTTTCTACTCTGGTATTATTGATAGGATGGATTGAATGAACGAATGAACGACTCGCTACCTTATATACCTTACGGAACGGCGGGTCAACGGCGCGCGCGTCGTGTGAGCAGTGGCACCGGTTCTTCGGCGCGCCCGCCACCGCGTATATCGTCAGCGTGTCTTCGGGCTGCGCCGTCACACTCCGCGGATCCATCTCGAGCACTACCCAGGACACGTTTGGGGGAAACAGCACCCTATGTAAAATATCGCATTTAAAAACACAATTCAATCGAATTATAAACACATTTCGCATCTCCATTTACTATACCTCATGTTGGTGACGGTAGCCTGTTTATAAGGATGTTCACTTTCTAACCACGTATAGTAATGTGTGGTTGTAGTCGCAGGACCCTCTTCCGAGCTCGGCACCAATAGATTCATGGCCGCCACGTGAGGTAGCAATTTGTGGATCATATCTAACAACTGAATGACACTCTGGAAACAATGAAATAATTATTGTTATAATTAGCATGTTTAAGGCAGCAGGCTACAAACTGACTCTTATCCTCGACCACCCAAGGCACGTTATATATGTATTTTATTTCGAATGAGTAAGAATAGCATTCGTGATCAATAGGATATCTAGTGACCGACCGAAACATGTTATTTTGCCGAAACCGAAACCGAAACCGAAGGTTCGGTTTCATTGTAGTTTCGGCCGAAACCGAAACCGAAACCGAACCTTTTATAAAAAAAAAGTCCTTAAAAAGTCGAAAAAATGTTAGTAAGCCCGTTTTTTTCTAAAATTAATATCTCGCCGACCTATAATTACAGGTTTCTACTTTCAAAGATTTATCACAATGAAATTTCAGCACAGTTACAGAGGTTCTGTTTGAAATTTTAACTACCCTATAAAGTGAAAAAAATACATTATTTGTAACACAAAGTTAGCGATTTTTTAATGGTGGTATAACATAAAACAAATTTATTATTAATATATGATGCTCATATATTATGTTTATTTATTTTCAGTTACTTACATTTTAATTATACTCACAAATATCACAATTAGTTAGCCTCGAATGGCTAATTCAAATATAATTAGATAATCAGAATAATCAAATTGATCACCTTTGGTAATCATTTTATGGTAAACATTTAGCCGAGCGCGACCCGAAGGTACGATGTTGTAAGTTTCGGCGCGGCCGAAGGGTTCGGCCGTTTTTAGCCGAAACCGAAACTCGGGCCGAAACTTGATTTTTTGGCCGAAACTGGCCGAAACCTAAACCGATACCGAAATTTCGGTCGGACACTAGGATATACCTACCAAACAATAGGGGTATAGACACTAAATAAAATAACCAATAATGTTGTATTTTCTCGAGAAAGGATTAAAAATGTAGTCAAATGGAGAAAAAAGCAACGCAAGAGTTATAAGTGAGGAAAGTTTTAAGAGGGGGTATGTTTTGTGCCTTTTCCGCAAAACGCAGGATCATATGAAACGATTTTCATTTACTTTTGACGCTCAATGGGCGTGACGTCACAATCTACGAGCGTTTTTCGTAATTTTGTGAGATATTTGAATGGGATTTTCGTCATTAGGCATATTTGTTTGCCTTCTTTCTTTTGAAGTTATAATAAATTTAAGAGTCTACATCCCTATTCCGCGCCTTTGTCCATCACCACTGCAACCACACGGAGAAATTGTCAAACCTTGGAATCGTCGAGTCCCTCCAAGTGAGCCAGGGTGTAGGGTATGAGGGTGTTGATGGCGGGCGAGTGCTGCAGCACGGAGGCGTTGCGGCGCAGGTCCTCGGCGGTCAGCTCGTTGCGCAGCGCGCTGAACAGCTCCGCGCCGCGGTCCATCACTACTGCGGCCACGCGCAGGGTAACGGCTCGGAGCCCCGATATCAGGGCGTCAGCGCTCTCTGAACTGTTTGTCACCGACTTTGAAGTACTGAAACCAAAACATTGCACATGATTAATTGATTTGTGGAAGGAGGAGATTCGCAATGCGTTCGTGTTTTATTTGCGCTATTCACAATCAGTCAACAACACATGATTTGATTATTTTTTGTACAGTCAATGGCACCAATATTTATACAACAATAAGGTTGTAGTATACACATTTATGAAACTTTAAGTGAATATACCCTTGACTGTACTAGCTCATGTAGTTTTTTTCGGAAAGCACAATTTTGGTGTGATCTATGGATTTCATGAAACGTACTCACGGATTTTGATGAGATTTCGTTAAAGTAGGTTGTGGGTCGTTCTTCTTTTCGACCGACAATAGCCTGTCCCTCGTCTTATTACGGCATCTCATTTAAGTAATGATGTTTACGGTTTTATAATGTTCGAATGAACGTCCATATTATTTTATTCATTAGTGATGTTTAATATTTCACTTTCTCTAACTAGCATTTTTTTAAATGTTTTTTTTTTCGTAGAATGCCGTGACAGAGTGGTAAACCAAAATGTTGTCCCCACTGAAAGAGTCCACTTTGTCACATGTTTTTTTTTAGAAACCAACCGTAAATAAATATTTATATTGGCCAGAAAGGAAACTTTAATTAGTTCTAATGAAGAAACCTATGCAATTTTTTTTAAATCGCACTTCAAAACCACAATTTTCGATAGTTCAAAAACCAAAAAAACAGAAAAACCTCGGATCATTGTCGGTAAAAAAGAAGAACGACCCTTGTACCAAATTATGCAAATCAAATAGCATATTGCAAAGTTGAATTCAATCATTCATAACCAATTCTAATTATGAAATCCATGAGGAATCGCCATAACTGCCTATACATATATCACAGGTACGGTCACGCTCTTTAATTTAGGACCCTTTTCGCAAAAATATTCTTTGAATTCCTATACAATTTGACAGAATAGAAGGTTGACATGGCACCTTAGGTGGGTCCTAAATTAAAGTTCGTGATTATTGAGTTATTTCGTTTCGTTTATCGCATCGTTTATGATTGAATTATTTCGAAACTCACATTTTTCCACAGAACATACTCAAATCAATTTACCTGTAATAAACAAGACAAGGTATCTGCCCTCTAGCCAATGTCGTCCCATTGAAGCTCAGCGAACAAGAGGCGAAACGGAAAGTGGTACCATCCGGGCCCTTCACCGAGGGCAAGCCGCAATCCCCGTTCGCTGTTCGCCCACCGTGGTTACAAAATCTCACGGCGTAACGCAGGTCCTCCTGTAATAGTTGGATTTGCCGTTAGATACAGCACTATCAGCTTCTTAATACCTATCGGCTGCTATCGTCGGAGTCTTAACAGTATAGTTTTTGTCTTCAAAAAGAAGACTTTTCACGTCAACACATGTATTTGTTAGAGATACAATGAGAAATGTTTTGTCCTTGGTTTGGGCACCATAGGTGTCAATAACATTTCATAGGGGTAACTACTAGTCATATAAGTTAAAGTTGAAATCATATTCTCATCCCTTTTATTTAGGTAACACCGCTAGCTTTAGGGAGAGATAGGATTACGGTGGGTTGCACCTAACCGTTTGTAATGGTAAGTAAAGTTTAACAAGTTTCTATGGGATATTTAATGTTTAGTCACCAACCTATGCTCCAGTGGTTGGTCAGACTATAGCATGCAATGTCATGCACAAACCTTCAAAGGCACGGGGCGGTCGAACTTGAGTTGCACCATGTCGTGCTGGCAGTCGGCCGCGGAAAAGGAGCCGTGCGCGACCTCCGCGCTCACCCAGCAGTGCGCGGGGTTCGACTCCTCGCCCGTTGCGCGCAGCTGCTGCGGACACGTTGCTCATTAATGGACGAATGTACAGTCAGCATCAAAAGTTACTACGCAAGCGAAGACGTCAAAAGTTCTTATTCCCTTTTAATAAAGACTTTTGACGTCTTCGTTTGCGTAGCTACTTTTGATGCTGACTGTACCTACTAATTTATTCTGCCTTTAAAGTAACCTATCCATGGATTGGATAGATAAGTATACAGTCACGGACTTTAATTGTTGACCCATTTAGAGCTCACTTTATACTGGACACTTCATATTAAAATACCAAAATTAGTCGACACCTAAATGGCTCAACAATTAACAGCTTCAAGTGACTGTGGACCTGAGTATATGGTTTTAATTTCAACTCGATACCTACACGCGTTCCCGAGATAAAGGGTATTGACAGACAGACAGTCAGACAGACGAACAACAAAGTGATCCTATAAGGGATCCGTTTTTTTCCTTTGGCGGTACGGAACCCTAAAATGATAGAATACCAATAACTTCTGTTTTTTATACCGATTTAGAATTATTGAACACCCTTCGTATTCTCTCACTTGATATTTCAACAATATTACATGTTGCACCAATAATACCGATTCCCAAATTATATCAAAAAGTTAACAAAGCAATAAACACATTCATTGTCAACGATTTCGTAGCGCTACACTCGTATCCGACAACATGCGAACAATCGTATCGTATGTAGAATGGGGAATGGAATGAAAATTTTAGAAATTCGTGATTATTTTTTTAGTGATAGGAATAACCTTCCTTAGCACTAGAAAATCGTTTCCGATTTTTCAGCTACGTCAATTATTTTTGAAAAATATAAAGAGTTTCCTCAATTACGTTTTGGGTCAAGGACGGTCCATAGACACGTTCCTTGATCCGTCTCATATAAAAAAAAAACTAAAATATCTGTGGTAATCTGACACTTTTAATGACAAATATAGCTGCTGCAACTGTCAATATCATTGCCAGTAGTGTCAGTTTACCACAGATACTTAAGATATTTTTTTGTAATATGAGACACATCGAGGAAAGTGCCGTCCCCGACCCAAAACGTAAGCGAAGAAACTGTTTATATTTTTCAAAAATAATTAACGCAGCTGAAAAATCTGAAACTTTTTTCTGGTGCTAAGGAAGGTTATTTCTATCACCAAAAAGATAATCAGGCATTTCTAAAATTTTCAGCAACTCCCAATTGGGTCTACGCGCAGAGCGGGCACCTAGCGAGTTCCTGGCACTGAACGTATTAAGGTATAGAAGTATAGTCACCCGAACATCGTGCAACAGCTCTATCGAGTAGTCGTAGCCGCCCACTCCCCCGAAGACGCCGACGCCGACCAGCACGACGCCGGGCCGGTCCACGGTGAAGCAGATGGCGTCCGGGCTGCCGTTGCCCGTGTTCCACGCGCGCGTCTGGTTCACGCGCATGAAGCGGGACGGGGTAGACAGGTGTTTCACTGCGTTTGTGTCTAGCTCCTCCTATAATATCATAGCAATAGAATAGAGCAGTAGATTATTTATTTCACTATAAGTACACAAAAAAAAGAAAACAAACGTACAACCTTATAACGGACGACCGGTTAGCCTAGTGGGTAGTGACGCTGCCTACGAAGCTGATGGTCCTGGGTTCGAATCCCAGTAACGGCAAATATATGTCTGATGAACATGAATATTTGTTTCCGAGTCTTGGATTGTTTTCTATCTATTTAAGTATTTATATTTGTTAAATATATAGTCGTCTAGCACCCATAAGACAAGCCTTATTTTGGGGCTTACTATAGGGCTAGTGCGATTTGTGTAAGATTGTCCCCTTATATTTCTTTATTATTATTATACGCTATATGAACTTAAAAAGTCAATTATTCTACCGCTCATTTGACGGATCGCATTATGCAGTTATCTTATACCTATATACTATTATACTAGAAATTCCAACTTAAATTTGTAAATGGGTTTTCGAAAACGGCCAGTTTATGCGGGCGTAAGATCTTTGTGATCGAACTGTGCTTTGTACTGACAGTTGCAATGTGAATATCAAAACACCGGCCAAGTGTTCAAGTGTCCTTACACCATACCCCCGTCACGTCACGACCTCACACTTCCTTGAACAATCTTAACAGCTCATAGTAGAAATTACCGTTGCGCCATCAGTATTTTGGTACTAGTAACCTACAACCAAGTATGTTTATTTTTCAGCGATATTTTTATAATCACGTGTATCGATTTCTATACTTTTTTTTTATATGAAAGAGGGAACTTTAACAATAATCTCATAGAAATTTAAAGACATAAAATTACATACAAAAGTAATTATTTTACAAACTTAGTTCAGAATTGATTATATGAGATATCTTTTTATTTTTCCTGTATTATTTATGTTATTCTTAGCCATTGTTATAATTTCATAAGGGATACGGGGATAAGGGGGGTAGTGGTATTTTTTCAACATTTTCCTTCATAAATCAAAAATTAACCACAAGAGAAAAAAATAAAATTAAATTAGAAATTGCAACTTGGAATTTTTAACCTCCCTCATATTCATTGTTTTCACAGAAAAAAAATGTTACTTTATTTTCTATACACGTGTGTTAGCTTTCTATACAATTGTTCCAAATTTCAAATTGAATAATAAGTAGTTCCTGAAATATTTAAATTTGTGACAGACAGACAGACAGGCGGACCGACGAACAGAGACATAAGGTTTCCTTTTACCTTTTTGGCACCGAACCCTAACAAACCTCAATATATTTCTGGTCGGTCTTTAAATAAACAATGTTGTATGGTTGTTAAATTAACATACAACCTTAATGAAATTGCAGATAGTTTTGATTAGAAACAAATAATTTGATTGTTACAATGAATATATACGTTAATAAGTTACCCTGATATTGGTCGCACTGTGCGACAACTCCGCAATGATTCTAGCCGCAAGTTTGCAGCAGAAGTCAGCGAGTTGGTCGTTCTGGTTGATCTCGCCGTGGTCGTGCGGCTGGCCGCACTGGCGTGTCATCATCTGCCTCTTGATGGGGATCGTCACGATGTCGAGCAGGCGCGGCACGACGTCCAACAGGTGCCACTCGGTGTGGTTGCACTTGGCGTCCGTGGCCTCTGCTTGCTGGAAATAGAATACACTATGTCAAACCGCTATTATTTACAATGAGATTCGAGGTGACAGTTTTGTATGTATTACTTTATTTATATATACTTACAAAAATATGATAGGAACATGGATAATCGTTCTTGTTCGCGTCTAGCGCGGACACTCAAATTGTAATGCTAACGTCGAATTCACGCATGAGAATATTATCAAACCGCGATTAGAATGAGATTGGAGGTGACAGTTTTGCCATGTGAATACGTCAAAGTCTAACAGCTATTCCATTCCCAATCCAAACCCATCGCATGCCTACCGTCAAATGCAATTTGATCAAAGTATACCGAATTATAGTACATTTTTTAAATGTTGTAGTGTACTCGTACTACTAAAATATAAATGTTTCATGTCTCTCATACTGCTCGATTTGATTAACCCAAATAAATACTTACTTTTAATGCGTTACTATTATTGGCTCTAGGTGGAACTGGAGGTGGTTTTTGCGCATGAGACGATCGGGGGACCGTCGCTGACTTGGATGGAACTTCTTTTACAAGCTGTAAAACCAAAGCATATCGATTTTCAATATTTTGTCATATACGCGTTACTTGTGTAGCATTACACAATGAATGAAGTACGTAAAAATTACCGAATTTAGCATATTAGTAAATTTTATCAATTGTTAAATTATATGAGTATTACAGGTATAGGTATAAAACTTAAGTAAAGCCCTTCTTGTATGTAGTGGTAAAGTGTTCGAATAGACATTACATATTTAAAATGTGGAACACAAATAAAACAAATGCCTATTCGAACACTTCTCCCCTACACACAGGAGGGGCTTTACCTAAGTGTTTTACCTACAAGTACCTTGGTTTCTGGCCGCCGGGGTTCGTTTAAGCTGACGCAGCTCTGCGTGACGGGCACTATGTACTGCAACACGTCGCGCAGACTTCGCGAGCCGCACAGCGCCGCGCAAGTCGCCGTCAGCTCGCGGATCTGGACCGACGGAACCACTCCTTCCTACGAGTATACAAAACGGTCAAAACCTACTTCTACTCGCTGACATCGATACGATTCTGATGAATCAAAAAGCATTACCTTCACGTAGAATAAAAGTGAGCAAAGATGATTCCATTTCAAACTAGGTGTAGGAAAGAATGCATGAAAGCACGCAGTGATCGTCTCGTGGCACTCTTGAAGTATAGAATTGGTCATCTCTAAGGCGAATTGCACAAAGCATATTCTATGCGTTTTGTTCTTGCCAGGTTTTCGAGGTAGCATAGCACAAGTCGGTGTTTGATCAGCCATTATTGCTTGTATTAGATTTCTCACATCAGCGATCGCATCAAAATAGGACATGTACTCATGAGAGTTCCTCTTTCTATTGTTTTGTGGATATATTTCGTTTACGTAAGACCTAACTAGTCTCAAACAGGCTCGGATTATATATACTAGTCTCTTTTGATGCTTCATAACCGTTAGTTTCTGATAGTTGATAGGTATTTGACCATTTGTGTCCAACACGATTTCCTTAAAGGTATTCCAGCTCCATTGTAGCAGAGTTATAAGGGAACGAAAGCATGACACAGTAACTTTTCTCGATATGTTTTTGGTGAGAAGTATGATTGGATCTCCGGAGTCGACGTGTCTGATGGGCAGGGAGTGGTCGAGGCTCACGGTGTTGTACAGTAGACAGGGGATCTGGCCGGCGTTCACGTCAGTACCGTTGTTAGACTTCTTAGACGTTTTAAAATGGAATCCAATTTCGTCGTTGATGACCATGGCCTGGCCGGATGAGCCGCAGTCGGAGGAAGGGCCGTTTATGCACGCCCACGCGACATACCACCTATTAGCCTGTGGAAACGCATATTTCAGTTTTACTCAATTGCAAATTCAAAAGCTTACAGCCCCATGAGCATTTATAATGGCATTTGGATATATATTACTCGATCGCTGGCTCTTAGAAGTTCAAATATCGAAATAAACGATTTCATCCGTACCCGAATACTGTTACTAAAATCTCGCGGACTGTACAATACCGAATCCGTAAAAGTAGCAACATGAAACACGTAAATAAAATATAAGTCCTTTAGTAAATAGAATGTTTAACCATTTGACAGCGAGGGTGCAAAACAAAACGGTGCCCAACTGGGACCAGAACAAAAACAATAGTCAGACAAAACATGAATAAAATGAAACTTTTGATAAATATTGTCATGTCAAAATTAATATACGTATCATGAACTATTAAAAAAATGGGCCAAGTTACTTGTAAAGCTTTTTATTACATAAAATTAACGAAAAAGCGCAAAGCGCACGCGCGGCTGTGGCCGTCCGTGGCTTCAGTGGCACGAGTTTTCGACCGCGTCCACAGCCGTCTTTAGCTCTCAAAACTGCCCTGATAATTGTACTTGCAGTAATCGACATTTTTGGGATTTTCACTTTTTTGCAGAAATGACATCCCAAGAGCCTAATCTATACATAAAAAAATTAATTTCAGTTTTTTTTTAACTAGAAACATGTTTTTTTCTAACCAGAAACGCAGTACTTGCACAAAAATATTACTTTTGCTAACAAGATCTGCAGCATTCAGCATGTGCTAGAAGTTTGTGCAGTGCTTGCTACGTTTACTGCAGATTCATTAGGAATACACTTTTTTGCAACGAATACTAACTAAAGCCAAACGCAGTATTCAACATTACTGCATTTGAGTGAACCGAGAATAATATAGAGCTCCTCTTGCGATGCTAAAACTAAACGCAGTATTCTACAGTGCTGCGTTTACGAGTAGCGAGAGTAACAAAAAGCTTCGCATGCGTCGAAGCCGCACGGTACAGTGCCGCGATTTGTGCTAGCAAATCAGAGCGTCGACGTCATTCGCGGACGAGATAAAGTGAATTTTATAGACTGATTATAATATGTAATTACTAATTAAAATTAAGTCCTTCTTGGTTGTGATAATAGGTCTAATATAGAGTTTTTGGGTTCGATATTATAATTAAGAATTGTAGACCAATATATTTAGGAAGTTGGCTACATTAACTTAGGTATTTTTAAGTTCAGTTATTTCGATAATAAAAACATTTTTCTAATACTTACCTAAAATCTGTTTTATTTCATCTCTTCGTCACTTAAAATATTTGCCAGAAGAAGCCTTAACAACACTTTTAACTAGTACTAAGCATAAAAATAGGGACGCGAACTAGAAACGCAGTATTGAACACGTGCTAGGTGATTTTGCAGTAATGAACACAAATACTGCATTTATCCTTAGTAATACTGTAATGCCCACAAGCCCAGATAGTTGATGAAAATGCAGTACTGCGCATTTTATCCAAATAAGGCAGTAAAGTAAAGGAAAAAATATGTCAATAGAAAGCTTGATTTTTTTAAGTATTATTCAGTACACTTCAAAAGTTATACCACATAGATTTGTTGTATAGATATCACAAAATATGTTTACCGCGTTTATCTCGAAACCGCCATTTTGCAAGTACTGCATTTGCGATTACCAGGGCAGAAAAGGTTAATGTCCTTATTCATAAACGCCTATCAACTCTATTTTAGCTCAAATTCCATTAAAATTCGTTTGTCTTTATATGCCACTTTAACAATTTTCTCGAAAAAGAATTAAAAATATTGTCAAATGGAGAAAAAAGTGAGGATTAGATAATGATAATGACAAAGTGTACAAAGTTTTAAGAGGGGGTATATTCTGTCCCTTTTCCGCAAAACGCACTTTCATATTTTCTCTCTCTAAGTATTAAAACGGCTGTAGCTACGTAATTTTTTGAGATATCTGAATGGGATTTTCGTCGTTAGGCATATTGTTGTGCCTTCTTTCTTTTGGAGTATTAACAAATTTTGAGTCTAAGTACACCCCTATTGTGTATGTTTGATGAAAGTAGAAAAAAAGAAATGAAGTAGAAATAGGTACAGTCGAGTTCTCCAATATCTATACAGACAACCTTTCAAAAAGATCTGTACACAGGCTTTATTATCACTGACATAAGCCACATGTGTAGATATTTAAAAAAAGTTGTCTGTATAGATATTGGAGCACTCGACTGTACCACAATCGGCACGGGCGTGTCAAAGAGCACGGGGAAGCGGTCCCTCGGCGCGCACTCGTAGACGACCTCGTCGCTCTCGGCCGCCGGCTCGCCGTCGCCCTCCTGGTCGCCGCCCTCCGGCCCGATGTCGAACAACTTGATGCGCGCCGTGTAGTCGCCCCGCCCGCCGAACAGCCCGAAACCGCCTGTGAACAAACAATACTACACTCTACGGCCCTACAAATAGACTCTCAGATCATTTGCGCGCTTTGTTGTGGCAAATATTAATGCTGGTGACAGTACATGAACCAACTAAGGCGGCAGAACAAACTCAAATCGCAGGCATTTGAATATGCGATTTGAGGCTTTCTTTATTATCCGTAATGAGAATATATGTAATATATACTGAGTTACTTAAATAAATTTAATATTTTATCGGAAGCACAATTTGGATTCAGACACGGAAAATCGACGGAAGATGCTATTTCTGCTCTTACCTCGCTCGTTGTAGAAAACGTTGACAGAAATAACAAGTGTTTAGCGGTCTTTCTAGACCTAAAAAAGGCTTTTGACACCGTCTCTATTCCTATCCTTGTACAAAAGCTCGAAAAACTAGGGGTTAGGGGAATTCCTCTTTCATTATTTAAAAGCTACCTGTCTGACAGGAAACAACGCGTGAAACTGGGTGAACATTGTGGTGATGAGGAATACGTATCATATGGTGTACCCCAGGGAAGTGTCTTAGGACCTTCTCTGTTTCTGGTTTATATCAACGACCTGTGTAACATGACCATACCTAATGCTCAAATCTACTCGTATGCTGACGATACAGCCATAGTGTTTGTTGCTAAGACCTGGCACGAAGTTAAAACTTATGCTGAACAGGGAATGGCTCTGATCTCCAAATGGTTAAGAATAAATTTGTTAACACTAAACACTGACAAAACAAAGTACATGTGTTTCAGTATCACAAACTCCACACAACCCAGTTTCGATTTGGATCTCAAAGTACATTCTTGCGCCCATCCCAATATCTGTAGCTGCCCAACTATCGAGAAGGTAGCACAAACCAAGTATCTAGGAGTTACCTTGGACGAACACCTGAATTGGTATGCTCATCTCAACCAAGTAATTGGTAGGGTCAGAAAACTTATGTGGATTTTTAAAACACTAAGACATATTGTACCAGCGAGAGTCAACATGACTCAATCAAAACAACGTAACATCCTAAATGAAATATACACATCCTTGGTACAATCTGTCTTGGCGTATTGCATACCCATTTGGGGTGGTGCAGCCAAGAGCCGATTTATTGACCTAGAAAGGGCTCAACGGGCATTGTTGAAAGTAATGTATTTCAAAAAAATGAGATTTCCCACCGAATTATTGTACCAACTAAGTGACATTTTGTCAGTTAGGAAACTATATATTCTGCAGATTACATTAAAAAAACATAAGACTCTTTCATACAACACCAACTACAACAATAAAAGAAGGATAACAAACGTCGCCAGAATTAAAGACACAAGAACTAACTTTGCGCGTGTGCAATTTAACGTGAAATCGGGTCACGTATACAATAAACTCAACAAAATCTTGAATATATACCCAAAACCGTACAATGAATGCAAGCCTATTATTAGTAAATGGTTAAAATCTAAAACCTATGAAGAGACAGAAAATTTACAACGCTAAATAGTACAGACACAACTTGCCAAGACACACTCGCACACACAAACGCAGAGACACACACACACACACACACACACACACACACACACACACACACACACACACACATACACACACACACATGCACACACACATGCACGCATACACTGACACACAGGCTATAATAAAATAATAATTGTAGCCAAATAAAATAATAAGCTTATGCATGAAACACTTTTAAATTTTTTAAATTTAATTTTTAGTAAGTTTTTAGTCAGTTAATTTCTCATTTCTTAATAACAGTGTATAACATAAGGAAGAGCGGTGTCTCCCAACACAGGCACTATTGCTTACCGGGAGGCACCATCACTTAAAATCATAAATTATGTACATTTTACGCAAATAAAGAATTTTGTATTTTTGTATTTTGTATATCGCTACCAAAACTACGCCACCACACCATTTCTATTTAATATCAGGATACAAATATGGATTGTATTTTCAATTTTTTAATCACTGTTATGAACTTATGACTATCTATCACCCGTTTGCGGCTTGACGTTGACTTTTAGAACAGCTCGCATACAGTCCCTATGTTTTCTGCGTACGTAAATATTGTTAAAATATTTACCTAGAATCACATCAGTATCGCACATGAACCGTATTGCTTCGACAGAGTGTCCAGAGTAGCCCCAGCCTCCACCATGGCTCTCGAAGCGGTTCACTGTTAGGAAATCATCCTTCGCGGGTGCCACGGGTAAAGATTCACTGTCTTTCTTGCATTCTATAATACAGGGTCTAAAAATATATAAAAATGTTAATTAAAAACTATAAACTTATAATAACATATATGTATATTTCAATAAACACGCAAGAAACTTATAGCTCATTCCCACAGAAGGTGTTTACATGATCGTGATTGCGGGAATCAACAACAAAAGGGTTAGATGACGTATTTGTATGAACAAACTAACATAAATGAAACAATACTTACTTCGAGTCATGCGCGTAAGTCAAAGAATCCAAACAACCCAACAGATGCAACGCTGCGTGTATTCTAGTGACGGAGCAGGAAAGCGCGGAAGGTATCGCCAACTCCTGGTTCAGCACCGACATGTTCGACAACGCCACGTTGTCCACCGGTCTGTCGTCGTTATTGCAAATTACTTCAAAGTTTTCCAAATTCTTGAAATCTTCCAATCTTTTCATGTTGCCATGATTGGGATATTCAATCTCCACGTCATTCGGGTAAAGTTCGGAATCATGATTACAGCACCTTTGAAGTTTATGGGAGTCGAACGCTAATATGTTGTAGCACTTCATGACCCTCATTTGCGGTTGGTAGCACCAGAGAACATCATAGAGGGGATCTAGACAGGCCAGGGTATTGACGAAGTCGACTTGCTCCGAGCCCGTCCACGCGTTGCAGGAGCCGTCATTCTTGTTTATGGTTATACATTTGAACGTGTGCTCGGGTCTATTCGGTAGAATAACTGGAAAGTACAAAATAATTAGCTTCACTTGTTCTATAAATCACTCAGAAAAGGGTTTGGACGATATCTTACCTATAGTACTTCCATTAGCCGTTATAGTGGAGCTGAAGAGCGTGTCAGTCTTGATGAGTGCCTGCGAGACTTGCACGAAGGTCTGGTCGCCTGAGGCGCTGAGCCACACGGCCTTGCAAGAGTGGCGCGGCCCCAGGCGCGGCACGCGGCCCGGCGTCGCGTACCAGACCGGACAACGGTCCGTGCGGGCTGGCTCGTCTATGCGTGGACGTCCTAGTGCGCCTTTCTGTCATAGTAAACGTACAAAGTCCGCATTTCAGATACCGTCAGAGGGTGCCAATGTAAACCTAACGTCAGTAAAATATGTGGATATAGATATTAAGAGTCCGCGGCAAGCTCGGCCGAATTTCACCCTCCCATACAAACGGAGTTTCGTTCTCATTTCAAAACTACGTGTTGGATAGTAACGAAACTTTGCATATACAATAATATGAGGTATATCTAGGTCTGTAATTAGTTTATATAGCATTTGCACCACCGGCTGGTGGTGCACGGCCGCGTCGCCCGCGCCCAGCTGTCCGTATTGGTTCCCCGCAGTGGACACGTTGCACCTGATGTGTCGAGGTACCTGATACGCGCCGAACGTGTAGAGCTCGCCGTCCCTGGTTAGCACGGCGGTGTGGTTGCTCCCGGCGGCGATGGAGGCGGCGCGCGGCGCGCGCACGCGCACCAGCCGGTGGTGCACGGCCGCGTCGCCCGCGCCCAGCTGTCCGTATTGGTTCCCCGCAGTGGACACGTTGCACCTGATGTGTCGAGGTACCTGATACGCGCCGAACGTGTAGAGCTCGCCGTCCCTGGTTAGCACGGCGGTGTGGTTGCTCCCGGCGGCGATGGAGGCGGCGCGCGGCGCGCGCACGCGCACCAGCCGGTGGTGCACGGCCGCGTCGCCCGCGCCCAGCTGTCCGTATTGGTTCCCCGCAGTGGACACGTTGCACCTGATGTGTCGAGGTACCTGATACGCGCCGAACGTGTAGAGCTCGCCGTCCCTGGTTAGCACGGCGGTGTGGTTGCTCCCGGCGGCGATGGAGGCGGCGCGCGGCGCGCGCACGCGCACCAGCCGGTGGTGCACGGCCGCGTCGCCCGCGCCCAGCTGTCCGTATTGGTTCCCCGCAGTGGACACGTTGCACCTGATGTGTCGAGGTACCTGATACGCGCCGAACGTGTAGAGCTCGCCGTCCCTGGTTAGCACGGCGGTGTGGTTGCTCCCGGCGGCGATGGAGGCGGCGCGCGGCGCGCGCACGCGCACCAGCCGGTGGTGCACGGCCGCGTCGCCCGCGCCCAGCTGTCCGTATTGGTTCCCCGCAGTGGACACGTTGCACCTGATGTGTCGAGGTACCTGATACGCGCCGAACGTGTAGAGCTCGCCGTCCCTGGTTAGCACGGCGGTGTGGTTGCTTCCGGCGGCGATGGAGGCGGCGCGCGGCGCGCGCACGCGCACCAGCCGGTGGTGCACGGCCGCGTCGCCCGCGCCCAGCTGTCCGTATTGGTTCGAGCCGAATGTGAGCACCTCGCCTGTTCAACAAATCCCATAAATTGTTATATTTTTTACGTGTTACTTAATAGGACCCTTTGGGTTGGAAGGTCAGATGGCAGATGCTTTCGTTAACTAGTACCTACACAAAATCTTTGAATTAAGTACCAAAGCGGACTCCGGACTCGTTTCGGGTGGAGAACGCTAGGAGGATAACGACCTAATGGGACCACAAAAGCTGGCGGCAATGGAACGAGCGAAACGAAGGAAATCTATTTGATCTAACGAACCATTTAGACAAAATACACATAACTACTTTCATAAAGTCATTAAATTCACGCCGGCTTCCGCGATTGCACCTGTAGTAGTGATTGTGCTTGTATCTATTGCACAAGAGTATCACTTCGCACTTGTGTAAAGTACTTTTCAATTACTTAGGCACTGGACAGCTGTCATCCTAAGTAACCTCTTCGACGTTTAATGTTTTTGTACATGGTAATAAGTTATTAATTTTACTAGCACGACATATTTACGGGCCAAAGATGGGGACATACCATACTATGAAAAGCACTGTCAGCAGTTTTGTTAATAATTGGTCTCTCTTCGTATTTGTACAAGTGTTACTTATACGGCATGGGTAGAAACAATAGGTTTCAATTTATAAATAAGTTTAACAAGCCCAAACAAGGATGTATCTTGTGTTATTGTGGAGTTCCTATAGCTACTTTCCATCTCAGTCATCAGCCAGCTTTCTGATACCATAGTACTTCAGTGTCATTAGACTTACATAATCCCACCAAAAACATAAATGTAAAGAAGGAGAGCCAAGTTCAATAAAAAATTATGCTTGGCTGTGGGCTTCGCCGCAAAAAGAATGGAGATCTAAATGAGTGCCAAGTTATGCAAAATCCAAATATGTATTTATAGGAACAAAATAACATTATGAACAAGTATTAAACTCTATTTCTTTGCTTTATTGGATACCTATAACAATTGCTGTTATTTAAAAATGTGAGATCTTAAAGTAGGTTAGATTTGACTTGGCCAGTTTTTATCTCAATATATATATATATATATATATATATGTTTTTTTTTATTTTTTTATTAAAAGTTTTTTATTAATAATATTATAAATATTACATGTCTTCATTCTTAATTAAATACAATTAAAACTTATAAAAATTAAAAAAAAACCAACAACACAATTAAAAATTAACAATTAAATACTTATACAACCTAAGCTTAGTCAAAAAGGCCCCCGCGAATTGCTCCGGGCGATATATATGTTGAATAACTTTATAAAATGACTGATAAAATGAACCCTTTTTTGAAGTCGGTTAAAAAAAGCTTGTAATAAAAACAATAGTAGCGGTTACCAATTACCATGTTCAGTGAGTAGCACGGAGTGGTGCAGGCCACAAGCGACGGCGACGACGCGGTGCCCGCCCGGCGCCGTCACGCGCGCCGGCGGCAGGCAGCTCACCTTCAGGCTGCCGTCCCGCTCCGCCTCAGACGCCGTGCTATGGCCCTCGTATTGCCCGTAGCGGCCGTTGTCTTTGTCTGTCATGTATTTAAAAAAATTACTTTCATGTACGTTCACATGCATATTTCCTTTCCACTTCACCAAATGATTTGCTTTTCGAGAGCGAATTCGTTGATGAGGTACTACAGAAAATACCTATACCCTAATCGCTGTATGTGAGCCGATAATATTTGAGGATTTAGATTTCTCCAGGATCCCCTTTGGTACTTTATATCACCATCGGTGCCACTTGAAAATGGGTATGTTGATAAGCATAAGTTGCTATTTCAATTAAATCTCAACACAATGTATGAAATACCTATATCACTGAGGAGTTCTAAAAAAATCTGAGCTCATCATCATGTTTAAATTTTGTGTTTTCCGAGGAGTCTATACATGAGTCACTATTGAAAATACAGAAGCCGCAATATGCGTGTCTATGTGTAAAAGTAGCATATGAGCCGGGACTGACCGCTCCTGGATCGGAGCGCGGAAGCGTCCTCGTCGTCATCGGCCGGCAGCCGGTCGGCACACGCGCCCTTGTACGCTTCGGCGCAGCGCCGGCACACGCCGCATGAACTACAGCCGCTGTCGCCTTCGCCGCACCCACATTTCCTACAAATGTAGTGTGAGTACATAAGCAACATCGAGTTGGTATGTATAGGGAACAATGTGGTCTATCACTTTTAAACCCTAATACACAATGTAGTCGAAAAGTGGTAGACACTTTCTTTGCTTACTTTAACATCAACGGCAAACTATCTAGGGTTTATTAAGGTACTGATTTCAACTTAGAGCATTTAGGCAGGTGCAGCTTTCGAAATAATAAAATCCGCCATATTCCGAGGAGTACACAATGACGAGGGGTATTCAGGAAAGGGGGTTATTCCAAAAAAAAGTAGTAAATTCGCAAAAAAAATAAAGAATCACAACTTCTATACTAGGAAAAACGTATTTATAGCCCTAGGCGAGACGAATCAAGTTGACTTGATTTTGGACTTGACTTGGGACCATGCTCTAAACACTTCGTCAAGAAAAGTGATTGCCTTATTCGTATGATTCAAAACGCATACTAAAGTTTCACAATGTAGCTACCTATTAGGCTTAAGCTGTGTTACAATAGTGTAAATTTTACTCACTCGCCAGGAACTCTGTTCGGAAGCCGCGCGCAATGGCAAGCGCTGGAAAAGCCCGTGCATTCTCGACACAAAGGACATATCCGGCAGTAGTCTGTCGCCCAAGTGTGCGTCAGGCACAGGGGAGGTTCCTTAGCGCTCTGACGGCGCATTGAGAATGCTTCTGACAAATTAAAAAGAAATCATAGTATACAAGACAACTTCATACAAGTTATTTTATTGATTATTTATACTCACTTTCTTTAGTGAATCCAAAATCTCTACCGCACTGGCCTTTGTTGTTGATGCCAAACGTGTAAACTTGACCAAAATTTGTCAATGCAACCGCATGAGCTTTTCCTAGGGCGACCTACAATTGGAAATTAGTTACTTTTATCTTTAATTTTCTTAAGAAAAGAGCTCGGATTTTTACAATATATCTAAAACAATATTAGCCTAGTTAGTTTGACTAACATAGTCTTTGAGATAGGAAGTACAAAAAATCTAGGGCACCGCCAGCAGCGGCGGGCCCTAATTTACTGCTATTATTATTGATCAGGTAACCGATGATAACGTTCACTAATGCAGTTATGACTAGGGTACGGACATTTGGTGCCAGGCCTTAAAACATAGAGAGCAGTGGAGCCGCTGCATACTTAAATTCATATTCATTAAAACTTAAATCAATATGGAATAATGGCAATCAATAAATCATTCTACATAAAAAAGCAGCAGCAACAATGGTTTTTGTTCTCAGGTATCCACCAATCGTCCGCTGCCTAGATATGGCGAAACGTCTCACTCTTCACAATTCCGTACCAATTTGTCTAATTAGAATGGAATGATAAAATTAAAAGAAAAAACTTTAAAAAAATTAGATACTCGTATATAGCAGGTATATCTCGCGACAAGCTTTTATATCATCTAAAATGTGTTATTAAGGAAAAGTTGATTTTATCCTTTTTAGCGCATTATATAAAAACTTGTTTTAATTTTTTTTTACTTTAAATTTTTTTTTTACTTTTTAGTCATCGCTGGACAGGTTTCTCAGTATATTGTCGGCCATATTGGATTTAGAGTCACGTCACTTTATTTTTCGAGTTATTCTCAGCAAGCCCTTTCATTTGATACCCATATTGTAAGAGTGCATTAAAAATAACTATCCCGCCATCTTGGGTGTTCCGCCATATTGGATTTTTTTGCTGACTGTACTTTTTTTGCACACTCATCAACTGCTCATTGAGAGGGTTGTAACGAGACCAAACACGACGGGTTTATCCTGTGTAATTAAGGAGTTCCTACGGCCACCTTCCGTCTCCATCATCAGCCCAGGTTTATGGTACCATAGTATTGCATTGTCATCCGACTTACATAATTGTACAAAATTTCAACTGATTGGACTCCGGGAAGTTGGTCAAATGTAACCTGCAAGATTCCACCCGAACAAACATAGTTATATACATACATTGCAAGTTAAATAAAAGCTTGTAAAAATACTCTTTTCGCTTCAATGAATGAGCATAACATGTAAATTATAGTACCTATACTACTACTCTTAGAACTCGTGCGTCATATCATTCCTCTATACAAACTTCCGCCCCCCATTTCACCCCCTTAAAGGATAATTAACGGGATAAAAAATATCCTATGTGCTTTCCAGGGTCTAAAAATCTCCATGCCAAGTTTCTTCTCAATCGGTGCAGCGGTGTAAGTGTAAAAAGGTAACATACAAACGGACAGACAGAATTACTTTCTTATTTATAATATGTATTTAGTATGGCTGTGTATATTATAGCATTAGTTTACAAAATTGCACTTCCGTGTGTGTCATGGTTTACCTGAACAATTCGCTCATGTTTCAACCCAGTGACGAGTCCTGCAGAATCACACTGTTGCGTATCTTTTCCAAACATCAGCAACAATCCTTGCCTAGTGACTAGAGCTGTCGATCCGTAGTTACATGCAGCATACACTATGAAGTGACCGTCAGCCTGCCAAGAAACCGAACATATATATGTATAGCGTTAAAATGTTGGTGTTTATAATTTCATATGACATAACATGATCAGGAGTTTACCTTGATAATTTTCTTGGGTCTGGTGGGTTTAGGCGTGCGCCGGTGTTTGCCCGCATCACCGTCTTCGCCGCGCCGCGCCACGCCCGTGAACAACGCCGTACCATTATCCAATACCAGAATCGCGTGCACACCTTCGTGACCAACGGCAACCTAAACATTCCCACTATTAGTTTAACTATATGAAATTGCCAAACTTTCGACGATTATGTACTTATTCAACTGTACTTTTATCGTGCATGGCACATTATTCAACTAACCTGAATCACTTTACATTTCTTCGCATTGAGAGCGTCGTTTCTTGAGATCAAGGTTTCTTTCATTAGTGTCCAACGTCCTACGTGCGGAGAAGCGGCTTTGTAGCCCAAGCTGGTGCTTTTCCCGGTATAGTATACCTGTAAGAAATATTAATATATGCGCTTGTGCATTCACGATCAAACACATTTGGGAGCGTGCCCAGGAAGCAAATGTGTTATTAACCCTTAAATTGGCAGAGTATCTAAAAATGCACATATTTTTTAGTTGCCTTCTAGCAGTTTTTTCTAAAACGGTTTTTTGCGCTCTATACAACACAAACGAGACTTGAACACACGATTTTTTTCTTACTTTGCAAAGTTTAGGGGAAATGTAAGAGAATGGAACTGTCGTTTTTACCTTTCCAGAGTTAGTAATCAGCAGGCCAAAATCCTGCCCAGTACAGATTCCTACAAGGGGATCTTCATCATCATCATCTAGTTGCATCGCAACAGGTGCATCCAACTCCAACGGCCTCCTCGACAAGCCATCTTCGAACGTAGCTCTCCCTAGTGCAAGAGTGCGTCTCCGGAGTAGGTGCACGTTCAGCTCCTTGCGTGATGTCAGAACAACAGGCGCTGCGCCATCTTCACGATCCATCAGAGTATTCACGTCATACATCCTAATCGTCAGACTATCCTGTAATTAAATAATACAAGCAAGCATATCATTAAGTTAAACTTAAAGTAAAAAGAAGTCAAATTAAATTCAAACACCACTTACGAAATTTGTTAGTATAATCAATCCTAATTGGTTGCCGTCAGTAAAGACCGCTGATTTGGGCTCGACAGGAGCGGGTTGGCCGGGCTCCAATCGTATCACATTTTTTACTTCAAATGTATCTTTATCAATTTCAAAAACTTCAGTCTTTTTCCTACCAATTCTAACATAGAGCTTATTCTGAAAAATTATATTACACATATAATTATTTGTAAAGTATAATCATTATTCATTACAAAGATAATAAAAGCTTCTTCGGAGAGTACTCACTTTACAATATCCTAACCATCCGTGTCTATCACTAGCGAAGAAATCTGGTTTGTACAAATATACATGTTGCCTAATGGAACTGCCATAACCTGAGCCGATCTTAAGAAGGCCTTTGGAAGTAAAGACGTAAAGAAAGCATCCATCGGAAACGAGAGCTCGAACCACCAATTCGCCAGCACCCGCGGTCAGCTGTGGAGGGATGTCCACCGGGAAACTGGTCACGAGAGATTGGTGAGGAACACCATAGTTTAGCCATTGGTTACGGGACGGAGGACCTAAGATTATTGAATGGACACTGCGCTGAAGAGTTATTAAATTTGCTGGCACCTGAAATTATTAATAAATGTTATAGTAAATAAAGTTTATAACAAGCACACAATATATTTACAATTGCAATTATGCATTTACTGTCCTTTTATATACTATAAACTACAGTAGGAATTTTTATGGTGCATTAATTTACCTGAAGATATTGTTCCGAAAGTAAAGGAGAGGACATAATTAGGGAAGCTACCGCATTTAGTATTAGCTCTGACTCGCCTCTAGCTACCGACAAGGCTATGAGGCAGGAACTGCTCAGAGCTGTTAGAACGGTTGGGGTGTCCGCGCGGCCCAGCGGGCCAGTACCACTCGAAACTTCTACCAACATACTATGTAAATTAGATATTATCTGTAAGAAAAAAACATGAAATCAAATATTGTGACTATGTCCACACATCCTTATGTAGGTTGCCTTAGATTGAATGTGGTACCTCTGTAGGTTCGTGCGCCAGTTCTTCGGGCGCATGACCTTGCAGAACGTCAAGCAAAGCTTTTAAGGCATGTTCACAAAAGTGAGCATCAGTGAAGCGGGCCTGTGATATCAACGAGAACACTGTCCGCAAGCCGATACCCGTGATCTGTAACAGAATTAGCAATCGGCAATTCTTTATTCAGGCGTCAACCAGAATAATATTTAAATGTTTAAACTATAACAATATGTTTTGATAAAATACTTTCTTTCGTAATACAAATAAAAATAATAAATAATACATAATAAGTTATTCTGTAATAACACATCTATTTTAAATGAGAAGACATAAGTTCAGTTCAAATCGTGCAAATAATCAAGAGCAACAGCCAGCTGTTAGTTCTATGGCGCGCATATCACAACGTTGTACATCTTGATCAGCAGACCATGGCTGCCACATGACCCTGGCTTCATTTATATGTAAACACACAAACTTATTTAGTTGTTATTCAAAATAATCAACAAATAACATACCTTTGGCAACTTGGCCATTGGAAGTTGGGATGATAGGTCATCATTGTCACTGTCATCAGAGAAATCTGATACCAATCCATGAAGACTCTTCCAGCGAGTAAGAACTGATCTACGGACAGTTGCATACACCGCAAACTGAGAAGGGTTTCCCAAGAGTGCTGGTGCAAAGCAGACAGCAAGTGCATTAGCAGCTTTCAACCTTTTTAGCTTTTCTTTTTTTCCAATCTTCTTTTGGCTTTTCTTCTCAGATTTCCTACAATATGTACACAGAGAGGTACTGAATGTTATATAGTCATTACAATGTATAGATTAGGTATAGGTATTGTCAAAGGACGTCAGGATCCATGGGACCTCCTGGCCACTGCTGGGACCTGGGTCTTAAATCAAACACTTTCTAATGTCTTTATAAAAATGTGCCCAGGCCTTAAAATAGTTACAATGCAAACATAACAGACTAGCTGCCCGCATATTACAAAGAATGCGGGCAAATCCGCAGGTTAAAACATAGCCTATGTCCGTCCAGAAAGTCTGTTCTATACACAGGAGAAATCGTTTTTGTAATCTGTGTAGTCGTTTACCTATTACAAACTTACAGAGATACAATCTTAGAGACTTTTCCCATTCATAGTATTACAAGCTGCCCACACGGCTTCACCTGGGTATTGCGAGGTACGCATGCTGGATAAAATATAGCCTGTGTCCAGATGGACTTTCTGGATGGAAAGTCCAAACTATACACATGTGAAAGAAATTTTGAAATTGGATCAGTGGTTCCGAAGATTACCCATTCCATTACATACCAAGTAACAAAACCACAAACTCACAGACTTTTCCCCTTTATAATATTAGTATAGATTATTAGTAAAGAGTTTTGGTAGTAACTAACCTAGTGCCACTCCAGCATAATGTCCGAAAATACTTTTTATAATTTTCAGGTATCATACATGTTAACTCGGGCACTTGGATTCTAGCAGCCATCTTGAGTTATTCTACGGCCAGTTCATATTCCTGCTACAAACTTGATAACTGGAACTGTAAATAAATAATGTTATTAAAAAAAGGCAGGCAAAATACACCTAAGCTAATAGTTGGTCATATTAAACTATTATCAGATCGGTATGTCTGTCAAGCACAATAAAAAAAGCTTTACAAATTTATTGCCAATATAGTTATTGCAGCTAGTGCAGCGCGTGTCTAATAGAAGCTTTGGATAAAATCCAATGTTTTTCAATGCATCATGGAGAACATGCATTCTAAGACAATGCTGTGAAAAGGATCATTTAATATATTAGAAGGTACAAAATATAGTAGTTTTATATTCATATATTATCTATTTAATACTACGTCCATTTATCAAATGGGAGGCCTTAATAAAACAGCGACTACATATAAATAAATCGCCGCAACAAGGTCATGATATGAATTAAACATATAACAATTTGCAGTATTACTTAAAGTACAGCAGTCGCAATTGCAATCCTAGGATTATGAAACGTATAAACCTTAAAAACCATTTCGCCTCGGGAACAATATTTCACATAACGTTGATGTATTGGTATTTAATTACAGCACTTTAACCTACTAGCGATACAAAAAATATTAAAACAAATAAAATAAGTCTCTCTATAAATTATATACTTGGCTATAAAAGAATAATTAGTTAAATTAGTACCTGGTAACGCTTTTGCCGCATTATTTTTGTTTTACTGTAGTTAACTTAGTATTTCAAACTCTGAGAGCAAGTCAAAGTTTGTAATAATGTCAAAAAATCAATAAACACACGGCGCTAGTGAAGCCGTAGTTTATTCAAAACCGGTAAGTCTGACAACAGCAATCAGCATCGCTTTTTTTTGTTTTGGGATGGCAAGAGTTGAGCCTTACACAGACTGGCGCGGCCCAGGCCGCCAAGTCTGTGCCAGCCGCGGCGGTCAATAGTAAACTTGTCATTAGCTGTCAAATTTACTATTGATCACCGCCACAGGCCGCAGCAGTGTGCTCCAGGCCTTATAGTTTCGTCGTGCCCGTTTTATTGTCTGTCCTTATCACAATAAGGGCCTACCGCGAAAAGAAAACGAACTTCGTTCGTGTATCTCGGTCTCTGTCGCACTTGCTTGTTCGAGCGACAGAGAGAGAGATACACGAAAGAAGTTCGTTTTCATTTCGCGGTAGCCCCTCTGGTATAATGCATAAAACTATATGATTTATATTAATAGTCATGAAATTCACAATATAAATGTGTATTTAAAAAAGGGACTATTTCTAAAAAACAAAGCTGTCTTGCCAAGTTGCCACTCACGGTTGGTATTGCACGTTTGTAATGGACGCTTCTCGAATTCATGTTCAGCCTTAAGGGAAACAGTGAGGAGTTTGATTTAACAAATACTGCGATCTCGTAAATATACATTATGATTTTGCCTATATTCAATTGAAAACCAACCGAATCGTATCGATATTAAGGTCTAAAATACGACCTCAAAATCTGTAGGCGAAGTTATGTACTTTTACCTGATTTCGCCTATCCTATCTAACTTCTGAAAAATCCTGCTTTTACCCGACTGTTACAAATAAAGAGGGATTCTGGTCTCCATATGTACAAATAACACTTAAGTACTTATAGAAAAAAAATTAAGCACTTCCATTTATATAAACGAAGAAGTGCTGACTGATCAATAACGCACAGCAAAAACTACTGGGACTAAAAAATTTAAATTTACACCGAAATTACCTTTTATAACGGAGGAAAGAGAAAAGAAGGGATTTTTGGATATTCTATCCCTACGGGGGTCAAATAAAGGTGCAAAGTTAGTGAGGGGGAAGCTTTTTTTGAGGAGGACTTTAAACTTTGTAGAAAGATTACTTATTCGAATACTAATAAAGTACTTTTAGCGTTTTGGAAAATTCCGTTCCTCAGGGGGTTAAAAATGTGTGCAGTTTATATTGGGGAAACTTTTGTTTTGAGCTAGACTTAAAATTATGTAGAAAGATGACTTATTAAAATACAAAAAAAAATATATTCAGCGTTTTGAAAAATTCAAACCCTAAGGGGGTTAAAATGGGTTGCAAAGTTTATATATGGGAAACTTATTTTTGAACTAGACTTAAGTCTGCAGAAAAAATTACTTATTAGATTACAAAAAAAGTACAACATAGTTTTGGAATATTTCACCCTTAACAGGGGTTAAAAGGGGTTTCAAAGTTTATACTGAGAGCAAGAAAATTTTAAAGTAAGATGTTTGTAACTTCGGTCTTAGCCTATTTATTAAAATACTACAAAACTAATTTCAAGGGGTTTTGTGTGAAGAGCAAGTATTATTTATAGTAAGGGATTTGTAACTTGATACTTATACTGTTTATTATAAGTCTACAATACTAATAACAGCGTTTTTAGGGTAGCTGGACAGCCGGACGGTTTCGGAGTACGAAAGCCATGGACCTATGATACTCAGGACAAGCTATGGTAGGTAATAATAATACCACGTCCGAGAGGATGGTAGCATACAAATCTCGATAAGTGTGACAGAAAGGGAAATATCATTCGTAGTCCTTGTCATAGTTCCACTTTTTAGGGTTCCGTACCTCAAAAGGAAAAAAACGGAATCCTTATAGGTTCACTCGTGCGTCTGTCTGTCCGTCTGCCACAGCCGATTTGCTCCAAAACTACTGGACCGATTGAGATGTAATTTGGTACACATATGTAAATTGGTGACCCAAAGATAGACGCGTAAAACAAATTAATGAACTCTGAACAAGGGGGCCACTTTTGGGGTGTTAACTGGAAAATTAAAAAAAAAGTTTCGCAACTGTATTGAGCGACATAATATCAAATGAAAAGGGTTGTTGTATATCTCAGATATTTATCTTTTATAATTTTAGCATTAACAGATTTGAAGTAATTTAGGACAAAAGACGAATTTTGACAATTCCCCCCCCCCCCCCCTTATCCCCGAAACTACTAGGCTAAAAATTCTGAAAAAAATATGGAAAATAGTTCCTTGCCTAAAGATTACAGGAAAACCGATAAGAAGTTCGAGTATTCAAAGTGACGGGAAAATTCTCAATATTTTACGGAACCCTCACCACGCTAGTTGAACTCGCCCTTGTCCGGTTTTTAAAATTCATCCTCTAAGAGGGTTAAAACGGGGTTCGAAGTTTGTAAGAGAGGGGGTTAGACGAATTGTTTTAAAACTAGAAAACGAACTTAAACCTTTCTTTTAAAATTATGCAAGATATTTTTTGCGTTTTTGAAATTGATTCCATAAGGTATAAAAATACATTGATCTTATAAAGGGGATAAAAAGAGTTGGTTTTTACAGGGAACAAGAAAATTTTAAAGTAAAGGACCCTTTTGCTTTCAAAACTATACAGGTAGCCTGGTAAACATGAGTATAACTACTGACCGGATTTAGGCAAAAATTTCTAGTAACGTAGCTTAGTAGACATCGAAAAATACATTATGAAAAAAAATAAGTAGAAACGTCTGTTGATGATACTTCAAATAGCTATATTTGTAAACGCGGACATTCCAATTTAGATTTAGCAATTTAAACTTACAAACTCATCGCACTATTACCTTTTACGCTTAATCCCTGAACGGATTTAGATGAATTCGGCGTATAGATAATTTGAGACCCTTGGAAGGATATAGGATAGTTTTTATCTCGAAAACCATCCCTTATGATGGTAGAAGTTTTTTGTCGGACAGCGATAATTAAGCTTGCGCCTAAAATATTTTTTTAGCAATTATTTTTATAAGACGATAACAAGTTCTACGCGGACGAAGTCGCGGGCACCAGCTAGTGTATTATAAAAAGTAATGAAAAAAAATTACCTGCATTTATCAGTTTAAGCACACCATATTGCATATTTTTTTCGGCCTTAAATCATCTGCAATTTAGATTTTATTAATACATTTTTTATAGGTACAGTCAGCATCAAAAGTAGCTACGCAAACAGAGACGTCAAAAGTCTTTATTAAAAGGGAATAAGAGCTTTTGACGTCTTCGATTGCGTAGTTAATTTTGATGCTGACTGTACATGAAATAACAAAATTAATAATATTATTTTTTATCTCTGAAATGCCAACCCTAGAGGTAGGCGAAATTCGGAAGGAAGAGGGCGCTTCGACCCCGCCGACGACATTTTAAGTGACAACTCTTATGGCGGCGCCAGACTCTCTTGAGGCGCCTCCTAGATAGGCGCTCGGCACGTCTTCGGCGAGTCTTGGCGAGGTGAGACCGTAGGAGTGCTAGCCATCTACACGCTCGATTTATACAGTTGCTGGCTACGTCTACTACAAGATGGAAGTGATTGAAGTGACGGCGTTAGCTACTTTATTTGCCTACCAATATTATAATATCTTGCGTCTACATCACCAAATTAAAACAGATGGGCAAAAGCAAAACGGAGAAAGTGGTGGTCATCCGTTTCCGATGTCAATACACCGCAATTTATTCTGCAGCAGCAAAAACAAAAACAAAGTGAGTGAACGCGAGAGTGTGGTTGATTCCCTCGCGTCCGAAAAACCAACAACAAGCGGAGCGACAGCGAGGCGAGCCGAGGAAAGACGAGGGGACACGAGCGCACCATCCACTCTCGTACTTGCGTTCCCCCCTGTAGCCTCGTGAAGAGTCTTTCGCCGGCATTAAATTACGCGTGCTTTGAGAAAATAAATGATTTCAGGTAAAAGAATATTAAATGTGGAATATAAAAAAATGGCGTAATTGGTGTGATCTGATTGGTTTAAGCAAATCTCGTTGGCCATGGGCCACAAAAGTTCTGCTCTGTGATTGGTTGAATGAAATATTGAAGCTGCGCGCTCCACTCGCAATGATCTGGAAGTGAAGTTGTCAATTTCGTCAAATTTTGATTGGTGCGCTTGTATGAAACATAGATTTGTCTGTCTTTTGTAGTTATTTATTTCCTCGCAAATGTTATGAAAAACATTGTATGCGACACGTACGGTAAGATTGTTACAAACTCGAGTCATCAATGCCCTCCGCCTTCGGCGTCGGGCTTCTAATAGACTCTAGTTCGTAATTCATATCTTACCGTACTTGTAACACAATGTACTATTCTGATGGTTGAAAGAGTTAACAGCGTGGAACAACTTGAGATCGTCAGCAAACAGTAAGCACTCGACACTGCCAACAACTGAAGGAAGGTCATTGATCATCACCAGAAATAGAGTAGGTCCAAGCGTACTGCCTTGACTTACTCCAGAGGGCCTACCGCGAAAGGCATTCGAAGTTTTCCCTCTCTGTCAGACTTGCGAGTTCATACGTAAGTGCAACAGAGAGGGAAAACTTCGAATGCCGTTGGCGGTAGGCCCCCAGATCAGAGGGCCTACTGCGAAACGTATTTCGTTTGCTAGTTCGAGCGACAGAGACGGAGATACACGAACGAAAACGAATATCGTTTCGCGGTAGGCCCTCTGGCTGCTGCGGTCAATATTAACTTGTCATTAGCTGTCAAATTTACCGCCACCGTAGGCCGTAGGCTGCGCCAGTCTGTGGCACAGCCTGCGGTGGCGGTCAATAGTAAATTTGACAGCTAATGACAAGTTTACTATTGACCGCCTCGGGCAGGTCGTGCCAGTCTGTGAGAGGCCTAAATCGATAATTTGTTTAGTGGTGTTCTGCTTCTGTAGCTATAGCTTTTCAAGCCACTACAGAGAGGCACCTGAATGTGGCTAGTCCATTACAAAAAACTAGTTTTTTTTATTATCTATGGACAACTTGAGAAAAGAGGGCCTACTGCGAAACGAAATTCGTTTTCGTTCGTGTATCATCGTGTATCTGCGTCTCTGTCGCACTTGCTAGTTCGAGCGACACAGACGGAGATACACGAACGAAAACGAATTTAGTTTCGCGGTAGGCCCTCAGAACACTATGTCAAGCAGTTTTTTTCGTGTGAAATTCCGAACATACTATAAGCCATTATGCGGAGTTCCGAATTGGAAAATAAACAAATGGAACCACGTAACAGTTTTGATTAAGTCATAGATTTTATAATTTTGATTGTATGTAACTGGCCTAACCATATTTTTTACCATTCCGCACATTGGTTTTTACGGTAAATATAGCGGTATAGATCACATCCCTATCGCCGCGCCATTGTGGTGGTGGTTGGTGTTCATTCAGTTTGTCATTATGTACTGCTTGTGTATATTATTAGGGTATTCATGAATATTTTTACTATAAATGTTTTAGTGGAAAATAATAACAGTGACAATAATGCGTGCCGATCCTTTTATACCAGACTAATATACATCTTCGAGTCACCACGGTTAGTTGAAATTAATGGCTGAGGTTATTTGTTGTGATATAGGTAGTTTTAGCGTATATGTATAATAATTTGTCATTAGCGTCAATTCAATTATCTGGAATCACAAAAATTATATGAACTATTGCTAGTATTTTGATTATACCTCAAAATGTATAAGCCTTTTGAAAATTATTCTGCCATAAACATCGTTTGTTGCTTATACCAAGTCGTATTTGGCGTTGATCGTGTATCACAAAGAAACTTGAAATCCTGGATATTATAAATCCTGGGTCTTGACTTTACCTCTATTCTTTACCTACACATATGTTCAATTACCTTTCATTTAACGTAATCATATATATTATATATAATCTTTGAAATGTGCTTGTACAGCTAATCCAAATAGCTTCATAAGTAAAGCTATTTCCCATCCTTGCTTTATATTTGATTTCATTATGTTGACACATATTATGTATGTCTTCCATCAGATTTTATTTTATTCTTTTCATTATATTCCCTGTACTTTGTAGTAAATGTGAGCCATGTAGAATAACTCATGGTATCCTTCCTAAAAATGATAGAGATATACTTTCTAAAGAAGAAGATAGAGATAACTGCCAAGTCTTAAAACCTGGACCCATACAGTTTAGGGTCAACTCCTTATAGAATTTCATAATTATTCCTCAGCTCCTTAAGCCTGGGTTGGGATCGGTAAAATTGGACTATTTAACAGCAGCCATTGTCAATAATTGTGTATTTATATTTGTTCAAATCAGGTTTACTACTTTTGTCAAAAGTATGACCTCTAATAATTTCTGAGTATGTGTTGGTTGGCCTCCTTTATTTGGTTTAATACTGCAGATTTCATGACATGCATTACTCATTGGTAGTGAGATGATTGCGCGGGGTTTAAGTATGGCAAGTTGCATTTGATTTGTAAAAACTATGTAGAATAAAGGTTAAAACATGTTTGATGCTGGGCCATTTCATATAATTATTTGAAGAGCAATATTGAGGGATAGCGAGTTAGATGAGATTTGAGAATTTACTTTCACATTGCAATAAATCCATTCCCCTTATCTCTTGTCCCTTCTGAATATTATCATAAATTACAGGATTCATTCTCAAAATACTCTTGCTATATATCGAAATAATACTTTTTATTATAATCCAATTGTTTGCATGTGTTGGGAGTTTAATGATTTGGTTCTATTCCAAAATTTCTCAATTTGAAAAATCTGTTTATTTAGCCACAAATAATTAGATTGTTTCAATAACTGTTAAGTTCACTAGTGTTTGTTTTATCTTATGTTATCACTTTCATTGTAATTAAAATTTATTCAAAATTTAATAATTATGTAAAGTTCTGATTTTTCTCATAAATACGTAATATATACATGTTTCTTTTGTAAATTATAAATCATAGCCATGATGTGTATATATATTTTTGGACTGTAATCTAGTCATATGTGTCTACTTGTATATATTTCTTTGTTCATTTGGATTACTGTCTGCTTTATGTAGTACCTTTTGAAATTAATAAAATAAAATAAAAGTGAAGGAGTTTGTATTACACCACCAAAATTCTGGCAGCAAATAGACGAGTGAAAAATAACAAAAGTAAATTAAAAATATTATTCAGATTTCTATTACGATGTTACATTTTTGAGGTATATCAAAACTATTCCTGCCATTTTATACATATATGCAAATAAAATGGACTTCAAAAATGCACATATAAATATATTAGCTATGCCAAATTTTAGAAAGGTATGTAGTATAAATATTATACCCTACCTATAAATATTATACTCTAATATTGTACACTTGAGTCAGAAATACTTGTTAAACCTTTCGAATCTCATGGCTCCCAGGAGAGTGAACCACATAATACAATTCATATTCATTTTTCTTTCATTATTCCCTGCCTTCTATCTATTTGTCGAGTTTTGGATATAGCCCACTTCCATCTGGGTCCATCCGAAGGTGCAGTTCTTTTATCTCAGTATTGCAGGTACTCAGTATATGAGTAATTCTAGAAAAGTTTGTACAAAGTTAGCATGTCAGTTAAGACTGTCATTTAATCCTTTTTTCTTACCATTTTAAAATATAATATTTGAACTTTATTACTATTTTAACAGTTAAGATTCTGTTATAAATGTTATAAACTAACAAAAAAAATTGGTAACAAATTGGTTCTAATTTTGTGTGAATTCAGAAAAGTATCCAGGAACTGACATGTTTCACACTTTCACAGTGTGAATGTACATCTTTCCTCAGAAATGTGATCAACCCATGTCAGATAAAATAACTGTATTGCCTACCCCTTTCAGACCGGAAAACAAGACCCTGGTAACATAAAAGGAAACACATTGACATATGTTTTTGATTTGACAATTCCTAGTGGTTAGAGAACCTGACTATGAAGCTTGAGGTCCCAGGTTTGATCCCCGGTCGGGGCAGATATTTGTATGATGAATATTGTTCTTGAGTCTTGGATGTTTAATATCTATTTAAGTATGTATTTATCTATATAAGTATGTTTATCTGTTGTCTAGTACCCATAGTACAGACTTTGCCTAGTTTGGGACTAGATCAATTGGTGTGAATTGTCCCACTATATTTATTTCTTTATTTAAATGTAATCAACCCGCACAATTGAATTGGCCGGGTCTGAAAGGGGTACCCTACCCTGTGGCCTCTGATCCAGTCTCAACCAGCATGTTCTTTGTGATATTTTAATTCAATAGAATCAAAAATAACAGATGTAACTCGAAAGACCTTCATTAAAATATAATCAACAATATCTACTCAGTAAGGAAGTACCCCTTGTCAATTATTATAACTTAAATTGACTTCTTTTCAAACTACAAATCAATATATATGTTGTGTCAGAAATTGAAATATTCTAGGCATGTAGTGCTAGATGAGGTAATTAAATTGTTCATTTTTATTTGTGTTTGAGATATAAACCTTCTTATGATTAAATAGATTTGTTTCTTGTATTTTTCTATACTGTTGAGTTTTCTTCTTCTTCCCTTATCTTAAACGATATGTTAACAGTATTCTTAGTAGTTTTTGTTCTGGGCAGGCTCTGTCAAGGCATACAGTGAGGGGCAGCAATGGAGGCTGGTGCGCGCGCGCTCGACGTGCTGCCGCTGCTGCACGAGCGCGTGGCCGCGCTCTCGGGCGGGCGCGACCGCCGCGGGGGGCCCATCATATGGTTCCCGGCCAATCCGCGCCGCGACCGCATCGCGCCCGATGACTATCGCCGACTTTTGCATTACTTGATCACAATACCTAGGTATTTCATCTTTTCTATTCAATAATATAACTATGTACAGTCAAAATATCTGACACACCCTTATAACTCTAGAATAAGGTTTTGTCAGATATTTTTGAGCCCTCCTTTAATCATGTATTATTGTGGGTGGCTGTACGTACTAGCGGCGTGGCGCTGAACACATTCGTGCCAATGAGAAAGAATAGAACGATAGGATAGGTCAACATAATTCCGTGTTTGCTGTTATAACCATCTGGCAGAACTGACTATTTTCGGGTGTAAGAACATGTGATTAGAAGGCATCAATGTCTATATAAGCCTCGGCCTGCCAACCTCCTCGTCAGGCAATCCCTTTCTTTCCGCGCCTCGGCAATAATGTACCTACTATTTTCTTATATTTTGGGCGTGCGGTGCAGCGCCGCCCGTGAATAAATGTACCTAGTCCGCCAAAACCCTTCTTTGAGAAGCATCATAAGTGTGTACCTTTACTTTACTCAATGGTTCGCAGTCATTTCCAAAGTCGAAATATTTTCAAAATGAAACTTCATCAGAAATATGTGTCAGGTGGACTAAGTGGTTGTGCAATAGGTTTTCATACACTCAATATACTTAATTGTTTTAATGCCCTCAGATGAATCCTCTGCCAAATAAACCGAGTAGGTACTTTCAATAACAAGCCGATGGCTAATTGGTCATATCCTTAGCTACAGGCGTCGAACAATAGCTTGTTGCATTATGAGACTACTTTGCAGTGTAATTTGATACTTCATTGTTAAAGTCTTTCCTGTAGAAAATGTTCGTTGCAACATGCAGTACAGCTGTAATAATTGACTTCTCTTTGCACAAGAACTCATACTAGTATAATACCTGATCTTTAATTTGGGAGCAAATACAGGTTACTATGTTGTGTCTAAAAACTAGCTTAAGTGTCACCAAGAGGCGCGTTAAACACAACAAGGACATGTCAGATTATTATGTCATTTTTTACGTCCATATCTGTAGCGTTGCATATTGTTGGAGGCCGGGGCCACTCGTGAGTAGTAGTAGGCACTAGTTTTTGAGACTGCTGTTTGACCTTCTAACCCTAAGGAAATCGAGATTTCATTGCAATTAGGTTTTTGTTAAGTGAGTGCACACTTGACTATTAGAACTAAGCCGGCCGATGCTCCCTTTAACTCTGCCACCAGTACAACCGGGACCAACGGCGTGTCTTCCAAAGCGCGGAAGCGTTCAGTATTTGTAATTATTTGCAAGCAAATTAAATATTAGGAACATAATTTATTTACATCCTTATCTTTTCAAAGTTCATAAATAGTAATATATCTGTGACTGTCTCAAATGTCTCAGTAAAGGTGTTGCAATGAAGCAATGTTGTGTATGTAAACAATCAAGTAAAATGTTCGAAGTCGTAACGAGGTATATAAATGCGAGCAATGATCTCTAAATATATCATAAGCGTCATCTCTATATCTATCGTAAGATGTTATTTGAGAATTAAGAACTTCAGGCGACCTTTAATGACGTATCATTTTATTTCTAGTGACGCAGTGCGGTCACATGGCTTCACGATCCTTATTGATATGCGAGGTTCAGCGTGGGCTGCAATCAAACCTATTCTAAAAGTTCTCCAAGAGCACTTCTCATCATCCGTCCACCAAGCACTTGTAGTTAAACCCGATAATTTTTGGCAAAAACAACGCACCACCATAGGAGCTCACAAGTATAAATTTGAGGTAAGTTTCACGAGCGTGATAATGATAATTTACCTATTTAACTGTAATGGTATTTCAAGTCTGTCTTTTTTTTGTTTTCAGGCAGCTGTTATTAGTTTAGAAGCACTTCCTAAGGTTGTAGATAGCTCACAATTGACTCCTGATTTAGATGGTACACTTCAATATGACCACGCGCAGTGGATAGATCTGAGATTAGTAAGTCATAACATAAGCCCATACCGTTTCATTCGATATTCTGTTCTTTGGCATTGGAATTCACGGCTCAGCTGTAGCTGACGCGTAGGAATTGAGGGAGTGACAGTAAACATCTTGACGTCTCATTTAGACAAAACATCTCCATAAATATGTTTTGGTTAAACAAACCCTAAATTTGAAAACCACGTTCTCAGATTTTTTCAATATACATATTCATTTTTAGGGTTTATAGTTTCGTCATGTCCGTCTGTCCGTATGTCACAGGCATTTTACTCGAAAACTATAAGGTGTATTTGAATAAAATTTTGAGGATAGTTGTATTTTGTTAGCTGCTACATAGTTGTGTAATGAAATGACAAAAAAATATTTAACAAGTGTCTTCGTACTGGCCAGTTCCCAAGCCCATGGAAGCCTGGCAGAGTTTGCTTAGTTCCTATTTGATATCGCATTCCAAGTACGTATTCGATATTTAAATATTCTTCAGATTGTGACTCCCAACGACTCTAACTCTGATGTGTTGCTTTCAAGGCCGCCGACCTCAATTATAAAACGTTCGGTCTGGGATTCGACCAAAATACCTTTTTTCTATATTTGTCTTTAATTTTTATTACAATATTTTAATAAGAAAAGAATTACTAGTTAAATCCAACCAAACTAACTAGTTCAATCAATACCTACGACCGCACTATAAAATGTCAGTACCGGTCATGTCAACAACCAATTTCAAGACATTGTTTATAGAAATACTAGACATTAATAAGCTTCCTGACCTCGCTATGGATTTCTTTTGGCTTATTTCTTTAAAATAAAATAAATTCGTAAATTAACGAATTTATTTTACAATCGCGAAGTATGTCGTCTTCCTTGGTGTTTACATCGGTGACATTCGATGACTTCTAACGTCTGTTGTCAAAGAGTACTCCTTGCCAGTAAAATAAATTAGTTCCATTAAAAATCCGCAACGTGGCTAGGGTCAAAACGACACTTAACGGGCTATACGGTAGTATATTTCCACTTTTAAAAGACCTCAGAACATTTAATTATTGGTCGTTTTATACCTAAGATTTAAATAAACAAATTAATGGACAGACAATATGTATTGTGTCAACTATGACGTTATTTTTTTATAAATACCTAATCATTTTATATTATATAATCCAAAAATTAAATAAAAAGTATATACTAAAGTAAACCTAAAATAAACAACCTAGTTAGTTACACAAATAATAATTACAAATAAAAAATTGGCTCCAGCTCGGAGCCCAACGGTAAGGTACCCAGAAGACTGGCGGCATTGCCGCGCTGCACGGCAATGCCAATGCGTTGAGCAATGTAGGAGCCAGCCTTCTGGTCACCTGTCGCGTCCACAAGACGTTTCGCCAGTTCTTTCCTTAAAATCTCCACCTCAAAAGGTTCAAACTTGCAGCCAGCGTCTAAGGCTAATTCTACTACAAGTTAATTCAACTTACTTACACAAATACAAGGTGCCCTTTTAAACATTTAACCATAAAGGTGCGTACAAATTAGAGCAGCCTCGGGTTGAGGCACGCACGGCTCGCCTATTTTGCTCAAATTCGTACGCGCTCACGCGCTGCGCGCGAGCACTGCGCACGAGCAACCCGCGAGCAGCGCGCGGCGAGCCGGCCAATGGCGGTCTTTTGACCGTGCTCAAAGGCGCCTCAGTGTGTGTGCCTCGCGTAACTTGGACGTGTATCTGAGCGTGCCGCGAACAGAGCGACAAGATCGAACATGTTTGTGCGCAAAACGCGTACAGGTGCGTACGAATTAGAGCAGCCTCGGGTTGAGGCACGCACGGCTCGCCTATTTTGCTCAAATTCGTACGCGCTCACGCGCTGTGCGCGAGCAGCGCGCGGCGAGCCGCCCAGAGGCGGTCTCTTGACCGTGCTCAAAGGCGCCTCAATGTGCGTGCCTCGCGTAACTTGGACGTGTATCTGAGCGTGCCGCGGACAGAGCGACAAGATCAAACTTGTTTGTGCGCTAGGCTCGTACGAATTTGAGCAAGTGGCTGAGCCGTGCGTTTGTAATCGTTTGTTAGTAAATTTAGGACAATTATTGATAAAAATACATGAAAAGCAAAAGGTGTTGTGGGTCCCGAAATCAATCAGCTGTCATTGTGTCGACGCCATTTTGAATGTCGGCTCGCGCGAGCACGCTGCCTCACCCGCGCATGTTTATGTGGAACTATTTTGCGCGCGAGCAGCTCGCCGCGCGGGGCGAGCATGCCTCAGGCTGAGGCTGCTCTAATTCGTACGCACCTTAACAATTTGAGCAAGTGGCTGAGCCGTGCGTGTGTAATAGTTTGTTAGTAAATTTGGAACAATTATTGATACAAATACATGAAAAGCAAAAGGTGTTGTGGGTCCCGAAATCAATCAGCTGTCATCGTGTCGACGCCATTTTGAATGTCGGCTCGCCGCGACACGCTGCCTCACCCGCGCACGTTTATGTGGAACTATTTGGCGCGCGAGCAGCTCGCCGCGCGAGGCGAGCTTGCCTCAGGCTGAGCCGCTCAAATTCGTACGCAGCTAAAAATATTTTTGGTAGCAAAACTGTTATTGTTATTGCACTTGTAATACTTCAAGTATTAATAACATTTGGTACAATTTATAAACAATAGTTGTAAACAATGTTAAATGCAATTTAAATATTACATGCGTTTAGCTATTCGACAAAATAACAGGCCAAACGTGTGTAGATCAAGTGAGCTGAGTAATAAAGGTATAATCACAATCATCCGCCATTTCGTCAGCCACGACATCATACATGCAGAAAAACATTATTTTGTAATTTTCGTCGAGAATAACCGTGTTTAGGTATATTGTTGTCGTACATTTTTCATTTTAATTAAGTGTAAGGAATCCGAATATGACTTATAATATTGTATTAGGTGATAAAAACATCATCTAACACGCGCATACACGCCATTTAATAACTTTTAACACATTACATATGAAAATATGTATAATATTTAAAACAATTAATTTTTGTTTTGGGATATTTTAATGTCTGAATAATATCAGGTAGAAAATCATTGACTTTTTAAAAATGCATATTCTCTCTTGTTAAATGTAACTTTTTTGATATTGAAAATGTTGACCATATCTACAAATATTTTCCATGATTTGATTATCAATGCAAAAAGATTGGCTAAATCTGAAATGTTTGGTTGACGATGACATATTATGTGACTTTGACACGTATGACAGTGACATATCTGGCATATTTTTTTTGGTCTTGAATTCGATTTTAGAGTATAGTACTGCAAAGCGACCTTCTTTTGTTTCAATATCAATGCGTAACCCAACATCGGGGCGTTCAGCCATAACAAAAACTTGGCGTTTTGTATTTATTTACGCTAAACTTTTTTTATTTTTATTTAGGCATTAGAAGAGCTCATGTGGCAGGCTGGCGAGCTCTTGGATCGACTTGATGATTTGCAAGAGGATGTTGCTAGGGCAGACTTTGCGGATGACGTCACGGGGGCTCGTCGAGCTATAGATGCACATGCAGACATTAATAAACGATTGGCCAAGGTTCCAGTCGACGAACTTGAAGCGCAAGGTAACTAATATTACATTACCGGCCACAGGTCACAACCACCCAATGCTATTTTTAATTAATAGCAAACTGGGACCAAGAACGTGTCTGCTCTGATCCCCAGAGGGGAAAACCCGATTTAGCCAAATTTTAGCGTAAGACGGTTGAATCTGTCTTAGGTTCAAAGCTGTTAGACTTCACTTTGCTTGAACCATTGTCGATGGCAAAATACACATATGACGGGGTTACTGATTAAATCATGTACTTGTTTGTGCTCGCGACTTTGTAGCTGTACAGACATAGCCTTGTTGTTATTCCAATGAATATGCTTTGTTATTGGAAAACTCCCTCAAAATCCTCTCGGTTGTTTTTGCGTGAAATACGAACAAACATCCTTACGGACTTGCCCCTTTTATGATAATAATAATTAGGATTGATTTTAAAACAAAAGTTGGGTGGTTTTAATAGCAAACGTGCGCCTTGAAACTGTTGTTGCTGTCTTTAACTTCTGTAAACAACTCGACAGCACACCAACCAACTATGTAATCAATTGTTCTGTAATGGTTGAGTGACTTAAAAACGAGTTCATTAACCAGGCGAAATATTGTGGTTGTTTATATAACTTCTGTTTCAGTTCGTTTGCCAACGTCGGTCATTGTATTTCATAACTTCAGTAATACATCGTATCAGTGCAGTGTCGCGTCATGCCACCGACGACATGTGTTTTGACTGCTTGTGGTTTTTCGATGATGATGGTAGGAGAGCAATAATTTTTATACGCAAGTGCAAGGATGTTCGTAAAATGTATTCGTGTTTATTTTTCTTTTTTAATTTAGTAGGTGTTCGGTTTCCGCGATTTTTACTCATTAAATAAAACGTTTTAAACGGATTTAGTCTCGTATATTATGTAATAAATACATCCCGACGTTTCGACCTCTTGCCAACGCGTTCGTGGTCAAGCGGGTATGGGTATACTACGCATGCAGACTTAGTCTACCCGCCAATGTTCTTGAATTTTGTAAAGCATTATCCTGCGCATCTTATTGCCGTTTCAAATCTACTTTCTTCTTTGAACATTCGGTTATTTTGGTAACGGCACGATATGAAGGTTTTGTAAATTGTACAGGCGAACGAGTCCTCCAGCGCCTGGAAGCAGCCGAGGCGAGCGGCAGCGGCGGCGAGGCGGCCGCCTTCCACTGCGGCTCCCCCGGCGCAGTGCGCGCGCAGCTCACCGCCGTGCGCTCCGCCCATGCGCATGCGCATAAACTATGGCAGCACAAGAAGATGCAGCTCGACCAGTGCTTCCAATTGAGATTATTTGAACAAGACTGTGAAAAGATGCTCGAGTGGATAGTCAATCATAGAACCGCTTTCTTAGCTACGTATGTTGAAATCGGGCGATGTTGTGCAGCTGCGAAACGACTTCAAGAGGAACATGCCAGGTAGTTAAATTTTAATCGTATGCGCTTTATCTCAAACCACAAAGTTAACATTTCGAGATTTTTCATTTAGTGAATAGTGAACGGAGTATGATTGATATGGAGTGTAATTTGTTTAGATTTGCTGCGGCTTGCACGGGTGGCGGGCGGCCGAGCGTGGCGCGGGTGACTACCGCGGCGCGGAGACTCGCTGACAAACGCCATTACGCCGAGGCACAAATCACGGGGCTCGCGCATCGTCTCGAGCGCGCTTACAAACAACTTTCAGCTGGTAAGCTATTAATTCAATTCGCAATAACGAATGAGTCAAATAACATTTTTGACACGTTGACACAAACTCTAGGAACTCACGGAAACGTACCTACTTTGCGTGCCAACAATCGTGTTGAAATACACCTAATTTGTGCCGTGCATACTCATAGTTGTAAAGGGAATTCTGCGCGGATTAGCCCACTCAATTTGATTAAGGAAAACAGTTATGCAGATTAGTGACGTAGTAGACGTTTTTGATATTAACGTTGTTGAATAACACGCGCGGTATGAGAAATACAAACTACGAGTCAGTCGAAAGCTTGGTTTAACTTACAGTTTGAAATATAGTAGACTGTAGACACACTGGGGCGCTTGTGGGATTGGTTGATTATAAATGATCAAGTCAAATATATGTAGGTGTAGTTATCAAACAATAGGCTTTTGACCTTATGTTAAAATTGATAACGTAGTGTAGGTAAATGGATAGTAAACCATCCAATTATTGTAATAAAGTATAAATTACAAAATATACTAAAAATCATAAAAAGATATGGACCTTGAAAGTTTAGAAAAAATATGCATTTTTTTACTGTCCAAGAGTAAATTTAAAACTACCAATAGAATCCTTACGCTTTTATAGAAACAAAATTGTATGACAACTATGGACCTAAACGTAGTATTTTGAGACCGAAACAGCAATTTACTTGATTTTGCCTACAATGATTAGTTCAAATAGCAAAGTGTGACGTCATACATTTGATTCAATCAGTATGAAGCGTTTCAACTGCCGCCAGCGAGGTTCGTCTTTAACTCAATTTTTTGGGTATTTATCTTCTTTAATTGTAGTTGCTCCCTCACAAACATTTGTTCCTCTCCAAAAACTGATTCGAATGGCATGGTAAAAAAATAGGTCACAAGGCTATTATTGAATGTGTGCGGTGGTTGAACAGGACTGGAGGAGCGGTCAGCGGTGCTGTCGCTGTCTGTGGTGTTCCACCACAAGGCGGAGGCGTACGCGTCGGCGGTGGGCGGCTGGGGCGCGCAGTGCGCCGTGGCGCTGCAACTCGCCACGGGGCCGGCGGGCGGCGCGCCCTGCGCCGACCCGCGCGCGCTCGAGCAGCATGCGCAGCGCCACCGACAGCTCTACGAACACATGTGCCAGGCCTACACCGAGGTAACGTCACCACCAGCATAGTGTACGCGACAGGACAGGAGTGCTGGTGACGTATGCCAGACACGGGCGGCGGGAGTATTCGCACTCCTCCCATCCGCACTATGCCTTTTACTTCATGGTGACATAGAATGGAACACAGTAAATCGCACTTTCATAACGATTCTACACTTTAATCCAAGATAAAAGGTGTTGTAGCAGCGAGGTCGCAAGACCATAACTTGGGGTTGTAAATATAGCTAAATATTTTTCAAATACTTAATAATTCCGTATATAAATTTTAGCACTAAACAATACAAATATATTAGATATGTGACTTTTTCTACTCCTGTACTTTTATCTGTCATTTACATAGTCACGAACACTAATATAAAGACATACAAAATAAGTTTGCAGAAAAGTCTATACTCTATTCCCCATAACAGTACGGCACAGCCGTGCTGTTATGTCGCCAAAACGATACGCTTAGCAGCCATACGCTTCTAAACCTATACATTAGGTACTACCATACCAACTTAACAAACCACTTAATGTTTTTACTTTTTAGAATTTTTTGAACTAAAGGCATTGCTGCTAACTTAGGAAAAACCTTTATTCTTAATATGGCAGTACTGGCAAGTTGACATCAATTAAAAACAAAGTTAACCATAGACACCCATTTGTCTCATTTTCATGTTTCCCGAATTCCCGGTTATTTTATAAATTGTTGTTTGACTTTGCGGCCGTTGTGTTTGCTACAAAATAGTTGGTGTTTCTCAAAAGTAATAATGGATGACGATGAAAATATTGCTTCTACACCAGAAATACACCGGCAGCCCACAAGCAGTGACCGAACATTTGTTGCCTACTAAATCTCGGGGCCTGATATGACAAAGTTTAAGAAAAGTTTATTCTTTGTTTAATTTTGCATTTTATTTCATAGTAGCTAGTCGTAGAAAAAGTATTGTATGCAACGTTGTATAACTAAGTCAAAAAACGCTCGTGGCGTCTTTCTTTACAATGTTCGCCTTCGGCTCACATTGTAACCCACGCCACTCGCCTTTTTTGACCTCTCTTATACAACTGTTGCATAAAATACTATAATATTCAGAACTTGTTTTTTATTTTATTTGTACAGGTCCATTCGACAAGCAAGAAACTGCTTTACCAATTAGACCACTTAGTTCAAGTGTGCCATCAAACAGATCCTGCTGATATGGTGAGTACCCAACATGTTACATTGTCTAACCGTATCATGAAACCTTTTTCTAAAACACTGGTGTTAAACGTCGTACATTCAGCCGTACGTAAGTTCATTGGCAGATGATCACCGGATTCATATCAACGAGAGGTTTAGTAGTTTCGACATTTATGTCAACCCTTGTATGTATCAAGTCATCAACGGATACATATAATGTCACACCGATTATGTTCGAAGGCGAAGGATCAGTTTTGATAAAGCAACTCCCAAAGATTCTAGAACCACGTTATGCTACCATAATTACTTTAAAAACAAAGTTTAAGCCTACTTCAATTCAGTACTTCGTCAAGCAACATAGGTACTGCTTTCCAAGAGCAAATGCCTTGATTATTACAGAAAAAACCCAAGTCGCTATATGTGGGCTGATAATATTTGAGGAGTTCCGTCGATTCCTAAAGGATCTCCGAGTTGACACCTCATTAGTTGCTAATTCAAAGGAATCCTGTCAAATTTTTTGATGAACTGTACATCCTTGAGGAGTTACATAAGTCATCTGTGGTCTTCATCATCAGTTCCACTTCACCAAAATTGCGATTTCCGAAATCACTACATGCCTAGAAAATTGGAGGGTTGCCTTCAATTTCCCTGGGATAGCATCATCAGATCCTGATTGGCAATGGGACCACCTCAGGAGTATGCTCTTTCGAATAACAAAAGATTTTTGAAAATTGGTCCACAATGGACAGAAAAATCGGTGAACACACATAAAAAATAATACATATACAGTGGAACATATAACCTCCTCCTTTTTTGAAGTTAGTTAAAAAGCCTCCGGCCCTATCATATTTTCGTTTTCTACTCTCATGATAACTTTGTCCTGAATACAGAGCGACGGTACTGTGAGCACTGCAGGCAGTAGCAGCGGTGACCCAGCCGCCGACTATAGTTCCGGCGCCAACCACGTCTTAGCAGTAATACACCAAATCCTAGGCCACCATAGAGCTCTCGAAGCAAGATACCATCAAGCAAGGCTCAAATTGCACCAGCGACTAGCCCTATTGCTGTACAAGGAAGACTGTAGACAAGTGCTGGACTGGTTAGCGAATCACGGCGAAGTATTCTTACAGAAAAACACGGGTATAGGAAGGAATCTCCATAAAGCTAGAGTGTACCAGAAATCTCATGAACATTTTGAAAATGTTGCACAAGTAAGTAACCCTTGGATTATATTTTAGACAAAAGTAAAAATATGTTATTATGTCATTATCATTAAACAAAACTCGCGGAAATACTCGAAAATGCTTTCACTTTATTTTGCTATTATAACATTTTTAAATGCATAAAGATCTCAAAATGGGCGCTGTTTGACCATAGAAAATCATTCAGATCTAACCACACTAACGAAGTGTTTTTGAAGTGTCACAAAGTCGCTCGTTGTTGACCTACACTGAACACGTACAGAATACATACACGAATGCGGACAAGCTGCTGGCCGCCGCCGAGGAGCTGGCGCGCTCCGGCGAGTGCGACCCCGAGGAGGTGCTGGGCGTGGCGCGCGAGCTCGAGGCGCACGTGGCCGCCTTCGCGGCGCGCGTCGACCGGCGCCGCCGCCGGCTCGACCTCGCCGTGCTGCTCTACACACATGAGAAAGAGGTACGATATCACACTCCCAAACTACCCTAACTTACAAAGCCTCTGTTCAATAAAATGTGTTTTATCCCTTTCTTACGAACACAAATGTAAAAGTGACTGATAAGATAAAGACGCGAATTAACAGCATTTTAGCTAAAATAGGCTTATTGAACGTTTATGAATACGGCCATGCGATTAGTCTGTAACGTATGTAAATATCGGATGTTGTAGCCTGATGACAATTAATAAATAACCCTCCTATCCTTCGGCAGTCGGGTAAAAATAGGGCGGAGCTCAATTCTTAGATGGTATGTACACATGGTTAGTTGTGAACGCAGCATAAATAGCAGCAGGCAGCGGATGCCAGTGATAGGTCCGACTTAATAATGCACAATTATAAGATGATGGAAGTAATAAAACTATGATAACTGAAAGGCAATGGACTCTATCTGATTTCTGGGAGCACCATAATGGTCATATTTGTAGATTAATTTCCCAGTGCCCGACACTGACTTCCGACCTTGAATCTTAAGTAATAGCAATAAAGACTAGCAGGGTGTCAATTATTGGAATTAATGTACCAAACATTGGGACGTACCTTATTAATCACCGCTCAAGTCTGATCAAGGAGAGGCCTAGGTTGAAAGTGTGCTAGTTTTAACCTTTTTTAGCGCGAAGAACACTTAAAGGTGTCGTGTTTGAATGCGTATCCACGGTGTGCGCACTGTTTTCAATTAATTTTTACATGGGAGTTCGAAACAGTGTTAAAGAAAGGTGTTGTTTGTTTAGCTCGTCCAATGGTTGGAGACGGTCCGCGGCGGCGGCGGCATGTGCGCGGCGGACGACAGCCCCGAGGCGGCGCGGCGCGCGCTCGAGCAGTGCGCGCAGCACCGCGCCGCCAGCCTCGACGCGTGCGCCGCCACCATCGCGCAGGGCGAGGCCCTGTTGCAAGATCTCAGGTAACTTACCCTCTACTACAACGAGCGAGAGCAGCGAACGAGGTCCTCCATTTCATTTGGGCAAAAAGGCTTTCGTCATCGTCTCGACGCATTTCTCAACTGGTTCTCGTTAATTTTTTTGAGCAAGAGGCCAATTCTCGGGCCGATCGAAATGATGTCAAATAGACGTATTCTCGAAAAAAAGGCGGATGTCGAACGGAAACCAAATACCGTATTCTAAAAATCCAACACCCGAGATATGTCCCATCGATCGAGATGCAACGAGTGGTCGCTAGCGATAAGAGAAGGTAGTATCAACGATTGTCATTAACATTAGATCTGCCATTGGCGTGATGGCGGAAAATGTTGACAGCTTACAAATTCGGAAATTTTTATGCCTTCCTTTTGACGTAATACTTAGGCCCTATGCAAACTGCGTTTATTAAGCGAGCCGTCGACGCGCGTTTGTGTCAATCAACTTGTGATTTGACACAAACGCGCGAGCTGACCGCGCGCTTAATAAACGCAGTCTGCATATAAGGCCTCTCACAAACTGGCGCGGCCTTGCCGCAGCGGTCAATAATAAACTTGTCATTAGCTGTCAAATTTACTATTGACCGCCACCGCAGGGCGCGCCAGTGTGTTGCAGGCCTAAGGCTCGAGCTTTTTTAAATATTTTTTTCATCACACTTGCTCGTCAATGGCGTTATTACTTGCGAGCGTACAGAGCAGTTATAGCCGTTTTACCTCCCACGGGCTGTTAAGTTTAGTTTTAAAATATAGAAGCCTCTGATTGGCTTAAGCAAATCTGGTTGCTCTGTGATTGGTTGAAAAAAAATCTAGTTGGCCAAGCCGCCCCGCCCCGCAAGAATACTGCTCTGTGATTGGTTGAAATATTGAAGCTGCGCGCTCCACTAGCACTGATCTGTAAGTGAAGTTGTCAATTTTTGATTGGTGTGGCTGTATGAAACTTAGATTTTTCTGTCTTTTGTAGTTATTTATTTCCTCGCAAATGTGATGAAAAACATTATGTATAAGTCGATAGACTCTCGATAGCAATATTCCACTTACGCCCCTCGTTAAACAATGTACTATTTTCACTTTTTATACTCGAAAAGTGTGTCATATTAGGCTTAGCAAGCGGGGCTAAAGTAGTACATTTAGCCCCTAGGAAAAATATGTATACATATCTATGATTTTTAAAACATTTAATTTGACCAATCAAAACACTTCCTTATATTAAATCCACCAATCACAACTCTTTTAAAAAAACATTTGTTTTTGCTATCAAAAAAAATAAATAAAATAACATGCCGCCTATAACAATCTTTTCGCTGTGGAATTTATTATTGATTGTGGATGGATACTCTTTTTTTTGTACTATTTTCTCGCAGTCGAAGTGAAAAGTGTATAAATATTACCCCTCGAACATTTGTCCCTCACTTCGCTCGGAAAAATAACCATTTCGTGGTAACATGGCTTATTTTAACCCTTTGTCATGCAATCTGCTATGATTATAATAAATAAAAAAAATAAAAAAACTTTATTTCAGACCGGTTGATCCATAGAATGTTAGTAACAAGTAACAAGAAGATTAGCATAATCACCATAATTACGTATTGGCAGAGTGCAAAGCGGGTGGAGGGGGTAGCCTAAACGATCACAGCGGCTAAAATTGTAATTTTTGTCGCTGACTTGAGCTGTCAAATCCATATTGCAGTAAACATTTTCTAATCGTTTTTGAGATAAAAATATGGTCCTGGTAAGATGTGTTGTTGTGAATTGTAATAACACCAAGAAGAAGTGAAATAACATTAATATTTTTCACAATATTTACTTACTTCTTGTTTGACAGCGGTGACAATATTGTCCATAATGGCCGCCTGTCACGTGGCGCTGTCGTCGCGCTCGGTCCCAATTAACCTTTCGTAAATTAATAACACTTTAGTTCTTGATATTAATTCAGTAGAAATACTTGAAAGACATTTCATTCTTTTACAATCGATTGTAAACAAACACACTCGATAGAAAAAATCGGACAAGTGCGAGTCGGACTCGCTCACCTAGGGTTCCGTACATAATTACAAATGTATAATTTTCAGATTAACTTAGAAGTTTGATTTTTTCATAGCTCCAAGTGACTCTAGACCTGAGTATATGGTTTTAATTACAACGCGATACCTTCACGTGTTCCCGAGATAAAGGGTTTTGACAGACAGACAGGCGGACAACAAAGTGATCCTTTGATTTTGACGACCGCTTTAGCCTGCCTACGAAGCAAGAGGTCCTGGGTTCGAATCCCGGTACGGGCATTTATTTGTGTGATGAGCACGAATATTTGTTCTCGAGTCATGGATGTTTTCTATGTATTTAAGTATGTATCTTATCTATATAAGTATGTTTATCGTCGTCTAGTATCCATAGTACAAGCTTTGCTTAGTTTGAGACTAGGTCGATTTGTGTAGGATTGTTCGCAAAATATTTATTTATTTATTTAAAAAAATATTTATCCTATAAGGGTTCCGTTTTTTCCTTTTGAGGAACCCTAAAAACGAAACGCATGTAGCAATAGTCATTGAGATCGTCGTTCGACATAAGCAATTTTGCTGTTTTGGACATTTTGGTGAGATTTTTCAATTAACATTACGTCAATAGATCTCATTTCTATTAGATATCATCTCGATCAACCTGAGAATTGAGCTCCAGGTTCGATAATTGTGTAGTCTTTTTTGTCGATTATGTATATTTTTGCAAAAAAATATATTTTTTTTAAAGTCAGGCGCGCTTGTTCTACATGTCAGAGAGCTAGTAGTCCTTAAAATGTAACAAGCATTTGTTAACTAACATGAGTTTGTCCATTTTAAGCAAACATTAGTACTTTACTGCAGAGGCCGGGAAATAGCAATTCGTGGATGAGTTGATTTTGTCGGATGAAGCGAAGACATTTTTAAAGTATGAGATTTGTAACTTCGGTTTTAGACTGTTTGTTTAAAAACTAGAACATTAATTTCATTGTTTTTTTTATTTATCCCCCAAGGGGGTTAAAAAAGGGTTCAAAGTTTGTATGGAGGGCAATAATTTTTCTAAGACGATAGAAACTTCTACGCGGGCAATTATACATAGTTAGCATTAGGCACGTTAATCATTAGGCTTAGTAATCACTAGGAAAAATCATTATTAGTTTCCAATTACATTAGCACACTTTTAGTATTAGGAAAGATTAGGAGGTATGAAATTAGGCCCAGCAAATAATTATGTCATACAATATTAGTTATCCGAATATTAGGGCTAATGAAAATTATATCGAACGTTGATACTTAGGTGTAATGAAATTAGCACTAACGAGGGTTAAGTGGGGGTGAGCCACTGAGAACATGCCATCCCGTCTTGTATTGAAATTGGATGAAAATGAAACCTGTTACAATCTGCGTTGCGCTGGCTGTCGTTATAGACTGTTTAATGAACATTTAAGGATTCATTCCTCACTTTTCTATTTATTAGAAACAGTGCAGAATATATTATATTATTATATCGAGCCCGTTATGTTCCACTGCTGAGCAAAAAGGCCTCCCCCCTCTGTTTCCATTCATCGGTCTTGAGCAATATCTGGCCAGTCTTTTAAAAAGGAGTCCAAGTAAGGGTTGTATATTTATTTTTCATTAATTTTGACGATCGTGATAAAAAATCTTATTTTTTTGACATGTATGCAAATTTGTAATGTAATTTTTTATCATGAAATAAATAATCTAATCTAATCTAATGTAGTTATTCCGCCATCGCCGACAAGGTCTACCGCGTCTCCGTGTTGAGTTTTGGGGCTTCCACTCCGTGGTCACTTTGGCCCATAGCTTCGTCGGCATGCGGTAGACGTGACCAGCCCAGTCCCACTTTAACTTGGCCGCCTTCCGAGCTACATCCTCTATTTGGGTCTTGGAGCGCAGCGTGGTGTTCCGGATGCGATCCATTAACTTTACGCCTAATATGCTGCGCTCCATAGCTCGCTGGCAAACCCCGAGTATGGACTTCTGCGCTTCCGTCAAAGACCAAGTCTGTGCACCTCAGGTGAGAATTGGAAGTATGCACATGTCCATGGGCCTACGTTTAAGTGACAGAGGTAGGTCGCCCTTCATTAGGTGTTTCATGGACCAATAGCTCCTCCAGGCGGACCGTCTATCGACCTCTTTGTCTTGTCGCGCATGGAAAGAGACTAATTGGCTCAAATAAAGATACTCATGGACATATGCTATATGTTCTCCGTTTACGCTCTATACTCCGCAGAATAATGAAAAGATATTCATCCGTTGAAATCGTCTATTTTTAATGAACCGTAGAGTTATTGTCTGCAGCCGACGCACATAGGGGCAGAATGCCGATTTAGGCGGCCATAAATCGATTTCTAAAAATGTAGCCTAGATAAGAAATAATCACTTCCCGATAAGGTTGAATAACCATAGAATGATAAACTACCCCCTCCCTAACCCTTACAGCAGTGCCTGAACTGCCATGCCAGTCGAAAGTTGATCGTCGCTCCCAGTGCACGCACATCTTATCGGCATTCGTAAAAACACGTTACATTTAAAAAATCGTGGTGTTTTTTTAGTGTCTATTTTGAAGAAAGTTGTGATGGATCCTAGTTCTACAGGTAAGAGAGTATTATAAAACATTAAATTTATGTGAATATTTTGAATATCTATTATTATTTCCCGAGGTAGAAATAAGTCTTCTAAAATTGTTGTAAAAAACCACGTTTTTGATTTATAAAAAGGTTTTTGTTATACATCATGGCACGTCCGGGCCATAATACGAGTAATTTCATAAAGTAGAGTAACTGTACTAGATAATTACATTAACTTTGGCTGCGATTTTTTGCGAATATGCGTTTTAGAGGCCATTAAATACCACGATGCAAAACCACTTGTTTTTTTTTTTTTTTTACTTTTGTGTTTAAAATAGTTTTGATTTCTTTTAGGATCGGAAGGAGTTGCAGAGGCAAGATTAGTGACCCGTAGGTTCCTATTTGAGAAAATGCAGCCACAAAATCTTGCAAATTTTGAATTGAAACTAAAATATCTTGAGACGTATATTTTATCGCAAGAAAACTATTGTGACGAACACAACAAGGATATAAAGCATAAATTGTCTTTTTTAAAGTCAGACTTTAAGAAGAAGTGGGTAGAGTCAAATAGGAAGAGCGATATTATCTTAAAAAAACACGATGCATGGTTACAAGGAACCTTCGAAATACCAAGGATAAAACGAGGATCATCAGGCCGACCAGCAAAGATATTCGATGAATCCAGTGAAAGGAGCAAACGAAAGAAAAACAGAAGTGTTAATAATGAGACCGCCAAAATTTATGTAGGACTATATTCCTGGCATCCGATGACGCCTAACAATGCACAAAATCCTATAACATGGGGCAACTGTAATGGAAGAAGCTCTCTTGCCTATTGGGTTATTACCGGAAGAAGCAGCCGAAGCGCGCAATAAGCACTTTAGGAAATATAGACAAGATTTTTATAATCTATGAATACACAATCTCACAAGTTTAATACGACATTCATAGGTCACTTACTTTCATATTTGCTTATATTAAAAAATTTCATAATTGTCTCGTAACGTAACTATAATTTTGTTTTCTTTGTCAGTTATAAAAATGACGAAAATATGTCGTATTTACACTTAACGATCATTAATATACCGTTAAACTATTGAAAATAAAAAAATAAAACACAACTAAGAACAGTGTTGTTTTTACTGACTTTTGACTGGATTATAGAAAAAAGCGGGCACCTACCGAGATAAGCTGTTTACTATTTTCAACTGTTTTAAGTAGGAGAATAATATTCTAAAGGTTAGAAAGCAGGATCGGTAACGGTTTTCTTATAATAAGATACTTATTCTTCAGTTTCATACAAAAAACACTGATATTATTTTTTTCTGCTTTAAATAAGCCTTATTTTGAAAAAATATATATAACATTTTTTATTCCTTACAACATTTTCAACCGAAAAGTATTTTTTAAATAGGTTTTTAAAAAAAAAGTGGATGTCCATTTTTTTGTCATTTCGATCCACTGTGCTACTGCCCTCTTGGAATTATAATTACAAACAAATCACGAGTTTGAGTACATAAATGCGATAAAATAATTTTGGCCGCCTAAATCGGCATTTTGCCCCTATGTGCGACGACGCTACCCGTGCGCACTCGTGCACCTTTTGTTTCGCTGTGGCAGTGGGAAAACTACCACGTTTCCCGAACTCGTTCGATTCTCGCTACGAAAGCGGCAGGCCCTCACTTCGCAATCATTCGAAATCTATTTAAGATGCCCATACAGGCTTAACGCGAATTACCTATGGTAAAAAGCTTAGCTATTCGTAAGTACTGGATGTATAATTAATTCCATGACATAATTTGAAAGTTAGATGAAGCGGTTTGTAATGCGTTTAATGCTTGATTGGCCACTGTTAAAGATAAAATATTCCAGAATTCCCTCAGCAAAGTACTGATATAATGCAACGATATTTCGAGTGAGATGTACCAAAGTTAGTGGCGCCGGCCTCTTGCCGCGTGGCCCACTTTCTCGTAGATACTGTAGACGGGGTAGTGCACATGGACAGTGCGATTTTCCGCTGCAAAACTATCACAATAGATCACTTCTCTGCAACGCTACGTGTATTGTGCGAACAATCTCGCGTAGGAAAGCTTTTATTCTGCATAGGTACATGTACAGTCGCCAGCATTAGTAATTGTCACAAGAAAGCGCGCATAAATAATTGACAAGCCTCTATTTCTAGTGCCGTAAGGAAGTGTCAGATATTTATGCACCCTTTGTTATGGCAGATGTTAATGCTGGTGACTGTACCGTTATTGCAAATAAATGTAAATTCTGTTCAATGTCCGTTTTATTTCAAGGAGACAGACAATAATGAAGATTTTTTCTAAAATTGTTCGCGCATATTATTTCATAACCCGAAACTGACACGAGTTACACAATTTACCAAGATGGGGAGGTGTTACGATTGATTTTGAATCTCACGCGGATTATAATCAAATCGAAGAATATGATGTAAAATTAAACCCACTAGTTGCTATGCACTATCGCCCAAGGGTACGGGTTCACACCTCTAGGATCATTTTCGAGCGTTCGCTATGCATGTGCAGACGATTTTAAACAGAAAGTGTGAACCCTTGGGCGATAGTATGTATGTGGTGCCGTCTTCCTGATGCTGATGAATCCTCAAATCCGTTAAGGGTCGGCCACGCGCTTGTAATAGGCTAGGTATTTATATATTATTTTTAATTTGAAATTTATAAATTTCTTAGCAGCCTAATACAAAATTAATTTAGTATGGGGTGGCGCATCGTTACTGATGATTTCTCAATATAATTTGAGACGTTGGTGCCGTTGTGCAGCCTGAGTCTCCTAGGTAGATGTCGCTACACGCCTCCCTAAGGCGTTGTAAGAAGGAAATGATTGAACGATTTAGTGGCCGAGACAGATTGTTACGATAGCTCTCAGTTGGTTAGTAGCGACGGGCCATGTATGCCCTGTGGTCGCCGGTTCTAATCCGGAACATTAATTTTTCCTTTAATTTGAAAGTCCCTGAGCGACCGAGCTCTGCTCGGGTAAAAATACGGAGAAAACGAATTTTCCCAGACTTGGGACATAGCTAGATCGATTTCTCGCCCCCGTAAACCCTCTATATTCCAAATTTCATCTACATCGGTAGAGCCGTTTCCGAGAACGAGATTGCAAATATATATATATATATATATATATATATATACAAATATTGCTCGTTTAATAGTATAGGAATATGATTTTCTCAAACATGCAATGAAATGTCGTCCTTACGTGCGTTATAACAGGCTTCAAAGTATCACGTTTCGGGCGGAACAACTCGAGAGAACTGTAAAGGAATTTCATACAAAATTGAAGGCCTAGGCCGGGAAGTAATTTTTTTAAAATTTTAATGTTAACATGGCGTCTGTGTTCATCAACAGGCTAAACAGCTGAATTCTATTTTTTTATTTTTTCTAGTGGCTGAATGGTTATTGTACTAAAAATATCCGCGTTAATGCCTATTACACGACAATATTTAAAATCCTCTGCATTTATTTTATTCATTATAAAAATTAAGATTCTTATTACCAGGTCATGTATAATGGCCCTAATAGGGTCTATTCGAACGCTTCACACGCGAAATACGGACGACTTTCGTAAAAAAAACATTAAGTATGGAGGTATTGGAGGGAAAATTAATGTACTATTTTGAGTGGTGTATTGTTTTATTTCATTGCATATGTTTGAGAAAAGCACTATACATGCCTGGCCGTGAAAAGGGCTTGCCGGCTTCGTATCACTATCCGGCCTCCCTAAACGGTCGGCCGTCTATACATACTCACCCGGCAAGCCCTTCTTTCCCGGCGTCTACAGTAATGTACTATTAAGGGATCAGTGTTTTCCATCAAAAATAAATTAAACGTATATGGATGCAACTGGGATTTGTGTCATATTCTATTTGCTTATAATAATACATATAAGCAAATACAATATGTCACAAATATTTAAAACTAGCTTTAGCCACGCGTTGACTTCCTTTACTGGATAGAAAGTATTCTATATGTTAATCCAGGCTATAGGTACTCTATTTGTATACTAAAATTCATCTTAATCCGTTCAGCCGTGTGTACCTGATTCAACTGATTTAGTAACAAACATCCAAATTTTGGCATTAATAATATTAGTAATTCTGAACAAAAACACAAATAGGTATGACGCTACTTCACCTTGATGCGAAAAATATTGGTTTCCTTGAAATGTTGGTATTACGAGTGTCCAAAAAGTATACGTGTTTATAAACTACACTAATAATTTGCCTTTCAGATACAGTTTTTAAATACATTAACTTATTAAAAAATATATAAAGTCAGATATACCTCATCTTACCTTCGACATGCTATATTTTTTCAGCATATCGGCTTTTTTCAATAGTTACATACCTAAATTTTCCTCGTGTCTGTTTTAGTTGAAAACTATGGCCCACAAGCAATAATAGTTTTATCAAGGAGATCGCATGGCAGGCGACGTCTAATTTGCCCCCATTCACCCCCATTTCCCCGCGCTTATGGAGTGAATCCGACTTGTTTCAGGATGAAAAACACTTATTCTACAACACCTTTACCACTCTAGGTATTAATATATATAAAAAAAAATGAGATTTTTTAAAATATTATACTACTTTTTCCTTTTTTTTAAACTACTACTTTTCCCGCCCCTCACAATTTCTTTTCTGTAAGGCTTACAGATAAATGTTAGTATGAAAAAAATTTAAGTTTATTTTTTTCATTTTGAGACTTGCTAATATAGACACTAGAAACAACAATTATAGTGCTATTTTAAAAACACCAATAAATGGCCTCTTCGAATGAAGATGGTTGCAAACGCACACATGGCCCAAGACTGTCCACCTTTTTTTAAGACCTCATACACCGACCAATATAAATCAAAGCATGCAACCAAGGCAACGTTATATGGAGGCCAATCCCCACAATCTGAATTGCAATAGAAATTAGTAATTAGATAAATTGCACTAAAAAATCCTTTCAACATTAAACGATATTCCGGGCCTTGTTACTCATGCAGCATTTATATCCTTAAATATTGCAGTTTCATTTAAGCCTCGATTCGTATTAAAACGATTCCTAAAAAGGTCTCAGAACCCGTCAGGTTTCCGCTGCTCTCGCAGTATCTTGCTCAATGCGAGAAAAACTTGCCCTCACGCTAGCCACTCCGCGGCCCGAGTCGCGATCCGAACCATAAGCGGTTACAAGAGTACCTAAGTATTATTTTCAACGGGTTTTGAGCTCATCAATAGTCATAAAACGAATTTAGCCAACCAGCATTATAGATCAAAGACCTTCGAGAGAATTCTTGGAAATAATCCTCGACATGTTAGAATGGTAACACTAACAGTCACCTCCTTTAGGACGAGTCTCCACCAAAGCTGTGCGAGCTAGCAGAGCGGTGTGCGACAAAATTCCACCATTAGCGCTCTAGCCTTGACCACGCATCTCTTCCTATTGGTAGATTTTTTCTTCGCACACCGCTCCGCTTTCTCGCACAGCTCTGGTTGATACTTACTCTTATCGTCTCGAATGAAAAGAGGTGGACTAACTGATTTTAGGGTGCTGTCGCTACCCCATTGTTAATAAATCTATGCTGTCCCCTCACTTGTCAAATTTATTTTGTAAGATTGAGGGTGGTTTGCAACAACAACACTTTACAGGACGGTAAACGTTAAGGTGCGTACGAATTAGAGCGGCTCAGCCTGAGGCATGCTCGCCCCGCGCAGCGAGCTGCTCGCGCGCCAAATAGTTCCACATAAACATGCGCGGGTGAGGCAGCGTGCTCGCGGCGAGCCGACATTTGTGCGTTGTTCAAAATGGCGTCGGACACGGTGACAGCCACGGCTGCGTTTATCATAATTCACCGAATTATAATCAAAAAAAGAAGAAATCGCCACGGTGGTGGATAAAGCAGTTGTACAAAAATTGTAATTCATGTGGTACTCATTTACTTCACCAAATTACATTTGAAAATCAGGCGCATGAAAAAGTGAATTTTCATTGAATGTCAAGTAACTTCTCAATGTTCCACATTTTAATCACTTTATTTACCAACAAACACACGCACGCTCAGAAACTTGATCAAATTTGTACGCGCGGCGCCCACAAACAAGTTAGAACTTGTCGTTCTGCTCGCGGCACGCTCGGATACACGTCCAAATGACCCACACATGCCGTCATACTGTTGCATTTTATCTTCGCTAAATTAAAAAAAAAGGTCTTTGAGAGATTAAACAGTCATGTACCGTTTTCAGGCATTAAGTTAATAAAAAATAAACTATATCCCAAATTAACACTCAATGGCAGGAACCCACTAGGTGGGCGCTCAGCTCGTTAGCTTTTTCCTCTACAAACGATTTTTCGCATTTTGTCGGCTATGAGCGCAGCGCTACGAAATCGTTGGCAGTGAATGTGCTATTTATTTATACACACACAACCAATTTATCGAGTTGTGTGGTAAAACAGACCTTGGTTCGCGAATCCGACTGTACAATACACCCACTAGAGGGTGCGAATAGTTCAATTTTCATGCATTTATTCTTTGTCAGACACAGTCTAGTTCTTATAACCCGACCGATAATCTATAAGCATCCTGCAATTAACCCGTTTATAACTTGTTCTCCGTAACAGGTAATGAAGTATCGACAAGTGAGCCTGTGGGACTACTGGCTTGTTTTTGTACGTCTTGCTCACACTTTGTGCTAGAATTAAGGCAATTATTGTACTTTTTTACAAAAGATTACAAACAATTAACGTTTAAATTGTAATAACGTACAGTAATTTCTTACTGGAGTGTTATCGTATAGATAGAACTAGGGTAGGTAATCGAACGAGGTAGCGAAGCGAACGAAGTTCTATGCTTCAGCTTAGGCCGAAAATCGTTCGTATGCCCGGTGTCTGTCCAGCTGTCCGGCTGTTCTCCTCTATAGTTCGCATTTCTCAACCGAATCTCGTGAAATTTTGTGACCAGGTTCGTTAAGTAATTAATTAATTACATATATACAATATTTCTGTCGAGTCACTATAACAAAATGAAAAAAAAAATATGTTGAAGAAAGACAGGCTCGCGATTTCTACTAGTATGAATATTAGAAGACAATCTTACACAAATCGAGCTAGCCCCACATTAAGCCCAATAAGGCTTGAGATATGTTTTGAGTACTAGAAGACGATATATTTAATAGACATAAATACTTAAATACATAGAAAGCATCTATAACTCAGAAACAAATATTCATGCTCATATTTGCTTATCACACAAATATTTGCCCTTACCGGGATTCGAACCCAGGACCGTCAGCTTCGTAGGCAGCGTCACTACCCACTAGGCTAAACCGGTCGTCAGGTGTTCTTAGTGTTTAGGGTTCAGTCTCTGGGCGATTCTTCGCCGCCGTAAACCCCCACATTCCAAATTTCATTGATATCGTTGAAGTCGTTTTCGAGAACGTGATTACAAATATATATATAGTCGCTGGGCGACAAATATTGCTCGTTTAATAGTATAGGATATAAATTGAGTAATAAAACAAAAGTGGTCTTTCCTGTGGTCAATATTTAAGGGCTTCCGTGCATTCTTTTTTGATTGCATGAAATCATATAAGAGAAGAAGCCGTTTACGCGGATTAAGAGGGCGTTACTGTGCACACTAGCGCCACTGGTAAATAATTGTGATTATTTAAATTTCACGATAGATATTTTAAAAAGGAGGCCACTACTCACTGTATTTTGTATTTAAGTACCTTGTGAATACACCAAGCTAGTTTTTATGTTGCTGGATTCGTCAATCTATGCGTCCAAAGTAAAAACGGCCGTTTTTCTTTTGAGTTCATAGATCGACGAATCCAGCAACATACAAACTAGCTTGGTGTATTCACAAGGTACTTAAATACAAAATACAGTGAGTAGTGGCCTCCTTTTTAAAATATCTATCGTGAAATTTAAATAATCACAATTATTTACCAGTGGCGCTAGTGTGCACTGTAACGCCCTCTTAAGAGTTCACCCAAAAATTCGAATTTATAGACGTTAACTTTGGCAATGTCCACAGAAGAATGTTTTAGACGGTTATTTCCTAATTATTATTATAGGTAGAGGTAATGATATTTTTCTCAAACTTGCAATGAAACTTACTTCAAATTAGATCCGGAAATACTAAGTATCCGGTGCGATGTGTGAAGATGATATGTAAGGGAATTTCACACAGCCTAACATACCTAGGCCTGTAAAGCAACCTTTTTTTGTTTTTAAACGTCAAATTGTGACACAACGTCTTGGCATTCCACCATTAAAAAAAACATTAGAACTAATGTAAATGTCACCGGGTAAAAGGTTACTTCAAACAGGTTTAAAAAAAAAGTTTGGCGAGTAAATTGAAAACGGTTTTCTTTTTTTGTTGGCCGGGTTTCTCAATAGTTCAACAAATTGACTACTTTTTATTTTTATTTCATTGCAAGTTTGAGAAAAGCAATATACAAATCTCGGCAAGAAACGGGGTTGCGGGCCGCGTATCCCTACCCTACATCTACTTGGCCTGCAACCCTTCGTTTCCCGGCCTCTATAGTAATGTACTAATAAAAAATGTGTAATATATTTCCTCGCATTGTAATGAGTAGTTTTCCTTATACGCGTAAGATAGTGTTTCGGTCGAGTAGGCGGGCGAGTCGCGTGGCGTGCTCGCCTCCCGAGTGCTTCCCAGTCCGCACCCGGCGAACACCGCGGAGTCACGCACTCTCCGCTCCGCGAACCGGTCGCTATCCACCAACTTATACCACGAGTGATTTCGCGCCAAACCTTATTCGATTAAGTTAACATTCTATTTATAATATCATAGGTATTTCTTGTACGTTTAGATTTTTAGGAGCACATGATAAGAGTTTATTATTCATAGTGATACTTTAACGATAGTAATAATAATAATTCACCTAAAACAACTAATACTATGTGATGTAATTGTATGTTTTTGGCCGTGAAATAGGTTGGATTATTATTCCTGATGATGGAATATTTTACGTCCGTCACGTCCGTATCATTAAAATTTATCATCATCTAAAACTATCGTTAACTTGGTCGTTGTTTATCCTCTAGCCGCCCAAAGCCCTATTAAATGGCATCATCCTATTTAATGGAATGTATACCATTCTAAATTGGAATAAAGTTGCATTTGTTTTGTTTCGTTCGATTTTAAAACAAATTATTCAAATTCTAGTCGCCCACCACACAAGAAAAAATAGCTATGATATTTTTTCTTGTGGCGAATGGTGGGCGACTAGAGGAGCACTGAGATTATCCTGGAAAAATAGGCGTGGTTTTGGTTTCAGTTAATATGACTTTCATCAGGTAACGAAATTAGATTAAGTTACCTCTCCATTGACCTGATTATTTTGTTAGAAATTTATCAAAATGCATTATATCGCTCAGGTAATTTATCCTATATTACTACCAATATTCATCATTTTAATGTGTCCCTTGAGGACTTGATTGATAATACACTTGAGGATTGAGACACTGGTCAACATACATTTTATTGGGTGCTATGTATTTATGAAACACCTTCCTCTTTTATCGTAGAAGACATCTCTTGTTACCCGAGAGGAAAGCAAGCAGTCTGTGCTTGATTCCTGTCCAATTGAACAACAATGCCTAATTTTAAAATTATTATTTTTTATGATTCAAGGACAAGGATTCATCATTAAATATTGTGAACAGGCGGCGGAATTTTTATGTCATTAACTGCGGAAAAGTTAGAATTTGAGTTGGTGGTGTAGTTATTCCATAGATTATAAAATAACTTTTTTTACTACAGATGAATTACTTTGAGACTCGGAGTCAGGCGTCATTCTGTCATCTCTCAGAAATAGTCCATAAAAATTTCTAGCTCTTTTTTAGCTTCGCTTTGTAGTATTTATTAAAAGCTCTCCACCTAATAACACAATGTTTTAATAAATGGCACTCTATGATTAGAACGTTTTATGGTAGAAAATCTAATGAATTAAAATAATCTATTAATTGTTACCTAAAATCTTCTTGATTTGTATTGTACTAGACGTTTTGGGGGTTTTAATTTTTTATTATTAGTATGTGTGTTCACGACTGAAGACGTCAAACCTCAGCCGTGGGATACCTACTGGTTTCTAGATATTTGATTGATTTTTCTCGTGAATTGAGGTTAGGAAGTCGCCAACATCGGCTGATGGGTCCGACGAACGATTTAAATTGCCTCACAATCGCCACTTCCGTCGTGCCCCGACGACTGAGGACGCGACCAGACCCCGGGTTCCGTTCTCGCCCCCTCTCGGGCTGTCACAAATTGCCCTCGCATTCACAAGTATCCTCTTGACCAATGCTCTCGATTGATATGCACTTGAGACAGTTGGTTCCCTCGCATCGTATAATTTTATAACATCCTTTACTTACTACTTATATTAGCGATATTTACTCTCGCTAACGGCTTAGATTATAGGGTGACAAATTGATTACGCTTTCTCTCTGTTTTGGGAAAACACGTTTGGTTGCCACGTCTTATAAAATAATATAGATAAATACCGAAAATCACTATTAAATCTGTATTATGCATTTATCATTCTTAGCAATGCATAGTTAGTTAGTTTTACTGGGCATTTTCCGCAAGTCGACATCCAATGTGCCTATTTTGCGTGAAACGGCAGGGTGGCGCTACTCTAACCACCCCAGCTCCTCTAAAAAGTTGAAGAGTGCCTTGGTATTACTGACTGCGTTCCGTAGTATGTCCGGAGACCCTAGGTGCTTTTTCCTGTATACTGCAATGCATACTAAAAGTAAACTATGGCCCTGAATACCGCCGAGTAGTGGATATCAAGTTTAGAAATAAGACGTTATACGTCATGATTTATGTTGTTACATCGTTAAGAAACACATTATAATAGAGTGTAATTTTTTCTTCTTCATTTTATCTTTTTTTACATTCATTTTAAAATTCAGTTACTTCTCAGACATTTAGAAGATACTAGTAGAATTAGACAATTGAAAAAGACAATTTACATATATATATATATATTGTAATAGTTACTAAAAGAATTAGTTTTAGTTTATTTTGTTTCCTAACATTAGCGTGTTATTGTATTTATGTATATTAAATTTGTAATATATACATAGACATTGAAAATTATAATTGTAACATATGGCAACTCCATAGATTCCCAAGGCTTATTATTATATACATCGTGATTTTGTTGATGTCGCGTAAATTCGTGGAATCGTTTTTTCTGCCAAATGGTTTTACTATCTGGTATAAACGGTACCGTCGCGTATTGATGAATGTACGCAACAAAATGACGGAATTATCGGAATCGGTAAAACTCGTCTAAACAGAGCGTTAGTTCACTACATAGGCAGAGGCCGCATGAGACTCTAAACAAATGCTGGGTATGCTATATTTAATTGATGACTACCAATGCGGAACTATTGTCTCGTACGTAATTATCGTATTTACTGGTTCTTAGCGAAGAGAAAGCCAGCTTGACGTCTATTGTCATCGCTGGGGAAATCGGGATTGAAATACGTATTTTCATTTTATCGATATACCGAAACTACTTTCGATAATAATAATAAATTCATTTATTTGAGATAATAAAAACACAATAACAGATAATAAAGGCTTAAACCTAAATAAAAATATAGAAAATAACTAGTAAGTATAAATATGCTTGTTACTTGCAATGCTTTTATTAATAATCTCTGAAATATTTATGATTTCAGTTCGCATCGCGAAGGCTCTTTTCACAATATTAGTTTTTTGCGTTCAACAGGAGTTACTAACCACACGGTTATAGTGGTTGAAAACACTAGAGTAAAATTTCGTTGTAAACGGAGTACCTAAGAACTGGTGCAGATCATTTCGAACATTTCAATCCGCGTTGCTACTTCAGCTGCAGTCTGTGCCTACGGATATTTGATAGCGGTGGTTAGACATGTTAATAATTAGACTTTCATTAAAGAAGCAAGGGTAAAATATGTTTGTTTCGTAGAAAGTGGATAGTGCATCTGAGCCAGCGCAACGCTTCCATGCAACGTACGTGAGCGGCGAGCGTCGTGCCTAATGTCACCGAATACCGTTCTCTTCGCACACTCACGTGCAACGATTACTATCCACCTCGTCTCCGACGCTAATTAATTAAACCTTGTCCCGATGGAATTAAGTCCTGCTAACTTACTTTGAGGAAAAAAATCTAACCTAGTTTGCTTGTGCATGCATTGAGATCCGAGATACCTAGTTAAAATTATGATCAAGTATACCTAGTACAGATATGTGCAGATATCTGAGCAAAACAGCCGGTGTAGAATTTCTTATTACGTGTACTTCATACCTGTACCAGTTAGAGAAAGTCAACGTGATGGCAGGATAGCCGAAATGAAAACGTATCCTGGTTGCTGAAGCTAGTGGGTATACTCACTGCCATATCAATACCTCTATTGGTGTTTAATTCATTTGTATACTCAAAACTTTCAAAGCTTCCACAGTTTCATTGCGAAGTTAATGTAGGCGCTTAGTGAATCGTCTTGGTTTATGAGTCCAGTGTGGAGACAAATTATCCCGCCATTATGTAATACATTTTGATACTATATTTAATATTGTGAAAGCGGAGTTCGCCGTCGCTTTTTAATTTGATATTTGTAGTTTCACTGTAAAAAAAAAACATTGAAATAAAATAGATACAAATTTTGTTCTTCAAAGAATTCTTAATAATTCTTAGTATACTTAGGTTATACCAAGCTGTGCGAATCCTACGGCCGTCGCGAATACTATTCCTTGTATAATGACAAAAGTTACCTTGTTGTTCCTTAAACTATTTTATTAAAACTAGCGAGTGTCTTTTTTTGTAATGAATTTGGCAGAATACCAGTTGTATTTAATAACTGATCTCCTTACGTAGCATTGACGTAACGAACAATGCACTTGAAATGCAAAACCATGTACATAGGTACCTGATGTGTTTATAAAAAAGACAGAGGTGGTATTCCTTTCCGAATACAATGGAATGGACTGGCTTGTGTCTATATAATATTTATATTTGTACCATTTAATAACAAGTTACATGGGAATGAGAATGTTTTATTATGGCAAAATAAACATGCTATTCACAATAGATGCCATTGTCGATCGGATCGTATCGGGTCGGATTGTTGATCGGTACCTATAGAGAAGTAGTCATTAAAGTTGAAACGAGGCGCCGGCTGGTTAATTATTAAAGCCCCTGGGCTGCCCATGTCCATAAAATCGGATATAAAATTGCTGTCGATGGATGCGTTTTAACTACCAATAAAACTTGGTAGTTTGGTCTGAGCCCTAATTGTTCAACAACTAGTCCGTCGCCTTTAAGGGTTTCTGTTAGCCTCAAGAGCCGAATTTTTATGGGTTTAATGGTAATAAACAAACTTCTGTTTATTTCGTACGCACTCGCTTGCTCTCGTGGGCGTTGTTTCATTTTCTAATTACTACAAACTCATATACCAATGACTTCGTTTGTGCAAATTTCTATGAAGTTGTAAAAATATTTAAATAATTCTGAATCTGGCGCTATTTTATATTTTGGTCCATTCTAAAGCTGACTATTATATTCTATAAAAAGAAGTAAGGCACCGTATAATAGTTAATTGTGCAACAAGAGAGCAAAGTGTTTTTTTGCCGAGAGTGCTGATTTTAAGTTCCGAGGAAGCGAAAGATTCCGAGAAGAGAGTTATAATCTTGAACGATACTGAAAGCACACGAGAGCGCGAAGCGAGACAAGGCGCGACACACCAAAGCACGTTTTAGTAATCTATGCGCGTTACACTGACACAACACTAAAAATTAACCGTATAATTTTTAAAAATACTGACACAACACTAAAAATTAACCGTATAATTTTAAAAAATACTGTCACTCATATTCTCATATTTTCGAATATTTTTGAAATATACAACACTATAATGTCTGTTGCGCTTACGCGTGTCTCGCGTGCACACCAAAAACTAGCCGTAATATTGTTTTTATACTCGTCGACTTTAATGTTTGAATTAAGACTTCGTACACTAAACTAAAACCACATACTTTTTTTCTACGGAGCTTCCAACTCAACTATAATAATTATAAGACAACGCTTTAGACAACTAAAATAAATTCGACCAATCACGTGGCGCCTTTACTGAACTTTAATGAATTTGGCCAATAGGATGACGCGTTGATTCCAATACAAAAGACATCAACGAGCCGGCGCACCTTTGACTTGCACTTCGTTTCAGCAGGGCTTAGGTATTTTTCATTAGATACCAAGTCTGTTTAATTATTTCTGTTGACTCGTATAAAAAGTATTGAATACAAAAGTTACACAATTAGTTCTTAAATTCTCGTACCTTACTTAGGCCACTCGGCAAGCCTCGTGGCCCTTATTGTGTAACGATAATATAAAATACTATAAAACACTGCCTTCTTCACTGATTTCACTATATTTCCTAATTAGATACATACTTAACCTTTTGAGAGCTAAAGACGGCTGTGGACGCGGACGAAAACTCGTGCCACTGAAGCGACGGACGGCCACATGCGCGCTTCACTTTTGCTTTAATTTTATGTAATAAAAAGTAACTTGACCCATTTTTTAAAATAGTTTATGTATTACGTACATTAATTTTAAAATGACAATATTTATAAATATATAGTAGACATTTCATTGTATTCATATTTTGTCTGGCTATGATTGACTGAAGTAATTTGCGGTGCTCTGTGAGCGAAGTCTAACTAGCGCCGAAAAGTGGCCCCACAAAAAGGATGGTCTTATAGGCGGGGATTAAAAAGTACGCCTGGCAGCCGTTTAATTTGAACATGATCGCCGTGTCAAACTGTTCAATAAACCAAACGTTCGTTTTTAATAAATATGCCTTGTTGTGCTGTAAAATGGTGTGTGAGTCGTTCGGACAAGCACAACAAAAAAGATGGAATCACTTTTCACAAGTAAGTAAAGCGATAAACATATTATTTTGATTTTATTGTTATGATCACATTTTGTATAGGGATGGTATTATGCCAACAGACAACATTACTTTTTTTATAAGTTGGTTACTATTTTAACCTTTGCAACTAAGTAACAAGCAAACAAAATCTTGCATTCATTGCAAATAAATGTTTTGGTTATATTTCCTCTTGCAAAGATGTGACTGATGCGTTTAAAAACGATTCTTGCAGCCATCATATTTTATTAATTTTAAAAGCGCAATGGAACAGTTTTTAGTGATTCGGCAGCACTACATCGCTAAAAAAGATTCCTTGATTAAGTCATCAAGACAAAAGTTAAATAAAGTAACTTTATTTAGAGGAACTTAAGATTTAGGTCTCATTACTAATAATCACGGTACCGATTTTTTTTTCGTTAACATACGAGGACTTATGTTGTAATTAGAAATATATGTAAATATTTAGATGGCAATGTTTGCGTATCTGCTCACCCACCGCGTCGCCTACTTGTATTATTTTGTAAATAAAAATAAATAATTATTCATTTGGTATTTTTATTTATCTAGTACCTGGCAACTCGGCCCTACTTCTTAAACAAAAAAAAAATATCACTCGAACGTTACGTACGTCGGAGTAAATTGCTTCTTGTTGCATGTAACCATTCAACAATTATCCGTTTTCGTTTTCACTGTCATATGACTGTCATCGGACGTGACGCACAACTATGTATTCCTAAATTGACCAATCGCATCCATTTGTGTGATTGAAAAATAGGCTCACATTTTGGGTAGATGTGATTGGATGCGCAGTTGACAATGCGCATACCGGGTTTTGGGCACGTATTTGGGTAGAAATTTGTAAGGAGCTCGCCTTCTATACTTTTTTCGTTCGCTGTCTATAAAACCTCAACACCTTTCAAACAGAAAAAGGTTCTCAACATCGATTCATTCATTAGAGAGATTCAAAGTTTACACGATTATATAAAGTTCGCTTGATAACGATAATCGATTCGAAAATACCACATTTTGGCCTAGGCCTAGCTTGCCTTAATGCTCTTGAAAATCATTTCTTATACATGTACATCCTTTGGCTTGTACTTATTTCATTATTAACCAAAATGTTTAATTAACCCATCGATGCCTTGACAGGTATAGACTTCAGTACTAAAACGAAATCAATTGATGACACCAGTAGGTCTAGACTTCAGTACTACATATGACATCATATGATGACACTGGACACCGAGAAGTTAAGAAGTAGATTTCAGAAGATTTACTTTACCTTCTAAGATGCGACAGTGTCACGCTAATGATGACCGCATCATCATTTTCAGCCCTTAATCGGCCACTGCTTAGCAAAGGCCTCTATTCGAGTCCGCCTGCCGACCCGATACTGAGATAGTCTTGTCCAAGATTAACCCGCGATCTTCCTAATATCGTTCAACCATCGAGCTGGTGAACGGAAGGTAACGCGGTGCCAATTGATAATTATACAGGTTTTCACAAACATTGTAATTCATGAGTCTAACGTTAAATGTCAAAGAAGCCCTTGGCTGGTATTCTATCCGCAATATTTGACAGAACATGTACCCACTTTCTTGTCACTTCTTTCATAATTAGAATCACAAACATCAACGTCCCGTTGTCGAATATTGCATCAGAGGTTAAATACAAAATATAAACGCCTCACCGCTACAGACAGAAAAACGTACACGTATTGTACATATGCCCAATTGCACGATAAGTTTATGTTTATACTGTATTCACACAAATTTATATCCTGCAACGGCGCAACCTCTAAGCATATGTGACTGTTGCTCTTAGACTTCGCTCCGGCCACATTCCATTAAATAGTTATGCATACATGATGCGGAAAGTTGACTCTCCCAATTGCACCATATGTGGGGTTGTGGAAGATGTATACCACGTTACAACGGAGTGTGGCCGGGGTGACGCACAGCGGCGTCTAATAATAATAATAAAAAAACTATGATCTCGGTAGGATAAATAGCATATTAGCTACTCCGACCTCTGAAGAGGCGGGATCATATTAAAATTAAGAAGTAGACAATTAGAATAAGAGAGCCACTATGAAACCCTCGTTAAATAAATAAAGATTAAAAAAAAAACCTCTAAGCATAGTGTGCAGTAAGGTTTTCAGATAAGGTGGAGTCTTGTAATTGCAACTAATAATATTGAAGTGATTACTTAAAGTCTTATTAATTCTTTATTTATATGCGCAAAGTATTTTTTTAAAGATTTGTTAGTAAGTAAATTTAATGCACATTTATATAACCATCATAAATAAAAAAAAACTGTAAAGAATAAAAACCTATTTCATCAATTCCTGACGTAGGCAGCAATAGTTGCAACTACCCGTCCTGGCGGGTAATTGCAACTAATTGCTTGTTTCCCTTTTTTCTATGGGTGCTGCTATTATCAAATTTCAAAAGCATGCCTTGACTAAACAGTTCATAAGATTTTAATAGCTTACCTTTGTAATAACGTCCAATTTCGCACAAAAATACTTTTTAGTTGTGGGACTGGTAATTGCAACTATTTATGCAAATAATGATGAGAACTTTATCGTGATTTTATCGACTCGCCAATTTGACAAAAAGCTCTATAGCAAATAGGTTTTATCGTCACGTTTTACGTGTCGTTTCAATACATTTTCGCCGTAAACCGTGACGATAAAACCTATCGTGCTATCTGGGAAGATATATTTTTTCATTGAGCTTTTAGTAGAAGAACATCAGCAAGCCTGTCGTTGTTCAATACAGTGACCCTAGAGAGCATTGTTAAATTTAGTTACAATTGGGCGTATTCATTATTGTTGTCCCCTTAAACGGACAGTTACGTAAAGTAACAAAACCGACAGTCAATATCAATCGCAAACGTTTAGTAACAAAACCGACAGGTTAGACGTGACTTAAACATCACTTTAGTTTATCTTACGAGTATCTGCCATTTTTTTTGAAATTCCCCAATTACCAGATAAATGCATTTTTTTACAAGAGTCCACCTTAAGCGTTTATTTTTAATTAGACGATATACCTATTTGCTTTAAAATGTTTCCAAATTACGAACTTTCGAGACTCAATTTTAAGGACATTTAAAACAAGTTTACCTGCCAACCTTGTCTTCTTCCAAAGGTCTTCCTTTGCCCATACATAGCTCTCCTAGCCAGTGTAAGGAATATAACTAATATAAAAGAATTTCCTTGTTTTCGGAGATAGGTACCAACGCAGTAATCGCGAAGGTGTTATGTTATTATGCGAGAGTGGATGGTTGAAAACGTTCTGTTCCGAGTGGGCGCTGACGCGCAAGGAATGCGCCTCGCTCCGGCGACAGTAGAAACCGACGCGTATTATGGAATGTTCGCATTTCCATCGGCGCTTCATGAACACGTTACATTAATTAGTTGATCACGATGCGCTTTATCATGTTGTACATACTCACTTACAATTATTCGGACAGGTACGCGAGAAAGTTTGGTCTTCTGCGTTTACTTAGCACTTGTTTCGCAGACAGAAATTTCATAGAATTTTGTGTCACAGAAAATTACATATAATATTGGGCCTTGTATTTTTATTTCGAATATTATTGTTTCAATGATTATTGACTTGAATGAAACATATTTCACAGAAACACAATTCAGTGAATTTTATAATCTGATTTTTAGATTTCCGAACCTCAAAGGGATATAAAAACGGAACCCTTATAGGATCACTTTGTTGTCCGTCTGTCTGTCTGTCAAGAACCTTTATCTCGAGAACGCGTGGAGCTATCGAGTTGAAATTAAAACCATATACTCGGGTCTACAGTCCATTGAAGCTGTAAAAAAATAAAACTTCAAAGTAAACGTAAAAAAAATACGGCCATTTATACGGCAAAAAACGTATATTTCGACATTCTCAAGGGAATCAAAATTTATAGAGTACTTTCCGTTGACCTAGAACTATGAAATTTGGCAAGTAATTATCGTCTTATACTACAAGTACAGGGAAAAATCTGAAACTTTCCATTTGTTATTTTGTATGGACCGAGGGTTGAATTGTCGAGTCCGTTTTTATTTAACAAATTTATCAAACAGTAGAATTACGTTTGGTGTTACAGAAACTGTTTCATATATTTGCGAAGTGAATTTTATTAAAAACAAAATTTTATAAAACTGTTGTCTTTGTTTCTAATATGAGGATAAATTATATATGATCTGAAATTCTATGACATGAATATTGAAACATTAAGTTCTGCTTGTAACAAAAATCAAAGAAATCTTTAACCTTAGTATTCTGCGAAATTAATATTTTACGATCTATCATTATTTTATGTAAAACGAAAATCTATAAAACTGTAGTCTATGAAACAACGTGCTTAACCGCATTATACTATATCATCTTATTTTTTATTATGTACCTACAGTATGATATATTTTAATTATATGCTATGTTTTAAATATACAACTTTGACGCCTGTTTGTGTACATATGTGCAGCATATTTTATGTACGGTCGACGGCAATAATACGTTTACACTATTCGCCTTATTGCAATGGAATAAGATGCAAACCAAATTTGGCGTCGACTGTACATAGTATTCAATGCAAATATGTTTACTATTGAAAACTTTACACATATTAATTTGGTTCTGGTATTACGGCAGTCCAATTTTAGTAACGAAGTATACGTTGTGCGAGGTATTGACAGAACGGAATAGTTAAACACAATAAAGAGAGGAAATTGGCGTAAGAGATTTACTATCCAACCGTAACATAACAGTGCCCGCCGGGCGCCGGCGCAATTGTAGGTCACTGTCGTATAAAGTCAGCATCTGGATACTGCATTTGATTGTTTTATGCGTTGTATTAGGTTTTGGCGAAGTGTGTGTTAAATAAAGCTTGTCAGTAATTAAGTTCCAATTGCCGGTGAAATGGACATTTTGGTGTAAAATGCTCAAATATCACCGGCGGTCACATAGGCACAAGTCTCCAGTACGGTGTCTACGATGGAGGTAAGTCGGTATAGTAGGTGCGTTTATTATAATAAATGAGAAATTTACAATTCGCACTATGTTCAAATGTGCCGCACGATTGAACATAGTGGATGGACGGCGGCGGAATTGTACTTTTAATTTCGTACCTCCAATCCTAAAAATGCCGAAAGCGATAGTATTCACATGGGTAGTTGTTCCATATATTTTTTTTAATGTATTCTTTATTCGTAGAATCTAATATAGTTGACTGGCTTACGCCCGCTTCTTTGTCCGCTTTAACTCCGGTATCAACTTCCACCCCTGATGTCATCTTTTTGAGGGACGATTTTGGGGTTAAAAAGTACCTAAGTTAATCCAGGCTATAACTTTTTGTATAACAAAGTTCAGCTTAATCCGTTAAACTGTTTTTTGATTTGATTGAGTAACACACATCCGAACTTACACATCTATAATATTATATACCTATAGTAGGATAATATACATTAACATTACAAATGATTCCCTTACGAAAGCATACGTAAAAGGGCGATTATAAATATTATAAAGGCCTACCCTTTAAACCAATCACAATTAAAATACCTACTAGAATGGCCCAAATATATTTTACAGTATTTTTTCTACTGTAATCTACCTTTTCCTCAAGTATGTGTAATATTAGTTTTCTTATCTGGGCAAGTTAAAACAAAATGAAGGAATAATGCCTCCAGGTCTTCGGGCGATTCGGACGCTGCGAGCACCACTGCGGTGGAGACGACGCTCGAGCGGCTGCGGGGCACGCGGGGCGCGCTCGAGGAGCTCTGGTCCGACCGCGAACGGCGGCTTGAGCTCACGCTGCAGCTGCGGCACTTCGAACGGGACGCGCTGGAGGTTTGTATCCTAATCGTGGACGTCCCCCATGCGTCCTAAGTTTGTCTTCTAGATGGGGGAGGGGGCGGGGCGGCCCGGTAGGTTGCATCCGGCCCTTATAGGTTAGGCTCGCCCGTCCTAGTAACTGAAACAAATCTGGGGGCACGCCAAGACGAGCAAACAAAGAGGCACGGCCGTACCATCCTTTTCTCCAGGCCATTTTCAACATCCTGTAATTATGTGCTGGCTAAAGCTAGAATCTTGAATTTTCAGTAACAAATAGGGCATTACAGACAAATAAAGATTAATAAGAATGCCTGACTTGGCTCTACGAAAAATCTCACAACTTTTTACGGTGGAAGAGTTTCGAGACTAGGCTAATTTTTACATGGAATGTTTTTTATGAGATAATATAATACTTACTAGCTGCCCGCGCGGCTCCGCCGCGTATACAAAGAACCTAGGCGGAGCGACGGGATAAAATATTATAGCACATAATCCCGTAGGTCCATTCTACATATATAACATAGGTACTGAAGAAAGGATTTTTAGAATACGATGGGTATAGTTTCTGAGACTATACATACAAACTTACATTTCACAGACATTACACCTGTTTATTATTAGTATCAGCACAGATCAAAGAATACTGTATCGGGGACCGTTAATGGTTTAAAATAATATTTTACCGGTTATAGTTGCATTTGACTATTTATACCGCTAAATAGTTTAATACTGGTTTATGTTTTCCAGTATTAAGTCATATCGGTTTGACAAATTACAATTTATACCTACCTGTAATCGAAATATAATTATCTGAACCTGAAATAATTTGGATGGTATTCAAGTCAGGTGAATAAAGTTGCCAATGGGAGTCCCCGGTATCCGAAAAGAAATTTTAGTACTTAATGGATGTTCGTTTTCTACATCTTTACTTCAAATTGGAAGCATATCGGTGCCTACGGCATTGTGCTAAGTAAGGTAAATAAAGCCTATATGGGGTCCTCGACAATTGGGAATGGATGAAAATTTTAGAAATGCCTGATAATTTTTTTGGTGATAGGAATAACCTTCCTTAGCACCAGACAAAAGTTTCAGATTTTTTAGCGGCGTCAATTTTTTTTGAAAACGTTTTTTCACTTACGTTTTGGGTCAGTTACGGCACCTTCCTCGATCGGTCTCATATTACAAAAAAATATATTAAATATGTGTGGTAAACTGACACTGGCAATGATATTGACACTTGCAGCAGCTATATTGGTCATTACCAGTGTCAGTTTACCACAAATATTTAAGATAGTTTTTGTAATATGAGACAGATCAAGGAAAGTGTCTATATTTACCGTTCTTGACCCAAAACGTAAATGAGGAAACTGTTTACATTTTTCAAAAATAATTGTCGCAGCTGAAAAATTTGAAACTTTTTTCTGGTGCTAAGGAAGGTAATTCCTATCACCAAAAAAATAATCAGGCATTTCTAAAATTTTCATTTATTCCCCGTTAATGGGTTTAAACCTCATTCTTCTCCCAACATCTCGAATATGGGAAAATAAGTTAGTATATAAACTTTTTGAAATAAATATAAACATGGCAAATAATATTGACAACTCTATGTCACTAAAAAAATTAATCCACAGTTGACACAATACGTCTGTCAGTTTTTGTAAACATTGTAAAAGATCGTTTATTTTCTATTTACTTAATTTTCTTAGTGTTGTATCCATATGTGGCCGACTCAACATTTATAATTTCTTATGCTGAAGAACTTACAACAGGTTTGAGTTCAATTCTTGTTTATTTATTTTACATTGTCATCTCAAGTCAAAACAGGAGTTAGGTACGTCACGTGACGTCACACAGCCAAGGTCACGTGGTCAGCGCACGGTAGATTATCGAACGACATATCATTTATCAAAATCGGACCATAACTGTAGATCTGATGGCATGTACAAAAATCGGGCTCGCGTATTATATATATAGATGGTGGGTTGCACCAAAAAGTCTGCAATCGTAAGCGGTGTTCGTTAAAATCCGAATGTATGAAAAGTTGGTGCAACCCGCCCTTTTTGTTGCATTTTCGACTAGCCTAAATAGTTTACGTTCACCAAAACCTTTACTGTAATTGTAAAAAAGACGAACTCGAAGGCTTCAAGTCCCTAAGGTCAGTAACGGTAACTGTTTTCCAGGTGTCTTCCCGGCTGGAACTGTGGGGCGACGAGTTGCAACGCACGGAGCCCCCGCGGGACCCGCAGCAGGCCGAGCAGGCGCTGGCGGCCCACAACGAGAGCGTCGCGAGGATGCAACACGCGACTTACCAGGTACTCTAATCAATAATCATATATGTGTATACAACCTCCATAAATCGACGCGTGGTTTTGATAAATAATCTAACCTTGTTACTACATACCAACAAAAAATTATAACAAATATTTGCATTACAACTTAAGTTCCACCAGGTCTTCCTCAGGTCATTATCGAAAACGTACTAAACAAGTACACGACAATGCTTTCAGAAAAAAAAGTTGTTTGTAAAATTACAGACTAAAGACCGCTATTGGACAATACGTGGCGGTAATGCTTACCATGGGATGACTAAATTCTTTTCAATATTACTCATTCTTTATTCAATCTAATACGCCTTACGCAAACACACATTTGCGGGTCCGACCCCAGACCTATGTAGTAGGATTATATGAATGAATGCTTCTAGCATTTTATTCCTTAATTGTTTCCTTTCCCCATGCGATATTTATGTTCGACTAATTACAGCAAATCCTGTTATTTTAACTGCACCTACTATTATCTGCCTACCTTACTATAATTTTAAAATGCTTGTCTATTTACCGCCACTAGTTTGTAGTTTCACTTGAGCAATAATGACTAGTTTAATACGTATTTTTAAATACATATTTATTTTTTAGGGTTCCGTACCCAAAGGGTAAAACAGGACCCTATTAATAACACTGCGCTGTCCGTCCGTCTGTCTGTCCGTCTGTCACCAGGCTGTATCTCGTGAACCGTGATAGACTGTTGAAAATTTCACAGATAATGTATTTCTGTTTCCGCTATAACAACAAATACTAAAAACAGAATATAATAAATATTTAAGGGGGCTCCTATGGGAGCACCCTTAAGTAACGGTTTGTAAACGGCGAAAAAATCACGTTGGTTATATAACCAACGTGATTTTTAGTTTCCCTCTCTGTTCTGTATTTTTACCAATATGCAATTTGTGCAAGACGTAAACTAAGGGTGCTCCTAAACTTCACCATTAAAAAAACTCCTACGGTACGAAAATCTTAAACCTAACAAGGTTTTTGTTTTACGCTCGTTTTCTTCATAACAAAATTACGAATACGACACACTTAATATGTGCATTCGACAAAACGTGCAAACACACTCTTTTAGGGGTCTCGTACACGAGTTAAAGATTATTGAATAGGCGTGTAGACTCATGTTAAAATTGATAACATAGTGTTGCTTAATAGATGGTAAACCATCGAATTATTGTTAATGCAATGAACAATTAAAGTTTAGAAAAAATGTGATTGTTATTATTGTCTAAGATTAAATTTGAAGCTACCAATTTATAAAATTTATAAAAACAAACACAACCATGGACCTAAACGCAGTATTTTGCGACTGAAACAGGAATTTATTTGATTTTCCATACAATGATTAGTATAAATAGCAGATTGTGACGTCATACTTTTATGTCAAGTAGTAGTATGAAGCGTTTCGGCTGCCGTCAGCGAGGTCAATCTGGGACTCGGGTATTTATGTAGGTACTTTAATTGTAGTTACTCCCATACAAACATTTGTTTTTCTCTAAAAACAGGTTCGAATGGCACCGTAAAAATTTTTAGGTCGCACCCCTATTGTTGTTCTAGGAATTTCGTGCGTAGTAGTTTTGATTTTATAAATTACGGACCCATATGATCGTCTGTCATGGATTGTCATAATGGGTATAAATGTTTGTTGTGCAGGTGGTCCAGCAAGGGCAAGAGCTAGCGGGGGGCATCGCGGAGGCGGCGGACGCGATGGCGGCGAGCGGTGCGGAGGGCGCGGAGGGCGCGCCGCTGGACGCGCAGGCGCGCGTGCAGCTGTTGCTCGAGTTCCTGCACGACCGGCAGCTCGACCTCGAGGAGCTCGCCGAGGAGCGTCGCGCGCGCTTCGAGCAGTGCGTGCAGCTGGGTCGGTATCCTCCCCTTGCCCTGGCTACTTTTTACAAGCTTTATTATTAACTTGACCAGGGGGGTAGTCACGTAACGTTCCGAACGCGCGTCGGGTAGATCCAACTGTCATTTTTCCATATAAAAATTGACATTTAGATCTACCCGACGCGCTTACAATGCGTTACGTGATCGACCAACAGTTCGCATGTAAATATGTAATAAGTAAATTGTCCGTCAAAATTTGCAATTCATTTTTCAGTCACTTGCCGTTATCCGATTGAGCTGAAATTTTGGGTTTAAGTATAGTTTGGATGACAATTCAATATTATGGTACCATCGAGCTGATCTGATGATGGAGACAGAAGGTGACCATGGGAATTCAGTACTTAACCGACGTAACCCCGTTGAGTTTGGGCTCGTTAGAATCGTCTCAATGAGTAGTTGATGACAGTATACAGAAAACTACAGTCGGCTATTAAAGCTTGTACCAAAAATGAAATTTGGCTTGTACCAAAAAAACACGATTCACACATTTGACAATAGTAAGTGACAATGAATGTCATAGATTAAAAGACAACAAATGATGACTCGAACGCTTTAGCATTCGAGATTGCAAACGTGTTAACCTTTTGAGAGCTAAAGACGGCTGTGGGCGCGGACGAAAACTCGTGCCACTGAAGCGACGGACGGCCACAGGAGCGCTTGAATTTTGCGTTAATTTTATGTAATTAAAAAGCTTTACAAGTAACTCGATCCATTTTTTCATACTTAGTTCATGATACGTACATTAATTTTGACATGACAATATTTATAAATATATATCAGAAGTTTCATTTTATTCATATTTTGTCTGGCTATGATTGACTGAAATATTTTGCCGTGCTCTGTGAGCTAAGAGCGGCCCTCCACGCGTCATAGGGATGTGCCGGCTGCGCGAAAATGTGTGAAAGTTCGATGAGTACTGTACTTAAATAAATAAAACCGGCCAAGTGCGAGTCGGCCTCGCGCACCGAGGGTTCCGTACAAACCTGTAGGTATATAAGGGGAAGTATAACTTTAAAATTATTAAAAATATTTTTATTATATGATATAACTAAAAATTTACGGTTTTCGCATTTTTTCCTTTATCTGTGCTATAAGACGTTTCTTCGTACCAAATTTCAAGATTCTGAGTTCACGGGAAGTACCCTGTCGGTTTTGATTCCCTTGCGAATTTCGAAAATTCTTTAAAGTGCGCACTTAGATTGATGAAACTAAACTACTGCGAACTTATAAAAAACTATTAACTTGCAATAGGACATGCGAAGAAATTGTTGGTAAACACAACTCTAGATCGCTCGGAAGTTAGCAAAGGTTTCTACGCTACCATGTATTATTCAAACTTCGAAAACTAATCTGAATTTATGAATCAAAATCAGCAAAATTTCTTCACAGATGTATAGGGGTCGTTCTTCTTTTCGACCGACAATAGCCTGTCCTTCGTCTTACTACGGCATCTCATTTGAGTAATGATTTTACGGTTTTATAATGTTCGAAAATGAACGTCCATATTATTTTATTAATTAGTATTATTTAATATTTTAGTTTATCTAACTAGCATTTTTTAAACGTATTTTGGCGTAGAAGTCCGTGACAGAGTGGTAAACCAAAATGTAGTCCCCACTGAAAGAGTCCACTTTGTCACATATTTTTTTTTTAAACCAACCGTAAACAAATGTGTATATTGGCCGGAAAGGAAACTTTAATTAGTGTTAATGAAGAAACCAATGCATTTTTTTTAATCGCACTTCAAAATCACAATTTTCGATTAGTTCAAAAACCAAAAAAAAAGGAAAACCTCGGTTCATTGTCGGTAAAAAAGAAGAACGACCCCTATACATCTGTGAAGAAATTTTGCTGATTTTGATTCATAAATTACTTATAGGTATTCTGTAATTGATTCCAATTTGTGTATAAGTAAACTTTCATTAAACATTATATAATAAAACCTATTTTTATACAGATTAAATTGTATTGCGATCCCTACCTACAATATCGATATGAAATATGTACGAGTATGTAGAACAATAAGTGCAGTTTGATTTATAATTAATTACCATCTTCAATCAGTAATCAGAAAAATGTATTTGCATGCATTGTTATGTGTTATAGAGCAAATAAATAATTGATTATGAGTCTTGACCATATCAGTGCCTTGCTCTTTTCCACACTTTCATGCCGAAAAATTCGAAACAATTATGAAAACCGAACGGTGTGGGCAAGAATAATCGCAGAACTGGTATGCATAAATAAGCATGAAGACAAGTTGAGAACCTTTTGTTTTATTGATGTCGGTTAAAACTAAATTTTATTTAATTGGGCTAAAAATATGTAAAACTACAATTTATACACATGCTTACTTACGTATTTGTTTTACGCTCAAGTAACTTTAGGTCGTGTACATATGTTTAGCACCATTTTAAACATTTTAATATAAATAGGTACGTAGGACATCGATAGTCCATCAATACTATAAATGAGTCGCTTAAATTCAAACTCAGGTAAATCCATCTGTCAGATCATGCGATTTTGGTGTTATGAAAAGGTAATAGGGTAGATATTTGCAGAGAGGGTCGAATGGATTTATCTGAGTCTGAAGTTAAGCGACACAAATGTAACAATGCAATGTACAATTTCCTGAAATATAAACAATCGAGGAAAACTATTTCTTAGATATATTACATTTTAAATATATCATTTCCTGGTCGTCGTTGCATAATAGCGGTAGACATTGTGTCTCTTTAACACTACAACGTCTATATCCTAACATTTTCTGCCACAGGCCAGTTCCAAAAGGATGCCACTCAGGTGGTGAGCTGGATCCGCAACGGCGAGGCAATGTTGGCCGCCTCGTTTTCCATCCCCGGGACGCTGGTCGAGGCGGAGCAGCTCAAGCGGGAGCACGACCAGTTCCAGGTGGCCGTGGAGAAGACGCACGCCAGCGCCGTGCAGGTCAAGTACAGGGCTGATGCTTTGCGCGCCGCCAACCATTATGATCCACATACCATCAGGTAATTGACTTCTATGTACCCACGTTCAACTAAACTGAAACATACTCAGTGACAATAAGGGCTATTCTCAGTTGGCAGCAATAGCCCTCAATAAGGCATTTTTTTAATTTGTTCATGTCTCAATTTATTTGAACGTATGTGCATCAAAAGTAACTGCTGCTAAAGTATGGACTTGTTTTTGAAGTTAGAGAAGTTGACAAATGTTTGTTTGTTTTTAGAGAGATATCCGAAGAAGTAACGGAGCGCTGGCAGCGTCTGGTCACGTGCGCAGAGGAAAGGCACAAACTTGTCACAGCATCGCTCAATTTTTATAAAACCGCTGAACAAGTCTGCTCGGTATTGGACTCGCTGGAACGAGAATATCGTAGAGATGAAGACTGGTGTGGCTCCGCCGCTGCTCCCTCCACCGATGAACTCACCCAGTCGCAGGCTGTTGATAAAGCGGCACAGGTCAGTATTTAAGCTTGCAAGCTACACCTAACCACTTTTGCCATAATGTTTCGTTAGGATGCCAATTTATATATATTTTGAAATAGCCTTCGTTTCAGGATTGTTATGAAAATAAACATAACCTAAGAAATTTGATGTATACTGGTGATACATAGCAAGTAAACTGTTAAAAATGAAAAAGGCAATAAGTCTAAGGAAACACTCGAGACTGTTTTAGGTTAATTGAGAGAATCTCTCAAAAGCTAATTTGATCTCTTCAACTAAACCAAGACTCAACAGGTTTATGTTCTTCTGGGATATTTGGTTTAGCGCTTACATAGACGAAGATTATTTATTAATAAGGGCATAATAAATTTTATTCCTTCAATAAGATTGTGGTGATTTTTATTAATGACAACAACACATACTCTGTTATGAACGACTCTCCTCTTACATTGAAATGGTGCACATTGATTGAATCGTAGGTGGCAGCTCTAATAGTGAAGCACGGCGAGCAGAAAGAGGCGTTCCTGAAAGCGTGCACCCTCGCGCGGCGGACCGCCGAGACGTTCCTGAAGTACGCGGCGCGCTCCGCGCAGGTGCACGGCCAGACCGCTGCCGCCAGCAAGGCGCATCACGAGCAGACGAGGGCGATACTGGACACTCTGCTATCACAAGAGAATAAGGTCGGTTACATCTACCAATGTTTGCACGTCCAAATTACAATATTCAGATTCATTTATTTCGGCGGCCTGCAATGTTTTTTATTTTATAATTTTGATCTGACCTGAAACTATACATTTTACCTTCCAATATGTAGCGACTAATGTACACTTTGCGGGCCATTTTTGAGAAAAATACTTTTTCATCACACTTGCTCGTCAATGGCGTTATTACTTGCGAGCGTACAGAGCAGTTATAGCCGTTTTACCTCCCACGGGCAGTTAAGTTTAGTTTTAAAATAATAGAACCCTCTGATTGGCTTAAGCAAATCTGGTTGCTCTGTGATTGGTTGAAAAAAAAATCTAGTTGGTCAAGCCGGCCCCGCCCCGCAAGAATACTGCTCTGTGATTGGTTGAAATATTGAACTCCACTAGCACTGATCTGGAAGTGAAGTTGTCAATTTTTGATTGGTGCGGCTGTATGAAACTTAGATTTTTCGGTCTTTTGTAGTTATTAATTTCCTCGCAAATGTGATGAAAAACATTGTGTATAACACGGGCGTAAGAATATTGCACTTACGCCCCTCGTTAAACAATGTACTATTTCTACGATTAATTTTAGATACATATATTTTTTTAGACTTTTCAGGTAGAAAGTTTGCTACTCACGCAATTTCTTCAGAAGTGTGCAGTGCAGTAACTTTCTTGGTTTTAAACTGTTTAATTTCATTTTCGTAAGAATATTGCACTTACGCCCCTCGTTAAACAATGTACTATTTCTACGATTAATTTTAGATACATATATTTTTTTAGACTTTTCAGGTAGAAAGTTTGCTACTCACGCAATTTCTTCAGAAGTGTGCAGTGCAGTAACTTTCTTGGTTTTAAACTGTTTAATTTCATTTTCGTTTGACCATAAACAATAAAGAGCAAAAAAAACAACACCATGAAAATCGCGCGGTTCGCGGGTGGTTTTCTTTTGATGAATGTGATTTTTCCTTAGTCGTCTCGATTTAGTATGGCGCCATCAGGATTTTTCGCAGCGGAAAATAATGGGTTTTATATGGATTATTATACTCCTAGGTTGGGAAGAGATTTAACTTTTTTAATGTTGGCGGATTTAAATTAGGCACTTCGTGTGTTCGTTTTTCAAATAGAATGCGACGCTTCTGAGCATGTTTGAGAAATAGTACATTACTGCAAAGACCGGGAAATAGCAATTCGTGGATGAGTTGATTTTGTCGGATGAAGCGAAGCTGAATCCGACAATATAGACGAATCCACGAATTGCCATTCCCGCCGAGGCAGACATAGTGCTTTTCTCCATAAATGCGAGGAAATCAAATAATATTTTCAATAATTTTAAAACAGCGAGCAGTATGTAACCTATCATGTTCCCGCCCAACTTGTTTTTTTAAAGTATGTACACGGCACGACTCATGGTGCCAGTTTCAATTGACTCACATAAAAATAATTAAAACATTAGAATCGATTACCATTTCATGTTTTCATCATCATCATCATATCAGCCCAAAGACGTCCTATGCTGAACATAGGCCTCCCCCAAAGAGTGCCACAATGACCGGTCCTGCGCCACCCTCATCCAGCGGACTCCAGCGACCTTTACCAGGTCATCAGTCCACCTTGTGGGGGGCCTACCCACGCTGCGCCTTCCGGTACGTGGTCGCCACTCAAGAACCTTTCCGCCCCAACGGCCATCGGTTCTACGTGCAATGTGCCCCGCCCACTGCCACTTAAGTTTAGCGATTCGGAGGGCTATATCGGTTACCTTGGTTCTGCTGCGGATAGCCTCATTTCTGATGCGATCACGCAGAGATACTCCCAGCATAGCCCTCTCCATTGCCCTTTGGGTGACTTTGAGCCTTCTTATGAGGCCCATAGTAAGCGACCACGTTTCCGTGCCATATGTCATCACTGGCAACACACACTGGTCAAAGACTCTCGTCTTGAGACACTGTCATGTTTTATGCAATCAAAATTATTAAAGATTAAACGGGATTGAAATCTAAACGCATTTTAGTTCGTTTTGAATATTATTTCAAAAATATTTTAATTTCTTCAGTTAATACTATTTGAGACATTTTTTAAAACGTCACTTCGATCTCTTGCAAAAGTAATCGTTTTGTCTATGACAATAAAAAAATATAAAACTTCTAACCAGTCTAACTATAGCAAGTTGTTATGATAAATTGCTAGGCCTTCAAACTTACGAGCATTTGGCTGTTTGTAGTGATTTGTCTTGGTCAAAACATATGATTAAAAGGTAAAAAAGTATACAGTAAAGGAATTTCATACATTTTCCGGGCCGCTAAAATTGTAAAATAATGACTTTTATCTTTTTAAATTTGCGCTTGTCAGTAACGAGGAACTTCACGTACTATTTTTGCTACAGTAAGGCGCACATTTCCGAGCATATTGGAGAAAAATATATTTTCTCAAACATGCAATGAAATAATGACGTTCCTTATAATAGGCAGCGAAGTATCACGTTTTAGGTGCGGAGAGACGAGAGAGCCTGCAAGATGGTATTTTTTATTTTCATTCCACATTTATTTGTGACACAGCATCACGGCGTTCAGCCTTAAAAAAACTAAGTATTATTTAATTTTTGGTTCGTTATGACATTCTGCCACTACAATTATAAAAAAAACCCATAAACGATGTTTGCTATATTTTGAAGTTTTATTTATATAAAATCGACATGAACATAACAAATAACACATTATTAACAAATTCCACTAATTTTTAATTTAACTACACTAATACACATTTAAAATATTTCCTCTAAATATTAGCGGTAAAAATGTCTACTCAAATGCGCAGGTATTTTTTTTATCATATTGGAAGCAAATTATAAAAAAAAATCATTCTGTAATACTATTTTATTGGATTTACTGGCGTTGTTGATTTTGTTATTTAATATGAGCTTCGACGAAGAAATAGTATCCAATAAATGTGTTAGTTATATTTTTGCCTAGTTTACGTTTAGCTCCTCTAGAAATTAAAGTTTGATACTTGGTGTATTTGTTAATTTAACGAACGTGAAGTGCCTAATTTTGTATAAAATGCCATTATGGATCTCTCGTTTCGCCGCGCCCAAAGCGTGATACGTGTTTGAGAAAACCTTAACCCGCTCTGCATCTACACACAATATGAGTTAAAACGATAACATGGAGTCTGGATATAGTCGTTTCTCATATCAGACTAATGACTAAACTTACATTCCGTGAGTTCTTAGAACAGTCTTCATGTAAGGGTGAAAGTACTTATTTTGGCATAATAAGAAGATATATAACAGTAAACAACAGAGAAATCCTAAAATTCTAAGTGCTCACGGAATGCAATTTGGCTGATACTGGAAACATTGTTTTGAGGATGATTTGATGATACTTCATTCTGGCAGGTAGAAGACATCGTCGAATCATATTTTCTTTTAGATTTTACATAATTTACTGGATTTTCATAAAGCTTAGTGGTTAGGCTAAAACTATTCTAGTGCCATTGAGATGTTATAAAATGTCACTACAGACGGTCTCTCTGCGGGATGAAAAATAACGAAAATTTGTAGGTCTTAGTCATAAATAGGTACAGGTACAAAATTTCTCCCAAAACCCCAATTTGCCTCAAGAAAAATTCCAGTATGTGTCAAAATTTGCACTTCCTGAACCGTGGACCATAAATCTATCGGAACTCAGGAAGTAATTACGCGTAAATTACGTATTAGATAATTTCTACGTATTGTGTATCAAGACAAAGTAAAAATATAAACATCGTTACTGAGATTGTATCAGCTACATTGTTGTGAATGGTGCACATATTTGTTTACAAATGTAAATATTATTCTGAGTATGAAAATATTTAGAGCTCAACGTAACCGTTGTCCAAGGTTTCCGCTGGCAGTCCACGTTAGCTATTGTCATTGTCAGTGCCGTCGACGAGCCAGCGCAGAAACAATACGGCTTTTGTTCAGCGTCGGCGATGGTATCAGGACGGCCGTTACAGTGCTTGCGCATGTACCCCGAGGCGCGATATCGCCCGAACAAGGCTCATGTGTATTCGGGAGTTCCGTGCGATGTGATGCTCAGGACTTACTTAATGATGCTTATTCAACCGGTAATAAACAGTGATCGTTTTTGTTTACATATGAAAATAAGGTAATGCGTGTGTAATTAAACGTGAGGATGACATGCAGGTATTAGAGCACTGGACGGTCCGCAAGAAGAGGCTCGAGCAGTGTCAGCAGTTCGCGCTTTTCGAGCGGTCGGCGCGCGCGGCTGTTGAATGGATCCGCGAGACGCAGGAGCGCTGCGGCGCGGCGGCGGCGGCGGCGGCGGCCGGCGTGGCGCGCGAGTCGCGCGAGCGGGTGCGCCTGCTGGCGCAGCTCGCCGACGGGCTCGTCGAGAAGGGCCACCCGCACGCCGTGCAGATCAAAGAGTGGGTGGCCGCTGTCGATGCCAGGTATTGCTATATATGCCAACTAGCTGTATTACATTTTAACATTGACATGTTGACGTTGAAATGTGTTAAAGACGTTGCTGTTAACCTCTTGAAAAGGGTTCTTTTTTACCCGACTGCGCGACGCAAAGGAGGGTATTACCCGACTGATATTGTGCTGTACCGTTGATATTGTGCTGGGGTGTTACTGTGCATAAGCTACAAGGAACGACTTTAGACCGAGCTGTGGTAGATTTAAGTTCACGCATTTTCGCAAAAGGTCAAGCATATGTAGCTTTGAGCCACGTTAGGTCTCTAAATGGATTAATTATCAGTAGTTTAGACCACCGCAAGCTACTTAATAATCCTCACATTACCCGACTGCGCGACGCAAAGGAGGGTAATGTGTTTATCAGCCTATATATGTATGTATGTATGTATGTTTGTTCCTATGTGGCACTCCAGAGACCAAACGCGTGGACCGATTTTGATGATTCTTACGTCAATCGAACCGTCTTACTCTTGCGAGTGTCACTAAAGACATGACGGTAATCAAAATTCAAAATGGCGACAACCAGACGCCAAAATTGAAAAAAAAAACAAAAAAGTTAACGAAATATGTCGAGTGGGGTATCACTGAATAGGTATTTAAAAATCAGTTATAGGTTTCTTTTACAGTTTTTCATTTAGAGTGACCATTTAAAATCTATAACGTTCTAAAGTTATAGTAATTCTGTTCAGTATTAATACTGCACTGCGCGACGCAAAGGAGTTGCCGTTGATATTGTGCTGGGGTGTTACTGTGCATAAGCTACAAGGAACGACTTTAGACCGAGCTGTGGTAGATTTAAGTTCACGCATTTTCGCAAAAGGTCAAGCATATGTAGCTTTGAGCCACGTTAGGTCTCTAAATGGATTAATTATCAGTAGTTTAGACCACCGCAAGCTACTTAATAATCCTCACATTACCCGACTGCGCGACGCAAAGGAGGGTAATGTGTTTATCAGCCTATATATGTATGTATGTATGTATGTTTGTTCCTATGTGGCACTCCAGAGACCAAACGCGTGGACCGATTTTGATGATTCTTACGTCAATCGAACCGTCTTACTCTTGCGAGTGTCACTAAAGACATGACGGTAATCAAAATTCAAAATGGCGACAACCAGACGCCAAAATTGAAAAAAAAAAACAAAAAAGTTAACGAAATATGTCGAGTGGGGTATCACTGAATAGGTATTTAAAAATCAGTTATAGGTTTCTTTTACAGTTTTTCATTTAGAGTGACCATTTAAAATCTATAACGTTCTAAAGTTATAGTAATTCTGTTCAGTATTAATACTGCACTGCGCGACGCAAAGGAGTTGCCGTTGATATTGTGCTGGGGTGTTACTGTGCATAAGCTACAAGGAACGACTTTAGACCGAGCTGTGGTAGATTTAAGTTCACGCATTTTCGCAAAAGGTCAAGCATATGTAGCTTTGAGCCACGTTAGGTCTCTAAATGGATTAATTATCAGTAGTTTAGACCACCGCAAGCTACTTAATAATCCTCACGATATTAACTCCCTCAATGAAATGACAAGATTGCGAAATTTGCCGTCTTTTAATACTAACTAAAAAGTGTTAAATAAAAAAAGGTAATTTAGAAAATAAAAAAACCCGACTGCTAAAAAGCAATCTTTAGAAAAAAAAACTGAAAAGAAAAAAACAAGTTCAGTAGTCGAGAACATTGAATCAGTTTCATGATTAACATTTCGTATGTCAATTTGGACCTTGGAGTTTAAAAATAATGTCCAAATCGCTTGTGACGGATCCGGAACGAGGCATACGAATCGTTATGACACAGATAAAACAAACTATACATTCCTATACGAAACAGCAACTTCAAGGGTTCTTTTTATAACTATTATTTGTGGTAATTAGCCACGTGGCTATAGAATGAATTTACGAACCCATGAAATGAAACGATGCCACAAATTTCTTGCTAAGTGGCTAACGGAAAAGAACATACTTGACTATCAAGGATTCCGTTTGTGGTGTATTTCATTTTGGGTAAAACTAATATTTCAGTTTTTAGCATTAACGACTCCTATTTATATTTAATAATACATAAATATGAATAACTTGTTATAGATATGCCGAGTTTAGCGGAAGTATGGAGGGCGGTGAAAGCGAAGCGGAGAGCGACTCCGGCGTGGCCGCGTCTTTGGCGTCTTCGCAGTCGGCGGACAGCGAGGCGCGCGTCGCTCCGCCGCCCGCCGCCGGCGATGACAAGAGGCGCAGCGCCCGCCGGAAAGAGTACGTCTACCTCAGAGCTTCCAATTCCGGGATTTATTAGTTCTACAATACCGGGTATTGTAGTACAAAAAATCCCGGATCCCATTGGAAGCCCTAGTTTACCTTTACCTCGCATAATATTCATCATTTGGTAGCCGTTGCACTAAGATGCGATTTCTTTAATAGTACGAGTACATTAATACAATGGCAGGGAAGGAAGGGATTGCCTGCCAAGTGTGATATAGACGGATAGTAATACGAGGCAGGCAATCCCTAGTCCCGGGCTAGGTATGTATGTATGTTCTTTTCAAAAAAATGCTCAGAAATTAGAAAATTAAGAAAAAGACAAGTAAAATTCTCAAATTCAGTAACAAACCTGCTGGTGATCCGGCGTCACTGCACACGGCGCGGGCGGGCAGCAGACGCGCCGGCAATGTACAAACACGCCGGCAATATCCTATACAAATCCCATTACCGACCTGCAAATTCGTGACACCCGTAACGCTGTGCTTCGCATTGTATTTAAACTTAAGGTCTTAACATTTCTGAGCATGTTTGAGAATAAAGTTATTTCAAGCCACTGCCTTTACCTTATACTTTTGTATTACTAGATGGTTATAAGCGAGGTCTCAGGCCGCGGTCTGGACGCCAGCGGTCAGCGGGGCGATGAGCGGGCGTTCATATATTCGAGCGAATTCTATTTATGAACGTCCGCTAGCCGCTCTGCTGCCTGCTGGCGTCCTGACCGCGGCCTCAATCCTATCTTTTTTATGTGCCGCTCAGTTCTAATGTTATCTGGCTCGCATACTATATACCAGAGCCCGGATTTTTTACGTAAAAACACTATCGTAATCTAGCCAGTGATAGAAACATTATTTTATCGATATCGAGTATTATTAGGTATACATGTATAAAAATAACATGCCGATATATTTTTACATCATGCATGACAATTTACAGTGTGCAATGCAAAACAACCTTTTTATATTTTTAATAAAAAACTAGAAGTGTATTTTTCTTCCAAAAACGCGATAAGGTATTTGAGCCAATTAAAAAGTCGCGATAATGACTATACCACCTCATTGAAAATAATAGACAATACAGTCAATAATAGACACTTATTACTCCATAAGACTTTAAATGTCATTTCATTACGTATAAGGGTATTTTTCAAAAAAAGTGTACATGAACTTTATTTTTCAGAATTCGATTTTTTTGGGTTTATCTTACTCAGAATCGTTGATACTATCGATCCTTATACAAGAAAAAAATTGTCCCAGATTTTACTATGTAAGTTTTTTCTTCCAGTGCGTCATGACATGACCATATAAATAAAAAAAGACTGCATCCAAAAATGTGACGATCTGGAATGGAATATTTTGGACACTTTTTTTCTTGTATGAGGATCGATAGTGTCAACGATTCTGAAAAAAAAGTTGATGTACACTTTTTTTGAAAAATGCTCATAAAACATAAATTGCGTATAGATATTATTTATTTCTTATAACGCTTTGAAACCGACGTGATTGCTATGACGTAATTTTTTTATTAAATATTTATTTTATTTGGTGACTCTTTTCTTCTACTACACAATTATCGATATCGATAAAATCATGTTTCTACCCCTGGCTAGATTACGATAGTGTTTTGTTTTGCCGTGAAAAATCCGGGCTCTGCATATACATATACACAAGGTGCTTCATGGCGCTTCACGAAATGAAACTGTAAATATTTTTTTGGCAGGTTTATCATGGCAGAACTGCTCCAGACCGAACGTGCCTACGTCAAAGATTTGGAAACCTGTATAACTTGCTACCTGCGAGAAATGAGAACAGATCCCACTTCTGTGCCACACGCTTTGCAAGGAAAGGTAAACATCAACATGTTATATTGTAATAGTACATTGTGCCACGAGGTCGGTAAGTAGTTTTTACGAACGAGAGTCTATTAGGAGCCACATGCTGAAGACGGAGGGCATTGATGGCTCGAGTTTGTAAACAATCTTACCATCCATGTCACACGCAATGTTTTTCATCACATTTGCGAGAAATTAAATGCATTTGATCCAAAAATCACAATGAAAATACAAAATGTCAATCGTCCATTTTTGAATTAAGACTTCGTACACCAAACTATATTCACATACTTTTTTTCTATGGAGCTCAACTCAACTGAAAAATAGTAGATTGTTAACCAAGGGCTGAAAGGCACCCATTTCTGACGAGATATTTTGGTGCTTGAACGAAGTGAGAGCGCCAATGGTTCGAGTCAGAAATGGGTGACTTTCACCCGAGTTAAACACTCTACTTTTCATATCGAATACGAGGAAAGCAAAAACAAACAGAAAATTTTACAATGCGTTTTGTATTTATTATTAGTATTCGTTGAAGAGTGGCTGTATGCGTTTCTGCCTTAGCTCACATGCACAACCCTAAGTTAAAAAAACGTTTGTGGGTGTATTCCATTTGTCACCACCTCATAGAACCTAGTGAATATTTTAGCTAAAATTAAAGTAAAGAATTTACAACATAACCTTATTTTATGTTTAATAAAATAAATTCCATGAACTAGTAAGAATAAAATTATTTTTCATTTCTCATACTCTGAAAGTGGGTCCTTGTTCATCTAAGTGGTGTGCTGAAAGTGTCATATTTCTGCTCTAGAGCAGAAAAGTATTAAAAAAAATGTACGGTTAATCGAAGTAATATTGGGCAACGGCCTTAACCTATACAGGCATAGTACGATTCATTTTTAATTTATTACATTTTTATAGACGAGAATATTTGATAATTGTTTTTGATATTTAATACAAATAATGTTTAAAAATTATTTATGACTCGCTTTCAAGTGTAAGAGTTATGTAAATAATGGCTTAACCCTTAAATGCATAATGATGTATATATGCATCGTATATTTGATGGTCCGTGGCACAATATGCAGCTATCCACTTCAGCTATCCGTCAATCTATACAACATGACACATCTATTTCAATTTATTAAAAAGTTATACAAAAAATCATGCATTTAAGGGTTAATAAAATTTGGCTTCTAAGAAGTTCTTTGAGCTATTAGTGTATTATTTGCCAATACGAATAAGACGTATGTAATCTGATCGACCATCCGTGTCAATGGAGGGCGGCTGAGATACTAATTCTATCTCTTTCTTACGATAGTTTTATTGTTAAACATATATATGAGTTTGTACTTTCAGCTTTTCTACTACTGACATGGTTGGTGGACGACTATGCACGTTATGAATTCACACAAAATTAAACTGTAAAAATAAATGGGTAGATTCTTATAAAGTTATTAACATAAAATAGATTAATTATTCAGCAATGTATACAATATGTCTAAAACATGATTATTTTAGAATTGTACAAAAACTTTCAATAATTATTATGACTTGGCGCCAATTCTGACGTAAAAATTTAAAAAAGTTAGGCTGAAGCTAGCTTTAGCGAGAAATTGTATTGCAAGGCGTTTGGAGAGTTATTAAAAACCTTTATAATATCAAAAGAAGTGTTTAATTACAGATTTCTATACAAGACAAAAGGAAAAGCTTTGATAAAAAAGTAAAAATGTTGTTCAAGACACATATTAAACTACCCGGATTTCGAGAAAAAAAAATAGCTGACACTATGGTGCGTTGGGTGTAAATAACTAAACTGGCGGGAAACCTAAAATAAAAAAGTGCAAATCTTTCTTTGGAAGTTTTATTAGCTGTGTTAAATTTAGAAATTAATTTTAATAAGATGAGTTCTAGTTCTGAAATGGATTTAACACCCGATTATATAAAAGAAGAGGCTCAAGCGGTCGTGGAGAACCTTTTACCGACTCATAAAGTGGCGGGGCGAAAAGCGAGTGAAATCCTTATCGGAAAATGTGTTCCTTACTTATTTCAACGAATTATCAAAGAAACTTCAGTATTTTGTTTTATTTCCTCATATTCGAAATGAAAAGTAGAGTGTTTAACTCGGGTGAAAGCACCCATTTCTGCCTCGAACTATTGGCGCTCTCACTTCGTTCGAGCGCCAAAATATCTCGTCAGGAATGGGTTTCTTCAGCCCTCGGTGAACAATCTACTATTCCTTTGTCAGTGGCGGGGTAATTATTGATATTTATTGGAATACACTACTTTTCTGCACAAGAGCAGGAACGTATCACTTACTGCGCACTTTTTAGAACAACAACGACCCACTTTAAGAGCATGAGATATGAAAACTATATTTCACAACTGTTTAGACAACTAAAATAAATTCGACCGATCACGTGGTGCCTTTACTGAACTATAATAAATTTGACCAATAGCACGTCGCCTTGGCTACAGTAGAAAAGGCATCAACGACGACAATGTTTAGATGTTTGTTACTCGATCACGCTTAAACGACTCGACCGATTTAGATGAAATTTTGCACAAAGATAGTTTATAGCCTGGACTAAAATATAGGATAGTTTTTATCCCGGGTCCACGCAGACGAAGTCGCGGGCGGAAGCTAGTTTTCAATAAATACCAAGTTTGTATAATTATTTCAGTTGACTCGTAGAACAAGTATTGTATACAATAGTTACGAGTACACAATTAGCTCTTACATTCTCGTAAAAACACGGTACTCGACATTAAGAGCACTCATTGTGTAACTATTGTATAAAATACTATTCTATGGCTAAGGGTGGGTTGAATCCGCATCAAAATCGGTCCATTCGGTTAGGAGCTACGATTCCACAGACAGACACTCAGACCCGTCAAACTTATAACACCCCTCTTTTTGCGTCGAGGGTTAAAAATGAATGTCATCTTTCATCTAACTGTACACATTATAACCATTTTGACATGGATGCAGATATTCTCTTCGCTGGTTCTATTCCTTTACGCCAGCTTTCTTTTCGCTTTTTAAGTCGTCCAGAGAATTTCGATACAGTGCCTAAATGCCCGTCTTACTTGCAGGCTTAGCATAATTAGTTTTACAATCGAAAGTCACGCATAATACTCAATCGAATTGTTAGTTTTGTCAATACCAGTCCAGGAATGTGAATACATGAAACACATACGTATTTGCATTACTTTGCAGGAGGAAATAATCTTCGGTAACATTGAGGAGATCCACCGTTTCCACGAGCGAGTGTTTCTACGAGAGCTGGACAAGTACGAGACGATGCCGGAGGACGTGGGCCACTGCTTCGTGACGTGGGCGCGCGAGTTCGACATGTACGTGTCGTACTGCCGCAACAAGCCCGACAGCAACGCCGCCGTTGTGCAGCACGCCGGAGATTACTTTGAGAGGTACGTATACTGGGTGTTTGACTCGCACATTGCACAAGTTTTCGCACCAACTCGTCAGTCCTTGTTCTACGCGAGCATGCATATTGTGTTAAATTATTTAAACGTATAAGTAAAAATAGGTCAATCGTCGAATCCGACTCGGCTGGGCAGCGTTCGGGAAGCTCCGGCACATCTTTTCGTCCAATATCCCGCAGTGTCTGAAGACGAGAGTCTTTGACCAGTGTGTGTTGCCAGTGATGACATATGGCACTGAAACTTGGTCGCTTACTATGGGCCTCATAAGAAGGCTCAAAGTCACCCAAAGGGCAATGGAGAGGGCTATGTTAGGAGTTTCTCTGCGTGATCGCATCAGAAATGAGGCTATCCGCAGCAGAACCAAGGTAACCGATATAGCCCTCCGAATTGCTAAACTTAGTGGCAGTGGGCGGGGCACATTGCACGTAGAACCGATGGCCGTTGGGGCGGAAAGGTTCTCGAGTGGCGACCACGTACCGGAAGGCGCGGCGTGGGTATGCCCCACACAAGGTGGACTGATGACCTGATAAAGGTCGCGGGAGTCCGCTGGATGCGGGTGGCGCAGGACCGGTCAATTTGGAACTCTCTGGGGGAGGTCTATTTCCAGCAGTGGACGTCTTTCGGCTGATATGATGATGATAATGATGATAAGTAAAAAGTTGATACCTCCGGAATCGATCCAGACTTCTTCGGATTTGTAAACGCCTTCTTGCGCTTGAGTCCTTTATGTATGCGATTTCGATGAATGTTAATATACGAACGTATTCAGTGTGTCCACTATACTCATACTTTATTGATAATAAAAATTTAGAATAAGCTTAATAAGCTTATAATTGCACGACCTTGTAAATCGTATCTTTGCGTAGGACTCAGATTCCAATGTGCGACTGGACTAATTGGGATAGCCATATTTTTTGCAAACTAAATAATATTTTTATTTTTTGCGTCCAGGGTGCAACGGAAGAAAAAATTAGAACATCCATTAGCTGCGTATTTAATAAAACCCGTGCAAAGGATTACAAAATATCAACTGTTACTAAAAGATCTACAAGCATGTTGCGCAGAAGGCCAAGGAGAAATAAAGGTAAACACTATAATTAGATTTATTTCAAACAAGTCCCTCGTCGTACTTGTCGCGGAGTTCAATTTCAACTCTGAAGGTACTGGACCAAACCTCAGTCGGTTTCTACAAATATCCCAAGCAACACGCCTATTCTCATTATGAACCATTCACCTTGTTTCCACATTGTGTTTGTGCTTACTGACTCGTAATCACTCTTACTTTACATGGAACATCAAATAATTGATTAATCGTAACATATATTTTACAAAAAAGGGCTGTTAGAGCAATTTATAACCTCGGGTCTCGTGAGTCATTAAGAGAATTTTTCAAGGAAACAGATATTCTAACACTGCCGTCGCTATACGTATTTGAAATAATTATGTATGTTAGGAAGACTTTATACAACTACCCAACAAACACCGATAGGCCCAAGGTTACCAGAAGCGCAGGGAAGCTCAGAACAACTTTTTACAGGCTAGTAACTAAAAGCGAAAAAGTCGTTCTTGGGAAATTGTACACAATAAAATTCCAAAACACATTACCGAACTTACTGACTCTAAATTCAAATCTGTCGTAAAACGGACACTTGTTTCAAAAGCATATTATAAGATAAACGACTACATCATGGATAGGGATATTTGGCAGCGATAAAAACCTGCACTAGAAATCTGTCGTAAAATAAATAGGCTTTCTACTGTAGCAATGTAATTTTAAAAATTTATAATGCTCTGATACTGAAATTATATATTGTATACTGTTTTGAAAAAATGACACCTCGCCGAGTTTTTTACGCCGGTTCTTCTCGAGGCAGAGGTTTACTTTCCGAACCGGTGGTAGTTTATCGACATTCATAGGTGCATGTAATATGCCTAAATTGAAGAATAAATCACTGACATCTGTTACGACAAATCAATTTTGCCAGCACACTCATATGCCTTACAAGACAATGCAGCTTGTGTAAGACAAAGAATGTCTCAGTTTCGACGACCGCTTTAGCCTAGTTGGTAGTGACGCTGCCTACGAAGCTAGAGGTCCTGGGTTCGTATCCCGGTAAGGGCATTTATTCGTGTGATGAGCACGAATATCTGTTCCTGAGTCATGGATGTTTTCTATGTATTTCAGTAATATGTTTATCGTCGTCTAGTACCCATAGTACACGCTTTGCTTAGTTTGGGACTAGGTCGATTTGTGTAAGATTGTCCACAAATATTATTATATTATTATTATAGATCGCAAGTATTTGACGCTCGAGCCACAGGCAAGGGCGATAAATATGCGATCTGAGGCTTTCTTTATTGCTTCCCGTGGTGAGTACAAAATTTTAAGTCTCCATGGCCAGGAAGTGGGATTTTCCGTGCGTTAATTCCTACTTTGTGACCGGGTATAACGTTTAAATTGTTTCTCCAATATGCTCGGAAATGTGCGCCTTAGAAAAATAATATAATATGTAGCAAAAATAGTACGTGAAGTTCCTCGTTACTGACAAGCGTAAATTTAAAAAGTTGAAAGTCATTATTGTACAGCTTTAGCGGCCAGGAAAATGTATGAAATTCGTTTACTGTACACTTTTTTACCTTTTAATCATATTAGGCCCAAGACAAATCACTACAAACAGCCAAATGGTCGTAAGTTTAAAGGCCTAGCAATTTGTCATAACAACTTGCTATAGTTAGACTGGTTAGTAATGTATGGCTGTCTCTTTCCAACTATTGCAAGTTGGTGTGACAAATTGCACCCGTTTGAAGTGTGCTCAAAGTTTTCCCAGGTTTTTTTAAATTGTCATAGACAAAACGATTACTTTTGCAAGAGATCGAAGTGACGTTTTAAAAAATGTCTCAAATAGCATTAACTTAACAAATTAAAATATTTTCGAAATAATATTCAAAACGAACTAAAATGCGTTCAGATTTCAATCCCGTTTAATCTCTAATAATTTTAATTGCATAAAACATTAAATTGTAATCGATTCTAATGTTTTTAATTTTTTATGTGAGTCAATTGAAACTGGCACCATTCCATGAGTCATGCCGTGTACATACTTTAAAAAAATAAGTTGGGCGGGAACTTGATTAATAGGTTATTGAATTGACATACTCGCTGTTTTAAAATTATTGAAAATATTACTTGATTTCCTCGCATTTATGGAGAAAAGCACTATATCTGCCTCGGCGGGAATGGCAATTCGTGGATTCGTCTCTATTGTCGGATTCAGCTTCGCTTCATCCGACAAAATCAAATAATCCACGTATTGCTATTTCCTGGCCTCTGCAGTAATGTACTATTTCATCACACTTGCTCGTAAATCTTGTTATTCCATGCCTGTATACAGAAGGACAATGGCCTAAATTGTTCCCATGGGAGTTATGGTGAGTTTGTAATCCATAGGGAGTAATGATCTTATGTGTGATCTGATTGGTTGAAAAAAATCTAGTTGGCCTCGAGCCGCAAGAATACTGCTCTGTGATTGTTTGAAATATTGAAGCTGCGCGCTCCATTAGCACTGATCTGGAAGTGAAGTTGTCTATTTCGACAATTTTTGATTGGTGCGGTTGTATGAAACTTAGATTTTTCTGTCCTTTGTAGTTATTTATTTCCTCGCAAATGGGATGAAAAACATTGTGTATAACATGGGCGTAAGAATATTGCAAACTCCACTTACGCCCCTCGTTAAACATATTGTCTCTTACGTTTTTCGTAGTCGAAATTATTATTTCACGCCAGATGGGTTCAACACCAACTTCGTTCTAACGCCAAAATATGCCATATTTGAAATGCGTCACTTTCATCCATTGGTTAGCAATCTAATAAAACATAGGCACGCTTGCCTCGTAATTGCCGACTCGTGCTCATCTTGAGACTGCTTTGTCTATCGCAACTTGAACCAACTACACGTCGTACCAGTATTACCTAAGTTCTACATACACGAAGTGTGCTTGTTGTATTTTCTTATCATTATCAGCACATACGCTCACCGATTTCATTCCGCGATAAGATTAAGAAACCCTCAGCTAGCACCTCGTTTGACAGTTCCCTACTATGTTCTGAAAAATAAAAGTACTTAATTACAAGTTCTTCATGTCGAGTGGAGTTGTGTTTGCTGAACAAAAGACAGTCAATTCTTGTGTTGTGATCAAGGTATGTAGATAAAAACACATTAGAACCATATACAAATGTAAAATAATCAATTGCAATTGACAAATTAGTACTTCAATTTAATTGCTTCAAAAAACTTATAAAAATTAGAAAAACACGATTTTTGTTTTTGTTTTGTTTAACGTTCCGTGCACTAAAAGCATTTAATATTATTATTATGCTGCAAAGGGCGTTAATCTACAGTAAGCCTGTAATCAAAGCGCAGTTTCTGTGTGGAATAAAAAATAGCTTTAGATTTTGTAATTGGAAGTCACTAGAAGCGGGTAATAGCAACTTCTCCTGCACTTAATAAAATGTGTTGATCTTAATTCTTCGTACCATTTATTTACTAATTGAATCTTGACTTAATCTTTCGTATGTTATGATTAATGTGCCATTAATAACGCAGCGTTGAAGGACATTAATTTTTTAGTTACTGTACGGGCCAAAGCAACGTTCCGGCGAGGCCATAAATCATAAGGCCGGCCCCGCCCCTTTTAGTACCTGTTTGTAGGGATGCGTGTCGCACCCTTCGCAGATTATCGACGGTGTTACATATTTATAATAATAATTGGTTATGTTGGTTTTGAACTTATTCTTAGGGAAAAACCACAAATTTTTGGTAAATATTATATTAAAGCGAAATAAATACATGTAAAGGCACGGTTTTAACATAATAACATAATAAAAATCAATGTATTTAAACTGCAACTGTATCAATGTAATTAAAAATGACAAAATGTTGTGCATAAGGCACCGAGTCTGCATGTTAATATCACCCTTCAACTTCAATAGGCAGGTTAGAAAATAAGGTCTCCATTGCTCCACTTTAATCCTCTCTCTTTAAAACTCCAATTATATTATGATGATTATGTAGGACTGATTAGAAAATACCACGCTAACATTTTACTAATGACTGTTTAGAAATTAATATTGACCTAGGATATCTACTTAACAGATAACCAATTATCATGCATAGCATGCTATGACATATGCACATGAAATAATTAGGTAATCACCTTAATTCTAAAATAATACTCAAACCTGCACAGTAATGAATGAAGATGTATAATACTGTTTCATCGAGCAAGGGTAATTCATCGATAAGCAATATCGACTTTAGCCGCATCCTTGTTGACAGCTCGGTTTATTACCCCATCGGAACGTTGCTTTTGCCCGTACAATAGTGTCGCAGAGTATATTTTGTTCATCACACTTGCTTGAAAAAGGCTTCATAACGCGCAGGCATACAGAGCTACAATAGCCTTTATTACGCCCATGGGCGTAATGGTTTTTTTCTTAAATTGTATCTGTCACTCATGCGTCAGTTGTATAGGAAGGAGGTTTTTCTCATTTACAATGTTTGAAAACGTATTTATAAATAAATACAAACGTAAAAACACGAAAAAAAATTAAGTTTTACAGAATGATTTTGAAATTTAAAAACTTAAATGTAGCAATTTAGTGTCCGTGTAAAATATCTTTAACTGTGATTTTAAATCGTGGCTGTATGCCGAAGGATCTTTGCTCTAAGCGCCTCACGTCAAATTCAATAAAATGGATGACTGACATTTTGTAGTTTTGTATTACGATTAGTAACAATTTAGTTAAAAATGTATTGGTTTCCTCGCAAATGTGATGAAAAACATTGTATGCGACACGTGCGGTAAGATTGTTATAAACTGGAGTCATCAATAGACTCGTTCGTAATTCATATCATACCGTACTTTTAACACAATGTACTATTACAAACTCGAGCCAACGATCGCCTTCGGCGACGAGCTTCTAATAGACTCTCGTTCGTAAAAAATCGCTTACCACCCTCGTGGCACAATGTACTATAATATATCAGTAGTTACGCATACGATAGGTTAGGTTGTAATACAGTCTTCTGTAATATTATCTTACAGAACAACGCGCTCAAAAATATCTGACATGTCAGTATTCGTTGACCCTTTACAGTGTCAGATATAATTTTAGATGCTCTTACCATATTAAAAGCTGTGCATGGAAATCTCATAATTTAATCTATCAAGCAATTGTATTTCAATGATTCAGAAATCTAACATTGCTAAAGAATAGTAGATTGTTAACCAAGGGCTGAAAGGCACCCATTTCTGACGAGAGACGCTCGAACGAAGTGTGAGCGCCAATGGTTCGAATCAGAAATGGGTGACTTTTACACGAGTTAAACACTCTACTTTTCATATCGAATACGAGGAAAGTAAAAAAAAACACATACGTAAAATTTAACAAATGTTTTGTATTTATTATTAATATTAGTTCAAGATTAGCTGTATGCGTTTCTGCCTTAGCTCACATACACAACTTTAAGTTAAAAAAGGTTTGTGGGTTTATTCCATTTGTCACCACCTCATAGAGCCTAGTGAATATTTTAGCTAAAAAGTAATGAATTTACAACATAAACTTATTTTAGATTATTTATATTTTATAAAATACATTCCATGAACTAGTATTGATATTTATTAGAATTAGTTCCCGCATAATGCTTATAGGGCGAGGACTAATTGGAATACCTACACTACTTTTCTGCACTAGAGCAGAAATGTATCACTTTCTGCACACTCTTTAGAACAACAACGACCCACTTTCAGAGCATGAGTTATGAAAAATGAATTGTTGTCTTGTCACTAATGAGCTCTCGTGTATCACAATATCATAAACCCATTATGCGCTATCGGTCTAGGCACTTTTCGGTTCTACTCAAACACATGTCATAGCAAGACGTTGAATCTGAGGCAGATTAAATAGCAGGTCCGAAGTCATTAACAAAGTAGACGAATTTGTAACATTTTTCCTCTTGACTCACGCAGAGTATGTAAGTGGTATGCGCATTCGCTGTACAGTTGCTCTGGACACAGGATGAGTAATGGTCTGTTCCGTCCGAACGATATCCATAAATAATATTGATTTGGTTATAATTATAATGTAATGGTGTTCTTAAGTGTAGATGACATATATCTAATGATGTTAAAACACCTAGTCCGCGGTGTACGTATCTGGCCGCTGCCGCTGCACAACAAGGACAATGTACGTATATTTCAACTGACTTACAGTATTAAAACAAGGATTGTTTATGCATATTTTTTATTTGGGTACCTAGTCACATGTCATAATTTACCCTTATGTGCATTTTGTCTGGATCATTATTCCAAATATTGCTGTGATTATTGTAACTTCACGTAAATAAACAAACTATATTTTTACTATAACATGGATTCTGACATCATTTGGATATAAGCATTCTTCTGCAATCATTAATCAATGCTAATTCCATATACACCAAAAATGAAAATAGTAAAGCAGTCCAATTATTTGAATCATATAATAAGAATGTTTAACAGTTCTTATATATTTTTTCCTGTTCGCTTAAAAGGAATTAGCGAGGGATTTACGAGTAAATAAGCATCGACTTGTGAACATGACTTATATCTGTTCTTATTTCCATTGTCCTTCTAAGTGAGTAGAAACCCACTTAGTGGTCCGGAGCTCACTTCCCTATTGTGTATGTCTACGTCAGACTACAATCAAAACTCACCTAGTAGGTACGCAATTGTTACTTAACAAAGCTCGTATTTCAGTATACAAAATTTCTAGGAGTGGTAGCAGATTATTAGTGAGTTTTGGTTGTCACCTTACGACACAATCAAACTAATGTTTTAAGTAATGATATGTGAATGAATTTATGTATATGGTGACCTGAACTTAGAACTGAATATGCATGATATTTAGTTGATTTGGGCATGGAAAATGCTGACTGGTTTAGTCATAATTACAGGGGCCGAGAATAGACATTCATGCATCCGTAATTCTGCCGAGGTTTATGGCTAATTAGGTATAGGTGAATCACTTGAGGGATGCGTTCTCAGTATATATAGTGTTTAAGCATGCACGGACGTGACAACTTCAATTAATCTATGATCTGCATGAACCATAAAAAAACCGGACAAGTGCGAGTTCAACTCGCGTGGAGAGGGTTCCGTAAAATATTGAGAATTTCCCGTTAGTTTAAATTCAAACATCTTATAGGTTCTCCTGTAATCTTTAGGCAAGGAACTATTTTCCATACTTTTTTTAGATTTTTTGGCCTAGTAGTTTAGGATATAAGGGGGGAAATGGTCAATTTACGTCTTTTTTCCTAAATTACTTCAAATCTGTTTTTGCTAAAATTATATTATATATATATATCTGAGATGCTTACAACAACCCCTTTCATTTGATATGTCACACAATACAGTTTGCGAAACTTTTTTTTTAATGTTCCAGTTTACCCCCCAAATGTGGCCCCCTTGTACAGAATTAATTAATTTACTTTACGCGTCCATCTTTGGGTTACCAATTTCAATATGTTTACCTAATTTCAACTCAATCGGTCCAGTAGTTTCGGAGCAAATCGGCAGTGACAGACGCACTAGTGATCCTATAAGGGTTCCGTTTTTTTCCTTTTGAAGTACGGAACCCTAATAATGTTTTCTAACATCAATATACCTATCTCGAGCGAAGCTTAATCCGACAATAGATACGAATCCACGAATTGCCACTCCCGCCGAGGCAGATATAGTGCTTTTCTCCAGAAATGCGAGAAAATCAAATAATATTCTTAATAATCTTAAAACATCGAGTATGTCAATAACCTATCAAGTTGCCGCCCAACTTATATTTTAAAAGTAGGTACTCGGCATGACTAGTGATGACAATTTCAATTCGCACAATACCTATTACATTTTTTATTTGAGTTCGTTTTGTATTTTATTTCGAACATATTTTTATTTCTTCCTTTAAAACTATTTGAAACATTTTTAAAAACGTCACTGCGATCGCTTACGTCGTAAGCGTTTTGTCTATGACAATTAATGAAATTTGACACACCAACTTGCTATAGTTGGAAAGAGACAGCCATGTATTACTTAACCAGTCTAACTATAGCAAGTTGTTGTGACAAATTGCTAGGCCTTTAATCGTGCGAGCATTTGGCTGTAAGTAGTAATTTGTCTTAGTCAAAACATATGGTTAAAAGATAAAAAAGTATACAGTAATGGAATTTCTTACACTTTCCTCACTTTTAACTCTTTAAGTTTGTGCTCGTCAGTATCGAGGCATTTCACGTACTAGGGGAGAGGGGGGCAGCCTGGTACATTTTTTACACTCATTAACGTATTCCAAAATACTACCCATAAAAACCAGTTTTAAGCCTCTACACAACAACGTATGTTATTAACCTATGTAATTAATGCATTTGCACATGCCCAAAGCTAAAGACAAAGGTACAATTTAGAATTTTGCAACTCGAGGAATAATGTTCAATACTGCCCCAAGCGTGGGTAGCTTTGAATTTACTTGGGGCAGATTTGAAATATGGGTTATAAGGCAACAATGTTGAGATATACGTGTTTTTTTAACCTGTACTTAGTACAGTTAGTCACTAGGAATGGTCGTATTAACATTTTACTTGTATAATTTGCAGTTATAACTAAGAAGGGGTAGTTTTGTACAGAAATGTTTTTTGTAGTGTTCAAAGGTGCCTCAGAAGGGGTACCTTTGAAACGTATTGAAATCCTACTAAAGCTGCCCCCTTGAGGCAGTTATGCTCACACTGTTGTTCAAAACTACTCCAACAATGTAGCAGGGGATAATAATTCTGTATTAATTATGTTTTGGCTGTTGTTAAATAAAAAAAACATAAAATGTTCTAATTATAATGTTTATTTTATCATATAAAATGACAGAAAAACAAACAATAGAATTCTAATAACTATTATACCAAACAAGACTAAACGTAATATGTATACAACTAATTAACTCAGGTAAATGCATTATGAGCGTGTACTAAAATATCTAAGATTATTAGTTTACGTACCTACATGTCAGTTTATATCGGGGCAGATATGAACATTTCCTATGGCCGGGGTAGTTTTGAACAGACTGCTAATCAAAACTGCCTCCTAATTTATTTTCAAAACTACCCCAACACCTATTTAAAAAAATAAACATTGATATCTTCCAAATCAATAGCAAATTCTGATTGTTTATTCTTTGTCACTAAAGCTTATAGATTGTATTATCGAATAAAATAAGTTTCACTTACCGTTTCCTTCAAATACAGCCTGAAAATCCTTACACATGGGGAGCAAAACCGCTAACGGATGACATCGAAATCAAAATATGTTACTGGTTCGTTCATGTCCTGTCAAACGTCAAATCTGTCAAGTGACAGTTGTGTGGGTCAGTGTTGCGAGCCCAAAAAATGGATTTGGACCATAATTGCACTAAAAATACGTCTTTGAACGCATTTGTTCTAAGCTGCCTCCAGTGATAGCTGCCCCCCTCTCCCCTATTTATGCTACAGTAAGGCGAACATTTCCAACCATATTGGAGAAAATGTTTACAAACAACAGCAATACATTAAGCATATTTAAGATTCACGGCTGAAACCTAAACCACAATGTCAATAATTAATTTATGTTTAATGTTTTTTTTTCCCAGGACGGTTTGGAGGTCATGCTGTCTGTGCCTAAAAAAGCCAATGATGCAATGCACCTGTCTCTACTGGAAGGGTGCGATGTGCCGACAGACAGCCTAGGTGAAGTCGTTCTACAAGACTCGTTTCATGTGTGGGACCTGCGCCAAATCATCAAAAAGGGTCGCGAGAGAAGGGTATTCCTTTTCGACCTTCACCTCCTGTTAGCTAAAGAAGTCAAGGACTCACACGGAAAAGCCAAATATATTTACAAAACTAAGTTTATGGTAAGTAGCACTGACAAGCAATATGGAATTTAGGAATACAGGATATAGAAAACTCCCGTGAGAATCAGAGACATTAAAACGCGCCGGCAATGCGTGTGCTCATAATTAAGAACCGCGAATCGGTTCGAAACATGTCGAGCGATATTCGACATTAAATACGTGAGAGACCCGTTTTCATTATATTTTAATACAGGATATCTTAACTAATGCAATGCATATCTTATTTTAGACTTCTGAACTGGGAGTGACGGAACACATAGAGGGTGATGAGTGCAAGTTCTCCGTGTGGACGGGGCGGGAGCCCATGGCCAGCGACTGCCGTATTGTTCTGAAAGCAACTTCGCTAGAAGTAAAGCAGACATGGGTGCGCCGACTTAGAGAGGTTATACAGGTAATGTGTAGACCATTTTTCAATGCTACAGTCACCTGAATCCCAGAAGTTCCATATGGATCTACCGGGATATTCATTTTGAAGGAAATGTCCCTGAAGTATATTAATATCAAACGTCTACCTCTGCTAAGTGCAACTTATGTATATACATATTTGTCACTTCTCATGCTCGAAAAGTGTGTCATATTAGGATTAGCAAGCGGGGCTAAAATAGTACATTTAGCCCCTAGGGAAAATATGTATATATATTTATGATTTTTAAAACATTTAATTTTACCAATCAAAGCACTTCACTGTATTAAATCCACCAATTACAACTCTTTCAAAGAACATTATTTGTATTTGCTATCAACTAACCAGAATACAGCTAATATTAAAAACAACCATCAGAAAACAGAATTAATTTCAAATATCAGGTATTTTTTAGTCCCTAATTTACAATAATTAAAACAAAAAACGCCTCTGGCCGACAACGACGCGCCTGTAGGCGGTCAGGCTGGCAATACACGGTGATTAAATACTGATGACCCACTATGGCTGTCTCTATCTATAACATGCAATGAGAAAGATACAGTGCGTGGATCGCGTGATAATACTTCACCGTGTATTGGACGCCTTAGAGGCGTTTATTCGTGGTGTCATCAATATTTTGTATCTGTGTCAAAGCAGTTTAGTAAAAAAAAAAACATGCCGCTAAATTGAACAATCTCTTCGCTGTGGAATTCGTTATTGATTGTGGATGGATAATCTTTGTTTTTATTTTCTCACAGTTGAAGTGAAAAGTAGAGTGTATAACTCGGGTCTAAAAGCCATATTACCCCTCGAAATATTTTCCCTCACTTCGCTCGGGAAAATAACCATCTCGTAGTAATATGGCTTCTCATGCTCGAAAAGTGTGTCATATTAGGCTTAGCAAGCGGGACTAAAGTAGTACATAAATAAAGCGCGCGCTGGCGCGTTTTAATAGTAGTAGTAAAGTAGTAGTTTCCCCTAGGAAAAATATATAAGCTTGGGACCGGACATTTTTTATTGAATCTGAAAATCGATGTAGTTCAATATGCTTATAAAAAGTGTAGAAGTGTCTCCCAGTCAATTATTTATAGATTCAAAGAACAAAAAAATGGTTTTTGAACTATCGAAAATTGTGGTTTTTTTTTTCAATTTTTTTCGATTTAAAAAAAAAATGCATTGATTTCTTCATTTGAACTAATTAAAGTTTCCTTTCCGACCAATATAAATATTTTTTTACTGTTGGTTTAAAAAAAAACATGTGTCAAAGTGGACATTTTGGTTTACCACTCTGTCACTGCATTGTACGAAAAAAAAATGCTAGTTAAAGTGACATATTAAAGAATACTAATTAATAAAGTAATATGGACGTTCATTCGAACACTACAAAACCGTAAACATCATTACTCAAATGAGATGCCGTAATAAGACGAAGGACTATTAAATTTAATAAGACTATTGTCGGTCGAAAAGAAGAACGACCCACGTGCTGAAACGGATTTTTTTTATTTTATTAATTCTTTACTTTGGGTATGGCATTCATTGATAATGTTGTAATGCGAAGAATTACGCGTTTTTTGAAATACCAAACGTGCATGAATACTCGATAGAATCAAAGAAATTGACGAAAAGGACTTTTTTTGTTTTTATTATTTCATTAATTATTGCTAAAGGTTTCGCTCTTTATTATTATTGAGGGTGATTGCTACTATTTATTTCTATCGCCAATAATAATAACAGTTGCAAATCTCATGGAGTCTACGAGAAATTTATTTTTTTCTTTTCCGTCAAAAGCGCCTGATGATTTTCCTGTAATGTTGTTATATATTTCTCGCACAGTAATTCATTTAATATATCAATTCGAATCCCACTATCTAAAATTTGTGGTCTTCCTTGTTTAGCAATACGTTTACTACTGTTAACAAAAGCGTTGTACACATCTAATCGTGTAACGTGTTCGCAAAACATACTATCCGGTGATAATTCAGGAGAAGTGGAAGTACTGGTTTCACTTACTGGAAAAGCGCTTGGTATTCCTCTCGAGATGTAATGGCAGTGCCAGCTGTTTCGCTATGCACAGCTTCATTTACGGATACCTCCGGAGATAGAGAGGCACCGGCTGTGGCACCATCCACAGCTTCATTTACTCCTAGCATATTTGCGGATACCTCCGGAGATAGAGAGGCACCGGCTGTGGCACCATCCACAGCTTCATTTACTCCTAGCATATTTGCGGATACCCCCGGAAATTTTCCTTTATCTGTGCTATAGACGTTGCTTCGTACCAAATTTCAAGATTCTAAGTTCACGGGAAGTACCCTGTAGGTTTTGATTCCCTTCCGAGTTTCGAAAATTTGCGGAAATTTGCAGCATAAACGGCTGTATCTTTTGATTGCGTTGGCTTAGAAGTTTGTTTTTTCACAGCTCCAAGGGACAGTAGACCCGAGTATTTGATATAAATTTTAGCTTGATACCTCCACGCGTTCCTGAGAAAAAGGGTCTTGACAGACAAAAGGACGGACGGACAACAAAGTGATCCTGTAAGGGTTCCGTTTTTTTTCCTTTCGAGGTACGGAACCCTAAAAATAAAAACGATAAATGTCCTATTCGTCAATGTCTTTGATTCCATCGAGTATTCATGCACGTTTGGTATATCATAATCAAATAACGCATAATTCTACGCATTACAAAATTATCAATGAATGCCATCCCCAAAGTACACAATTTAAAAAAATATTTTTTTTCCGTTTGTCACCTACTGGAAATTAACTTTATATATTTTTTTCTCGGAATCTATAAAGGATTGACTGGGGGACACTTCCACACTTTTCATAAGCATATTGAACAGAACTACATCGATTTCCGGATTAAATAAAAAATGTCCGGTCCCAAGCGTTTCTGGAACACTGTGCGTTTGGACGCGGTTATTGACTGTCAGAGGCGTTTATTCGTAGTGTCAATATTTTGTATCTGTGTCAAAGCAGTTTATTAAAAAAAACATGGCGCCAAATTTAACAATCTTTTCGCTGTGGAATTATTATGGATTGTGAATGGATAATCTTTGATTTTACAATTTTCTTGCCTTCGAAGTGAAAAGTAGAGTGTATAACTCTGTTCTAAAAGCCATATTACCCCTCAAACCAATTTCCCTCACTTCGCTCGGGAAAATAACCATCTCGTTGTAATTTGTAATATGGCTTATTTTAGCCCCTTGTCATACAATCTACTATTATATAATTGGCCACTTCTACACATTGATTATCTACATATTTCAGTTGACATTGTCAAGTATATAAAAACAAAACTATTGGGATCATTTATTTGACATGTACATATGTACCGATTGTTCCATATGGAACTAGAATTATGGAACTCCAGGGATATCCCCACCTGAAGATGATGATTCTATTTAACCCGAAAGCAATTAAAATTAGTATAATACTAAACTATTTCCGACCGCCACTCTCTAATTTGTTTAAGAAAGCACGTGACAAATGGAACATCTCAAAGTCCATCATTACATCATTAGCATACTTGTAAATGACGGAAAGTTACATAATTACGCATTCCTTTTACGGATAGATATTTCAAATGGTTCAACAAATAAATACAAACTTATCAACGAGACACTTATGAGCATGTTTAACAATTTCATAAAAGTTTTATCTAAAGTACTTGTTTTAAGTGACGTCCCGATGTTATGCATTTTATCCCTATTGTGAAAATGCCCTTACATCCAATATTTGACAGCTGTCATCCCAGTACAATTTCTCATGTCATCATATGTCATCATTGACGTTTATTGTACTGGGATGACGGCTGTCAAATATCGGCTGTTAAAAAAATCTAATTAAAATATATACAGATAAGCGGTAAGGGGAGCATACATTTCGAACTGGAGTCCTCATTGTCCCTCGCCTTCGTGGTAGCTCCTGATTCTGATAGATCTCGGTTCTCATTTTGTACCTTATCCTTAACACTTTCCTTGTACATAATGCGTAATTATTTTTAAATATTGTTTGATTGTGACAGGAAACTTACTTCAGTGGAGTGCTGCAGCAGCCGCCTCGGAGTCCCGCGCGCGTTCGCCCGACGAACTCGCCGCGGTCCAGCAGGTTAGTTGTTAAATGTTGACTTGCGATCAAGATTACTTGAAATTACACCCCGTTACAGCACAAAAACGTGCATACTACTCTCTTTATAGACCAAAAATATCGAGTGGAGAGCAAAAAAACTAGTACACTTTGAATTGAACTGCCATTCAACGTTTAGCCGTTTTTCTTGCTCTTGAGTGTAGTATGTACTGCTTGGTTTGCGTGAGGTGTGCAATAAAGAGTATTTGTATTGTATTGTATGTAACTGAAAAGAGATGTACCTACCGACTAGTCGGGACGGCCAAATATCCTATTATTGTATATTTATTTTTCATTGTTTTTGACGATCGTGATATTTTTTTTATTTTTTTTACATGTATGCAAATAGGGCCGGAACGAACGTTCCCGGTTGCACCCTAACTTAGCTGAAACCAATGATCGGCGTTGCCGACTAGGCGGCTACGTTAGCGCCGATTAGTCGGCTAGTCAGCAAAATCCATTAACATCTCTAAAACACCCATTATGAAGTGATATGGGTCACTTTGATCACTTTGGTAATCTATTATTGTCTTTTCAGAGACTTGGATGATACACTACTGGACGAGGCATTAGATCGTAATTCTCTGGCATCATTTGGCAGTGGCAATACCACGGATTCTGACAAGGTAAGATAGATATACAAATTATTTATTCTTGAGACTAGTTTTCATCGAAATAGCCATCACATGTGTCACGATAATCAAAGTTACGTGACTACAAATAGGAGTTGTATGAGACATCTAGAGGTCTTCGACGATTTATACGTACAGCTCGTGATCTCTCAGAATGATATTTGGATTCGGGTGAAATCGTTTACTTTGGCACAACGTGTAATAACAAGCTAGAGAGAAATATTAATGTGTTTTTTTCAGGATATATTCAAACGATTTGCTTCAAATTTTGTTTCAATATTGCATCGCCACCCAAAAAACTAAACTAGTTTTCATATAAAAAAAAAACCGGACAAGTGCGAGTTTAACTCGCGTGGTGAGGCTTCCGTATATAATACACAAAAATATTGAGAATTTTCCCGTTACTTTGAATACTCAAACTTCTTATAGGTTTTCCTGTAATCTTCAGGCAAGGAACTATTTTCTATATTTCTCTCAGAATTTTAAGTCTAGTAGTTTCGGAGATAAGGAGGGGGGAAAGGTAATTTTCGTCTTTTTTCCTAAATTACGTCAAATCCGTTTTTGCTAAAATTATAATTTTTTTTATCGGAGATGATGATTAAATCACCCTGTATATGTCGATCAGAAAGAAGATGCGATATTATGTTTAAACTTTAAGCGTTCTGCACATTTAGAAACATTTGTTGTGTTGTTGTTACTTACTTGAGGAAAAATATTTTTTGTTAGAAATTAAATGTAGTGAAAATAAAGTAAAATTTCACAAAGAAACATTTGTTGTGTTGTTGTTACTTACTTGAGGAAAAATATTTTTTGTTAGAATTAAATGTAGTGAAAATAAAGTAAAATTTCACATACAACAACACGTAAAATTTAATTAATAGAAAACCAAAGCACAAGGATAAATCACTGTTAACACACAAAATAAAATTAATCCGTTAAATAACCGAAAGAATTTTACAGACCGCTAAACGCTACGGGGCGTGGTGAACTCACGGTCAGCACCGGAATACCTGAACTAGATTTTTAAGGACTACAACAGGGGTGTCGCAAAAAGTTTGCTGGAACTTACGCTCTTCAATTTCCGTCGAAAAGAACACCTTTGATAGGAGGGGTGGTAAAAAATAAGGGTGCCAGATGAAAATGGGATATGATGGTATGAATGACAATCGAAGGGAAATGGATGATCACTAAAACAAGAGGCCAAAAGATTTTAGACGTTGGCGTAATAATTGCCTTTAAGAATTTAGGGAAAGATAATGAGTAGGGGCGACAAAGTCCCCATCAAAGGTTGAATTTACTGAAGGGAAAAAAACCTCTGCATTGTACAGCAACACGCACAGACAAAACTAAGTTAAAAATCTAGTTTCTAAACACTACGATTAGGTCACCGATCGCTCGCTCAGCGCGCTCGTCTTCGGGGTCCGTTCCGTACCCGCTCAATTGGGAGCAGATACTGACGTGGTTTGCAGGTCTCTGTACATGCACCCACAACAGCGGAGGATGAATATGTGAAAACTTGCGTCGAACTATTGAGCTCGCAGTCCGTACCCGAAAGCCAGATCGCTTCCCACGAATGGCCTCAGAGTAAAATAACCAAAGACGGTGCAAACCGTGTCCAAAAGGCGTTTATTGACAAGAACTGTGAAGACCAGGACTTTCTTCCTGTCTACTTCCGCAAAAGCCGCCGAGGCGACTGAAACTAGTACTGCGCGTCGAACTCGGTACTTTTAAATTAAAAAAGGCTGAACTGTAATAGAAGCCCAAACGAAATTTACTAGGAATTGCAACGAAATCCCCCAGAAAAAAGGTTCACAACAGAACAGCAGACCAGCTTTTTTCAATCCCGCTTCTCAAGAATCAATGATTTTTGGCCCTTCAAAACTGACAACCCCAAATCCGAATAATTCATATTTTAAATTGTCTTTATTAAAACCAACCAGTTCAGAACTGTCCATACAAAACAGCTAGAAGAAGGCTATATCACACCAACACGCGAACAAATGACGCCACCTACAAGGGAAACCAAAAAGTTCTAGACGCACCTGACAACAGTAACAGAAAACACAAGCGACCACGAACCCTGAAGGAAAAAGTTCATGTAAAATGCGTTAGATGTCTTGGTAATAAACCAACTGCCTGTAATCCCTACAAATTCGTTAAAAATAAAAAAAATAACAAACATTAAATAGGAGTCGTTAAGCGACGTCTGCGAGTTCACGCTGCATAAATTACCCAATAAAAATGTTACTCGTATCGTTTTTAGGGTTCCGTACCCAACGGGTAAAAACGGGACCCTATTACTAAGACTTCGCTGTCCGTCCGTCCGTCCGTCTGTCTGTCACCAGGCTGTATCTCAAGAACCGTGATAGCTAGAGAGTTGAAATTTTCACAGATTATGTATTTCTGTTGCAGCTATAACAACAAATACTAAAAAACCGGCCAAGTGCGAGTCGGACTGGGGCTCCTATACAACAGACATGATTTTTTTGCCGTTTTTATAGATAATGGTACGGAACCCTTCGTGCGCGAGTCGGACTCGCACTTGGCCGGTTTTTTAATATTTACATTAATTTTGTATAAATACAACAAATATTTTTTATGAATAAACAATACTATTTACATTACCATTATTACATTATTAATAATCATTGAGGTGTTGCAATGTTGTTTAAAAAAACAGCCTATATGCGACTTTGCGTCATAATGACGTCACCGGCACCATAGTTTCGCTCCCTGACCATAACTATACTGATACCTTGTTTGCCATTATCGGTATGAATTTAATTTTTTTTATTTTAATAAAAATGTAATGTAATGAAGTTTCTTTAACAAAACTAAGTGGATTTTACATGTATTTAGTCCAATTACCCAACCTATTTTTTGGTGTGAAAATCAGGATGATATCGATATATTGTTGTTTTTTTCATAGAGCGAAACCGTAATTTTCTCAGGATAATAGCCAATATAGCCATTTAGGCGAGAAAACAGGACACGTAGACAAACATAGTTTTTCATTTACAAAGTGTTATTAAATACCTAATATCAATTAGAATTTTGGTCAAGTGCGAGTCCGATTTCAGTTTTCCCATACATTTTGAGACCCAGTGCCTGATGAAGCCAACGAACAAAAACATTTGGTCTGCATACAAAGTTTCATCCCCTTTTTCGTCCCTAAAAGTTTCGTCCCTATGTCCTATTCTGATATATAAGGTACATAACTGGAAAGTTTCATATAAATTCGTCCAGTAGTTTTTGAGATTAAGTGGAACGTACACCCATCCATACATACATCCAAACTTGCACGTTTATAATTCTAGCTTCTGCCCGCGACTTCGTCTGCGTACGTACTTGATCATTTAAAAAAAATTGCCTCATGGTGGGCACCACCCTTGGCGATATTTGTCCAAGTATTCGTGTTGCATCTTTTTCCTTCCTAATAAAAGAGAGACAACGATGCAACGCGAACACGCAACCCCAAGTGTGGTGCCAGTATCACATATTCAATAATCGTAATTCAATTAGAATTTCGGTCAAGTGCAAGTTGGATTTTATTTTTCCCATACATTTTGAGACCCAGCGCCTGATAAAGGCAACGAGTAAAACTATTTGGTCTCCATACAAAGTTTCATCCCCTTTTTCGTCCCTAAAAGGGATGAAATTTGACATAAATTATAGCCTATGTCCTATTCTGATATATAAGGTACATAATAACTGGAAAGTTTCATCTAAATTCATCCAGTAGTTTTTAAGATTAAGTGGTACGTACATACATCCATCCATCCATCCATCCATCCATACATCCAAACTTTCACGTTTATAATAAATCTTCGCCGTGGAATTTATTATTAATTTTCAAATTTAATGCTCCGAGCCGTGGTCGCCGGTTCGAATCCGGCTCGGAGCGTTAAGTACTGCTTAATACAAAATTAATTTTTCACCTCAGCAGCTCGAACACGCCTATTTTGCTGCGTGAAAATATAGTCTCATAGTATCACATATGGCTAAGAGACCATCAAGATATCGTAACGAAGTGTAGATTAAAAACTAATTAGGTACTATAACCAAATTCTTAATAAGATATGAGACTTTCTTGTTTTTCTCATTAGACTTCGGATCCTTTCTAAGATCTGGTACGACCGGCATTGTGAAATAACTGAATTAGTGAAATAAAATCTTTCACTTTTAAAATCGTAATTTGGTCTACTTTTCATCATGTAAAACTGGACAAGTGCGAGTATATTGCTTTCTCTCATTCCCACATTATTTTAAGCCCAGACACTTTGTATAAGTGTTCTTGTAATATCACGGATTTCATTTTACAAAATCAAAACGATTTAATTTAGAATTATTAAAAAAAGTAAGAAGACAACACCCTTAATATGTAAAAAACCGGCCAAGTGCGTGTCGAACCACGCAAAACGAAGGGTTCCGTGCCGATTAAAAAGGTCGTATCGTCATAGAAATCTTACGGCACTTACGTCCTTTTCTTTGAGGAAGGCAGTTTTTCAGCAATATCTCGGAAACCTTTCATCCGATCTTGTTCAAAACAATTTTCGGTGAATGAACTTAATAATTCCTGTGTCCATTAATTTTTTCATATTTTTAAAATACACCGTTCAAAAATTAGAGGGGGGGACAGAATTTTAGTGACTTTCGGGGCCATTATCTCTGACTCTATTCACTTAATCAAAAAAAAATGCTAAGAAACCTTATATTTATTTTGAAAGGCCTATCGATTGATGTGCCACACGGGGGGGTCACAATGATTTTTTTTTTTTACTTTTAGTTTTATGTATGGAGTGCAGCCCTAAAAAAAATTTTTTTTACATTTTAATTACAAAACTATGTAGCGGCTAACAAAATACACCTGTCCTCAAAATTTTATTCAAATTCATCTTATAGTTTTTGAGTAAAATGCCTGTGACATACGGACAGACGGACAGACGGACAGACGGACATGACGAAACTATAAGGGTTCCGTTTTTGCCATTTTGGCTACGGAACCCTAAAAAACGAGAACCCCATCTCGTATTTACTCACCTTAATTTTACGAAGGGTTTTGTATAGAGCGGCACAGAACAGCTTATCTTCGTTCGAAACCCACGCCACTTACGTCCTTTTGTTGCATTAATACACACACAGTACGCACTATAGCCGGGAGAAGTTTAAATACCCTACAGGTTGGCTGTGATATTGTTGCACAAGTTGCACTGAAAATTGAAGTTACCACACTCAATTACGTAAGATTCTTACAAGATCTGTCAATTAGATTTTTAAGCTGTGTTTAAGTTGACAATACCTACGAGTACAACTTGCTTTTCAATAGGATAATAGGGAACTTGCAAGTGATTTCGGCATGGCCCATATTTATTCCAGACAATCATTAGTGTCAGAATCAGACTTACCAAATATATATTTGTCATTTTATTCAATCTATAATTTTTAATTTAGTAATAAAAACAAACCATAAATGCCCTGGATATTAAAATCAACAAAACGCAACGCTTTTGGCGCGATCCATTATGACGTCAAAATACAGACAACGTTCGAATGCCGATAAAATATTCCCCTGTTACAGTCGTTTTCAAACCTCGAACCTCCAAATAATTATATTATGTATATGTTAATTAGTTGAGTAGATATAGTATTAAAAAAATAAAATAAAAAAGAAAACAAGACATTAATCAACTGGATAAAAGTCCCAGGTCAAGAAGCCGTCAGTCAGTATTCAGGGCCGGCGCGGTTTAAAGAATAGTTATTTTTGTTTTCAATGAACAATGTATGGTATTTTAATAGAATTAAGGTTTAAACTTCAATTCTCCCATAAGTACTTCAGGCGGATCTATGTACGTGCTCCGCGTTGACTGTTAAGAGTGTTAAGCATTAAAATTTAAACCATTCGATGATAATTGCGTGCAGTATACATTGATAAAATTTGGATAAATCTTTTGCACTGTGGTTTATTTTCTCAATCTCTGACAGTTCTAATTTATTTTACGTAAATAAATACAAGTGGTAGTTTGAATGCTTTTTACCCGACTGCCGAAAGAGAGAAGGATTATGTTATGTATATATAGGTATGTATGTGTGTATGTCTTATTCTTTGGCACGCCTTGCAGCCTAAACCGTTTGACGGATTTCGACATATGAGGTGTTGTTGAATCCCTCTTAATCGTGGGGTGACATAGGCTATAATATTTGCAAAAGCAGTTGGGGTTTTCGAAAAATTTTTAGATTTCACTTGTTAAATGTCATATATGTTGATGTTTGCCAGAAAGCAACATTCAATCGCTGGACACAGTACAATGCCCAACTGGGACTAGGACGTACAGTCAGCATCAGAAGTAGCTAAGCAAAATAACACGCTCAAAATGACCTATACAGATCCTTATTCCCTTGACATTAGAGTTCGTGTGTAGATCATTTTGAGCACTAGGACCGCTTAGCAACTTCTGCTGCTGACTGTACAAGCATGATGATTGATGACGTGTTCCACACCTACCCCCGGTTTTAGTTATTAAAGTTTGATCTGACAATTGGTCTAAAGTATCTATATAAAAATCGGGCTGTATTAGGCGTCATTTTTAACAAAATCTTTAAGTAATTTTAAAAAGTGCTTTCTGTATATGTAGGCATATGGAAGTTTTATGCTTTGCCTAAACTATACCATATTAAAACTAAATATCGATTTTTTTCAAACGTGAGTCAATTCATTCTTTGAATTTATTGGAAATGAAGCTAAAAACGATTTATAAATATGCCTCCTCCTTTAAATATCCCTTTTACTGCTCTCGACTTTAGCAGTCTATTTGTAACTTGCGTAACATGACCGTCACCGAATTTGCACGACCCCGTGTCCTTGTAAGTAATTTATTTCATAACGGTCCGTGACCGTCAGCAGCAACGGAGGCGAGACTGCTGTTTAAGCAAATGCGGCGTTAGCGTAAGCTGATTGCGCGCGTCCTTCACACCACAGGGCCTTCATCGCGAGCGTCAAACAAATTCGGGAAGTGTAGCTCGATACGGAGGCTGCGTAGTGAGCCGGGTCGCGATGTGGAGCGAGTAAGGCGGGAGCGGGCGGCGCGCGACGCCAGTGGCGAAAGCGCCGCGTGCCGCACCGGACGGAGGCGGCGACGCATCCGCTTTCAGCCCGCGCGCCCGCGGCCGGCCGTCCGCGCCGCCGCGCGCCGCGCGCCGCGTTCGGCGCACGTGGACCCGCGATGGGAACCACCCCGCCACCGGTCGGGCTCGCTCACCCTAAACAACATAAAAGTCGACGAAAGATATCTCTGCCATGGTTTCGGCAAAGCTCGGTCAGCGTTCCCCATGCAGCGCTATCCCGGCAGCATACTATCGACACTCCGGGATCCTTTCACGCGCGCCTACTCAAAGGCAACCGCCATCGACAGGTGAATCCGTGCACAGATGCCACTCCTGCGTCTGCGACTGTACTTATTTCCTTGCGCTGCATTGGACCTATGTATAACTATACTAACATGTTTTGTATAAGACATCCACGGTCATTGAAGAGTGAAGTTTGAAAACTGGTCTCTCTCCCAATTTCTTGGCAGCTGTAGCAATTAGCAATGAGTGTCATGTTTTGTATTCATTGCAATTAATTGAAGCGGCGCCGCTTTGAATTCATCGTAAACACGTGTTTACTCAACTTTTGCCGGTCTATATTTTATTTAGCTGAATATGTTAGAGATGTATCAGATTCAGATGTATATTATTTCACAATTAGACCAAATTGGAACAAAACGTCAAAATTATTATATGACCGTATTATTGTAAACGTGTTAAACTAACTCGTATACATAATTGTTCCCTGACCGTATCGATATTTTTGACATCTACTCAGTCGACATGTCAACCATGACAGACGACGTGATTTGATTAACACATTCAGTGCCCAGAATCGCTACGCGATACGCTCGTAGCCGATTCTGTGGTTTTCCTCGTATGTAGCGGAAAGCGAATACGGCGTAGGGACGCATATGTGTCGTCACGGGCCGGGAATGGGTTAAGTGATTAGTCCTTTCTTAAAACAATTTATTATCGTTGTGTTTTATGGGCATTTTCGCGAGAAGAGGTGAATCGAACGTCGCCGAGTAAAAGTTTAATATATTCCATTCTGTAACTACAATTAACAATACTATAAAAATTACAAAATGGAACATTTTAAACTTTTACTCGGCGACGTCACTAACGATGCATCTTCTTCTCGCGAAAATGAAATCCCATTTCGTGAAGGATCGATCCATCCATCGCATTCAATATGTATTTGGGTGAATCCACTTTTTCCAGTCGCTAGTTGCCATGATTGTCTCACTTCGTTAAACTGTATTTTTTAGGGTTCCGATACCTCAAAAGGAAAAAACGGAACCCTCGGTAGGATCTCTGGGTTGTCTGTCTGTCCGTCTGTCACAGCCGATTTGCTCCGAAACTACTGGACCGATTGAGTTAAAATTTGGTACCCATACGTAAATTGGTGACCCAAAGATGGACGCGTAAAGTAAATTATTGAATTCTGAACAAGGGGGCCACTTTTGGGGGGTAAACTGGAAAATTAAAAAAAAAAGTTTCGCAAACTGTATTGTGAGACATATCAAATGAAAGAGGTTGTTGTAAGCAGGTCAGATATTTTTTTTTTATAATTTTAGCAAAAATAGATTTGAAGTAATTTAGGAAAAAAGACGAAAATTGACCCCCCCCCCCCCCCCCCCCTTATCTCCGAAACTACTAGGCTTAAAATTCTGAAAAAAATATGGAAAATAGTTCCTTGCCCAAAGATTACAGGAAAACCTATAAGAAGTATGAGTATTAAAAAACACTGATGAATTTTGATTATATACGGAACCCGCACCACGCTTGAACTCGCACTTGTCCGGTTTTTTTTTTGGTTCCATTCACCAAATGTTAATCCATGAAGGTTTTGCGCCCTTTTTATCAGCTTCTTAGCATGTTAAAAGTCCATGTATTTGTATATTTCTCTAAGAAACTATGTCATGTTCCCTCTTGGATAACGGGACAGAATAAGAACAATGAATAGTTGATTGACGCATTTAACATGCTTATTGAAGCACCCTGCTCCCATTCCCCCGTAATCAGTAGGTCGCTTCGCTCGCTCGGCACGCGTGCTGTAGGGTCGCGGTTCTTCCTATCACTCTTCCTCGCTTCGCTCGTCGTCGTACCTACACCGACCAGCCTTAGGGTAGAATATAGGTAGGCTACACAGCCGGCAGCGCCGGAGCTAACGCATGAGTAAATTACGTTTAGAACATACGTATTACTTTTTTAGCCACTGGCGAAGTTGATACTTTGCGTGTTACAGTTTTGGTAACTAGCGAAGTTGGTACTTTGCGTGTTAGTTTTGGTAACTAGCGAACTTGGTACTATGCGTATTACAGGTTTGGTAGCTAACGTAGTTGGTGTCTTTGTCAAATTGGAGTTTTGCGTAATTGGACATATGCGTGCGTTGGCACTTTGCGAATTTGGTACTACGCGTCGAAAGGCGCAAAAGGCTGCAGCGGCTTTTGCGATTCTGGTAGAGATTTCAGACTCGAGGCAATTGTTACTACGCAATAGACTCCTGAGGTCACGAAAAGTACCCACTTCATCCAATGCGTTGCCTCTTAAATAAACAGTTGCATCGTTCGCATATTTTCCTCTAGCGGGTTGTTTAACCCTTTTTCCAGGCCGGCAGTTGAAAAATTACAATCGAATGTCAGTCTTATTTATTGATATTAAGATACATGTTTGACAGGTTGTATGTGGTCGATATATAACGCCTGTGCCTGGAAAAGGGTTAAGAAGGATCTTAGACGCGCTGATTACCAGGCCTAATCTGCGACAGGAGTCGTCTAAATTGTCCAAATAACTGCAAAACCTCCCAAGCTGCCAGCTGAGACAGACATCACGGCATACAGTTATTCTGTTACTGAGCTGAACTTGACAAGTATAAGAGCACCCGCAAAAATACCCTCTGAAATTTAATAAGCAGCGTGTCCAATCAATTGATGGCTGTAAGAAGAGCCTGTGGTGGAGGCGACGTATTGATCCATGCTAATCTATACTAATATTACTGCTCATTTAACCCTGTCTATCTGTATAATTATTATCTTTTCACGTTTAACCGCTGTTGTCAGTTTATGTAGATGGAATTTGGGATGGACTTGTTACCTGTTTATTTAATCAGTCATTATTACTTAGTAAGGCCGGGCTTGTCAAACAGGAATAATGACTTAATCTTAGTATAAACGTTAAATATGTATAGAGTAATATTAGAATAAAGTCCTGTCTTGCACATTCTAGTGCAGGTTTAGGAGCATACAGGTAATCTACGAAGATACGATATTACGAGTACAATCAGTAAGTATAGCAACGTTTATCTCTATAGTTAGTCTTCCCTGGGGCAGAACAGTTTAATATGTATGTGTCAGTAACTAGCTCGCGTATGCCTGTGTGTTGTACATGGGATCTTATAACTCATACGCAAATGGAAGGCGCGCCCGCAAGCGATCGATCACATTTTATTAAAATATTGCTTTATTGTTACCATAAAAGTTCACCCTTGTTGTTTGTTCTATTTGGAAATCATTGGCATGATGCGGTAGAGCTGCTTTATTTGTTCGGGATAAAGTGGCTGACTAACTTATTTATATGACAAAAAGGATCCATTAGCTTCATGGTTACTAGGTTTTGTCCACGACTTATTGCGCGTAGAAATTTTAGGTGTATCGCTCGCCCATACAAACCGCTACTGCTGATTTTGCTCGCTTAGGAGATACAGCATAAAAAGTATCATATAGCTTTATTTCTTCCCTACTGACAACCAGTTACATAAAACAATGAAATAATCCCTGATTTTTTATTGCGGATAATTCTGATATTTCTAAGTACGGCCAGGCCAAAAATACTCTTTGAATCTGTAGTAAAAATGAAAGGGGGAAAAAAATGACATGTATAAATAATTATTAAAATATTGAAAATTATAAACATAATAGAATAGTATATCATTCACTAAAACGTATCTGTTTTAAATTGTAATTTGATGTTGTAATTTAAATTGCACTATTTGGTCATAAAAATTAGAAAGTACTTTTTTGAGGAATTCGAAAATCGTTGTTGGTATCATTCCTATTTTCCAATGATATTGCAAACCTTTGGTGTAAGATTTTAGTATTTTAATAGTATGTACCATTTGGTACGGTGTGATGTTCCATTAACTTAAAGATACTGTATTACAGGGTGGGTAAATAAGTGGTAATTATACAACGTTTAATCCATATACCTAGTTACAAAAGTAAGCGATAAATACCAAATATTTAAGACTGGAAATTATATATGAAAATAAATATTCCCCAAATATCTACCTTGCCACGTAGCTTTTGTTAGCGTTTTTCATGAATAATAGCTACCATGGTAGCTCTATAGAAGTATATGCATGGAAGCAATACATTTATAGATAAACAGACGTGTCAATATTAGATAAGATTTGCTGCCAATAAGTATACACATACATAGATAACAGATACTATCAGCGCATATAATAGTTTCAATGATATTAGTTTGGAGAATTTCGTAAATGTCTGAATGAGTACAGTGTGCCACAAGTACGTTAAGAGAAGTTTTACGAACGAGAGGCTATTAGAAGCCTCTCGTTAGCTATCACATTTGCGAGGAACAAAATACATTTGAAACCAAAATAATACTAATCGCAATAAAATACAAAATGTCAATCGTCCAACGTCCGTTTTATTGAATTTGACGTAATCGTAAGGTGCGTAAGGCAAAGACCTGCCGAAGGGACGAGCAAGTGTAATGAAATAGTAGGTACTTAATGCCGAGGCGCGGAAAGAAAGGGGTTGCCTGACGAGGTGGTTGTTTCCGCCATCTCCCGGTTTCCGCCAAGGTAAATATAGTGCTTTTTAGGGTTCCGTACCCAACGGGTAAAAACGGGACCCTATTACTAAGACTTCGCTGTCCGTCCGTCCGTCCGTTCGTCCGTCCGTCTGTCTGTCACCAGGCTGTATCTCAAGAACCGTGATAGCTAGAGAGTTGAAATTTTCACAGACTATGTATTTCTGTTGCCGCTATAACAACAAATACTAAAAAACCGGCCAAGTGCGAGTCGGACTGGGGCTCCCATACAACAGACATGATTTTTTTGCCATTTTTATAGATAATGGTACGGAACCCTTCGTGCGCGAGTCCGACTCGCACTTGGTCGGTTTTTCAAACATGTGAGGAAATAATACAAAAACATTACAAAAAACATATTGTGACATACCTAGTAACACGGTGATACTTGTACCATGATTTACAGATGTAGTGCATAATTAATAATTAGTTTCCATTGTGTTTTATCGGAAAAGTACGTATTTATAGTGCTCTCTTAATTAGCTTCAGTACCCATTATACCACCGTAGGGGTAGGTCGCATTCAGTAGCCAATATATATATACAAGAGTGGCTATTATATAATTCAAATATTCGCTATAGTTACGGTTTACGTATATAAAGTTTGAGTTATCATTATACCTAGATATTTTTCTAGCAGGAACAACATTTGTTTAGTGCTTGCCACAATAAAAATATCGACAATCCTGTTATCGACAAGTACATACTACTTCAACGACAATACGTACATACAACCAAAGACATATTTATATTGGCTACCTACCTAGACGCCGCGTGCACCTACACGTTAACCATATACAGAGACACAGATTTGTTTTGGGTCCAAAAATGGGTTTGGGAAAAACTACATGTGTTGTGAGTCACAGAATGTCACAACTTGTGACATTCTGCGTCGATTTGAAAGACAATTTCGGTGTGTGTGTGTGTTATGGAATAACTTAGGGGATAACTAATTCAGTGACACGAAGAATGAAAGTTACGAAAGTATTGCAAATTGTTTTTTGAAGTATGTAAAATATAAATAAATTGATAGTTTTGTTATTATTATCAATTTTTTAACGCACCCTATTACCCTATATATATTTGTATTTATTTACCTCTATGACGTTGAAGTGGTACTTATCGATAACAGGACTGTCGATGTCTTTATTTTGTCAATCACTTACAATAAGTCGTTCGTGCTAGAAAAATATCTAGGTATAGTTATCATGCAGAAACCTCAAAATAGAAGAAAACGCTTAGGTCCTCCAGTCCAAAAAATTATATTTAACATATAACTGTATTTTTTATTGGAAAATAGCAAATTCGGAGATAGCAATGATTCTCAATATTTTGGCAAAGTTCAACAACGAATTTCTGATGCAACGGGCATTTCTCGGCCATCAATAAGAAAACTAAACAAAAAAGGCAGAAGATAACAAGACAAATAAAAAATCAAATCAATATAATGTTAAGTTAGGTAGACCACGCAAATTTTTATGTCTTGATCTTGATGACTTTGATTACGCAGTAATGCGCGACGTATGGTTTTTGGTTTATAATTTCCATCTGATTTATAAACTAGTTCCTACGATCCAGGCCCTAAAGTCCAAATTGATGGAAACGATGAATTTTAAAGGCTGTGATTTTACATTAAGAAAGAAAAATTACAAACAATAGAAGAATGCTGATGGAAAAGGATGACGCAAGACAAAAAAGAGTAAAGTAGTTATCTGGAATTAATAAAAAAGCATAGATCTGAAGGGAGAGATATTGTCAGTCGACGCCAAAAATACCTTTACACTTTTGCACCTTATTCTATTGCAATAAGGCGAATAGTGTAAACGTATTTTTGGCGTCGACTGTACACAATATCTCCCAAGCAGAAAAGGTTGACGACGACTGCTTCTTTGTTTACCGTATTTCTAATCCTAAAAAAACCGGACAATTGCGAGTTCAACTCGCGTGCTGAGGGTTCCGTATGTAATATTCAAAAATATTGAGAATTTTCCCGTTACTTTGAATACTCAAACTTCTTATAGGTTTTCCTGTAATCTTTAGGCAAGGAACTATTTTCCATATTTTTTTCAGAATTTTAAGCCTAGTAGTTTCGGAGATAAGGGGGGGGGATGGTCAATTTTCGTCTTTTTTAGGGTTCCGTAGCCAAAATGGCAAAAACGGAACCCTTATAGTTTCGTCATGTCCGTCTGTCCGTCTGTCCGTCTGTCCGTCTGTCCGTCTGTCCGTATGTCACAGGCATTTTACTCGAAAACTATAAGGTGTATTTGAACAAAATTTTGAGGATAGGTGTATTTTGTTAGCCACTACATAGTTTTGTAATTAAAATGACAAAAAAAAAAAAATCAGGGGTGCACTCCATACATAAAACAAAAAGTCAAAAAAAATTTTTTCATTGTGACCCCCCGTGTGGCACATCAATCGATAGGCCTTTCAAAATAAATATAAGGTTTCTTTGCATTTTTTTTGATTAAGTGAATAGGGTCGGAGATAATCGCCCCGAAAGTCACTAAAATTCTGTCCCCCCCCCTCTAATTTTTGAACGGTGTATTTTAAAAATATGGAAAAATTCATGGACATAGGGCTTATTAATTTCATTCACCGAAAATTGTTTTGAACAAGATCGGTTCAGAGGTTTTCGAGATATTGCTGAAAAACTGCCTTCCTCAAAGAAAAGGACGTAAGTGCCGTAAAATTTGTGTGACGATACGACCTTTTTAATAGGCACGGAACCCTTCGTTTTGCGTGGTCCGACACGCACTTGGCCGGTTTTTTCTAAATTATTTCAAATCTGTTTTTGCTAAAATTATAAAAAAAAACTGAGATGCTTACAATAACCCCTTTTATTTGATATGTCACACAATACAGTTGCGAAACTTTAAAAAAAAAACCAGTTTACCCCCCAAAATTGGCCTCCTTGTTCAGAATTCATTAATTTACTTTATGCGTCCATCTTTGGGTCACCAATTTACATATGTGTACCAAATTTCAACTCAATCGGTCCAGTAGTTTCGGAGCAAATCGGCTGTGACAGACGGACAGACAGACGCACGAGTGATCCTATAAGGGTTCCTTTTTTTCCTTTTGAGGAACGGAACCCTAAAAACGAACCCATCGTTTCAAACCTCTTCTTCTTTAGGTTTTTTATTATGCGACGTTTGAATAACCCAGGCCCCGTAGCATGGTTGGCCTTGTCACGCGATAGGTGATAGGATAGAGCGTGCGTCACTGGCTGACACCGTTCGATAGAACGAGACGACGCTCTTATTTTGTCACTTGTCGCGTGATAAGGCCAACCATGCTACGGCTCCTGAACTGAATAACGAAATTTAAAATAACAGTAAAAAAAAATACTTTCAAAATAAATATATTGTTGTAAGTTTGTATTATTTAGATATAAATAATGAAAACACTTCGGATAAACATGTTTATATAGATAAATACATACTTAAATAAATATGAAACATCCAAGACTCGAGAACAAACATTCGTATTCATCATACAAATATCTGCCCCGACTGAGGATCGAACCCGGGACCTCAAGCTTCATAGTCAGGTTCTCTAACCACCAGGCTTATTCGGTCGTCAATTAGACACGGTGAGTTTCTTAATTCAAATAAACAAAACTATCAAAAAAATCTATAGACATTTTAAACTACGCACCTGAGTGCACATTTTATTCTGTAGGTCTGAGGAATTAAAGGGTCAACGTACCTCGTTGTATTCTACGCAAAATGAGTATGAAATAATGCCAACCGATAAATCACGCCAATCATAAAAACAGGCAGCGACTCCACTTCTCTCTTTGTTCACGTCTGCCACAAATTTACGTTGGTACCCTTTCTATCATTTAATTTTATATGGGGAAAGAGTTTGTATACAACAATGATATGAGGTGATTAAGCCGTCGGACAATATGTGTGCGTTCTTAACCTTGTTTTATCACGCGAAAATAAAGCGGAAACGGTCGACGCATTGCGAGGCGTAGAACAGGTTAACACAATCATATGGCGAAGTAACCTAACAGCACACGCCACGCGTGAGCGATTTCAAACTAGGCCCAGGCACCGCGCCACGCGTCACTGCACACGTCGCCCGTCCATATACAATGCGTCTGCATGGTATTGTGTTTACCATAAGTGCTATATTTTGACATGTTATGTATTGCGTTTAGACATGAGTAGTTCGCGAATGAGTGATTCAAATTAAGTACTTCACTTTTTCTTTCACTTGTTCAGTTCGGATTCATATACTTCAATACTTCAGTATATTAGTTCAAAAATAAATATCGTTTACCTACTCACTCGCTCCGAGCGAGAGTAAAATGGAAAAATGGAATGGACGGACACCGCTTTTTAATGTTATTTTCATTTTAAATACGGCATGTAACTCAATAGTTCATTGAAAGACACGCGTAGGTACGACTGGATATGATATAATATACTCAATCAAATAGATCTACTTATCTACTATATCAACTGATGTAGATGTACCTCTAGAGCTACTGAACTAAATTGAACTAGTGAAGTAAAATATTGATTTCACAGCGAACGAAAGATGCATATCAATCTTTTCTTTTTACCCGACTGCCGAAGGAAAGAAGGGTTATATTTTTCGAGCGTATCTATATATGTCTTATTCTTTGGCACGCCCTGCAGCCTAAACAGTTTGATTTCGACATATGAGGTGTCGTTGGATTCCTCTTAATCGTGGGGTGACATAGGTTATAATACGAGGGCTCTTATGTATCCGGAATAGAAAAAAATAATCAAATGTACATTACTAAATATAGTTTTATTGTTTTTCAAAATATTATCCGTGATGATCGATGCACTTTTGCATACGTGTAAACCAATTTTTAAAGCACTTTTGCCACTCTGATTGAGGTATCTCCAAAACGTGTTGTTTGAACGCGTCGACCATATCTTCACGGGTCGAAAATCGTTGACCACGTAATTTATTCTTTACATTTGGAAATAAATAAAAATCAGGGCTGTACGGTGGGTGACCCGTTAATTCTATATTTTAACCTTCCAAAAATCGAGTTGTTTCGCGTGATGTATTACAGCTGGCGTTGTCATGGTGAAGAATGATTCTGCGTCGCTGGTTGTCTTTACGTATTTCTTCAAACACTTCTGGCAAACAAATGGTCGTGTACCACTCCGAATTAACCGTTTTACGGTTTTCTAGTGGCACTGAAGCCATTCATACCAAAAAAGCAGGCGACCATTTGGTTCAAGGTGCTTTTTGCACGAGTAACTTTCGTAGGGTTCGGCTCATTTTGAAACACCCACACTGTTGATTGCTGTTTAGTTTCGGGATCATACGCATATATCCAAGATTCGTCACCTGTGTAGATATTATAAACAGCTTTTGAGTCACCACGGTTATATTTTTTCAACATTTTTCTTGCACCATTCGACGCGAGCCTCTTTTTGACCTTTAGTTAAATTGTGCGGTATGCAACGCGAACAATTTTTTTTTACAGCTAAATGTTTATGTAATATTTTATTAATGCTCATCATAGATATCCCCAGAATTGCCTCTATCTCGCGATACGTAACATGACGGTCATGCATTATAAGTTTCCGCACTGCTTCAATATTTTGTGGTACAACGGCCGATTTCGGGCGACCTTCCTTAAATTCGTAAGCATACACAGTAGTTTTTGATGGAGCTTCATCACCAAAAGTCAAAGTTAATTGATCTATGCATCGTTGTTGCGTTAAACCACGCCGAAAATCGTAATAAATCATAGCACGAATATTTTCACGAGTAAGTTCCATTCTTGCAACGTGATAACATTTTAAACTCGCCAAAAACAAAAGACTAGCGTACTCAAGAAAAAAAAATATAGAGGCCAGTATTAAAAGAAAGTTAAAATTTTACCATGGAGGTCAAAAATTGTGTTTAAGAAAGTCGGAATCCTGGATTCCGGATACATAAGTAGCAGCCCTAGTATTTGCAAAATAGCAGTCGGGTTTTTTGAAAAATCTTTTAATTCACACACACACACACATTCTGCGCATGACTAATTGCGTTGTATTATCCTTCTTCTTAATATATGGATTGTATTATCCTTCGTGACTCGTGTGTATTGCCTGCAGGCTGGTCCGGAGATGACGTGGGTCGTCGCAGAGCACGTAGCTGGCGGCGCTGGCGAGCTATCGGTGACGAAAGGCCAACAAGTAGAAGTGGTGGAAAGCTGGCAAGCCCGTGCCGACTGGTGGGTGGTGCGTGTGCCGGGCGAGCCTCCGCAGGAAGGCGCGGTCCCGGGGCACGTGCTCAAACCTCAGCCCCAACATCTTCCACAACAGAAAACGTCACCATCCAGGCGCCCTCTTAGCCAGCCCTGTGAAGAAGTATTAGGTAAGTTTACACATTTCTAGGCCCCGTAGCATGGTTGGCCTTGTCACGCGATAGGTGATAGGATAGAGCGTGCGTCACTGGCTGACACCGTTCGATAGAACGAGACGACGCTCTTATTTTGTCACTTGTCGCGTGATAAGGCCAACCATGCTACGGCTCCTGTCTGCACATTTATTTACTTCATAAATAATGCTTTCATCGTCACACACCATTTGATACATTTTAGTTTGGTAGCTATATAAAGGTGAGCAAGCCCGATTAGTGGCATGGTAACCAAGTATTGTCGCATGTAAGAGAAAGAACAAACTATTTACGAAATCATATCAGCAACGACTTTATAAGCAACATTATTCAACAGTTTAATGTCACTGGACTCGCAGACGAAGTGTTCCCTAGCACTAGCAATGGAGCTCTTGATATAAAAGTCGGCACAGAACATCGTATCTTCATTGGAAACTATGACACTTACGTCCTTTTATTTGAGTTTTGACCTATCATCTTGTTCAAAACAATTGTCTTTTAACTTTTTTTAGCACTATTTACATGTTTTAGGGTTCCGTACCTCAAAAGGAAAAAAACGGAACTCTTATAGGATCACTCGTGCGTTTGTCTGTCCGTCTGTCACAGCCGATTTGCTCCGAAACTACTGGACCGATTGAGTTGAAATTTGGTAAACATATGTAAATTGGTGGTAAAAAAATAACAAAGATGGACTGAATTTAATGAAGACTGAAGAAGGAGGCCACTTTTGGGGAGTAAAAAGGAAATTAAGAAATAAAAGTTTCGCAAACTGTATTGTGTGACATAGCAAATAAAAGGGGTTGTTGTAAGCATCTCAGATATTTTTTTAAAATAATTTTAGCAATAACAGGTTTGAAGTAATTTAGGAAAATGACGAAATTGACCATTACCCCCCTTATCTCCGAAACTACTAGGCTTAAACTTCTGAAAAAATATGGAAAATAGTTCCTTGCCTAAACAGGGCACCTATAAGAAGTTTGAATCAAAGTCAAAGTGATTTATTCTTCAATTTAGGCATATTACGTGCACCTATGAATGTCGATAAACTACCACCGGTTCGGAAAGAAAACCTCTGCCTCGAGAAGAACCGGCATAAAAAACTGGGCGAGGTGTCATTTTTTCAAAACAGTATACAATATACCATTTCAGTATTATAAAAATTTTAAATTAAAAATTACATTACTACAGGAGAATAGTTATTTACGATACAAGTGCAGAAAATAGGAAATTCGCACCGAGTGGTGATAAATTAAAACACGACCGAAGGGAGTTAAAGTTTCGACATATGCACGGAAAGTGCCATTTTCGCACTCGTGCGGGAAAGTAGCACCATGTGTACTGTAAAGCCTATTTATTTTGCGATAGATTTCTAGTGCAGGATTTTATCGCTGCCAAATATCCCTATCCATGATGTAATCGTTTATCTTATAATATGCTTTTGAAATAAGTGTCTGTTTTACGACAGATTTGAATTTAGAGTCAGTAAGTTCGGTAATGTGTTTTGGAATTTTATTGTAGAATTTTATACAATTTCCCAAGAACGACTTTTTCGCTTTTACTAGCCTGTAAAAAGTTGTTTTGAGCTTCCCTGTGCTTCTGGTAACCTTGGGCCCATTAGTGTTTGTTGGGTAGTTGTATAAATTCTTCCTAACATACATTATTATTTCAAATACGTATAGCGACGGCAGTGTTGGAATATCTGTTTCCTTGAAGAATTCTCTTAATGACTCACGCGTATCCAAAGTAACGAGAAAATTCTCAATATCTTTGTGTATTATATAGGGAACCCTCACCACGCGATTTGAACTCGCACTTGTCCGGTTTTTTTATTGTTTTTCGAGTTTTACGACTTTTGGAGTGATTATATCTCAATCTCAAAGTGACTTGTTGATGAAATGAAAATACTTGAAACGTTGCCGATGAAATGTCTGTCGGCAATCAAGGGTACACGAGATTTTTTATGCAGATTCAGTTAACGAAATTGAAAAAAAAACTGAAAAAAAGACGGGCTTGCTAGTTCTACAGCTCACAGAGGGACTAGTAGTTGTTTAGTGTAAGTTTCAATTTAACACAGCCTTGTGTATTATTCAGAAGAAAAAAAAATATTAGGTGCAAATGTCATTCAGAAAATCACAGAAACCATTTTGTCAATGTCTGCTCCCGTTCTAAAATAAGAAATTTCATTATTTGTAAAAAAAAATAGTCGACTCATGTTCGTCATTACTGGCTCGTTTATCTCTTTCGACGATTTATCGTTGTGACTTGTCAAGTCAATCGGCAAAAACACATTATCTGGGCAAACCATGTGTTCTTTCTTTGCTAAATCGCTTCGCATGGCTCTTCAATGTATTTCCATGGAAAGTATATTCTAATCCAAATACAAAATCCATTTTGTTAGTAAAAAATACAGTTAAAGTTATGTGTTAGTATTGGTTTATATAAATTTATATTACTTACATACATATTGAATTTTCGGGGAGATGGGCCTCGTTAGCATTGTGCTGCCTGTCTAGGAGACCGAAAACTTCGCATATAAACCCCCAATCCAAGGTGTTAACCGACCCGTGCTAAGGGATGCATGGCCAGAGGGAGTCTGGTTGATAACGGAGGGTGTCTGTGTTGGCGGTCACAGGGCACTACTCTCATCCGTCTTACCTCAGTATCAGGGCTCTGCTGGGGTGGACTCGTACATCCCTATTACTCGTGGGAACGCTATGGAGACAATATTTAAAAATCATCGGAATGGCGGTGACGTGGTACGCCACCCGTCACGTCTCGTTTCTCACGGGGGCGAGAAGCGGCTCACGGAAAGCCGTTTTGCTACGTTGAATGTTGCAGGAGGTATGAGTGAGAAAGTTGATGAGGTGTTACAGATGATGGATGAAAGAAGGATTGATGTGTTATGCGTGAATGAGACAAAGTGGAAGGGATATGACACCACCACACACGGACCCTACACGGCTTATTGGTCAGGGGTGCCAAGCTCAGAACGGGCCTGTAAGGGAGTTGGTGTTATACTCCCCGCCAGGATGGCTAAGTGCGTGAATGATTTTGACTGCGTGAGTCCCAGACTGATATGGGTAAGAATGAAAGTGGGCCTGGTACGGATTTTTGTCGTTGGGGTATATGCATCGGTAGACCAGTGTGCGGGAAGTTCACAGCGTACACAGGATGAAAGACAGATGTTCTGGGATGAATTGAGGGACGTTTTAGGGCTATGCAAGGACATCGAAAGGTTAATAATGTTAGGTGACTTTAATAGCTGGGTAGGAGTAAAGAGAGATGGATTTGAAAAGGTGTTAGGGACGCATGGTGACAAAAGAGTTAATGAGAATGGAAGAAGTCTGTTAGAAATTTGTCTCGAGTGGAATCTTTGTGTGGCAAACACAATATTTGCCCATAAATGGATCCATTTGTACACTCAAGAGGCAGAGAATGTAAGGAAAAGTATGATTGATTTTATAATAGTTGATGAAAGAATGAGAAAGAATGTTCTAGACGCTAGAGTATATCGCGGATCCGGTGTCCACACTGACCACTGAGCCGAATACGAGGTCTGTTCAAGGGATGGCGACACAGACCCCGTGTTACTACTAGCGTGTTAGAGAGAATAAAAGTAAAAAATTTGCAAGAAAAAGAAATAAGTGATGAGTTTGTCAGTAAGTTGAAGATTGAGTTCGAAGGAATGGATGGTTTAAGCGAGATGGATGATTTGTGGCACAACTTTAAAAATAAAGTTGTTAGAGTGGCTCAGGAAGTGTGTGGTGTCAGTCAAAGGAGCAAAGGAAGAAAGGAGATGAATGTGTGGTTGGATAAGGAAGTACAAGAAGCTGTATGTGAGAAGAAAAAGTTGTGGCGGGATTGGTTAGCTGCAAGAGCTAACCAAAGAGTCAATAAAGCCTCCTTTGACGAAGTCAATGAAGCAAAAAAGGCATATAGAATAATGAAAGTGCGGGTGAAAGAAGTAGTAAAAAGAAAGAAAGATGAACAGAATGATCATTTGGATGAAAGGCTGTCGCGGGATTTCCAGACGAACATAGAATATTTCTGGAAATCTGTTCCACTAGCCAGAGGTAAGAGCCAGAACTCTGAGCTGAAGTCAGTCAAAGACAGGAATGGAAGTTTGCTTAATGAGACAGAATGCATATTAGGGAGGTGGAAGGAATATTTTGAAAGTTTGTATGATAGGGAGGAAGGAAATGGTCTAACCTCAAGTCTAAATGGTAGCGCAACCGAGGATGAAAGTAATATTAGCATGGACGAAATTATGAAAGCATTGAGAGGAATGAAATCGGGTAAGGCGGCAGGGTATGACAGAGTTTCCGCTGAGATGCTGAAGGCAGGACAGGGCGTCGTAGCGAGTCAGTTGTATCGCCTCTTCAATTTGTGCTACAGCACCGGCCGTGTACCGGGGGACTGGTGCAAGGCCGTAATCGTCCCTCTTTACAAAGGCAAAGGGTCACAACTTGACTCCAAAAACTACAGGGGCATTAGCTTACTCAGCATCGTCGGCAAATTGTATGCAAAAGTGTTGATTGAAAGAGTAGTGAAAGTGACCGATGAGAAAGTGTGGGATGCACAAGCAGGATTTAGAAGGGGTATGGGTTGTACGGATCAAGTCTTTTCGTTACGATGCATAGCCGAGAAGTATTTGGCCAAAGGTCTATTGCGATTTCGTGGACTTGGAAAAGGCTTATGATAGAGTGATGAGGGATGAACTATGGTCGGTGTTGTGCACGTATGGAGTCGATAGCCGCATCGTTCAAGCACTGAAATCTTTATATAAGGATTCCAGTGCTTGCGTGAGAATAAACGGGTCATATACTGACTAGTTTAACATCGAAACGGGTGTTAGACAGGGATGTGTAGCGTCTCCGTGGCTGTTTAATCTATTCATGGACAGCTGTCTGCAGGATCTGAAAGGTGATGAATGTGGTTTGAGAATGGAAGGGTTACGCGTCAAATGTCTCCTATATGCTGACGACCTTGTACTACTTGCATCGTCAGCTGAGGAGTTACAAATTATGGTATTGAAGAGGAATGAATCTTTTGAATGGAAAGGGATGAAGATGAATGTAAGTAAGACGAAAGTATTTAAAAAAGATGGAATTATGACAGATTGCGAAATAATGATTGGTGAAGAAAGCCTGGAACAAGTAAAAGAGTTTGTGTATTTGGGGACATTATTTACTGGATACGGAAAGCATGAGAAAGATATTGACAGGAGAGTGAATGCAGGGAATAGAGTGAATGGGGCACTGAACGCCTTTATGGGCAGCCAGAAAATATCACAAAAAGCACGCGTGGCTGTGCATAGTAGAGTGTTGGTGCCCACACTTATGTATGGTAGTGAAAGTTGGGTGTGGCAGAAAAGACATCAAAGTCGAGTGAATGCAGTAGAAATGAGAGCATGTGTGGAGTATGTGTGGAGTGAAATTGAGTGATAGAGTCAGAAACAGTGTGATAAGAGATAAGTGTGGAATGGATGGAGATATAGTCACGAAAATTGAGAACGGTATGTTAAGGTGGTTTGGGCATGTAGAGATGATGGATGAAAGAAGATTAACGAAGAGAGTGTATGTAAAAAGAGTGGAAGGGCAAGTTGGAAGGGGAAGACCTAGGCGAACTTTCTCCGATTAAATTGGAGAAATCTTACAAAAAGGCCAGGTCAAAAGTACCCTAAACCGACGAGCATGTATGAGAAATGTTATGAAGGTGAGTGAAGCGAAAGTGGTTTGTCAGAATCGTAGCAAATGGAGACCCGTGATCTCTGCCTACCCCTCTGGGAAAGAGGCGTGATTATATGTATGTATGTATGTATATCTCAAAATACTCGCTTACTTAATAAAAATATTGTTAATAAACCTTGACATTATTTTTTCCCGTTTAATACGGATTCAACCGATGGGACAGGTTTTATCGAACGAGCGAGCGAAGCGAACGAAGTTCTATGCTGCAGCTTGGGCCAAAATGCCAAAATGTTCCGGATGTCCCGCTGTCCTTCTCAACCGAGTCTCGTGCAATTTTGGGAGCAGATTCAATAATTTTATAGATTTTTTCGTCGATTTAGTTTTTGGAAATTAAAAAAAAATCGGTTTTAGGCTCGCGAGTTCTACAGCTCGCACAGCCACTAGTCTTATTATATACTAGCTTTTGGCCGCGACTTCGTTCGCGCGGAACTCGTTTATATCGTAACTGCATACGAACTTTCGCCCCCCCCCTTCTCACCCCCTTAGGTGAATTTGGGATAAAAACTATCCTTTGTCCTTCCCCGGTATTCAAAGTATCTTTGCACCAAATTTCATCTCAATCGGTTCAGCGGTTTAAGCGAGAAGAGGTAGCAGACACAGTCACTTTCGCATTTATAATAGTAATGGATTGTTTGAAAAGAAAAGGGCTTCCCTATGGTTGAGTTACATGATTTTATAGATAAGCTTCCGAATGCCTTTTTTTACAAACATAGACTCCGTCGCCAACTTGGTGTTTCTGTGGCTCACCTCACCATAATAGTAATACCTTTACTAATAAACCGTAATACCAAATTAACGGACTTGTAATATACATATATTAAAAATAAAACTGCGTCAACAAATGTTACATCTTATAGTTTTCGATACATCGATAAAAAATCGACTTTTATCCACTTTTACGAAACATTCAATATCTCCGAAACCACCGCCATAGGGTACCTTTACGTCACATACGTTCCCATAAATTGATTATACTCTTTGCTGTCAATCCGTACATTTCCTTTTCCTGTATCTATTCTTTCATAGTCCATCCTTGTATAGAAATATTTAAAGCCTTGTATAATTTTATGTCTTTAAATAATATCATCCTTGCATATTATATTACTCTTTCCTGGTCTTTCGCTTGTCCTCGTACTTTTGCGGATGCGCCAAGAGCGCCATGCCATTAAAAATACCGTAAAAGTATGGGGCAAGAGGCAAGGGTTCCGTACAAAATTACAAATGTATAGTTTTCAGATTTTTCCCTGTACTTGTAGTATAAGACGATATTACATGCCAAATTTCATAGTTCTAGGTCAACAGAAGGTGCCCTATAAATTTTGATTCCCTTGAGTGTCGAATATATAATATACGTTTTTTGTGGCATAAACGGCCGTATCTTTTTTACGTTAACTTAGAAGTTTGATTTTTTCACAACTTAAAGGGAGTGTAGACTTGAGTATATGGTTTTACTTTCAACTCGATACCTCCACGCGCTCCCGAGATAAAGGGTCTTGGCAGAAGGGTTCTGTTTTTTCCTTTTGAGGTTCGGAACCCTAAAAACAAATTCGTGTTAATGATATTGTTCGAATTTGTTGATACATTTATTGCAATTACGCATGAATACGAAATTTGCGCATATGTAACTTCTCATATCAGAGTCGATTCTTTTTTTATGCTTAATCTTTTGATATGCGTTTGCTGAAAGTCTATCGTAGACCGGATCTAAATTATTAATAGGTAAAAGACAATGCAATTCCGCCACTTACAGATGTATTAGAAATATATTAGAAAAAAATATTAAAAATTTACAGCGGTGAAATATTTCGGAAAATTAATTAACTGTCGCAGTCGGTTAAACACTGCCCTAAGCGGAATAATATAGCGGGTGAGAATAATAATGTACCTATAAAAAATGTTTCATGGTTTTTTCCGTTCATGGGTAGCTGAAATCATTCGTGACAAAGTAACGTCTGGAATGATACTGGCTAATTCTTTTTATAATTCAGAGATTTATTATAAGTGAAGATATATCGTTCATATCGCGTATCGTTTTTGGGATTTTAGTGTCCTCGATCGATACTATTTCGTATACAAAACGGTGAAAGTTCTGGAGAGCGGCAGAATAAAACTACATAAGGAACAGGCGTGTCGGTGCGCGAGTGTGACTCGCAATTGACTGAATCTGTTTATCGTTTTGTAGACGTGAATTTTTCATGCACGTTTTAAGTTTTAGTCAAAATTTATCACGAAAAGGTTTTCTCTCAGTGGTCAAATTATTCACGCGCAAGGTGAACCCGACGTTATTTGACACACTCGAGAAACTTTCCACAACGGTATTAAATGAGGCACTAACTTTATTAATCATAGCATGAACCTTCATAGGATGGAATAGTAAAAATATTTGAGCAACTGTGGGACGGTAGGTAGTGAGTATGAAAAACTTTGCTCTATAGGACCATTGCCCATTACTTAAAATCGTACTTTAGAATAAACAAAAAAAGTAATATATTTTCGCAAAAGAATTCAAGAATTAGAATAAGATTGTATCCTTCTTATGATATAATTTAGGTCGGTATATCAATGAAGAACATAATCTTAAAAAAATTATAATACCTCCCAATAAAAGGGAACCAGATCTTGTTCGTTTCGCTTCGTTCTTATCAATAAGTAGCTGCCCGACAAACTTTACCTTTTATTATAGACAGATTAGATAGTACAGATTAATATTCTTATTTCTAAGAAGACTACTGAATATATATTTTTTTCGGTTTGATCAACGATCGAAGCGATCAAGTCATCCCCGCTGCAGCATAACCATGATTGATGATACAGTGATGGAGATTAGCTTAAGTAGTGCCTTCATCATCATCATCATAACAGCCGAAAGACGTCCACTGCTGCTTAGTGCCTTATTAACTACGTAGTCAAAAATATTATTTTGTAATTCAATTCATGTTTAAAATAAAAAATGTAGTTATTTTTACGAGCTTATATTCAAGTTCTCACAGTCTGTTAACCATTTTTCAATCGCTTGCCTGTATCAAATAGAGGTGTAGACTAAGATTTTTTTACGATGCCATTCAAACCAGTTTTTGGGGAGGAACAAATGTTTGTATAGGAGCAACTAAAATTAAAGAACATAAATATCCAAAAACTCGATTCAAAGATTGACTACGCTGGCGGCAGCACAAAACGCTTCATACTAATTGACATAAAAGTATAACGTCACAATCCGCCATTTGTCTAATCGTTGTATAGAAAATCAAGTAAATTGCATCGGTCGCGAAATACTGCGTTTAGGTCCATAGTTGTCATACAATTTTGTTTCTATAAAAGCGGAAGGATTCTATTGGTAGTTTTAAATTGACTCTAGAACAATTAAAAAAATACATTTTTTTCTAAACCTTCAAGGTTACCTTTTTATGATTTTAATTAATATTTTGTAATTTATTATTTATTACAATAATTTGATGGTTTACGATCCAGTTAGCAACACTACGTTATCAATTTTAATTAGAATCTACACTACACGTTGTGGATATACGAGTAGATCTGAGACCTTGCTAACAAAGCACAGTTAGAAATAAAAGCTTATACTTGTAAAAATGTTGTTATAGTCCAAAACTTATTTATACTGTTTGAGATTGAAGTTCGATCAGATTTACATAGAGTGCTCCATAATGAAGTTAGGATTGTGATAAATACATAACCAAAGAAAGCTTATTTAACCCCGCGGATCTGCCTGGATTGGACAAGTTATTCGCGGGAGAAGCGGTGCAGGCAAGCTAGTGATACGCATATTTGTTTTTTATGTCCTATAGGCACGTGGCTCGAGGCCACCTAGTAATTCTAACAATACATGAATATTATATATAAATTGTTCTTATTCATAAACTCTCCTTCGAACTATTTTATTATAAATTACATGATATAAATAGTAGATATATCTCACAAATATAGTATAAGATTCGAAAGAAAAAATCATTGTACATAACAAACAATTAAGATTTATGCACAGTGTATTGATTTTAAAACACTTTTGATTAATTTTTACTGGCATTTTAATTTTGGGGTAGAGACTGAGACGAATGAAATGTGCTGATATGATGTAACAGTGATTTACGCTATCGCTAGTGGCGAGCGTTTGACGTAGTATTCATTGTAATGTCCGTAATGTTCGGGTATGTATTGGTATGACGTATGTCGCGACGCGGCATCACTAGGTCGGCGTCTCGTCTAAAATGTGTTTCGCTCTGTTCCGATTATAAACCTCTCTAAACACTAGTTCATATTGATACGATTTGTGTTGCTGGCATATCTCTTATTAAAACGACTTTTTATTTATTTTGAATAAGATGTATTCTGCTAGTTACTACGCGTATGTATACTATTTTTAAATTGTTACAACCCAATGTCACGGCATATTTGTAGCACTAAAACGGCCGGGGGCTAGACTCTTGAGCTCTGCACGTGTTTGTTTCTTCATTTTAAAAAGTAGAAATTGTTGTTATATTTCAGAAAAAAAACCTAGTGTCATATTGAGCTGACTGTATATAATATACGAATGTAAATAGAACGACAATGCTGATGGCGGAACGATAAGGTAGGTAGTCATCAGTTTATAAAATAATAATTCAACCATATTGAGACTAAGCTCTTTTAATCCAAAAAATACGGAGAAAACTAATTTTCATAGACATGAGACCAAGCTAAATCGATTTACCCCGTAAACCCCTGTATACCAAATTTTATCGAAATCGTTAGAGCAGTTTCCGAGAACGTGATTGCAAATATAAATATGTAAATATATGAAATATATATACATACTAATATTACTCATTTAATAGTATAGGATAGGATTGAGTTACTTGTGAGATGTCCCCGCCTCTCCGCCTACGATTTATTATATATTATAAGGCCCTTAACTATGTACAATTTTTTTGCAATCCACCCATATGTATCCTATCTAGATCTATTCTTAATAAAACTAAAAAAAAAATTTCATTTTTAGGAGTAGTGCCGGAGATGAAATGTTACGTTTAAATTTTCAAAATCCTCTTTAGTTATTTTGAAATTTAGTAGATAGTTTAGGTATACTAGAAAGTATAATGAAGAAATATATACTACGTCATAAGGTCTAAATTACGCCGAAGAAATGTGATGTTCATGGGTATAGAGCATTCATCGAGTAGTCAATGTGTACGTAACTGTTACGCGCTTGGGCTCTATTACGGCAATAATGGGCGTGCTCTTGGTGTGACCGGGCCGCGCGCTCGCCGCGTGCTGTTAGTCGGGCGGGCGGTCGAGACGTGCGCGCCCGCCCGCGGCTCGCTACCGCTCCCGCTTCGCGCTGCCCGCCTCTCGCTCGGGCCGACGCCGCTCGCTCCGCGCTGCACGCACCGTCGTGCAACATTCGCATAGCAGGCACGCCTCCCGGACCGCCCGGAAGCTGCTGAGACCTCGCGGATGCGCTCATTGCGACCTAACTTCCGGTGCGGACGCCTGCAATCGAATTGCACGCTCGCTGTTTCTACCTATTCCAGGGAACTACGTTTCTAGACGTTAATTTTTTTTTTACATCATTTATATACTGAAATTAATTTACAAATTTCTGAAACACAACGTAAATACATAGAAATAAAAATATAATAAAAGATAAAAATAAAACTTATAAGTGAACTACGAAAATATGGCCACATGCTCGGACTCCGGGCATGGCAGTGATACCGATGGTGGTGATTCCTCTACTCCTTCGTCTGGTAATGGCAATCATTCAAAGACTATGTCATTTCGAAATGCTTACCACAAGATGTCAAAATATTTATCTCACGCCAGTGGGAATGGAAATGCTGGTAAGTAGAATTAGCATCATTCGAGCCTGTGCTCTCTTAATTCAAAGCTTTAAGAGGGATGACTCTGGTTTTATGAAACTTACTTTGTCGGTAATAGTACATTGTGTTACAAGTGCGGTAAGATATGAATTACGAACGAGAGTCTATTAGAAGCCTGACGCCGAAGACGGCTTTGATGACTCGAGTTTGTAACAATCTTACCGTACGTGTCGCATACAATGTTTTTCATCACATTTGCGAGGAAACCAATACATTAACTAAATTGTTACTAATCGTAATAAAAACTACAAAATGTCAGTCGTCCATTTTGTTGAATTTGACGTGAGGCGCTTAGAGCAAAGACCCTTCGTCATACAGCCACGATTTAAAAATCACAGTTGAAAATATTGTACACGGACACTAAATTGCTACATTTAAGTTCTTCAAATCTTTAAATCATTATGTTTATCATACGAGTATTTTATTCGTATTTTTACGTTTAAAGTTATTTATAAATACGTTTTCAAACATCGTGTTTGAGTTAAAACCTCCTTGCTTTATAACTGACGTAAGAGTGACAGATACAATTTAAGAAAAAAACTATCGTCCATAGGCGTAATAAAGGCTATTACAGCTCTGTGTGCCTGCGTGTTATGAAGCCAACAAGCAATTGTTATGAAAAATATTTTACAAACTTTCTTGTTCATAAGGTATGGTGATATTGATGATAGAGTATTTTAGGTACACCTAACAATAAACAAACAAAAACTGGTTACAGACCCGACTTCCGAGAAGTGTATCCTGCAAAATTTCCTTAATACTACTACATACATACCTACCTACAAAGCTACTTACAAACTTTCGTTTAAATCGACACTTCGATTTGCCGGTGACTTCTGGAAATATTTCGCTGAGACTTAGTACTCTGGATAATTTAAAGAATTCCGATAAGATTATCTTATCCATATCTAAGCATTTGATCTTTTAATCTTGTAATTTTAATCTAAAAAGAACTACACAATTTTTAGTGTACAGTGCTGTCTTGTTGATATCTCCTACTTTAAAAATCGGATATTTCTCTATAATATATTTAATTTAAGCGTCAATATCAATAAACTCATCCTGTACCTGATCTAAAAACATCAACAATCAATTCGTTATGAGCATTAAGAAAACTGGATCATGTGGTAGTTCTATTTAAAAATCACGAGTTACACAAAACAGATATACGTAGTCAACGTAGTTTGAGTTACCTACTCTCGCTCTGTTCCAACGAGTAAATACGTGTAGTAAATAAATCCTCACACGCAAAATGTTGACCACCAATACACTACCATTTTGGTTCGTATGTGCTTTTTTGTGCATTTGTCACCATCGATTGTTCATTTATTTGTGTGTAAATTTGTGAACATCGGTAGTTTATAATGTTACGCGTAACATTATAAACTGATCCAACTTAATCGTCGCATAATCAAATTTTGAACTTCAATACGAAGTCAGATTATAAACGAACGGCTTTTTACAATTTTACGGTGATATGTGCTTTTCAAAAGGCGTGAGGCGGTAAGGGTAAAGCTTTTAATCAAAATCTCAATTTTATGTTCCCGATAGTTAAGGACGCTGGCTAATTTCTGGCTTTCAAATAGGTAAAGGTATCCTACGATACGCCTTATTTTGGTAGCGTTACCAAGTTGGATTCAACCTAATTGGACCAACCTCCAAGGTCATGTTTTTCCGCTCCACCGCTTAGCCTCCCCGGGGGATTGAGTTTCACTAGTGTACTACCGGTCCGCGCATCAGTATGTTTCGTGAATTCACCTAAACATGCGAATCATATGACTTACATACAAAACTATACATTCAACACTAGGTATTTCTTAGGTGAGAATGCCAAACGTTGGTTTTTAAAGCGAAAAAATCTGAAAAAAAAAAGTTTATTCATTTATACGGGGTGGGCCCTGAAACAGGAGCATTTAAAAAAACGCTTCCTTAGAACAATTTTTTTATTTTTTTTTATTTAGTGATAGTACATTGCCGAATTCTGTACCAGCGTTTCATTTGTGCCACAACCAAATAGTTGTCATGAAACTTGATTTCATTTTATTATAGCTACATATGAACAGGAAAATCAGGGAAATAGTTATTTGTGCAACAAGAGAGCAAAGTTTGGATTCAAGGTTAGAATCTTCATTCATTCATTCATCTCTTCTTCATTCATTCAGAATCTTGAGCGCAGCGAGGGACTCAAAAGCACGAGACGCAAATACTTTGCTCTCGAGTAACACATACAACTTTTCACCTCAGCAGTGAGAACATATTCACAATAAAAACTATAAGTACCCATAGGCTTTTACGTACCTATTCGTCTTGTGATTATTCAGGAAGAAAACTTGATTCGGCGTTCGTTACTGCTTGTTTTAACACTTAACTCCTCAGCGCAGCTCGTAGGTTCTAGAAGCACGCGAGAGCGCGGGGCGAGACATGGCGCGACAGACCAAAGCACATTCTAATACATAATCTATACAAGTCTCACGTGGCACTAACACAACACTAAAAGCTAACCGTATTATTGTTAAGATACTGTCACTCATATTCTCATATTTTCGAACTATTTAGAAATATTCAACACATAACGTCTGTTGCGCTTATTACGCGTGTCTGGCGCGCACAATGACAACTAGCCGTATTATTATTATTTTAATACTGTCTTCTTCACTAATAAAATCTAAACCAATATAATAGCGCGTGATTTTTTTTAAAGGGATGGTGCGCCGAGCCTGGGTTCGGAAACAGCATATACTATACGTTCTTAAAAATTAAGATTATTAAAACTAGAATTATTAATTAGTCAGCGTATGAAAAATCATGTTTACCTATTTAAGCAAAACGGACTTTATTCTGAGATGTTTCATGTTTTTTTTTCTTCAATTAAAACTTTCCTTCTTATCTATTTTGTGGTAATTTTAACATATAAAGTGTGTTTTCGAACGTGGTACTTGCTTCGCGCTGTTTTGGGGGTCACCTTTGAAATTCAAATGTGGAAGTTTGAATCGACCTATTCCTGTCCCTTTCAACCTGTTCCTTTTTCGTAATGAAATGAAAGAAACAGAGCTCATCAAGTTCAAGTATTCTGAATTTGTAATAGACCCCACACTATGAAATGTCAGTGCTTGACATGAAAATTAAATAGCTACTTTGACTTACGGAGTGAGCAAAATCGGATTTTCCACACTGTTTTCACGCAGCAAAATATGCTTGTTCGAGCTGCTGAGGTAAAAAAGTAATTTACTACAATGACAACTTCTGGCGCCGCAATTGCAAACAACGTCTCATGAAAGATATATTGACAGTAATATTCACAACCTTTTCCAACCCACCTCACCATTTAACCAATATGTAGGTATAACTATTACGTGAGTCATAACAATTATGCGTGTTCGGAGGTCAGACTTTCACTGGTTTTGCCTTGATGTGAATTGTCGGTAAACTTATCGGCCCGGCTTATGACTAGGGCGTGCAGTACCGGGACCTGTTCCAAGATTTTCATTTCCCGGTTCTGGGTTGGGGCCGGTACCGGGATTCCCGGTTCTCCTAGTTCTTAATGCTTAGCTGATTTATTTTCATAGTTTTTTTTCTTTAAGACATAATTTAACTGACAATCGTGTAAGTAACTCTAATAATATTGAAAAAGGAATCGTTGGAATAATTTGGAAAATGGTATAGTGAAAATAAAAACCGGAGGAGTTTGAGTTCAACTCGCGTGGTGAGGGTTCCGTAAAATATTGAGAATTTTCCCGTTACTTTGAATACTCAAACTTCTTATAGATTTTCCTGTACTCTTTAGGCAAGGAACTATTTTCTATATTTTTTTCAGAATTTTAAGCCTAGTAGTTTCGGAGACAAGGGTGGGGGGGATGGGCCATTTTCGTCTTTTTTCCTAAATTACTTCAAATCTGTTTTAGCCAAAATTATTAAAAAAAATATCTGAGATGCTTACAACAACCCCTTTCATTTGATACGTCACACAATATAGTTTGCGACCCTTTTTTTAAATTTTCCAGTTTACCCTCCAAAAGTGGCCCCCTTGTTCAGAATTCATAAATTTACGCGTCCGTCTTTGGGTCACCAATTTACATTGTGTACCAAATTTCAACTCAATGGGTCCAGTAGTTTGTTGTTATTTAACTTACGGTGACCCGAAATTTTTGACCGCGAGTGTACTCGTATTTAAAAATAACAGGTTGTTTACACAAATGTTAGACCTCGGTTTAACTCTCTCTCCTGTTCTAATTGTCAAAGCTACGTTACTGAGAAGTTTCATAAAAATCTGTTTTGCAGTTTTTGCAATTATCAGGAACGAACATCGGTCGGCACAAACTTCCTTACTAGCTTTTTCCCGCGACTTCGACACGACCACGTGGATCTCGTTTGTAACGTACCTACATATAAACTTCCGCCCTTCATTTCACCCCCTTATGACTTCCGGGATAAAAAGTACCTATCCTATGTCCTTTCTCGGGATTATAACTATGTATATACTCAATTTCATCTCAATCAGTTGAGCGTTTTAAGCGAGAAACGGACAGAGTTACTTGCATTTATATAATATTGGCATGGATTAGGAATGAATTTGAATGTATCATCGCCGAATTTCTACACAGGGTCCGTTAATCACTAGGCTGTCAATCAAGGAAAAGACACCAAAAACTTAATCTAGCTTATAGATTGTTCAATCAAAGGAAACGGGTCCTATTCATAATTAAGCTGCGCACAAGATACAATCCAGCATAGCAATGACAAGGGCTCCACGAAGAAGCGCTCTCCTTGTGAATGGAACGATCTGGACGACAGTTCTAGAGACTAAGCAGCCGTACAATCTTGCTGAGATCGTATCAAGTTGAAATTAATGATTGAATATATTCAAAATTCACGTTGTTAGAATTTAGAATATCGTGAGTTGGAGAGAAGGATCCATACACCCTGAGCAATGTGTTTTTCTTAAATATATCGATAAGTTAAAGTGCAATATTGTACCTATATCTTATTTGTGAATGTTAAATAATCAAAGGATTAGAGTTAAATATCATCTTTATTAAACTCAGTTAACTAAAACACGTTTTATATTTTTGTCGTTCTTCGAACTCTTTGTTAAATAAGCTTAAATATAAAGTCAAAATATGTTTATAATGCAACAAGCGTTGTCTTCTATCAACGAAGTAGAGATCTCTTAGAAAAGTATTAGGATTCGAGTGAAATCGTTTAGGTATTTTGGTTTGGCACAAGAAAGTTTAAGAGCAAACGAGAGAACCGAATGCCATTTTAAATGCTCACGGGCTGTATGCCCTTGTGAATTAGTTGTACTTTACTGTAGTATTGTCACGACAAACACGAATTGGCGTTTAAATCGAAAGTACTGATGCAATATTTTTTATCACGGCTTCAAACATTTTTAGGTAATTTGTAGGCATGCTTGTGTTTGTTTCTGAATCGATATACGAATTAAATTAAGATTTTGTTAAGTGGTTCGTTTTTCAACACTACGGTAAATTATATCATTCCATATTCACAAATCGATTTGCGTGTAGTTTATTCTGTTGTTGTAACTGTCCAATGTAGCGTGCGTGCGCGACTGCTTCCATATATGAAAATGAATGGGAACTCGCACGGGTCTTGCACAATAATGTCGACCAGTGGACTTGCTGACCGCGTGGAAGCAGCCTGGTGTTGCTGCCGCCATCTTAATTCTTTTATGTATAGTGACTAATATTCATATTTGGCAACGTAAATGACTCAGAACAAGGGTAAGATGTGACGTTCAGTGCCACACGAACTAGACGTGCTAGGTATATTGCTGGAAAATAATGGATTCGTGCACGAAGTACTTGATTTGCTTTTCACGGTAGTGGCAATTATAATGTTTGTTTGTTTGTAGATTGTGTCCGTAACTTCGTTTGCGTTAAATTACCCACTATTAGATCATTATACACATGTATGTGTACACAGTACATCTGTTTAGCCTGGTTATTTATTTTTGGTTCCACCTTCTAACCAAACTTTTCATATAAACAAAACAATATTCGTCATTTTCCCCCCTGACTGCGCATTTTAAAGCACTTATATATGCTGATAAGTAATAATATCGTGTCTTCTACCTATCAGCTTCTCATAGCGAGTAGTCTCTTGATTTTTAAAGTGATGCTCCAGTAGGAACTGAAACCCCTAAGTAACCATCACAGCAATGAATTAAGAGACAAGCGGACAACATTTTAAATCGCCGTTGAGGTAGTGAGGGAACTCTTTTACATGACTGCCTAACGAAAAGGAGTGTAATGTTTTTAATGTATAGATTAAAATCATTTCGAGTTTAATGTCGCATATTTCGTCACTCATCGATCGCACATCTATGAAAAAAGCAACGCTTGTGATGTAATTGTTAGGCACTTTTCTTAACTTCCGAGTTCAGGAAGCTAAGAGGTCATCGGCATACTTAATCCATTTTTATCTTACGGTGCTTTTATGACCCGAACTTTAATTTAAACTTAATTTTATGTAATTTGTATTATAACATTTGACTACATTCTTACTTTTTAGGGTTCCGTACCTCAAAAGGAAAAAAAACGGGACCCTTATAGGATCACTCGTGCGTCTGTCTGTCCGTCTGTCACAGCCGATTTGCTTCGAAACTACTGGACCGATTGAGTTGAAATTTGATAAACATATGTAAAATGGTGACCCAAAGATGGACGCGTAAAGTAAATTAATGAATTCTGAACAAGGGGGCCACTTTTGTGGGGTAAACAGGACAATTTAAAAAAAAAGTTTCGCAAATTGTATTGTGTGACATATCAATGAAGGGTTGTGGTAAGCATCTCAGATTTCTTTAATTTTTTTTAGCAAAAACTGATTTGAAGTACCTAATTTAGGAAAAAAGACCCCCCCCCCCCTTATCTCCGAAACTACTAGGCTTAAAATTCTGAAAAAAATATGGAAAATAGTTCCTTGCCTAAAGATTACAGGAAAACCTATAAGAAGTTTGAGTATTCAAAGTAACGGAAGGGTTCTCAATATTTTTGTGTATTTTGTATGGAACGCCTGATGCTTAGAGCATAGCAATTTTACGGAACCCTCACAACGCGAGTTGAACTCGCACTTGTTCGATTTTTTATTGATTCAGAAAGCCAGTTAAAAAGGCAGTGTAATACAAATCTTTTTCAAGACTTGATTTTAAGTTTTATTTATTAAAGAAAGTGCGCGAATTCAGTCTTCACTGCCAAGTCACTAGAAATTGGAAATACCATGTATGTACCTACCTTGAATATCAATACTTTCAAGTAAACCAAAAATAAGAAGAAAAGCTTCGTATCGTATGGGTTTACGAATATTCACTAAGATATCTAATTGGGAAATGGGCCCCCGAGTGAGGCAGAAGTGTATTGGGTCACGTCGACAATTTAGATTAATTAAAAAGATTGACCCACTAGCCATATTTTGTTTTAATGTGAATGAACATCAGTAGGTACATTTAATTGACTGCCTACAAAATGTAGCGGCTTTTTTTAATAAATCTAATTATTATTTTATTAGAATGACCGAGTGATCCAATCACTGACAACTATTTTCACACGTCTACCTAGACTGAATATATCATGGGAAACAATGCTTATATTTTAAGATCTTATGTTACCATATGTTCATTGTGAATAAACGATTTCATTTAAACCAACAGCTGTCACAGGGCATGTATCAATGCACTGTTCTTCTCGTACATGGTATGTGCCTCCCATACGAGCAAACGTTTATTTTACGATTAGTGCGTATATTAATGATTCACATACCATTTCGTATCATGTTTCAGTACTCCAACATGGTTATTGTATCAGTTGTTGTCAGATTCGAGTTATTATAATTTTAGCAGTTGTCCCAGTTCTTAAAATTGGGGACCATATCGCTTTTATGTAAAAAATTATTTTAGGAATTAGCTATAGCTTGTATTAAAAATCCCGTCCATATTTTCTAGTCGATTAAAAAAAAGAACAGGTTGGTCGACAAACACTTTTATGTTATGACAAGCTTTTATTTAACTTGCAATTTAGTTACCTATTTAAGGTACAAGTATATGTAATGTATGACCCGAACTGCCAACTTGAACTGGGGCAGAAATAGAAAAACTATGAAAAAAAAATTGTCGCGAGGCAGTCAATTGAAACGGAAAGTGTGTACGCTGTTTATATGATGAATTTAATGAAATGCTGTTTCAATCGGCTGCTTCGCGAATCTCGCGATATCTTTTTTTTTCACCAACCCTCCTATTTCCGCCGCAGTCCAATTTGGCTCAGGTCGGGTCACACAGGGCGGTTCCACAACACTTCTGGAGCTCAAATACCGCGAGCCATCCGGTTGCCATTGCTTTAGTTTACTATTAGAGTCCTTTCAATGAGTAGTTGATGACAGGCTTAAAATTCTAAAAAAAAATATGGAAAATACAATACAATACAATACAAATACTCTTTATTGCACACCTCACACAAAAAAAATAGTTCCTTGCCTAAAGATTACAGGAAAACATATAAGAACTTTGAGTATTCAAAGTAACGAGAAAATTCTCAATATTTTTGTGTATTTTTTATGGAGCGCCTGATGCTTAGAGCATAGCAATTTTTACTCTTACACTTAGATCATATACGGAACCCTCACCACGCGAGTTGAACTCGCACTTGACCGGTTTTTTGTATGAAATGCCACCTGTAAGTTAACTTACTTCACCCAGGGGAATTCAGAACACTAAAAGTGCTTAATTCTCCTAAGAAAATCTCGGGAGTTTTAAATATACTTTTGAGTTCTATTAATTCGCGCTTAATTCATCTGTATGAATTAGGTTGACTGAATGTATGTTTAGGTACTAAATGTCATTAGGCCCAATCACTGGTGAATTAAGTTTACTGAATGTGTATCTTATTCACCCGTGACCGTGATGTTTACTTTTTGTAAACTTTATTCCCCTAATAGGTGCATTAGTTAGGTTTACATTTAGTCAACTTTATTCTCCTGTTAGGTAAATTAAGTTAACTGAATGTGAACCTTGTGCCCCCGAATCCAGTTATGGGGTGCATTAGATTTACTTTTTATCAACTTTATTGCCCTGATAGGTGAATTAGTTGGACTGAGTGTGAAGTGAACCTTGTGCCTCAAGAATATTTCAATCATATACATACAGGGTTATTGGTAATTCAATGTATTCCTGTTAAGGAATTATATGTGAGGTTGATTGCAATGTGTTGGTCTACTAAATGCATTATGCATAACTGAAGCATTTTGGAGTTAATTCACTTTTAATTTTTTCTACCAAAATGTGGGCTCACCATTAAAAAAAAAATCGAAGTAGTTACATTCTTATTTTTTCTTCAGACCCACTAACAAGACAAAAAAATAATTAATTAACTTTAAAAAAAAACATTTTACACGGCACAACAAAAATACGGCTCAAAATTAGTAAGCTTGCTTTAAAAAGAGGTCCTAATAAAGTTATAAAAATCTTAGCACACTTGGCTGGCGGATTATTTAATTAACATCTACAGCTTTCCAAAAAGGTACAAAAAACCTACTAATTAAGCATTTCACCAAAAAAATCCCATCTCAATGGAACGGAGCGAAGACTGATGTTGAAGAACACGTTACAATGTACACATACTAATGATAAAATGTTTACCTAATGCACGCGTGGATTTGAGAGCATAAGGTTCACTTTCAGTCAACCTAATTCATAAATCAGCGGAATAAAGTTGCCGAAAAGTAAACATAATGCACCTGAGGCTGCATTCGAGGGTACAAGGTTCACTTTCAGTCAATCCAATTCACCTATCAGGAGAACGTAGTTGAAAAAATGTTTACCTAATGCACCCATGGCTGGATTCGAGGGCACAAGGTCCACATTCAGTCAACCTTGTTCATATCAGGGGAAAAAATAAAAAATATACCTATAGGACCTGCGGCTGGGTTCAAGGGCTCAAACTCCACATTTAGATAACCTAATTTACCTATCAGGGGAACAAAGTTGACAGAAAAGTATACCTAATGCACCGTTAGCAGGTCACGAGTGCATAAGGTACACGTCCGGTTAACTTAAATTACCAGTGGGACACGAGTGGATAAGATGTACTTTCCGTATACTTAATTCACCCGTGGTTGGGCGCGAGCGCAATAAGTATACTCTCAGTTAATCTAATTCATCTTTCTCCCAGGTGTAATTCACCTACGTGAATTAAGTTAACTCCAGGATAAATACCATAACGGATCTATACCATCGCAGCCTATTATATAGAACACAACGTCAATATTTCATTGCATGTTTGAGAAAAGAATCATCCTACTATAATATTGTAAATGCGAAAGTTTGGATATTTAGATGTTTTTTACTCAATTACGCTTTAATGGCTCAACCGATTTGGATGAAATTTTGCACGAAGATAGTTGGCTGGATTAAAATATAGGATAGTTTTTATCCCGGATCCACGCAGACGAAGTCGCGGGCGGAAGCTAGTCTAATGTAAATTTGCGGCCTATTTGATTTGATATTAGTTTTTTCTCAAAAATGTACATCTCAAAGTGTACATTAGTCGCTACATATTGGAAGGTAAAGTGTATAGTTTCAGGTCAGATCAAAATAAAAAAATAAAAAAACCGGCCAAGTGCGTGTCGGACCACGCAAAACGAAGGGTTCCGTGCCTATTAAAAAGGTCGTATCGTCGCAGAAATTTTACGGCACTTACGTCCTTTTCTTTGAGGAAGGCAGTTTTTCAGCAATATCTCGAAAACTTCTGAACCGATCTTGTTCAAAACAATTTTCGGTGAATGAAATTAATAAGCCCTATGTTCATGAATTTTCCATATTTTTAAAATACACCGTTCAAAAATTAGAGGGGGGGGGGGGGGGGGGGGACAGTGCACCCCTAAAAACATTTTTTTTTGTCATTTTAATTACAAAACTATGTAGCGGCTAACAAAATACACCTATCCTCAAAATTTTATTCAAATACACCTTATAGTTTTCGAGTAAAATGCCTGTGACATACGGACAGACGGACAGACGGACATGACGAAACTATAAGGGTTCCGTTTTTGCCATTTTGGCTACGGAACCCTAAAAACATTGCAGGCCGCCTGGAATGTTACATATAAATTCCTTTATTTGTCGAGTACCAAACTTTTTAAAAAGTTGAAACCGGCACACTTGCGATTCGGTTTAAAAAGAAAAACGGCGGGAAATCATTAATATTTTCACGTTGTGCAACGATATTTAAAGTTTATTATTCCTCCATTTTTGAGAAAAGCACTATATTAGCCTTAGCCGGAATGGCAATTGCAGGCTTCGTATTATAATTAAACGGACTCGCAAGCTCGTCCGTTTAAACAAATACTCAGCCTGCAATTGCCTCCTTCCCGGCCACGGCAATAATGTACAGTCACGAGCGTTAATTTGGGACCCACCTAAGGTGGAATATCGTATAGCAAACTGAAGACATTTAAAGCTAATATTTTAAAGGAGTGTCAATGTTTGCCATGCTGACAACTTACGTTACTATACGTGACTAGGGGAAACCGCTCAGTGACGTCAACCGGGCGGAACGAGTCAAACGATCATTTCCGATTTTTTCCGACTAATTGTCACCCGTGTTACAGGCCCTGTCTTCTCGACGGCCATATTTGTTATTTGAAAATAGTATTTTGTGAAAATGACAGTTTTCAATAAATTTTCTTGTCTGACACTGACACACAATGACACATGTTCGTAATTAGAAAACTGTAATGATAGCTTTTGGCAAAGACGTTATCAATTCAAGGGCCCATTCAATAAGACATTTAATTGTGTCATCTTGACACTTCACAATTATTATTGAACTGAAGTTTTCGACCTTATTGCATTGTAAATGTTCTAACAACATTTGAAGGAAATGGGTCCCAAATTAACGCTCGTGACTGTACTATTAATGACAGAAGCGGCCTTCGCTAGGTTACTGTTTGTGATAATGTCTCTGTCACTCTGATTTTAGACTGAACGAGCGCAGGTCCCATTTACCGTCACTGTGCTTTCGCCCCCGTAAACCCCTTTATTACAAATTTCATCGAAATCGTTTGAAAATGCGATTACGAAAATTGCTCGTTTAGTAGTATAGGATTAAGCGAGAAACAGCACATTTTGCGAAAGGATCGTATGTCGAATGGGACATTTTGTGAATGGGTCGTACTGCGAGAGGGACATAATTTATGTGAAGGGACTTTTTGAGAACGGGACATTTATAAGAGGGTGGGACCTCTTGTGACAAAGGAGCAATCTGCCAATGGGACCCGACATGGCATGTAACATTATTATAAAATATTAAGTGTTTGCTTACCAAAGGTGACATTATCATCATATGTCATTAGATGTGGCGGATAGACACCGGAGTGAGCTCATAGAGATTGTATTTTCTTTAAAAGGCACTGACTAACGGGTGTTTTAAGTCTGTGCATGAAAGAGCAACTAGGGTCACGGATCTATTCTATTCGCTTGAAGCGTGACGTAAACGATTCGGAATTCAACCTTAACATTGCTGCAGATAAACGTAGTGGACGCTCTGATTTAAATATAACTTTTGCTTATGAGTAGATCGGCCGGTGACGATGGCACGTGCAGAGTTCGATCTGCCGACTGCCATCGCCCTCAGCGATTTATATTATGCTCGGTAAGGGATCTCGCTGATATCCAAATTATGACACACAAAGCCCTGGGATAGCATATGTTATGTAGCCTATGTACTCAGGAAGTGTAAAGTTCCGGAAATGATGAGCTATTCGCGTCCACCAGAAGGAAGTTCTTAAAAACCTACGAGCACTAGGCGTGAATAAAGCTAGTGCGCCTGATGGAATTTCTGCCATTAGTCTACGAAACTGTGCAGCTGAACTGTCTCCGGTTCTGACTCGCCTGTACCGCCTGTCACTAAGAACGGGTGTAGTTCCCTTATCTTAGAACCTGAAAGACTATGGAACGTGTACTGAATAGGCATCTCCTAACATACCTAGAAGACAATCTCCTCAGTGATTGTCAGTATGGTTTCCGCCGGGAACGATCAACTGGGGATCTTCTAGTGCATGCTACTCATTTTTGGAGCGAGGCTATCAAGAGACGTGGTGAAGCTTTTGCCGTGTCTCTCGATACCTCCAAAGCATTCGATAGGGTCTGGCATGCTAGCCTAGTGAGCAAGCTTCCAGCTTATGATCGAAAGTCAACGGGGGTAGCTTACCCAGGTCTCGAGCAACGAAAATCGGTAGTGTCTCAAAGTCTGCAATTCTTAAGAGCTTCACTATGTCGTCCAGGTGTCGCTGAGATTTATTATCTCCTTTTCGAATTTTCTTTCGAATTTTGGAAGGCACGGAGTCAAATAGCAGATTTTTAGCATCCTCAATCTCACTATCCGAGAACGCTTTTATTATGAGATATTTGCAACTGAATAGCTGATTTTCTGAACGGGCGATCGTTCCGTGTGGTTTTCGAAGGATACACGTCGAATCAATGGGCTTTAGATGCCTGTGTTTCTCAGGGATCTGGTCTGTCTGCAACCTTATTCTTATTGCATATCAACTACATGTTAATGCCCGGAACCTTTGGGTGCGTTGTACTTAGATATCTGTCCAGTGCAAAGGCTAACAAATAAGAAATTCAATCTTGTCGGCAGGATATGGTTGATCGTTTGGATTTAACTCTTGGTGCAGTCTCCGACTAGGGTTAAGTTAACGCGACCAAGACACAGGCGTGTTTGTTCTCCACTAAACGGAGTCCGTTCAACTTGACTCCAACTTTCCGGAGTGCTTTCGATGCTGAGTAGTAAAAACCTGATGTTATCAAAATTTTAAAAAAGTTGGGTGTATAACTTTCCGTAAAATGGGCCATCTACGCCCCCAGCAGTTGTTAACTCGCGTGCACATAGTGATCAGGTCCATTGTTTAGTACTAAGTTTTGACTATTACGTCAGGGGATTTAATTTTCTTCCTTTCCTTACCTAAATAAGGTACAAAATACTACAAATTAATGATAACAGTGAAATAAAAATATCGCAGTGAAATAGAAATTGGTCTCGAGATTCTTGAAACTCAAGAAAATAAAAAGTCGAGAATACAGAAACTACTTGCAATATATGTATGTTTTTCGGAATCTTGCAACTCAATTTTTAAGCAACTTCAACCGATTGAGCTGAAATTTTGTGTTTAAGGATAGTTTGGTACCATCGAGCTGATCTGATGATGGAGACAGAAGGTGGCTATGGGAATTCAGTACTTAAGCTACGTAACCCCGTTTAGTTTGGGCTCGTTAGAATCGTCTCCATGAGAAGGTAGTTGATGACGGTATACAGAAAAGTACAGTCGGCAATAAAAGCTTTTACCAAAAATGTAATTTTTGACAAAAACCTTTTTTGAGTAAGATTTCATTGACTATTAATTTTAATTGGCAGTGGGCATGTGATTGGGCCGGCCGCCAACCGGTCTTGCTCGTTCAATTCAATCTTATGTCGATCATAATATGCATGTCCTCTTGTACGTGGCTCTGCACATGATAATAAAATTCGAATCGAGTCGAAACATATGATCATTCATGTGTGTTGATATTTGTTCAAAGCAGACGAAAACGCGTGTTCAATTTCGTCAAAATATTACCAAATTTATTTCTGCTGAGAATTGCTGGAAATATTCATTTAAATCTGTGGTAACCGGTGAAGCCAGAGCTGAATCAGTTGCAGCTTTGCAAGCTGCTACATATACCTACATATAGATACCTAAGAAACATTTTCATATTAATTTTGTTGTGTTTTAGTAAATCAACGAGCGATAAAAAAAACTTTAATTAATATGTTGGTACTTTATATACACATTACTAGTTTTGTATGAGATTTATAAATGGTTAAAATTTTAAATGAAATTAGTTGGTGTGCCTGAGTAAATCAAATAATACCACTGAGAGTGATATTATTTTGTATCAAAAAAGAGATGACACGGCACATCTTAGATGTGCTCGAAAATGCTTCTTAATGCTAGCAAACGTGTTATTGACTAATATAACAACGAAAAAAGTCTATTTTAGTCATAATTTTAGGTGATGTGAGAAAAATACTTAATTAAGTTGCAAAGTAGAACCGGGTAGGCATCAATCAATACGCCGGTCGCGTCGGAGGCCGCCGCCGCCCGATAACCGACCCGATCTTACGGAACACTGATTTCGGTAAACATTCACTTCAGAGCTGCCACGATCACCCGCGTTAATAACATATAACCAGCCTATATTCCAACTTAGAATATATTTCAGTTCCTTAACACCCCATTGAAGTTAAAGCATTTTAGGAAAAGGTAATCAAGTGTGATGTTTTTAATCGTAGGAATTTGCTATCTATACGAGAACTAGTAAATTATAAGTTGAAATGTTTAGATATATTTGTACACCCCCATTATTTGCATACTAATCATAGGGGGTATATGCCATAATCGCCACGCTTGGCTTGCGGGTTGGCGATCGCAGTATTTCCACCGTACTCCAGGGATGCTACTGCCCATCCCCCGGTGGTATTGGTCGTAGTTTTAGGACATACCCGGGTCCCTGATGACCTGGTAAAGGTCGCGGGAGTCCGCTGGATGCGGGTGGCGCAGGACCGGTCAATTTGGAACTCTCTGGGGGAGGCCTATGTCCAGCAGTGGACGTCTTTCGGCTGATATGATGATGATGATGATTATTTGCATATACTAAACACAAACAATTATTAAAGTCTGATGTATAGTGTAAAACATTAGAACAAACTTTCTTTTGGGTTTACATTTACGCTATTGACCCATGATTTGACATATTTTATTTGATAACACCTGTGGCAGGCGAACGAGTCGCACACATACCCAGGTTATTTATTCCATTACAACTGTCAGTCTTTATTACGTCGAGTCTTCACATTAAACCAAGCCTTAACGCATTTATATACTTACACCATAAACAATATTCGTTAAGAGATCCTTTATTGTCAAGGAATGAATTAGTGGGCAACACTAGTGATGGCGGCATGTTTAGCGTCCTCCTCGCGCGGCACACTGCCAGTTCTCTTTCTCGTACCTTCAGCTCCAGATGTTTCTCTGTTCGTGGTGCTTCCGAGCGCTTCTGTTGCTTTCAGGTAACAATCTCTTAACATCACCACTCAATCTACTACTTATCTAGTTTTCGCACTGCCAAACATAATATTTTACAGAGAGCTGTCGACGTTCGCGTTAAAACATATTATCTCGACGATAACCACAACGCTGCTTAATTAATATTGTTACGAGCGTGGGGGGGTACGGGATAGAGAAAATACACTTTATAACACGACAATAGATTTATTACGTGACTTACGGGGCAAAGTCCACTGAGTCCTCACGTACTAACACTGACTCAACTAACACACTCTAGTTCACTGAGTCCGCGCCTGCTAGTACCGACACAGCTAACACTTTACTGTTACTTTGCACTAAATCACTTTACTATTCACCACTAAACTTGATGCCACTGTACTTCTTCTTCCAGTTCTCACTCTGATACTGCTCACTCAGTATCCCACTCTGAGAACTCCACTCCGAAGACTAACCCGCACTAGTACATTACTCGAGAAGTCCCTTCCGAATACCACTCACTCGAGACTTCACTCCGAGTACTCCTCTCTGAACACTACCGAATACTCCTCACTCAAGACTTCACTCCGAGTACTCCTCTCCGAACACTACCGAATACTTCTCACTGAAGACTGCCTTGTACCGCGAACTTGGTATCTTTATATACCCCTTACCGAAGATTCTAGACTGTAATTTCGATCTTCATTTCGTTACTCATTTGTTTTGAGTAGCATGGGCTTTTCTAGATAAACATTCTGCGTCCACGTTTCTCGAACATTCCAGCCCATACACTTTTCCATAAATTACAGTAAGCATCGAATGTTCTATTCGCTTACATTTTCTAGACTATTCCACGCTACTCTGCGTCTAGAAAATGTACTAAGAATTTAAAACATACAAAAAGTGCATGTTGGTCGCTGGACTCGAACCCGGGTACATCGACTCTGTAGCCGCCATCTGTACCCCTAGGCTACTGATGTCTTATGACAAAACGGTGAATTTTGAAATACCTTGACGGCGCGTTTATTACTTTGACAACGAAACTGTCATAGACCCCGCCGTCGTAACATTGCCCTCCGCTAAGTCATGCTCGTCCCGAGCATCATTTAAACCGTGATACCTTGCCAACTTGTCGTAGTACGGCGGATTCTTTAGCACCGTACATGGTCTCTCCCAGGGAGGCTTCCGTTTACGTCGTACTGGATGATGAAGCCATATCAATGTTCCTTTACGCCCGTCTCTGTATCGTGTCTTCAAAGCCTTCATTAATTCGTCATAACTTTTCCCAAAAACGGCAGTTTTTAGAACCATCAACGCCAGATCCCAATATCCATTAGCCAAGGGAGTTGTGGCTTGTTGGTTTTCCCATCCGTTGTCATCAGTGATTTTCCTGAACTGCATCCTATAGGCAGTCCAAAATGACTGATGGTTGGAATGTGGTACTAAGGACTGTTCCACAGACTTTGAGATGGTTGATACACTGATTACTACCCTGGTCTCTGAAGTTTCTCTTGCAACTTCGTCCACCTTTACAACAACCATGTCTATGTTTTCCTCCACATCGTCCACCTTACCAGCAGCGCCGTGCAATTGTTCAACAACAACGTCCACCATTTCTTCACCGTCGCCCATTGGTTCCACAACTTCGTCCACCATTTCAGTTAGGTCGTCCACCTGCTCAATTTCATCAATCTGCCCTATAGCACCGTCTACCTGTTCTTCCACGTCGTCCACCTGTTCAACAACTTTGTTCATCTTTCCTACAATGTCACCCATTTCTGCCTTGCGAGAATCAAGTGCTTGTTCTCTTTCTTGTAACCAACTACGCTGTCGATCCATGACTTCAGTAATACCCTCAATTAGTAACTCAGATAGCCGTTCTGCCTGCCGTTCTAGGAAGCGGCGGCTCTGTTCCACAAACTGTTCCTGTATGTGACGGTTTTGTTCCGCTTGCTGTTCCTGGTTGCGGCGGCTCTGTTCCGCTAGCTGTTCCTGTATGTGACGGTTCTGTTCCGCTTGCTGTTCCTGGTTGCGGCGGCTCTGTTCCGCTTGCTGTTGTTGGTTGCGGCGGCTCTGTTCCGCTAGCTGTTCCTGTATGTGACGGTTTTGTTCCGCTTGCTGTTCCTGTATGTGACGGTTCTGTTCCGCTTGCTGTTCTATCATCAGTTTCATAGAAGCTAATATCGCCGCAAAGTCAGCTTGCCTCGATGCAGTGCTAAATCCTTTAGTAGTTAGCGCTTCAGTAGCTACTTGACTGGAAGTCGACGCGGCTGCCTGGCCACGCGTCATGACTTCTTCTGTATCGTCGCGTTCCGTTATAGGTGGCATATTTCTCTATCCCACTTCTGACACCAAATGGTACGAGCGTGGGGGGGTACGGGATAGAGAAAATACACTTTATAACACGACAATAGATTTATTACGTGACTTACGGGGCAAAGTCCACTGAGTCCTCACGTACTAACACTGACTCAACTAACACACTCTAGTTCACTGAGTCCGCGCCTGCTAGTACCGACACAGCTAACACTTTACTGTTACTTTGCACTAAATCACTTTACTATTCACCACTAAACTTGATGCCACTGTACTTCTTCTTCCAGTTCTCACTCTGATACTGCTCACTCAGTATCCCACTCTGAGAACTCCACTCCGAAGACTAACCCGCACTAGTACATTACTCGAGAAGTCCCTTCCGAATACCACTCACTCGAGACTTCACTCCGAGTACTCCTCTCTGAACACTACCGAATACTCCTCACTCAAGACTTCACTCCGAGTACTCCTCTCCGAACACTACCGAATACTTCTCACTGAAGACTGCCTTGTACCGCGAACTTGGTATCTTTATATACCCCTTACCGAAGATTCTAGACTGTAATTTCGATCTTCATTTCGTTACTCATTTGTTTTGAGTAGCATGGGCTTTTCTAGATAAACATTCTGCGTCCACGTTTCTCGAACATTCCAGCCCATACACTTTTCCATAAATTACAGTAAGCATCGAATGTTCTATTCGCTTACATTTTCTAGACTATTCCACGCTACTCTGCGTCTAGAAAATGTACTAAGAATTTAAAACATACAAAAAGTGCATGTTGGTCGCTGGACTCGAACCCGGGTACATCGACTCTGTAGCCGCCATCTGTACCCCTAGGCTACTGATGTCTTATGACAAAACGGTGAATTTTGAAATACCTTGACGGCGCGTTTATTACTTTGACAACGAAACTGTCATAGACCCCGCCGTCGTAACAATATTAACTGTCCTCAAGCATTTCACGATTATACGAAATTTCGGCATTTTGATACACTGTTTGATGTTCTTTCTCGTAGAATAAAGGTGTTCCTTTTTAACCCCCGACGCAAAAAGAGGGGTGTTAGTTATAAGTTTGACGTGTCTGTGTGTCGGTCTGTGGCAATCGTAGCTCCGAAACGAATGGACTGATTTTAATGAGGTATTTTTTGTCCCAAAGCTGACGTGACCGAGATGGTTAGCTACGAGTACGTTTCAACAAAATGGGTTCAGCAGTTTTTGAGATATTGAACTTTGAAATGAAAATGTCGGGGGTTTTCAATTTTTCTAAGTTGTAGTTATCTACCATCCAGTTATTACATTGAATTATATTGTTAGATATATTTTTATATAAAACATTTTTGCATGCCGGCTTATTTTAGAAACGACCACTTGCTAATATTTTTTTGTAAAATTGGACATTATTAAAAAAAATACAAAAAACGGAGAATACTCAAGAGCAAAAGAAGCTTATTGTGAAAATTCAGCACAAAGTGTACCTACCCGTTTTTTCTTGAGTGTATCTAATTAAGGTCCTTTCTATGCATGTAATATAAAATAGGCACAGTATACATATAGGCATGATGTAGTTATTGTTTCTACTTCGGCACTCAAAGCATTCCGTGTACCTATACAATGAATGCATACCGGACTCGTGTGGAATGCGTGTTGGATTAACCACTGTGCCCGCATTGTGGGTTATTCGGGTGTGTTTGCGGGGTCCCTAATTAAATTACTACGTAAATCTCTAATTATTCTATATGATGAGAATAAAAAGTTCCTATTTCTATATGATGATTATTGGTTGTATTTAAGTAAAATACTTGAAATATAAAACCTGAAGTAAATATTGGTAATTTATTTGTTTGTTTTCCACTAAGTCATAAAGTGCCGAATATCCGGTATCTTTTGCCGGCTATTCGCCGACCATAAATGTGGCCGGATAGTCGGCTTTCCCGACTAGTCGGTACATCTCTATAAATTACGAGTTAAACATTAGCAGAATAGTATGAGGAGACCTCAGTCAGTCCTCGGACCGGCCATGTTCAGATAGACCTAAATCCCACCATTTTTTCCCACATTTATTATGTTTTCATAATAAATGTGAAAATGGGAGCCAAGTTCAATATTAAGAATATGCGTGGTTGTCAACTTCGCCGACAATAGAATTGAGATCTAAACGGGTGCCAAGTTCAGTAGATAATCCTGAAATGAAATGTATTCTTAAGAACATACAATTTCTTATTTTTTCTACTACAACAATGTTTGCTATATAAAAGTATAACTTCTTAAATTTGAACACTCGAATTATTTACCCATAGCATACATAGGATAAATTGATGCTCAAGATTTGACTTAATTTTAGTCAAAAGTGGCTCCAAATGGTTCATGTACACCTGCTGCGTCGCCAGTTCTTTTTGACTTTGAACTTGACTGGACACGCTGCCGCGTCTCTAGATAGTCCTGAAAATTGTGGGAAATAGAGTTCGTCAGAAAAGCCACCGTTCAAAATCTAAAAATTAGCTGCTCATTTGAGGACAACAAAGGGTCAGTACACAATTTGTGAATAAAAAACGGGATAATCGGGAACGACCACTATTAATTCTAATTAGCCAGAGCTCTACCAGGAGTCATTAAGCGGAATCGAAGGCCATCGGGTGGCATGAAAACTTCTAACCGCCAAGTCACCCACTCGCTTGACAGCATGCCTAGTTACAGCATTGTTACTAACGGTTCTCAATGTCGCTTGAGACGTTGTTGCCGATTTGAAAGTTGTAATAACTTCACGGTAGATGTCGCTACGAGCCTCCCCAAGGCGGTAATTAAAAGAGTAAAGTGACTGAAAGATTCGTCACCACGAGTGGATCCCACGATAGCTCAGTTGGTTTTTAGCAATGTACGGAGTGCAGAGGTTGCAGGTTTAAACCCCCAAGAGGCGAATCAATTTAATTTTTTTACTTTGATTAGACATTAAAATGCCTAATTCCAATGAGGTTTGATTCCCCTGCGGATTCTTCTTACTTTGAAGTAGTTGTAAACTGCAACTTCCGACAAAATCCGTTTTTAGCCGAATAATTGAACGTTTTTCCCACGATTTCGGATTTTAAAGACACGTGGTACATCCTTAGAATGGCAAAAAACCGTAGAATGTAAGATGAGATACGAAGATTTTTTTTAGTGTTCCACAAAGTTGACCTTTTCGATTTTTATTATCGGTAAACTTACACTTTTCCGGCTCATATTTTTTTTCTAAATCAATATTTTAATAAAATAAAGTTTAAGTTACAAATGCATGCACACAAGAATAAAATAAAACTTTTTTGCCAGCACTTGTTACAAAAAGATTGGCACAGAAAATAATTAGATTTCGAACATTACAGAAATAATTACAATATTTTATCATAGTTTTACCCCAAATGTGTGTGCGCCTCTACCAACCAACCCTAATCGTTTAGCATACGCTTTACAATACACCCTTTATATTGGCCCTAATATAAAGAAAATAATCTAGGATCAGACATTGAGTCATCGTGCCTATTAATGTCTTTATCGGGATTCCTGCGCAAGGTCTTCAGCTCAGCTTCGTAGACAGAGCCACCAACTAGGTTAATCATGTAGGTTAGGCACGTATAGACACAAATATCTGCAATAAACAATTTCGACTTTTGAAGGACGGCTTTGCTTTTGAGTTTAATTTTTTCGATCACACTTGCTCGTAAAGATCTTAATAACGCAGGCATACATAGAGCTACAATAGCCTATATTGGACCCAACGGCCGCAATGGGTTTTTTCTTGAATTGTATGTCACTCATTTCAGTTATAAAGCAGGGACGTTTTAACTCAAATACTATGTTCGGACACCTATTTATAAATAAATCTAGATGTATAAACACTCATAAACTGTTCATTGTCAGATTTAGATTCGCGTCTCTTCTGTGGAGATTGCCAAGGTTAAGGGCTATAAAGCCTAATTTTTGGTTGAACTCTGAATCCGCATAAACGGCGTCGCCGTTATCATAAAAATAACATAAGCCCTTAACGATTGACTACAGAAAAGACGATTTTTATTTTTTGGACTGACAATGACCCAACCAAGTATAACTGGGTCGTTCTTCTTTTCGACCGACAATAGCCTGTCCTTCGTCTTATTACGGCATCTCATTTGAGTAATGATGTTTACGGTTTTATAATGTTCGAATGAACGTCCATATTATTTTATTAATTAGGGATATTTAATATTTCACTTTCTCTAACTAGTATTTTTTTAAATGTTTTTTTTTTTCGTAGAATGCCGTGACAGAGTGGTAAACCAAAATGTTGTCCTCACTGAAAGAGTCCACTTTGTCACATGTTTTTTTTTAGAAACGAACCGTAAATAAATATTTATATTGGCCAGAAAGGAAACTTTAATTAGTTCTAATGAAGAAACCTATGCACTTTTTTTTAAATCGCACTTCAAAACCACAATTTTCGATAGTTCAAAAACCAAAAAAACAGAATAACCTCGGTTCATTGTCGGTAAAAAAGAAGAACGACCCAACTAACTTATTTAGACGTAAAAAAATGGGTAATTTTGTTGCGCTGTAAAATATTTTAAACAGTGATTTCACATGAAGGGTCTTTGCCTTACGCACCTTGTGTAAAATAAACGAGCAACGTTTGTATACCATTTATGTATTTGTTTTTAATGGGTTCTCTAAATCGGCCCTAACAACTATCATATAGCAATATAGGGGTAAACCGGTGGCGAAAATACTTACTTTCTATTTTATTTTAGCATTATGTTACCCTCTATTCTTCGTTATTCTATTCTTTATGGCTCAGTTCGACAAAGTTTAACAAGTGAAATCAAAAGAAATTTTCGAAAAACCCGACTGCTTTTTGACAAATATTATAGCCTATGTCACTCCCACGATTAAGAGGAATCCAACGACACCTCATATATCAAAATTCATCAAGCCGTTTAGGCTACAGGAGGCCACAAAGAAACAGACATACATACATACAAACATACTTACATACACTCGAAAAACATTACCCTCCTCCTTTGGCAGGCGGGTAAAAACAGTTCGTGACATGGCGCCTAGCGGCCATAGTAAAAATGTTCTTGTTTCTCTTTACGTAGGTGACCTACTTAAAAAAAACACAATATTTTATGTGTTATTACAATGTTTTGTAAATAGGTAGTTTGATAAATTAGCAAGTTTGTATGTAATAATCCATCTCAGAAATGATTGATCCGATTTTAAAAATTCTTCCACCGGTAATAGAATGGGCTTTCCGGACTGGTTTTGTGCAAAACGTGACGGGCCTCGGGGATGACTACTATGACTAGTGTCCCATAAAATCACAAAAGAAACCGAGGAGACGTGACAACCTACAAAAAAAGATGATTGGCCAAAAAGACGAGAAGTGTAGATCGAAAAACCTTGAAAATATTGTATGAAAAGTATATATACACCAGTATATTTAAAGATGTTTTTTGTTCACAGAGGCATCCAACTCGGACCCGGGCGGTAGTGTAACGGCTGCCAGCCCTGGAAAACAGAGAAGAGGTTTTAGCGGGTGAGATAATCGTCTCTTCTTTCGTTATACTGCAGGACAATATAAACGTGATACGATGAAAATAGTCCGTTTAAAAATATAATGCATCAACTCTTTTCAACTATATATTTAACGGTGATCGTTACGAATGTGATGTATATTTCTTTATAACTTTAGAACGGCAACGTTACGTTTGACAGTATTATCTTACAAAGTACCTAATTGCCTTGTATGTATTGTGCTAGTAGTTGTTTCTTATTTTTCGTTAGTCATCTTTTATCTATGACATTCGTTATCTAATTCCTTGGAAACGATAGTGTGATCAGTCGCTTAGTGGCGTTGAGGTGTTTGCACACGAGGAATGGATAATAAACGATCTTTTTGCCCAAGTTGCTGCCGTGACATTTTCAGGTGCTTAATATAGTTACGTGTACTATATAATAAAGTGTTCAAATTATTGGTTTCGCTTTCTTGAGATACATTGCCAGAAAATGCCACTCTAACAGTTGAAGTCAGTCGTGTTAACATCGCATGCATAAAATGTAAGTTGAATTGTTGATTGAATTGGCATCGATAAATGTTTTCGTATCGTTTCATAAAATCTTTTGATTGTATGACGCATTTCCCGGGTACCTATTTTAAATATATAAAAAGGGTTATTTACTGCTGTGCTCAACTAGCTTCGAATGACGTGACCGGAAAATACTAAGAATCATTTTGAAACAACGAAAAGATTTTTAGGAGACTTACCTAACATATCCGATACAAACTTTTTTTTGTTTGTTTACTAAGGAGATGTCAATAGTTATATTTCCGCAAATGTTATATACTTAAGTACGTGATCTTACTTTGTTTTGGTTATTTGGCTTATTGAATTAAGTGTGTAAGAACGCAATAATTCAATTAAAGAAAAAAGAAAAGAAAAGAAGACATTTATTCACTACACAAAAGACACACAGAGACAAAGGAGTAGACATACATTCAATTTTTTTTTCAAGTTAAAACATATATTCCGACCAACTGCGATCATAGATAATGTTAGTTACAATTTCTTAACCTAAAGTTTGCAATATTATAACCTAATACATATAAAATAAGGACAGCACTTTGGATTGTTTTGACTTTCAGTACGTGGATCATATGACAATGATTCAGATACGTACTCACAATCAAACCTCTCCGCAAATGCCCTCAGGATACCACTGGAGCTAGCCCGCACCCTGCTTCCTCATAGAAACAGTCAACTCTGGCATCCGCGAATATCCCGGACGCATTACAGAAACGGGGCAGCCCCAGTAGCACCCTAAAAGCATTATTGTACTGTACACGTAGGGCGTTGTACTGCTTTTGCGTATAAGAGACCCACAGACTGCTCGTGTAGAGGGTCGTACAGAAGGCTCTGAATAGAGTTATTTTTACCTCAGCAGAACAGCGAGCAAATCTGCGGGTCACCATATTCGCTCTAACAGACAACGTCCTCCGCTCTCGCTCAATATCTGCACCATCCCTCAGGTCAGAGGTTACCATGTGTCCCAAGTATCTAAAGGTATCCACTCTTTTGAATGGTGTTCCATATAGACGAATAGGGCGTATAGGTGGTAGATTTTTGCCTCTGACATGAAAGACCATGCATTCAATTTTCTTCTCATCATATTGCAATCCGTGACTAAGTGGAAAACTTGTCACATACCTTTAAAATAATGGCTACCTACGTGACCCAAATTGTCAACAATGGCAAAGTCAAATCATTTCCAATCTTGTGTTTTTCCCCCGCTCTGTGCGCACCATCCCCTAACTTCCGCGTCTCTATTCATTTTAATTACATCTGTGGAATTCTTTGCTATACAAACGCCAACACAGTTAACTGACGATCCTGTATTTCCATTGAACCTTATTACAATGCACATAAAGTGCACTGATGGTCAGCTAACTGTGTTGGCGATAGCGATAGTACCACATTAAATGAAGGAAAAGTAGTCAATTTCCTATCCACAATGTTGAAGGTAAACTGTAAATGTTTCCCTCCGTGTAGCACAGCTTGGATTAGTTCAGTGCATGTAGGATGGGCGACCACGACCATGGCCAAAGTTTGGCGTGGTCGCCCATCCTACATGCATCCAGAATCACCAAGTCGAAGTTAAACGTGCGTGTTAATATATTTAATTTTAAGAAAAATTGGCACCATTAAAAGGCCTTTTTTCAAAGTTGTGTAAATTGTTAAGGAGAAATGGAAAGAATAGTACATTATTGCAGAGGCCGGAAAATAGCCATTCGTGGATGAGTTGATCCACGAATTGCCATTCCCGCCGAGGCACATATAGTGTTTTTCTCCAAAAATGCGCGAAAATCAAATAATATTTTCAATCATTTTAAAATAGCCTAGTAGGTATGTCAATAACCAATTAAGTTCCCGCACAACTTTTTTTAAAGTAAGTATACGGCATAACTCAATTGACATATATAAAAAAAACATAATCGATCACAATTTTAAATGATTTCAGACATTAAAAACGTCATTTCGATCACTTAGAAAAGTAAGCGTTTTGTCTATGTCAATTAAAAAAGAATACGCGGGAAAACTTTAGGCCTTTCACAGACTGGCGCGGCCTGGCCGCGGAGGTCAATAGTAAGCTTGTCATTAGCTGTCAAATTTACTGTGGACCGCCACCGCAGGTCGCGCCAGTGTGATGCAGGCTTTAAACACATTACAAACAGGCACAATTTGCCATAATTGAAAAGATACAGCCATACATTACTACCAAGTCTAACTATAGCAAGTTGTTGTGACAAATTGCTAGGCCTTAAAACGTACAAGCATTAAATAGTAATTGGTATGTTGTTCAGGTTGAGTACCTAAGTTTTTCAGATATTTCTCGTAAATTTTCGTAATCAGGATTTCGGTCTAGAACAGCTTCAAAATTGCGTATCACCGGTTTTGCATGTGATACGCAATTTGTTGTTTTGTTGTGCACTGCAATTTATGTAACAACGAACAGTGTCCAGAATTAGGAAAGATTCCGTAATGGACAAAGTCGAACATTGCAATTGTTCTTTTAAAGAGGCTATTATTTCGTAACTGTTGCGAATGAGCTCCTGTTGTAATTTTCTCTATCGGAAACATTTTTTTGCAGTTCTTATAGCTGCCGATTCATTAGCAAGTATGGAGACGATATCACGTATTTGCTCGTAGTATGGAGCGTAATAAACAGCAGCATTTATCCGAGTGCCCCATCTGGTAATTATTGGCTCGGGAGGTAAGGGAATGGACGGGTATTTTTCCTTAAAGGCGTACACGCGCACGGGAGATTTCAAGAAAATCTTTTTGACATAGAGATCAACACGTCCACATCTTTAAAATTATCTCGCACCTCTTCTGCAACTCGATGCAGACCATGAGCTAAACACGTAATGTGTTTAAACGTTTTTAAAACCTTCGACCCCAAAAGATAAAATTGCTGAGTTTTTTTTTTGTTAAGATCGAATCATTACGTTTGTCACACATTATCCCATGAAATCTGGTTCGTCCACATATACCCACAAGTAATTGGTATTATTTATTTCTCTTACACTCTGAATGGGTTTTTTGTATACAGTATTTAAATGTACTTTTCACGTCTCATGCTCGAAAAGTGTGTCATATTAGGCTTAATAATATGCATACATATTTATGATTTTAACTCATTTAATTTGACCAATCAAAACACTTCACCATATTAAATCCACCAATCACAAGTCTTTCAAAAAAACATTTATCTTTGCTATCAACCAACCAGAATACAGCTCCATATTAAAATCGACCAATCAAACATCAGGTGTTTTTTTAGTCCCTAATTCCAAATCATTTAAATCCACCAATCACAACTCTTTCAAAAATCATTTCTCTTTGCTATCAACCAACCAGAATACAGCTACATATTAAAATCCACCAATCAAACATCAGGTGTTTTTTAGTCCCTAATTCCAAATCATTAAAAAAGAAAACGCCTCTGACCGTTAATAGCGCGTCCAAACGCTAAATTGAACAATCTCTTCGCAGTGAAATTTGTTATTGATTGTGGATGGATAATCTTTGTTTTACTATTTTCTCGCAGTCGAAGTGAAAAGTAGAGTGTATAACTCGGGTCTAAAAGCCATATTACCCCTCGAAATATTTTCCCTCGCTTCGCTCGGAAAAATATCCATCTCGTGGTGATATGGCTTATTTCAGCCCCTTGTCCAATCTACTCAATAACGATTAGTCCGGTAGAGACGCTTTTGAGCAGTCGCAGCATAAATATTCCCTTTCAATAAAGACTTGACGAATTCATTTGCGTAGCTACTTTTGATGCTGACTGTACTATTTTTGCTAAAGTAAGGCGCACATTTTCGAGCAAATTGGAGAAAACCATTTTAGTTAACTAGAGAGCACTTGATGCGTTATTGAAGTGTATTTTTGTTGAATTGTACCTCGCGAGCATTTTGTACACGTATATTTACCACATCTTTATCTTATCGTTTGCAATCTTGTTCTGACATCAGATTATTATAATTAGTATTTTAGCTTAATTTAATAAGCCCTAACTAAATGCACTAAGTAATAATTAAATTGTGTTTTCCTTATTACTCAATTACACGGGTTACGATTTAATTGATGATAGATGCCTACTGGTGAAAGGTGATATTGTAATCATTAGACGGTTCAATTTCTCAATAGGTTCAGAAAACGTTTTTAGAGGGTGGCCATTTGATAGTCGGTAGCCTGTTTGTTGTCAGTTAGCGTTCAGTCCTGCGCCGCCAGTATTTAGATTTTCGCTTCCTGTCGCGTCCGTCCGATACTCTACAAACTTATCACGCAATCTGCCTTTGATATGGTTGCTTCTTGCCGATCGTTCCCCTACATGATTGCTCCTTTGGACATAGATAAACTCTGATAAAAATATTTGTGCTGTTCGTTACTCGAATGTGTTTCTGACTTTATTTGGTGTTGTCAGTTCATATGTAACTGTAATGTGCTTTAGTGTATTCGACTATGGAATGAAGTGTTTTGTTTATTAAGTAATGAATTCGGTATCATCATGTGGAATCACGTAGTTTATGCCAAGTAAGTCTCAACGTAATGTACCTTGTCTTCAGATAAAACAAAGCTTGTAGGGAACATCTTTTTACTATCACAATAACTCTTAAAGATTGCCATACTCATGAATAATGTTTAAATTGGTACTACTACGCACACCTCGTAAAATAGGTAGGTATAATGTGCGTTTTTTTTATTTCAAAGTATTATATTAAGGTACTTCGTTTGTTGTAACTAGCAACTATGCAAATTATGCAATCAAATATATTTTTACCTACTTCCAGCCGTCACATTGACTGGTTTTATAAGTACCTGAAAATTTGTTGAAAGTTAAATATTTAAGTAATTCGTTCACTATTTTTACTTACTCATTAAGTATGTAAATTCATATGATTTTAATATTTAATTTACAATAAAACGATCAGTTTAAGATTATGAAGCCGAGTCTTACACTTTACCTAATTGTAACTTAGATTTTAGAAGTCATATCAGAAATGTTTTATATTTAAGACTAGCGCCTTCATTTGCATGGAAATGTGGTAGGAATAAACATATTATCTTCGACATAGGAGGACACATTCTAATTCAAACTGATGATGATGATCTGTCCGACCGTTTTCGGCCATGGCGACCACTCCGACTCCTATCTAGTAGCGTTTTGGCGCTCGTGCGCTCGAAAATGGCTTATGTAGCCTATCTTTGCGGCGAAATTCCGTGCACATTGCGGGCACGTAAGTACTCCGTCCTGGTAGTTGTACGCTATGGCAGCAGGTGGGCGGGCTTTTAACTGGTCGCGTTTATAATGAAGGTCAACTTTGCGCTGATCCTCGAACTCGCGAACTTGGATGTTCACCATCCTACGCTATTCTGACCGCTGTTCTGCCAAACAGTCCCATTGAGAGAGTTCATTGTTGCATCTCTTCATATGTCGCTTTGGGACATCCTTGTACCGGAGGAGTTGTCCGCCTTGCTTCCGCTTGCCCTCCTCCATTTCACAGTAGAAGATGCGTTTCGCCACTCTCACCTCCGCCATACGAGACACGTGACCGCACCACCGAAGCTGCCGACGCATTAGATAGGCCTCAATGCCACCAACATGGGCTCGTCGCAAGACTTCGGTGTTTCGCGCTCTGTCGGACCATCTGATCTTCATTATGGATCGCAGACATTTGAGGTGGAAACGATCCAGAGTGCGTATGTGGTGACGGTACACACACCACGTCTCGGAGGAGTATAGGAGGTTTGGCAGCACAATTGCCATGTATACTGAGATTTTGTGGCCAACTTAATTCCATGTGAGCAGAAGACCTTGGAACACAGCTTGCCGAATGCCGCAGCTGCAGCACCGACGCAGCTATTGATAGATAGATAGATAAATCATTTATTTGGCATTTTGCAACAACAATAAAACAAACGAAAATAAACAAGTACACAAAAAATAAGTAGAAATAAAAAGGTAAAAACGAACAAGTAAAAACAATTGTGTTACGAAAGAGATTAAATAAATTAAATAAAGGCATAGTGTGCGTTGCAACAATGCCAAAAAGGTACTAGCTCAGTTTTGTTTTGCTTGCGTGAGCACTGACATTCTGCTATTACCTCAGGTCACGATGCAGGTGAAATATTAAAAGAAAAAGAAAAATAAAATAAATAAATAAAGCTTGCAATTAATATTGGGTAAATAAATAAAATAAGTCTGTGTTATAGTAAAAATGACAAAATTATAAAGTGTAACTCTAAGTGTCGACATGGAGTGTACTTAATATATATATATATATATATATATATATATATATTATGAATAAAAGTGGTGAAATGTGTGATGTCCCTTCGAATATATATATATATATACATAATTAAAAACATAATATACATTAGTAAAAATTACAAAATTATAAAGTACACTCCATGTCGACACTTAGAGTTACACTTTATAATTTTGTAATTTTTACTAATGTATATTATGTTTTTAATTATGTATATTATGAAAAAAAGTGGTGAAATGTGTGATGTGTGATGTCCCTTCGAAGCACGCCTATATTACAAAATCTGTAACCGAATAGCCATTAGGAATTCCTGCCAGTTGTTTGTCCAAGAGAAATCTTTTAAATTTTAATTTAAATTATTTCTTGGATGGTAATTGTCGAAGTGGCGGAGGAATGTTATTCCAACATTTGGTTGCAAGATAACGAAAACTGCTGGTTGATCTCGGAATCAAGGTCACTCTTGGATGTTACAGTGCTCCCCAAGTATCAAAATTTATCCACCTGTTTCAGCACATCCTCATCAAGCCTTATGTTCAGTGTATGTCCAGAATCATCACCTCCGTCTTATTGACGCTGATCTTCAGGCCGAACTTACGGCAGGCTTGGTGAAAACGGACATTAGCTGTTGCAGGCCGTCAGGGGATTTTGCTACGAAATATAAGTCATCAGCATACTTTATCTCAGTAATCAGTGCATACGAGACCTTGGTGCGAGCTTTAAGTCGAGCCAGGTGGAAGACGTATAGGCTGCAGCATTCAATGTTGGCCATCTCTACACATTTTTAACTTGTTTGATATTAAATGAATAAAATACGTGATGACAAATGACCATAGTGAAATTGGTTACTTACAAATATGTATGGAAAATGACGCGAACGTATGTTTTTTTGTACTTTACACATGCACTGCGCGCGTAGCACGGCTATATAAGTAGTAGTTATATTTATTTCATAGTATACAAAAGGCAATAGGGGTGTAGATTCTTGTTAAAATTTATAAAGTAGTGTTGCTAAATGGATAGTTAACCATCAAATGATTGTAATAAAGTATAAATTAAAAATATAATTCAAATCATAAAAAGATAGACCGATAAGAAGATAGATCTTGAAAGTTTAGAAAAAATATGCATTTTTTTATTGTTGAAGAGTAAATTTAAAGCTACCACTAGAATCCCTACCCTTTTATAGAAACAAAATTGTACAACTATGGACTGTGTTTACTTGATTTTCCATACAACGATTAGTACAAATGGCGGATTGTGACGTCATACTTTTATGTCAATTAGAATGAAGCGTTTTGGGCTGCCGCCAGCGAGGTCAAACATTGTCTCGAGTTTTTGAGTATTTATATTCTTTAATGGGTAATTATGGGGGTACCCATACAAACATTTGTTCCTCCAAAAACTGGTTAGAACGGCATCGTAAAAAAATCTTAGTCTACACCTACACCCCTATTACTGTATGTGCTTATTTTTTTCATATCGCAATGAGTGGGAGAGGGACACACTAAAACAAAGTGAGTCTTTCGGCTCGTTTTCATCTTATCTATGATTAACTCAAAAATAGTGTAGTGACTTAAGTACAACATAAAATTGGGGGCAATTGTCTAACTATTTTAACGGGTTACTTCACAGTTTAATACACATGTATTAACTACGTACCTATTGCCCTTGTTGGGTATTTGGTCTGCATGTGAACTATCTGTTAGGGTATTTTACGGTGTTGTAATATTCGAAATAAAACTTTATGTTGACTTGTAGTCAATAATAAAAGTGAATTTCCCTTTTTATACTTCTCACTAAAAGACATATAAAAAAATATATCGATTACTTAAGATTTATCGATACCTTTTCACACCATTAGGATATCGTCCTTTAGTGTCGACAATTGCCTATCACTTTTTCATCTGTGAACGCATTTACCAGATCGTTACCGCCCCAAAAATCTGTGCGATAAGGACAACTGCACCTCCGATTAAAAGTCCTAAGTAAAAATCATAAGAATCGAGGTTTCGTTCTCGACTGCTTCCACCTCCGAAACTTTATCAATCGTAACAAAATTTTGGGAAATGAATAAGAAGGAAATGCACAATATCGGGCTGTTTTCACTTTTGTGCTTATTGTTAACATATTTGTGTAATAGGCGTATGGTGGCGGACTATGTAATTGGCGTTTTAAGCTTTCTTTGAAGAAACCTAGCACTTGTAAAAATAAGAATATCAAAGAAATCTAAACATACCGACACAGATATTGATGATATTGATCTTATTTCAAAGTATCATCAATCTACGGTCAAAAACCGTTTGTATGGAAAAATGACCATTGGTCTTTCCTCTTAAGAGGAATCCAAAGACACCTCATATGTCGAAATCTGGCAAACGGTTTAGGCTCGAAAAACATAACCCTCCTTTCCTTCGGCGGTCGGGTAAGAATAAGTTGGACGGGAACTTCATAGGTTTTTGACGTAGCTACTTGTTGTTTTATTATTATGCCTAGATATCATTAAAAATTTCATTTTTATTTCCTCGCATTTTTAGAGAAAAGACACTATATCCTGTGCAATAATGTTCTATTTATTTAAAATTTGCCATAGAAAAGGTATATTGTATGCAACGGTACACCGTGAGTGTTGTTAAAATTGTCGTGTGTGCTAAAACACTCTTGGTGACTTTAATTACTATACTCGCCAAGGTTCGCATCGCAACCCACGCCACCGGCTTTTTACGACCTTTCTTAGACAATCGTCGCATAATAGTACATTATAGGTACATAGTTAAGGCGTAGTAACTAACATTCGATATGAAGAACAAAGTGAATTCGCATGTGATAAAATTAAAAACTCATTTTTTTATAGTTATATCAGAATATTCAGTTTCTTATTTGCTACAAATAGTTTTGTTTGAACTTAGTGATGTGTAGGTCTGTGCAACATGTGTATGAATACGAGTTGCGCGGTTAGGAGTGTCAAATTACATAGGAGTGTAACTGTAGTCCACTATGGCTCGTGGTCGGCTCGGAGGCGGGGCGACGAGGCTGCCGGTGCGCCCGCGTCTTGTTCACTTCCGACGTAATAATATGTTGTGCGTGTGTTTTAATTACGTACCTACTTACTAGCTTTAGATGCCATGATACCTTCACAACTAACGTGACGGATGGCACGCTACACTTCAGAAAATTATTAAATATTAAATATAATTTACAGTGAGGGAAATGTATTCACGTACCTTTTTCGCCCTTCTTACTATGACAATGGCATAAAAAGGTACGTGAATACATTTCCGTTACTGTACCTATGTGTAATTAATTATGATAATTGAAAATCTCAAGAGGCCACAACTTACACCTCATACTTATAGTAAAAGAAATGCGCGTGTATTGCTATCCTAATCATTGTGTTCGATACATACAACACTATCTTTTGTGCCTGTCACGTTCTCGTCACCTGATATGGATGATATAGTAGCGTATGTTGCTTTTTAACGTTTATACTGGGTATGGTTTAAACTATTTTCAGGTTTTCAATTATTTTCTTTATTAGTGGTAGGTATTATTGTTCGTTGACCATAAACTGTAGCCATGTGTTTGATGTGTTGAAGAAGGCGATGGCTGGGAGGGCTGCGAAAACCGTCTCAAGGCAAGACAGACAAGGCGTCGAGCGGAGGACAGTCGCCGGCTGACAAGCCTGCGCCATTAAAAAAGGTTCCTTCCGAAAAGAAACTAAAGGTTTGTTATATATTTTTTATGCTGTCACCTTCTTACAACCTAGTCACACTGAGAAACTGTACACATCATGGGGATAAGCAACGTACAGGTAAATTACTTTCGAGACGTTTTGCATTTGTAGTTGTGACCTCTGTAGCCAGCCCAAGCCAGCCTCACACACACGCATACGTGTGTCTATGTAGTACATAGTATGTACGTCAACGTGTACGTGTCGTGTGTCCCTGTAAATATACAAATACTACTACAAACGCAAAAACGTCTCGAAAGTAATTAACCTGTAGCAAAGTATTTTCGACCATATTTAAAGATTATAATTATATATCAAGTAGGCTTGATTCGGTCTTTTATGATGTGACTTTAGCTTTGCCTTAATGCAGTCAGAATATAGAATAACAGCGTAACAAAAAGACCAACATTGCGTGTAGGAAGACCTTGATTATGATGTTGTTATTGTTAATGTTGTACCAGCTACCTTACACGGGCGACAACGGTCGGCTGGAGGACGGCGAGGGCGTGCTCAGCGTGTCGAGCGCGCTGGACGAGGCCGAGGACGACCCCGCCGACTTGGACATGCCGCCACCCATGAAACCCATACAGGTTACCAACTACTGCAATACTCACCTCCACTCCACTTTTACACTTACAAACATGTTTGTCCTATATGAATTAAGTTTTCATAACCAAAAGTAGCTTAACTGAAATATTAACGTGCATACAGGACCCACAGGCAGTACTGCAGCAGTCGCCCACTCCCACAGTCTCCACAGACGCTCCTGCCCGCGTAAGTCCCCTTACTATCCGTAATAACCGAATACATGTTCTGAAAACTATGAATAACCTTCATTTCCACTTCTAACATCATTACTAACTCTTAAGGGTCCATGTAGGTATTAAGAGGTCATATTGCTAATATTTTCAGAATTCGTTGACCATGGAAGCTTTGGAAACTAACGGTGGTCCGGCCGACATTGCGGAAATCGAACAAATAGTCAAGGAAAAAATGGTTAGGTGACTTAAGTCTAGTGCATGTTGTTTTTTGGCATTTATTATTTGGTTTCGTTGTTTGTGGTTGTGCTTGAGTAGACTCCTATTACCGTAAGTGCGGGTTACTTTGACCCAATTGAGATATACTTACTTTGTCCCACACGAAAACCACAAATAGCAATTTCACATAAAAAAGTAACAATGTGAGCGGTTAGCTGAAACTAACAACATACTCATAGGGTCATATTTATATGCATAAGAAAGCGGTGGACGGTGTAATTCGCAAAGGCCAAACTTACCCCCCAGGGCCAATATAATCCGTATTTACGGTACGTGTTTTACGCTAACCATTAAAAGCCGCCTTTTTGGAATCCAAAATGTTCACTATTTTCCGGATGATGCTAGTTAAAGCCGGCGCAGGTTAAATTGTTTGAAGACAAGTTAAATCGCAATTTGTACGAATTATTTCGTTGTTTTCCTATGGTTATTTCCTAGCCAATTGGCTACTTTCCTAAAAAATTATATTTAGTCCGTCAGTTAGATTATCAAAAAATATTGGACACGTATTTATTTGTTTGTCTATTAAACAAAAAATTATGATGATATAGCCCGTTAAAGTTCCGCGTGAAGTCACGTTATGGTATACTTTTTACCATAATGTGACGTCACGCGAAACTTTAACGGGCTATATCTTCATATATTTTTTTTATTGACAAACAAAAAAATACGCGTCCAATATTTTTTGATAATCTAACTGACGGACTAACTAGAATTATTAATTTTTTCCCCAGGAAAGTACCTAATTCTGATCTAATAATGAGCAATTGGTACCTAACCTTTATGTAAAATGACAGTTCCAGACACAAGTAGCCTGGAAGAATTCACCTAAAAATAAAGAGATGTTTTTGCGTGTTTTGTATGTTAAATATTAAGTTCCTGTGGTATTATAGTTGCTAAGAGTGGCCCTAATTGATTTACAAATACCCATTAACGCTTTTTAATGTGTGTGTTTATTATAAATGTATTATTTACTTTTATTAAATGGTTTATTTGATGTGTACTTAAATGTTTTATCTACATGTACTTTTTTATTAAAACCAACACTTAACTATTTGAATCATTTCAAATAGCATGTATTGCATGTGTTCTAATAAATAACATTCGTTTGTTAAACGCATATGGGTTGTAGAAATATTTAGTGAGAGCAAATAATTGCTTAATTAACCGATGGTATGAAAATCAAAATAGAAACGAATGATTTTGTTAGATAATTTACTGCATGTTTTGATAGGCATAAATTTATAATATTTTTATTTTATATATTCTTGTAAAACAGAGGTACGTACTACTGCATAAACCATTATCTGCTTTTGCTAATATATATTATGTGTGAATTAGTTAAATCTTCAAACAAGAATTAAAATGGACCTTCCTCATCAATAGTCATCATATTTGCTCTAGTTTTAAATGTGATAACATTATAGGTTAGATGAAAATAATTATCTTTTCTCTTTTCTAGCATGCGTGATTTGCATTTTTTGTCATACAACTTAATGGATGATGGTGCAATTAAAACCTATATAAAATTTGAACCGAACACCCGTAGCCCGTTTCACGAAACTGCAAGTTACAATGATTTGATGTGATGAAACTAAGATGTTTCCAAATCCAGCATATATTGTTTTAAACAGACAACAACGCCTGGTTCTTCCATTTACTAATGAATTGCGCAAAATAATGTAAAAAAATGTTTTATGCCAGTTTAAGCCAAACCAAGAATTATAATTGGGATTATTATTCAGGTCATACGATATTGTGAGATAAACCCATATATTTATGTTACATTCGACATTGTGTTGGCAAGTACGAGAATAGGAGAAGAGGTATCAAGCGTTCTGATGGCACAGGAGCAGCACGGCGGCGCGGCGTGCGGCGGCGCGCGCGCCGAGGAGGACCCGGAGGACGAGGAGCCGCGCACGCCGGGCCCCGACGCCAGCGTGGCCGCGCTCAAGAAGCGCGAGTACGTGCTGCGCGAGCTCTTCGACACCGAGGAGATCTACGTGCACGACCTGCAGCTCGTCTGCGACGGCTACATCCGACACATGAAGGTTCGCCCCTCACACCAGCTATTCCTCTCAATTCTACATTACATTGTCCAATGGTCTTTCTGCTTGTAAGGCATACTCGAACTCGCAACTATCTGACCACCTTATCACTTTCGACAACTTTGTATGGCAGTTTAAACATGACGTTTTAAAGCGGCACGGTACAAAGATGTTAAGCTCCTTGTGACGCCGATATAATAATAGTTTTATGAAAGGATATAAAGCTATTATTATTTCTAAAGGTACGGTTAAATTATTTGATAAATAGTGCCTTCCTTTCAAGATGTACAAAAAATACGTCGAGGGCTGTGTATGCCTACACATCAATCTCGTATTAGATTAAAGGTGGTATACCCCCTCCGGCCGTTTTCGTAACTGAAATTCGCAACTAGATGCGAATCAGGATTTTTTTCTTTGTTTGCAACCGGTTGCTATCTATATATATAATAATTTCGAATCGATTGACACCTTATTTACCAAAACGGTTCAGCATCTTAAAGGATATGGTGGAACACACGTAAATATAAACATAGACTGCCAAAAAACATATCCCTTCCTTTCGGCTCTTCCTTAGTCTGGCAACAAAAGTCAGCTCATGCAGCGTTCACCGTTTATTAATTTACGTAGTCCAGTGGGTGCATATTATGGTGTAGAGGACACAGTATTGAACGGTTTGAAACTGACTTATACGGGCGCATTGGCATCGGTAGTATCGTGAGTTTTTTTTATGAATAAGGCCGACACACTCGTGTAATTGAACACCGAGTCTCACCCACATTTGTGGTTTAACCTACTTAATACCAGATGTGTGTTTAAGTATATCTACTCTCTTGCTACCATCTGAGTATTTTACTGCTTAGATGTTATAAGATGTTTAACTGTAATTATTGATAATCTTTTGAATGAGGATTTGAGTTGACAATATATAACCGTAGGTAGTCATGGTATGTGTATGCTATGTACAGGACCCTAACGCTGACCCGCCGCTGCCCGAGGGCCTGAAAGACCGAAGACTTCGGATGATATTTGGCAACATAGAGGCTATATACGACTGGCATAGAGAGTAAGTGACATCGCTTTATCACTAGAACTAAGATGATCTAAATTTGACTTTCAGCCAACTAGCGTAACGTAGGGCAAGTTGTTGCGTATAATTCACTACGAGTGGTGTTATGTTTAGACAAATCTCATTCATGAATTCAATCAGAATTGATTCAAGCTTTCGCGTAATATAGTTTTGCTATTGGTAGGACATTGCAAGCAAGCCTCGTCCTTGGGTTGGGCAACACTAGCAATATTTATGGAACCTGGAACTGTTCAATGGATTTCCGGAGTCATTTACCATCAGGTGGCCTGCGCTCTTTTTTTCATTAAAAAACAATACAAGCTGCTCCAAGTCGATACGATGTGACTGACGGTGATAAAAAAACAAACAAAACGAACCTTTACACAGATAAATTTTCTGCGAAATTGACTCAAATTTCGTTGAAATTTACGACAGTCGTTTGATAATTACACGTACTTTATTGACTTATATTATAAGTTAAGTTTTTTTATTGCGTTCTTTAATTGTGTTTTTTGTTACTTTTTTAACAACAAAATATTTGTAGCACGCCTCAAAAACCTAACGTATATTTTTGTAAAAAGTACTTTGGATCATTGTTTTTATATGCCTATGCGAATTTTGCATACCCATATATTTTGCGCCCAGCGATTGTAAGCACATATAATGATTTGTACTTTTATATGGAATGCATCATTGTTTTATTTGGTTTCTGTTTAGTACGTTAATGAATGTTGTGTTATTTATGTTTTGTATGAGTTGTTTAGGTAGGAATAAGTTAGTGCTGGTTGATCAAGCGCTGAGTGAGAGCTGCAGGAGTAAGCTTGTCTGTCGGTTTGTGTGCAGAAAGTTCGTGCGGGAGCTGCGCGAGTGCCTGGAGGAGCCCGAGCAGCTGGGCGCGCTGTTCCGCAGCTTCCTCGAGAAGCGCATGTACCTCTACGAGACCTACTGCCGCAACAAGCCCGTCTCCGAGTACATCGTGTCCGAACACGACCAATACTTTCAGCTGTTAAGGCAAAAACTTGGACATAAACTGCAGGTGAATACATCTTCATTGCGCTTCCTAGCGAATATTATTATATCTAGAGACAGCGTAAATAATTCATTAAAATCAACTTGCAAATGCACTATAAGTAAGACTTAAATTGTAATCAGTTTTTTTATTAATGATTTCGTATACATTATCCATACTAATATTATAAATGCGAAAGTGTGTCTGTCTGTCTGTCTGTCTGTCTGTTTGTTACCTCTGAAATTTAGGATGGAGACAGTTTGAATCCCGGGAAAGGACATAGTATAGTTTTCATCCCGGAAATATGGAGGATAAAAGTTTATATAGGCTACGATATAAACGAGTTCCACACGGACGAAGTCGCGGGCAGAAGCTAGTATTTAATATATATGTATATACAAGGGAGGTATATAACCATGTATACAGTTCAAATACAAATACAGATACATGTAGAAATCTATACAGAATTTTGATTCAGAAAGTTTGACAATTTTTTTTTGTTACAATCGTTTGTACTGGCATCGTAACCTCACATTTATTTCAAACTTACAACATAACCTAACCACACATTTATTTAAAACTCGTAGCGCGAGTACAATATAATCTTTTCATCACACTTGCTCGTAAAGGGCTTCATAACGCGCAGGCATACAGAGCTGCAATAACCTTTATTACGCCCATGGGCGTAATGGTTTTTTTCTTAAATTGTATCTGTCACTCTTACGTTAGTTATAAAGCAAAGAGTAATGAATAAAATTCATTTTGAAACAACAACAACAACAGAAACAATTTACAAAATTCTTAGATCTAAAAATATATTGTGGTAGTTGTCTCAAAAAAGGATCCCACTCAGCATGAGTCGAGGCAGAGGGGCCACGATGCTGATTTTCAGTGGGTCCTTTTAACTCAAACACGATGTTTGAAAACGTATTTATAAATAAATTTAAACGTGAAAACACGAATAAAATATGATTAACAGAATTATGTAAAAACTTAAATGTAGCAATTTAGTGTCCGTGTAAAATATTTTTACTGTGATTTTAAATCGTGGCTGTATGCCGAAGGGTCTTTGCTCTAAGCGCCTCACGTCAAATTCAACAAAATGGATGACTGTCATTTTGTAGGTTAGATTACGATTAATAAAAATTTAGTTAAAAATGTATTGGTTTCCTCGCAAATGTGATGAAAAACATTGTATGCGACACGTACGGTTAGATTGTTACAAACTCGAGTCATCAAGGCCCTCCGCCTTCGGCGTCGGGCTTCTAATAGACTCTCGTTCATGATTCATATCTTACCGCACTTGTAACACAATGTACTATTTCAACACATTTGCTCGTAACGTGTCTTTTATTACGTCGCTGTTATAGGCTTATCATCCTGGGTATTAAACACCGGTGTTTTATAACATTACGACACTAGTGTTTTATGGTTATATCCCGGTTAAGATACGTTGGCACGTACCTCGCAGCAAGGTGTATGTATGACTACGATTCTTAAATTAACCGGGTTGTACATGAATGTCGTTTATTCACCAGAAACATATGATACAGATGTTACAATCAATTATTTTACAGTTTTTTTAATTCTCGCCAAATGGATTCTTACTCGAATAAACAAATTAAATCCTGTTTGTGATTCATTGATTATTTATTTTCTTCTTGGATATGATATATAAATGTTTCATTTAGTAAAACTAGTTACTTTTGACAACATGTTACATGTATTTGTATTGTATACGAAAATATTTATTTTATTTTGTATTGGCTGTTAGAGATTCTCGCTTTAACACATGCGTGAGTACTGAGCGAACTTCACGAAAAAAATTGTTGCGCGCCCTTATGGCGGCCATTACCCGGTGATTAAATAGTGATATCCTGGTTTGTCAGTATTTGCAGCAATACTCAGTATGGAAGCAATATTGAATTGCTATATTAAACACTAAGTATTTATCGCGTCAGTATTAAAGGATGGCCAGACGGTAGTTCTGCTTCTTCCATGTCCCCATCTCGCTATATCTTATAGCTGCGTACCGCTCGTACAATCCACCAAGCAGAATCGTGTGGTGGTGAGCCTTTAGTCGCTCACATATTTATTTTCTGAGGGTAGATTTCAAAATGATCCGTATACTCTGCAATATTTTGACAACCCTGTATTATCAATATCGATATTTTAATGAAAATACGTACATAATTACCTACGGCCAGAGACAAGTAATTTATTTTTATAAATCTTATTGATATAATGCTGGTCCTTACTGCCAGTTTCTGAAGGCATTTTAGCGGGTTTATTACAATTCTACTTTCGTAACAGCAAAAAACCAACGAACATATGACAACAGCAATTCGATCCTCCGTCAATTGAGACAAATGTTTTTTTTAAATCATAGACAAAGAATGAAGTCCCTATTCTCATGTCACTCGAGATCAAATAAATATTAAAAATAAACATACTGAATTGACGTTTCATATCGATAACTGTTTTAATAACTATGGATACTAGAATAGAGACCCAATTGAGTTTTGACAGCTGTTCCAAATTTAAACTCATAACCTTACAAAAATCGTTACTGTAATAATAATAAAGTACAGATTTTACCTTCTACCACAGACAACATAGTAAAATTGATTGTAATCATGCCGGTCATTTCCTACGGTTTCTGAACGCATTTTAGAGCACTAATAACATATGCAAAAAATTCATAACCAATTGCTGAATGTCTGAGAGACAGATAATAGTACATTGTTTAACGAGGGGCGTAATTTTCGAGGACTTTTGATGACTCGAGTTTGCAATATTCTTACGCCCGTGTTATACACAATGTTTTTCATCACATTTGCGAGGAAATAAATAACTACAAAAGACAGAAAAATCTAAGTTTCATACAGCCGCACCAATCAAAAATTGACAACTTCACTTCCAGATCAGTGCTAGTGGAGCGCCCAGCAGAAAATGTCATTTTCATCACACTTGCTCGTCAATGGCGTTATTACTTGCGAGCGTACAGAGCAGTTATAGCCGTTTTACCTCCCACGGGCTGTTAAGTTTAGTTTTAAAATAATAGAACCCTCTGATTGGCTTAAGCAAATCTGGTTGCTGTGTGATTGGTTGAATAAAAAAATCTAGTTGGTCAAGACGCCCCGCCCCGCAAGAATACTGCTCTGTGATTGGTTGAAATATTGAACTGCGCGCTATACTAGCACTGATCTGGAAGTGAAGTTGTCAATTTTTGATTGGTGCTGCTGTATGAAACTTACATTTTTCTGTCTTTTGTTGTTATTTATTTTCTCGCAAATGTGATGAAAAACATTGTGTAAAACACGGGCGTAAGAATATTGCAAACTCGAGTCATCAAAAGCCCTCCGCCTTCGGCGTCGGGCTTCTGATAGACTCTCGTTAGCAATATTCCACTTACGCCCCTCGTTAAACAATGTACTATGTAGATAAAGGATTTTTTCCCTCGCAAATGTGTTGAAAAACGTCGTATGAAACGCGTGAGTTTTGATAATTACATGTTCGGCTCTCTTATCACGCTCACAAATACGCCTCGGATGTAATGATCAACATTGAGCTTGTATCACAAAGTAACTACATGCAATATTTGGCTTGCTTTCAAACACTGTTTCTCAATCTGGTTTAAAACATAACTTGCCTACATTATTACTTGGACATCGTCCTAAATGAATGTAATGTCTGTCTGTACCTAGTTGACACGTTGTATCTTATGCAATTGTTTTTATGAACATGTATTATCCATCCGCGATTACTTCAACAATGGAAGGGCTGTCAATTTGTGTACACTCTGACGTAAGTATATGGCAAAACTGTCGCCTCTAGCCCCATTATAATAGCGGCGAGATAATAACTTAACTACTACTAACTAGGCGAGGTATTAAGCCTTTGTCAAAATTATTGAGCCTTTTTTCTCTTGTAACTATTAAAATTATAATGTATGTAACATTTACAAAAATACACAATGATCTAAAATATACTAGTGGCTCTGTGAGCTGTAGAACTCGGGAGCCTGTCTTTTTTCATTTTTTTATTAATTTTGAAAAAGTGATAATAAAAAAACGATATAATTAGCGAACCTGAATTGGTTGAGAAATGCCACCTTTAGAGGAGACCAGCTGGAGAGCGTGACAGCTGGACATACAAAAGATTTTCGGCCCAAGCTGAAGCATAGAACTTCGTTCGCTTGGCTCCCTCGTTCGAAAAAGGTGTCTAAACAAATAAACATCTAGAAAACGATGGATTAGATATAAGATTAATAAAAGGCGCGCTTACAATAGAAGTTCCAATTGAATCTTTTCCATGCAATTATTTTAACGTCAATCAATCAAAGTAACATTTTAAAATTAAGCATTTTCTATAAAGTGGTCGATAAATATTCTATTATTCGCATTCCCACTTTGGAGACTCATGCAGATATGATATAGCATTCAAAATAGCATGGTTAATAAGTAACAGAGTAAAGTTGGTGGTGGCAAATATTTCAGCTCGGGGATCTATTGATCAAGCCCATCCAGCGCATACAGAAGTACCACCTGCTGGTGGAGAAGGTCCTGGCGTACTCGGAGGCGGCGGGCGCCGCGCCCGCAACGCTCAAGGCACTGCGGGACGCTGTTCTCTGCACCTCCATCATCCCTAAGAACGCCAACGACATGATGGATGTCGGCCGTCTGCAGGGCTTCACGGTAATCAATCACACTAATGTTTCTTTACTGCTTTACACACTAAGTATTTACTCCAGGCAAAATATGGTTTCAAAAAACATTAATTTATAATAGCGTTTTTTTTGTTTATGTTATTTTAAAACTTTATTCTAAGATGCTTTATTCAAGAATCCAACAAACTTTCCATCCGGAAGTACCTAGTTATGTAGATTTAAATTAAGCATGCATTGTCTTTTTTGTTTCATTTATATTTAATATTTTAAGGCAAATGTAAATGAACCAAAATAAAGAATAAAACATTTATTAATATTTATTCCGACTTTTCAGGAGCTAATTAAATTATTATTTTTTGATGTCTCATTTTTTATTGGATTTTGCCTCTAGGTAACTATTTAATTGATAATATATCCGTTACAATAAAAAAACTGCTATTATAAATTATTTCCAAATTTGACAATCTGACAGTTGTCAGTTCATTGCCTAGACCAGGGGTCGGCAAGAATTTTCAGGTGGGGTCCGGATACTGTGAGAAAATTTTAACGAGGTCCAGAAAAAAACAAGATATAATAATGAATTATTAGCTTTAAAATTGATAGTTGGTACCTGTATAGATACTGTACATTACAATGCATTATTACATTTTCCGAGGTCCGAGGTTCGACCTTTCGCGGTCCGCCTGTTGCCGACCGTTGGCCTAGACTAATTTCAACGAGTGCAAGCAACGAATGCATTACTGATATTTCTTTCGCTAAACTTCGTGAATCCTCTAAACCATTGCTGTTTTGGTTAGTTTATACTATATGTTTGTCGACAATATGCCTTTCTTCGAGAAGGTGTATGTTATAAATGCAATGCGAAATATTTATTTCTGTAAATAAACAGCACCGCAATGCTCGGCAAAATTTGATGACCACATCCAAAAATGTTTTACATAATAAAAGATTGTTTGACAGTAGGTACTAAAGTGTTTAACATGTTATTATGCATTATTTCCTTTTGAAGCGAATATATGTAGCAATTGGCATATGTTTAGTCGGCAGATACATATAATTAATTATGACCGTGTTTAATCCAATTTTAGCTAAAATGTCGTTGAAATTCGTTTGTCTACGTTTGTCACTTTGACAATTAAAATCGTAAGAAAGGAACAAACTTCATTATATTTATCAGAGGCATTTTAAGATTTTAAGGGTTTGACTATCCGAATGCATATACATAAGGAATGTTAAGACAAGAGTTGATAGCAAAGAATATGAAAGATATAGATAATTATATATGTGAGTGTGAGTTTGTTGTGTGAAGTTGATGGATCGCGTGCGTGTTTGTTGTGCGCAGGGCAACATCACGGCGCAGGGCAAGCTGCTGCTGCAGGAGGAGCTGCTGGTGGCGGAGGGCGGCGACAAGGGCAAGGAGCTGCACGTGTTCCTGTTCGAGCAGTGCGTCATCTTCAGCGAGCCCGTCGGCAAGAAGACGCACTTCACCAGCCCGACGTACAACTACAAGGCGCACGTGCAGGTACCGCTCCTTACTTACCCTTAACACCTGCATGCGTATACTCATCGAAATTCCTTCAACTAAAACTCATCCCTTTAGAGGATTAGGGCAAACAATTCCGGAAAAACAACGGTTCTAGAAGATTGAAGACAAAATAGTATATACGTTATTTGATAATATGTCTTTGTAAGTACTTTTACATAACAGTAACGATTGTTAGTTAGGGAAAGGTTTATCTTAGATCAATAATTTTTGAATGTCAAGTCTAAATTGTATTAATAGTACATTACTATAGAGGCCGGGAAACGAAGGGTTGCAGGCCAAGTAGATATAGACCGGATAGGGATACGCGGCCGGCAACCCCGTTTCTCGCCGATATTTGTATAGTGCTTTTCTCAAACTTGCAATGAAATAAAAATAAAACAGTAGTCAATTTGTTTTATTCGTTAATAATATGTTTCTGAACAAAACATTATCAATGACAACAAGTGTCAATCAAGCAGGAAATGACAGCTGTCAATGCTGTCACATCATAACCTAGAATTGTGTCCTCCCACATTTCTTACTAACTATTATTCTGTAAATTAAGTATTAGTTTACTGTTACTTGTACTTATATCTAACTATATAGACGAGGCACTACAACAATGCAAGAAAACAGACTTATATTTTTTAATCATTAAACTTTTTTTCAATTTACGTGCCAAACTTTTTTTAAACCTGTTTGAAGTAACCTTTTGCCCGGTGACATTTGCATTAGTTCTAAAGTTTTTTTTTTATGGTTATTCAACCTTTTGGTTTTTTTTATGGGCATTCGCCAAGACGTTGTGTCAATGTCACAATTACAATTTGACGTTTATTAACAAAAGACGATAGCTTTGCAGGCCTAGGTGTGTAAGGTTGTATCAAATTCCTTTACATATCATCTTCACTCATAGCACCAGATACGTAGTATTTCCGGACCTAATTTGAAGTAAGTCATGTCAACATTTCATTGCAAGTTTGAGAAAATGTATATTTATATATTCAAGTCTTTGACCAGATGCCCTTAGCGATGTGTAAACACTCCACAAAGCGTGTCTGTGTAGTCACAGTGAAGATTCTCCTCTTCATATTAGCATTATCTCGACTGCATCTTAAAGACGCCCAAGTTCGCTCAACATCTACGCCCAAAGCACTAGTTTTTAGGGTTCCGGTACCTCAAAAGGAAAAAACGGAACCCTTATAGGATTACTTGGTTGTCTGTCTGTCCGCCTGTCACAGCCGATTTGCTCCGAAACTACTGGACCGATTGAGTTGAAATTTGGTACACATATGTAAATTGGTGACCCAAAGATGGACGCGTAAAGTAAATTAATGAATTCTGAACAAGGGGGCCACTTTTGGGGGGTAAAACGGAAAATTAAAAAAAAAGTTTCGCAAACTGTATTGTGTGACATATCAAATGAAAGGGGTTGTTGTAAGCGTCTCATATATATATTTTTTATAATTTTAGCAAAAATAGTAATTTAGGTAGTTGAAGTAATTTAGGAAATAAGTCTTATCTCCGAAACTACTAGGCTTCAAATTCTGAAAAAAATATGGAAAATAGCTCCTTGCCTAAAGATTACAGGAAAACCTAGAAAAGAAGTTTGTGTATTGTTACGAGCGTGGGGGGTACGGGATAGAGAAAATACACTTTATAACACGACAATAGATTTATTATGTGACTTACGGGGCAAAGTCCACTGAGTCCACACGTACTAACACTGACTCAACTAACACACCCTAGTTCACTGAGTCCGCGCCTGCTAGTACCGACACAGCTAACACTTCACTGTTACTTTGCACTAAAGCACTTTACTATTCACCACTAAACTTGTTTCCACTGTACTACTTCTTCTAGTAATCCACTCTAAGAATTCCACTTCGTAAACTGACTCCGAATACGTCTCACTCAAGACTCCCTTGTACCGCGAACTTGGTTTTTTGATATAACCCTTACCGAAGATTCTAGACCGTAATCTCGATCTTCATTTCGTTACTCATTTGTTTTGAGTAGCATGGGCTTTTCTAGATAATCATTCTAAGTCCACGTTTCTCGAACATTCCAGCCCATACACTTTTCTATAAATTACAGTAAGCATCGAATGTTCTATGTGCTTACATTTTCTAGACTATTCCATGCTACTCTGCGTCTAGAAAATGTACTAAGAATTTAAAACATACAAAAAGTGCATGTCGGTCGCTGGACTCGAACCCGGGTACATCGACTCTGAAGCCGCCATCTGTACCCCTAGGCAACTGATGTCTTATGACAACACGGTGAATTTTGAAATACCTTGACGGCGCGTTTATTACCTTGACAACGAAACTGTCATAGACCCCGCCGTCGTAACATTGCCCTCCGCTAAGTCATGCTCGTCCCGAGCATCATTTAAACCGTGATACCTTGCCAACTTGTCGTAGTACGGCGGATTCTTTAGCGCCGTACATGGTCTCTCCCAGGGAGGCTTCCGTTTAAGTCGTACTGGATGATGAAGCCAGATCAATGTTCCTTTACGCCTGTCTCTGTATCGTGTCTTCAAAGCCTTCATTAATTGGTCATAACTTTTTCTGTGAACGACAGTTTCTGGGACCATCAAAGCCAGATCCCAGTATCCATTAATCAAGGGAGTTGTTGCTTGTTGGTTGCCCCCTCCGTTGTCATCTGTGATTTTCCTGAACTGCATTCTATAGGCAGCCCAAAATGAACGACGGTCGAACTGCGTTACTATGGACTTTTTCACAGACGTTGAGATGGTTGGTACATTGATTACACCCCTGGTCTCTGAAGTTTCCCTTGTGACTTCGTCCACCTTTACAACAGCCACGTCAATGTTTTGCTCAACATCGTCCACCTTACCAGCAGCGCCGTGCAACTGTTCAACAACAACGTCCACCATTTCTTCACCGTCACCCGTCAGTTCCACAACTTCGTCCACCTGGTCAATTTTATCGATCTGCCCTATAGCACCGTCAACCTGTTCTTCAACGTCGTCCACCTGCTCAAGGTGTTCAACAACCTCGTCCATCTTTCCTACACCTTCGTCTACCTTTTCTTCAATACCATCCACTTGTTCAACAACTTTGTCCATCTTTTCTACAACGCCATCCATTTCTGCCTTGCGAGAATCAAGTGCTTGTTCTCTTTCTTGAAACCAACTACGCTGTCGATCCATGACTTCAGTAATACCCTCAATTAGTAACTCAGATAGCTGTTCTGCCTGCCGTTCTAGAAAGCGGCGGCTCTGTTCCACAAGCTGTTCCTGTATGTGACGGTTCTGTTCCGCTTGCTGTTCCTGGTTGCGGCGGCTCTGTTCTGCTAGCTGTTCCTGGATGTGACGGTTCTGTTCCGCTTGCTGTTCCTGAATGTGGCGGCTCTGTTCCGCTTGCTGTTCTTGGTTGCGACGGCTCTGTTCCGCTAGCTGTTCCTGTATGTGACGGTTCTGTTCCGCTTGCTGTTCTTGGTTGCGGCGGTTCTGTTCCGCTTGGTGTTCTAACATCAGTTTCATAGATGCTAACATCGCCGCAAAGTCAGCTTGCCTCGATGCAGTGCTAGATCCTTTAGTAGCTAGCGCTTCGGTAGCTACTTGACTGGAAGTCGACGCGGCTGCCTGGCCACGCGTCATGACTTCTTCTGTATCGTCGCGTTCCGTTATAGGTGGCATATTTCTCTATCCCACTTCTGACACCAAATGTTACGAGCGTGGGGGGTACGGGATAGAGAAAATACACTTTATAACACGACAATAGATTTATTATGTGACTTACGGGGCAAAGTCCACTGAGTCCACACGTACTAACACTGACTCAACTAACACACCCTAGTTCACTGAGTCCGCGCCTGCTAGTACCGACACAGCTAACACTTCACTGTTACTTTGCACTAAAGCACTTTACTATTCACCACTAAACTTGTTTCCACTGTACTACTTCTTCTAGTAATCCACTCTAAGAATTCCACTTCGTAAACTGACTCCGAATACTTCTCACTCAAGACTCCCTTGTACCGCGAACTTGGTTTCTTTATATACCCCTTACCGAAGATTCTAGACCGTAATCTCGATCTTCATTTCGTTACTCATTTGTTTTGAGTAGCATGGGCTTTTCTAGATAATCATTCTAAGTCCACGTTTCTCGAACATTCCAGCCCATACACTTTTCTATAAATTACAGTAAGCATCGAATGTTCTATGTGCTTACATTTTCTAGACTATTCCATGCTACTCTGCGTCTAGAAAATGTACTAAGAATTTAAAACATACAAAAAGTGCATGTCGGTCGCTGGACTCGAAACCGGGTACATCGACTCTGAAGCCGCCATCTGTACCCCTAGGCTACTGATGTCTTATGACAACACGGTGAATTTTGAAATACTCGTACCTTGACGGCGCGTTTATTACCTTGACAACGAAACTGTCATAGACCCCGCCGTCGTAACAGTATTCAAAGTAACGGGAAAATTCTCAATATTTTTGTGTATTTTGTATGGAGCACCTAATGCTTAGATAATAGGAATTGTACGGAACCCTCACCACGCGAGTTGAACTCGCACTTGTCCGGTTTTTGAGTAAGTAACTGGTATCTGATATTCCAATCTAAAGGGGAAAACTATACCTTATTAGGCTTCATAAAGTGTAAGTAATTGATACAATTTTCAACAGTATTTACTCTTATAGCCTTTCGGTAATTAATTAGTGTGTTTGACCGGTAAATTTTGTTGTTAGGTGAACAAAATGGAACTGGAGGAAGCGGAAGGGAACAACAGTTTCGTGATCCTCTCCGTGGACCCAAACAAGCCTCGACAGTCGTTCATTTGCCGCGCGCCAGAAGCGCGGCGGCAGCAATGGATGGCGACGTTGTCGCGCATCTTGCACTCGCAGCGCGAGTTCGGCGAGGCGCTCGAGAACCCCGGCGCGTACCTGCGCACGCGCGACCTGCACCGCGACGACGCGCGCGACCCCGCTGCGTAAGTACCGACCGCCGCCGCCACCTCCACATCACACTACCTACAAGCTTTAACGTAAATAAACAAGCAATCTACCGTAGCGACTTCATAACATTGCGTGGGAGCGAGACGTGGACGATAGCATTGTGCCAAATAGGCCATGTTAGCCTTGGCCGGTGTCAGTCGTTGATCTCATTTATACCGAACTGTTAAAGAGTGTTATAACCAGTTTATATTTTAATTAATGCTAATGCTAGTGCAGTTATTAGTCGTTGGCGATTGGGCACCATTGAGAGTAATTAGTGCATACGCGATATGCTAATTGTTTTCAACACTGCGTAGCTATTGCGCTTAGTCATACCATAGACAAATGAATTTAGACGTTTGTTGTCGAAATAATATTTCGTGGAGTAATTATGACTGCTAAACTACATGGCGCTTGCACGACGCCATTTTCTGAAATATGCTCGGAGCCTTTCTAGTAATGTTAGACAGTCTAGTTAGAGTACGCGCCTAAGCTAATTTTGAATCACTCCACGAAACATTGTTCGACTATGGACGTCTAGTATAATCGATTTTTCTATGGTACCGTTTAGTGATAGGCGCGGTGCAAGTGAAGAAAGAAAACGTGACATGACGCGGATACTCGTAAAACAACAGAACGCACTTTCTTACAGTTGTAATCCCTAATCGGTTGAGATCAGAACGTGCTTAGTTCCCAGGTATTTAACACCCAGCACCTGCATTAATCACTAATCAAAGTGTGAACAAGCCTTATACTTTGTTTTGGCGGTTTTTTATATCTTATGGCGACCGTAATTAAACTGAAATAACATGCATGCAATAATTATACATATGCATTTATTACTTACAATATTGCTGCTCAGCAGCGGTTAGACGTCCGTATTAATTTAATTTATATCGGCTCACATTTTGTTAAGATTTGAGCATCTTAAGTAAGCCACCGATAAGACGTCATGTCACTGCCGCTAATATCAGTATACTTAACGAACAAATTACTTTTATTATAATACGTACAGCAAACATGAACACTTAATGTATCGGCATAAGCATTATAGCCCGACAAATTGCGACGTGTTTCGGTACTTTAGTAAATCTTAGATATTATTTTACTATAAACTACTACTTTAACCTATAATTTCGAATTCAAGACCAAAAAATCTACCACAGACATAGAGAAAATATTAAGCGTAGAGAAGAACACATGTTGTCTATGTGTATATAGTCTATGCTTACATCTTTGTCACTGCATTTTTTTTGTCTTGAATTAGAAATTGGCTTCTATATTGTGGGTATACATATTAGGTGATGTAAGCTGCTCCTATTAACCGATTCCTAGGATTTCATTTCAACTTGTCAAGCTATACGTTTAATATTTAAGTCATAAATTTACGAGTATTTGACCATGTGAGATGTATATCAATTATTTGCGTGTTGACCATGAATATTTGTTCTCATGTTTTAAGTATTTATAAAGAAGCCTTTTTGAGCTTATAATGGGGGCTAGTTTGGTTTGTGCAAGATTGTCTCATAATATTTATTTATTTATATTATCAAAAACTCGTAAAATTAAGTTATACGTGTTTTCTTTTGGTAAATAATCGCCCTGCGTGTCTATTTTTGCTTCAAATGGTCTCAAAAAAAACATTGGTCAAAGTTAGAAAGCCATTGTAATTAAGTACATGTAACATAAAATGTTCGTGCTTTTAGCATTTATCAAAAAAAGCATCACATAGACTTATGTTTAGTACGACATCTTCCAAATACAAAATTAACTAATGTGTGTGAACCAAAACTTAAACATTTGGGTTCAATAGTTACATTTTACTAGTATAATATTGATTAGTAATAAAAAAATGTCCACATTAGGTTAATTACCACATTGGAATTGATATAATTAGATTTGTATAATTTTTAAGATTTGCGTAGAATCTCTGATGTGTCTCGTAATTGCATTTTCTATTTCTATTTTTCCATAAAAAATACAAACGGTACGATCTTTGCACCATTGGATTAAATGGTATTTGATTGGATAAAGTTAAAAATGTTACATTACTGCTCATAGGTGTTTAGGTACTTACCTACTTGGGTTTATTTTTTAATTTCGGAAGATATAAAATTTATACATTTTGTTAAATACAAATCACAAACAAGGTTTTCATATATAACACGAGGTGGACAAATATTTATGTATATATTTTTATCAGCCGTTCTTTTTTCGGTAACATAAATTACCTCTTTTAATGCAATTATGTCAAGCAAAGGGGTGGCAAATATATTGTGAAGCGTTTCACGCTCAACAGACATGTGGTGCTGCACGGGACACGTTTTTGTGACAAATATTCTCAAAAATATTCATAAAATAGGTACCTAGCTTAAGTTGTTTGAGGGTTTTAAAACGTGAATTTGAAAATACTCATGAGCAGAAGTGTACTATAAAACCAGATATGTACTATCGACGTCAAAGATGCGTTTACACTTTAGCATCTTATTCCATTGTAATACGGCGAAAATGTGTACATCTCTCACGTCGAGTGTACAGTACCGGATGTAAGGTTTACTGTAAAGCCATTCCAAGTAATTTATTATTACGGTTTTAAATCTCGTTACTTATTTCTTTGAACTTCTACTAAAGTATTGTAATTTATGTAAAAAGCCAGTTCCGGGAACGGTATTAAGATTTAAACAGTAAAAACATATTAACGTAGATATTGTCGTGCGTGACCACCTAAATGAAATGTCAGACCAGACCTTAAAGTGAATTTATTAGTTCAATACCGTTCCTGAGACAAGGAACAATTATTAACAAACTTATTTGGGCTATGTTTTCGTGTCCAACTTATACATATATATAACAATTTGTATTTAGAAAGTACTGCCATTGACAAACAACAAACACCAGGCTCTACTGCCAACTTAATAATGCAATACGGTATTTGAGAACAGTAGTAATAAATTATTTATTTTTACATTAATAACTCAACTATTTTTGCCATTTTAAAGATTTTTAAATACATGGGGATAATATGGACTCGTGACATCACTAGTCTACATTTTGTTTCTACGAACTAACAAAGCGATATTGAAGTTTCAAAAAAAGTTGCTAATTTATATCAGTCAAATACCGTATTGTCGTAAACTTAGGAGCTCTAGTAATCTCAGCGTGAACTGACGCGACTTGGAATTGAATTTGAAGATAAGTTTAAGCTATGTACTACCTGTAAGACGTCGTGCATTCAAGGTTTGCTCGACTTTTATATGTTGATCTATAAAATTAGATTAGAAACGAGGGGCTCTTTGACTAACATTGGATTGCAATGATTGGATGTAATATTGAAAAAGCAGCTCGTGAGATTATTCGAATTAAAACACGAAAGCATTAACTGAAGTCAAAAGTTATGAAAAATATTAAATAATATTAAACCCTGATGTAAAATCCTGCCCAGCATGTCCTCCAAAAGCGGGATTTGTGCATTCTGTGTATTTAGGTGCGTTAGCTTTAGCCAGGCGTGGGCTAGTAACGAAAAGGGAGAACACAAACCTGCGGATTTATATTAGTTTGTATCGCACCCTGCGTCCAGTAAATACAAGTGGTGAAAGATCTAACCTAATGGATTTTGACATTTTGTTCGTATATCTCATATCTAATTAAAATAATAATTATTAAAATAAGGGGAGTTTTTAGAGTTTCATGACGAATTTTGAAATTGTATAGGAAACTGTATTTTAATTATTTCGCTCCAATAAATACATGAATTGTCATGGGCTTTTTATAATGTTGCTATCTCGATTTATGTATATATACATATTTAACTTATTTCGAATTACGGGTCAAGGCCAGGAACAACAATAAATGTCTTTCCTGCAATCAATACAACAGTGATTACTTTAAGAATATCTGACTTATGTTTAGGTCATAGATACAAGTCTTAAGTAGCAGAGGCACCGCATACTTGTAAAGGTCTAGTAACAAAATGTGCCCTTAAAGGGTCTCAATACTTGTGGATGCATCAGGAAAAAATTAAAGGAAACACTACACATGCAAAATAAACAAACAATTGTACTCAAAAGTTATAGTCAACTACGATCTTCAAAAGTTGTATAACTCCTCTTGCCGTGTCTTTTGTCAGATTTGCAGATTTTGTTGACCATATCTTCTCAATGCCGAATGCGATGTCAAAATCCGTATTATTTTAAGTACAAATTATCTAAGATTTCATATGCTATTATTGGTGATTGATTTACTTTACGTACAGAACTAAGCTGTAGATATTAAATTATTTAATTTTAATATGGAGGGTCAGATTTAAAATGAATAGAGTTGTGAAGATACCTTGCGGTATCGCCTGTACTTAATGCAATAATTAATAATGTACACGTATCGAAAATGCAGCTTACATTATACTCACGTGTTTTTAGGATAAGTAGGAATTGAAGAAGACTGGAAATAAGGGCATGGACGTGTGGAAAGATACATATATATAATATGTATGTATGAAGGGATGGGACTAAGGGTAGTGTAATCTAGGATAACATTTTACTTCATTACTCTCCTACTTTACTCCTATAGAGCGTTGTAGATCTAGAAGTAGCCATATCTTGGAATCCATTATTTATGACGGACGTTTTAAGGCCCAGCCACACCAGCTGCGTAAGCATTTACGTGCACGTAGAAGTGCGCGTTCCACTGCGTTGTAAAGTATGAATCCTCATTAAACATGTCACACCATTTGCGGGGGGCATACGAATCTGGTGTTGCCCGGCCTGAAATCAATTTCAATCTATAATACATGTATAAATCTACAGGTAAAATAGTATCTAGTACATATATACTTAACATATATTGTTCATTTATTAAGTTACACATTTCCGTAATTTACAGCGAATTATTCATGAGCAAACGCAGGTGTTTGCGATTTGCGCTATATGCTCAAAAAGAGTCAAATGAACTGAGGATAAACAATAACAAACGCGCGTGCAGAGTTTAACTAACTAGTTTTGTATCCATTCATCAGCCGAATATCCTAGTTATTGAATACATATCCTTGAAATTTGGAACATTTTACATCAACCATTTGTTGTATATAAAAAAGAAGATGGATGTTGGATGTCATAAGTACAGAGCTGCTTTTATTACTATTAAACGGAAACATTTACACATATTAATAGAGCAATGAAAATATTCAGGTTATTTTATCAATAATTTCATGTTCTCGCAATAAAAGTTTAATTTCTTAGGCCCCATCTTGATAAATCTTCATCGATATTATGCTGTTTCGATTTATATACTTATGCGATTCTTAGGTAATAAAGAAGTTGAAGCTTAATCATTTATTACATCGGCTGGATAAATTATACTTTAGTCCGGTTTAGGGGCCAAATTAGTTTGCATTATATCTCCTACAATAGATAGGTTTCATATGATTATACTAAATTACCACGCTGAAGGGGCTAGTCCTAAGATAAAGTTTTAATGTATATTGTTATCGTACAACTAATTAATCGAATCATGAAACGCTAATGGACCTCTGCTTTTGATGTTAATAGTTATTCAACAAGAATAATTGTAACCACCGAACATGTATGCTTTACAAAATTCAGTAGCAATCTGAACAACAGTGTGATCTTTTTCAAGTCGAGGACACCATGCTGTTGTGCTATACAATAGCTTACACGTAGTTCCAATTTGGATTAGTTGTAATAAAAGAAAGCTTCGTATTAGCGAACCGCTGTTGAGGCTGTAGAGCAGGCATGCCGTGGCGCGTCTACTAGCGGTACACAAAGATAAAGCGCAACAATTGCTGTATCTTCTATCTAATATTTAGGAATAAATCAGTAGGATAGTTTAACTACTATTTCCTACACAATAATCTCCTGCAATGAACGTGAATTTGTCCTAGCATTTTGCGTATATTTTGATTACGTATCGATCGATGGACGTGTATAGTTTAGTTGTTTAAAGACAAACATTACGACCAAAATATATGGGTTTTATAAAAACGTCATGTGACACTCGTCTCATAATATAGTTTTGTAACAGTCGTATGTATATATTTGCCTATTACATCCTAATGTATGTATATACCACTAACAATACTAATTGTATTATCTACTGAAGTTTAAATGTTACTGGAGTAACCAATAAATGTGAATAAAAAGTGCTTGTGGTTTACTGCTTTTAGTCCCGCATGCTTCTTTAAATTTGGTTTTATTTTTATTTGGGGGCCAGCTTACTTGCTAATCGCTTCAATGTATTCATCTGTACTGTATGTTATTACTTAGGCAGTTAATCAAATTTAGTAATTGTTTATTTGATCGCATAATAAAAATAATAAAACATAGAGTAATTAATTATTATTATTATTATGCGACTCGCAAAATTTGTCTATGTGATTCGCTACTTGTAGTTACTTCCAAGGAAAATGCAGTATTCGATATCTATTAAAATAGTTAAAGTAAAAAAATGTGTCATTTGGAATCTCGCAAAGGCACCTTTGTTGTTTATGATGTTTTGATGATGGAGGTAGAGATGAAGCTGGTGTGCCCGATTGATTTATTTTTTACTTTTGGTTTAATTGTTCCTATTCCCATCCTGATAGTGCGGGTGAGGGTCGGTGCGGCCTGCGTAAAAAGGAGAGCGTGCCGCCATCGATGGGGTCGCGGTTTGAAGTGCGCGCACGCACGCAGCGCGCCCACGCGAAAGCGAACACGAGCAACCTGCCGCCCAGCGCGGCGCGCTCCTCGCCCGCCAGCCCCACCTCGCCCACGCAGCCTAACGTGAGTACAAGGAAGCTGCTGTCGCTGCGTCACACACCGCGACTCACATAGCGACCCAAACAAACGTATATACAGCCCGACAACTTGTCTCGCCATGTTGCACATTTTTATTTATTTTACAGGCAAGATCATTAATATAATGTCATAATTCATAACTCATAACGCATTTCGCGATACAAGGTTAACACCTGGAGAAGTAAGGTACTTGCAGAGATTGTACAGGAGTCATTTTGAACAGTTCTCTCCTGCAGTTTTGGAGATATCGGATCTTTAATAAATAAATTGCGTTTCATACCTCACTGCTCAAAATCCGCGAGCAAAAGTTCATTTCATACGCTAGCGTGGAAAGTGATTTTGAATTTCGAACGTGACGCTCAATATCGTGAGATTAAACTTTTTTCTACAAATGAATTACTTTATATTATTATAATCATACGTTCAGAAACTAACGATGTTATTGTATATAGTTCATTATTTTTGTTAATTTTTTTTTACTAATAATACTTATTCTTCCTTAATTACATATGAAATAATTAGATTAGACTAATGTACATATAATGAATGCAAAAATTAATTTCAAAATGTAATTTCTTGTTTTAAATATGTATGTTCACTTTGTCCAAATTCGGAACGGTTAGAAAGCTAATTTAACTCATACCTACAATGAATTTTGTTTTGCTTAGTTATAAAGCCGCAATAAAATCAAAATAATGAATTACAAATATGGAATATAATACCCGCTAACTTAGCGGAAAAAGTAAAATATGCGTATTTGAGCCTTATTTACTCGTGAGTACCCAACAATATTTTGTCTTTTTTTAAGCGTAGTGACTATTTAAAGATGCAAATATTTTAATGTTACATTTTATAATTATTAAGTGCTTTTTACTATTTTCCTCGCGTTGGTGAGGTAAAAAGTTGTTTGGCGTCTCGTGCCTTAAAAGCCTCGCAATGCTCACTGTTAGGAAGTAGCGACCCTACGTACCTGAGTGCTCCTGGGGGTGTCCTGTGGTCAGGCTGAGCCGATCGGGTGGATGGTTGGACAGGCTCCTTACCTCTGGCTTGCCTTAATCGGCCGTCCAGAGTGGAGTCGCAAGAGCTGTTGCTCGAGGGTAGATGTGGACACCTAAGCCGGCGAGTTGGCCATATGTTTAAAGTCCAGTGCCACCTCTCCCTACCCTACCCTAGCCCCACGCACGCCTCCCAAAGGTCCGGGACATCATGTTCCGTGAGCGGGAAAGACATACATAATAATTTATTTGGACAGTCAAGAAACCCATGAAATGTACAGTAAAAGCGATAAAAGCAAATGACCGATAAATATAAATGAAAATAAAATACAGGAAAAGCACACTTTTAAGGCAAGCACTTGCGCCAAACAACAACTTTGCAGCCTTGAATTATAATCTATTTCAGATTGGAATAATTCGGTGACAGCTGTTATCTCAACTCAGTTTATGTCATCTTTGACGTTTCATGACATAAAATGTACGGAGATGACAGCTGTCACCGGACTCTTCCAATCTGAAATATATTATAACAAATAACTTAGGAATGGGCAATAGAGTTGAGGTCACGGAAAAACAACATGCACCTACTTAATGTAATGACAGCGGGATTTTGAAATAAGGGTTCTTTTTACGCGACTGCCGAAGGAAAGGAGGGTTATGTTTTTCGAGCGTATGTATCTATGTGTGTATGTCTTATTCTTTGGCACTCGCTGTAGCCTAAACCGTTTGACGGATTTCGACTTAAGAGGTGTCGTTGGATTCCTCTTAATCGTGGGAGAGACATAGGCTATAATATTTGCAAAAAAGCAGTTGGGTTTTTGAAATATCTTTTAATTCCACTTGTTTCGTACCGAGAACAAGATCAGCTGTAAGTGAAATTGACTAAATATTTCTTCAAGGTTTAATTTTTAAAAAAATTGAAAAGGATTTGATTGCAATAAAACATAATTTTACATACGCGGCAATATAGGCAACATTCCGTTCAAAACAGTTTTGTCTTAATGAGTAGTTGATCTGAATAAATATAGAATATTTATAGATAGAAGAATATTGGAATCGGATCAGAATACTTATATTTTTATTAATCGTGCACTTACATCAGATTCAAGTATTCGTTCATTTACTACCATTTTAGGGTTCCGTAGCCAAAATGGCAAACAGTTTATCATTATAAGTCCACATGTGACACATCAATCGATTGGTCTTTCAGAATAAATATAGGGTTTGTAAGCATTTTTTTTAAATAAGTGAATATAGTCGGAGATAATCTTCGCGAAAGTCACATGAATTGTGTCTGTACACGTGCCTTTAAATACCCCTTTACGAAGGTTCTAGACCGTAATTTCGATATGCATTTCATTGTTCATTTGTAGAGATCGGAATTTTCGCGGCAAAACAAAACACTGTCGCAATCTAGCTAGTGTTAGAAACGTGTCTTTTATCGAAATCGAGTATTGTTATATTAAAAAAAAACATGCCTATATGTTTACATTATTTTATAATCACTCGCGACAGTTAATTTAAAATATGCAAAAGAAGTGGTAAGTTACGGGATTGTTTTATATGTGTTATTCCATCTAAACCGTAACTATACTTTATCATATTAACTAACAACCCTTTCTTTTGGCTTTGTCGTAGTAGTCGGGTATCAAAGAGGTAAAACTTTTAATGAAGTGACTATACCACCTCATTGAAAATAATAGACACTTCAGAAAATGAGTACCTACTCAATAGGACATTGCATCTGTCTCTATACAATTTTATACAAACCTCACGTAAAAAATTGTATTAAATATTTTAATTTATTTGGTGAACCTTGTTTGTCTTCTATTACACAACTATCGATATCGATAAAAAAATGTTTCTAACACTAGCTTGATTGCGACAGTTTTCTGTTTTGCCGCGAAAACTCCAACCTCTGTTCATTTGTTTTGTAGCATGGGCTTTTCCAGATAATCCACGTTTCTCGAATATTCCAAGGCCATACATTTGTCTATAAAATTCCGTAAGCATCGAATCTTCTATTCGCTTGCTTTTTCTAGAACCTACCAAGCTACTATGCGTTTTGAAAATTTATTTAAAACATACAAAAAGTGCATGCCGGTCGCTGGACTCGAACTCTGGTACATCGAGTCCAAGGCCGCAGTCTGTACCACTGGACTTACTGTGTCTTGCCACGACATGGCGAATTTTGAAATACCTTGACGACGTGTTATTAGCAGGGACCGGAAAACCCCTCTTTACGGTTAACCGCATCGAACCGGTAACCGAATCAATGAGGTTACCTTAGTATAGGGTTAACCCATCATACGGTTAACCGCTTGTTACGGTAACCGTATCGGAAGTGTTAACCGTAACTACTAACTGAGTTAACCTCAAACCCTATTGGGATAGGGTTTTTGTTTAAGGTTTTCATTGGGTTATGGTTAACCTTATCATCAGCTGCTTATTGTGATTTTTGTAGTATATTTAAACATGTTATACAGTATAGCGTATCGTACTCGCGTTGCTGTTTCATGGGATCAGTCTCCGATGGGAATAAGATAACTAGCGCGGTAAAACAAAGAATGTCTCAGGTCGCCGGCATTTGACGCCCGAGCTGAAGGCAAGGGCGATAAATATGCGATCTGAGGCTTTCTTTATTACCGCCTGTGATGAGTACACAATTTTACGTCTCTCCCTAGCCAGAAAGTGGGATTTTCCTAGCGTGCGGTGATTGCTACTTTATGGCCAGGTATGACGTAATAGTACATTACTTACCTAGGGCGGTAAAACAAAGAATGTCTCAGATCGCTGGCATTTGGCTAACCTCAACAATGTATTACTTATTTTTTTCTCTACTTTTAAGCAAGTTGTAATGTTGATGTGCTGTATGTTTCAAATAAATTATCATCATTCATTTATTCATTTGACGCCCAAGCTCAAGGCAAGGGCGATAAATATGCGATCTGAGGCTTTCTTTATTACTGCCCGTGATGAGTACAACATTTTATGTCTCTCTGGCCAGAAAGTGGAATTTTCCTAGCGTGCGATAATTGCTACTTTATGGCCAGGTATGACGTAATAGTACATTACTTACCTAGGGCGGTAAAACAAAGAATGTCTCAGATCGCTGGCATTTGACGCCCGAGCTGATGGCAAGGCAAGGGCGATAAATATGCAATCTGAGGCTTTCTTTATTACCACCCGTGGTGAGTACAACATTTTACGTCTTTCCCTGGCCAGAAAGTGGGATTTTCCTAGCGTGCGGTAATTGCTACTTTATGGCCAGGTATGACGTAATAGTACATTACTTACCTAGGGCGGTAAAACAAAGAAAGTCTCAGATTGCCGGCATTTGACGCCCGAGCTGAAGGCAAGGGCGATAAATATGCGATCTGAGGCTTTCTTTATTACCGCCTGTGGGGAGTACACCATTTTATGTCTCTCCCTAGCGAGAAAGTTAGATTTTCCTAGCGTGCGGTAATTGCTACTTTATGGCCAGGTATGACGTACCTAAGAGTCCATTACTTACCTAGGGCGGTAAAACAAAGAATGTCTCAGTTCGCCGGCATTTGACGCCCGAGCTGAAGGCAAGGGCGATAAATATAATATCTGAGGCTTTTTTTATTACCGCCCGTGGTAAGTACACAATTTTACGTCTCGGGAGTCTCGGGTCAGAAAGTATGATTTTCCTAGCGTTCGGTAATAGCTACTTTATGGCCAGGTATGACATACATTACTTACCTAGGGCGGTAAAACAAAGAATGCCAGAGATCGCAATTATTTGATGCCTGAGCCGAAGGCAAGGACGATATAAATCAGAATATTATTTATTGCCTCAAAATTATACTAAAAGTTTACAATAAAACTTAGTATGATAAATTTATAAACCTAAATCAAATAAAAAACAAACAGGAAATTACAAACTAAGAAAGCGAAAACTAATAACACAGAAACACTGTTTGAATTTTGAGTTAGCAAGAAGCGCGTTTACGGCAAATAAAACCGGTTCGCATTGGGATCCACAGCAAGCTTGGGACAGCCCAGGCGAGCCAAGGGCGGTTATTCAATAATAAGTCGTATCTAAGTGTGCGTTAAAATCATATTCCTTAAACTGGTGAAAACCCCAACGCAAAAACCCGGGTTAGGGTAACCTTATTGATGGGGTTTTCATTTCGGTTAGTAGTAACCTGGGTTAATTGAGTTAACTGCATCAATAGGGTTAACCCTATCAATAAGGTTACCGTATAGTAAGGTAACCTTATTGATAGGGTTTTTAAAACCACCTTGAAAATAAGCCTATGAAAAACCCGGGTTAAGGTAACCGGTTCCGGTCCCTGGTTATTAGGTAACGAAACTATTATAACCAGCCGTCGTAACAATATGCAAACACCCACTCGGATAGTACCTACATTCAAAACTAAGATTTTATGCGTATTTCGAACGATTTGTAACAATATGGCACAAAATGTTCCTGTAAGTTTGAGGTTCAAAGAACATAAATATTAAATTTCAAACACATGTGGCGACAATTTTGTTTTTTACAAGCTTTATATTAACTTGAACTGTTTGTATGTATAATGTAAGTATGTAAGTTGTCCGTCAAAATTTGCAACTCATATTTGAAGCAGGTATCTTCAACCGATTGAGCTGAAATTTTGGGTCAAGGTATAGTTTGGATGACAATTCAATATTATGGTACAGTCAGCATCAAAAGTAACTACGCAATCGAAGACGTGAAAAGCTCTTATTTCTTTTTAATAAAGACTTTTGATGTCTTCGTTTGCGTAGCTACTTGTAATGCTGACTGTACCATCGAGCTAATCTGATGATGGAGACAGAAGGTGGCCATGGGAATTCAGTACTTAACCGACGTAACCCCGTTGAGTTTGGGCTCGTTAGAATCGTCTCAATGAGTGACGGTATACAGAAGAAGCTTGTACCAAAAATTAAATTTTTGACAGTAACTTATATAAGCAGATGTTATGTTGTATAATATTCTACGGCTACCACCGCTCGAACAATCGTTCGAGCGGTGTAACCTACTCGAGTTGTAGAGGTCTCGGCTCATCGTGTTGTAAGGCACAATGTATGACAACGCAGGTATACGGCAGGTACTTTATTGTTAGCATATAAGTTTTTATAGAAACAAAATTGTATAATAACTATGGACCTAAACGCAGTATTTCGAGACCTAAACAGCAATTTACTTGATTTCCCCTACAATGATTAGTTTAAATACCTAAGTGTGACGTCATACTTTTGAGTCAATCCGTATGAAGCGTTTCGGGTGCGGCCAGCGAGGTCCGTCTTTTAACTCAATTTTTTGGGTATTTGTGTTCTTTTATTGTAGTTGCTCCCATAGAAACATTTATTTCTCTCCAAAAACTGGTTCGAATGGCATCGGGAAAAAAATTTAGTCATCATGCCTATTGTGTCAGTATCTCCCGGTCTACTAGGTGTCAATCATTTTAGCTTGATGTATTTGACGTATCGACTAGTTCCGTTGCGACACATAATTTATGACTTACAATCAGAAAATCAATTTATCTTTAGTTAAACATTTAGTTTTACAAGATTTATATAAACTTGAATATAAACACACGACAAAGTCGCCACCACTCTTCGTTGGCGACGTCTCCTATGTCATGCTAGGGTAAGTTCTCCAGTGAATGAACAAAACGCTGCTTATTTGCTTAAATTAAGAGTTCTGTGTACTTCTAGCATTAATTGTAAGGTGTTTGTATCATTTACATCAATTCAGTCGGAACAGTTACTAAATGAGAGAAGCTTTACGTTGACGAGCTACGGGCGTGGATATTTTTGTATGAGTAGTGCTAGCGGTACGCTAATAAAAGCTGCAAATGATGTTAAAAGCACGGAAATCTGTAGGTTTTGGATTTGTTTGGCAATTTGACCCGTAGGGCAAAAAAAAGAGAGCAGTTCGACATCTTTTTTTTATGGGGAAAAAAAATTGTTCTGAAACCTATCGTGTGTGGTATCAAATGAAAGAGCTTTCTTAGCCGATTCTAAAAATACATCATTAGATTTCAACCAGATGTTTAAAATTAAGTTAAAAAATCATTTTCAAAACATACCAAGTTTGGGCTATGGCCCGAGTCAATCGGGCGGTTCTTTTTGACGGTCATTTTTTCGGTTGATTGTGTATCTAGTTTCTTATACTAAATCAATGTGCACCTTGGATAAAAAATGCCCCTGGCTTATTACGGAACTAAACTATAAAAAAAATTGGACCCAGATATGGGACATTCTTATTTTGTGCACTGAGTGACTGTTTATAATTATTTGATAACACACATATATATAACAAGTAAATCAGCGTAATATTAGCTTTTTTAGGGTTTCGTACCTCAAAAAGAAAAAATTAAACCCATAGGATCACTTTGTTGTCCGTCTGTCTGTCAAAACCAAATATCAGGAACGCGTTGAGGTATCGAGTTGAAATTAAAACCGTATACTCAGGTCTACAGTCCCTTCAAGCTGTGAAAAAAATCAAATTTCTAGGGTAACGTAAAAAAAACATACGGCCGTTTAAGTATGCCGCAAAAAACGTTAATTCGACACTCAAGGGAATCAATAGGGTAGGTACTTTTCGTTGTCCTAGAACTATGAAACTCGGCAAGTACAGGGAAAAATCTGAAAACTATACATTTGTAATTGTACCCTCGGTGGGCGAGTCCGACTCGCACTTGTCCGTTTTTTTAAATATTTGGAAGAGTAATTAAATTTTCGGTAGTGACATCCATGGCTGTACCTGTGTATACAAAAATGAGAATGACCCAAATGTTATAAACCAGTAAATTAGCAAAATTCACTGCAAATCGATTTTTTTGAATTTTTGTTATTTTATGTGCATAATATGCATAAAAAATTGAATAATTTTCACTTCCCTAGGAAAACGGCCTTGCAAAGTTTGTTTTTTTCGTCTAATATTTGCATTTCCCTATATTTTGCATTGCACCTAAAGAGGTGCAAAGATCTGCACAGCAAACAGATGGGACAATAATTTCTCAGTAGTGCGGACTAGTGATGGGCAATTTCTGAAACATCATATATTTTTTTAACTGTGAAATATTTTAGCTGTATAAACAATCATAATGTTTCTGAAAGAAATCTTTGGTCTAATAATAAGCAATGCGCCGTCTAGATTCAGAACTTTCAAGCAGGGATCGGATACCGGTATTATCTCCATACAAATTAAACCGGTATTATGTCTTTCTTTGGTTATAATATCATTTTTGATCGGGCAGTCTAATAATACGAATATGTTACCTAAATACACGATAGAGTCCTACATTAAGAGCCTAAAATAATTCAAAATATTAGACTTCTCGAGGATTTTCGAAAAAACCGGTTCCGATCCCTACTTTTAAGCCAAGCAAATTAAAGAAAAATATTAGTAAAAATTACCATGGTAAGAGACAGCTTGTAATCCAAGTTCCAACTAGTCACAGAACTAAAGCGAAAACATGAAACTTTCACTTTGGACAATTACAAGCTGCCCATCGCTAGTGCGGACTAGTGCGGCGGCAGGCAAACTTTAGCTAAGCTATTACTTTCATTTCAATATATATTTTCTGTTGCATTTTTCTTCTTCATGCATGACTTCTTTTTAACGCTTTTATGTATTTTTTTTCTGTTATAGGTATGATATACCAGGAAATGCATTTTATATTATAGACTGTGATAGCGGGCCAATTGACGAACACGAAAGACTGCATAAGTGATTTAAATTTGAACCCGCCAAAGACTAAAATAAGTTAAATGTAATGTTCTATTTAATTAGAGTAAAAAATATCATGAAGTGATTAAGAATCGACGATTATACCGGTGTCGGAGAACAGGGGGGACATGCATGTGTCGCTTGGGACGTAGATTAACACGTGCCGATCGGAGAAATTAAATGACCGTGTGCGTCATAACAGGGCCTGTCGAAACGGGCGTGGGGATTGAAGCTGCGGCGCGGCGGCGGCGGCGGCGGTGCGAGCGCGAGCGCCGAGCCCGGCGCCGAGGGCGTCGTCACTGAGCTGCGCGCGCCCGAGCTCACGGAGCCGGCCGCCGACGTGACCGTGCCGCCCGGCGCCTCCGCCACCATAGCGTGCCGCGCCTCGGCCACGCGCGCCCAAGCCTCTTGGCGCAAAACCGCGCCGGAGACTCGCGCGCTTCGGCACGGCGGACGATTCGCCATCACGTTCGCTCCTGACGGATTGGCTACTTTGACTATTCACGCGTGTCGAGCGTCCGACGCGGGCGTTTACTGCTGTTTGGTCAGTAACGAGTTGGGCGGAGTTCAAAGTTCGGCGAGGTTGACCGTGGGGTCAGGCAGCGCGCCGGGCGTGCCCGCCGTGCGCGCGCACCCCGGCGGCGGTCTGGTGGTTCAGTGGGACGAATCTGTGCCTGCACACCTCGAATACTGTCGCGTGGGGGAAGGAGAATGGCGACGCGCGACTGAAACACCCGCGGCAGTGCACACGCTGGCGCTAGAAGAGCTGCCAGCGGGACAATACAGTTTCCGGCTGGTGTGCTCGCGGAGTGGCTCGGCGGGTGGAGTGTCGGCGCCGGCGGCGTGCGGCGGCGGCAGCACGTGGCAACGCGAGCAGTTCGCGCGCCGGTTCGCGGTCGAAGAGGAGATTGGGCGCGGACGCACGGCACGCGTGCTGGCGGCCAGAGACACAGGCACGGGACAGCGGGTCGCCCTCAAACAGGTAAACTTCGCTATTGTTTTGACTGTTAGAAACTTTTATATTTTTGTACCCGGATAAACAGTGTACTTGAACATGTACTTTTGTATCTCACAAAAAGACAATCCTAGCAAATAACATTGCTATCCGCTATTTTCATACAACAAGCAGACAAAGCCATTATTTTACATTAACATTAACAATTTCAGCGGCTGTGGGACAGCTGCTTAAATTGAAAATAATATATATTCTATGCCGTTCCGATACAGTTTCAAACTGTAACTGATTAGATAATAAATGAAAACACAGGTCGCGTTTTCTTGTAAAATCCTTTTAAACAGCATTTAGTTAGTAGAGACGTAAGACAAGAAAAAGTTGATTAACCTATGTGAATAACATGCATAAAAATTTAAAGAAAGTATATCCCGACTACGGAAAAGTAACTATAAATAATATTTTTATATATTTGAACTCGACATTTTGTCCTCTTTAATTTGATCCCCAACACGCTATAATAGCAAAAGATTTTTTTCAAAGTCAGCCACTTATTTGTATGTGACAGCCATCATCTTTTTTTTAATACAAAATGTAGCCTGTCACCCCGAGCATTATTTCGAACCGATTGCCACCCCATTTACATTGACGACCGGTTAGCCTAGTGGGTAGTGACGCTGCCTACGAAGCTGAAGGTCCTGGGTTCGAATCCCGGTAAGGGCAAATATTTGTGTGTTGAGCATGAATATTTGCTACCGAGTCTTGGACGTTTTCTATGTATTCGTCTAGTACCTAATAATAATAACACAAGCCCTATTGAGCTTACTATAGGCCTAGTTCGATTTGTGTAAGAATGTCCCCTAATATTTATTATTATGTATGTCTTTCCCGCTCACGGGACATGATGTCCCGGACCTTTGGGAGGCGTGCGTGGGGCTAGGTACCTATAAAGTACTAACACGTAGAGGCTCTTTTGACAATTTATGATTTATTAAAATCGGTTCAGTATTTTAAACGCTACGGTGAAGCACACGTAAATACAGACATAGACTGCTAAAAACATATCCCTTTCCTTTTGGCTCTGCCGTAGCCGGGCTACAATATACATAATCTGAAATTGGTCATAACTGGCGCTTTCAATGCGGAGCCTGTGTATGAGTCTAAACTGGCAACACAGGTCGTTATTGGTCACGGGCATCTGAGCTGCCTGTTTAGACTTGTTAAATTCTACTTGTAGCGCTGCGAAATGACCTATATGTAGGTATAACGTGGCTATTGGACTAAATCAATTAGAACAAGTTTGGGAACAAACGTCCAATAGAACCCCTAAGAAAGTACCGTGTGTAGGTGGTGGTGGGGCGCGGGTGCGACGCGCGGCGCGAGTACCGGCTGCTGTCGCGCGGCGCGCACGGCGCGGTGGTGCGCGCGCTGGCGCTGTTCGCCGAGGTGCCGGCGCCGGGCGCGCACACTCTCGTGCTGGAGCTGGTGGGAGGTGGCGCCCTGCTGGACTGGGCCGCCGGCGCGCCGCATCTCTACACGCAGCGCCTCGTCGCCGACCACACGCGCCAGCTGCTCTCAGCACTCGACTGGCTGCACACCAACAACGTAGCGCATCTTGACATCAGGGTTAGTTTCACGGTCACATACACCTTACCACTTCACCTGTATTGACTATCTACGACTACTACTATCTGACGACGTGACGGCTCTCCTTTTGGGGGTTTCAAATATCATTGGTTAGCATTACTTTGATTGACAGATTTCAGAAAGTTATATGTGTTTCGGATTTGTACTTGTGTAAACGGTTTACGCTCACTCGTACAGTCTCTTCGCGTTTAGAAAATAGTGAGTCATCGTTGGTATTCGGTTTAGCTCCGCCCTTTGACCAATTAGGTCACTGTAAATTAGAAAGCCATGTTCGCAGTGTCCAGTAAGGCCTTCAAACGCTACGATCGCATCTATTGTATTTTTTTAAAATGAATAATCTCACTTAGTCGTTAAAATAAAAGTGGACCAATATTCATAGCGGAGAAAGACGAGTAAATAATATTTTAAAGTAATATTACCTTTTCAAAACATTGTATAATAAAAAGATTTATTTTTAATATGAGTTGTCAAATTTGTACCTCAGTATGAATACGCCTTTACACTGCAATTGTACTGATGAGTGATGAATCACTATTTTCCAAACGCGAACGGACTATAGAAGACGACAGTTAATTCGCCGTTAAGGTAAAAAGATTTGTTGATTTTACACCAACTGGTTTAGTTTCGTTGACACACCTCTGACGATTCACACAACAATCGATCCTTATTGAATTATAAAATCGTTAACTCGAAGGAATGCGCCATAGGGAAGACTAATCATGACACACATAAACTCAAAAGTATGCCGGTTGGTATTGTATCTGTGCATTGTGTTAACAGCCGGAGAACATCCTAGTAGAGCTATCGGGGTCGCACCCGCAGCTGAAGTTAGTGGACCTGGGCTCGGCGGTGGAGCTGGACGGCGAGGGCGCGGCGGCGGCGGCGGCGGCGGGCGCGCGCGAGGTGCTGCCGCCGGCGCCCGCGCAGCTGGAGTTCGCGCCGCCGGAGTGCGTGCTGGGCCGCCCGCCCGCGCCCGCCTGGGACGCCTGGGCCGCCGGGGTCTTCTTATACGTGTTCCTGACCGGGGTATGTTGCATACTCTTGATATACTGGCCGTAAAGTCAAGGGCACCAATATGTATTCACTCAAATTTTCATAAATATGTATACTACAATCTAATTTTTGCAGAATTAAGGTCTGTGTACATATTTTTGAGACTTTGTTGTGTTATATTAATGCCCTTGACTGTACATTTGCGCACATCGACCAAAACAATCGTTAATCCTACATTTTTTTAAATATATCATAAAATGTTCGTATAGATTCGATAGTCAACTGGTATTTTTATTTCAGTTGTCACCTTTCCTGGACGAGTCGATAGAAGAGACGACCGCGAACATAATCAAATGCGACTACTGCTTCCCGCCCGAGCACTGGGCGGGCGTGGCGGAGGGCGCGCAGAGGATCATCCGCGGCCTGCTGGACGCCGCGCCCGCGCGCCGCCTGGCGCCGCGTGCGGCGCTCGCGGACCCTTGGTTTGATGAGGTATTTATTTACCCACACTATTCACTAACTAACGCCATTTCAGTTTATAGTTTTCTTTCATGCCAACACAATGCATATTGGATACAACGTCCGTTCGTTGATTTTTCGCGTTCGTCGCAACATTCTCCCATTCTCCGTTTTTCTTTATTTATCCAATGTTTAAAGTTTACTTACTACTTAATAGTTTTACAAAAATCTAATACGTCTACAGATATTTTATTAATTTAAAAAGCATTTCCTTTAGAACATACAAATTAGAAACAACCTTCAAAAACTGTATGTTGTTATATGTATATATTCTATAGGCGTCTTACTTTCGATTAGTATAAAATTTAGTTGTTACTAATGACGTTTAAAAATGTCATTTTTGAATGTTTCATTCTGGCCAGGATTTTTAATTTACTAGGTTTGATATAAAATACTTTTCAGCCATGAAACAGATGGGTTAAGGTCGTTTCTAATTCGGATCTTAGACCATTATGCTGATTGATACCCATTCTCCAGCGAACACTAGAGTCGAAACTTTGACAAACAGTTAACAGTTGCGTTTACTACCAATCGGCAATTTGGTATTGTGTTTGTTGCAGGCGCCGACGAGCGCGCTCTCGGCCAGCCAGCTGCAGACGTTCCTGGAGCGGCGGCGGCCCGCCGGGCTGCCCGCGCTGCGCGACCCCGACGACACCTGACGCGTCGAACAACCGACTCGACCGGCTCACGACAATACCAAGCTTCAACACTAGTCTTCGCCGCTCTATACGTGCGAAGGTGAGCGTACCTGCGATTCAAGAATTCGGGTAAAATTATGGCTCAAGCGTGCCAGTGTTTTGTGTTCAGTGGACGACAATCTATGTTAAAATTTCATTGTTAGAGATACAAATCTTCATTATAGACGCCGTTGTTGCCGATATATCGCAATCATAGTTGCGCCTCGTTGCGTAGGAAAATACTTGTTTGTTTTAAAAGGCGAATCGTTTGGCTTGAGAGTAGTTGTACAGGCTGTAACCAAATACCGCGGGGGCTGCGTGCTCTAGAACACTGTAATCGTTCTGTAGTCAATGTGCCCACCTGTCTTCATTGCTATTTTACTTACTTTTATCGTTTGCGCTTTGTTTCATTTTCATTAATCAGGTTAATGAACTTAACTAGAAATTTAGACATTGATGATGATGATTCGAGATTCCTCGTTTTGTAATTCGTATTGCATATTCACAACAACATATAATGTTTTATTTATAGTTTTAACTAATGAAACTGTTTAGTTTGTGTGGTTTCTGTAAGTGGCCGATTGTAAGGAAGTGACTGTGATTTATGCTTAATATAAATGATGCTTATTTCTAACATGTACCTACTATTAAATTTTTCCAATGTATATAAAAAATAAGATTTAGTCTATGATATTAAATTTGTCCTTTTACTTACGTGACCAAATGCAATTTCATTGCAGATATATAAAGTGTATTATTAAACTGTCACTTATAAAGAAATAAGAAATTGCAAATAAGAAGTGGATGGCGACATAAAGCAGCTTTTCCACTGGCAAGGACAGAAGGGGTTATATTTATAGTAGATTGTTAACCAAGGGCTGAAAAGCACCCATTACTGACAAGATGTTTACCATTGGCGCTCTCACTTCGTTTGTGCGCCAATGATTCGAGTCAGAAATGGGTGACTTTCACCCGAGTTAAACACTACTTTTCATATCGAATACGAGGAAAGTAAAAAAAACACAAACAGAAAATTTAACAGTATGTTTTGTATTTATTATTGGTATTAGTTAAAGAGTAGCTGTATGCGTTTCTACCTTAGCTCACATGCACAACTTTAAGTTAAAAAAGGTTTGTAAGTGTATTCCATTGGTCTACAGTGTCACCACCTCATAGAGCTTAGTGAATATTTTAGCTAAAATAAAAGTAATAACTTTACAGCATAAACTTATTATATATTTAATAAAATAAATTCCATGAACTAGTAAGAATAAAAAAACCCTTTGTCAGTGGCGGGGTAAGTATTGATATTTATTAGAATTAATTCCCGCATGCTTATAAGGCAGGCACTCATTGGAATACACTACTTTTCTGCACTAGAGCAGAAACGTATCACTTTCTGCACACTTTTTAGAACAACGACCCACTTTCGGAGCATGAGATATGAAAAATAACATGCAATCTACTATAAAGCGAATGACTATTTGATTGCTGAAAGTATACATTTTTGTGTTCCGCCTCACCTTGCCGGTGACAAACCTCCATAAAACAACATTTTTGGTCTTAACTTGAACCTACATGTTGTCATTGCTTTAAAATAATAGGTAATGAAAGATTGCCCACTATAAAACAACCGTACCGTACGCATAACGATTTGTAACTGGGTTTTCCATGTCGAATATACTGACTTGTGCGTGTAGGTACGAGGACGACCATTTAAATGTAATACAGGATCGGAATATGTATTTCGGCTTGATGATTGTCCAAAATATATGACCGCCGTTTGAGCAGCAGCGCTAGTGAATTTCGTTCTATAGTTTTACCTTCCTGTTGGGATTAAGAAGTATTATCACACATAACTGTAAGTATATCTACATTTGTTTTAAAATACTGTTTGATTCAGTAATTGTATACATAGACGAGCTCAACAAGTAATAATATTAATAATATTTCCCGTTCACACGGGCTAGTTGTATCGAACCAAAAGTATCTAACTATCCCTGTATTCCCTATTACTTATATACAGGGTGTCCCGTAAACACATAATCCGTGGACAGCTGATAGGGCTGCTAAATTGCTTTTTAAATCGTTTTTGTCAAATACTTCTTAGAAACAAGGCTTTCAAAAGGTTATATTTTATTTTTGATATTTAATCCTACTTAGCTGAAAAACCACTTAAGGAGCCACTTATTAATTTTTTTTCAGTCTCATTCTAAGAATTTGGCCCTTTGCCGTAAAAAAAATACTACGCTAAACTGGCATTATGCAACACGTAGTTACGCCAATCTAATAACTTTTTTTTTAAATTGTACTTGACTTACTAAGGGTGGGTTGCACCAAACCGCTTGTAATCGTAAGCGGTGTTCGTTAAAATCTAATTGTATGGAAAGTTTGACAAGTTTCTATGGAATGACAGCTGCTGGCGCCATATTTAGCGTTGATCGGTCTGTAATTGTAAGTTGGTGCAAGCCCGCCCTTAGAGCGTCCGCACAATACGTCCACTAAACGCGGCCACTCTGCCGCACATTAAGGCCACTAGTGAGTGCCCACCACTAAACGCGGCCACTCTGCCGCACATTGAGGCCACTAGTGAGTGCCCACCTCTAAACGCGACCACTCTGCCGCACATTAAGGCCACTAGTGAGTGTCCGCCACTAAACGCGGCCACTCTGCCGCACATTGAGGCCACTAGTGAGTGCCCACCTCTAAACGCGACCACTCTGCCGCACATTAAGGCCACTAGTGAGTGCCCACCACTAAACGCGGCCACTCTGCCGCACATTAAGGCCACTAGTGAGTGCCCACCACTAAACGCGGCCACTCTGCCGCACATTAAGGCCACTAGTGAGTGCCCACCACTAAACGCGGCCACTCTGCCGCACATTAAGGCCACTAGTGAGTGCCCACCACTAAACGCGGCCACTCTGCCGCACATTAAGGCCACTAGTGAGTGCCCGCCACTAAACGCGCGCCACGAAACTAGTGGCGCGCGCGAGCCACTCGTTCGGCTTGTAGCTCAGCCACGGCCACTCAAACGCTCGGTGCTATACAAAATGTATGCAGGAACTTGTAACTAGTGGCTCAATGTGCAGCCGCTCTTAGAAGGTCTCGTCCCATGGAATAAGACGATAATTAGGTACCTGTCTTCAATATTACGTGGTTCCTCAATGAAAACTTCTGCTTCCAGCCAACTCCCAGCAAGTCTTGGACTCCGAGAACTTGGCGGGCTTCAAGGTTGTCAGCAAGTCGCAGATATTCACGTGTGCCATGTGCAGCAATCATTTCCTAACTAAAACATCTGCAGAAACATATGCGCGGCGAGCACAGAGTTGCGACGCCCTACCAGTGCTACTGCGGCTCGAGATTATGACACAACTTCATGTTAATTGCGCATATGCGCGGGCATACCGGCTCGTTTTGCTTGACCTATGCCCCAAACGCTTCGCATCTACTCAAACATTCGCATTACATCTAAACACGGACTTTCGAGCGGGTTTTCTATTGTCCGGTTGGCGAGCGCCGCTACCCAGTGCTCCTATACTCCTACATCCAGCGACACGCAGCGCGACACAAAACGTCCGATATCTTTCAATGCGCTACGCGTTCCGAATAATACCGGTATATATTCGATCTGCAGCGTCATTCCGAGCGAGATCACGTCGAGAAAGTCGACTTCCCCTGTTACGTGTGCAACCATACTTTGTCTTCAAACGCAGAAGTCGCTAATGTGTAATCGCACGACAACGGGCTACACAAATGAGCGTTCTGTTCTATGCGGTTCACTAATCTTCATAAATGGGAGGAGCATTCCGCCGTCCACATAGAGCGGTTAGACGCCGTCGCGCCCGTATGTATGCCATAAGTTTGTGGCGTTTGTAAGATGCGTTTCAAGTTCGCAGCTTTTTGAGGACTCACATGAGAAATCATACTGGGGAGCGGCCGTATCCTTGCACGGAGCGCTTCGCTAAGCGGGGCTCGTTGTCGTAGCACTTGTTGCTGCACTCGGGGGAGCCAACATATCGAAGACTAAGGGCACTTTTACTAAACCTATAATTAAATATTCTGAGAGGTATTTAGCAGCCTTATTAGCTGTCCACGGATTATCCTCGGTTTACGGGACACCCTGTATTGTATTGGTAGGTCCTAAAGTTACTGACTATGCTGTTCATAGAAACTTGGTGCGTATGACAGTTGTTATCTCAGCACAATTTATAATCTAATATGTAAAAAAAAACCGGAGAAGTGCGAGTCGGACTCGCGCACGAAGGTTTCCGTACCATTATATATAAGAACGAGTCCCCTTAAATATTTATTATATTCTGTTTTTTAGTATTTGTTGTTATAGCGGCAACATAAATACATCATCTGTAAAAATTTCAACTGTCTAACTATCACGGTTCATGAGATACAGCCTGGTGACAGACGGACAGACAAGACAGAAGGACGGACGGACAGCTAAGTCTTAGTCATAGGGTCCCGTTTTTACCCGTTGGGTACGGCACCCTAAAAAGAACTGATCTGACAGATGTTATACTCGTATGCATAAAGTAGTAATGTAATTATTGTAGTGTCAGTTACCTAGAGGACAACTTCTTTTTTATTTCTATTAAGAATACCTTTTGGAACCTACAACGAAGCAACACTTGTGAGCCCAGGCAACACTACGTGTGCTACGATGTACTCCAATACAGCATTTTTCCGCCTTGTAGCGATACTGGTTCGTAGACCCGTGACCGTTACTTAACATGTCACGTCATGGCCGTTGGATGTATTAAACTAGTACTATGTTTGAATCTTCATGTTGAATCAATGATCACCTTTAGATATTGAGTTGTATTTGTACGTATTGTAAATTTCATAAAGCTCATAATACAATTTTACGACAATGAAGCGTTTTATTTGTCCCATAAATTGATACTACCTAATGAATGATGCCATGTCTATGAACATAATTAATAACTATCAGTTTGTCAATTCAAAACTTTCCTAGATTAGTATTATTATTAGCCAGGTGAAGAAAACATTATATTCCTTGTTATAAAGGTGTAAACTCAAAAATAAATTTGTAACAAAAATAAAGCTGTAAACTCAAAGATTAAATTGATCCTCGGAAACGAATTCTATGATTTCTTTTTGGTGTATAAGCTACGATGAGTGTTAGGTAAGGGCCAGGCATGTTTGAATAAAAAAGCAGTGTTTTAACATTTCCACATCAATTTATTAAACTGTCTTGCAAAAACCGATAACTTTGAAATGCATCATAACATGCTATTAAATACAAAATACCTTTAGACAGGGGATCAAAAAGGCATATCTACGTGATAAAGTAGAGAGGTGTCTCACGTAATTTCTCAGACCTAGCGTGTTCCTGTGGTCGCCATTGACTAAGTATTGGTGGAATTAAATTGTAAACGGTACAGGTAACTGTAAAATGCTCAAAAATGCTTGTGTAAAATTTGTAAGTAGATCATATTGAGGTAGTAATAAATATAACTGCAATTTGATCATTAATGTCCGCCGGCTACCGAACGGGTATAATAATACAGCCACTGGCAGAGTTAGACACAATGACAAGCTCTGTAACCTTAATGAGCTTACATGTTTAATTCAACTGCACAACTAGTGACGAAAATGTACATCATATAGGTATAGTGAAATCAGTGGATCACATTAGTAACATGTAGGAGAATCTCTTCTTCTTTTTTTTGGCGTTTTGGCCAACTGTGTCGGCTCAAATTTGCCATAGGAGTATCTCATTTGCCATTCAACACAATCGACAGCAACGTATTACTAGTGATGTGCCATTATCCCGGGATGTCATGTCTGCAGATAAAAGGTTACTAATGCACTTAGATAGGGTTAACAAATGCATAATGTAACTTCCCGTTATGTTTGGCTACAGAAAAAATATATCTTAATATCTAGCTTTAGTGGGTAAAATTTGACGTTTTAAGGCCTGCGCAAACCGGCGGAGCGCAGCGCAGATCACCTAGGAGGATTTACTCCGCGCAGCGCACACAGACGAGGGAAAATCCCCCGCGATACCGCGAGCGCTCGCCAGCGCAGCGCCAGCGGCCGGCGCACCTGGGAGCACTTCGGCGCATTCCGGTGGATGCCGCGGCGGTATCCTCTCCCCGCGGCGTTGAAGAGCGCCGACGATACTGCGGCGGATTGCCGCGGCGGTATGCAGCGGCATCCTCCGGTATGCGCCGAAATCGCCCGTGATGCTCCGAGGACGGTTTCAAGCAATCAAATTTATACCTTAATGTAATTAAAATAGAAAAGAATATACATTGATGAATTTAAAGTGATCTGCGCTGCGTTCCGCCGGTTTGCGCAGGCCTTTACGGTGTTATAGGTGAAAAACTTTAGTTACAAGGCGCCACCTTGCATCACGTGCATGTATTAATATTTGTTTAGGTACCTATAGTTTACAAAAAACATTTCATATGAATAATGAATTATAATTTATAATATTACAACTACGGGTGCATACAACTTACTCTTATGGCAGGGGATTAACGTTTCGGTACATACTTATATGAGATAAACGTTTTTTTTGTAATTAATTTGTAATACAATGTTTTGAGATTCTTAAGAATTAAGAAAGTATAAGTATAATAGAAACTTAATTTATAAAATTATTTTAAAATGGCAACAAAAGAGGAAAAATTAAAGTACACTTTAAATCGACGTACTTATATTGGTACTTTTTTTAATGCTCCTCAAATTTCAATGTTCTCATTTTTAATCTCGTACTGGGCCAAACGAATTCGAATATTAAAAATGATTCAGAGGATTTCAAAAAAAGTTTTTTTTAACATTGAGTGATATCACTACTGTTCATTTATTGAATTGTGGACAGGATTCAAAATTTCAAATGTAGTTTTATTAGAGCGGGCACCAGTAGGTACATGTCAAAAGTGGGCCACATCTTTAGTTTTATTACCTATACAAACTTAATAAAAAAATGGTATAAGCCATGTCTGTGGCCTATAATAATTTAAAGTAAATATAATATAACTACAGGAAAACTTGATCACAAATAATAATGCGACTTATTTAAAAGCTAAATTTTCCTCTTGCACCAACCACTGGTTAAGCAGCATAACCAATAATGTCCTTTCTTAATAATACTGATCAAAAAATAAGATATATTAGACTAACTAAATGTATCTTTAAAATCAACTGGGACATCGTACTGCGACAAAAATATTTTATATTTAAATAGGTATATAAAGTGAGTGCGTTATCCCAGCGGCGATTTGTGAGCTCTCAGTGAGACCGCGCAAATCGTCAGTGCGAGATAACGCTACGATAACGGCGATGCTTTCGATAATTCTAACATATTATCGAAGGCATCGCCGTAGTTAGCTTTGATGAAAAGCTGAATAACATGTTCTACCACCATAAACATGTAAGTATATCTTAAATAGGTAGATACAATAGACAGCAAAAGCTAGTGCGCGACCGAAGCTCTTATTTACTATCTTGACAATGGATAGCATCCAGATAGTTTCAAGCATTTACACCTTCTGCTGCCGAATGCTAGGCTAATTGGCAAAAAAGACTTATAAAATATTCAAGTGATTACAATACAATACAATGTGATTGTGTCTAAAACATTTAAAAATATTTTTGGTTTCGATCTAATTATGTAGGTACGGTCGCAGCAGAGTGCTTCAGTTTAAAACAAAATTCGCATTCCGCGCGCAAATAGACTTCAGGATAGAGCACCTAACCCAACTTGAATATTATATGTATAAATAGCTAAACGCGTGTACCTACCAAATATATTTTTAGCAAACTTGACTTTTTGAATTTGACGTCCTAAAGCCTAATGCCAAAATCAAAATCACTGTAGAGAGTTACCTACGTACCTGCTAATTCCTCACGTCCGTCACTGCTTCAATCTATGTTTAATCTATTACCTGGGTATTTATAGCTCTTAGGTAGCTTTAAGGAATCTAAACATTTCACCACACCTTGAAATTGCAAGTCATGTAATCTTATGCTGAAGCGTAAAAAGTAAAATTAGCGAGGCAATAGTGCGCCAGTTTAGATAGTGCTGACGGCTTGGTAGATGTTTGGTTTAGAACTTGATCCCGGCCTGCACCTTGCCCATGACGCCAGCGGAGTTGCGCAGCTCGCCCGCCTCGGCGTCGGTGAGCGGCTGGCGGATGACGTCACACACGCCGGCGCTGCCCAGCACGCACGGCAGCGACAGGAACACCTCGTCCTCCACGCCGTGCTCGCCCTGCACAACACAACAGGATAACATCTACTTATTAACACGCGCAACCATTAGTTAACAACTTGGTTACACATCATAAGATGTATACGAGTATGTGCGCTTTATGCAATTTATACACATATTATTCATATTAACAACTTTCCTGTTGCCCATCCATGGTGTGGTAACCTATGTATTTGTACCCTAGTGTTAAATATCACGCGTCTACGTAAGCCCTAGATTTCTAGATTTGAAATCTAGGTCACCTACTGTATGATTTATGTTGTCAAGTTGTTACTTGGCGCGATTAGATATGTTGTTGATTTTATTTTGTTTACACGGAATAAAAGAAAATCTAACCAGGCCCCGTAGCATGGTTGGCCTTGTCACGCGATAGGTGATAGGATAGAGCGTGCGTCACTGGCTGACACCGTTCGATAGAACGAGACGACGCTCTTATTTTGTCACTTGTCGCGTGATAAGGCCAACCATGCTACGGCTCCTGATGAAGTGAACGACGAAAAAATTTTCCTCATTATTTTTCATCACACTTGCTCTTCAATGGCGTTATTACTTGCGAGCGTATACAGCAGTTATAGCCGTTTTACCTCCCACGGGCTGTTAAGTTTAGTTTTAAAATATAAAACCCTCTGATTGGCTTAAGCATATCTGGTTGCTCTGTGATTGGTTGCAAAAAAAACTAGTTGGCCAAGCCGCAAGAATACTGCTCTGTGATTGGTTGAAATATTGAAGCGCGCAGCTCCACTAGCACTGATCTGGAAGTGAAGTTATCAATTTTTGATTGGTGCGGCTGTATGAAACTTAGATTTTTCTGTCTTTTGTACTTATTTATTTCCTCGCAAATGTGATGAAAAACATTGTGTATAACACGGGCGTAAGAATATTGCACTTACGCCCCTCGTTAAACAATGTACTATTGTCTGGGTTTTCTAACTGCTAAAAAATCGTTAGGTATTTTCTACATAATTACTTTGTTTGTCTTCGCGATCAAAACACTCGATAACATTTTTGGCGGTTGATTTGGGCAAACGCGCGACGCGTGCTATAAAGTCACCGGAATGAGATCGCTTCAATGTCATGATTTTATTGCTCTTTCCACTAAAATACTTTGCGACGATTATATATAGAAATAGAAATAAAGGTCAATGTACTCGTACTTTCAAACGCATGCTTTAGGCCTTTGCCACACTGGATGCGGTCTGCGGTCCGGTCAAATAGAATTTGTTCATACAGTCAGCAGCAGAAGTAGGTAAGCGGGCCGGGTGTTCAAAATGACCTGCACACGACTTTATTCTTAAGAAATTAAGAGCGTGTGTAGGTTATTTTGAACACCCGGCCCGCTTAGCTACTTCTGCTGCTGACTGTACATAATCCGGGCTTGACCTGACCGCAGACCGCAGAACGCATCCAGTGTGGCAATTCCTTTATAGTGTGATAGTCTGCGGGCGGATCAGTTACTTGCCTAAGTACCTACCTATTGGCAAATGAAAGATGAGAATGAGTTTTTTATATGGCAACAGTAATATGATTGTCAAATGTGTCAAACGATTTAAATTAATATGATGTCCTAATCTTGATACTTGATACGGGAACTAAGAACGTAACTGTTCCACAATAAATTGGACTGTTTTTGCTTTCTAAGAGAATTAAAGGGTTACCTACTGCTAATATTATTAACATTGAAGAATATCATAAATAGTTCAACTAAAGAGTATTATTTCATATAACTTTACTTCCTTCTATTGATCAGTTGCATTTTGAGAAATGAAGAAATATAATAATTGTTCAAGTATCACTATTATTTTATCGCGTTATACACAGTGTTGCAACACGCTGTTTTTTTTAATTTGCCGCGGTTTTCTATTATCATCTTTCCCTGGCCAGACTCTATCAGGAGTGTTTACAAATATGCGTGTATAAAATAGCTTTTCATGGTACTTAAAGAAATAGAATAAACCTTGATGTAAGTAGAGACAGCATGGATGCTCATGGCGTTGTTGAGGATGGCGCGCGCCAGCTGCGACAGCGAGAGCCCGATGGCCCACGACGTGTAGCCCTTCAGCTTGATGACCTCGTAAGCGCTCTTCACCACCGCGCGGTGCGTGTCCTGCCAGTTCTCGGGGTCCGACTCCGTCCCGATTTTCGGGTTCAGATCGCTAAGCCGAACTCCGGCGATATTAACTCCGGACCATACCGGCACTGTAAAACAGATAATCGATTCACAACTCATCGTTTTTCCCTCTATTCAGTATGCAATGTAGATTTCGGTACTGACCGCTAGAATCCCCGTGCTCCCCGATAATGTATCCGTGGCAGGACGTGGTGGCGACGCCGAGTTTCTCGGAGAGCAGGTAGCGGAACCGCGCGGAGTCGAGGTTGGTGCCGGAGCCGATGACGCGGTGCTTCGGCAGCCCGCTTAGCTTCCACGTCACGTACGTCAGGATGTCTACGGGGTTGCTGGCGATCAGGAAGATCGCGTCCGGGCTATACTTCACTAGCTGTATGTAGAATTTAACTGATTAGTCAGCTGTTTGATACGAAAGTCAGCCGAATAAAAATGTTAAGCGTTTGTTTAGATAAATAAATAAATAATAAATAAATCGTTTATTTGACAACTTAGAGTTAGGTTAGCAAAAGTAGTTGAGGCCTCCTAGTAGGTTTTATACACCTGTCTGTATCAGGAGGTCTCGCTGTTCTCGTTACATAATGAATTTGTAAAATACAAACATAATTATAGTTTAATTTTATCTAACGCTAGTGTGTGTGTGTGTATGTGCGTGCGTGCGTGTGTGTGTGTGTGTGTGTGTGTGTGTGTGTGTGTGTGTGTGTGTGTGTGGTGTGTGTGTATGTATGTATGTGTGTGTGTGTGTATGTATGTGTGTGTGTGTGCGTGCGTGTGTGCGTGCGTGTGTGTGTGTGTGAGTGTGTGTGTGTGTAGTGCATAGACAGATTTACTACAGGGTACAGATACTACTACTTTTAGATAGGTAAGTGTTGTGTGGTACCGGAGGTATGATGTGCTTGAGCACGTCGGTGTTCCGCTGCACGAGGTCGAGCCGGCTCTCGCCCTCGCGCTGCCGCACGCCCGCTGTCACGATGCAGATCTTCGAGCCCGCCGATATCGCGTAATCTGGATCACCAACCTATCTGTTATTGGCATCTTAACCTTTCTTCAAGAATAATAAATCAGCCTATATACGTCCCACTGCTGGGCTGCAGCTATCATTTCAAATAGTACCTACCTATATTCCAATTTCGTTTTTTTTTTTGTATAACATAACATCATTTTTAACAGAGTTAAGAAAGGGAAGTTTATGTCCGCCTGCAGGTATTTCATGAATGTTAATCGATATTTTCGTCAACTGCGTCGTTATGCATATAATACTTTAATGGTCCTATATCAAAATGGTTTAGATTAGTGGAAGTACGAGTAGATAGATAGTACGTAAATTCTGAACATTATTGTAATTCCCAGGTGTGTCCCAGAGTATAAGTATATCATTTTACCCACATCAGTATAGGGTAAGTCCGGGGTAGTTGGCCACAGTTTTTTTGAAACACTGTTAAAATAAAAGCTTACACATAACGAAATAAATTTTAATTTCTTATTAAACTTTGGTCAATTAATGTTGGATTATTAAACATTGAAAGTAAAATTTCCATTGATATCACCTCGATAAAGATTAAAAAAAAACACGATTGGCCATCTCTCCCAAGGTAGGGTGTGATGACCATACCTGTACAGTTAAGATGGCCATAACTTAACTCTCTCCGTTAGTAATTCGGTGCAATTCTTATGTAGCCAAAACTGGAACACTGTGCACTAAAACCAGTATTTGAAGAAGATGTGTCTCATAATAATTTTCCCCACTAAGCAGCAGTTTCTTTCGTTTACACGCCGAGCTGGCTTTATTTTGGTTTTCTTTTTCTTATTAGCTTTTCTGGATTGTTTTATGCTCTCCTTTTTTAGGGTTCCGTAGCCAAAATGGCAAAAACGGAACCCTTATAGTTTCGTCATGTCCGTCTGTCCGTCTGTCCGTCTGTCCGTCTGTCCGTCTGTCCGTCTGTCCGTATGTCACAGACATTTTACTCGAAAACTATAAGGTGTATTTGAATAAAATTTTGAGGATAGGTGTATTTTGTTAGCCGCTACATACTTTTGTAATTAAAATGACAAAAAAAAATTTTTTTAGGGGTGCACTCCATACATAAAACTAAAAGTCAAAAAAGATTTTTTCATTGTGACCCCCCGTGTGGCACATCAATCGATAGGCCTTTCAAAATAAATATAAGGTTTCTTAGCATTTTTTTTGATTAAGTGAATAGGGTCGGAGATAATCGCCCCGAAAGTCACTAAAATTCTGTCCCCCCCCCTCTAATTTTTGAACGGTGTATTTTAAAAATATGGAAAAATTCATGGACATGGGGCTTATTAATTTCATTCACCGAAAATTGTTTTGAACAAGATCGGTTCAGAGGTTTTCGAGATATTGCTGAAAAACTGCCTTCCTCAAAGAAAAGGACGTAAGTGCCGTAAAATTTCTGTGACGATACGACCTTTTTAATAGGCACGGAACCCTTCGTTTTGCGTGGTCCGACACGCACTTGGCCGGTTTTTATATTATTTTCTGCAACACATTCAGCATCATATGGCATACCGACTAAAACTAAAACTAACTTATCGTCCGGGGGAGAACCACACCACATCTATTCGTAAAATAAAAACAAGACACGACGTGCCTAAATGTAACCTAAGTACAATAATACTACATGAATGTTCTTTGCACCAAATACAAAAAACACCATTATTTTAAGTACAAACAATCAAAGAGGATTTTACTTACTTTTGGGATTTAATTGCCCCCGTGCTCCCACACACGACGCAAAGCGAACTAAACAAAAACTCACGGCATCTAGTCACTGGTTCTATGAAGTATTTCGATGGGTCATCTCCTCCTTTCCCCCTTATGGCCATTTACCCTTGAATTACCCTAATAAATTGGCTCACCGACCAAGTACACAGGGTACCTTCGTATCATCTTAAGTGTACACACTACTCACTTTTGTGGATCAGGCAATTGGTTCAATTAATGTAATTGTAACCAACCCAAATCGGATAAAATCTGAAATATGAAGTTTAGAGCGGCCGCACATTACCACTAAACGCCACTAAACGCGACCACTAGTGCCACTACTCGCCGCCACCAGTCGCGGTTGCCACTAGTCGTTGGATGCGGCCACTATAGATAGTGGCCCAATGTGCGGTCGCTCTTAGGCTGATTACACACGGCGATTTTTATCAATATTATATCGCTTTTGTAGCGCTGCAAAAAGTCGCCGTGTAACCGCACGTGAGCTCACCTTTGCTGGCCTGTATCTTGGCGTTCCTCATGAAGGCAGAGCCGTGCTGCAGGTCCATCATCTCGCCCTTGAGCTTGTCCTCCATCACGTCCACCAGTGCCACGTTGTTGGTTACGCCCTGGAAACATGTACCACCTATGAAAACATTTTTCTAAAGGGTACCCCTAGCACTTTTAATGGTTTTTTTACAATAAACTAAATAAGTATGAAGTTAATTTGGTGAAAGAGCTTGCTTTTTGAGTTGTTTTTAACCGATTTCAAAAAAGGAGGAGGTTCTTAATTCGGTTGTATTTTTTTTAAATGTTTGTTGCCTCAAGAAGAATTGTACGAATACGAACCGATTCGTACAATTCTTTTTTTTATTTACAAGTATTAGGTAGGTATATGCTTCCAGGTTGGACCCGTTGTTATCAAAACTTCAGTTGGAAACCATGAGGAATTGAGGGAACTCCTCAAATATAGAAGGCACGCATGTAGTAATTTCGGTATTTTCTATAATAAGTAGTGTACCTATTTACACCCGGAAATTACAAATTTGGTGAAGTGGAACTGATGATGAAGACCACAGATGACTTACGGAACTCGTACTTAAAACTGTAAAAGTGCAACTAATGAAACTCTAAATGTCAATTTTTTGAAAAATATAAACAGTTTCCTCATTTACGTTTTGGGTCAAGAACGGTAAATAAACTCTTTCCTTGATCTGTCTCATATTACAAAAAAACTATCTTATATATCTGTGGTAAACTGACACTGGTTATATATATATATATCATTGCCAGTGTCAGTTTACCACACATATTTAATATATTTTTTTGTAATATGAGACCGATCGAGGAAGGTGCCGTAACTGACCCAAAACGTAAGTGAGAAAACCATTTATATTTTTCAGCTGCGTCCAGCGCAGCTGAAAAATCTGAAACTTGTGTCTGGTGCTAAGGAAGGTTATTCCTATCACCAAAAAAATAAACTAAAATTTTCATCCATTCCCAATTATGCCAATTCGACGGAACTCTTCAAATATTATCGGCGCAGATACAGTGATATGGTTTTCGTTTGTAATAATCAACGAATTTACTCTCGGAAAGCAGTTCATGAGGTAAAGTGGAAAGGAAATGTGGAAATGTTAATTTGGCTTGGCGGAGTACTAAATTGCAGTCTGATAAAACTTTGTTTTTAATAGTACATTGTGTTAAAGTACGGTAAGATATGAATTACGAACGAGAGTCTATTAGAAGTCCGACGCCGAAGGTGTTGATGACTCGAGTTTGTAACAATCTTACCGTACAGTCAGCAGCAGAAGTAGCTAAGCGGGCCGGGTGTTCAAAATGACCTGCACACGACTTTATTCTTAAGAAATTAAGAGCGTGTGTACGTTATCATTTATCGTTAGGAATACTGCTGTGAAATTTCGAAAGAAATACTTAGTCTAACTAATCTTGTTTCCCAATACAAACTTTGGACCCCCATTTCACCCTCTTAGAGTTTGAATTTTGAAAAATCCTTTCTTAGTGCACCCCTACACCTTATAAGGAACCTACGCGCCAAATTTGGAATCTCTAGAACCAGCGGTTTGGGCTGTGCGTTGATAGATCAGCCAGTCAATCAGTTTTCTTCTTTTATATATTTAGAAGATAAGAAGTTTGAGGTTTATAGAACCCCACCAAAACCATAAATGTAAAAAAGGAGAGCCAAGTTCAATACAAAAATTATGCTTGAAGAACTGCCTACCGCCTAAGTGCCATAAGATTTCTATGACGATCCGATCTCTTTAACCGACTTCAAAAAAGGAGGAGGTTAACTTTATTTATATATTTCTGTTATATAGCAAATATAATAATACATATTTTTTTATTTTTTTTAGTTGTTAGTTCTTTTTATCTTTTTATTCAATGATTAATCCATTCATTCGCTATTAAATAAACGAAACCTAACTATTTACAATAATATTAAAAACTAAACTATATATAAATTAAAAATTAAACAATCTCTAAAAAGGGCCCCCGTGGCATCGTACATATATTGGGATAGTTTGAAATATCTGCTTGTAACGGAACCAACGCAACAATTAAAAAACATTTTTTTTGTATGGGGACCCCCCCTATTTTTTAACTTTTTTATTTTTAGATTTTTTTCTACGCTTACACACAATTACTGAGCTGGATTCCAAATTTCATCCTTCTAGGTCATCTGGAAGTAGGTTAGGTTTAGGTACTATGTGTCAGTCAGTACTAAAATTGACGACTTTTTGACCTTCATATCTTTATAACCGTTTGAGCTAGCTTCATGAAATTTGGGCTTCTAGATGTCCTTATGGAATTACACGTAGTTTTATGTGTTTACGTTAAAGAGGTTTTGAGTTATAGAAGGGTCAAAAGTGGTTCGTGCAATATTACACTCGGCGCTGGCTAGCCAGTTCCTTTGCTTGAACTTGGCTTGACACGCTGCCACGTGTCTAGATATACAGGGTTATTGGTAATTCAATGTATTCCTGCTGAGGGATTATAGGGAAGGTTAAATACAATGTTTTGGACCACAAACAGCATTATACAAAAATGAACCATTTTCGGGATAATTCACTTTAAAAAAATTCTTGGAAAATGTCTGCTCGACCACTTTAAAATTTATTGGAAAAAATGTAATCTTTTTTTTTTTCTTTACACCTTTTAACAAGACAAAACAATTCATTAATTAACGATTTTAAAACAACTTATACCTACTAGTACACGAAAAAAATTACGTCTCTAAATTAATAAGTAAGATTATTACTTTTTCCATTGCTGTATAAAGAGGTCTTAATAAAGTTATAAAAATCGTATCACTCTTATCTGGTGCATTATTTAATTATCATCTACAATTATTCAGCTTTCTAAAAAGGTATAATAATCACCAATTAACAGAGTATATTATCTCAATAGCACGGGGTGAAGACTAATGTTGGATAAAACATTCAAATGTACACATAACTAATAGTCTCCTAAAAAATTACCAAACAGCAATAACTATTTTGTTAAATGTGTAGTTAACATGTATTGTATTTTCAATTGAAATGTGAAAAGTAGGTTAAATCACTGTTATGTGGTTAATAAAAAAATCTAATAATCAATATTATTGCTATTTGTTACATAAATAATAGGAATAAGTACATTGAATTACCAATCACCCTGTATACAGGGTGTCCCGTAAACCGAGGATAATCCCTGGACAGTGGCCCTATCAGCTGTACACGCATAATCTTCGGTTTACGGGACACCCTGTAGATATGAACACTTCCATAACAAATAATTTGGAATTGTGGCGGAAATAAATTCTCCTTATCTGTTGTGGAGGCAGGAAGAATAGATCTAATATAAAAAATGCATTCCCGATAATATTATAATCGCTTGCAACAATGCAAACGTGCTATAGTCACAGACGGATAAACAGCTACCTAGCCGGAGGTACGCTTTGAGAATTGCCATTGTTCACGTGCCTGGGGCGAGCCCGCGCGCGACGTTTTGCAACTCTACAATTGTTTATACTTAACTTGGTAATATGAAATACCCCGAGGTAACAAACGTAATAATACATATTACCTGTCTATAAATTGTAATATATGAAATTACTATTTTACTTTGCAAGTTACGCCCTGACGTCTGTGGTGGGTTAAGTTAAGAGGGCTTACCTAAACATTGTTTTCTTGGTGGATCCTTTTACTTACCTAACAAAAGTGCTGAACTCGTCATGCGTATTCTATTAGTTAATCCGAGGTGTAGTAGACAAGACCATAACTGTAATTACTGTGATATATTTAAGTCCCTATATTGACCAAGATAATTGTCACCTTTTAAATGAAAATGCTTTGCGAGTTCCAAAACAAAAATTATACCTACATTCCTTTTTACATTTTTAGTTCATGTAGGTACCTATTACCTGCTTTAGGTATCAACCAGTGAAATTTTCGACCCGGAACAAAAAAGTTATGAAAGAAAGAGTACCTACATAATAACATAATCATAGCCGGTGGGAATCGGCTTGTTGGGCGCTCCGCCACTGGTTTAATTTAAGGGTTTATTTACAGTAGTTACACAGTACCTACATTGATTTTTAGCGGATAAGTAGGTTAACCAAAATGTATTCACTCTAAGTTTCATAAATATGTATACTGCAACCTTATTGTTGCATAAATAAGGTCTGTGTACGTATTATTTTTGTACTATCTGCACGGCTATCACAAGACGACGCGCGAGCTCTCGATTTTTCTCGCACTATACCTCTCTTTCTAAGTTTTCTAATAAGAGAGAGACGGATAGTGCGAAAAAAAATCGAGAGAGCTCGCGCGCCGTCTTGTGATAGCCGTGCAGGGGTATTAATATACATACATACGGTGGACCGGGGTTACTTTGATTCGGGGGGTGACTTTGATCAAATAGGTTTTTCTCCGAAATCATTGTTTTTACTTGTAAGTGAACTGTGGCAGTGGATATTTTAGTATTCTATCTTGATGTATACTCGATTAAATCTTCTTAATTTCAAATAGGTCTGCTTTTATACTACATTCAAAATTATCAAAGTAGCCCCATTTTTTCCTAAAGTAACCCCGGTTTATATCTGTACACGCCATTATGACATTGACAATAGAGTCCTGTACAGATATATATGTCCTAATTTATGTATGTAGTAGCTTCTGCCCGCGACTTCGTCCGCGTGGAGCTCGTTTATATCGTAGCTCCATACAAACTTTTGCCTCCCATTTCTTCCCCTTAGGGGATGATTCCCGGGATAAAAAGTATTCTATATCCAGGCTATACACTATGCTCCTGGGGGTGTCCTGTGGTAAGGCTGAGCCGATTGGGTGGATGGTTGGACAGCACCTCTGGCTTATATGTTTAAAGTCCAGTGCCACCTCTATACCCCCCCCCCCCCCAGCTCTCTGACCGGTGTTGCCCCTAGGCCATTTTTAATATCGCTATTAATAGGGGCCCATAATAATATTAGTAGGAGATATATGAATATCCCTGACTGTAGATAGTTTATTTGAGGGAGTAAGGGTGCAGGTGTCGGGGCTTGGGAGTGTGTGCGTACCTGTGTGAGCATGGAGAAGACCGCGGCCATGCCGACCTGGCCGACGCCCACCACCGTCACCTTGTTGCCGGTGTCGTCGCTCTTCGGCTGCACCGGCGTGAACAGCTTGTCGATCGTGGCCATTTTACCTGTGCATAACACCATTACGTATGTAAATGCAAGTTAAATTACTACTGATCCTCCGTCACATAAAGTTGTGTACGGACGGCGCGGCTAACTCGCTCTTGGGTACATTAAGGGCGGGTTGCACCAACTTACGAAATATTATATTCAGGCATAGAAGTTTTTGTGGCAAAGACGTCAATTAACTAGGGACTTCCTTCCGATATTATATCGATAACTATTTGAAATACTTATTTCGAAGTGACATTTCATAGTACCTAGATAATTATTAAGTTCACCGGATAAAATTAAAATTATCTAAAATGCTGATCACTATACCCATCAATGTTATATGTAATTTAAGTAGGTAATTCGTAGATGTACTTTTTAGGGATCTTAAAATTCAACTGAAGTTTTATTATTAACGTGCGTGCTTCTTACAAACTCCTTTTAATGCTATTCAACCGATTTACATACAAACTAAATTGACACCCAGGAGTGCCTTGCAACAAAGGCCAGGTTTAGGTAAATTGTATGACATTGTGTGGCATAATAGTATACTCTGATATAATACCTACCCAGTTTTCGGAAAATTTAAACAAAATATAATTATATATCTCATAGTCATAACTGTTATACTTATAAGAAAGTACAATTTATCGATAAATTAAATATCGTTGGGAAGTCCCTAGGACAATTTTATTCGTGCCACAAAAACTTCTATGTCTGATTATATTACAGACTGTTAAACGTTAAACATGGCGGCCGCAGCAGTCATTCCATAGAAACTTGTCAAACTTTCCATACATTCAGATTTTAACGAACATCGCTTACGAGTTATACGATTACAGAGACGGTTTGGTGCATGGTGCAACCCACTCACCCTAAGTGGCATGGTGAATTCATATGGAGCCCCGGTTGTCGGAGCGTAGATCTATCGCTCTCGCACGCGCGGGGCTGGGAATCTCAAGCAGGTAGAAAATAAGTAGTAGATTGTGTCTCAACGGAGCAAAATGATAAACGTATTTACGGCGAGGGCGGTAGATATATTGAATCCTGAATAAAGCGAAAGATTCTGAAGTAAAATCTTGAGCGTAACGAGGGATTCAAGTGCATACCCCCAAGATGGAAATTATTTTGCTAACTACCAAGTGGCACATATTGCTTTTCACACCTTCTATGAGGAACATGGAAATACCTCATTTGAGAGCAATAAGGGCACTTTTCTAAGTAAAAACAGGAAAGAAAAGAATAACTTTGATTCCTTATTTATGGGCAAAAATGACTCTTTTCTGAATAGCAGGTGTGAAAAAGTTATATATTACCTATACAATACAACCCACGTCTGTTTCTTGGAGTTTGCCACAGTCTTTGTGTCTGGTATGATAAAGTCTTTATAACAATCTAGGTGCTGTTTGTATAAAAACTTATAACTGGTATTAAGGTAGATTATCAAAGTCTGTCAGTGATAAACGTAACTGCATTGATTAGGTATTATCTCTCCGGACCTGACACTCTATCGGCTTTTCATGAGATAATAGATTTCGCAGAGCATGATATCATTGGCGTGATGCGTTTTATCAACGTCGGGTTTTAAAATATAACTATGCCCAAGATCAAATCGCTTCACCGTCTAAACCAGTAGGTGCCTATAAGTCTGAATTCCGGTGACATAATTATAGAACCACATAATGAATAGTAGTAAGCACTAGGTACGCATAGAACGAATCTAGATTCGTTCTATGTGTCCCGAAGGATCGGGTCAAGTTATACTAGGACCGAAAGGTGAGGCCAGCAAGGCAGTTTAGTTTGTGAATCGAATATCGCCGGTGGAATGGAACGAATCACCCGTCCATAAACAAAGTCCTTAAGTATCGATAACTTGCGATAAAGTCCCTCGCCTTATTTAAGCTCTATGGCACCGGCAAGTTTTTCCATAAACGAATAAAATTAAGTACCTACCTACCTATCGGTTCTTAGTAAGAAATCGTCTGAATGTAATGATGTATTGATATTTGTAATCCTACTGTAACGATCCACAAATTTATTGATTTAAAATGTTTTGGAAAGATTTTTAATATAATATTACCTACACAAATTAGTTGGGAGTATTTTGTTAATTGCCTATAGACAACATTAGAATTTAATTAAAAAAGTTAAGCATTAACAAAGTTGAAAAAAAATTACACGAAACTGTACTTACATCGTCCTGTACCATTGGTGCAATGGTTGTTGTGTGACATTGTTTATCAACCAGAAGTAAAATAATTGAAGAGATATAAGTAAGTAGTTGTAAGTAATTGCACCACAGCGCAACACTCTCGATCACTCAAGAAACACGAACTGTTTGGCTAGTAGGTAATACCGCTGGCGACGTGTACACAGACCGAACGGCGGGCTGAGAATGACAGGCAGAACCCGAGCGGGTACCGAACCGAAAGGTATAACCTATGCTTTAATACGCGGAGGTGCGGCCGCGGCTTCGGGGAACCGACAGTAGGGATGATGCGGAACTACTCATTATGGTGTAACTTTGTATTTCACATTTTTCAGACATATTATCCAATACCCTAAGTTGTTTCGTTTAAGATCATGAAGCCATATGTCAACTAGCTATTTATTTATGTTATAGGTCTATGTTGTATACTGTAATCCCTCCCCTCTATATCTTATTTGTACCATCGTACAAATAATATTATTATTTTTCTCTTTTGATGCGTATTTACGCTACGCATGCTACGCCGTAGCAAGTTTAAACACGCATGTAGTGAAAAAATTGCGTAAAGGCACAGAATAGATAGGTACGTAAAGGTAATACGAGGACGGATACGGACTACGGCGTAGTGCTACCAGTGGAATCCTGTAGTAGAAGAGTTCCCTAATAGAAAGCTGCAACCTAGAACAGTAGAGGTGAGAGGGCGGATTAGTATTACATTCGTCAGTGTAACAAGAGAGGCTCGGAGTACATTGGTAGAGGCAATGCATGGTTTGGTAGGGTTGGTGAATTACTAATATTCTCGACTAAAGACACGAAATTTTGTCTCTTCATCCGTTTACCTATAGGTAAACGGATGTATCATTATCATTGTATTGCTATAGCAATACAATGTTTGTGAATCGCATAGGTACTGCTAATAGCGATACAATGATAATGATACATTTAAGAAAAGTTCGGTGCGTATGTAATTAAATTATGCATTACCTGATGTATGGAATAAAGCTACACTGAAATTTAGATTGAATTTCACTATGTTTACAACTTTAAACATGTCGGCTAGTTTTGCTCGCAGTACCTACAAGTTTAGTATCGCGCACACAGGCTTTTAGAAAGTGCCAACTTACAATAACCAAACATAAGTAATATATGAAATAACTACATTAAGTTTCCTTGTAGGTACATACCTTATGTATTACTTAGTCAAATAGGTTTTCAGTGGGAAAATACAGAACCGTAATGGAAGTAGGTACCTAATCCATGATTAATCATATTCACTCTCTTGAAATACCTTAGGCGAAGCAAATAGAAACTGACATTAATAATAGTAATAACAAAGATCGACTAGACCGCCAAATATCAGCCCCGACCGACTGACTGCCTTTATTCACAGTAGTTCGCAAAAAATATGGACCTCCGATTCCGAATAGGTATTTACTATGAGTCCAGGGTCAGAAATGTAACGTCAAGCGCGCAATGTTCACTGAATCTTGTGAATTACCTACCCTGCTTAACTTTGTATAGCGTAATTAGTGCATACCTTACCTATAGGTAGCTTTTAATTCGATAAGCGGGTGTTTTTTCTCCGCATCGCACTCGCCGATAGAGCTAATTATAGAGTAAGTACCTAAGTAGATCCCTTTATTGTTAGGTACCTCGTACCAGTCGTACACCAGCTACTAGGTAGATACCTACATACTTGTAATGAAATGAAAATAATGAAATTGCAGCATACCTACACTTTGTTTTCTTTCTTACAAATAAACTAACTTTTACCAATTCTGAGGAACAGTCCTGTACTTTTGAAAAGTTTGGAACTTGTAACAAGTAGGTATTTACTTACTCTAATTTGTATGATAGAAGTTGCAACACTAATAAGGAAAGAAGAGAAGCATGGAATATGATTAACAGGTAAACTTACCGGTAGGCAGATTCGTTCTCGATCGTGTAACAAGTCACGTAGCGTGTTGTGTTGGCGGCGCGTATGGAGCCCGTCCGTGCCGGCCGGCTCGCGCCTCGAAACTCAAGGTGACCTTCAACATTCGTTTTGGAAGACACGCCATTGCGCATGCCCGAATTAAAACTTGTAAATTTTCGGAAATAAACCGTATCTCCGACACATGCAGTCTATATTAGAATGTAGTTCGTAATTGATACAGGACTCATTCAATTTACTGCCGGCTCCTCAACGCAAACTCAGTTGAGCGTATACCTACTTTGTTAGGTGCCTACAAGGAGCATTATTGTGTTATATTTTGCTACTATTAGGCATGAACGTGGTCGGGGATACGGCGATGCATAATAATAAGCTCATTGAACTATTGAGTACAATAGGTTAAACTGAAATTTCTACACCTGACCTGACTGTTACTCATGGAATAGCGTTCAAATATTTCTTGTGAGTAGTACAGATAACATTGTATTTAGCTAACTGATTTGATAAAATAGGTGATCCCCGATAAAGATAGGTATGTCTGAAACCGATTAAAGGATCAGGGCGGCTATCCACAAAGCTTACCAAGCTCTAAATATGAGGAACAGGGGATCATATAACTTTCGAAGGAGGCCTTCAGTAGTTCTACACTTAGCTAGTAGAGCAATGGTATGTGTAGTGTAGGTCATAAACAGACAGAAAAACATAAAAAATACCCGCCTGTTATTCAAACTTATGGATATTGGATTGGAGCCAAATTTTGGTGTTTATTAGTCACGGTTTATTAGTCTGATGACCTGGTAAAGGTCGCGGGAGTCCGTTGGATGCGGATGGCGCAGGACCGGTCAATTTGGCACTCTTTGGGGGATACCTATGTGGACGTGTGGAGTGGACGTCTTTCGGCTAATATGATGATGATGATGATGATTAGTCACGGTGAATGTTTCGATACCCAAGTATGCATGCAAAATTAATGTAATTTCTCAGAATATTGTTTACAAGTCAGGTTATTGAACCTTCACAGACACGTCATTGGCCTTATTTCTTTTTTGGTTAAATATACAGTTTTTTGCATTCAACATTTAACAAAACTTCATGTCAAAACGTTCGTATTTTTTAGGAATTCTGATACCAGTATATTTTAAAGCAAAACCTAGGTTACAGCACCTCACCCGTCACTCCTAACGAAACTAGAGCTCTACCTACGCTTAGTTACTATACTACTGGCTATTATAATTGTGGGCGAACGGTGAGGTGAGATTTAAACAAGTTACAGAATAGCGGGGTAATAAGTTAACAACTATTATTGAACCACCGTGGAAGCTTGTCTTAATAACAACGTCAATCACATTTATACCTACTTAGTTAACCACAGCTGTCCTTGTTATTATAACAAGAGTTTCATCGTAGCGCAAGAAATAAATTGCAGGTGATGGTAGTTACCTAATGGATTATGGAGACCCAGGGTATACAGACGTCTCGGCCATCACGTAGGTATAGGTACCCGCACGTCTGCCCGCCGCAAAACTGGTTTGAAGGTGATATGAGTCCCGCATAGGCGATGATACCACCTTGCGTCATGCACACGTGCTCCTTCCCCGCTCGCTATGACAATAACTTTCTTAACGCAACAGTGACGCAATCGAAATACGCGACGTTTCTGTTCTTATCCTGCCATACCTACTATAATCGCATTTATCACGTGACATATTAATACTAGTGGCTCTTTGAGCTGTATATGTAGAACTCGAGAGCCTGCCTTTATTTCAAAACTTTTTTTAAATCGAAAACCTGAATCGACTACAACAATATACATAGGTTAGGTACCTATATAGATTGTTGTAGTCGATTCAGGTGTGCTCACAAAATTTCACGAGAATCGGTTAAGAAATGCGACTTGTAGAGGTGAACCGGCCGTAGCATGGTTGCCATTTTTAACCAACTTCAAAAAAAGGAGGAGGTTCTCAGTTCGGTTATATATATATATATATTTTTGATGTTTGTTACCTCCGAACTTCGATTCGTACATTTTTTTTATTTGTAACTATATGCTTCCAGGTTGATCCCATATCAAAACTTCAGTTGGATGATGGGAACCATGAGGAATTGAGGGAACTCGTCAAATATAGAAGACACGCATGTAGTAATTTCGGTATTTTCTATTATAACTAGTGTATTTACGCCCGGGAATCTCAAATTTGGTGAAGTGGAACTGATGATGTTTGTATAACAAGCTCACGTGGCGTACAAATAGATCCACAGTGTATGGCCTCAGGTCGATCAGCCAAGATTTGATAATTCCTCATCATCACATCACCGCTTTTCGAGATAGTTTTAAGTACACAGCAACCAAATGCTGGAATAACATACCTCCACCCCTCAAAATTATAAATTGCCTGAATATTTTTAAATTACGATTAAAGCGACAAAAGTTCTACCTCCTGGCATTCGGGTCCTACCCTCGTATCTTTGATGCCTACAATACTATATATGAACTTACTCACTTCTACTTCCTAAAGCAACGATTCTGACCTCGGGAGAAACAGTTAAAACTCAGGTGCAGCACTTTTATAACATTTATTACTCTCACCAACTTATTATAAGGTACAGCTTGCTTCACGGTCAAACAAAGAATGTCGCAACTGGCCTCGTTCCGAAACTCCTAGCCGTTGAAATCCCCTCCAATTTCCAATCTTGCCTGACCGGTCAACCGCGTAAAAACGTTGACCAATCATCGAACAGTATCTCCGCGCCATTTTATCATAGACAATCTGCTATTATTTTAAGAACGATATTTAAAAACATTGAAGTTAAAACGGCTACAAACGAACCCTAACAATCGACCATCCTGATAACGTGTCCGCCCCGGCACACGTCTCCAGGTGGAAACCCTAACAATCGGAGTCTTGGCCAGTTGCACAAACTTTACAGCATCACTATGGACAATGTTGTATAGAAACAAATCATAATAATATAATATTGTATAGGTACAAAATGTAAGGAAAATAGTAATATGTGACATCTAATATTGAAAATATTGTGAGTAAATGAGTATAATCATATGTATTTACATTTAATTTAATTTTATTAAATGTTATAATTTTATCAATCAGGCTAGTTTTTCATTATTACAGCTTACATTATTTTGATAGTTATCCAATTCTCAATTGCAAGCTATCATAAATTATTCAATTATCAAGCTGATACGTGAAATGTATCGACAATACAAAACATTCCTCAATAACCTCAATCAAGTTTGTCTCGATGACTTCGAACCTCAATCAAAAATAGTCTCGATGACTTCGAACCTCAATCAAAAATTTTATGTCTCGATGACATCAACATCAAACATTGCAAAGTCAATCAAATTATCATCATTATACGAGAAATAATTACAATCATCATGTTCAAAAGATAAAGCAATACTTCAAATTATTTAAATACATAACCACCTTGCCGATCGAATTGCAAGAGTTTACTATACAGAGGGGTCCCCCAACGATCGATTCATTGGGTGACCACTTAAAATCTAGGTTCCCGTCCGATCGAATAACGGAGAACCGAATAACGAATATCCCGACCGATCGATTATCGGGTTGCCTCACCGTTGGCCTGACGAGCCGATCGATTACTCGTGACAGGCGCGGAAGGACTTAATATCGAACATCCCGACCGATCGATTATCGGGTTGCCTCACCGTTGGCCTGACGAGCCGATCGATTACTCGTGACAGGCGCGGAAGGACTTAATATCGAACATCCCGACCGATCGATTATCGGGTTGCCTCACCGTTGGCCTGACGAGCCGATCGATTACTCGTGACAGGCGCGGAAGGACTTAATATCGAACATCCCGACCGATCGATTATCGGGTTGCCCCACCGTTGGCCTGACGAGCCGATCGAATACTCGTGACAGGCGCGGGAGGACTTGTTGAGCCATCGCAGCATCAAAACACAAACCGATCGATTGCCGTGTTTTGATCTGAAACAATATATACGAAACATTCTGTAGTTACACGTCATAACACGTTAGTAAGTTTGTTAAATATCTCTGCTTTAAACTGACTCCTTACAAATAATCGGAATACATCCATATCTGTAAACAGCATTACCTTCTTCCGCTTTCCATGCGTCGGGACGTAGCGGATATTACTTAACCCTTTTATCATCATCATCATCATCATCATCATCGTCATCATCATCATCATATCAGCCGATAGACGTGCACTGCTGGACATAGGCCTCCCTCAAAGAGTGCCACAATGACCGGTCCTGCGCCACCCGCATCCAGCGGACTCCAGCGACCTTTACCAGGTTATCAATCCACCTTGTGGGGACCCACGCTGCGCCTTCCGGAACGTGGTCGCCACTCCCTTAACCCTTTTGATGTTGATATATATATTTAATACGACCTAGTAACAGTAGTAACCGTTCCCTATCGTTGTCAGACACCTTTTTTTCATCAAATTCAGTATCCCGATCCCGACATGCATTTTTGGTGTCCCGGGCGACTTAAAGTACTACGTCAACCAGTTCTGCATGTTAACACCAGTACCAGGCAGAATTTGCCAAGATCTTACACAAGGCGCCACCGATGCATGTATTGACCCTTAACAGAACAGAGCTATGAAGACCGCCGCCTATGACATATTGTTGGTTAGGGTTACCAGCTATAGAATGTTTTAAAAGAACACTGCCATCAAATGCCGATTTAGTCTCAACCCTAACTGAGGCTCAACAACACCGGGAGTAAATCACTCCAGCGGAGACTCATCGCGCTCAACCACATCAGCGCAGGGTAATTTAATTCATTGCCGATATTGAAGAACCGTAACTTGTTCACATCTTTTACACTGATATATGAGGCTGCTTAGTGAATGACTATTTGTTTTATAACTAATTAACATTTATAGACAATTTGTATTTTATATTATTTTTAATGTATCATGTATTTTACTTTGCTATTTATAACGACATTTGTGAATAATTTAACTGACTTTCTTATTATTATTATTTTACCACTGTAACTTGTAAGTTGTGCTATATTCCTGTATTTGCATGTACTTGTACCTTAAGCAAATAAACATCTAAATCTGAATTACAACATCTTTCATGAATTTAGAACTTGGAGTTGAGGCAATATTTGACTCCACAAAATCAATTCGCATCGTGTTTGGTATCGTAGCTGTAGTATTAGTGCTTAGTCATCCTATGTCCCAGTTTGGTGTCACAGTCATCCGCCAAGTGTCCTACGCTATTACACTTTGTGCATTTTATGATCGGTTTAGTAAAATAAAGGTATTAGCTATGCCCCTTCCGCTTGCAGTTATAGCACCCTATTGGTTGTCCTAGTTTGAAATAAGGTTAAAACTGCACGTTACTATTGTTCCCAACGTGAGTGACATCAGTGTTGTTTCTATTCCTGACACGGAACGATCTGAACTACATAGTCTGACTTGATAGGATCTTTGTAACTTATTAGGTAAGACAGTAATTGATCCGGATCAGCGCAACGCAACGCTATAGTGCCAGACTTAAGCGTTCGATCAGTAATGCCGTGTATTATGCAGTCAGCGGCACGTTTCCCTACTATATCATACTGGTGGCTCAATGTTTACTTCTGATCGGTTAATTAAACATGCCTTTTCTTTAAGATCTTGCCATAGTTCTGGTCACAAGGAAACGCGTCTACTTATAGCCTAAGCAAAATACGTTTTTTTTTTTTTAAATAATTCAATATCAGGCTAATTATTTGTACACGGCTTTTATATGTTAATTTAAAAGCTTTAATTATTGAAATCACTAAATCTATGGACCAGAAGTTAGGAAACAAAAATGAACTCGCAGGCAAAAATGGTATCAGTTTTTTTTTCTTTTATGATGAAAACATGCTTGATTATACAAATTTTGAGACTTACGACCTGAATCCAAAAATATATGCATCAGGAAATGACAGCATTTTAATGAAATAATTACAACCATATTTAATTTCATCCGGCCTATGGAAAAGAGTATTTCATTTACAAAAATAAGTGGATTATGCGCGTAACCCAAATAACGTATATAGAAATAGTAAATTATAAAATAAAGAACGTTTATACCATTTTCGCCTGATTTTTATGAAATTTATATATTTTTATATATATATTTTTTTTTACCGTCGCGGTATTAAATGTAGGTTATTTACCAAACAATTGCCATACCAAATTTTTGATGTGAAAAAAATGCTGATATCTAATGGTTAAATATAATGGTTTTTTTTTTTCATATATAGCGCGACCGTATTTTTCTTAGGCTGCTACTTAATAATTTAGCCTGCCACTCCTGTCAGTTAAAAATGATCGTGTTGAGACTCTCGTACCAAGCATTGGCCAGACCTTGCAATTTTTGTATGGCAAAGTGAGTGGTAGTCCTCTCATCCCAACCATACACAGCTGCGCATTCATTGACCTTCTTCAACCAAATATCCATGCGTTGATTTTTGGTAAAAGGGTCAAAATTTGATGTATTTTCTGCAAGGGCTGTTGCGCGTTTTGTGCAAGTGGTTGCGACGTAAGGCCATCCCTCAATTGTTTAAAAATATCAAAGAGTCCTTTTTAGAAAAAGAAGGGCTACGTGACCTTGTTTTTAGTCCAGCGTTGTCGCGTCGCTCAGCATGATGCTCTGCCCGTTGCTCAGCACGACGCAGGACGTGTTGCTCGGCGAGGCGCCGACCGTCGGTAGACCGGCTCCGATGACTCCGGCTCGTTGACCGCCACTCGCGGTCTCTTCGGTAGGAGCGTCGCTGGCCCTCGGCGTTCCGCAGTATCTCTTGTTCTCTTCGTTGTTCCCGTTCCAGCATGTGAAGTCGCACGTCCACGTCATCCTCTGGCTCCTGACGAGGGTGAAGTACAGGGCTGCGACTTCGACTGCGCGTGGCTGCACTGCACTGCGCTCGCCCCGGCCAGGAGCACCCCCACCCCCATCTGGAGGTTCCGATGAAGCCATGATTCCTTAAACTCGAGACAACATACATGTTAATAAATTATAAAAATAATATAAATAAAAATAGCAGTATAATATTTTGTAAGCGTTCACGTTCAATGCATGATGCATTACAATTTTAAAGTAGCAGTACTGAAACTTATATTAAATTTGTAAAGAAGATCAGATTCAACTGAAATGACTAAATGCTTAGCTATTCGACCAATCACCCCACATTTCTAGGGTAATATCTCACTGGGAGACGTTACGCTACGGCGGCTGCATAAAGCTTAATAGCAAATTAAATAACAAAGCACCTTAAGTCAGTCTCAAACCTAATTGACGTTGCGTTTTAAGATATCAGGAAACAAGGAAGATACATTTAATCACAAACACACATATCAAACAGAAGCGTAGTTTATTTAAAGACAGGTAAATATACCGAAATAAGAGGCTGGTGCATCTACACAGCTGTTTACGTAGTGTTCGTTTTATAAGTACAAAGCATAATTTCAAAAATACGCTAATTTGTTATTACGCAATGAATTATTATTATCGATCTCATTAAAATCGCAGCATTAAACTAACTGCTTGGCGCCACACATTAATTTAGCATCTGCTTTAAAAAAATGCGTTTTTGAAAAGATATGGTTTAATGGCACGATTCATTTATCGTTTTGTTAACCATAACCATGAGCAATGAACAAGTAATGTATATTAGTAACGGTTACATCGACATCATTTCCTTCAATGGTGGTTTATTATAAAACTCAAATGTTTATTGATACTTGAAACTTGGTACACTACGCAATGAGAAAACTATTGCAATAAAGCGATGTCTCTAAAGCTGTGGTGCAATTATAAGTAGTGAGATCTAAAATAGATTTTGAACCTTCCTTGCAAACTAAGAATATAGGCTATTATTCGTTTTATGACTACCAGCAGAGTTAAAAAGAATGGATTGCTTAAGAATCATAACGACTATTTTAAATATAACATTCATTTAAATATGGACGTGTACTTACGTTTTGGCTGCGAAATCCCACTTGCTGAAGTATGAACTTACTCACTTCTACTTCCTAAAGCAACGATTCTGACCTCGGGAGAAACAGTTAAAACTCAGGTGCAGCACTTTTATAACATTTATTACTCTCACCAACTTATTATAAGGTACAGCTTGCTTCACGGTCAAACAAAGAATGTCGCAACTGGCCTCGTTCCGAAACTCCTAGCCGTTGAAATCCCCTCCAATTTCCAATCTTGCCTGACCGGTCAACCGCGTAAAAACGTTGACCAATCATCGAACAGTATCTCCGCGCCATTTTATCATAGACAATCTGCTATTATTTTAAGAACGATATTTAAAAACATTGAAGTTAAAACGGCTACAAACGAACCCTAACATATACATGTGTCATTTTAAAATTGCATGTTTTTTGTATATTTTTTATTATATATATATAATAATACTATTATACTTGTCACCTAACATATACAGTGTGTGTCTGTCATAAGAACATTTATTTTAAGGAACGATAGCTTTCAGTGCTGTGAACCGTTTTATCGAAAAAATATAACAATTACCTTTTCTAATGGAGAGTTATTAATTTTTTAAATTTTCTCGAGCAGCAATGTACTGCTAACATTCACTTGACGTTTCAGAGAGGCAGAGCTAGTTACTGTCAGTTGTTAGCTTTGTTACCAATACATTGCGGGCCGAATTAATTTCTATGAAAAAAAAAACGGTTTTTTTGAAACTAGAGATACCAATTTACGTTCATTAGGGCTTAAAGCATCTTCACTTATAATAAATCTTTAAATTAAAAAAAGAATTAGCGAGTATCATTCCAGACGTACTTTGTCATGAATGATCCCAGCTCCCCATGAAAGGAAAAACATGAAACATTTTATAGGTACAATAGCTTTAAGGTGCTTAGTATGGGAAAAGTATTTTTATGTCTCCTGTCCTGAAAGTTGACCTTTCATGGGTTTAAAAGCTAGGTGGAAAATAGCGTTTTCTGTTCTACGGTGGCAAGTATTTTTTTTAATTGTTAGTTACGACTATAGCCACGGAGTCGAAGATAATTGAGTTACGTCAAATTATTATACCTAGTAAAAGCTTTACATACGGAGTGGGCCCTGTAACAGAAGCAAATATTTAAAAGGAGGCTTCCTTGGAGCATCTGTAGTAACTCCTTGATTCAATTTCTTTAAAAAAAAAATCGGAGAAATTTTGATCTAAAGTTATGACCTCCGAGTAATGTATCTTGGCACCACGAGATCATAGCACAGTAGTCAATGCAGATTTTGAGGTAACATCATGCAGTGAATCATAACAGTTTTTGATTTTTTGTTTTCAAAAGATATTTTTTTGACTTTTTCAATTTTTTTTAGTGTTTTTAAAATAAAAAGTTACTTATATCACTCCAGAAGAGTAGAAAAGTACACCGAAACTTATGTTTAAGAAAACAAAAACCAAAAAAAAACAATTAAAACCACTTAGAAACAATTGCACACAAGCTTTAATAATCTACCGTTTAATTTTTTACTCCTGTTACAGGGCCCATCCTGTATATCTAAAGCCAGCTATACAATAAACGGCGGGTTTATTACGATCTATAGATTTATATTAAAATCCTTTTACAGTTGGTCTAATTTTTTTTCATAATTACAGAAAATTGACATTCGAAATAACTCCTTTAAATTTTGGTTATGCCTTATGCCAAACTTTCTTTTTTCATGTTTCAGCATGGCCCTCTAGATTAGTCGCGTCGCGGCCTACTCGATTACAATCTAGTAAGCCGTGGCAAGTGGCCAGTGTTGTATAGGTATGATTAATTAATTTAGGTATATCTAATAATTAATTGATTTCATATTCATAATACATATAATTCTGTCCATTTATTTATATAATTACCTATACAGATACAAAAAAAATTGAAACTATTACATACGTTTTTAAAACTTTTATGAAGTTGGCAGTATGTGTATTTTAACTGATTACTCTTAATATACCTGTTTTATAAAATGTACTTGGGCTATTTTACTTTCCTCACAGTCAAAATGAAAAGTAGAGTGTTTAAGTTGGGCGAAATTACCCATTTCACCCTCAAACTATTGGCGCTCTCACTTCGTTCGAGGGGTGAACTGGGTCACTTTCAACCCTCGGTTAACAATCTACTATTGTTTACCTACCCATAAGTAATAGAGAATACTCTAACTTTCAACCTAATAATGCCTGCAACAAAACTTCATGCTTTAATAAACAATATGTACCTACTTACAGACGAAACCAGTGACAGGAACACGATGACAGCTGTAGATTAAAATTAACGCACCGATACCTACGCTGGATTTAAATGTTCAAATGAATATATTTTTTTATAAGTAGAGTGGGTAACCAACAAAATCAGAAATGAGCACATGGAGGATGGCAGGCCTAAAGTAAGTATCATCGCCAATAGACCTGAACGTTTTTTAGCGAAAAGAGCATAGGAATATTGTTCTTGTAACCTATAGTAAGTATTTATTATTAGGTACTTACTTCAATCAGCGTATTACCAACATTGTATTAATTGGAACTTTCAAAACAAAACCTTTCAACTATTACATATAGGTAAGTACATAGCTCAAGTTATTGGACTGCGAGCACAAGTAAGAATATGTACCTAATGTCGTTCGGCAAACTGAACCCGCGCTGAAATGTCGTTTGTCGAGTGTTTTGACAGGTCTTGGAGATAACATTCGAAGACATGACGCTAGATGTTGCACATCCGATTGAAATGAAGGCTTGATTGTGTCTACGCCCGCCATAGGTAATCCAAGAGAAGGAAATTATACCCCGCTGAAGCTCCAAATTGACCACAAATAATTCCAAGAACTGCTAACAGTTTGTCCAAGATCACGTGGATTGCTATTTTACACCTTCACTTCTACCGTATACCACTGAGTTTTTCGGAACTTATGTACGAAATATTTACCGTTAGCTTTTCGGCGAAGGAAAACATCGTGAGGAAACCAGTCTAATCCTTTCACCCAAAATAGGCACGTTAGATGTCGATTTGCGGAAAATGCCCAGTAAAACTAACTAACTACCCCTGGAAGCGGGATCACACCCCGTGACCCCTAGCGTGTCTTCCAACTAGGGGACTAATGTTGTTAAAATAAATTCTTGTTACCTGCTATGCTGTTGTTATGCTCAATACTATGTTGTGAATTTTGTATTTTATAACCTACTATTCATTAATTTACGTTTTCCCGAACGCTTACTTAAGACCTGGAGTCCAATTCTCGGACCATTCGCGATAATGCCTAATAAAAATATGTAAAAAAAAGTAGAATATCGAACATAAACCGATTTTCGTATCCACAAAATCTCACGCTCAAGATATGTCTACTCCCAGCGATCAAGATGAAACGAGTGGTCTGTAGCGATCGAGATGGTGGTAGGGTGGGTAAAAAAATGGGCCCAACTCAATGTATTTAAAATAAGTGTCTTACTTAGGTACTTACTCAAAGTCTTGTAGTAAATTCAAGTTTTAAAACATTACAGCTACGTGAACTACTCTAACATAGCTGCGAAAACCTTGAGGAAGTCCCTTAAGTCCAATCTGAAGGACGAAGCAGCAAAGCGCGATGACTCGATAATCAAAATCTTCTTTTGGGAGGACGGACAAATATTAGGTAAGTTCAATATCGCCTATTCCATAAAATGTCCTAAATTAATAATTTTGTTTTAGGTTGTTAGCTTGGAACTCCGTAATGATCTTTCAAACTCCATACTAACTCCTTTCCTTTCACAAGGTGACGTTGAATAAGCGAGGTCTTAGCGCCATACAAAATAGGGTAGGGTAGGGATATTGCCAGTCATTATTATTAACAGATTTTTAATCAGGACCTTTTGTTTTAGCTGATGGAACAAAACCGAAGTCCGCGGATAAACCAAAAACTTAATTCGAATCAGAAGAACTAACGGACACAACTAGCCGTGCAACCTTAAAACCAAAAGGGTGGGTTGACGGGAGTGATAGGTACTACTCGTTTTTAATTAGACTGAGAAATAAATCAGTAAGTACAAAGTTAATATATTTTTTAAATAAGTTAATTTTAGCACGATATGAAATGATAGTATAAGGCTCCGAAACCTTTTAGTATCCCTTTAGTATCGTATGAAAACTTATTAAAAAAAATTGTATGTATTTCTTAGCTTTTACAGTTAGCACATTACAATCTTCTGCACGGAGCTGGTATGACAATGATGCATGGATGTGGCCATAGATTCCATAAAACATTAAGTCAACCCCATGTTCATGTCTCGATAATTAAACCTGGTTGCTGACTGTGCAAACTAGTCAATAACGGAAAAGGTCCTTCCCAAATATAAGAATATAGGTAGATATAATTTATTTTTCACCTCAGCAGCTCGAACAAGCATATTTTGCTGCGTGAAAACAGTGAGCAAAATCCGATTTTGCTCACTCCGTGAGTCAAAGTAGCTTTTTAATTTTCATTTCGAGCACTGACATTTCATAGTGTGGGGTCTATTACAAATTCAGAATACTTGAACTTGATGAGCTCTCTCTTTCATTTCATTACGAAAAAGGAACAGGTTGAAAGGGACAGGAATAGGTCGATTCAAACTTCCACATTCGAATTTCAAAGGTGACCGCCAATCCAGCGCGAAGCAAGTACCACGTTCGAAAACACACTTTATATGTTTAAATTACCAAAAAATAGATAAGAAGGAATGTTTTAAATTGAAGAAAAAAAAACATGAAACATCTCAGAATAAAGTCCGTTTCGCTGAAATAGGTAAACATGAATTTTCATACGCTGACCAATTAATGATTCTAGTTTTAATAATCTTAATTTTTAAGAACGTATACCACATGTGCAGTTTTCGAACGCACGCCCGACGCCCCGCCCCTTTAAAAATAATCGCGCGCTGTTAAATTATTTTAGATTTTATTAGGTATATTAATCTTCATTCTTGCGCTATTGATATTAGTTTTAAATATAAAGCGACTAGGATAAATGCATTATCTATCTAACTAGGAAATATGTATACATAGTGAAATTAGTGAAGAAGGCAGTATTAAAATAATAATACGGCTAGTTTTTTTTGTGCGCGCCAGACACGCGTAATAAGCGCAACAGACGTTAGTGTTGAATATTTCTAAATAGGTCGAAAATATGAGAATATGAGTGACAGTATCTTAACAATAATACGGTTAGCTTTGAGTGTTGTGTTAGTGCCACGCGAGACTCGTATAGATTATGTATTAGAATATGCTTTGGTCTGTCGCGCCATGTCTCGCCGTGCGCTCTCGCGTGCTTCTAGTACCTACCTACTAGCTGCAACGAAGAGTTAAGTGTTATACAGGGTGGCTCATTCAAATCGGTCAGTATGGCAATGTCTGAAACTATAAGACATACGAAGATTTGTTCTTAGGAACCATGTCACCGATTTTGATAAAAAGAAAAACTGCATTCATACATTTGAAAAAAAACTGCACCCAGCTCGGGAATCGAACCCAGTTGTTTTGAAAAAATAAACTTACACTTTTTCTATTTAAATATCGATTGTGTAGGTCTTAAGCTGTAAATGTCTCTAAGAAACATGATTGTCTAAAATTAATAAAATGCATTGTTTTGACATACTTTAATTTATCATAGTAGGTGTTCGAAGTGACCACCGTTACAATATTCAACAAGTTCAGGCATGTAAAATTGTAAAGTACGTCAAAACAATGCATTTTATTCATTTTAGATATCATGTTTCTTAGAGGACATTTACAGCTTAAGACCTACACAATCGATATTTAAATAGAAAAAGTGTAAGTTTATTTTTTCAAAACCACCGGGTTCGATTCCCGAGCTGGGTACAGTTTTTTTGCAAATGTATGAATGCAGTTTTTCTTTTTATCAAAATCGGTGACATGGTTCCTAAGAACAAATCTTCGTACGTCTTATAGTTTCAGACATTCCCATACTGACCGATTTGAATGAGCCACCCTGTATATAACAAGCGGTAACGAACGCCGAATAAAGTTTTCTTCCTGAATAATCACAAGACGAATAGGTACGTAAAAGCCTATGGGTACTTATAGTTTTTATTGTGAATATGTTCCCACTGCTGAGGTGAAAAGTTGTATGTGTTACTCGAGAGCAAAATATTTGCGTCTCGTGCTTTTGAGTCCATCGCTTCGCCCGTGATGCAATTTTAGAATCTTTCGCTTCCGGGACTCAAATCAGCACTCGCAGCAAAAACAAACGTTGCTCTCTTGTTGCACAAATAACAACTATTCTCGCTTTCTTGTTATACGGAGCAATGGCAAAGGCTACTTTTGGGTCTGACTGAACCGGCGATTTGTCGGAAAAAGTGATTTTCATTCAATATATAATTTATATTTACAGCAGCGGCCCATAATATATACCGCGTCTAGGTGAAGCTGTGTCCACTTGTGCTAGTTCTTCTGATTCACATTAAAATTAAATAATATTTTCCCCTGTTAATAAATCGGTCTCCAAAGTATTTTGATCTATTTATTGATACCCGAACTTCCAGTCATCGACAATCACAAGGCCAACGCCACAAAGTTCGAATATCGACAGTAACGAAAACTATCTTTATCGCTATTGCATTATTCGAGCGACAGAGAAACTTCGATCTGGCACTTACTCGTAGACCTCAGATCCTGGTACGCATGAAAGCGGTAGTGTTTATGCAAGACCCCAGTCAGTGAACACATCTACCTACTTATGCCACACTTATACCTACCCATAACTCACAAGAGGCTGGATGTGATAAAACTGTATCAGTAAAAGAGACCCCAAATTTAGTGCGTTAAGACACTAATTGTTTTTTTAGGGTTCCGTACCTCAAAAGGAAAAAACGGAACCCTTATAGGATCACTCGTGCGTCTGTCACAGCCGATTTGCTCCGAAACTACTGGACCGATTGAGTTGAAATTTGGTATACATATGTAAATTGGTGACCCAAAGATGGATGCGTAAAGTAAATTAATGAATTCTGAACCAGGGGGCCACTTTTGGGGGGTAAACTGGAAAATTAAAAAAAAAAGTTTCACAAACTGCATTGTGTGATATATCAAATGAAAGAGGTTATGTTGTAAGCATCTCAGATATATTTTTTTTATAATTTTAACAAAAACAGATTTTAAGTAGTTTAGGAAAAAAGATGACGAATTTTGATCATTCCCCCTCTTATTTCCGAAACTACTAGGCTTAAAATTCTGGAAAAAATATGGAAAATAGTTCCTTGCCTAAAGATTACAGGAAAACCTATAATAAGTTTGAGTATTGAAAGTAACGGGAAAATACTCAATATTTTACGGAACCCTAACCACGCGAGTTGAACTCGCACTTGTCCGGTTTTATAAGTACAAAAACAAAGTGAAGAAATAAAGACAAAATGTACAATCGTGATCCAATAACATTTTATTAACGAAAATGACGACCATTCATATCACTATATAGTTTACAACACAAACATATTTTTAAGAATTTAGGGTGATTATATGCACCAGAGATGAGCGAAGCTGTGTTTTCATATAAATATGTATATTCGACAGGCATCTGTGTTTTCAGCGAGGTGTCTCATATATGGAAACATCTGCGCACATCTCTGGTGTATACTCACCCTGAGGCCGGACACGACCAAACACGGAACAGGAGTTAGGCTAATGGTAATTCTGAGATTAAACGTTTTGGTTTCATTACCACGTAATTTTATTTTGTCCAATTAATACCCAATACTTTAAGATCTCAAAACAGCTAAGTGTCAAAATCCATTAATGCCACAATGCCTATATTTTTAACATCGCCATAATTATGTTTAAAGTACAATAATTATGAGTGTTGCCCATATTTTCCGAAAATCAATTTTTCTTTACATATTTTTCTGGTGTCTTTTTTTTCCCAATGCTTTATGTTCCTTTGACATTTTTTCACAATATTTTTAAATTCCAATGTATATAACCTCGAGAGACATTTTTCTGACTATTTGTTTTCCGTTTTTCCACATTTCTCCTATTTCATTATGTCGCGAAGTACCGATACAATTTGTATACTAGTTCAAAGTAGTTTTAGAGGGACTCTAAGGCAGGTCAGTGTAGATACGACGAAGCGAGGAGTGTTAGGTAGAACTGGGTAACCTATCGAAGTTTGGAAAAACACTTGTCCGAAAACGGTTCACCGAATTCTTATAATCCATATACTTTGTTTACCATACTTTTGAAATGTCGCTGGTTTGTTTTCCCGCATTATCGTTTTCCCGAAACTCAATAACCAGAAGAACGATTGCCAACTTTATTATTTGACAACCAATTTGTTAACCACCTTTTCATAATGCCGATGCTACGTAAGATCTAAATCTTCTTTTAGGTGACGATAAAATGATATTAGGTAATATCATTTTATCGTCATGATTACAACGACAACTCTCCGTACATTGCTGGTTCCACAAGTAACTTAGCGTCCACCTTAACTTTTAGAACAAGCACTGTATGGCGAATTGTCAGTGTCAGGTGACAATTGTCAAGTTGGTGAAATAGGGGCCAGATATGCTAAAAACCCTACAGAAGTGCACTTTCAAATTACGATTCAAAATAAACTTTTGCTAAAAAGTGGGTTAGGTTAGAACTTTGATCCCTCACAAATCTCATAATAACGAACTGTAAAAATCTCATAATAGCAACTAGAGTGCTGCATGACTTCTTAAAAAAAAACCAAAAAAGGGGGAAAGGGGGGGGGGGGGAGCCCCCCACAAACAGTAAAATCACCCAATCGTAACAATTGTAATTTTGATAGGTTAGGTTATGGTTATCTTGTGTCCCTTAGAGTGGAAATAGGCACCCCGCGAAGCGGGGTGACGTCGACACGCTGGCGGTTAGGTTAGGTTTAGGTTAGGTTAAAATAATTGCCGTGCTTTTGTAAATGATGCTACGTGCTACAATTTCGATCTTTTGATATAGCGGTATAATAATATTTCGGACTTAATACTTTTCGGCACCAAAAACTAGTTGACAAATGATACTTCGGAATTTTAATAAGTGTCTATTCGAATCATAAGCGAAATGAAATTGCAACGTACTAAGTATTGGGAAAATAATAATATGGAAAATGTAATTTCGGGCAAACAAAATTTCGGCCAACTAAAAAAAGGGTAACGTTTTCGGGATTTTAATAATCGGAATAACTATTTCCGAGCTTATGATACGTAACCGTAGAACTGCGACTGCGACCCTACAGCGCGCGAGCCGAACGAGCGAAGCGAGCGTGCCGCGGCAGTGGCGGGCGAAGCGCCAGAACCGAACACTTTTTTTACTACCTAATACTTACATATTATATAAGTACAATAGTTAGTTTCGTACAAGAATATGAGAATATGAAAAAAAACAACAGGATTAACTAGCATCAATAAAATATAATCACAGACAAAAATGCTCCTAGATAATTAAGAGAATAGAAAAAAGTATCAATAATAAACTTTATTACTAATAAAAATTAAGCATTGGGAAAAAATATGGGATTGGAATAAAAGATACCAAGAAAAACTGATTTTCGGAAAATGTGGGCCACACTCCGCATTACGTAAAAATAAAGTGATTTGATTTAGGAAGTACAGCCTAGTAACATATGCCAATAAAAAAATAATGCGTAAAACTTAAAAATAACATAAAATATTAGCTAGGTACCTACTTAAAAAGACTGCGCCGGTGCGGAGCGATTTATTAGAAATATCAATCCCCATCAACAGTTTCGCCACATATCGCCGTACATATTCCAAATTTGGATATCGCCATACATATACCATGGAGGAAGCAGTAGATAGATTCTTATTATTAAATATTTAAAAATAAGCTAATTCACCGATTAGGCAATCAACATCATAAAAAAATTGGTCGATTTTATTTCTACATCCGGTCAGTTCGGTTCCAGAATCAGGCAAGGAACAGTTTTAAAAATCTATGAATTACTTAATTTTTTATTCATAAAATACATACATAGCATACTCAGATGAAAAGTAGGGTACCGGTCAACTATTTCATTATCTCCCTACCAGCTGCAGAAGGCATGGTCAGTGAATATTATTCGCGATGATCACGTGGTAGAGACGTAGTAAAGCAACCTTACATGCCAGGTGGAATCCAACCTCATGTGTATATCATAAAGACTTTGACAGCAATAGTTTCTGACATAGAAAATATCAGTGGCGATAATGCCATAAATATATATCAGCACCATAAGACATTTTATCAGAAAACATCGTATAACAGGAAGCACTAGCAAATTCACTAGTTATTGCATGACTGGATCAGTTGTGAGTATGACATGCGCAATTGCGTTGCCAAAAATCGAAGATCGCTGAGCCTTCTAGGCCCCAAAATTAAAATGTTAATAGTTAATATTTTATTCAAAGTTGCTTTTTGGTTGAGTAATTTTTACTATCCAAGGCAATATTTTCCTCGTCTCTGATTCGTAACTGTAATGTTGTATTGACTTTAATTTGGTATGAGTTTACAGTTGAGACTTCTCTTATAACACTAATTTAGACCCTGTTTCCACGGATAACGCGTCGCGCAAGGAATATATACGTCGAGTGTTAAAGCGTGAAATCAGGGCCTTACAAGCTATTTTATGAAAAATATGTGTATATAATATTTGAGTTAGTAAAGTGTAGTGCTGCTAAGCCTCCTCGTGTTCGTCGTCGTGGTCGGCGTGCGCGACGACGGGCGGCGGCGCGAGCGGCGCGCGCCGGCAGCGCGGCACGAGCGCGTTGTACTCTGCCAAGCCAAGGATGAGCACCGCGAACCCGACCAGGTGCGGCCAGTGGAACACCTGCCAGCGCACCGCCAGCGACACCATCCAGATCATCAGCGTCCTGCAACACGCGCCGTTTTTTGACAGGTCTTCCCAGCAACCGTAAACCGTAAGGCTTTTGCTGGCCATCTGAGCTGCCTGTAGCACCTCCCGCTGTGCTCAGTGCCCGCGGAAGTTAGGCCCCTCGTGGCCGCCGAGGGTGCCTCGCTTATCTCACTAGATCGATACTTAAGCTAATACGTCTTACCAATCACTGATATGTATACTTTAAGTAGTTCTTCTACCAGATACTTTATTACCGATAAATTGTCGGTGATCGGAGAGCAACTCAACGACAAACCGAAGTTGAAACAGTTCACGCAACTTGTAGTTTTGTAAACGGCCGTATTTTTCGCTCTCTAATCTTCGGAAGTCTACCTATTTCTTAAATTTTCGTCATCGAAAAAATTCTTAAAAGTATGTTTTAGCTTGCGTTATTTGATGCCCTTAAATACGATACCCACACATCACATGATATAGTCACCTCACTTTCAAATTGGAACCAACCATTCTTTGTAATTCAATTAAAAATGTGTTTGTGATTCAGTAAAAAAAATAAGGTATTCAGACATTCCCCTTTACTTTTGCTATAAGACATTACAACCGTTATATTTATAGGCAGCGTGTTTACAAAATAAACTCTAATATTCTGACGTTAAGATAGAGTATCGAGTGAATTAATGCCAAATGTCAGTAGTTAACTGATTTTAATCGTAATGTACAAGTATTTGTGAACGACCGAGATCACGAACGAGGGCATGCCATGATTGCGATCCTTGCCTATGTGACCGTGGATCGTCAACGAGGGCATATCATGATTGCGATCCTTGCCTATGTGACCGTGGATCGTCAACGAGGGCATGTCATGATTGCGATCCTTGCCTATATGACCGTGGATCGTCAACGAGGGCATATCATGATTGCGATCCTTGCCTATGTGACCGTGGATCGTCAACGAGGGCACATCATGATTGCGATCCTTGCCTATGTGACCGTGGATCGTCAACGAGGGCATATCATGATTGCGATCCTTGCCTATGTGACCGTGGATCGTCAACGAGGGCATGTCATGATTGCGATCCTTGCCTATATGACCGTGGATCGTCAACGAGGGCATATCATGATTGCAATCCTTGCCTATGCGACAGTGGATCATGACCGAGAGCATGTCATGATTGCGATCTTTGCCTATGTTACCGTGGATCGTCAACATACAGCCTACCATAAAACAATATTTAAAATCTGCTTACAAATGATGGAGTAAAACTTTCAGTAACGTTCTTACCTGACGGAGTCTAGGACCATTCTGGTGGTGGCAGACATTTCTTTCGTCACGCTTATGCCAGCGAAGTTGAAGAAAGCAATTGAAACAATTGTTCCCAGAATCGCCACCAGCAGTATAGGATTATTGCCTGAAACGTACATTTACTGATGCTTTATAATTAGATTTTTTAACAGCCGATATTTGTCATCCGTCATCCCGGTACAATAAAAGCCAATGATGACATATATTGTACAGGTATGACAGCTGTCAAATATTGGATGTAAGGGCTTTTTCATTATGATAACATTCTTATTTAAATGGACATTAATATTGAAATGCCTATTTAACATTGATGCCAATTCATTTGGATGCCCATTGGATGCCATTCTTTACGTATGGTGGAGATTATTTAATGCGGCCGACTTTTTATGAAGCAGTCATTGGAATTGGAATCTTCTACCTTGGACGTTAGCGTTGCTTTTTGAATGGACTACTTTGATGCAATTCGGTCACCTTAAATAATCACAAGTATACGAAAGTGATACCTATAGGTATGCCACTAGTGTAAATACGAACCTTAGTAGATAGCGTGAACGGTGACATTGACAGCGCACGCAATAACACCTATAGTTGGTCTTTTCGCCGTAGGCTCGACAACACGCAAGGCTTTTCGGTGTTGGCATCCAAAGGGTTAATATTAAAATGGAGAACACTCTACGTACTCTACTCTCGTATGTGCAAACATATCTTCATATCATTGGAGTTGGCCGTGTATTGCAGAGAATGCAAGCAAACTCGCCGTATATAATATAGCCCATGACCACCTAGAAAGTCCATCCTATACACAGGTGGTTCCGGAGATTACCCATCACATACAAACAAACTTACAAAGCTACAAACTCACAGACACTTCCTCCTTATAATAGTAGTATAGATGAAACTCAAGCTGCGCGCGGGGGCGTAAAGTGTGGGCACGGGACACCTCTGGTGTGCTCACTGTCGCACCAATCAGGGCAGGTAAGTGCAACTGAGGTGTCCCTGTCCCTCATTTTATGGCCCCTCGCGCAGGTAGCGTTTGATAATATAAAAGAGTGCGTTTGTGATTCTATTTCAAATGCGGTTTCAACACAATATTTATTTATATTGAAGCCACCAACAGCTGCAAAAACAGGTTAGTCTTATAAAGTGAATTAAAGGAACTCGCAGATGGAAACCAGATAGATATCTAGGTATAGCCTACCGATTTGTACGAGTCCGTCGATGGCGTCCTCGACGGTGCCGCGCGCGTTGTGGCCGAAGTGCGGCGGCGCCGGCGTCCAGTAGAACACCACGAGCAGCGCAGACAGCGTCGAGAACCCGAACACGCCCTCCCACCCCACCGCCTGCAGCGGCGGGATGTTCAGCCCTGCCACGAGACGAGCACATCACACACCGACACCACAGACAACCGCGGCCTGTTTAGCCAGCGGGTTGCTGACTGATTAAGGGAAACTATTGTGAGCATGTCTCGACTATCGACTTTTGGAATGCCGTACTTGTCACCAATATTGTGGTCACCGACTACTTGACAAATACTAACTTTGCAGCATAGAATTGTATCAACAGAAGGGTTAATTTGACTATAAAAGCAACAGGAGCACAAAGCGAGTATGTAACAGTCGCGGCGCGTGAAAAGTTTCAATGGACAATCCGGAACAAAAAGTTATGAGAGTATAGAGTATACTCGTATGCTTGCCTAAGAATAAATGTTAGACAAGTCCGTGGGAATCGGCTTGTATGGGCGCTCCGCCACTGGTATGTAGAACACGGCACGCGCACCTCTAACGTATTTCTCTTCGTAGACCATCTGGCAGGCGGAGATGACCTGCGCGACGATGATGAGCAGATCGCCGGTGATGAGGCTGTTGGGCCCCTTGGCCTCGCCCGGCGCGCGGTAGATGGCGTCCGCCGACCCCACGATCACCAGTCCGAGGATCACGCCACCTGACAAACAAGTATCAAACATCTCTCTTTTACTAAACGTACTTTTTAGGGTTCCGTACCTCAAAAAGAAAAAAACGGAACCCTTATAGGATCACTTGTGCGTCTGTCTGTCCGTCTGTCCGAGCCGATTTGCTCCGAAACTATGGACCGATTGGGTTGAAATTTGGTAAACATATGTAAATTGGTGACCCAAAGATGGATGCGTAAAGTAAATTAATCAATTCTGAACAATAATTTTAGCAAAAACAGATTTGAAGTAATTTAGAAAAAAAGACCCCCTCCCTCTCCCTTATCTCCGAAACTACTATAAAAAATCTCTGAAAAAAATATGGAAAATAGTTCCTTGCCTAAAGATTACAGGAAAACCTATAAGAAGCGTATGGAGCGCCTGATGCTTACAGCATAGCAATTTTACGGAACCCTCACCACGCGAGTTGAACTCGCACTTGTCCGATTTTATTTGTTTTTTGAGACAATCAAGTGCATGTCTTATATAATCGTTAGACCCGTGGCCAAAAATGGAACAATGCCCGGTTTTATACAAGTCCGTTAAGAGTTCCCAGGAAGCTCGACTCTCCATACAAATGTAGTTTGGTTCTCATTTTAAAACAGCATGTTACCTATGTAACATGTGACTTAAGGAAACAAAAAAAAAAAGAAGATTTTCGTACTTAGGTACTAAATTAGTTTTCTCTCTATTTTTATTTCTAGTACCAGAAACTAGTTTCCGACCTAGATATGGCGGATCAAATTGTGTATATAAAGTTTCATGTTATTCCGCACGAAGCTTTAAAATGGGAGTCAAACTCCGTTTGAATTGCGAGCCGACTTGTGTGGAGCTTCCTGGGGACTCTTAAACCTCATGTTGTGTCAAATATTAGTACGGATGAAGTGAGAAAAGCTTTTCCCTGTCAAGGTTATTACACTTAAATAAAGTCTAACGAATATTTTTAAAACCAAACCTAAATAAAATACAATAGTTCGTAAATTTTACATTTGAGTTTTGAATCTACAATTTCACACTAATAACTAAACAAATAAATAGGGTTGTATTGTGTATTTAGCAATCTTTGTGATTACTTGTGGAACGACCTCAGAATTGTTCACACAATAGGTATTTCAATCTCGTAAATCGAGCTGCTATCGAGGTTACTGATTTCATATGTGCTTGCTTCAGATATAATTTATGATTTGTTTTGATCATGCTGTAATTCCGCATCCACGAATGAAGAACGATCTCATATATTTCCGTTTTATGTTTTAAACAAAAACTAAAAAAATCTTTCTTGCGCGCGAGATTGACTCTAATTAAGACGCTTAGAAAGATATGGATACTGGATAGTCTACCTCGCGCGCAAGATAATTTGCGTTCTTGTGCTAGCTGTGTTATAATATAATGTATTTTATTATTTTATTTTTTATTTGTGGACAAACTTACACAAATCGACCAAGTCCCAAACTAAGCAAAGCTTGTACTATGGGTACTAGACGACGATAAACATACTTATATAAATAAATAAATACTTAAATACATAGAAAATATCCATAACTCAGGAACAAAATATTCGTGCTCATCATACAAATAAATGCCCTTACCGCGGGATTCGAAACCAGCCAGAGGGGCTTTGTAGGCAGCGTCAATACCAACTAGGCTAAAGGGGTCGTCAATTATATGATATATAAGTAAGTATATATATATATATATATATATATATATGTATTAGACGCTGAGTGTTCATACTATCATCATCATATCAGCCGAAAGACGTCCACTGCTGGACATAGGCCTCCCCCGAAGAGTGCATACTATATCTACGATAAATATTATTTGAATATTTATTAAATTTATAGTAAACATTAATATTTAAAATTAAGTGAATCAAAACAAGAAAGCTTTAAATCTGAACTACTCAAAAATATATACAAAATAATACAACATACCTACTTCGCATAATGCTACAGCATGCCAGACAAAAATAAGTATTAGCAATCAAGGTAAGTAAATAACTTAAATAAGTATTGAAACGATGAGTCTGTTTTGGGTGATTCATTGTTTAATTATGTTCTATTATTACTTACTGTGGCTACGGTAAAGTATACCAATTTGTACATAAATCAAATATCATTGATCTAGAAAATTAAAATAACATCGACATGTCTGTCTGCAATAAATATAGATATATAGAACAAGCGATCATAACGTTTTATATTAATATCTCGTAAACAACCTTACGCATTTATTGATAGCAATTATGCAACGATGTATACTTATTGAATATACTGATGAATCTGATGATTCTAAATACATAACCATATTTATTTTCATACTTACTTCAAGTATACCAGAAGATATATGCAATAACCTGTGATTTTGTAATTAACTAAATAATTTTAATTCAAAACTCACGATGACTATACCTACTTTTGATGCTGAGTTGTTAAAAATGGGGCACCACGGAATATTTTTTTGCATTCAATAAGAAATCTACGTAACTAAAAATAGTGAATAATTTCTTACTAATATTGCTTACTCCTTAATTTGATTCTAAGAGTAATGTGTTAATTGTGCTCTGATATATTTTTCGTAAACAGTGTTATGTAAAGTCTAAGATCAGTTAACCGTCCAAGTAGCAGGCCTGGGACGCTTGTTTTGAGAAGGCCTCGTTGTAGTCGTTGTCGCGGCTTTCCGAGTGCCGCCCCTTGTTTTGAATGTTGCCGGCAGTCTCGCGTTTGCTTGTCTAAACATAGCCAGTGTATTACACTGATTATGTATTTCACACTACATGCATCATCAGACATTGCCAATTTTGTATCGTTCTCGTTGAAACATAGCGGTGTCAATACGTTGAATCAGCATATACTATTTCAATCGTAATTAATTATTGGACTAAGATATGTGAACCAATTCCATAAACAGCACTGCGAGCCAACTAGAACAATACAACATTTGTAATGACTGATTATAATAAATTGTTTTCAATGAGTTCAAACTTTAAGCAAACATTACCTACCTACTGGAAATTATAAAAGTTTTTGTGGCAATATATATTGCGGTAGCTAATAGACCTTCACAAGCAATAGTCTGGTTAATATGTATTTTGTTTTATTTTTAATGTTTGACTTATAGTTATAATGTTTAAGAGGGCGTTAACATGCTCATTAGCGCCACTGGTAAATAATTGTGATTATTTAAATTTAACGATGTATATTTAAAAAAGGAGGCCACTACACACTGTATTTTGTATTTAAGTACCTTATGAATACATCAAACTAGTTTTTATGTTGCTGGATTCGTCCATCTATGAATTAAAAAAAAACCGTGCGAGTCTGACTCGCGCACCGAGGGTTCCGTACAAAATTTCATACAACATACCCGTCTTGCCCCGCCCATTAATTTTGGAAAAATCTTAACAACACATAGTATAGTTTAGTCATTGTACACTCAGCGTCAAATACTATGTAGCAGTCAAAGTGGCCGAATAGTTCGGTACACAATACTAAATATATGGTGTACCGAAATATTTGACTACTTTGGTTGCTACAAAGTATTTGACGCTGAGTGTACCTACAGCGCCATTTATCGTTGCTAACTTGTGCGACCAAGGAACTCGGTATGTATGTTGTTTTTTCAGCGATAATTCTTTATCAAGTAAATTAATGGTAGAAGGTACTTTCAGAATACTTTCATACGAATTTCTAGGAAAAAAATTAAACACAGAAGTATTAAATTACAAACAAAATTAATAAATGATTATTGAAGAAGATAGAGGTCTCATTATACTTTTCCGGTAATATTTACGTTAATATTAATCATATATATTATTTTCAAATTTTTCGCTTGGTTAACTTCGGAGATAAGGGGGGGATGGTATTTCTTTCAACATTTTTCTTTATAAGTAAAAAAATTACCACTGTAGAAAAAAAAGAAAAACTGTTTTAGAATGTGCAATTCAAGCCTTTTCATTTGATACCCACTTGGCCTACTAACTAGACTTTGCTTATTTTAGTGAGGTGGATTTGTCAATATCAAGGTATGAATGCTGACATATTTACACACGAGGAGAATGTTAGGTATAAATTTTTAAAGTTTTTGGGGAAGGATCAGTCCGGAAACCTACAACAAATAAAAATTATGGACATCACAGACAATCACATGACATTTACAAACGTTATGAGAGAAAGAGCGGGAAAGCGGATGACAGATGTAAAAAAAATGTATACTTTGCTATTTATAACGACATTTGTGAATAATTTAAATGATAGTATTTTTTGGTGCTATATTCTTGTATTTGCATGTACTTGTACGTTAAGCAAATAAACTTCTGATTTTGGTTCAAACCCATATATTACGCGTGAAAGAATTCTTGATTCGCATTAGTACCAGGCCAGGCATATCTCACTGTCATTTTGGCGCTAAATGACGTTTGTCTATGGTACCTCCTGGTGTAGGTCTAGCTAGGGCTGAGCAGAGTATTGCACACAATAACATTTCATATAGACGTTGCGTTGTACAGTCGAAGCCAAAAATACGTTTACACTTTTGTACCTTTATTCTATTGCAATAAGGCGAATAGTGTAAACGTATTTTTGGCGTCGACCGTACGTAGTAATTACATAATTTCATTGATCACACACTATTATATAAATTTCAATTGCAATATTTTGCTAACATGATGAAAGAAGTAGGTAATACCATTGCAAAATATATTTTTTTTAGTAAAAACTTAATGCCGGTTATCACAAATTTGGTAAAGTGGAACTGATGGTGAAGACCACAGATGACTAATGGAATTCCTCAATGATACGTCACAGATTCTGATGATTCAGTTGAAATAGCAACTAATGAAGTGCCAAAGGTTATTCCGAGATCTTTGAGGAATCGACGGAAGTCCTCAAATATTATCGGCCTACATACGATTTTTTTTGTGTAATAATTTAATAATCAATGCATATGCTTTCGGAAATCAGTTCATCTGGTAAAGTGAAAAAAAAATGTGGAAATGTTCATGTGGCTTGGCGGAGTAGTTACTGAATTGAAGTCGGTTAAAACATTCTTTTCAAAGTATTATTTCTGACAAGATTGTAATTTTTGTTAAAATTAAATTACATAACTAGATATTTTATCTATTTAATCGCATGGCATATATAGCATAGGTGGAAACAGTAATCAACTTTGGCAGCTGCACTGCACTCAACGAGGGCCTCGCAGCAAGTGAACAGAAGCGATACATAGGTACCTACTTACATAAATCACAAGATATTTTATTGAATAAGGGTACAACGAGTACAACAGTCGCTCACATGCTGGAAAAGTAAATATAGGAAGATATTGACAGGCCACCACACTTATTGATAAGCAATAAGATTTGACACATAAACAACCTTTCATGACCCTTCATTTACTAATTCTTGTTGCTTTTTCTACAGACTGAGTAAATCTAAATGGCTCAACAAGGGAAATGACAAAAGATTATACGGCGGATGCAGAAATTTGTACTTAACATCTCAGACGTCGATTTTAGAGCTAAATTTACGAGAATCTGCAATCAAAGAATTGAAAAACACAAGCGTGGATCGAACCCGGTCAATTCTGCCCTGCTAGCATAACTTGATTCTCTACTCTACTCGCGCGCGTGATAGACTATCTGTCACTTTTTGACAGCATTAATCAGAAAGTGACGGACAGTCTAACTCGCGCGCGAGTAGAGTCGAGAGTCAAGTTATGCTAGCAGGGCTGATTGAAAAAGAAAACCGAAATAATATTTCAGTGTAGACGTGCCTCGGGCAAACAGGTCCGCGTGCTCGGCCGCATGCCTCGCCTGAGCCGAGCGTTGTCAATGTGGACAGCCGTGTCTAAACCGAACGCATGCTTGGCCGCACGCCTCGCCCGACTGTATAGACATGACTAAACATGTAAGATTCATTTATTTTATACCATGGTCTACTTCGTATAGGTGGCCAGGGGGTAATCACGTAACGTTCCGAACGCGCGTCGGGTAAGTAGATCCAACTGTCATTTTTCCATATAAAAATTGACATTTAGATCTAGCCGACGCGTGTACAATGCGTTACGTGATCGACCAACTGATATCTACGTAGGTACATATCATTTACCCCATAGTGACTAGCTAAAGAGTTTCATCGCCATATATAATAACATCTGCATGCCTTTGTGATTATGTTACAATACCAACTCAGGTTTCTAGAAATGATTCATGAATTATTCAAAGAGAAAAAATAAAATAATGAGATAACTAAAACAATGACTTGACACATTGGATTATACATAGTGTAGTACACTTATACTATATTCAATAGATACATAATCGTAACCTACATGTTAGCAAAAACCACACCTAAAATGTATGGATTGGGAGTTTTTTTTATGTATTTATTAAAAGTAGAACAATACTATTTTAAATAATGCAAAGCATGTAATTAGCATATAACGATTACAAATCATTTGCTGTGACTAGTTGTACTTGATATGTTTTCTATATAAATGTATACATACCTATTCCGGCCCACTCTCGCGTGATAATTTGTTTGTCGAGGAAGATCGTGGAGAATGCCGCCACAAATATTATAATGGAACCTCGAAACATTTGAAAACTGCTTGCGTATGTGAGTGTAAGCCCCACATACATGATAGAGGTTCCGACCTGAAATAAAAATTGAAGTTGTTAATGCAATGCATCAGCCTCCACCAGTATACACTAGATTTGGTACCAGCTCATTAGATAAAATATTTGATTTATTTATTTATGGGGCTAAACATTTGGTGCAGCCATCTAAATTTGAAAGAAAACTCAATCCCAGATACTTAAATGTTTATCAAATACATACTGAAATAAACATACACATATATAAAATAATATACACTTATATATATATATATATATTACCTACATTTGATTTATATTGACTCTGACTTTAGCTAGTATTCACAACAATCTACATTATGTTGATGCTTGTAAAGTTTTACAAGTGTTTATGACAGATAATGTTATTATATGTGAGTTGAATTAAATAAATAAATAAATTATTATTTATTGCCATCATTATGAAGACTTAAAACCTACATGTTTACAGGAACCATTTCACGTAAAAATGTGTATTGTATGTATGTATTATTAGGTAATTTAATTATGTATGTACTCAATTCATTAATATAGAATTCTTCTTATAAGTCGATTGATTAATAATAATTATCAGCTTTTACTGCCTAATAAATCCACACACTAGTTTTTAGGGTTCCGTACCCAAAGGGTAAAAACGGAACCCTATTACTAAGACTTCGCTGTCCGTCTGTCTGTCCGTCTGTCACCAGGCTGTATCTCAAGAACCGTGATATAGTTAGACAGTTGAAATCTTCACAGATGATGTACCACTTGGTGTTGCCACTACACAAATACTAAAAAACAGAATAAAATAAATATTTAAGGAGGCTCCCATACAACAAACGTGATATTATTGCTTGTTTTTATAGATAACTAGCTGCCCGCGCGGCTCCGCCGCGTATACAAAGAACCTAGGCGGAGCGACGGGATAAAATATAGCACATAATCCCGTAGGTCCATTCTACGTATAATATAACATAAGTACCTACTGAAGAAAGGGTTTTTAGAATACGATGGGTATAGTTTCTGAGACCCCCAACAGACAAAGTTACATTACACAGACATTACACCTGTTTATTATTAGTATCGGCACAGATCAAAGAATACTGTATACCCCTATACAGTATTCTTTGATCTGTGCCGATACTCCCGTTAATGTTTTAAATTAATATTTTACCGGTTATTGTTGCATTTGACTATTTATACCGCTAAATAGTTTAATGTTTTATATTTTTTCCAGTATTAAGTCATAGCGGTTTGATAAATTACAATATATACCTACCTGTAATCGAAATATAATAGGCATGATGACTAATTTTTTTTCCCGATGCCATGCGCACCAGTTTTTGAAGAGGAACAAATGTTTGTATGGGAGCAACTACACTAAAAGAACATAAATACCCAAAAAGTTGAGTTAAAGACGGGCCTCGCTGGCCGCACCCGAAACGCTTCATACTGATTGACTCAAAAGTATGACGTCACACTTTGGTATTTGTACTAATCATTGTAGGGGAAATCAAGTAAATTGCTGTTTAGGTCGCGAAATACTGCGTTTAGGTCCATAGTTGTCATACAATTTTGTTTCTATAAAAGCGTAAGGATTCTATTGGTAACTTTAAATTTACCCTTGGACAATAAAAAAAATGCAATTTTTTTCTAAACTTTCACGTTTCATATATTTTTATGATATTAATTGTATTTTTTTATTTATACTTTATTACAATAATTTGATGGTTTACTATCCATTTAGCAACACTATGTTATCAATTTTAACATGAGTCATCATGCCTATTATCTGAACATGAAATAATTTGGATGGTATTCAAGTCAAGTCAACAATGTCGTCAATGGGAGTACCCGGTATTCGAAAAGAATTTTACTACTTAATCGAGTTTCGTTTTCTACATCTTTACTTGAAAATTAAAGCCTATCGGCGTCTACGGCAATGTTTGTGCTAAGTAAGGTAAACAAAGCCGTATATGGGGTCCACGACAATTAATGGGTTTAAACCTCATTCTTCTTCCAACATCTCGAATACGGGAAAATAAGTTAGTAGGTATATAAACTTTTTTGAATTAAAATAAACATGGCAAATAACATTGACATCTCTGTCAATAAATAAAAAAATCCACAGTTGACACAACACGTCTGTCAGTTTTTGTAAACATTGTAAAAGATGGATTATTTTCTATTTTCTTAATTTTCTTAGTGTTTTATCCATACTCAACATTTATACTTTCTTATGCTGAAGAACTTACTACAGGTTTGAGTTCAATTCTTGTTTATTTATTTTACATTGTCATCTCAAGTCAAAACAGGAGTGACGTCACGCAGCCAAGGTCACGTGGCCAGCGCACAGTAAATTCTTTAAATTAAAATTTTAATACTTTTTTGATATAAAATTAATAATCGAAGACCTTATTGCAAATCTCCAGCATGAGACGAATCGAACGACATAATCATTTATCAAAATCGGACCATAACTGTAGATCTGATGGCATGTACAAAAATCGGGCTCGCGTAATTTAAATATAGAATAGATGGATAGATATTTTACATTATCATCTCAAGTCAAAACAGGAGTAACGTCACGTGACGTCACGCAGCCAAGGTCACGTGGTCAGCGCACAGTAAATTGTTTAAAATAAATTATAATTTTAATACTTTTTTGATAAAAAATTAAAAATCGAAGACCTTATTGCAAATCTCCAGCATGAGACGAATCGAACGACATATCATTTATCAAAATCGGACCATAACTGTAGATCTGATGGCATGTACAAAAATCGGGCTCGCGTAATATAAATATAGATAGATAGATAGATAGAAGATAGATAGACGGAACCCTTTGAGTGCGAGTCTGACTTGCACTTGGCCAGTTTTTTTTTTAGTTTACTAGCCACTAACACTAACCACAGATACATACATACATATTGGATATGTATTATATATAAATATAATGTGTCAATCCTACTGTATGACCTTCAGTGAAATTGAAGTTGACTTGTTGAAAGGTTATGTTGGTCATGCACGATAAAGATTACTGGCTGGTTGTTATTATTTATTAGGTAGTCTAGCTAGATTCTGCCCTTATTCTTAAACATCCATAAAACCTTTTTATTAAAATGCCATTCAAATTTGTTAATCTGTAACTTTGAAATTTATGTGTGTGAGAAAGGAACAAAACGGATTTTAGTTAACCCATTCCCAGCCCGTGACGACACATATGCGTCCCTATGCCGTAGTCGCTTTCCGCTACATACGAGGAAAACCACGGGAGCGGCTACGAGCGGAGTGATTCTGCGCGCCGAATGTGTTAACAGATGTTTATTCATTTGTTGCACTCTTTACCTATTATATGCCAGTATGTAATACATAAAATCAACCATAAATTGCTCATGTCTATATTATTCCTTTAAAGTGTGTAAAGCATCATCAGTTTCTAGCCCTTATCCCATTTACTTGGGGTCGGCACAGCATGTCTTTTTCTTCCATACCTCCCTGTCACTCATCATCTCGTCACTTACTCCCTTCCTCTTGTCTCTCACACAGTCCATCCACGTTTTCCTTGGCCTACTTCGCCTCTTCCATCCCTCCGGTATATGTACAGTCGCCATCAGATATATTGGAATGGCCAAAGTGCTCACAAGTATCTGAACACGTCCCTAATGCCCCGACAATAGAGACGTGTTCAGATTGTTGTGAGCACTTTGGCCACTCCGATATATCTGATGGCGACTGTACCATTATTACCCAACTCACTTCTGGCAGTAACAAGACAAGTGGCAGGTCCTTAGCAGAGTGACTAATAAATGTAACCTCATCACTGAAATCTCAGAATCTAAGTTTCTGATTTTGCTCAATGAAAAATGCTGTCACCTACAAAAATGCTATTTAGCCACTTTTTTTGTTATTTTTTTAATCAAATGGGCTGCTGACTTATAAATGTTATACAACAATTTAGGTTGTAGAGCGTGCCAACCGACAAACAATACATTCCTACACTCAACATTGACCCCATGTCACAAGGTAGGTAAAGAGGAATACAATATTATGGAGTCATTCCGGAAAAAAGTGAAACTCACTAAATCAAACATTGCAGCGGGCATCAAGATAAACGGGTTAAAGTTCTGGTTGCCTTGCGTCAGCTGGTGTCCTCCAGAGCCCCGAGTCTTCCAGTAAACAAGTTTAAATGCAAGCAAGCACAACATCTCTCCTAGGAACATGGATGTAGCCTGAAAATGTGTAACATTTAATTGGATGTTTATACTTGATATTTAAGTATTTTAGTTTGCTTTTGATAAAATGTTAAGACATTGTGACTATTGTGAGTGATGTTGTAGGTACCTGTAGGAAAGGATGCTCAAAAACTCGCACTACTCCATCAGAGCCTTTGGACTCAACTCTGTCTGCCCACTTTGTGCTCAGAGTGTTGATAGACCCGGTGACTACCATCATCAAGGCCAAAAACTTCTGGTACCCGCTCCAAGCCATGCTGCAAATCTACACTTTAATATTGCATTGGTAACAAAATCAATTTTAATATAACGTTTCTTCATATCATAAAGGACCCGCATACAAATATAGACGTGTAATTTAATTAAGAGGTAGTTAGTTACGTATCAGTAGTTGATAATGATAATATAATAGGCATGTTAGAAACATAACTGAAATGAAAAGTGACCTCTTTATACATTCGGGTATATAATAAAACAAAGGAATACGAAACAAGCATTGATTTGTTTCTATGGCTAACTTCGCAAGATATTATGTTATGAATTATGATCGACCGCTACGTGTCTAAAGTTACAACCGAAGATATACTTACATGTCAAATTAAATACTTGTTGATTAATAATACGTTATGTGTAAAGAATAACAAAATTAGATTACGACGATTACGTTACTCAGCATTCCCTTTGAAAGGAAAATATTCATATGCGGTAAGGCGAACGAACGCGCTTCGTTCCTTTCTAGCATTAAATGAAATATACACTCACTCAGTGCAGTTGCTCTTTCTCGCTATTTGTATTTCGCAGAGTTCGTTCAATGACGTTGACGCACAGCACAGCACAGACTACTAATAATAACAAACACCGGGTTTTTTTTAAAATGTCTTTTACTCCTTGCCATGGACCTAGTATCATAGGTCCATGCTCCTTGCTTATTTTAGCAAGGTGGATTTGCCAATATCAATGTATGGATGTTAATGGTACGTTTTCACGCACGCCGTGCCGGGCAGCCCGGCATGCAGCCCGTGCACTTTTGCGGGCCAAGCAAGCTGTTTATACACTCGCGGGCATGCTTGTCATGCAAACATGGGAGATTTATTGTTCTTTATTACTCATATGGTCGCACGTTCTTTATAATTCGTATGGTTGCGTGTTTGCGTTGCATCATTGCCTCTCTTTCATTTGCCGTAGGAAGGAAAAAGATGCAGCACGAATATTTGGGCGAATACCGCCGCACTTGCTAGTTCGAGCGACAGAGACGGAGATACACGAACGAAAACAAATTTCGTTTCGCGGTAGGGCCTCAGCGGCAATGAATGAGCGGCATGCACGGGCACGAGCACGGGCACAGAACATGTAAAGCCACAAAGTATAGAAGCCAGTTATAATAGGTAGCAGAGTATACCTGTCCTTATTTTTCTTACGACGTACTAACGCGTCAGAAAGAGATGTATATGCATTTGTTATGAATTCCTCAATTGTGTAGGTTGTCACAAGTTTGTTCCTTTGCTGTACTCATGCTGTACTGTGTCGACTTTTTTATCGATAAATTATACAACCAAAGTAAACTATATTATTTATTTATAGTTTAATAAATAATATTTACACTGTGCGAAAAATGGGGGGGGGGGGGGGGGGGAGCGATTTTGTTCACATAACTTTTTAAGTCCTATTATTGGTACCTACTCCGAAAATGTTTTTCATACAATTTTACACCATAACAATCATTATTCATAATAGTTCTTACTCATATCGATTGTAACTCAGAATGATTCAAATTCATAATGTCAATAATCATACATTTCTCACATACTAATATTGAATTTCATTTATTTTTCATCATAACGGTCATTTGTCCGCTTTAGGTACTTAAATTTATAATGTTTGTCATCATAACGCTCATTAGTCCGTTTTACTTAAATTCATGTTTATATATAGAGGTATTTATGTACGTTTATTTTTTGATTATTTTGATTTTTAATTAATAATAATCTCTGCACCTCCTACTGCATAATCTAGTTTTATATTTTTCTCCGATACCCAAAGGTTGTCTGGAAGAGATCGCTCTTCAGCGATAAGACCGCCTGTTGTCCACCTCTACCTACATGTTATTGTATTGTTTCTCTCTGTAACTGCTTTGTTTATGTGAGGTGTGCAATGGAGAGTATTCGTATTGTATTGTATTGACCGTTACCGACTAACCTCGTGGTGCCCACGCGCCTTTTGATAGACCAAAATAAAATGGCGACCCCAGCCCAGAACTTTTTTCAACTAACTTTCGATTACTGCCCATGCGCCTTTCAGAAGGCCATATTAATAAACTCTGAGGGCCTACCGCGAAACGATATTCGTTTTCGTCCATACAACCGGACCACGGTTAAGAAGGGTTTTTCTCAAATATTAACTTAAAAATATGAGTTTAAGTCTTACTTGTGAAATTAAATTCCTCCATTAGCCACATATAACACTTTTTTTTTGCTATGCATGTAATGAAGGCGCAGGAGGGCACAATTAGGCGATTTTAAATATTTTTGACCCTAGTGTGTACTCTGACGAAGTTCGTGAGCGACTGCACGGCGATCGGTGACATTGGCGCGAAAGCTTGAGCGCATGCTCAAACAAGTGGCGCTACGCCCACGTCGCCTTTCTATAGTATTTAGTGTTCTATGGTCTAAATCCCACGTAGATAGTTGTGTCTCAGTAACAGGACGTAGGTAGTTAGGTTAAGGGTTAATGGTTTTATTATGAAGTTATATAATACGGGTGGGTAACGTTTATGATGGAAAAACCTATGAAAATCAATTTTAATATTAAAAAAATGTATGATTAGCCTCGTGGCGCCCAAAGGTTTTTTGGCTCCTCTTTAACTACGACCCGAACGTCCTTCTTATAGGATATAATAGTTATATTCATATCCGCCCAAGATATTTTGAGTTGAAATTTGTATGTGTTAGAGTTACCGGTTTGAAGTGAAACTTTCAGGGTATAATTATGAATATATTAGCATGTGTTTTTTTAATTTCAATTATTTGTCTACCTTTTGTTCTTTACAAAGGCCATTGGGCCACAATTACTAGATTAAAAGGAATTATTAAGTGATGTAAAATTATACATTTTCTATAATAAGTATTTAATTATATATTTTAATTATATATATTTATTTTTATAATATTTAATTATATATTTTTAGAGGAATTTCATCTTCTGAACTAGTGTCTATCGAGCTATTGTCTGCGTTGTCACCATAATGTATTATAAAATCTGCATCCACTTCTCCGTCATCTTCAAACTCCGAATTGGGAATGGATGAAAATTTAAGAAATGCCTGATTCTTTTTTTGGTGATAGGAATAACCTTCCTTAGCACCAGAAAAGTTTCAGATTTTTCAGCTGCTTCAATTTTTTTGAAAAATATATACAGTTTCCTCACTTACGTTTTGGGTCAGTTACGAGACCTTCCTCGATCGGTCTCATATTACAAAAAAAAATTAAATATGTGTGGTAAACTGACACTGGCAATGGTATTGACACTTGCAGCAGCTATATTGGTCATTACCAGTGTCAGTTTACCACAGATATTTTAGATAGTTTTTTGTAATATATGATACAGATCAAGGGAAGTAGACACTTACCGTTTTTGACCCAAAACGTAAATGAGGAAACTATTTATATTTTTCAAAAATAATTGTCTCAGCTGAAAAATCTGAAACTTTTTTCTGGTGCTAAGGAAGGTTATTTCTATCACCAAAAAAATAATCAGGCATTTCTAAAATTTTCATCCATTCCCCATTGTCCAGGGTACCATCGACCATAATGGCTTGGATTTCATCATCGCGCAAACCTGTGAATAAAACACCTTACGTGTATAGGTACGCAATGCAATCCTGAATCTCTGGCTAACAATACTGGGTCAGAATAGTGCTAGATAAGTGTATATAAACAGACTAGACACGAAAACTTAGTAGTGTAAAGAGTATTAAATTATTAGTGAATGATAAGTACCATTTTTATATTAGTAATATTTCATAAACCAGCATAACACAAAGCCACAAACTAAAAATTTGATTTGGTAAATTTGAAGTCACAAAGTACATATTATTTCAACCCAAGATTCGCAGAATTTCAGCCCTAAAAATGCGAACTAATTAGCTCCATTTTAGAATTACCTATTCATTAGCAACTTTTTGTATAAAAACATACTCGACAGTCACGGATTATCATAAAAAAATGCGATTAACTTACCTCGTGTTCGTGAGCCAGCCGTACCGCCGTCCATTTTTCTAAAAATGGCAACTGTCAACTGTGACAGCCAATGGTAGCATACCGGAAACTGAGGGCCTACCGCGAAACAATATTTGTTTTCGTTCGTGTATCTCCCTCTTTTGTCGCTCGAACAAGCAAGTGCGACAGAGACGGAGATACACGAACGAAAACGAATATCGTTTCGCGGTAGGCCCTTCATTACATGCATAGCAAAAAAAAGTGTTATATGTGGCTAATGGAGGAATTTAATTTCACAAGTAAGACTTGAACTCATATTTTTAAGTTAATATTTGAGAAAAACCCTTCTTAACCGTGGTCCGGTTGTGTAGTCCGGCCAGCCGGACTGTGAAAAATTTCTTTTTTCTGTGATACGGTTAACCGCATCCGATTCCGCACCAAGGAAAGAAAAAAAATTTCAGCTGTCCGGTCAACCAGACCATGGAAAATGTCATATTTTGCTAATATCGTGTTTTAAGAATAGCATATTTTGCGAATATGGTATTCAGTGACAGAGGGCTCTAAATATACTGGGGGTGTTGTGTTTAATATGAACGCCGCACGCCGCACGGACCCGCCTTGCTCGTCACGCTCGAGCGTCGACGAGGGCCTGAGGGCCTAGGCCTACCGCGAAACGATATTCGTTTTCGTTCGTGTATCTCCCTCTTTGTCACTCGATCTAGCAAGTGCGACAGAGACGGAGATACACGAACGAAAACGAATATCGTTCCGCTACTTCCGCGGTAGGCCCTCTGGCTTTTAGGTTTTAACTTCTCACGTGTTTGAGCCTAGCATTTCTAAATTACGTAGGTAAAATAAATAGGTGAGATTAAACTTAAAAAAAAATTACAACTTGTAAGTAACTTTTAAATCTTTAATTTAAGCATAATTTGGTGCACCTAGCACATTTGAAACTGTAGAATGAATGAAAATTATTGCTTCCCGCATAACGTTCACAATATCTTGCGTATGTGCTTGACTAAAATTTTCACAAACATTTGGTGCTCTTTGGATCTCCCAAGTACCTACCTGCTGCCAAATGCTCGCCGCACACACGAATGTTTTGTGGTATATAAAAGTTCAAGTCACACAGTAAGCGTACCGTTACCATGTCGGGTATCATTAATAAAGGCGTATTAGCGTACTCCACCCGATAAATATACAATGATTTATATTTTCGTACGCTCGTCGTACCAGACTCATTTTCATACAACGTCAACCATAGTCTAACTAATCTATGAACGTCAATAACAAAGTTGAGTGAACAAGGACATTATTGACAATAATAGCTTTTAAAGAGCGTCCAATGCTGCTATAGTATCCGCAAAACTATCTGACCGGTAGGGCAATAAACGTCCGCTACCGTTAGGGGTGTAACATGTCGATGACTTATAATGTAAACGTCGATATAATTATTATATTTTCAAATGAAATCTTATATCATTATTGATATTATTTTTAAAGTTATCTAATGAATAATACTAAATGTTTAAGATATTTCTTAAATAATTAGCTAAATACATGATTAGGTAAGTAGATAATGAGAAATGCATAAGTTATTTAATGAATAAAAGGTGCCAGGCTAATTATTTGTCACGGTGGCTCAGCCAAAACAGAGGGCCTACCGCGAAACGATATTCGTTTTCGTTCGTGTATCTCCCTCTTTGTCGCTCGAACTAGCAAGTGCGACAGAGACGGAGATACACGAACGAAAACGAATATCGTTTCGCGGTAGGCCCTCAGGATTTGTTCCAGAGGCAAAATTAATATTCAGAGCCGTTAAATCGGCGAATGCTGATTACCATTCGGAAATTAACGCAGAAGTTTATTTGAAGTGGTTTGAACAATTTTTAATATCATTAGAAGAACCATCACTAATAATTATAGATAATGCTAGTTATCACACTAAGGTATTAAATCCGATTCCTAATACAAATTGGTTAAAAAAAGATATTCAAGGGTGGCTGACTAAAAATAACATACCATACCTGCCAACGGATATAATAGAGAAATTATTAATGAGAGTGGAAGCAAGTCATCCAAAAAATATATACGCCAATACATACGACCAACTTGCAAATGAACACGGTCACGAAGTAATTCGGCTTCCACCTTATCACTGTCAGTATAACCCGATGGAGTTGATATGGGCTCAAGTTAAAGCAGAAGTTGCGACGAAAAATACCACGTTTAAAATGGCAGATGTTGAGAAATTGTTAAATGAAGCGATCGATCAATGTTACAATAGACGACTGGGTCAAATGTGTTCGCCACGCTGCAAATCTTCAGAACGAAGACCTAGCACTAAAGCACTTTTTATTGACACCAACCGTCTTGTCATTAACCTACAAGACGATAGTGATACTGAAGACGAAGAAGAATAGCTAGTATTTTCCTTGTTTAGTTATTTATTTTGTTATACCTCCTTATTATTTTATTGTAATCATTTATGTCAATAGTTCAATATACCTATTTATATTTCGATAGTAACTATACAATACTGTTATATAAAACACCACGTAATTTATATTCTTTGTTTCATTACTTTATCGACATTCCTTTTTATGCGTAACGCTACCTGCCCTATTGCTGCTCGGCCCCCTCCATAAGCCGATTAAGCCGTGCAGGTGTGAAAGAGATAGCACGATTCCGGTGATTTATGACCTGACCGGCCAGATAGTTTTGCGGATACTATAGTCGATTAGGTGAGCAATATATATATATATGGCCTCGAGACAATTTAACCATTACACGTTATGTCGATTGTAAATTTTGACAGTGTACTTTTTTGTGCCCCAGGATCATTATGGTTGTGAGAACATTATGGGGGAGTTGTTCGCCAGCCGGACTATGGAAAATTTGTATTTTCGATTGTTCGGTGGCGATATATATTACCGGACCAAGGTACAGTGTACAGATGTACAACCAAGCAAACAGTATCGCCACTGGACAATCGAAAAAAGAAATTTGCCACGGTCCGGCTGGCCGGACTACACAACCGGACCACGGTTAAGAAGGGCGTCTGTTGTACCCATTTGTTTCTTTCATACATACTGGCAAAAACAAATATTAAATATGTCACCATGTGGCGTGCGTTTATTATATGCTGATAATAATAACAAAATCTATAGCAGCCAGCAGCAACTTAATTTTAACAAGTTAAGTTGCTGCTGGCTGCTATACATACCAAATAGAACTTAGCTTTAATTAACTTAGGAAATTAAGAATAAGCATTTCACATCGCAGAGAGCAAATAAAAAGCTAAAATTCCTAATGCATCTCGTTTTCTCGTCCAGAAATAAGCTGTCTCTTACAACGGGGGCGTGGTTTTCTCAAATCGACACGAATCGAGGCATCCCTTAGGTACAGTAAGGGAAATGTATTCACGTACCACCGTAGAACTCTATCGCAATAAGGTGACATATCACTCGAGTTTGAGTGACGCGGCCTGTCAATTGCGACAGGGTTCTACGGTGGTACGTGAATACATTTCCCTTACTGTACCTTAGTGTTTTCAATATGCGTGCGCGTTGTTTTAGTATTGGCGTGTAGTAATGAGATAGTTTTGCATATTAGTTTTTTTTAAATACATAAAATGTGTGGTATTTATACTAGTAGGTATTTATAAATTAAAAACATAGTCGAGAATTACAGTACTTTTATTAATTTTAAGTAGAATATCTACTACCTACCTAAGGTTCTAAATAAAATTGGATCGCTTTCGCTTCACTTCATATGACGATACACTCGTGGGGGATGACTTGTCCATACACGCGCCCTGTGGGGCATGCTGCAACAATTAAATTTTGTTACATAAGCATAAGACATAACAATTATCTATATTAGGTAGGTGTAGTACAATTAGTCAACAGTCAAGGTGTGCATAACTAGCTTATCTAGATAATTTTGACCACTTCACCTGCGTAGCTACCTACTCCTACTACATAATGTAAGTGGTATAGTATAATGGTGATTTTCTACCGGTGAGGCCGAGCAAGTAATATCAGCGATAGTAATATATAGGTAGGTACCTACCTACAGTCAGCATCGTGTAGTTAGTAGCTGCCAAAGTAGCCAAATACAATATCGTAACACATCCTTACTCTTACGTAATAAAGAAATGTACCTATACATTTTTGGCTACTTTGGGTGCTACCAATTATATGATGCTGACTGTACCTACTTGGTACAGCCTAGCTAGCATCATCGCGTTTATGTATAGGTACTTTTTGCTCGAGACCAAGTATCCTCCGTAACGAGCTACGCAGCGACAACTAAAGAATAGAAAATTGTAGATGGGTAAAATAGGTAAAATAGTCAACCTTTCTCGCAGAAACGACCGTAGAAGCCAGTGCCCTCGCACTTGCAGGAGAAGCCCGGCGCTACCGCGGTCTGCGTGCAGATGCCGCGCCCGCACGGCGTACGCGCGCGCTTGCATGCGTTCGAACTCCTTTCTGGTCCCGCAAACAAGACATATAGTACATTACTGCAGAATCCAATAAGTAAGCCTTTATAAGGCCAGGATGGCTTCCTTACTGGTTGAGGCGTGTATAGTGCTTTTCTCAAAAATGAAAGAAAGTTAAACAACAAATTCGTTTAATTACCTATAATATTGAAGGTTACATTCATATTAGGGCAAGAATATTAGGAACTCATAACCATTCGAATTCATACTGACTGAGTTTAATTTTTTTTCATCATAACACTCACTTGTCCGTTTTAATTAAATTCATAATTTAGTCATACATTTTTTTAAACTACATTGTGTTTCATAATATTTTTTATCATAGGCCAATTTCCATGAGACAGGCTACCGAAAAACGAATCAGAGCACCCCACTTCCACGTGGTCTTGTCTGTCCTACCCCACCCATACAACCATTTTTGGTAACATTTGGTAGCAGTGTGCACACTTTGTGTCGACACAGGTAACAGTTTTGGTCACAATTTGGTCGAAGTTCTGTTGCGTTGACACCAAAAGTGGGAAAGATTACACATGAAAATGGTTACACTTAAAAGTAACCCATTTACCACACAAAGTCCACACCGTGTGTCGTGATCTACTTTAATGAGTTTTAGTTATATTCACTCATTAATTATTTCGTTCATTTAAATATACTTATTATACTCTTTGGTTCTTTTGATTGGCATATGTCTTGACATCTGACTTCTGTATTCTTTTAATAAGGGGATACAGGGAATTTAAGTTTTTTAAGTAACAAACTAGTGAAGTTAAGTGGTTTGGAAGTTTCTTCCTGTGGTTTTGGAAAAGAGATTGTTTTTTAACAATTATGCGCTTTCGAAACTGTGAAAGATAATTAAAATAATTACATGAAAATGCTAAAAAAGATATTTTTTGAAAGAAAATTACAATCAAATGTTATTGATAGCGTAAATGATTGCTACATTTTCAAATGCTACTTATTGGTATTATTAAATTTCAGCTGGTCAATATAAAAAAAACCAGGATTTATTAATATCTGGGTAAATCCACTGTTTTCTGTCACTAGGTGCCATGCTTACGTCTCAGGAGACGTAAGCATGGCAACTAGTGACCCAGGGGTCACTTTTTAAAAACGTGATTTTGCGGGTTAAAATCAACCAAATGTGGGGTTTTCTTGTCATTTTCAACCTTTTTTTAAAGAGCCATCATGAAAGCTTGTTAGATGTCCATGTTATAACAATTTATCTAAGAAATTCTGTCATATTGTCTCTTGGCTAACGGGACAAAATAACAACAAGAAATAGTTGATTGACCCATCTAACGGGGATTCATTCGTATGAATCACATTGTTCCAATACTGTGTCAACATTGTTTCGACTTGTTTGGATTTTAAAATGGAGGCGAAGATATTATTTACTGACATGGATTCTCAAGCTCATGGATTCTGACCCCACTGTGTCAACACATTTAAGGAACAGTTACGTAACTTTGGGACCAAATAGTGGTTACCAGTCATTGTGTACATTTTGTTCCGGAACGTTTACACAATTGCACACAGTCAAAAACTCGACACTATGTTCCCAAAAATTACCCTATGATATATTATTACGTCGCAACGTGTAGACACTGTGCCGTAACAAAATAATCAAAATCTTGGTAGGTAGTTCGAAATGTGTTCACAATATCACCACATATTGCAACCAGATTCATACTGTTTGTATGTGGTATAACCGTTTCTACTCTGCGACTACTTCTAGGAAATTGCGACCACTATTGAATTTTTGCGACCAAAATGGTTGTATGGGTAGAGTGTATATAAAAGCCCGCAGAGCCAGGAGCTCGCGAAGGAGGTCCTGCGTTGAGCGGGGGTATGAGACCGAAGCAAAGCGAGTGGAGGGGGTGGCGAGCGAAGCGAACTGGCGACCTCCCGAGCGAAGAGTCGATCAAGTGCGTCAGTGAAGTTTTTTGGTCAGGTGGCGGTTAACGTTTCCGCTTTTTGCCATCGATATGGACCTTGAAACTTAAGAAAAAATATGCTTTTTTTTGTTCTCCAAGAGTAAATTTAAAGCTACCAATACCCCTACGCTTTTATAGAAACAAAATTAGTACAAATAGCAAAGTTTGACGTCATAGTCATAATTTTATGTCAATCAGTATGAAGCGTTTCGACTGCCAGCGAGGTCCGCCTTTGACTTAAATTTTTGGTTATTTATGTTCTTTAATTGTAGTTGCTCCCATACAAACATTATTTGTTCCTCTCCAAAAACTGGTCCGAATGGCATCATAAAAAAATCTTAGGTCACAAAGCCTATTGTCACATCAACTTGCGATGCTTAGAAATGTTAGAATTCCAACTAGAGCAAGTTGTAGTGACAAATTGCTAGGTCTGCATCGAGGTTTGGAGGTCTATCTAGCTAGGAAGAAACTCGACATAATGGCTATCATATTGGTGGGTCTGCCACGTTAGGTGGAAAGTGCAATCCAGCGTAACGGGCAGAAGACTTTACAGTCAGATGGACCCCTCCCGAAATTGGTACGGTCATTCCAGTTCAAATCAGACCTCAGATCACTTAGATACTCTACTCGTAAAAGGTTGCACTAGGTGCCACGGGGTTAGACTACGTACACTCATACACATCGTCCAGACCCTATATTACCGGTTCGGGAGATATCCCGGAAAAAGTAAATGGTAAATTACCTCGGAGAGCATTAGTACAAGCCTGACTCGTCCTGTATAGGTACTCCATCTGGCAGCCGTATCCGCGCGAGCAAATCCCCGAGCTTAATATTTTCCACCCACTCCGCATTTCGCTCTGATCACATGCCAATGCGTTCCCTGAAACGAGTAGAAACATAAATCTGATCAAAATGTTCATAGCTTACACCTGTTTTTTTTGTCTAGTCTAATATATGCTGAGAATACGAGTAGGTACTCCCACAATATTAGGTAAATTGTGCAAGGAGGTCGGTAAATTTACGAACGATAGTGTGTCAGAAGCCCAAAGCCGAAGGCGGAGAGCTTTGATGACACAAGTTCGTATAATTATTATTACCCGTGTCACACACAATGTTTTTTTATCACATCATAAGGAAATTTTATTAGTGCTCTGTATTATCCCTGACATGTGCGTCGTAGAAAATTACCGATAAAATAATGCAATCCTCTTTATTAAACAGTATCTTTCCTTATCGAGTTATCGCTCTAACATTTAGAGCAGGGCGGACAAGATCGCTTGTTTGTGAAGCGAGGTTAGAAATAATGACCCCTTGTTGTGAGACCTGTTTAATAAAGATACTATCCTCTGGTAAATATACAAGTATAGCTCTCAAAATATTAGACTGCAAAATTTGAACTAACTCTTTGTAGGTAGGGTAGGGAACTGGTATTGCAACCTTAATATACCTCAACACTTTTATCACCTAACCATTTGTCCTTCCAGAATTTGTATTTTTAATAATTTGAAAATAATCATCTATGTTTTCATTAATAATTTAGATAAGTAGGTACCCACCCACACGCATATGGGTCAATCAACTTGTTTCGATAGCTCGTTGCCATAGTGATATTCATTACCTTGGTCGTTCTTTTGCTAAGTAATAGTCAAACGTGCCCACATGCCACCAACAAGTCTCCCCCCCCCCCCCTCCCCCGGACCCCTCCCCTATGAAATAAGGTCTTGCAACAAGTCTCCACTCATGTAGGTAGAAGTACAATCTTAGAAATGAGAACTAAGTAAGCATGAGATTCCGAGAATGTGGATGTCCGGATGTCTTACTCCCAAATAGTGTGGCCAGGTTTTTTTTTGGACAAATATAGTACATGTTGGTTTGAAAGTCTCATAAAAAAACAAAGTTTAAACCGACTTCAATTCAGTACTTCGCCAAACCACATAGGTACATGAAAATTTCCACATGTCTTTTCCAATTTACCCCATGAACATGAACTGCTTTCCGAGAGCAAATACGTTGATTATTTACAGAAAAAAAAAACCAAGTCGCTATATGTGGACTGATAATATTTGAGGAGTTCTGTTGATTCCTCAAGCATCTCAGAATTGACACTTAATTATTCAAAAATATCCTCCAACTCCTAACTGTTGACGAGTTGTATCTTCCATCATCAGCCCACCAACACGAAGTGATGACTAACCAGGCGCAAATACCTAAATAGCTTTAGAAAATAGGTACATGAACACGTAATACGTGCCTGTAAAATTTGGGGGTAGCCCTCGATTTCCCTGGGATCCCATCATAAGATCCTGACTTGGTGGCAATGGGTCTATTTCAGGAGTATACATTTTCGTTTTTTTTTTAACCAGTCACAATTGACGGAGAAATCGGCGAACACACAAAGAAAAATATAAGTACAGTGCAAGTGAAACATATAACCTCCTCCTTTTTTGAAGACGGTTAAAAAATAAAGTATTTGTTTAACTATTTGTAGTAGAAAAAAAAACTGTTATATGTTTTCTTGTTATTTATTAGTTGCGTTCGGAAACTGTTTTGTAATTTTCGTAAATCATATTTTAGTTTTATAATTTATGAAATTGGAATGTATGAAAAGATAAAATTGATAAAATCATAGTATTTTAGCGTACTTTATGTGCTTTGTATAGTAAACGGGTTGTACGGTCGACGCCAAAAATACGTTGACACTAAGTATTCGCCTTATTGCAATGGAATAAGGGGCAAAACTGTAAACGTATTTTTGGCGTCGACTATACCTAAGTACTATTTGTATGTAATATGTAAGTACTAGCTGCCCTGCCTGCGCGGTATAAAATATAACCGGTTTACTATAAGTTTGGAGCTGGCGTCGATGACGGTCGGGTCCGTTCTTAGAGTACGGGTTGTACGTCTGGCAACCCTACTCCCAAACCGGAGAGCAACATTGTAAACCCTGATGCTTTGTGGCCGTTTAATGCTGGGACGAGGATCGCGTTGCAGGCTTGCAGGGACCTTTTATGACGACTTACATACGTACCTGAAGGGTAATTTCACGTAACGTTTTGAACGCGTGTTACTCGTAGGTAGAGATACAACTGTAATTTTTTCATATAATAATTGACGTTTAGATTTTCCTGACGCGCGTACAATGCGTTACGTGATCGACCAGCTGGGGTCAACCACGTAACGCATAATAAACTAGAAGATAATAAAATAAAAGAAGAGATAAGACGCAAGAAAAGAATCTGAGAAGCAACGTAGGGGTAAAATAAAGGCAAGTCCGGAATTTTCAGTTTTTTTACGAAAATTTACTAGAAAATAGCTCGGCTCATAAGTGGAACTAAACGTGGGATACCTACTGTATAATTTATTTGATATACAGCTTTTAAGCATACCTAAAACATTTTTTTTAATATGGTTTTTGAGGCCCACCTCCTGGGGTTAATAGTTTAACGTGAACGAGAACAAATGATCAAATAGTAGGTAGGTATGCAAAACCATTTGTTTATCTATAGAGTCGGTTTATAGGAAACAACAATGAATAGATTACGCCATCCTGTTTGAGCAACGGAATGTGATGAAAAACATTGTGTACCTAACAGTCAAGTGCAAACATATGTATCGATTTAATCCTCTCATCTATACATATAAAACTCTTGCGTTACTGCACGGCCATTACAAGACGGCGCGCGAGCTCTCTCGATTTTTCTCGCACTATCCGTCTCTCTCTTATTAGAAAACTTAGAAAGAGTGGTAATAGGTGATAGGATAGAGCATGCGTCACTGGCTGACACCGTTCGATAGAACGAGACGACGCTCTTATCTTGTCACTTGTCGCGTGATAAGGCCAACCATGCTACGGCTCCTGGTAGATTGACAGACAGCGCACAGCCTGAACCGCTAAAGATACAGGCATGAAATTTGGAACATAATATATTCTTTACATTACGTGGATGTGAACTAAGAAAGGATTTTTCGAATTTCAACCCTTTTAATAGGGGTTGAACCGTAGTATGAAAATTGTTCATTTGGAAAGTTATAGACTTGAATCTTTGTATGAAGATTCCTTACTAACAAGTGGAATTAAAAGATTTTTCCAAAAACCTAACTGCTTTTTTGCAAATATGCCTATGTCACTCCCACGATTAAGAGGAATCCAACGACACCTCATACGTCGAAATCCGTCAAACGGTTAAGGCTTCAGGGCGTGCCAAGAATAAGACATGCACACATACATACATACATACATACGCTCGAAAAACATAACCCTCGTTTCCTTCGGCAGTCGGGTAAAAAGCAAAACAAATCATTTAGCGTTATATTATAAAATTTAATCTTCTAAGGGGGTTAAAAATGAGTTGAAAGTTTGTATGGGAAACATGTTGTTTTTAACACGCTTTCATTAGGTCGACCTGTATGTAACTAATTATGAAATTGAATCTAAGGTAACTAATTTAACCATCTTCCAAGGATCGTAGCGTCATGAATATTGGCAGCTGTATGTAGTTCTGATGACAATACAATAATATGGTACTGTCGAACTGATCTGATGATGGAGCCGGAAGATATGAACTGCGGCGCTACCACGAAAATTGAAACTCGAAATTCGTATATCTGCAACCCTGTCACTCGAGTATTGTAAGTGCGATAGAGATGGAGATACCCGAACTTCGAATTTCGAAGTTCATGGTAATAGCTCTGGAACTTCATGATGGAACACCGTATCATAGCTGTGTTTGGACTTGTTAGAAAAGTCTTGTAATGAACTTTGACCACGATTAGGTTTCAAGGTCTGATGATGAAGCCGGAAGATAGGCACTGGCATTCCATGATGGAATATCGCATCATAGCCGTGTTTGGACTTGTTAGAAAGGTCTCGTAATGAACTTTGACCACGATTAAGTAGAATATCGTATCATAGTCGTAACATAAGTCGACTTAAATAAAATAAAATAAAATAAACTTAAATCACTTAGTGTCTCCAGATTGAAGAGCTAGATTGTTCTAAGCTGACAGGTAAAACACCATGCAATACAGACGCACTGGCGGAGATGGAGAGGATTCAAATACTTGAAATATTACGAAAAAAAAAATAAAAAAAAATATTACGAGACAATCTTACACAAACAAATGTATAAATGTGAAATAAATGTATAAATGTTAAATATATTTCGTTATCAAAGACTAAAAGGTATAAAATAAATTAATAGTTTAAAAAACCGACCAAGTGCGAGTCGGACTCGCGCACGAAGGGTTCCGTACCATTATCTATAAAAACGGCAAAAAAATCATGTCTGTTGTATAGGAGCCCCACTCCGACTCGCACTTGGCCGATTTTTTAGTATTCGTTGTTATAGCGGCGACAGAAATACATAATCTGTGAAAATTTCAACTCTCTAGCTATCACGGTTCTTGAGATAGGTACAGCCTGGTGACAGACAGACGGACGGACGGACGGACAGAGAAGTCTTAGTAATAGGGTCCCGTTTATACCCGTTGGGTACGCAACCCTAAAAACACTAAAAAACACGCTTTTATAAATGCACGTAAAAACCAAAAATAAATTATGGATCGTTCAAGTTGTCTCTATTTCTGGGCTGAAGTGTAAACTATGTGATTTTAATTAAAATTTTGATTGTAAAAGCGTGGCGCGCGATCCATAATTTAGTTTTGGTTTTTACGTGCATTTATAAAAGCGTGTTTTCTAGTGTTTTTTAAACTATTCATTAAAGTTAGATGTTTAAAACTTCGGTCACAAGCTCCTAATGTACAGTCAAAAACATTAATAAGGGCATTTTTTTCTAATTCATCCCTTGAAGGGGTTAAGATGGGGGTTGGAAGTTCACATAAGTAATGTGTGATTTTTAATGATAAACTGTGACTTACATAAGATTTAAAGAGTCAAAGATTTTTACTTGTTTTTTTATTTGTCCAACATAGGTAAGTACAAGGTGTTTCATTAGCTTTCGTATCACTATGTGGTGCCTGTCGGCATACAAATAACATGAAAGCAGGACAGCAGGTTTCTTTTATAAATAATATGTAGATCTATCCAGAAATATATTTTTTAAAACTTGCGCACTAAAGGGGTGAAATAGGAGTTGTACCGAGAAGACGTTCATTTAAAAACTTAATATTTGATAGTTCGTATATGACAAACGAAAGGTTATTCATAGGAGAAGTAAGTAGTAGTAGGCCGTTGCCAGCAAAACATTTTAACAATTATTGCAAAAATTATACTTAATACGCGAGCGAAGCCGCGGGCAAAAGTTAGTAGATATATGTATATGTACCGAAACATTAATCCGCCGACATAAGAGCTATGGGACATATTTATGAGTCAGTTGTATGCACCCATATTTTTACACTTGACGGTATAGGTATACATTACACACTCGAAGTATCAAAGCTCAACCCAACCGCCTCAGCTTCGGGCGTTGTCGAGCTTCCAATAAAGACTTGTTCGCCATCTTCATTACCGTCCTTAGAACATAATGTACCTAATGTAGTAGTAAATCGCGTTGCTGTAATAATTATCTTAATACTACACATTACCCACTTGAGTGGTAAAAAAATATTGCGTCAAAACACAGACAGAGGTTTTCTTTGTCACTCGTTGAGTAGGTACCTAAAAGTACATATTTTCTCCAACGGCAAAATTGATTTTTCGCTACTACATAATACATGTGTACGACTCGGGGTAACATACACTTTGTATGTATGTATATGTACATACTCGTAGCACAGCACAGATAGACCAGATCGAAAAGTAGCTCAAGTATTTTTGTCACAATGCTCATGATTTGATGAGGAGTGTAGCAAACGGTTTTAATTTAGGTATACAATCCATATATTATTTGTTATAAGTACTTCGCTAGCAAACGTCATATATTTTAAACGTGACGTTAAAATAAACGAATAATGTAGGCCAAATATACCTGCCTTGTTACTTGATGTTTAGTCGATAAAGTGATGGCATACGTATTATCACCCTAGAAAGTTTGGTTTAAAAAAAAACTATTTTTAATAAGACATTTTAACGTTATTAGAAAAACATATTTGTATAAAAAATTACTAACTTATTACTTATATGGCCTATGCTGCATAAAGTAGATACCCAAGCGTTGTTTGTTATCAAAGTCAATTTAGTTGTGTAAATAAGTTAAAGTAGGTAAGTGTATATGGTACTTACAGCAAAGGCAGGCCAAGACGGTCCCAAAAAGAAGTGTTGTGGTCAGGCGCATGTTCGCTGGTGTTCAGGGCGCGACTGCCGCTGCCGGCCGATACTGGCCCGGCACTTCCTTCCAGTCCAGTGTGAACGGCCCGGTATCACGTCGTATCTGAGGCCCGATTAAACTACGACCTCTCCATTAGTGCGACTCCCTTTTTGTTTGCTTTATTCCATCGTCGCTAGAACCTAGTAAAGATTTATTAATGTACCAAATTACGAATACACCCGATATGATTGATGAAATTCAACTTCTAACTTTAAATGGACAGTAAAAAATCCAAAACCATACCCAGTCTAAAACTAACAAATGAAATAAAATAGGTAGGTACCTACATGAAATTAGATGCATAATCATGATGAAGTCACGGATACCGACCAAACCTTTCGGGAAAATGGGATTTAATGATTACAAATGCATGAAATGCATCTTTGCATTTGAATTTACTTTAGGGAATGCAATCAAAATGAGGAGTTGTTGCAACCACTTGACTTTCCATCATCATAATTTTCAGCCCGTAAAAGCCCACTGCTGAGCATACTTAGGCCTCTCTTCGAGTACGCCACCCGTCCCTATCTTGAGCCAGTCTTAATGAAGGCCTTTACCACCAATTTTTTTTTAAATTTAGGCCTTTTCTTGAATACCGAGGTCACCAATCGAAAAAGTGAAAAAAAAATACGTTCACCGAAGTCAAGCAAATCGAGCCAGCTCGGAGAATCGCCCTGCTGCTTATCGAACAAGTATGGTTTCACGTGATTATAAATGAAGTTATAATAGATTCGAAAAGCTTGGCAATGCAGGAAAGAATGCTTATTGTAATGTATGTAGGCATGTATAGGATAGTATTAGTACGGTGGCTGCGACCGCCGCGTTTAAGAGATTAAAGGTAGTTCGTTAACAGCTACGTTGCGTGTCACTTGTTTACCCGCCCGCTCCTATATTTATCACTTATTAATATAGGTCTGTAGTTTTCGACACACGATTTGTCGCCAGATTTGTATATTGGATGACCAGTATACAAAGAGACTTATTGAAAAGTAGGTAAAGAGGGACACTGAGTTCCTCTCCACAATCCCATCCGGGCCTGGCCCTTTATTAGAGTCTATAGAGACTAGAGACTTAATTTTGGCCAGTATATCCAAACGACTGACCACTACGCTAGATATCGAAGCCCCACCGTGGAGCTCTTCAGCCTGGTTAGTTAGGTACGTCAGGTAAACTATGATGTTCGAAGGCTGGTCCAGTTTTTAGTGGTTTAACAGTATTTGTAACGTCCGTTTGAGAGATTAGGGAAGACGAGAAGAAACTTGTAAGAGAAGAGGGTAGGTACTGAAGGTATAACCGAGAAGGATATTTTTAATCTTATAAGATGAAAAATATACTTTCTGTACCTACCCTCTTCTCTTACAATAGTTAACCCATTCAGCGCTGATTCCAACACACGTGTCAGAGCGCTACGGGCGCCTTTCGCTGGATATGGCCATGAAGCTGCTGTGGACTACTGCGTAGCGCAACGCGCGTAGTGTGGCGGCAAATGGGTTAACTAAAATGACTTGGAGAAGAAAGTCTATAATGACCATTAAGTGAAAAAGAAGTAGGTAGCTACCAGTAGGTACAGGTATACCAGTGATCAATATAAAAAAACACCCCTCTTTTTACGTCGGGGGTTAAAAAGGGTAGTTTTCCACAACACTCCGACAGCATTCCGCCGGTACATTGCCAACACAGCTAGAAGATCCGTGCGCCGAGTTGTAAACAACATAGCCAAATAATTGTGTGCGTCAGGATGGCGGGTGGACCTCGGGAATTTCAATGAAATGTTGACAGATATTTGGTACCTTCTGTGTACCTTTGTGTACCTTTAATAAAATTCTGTGTACCTCTCCTGAAAACGAGCTATCTTCAAAATTAGGTCCACCCGCCATCCTGACGTCAGAATGGCGGGTGGACCTATGAAATATGTACAAGACATACATTCTATTTCGTCAAATGTATGTAATAATTTGGTACCTTCTGTGTACCTCTGTATACCTTTAAAAAAATCTGTGTACCTCTCCTGGAAAAATTTTTTTCTTAAAAAATAGATTCATCCGCCATCCTTATATTACGTAGTACGTAGTCGGCCGCTCTGTCATCAGTATTTTAGTAAATAAAACGAAACAACCAACATTATATTATTACTTATATACATCTTAAAAATGCTTGTTTAATACTGATATAATTACAATATGATTTACTTTAAAATTAATTTGACTTTCACCTTAAAATTCCTTGTAACTTTCGAGGTTCCTAGTTTAGGTAGAACGCACGAAGTATGCCGCGACAAAATTGAATAAATCTCAGGATTTAGGTTTATTTACAAAAGTTACTACTTACTTAGGTATGTAATATTACAAAGATGTAAAATTGGTCTCTTAGTAAGCTTGTATTCCCTGGTAGTACGTGTAATCCCTGAAACGACACATTTCTCTACTCATCATATTTTTTTCTTATTCATTCTAGAATCGAACTCAGGCCGCATAAGACAAGCGGAGTTGCGGAATAACATTTATAGCCTATGATAACGATCCCAAAGGTTAATGAACCTTTAGGCAAAGTAGTTTTTGAAATTGGATGAGAACTTTTTCCGGAGATTACTCCTACGTACCTACCTACAAACTTACAAGCTTTACCGTTTCTTAATACCAGATGTACGCGCGTTTCTGTCCTCGTGTTACAAACATCCGTACGTACATACAATACTTATATGTAGGTGCCTTTCCCAACAAGCAAAATGGTAATATAAGATTAAGCGTAATCAGCTTATACTTACGTGTTATAAAAGTCATATAAATGCAAATTATACAGCATATGTCAGATAAAACCTACATAATCAGCATTTTAGTTAATCAGATTTCAGTCATGTAATAATGTCGAGTAAACGTTTATACGGCGGCCTTAAATTACCACTGTGCCGTATAAAATATCCTGATTACGTCGCTTATGTGACTATTTGGTTGAATAAAGGCATATTATACAGGATGTTTGGTAGCTAGGTGCAAAGCTTTAAGGGGGTGATAGTCGGGATATTTAGGAGCAACTTTTAATATGGGAGCAACCCTGAATTCGCAAAAATAAAATCAGCTCTCCATACAATTTGGTCGAATAGCAACTGAACTTTAGTATGGGACACCTGTTTTTTTTTGCGATTTCAGGGTTGCTCCTATATTAAACTTTGCTCCAAAATATCCCGACGATCACCCCCTTAAAGCTTTTCACCTAGCTACCCAACACCCTGTATTAGATGCCTTTATTCAACCAAATAGTGACATAAGCGACGTAATCAGGATATTTTATACGGCATGGCATAGTGGTAATTTAAGGCGCCGAATTCGTTATTCGTTTCCATCATCAGAAAAGGTCGGTGGTGCCATAATATTTTATTGCTAAGTTGGTAACCAATTAAAAACATTACGGCTTCACGGGCTTCAAATTATTTGTACAGGAAGTTAACAGTTTTTTTTAATCTACGATGGTGGCAAACAAGCATACAGCCTTCCTAATGGTTAACTTCATCGTAGGTAGCCTGGCCTTTATTGATTCCAAGATTCGTTGTGTCAACTGTGAGACAGATTCACACAAAGCATTCGCGGGAGCTCTGTCAACCTCACTCACCACCAGGTAGATCTAAATATCATTTACGTCACCCTAACCCTAGGCCGTAAGTGGGATTTTCTACCCGCTACGCCAGGAGAAAATCTCACTTCCTGGCCAAGGCAAGACGTAAAATTTTAGACAAACCACGGGCAGTAATTCGTAAAGCCCCAGATCGCATATTTATGGCCCTCACATTCGGTCCGGGCCACAAACACTTGCGATCTGGGGCATTCACGAATTCACCTCCCTAGGTATGTAATGTACTATTACTGTGCGATAAAAAATAAATGACATATGATTTAATATATAAGATAACTTACTTAAGTTATTCTTACAAAAAATACGTAAGTATTACTTACTGCAATTTTATTTTTAGGTGTAAACGCAGCCGTAAGTTACTTTACATTTTACGAAAGTAACTTAAAAGTTTAAATCAGGCCTAAAGCTCGTTCGAAAAGTTACGTAATTATACCCCTCAGGAACACAATAGATCAAGTGATAAAATGTACGTTATGTATGTATGTATAGTATGTTAAAAACAGCTGCTGTCTTCTGGGTTTTGGTCTGCTCCAAATATGTGTGAAATGACATTCCGACGCTGTGCCCCTTATCTCAAAAACACAAATTCAGTTGCAAAATTGTCCTTTAGCAATAGTTACAAACAACAAAATGAGTTAACTAAGTAAATAAAAGCTGGTAATAAAATGCAAAGTTCTAAATGGAACTGAGATGTAACGAATATCAGACGCAAGTTGCTTAACATGTCCTCAAATAAATGTCACGTTGTTGTGCTGAATGTTTCAATTAAAATCATCATTCATTCATTCAAATAGATACTCGTACTGGTTTCAGAAAAACGGCAAGTTAGGTATAACTGAGGAGTATAACCTGCCTCTCTGCTTAGCGTTCGTGGACTACGAGAAAGCCTTCGATTCGATCGAAACCTGGGCTGTACTACAGTCCAGCGGAGCCAAGTAGACTGCCGCTATATCGAAGTACTGAAGTGTTTGTACGAGAACGCCATTATGTCAGTCCGACTCCAAGATCGGAGCTCGAAGCCTATACCGCTGCGGGAGGTGTCAGGCAAGGGGATGTTATATCTCCAAAACTGTTCACTGCTGCACTGGAGGACGTTTTTAATACTGGAGAAGGCTAGGCATCAACATCAACGGCGAGAACATCACTCACCTTCGGTTTGCTGATGATATAGTAGTCTTGGCTGAGACCATGGAGGACTCCAATTTCAATCGGCCACTTTACGCTCGAAGTTGTAGACGATTATATATACCTAGGATAGACTGTCCAATTAGTTAGGTCCAACTTCGAGAAAGAGGTCAATCGTCGCATCCGACTAGGCTGGGCAGCATTCGGGAAGCTACGGCACATTTTTCCGTCCAATATTTCGCAGTGTCTCAAGACGAGAGTCTTTGGCCAGTGTGTGTTGCCAGTGATGATGTATAGCACGGAAACGTGGTCGCTTACTATGGGCCTCATAAGAAGGCTCAAAGTCAACCAAAGGGCAATAAAGAGGGCTATGCTAGGAGTATCTCTGCGTGACCGCATCAGAAATGAGGCTATCCGCAGCAGAACCAAGGTAACCGATATAGCCCTCCGAATCGCTAAACTTAAGTGGCAGTGAGCGGGGCACATTGCACGTAAAACCGATGGGCATTGGGGCGGAAAGGTTCTCGAGTGGCGACCACGTACCGGAAGGCGCAGCGTGAGTAGGCCCAAGGTGGACTGATGACCTGGTAAAGATCGCTGGAGTCCTTGGATGCGGGTGGCGCAGCTGAGCAGCGGTCATTGTGGCACTCTTTGGGGGAGGCCTATGTCCAGCAGTGGACGTCTTTCGGCTGATATGATGATGATGATCGTAATTTAATGATCATTAAATAAGCCTTTTTAAAGATTTGTGTAAATAATTAGGTAAACATATAATATCTTGTCGTTTTGCCTCCGCCTCTGTCCTTTGCCGCCTGAGTTCTGTACAAGAATTGATCAACGAAAGATTTTATGATAAGTACCTAGTAAATTCGTGAAATATACATCATAATTTTTGTACATATACAAATAAGTTCTGAAATTTTTATTCAATTCAGTGACGCCATACCTACTTCATGCGACAGCTACCGAGCTACCTAAAAGGTTAAAAGGAATTTTAAGGTGAAAGTCAAATTAATTTTAAAGTAAATCATATTGTAATTATATCAGTATTAAACAAGCATTTTTAAGATGTATATAAGTAATAATATAATGTTGGTTGTTTCGTTTTATTTACTAAAATACTGATGACAGAGCGGCCGACTACGTACTACGTAATATAAGGATGGCGGATGAACCTATTTTTTAAGAAAAAAAATTTTCCAGGAGAGGTACACAGATTTTTTTAAAGGTATACAGAGGTACACAGAAGGTACCAAATTATTACATACATTTGGTGAAATAGAATGTATGTTTTGTACATATTTCATAGGTCCACCCGCCATTCTGACGTCAGGATGGCGGGTGGACCTAATTTTGAAGATAGCTCGTTTTCAAGAGAGGTACACAGAATTTTATTAAAGGTACACAAAGGTACACAGAAGGTACCAAATATCTGTCAACATTTCATTGAAATTCCCGAGGTCCACCCGCCATCCTGACGCACACAAATAATTGAGTTACGTAGACTGGAAGTGGCATAGCGCATTTGCTTATGTACCTATGACAATTATAAGTTACAAAATCGAACACTTATAACTTTTAATCGGTGACGTCACTAACGATGCATTTCTTCTCGTGAAAATGCCCATTTACTTACTAAACAAAATAGCTCGCAGCGTTCACTGTCGCAACTTTCATCCCGACGTCGTAATTCGTTAATGAAAGCTTTCCTCTTTTAAAGGATTTGCGATACTTGCAATCCGACGGTGTAATTTCTAGTACCTACCGAATTATTACCTAGTCTATAGATCTTCGATAGTGATACCCCTAGATGGGTACCTACACTACATAATTCCGAAGAGTCCGAAGAGAGAGAGAGATTTGTCCGAAAGCATGTTCTTCTCCGAAATTCATAATTCCTATAATTAACACATGTTCCCCTGAAGGAATTTTCAATTTTTCGGGATATTAAGTAACAGCAACCTACTTATTTAATATTCCAATCATCTGCACAATTTTCGTCTAAAATAAAAAAAACCCGACTGCAAGTCTTTAGAAAAAAAAAAACTGAAAAGAAAAAAACAAGTTCAGTAGTCGAGAACATTGAATCAGTTTCATGATTAACATTTCGTATGTCAATATTTGGAACTTGGAGTTTAAAAATAATGTCCAAATCGCTTGTGACGGATCCGGAACGAGGCATACGAATCGTTATGACACAAATAAAACAAACTATACATTCTTATACGAAACAGCAACTTCAACAGTCGGGACCCATTAAAAGTCTAAGCTGCGGCACTAATGTTGACGACAATAATGGGTCCCGACTGTTGAAGTTACTGTTTCGTATAAGAATGTATAGTTTGTTTTATCTGTGTCACAACGATTCGTATGCCAAGATACTCGGGATAAGCTATGGTAATAATAATACCACGTCCGAGCGAGATGGTAGCATACAAACAAATCTCGATAAGTGTGACAGAAAAGGAAATATCATTCGTTGTCCTTGTCACAGTTCCACTTTTTTTCTGTATGCCACAACTGATTTAGTATGAAGTTGTGACCAATAAATTAGTACCCACCCAAATTAAGTAGGTTGTTTATGGTAAGCGATCTGCCATTTTAGGACCAGTTCTTAATTTACCTGCATATAGAAGCCTTTCCGTCCCTCATTGTGGCATTACGTATAGCCTGTCCCGAGTATCATAGGTCAATGGCATACCCCCGACCCGGGAAAGGCCATTTGGGGGTTATGTGGGACTCTCCTCCCGCCGCCATCCGAGGAGCATGGACCCTCTAAAACACACCCGCTTAGTCGTGGCCTCAAGATATATTAGGGGTGACGGGTGAAGTGAGGTTAAAACAAGTTACAGAATAGTCTAACGAAAACGTGTTTGATCACAAGTAATCAATTACGAAGCTTCAGTTTCGCACACGGCCCGATTCTCCTTTTCTGAAAAGTCCGGTCGTATACTGTGTGCAGAAAGGCTTCTTAAGGGTACAGCGATAATGTAGACAACAAAAATGTAGTTATAGATGTTTATTATAATTATTATCACAATGACTTTAGTAAGTATTTTTACACGACGTAATAATTATAAAGTTTTTGGTATATTAACTAAGAACCTAAAGAGGTGCGTGAGTAATTAGATCATTTTTTGGCCGAAAATGTTGATGTCGAGAATAATATTTTTACACGGGTGAGATTCGTAGGCACAATAATCCTTTATATAATTCTAGGTAGGGATGAATTTGCGAGCGATATTCAACTGTTATGTATCTAATTAGGGATGCACATTACCAGGGTGCCAAATGTGATGTGTTCATTGATGCTTATTTACTCATGGCTTCTGTTGGTTGGCCAGGCGCTATGTTTGTAGCTATATATATTATATTGGTATTGTACATTATTTCGCTTCATTGAAGTCTTTATCCTAAGAAACTTTATCTAAAATACAATCTCAAATTCCTGCTTTGGGAAATCAAGCTATTTCAACCTATAAATCTACGAGTATATTACAAAGCACCTCAGTTTAAAAGAACACAGTCAGTTTACTGCTTTACACATTGTCATAGTCATAGTACATTAAAGCTAATATACCTAAACCTAAAACATTATGGCATCTGAGACGTAGTATAAACGTTTAAAAAGGGGGCATTTTCTCCTTCTTGTAGCCAGTTGTCCTGTGAGTAGGTGTTGTCCTTGGTCTCGACCACGTGGAAGGTGTAGGCGGGCCGGGCCGCGGCGCTGCGGTTAGGCGCGCTACGGTGCACCACGTTGCCGTGGATTAATATGCATGTCCCTGTAGGTACAATGTACATTCACATTCACTTTATCACAATCGAATACATATTCTACTTTAATAATATTAACAGAATCAAATAAATTCAAAATGATTTCTTATTCACAGTTGATAGTGGCTACGCCAAATCTTGGGAGTAGGTGTCGAAGCGGACCCCGGGCTCCTTTAGGGCGCAACCGGGCGTAACGCGAGGAGGATGGTCAATCACAATTGATTAATCCATTAGGCGCGTAGGTTACGTAGGTCCGTATGCAAATCTATGGTAGGTGGTGGTGGTGGTTTGGTATACCAAACACTAGTGGTTGGTATACCAAATACTACTTAATAGTGGTGGGGCGTCCAAATATTGCCACAAACCATTACTTAAGTAACCCTAAAGGTTTTAGGAGTAAATATTTACTTACCTATCAATAAAAATGTAGACTAGGACTATTGAGCGATTTAAGAAGTATCTACTTACTTCAGTTTTACGTAATTGGAATGGTGTGAGGTGTGAGCTGCCTAGAAAGTTGCAATGACATCTGTTTTGAATTATTACCTTTACTGACTGGGACAGGGGTAAAGCTGGACTCTGGGTACACCGGCGCGGGCTTGTCGTAGATTATTGTTTGTCTATCTTCAGGACTGCGGAGCATTCGTCTATGGACGCCCGACTTGTGAGACCCCCGAGCCATCCATAGGCAGCCGTTCTGAATAGTTGCGTCTTCTAGGGCAATCCAAAACCCTATCGGTGGAATTGGCTCTGTGTGTAAATATGTGATGTCCTGATGCGGCACCACTGAAATTCAGATAAAGTTTTGATAAGTAGATACGAGGTGTTCAGGTACTATCGCCCAACGGTACGGGTTCACACTTTCTGTTCAAAATCGTCTGCACATCTATAGCAAACGCTCGAAAATGACCCTAGAGGTGTGTACCCGTACCCTTGGGCGATAGTACACCGTACTAGTGTGGTGATTCCCAATTAAGGCGGTTTTTTAATATTGTTCTTAGGCACTAAATATAGGTACAGTGCGTTACCGGCAAGTGGGCTTTTTTAGGGTTCCGGAGCAAAAAGGTAAAAGCGGAACCCTTATGGTGCGACTCCGTCCGTCTGTCTGTCTGTCACAAAGTCGAATATCTCAGGAACTACTAATGCTATCGATTTGAAATTTGAAATAGTTGTAAACAAAGCTAATCCTCGTGTATGGAAAATGAAAATGTTTAATATATACTTTTAATTTGTATAAAAAAGGGCGGATAAGAGGGGGGGCCTCTGTATAGCGAATTTTTTTTTATTCATAAAAATCATATGTTAATTTTGTTTGTAATTTAATACTTCTTCTGTGTTTAATTTTTTTCCTTCAAATTCGTATGAAAGTGTTCTGAAAGTACCTTCTAGCAAATAAAAAAAGAATTATCGAAATGAATTCACTTGATAAAGAATTTTCGCTGAAAAACCAACATACAGTAAGGGAAATGTATTAATGTACCACCGTAGAACCCTATCGCAATAAGGTGCCATACCACTCGAGTTTGAGTGACGGCGGGCTGTCAATTGCGACAGGGTTCTACGGTGGTACGTGAATACATTTCCCTTACTGTACATACAGAGTTCCTTGGTCGCGCAAATTAGTAACAAAATGCACCGATAAATGGTGCTGTAGGTACTCATGACTTAACTATACTATGCGTTGTTAAGATTTTTCCAAAATTAATGGGTGGGGCCAGTCGGTGTGTTGTATGATATTTCGTACGGAACCCTCGGTGCACGAGTCAGACTCACACTTGACCGGTTTTATTTAAAGTAGGTTTAATTAACTTAGTTCCTTAACTTAACCATAGCCTTAATTCAATTAATTAACTAAAATTCCGACTTCATAAATTTTCTAACAATATTTAATTTGCCAGCAATGTACAGCAAAGTATATTGACAAGTAAGTGTGACAGAACTTCAAACTTTGTTTATTATACGACGTCATACACGTAGGTACATTTAAGGTTTGGATTTTACACAATTATGATTTCCTAATACTTGAAAACAATTGCTAATAGAACATATTATTATCAGTTTATAAATGCCCGCATGCCGGTAACACACTGTATATGTACAGTTAGAGACCTATACTTGTACCTTCTTACTTCCAGTGTAACTACTTAATCCATATGGATTACCTAAGTAACTTAATATGGATGGATTTATGGATGGATCTAATCTTGACCATAATATTATGGTCAAGATTAGATCTGTATTTAGAAACTTGACATTAAAGTAAATTAAAGCTATACAGGGTGGGCCCCGTAACAGGAGCAAACAATTAACGGTAGATTATTAAGCTTGTGAGCAATTATTTCCAAGTGGATATAAAAGTTTTTTTGACGACAGGTTAGCCGAGTGGGTAGTGACGCTGCCTACGAAGCTGAAGGGCCCGGGTTCGAATCCCGGTAAGGGCAAATATTTGTGTGATGAGTGATGAGCATGAATATTTGTTTCTGAGTCTTGGATGTTTTGTATGTATTTATATCTATTATATATATATCGTCGTCTAGTCTAGTACCTATAACACAAGCTTTGTTCGATTTGTGTATGAATGTCCCCTAATATTTTAATATTTATATTTTATATTTAATATACTTTTTTTATCAAAACAAGTTTACGTGTATTTGTTTCCTCATCTGGAGTGATACAAGTAACATTTTATTTAAAAAAATGGTATTATAATTATAACATCACAAAAATATCTTTTGGAAACAAAAATTAAATACTTACTTATTTTGACTCATTACATGATGTTCCTTCAAAATCTACATTGACTTTGCTATGATCTCGTGGTGCCAAGATACATTACTTGGAGGTCATAACTTTAGATCAAAATTACTCCGGATTAATGAAATGAAATGAAATTTATTGTTAATAACAATTGTTACAAGTCAAGATACAATAGGTATTGAACTTTCAATAGTGTTTAACTATGATTAATGACAGTTTAATATTATATTATATGTCAATTATATTCGGTTATTTTTATGTGTCATACTATGTTTTATTCCTTTAAAATATTATTGGTTGACTAAAGAACTCGTCATATTAAAAAAACAACAATTGGACACAAGGGGTTAATGAAGCGTCAGATTAAGGAAGCGTCGTTTTAAATATTTGCTGCTGTTAGTTACAGAGCCCATCCCGTACATGTATAGGTATAATCTAAGTAATATTTCTTTGTTAAATTCCTATTTTCTCGGAATATGAACAGGGTAGGTATCCTATTTTATGAACGACTTGTCTCCAAGCGCTGAATGATGAGGTTCTTGTAGAAAGATGTTCCGGTCGTTTACCGGCGAATTGAAAATAAAACAAGTACCTACACGCACAGACGACTTTATACAACACTGACGACGAACAAAAAAATCATTATCTGACCGTTTGTTTATTATTATCTTGACATGAATTGGTTATTTCAGATAAAATTGTTAAGTTATGCCTACATCATATCATGCTTAGTTAATGTACCTACCTATAACAAAGCTACCCACTATAAGTATTCGCCGATATTTATACATTGCACACTTCTGTGTTATCTTATACCATTGAACTCGACCCATTTTACTCGTACAAAGTTAGGTACTTATGAAAAATTGCAAGAATAGGTAGCTTCATAAAATATGGCCTGCAGGCACAGACTATATATAATAGTTCTACGCTGCAGGGCTGTAGCGCACAGCGTTATAATGGAAATGTAACTACAAGACCAATAGTAGATTGTATGACTAGGGAATAAAACGAACCTTTTTAGGCGAGTTGTGCATATAGCTACCCGAACCGGAACGGCGAGGGTCGATAGGCACAGCGAGGTTAAAATGGGTTTTATTTCCGAGATATACACTCTATTTTTCACTTTGAATAAAAAAAACAACAGGTAGGTACTTATTTTATATTTTATGAAATATTAAAAGTACAATTGGTAAAAATTTTAGTATGTAGAGCTATGTTTTTCCCGGGTAGATTAATTGTATTCTTAGTCAATTGGGGAGGCGAAAGAGGTATTCCGGGCAGATTTGTTGAATTCTGATTCGATTCGGGAGTAAATGTAGGCGAGAGCTGTTGTGCAGGACTCAAAATTTCGAAGTGAAGCATCGAATCAAATGCTCCACAGAGTCAATGACTTATATTTTTTCGAAAGTTCGTCAAAGTAATTGAGCAAAACGCTTTCACTGAGATAATCCATTTGCTTTAAGTTTTTCCGCTCAGGAAATTTGTATATGCTTTCAAATACTGAGGTCGTGATTTTGCAGGCAAATTGTTCTCCACTAATTCTCTTGCCCTTATATCCATCAGCGTATTCGGCAAAAGGTCCATTTCGTCATCACTTGACGTCATTTTATAGTATTTTTACTTATTATGTGGTGTTTAAAACTAATAAGTCCAGCAGAATTAAAGTACCTAACTTGAACAATGAACGTATGAAAATTTTGAGTATTTGGCGGCAATATATTTTTTAATAAAATTAATAAGGTACTAAATTTGACAGCCGAATGCTTGCCATGAAATTCCCGATTTAAAAAAGATTTTGCCTCTCTATCGCATTGGCACATTTTGAGTAAAAGGGAGGGAGATAAAAGATGGTTTCATGTTACAGAGTTAAAAATTTAAACTCGTATTAGGGTTCCGGACCAAAAAGGTAAAAACGGAACCCTTATGGTGCGACTCCGTCCGTCTGTCTGTCTGTCACAAAGTCAAATATCTCAGGAACTACTAATGCTATCGATTTGAAATTTGGAATAGTTGTAAACAAAGTTAATCCTCGTGTATGGAAAATGAAAAATTTTAATATATACTTTTAATTTGTATAAAAAAGGGCGGATAAAAGGGGGGGGCAAAAATTCAAAGTCTAGTTAGTAGGCCAAGTGGGGTATCATATGAAAGGGCTTGAATTGTAGATTCTAAAACAGTTTTAATTTTTGTTTCTACAATGGTAAAATTTTGATTTATAAAGAAAAATGTTGAAAAAAATACCATTCCCCCCCCTTATCTTCGAAGTTAACCAAGCGAAAAATTTGAAAATAATATATATGATTAATATTAACGTGAATATTACCGGAAAAGTATAACGAGACCTCTATCTAGCGTAATTTTTTTTTATTCTTCAAAAATCATATGTTAATTTTGTTTGTAGTTTAATACTTCTGTGTTTAATATTTTTCCTTCAAATTCGTATGAAAGTGTTCTGAAAGTACCTTCTAGCAAATAAAAAAAGAATTATCGAAATTAATTCACTGGATAAAGAATTATCGCAAAAAAACCAACATACCGTAAGGGAAATGTATTAACGTACCACCGTAGAACCCTATCGCAATAAGGTGACATACCACTCGAGTTTGAGTGACGGCGGCCTGTCAATTGCGACAGGGTTCTACGGTGGTACGTGAATACATTTCCCTTACTGTACATACCAAGTTCCTTGGTCGCGCAAGTTAGTAACAAAATGCACCGATAACTGGCGCTGTAGGTACTCATGAGGTGGGGCAAGACGGGTGTGTTGTATGATATTTCGTACGGAACCCTCGGTGCCCGAGTCAGACTCGCACTTGACCGGTTTTTATTTAATATGCGTTTGGTTTCTGTTATGATGACATTGGCTGAATAATATTTTTAATAATTGTAAAGTAGGAACTATAAAACACCATAAGTCTTGAGACATGAATTACGTTTTCTGATTGGTGAATTTTAAAATATCTGTATTCTAATTGGTTGAAACCAAATACGAAGTTTCTCTTACGATTATTGCCCCCCCGCTCTGCAGGTCTAATATGAAGCACTTTTAGAGCATGAGAAGTGAAAAATATTTATCAAAAGGTACTTAGCGATAAAACTACCTAATGTTAGCATTATGATCGTTTTTTGCTTTAGTTTGTTTTACCTACAGAAGTTACTCTTATACTTTCGGTTCTTGCTGCTCGATTGCGTAACGTTACGAATGGAAAAATGAGAGTTGAGTTATTCTAACGCTCGTTGTTTAGGTTAGGCAATTGCCTCTCTGCTGTACCTTCGCCGCCGACGCCAGGGTTCTTGTAGATGTACATGCTCTGCACCACGGCGGGCGCGGCCAGCCGCAGCGCGCGGCACAGCGCCCGCACGCGCTCGCTGTACGTGTAGCAGCGGAAAATGGGGTGCAGCAGGTGCAGCGCGTGCCCCACCTGGAACAGAACATTTTTATACGTTTTCACAGTTTTGGGGCATTTGCTTCGCTTGGACGCTGAGGTGTCCCGATGGGTAACAACAGACCAACCCGTATTCGGGCTATACAAATGTAATAACCAGTGATCGGTTTTTTGGATTCTCCCTCGCGGGATATCGAGTAGAAAAGTTAATATGGATACGACAGTTTCCCACGATACCGAACACACCGTACAAAAATAAAGCAATTTAAATTAGAAGTTTAGGTTATAATTAGAAGTATTTAATTGTTAATTGTGTTGTTTGATTTTAATTTTAATAAATTGTAATTGTATGTGATTATGACTGTAAAATTTTATATTTTATATAAATGTGATAATAAAACTTTACGTTGATTTAAATTACCTCTAAGGAATTTTTACTCTTACATGGCAACCAGTTGAGACAAAAACTTCTATTCTTTTCCTAATCTCTACACTTTATTTTAAGCAAAATATATTAAAACCTTCACAAAGTATTAGCTTATATATCTGTCATGTATGATGGAAAAAATACTTCAAAATCTTGACATTGACATTTCATAATTTTCTCTGGATTTCAGTTCTAATTTTTTTGCTTCTAACGATTGCATATATAAATAAATTGGTATTAGCTGTATAATTTATACTATAATATTAGGTCACAGGTTATCGTATAAGTATCGTAAAGCCCGGATTCCCGGGGCATATCCATACTAACATAATGATTGAGGTCGTTCACCCCATGTCGAATCCAAAAAACCGATCACTGGTAATAACTATATAATCATCCTCATATCGTCCAAGCGTTTTTCCCGGTTGTGCCATAAAGGAGCCGGGGTCCGCTTTGGCATCTAGGTAATTCCAACATTTCGCTTTGGCGCTAGTTTTACGAATGTAACTAGATATATAACTGTACGTAAATATATTCCGGATACGAGTACACGAATAATGCTCACACGGTTTATTGATATGCATTGAACTATTGACGGAATCTCTGATTCCCACTAAGTACCTACACAAAATATGCGTAGTTCCGTAACCAGCAATTATTAAAATAATTCTTATGACATTTGCATACAATTTTACTCCACGCCCCTATTTCACCAACTTGACAATTGTCACCTGACAACGACAATTATCCGTACATTGCTGGTTCCACAAGTAACCTAGCGACCACCTTAACTTCTACAACAAGCAATGTATGGCGAATTGTCAGTTGTCAAGTTGGTGAAATAGGGGCCAGGCGACATCCAACGAAAGTTAAGTTCTGTCATAGTCACTTGACAAGCGCGCGTCGTGTCGCGTCAAAATAACGCGGCTTTAAGTAAGTAAGTATTCGAAACCGGAAGCTATTCCGGACGTAGTATGGTGGGTAATGAAGTCATAACCCAACTAAACTAGCCGCAGTTTTTAATAGGTACCTTATTTTTATATTGACACTCACCTTGTTCAACGAAATGGTCGGGTCCACTTGAAGTTTACCATCGGCACCGATGGCATCTTTTTCATAGAAATAGCTGATTTTATCGTTACTCTCTATGAAGTACTTATCTTTTAATTGCTGTGAACATAAATAATTAAAAACATGTAGTAAGTAATTAAGATATTTGTTGAACGAAAAACCATGTGGATAAGAAGGAGAAACGGGCCTCGGCATCGTTATTATGACACGCTTGTTGTAAAAAAGGAAAAAAAATTAACAATTTGGGCGGTTTTGTTACGATTTTTATAGGAAAAGATAGCCTCTGAAATCGCATCATTATTCATTATTGTAACAATTTCCATATAGCTAAATTGAACCCAACCAAACAGAACCTATTAGTGGTAGCAGAAGACTAAATAGAGTTAGGAGAAAAGTAGGTAGTAGGTACCTGTTGTTCGGGGTCAGTGGTGGAGAAAATGGTGGGCGGCACATCGGAGTCGGGCAGACGGCGCGCCAGCTCCAGGCCAGCCGCCACCAGCTCCGCGCACTCGGCCTCACGTAGAAAGCCCTCCATCACCGCGAACCCGTCGCGCTCCAGCTGCAACAATACTCTCACTCATCATCAGATCAGCCGAAAGGCATCCACTGTCGGACATATAGGCTTCCCCCAATGCCACAATGACGATTCTGCACCACCCGCGTCCACCGGACTCCCGCGACTTTTACCAGGGCATCACTCCACCTTGTGGGGGTCTGCCCACGCTGCGCATTCCGGTATCTGGTCGCCGCTTTCCGCCTAAAGTCACTAAAATACTAAACTGCACCGTGCCTTACACTGCGATAAGCGGTAACAGCTTCTAGACTTTGGTCTCCGGTTGACGCCGCACGCCGCGTACATCGTCTCATTCTAATATAAATGAAGCTGCACATATTCTATACAACTTGACGTAAATATACTCGGGCGTCAACGGGAGACCCACGCTTTAAGTAGATATCGATTCGACTGTGTATGGCTGTAGGCTTTGTTTATGTACAGGCGACACGTTCGGCGGCACGATACGCGCTGTATCAGGCGACTGTATACACACTCGTAAACGAGGCCTAAATCTATTACACTCGCTCTGGCATTCACAGTATGTGTCGTCAAAAAAATCCATTAACCCTTAGTCAGGCAAAATTAATTGCTTTTGGACCTTATCTTAAAGAGCTAAAGTACAAAATCACGTGGGCCTATATAGTCCACTGCCTGGCTAAGGGTAAGGAGTTAAGGACATAGAACTACTGCTTTCATCTTTTCATTAATGTACCAGTTTTATCAGTGCTCACAGGAAAATGTGAAAATACAACAACGCTCCATACCTGAGTACCTTCCAAAGCAGATATAGCTATACGTACGGCGATTAACTACGCTTTTATAAATCCTAAAGCGGGTTGTTGTACCCTTTGAAATGGAAGCAAATATTTCTGAGAAGCTGCTTGGGTATAAATATTTTTATCTCTTGATTTTGTTGTGAGAAATTTCATCACAAAGGGTGAGCGATGTGCGAGGTTTGCGACACATTTTCGTTGTAGTATTTTAACTCTGGCATATTTTGTGGCAGTGGCTTCAGAGCTTGTGGCATTTAGAATTTATAAGTAACTAGTACTTATGATTATAATTTAATAGAACAATACAAACAAAGAACAAATATGTATACTAAACTAAGGATAAAGTAAAAACGTCTGCGGTCTACGAGTTGACGTGTATAAGTCCGTAAAAGCGCTCTATTTCACCCAGAATCTCAGATTTAAAAGAAACGATTATTCCATCTTCAGTTTTTAACTGGGCGAGCTGGCTCTGCCCAATAGACTAGACATATCTCTCGAGAACAATATAAAAAGAAAAAAAGAAAAGAAGACATTTATTCACTACACAAAAGACACACAGAGACAAAGGAGTAGACATACATGACAATTGACACATATTGTGTGTCTTCGCGGCAGTGAAACGAAATATAGAGCCTTTATTACGTTGGATGACCTGTTCAATACGATTTGTATTGAATTGGCACAGATCGCGGGAAAGGGACTTGGAGATCTATTTATTGAGCTGCCTTTATACCGGCATCACATCGGCTGAAGACTGAAGGATAATTTCACTCCTTTCCTTCATGAGCTTCTAATTGGAGCTAGACAGCCTTTTAGTTCTGTTAGTCCCTTGGGCCTTAATGAACTTAGACCCAGTGGCACGGACAGCTTCCACAAACCCGTCGTTTCGAACCAGCTGAAAGCTTTCAGGGTTTTGAATTTGGATGAATGCTGGATGGAGCGTAGACTTCATCAATCGAGAGCGCTTTTGTTTGACGCATATATTTAATGTGCCTCTTTCCAGACTGTGGTCGCTCCCGGTTTTAACCGTATATATATATGCTTCCTCATCGACATGATGTACTCAATCTCGTTTTTAGTTGCACCGTCACCGTCAGCCGGTAGTTGGTCTCGGTGGTTCCGACTTCCAACTCCAAATTGTCCCTCTCACAGCTCTGCACCATCTCTGAAGTAGGTTTTGGAACTATGCATGGCCTTCGCTATATCTTCATACATAGCCTCCACCTCTTCGTCGGAGTGCGCCGAGGTCGGCGCGTAAACCTGTATGACCTTCAACGAGTACCTGTTGGATAGTCCGAGTATTAGGTACGTCATTCACGAGGAACCCAACTCCTCCCTGGGACTGTTGGTTGCCCTCCCGGAAATAGTTACCAGATTTGAGGGCTATCGTGTCCTCCCCCTCCCCCTTTCTTCGGACTTCGCGCGTGTTATACGTTGCCAGGGCCAGCTGGTAACGTGGCCGCTACCACAACCAGGGTACCAGGGGTCACCGAAACCTCAGGGCCGTGGTTTTTTTGTACCTTCCATGGAGGTATATGGCAATCACCACGCTTGGCATGCGGGTTGGCGATTACAGTACTTCCAACGTAGGTACTCGAGGGATGCTGCCAATCCCCCGGTGGCCTAGGTCATACCCGGGTCCATTATTATTAGCTATAGCGCATGTAATCTAGATGTAGCTGCTACATGGGCTAGAACTAGACGAACTAGTGCACACTCTGACACGGTGTAAACACGCACCGCGCGCGTCAGCGTCGCGACCGCCCCCACGTGGCGAACCTATTTCGGTATTCATTAGTTATTTCGGGAGCTTATTCCAATGTTACGCGATGCGGAGGGCTTTGCACATAGTCAGCATATTATTTTAATGTTTATAACACACTTTTCTCTTGCATATGTCGCAGTTATGTATTTTAAGACCGGTTAGCTTAGTGGGAAGTGGTAGCCTAGTTAGCTTTAGTGACGCTCCCTACGAAGCTTAAGGCCCTGGGTTCGAATCCCGATATAAAGGGCAAATATTTGTGTGATGAGTCTGATGAGCATGAATATTTATTTCTGAGTCTTGGATGTTTTGTGTGTATTCAAGAATTATACTTATATATCATCGTCTAGTACCCATAACTCAAGCCTTATTGAGCTTACTATGGGGCTAGTAGCTGATTAAGTAGGTATGTATTCATCTCCACTTATAATAAATCTCTAAATTAAAAAAAGAATCAGCCAGTATCATTTTATACATTGTTCTGTCACGAATGATCTAAGTTTCCCATTAACGGAAAAACATGAAACATTTTTTATAGGTACATTATTATTCTGGCTTTCGCTTAGGATAGTTTTTACGCGGCTTCGACAGTTAATTAATTTTCCGAAATAAGTATTTTACCTCTTTAAATTTTTCATTTCTTTTTCTAATATATATATCGCCGCCACATCTGTTAGCTGTCAGTAACGTCAAAATGGCAGAATTGCTTTGTCTTTTAACTATTAATAATAATTTATAACCGAACTACGATAGATATTCACGAAACGTATACCAAAAGAACAAGCATAAAAAATAAATATATTCTAATATGACAACTTATATGCGCAAATTTCGTATTCAGGCGATCAGGCGTAATTTCAATAAATGTATCAACAAATTTGAACAATATGAGTAACACGAATTTGTTTTTTTTTAATGGCATGGCGCTCTGCGCTTTCAGCCAAAGTATAAGGAACGGGATTACAATTACGGATAGATCGAAAATGTAGAAGATAAGCGAAAGACCAGCACGGCTATCACAAGACGGCGCGCGAGCTCTCTCGATTTTTCTCGCACTATTCGTCTCTCTCTTATTAGAAAACTTAGAAAGAGAGGTATAGCGCGAGAAAAATCGAGAGAGCTCGCGCGCCGTCTTGTGATAGCCGTGCTGGAAAGAGTAGTATAATATATATTATTTAAAGACTAAAAATTATATAAGGCTTTGAATATTCCTAAACAAGGATGAGTTATTTATATGCAGGAGTGAAGGAACTTTTTTACCTTTTAACCATATGTTTTGTTTGACTAAGACAAATTACTACAACCACTTTGCTATAGTTAGACTGGTTAAGAGTGAACGGCTGTCTCTTTCCAACTATTGCAAGTTGGTGTGACAAATTGCGCCCGTTTGTAGTATGCCACACTGGATCAGCCTACGGTGGCGGTCAATAGTAAATTTGACAGCTAATGACAAGTGGGAAGCTTAAGGCCTGGACCATACTGGCGCGGCCTGCGGTGGCGGTCAATAGGATAGTAAATTTGACATCTAATAACAAGTTTACTATTGACCGCCGCGGCCAGGCCGCGCCAATCTGTGAGAGGCTTAATGCCTGCAACACACTGGCGCGGCCTGCGGCGGCGGTCAATAGTAAATTTGACAGCTAATGAAAAGTTTACTATTGACCGCCGAGGCCAGGCCACAGAAACACCAAGTTGGCGGCGGAGTCTATGTTTGTAAAAAAACCGGTCAAGTGCGAGTCTGATTCGCGCACCGAGGGTTCCGTCTTGCCCCACCCATTAATAAAAAAAAAAGCTTATCTATAAAATCATGTAACTCAGCCATAAGGAAGCCCTTTTCGTTTCAAATAATCCATACTAATATTATAAATGCGAAAGTAAAACTGTCTGTCTGTTTGTATGGAGTTACGATATAAACGAGTTCCGCGCGGACGAAGTCGCGGGCAAAAGCTAGTATTTCATAAGACACCTAATATGAACGTTTAGGAACGAAGCAGAGAGGTCGTTAATTCGTCCCTTTATCCCACAGTCCCAGTCCCAGTCACAGTCCCAGTACTTTGCTTGTAAAGTTTCACTTCAGTTGTTAAGAAAATGCAGTCTTTGCCTTAAAAATTCCGAAGGCTTTCACGTAGGTACTTAGGTAGAAGGAATGGAGCTGTGAAAATCAATAAGTATCATCAAAGGGGTTTGGATGAGTTTGTTCGACTTCAAATATTATTGTACTTTTTTATAAGTAGGTACATATCGCCACATTATAATAGAACCGAAATATAAAAGCACCATTTTTTTCAAATATATATATCTCCGATGGACTTAGTATATATTGTGGTGAGAATGTTTCTTAAAAAAAAGATCTAGCATTAACTGTCATTATAGCACGCTCTCCTAAAAAATAGAACAAAAATTTGTACGATGTCAAAAATTTTACATGTAAAGAGAAATGTTTGGTGTTCTAGCCTTTCACATAAAATAACTTTATTACCAATTTCGCTGAGCAGGTTTATGAACGTGTATCTGCTGGCTATTGGAATACAACTTTCTCACAGGATTTTATGGCGTAGGTTGGCCGATTGAACTCAATTTAATTAATATTCCCAATGAGTTAGGCAAGGGTGAATCTAGTGAAAACAATACGAGTACTATCGCCAACGCAGTTAACTGACCATCCGTGCACTTTATGTGCTATTACAATGCAGGTTCAGTATAAATACAGGACCTGCATTGTAATAGCTAATATATTAATATAGTTTTATATAACTCTAATAAATAACAGTAATATAAAACTCATGAGGCTACTAAGGAAGTACCTAACCCCCTACGCTGCGTACCTGCTTACTTTGTAGGTAAAACAATTTAGAAGGATACTGAAACTCCCTCAAAACTCCCTCAAAGTATGGCGCTTAACGTCCCAAAAAACCATAAAAACGACACCCATTTTGATATTTAGACATTTCAACCCTATCGCACCCCAACAGGGGAGATGGTATTTGGGTCGTTCTTCTTTTCGACCGACAATAGCCTGTCCTTCGTCTTACTACGGCATCTCATTTGAGTAATGATTTTACGGTTTTATAATGTTCTAAAATGAACGTCCATATTATTTTATTAATTAGTATTATTTAATATTTTAGTTTCTCTAACTAGCATTTTTTTTAAACGTATTTTTATCGTAGAAGTCCGTGACAGAGTGGTAAACCAAAATGTAGTCCCCACTGAAAGAGTCCACTTTGTCACATTTTTTTTTTAAAAACCAACCGTAAACAAATATGTATATGGGCCGGAAAGGAAACTTTAATTAGTGTTAATGAAGAAACCAATGCATTTTTTTTTAAATCGGACTTCAAAATCACAATTTTTGATAGTTCAAAAACCAAAAAAAAAAGGAAAACCTCGGTTCATTGTCGGTAAAAAAGAAGAACGACCCGGGTGCCTACTTTTCTTATTATATACTAATGATCTTCCCAGAGAAATAGATGCCAATTGTACTCTATTTGCAGATGACGTGTATATCCTTTTTGATTTTCATAATAATTACGATTTTAACGAAGTACTAACATAAACCTTGCACAAAATGCATGAATGATCACAACCTTTCAATTAACATCAACAAAACTAATTTAGTTCAATTCCATCCTCATCAAAGGACACCACCGCCACCAAAACTTGAGCAGAACAACAAAGAAATAGTACAAGTAGAAAACTTTAAACTCTTTGGTATTACTTTAGACAGTCAGATGAATTGGAAACCACACATTTCAATTACTAAAACAAAAATATCCTAGTTTCTATATGGGTTATCACGCTCCGCAAAACAACAGGCTTTGCCACAGCACTCTCTGCCTACTACGCCTATGCCCACTCGTGGCTGAGGTACGGCATTATTTTGAGGGGTAACATTACAGATGCTCATAACCTATTTATAATGCAAAAAAATGCACACGTGTACTGGTCGGCATACGAAACCGCAAGAGTTGCAGGCCCCATTTTACCAAACACGGCATATTAATCTTGCCTTATATATAGTTATTACTGTTATTAGAATGATGTATTGTGCGGAATATTATTCACCTGTTCAAGGAGCAACAAAATAAAAGACTCAAACAAACTAAGGTAATATATTACCTGTCCCAAATCTTGAAAAATTCCCAAACAGCCCTCATTATGCAGCAGTTAAATATTATAATCATCTCCCAAACTATTTAAAGACAAAAGAAAAAGACACAACATACGCAAAAAAGTTAAAATCACATCTTATAAACAATAGTAGATTGTACAACAAGTGCATAAAACGAACCATTTTACGCGAGACGTTTATAGTCGAGTGTAAAATGGGTTTTATGGACGAGTTGTACCTACACTCTACACTTCTACACTTTTCACTTCAATTGCGAGGAAATGAAACAGCAACATGTAAACATGCTAATTTAATTAAAGGAAATTTAATGTATCTAAATTAATTTTCCGCGTGCTGCCTCATTAAAGTGTTAGGTGTGAGTGTGATTTCCTCTTCGAAATCACACTCACACCTAACACATTATTTATCGTTAATCGTAAAACAATTTCAAGCGGTAACACAAATATTACAATGATGAAAAAGTAACGATGGTTCCCGCCAATTAACTTTTTTTTTCAGTAGGTACCTACGTGACACCTGACTTAGATCGTTACATACTGCTTAGTTATAAAAAAACATTTATTAATACTGTTGCTCAAAAGTGCTACTTTACGTAGCTGTTTAGCGTGCGGAAAGTTGGTTTTCGCGAACTAGTGCTTTTCACTTTTCCTTGTACAAATTTTACCATTCATTATTATTTGAATAAAAATAAATAAAATATAACTGTATTAAAATATTTTTTTTTGAACAACATTATTTTTGAACTGTAGTACAATGATGTTACAGAATTAATAATATAAAAGTTTCGAATTCCTTACTTGTTGTTTTTCTTATTTTTTCGCAAATGTATTAAAAAAAACCGAACAAGTGTGAGTTCAACTCGCGTGGTGAGGATTCCGTATATAATACACAAAAATATTGAGAATTTTCCCGTTACTTTGAATACTCAAACTTCGTATAGGTTTTCCTGTAATATTTAGGCAAGGAACTATTTTCCATATTTTTTTCATAATTTTAAGCCTAGTATTTTCGGAGATAAGTGCGGAGGGGGTGGGGGGGATGGTCAATTTTTCGTATTTTTTCCTAAATGACTTCAAATCTGTTTTTGCTAAAATTATAAAAAAAAATCTGAGATGCTTAAAACAACCCCTTTCATTCGATATGTCACACACTATAGTTTGGGAAACTTTTTTTTAATTTTCCAGATTAACCCCCAAATGTGGCCCTCTTGTTCAGAATTCATTAATTTACTTTACGCGTCCATCTATGCTATGGGTCACCAATTTACATATATTTACCAAATTCCAACTCAATCGGTTGAGTAGTTTCGGAGCAACTCGACAGACGCACGAGTGATCCTATAAGGATTTCGTTTTTTTCCTTTTGAGGTACGGAACCCTAAAAACATCATTCGATACACGTGCGGAAATGTCATTCCTCACTCGTCCCGACCCGACTATCTTTCAGCACTAAGCATCGAAATGTACTATTGTTTTTTTTATATCTATGATAAATTATTGTTATGGTTTATTTATTTATTTCCTAATATAAAAAAAAAAACTTTAAAAAAATTGAAATAAGATGAGATAAAACTTAGGTATAAGTTTATTTCATGAAGTTTTATTGTGTATTTTGGCTGTTGTCGTTCTTGCCTTGGTCTTAGAATACTAACGAAACGAAATAAAATAAAGAGGTTATTCTATGAAGTTAGAGTGGTTCGTGTGGCTGTTGGACCGATGATTTTACTTTATGCACTAGAGCATAAAAAGCGACTTTATATGGCCTACGCACAACATAAAGACGAACTTTTAGAGTATGAGAAGTGAAAAACCTATTAAGTACACCGTAGAAGATGATAGATAATGAGAGCTAGTTTTTAGGGTTCCGTAGCCAAAATGGCAAAAACGGAACCCTTATAGTTTCGTCATGTCCGTCTGTCCGTCTGTCCGTCTGTCCGTCTGTCCGTCTGTCCGTATGTCACAGGCATTTTACTCGAAAACTATAAGGTGTATTTGAATAAAATTTTGAGGATAGGTGTATTTTGTTAGCCGCTACATAGTTTTGTAATTAAAATGTCAAAAAAAAATTTTTTTAGGGGTGCACTCCATACATAAAACTAAAAGTCAAAAATTTTTTTTTCATTGTGACCCCCCGTGTGGCACATCAATCGACAGGCCTTTCAAAATAAATATAAGGTTTCTTAGCATTTTTTTTGATTAAGTGAATAGGGTCGGAGATAATCGCCCCGAAAGTCACTAAAATTCTGTCCCCCCCCCTCTAATTTTTGAACGGTGTATTTTAAAAATATGGAAAAATTCATGGACATAGGGCTTATTAATTTCATTCACCGAAAATTGTTTTGAACAAGATCGGTTCAGAGGTTTTAGAGATATTGCTGAAAAACTGCCTTCCTCAAAGAAAAGGACGTAAGTGCCGTAAGATTTCTATGACGATACGACCTTTTTAATAGGCACGGAACCCTTCGTTTTGCGTGGTCCGACACGCACTTGGCCGGTTTTTTTTTGTTTTGCTTTGATGGTATGTATAATTATATACCTACTATATTCAATTTTATTTGGATATAAGCAAGCTAGTGTGTTTTTGCTTTGTATTTAGCTTTTCCTATTTTTGCCAGCACACCTAGGTAATGTAGGATGTAGGTATAACAATTTATTAATACAACATACTCTATGTGAATTGTCCATGAGACACTTACCTAAGTATATACTGTAAGAACTTTTATTTTACCGTGGTGCAATAAACGATTATGATTATGAGTATGATTATTATAAAGACTTCGTATTAAGTAGGTCGAATTGACACTTTTTCATCAATACCTCTCGTTTTGAATTTTTTATCGCTACTTTAAAACAGCATTTCATAGTTTATGCCAGTTTTCGAGTAAAAGAGTCCAGCACTCAAAAGTCTATAATCGCCCCCAGATAGTTTACACGAAATGTTCGGTAATAGGAACAGCGAATAACGCCTGTGAGCTGTGAGTGTGAGTCAAATCTGTGCGTCACGTGTAAATCTAGAACATTCACTTAGGTATTCGTGATTCAGCGATTGCTGGCATCCTCAAATATCGAAATCATCTTTTAATGCGGCAGCGTGTCCAGCCAAGTTCAAAGCCAAAAGGAACTGGCGACGCAGCAGCCGTGTGTTATATTATATATTACACGACCTATTTGAAGTCACTTTTGACACCTTAAGGGGACGGGTAGGGCAAGCCTTCTCCATACAAATTTTGTGCAAGTTTTTCTTCGGTTGTGTTTGGGCTATAAATATAATTTTTAGGTCAGTATACTTATTTTTCTGTTAGCTATTCACTGATGTTATTATTTTTAATTTTTATACTTTTTTATATTTTTTTAATTTTCATTATTTTTATATCTAAAAAAAATTTAACATCATGTGCTGCGTAAATTCAATATGAACAAGCAAAAAAAACGAATATTCTGTAGTGCCAAAACCGACGAAAAAAAACTTGCACAACGTTTGTATGGAGAATGCCTTGCCTTACCCGTCGTCTTAATAACTCAAAATCTAATAAAGACAGAAACATGAAATTTGGTAGGTATGTAAATTTGGTTTTACCCTGAGATTAACTAGAACTAGAAGAATTTCATATAATATACAGGTAAAACGGTTTGAGACATTAACGTCTAAAAATAGGCATTTTTATCACTGACTTAATGACTTATTGATTAGCTGACGGATAGATCTAACCTGTTTTTATTATTATTTCCTTTATTCGCCATTTATCTTAGGCTAGGTTCATATAGTTATATAATTTTAATAATAATATAATCTTACAATAATTATATAAAAAGAAAAATATAAAAATACTAGCTGTTGCCCGCGGCTTCGCCCGCGTACTAAAAGTAATTTTAACCGTCTACAAAATATGTGCATCTCAGTTTGACCCATATGTTCCATAATTTAATACTTTCAAGAATTTTCATGTCCACAATGTTAAATTTCAAAATCGATGCCATTTTCGTAATTAATGTCACAAAAAACCATAAAAACGACACCCATAATGATATTAAGACATTTCAAACCCATGGGACCCCATCGCACCCCAAAAGGGGAGATGGTTTTTCACGTCCGCCTCGTTGGATTTTAAAATCGTTGTTGTTTTCACAATCAGCGACCAGCGACCCGATAAACCAGAAAAACAATACGCATGTTGATTTTCAGATATTGCCACCACATTTCCCCCTTTTAGGGGTTGAATTCTCAAAAAATCTGAAACACGTGTTTACTCATTTATTGCTAGGAATACTCCTGTGAAGTTTCGAATGAAATACTCTTACTTAATTTGTTTTCCCATACAAACTTTGGAAGTGAAAGATTCTAAAATTGAATCACTCGCTACGCTCGTGATTCAAGGTTAGAATCTTGAACGCAGCGAGGGACTCAAAAGCACGAGACGCAAATACTTTGCTCTCGAGTAACACATACAACTTTTCACCTCAGCAGTGAGAGCATATTTACAATAAAAACTATAAGTTTTACGTACCTATTCGTGTTGTGATTATTCAGGAAGAAAACTTGATTCGGCGTTCGTTACGGCTTGTTTTAACACTTTTAACTTCGCAGCGCAGCGCAGCAGCATGGCGCGACAGACCCAAAGCACATTCTAATACATAATCTATACAAGTATTGCGTGGCACTAACACAACACTAAAAGCTAACCGTATTATTGTTAAGATACTTTCACTCATATTCTCATATTTTCGAACTATTTAGAAATATTCAACACTTAACGTCTGTTGCGAATGTTGCGCTTATTACGCGTGTCTGGCGTGCGAAACAAAAACTAGCCATATTATTATTTTAATACTGCCTTCTTCACTAATTTCACTATACATATTTCCTAGTTAGATAGATAATTCATTTATCCTAGTCGCTTTATATTCTAAAAACTAATATCAATAGCGCAAGAATGAAGAATAAACTGCATGTATGGTATACGCTTTTAAAAATTAAGATTTGTAAAACTAGAATCATTCATTGGTCAACGTATGAAAATTCATGTTTACCTATTTAAGCAAAACGGACTTTATTCTGAGATGTTTCATGTTTTTTTTGTTCAATTTAAAACATTCCTTCTTATCAATTTTTTCGTAATTTAAACATATAATAGTACATTTCGATGCTAGTGCGGAAAGTATGTCATTACGTCACGAGTACCGAGATATCTTGCCACGAGCCGTAGGCGAGTGGCAAGACTCGGGACGAGTGAAGAATGACATTTTCGCACGTGTATCGAACGACGTTTTTTAATACAGTTGCGAAAAAATAAGAAAAACAACAAGTAAGGAATTTGAAACTTTTATATTATTCATTCTGTAACATCATTGTAATACAGTTGGAAAATAATTAAGTTTAATACTGTTTAAATACAGTTTAATACAGTTTTATCTTATTTTTATTTTATATTAACATAATAATTAATGGTACAATTTGTACAAGGAAAAGTAAAAAGCACTAGTGCGCGAAAACCAACTTTCCGCACGCTAAACAGCTAGATAAAGTAGCACTTTTTGAGCAACTGTATTAAAAAGTGTGTTTTCGAACGTGGTACTTGCTTCGCGCTGTTTTAAAAAGTGTGTTTTCGAACGTGGTACTTGCTTCGCGCTGTTTTGGGAGTCATCTTTGAAATTCGAATGTGGAAGTTTGAATCGACCTATTCCTGTCCCTTTCAACTTGTTCCTCTTTCGTAATGAAATGAAAGGGACAGAGCTCATCAAGTTCAAGTATTCTGAATTTGTAATAGACCCCACACTATGAAATGTCAGTGCTCGACATGAAAATTAAAAAGCTACTTTGACTCACGGAGTGAACAAAATCGGATTTTGCTCACTGTTTTCACGCAGCAAAATATGCTTGTTCGAGCTGCTGAGGTGAAAAGGGTATTTTCGGACACTACGCTATAGGTACCTACCTTCACATATTTTTCTTAAAAATAAGTAAGTAGTAGAGTATGAAAAAGCGACAAGAAAATGTCGCGCGTTGGCAATATACGCAACGTTACTACCTATAGGTACCTATCCAAGCAAAATACGACGAATCATTTTCAATCCTTTTGAAACTTATAATTTACAAATTGATTCGTGATTACCCATTGTACACAATTTGAAAATTTACAAATTGATTCTATTCGTAATCAATTTGTTGATTAATAAAAAAATAATTTCATTAGTAGTTACAATAGATACCTACAAGTAGTTATACAATCGAGTCCGTTTCTTAGCTGTCATGAATTAGGTAAGTAAGCGTTTATTACGACAATCGATTAAAATGAACCACAGCATTAAATATGTCAACTGTCAAAAATGAAATGCTTGGATGCGACTGGTATAGCTAATGTCTAGGTAACATATTTAAGTGACATCGCAGAATAAGTAATAGTTGATGACATCGCAAGACATGGCACGGCAATGCTTAATAACCTTCCTCCTGGGTAGCAGCCCGTAACACTTCCCTAAGCATATTTGTGGCTGGCCGCGCTGCAGGCCAAAACAAGGATAAGAATATTACAGACGTATTTTAAAAAAAATGCTTAAAAAGTAAACATCTAACATTTGTAAGGCTACTATTTTCCGTTTCGTTTTTGTAAAAATATGATGAAATGTGGTACCTTTGAAAAGTAATTTTGTATGCAATCCATAGCATCTAGTCTAGGTGTAGGTAAGTATGTTTACCCTAATTTACAATTTGGTAGTTTCCATAACAAAATGAATTTCGGTTGTTTTAACCAACTAACTATGAATGTTCAAAATCCGGAGTTACTTTTTTAAATCTATAATCTGAAATAAATCTACCTAGGTATCTTAATCTCTCCTCTTATTTCTAAAATCGACACCCTGGTGGTTCCTCAAAACAAACTCCAACTTCACTACAGACTTATAAATACTGTCTTTATTGAAATAAACATATCACCAAGAATGACACGATTTCTATACGCGCGATTTCATTGTTATAAAGATGCATGTCGGTATAATTATAATATACTTAACTAATACTACCTAGTTAACACACTGCCTACGATACAAACCAAGAATCAAGATAACCGCTGTTTAAACAAACGATTGAGAGGTTACCGATAGCGGGGATGGAGTCTCAGTTCAAGGCGGCAGCAAGACGTTCTTGTTTTGTATTTGTAGCTCATTGATGGATAGTCACGTCATGTCTAGGCTGAGGGGCTTCGATTCCAATTATTGATTAAGGCTCGATTTATTTAACTATGCAGACACGCATCACGCTAAAATGTAATATAATTATTGTTTTATAATTTTGTATGCATATTATATCTATACCCTATGAAACGAGACTACAAAATGTAAAGGTATTCAGAAATAAATTATGTTGGTCCACGTGGACTCATTGATATGCACAAATTCATTTACGTTTTTCGTACAAAGGATGAGCGGCAATCTATTTGCCCATTGGTGACGTAAAAAATCTGTACGATATTATATTTTTAATAAATTTTATGTGAATGCATCATAACTTTATTGTGAGTGAATATGATACATACATATGTAAGTAAGTATAGGCAGGTCTTTAAAACGTTATGAAAAAAGCGATATTATAACTAATATAAATAACAATATGTTTAAAATTTCTATAGAAATTTCAGCAAATAACGGAATTATATCGTTATAATATCGCTATTTTTATAACGTTTTAAAGACCTGAGTATAGGTATATACTGATTTTTTAAATGAAAACGATTGAAATGAATGGGACCTACAATACACTAAACTTGCCGAACCATTATATCTATATGTGAAAATATGAATGATCCTAATGAGGAGAGACTGTTTAGAATAGCGTAGACTGACCACGAATGTTCTCGGATGCCATCAAACATACAATCTGTTTACAAATTAATGTTCTATTTTGATGGTTTAGCTGCAGCTTGCGATGTTTCGAAGGAAATCTCTTTGAGAACCGCAGTGCTGGCCTACGTCTGTTCGGGTAGGTATGTACAAGCACCATTTAAATGAATTGGCGGTAGCGACCGCCCGGTGCGACTCCTCAAACAGTTCGCTCATTACGTAACATGCAGGGCGCCCTCAGGCAACTTCCTTGCTAAACAAATTGACAATGATTCAAAAACAATCCTACTTACCTACCTATTTAAAATCCATCAATCCACAAGTATTTAAAAAGTATTTGTATTAAACTTATATTTTTAGAGTGATGCTCATTCTTAAAGAGAGGGTTTACACTAAGCGGCGGCTGCGTTCGGGTGTTCGTGGAACTACCTACTGTACCTATGACAATATAACATTTTACTTTAAAAACAAAGTTTAAACCGACATCAATTCAGTACTTCGCCAAGCCACATAGGTAAATACATGAAAATTTCCACATTTCCTTTCCAATTTACCACATGAACTGCTTTCCTAGGGCAAATGCCGACGACTACCAGTTAGCCTAGTGGGTAGTGACGCTGCCTACGAAGCTGAAAGTCCTGGGTTCGAATCCGGGTAAGGGCAAATATTTGTGTGATGAGCATGAATATTCGTTTCTGAGTCTTGGATGTTTTCTATGTATTTATATCTATTAGGTAAATATATCATCGTCTAGTACTCATAATACAAGCCTTATTGAGCTTAAATTGGGACTAGTTCGATTTGTGTAAAATTGTCCCCTAATATTTATTTATTATTTATTCAATGCGTTGATTATTACAGAAAAACCCAAGATCACTAGTATCACTAAACGCGACCTATAAAATTTGAGGGTTGCCCTCCATTTCCCTGGGATTCCATCATTCAGATCTTGACTTAACAGAAGTACCTACCTATAATCCTTCGAATAAAAAAAGAATTTTGAAAATCGGCCCACAAGATAACATTAAAAAATTACATACAGTGGAACAAAGAACTTCCTCCTTTTTTGAAGTCGGTTAAAAATATAAACACCATCGATTATTTAGATGTTATGTCTCAGGTCGGCAGAACAGGGCAACGATAATCAGCCCACTTAATGAGAAATCCAAGGTATTTAGTAAGAATTTTTATTTTAATAAATAACGTAGGTACTTATATTATGAAATTTTCATTTTAGTAAAAAGAAGTTGGAAACGATTGGCCTTTTTTCGATACCAACGTAAACAAATTCGAAATGTTATCAATTGGCATTTTACTTATAATCGGCGTTAAAACAAGTTACGTACCTTTACTAAGATTAATTCCGAAAGACGAGACCACAAGTGTTTTGATATACTATAGTGACAGATTTAAAAATCGATAAATTACCAAAAATTAGAGTTCATTGCACTTATAAATAAATAACGGTACCTATCTACTACCTAGTTTAAAAATGTAGACGTATGTTAAAATTATGAAATAACATTTAAATTCGATACTAACATAATAATACTGCATGTAAATTGATGTACCCTATAGCGGCAGCACTTGTATATAATGACCACACACATTTCAAGAATAAGCTTTGCGACACATTTACATAATTGTAGGTACTTTTCGCAAAATATAATCAATAGTTTTTACCTGTTCCAATAGAGTGTCGTGCATGATTGCGCTGCATATACTAAATCCTTAACGACTCTCCGTGTTAACAAACGACGCACAACTGGACCGGCTGAGTGAGACTCGAAATGAGTTGTTTCTCTTGGAATGGGGCTTGAACACCAAAGCGCGGCCCATCGTTCGAGCGTTGTGCGAACCACTAGAGTGTATGACGTACATTGTCTTTTAGCATCTCGACTGATGGACTATTCTTGTTTTGAGCGAGCGATGTAAGTTCAGGCTATTGGAAATATCGCTTCCCGGGTACGGCGGGTGGCGGCGGCGCGCTGCGGCCGCGCCGATGACGCACCGCGGGCGGGGGACTTGCCGCGCCATCTGCACGCCACTGACGTTTTGAAAACAATGTCACATGGTTATTAAGTATGCGAATTAGTATCGTTGCCTAATTGCCTACAGCACTCTTTTTAAATAATCCGTTAACTATTCATTTTGTGGCCCGCTATAAGGAACAACACATAGCTCGCCTTACCCATCACTCCAATCCATTGGCCTCTGGATTGCTCGATAATGTCAATGTGGTTAAGAGACTTAAGTAAACGTAACCATATTCTTTAAGTAGTGAACGGGGCATTGGCCTCTAAATCTACGACCCGCCATCCTCCATTCAACAAATCTGATTATAGTCTGGAGACTGATTGCAGATCTACACTAGTAAAAAAAAAAACAAAAAAAAACTATTCATTTTTGATATTAAATGTCCCTGCAGCTCCGCTGTGTATAGACTATGTCCATACCGGAGAAGGTCCACTCCTCACATAATCTATACTAGGTAATCTATATAGAATAAACACTGCTAAACAGTCCATTTATTTGGCTTTAATAACAGTGTGGTTTGGTTTTGTTTGATACTAAACAAAATGGCCAAGAAATTAAGATTTTAGAAAAAATGGAAATTGTACGAAAGTGCCCCATATACGAGGTCCGTATGCTATTATCGCACTTTTTAGGTCTATTTTTTCTGGTAATAGGTACCGCTTTGTGATCATAATCATCACTTCATACTTTATTGTTTTTAATTTTTGTTTATATTATTTGTAAAACTATACCATTGTTATTCATAATAATCATAATACGTTATGAATTTTCCGAAAATTTCGACTCATAATGTCATCACAGATATTATATTGGTTCACATATGCCATTCAGCTAACTCCGAAAGTCGAGTTATTCCGATAATTAGTCATTTCTATCAAACCAAACCATATTTTTTTTACTATGTCAACTTTTAGCACGTGTATAACGTAACGGCGGCGTGGTGAAAGTTGACAGAGTAAAACAAATATTGCATGGTTTGATAGAAATAAGAAATTATCGGAATAACGCGATTTTCGGAGTTAGCCGAATGCACATGTTGTTTTGAATATTTTTTAATGAATAAAGTTATGAGTTCCAATACCTCACAGGTAATAGTTATATTGAATGGAGCGTATATCGGAACGATATGGTGATACAATTTCGACAAACGATTTTTCACCTTTGTGTCGTTTGTCCAAAAGCTCACTTCAAATGTCTTCGTAAAAGATTAAAAAAAGACCTGTAGTAAAATCATAAAAAAGGATAGTATTATAAAAAAATTAAACAAGTGCGTGTCGGACCACGCAAAACGAAGGGTTCCGTGCCTATTAAAAAGGTCGTATCGTCATAGAAATCTTACGGCACTTACGTCCTTTTCTTTGAGGAAGGCAGTTTTTCAGCAATATCTCGGAAACCTTTCATCCGATCGTGTTCAAAACAATTTTCGGTGAATGAACTTAATAAGTCCTGTGTCCATAAATTTTTTCATATTTTTAAAATACACCGTTCAAAAATTAGAGGGGGGGGACAGAATTTTAGTGACTTTCCGAGCGATTATCTCTGACTGTATTCACTTAATCAAAAAAATTGCCGATAAACCTTATATTTATTTTGAAAGGCCTATCGATTCATGTGCCACACGTGGGCTCACGATGAAAACAAAAATTTGACTTTTAGTTTTATGTATGGAGTGCACCCCTAAAAAAATTTTTTTTGTAATTTTTATTACAAAACTCTGTAGCGGCTAACAAAATACACCTATCCTCAAAATTTTATTCAAATACACCTTATAGTTTTCGAGTCAAATGCCTGTGACATACGGACAGACGGACAGACGGACAGACGGACAGACGGACATGACGAAACTATAAGGATTCCGTTTTTGCCATTTTGGCTACGGAACCCTAAAAACGTTCCTGGCGCGGTGCTTCGCCGGCCGCTGCCGCGAAATTTATTATTACTCCAGAAGAAAAAAGGCAAAAAATATGCCTGGTGACGAAAATACCATTCAGATATCTCAAAAAATTACAAAGCTACAACCGTTTTAATAGTGCTTGTTAGAGAGAAAACGCTCGGGGATCGTGACGTCACGAAACTCGAGCGTCATGTCATAGTAAATGACAATCGTTTCATAGGAAGATGCGTTTTGCCGAAATGAGACGGGATATACCCCCTCTTAAAACTTTGGACACTTATAATTTTGTGATTATTTAATCCTTTGCTTTACTTTTTTCTCCATTTGACAATATTTATACTTAATAATTTTTAGAGAAAATTATTATAAAAGCCCAATTATTTTTGTTGTATTTAGTAAATGTGTTATTTGATTCCACATAAAATTGCATACCCTACCTAATATTTGCTTTGTTTGAGAATTTTAAAACGCTAAAATAAAGTTAGTCGAAACTATTTTATTAACTTTGGAAATTTTTCGGTAGGTACTTGGATAATAACATGAAATAGTCTTGGCTTGGTACTTAATCCGAAAACGTTTACGTATGAGAAGACGTATATAAATATACTTAAATAAATATAGTGGGACAATTCACACATATTGATCTAGTCCCAAACTAGGCAAAGCCTGTACTATGGGTACTAGACAACGGATAAACATACTTATATAGATAAATACATACTTAAATAGATATTAAACATCCAAGACTCGAGAACAAACATTCGTATTCATCATACAAATATCTGCCCCGACCGGGGATCGAACCCGGGACCTCAAGCTTCATAGTCAGGTTCTCTAACCACTAGGCTATTCGGTCGTCAAATTATATTAATATTCCTTTACTTCTTTTAGTGTGAGAATAATTGCATGTTGCGTTGTGTCAGGACATCCCAGGTACTGGAATTTGCATTATTCGTACCTACTAGGGTTCAACATAGGTTCCTTCACCGAGGCTCTAATTAAAATTGTCTTATACCAAAATAATTTTAAAACCATTGTAATTTGTTTTCTAGTCTTTGACCCAAGTTACGTTCCGGTAAAAATACATAAATAAATTTAAAATAACAAAAAAATTCATCCATATAATTATGTTAAACATATATTGGCACAATTTGCTTTATTTTTTAAAATTTGGAAAATGGTTGGAAAACAATAAAACGTGTAATATTTCAACACGACATAGCAAACTGTATTTTTTTTACAAAATGACACAGCCCTTGATTAAAAACTGAAAGGCATGTTTGTTTGTGACCATAAACGCATGTGCTTACGGCATTTGAAGTTGTTTGGAAAACCATAACTGCGAGTTTTTAAAGGTGGGTGAGTTATTAGGAGTCGGGCCCTTCCTTGGTATTACCTTATTATAAACGTTGTAAAGTTTGTGAGTTACATGGAGGTAATTTCCGAAAGTACTCATCTTATTTCCAAAAACTCTTGGAACTGATAATCCTATCCTACTAATCCTACTAATATTATAAACGTGAAAGTTTGGATGTATGTACGTTCCACTTAATATCAAAAACTACTGGATGAATTTATATTAAACTTTCCAATTATGTACCTTGTATATCAGAATAGGACATAGTTCATCCCTTTTAGGGACGAAAAAGGGGATGAAACTTTTTGCTCGTTGGCTTCATCAGGCGCCGGGTCTCAAAATGTATGGGAAAAGTAAAATCCGACTCGCACTTGACCAAAATTCTAATTGATATTAGGTATTTAATAACACTTTGTAAATAAAAAACTATGTCTGTCTACGTGTCCCGTTTTCCCGCCTAAATGGCTATATATTGGCTATATCGATTTATGAGGATGAATACGTAAGATAGTTCTTATACTAAAACTCACATTTTAAGGAGATGAAATAGGAAATTAAAGTATGTATGAGGAACCGTATTATACGCGGACGAAGTCGCGGGTGGAAAGCTAGTAAACTTATATTTACTGAGGTATTTCGCTGATCCGCCTGCGGCTGCGTTCTTTCTAATCGGGTGGAGCCAACTATTTAGTGTATAATTTTAAAAAACCAGCCAAGTGCGTTACGGACCACGCAAAACGAAGGGTTCCCAGCCTATTAAAAAAGGTCGTATCGTCACAGAAATCTTACGGCACTTACGTCCTTTTCTTTAAGGAAGGCAGTTTTGCAGCAACATCTGGAAAACCTTTGAACCGATCTGAATCTGAATTTTTTATATTTTTAAAATACACCGTTCAAAAATTAGAGGTGGGGGGGGGCAGAATTTTAGTGACTTTCGAAGCGATTATCTCCGATTCTATTCACTTAATCAAAAAAACCGTCCAAGTGCGTGTCGGACCACGCGAAGGCAGTTTTTCAGCAATACCTCGAAAACCTTTGAACCGATCTCGTTCTATATATAATTTTCGGTGAATGAAATTAATAAGCTCTATATGAATCTGAATTTTTAAATATTTTTAAAATACACCGTTCAAAAATTAAAGGGGGGACAGATTTTTAGTGAATTTCGGGGCGATTATCTCCGACTCCATTCACTTAATCAAAAAAAGTTGTTAAGAAACCTTATATTTATTTTGAAAGGCCTATCGATTGATGTGCCACACGTGGGCTCACAATGATTTTTTTTTTCATTTTTTTAGTCATTTTAATTACAAAACTATGTAGCGGCTAACAAAATACACCTACCCTTCAAAATTTTATTCAAATACACTCTATAGTTTTACTAAAATGCCTGTGACATACGGACAGACGGACAGACTCACAGACGGACATGACGAAACCCTAAGGGTTCCGTTTTTGCCATTTTGGCTACGGCACCATAAAAATGAAGACATAAAAAGTGATGAATTAAATTTCGATAACATATTTTCGTCTTCTACTTGAAAAAAATGTTTGGGCTTTCAGGAACAATGGAGAGATTTTTTGTTTTTCTGTATGGCTCTCAAAACTCACATTCATAAATGTTTAGGTACTGAAAAGGCAAGAAAAAATTGGTGATAATCGTAATTTACAGTCACAATCAGAATAATTCATGAGTTCGTCATCAACAGGCATTACAATATTGAATAATTATGTAGATATAATATTTAAGAACAGTCACTGAAATAGTCACTGTAATAGCCCGAGATACTAGTTTGTAACGCGTGGCCTCTTTGTCTTGTCTCGCGGCCGCAAGATTAATGAGTTTTGCCAAAATATGTACTGTATTATCTGTAGATGTGCAAAGGCCGGTAGCTGGTCGCGGCCTGTGGAATCTTTAATGTGGAACCGAGCAGGAGCTGGGGATGCTGCGGGCGCCGGGGTGGTGCAGGGCGCGCGGGCGCGGCACGGGGCGCGGGCGGCGCCCGCGGGCCGCGGCCGGGCCGCCCGCCCTCACTCCGCCCGGCCCGCGCGCGTGGCTCGACGCTCGCTCCGATCTTTGCCGATCGTACCCGTTGTGCACGAGCGAAAACTTCTACAACTACAAAAAATGAAAAAACTATATTTTCCTGGCCATGTAATACAGAGATGGCCGGCGGCAATTAATATTTTACTGTAGCTGGTTATAGATAAATCGACGAACTACATTTAACTGGTTAACCTTTTAATAATCATAATAATAAACCAACTCTTACAAAAATGTCGCTTGTTGTAAAACTAAATCGATTCAAGGTTTTAAAATGTAAAACTGAGAAATATGCGAGATTGCAGTTCAGAGGTAAGTGGTATTGTTTTAGTTCTAGATATCAGGGTACCTAATTACCTATACGTAATCAGGTTATAGGGCAAGTACATTTTAAGCAAATTGTAATGCTTTTTACACTTCAACACTCAACTGCACCTATAAATATTTACACATTGTTAAAATGATTTTATAAATGTTGTTTAGTAAGTTTTCGCAGAGGTAGCTTGTGTTCTTCCAACCTGAAATCTGACTTACTCAGAACACTAGTTTTATTTTAAGTACACAACATATCTGGCGAACTTTTGCGAATGTTTTTGTAGCGCTTTTGAAAGTAGATGCATTTGTAAGTGCGCGAATTGTTTGTTATAAGTACTTAAAGTTTTTTCAGAAAGTGATGGTAATTATGTTTAAATGATGAATGTTAACTGACTTAGAAATATTGAATGTGTTAAAATTTACAGTCTAGTAGGTATACAAAGTATGTAGTTTTGTATGTTTCGTTTAAGACGCCCGGGAACATATTTGGAAATAAGGAGACCTTTTTAGTCAAGCTCATATATTATAGCATTGCCAGCTAGTGTCCCCAAAACTCTGACCAAGCTACAAAACAGATTTGAAGTAATTTAGGAAACAAGGCTTAACTATCTCCGAAACTACTAAGCTTAAAATTCTGAAAAAAATATGGAAAATAGTTCATTGCCTAAAGATTACAGGAAAACCTATAAGAAGTATGAGTATTCAAAGTAACGGGAAAATTCTCAATATTTTACGGAACCCTCACCACGCGAGTTGAACTCGCACTTGTCCGGTTTTTATATGGAAAATTTACACTTAAATTCTTCTAACGCGCGTTCAAAACGTTATGTGATTACCCCTCAGGAGTGAAACATTCCAAAGCGCAGAGTCTTTAGCAAAAAGGCGTCATCTGATGCCTTTTGGCGCTAAGCAGGAACCTACGCATGCTGGAAAGGGTGCTTACAGGGCATTGTTGCCTAAACAAGCACATGCAAGTGTTGGAACTGAGTGACACAAGGCAGTGCAGACTTGAAGCAGAGGAGACTCCTGACCGATTGCCCTTGCCTTATGCGCAGTCGTAACTCGTAACTGGCAAACACATCATGTGCCCGGAGGAGATCAAATTTCTTGAGTTCAACAAAATCCTGAAATTCTTCAAATTTGCAGGAATTGACCAAGAATTGTAGTAAGTGGCGATCACGATAGATCAGCAATGGTCGCAGTGATATATGGGCTCTCACAGCCCGGAAGCCACTACAAGAATAATAAATAATAATGAATAAGTATACGGTTGTAGGTATCTTATAATTTAAAGCGGGTAGTTACCTACTCATATTTCAACTTTCGAGCATTTAACGCGAATATGTAATTATGGATGAATTACGATGCGGTTTCATTACCTAAATATTTCTACTTTTATTAGGTGGTTGAAATAATGAAACGGAACATTGGGGTGGCGTGTTTCCCAAGGCCGTGTAGCAACAAGTACAGGGGCCGCGGTGTTGGTGTCGGCCCTAATACTTGTTGCCGGTGCGGTGTGACGTCAATGCGCTGCCGATGGCGTGCCCGCGGTAACTCTTTGTTGCGCCCGCTGCCGCCGCCGCCACCGCCAAATACACGATACCTGACATTGTTTTTCCCACTCATTAACTTTCATCTTTGGTGTATGTAATACCAGAACAGTTATTATGAACGGCGGCTGTAGATAATTATGTGTATATTTAAATATACAAGTCGTGATTTCATGTGCCTGAATATAATATATTATTTATACGTGTAATCTATGCGCAGGGCTGTTACTCGGAACGCGCTCATATGTAGGTAGGTAGGTAAATACGCCTCGGCTCACCCGTCACGAGTACCGAAAGTAAATTACGCTTAGTGACTACAAATCGCGGCGTAAGGTATATTCGTGGATACAGATATAGTGCCTAATTGTTTTCCATCGTATTTTCTCGGAAACGTTCGAATTTATTATGCTACGTCTGTCAACCTCAGTACTTTTTGTACTGTGACCGACTGAAATAGCAAGACACGTTCGTACACCTTGATTAAAATCAGTTAACCACTGACAGATTGGATCAAACCTTGGTACATTCTACCTTAATACCAATGTAATTAAGTCTTTATTACAACCGTTATATTTATAGGCAGCGTATTTGCAAAATAAACTCTAATATTCTGACGTTAAGATAGAGTATCGAGTGAATCAATGCCAAATGTCAGTAGTTAACTGATTTTAATCGTAGTGTATTTTAATACTTTTGTCTTTAAAAAAAACCTTTTTTGATTTTCGAGAAAGTGAACCGACAAAAAACCAATATAATTAACGAATCTGCTCACAAAATTTCACGAGAATCGGTTGAGAAATGCGACCTGTAGAGGAGAACAGCCAAACAGCGGGACAGCGGAACATCCGGACATGAACCAATTTTGGCCCCCAGCTAAAGCATAGAACTTCGTTCGCTTCGCTCGCTCGTTCGGAGAATTTACGGTTTTCAGACGATGCCTTTATTTACGCTACTATTTATATTATGTCCAATCATGATTTCAACGTGAAGTCTTTGCGTGAAGTACCTACGCTAGGTCGCAGAATAGGTAAGTAATAATAATAAATAGTACCTACTACGTACTTAGGTACAGAAGGTTCTCTGTTGACAAATATCCTGTTTAGGTACGCTAAACGTGCCTAAATGTTGCCATCTCTTTCTATCGCATGCAACGCGCTCTTTCGGAGGCGGAGCCTTAGATGTAGGGTTGCCGCCAGCTCGACCTATTAATTATACGTTTGTGCGATAGTGTATTTTACTAACAATAATTCGATTATTCTTTACTTAATAAGGATCACTCAAAAAGCTGTGTAATTTGCATTTAGATTATGACATCTAAACTGTCTGTTTCTGCAAAATGTAAGATGAGGACACACAACTAGGGTACCTACAAACGAGTATATAATGTAAAGATAAATACTATGTTGCCAGCTCGCTTCATCTTGAGCGTCGCGGCGCCTGCTAGTATTCTGTCCTACCGTCAAACATGTCTACTTTGCCCGCTTTTTTCATAAAAACACGAGTTTATAATTTTTTTTCCATGGCAGGATACGGTTTTTTTGGCTTAAGGGCATCCATTGTAGACACATTGCATGCGTTCATTAGGAGAATATATTTTTACCTAAACCAATATTTAACCTATTTTTTTAACGATTTTCATCGCGGGTAAAGTTATCTACACATGAGTCAACATTGCCCATGTCAGTTGTTGCCGTAACTATGGCTCTTATGACGTTGAGACAAGGATCAGTGCAAAATCTTGGGTTATTTTGGCGTTCCATTTAATCATCCTAGTCTTAACTATGCAAACCTGTGAGAAATATGGGTGAGCAATGTTACATAGACATTCTGCTCTTTTCCATACAAGCCGCATCAAGCAGTTTTAAACTGTCAGGATTGTCACTTTTGACTTAATCTGTAGTAAGTAGTGGTTTTTTTTGTTTCGTTCTTTCACACGACCACAAAATCGAATAGATTCTCTCAACAAATATCAACTTTTATTCAAATTATTTATTTTAAAACAAAATGTAACAACTAAGCTGACGTACTTTTAGTTTAACTAATTTTTAAATAGGCAATTGAGATCAAACAACAATCATAATTCAAACATACAATTCGTTGCAAAAGAATAAACTTGTATAAACTAGAATAATTTGAGAAATTAGTTAGGAACGTGAAACTTTGGTAAAACTATTTTTCTTAAATTATTCTAGTTTATTCAATTTTATTCTAGGAAAGGGGGAATTTCCCGCAAATGGAAAGCCAATTTATGAAAGTTTGTTACATAAATTTCTTAAAATATCACACCGTTGGCCTGCGAATGTCAATTAACGTTTTGTATGGGAAGCGAACCACCTTAAGGCCCTTTTTCCTTTTGGGGCACGGAACCCTCAAAACCGGTCAAGTACGAGTTGGTCTCCTACCAACCACCTATGTATAATTTCTAGTAAATTGAACTTAATTTTGGGGCATGTCTAGTGTCGGTTACATTGTGTAACAAAAGCTCGTCACGTAGTGTTTACCGTCTGGATGTTCTTTTACGCTGCTTACATTCAATAGTAAGTAGATTGTATTACTAGGGACAATATTATTATTGCTTATTCAAGCAACGTCGCCCGAGGCATAACTAACTTTTCTACCGCGTCACATTCTTTCTATGATAATTAAAAACACGATTTAATTATAAGAATATAAAACTAAAAATGTATTATTTGGCATATTGGACGGCCGCAGGGATTGGTATATTCATCCTGGATGACAAATGATTCGGATTAGTTTTGATATCAATCTTTACTTGTTTGTTATACATGTGTCCGAATGTTTTTGTATGTCGTCAACAGTAATTTTTAATAGCCAGTGGCTCCGAAGACTAATTCCATCTTCAAAAAGCAATGTTACCTAAGAACAAGGTTTAATAAAAGTACTTAGGTAGGTATTACAAAAGGATGGCTTTGAGACACAGACATAGCGAAACTGTAAGGGTTCCTAGGGAATAGTTTGACTACGGAACCTTCAGAAAGAGCAAACCATTACAACTACATGGATCTAAATCTATCGGTAGGTATTTATTTAAGTAAGTACAGTGCTACGGCGTGAACACTGTATTGCACTTGCTAGTTTGAGCGATAGAGAGGGAGATCGACGAACGAAGTTCGTTTTAGTTTCGCGGAGCTCTTCAGGCGCCTCGTTTAAAAAAGTGTATAGGTGCATTTTCTGCAGACAGGACTCTACATTTTGTTTTGTGGCCGTCAGACTCAGATTTCAGTATTTACAGAAAGGCTATTAATTTTTCATCTCTCATACTCTGAAAGTATATCATTGTTTATCTGAACAGCGGGTTGAAAGTGAGGCATGTCGCCCCTAGGGCTGAAAAGTAATAAAAAAAAACAATGACCAATGGCAGAAACCTTAACAGCCACACTTCGTTAAACTGAATTGTTTTTTGATGTTTATTGTTAGTTATTTTATTACGGTAACGTTATCTAAAAAGTTGTAATTAAAGTTATTAAAGCCATTAAGAAAAGTAATAAATACATTTTATGCATCATTTATATAATGCATATAATTAATTGAAGCGTAAAAAATGGTCCACACACAAACACTATTTAAAGTTGGTCTACACTTGTTGAGCAACGGCAAAACCTATAAGTACAGCCGCATTTCAATATGTGATCTTGGACTACTTATATTTTTTTAAGTAATACATTTTTTTGATGTTGTATTTCCTGTGTGTTGTTTATATTCCTATTATTCGAAATGAAAAGTAGAGTTTTTAGCAATATATATATATGTATATATATATATATGTATATATATATATATATATATATATATATATATATATATATATATATATATATATATATGTTGAATAACTTTATAAAATGACTGAAGTAATGAAAACTGGTCAAGTCAAATCTAAATAACAGCAATTGTTATAGGTATCCAGTAAAGCAAAGAAATAGAGTTTAATACTTGTTCATAATGTTATTTTGTTCCTATAAATACATATTTGGATTTTGCATAACTTGGCACTCATTTAGATCTCCATTCTTTTTGCGGCGAAGCACACAGCCAAGCATATTTTTTGTATAGAACTTGGCTCTCCTTTATTAGATTTATGTTTTTGGTGGGTTCAATATAACCGTTTTAGAACCACGTTCTAATGTTATTAAAAAAACCGCCACGGTCGGAGTCGGACTCGCTCACCGAGGGTTCCGTACAAAATGACAAGTGTATGGTTTTCAGATTTTCCCCTAGACTTGCCAAATTTCATAACTCTAGGTCAACGAAACGTACCTACCCTATAAATTTTGATTCTCTTGAGAGCGTCGAAATGTACGTTTTTTTGCAGCATAAACGGCCGTTACTTTTTTTTTACTTTTACAACTTAGAAGTTTGATCTTTTTACAGCTTCAAGGGACTGTACTTTAATTTCAACTCGATACCCCCTCGCGTTCCCTAGATCTAGTCAGACAGACGGACAACAAAGTGATAAGGGTTCCGTTTTTTTCATTTTACGGAACTCTTAAAATAACAATGGCATAAAGCTATACATATAGACCCTCAGCCATCAAATTGTATTGATTCTTGAAGCTTGTATAACGGGAATTACGCTAGGAGGGTTAACTACTATATTAATAATAAAATATTGTTATTAATAAATATAATTTGAATTTTAAGCTTTTGTTTTTCAGGAAATGGTCCACTAAAATAATAAAGAGCGGCAGTCAAAACCGTACCCGCTCAAATGGCATACTAACACTTTTAAAACAGGAAATTCTATAGGTATAGAATCTGACTAGTAATTCGGAAAATGTATTAGCATTTTTGGCTTCCGTTTAGATTCCTCGTATTTCAAATGAAGTTTAATTCTGGGAAAGCCACCATTTCAGCCTCAAACTATTGGTAAATATCGAAATCGAATTAACTTTACCTACCTCATATGTGATGATGGGTGTCTTTCATCCGTCGTTTAAAAATCTACTATTATTAGTAGAGTATTTATTTACTGGGCGTAAAAGATAAATTGTGCTTTTGATCCTGGTAAATAAAAATGGTGTCTTAAAAAGTCTCATATATAGTTAGTATAGTGGAATAGAGAGCAATGAGCGCACTTTTTTCTTAATTTCTATCGTGGTATATATCCAAAATGTACAAATTCTGAGACAAAAATAAAAGGATTATAAGTCAACACCTAATATGTTGGTTGAGGTATATTTTGTACCGCGTAGGCATGACAAAATTTGCATGCATTATTTCTGCTATTCCTATGGGATAAAACAGACAAATGGGTAAAGCAGAAATCCAAGAGATGGCTGACATTGACGCGAGTGCTTATCCACAATTCGTATATAAAAAGCAAAGTAAAAATATCCAAAGAGAGAAATTGAATTAGGGTATAGTAATGGACGATAAATAGGTAGATACATAGGATAGATAGCTAGGATGCAGCCATTACTTTATAAATACTTCTTATTCGTCGCGAACATAGTTTTCGATTAGTTTTCGGTCGGGTTTAAGAACAATCCTGAGCGTAGCGAGGCTTCTAAGGCACGAGACGAAAAACAAGTTTGCTACCGGAGCACACAATTTCTCACCTCGCATACTTAGCAAAGGGATGTATATTTTTCGCTCGTATGTGCAAGTGCGATAGAGATAGAGATAGGTACACGAACGACGATTCGCGCTACCCGCTGTGTATAAACTAGCTGCGAGGTCAACCCGCGCTACGTCGCCACTTCGCCATCTGTTACATGGACTCCACCAGCACGGCTATCACAAGACGGCGCGCGAGCTGTCTCGATTTTTCTCGCACTATACCTCTCTTTCGAAGTTTTTTAATAAGAGAGAGACGGATAGGATAGTGCGAGAAAAATCGAGAGAGCTCGCGCGCCGTCTTGTGATAGCCGTGCAGAAACCTTCCCACCCCACGCCTATCAATCCCTCGACCAATGTGCCTTGGTAACACAACTTTTCCCTCATCCAAAATTAATATTCCGTAGCCAAAATGGCAAAAGCCGAACCCTTATAGTTTCGTCATGTCCGTCTGTCCGTCTGTCCGTCTGTCCGTCTGTCCGTCTGTCCGTATGTCACAGGCATTTTACTCGAAAACTATAAGCTGTATTTGAATAAAATTTTGAGGATAGGTGTATTTTGTTAGCCGCTACAAAGTTTTGTAATTAAAATTACTAAAAAAATTTTTTAGGGGTATACTCCAGATATAAAACTAAAAGTCAAAAATATTGTTTGACCGTGAGCCCACGTGTGGCACATGAATCGATAGGCCTTTCAAAATAAATATAAGGTTTCTCGGCAATTTTTTTTGATTAAGTGAATACAGTCAGAGATAATCGCTCGGAAAGTCACTAAAATTCTGTCCCCCCCCCCTCTAATTTTTGAACGGTGTATTTTAAAAATATGAAAAAATTAATGGACACAGGACTTATTAAGTTCATTCACCGAAAATTGTTTTGAACAAGATCGGATGAAAGGTTTCCGAGATATTGCTGAAAAACTGCCTTCCTCAAAGAAAAGGACGTAAGTGCCGTAAGATTTCTATGACGATACGACCTTTTTAATAGGCACGGAACCCTTCGTTTTGCGTGGTCCGACACGCACTTGGCCGGTTGTCAGCTATAGTGTCACACGCTGTTTATATCGGTAAGTTTCAAGTGTAGGTATAAACATGTTTGAAGTGTCAAAATGTCCGTATTGACGAGAAATACAATATGCAATCATATAAAAAATAAAAGTCAAAAACCTTTTTTGTAATATAAAGAAAAGTTAAAAAATCTCAGATTCAGATGTTTTATTTTTCAATAGTAATACATCATTTTCATACATTAGAATAAAAACATGCACACAAGATTGAGATCGTCGATAACATAAGTTCACAATAAATATATAATAAACTAGGATGATAGCAGATTGTTGTCATACGTTTACATGGATACAATCCAATTCCAAAAAGTATTTAGTTTAATAACATTAATCAGTGAGTACAATTATCTATATTTTCATTGTTTTCATTATTTAAGTATTCCTTAATGTTATATACCGTTTTACTAAGGAGCAGCATTTTGACTTTGTGACGGAAAGTGTGCTGTGCTTTTAAAGCTTTAGGCAACTTGTTGTAGGTACAATTTTCGTTCGATTTTATTCGAGTCCTTTGACACATAAATGCCCATAACTTTGAAGATTTTTTTTTTCAATTTAAGTCGTTGAGATATGATTATACTCTATATTTTAAAACAACTGGAATTAAAATATTTAAATAATATATGTTTTTTTTTTTGAAATTTAAGTCGTTGAGATATTATTATACTCTACATTTTAAAACAACTGCAATAAAAATAAAATAAAAATTAGGATTAGTTAGTTTAGTGAGCTCTTAAGGTGAGTTGAAGTGAGTTCGCGCGCTATTCGCTAATACTAGGTACCTATAAATATGGCTACATGATTAAGATAAGGCATCTTATATGTGTACTGTGTAGATAGGTATACGAAACGAGTAGAAAAATCTATCTCTCCAAAAGCATGGTAATAAAATAAATGTATTACTTATTCCGTTATCGTGAAACATGTGCCCTTTAATCATCATAATTGTCTGGTATTACCTACTTTTTTCGACAAAGAAATAGAAGAAACTTAAATAACAACAACAACTCTTAAAAACAATGGTTAAGTAGGTAGATAACGTGTATAATGATCACCTAGATCATCACATCACAAAACAAAGAGAGCTTCGAAATCAAGAGTGAATAAGTAACTTAAGAGCTTTTATTATTGAACCGGTGAGCTGTGCAAAAATTAGCCTGGTACAAATGGTTGAATTGTTTTTTTGTTATTAACGTGTTCTTGTCGGTATGACGAGCTGAAGACACACTGGAGAAGACTTCCGTTACGCAACCGCCTATTACTTTTTCCCTCGACTATCGGAAAATACAAGAATTTTTGGGTAAAAAATCGTTCGACTTTCGTAATTTATCCGACACGTCGATTAACGCTCACGCGATTGGACCGCCGGTACCTGTGCTATGACCATCATTTTCTTTTTCGTCATTACGTAATTAGACCCCTGAAGGGTCGCCATACTTGGTTGGTACAAATGACCGAAAAAATTGTGTCACTATCTCCCGGTTTAAAACTTTCAAAGCCATTTTATTCCATGTGCTGCCTACAGAGCGCCATCTGTTTTTGACTGTTGGTAGTAAATACAGTCGCTGCTTTTATTGAGTCTGAAAGTGCGTATTGTGGTTTGAATAAGAATATGAAGTGGCAAACGCCGTCCTATGGAAATACCCCGCAGACGGAATTGGCCACAGTGACTTTAACATTTATTTTATGTAAACTTGATTGCACAATAGGTACCTACCTACAACTTAGAGGATACATTAATGGAGTAGCCTTATGACGTGTTTGCGTACAAAAAAGTCAGCCGAATTTTGCGGGGGCGGGGCGTGCATTTTAATAGGATATTGAAACTCAATTAAATATTAAAAGCTTGAAGTGGTTGAACGTTTATAATATGAATTGCTTGCTGCAACATGCGGGCATTTTTATGATCAGTGTTATATTATTTCGTCGCAATTAAAACGTTTTAGCGGGTTGACTGGTTCAATATCACGAGCGTGTCGTCTAAATACCTAGCTGCTATGAATAATTGATCAACATTATTAAGTTAGTACAGTCAGCATCATAAACATGTATACATTCTATGACCTTATTACTTAGACATAAGGTCGAAAAGTGTAATTCAATTCGCGATCTTTAACAGTAAGGGGCATCATGTCTCTAAGTACAATTTTTTTCTTTGTTTGTATTGAAAATGACGGAATCTGTAAAATATAGTGGATGGAACCGCCTAGAGCATGACTGCGTCTATGTCGGACATAAAGCATTCGTCCCGCTTGCACTTACACAGTAGTGTGGGACGAATGCTTTGTGTCCGATTTCAATAAATAATAACAATCATCCTGTGAAGCATGAATACCTGTCGGTCGCATAGTGTGGAAATGGATGAAAATTTTAGGAATTCCTGATTACTTTTGTTGGTTTAAATAACCTTCCTTAGCACCAGAAAAAAGGTTCAGAATTTCAGCTACATTAATCATTGGTTAGGGCGCATAACGTCCCACTCGCTGAATGTCCCTTCGTCCCTTTCGCGAAATGTCCCTTTCCTAAATGTCCCTTACGCAAAATGACCCTTCTGCAAAAGGTCCCGTTCGCAAAACGTCCCTTCACATAAATAAAGTCCCGTTCTCAAAACGTCCCTTTCGCAAAATGACCCGTTCGCAAAATGTCCCGTTCGCAAAACGGCCCTTTCGCAAAATGTCCCGTTCGCAAAACGTCCCTTTCGCAAAATGACCCGAGGGGCTATAGCCTAAACCACTCGCAATCGCAAAAACTAGTGTCTGTGAGTTGGCCCGACAGGTAAAATCAAAGGTGAGTGGATATGTTAAGTCCCCATTCCACACTAAGGCCAATGTAGGGATTATTATTGGCTATCTCTTATGAGAAGACTCCTAACTTAGTCTCAACTTAAACAAGCTTTTTCTTGACGGGACATTTTGCGAATGGGTCATTTCGCAGACGGGACGATTTGCGAAAGGGGCTTTATGCAGTAGGGACATTCAGCGAAAGGGCCTTTCTCAGAAGGGACGTTTTGCGAAAGGGGTGGGACCTTTTGAGAAAGGGACGTTTTGCGAATGGGGTATTTTACACAAGGGACCATTTGCAGAGAAGACGTCTTGCGAATGGGACGTAATTTTGGTGGAGGGACGTTTTGCGAGTGGGACGTTATGCGCCCTAACCCAATCATTTTTGAAAATTATAAACAGTTTCCTCACTTACGTTTTGGGTCAAGGACCAAATATAGCTGCTGCAACTGTCAATATCATTGCCAGTGACAGTACTGACAGTTCACCACAGATATTTAAGAAAAAAAAAATATGAGACGATCCGTGCCGTCCCTGACCCGAAACGTAAGCGACGAAACTGTTTATATTTTCAAAAATAATTGACGCAGCTGAAAAATCTGAAACTTTATTCTGGTACTAAGCAAGGTTATAAAAATTATCAGGTATTCCAAAATTTTCATCGATTCCCAATATCTGTATCTTTTCAATAAGATTTAGAATCAGCATATGAAAAAAAAGTTGGTTCAAATGTTTAACACCCTTCAATTATTGGCTAAGGGGACATCATTTTGATCTCTTCCGTTTATAAGATGCGTTTTTGCCGCTCGGTAATAAAGCCAGACTTTATCTCTCATTTTTGTATTTTGTTGTGTTCTAAGTAATTGTAATTAGCCCCAAACCATTTAAAACTTCTCTAAAAACTGTATTATAAATAAAATAAATAAAATGACATTATTGTGATAATAAAATTGGACACTTGTCTATTGTGAAAGGAAGGTCGCTTAAGGTACCTACTTATACTACTTATCTTCTACGAAAACAATCACGGTGGCTATACAGGCTCCGATTGCAATAAATAAATATCCTCGTTTTTCAAAGGGGACCTCGTGTGGCATTGCATGGCAAAATGAAAAAAAAAACGGAACCCTTATAGGATCACTCATGCGTCTGTCTGTCACACACAGCCGATTTGCTCCGAAACTACTTGACCGATTGAGTTGAAATTTGGTAAACATATGTAAATTGGTGACCCAAAGATGGACGCGTAAAGTAAATTAATGAATTCTGAACAAGGGGGCAACTTTTGGGGGTAAACTAGAAGAGTAAAAAAAAGGTTCGCTAACTGTACCTATTGTGTGACATAGCAAATGAAAGGGGTTGTTGTAAGCGTCTCAGATATTTTTTTTTAAATAATTTTAGCAAAAACAGATTTGAAGTAATTTAGGGAAAAAGACGAAAAATGACCATGCCCCTCTTATATCCGAAACTATTATAGTAGCCTATAGGCTTAAAATTCTGAAAAAAAATATGGAAAATTGTTCCTTGCCTAAAGATTACAGGAGCCGTAGCATGGTTGGCCTTGTCACGCGATAGGTGATAGGATAGAGCGTGCGTCACTGGCTGACACCGTTCGATAGAACGAGACGACGCTCTTATCTTGTCACTTGTCGCGTGATAAGACCAACCATGCTACAGCTCCAGGAAAACCTATAAGAAGTTTGAGTATTTAAAGTAACGGGAAAAATCTCAATATTTTTGTGTAACTATTTTGTATGGAGCGCCTGCTGCTTAGAGCATAGCATATAGAGTATATGGAACCCTGACCACGCGAGTTGAACTCGCACTTGTCCAGTTTTTTAAAATCCGAAATCAAGTGAGTGGCTAGCGCCATTTGAAAGCCGAAAGCTTAGAATCACGTGCTTGTTACAACTTTCCTTATTAGAATTATCGCAACTTTGGAAACATTCTCCGCGGTGCATTGCTATAACGCGCTAGACGCGCTGTTACCACTGGCGACCTATAGTGGACAATCTAGCAAATTATCTGAGATCTTCTTGCGTTTGCTAATTAGATATGGGACAAAACGGTAACACTAAACATTATATAAGTAGGTACACTACTTAGTTGTCGCTCTCTCTTAGCTTTATTAGGTAGGTAATTTCTATATCTAGGTATATATGCGGCAATTTCTCGAGACAGGCATGGAATATGGCAGGCTTTACTAGGTTTTAAGGTTTTAACTGAATATAAACTAAGAATTGTCGCGATTCTGTCAAAAAAAACCGGATAAGTGCGAGTTCAACTCGCGTGGTGAGGGTTCCGTAAAATATTGAGAATTTTCCCGTTACTTTGAATACTCAAACTTCTTATAGGTTTTCCTGTATTCTTTAGGCAGGGAACTAGGTTTTCCTGTAATCTTTAGGCAGGGAACTATTTTCCATATTTTTTTCTGAATTTTAAGCTTAGTAGTTTCGGAGATAAGGGTGGGGGGGGGGGGGGAATGGTCAAAAATCGTCTTTTTCCTAAATTACTTAGCTAATGTTTTTGCTAAAATTATAAAAAAAATCTGAGATGCTTACAACAACCCCTTTCATTTCATATGTCACACAATACAGTTTGCGAAACTTTATTTTTTATTTTTCAGTTTACCCCCCAAAAGTGGCCCCCGTGTTCATAATTCATTAATTTACTTTACGCGTCTATCTTTGGGTCACGCAATTTACATATGTGTACCTCAACGTAGTAGTTTCGGAGCAAATCGGCTGTGACAGACGGACAGACAGACAACCGAGTGATCCTATAAGGGTTCCGTTTTTTCCTTTTGAGGTACCGGAACTCCTAAAAACCGTATTATTTTCTTTAATTGGACGTTGCGGATATTCACTTGGGAAATAAAGGTTGTTGTAAATGTATTATGTACCAACCTAAGAGGCCTAAAAAGATAGGAAGGATATAGTTACGTAGGTATTTACGGTAATTACGAGAAACAGTTGACGGGGGAAACTTTACTCAATCTATTACATATTTAAAATTGGACCGTCACTTAACTACTAAAAGACAACGCGCCGCGTAAACCGCTAAAGATAGAAGCATGAAAGGAACACATATCCTTCAAGTTCAAGAGACATAGAGGCACACTAAGAAAGGATTATTTGAAATTCAACCCCTAAGGGGGTAAAATTGGGTATGAAACGTTGTATGTAAATCCGTTACTTTTGAAGGAAGATTTACGAAATTTGAGATTTGGATGCCGGTCACAAACTAATAAAGGTAACTTTGAAGAATTATTGAATATTCGTACTTTAAAAGGATGAAATAGGAGGTTAAAACACTGTTTAATTTATAAAATGAAAAAGTTTATTACACAAAACAAGTACAAAAATCCAATTTACAATAATTACTACTAATTAAACTAAACTTAAAACTAAGTATCAAACAACCCGCCCCGCGTCCCTCCTGGTGCAAATGTGCCCATTACGCTAGCCGCATTGCCGCGCAGAACCGCTATGGCTAACCTTTGCACCAGAAAGGACCCAGAGCGGGGATCCAACCCTCTTTCCTGCAGACGACGACCCACTTCACTAAAAAAGGTTTTGGCCTCTGCGCACCAACACCCAGTCGTCTCCACGGCAAGCGGAACAAACAAGTAATTTGCAAGTACTGAGTACTTGTCCCGCTTCCGCACCGCCACCAGCTCAGCCGCAGCTCCAGGCGCCCGCATGGTGCGACTAATGTGCGAAGCAGCAAAAGTACTTACACATGTGGCGTCCCAGAGCAGACTCTTACCTTTGTGCCAGGGCACCAAGGTCAAACCATCCGGCCTTTTACCGTCAGATCGGTTAAGGCCTGGAGGCTCCAGCACACAAGGCACATTCGCCGACACAAGTGCCCTCCGAACAATGTCGTTTAGGGCATTGTGACGTGGGAACCTTCCTGCGCAGCGACAACAACTCAGAGCATGATGACCGTTGCTATCCACCATAGCGCCGCAGATGCATAAATGAGGTTCACAAACATCGCAGCCACGGCCACCCGCAACGAGTCATTGTCCAGAAGAGTACCCAAATGTGGAGAAGGGAGAGCGTGTAGCCATGCCCCGGACTCTGGCCTCGATACCGCTAAGAGTCTTGCCCTATCCACACCCACCGCACGCTCCACCAGGTCATCCAGTGTCCGCTTTCCCCCAACGTCATCCCACAACCGCTGGCGTTCCGGCTTCTCAGGCACAGGCGCACCCGAATTGAGAGTCGTCCAGGCCGCCAAAGCATCGACAGCATAAGGTATGGTTGCCTTGCCACCATCTATGGAAAGAATCTGAGTGACAAGGTCCAAAACCCCCTCCGCCGATGCCAGAAAAGCTGGCAGACTCACATCCCGCGCGCGCCTTACGCCCAACCCACCGTATCGAATGGGTAGAGATGCCAGGTCCCATTGGTCCGAATTGAGGGAGACATTCAACAGATGCTCCACTGTATCCTTCAACACACAATCAAAAGAGTCAGTGTGCACCGGGTGAAGCCAAGTCGGTACCGTGCGTAAAAAATAGGTGAGTTTGGGAACCGCGAAACAGACCCGTAGCAAAATAAGTGCCACGTGCGCTGACAGCAGCCTCAACCTCTCCCCAGCAGCCAGAAGAAGCCGCTTCCTCATCTCGAAGGCTTCAGGAATGGTTTCAGGAAAAATGGGAGAACCCAATAGGTTAAAAGTGTGGGTTGACAGCTCTCTGAGACCGGGTAGCATGGCACTAGGTTACAATTTACTAGGTTAAAATGTATATGAAAGTTTAGTTATTTTTGGACTTGGAGGCTGTCCATGATTTTGATTACGAAGTTTTAATAACATCTATTCTTCATTCATCAAGCATTTTGAGAAAATCAACCCTTAGCACGATATAAACAGAGGATAATTCCACGACATCATTTAGAGTTTGCTCATCAACAGTAAGCTGAAACTACTGAACCAAGAGTCTTGAAATGTGCAAGGGAATAAGGTGCACATTTTTGACAAATTTTCCAGTAAGTAGTACTTATAGGGCTCATACAAAAAAATAACATGTATGTTTGAGATTATTTAAACTATATTTACAATTACAAAATGAAAAAGTGTGTATTATATATATATATCAATATAATAAACACATTTACACTAAGTTACTTTTTTTAGAAAATTGAAAATTTTGGTCTGGCTTTTAACGTGTTAATGTGGCCGTCTTTTTACCCGACTGCCGAAGGAGGGTTATATTTTTCGAGCGTATGTATGTATGTATCTATGTGTGTATGTCTTATTCTTTGGCACGCCCTGCAGCCTAAACCGTTTGACGGATTTCGACATAATTATGAGGTGTCGTTGGATTCCTCTTAATCGTGGAAGTGACATAGGGTATTATAATATTGGCAAAAAAGCAGTTGGGTTTTTAAAAAAAATCTTTTCTATTCCACTTTTTGAATGTACTACTTTTTATACGCGTACGAAGTCGCGGGCAGAAGCTAGTTAATTATACGTACCGATTTGTTTGTCAATCATTATCTGAATATATTTTTCTTGTTTTAGGTTCCACGAAACACTCTTCCGTGCTGGTGGACAATGAGGAAATCATCTTTGTAAATGAGGTAAACCAGGATCGACAACAAACATAACATACGTGAAAACATCCAATAGTAGATTGTATGACAAGGGGCTAAAATAAGCCATATTACCACGAGATGGTTATTTTCCCTCACTTCGCTCGGGAAAATATTTCGAGGGATAATATGGCTTTTAGACCCGAGTTATACACTCTACTTTTCACTTCGACTGCGAGAAAATAGTAAAATCCATCCACAATCAATAATAAATTCCACGGCGCAAAGATTATTCGATTTGGCGGCATACTTTTTTTAATAAACTGCTTTGACACAGATACAAAATATTGAGACCACGAATAAACGCCTCTGAGGCGTCCAATATACACGGTGAAGTATTATCACCCGATCCACGCGCTGTCTCTTTCTCATTGCAGTTATAGAAAGAGAAAACTATGGTGGATCATCAGTATTTAATCACCGTGTATTGGCCGGCTGACCGTCTACAGGCGCGTCGTTGACGGCCAGAGGCGTTTTTGTTTTAATAATTATTGTGAGTTAGCGACTAAAAAAACACCTGATATTTGAAATTAATTCTGGTTTCTGATTGGTTGTTTTTAATATTCGCTATAATCTGGTTAGTTGATAGCAAATACAAATGTTTTTTAAAGAGTGGTGATTGGTGGATTTAATACAGCGAAGTGTTTTGATTGGTCAAATTAAATGTTTTAGAAATCATAAATATTTATACATATTTTCCTTAGGGGCTACATGTACCACTTTAGCCCCGCTTGCTAAGCCTAATATGACACACTTTTCGAGCATGAGGAGTAAAAATAAATTTATTTCATTTAAAAGTACCTTCCTCCGTTTTCATAATACGTACCTACATGACAGATTAAATATAATAACTATAATAAGTATCTACCTACATAATGTAGGGTTCCTAGTTCTCCCAGCGTTCAGTTTTCTGGTCGCATTATTGTTAAGTGTCCATCTCGCTACATTTTAATCTAATCACATTTGCATTTATTTTTCAATAATCAAAATAGTTTATTTGCTAGAATACAGTCAAGCGGATGTTGATAAAAAGTAAAATTCGTAGTGTATTCTGCCTGCTAATGGGCATGCAAATGCTAAAAGTTAATTACAATATTAAAAGTTAATTAAATTATAATAGAAGATTTAATACATGTGAGGCTTATAATCTAAATATTCGTTCACAGAGTAAAATGCTTTGTGAGTCCAATAATTCAATAAATGCTTCTTAAATTCTGGCATTTGAGATCCTCTTATGGAGTCTGGTAACTTATTATATAATTTTGTGCCATGCCGAATGCACTATTTGCTCGTAAGGATGTTTTTGACTGGTAATTTGCGATGTTATGTCGCTGCCGTACACTATTAAAAACATAGAATTGATTAACATTGGTCTTAACATATGCTAGTTCAAATTTGTATAAGTACGGCTAAGTTAATATTTTAAATTCAATAAAGTACGACTTTCAGGATTCAGTTGGTTTTAGCCCACAAACAGAATGTAGACACTTTTTTGGGACTTAAATACTAACTCTCTATCGGTTGATTTGCCCCAGAAAAGAATACCATACCGTAAAGTATAGCTGTTACATATGCGTGATAGGCAGTGAGTACACTGCAGCCCGACTTACTTTTTTATTTAAATTGTACAATACATACGAGAATCTATTAATTTCTTTACAAATAGTGTCAACCTGATTTTTCCACATTACTTATTATCTAAACTTGCCCTTGCCAGACAAAGAATGAATCACTTTGGTAACGGCTACCCGCAACCAAAGGAATTCAAGGTGCTCCCACATGCAGTTAGCATCATGCGATTTGTGGAAATGATGGAGCGAGCTTAGGAGTAGCTATAAAGAGGAGGGCAAATGCACAACAGATCCCACTGGGTCGAAGTGTATCCGAAAGGGCCCTCAACTAGATAAGATATTATCTAAACTTAATCCTAAAAATGTTGTAAATATTTGTTGAAAAAAATATTGTGTAACACCAAAACGTCACACAAATGACACGAAAACATAACACAAAAGAAACAAAATTGGGGTTGGAAAGCAAATAGAAAAAAAACCGTAAGGAATTTTAATATTCGAATATGCCTAGCCGATTACCTTTTTGTTTTACCACCCAACTATGTAAAAACAGTAGTAAAAACCAAAGAAAATACCTTAATACAATATTGTGTTATGTAAGACATAACACAATATTGTTTTTTAAATATACTTTTTCAATCTTCGTACCACAACATAAAACGAGTATGGCTATCGACACATGCGCTTCTGTTGGTTGCAGACTTATAGTTGCCCGATATAAAAATGTTACGGATCCAGTCTTATCTGCAATAAAACGCAAAATGTAGCGTTACACAGCTGACGTAACACAAAGGAACGAAATCCTTCCCCGAACTTTGATACAAGATATTGATATTTATAAAATATTTGTTCTAGAAACCTGCAAAACAATTTCCTTGATGTTTTACATGGTCTTATACAGACCACAAGTTAATTTCTTGGCTAGAGCTGTTTAAATCAAAGTTATTTAAAGTTTATTTTTTGAATACTGTGTGTTACACAAAAGTCAGATGAAATTTATATGGGAGCAGAAATTAAATTTTATCGTTAATGCATTTTTAAAATATTTTTATCAATGTTATAATATAAAACTGTAAAAATCCTATTAAACTTTGAACAAGACTGAAATCATATCTGGAATACGCGTTACTTCAATACTTATTTTTTTTAATGAATTTTAAAGTGTGAGAACATTTAAAATTTTGGAATGTACAATTTTTTTTGAAATACACCCATATGCTACAGCTACATTTGCCATGCTATTGGTCTTTTGATAAAAAATCATAATTTTAGTTTTCTCTAAATTTATACATAAATTATTAAGATTTAGCCAATTGATTATTAACTCTAGTGCATTATATATATTTCCTTCACATGTCTGTGGGTCTTCTCCACTCAGTATCTGCGTGCTGTCGTCGGCAAACAAAACCATTGGGTGGTCAATTGCCTGTAGCAGATCGTTGATGTAGATGAGAAATAATAATAGTCCAGGCAATGAACTGACAACTTGTATGGAAAAAATGGAAAATTTGGAAATAATTTATAATAGCTATTTTTTTTTATGTAACGGATATATTATCAATTAAATAGTTACCTGGAGGCAAAATCCAACAAAAAATCAGACATCAAAAAAAAATATTTAATTAGCTCCTAAAAAGTCCGGATAAATATGAATAATTTTTTTTATCTTTATTTGGGTTCATTTACATTTGCTTTAAAATATTCAATAGGTATAAATAAAATAAAAAAGACAATGAATGTTTAATTTAAATCTATATAATTACTTCCGGGTGGAAAGTTTGTTGGATTCTTGAATAAAGCATCTTAGAATAAGGTTTCAGAATGAAATAAACAAGAAAACGCTATTATAAATTAATGTTTTTCAAAACCGTATTTTGCCTGGAGTATAATGGGTCCAGTACGCTGCCTTGCGGTCCCCCATGACTAATTTCTCTAAAATCTGATGTAAGAGTAGCTTTACATCTAATTTTTACACTTATGTGATCTATTTGAACTACCTGTTTTCTGCCAGCTAAGTACGACATTAAAAGATCGTACATTTTTCTTGAAGTCTGGTATTCTACAAAACAACTTAATATGCCGAGACTACACGGAAGTGGTTCACAATTAGCACACTGAAAGCTGTTGAAACCATAGCAGAGCTACTTACGCATAAACGAGACCGTAACATTAACAACGTCCGTTAAGTCTCAGCTAGGTACTATTTGTATTTGTTGGGCTCGAGAGATGCGACTGGCGTGTGATTAGCTCCCCGGCGTCCCTCGGGACGGCATCGGCACTGCCCGCGGCCTACTTCCTCCAGCGGAGGTCAAGGTTCTACAACTCAATGTTTCTTACGAACTTAAGTACATACTAATCACTTACTACTCCTTCTATATATCATACATTTATTCATATAAACCTTACATTACTTTAGTTAACCCGTACGGGGTTTTAAATGATATGGAACTATGGAACTGCAAAACGTACTTAACACTGTCGCTACAAAGAGCCAGTTAGGCGGGTTTTGTGCTCGTAATACTTAGCTAGTTTTCCTGCCAGGCGGTGGACGTGGACGGTATCAGATCGGTTACGCGCGCAGCAAGCAGCGCGCAGTGAATGAATTTTACGAGCACTAAGTAGGTACGAGCTTGCGTAAACTCTTAACATCATAAGGGTTTTAACGAAACAAGACTTCGCCATCTTTGTTCAAAAACGTTCATCACTCCTTGCACCTATTTTAGTGAAAATTCCGGTCCTCTGTTTATCAGTCACTTTTGTATTTTGTGTTTCTGAGAAAGGAAAAATGGTTTTTATATAACAAAGGTTTGTAAAGTAGTAATATGAATAATTATAGGTTAGGTTAGATTTGTTTGCAGTAGGTATTTTGTCCTTAGTTTAATTTATGGGTGATTCTTGAGAGGGTCGATTTTCACCGTCCAGAGGGAAAAAGTACCCGCAAACATAAAATAATTGACCTTACACATTTTTTTATAGTAGTTGAACCCTTAATCTAACTGGGGCAGGATTTACTTTTTGATTAAGGTAAGTAGATGTAGTCATAAAAAAAATTCAAACACCTAAAACCTGATTCCCCCGGTGCGTCCATTCGCCATTTTGTGAACAATCTACTCTTAAAAGAATAGTTATGGATTGAAATCAAATATTGTATGGAGTTAAATCGTTAGATTATAAGTTGATGATTTTAAAAAAATGGTTCCCCTATATATAGTAGTTTTTATTGGAATCTATATCAAAGGTTTGTCCAGAGCTAAGCTACGATTCCCCTGATGCCTCACATGGCCTCACTAAACAACGCGCACATCCATACTGCAACATCTTGTGACGCGGAATTCCTGCCGTGCCTCGCCCATGTCAGTAGCGCTACCAATGCCGCGAATAAAGGACGCGTCTCGTGATATATGATTCCCATAATTTTGGTTCACTATGACTATGATTCCCCTTTATTTTCATATAAAATCTCTTTACTGCAATTGGTATACAATGTTTAGTGTAAAGAATAACACATGAATGTTTGCATGTGTTGATTTAGTAATTACTCTAATATTAATAACAGTTTCGGCATAATCGACAAGAAACATCATCTCTTTCTGATTCCCCCGACTCTCAGACTGACTGATCTATCAATGCACAGCACAAACCGCTGGTTTTAGAGATTCCAAATTTGGCACGTAGGTTTCTTATAAGGTCTAGGGGTGCACTAAGAAAGGATTTTTCAAAATTCAACCCCTAAGGGGGTGAAATGGGGGTCCAAAGTTTGTATGGGGAATCAATATTAGTTGGGCTATTTCTTTCGAAACTTCACAGCAGTATTCCTATCGATAAATGAGTAAACACGTGTTTCAGGTATTTTTAGAATTCAACCCCTAAAAGGGGGGAATGTGGTGACAAAGTCTGAAAATCAACATAGGTATCGTTTCTATGGTTTACCGGGTCGGTGATTACGAAAACAACAACGATTTTAAAATCCAACATGGCGGACGTGAAATACCATCTCCCCTGTTGGGGTGCGGTGGGGTTGAAATGTCCAAAACATCATCGATTTTGAAATTTAACTTTGTCGACATGAAAATTCTTGAACCGAGCTTACTGCGGACTCTTAATAAAAAAATCTGATCTTAAACTACCAGTGTATCATTCCCCTGTCAATTTATCGTTCTCCTGTAGTTTTTTTAATCATTTCCTGACATTTTTATCATTCCCTTGTACTTTTTATCATTCCCTGACATTTTTTCGGATTTCTTTGTAGTTTGTATGATTCTCCTGACATTTTTTCTGATTCTCTTCGTTGTTTATATGATTCCCCTGACATGTTTATCTGATTCCCTTGTAGTTTTTATGATTCCCCTGTCATTTTTCTCATTTCCTTGTACTTTTTCTGATTCCTCTGACATTTTTTTTCTGATTCCTTCGACATTTTTCTGATCCAGCCGACATTTTTTCTGATTCCCTCCACATTTTTTCTGATTCCCCCGACAGCTAAACTTTGAATTGGTATATTTCCGTACCTAATTGACCCAAAGTGATGCCTATTCGATATGTTTATTATTATATATTTAATTTGATTTTATTGTAACTAGTAGAAATTACTTAAAATAAAAACGCCGAGGGAATCAGATGAATAATGCAATTCTCAATAATGACCCTTATATGAAAAGTAACCATTTATGAAATGAAAAATGGCATGATGCCCATTAAGCAGTGATAAAATTTTGCAGGCAGGCACTTAGTAACATTCGCGTAAAGTTTCAAACACACGTTAGGTTATTTAAATCAACTGTCATTCTGTGGCAGTAAAAATGTGTTCATGGTTATGTACAAAGGCACATTAGTATGGTTTTCTTATTTTACACCATAATTCAATTAAACGGCAGCATTGATGTACTTACCATGCCATCATTGCGGGTACCATATACGTTATTCTGAGCCGTTGCAAAGGAATTCATAATGAAATTCCGTGCTTCTAGGAATTTGGCTCTACCACTCAATCAAATTTACTTGGAATAGGAACAATTAACTGTAGGTATGCCTGAACAATGGGCACAAAGCGGCTTGCCCGAACTAAAAACAAGCAAGAACCGCTGAGCAAAAAATACGGGACGAGTAAAGCAAGCTTTTTTATTTGTACCTATTTGTATTTCATCAGGCATTTCCCATTCCCACAGTACGTATACTTTTTTGTGAATGCATTCATTTGTCTTTGGTAATCTCTCTACATACCTATGTGTAGGTGTGTAGGTTTAAGTTGTCAGGGACATTGTCACAACGAATATCCCCATCTTGGAATATTAGTATATTAAAAGTGCTTTTCTAAATATTCAATGAACTTTAAATTCCTCGGGAAACATTATCCTAACAAAACGATTAAAAAAAAAAGTGGATATACTTAGTAGGACGACTGAAAAATAGTAGATTGTATGACAAGGGGCTAACATAAGCCATATTACCATGAGATGGTTATTTTCCCGAGCGAAGTGAGGAAAAATTGTTCGAGGGTTAATATGGCTTTTAGACCAGAGTTATACACTCTACTTATTACTTCGACTGCGAGAAAATAGTAAAAACAAGGATTATCCATCCACAATCAATAACAAATTCCACAGCGAGAAGATTGTCTAATTAGGTGGCATTTTTTTTAAAATAATTAATAACTGCTTTGACACAGATACAAAATATTGACACTAGGAATAAACTCCTCTGACCTTCAATAGCCGTCTTCGTGGCATCCAAAGTGGCATGTGACCTCATATGTCAAAAAGAAAAAAATACATTTATTCCCACCACATTTCCTTACCAACAAAGTCGCAGGTACAGCTAGTATTATATCAATAATAAATCTTAAATCTTGAAGCTCAGCTCAGACGTGACGGTCGGTCGGCCTGGTCCTTCCAGAAGCGCATCTAACCTGCCGAGGCATCTCTTATTATCAAAAGTATAAATTTTTCCTTCGTAATTACTATTCTCTATTTAATATTTTCGCAAGTTACTCGCATGGGTACTCAGAAGTTATTTATATTCCTTCGCGTCATTTTTATGATATACACCAGAACAGTGATATCTACGAGGATGAGGATTTTTGCTCGTGCGAATATCTATAAAGAGCTCTCTGTATATTTACGAGTTGTCGGAATGCACTATTTCATGGATAGCTTACACCTCCCAAAACGTGAGACCGTAACAACGAGATATGTTATTCTAAAAATGTTATTAGAATTCTAGAAAGCAACAGATACATTTCAAAAACATTGTTGCAAAATACGTTGCAGAGAATAGTGAGCAAAGCAGGTATTTTCTCACTCCTGCGGGTGTGTGGTAAGTGGTAAAAGAAAAATACTTCTCATTTATTACTTGAACATGAAATATTTCGCATATTATCTTTATTGAAGGCGGCTAGAATCTGTGTCAGCTCAAGAAAATTTGAAAACGTTTACTTGCTAAGAAAATAAGCTTGGTAAGGGAACTTTTATTTTTTCACTTCTCATGCTCGAAAAGTGTGTCATATTAGGCTTAGCAAGCGGGGCTAAAGTCATACATGTAGCCCCTAGGGAAAATATGTATAAATATTTATGATTTCTAAAACATTTAATTTGACCAATCAAAACACATCTGTATTAAATCCACCAATCACCACTCTTTAAAAAGCATTTGTATTTGCTATCAACTAACCAGATTACAGCGAATATTAAAAACAACCAATCAGCCACCAGAATTAATTTAAATATCAGGTGTTTTTAGTCCCTAACTCACAATAATTATTAAAACAAAAACGCCTCTGGCCGTCAACGTCGCGGCGCGTGGATCGAGTGATAATACTTCACCGTGTATTGGACACCTCAGAGGCGATTATTCGTGGTGCCAATATTTTGTATCTGTGTCGAAGCATGTTTATTAAAAAAGTATGCCGCCAAATCGAATAATCTTTGCGCCGTGGAATTTATTATTGATTGTGGATGGATAATCTTTGTTTTACTATTTTCTCGCAGTCGAAGTGAAAAGTAGAGTGTATAACTCGGGTCTAAAAGCCATATTACCGCTCGAAATATTTTCCCTCGCTTCACTCGGGAAAATATCCATCTCGTGGTAGGTAATATGGCTTATTTTAGCCCCTTGTCATACAATCTCCTATTGTAACGAATAATTATTTGAAATATTAATTCGTCATCCGCGAATAATTATATTTATTCTTATTCGTTATTCGTATTCGGATATATTTTGCCCATCTCTGTATGTGCCTGACCAAATGTAGTTTAGGAACTGCCCTACTCTACTCTACTCGCGCGCGTGATAGACTATCTGTCACTTTTTGACAGCATTAATTAGAAAGTGACGGACAGTCTATCTCGCGCGCGAGTAGAGTCGAGAGTCAAGTTATGCTAGCAGTGCAGGTGTTAATCAGCTAAACTCTACTTATTTATTATCAGTTATTTGTAACACATTTATGACTATTTAACATTGAGATAGACCTTATTTAAGTAAATTAACAAAAACAAAACAAAAATAAACTGTTTGCATTTTAAACGTAACAAACTAATTAAAAACACAAGAAAATAAACGAAAAGAAAACTTTCTTTGACTTTCATTATACTCTAAACTGGAATTCAAGACCAAAAAAACTACGAAAATGTTGCAACTGCAATAAAATGATCGTACAATAGTATATCCCTTTTTTCTAAAAACACACGCTGACATAATTCATTTATTGGTAATTTTAATTCTATAATTTAAAGAAATAGTTTTATTTACTTATTAATACATAAATACAAGACGCTTTAATAAAAACTTAATCATCCGTAATTTATGGTTGCAAAGCTGGTATTGCGCTTGTATCACTTCAGGTGTTAATAACATTTGGTACAACATTTTAACTACATGTAAATTATTAATAACCTATTTTTGCTAAATTTGACCAAAGAGAAATTGATGACAATTGTCACAAAGGAGAAGCCTGCTCACAATAAATATGCGGTGGATGAGGTGGCAGCGGCACATAATGTCAAAATATTAAGATTGCCCCCTTACCACTGCGAATTGAACCCAATTGAGTTGGTATGGGCTCAGGTAAAAGGGCATGTAGCCAGGAATAATAAAACATTTAAAATGGCAGAGGTCAAAGACCTATTTCATGAAGGCCTCCGGGAGGTGACACCGCAGAAGTGGCAGTCATGTGTAAGTCACGTCATGAAAGTAGAGGACGAGATGTGCAAACTGGACGGATTAATTACTTACTGGAGTGGTGGAAAACTTTATTATACAAGTGACCGACTCAGATTCCAAAGTTAGTGATTCTGACATTAATGATGGTGAAGATGAAGATAAATAAAAACTGTTTATTAAAAATTGGTTTTATTTAACTTTTTCATACTGTCTTAATAATATGGCACACTGTCGTGTGTGTTCATTGGTAATTCACCTTGTTTAAGTTCTTTACAAGAAAATTTTGTCAATGTTAGTTGAGTTGAAAATAAAGTTAAGTTCCTTTTTTAGAGAAAATCATAATGAATTAATTGTGCCAGCCAATACAAAGAAGCATATAAATATAACAAAAAGGTTGGCGAAACCTGAAAACTTTATTTGACAACGTATCTGTCGTAGTTTTTTTGGTCTTGAATTCCAGTTTACAGTTTAGTCATGCAATGTCAAGCCAATCACTCTGTTTCAACCGTCCCGTTTAAACCGTTCGCCTTCTACTTTCGGAAAAAAACCTTTGTAGTAATAATGAGAATTAAGATACAGTAGAACGCTCACATGATCCACTAACTTCACTTCAAACATAAACACAGAATTAAACCAGAATAATTGCAAAACTCTACGAGTGTAAATACTTACTTTTGGGGATCAAAACACTATTAGGGTCATCTACAAACAAACTACGCGCGCGGGAAGCAACAACACGATGTTTTTCGTCTACAAACCGATCGTCCGCTTCGTTCCCCCTTGGACCCTCCGCCGTCCCACCAACGGTTTGCGAGATATTTGTGTTATTTCAACCGTCCTGTGTTTCAACCGTCCCCAGTCTACCCTATGCGTGTAAGATCGATGGTGTTGGACGGGAATATAGATGGATGACAGATTATCTTGTAAATTAAATTAAACATGCTCGTTAACAAAGTATTTGGCAAATGAAACCACTTTTCAAAATGCTCTTTGATGTTATTGTTATTAGGACATAGATCTGATTTAACTATGTGTGATCTGTGCCAATCGACAATTTTTTGTTGCTCGTTGCCATGGTGAAGTCTCCTGGGTCACTCTTTAAAACTATGATTTTATGGGGATTAAATCCACTAAACAAATGTTTTTGTTATATTGTTAAATCCATTCCATAGTGAGGCATATCCTTAGTATGATAGGAGTCCAAATTATAATATATTTTTCTAAGAAACTCTGTCACTGTTGTCTCTTGGCTTACCGGGACAGAATAACAACAAGAAAAAAATTGATTAACCCATAAGGTAGACAAAATACTTAGGGTCTATTTACTAATTACGTAAGATAATTTGGGAGAGGAGTGGGTCCGAACCGAACATGTTTTCCGTTACAATCAAAGTCATATAGTTTTTCTTACGCTACGCGGAGGGGGTCAGAAAGTGGTAAAATGTGTCTTACGTAATAAATGAATACTCCATATAGTTACGCTATCTAACATCAAACATTTTTAATTACTAGTATGTATGTACCATATAAGAAAAGTGCGTTTTCGTAAAGCGCCTTCCGTATTCATTTGAAAAATTCTGTATGCTCTTTTATTACTCTCAAATTAAAATAATTGTAGGATTGATTGTAGTTCCAAAATCACAAGCTAATTATGCCGTCTAGTTAAGAAAAGCCAAATTAACATGAAACATTAATTGCTCGCAGTGAAAGTCTGCTGCACCTACAGTTTCGTTGTTGTCTGGCTAGTCGAATGTAGCAGTAAACAGGCTGGCCAAATTGACCAATACCTCCCTCTTCTAAGAAACTGCCAATGTTGTGGTGGCCAGACACTCATATTAATTACTTGTGAGTGGCTGAATGATGATCTGTTTATTTGTGTAGCGGTTCGAGTGGAGCGTGTCGTGTCCGGTGGGCGCGGGCGAGGTGCTGACGCTGCAGCTGCTGGCGCGCGCGCGCTGGGGCGCGCCGCGGCTGCTCGGCGTCTACCGCCTCGGCCTGCAGATCCTCGTGGCCGACGGCCAGCTCTCCATCACAGACACGCTGGTCGACGAGCGCAACAAGCCTGTACCGGTAAGTAGAATCTGCCCGCAATGCGATTTACCACCTCCTCTGTAACTATCAAGCAGCTTACTGAAATATTAGATTTGTAAGAACTGTGCTACTCATACTGCTATTTTTAGGTGAGCTGACATTATGGCCCAATATTTAATTACAATTAGTCACGGTCGCCGCTTTATTAAGCATTTCTACAAGTATTATAATTCATATGAATGTAGGACTCTGATACCTACAATGTGTAATTGTGTAAAGTCGTCTAAATTCTTGCAAAAAGGTAGACCGAGGCGAAAATGTGGCTTGAAATAGTTTGAATTAAGTAGTTACGAATAAAGAATGTGACGACGGGTGGCATGAAAAAGGAGGCAAATGAGCAAGTAAAAGCGCTTAGCTATCAAGTATACTTAATTTTTTCTTTATTCGAATATCATCTTCATAGAATCCAATCAAAACAATTAATAGCTATCTACCAAATATTTATAACAACAAAATAATTCAGTCACCAGATGAGTAGGAGGGTATAGGCGTAACGTAAAAAAGAACAGGAGTTTTCAAATAATTCAAAATTATTTTACCTTGAGTAAAGTTTTGCGTGGGAACTGTCCGTGCGTGCTTTGCGGTAATTAACAGAATTGGATTACCTACCTACCACTTTCAGCAGTTGGCTGGTCATTTTCTGCAATAGGTACTTACACAGATTTACTTCGTTAAAAATTAGGTCACGTTCAAGGATTTCAGATCTACGTTGTACCTAGCATTATATAGATATATGATATTAAATTTTATTTAACCTTTTCCCCGCCACGATACAAGCAAAAAGTTTTGCCCCACACGCAAAGACGTCAAATGCGAAATTAAACCTCATATCAACGCACGTCAGTAGCTAATTGATTGAAGAAACTGACTTGATGAGATATCAAGTCGTGGCGTGTGGGGTAGGTACGAAATGTTCGGACTTCATATCAAGTCAATGGCGGTGAAAGGGTTAAATAAAGCTTTATAATCTAAATAACTGGACATCGGAAATTTTGTAGCATTTTAATTGAAACTTAGGTACCTACTGACAAATATATGGAATTGATAAACGTACAGAATGACAATCGGAAAGATGACTTTATTTAGTCTGTAGGTATTACTCAGATATCTACCGGCGGCGACGCGCAGGCAGCACAGAAAACAATTAATGTACCTATCAAAGAAAGGTTACTTACAGAGGACTTAAGGATAATAAGATTAATCAGCCATATAATATATATAAAACTATTATCGAAGGGTGTCGTGTTTCGACAGTTCCGGGGCAATCTGCCGAATCCTACACCAGAGATGACGATGCAACGGGGCCACGCCGTTTCGTCGCCAAAATAGTGTAATTATATGTGTTTCGTTCCATGACGCATTGGTTTTTTTACTGTAATGTCGTGTTAACATGTTTTTAATAAATAAATAAATAAATAAATTATGTGCAGAGAGGGCTTAATCGAAAACAGCCCCAAAAATTAAACATAGGTAGGTACTTGATTAAAGTATCTGACTTAAAGTTTTTAAAAAGTATAGCATAGCTATAAAAAGTATTCAAAAAATAACCACTAACCGAGAACTTTTAATACGCCACGAAGGTGGCAAACATGGATGTCTGTCTGATGGTGAGCAGACATCATAGCCTATGCATGTTTACGCTCCAAAGGGCGTCGCCGATCCATTGTTGATTTGAGGATTCGATGCTAGAGACAAATGCATACTTTGTATACATTGATTATTTCATCTATTTAAAGCTTGTGTTGATTACCTATATTGTTTTAGAAACTACTATTAACCCCATATCAAATGTAACTACCTACTAATAATCCTCCATATAGCCTATCACAAAGGTTTTTTTTTGTTTTACTGTGCATGTTCCTACCCACAAATACATATGCACACTTATAATTACTATTGATATCATATGTGTGTGTCGTATTCCTGAATAACAATAATTGTAATAACTATTGTACATCCCTGTACACATGCGGTCTGTGGGCGAGTTATACGCTGAAAGCGTACAGCGCCCTTCGGGTCCAATTCAATAACGCCTTTAGAGCGGTGATGGGGCTGCCTCGCTACTGCAGCGCGTCGGGCATGTTCGCGGAGGCGCGCGTGGCGTGCTTCCACGCGAGTATGCGCGCGCGCAGTGCTGCGCTCGTGCGGAGTGTGCGTGCCAGCCAAAACGCCGTTCTATCCATGATAGCCGAGCCGACAAATTAGATTGCCCATACATCCGGCATTGTTGTGACCTCAGAACATAAAAAAAGGGAGAAGTGCCGTACTACTTCATTTCAACCAAAACCGATGTCCCCAGTTTTCTCCCACCGCAGCGCCCACACACACATTGAACCGTGTAAAAACAAAGACTCGGGCGTTGCCAGTGAATCTACGGCAACTTGCAAACAAGGGCTGTGATTGGCTTAAACGCACTACACTAGGGGGGCGACCAACGTTAAAATTATGTTTTATCGACATTGATATTTAAATTATTATGTTAAGATATTGATGGGTAACAAAATGGTAAGTTTCTGTGGTGGTATTTTTATTTAATACTCGAAATCTTTGGAAAACTGTAACAATAAACCAATATTTCTTCTTCAATCATCACAATTGAAATGAAAGTAAGAAACACACATTTAAAATATTTTTTAGGGTTCCGTAGCCAAAATGGCAAAAACGGAACCCTTATAGTTTTGTCATGTCCGTCTGTCCGTCTGTCCGTCTGTCCGTATGTCTCAGGCATTTTACTCGAAAACTATAAGGTGTATTTGAATAAAATTTTGAGGATAGGTGTATTTTGTTAGCCGCTACATAGTTTTGTAATTAAAATGACAAAAAAAAATTTTTAGGGGTGCACTCCATACATAAAACTAAAAGTCAAAAAAAATTATCAATCGATAGGCCTTTCAAAATAAATATAAGGTTTTTTAGCATTTTTTTTGATTAAGTGAATAGAGTCGGAGATAATCGCCCCGAAAGTCACTAAAATTCTGTCCCCCCCCTCTAATTTGTGAACGGTGTATTTTAAAAATATGGAAAAATTCATGGATATAGGGCTTATTAATTTCATTCACCGAAAATTGTTTTGAACAAGATCGGTTTAGAGGTTTTCGAGATATTGCTGAAAAACTGCCTTCCTCAAAGAAAAGGACGTAAGTGCCGTAAAATTTCTGTGATGATACGACCTTTTTAATAGGCACGGAACCCTTCGTTTTGCGTGGTCCGACACGCACTTGGCCGGTTTTTTTTGTAATAATATCACATTTAAAGTTGTTCTGGAGCCATTTGCAACTAAATTATATACTTGTTTACAAAATTTTAATATGTGTATAAATTTACCGTTCTCCGTTCATACTTAATGAAAATATTATTAGTAGGAACATTTAAGATAGGCACCCAACCATAACAAGTAATGAAATAAAATAAAACAGTGAAAGTAGTCGAAATAAAATCACTAATATGATATTGTACTTCTATTTTATCGATTACGCGTAACTGTAACTACATTTTGGCACCGCTCTAGTTCGCGACACCAAGCAGCGGCCGTACCACTACACAATTCAAGCAGCGTCCATATCCATAGTGGTTTAATACATTGCGCCGTGGTTTAGCGCTGTACAGGTTGCATATTGTATTGAACGTTCAATGTACAACGCACAGAACAAAAATATGCTTTTTCGTTCGATATGTTAGTGCGATCCCGAGAAATGATGCGGCGGTGCGTTTATTTGTAAAAATATTTGTTTTTACTGACTTATAAGTGAAAATACTAATACTTACATGTGGTACGTGACTCCACTATTATTGTAGTTCTTAGTTTCACTCCTATTTTTACATGTAACCACGCTACAATTCGGCATTTTGAGTAAATGTGGGAGAACATTCCAGGTTCACGGTAAATTGCGACTAACCTGCGGCGGGCAGTGACATGGTCATTTGACCATTTCGCGGCGACACGCGCCACGCCCCCGTTTCATATCTATTCCTTTTTATGATCTGAGGTTGTGACAGACATGTCCCAGCAAGATAAATCGGCAGTAGCTTATCTTAATTTTGTAAAATTTAATTTAATTTATTTTAATTTTAATGTAATTAAATTTTTTTTTGATGACATTATATTGAGTTTTTAATTTTAATTTTATTCTTGATAGTATGGAAATTTAAAAAAAATGTATTACGAGTATGAGTTTAAGTTACCTACTCGAAATAAATGATTTGAATTGAATAATCTTCCTTGGATCATAAAAACACTGCGTCCTTCCGAGAGAAAATTACGTAACACGACGGCATGGAAATGGAAACTCCTAATCCAATGCCCCGTCCTAAAGCGACGGAGATACATTTGCGAAGAACAATTTTTTATGAATCTGATCATGGCCGTACTTATTTTATTCGTACCTACTTTTATGTATTGACCTTGTATATAACTGGCACACACTTGAGTCTCACTTTTAGTATCACGTTAGTGTTTATGTACATTAATTACGGTTACAAGGTTTGCTGCTTAAAGGATCGCAACCAGGATTTGTGGAACGTTTATAAGAAAACATTTATAAAACAGTACCTGAGTTTGTTTCAAATGATTTATACATATTTTGTAATGTAGGTACTTAAGTTAGTAGTTTATCCTGGTGGCAAGCATTAGGCGGCTGTCACTCCGGTGATAAATCATTCTAATAGGACGTTAGGTACTCGTGCAAGTACAACCGAACTATGCCCGCCCCGGTTCCGGGAATCAGGATAAGGGATCACAAAAATATGGCCAAAGGGCGTGAATACCGTGAAAAAACATAAATGTTTTTAAAAATTCGTTAACGAAATGGGTCGCCTCGCCTCGTAGCCTGGCAGCTGCCAGCTCTTACAAAACGTGCTGCCGCTGTAAGTAGTACCTAAAGTTTCGGGCATCTTATTGTAAAACGTATTTTTTGATTTACTTATTGTTTTATCTTGTCTCTGGGGTGAATATATTTCGGGACTGATTAACAGTTCGATGCATTGTAATGGCACATGTCAGTTTACTTTTTCACCATCATGCATGAAAATTCCATAAGCTGTCCAGCAACCACCTTAACCTGTCGACGCAGTCATATAAGTTGAATTGTCATTGTCAGGCGAAAATTGACAATTTGGTGAAATAGGGGCCTGGGGTCCCTCGAGACCGGGACCATCAATATGCCGTATCTAAGCAATGTCATTGACACGCCTTGCAAGATTGCCCTTGACTTCCTTTCTTCCACACACACACGAACATAATAAGTCGGAATTTAAATAATGCGCTCATAAAGTACCTGACGCAGAAGTGTCAATGAGTAAGATATAAGTGTCAATATGGTGTCAATTAAGTGCTTAACACACTTTCCAGGATGTGCGTACTTGTGCAATATTGTAATATAACTAGTTAAAAAACATACGTCAGACCCCTCTTGCCCTCCGGCAAATCAAGATATTTTTTCCTGAATCGCAACTTGTTTGCGAAAAAAGAATAAGAAATTCCCAAACTTACATAGTTGCGATGAGAGAAAAGGATTTCTTAATTCGGAACCAGTAGCTAAGATAATGAATTAAAAAAACGCAACTAAAATAAAAAAAATCGCAATACCAATTTACGAATTTTACTTAACAAAAACATAAAAACTCCACAAACTGAAATACATTAATAAAAACGGAATTCATAAAAACGATAGTTTGTGAGAGGTGTGCAAAAAAGAGTTGAAATTGTATTGTATTAAACAAAGTATTTTTCTATCTTACCTACAAAATTAAATAAATTAAAATATTATATTTCTTGAAGGGCCTTTCCGACCCTTCATTGTCCTTATTTAGATTACTATCTAATGGGTCGAGCACTCTAATCTAAAATCGGTTCTGGCGCTTCGGCGGCCGCTACCGCGTCACGCTCGCTTCGCTCGCTCGGCTCGCGCGCTCTAGGGTCGCGGTTCAACCTGACACTCCTCCTCGCTTCGATCGTCGTGTATCCTACACCGACCGAAGCACATTTGATGATTAAGTTTCGCAACTGGTTGCAAAACTTAATCATCAGGATGCCTAGTTGCGGTTCAGGTAAAGTTCACTTGATTCGAAACTGGTTGCGAACAAAGAATCATAATTCTTAATTCGCAACTGGTTGCGAATCGCAGATGTGAAAACGGCCGGAGGGCCCTCTTGTATGCAATTGTGACCTGAGGGGTAGTTACGTAACTTTTCGAACAAGAGTTAGGACAACTCAATTTTAAATTTCAGTTTTGCTATAATAAGCGGGCTAGAAAAATACTTTTACAGTACACATGGTGTTACTTTTCCGCACTAGTGCGAAAATGAGCACTTTCCGTGCATATGTTGAAACTTTAAAGAGCCATATGTACTGTAAAACGTTGTACGATACACGTGCGAATAGGTAATTCGCAACTCGTGTCGATTTAAAACACTCCCTTCGGTCGTGTTTTAATTTATCGCCACTCGTTGCGAATTTCCTATTTTCTGCACTTGTATCGTAAATAACTATTTCACTTCTCATGCTCGAAAAGTGTGTCATATTAGGCTTAGCAAGCGGGGCTAAACTAAGTAGTACATTTAGCCCCTAGGTAAAATATGTACACATATTTATGATTTTTAAAACACTTAGTTTGACCAATCAAAACACTTCACCGTATTACATCCACCAATCACAACTCTTTCAATAACTATATTAAAATCGATCACAGAAAGCAGAATTCATTTCAAACGTCAGGTCTTTTTATAATCCCTAATTAATAAAAAAAACGCATCTGACCGTCAATAGCCGCGTTCAAGCGTTGTTGACTGCATACATGGCATAAGCTATAATATTGAGCCGTTTGGACGCGGCTATTGACGGTCAAGAGGCCTTTATTCGTATTTTGTATCTGTGGAAAAGTAGTTTATAAAAAAAAAATATGTCGCCGAATTTAACAATCTTTTCGCTGTGAAATTTATTATTGATTGTGGATGGATCTTTGTTTTTTCTATTTTCTCGCAGTTGAAGTGAAAAGTAGAGTGTATAACTCTGGTCTAAAAGCCATATTACTCTTCGAACAATTTTCTCTCACTTGGTTCGGGAAAATAACCATCTCTTGGTAATATGGCTTATTTTAGCCCCTTGTCATACAATCTACGATTTTTCGAATAGATGGAGTGAAAAATGTTCCTTCAGTCGGCGTTCAAATATGTGATTTGAGTTCTCAATTTTAATTGTGGCGGGTATGAAAATGAAAAAATAGAAAAAGTTTATTTAGGTTATAAAAGGATTTTTAAAATTAGACGAGGTTGGAGCCTCCTAATAAGCAAGTAATTTTGCTTGGTCAGAAGACACCGCTCTTCCAAAAACAAGAAGTTTAACCCATAATAAACTTACTTAATATAAAATATTTGGTTTAGAGATTAAGGTACAAATATAACTTAAGCTATACTAAACTATTTCAATTAAGAAGTAACATATACAATATATATATATGTGTTGAACATGTGTGTGTGTGCGTGTGTGTATATATATGTGTGTGTGTGTGTGTGTGTGTGTGTGTGTGTGTGTGTGTGTGTGTGTGTGTGTGTGTGTGTAAGCGTGCGTGCGTGCGTGCGTGCGTGCTTGGCATGACAGGCAGTAGTCGCCCCGCCTTACTCGCCTGTTTAAACAAGTGAATGCTTCGACGCGCGAACATAATTACCTACTTCAAATACACAATAGTTAATAATGAGTCATTATCTTGTACTGTTTGAAGAGTTCGCTACACGAGTGCCTCGGATTTACTCCCGCCATGTTAGTAATTCGAACACCCATTCCGAGTTTATTGTACCATCACATCATACCACATAAGTGAAAAAAAAAAGTAATATATCAGAACTAGGGCGTCACTCGAGACACTTGGCTACTTTTCTAAAAAAATCTATTTAATCCGTCAGTTAGATTATCTAAAAATATTGGACATGTATTTTTTATTTTGTCAATCAAACAAAAATGATGAAGATATACCAAGCCCGTTAAAATTCAACGTGGCGTCACATTATGGTACCCTTTTTAGCATAACGTGACGTGACGTGGAACTTTAACGGGCTATATCTTTATCATTTTTTGTTTGATTGACAAAATAAAAAATACTTGTCCAATATTTTTTGATAATCTAACTGACGGACTAAATATAATTATATTTTCTTTTGGAGTTGGCAGCAAATGTTACTTACTATTTGCTCGAGTTATGAGTACGTGTAAGCGGTTACTACTACCAGCTGGTGTGTTATTGCTATTTGTGGTATGATTTCAAGCTTTTGCCCTCTATTTTGACCTTAACCATCTGCTGCCTATTTTTTAGGAACGATGTAAGTAATCTCTAAGTGTTTTCCTGTATTCCGTAATGCCCTATCTTTTTTAATAACAACTCGTGATCTGATTAATGACCTCGAACGCTTTCGACAAGTCGCAGATAGAATACCCTTCTGCAGCCCTGTGTTTCGTATCCGTATCCAACACCGTTGTTACGCAATCGTTTATCTGATATGCAGCTGTTGTGGTAGGTACATCAATTTTTTTCTATATGCAAACTATCTGTCGGTCAGAAGGTTATTTGTCTCAAAATGCCGTTAATGAGTTTGACACAATGGATTCGATATAATCTTAGAGAAGTATTTGGCACGATATCTAGTGATTGGTCTGTAATTAATTATCAACGGAACTTTTTTCACCCTTTCCCTTCTACACATTGATTACCAGAGCCCGGATTTTTCACGGCAAAACAAAACACTATCGTAATCTAGCCAGTGGTAGAAACATGATTTTATCCATAAAAAAGTCACCAAATAAAATAAATATTTAATAAAATTATGTATATCAAAAACACAGCGTTATAAGAAATAAATAATATCTAAACGCAATTTATGACAATAAATTACATTTAGTCTTTTTTTTTCTTTTTATTTAGGTAAACAAAGTCACTACAAGGAAATCTTAATATTAATTAGCCTTATAAATACAGTATGTGTGACCAACACCGTTCACCACATATCCATACTAATATTATAAATGGGAAAGTGTGTGTGTTTGTTTGTTTGTTTGTCCGTCTTTCACGGCAAAACGGGGCAACGGATTGACGTGATTTTTTAAGTGGAGATAGTTGTAGGGATGGAGAGTGACATAGGCTACTTTTTGTCTCTTTCTAACCCCTCACTTCCCTAAAATGAGGGGTGGAAGTTTGTATGGAGCATTCCGCAATTTTCAAGGTAGAAAGCTAAAAATTGGTATGCGGACTACTTGTGACTAACAAAAAAATCGTGCATTTTTTTTTTTTGGAAATCTCCACCCGACCCCTTAAAAGAGGAGGTAACATTTTATATGGGGGTCCAGATACGTAGAGTCGATATGAGAGTCAATTTGTAGAGTCGATATGTAGAGTCGATATGTATAGTCGATATGTAGAGTCGATAATATGTAGAGTCGATATGTAGAGTCGATATGTAGAGTCGATATGTAGAGTCTATATGTAAATTCGATATATAGAGTCTATGTTCGATATGTTGAGTCTATGTAGAGTCGATCTAAATATATAAAAGAAGAAACTGGCTGACTGACATCACTTCACAGCCCAAACCGCTGGATCTAGATCCAGTCGATATGTAGAGTCAGTATCTAGAGTCGATATGTAGAGTCGATATGTAGAGTCGATATGTAGAGTCAGTATGTAGAGTTGGTATGTAGAGTCCGCATGTAGAGTCGATATGTAGAGTATATATGTAGAATCGATAATTATATAAAAGAAGAAACTGACTGACTGACATATTACCGCACAGCCCAAACCGTTGAATCTAGAGATTCCAAATTTGGCACGTAGGTTTCTTATAAGGTCTTAGAGTGCACTAAGAAAGGATTTTTCAAAATTCTTCCCCTAAGCGGGTGATATGTGGCTCCAAAGTTTGTATGGGAAAACAAAATAAGTAAGACTATTTCATTCGAAACTTCACAGGAGTATTCCTAGCAATAAATGAGTAAATACGTGTTTCAGGTTTTTTGGGAATTCGAACCCTAAAAGGGGGAAATGTGACAATGTCTGAAAATCAACATGGGTATTGTTTCTATGGTTTATCGGGTTACTGCTCGCTGATTACGAAAACAACAACAACGATTTTAAAATCCAACGTGGCGGACGTGAAATACCATCTCCCCTGTTGGGTTGCGATGGGATTGTGTCTAAATATCAATATTAGTGTCGTTTTTATGGTTTTTTGGGACGTTGGACGTATGGAATTGGGACGATTTACGAAAATGGCATCGAGTTTGAAATTTAACATTGTGGAAATGAACATTCTCGAAAGTATTTGTGCCAAAAATTGCAATTAAATTGGAACATACGGGTCAAACTGAGATGCACCTTTTTTGTAAACGGTTAAAATTACTTTTAGTACGCGGGCGAAGCCGCGGGTAAAAGCTAGTTACTTTTATACATAAACATCATTCGGAGTAAGTCAGTCCTTGATGTGTTGTGAATCCAGGGAGAAAAAACTAATAACATAGAAGATAAAAATAAAAATACCTACATACCTGCTCACATTAAGAAAGGGAATTGATAGTGTTAATATGTATTACATTTTACATGAGTAGCGAAAACATCAATACCTTCGCTGATTTAAACTAAGTAAACAATATCGAAAGTGTTTCAGTTATTTTATATTGTTCTTGAGTATATCTATATTATTTGTTTTTTGTATGAACTAATACTAGAGCTAAATATGTGTATTTGATTAAAATGATCATTGTAATTTTGAACGATTCAACGAACGAAGTCTTATTAGCCGAGGCAAAATACGGTTTCGAAAAACATTAATTTATAATAGCGTTTTTTTGTTTATTTCATTTTAAAACATTATTCTAAGATGCTTTATTCAAGAATCCACCAAACTTTCCACCCGGAAGTAATTATATAGATTTAAATTAAACATTCATTGTCTTTTTTATTTTATTTATATTGAATATTGTAAAGCAAATGTAAATGAACCTAAATAAAGATAAAAAAATATTAATATTCATCCGGACTTTTTAGAAGCTAATTAAATATTGATTTTTTTGATGTCTGATTTTTGTTGGATTTTGCCTCTAGGTGACAATTTAATTGATAATATATCCGTTACATTAAAAAAATTAGCTATTATAAATTATTTCCAAATATGGCATTTTTTCCATACAAGTTGTCAGTTCATTGCCTGGACTATTATGGAGTAATAAGAATAAGTGTATATTATTGACTGTATTGTCTATTATTTTCGATGAGGTGGTATAGTCATTATCGCGACTTTTTAGTTGGCTAAAATACCTACCTTATGGCGTTTTTGGAAGAAAAATACACTTCTAATTTTTCTATTAAAAGTATAAAAAGGTTGTTTTGCACACTGTAAATTGTCATGAATGTAAAAATATGTGTGTGTGTTATTTTTATACCTATATACCTAATAATACTCGATATCGATAAAATAATGTTTACTGGCTAGATTACGATAGTGTTTGGTTTTGCCGTGAAAAATCCGGGCTCTGTTGATTACCTACATACTTCAGTTGACATTCTCAAGTAAGTACATAAAAACAAAACCATGTGTAGAGATTAGTACATTTATTTAACATTTACATATGTACCGATTGTTCCATATGGAACTAGAACTATGGAACTCCAGGGATATCCCCCCCATATACGTAGACAGCCGTTCAGTGGGAAATTTGAACATGAAAAATTCAAAGACTAAATGCTTTACATAGGTACATCGGACGATAATAGTACATTGTGTTACAAGTAGGGTAAGATATGAATGAATTACGAACGAGAGTCTATTAATAATAATAACTAGTGTGTGTGTGTGTGTGTGTGTGTGTGTGTGTGTGTGTGTGTGTGTGTGTGTGTGTGTGTGTGTGTGTGTGTGTGTGTGTGTGTGTGTGTGTGTGTGTGTGTGTGTGTGTGTGTGTGTGTGTGTGTGTGTGTGTGTGTGTATGTGTGTGTGTGTGTGTGTGTGTGTGTGTGTGTGTGTGTGTAAGAATGGAGATCTAAATGAGTGCCAAGTTATGCAAAATCCAAATATGTATTTATAGGAACAAAATAACATTATGAACAAGTATTAAACTCTATTTCTTTGCTTTATTGGATTGGAACAATTGCTGTTATTTAAAAATGTGACATCTTAAAGTAAGTTAGATTTGAGTTGACCAGTTTACCATCACCGTTTGAGCTAGCTTCATGAAATTTGTGCTTCTAGATGTCCTTATGGATATAATCAAACACACGTAGTTTTATGTGTTTACGTTAAAGAGGTTTTGAGTTATAGAAGGGTAAAGGTATTGTTAGTTATCCTCGGAGCCGTGATTATTATCTTTGAACATTATCCGAGACGCGGCTCACAGGTAGCGCATTCGGCCGCTCGAGTTAGCTACTCTGAATTTTAATGATAATAACCTCCAGCCTTCTGGGCTAGCGCCTGGCCCCCGACGCCTGGGGCCCACTGACCCACTTGTGTTATTTACATCGACGACTTTTATGTGAGGTAACTGCTTAACATTTCAGTTTATGAACACTTTATTTTGGATTTTTATGTAATATTGTAACTGTCGGTTATATTTGAATGGTAAGGGTAGTTAGGTGGTTTGAATGTTTATGGAGGTTTGGTGGTGGTTTTTACGATAGTTTGGTTTAGCAGCCGATTTATAAGCTAACAATAAATCCATTATTAAAAAATACCCAAAAAAAAATCATAGTGGAAACCAAAAACTTTTTTGCCATTCCTTGAAAAATGTACTTTGTAAGTACTTATACACTTTTGGTTATGTAGTGCGCCGTGCAAGGCATTTTTTTTCAATAACTACACATACCAAGTACGTAATGGCCTTTTCACATTTATTTAATATGTAGGTACTTATGCGAGACAGATTTGTTTAAAATACTATTTACTGAGGTTTTTTACACAAACACGTTAGGTATACGGTTAGGTGTTCGGTATCCTAATAAAGGTATCCTAGAATATTAGAACGGTATCAGTTCCAACAGGCAGAAAAAAAAACATATCCGTTTCTCTCTAATTAGAAAACTTAGACAGAGAGGTATAGTGCGAGAAAAATCGAGAGAGCTCGCGTGCCGTCTTGTGATAGCCGTGCTGGGGCAGGGGCGGCTCGCTCCGTGATTTGGTCGCGCCGCTACAAGCCTACCTCCTAAACTTGCCCCTCATTTACATAAAGGATTGACCTACCACATTACTTGGCTTGGAAGTCATAACTTTAGATCAAAATTTCTCTTGAACGAAATAGAAATTGAAAAAGAAATTGACACAAATTGGGGTTAGGTACTGCAGATGCTCTAAGGAAGCGTCCTTTTAAATATTCGCTCCTGTTACAGGGCCCACCCCGTATATTTAAAGTCACTGAAAATCAAGTGGTGCCTAATACAATACAAATACTTTTTATTTATTTTTGCTTTTCAATGGTAGGTAATGATGTTTTGCTGCGAGTTATTAAATTAGGTCGTCTTTTTTTGTTTGTGCGTAGTCACAAACCAATATAATAAGTAGGTATTCCCATTTCAACATTATCCGCGCCTCGAGCATTTTTTTTTTTTTATTACTTAAATGCGATGCGAAAGTGAAGCACTTCATTTGGTTCTTGGCGTTTCAGGGGTCAAATTAGCATTATAATCTGTAGAAGACACTTTTTACGATGTAACGAAGTGTAAATACCTACTGGTGAGCGCTCGCTCGACTTCGACGTGCATGGTAAACGCAAACGCTGGCCGGTGGCCGCCCCACCGCACGCTTCGCTTCGAGTGGGCACTCAGGATATGTACAATTACAAACACGAATAAATGCTACAAGCTGGCTATGAAATACCTACTCGTACCAGCCGGCGTAGCGTTTGGGCTAAATGTACCTGTCGATAATAGAAAAGAATGGCCACATACTCCACCCGGTTACTAACCGTAGGCGTAGGTATATTTTATAAAACGCAGTCAACATGGACAAATGAAAAAATATGAAAATTGCATGATATTTAGTTACAAGTTGTAACTAAATATCATGCAATTTTCATATTTGTAACTTACAACTACATAATTTCAAAATAGTTTGTCTGGGACATACACACTGTGGTCAATAATAGGTAAGAAGTGCATAATAAATAATGTTTAGGTATAATGCACTCGGTCTGAAAGTGCGCCTTTATATGGGACAACATTAACACGAGAAGTCCTCTATGCCCGCACGGCGGTGCGGGGCGCGGGGCGGGGCGAGGAGCGGGGCGCGGGGCGGGGCGAGGAGCGGGGCGCGGGGCCGTGCAGGAATGGATTTCGGTTCGGGCCAATATTCCCACACACGTGCGAGAATGAGATTTCATGACAGTTAAAATTTCACCTTGTATTTATATATTTTTCACGCCACTGCTCGGAAATGTGTCAAAAGATGGTCAGAATTCAGGCTTCAAAGCTGGGGTTAGTTGGACGTCGCACGAACAGGCCATCTATGACTTCAAACTGTCCAACAATGTTATTGTGGACAGTTTGAACAGCAATTGACCAATCACAGGGCACCGCGCGCGGTCGCGCCGGCGTGCTTGCGCCCGTTCCTCCTCCACCGCGCCGGGCGCGAGGCAAACGAGCCTGGTATTATGATCTTCAATTAGATACATAATTTTGATTTAAAATTATAATTATTTGCAATTTCCTCGCATTAGGCGTGAAAGCACTATGTTAAGCCTCGGCCGAAAGGGCAATAGATGGACGAGTTAGTTCGAGGGCCGACGCATGATGCATTGTAAAATGTTGTATGATACACGTGCGGATAGGTAATTCCCAAGTCGTGTCGATCAAAAACACTCCCTCAGGGTCGTGTTTTTGGTCATCGTCACTCCTTGGGTCACCTACTTGCATCATAAATAACTATTTTATCGCATAATAAAGAGGAGACGCCGTTTATGCGGTTTAAGAGTCCAACAAAAAATTTGGCTTCTAATCCCTTACCTTTGACAATGTCCACAGGAAAGATGCGAACCTAAATATGTGTATGACCCGTCTAACTAATTAAATAATAAGATAGAATTTGATTAATTTGTTAGGTTTTCGTGGATATGGACGTATTCTACTCAGCGCCTGTGAAGCCACTAGCGGGGCCGAGTGACGACGTCGTCAGCCGCACCAGCGACGGCGGCTCCGCGCTCGACTCGTTCGCGGGCTCGGCGCACAGCTCGGTCAACTCCGACCAAGAGGATGACGCTTTAGAAGATGCCCAGCGACACATAAATATACTGGAACGCTCACTACAGAAAAAGGAAACAAATTTCGATTTGGAATCAGGCGACGAATCTCGCGCTCGCAGGTTGAAAACTGTCGGCAAACGTATTCTAAGGTAAATATGGATAATCCATTAAATTCGAAATAAAAATAGCTTTTAACATAAACGATACCTAAGGATATACTAACTTTGCACTTTGCCAATTGGCTACTTTCCTAAAAAAAGCTATTTAGTCCGTCAGTTAGATTATCAAAAAATATTGGACACATTGTTTTGTTTGTTAATTAAATAAAAACTGACCAAGATATAGCCCGTTAAAGTTCCGTGTGACGTCACATTATGGTATAGTCAACAGCAAAAGTAGGTTATAATTTTTTCACCTTATCGCAATGGAATAAGGTTTTTAGCATAATGTGACGTCACGTGGAATTTTACCTGGCTGTCTTCATCATTTTTTGTTTAATAAACAAAAAACAAGTACGTGTCCAATATTTTTTGATAATCTAACTGACGGACTAAATATAATTACATATTTTTTACCCAGGAAAGTACCCAATTTTGGGTTACCTAAACTTAACTTTGATAATGTATGTACTCAAACAGACCACTCCCGGTATTGTATAGTAGGTATGTACTTGTACATATTGTGCTTCTCTTTCCATAGACGGGGGTTTTCCATGGGCTCCGAGAAGGTAGTGAGTATAGCAGATTGCGAGCGGAAAAGGCCGTCGACATTCAAGAGCGTGCGCAGCCTGATGCGGCTGGGAACGCGTGGGCGCGCGCGCACCGGCGCGAGTGCATCCGACGAGGAGCGCGGTCTGCTGCTGGGTGCGCCCACAACCGAGACCGACCGCCCTCCCAGCCAGACCTCCGTCTCTTCGGACGAACTGCTTATCGACACGCGATCGCCCACCGACACCCCGAAACTCAAGAAAATGTATGTGTTATTATATTCGTTTATAATTTGCAAATTTAATAGATGTCAGCTCAGGTCTATAAGGCCGTTGACACTTTGTTTATCGTAAATAATAGCAAGGAGTAAGTATAGTCAGCAGCAGAAGTAGCTACGCAATATAGCGCGCTCAAATGGAATCATTCTCCTTATTCCCTTATTGACACTAGAATCGTGTGTTGATCATCACATAGACACCGTAGCCTATGGACACTTGCGACTCCAGAAGAATAAGAAGCACCGACCCTTAATGATTTGAGGATTCGTTGTTATGATAGCTAGACTGACTCGCCATCAGGAGCTCAAAACCACATAGGTACAACAGAGTAAGTAATAGTGGTGTTATTATGGATGTGGTCTTCTGTACGACGAAGGTACCTACTTCCCCAATTGGACTTCTACAAATATGAGCGAGATGACATTCCGCTGTGTCCTGCGTGCCTAAAAAACTGTACTGTCAATTCTAAGTGTATTTTATTACGTCACGTAACTTGATATTATTTCAACATAATTATTCGTCCCGCCCTGCAAAAAAAGAGCGAATGGTTTACTTAATTTGAATTTTGGAGGACGAAACAATCGAGAGCCGGACATCGAATTTGCCCCGTTAATATACATACCTAATAATAGTAATAATCAAGTATAGGCAGGTATAGGAGCAAACAGTATCACTTTTTGATTGTGTTTAAAAAGTAGGTTCAGATATAGGTAACCTGAATGTAAAGGAACATGTCAGATATTTTTTGGCACGTCCTTTGGATCCTGACGTTGGTTAGATGATTCAAAAGTTTAGTACCTACATGAAGTGTGAATGTAGAAAAAATGACACCTCGCAGAGTTTTTTACGCCGGTTCTTCTCGAGGCAGAGGTTTTCTTTCCGAACCGGTGGTAGTTTATCGACATTCGTAGGTGCATGTAATATGCCTAAATTGAAGAATAAATCACTTTGACTTTTTTGACTTTGACTTTTTTAGACACAGCGCGCTGGACACGGCGGGCGCATCGGCGCTAAAGGCGGCCGACTTCCAGGTGTGCGTGACCGTGATCGAGGCGCGGCAGCTGGCGGGGCTCAATATGGACCCCGTGGTCTGCGTGCAGGTCGGCGACAACCGCAAGTACACCAGCGTCAAGGAGAGCACCAACTGCCCTTACTACAACGAGGTGAATTACTTACATTCCGACCACTCCAACTACCCAGTCATGTTGTGTGTATTTTCCGCGATAATTGTCTAATTAGGTTTTGTCGTACATTTAAAGACACACTAGATTATCCATTCATGGGAATTATAGTGTGCCCAAATAGGCCAAAGTATCATAGCTGTTCTCCAGTATGACATACTGGGCCTGCATTAAGAAACAGCCAGTTTAATTCAAGCTCAATGTGATTAACCAGTGCGTCGCACTCTCATATGTCTATGCACTATCGAGAGCTCTCCAAGCAATGCGAGTCCAATCTAGTATTTCGGCCTTCAAATGCGGGATTATACATTTACAACTCATGTTATTGTCTCAGAAATAGACTCACTTATAATTTTTTACTGGGTCTAACCCAAACAAACCTATTTCAACTTATTGCAGAAACGGAATGGCGCGCCATTTTCCCGACCCTTTTCTGAAGCATATTTAGGTACATATGAAAACAGCTCGTACACAATAACAAGCTGAGGTTCGTTTTAAATTCACTCGCAACTCCGCGTAATTTATGATACTCGCTCTGACATAATACGTAATCCTAAGTAAATATTTGTCCAGGTGAATTTACTCATTATACGTGCCGCAACAAAGGCCAATTGTAGACTCATGTGTGTCATATATTATATTAATCATCTAGATAAATATCCATAGGTACCTACGGACAATATTTCACATCCCCCAACTTTATCATGATCGAAAAAGTAGGTACACTTACCTTACAGGTTAGGTTGGGGAGAAAGTTCTTTTGTAGGTACTTACCTAATTTCTTAAAACTAAAAATTTCGTGTCTACTTAAAATGTTTGAACCAATGTTGTTAATCGACTTAAAGAAAAAGGAGGAGGTTCTCAATTCGGTTGTATTTTTTTATTTTATTTATGCTTGTTACCTTAGACTCCTCAGAACTCCGTCAACCAACGACAATTCTTTTTTTATTTGTAGGTATTATACTTCCAGGTTGGTCCCATTGTTCTCAAAACTTCAGTTGGATGATGGAAACCATGAGGAATCGAGGGAACTCCTCAAATATAGAAGGCACGCATGAAGTATTTTCGGTATTTACTATTATAACTAGTGTATTTACACCCCGAAATCACAAATTTGTTAAATTCGAACTGATGATGAAGAGCACAAATGACTTATGGAACTCGTAGGTACCTACTTAAAACTGTAAAAATACATTACTGATTCCGTTGGAAGAGCAATTAATGAAGTCCTAAATGTCAAGTGTGCCAAATCGACGGAACTCCTCAAATATTATCGGCCCACATACAGTGATATGGTTTTAGTCTGTAATAATGAACGTATTCACTCTCGGAAAGCAGTTCATGAATTGTGGTAAAGTGAAAAGGAAATTTCCATTTGGCTTGGCGGAGTACTAAATTGAAGTCGGTTAAAATTATTTTATAAATGTGTACGGATTGCATATATTGTAGAAAAACTAAAGAATAATGAGTAATTTAGGCACTTGCAATTTTTATGCACTTTATTGATTTTTATGTAGGTAAAGTGAATTAATGCACTAATTCAAATGAAGAAAAATCCTCTTAGTTCGAATTTAACCCATATTACTTTGACATAAAATGCCCATGCCATACACTAGTGCAAGGTCGGGTACTAGGACGTGTACCTTACCTGTTTAGTGTTTTATATATGACATTGTTCGAAATTTCTTGAGGAGACAAGTCCTACAATTGACAAATGGTTAAAAACACATTTACTTGGCTAGTTATAAAAGCATTAGATTAAATTTAAATGAATGATCCTTTGCTTGGTAATCTAAATAAGTATAAGTAAATAAATCTGTAGGTATAAAAGAAGAAACTGACTGACTGACTGACTGACATACGTATCAACGCACAGCCCAAACCGCTGGTTCTAGAGATTCCAAATTTGGCACGTAGATTCCTTATAAGGTCTAGAGGTTCACTAAGAAATAATTTTTTAAATTCACCCCTTAAGAAGTGAAATGGGGGTCTAAAGTTTTTATGGGGAAACAAGATTAGTGAGACTGTTTCATTCGAAACTCCACAGGCAATGATGTAATATAAAAAAGAGGTAGATATGTTATATCTATACGAAATTCTGTGTTTAAAAGTGGCCACCAAATCTGACAACTAACGTTTCCATTGACGACTCGAAACTGAGGCAAGTTGTGCCAATTGATTCAATTTTAGTGTGTCATTTTTCGAGCGCGTATAACCTATCTACTTCTTTTTTATATTACATCATTGTTCACAGGAGTATTTCTAACAATAAATTAATGAGTAAACACGTCTTTGAAGTTTTTTAAGAATTCAACCCCTAAAAGGAGGAAATGTGCTGACAAAGTCTGAAAATCATCATGGTTATTGTTTCTATGGTTTATAGGGTCGCTGATTACAGTGATTACGAATACAACAACGATTTTAGAATCCATCGTGGCGGACGTGAAATACCTGTTGGGATGCGATGGGGTTGATATGTCTAAATATCAATATGGGTATGGTTTTTTGAGACGTTAGTTACGAGAATGGCATTGATTTTGAAATTTAATATTGTGGACATGAACATTCTTGAAAGTATTTGTGCCAAATTGCAATTCAATCGGAAAATACGGGACAACCTCCTTTTTTGTAGATGGTTAAACATTACGCTAACTACAACCGTATTTCACACAAGTTAAAGTTAAAGAACTAAATATGAAATTTCGTTTTCTCCAACCTAATGTAAAGGAACCTCCTCAATTTACGCAATCATCTCTTTACTGAGGGCCTACCGCGAAACGATAGTCGTTTTCGTTCGTGCATCTCCCTCTTTATCGCTCGAACTAGCAAATGCGACAGAGACGGAGATACACGAACGAAAACGAATATCGTTTCGCGGTAGGCCCTCTGGTGACTAAAATCACAAAGGCTGTAGCAGGATAGCCTAGGAAAAACTGCCCCCATCGATTTTGGGCCGAAACTGTAATGAAACGATGCCTTTTGGGGAGTTTATATTCTGCACAAAGTTTCATCCCTCAGTTACGCCCTGGGGGTGAAAAACACCCGATTAACCCCAAAACTGTTTTAATTATTTTTTCCTAAACTATGAAAGTGACGAATTTAAAATTTTGTACAAATGTTATTAAGACTAAAAGCTATTTAAAAAAAAATATGAACCCCCTAACCACTTAAATTCTTGTAAAAAAAAAGAAAAAGAATCACCCTGTATATGAAGTTTGGCTCATGGTACACACACCATTTTTTTCCAAAAATGAACCAATTTATATTCTACATTATACAAAAGTTTCATGGACCTACTTCAGAAGGAACATTGCGAAATTAATATGTATTGGCTCTTAGGTGCGTACTATTTATTGAACTTCTACTAAGAGCCTTGCATTATTTATAAACAATGGCTTGCGATCGCGATCGGACTGTTGCTCGTGCACGATTTGAAAAGGGGGGGGGGGGGGGGGGGGTGTAAAGAAAGAAGTGTGAATCAAACTCATTTGTATTTATAATAACATTTTATAATAGTATAGTATAGTATAGTAATAATTAACATAGCTTCGTGTATTTACATGTTACAAGTAAGATTTTAAGTTGAAAACAATTATTAATTAATCGTCATCACTGTCTTCGTTAATAACTGTCAAATTGTCTAAGTAATGGGGAATGGATGAAAATTTTAGAAATGCCTGATTATTTTTTTGGTGATAGGAATAACCTTCCTTAGCACCAGAAAAAAATTTCAGATTTTACAGCTGCGACAATTATTTTTGAAAAATATAAACAGTTTCCTCATTTACGTTTTGGGACAAGAACGGTAAATAGACACTTTCCTTGATCTGTCTCATATTACAAAAAACTATCTTAAATATCTGTGGTAAACTGACACTGGTAATGATCAATATAGCTGCTACAAGTGTCAATATCATTGCCAGTGTCAATTTACCACACATATTTAATATATCCTTTTTTGTAATATGAGACCGATCGAGGAAGGTGCCGTAACTGACCCAAAACGTAAGTGAGGAAACTGTTTATATTTTTCAAAAAAAAATTGACGCAGCTGAAAAATTTGTAACTTTTTTCTGGTGCTAAGGAAGGTTATTCCTATCACCAAAAAAATAATCAGGCATTTCTAAAATTTTCATCCATTCCCAATTATCAAATATGTTAGTCAGAATTTCGGCTGGTTTTATAATTTTTGATTTATATCTCACATTGGATAAGTAATATATTATTGAAGCTATATGCGAGCAGCAACCTGCAGTTCGGTTTCCGTTGGGGCAAGTACAAAAGTGATCGCTTATACCTTCATAGTCGTTTTTATTGGGCACATAACGTATGAAAATATGATATGTTTTTTTTATTTATATGTCGCGACTTTAAGTGTATTCTTAGAATATCGTGTTCTTTTGAAAACTCAATATTAATCGACCCATCAGCATTTTGCAACTCTGCTAAGTAGCATATTGACTGCATAATACGAGTATAATGATTAGTGGCTACGAAATATTGCGTTTATTTTAATTTCGCAATGTTCCTTCTGGAGTAGGTCCATGAAACTTTTGTATAATGTAGAATATAAATTGGTTCATTTTTGGAAAAAAAAATGGTGTGTGTACCATGAGCCAAACTTCATATACAGGGTGATTCTTTTTCATTTTTTTTTTACAAGAATTTAAGTGGTTAGGGGGTTCATATTTTTTTTAAATAGCTTTTAGTCTTATTAACATTTGTAAAAAATTTGAAATTCGTCACTTTCATAGTTTAGGAAAAAATTATTAAAACAGTTTTGGGGTTAATCGGGTGTTTTTCACCCCCAGGGCGTAACTGAGGGATGAAACTTTGTGCAGAATATAACCTCCCCAAAAGGCATCGTTTCATTACAGTTTCGGCCCAAAATCGCTGGGGGCAGTTTTTCCTAGGCTATCCTGCTACAGCCTTTACGAAATAACTTTTACAGTACACATGGTGTTACTTTCCCGCACTAGTGCGGAAATGAGCACTTTCCGTGCATATGTTGAAACTTTAAAGAGCCTACTGTAAAACGTTGTACGATACACGTGCGAATAGGTAATTCGCAACTCGAGTCGATTTAAAGCACTCCCTTCGGTCGTGTTTTAATTTATCGCCACTCATTGCGAATTTCCTATTTTCTGCACTTGTATCGTAAATAACTATTTTGAAATAGGAATTGATTTTCTCAATTTTTACATGATAGAATTTAGAAACCTAGAAAGACGTACAATTCTTTTTTTTAATTAAATAACGAGTGCTGGCCCCGTAGCATGGTTGGCCTTGTCACGCAATAGGTGATAGGATAGAGCGTGCGTCACTGCCTGACACCGTTCGATAGAACGAGACGACGCTCTTATCTTGTCACTTGTCGCGTGATAAGGCCAACCATGCTACTATGGATGTCATTAGTTGGACACTACTAATATCCAACCTCTATTTCAGTATTTCGTCTTCGATTTCCACATGCCCCCGATAATGCTGTTCGACAAGATCATCACCCTGTCGGTAAGTTATTAGGTACCTACTTTAAAACATGCAACCCACTTATCTATATGCAAATCCATAACATGTAAGCAATTTCATACAAGCGGCTGTTGGTATGAATTAACTATGTCCGCGAACGCCGAGCCACGGGCGGGCGGCCCCAACGTGTAGTCGGCAGGCGGCGCCGGCGGGTTTAACTTTGCTTACCAAAAAACACTTCATTTACCTATAAACATAATAACCCAGACTTTTCTTGTACCCCGGAAGTAAATGTCTATTTTAGCGAATACGCACATTCAGTACGCTTCACTCAAATAGACAATAAATAACAAAGTTAAAGACGGAACTTAGCACACAATTTCTAATGGATTAAATGTATGATGTCCTTAGGCGAATAGTCATGCAAAAAGACTCTTAAATAAATAAATAAATAGAAATATAGTTAACTATCTCAATAACACTAAATACTTTTAGTGGTTAACAGTTTTAATAACAGAAGTTATTTTTATAGGTATTAATTAAGACTTTAATTATTAAACGACATGACACAGACATATAGACGGAAGTGCAGTGCTTAGTGTTGCAAGTTGTAATTATAATCTCCCAACTATAACAGGTATTACCATAAATTACAACACTATGTCACAATAATTCTCAAATATAGGCTGTTATCAACTTTTGCATTGTTTCGAAAAAAGATTGGTTATTCATTTATCTAAAATCTGAATTTAGCTTATTCGGATATAATCACTCGTTTTTAGAATATTTCTAGTTCTATCCAAATGTCGTAACGTAAGTTACTTAGTCCGTGTGCGGACAAAGAGCGCAGTGTATCGAGCTACCATTATGCATTAGCGTGCGAGCGCGACAAATGTTGAGGGTTACAGTAGCCTTAATAAACTTGTGGCAGTATCAGGTTTGCCGCTGGCTCATCTGCCTTGTACCTGCCCTAAGCGGTAATGTTACCGGGCTGCCGCCGGGAATACGCATGTGTCGATAACTTATTCATTGTATATTATGCTACTCGTTGCCTTATCCAGGTGTGTACATTTAATTTGAATCACAGAGATGATTCAAATATGTCAAGAGTCTGTAAGTAGATGAAGATGAACGAAAAATACACAGAGAATACGCACATTACCGACGTAAGGTAAATAACAAGGTTTTCGTCATGAATTAAAATGGTCACGAATTAAAAATCACAGTGTACAACACCAGCCCACCATTAATTTTGTATTTGACAACTAGGTATCAAATACTTCTATAAAAACACAGCTTTGCACATCTTATCATAGCCTTTACATTTTACACCCTCGAGTATCAAAAATTATGTTCTTTCTTTTAGGCATCATTCTCATAAAGCTAGATTTGTTGCAAGTGCGTAGTGTAGATTTTTGGTAAGATAGCCCATATATTATACCTTTATTAGGTAGAGTTGCCATCAGATATATCGGAACGGCCAAAGTGCTCACAAATATCTGAACACGTCTCTAATGCCTCGACAGTATCGTAAGTTATCTGATGGCGACGTACTAAATGTATAGGTAGTTTCCTATGTGACTTCGTTTGCATGGGAATGCGGTGGGGATAAACGTATTTCTTCTCTTTGATATAGTAGAGCACATGGAGTTCTAGTTTAACATAATATATCCCTAGTTAACTTTAGTTATTCCACCCTTTCTGGGCTATGAAGTTCGAATGCTGATGCCGATATTTAAATATACTATTACAATGCTCTGCTCAATGTGGATCCAGCGTAACCATTGGAGTTTTAGTTTAACGTGCACGTATTTAGATTGCATTATTGTGTCGAGTAAAATACTGCCATGAATTGACTGTGCACTATACCCTGCCCCCCTAATGTCAAGAGCAGATATTGTGGAAAGTTCTCTTCGAACTTAGTGATTTCAGATATCTTATATTCAAGTTCTGCCGGTTTACGTAACTCACTCGACGTCTGAACTAGTGATGGGCAGCTTAAGTTACGAAAGTGAAACTTTCATTTAAATGTCATGTAAGTCACTGTAAGTTTCAAATGGAAAATTTCTGTTAATATTCTGTAGTTTTCAGGTGTAAATTATCTGTTTGAGTGTAATTTTATACTCCCCGATAAACAACAACATTTTTATTAGTTACTAGCTTCTGCCCGCGACTTCGTCCGCGTGGAACTGGTTTACCTATATCGTAACTCCATACAAACTCTCGCCCATTTCGGCCCCTTAGGGATGATTCCCGGGATAAAAAGTATTTTTCACCTCACTAGCTCGGAAAGACCTTTTTAGGGTTCCGTAGCCAAAATGGCAAAAACGGAACCCTTATAGTTTCGTCATGTCCGTCTGTCCGTCTGTCCGTCTGTCTGTCTGTCCGTCTGTCCGTATGTCACAGGCATTTTACTCGAAAACTATAAGGTGTATTTGAATAAAGTTTTCAGGATAGGTGTATTTTGTTAGCCGCTACAAAGTTTTGTAATTAAAATTACTAAAAAATATTTTTTTAAGGGTGTACTCCATACATAAAACTAAAAGTCAAAAAAATTGTTTTCATCGTGAGCCCACGTGTGGCACATGAATCGATAGGCCTTTCAAAATAAATATAAGGTTTCTCGGGATTTTTTTTGATTAAGTGAATACAGTCAGAGATAATCGCCCCGAAAGTCACTAAAATTCTGTCCCCCCCCCTCTAATTTTTGAACGGTGTATTTTAAAAATATGGAAAAATTCATGGACACAGCGCTTATTAAGTTCATTCACCGAAAATTATTTTGAACAAGATCGAATGAAAGGTTTCCGAGATATTGCTGAAAAACTGCCTTCCTCAAAGAAAAGGACGTAAGTGCCGTAAGATTTCTATGACGATACGACCTTTTTAATAGGCACGGAACCCTTCGTTTTGCGTGGTCCAACACGCACTTGGCCGGTTTTTTATTCTTTAAAAACAGATAGCAAAACTGCATTTTATCCACATGTATGCAAAGAATATTTGAAATCCGAACGTGTTATATACAATTACACGTTCAAAGTTTGTATGGAGAAACAAAATAAGTAAGACTATTTCATTCGAAACTTCACATGAGTATTCCTAGCAATAAATGACTAAATACGTGTTTCAGGTTGCAATTTAATAGACAGTTAAAATTACTTTTAGTACGCGGGCGAAGCCGCGGGCAAAAGCTAGTAAACACGTAAAGGCCAGTCCAGACAGGACAATTTTCGGCCATCTGATTAAATTGTCTGATCAAAACAGGTGTGGACGCAAAAATAGTTTTATATTGAATTGCATTCAATTAAAAACATATAGTGCAAATAATTTTATCAAATGATTTTACCTTAAAACAATTAAAACTGTAAAAAAAAACCGTACAAAAATGTGAAACCACAATATCTGATTTAATGTTGCATAATAATTGTGTTATTTGTGTAATTACTAGTTAAAATAAAGGCTGATTATACATATTTCAGTTGTTTTTCTTATGTAGTATTTTCCTCGGTTTAGTGAGGTGAAAAGATTTGTGTTACACACGGGTGCAAGTTATTTTGACGTCTCGTGTGTTGCAACACTCGCTTTGCTCAGGATTCTATTTTTGAACCACTCGCTACGCTCAGGATTCTATTTTCAAACCACTCGCTTCGCTCGTAGTTCAACCATAGAATCCATTCACTAGCTCGTGGTTCAACCCTAGAATCCATTCGCTGGCTCGAGTTTCAATTCCACACTCGCGGTTAAAATATAACTTTGCACCCTTGTATAACAAATAACTATTATATGTTAATCCAGACTGTACACTATATACCTACTGTATACCAAAATGCATCTTAATCTGTTCAGCTGTTTTTGCGTGATTGAGTAACAAACATCTAAACATCCAAACTTTTGCATTTATAATATTAGTAGGATTATTGGGATCACAGCAACCACTTTAACATAATTCCTTTAATTAGGTATTTCGAAAATTATGTTTTTGACATACTTATTTTTTATCGATTAGAACAAGTGTTATTTGTTTAATAAACAAGTTAAAATTAAAGATAAGTGGGAAAGCGGAGGAACACGATATTTATTTTTTACAATTGTATATGTTTTTAACGACACAGTGAAGTATTTCAATTGCAAAAACGTTTAATTTCATAGCTTAGAAAGAAGTCTGAAATTTTCAGAATAAAACTTAGTGATGCAACAAATAGTATCCGTGAATTCATATAAAATGCCCGTGTTTTTTTTCTGTTTCTAATATATTTTTTGTGTGTATATAGTTTTTGTTGGTAGATTTGTTGTATAGAAATGTATTTTCCTACTAATAAATCACGCATAAACGGCTCTACCGATTTGGATGAAATTTTGCACGAAGATAGTTTGTAGCCTGGATTAAAATATAGGATAGCTTTTATCCTGAGTCCACACAGACGAAGTCGCGGGCAAAAGCTAGTAAGAAATAAAGTTCTTAGGTTAAAAAAAGGTTCTTTTTTGTGTATCAACGACACTGTTTTTTCATATTTCTCAAAACAGCTAAGTCTCAATAGCATATAATCATTAGGTATATTATACTGCAAAGGACAGAAATAATTGCCTTGCGGGAAAATTTTAAGTATAGGTACCTACACATATATTTGTTTAATTTACCTACACATACCTACCAAAAAAATCTAAAGAAGGCACTTCTTAACTGGCCGGTGAGCAAAGAAAAAAGCGTTAGATGCACCCGATCTTGGTGTTAGTGGTAATACGGTAACAAGGTTAACTTCCACCGTTCCTCGTGGACTCAATCATAATAGTAGTTTATGCTACTGATACATAATGAGAGGCCTTAAAATACGAGTGTGGTTTTATGAAACGAGCGTAAGCGAGTTTCATAATAGGATCACACGAGTGTTTTAAGGCCTAATTATGTACAGTTGCATACACTACTTTATCTAAACACATATCATAAGCGCTCTATGATGGGTTCAGAAGCCGTAGGGAAATGACCTGCATTGCTAATAGTGCTACCTGTACAATATCTATACACTATAGATATTTAAATAATTCAATAAAAGTAAATTTGAACAAATACAGAAACAAATTATTTATTGTAATAGTTATAATTCACATTTACATTGGAACAATGGGATATATTTAATGGTCCTGGTTGTATTGTAGTGGGATGGTCTTGGTTTGAAGTTGCAGAGCTTGATGGCATTTATGATTTCTTTATTTTGAATTGAATTTAGTATCTTGTTTGACAAGACGAATATTTTTTTTAAATCATAGACAAACGAATGAAGTCCCTATTCTCATGTCACTCGAGATCAAAATGTCATGCGGTTTATATTAAAACATACTGAATTGACGTTTTGTATCGATAACTGTTTAAATATCTAGAGACACTAGAATAGATACCCACTTGAGTTTTGACAGCTGTTCCAAATTTAAACTCATAACGATACCGATAATCTGTACTTTAATAACATTACAGTACATATTTTACCTACTACCACAGACAAGAAAGTTGTCATAGTAAAATTGGTTGTAATAATGCTGGTCATTACCGACGGTTTCTGAACGCATTTTAGAGCACTAATGATAATTATGTGCGTAGATAAAATATTTTTTGACAATTAGTTCAATTTAGAGACTAAATTAGATCAATTTAGGTAACAACGCATACGAAGCCATATATGGCTAGACATATTTTGAACTTGATGCATACGAATCCAAATATGGCTTCCTGAAATAACTTTTTGATAATAAGAAACATATTTTTTTGTGTTCCAAATTTATTTTGTCTGGGTTATAATAAACTAGTTCACATATTCAGATTTTTTTTTTCTTACATTTTTCACTGTTCATGTATTATAGGGTTAACTTGGTCTTCAACTTCCATCCTTCATACGAAGGATGGAAGTTGAAACAGTTGAACAACTGGGAACAGATACCCCTAGGCCAAGCGGCCACTGACATATAGTTAGTCTCGAATTTTATAATCATAACCCGCTCTACTGACGTCAGAAGTAGCGGAGATGTGACATGAAATTTAAGTGTAATTTATTTGGTAACATTCTGTCAGAAATATCTCTTGTCATTATGTAATTTTCAAAAGTTGAAATATGTCACAGTTAAGGTAATATGTGAAATGTTTCAGAAATTGCCCATCGCTAGTCTGAACTAAAACAAGTTATCAAAGGTAGATAAATCTTAGGTCGACAATATCTGCCCACAATAGCTTTGCCCACACACGTCAGGGAGTGATGATTACGGACACATTTTGCTCGTCCCTTAGGTACTATTTTAGGCATTTGTGTCAAGCCACGGTCTTAGACCGAACGGGAAGACTGGTGAACCGAAGTGTTTCTAAAACATTACTTAAGTCATTAATTTCTTAAATAAACGAGTAAGGGACTAATTAATACTCGTAGAACTAGGAACTTACGGATCACATTAATCACATAGGTACGGTCGCGTAATTTAATTTAGGACCCTTTCCGCAAAAATATTATTTGTATTCCTATACAATTTAACAGGATCAGGTCAATCTTAAGTGGGTCCCAAATTAAAGTTCGTGACTGTACGAGACACTACCTATCTTAGTTCGTGACAAAAACTCGGACTGTAGGTACCTAAAAGTTCTTAGGTCTATCATTCGAATAGTATGTACTTGCTTATAACGAGGCATCGATTTTTACTTATATGTATGAACAGTGCAGGTTACACAAAGGTGGAGTGACATGTTGGCGTGTCGCTTCACATGCAAGCGGGCGCGAGTGGACGGTGTAGGGTAGTGTGTACCTCTCGAGTACCTACCACGAACACACGCTCGTGCAACCACAATTCGGTGTAATCACGTCATATTCACCGTTACTTTGCTTCAAGCATCCATTACGCGACACGCAACCAATTTTCACTTGGCGTTGTTTTAAATTTCCCTAATAGATATTAATAATACAGTCAATATTATCGAACCTCGAAATCACGGGGAGTTTGATGAAATTTGGTGCGAATGTTCGTTGGGGACCCTGTTTTCATGTCCCTAACTAAAGTCCCTGCACCAGGACCTTCTAGAATGGCCACCATCTTGGAAAATGTAGGTACAATAATAGTAGATTGTTAACCAAGGGCTGAAAGGCACCCATTTCTGACGAGATATTTTGGTGCTCGAACGAAGTGAGAGCACCAATGGTTCGAGTCAGAAATGGGTGACTTTCACCCGAGTTAAACACTCTACTTTTCATATCGAATACGAGGAAAGTAAAAAAAAGACTAACAATAATATGTTATGTATTTCTTTCCCGCTCACGGGACATGATGTCCCGGACCTTTGGGAGGCGTGCGTGGGGCTAGGTACCTACAAAGTACCAACTGAGCCAACACGTAGAGGCCCTTTTGACAATTTAATGGAATGCAAGGAGTACACCGTTATGTATTTATTATTAGTATTAGTTGAAGAGTGGCTGTATGCGTTTCTGCCTTAGCTCACATACACAACTTTAAGTTTAAAAAAAAGGTTTGTGGGTGTATTCCATTTGTCACCACCTCATAGAGCCTAGTGAATATTTTAGCTAAAATAAAAGTAATGAATTTACAACATAAACTTATTTTATATTTAAGAAAATAAATTCCATGAAACAGAAAGAATAAAATTATTTATCTTTGTCAGTGGCGGGGTAAGTATTGATATTTATTAGAATTAGTTCCTGCATAATGCTTAAAAGGCGAGGACTAATTGGAATACACTACTTTTCTGCACTAGAGCAGAAACGTATCACTTTCCGCACACTTTTTAGAACAACAACGACCCACTTTTAGAGCATGAGATATGAAAAACTAATTACATATACTCTATGAAAATGTGGTCTAGGGATATTAAAGCTTAATAAATTCTGCACAACCCTGAGGTACACAACTGTAAAAAGAAATCATGTTTTCATGGAGAGAAACGCATCACAAAGTCAGAATTTCCCTCATTAATGTCCTCGCAGGCAAGATTCTCCAAATGTGGAGCTTGGGAGCATATTAAATCAACATTGATTTATTCATGAGGACATGATGTATGTAAATATAATTTTACTCATCTGCATCTAAAACAAAAAGATGAGTAATACAGAGTGTTTTTTTTAAATGGGACAGTATGGGGAAATCCGAATCTAAAGGAGATAGAGGAAAAGTGTCCAAGGAGACATTAGGTGTTTTTTTATGTAAACAAATTTGGCTCATTAAAATTTTTGGTCAAGCGTGAGTTGTTCTTAAAAAATGATAAAGTTGGTCAATTTTTTTTTGACGCGGGTCGACTCTGTTTCATGTAAGGATTATTTCATTGTATGGAAAGAAAAAAATCTGAACAGCAGAAGTTGGTCAAATTTAATGAAAACTATTTTTTTCAGTTTTTTCGCTTTTTTCAGCTGATTGTGTATAGTTACTTATACTAAATCACTAGAACTAAATCAATGTTCGGGGACGTGTTAAGAATTCTAAACTCCATAAAGAAACTAGCGACAGCAGGCTTATTATTTTATTTAAAAGAACGCGACGTTGAATAGACATTGGCGGTTATATAATTTTTTTCCTCCATGTATCTATTTGCGTACAAAAATACTTAAGCACCGCACGTGAATAAATAAGTCAAAATGATCGACCAAATGTAATAAATGGTGTTTTGTGAGTTAGATGTGCGTGTTTGCTGCGGCAGGTGCTGCAGTCGCGCAACATCCTGCGCGCCAACAAGCTGCTGGGCAGCTTCAAGCTGGACGTGGCCACCGTGTGGAGCCAGCCCGGTACGTGCACGACACCAATTATTCTTCTTTAATATCTACTTTTTCACTATTTTTTATTATAATGCTGTCATGACAATTACATTTACTTGACAAGTGTCTTGCTAAGTACCTACTTAAAATACATTTGAACTACACTCTACTTATTTGTATTTGTAATATCAAACAAAATTATAATAGTAAGTAATGCAAACTAAGTTCCAGTTGATTTCATATTTTTTTGGAAATAAGGCGAAACGTTTCGTGTCATTTTCCATGCAAGTCATTTCAAGGTCGCGCATGTATAAAAATCTATCACGCTTTATTATTTAACTTAATACACTTTACTTAAGTAAGTACTGTAAAGTTCATTAAATTGATGAAACGGCCATGAATAATATAATATATACCTACTTATACACTATGATCTCACATTATTAAATAAGTTTCCCTATTTTCCCTAACATCGTTTGTTTGGCAAATGACCGTAAAGTTCTTTCTTACTTAAGTACCGACTTACGAGTATGATACCTATTTGAGTACTTTCATCCTACACTTTAGTAGTTAATAATAAGCAATGCCAACACCTATGTAATTTAAGTGATAGATAGCGTATTAAATAAGAAACAAGGATTCGAAACCAATCCTAAAACTATTAACTATTTCACAGTTATCTATAGACGATGTCAGCGTCCGTGGAACCTAAATAATGTAAAGTCGGGTATTTTATATTTATTATAAACTCTCCGTCAAAATAACCACTGGACCTTACTGCTTACACCTATTTATTACCTCCGTACATATTTATGCGGGGTGTGTTAGCTTAATGGTGACTGAATATATAACAAAGTCATGCCTATACTCCCATTAATTAGCTATGTTTGTAGTTTATTTTAATATAATGTACATGACGACAGTACATCCACAGCAATCTAGTTCAATTCAATGTCACTGTGCATGCTTTTCCTTACTCCTGCTACTTGTTTTGAGGCACCTACTATGAATTTGTTCACGCTTTTTCAGAATGACCTGGCAGCGGAATGAGTGACGCCTTTCTACCGTCGTTTGTTTTTTAGGTGATGAAGTATAATCTATTCTAGGTAGTGCTTGTAAAATTTAGTTAATCGCTTTTTGACTTTATTATTATTTCATCGACACGCGTTTGTTTTTTTAGGGTTCCGTACCTCAAAAGGAAAAAACGGAACCCTTATAGGATCACTTTGTTGTCCGTCTGTCTGTCTGTCTGTGAAGACCCTTTATCTCGGAAACGCGAGGAGGTATTGAGTTGAAATTAAAACCATATACTTACTCAGGTTTACAGTCCCTTGAAGCTGTCAAAAAATCATACTTCTAAGTTGACGTAAAATAAGATACGGCTGTTTATGCCGCAAAAAACGTAAATTTATAGGGTACTTCCCGTTGACCTAGAACTATGAAATTTGGCAAGTAATATTGTCTTATACTACAAGTACAGGGAAAGGTCTGAAAACTATACATTTATAATTTTGTACGGGTTTATGCCGCAAAAAACCTATATTTCGATACTCTCAAGTGAATCAAAATTTATAGGGTACTTTCCGTTGACTTGGAACTATGAACTTTGGCAAGTAACATCGTCTATACTACAAGTTTCAAGTACAGGAAAAAATCTGAAAAACTATACATTTGTAAGTTTGTACGGAACCCTCCTGACCGGTTTTTTCTTTCTATATCCTCCTGGATCCCCGTATCCTTTATAAAACACGAAATGGACTCACGCTCACTTTAAGTCTTGACACTACGCAAATAAACTCATTCGAAAAAACCGAGTGTACTTTATAAAGTACATCATATTTACCGCTAAAAAATGTGGCCATAGTGGTGAAAAACGGTAACAATCATTTTAGACCTTAAATCAAGCGACGGAAGGTTCAGGACTCAAGGGCAAAGTACTTTGTAGCTCAACTATAATAATTATAAGACAACGCTTTAGACACGTGGCGCCTTTACTGAATTTTAATGAAATTGACCAATACGACGTCGCGTTGATTCCAATACAAAAGACATCAACGACGCGGCGCACCTCTGACTTGCACTTCGTTTCAGCAGGGCTTAGATATTTTTCATTAGGTACCAAGTCTGTTTAATTATTTCTGTTGACTCGTATAAAAAGTATTGTATAATAGTTACACAATTAACGTATGCGGAGTAAAATTTGGACAAAGTTCAATATTATTTTAAATAAAAAAACACCATTATTTTTTAAAATAATTATGTTTTTATAATAATGTATATATCAATACTTAATGTAAAAAATAGATTACTCCCATGCGAGATGCTTTACAGCAGTTCTGTGGTACTTTGTCCATCGCTGTCGAAAACACAGATGTCGGCATTTTATTCAACTCCAATTTTACTTTTCAAATCAAACTGCACATTTTCGGGACGAAAATTATTGCAATAATACTCGCCTCTTTAAATTTGCCCAAAAATCTTCAATAGGGCGAAGTTGCGGAACATTAGATGGATTTGATGTCTTCGGTACGTATGGGATGTTTAACTCCGCCATTTTGCTAATGGTTTTTTTGGAATAATGGCTTGAGGCTAAGTCTGGCCAAAACACTACATTTTCTCTTCTTATGACTCGTATTTATGAAATCCCGCACTAATGGCAAACTAAAATATGTAGCGATCGGCGTTCACAGCTAAACCTGACTCAAAGAATACAGACATTCTGCTTCGACTAATGCCAAGCCATAGCAAAACTTTTTTAGGAAATTTTGTATGCTCAACATATTTCATGTCCTCATCGGTTAGACCATTGGTGTTCTCAAAATAGTAATTGCCTTGCCACTCGTTTCCATTTAACGTGAAATATGACTCGTCATCCATAACGCAAGTGACATTGCTTTTAGAGTAAAATACTTCTTTGACCAATTTACGCAGCCGTATACTTTCTGAGTGATTTCTTGGTTTTCAGAGACGGTGGGCTTAACTTTTCTACACCGCTTATCGATGCCCATGTCTTGAAGATATTTTTTTACAGTTTTGCCGTCACACTTAAATTTTCTTCCGAGCTGTCTATAAGATTATAATGCGACACGGCCGGCCGTAATTTTCTTTAATCGAGCTCTCTCAGAAAACTTGCTCAAGCTGGAATAGTTTCCAGAACCAGACTTTCTAGCAGTGGTTTTCTTCAAGGCAAAGGACGCCAAAATATTGTAAATGGTGCTCCGACTCTCACCCATTTGCACAAAATGTTCCACCACCTTTGATTTCGGTCATAGGGGATGTGTTCTGCATAGCTATTCGCTAAGAAATTACATACTGTTTGACGACGGCGTTCTTGTTGATTTACCATACCTAATTACAAAATCCAACACCCAATTTTTGTGAAACTTACCAAACTGATTGACAGATATATTGACTTTAAATTGACAGACACATATTTTTTATTTAGATTTTTGTTTTTTATACATACAAACTGTCCAAATTACATTACATACAAACCCCGCATACGCTCTTAAATTCTCGTACCTTACTTAGGCCACTCGGCAAGCCTCGTGGCCTAAACACGGTACTCGACTTTAATAGCCCTTATTGTGTAACGATTATATAAAATACTAATAAAGAATAGAAAATTAAATATGTATTTCAACATTATACAAGAACATTTACTTTTAAGTATCTCCTGTAAAGTAGGTAAGTGGTTTTCAATAGTCTACTGGGAATAATCCCAAGAGGCACTGAATTGTTAGCTGACTTAATATCATAAAATATTGTCATTGGTTTCATGTCATAGTAAACACTTTGTACCTACGCCTAACCCTTGTACTGCTAAGCTACGCTCGTAGCGCTACGCCGTAGTCCTTAGTAGTGTCCATATGTAGCAAAGGTCGAACGTGTATCGGAAGCCGCATGTGTAGATAATGATCAATGCTCACGCCTTTCATACATAGCTACATACGACCCTAAGTACCTACCAACATTTCTCTGAGTTATGTGCTTTTTACCAAACCCTCTAAACTTAGTCCTTAACCTATTCGAGGCCACGCAACGCTACGTATGCTACGCCGTAGCGCGTAGCAGTGTTTTTCTTAGACTTAAATCATTTAGCATATACTCAAGTCTACAGTCCCTTGAAGCTGTGAAAAAATCAAACTTCTAAGTTAACGTAAAAAATGATACGGTCGTATATGTCGCAAAAAACGTATATTTCGACACTCTCAAGGGAATCAAAATTTATAGGGTACTTCCCGTTGACCTATGACTATAAAATTTGGTAAATATTATCGTCTTATACTACAAGTACAGGGAAAAATCTGAAAACTATACATTTGTAATTAAATCATAAAAAGTAGTCTTTATTTAAAGTATGTAATCAATCATCGACGTTAAGCTGACTGTCTGTCAATACCAATATCTCGGGAACGCGTGGAGCTATCGAGTTGAAATTAAAACTATATACTCAAGTCTTTACGGTTTTCGCAATTTTGTCCTGTATCTGTGCTATAAGACGTTACTTCGTACCAAATTTCAAGATTCTGAGTTCACGGGAAGTACCCCGTGTAGGTGTTGATTCCCTTGCGAGTTTCGAAAATTTGCGGCATAAACGGCTGTATCTTTTGATTGCGTTGGCTTAGAAGATTGATTTTTTCACAGCTCTAAGCGACAGTAAACTTGAGTATTTGATATAAATTTTAGCTTGATATCTCCACGCGTTCCTGAGAAAAAGGGTCTTGACAGACGGACGGACGGACGGACGGACAACAAAGTGATCCTATAAGGGTTCCGGTTTTTCCTTTCGAGGTACGGAGCCCTAAAAAACGTAAAAAAATACGGCATTTATGCCAAAGAATGCGCAAATTATGCGTGCGACTATTTGCATATTGAACGTTTTGCGTAATGTACATTTTGCAAGTAATGTGCTTTTTCCGATTTGTATATTTTACGAATGTACTTTTTGCTTTTTGTACGTTGCGCGTTTCACTAAATGCGTTGTATACAATATGCGTATTGTAGTTTTTGCCATTGGTTACGTTTTGCGTGTAGCTGTACATTTTGCGTTTTGTGCATATTGCTCCGAAGCGACTTTTATGTCTAGGTAGATCCATAGGTAATCTACTGCTTAAAAGAAAGACAGCAAGATAGAATACTAATATATTTACTGCCAAATTTCACCCACAAGTAAAAACAATGATTTCGGAGAAAAACCTATTTGATCAAAGTCACCCCGCGAATCAATGTAACCCCGTTCCACCGTACCTAAAGTTGTAGGCAGATGTGGTTCCCATGGCACGTTAGGAATCGGTGCTGGGTACATATTTAACGGGTTAAGCTAAGTTTCTGTATCCATCCGAAACCAATAATCAAATTTTATGAGTGTATCTCATTATTTTATTGTATTGTAATACCAGTCGAAATTTAAAGATGTTTGGCTGGTTGTATTGCTCGCAGATCGACAGTTTTACCACAAGTGGGCCCTGCTCACGGACCCAGACGATATTGCCGCGGGCGCTAAGGGCTATCTCAAGTGCGACATCAGCGTCATCGGCAAAGGAGACACCATTAAAATACCACCTAAAAGTGAAAAGGATGAAGATGATATTGAAGCGTAAGTACCCATGAGCGACTACAACTAGGTAGTAGTCGAGTAATGAAAATATAAGTCACTATTCAACTTTGTTTCAATACGTTTTTACAAGCTATAAATATTATTAAGTTGACCTGTTCGTATGTAAATATGTAAGTATGTAATGAGTAAGCTGTCCGTCAAAATTTGCAATCCATTTTTCAGTCATTCGAGCTGAAATTTTGGGTTTAAGTATAGTTTGGATGACAATTCAATATTATGGTACCATCGAGCTGATCTAATGGTGGAGACAGAAGGTGGCCATGGGAACTCAGTACTTAAACGTCGTAACCCTGTTGAGTTTGGCCTCGTTAGAATCGTCTAAATGAGTAGTTAATGACAGTATACAGAAAAGTAGTCGGCAATAAAAGCTTGCACCTAAAATGACATTTTTGACAGAAACTTATTTAAGGTCTGAAAGCGACGTATCCGTAAAATCGGTGTAATCCAAAAAAAACCTTTCAGCCTCTGTTACAAGTGTCAGCCATTACAAGTGTCTGCATTGTTATTTTGTATGTAGTATTCTTAGCTAAAATAGACATTGAGTTTGCAATACTTATTCATTCGTAATTAAATCCTGTAGGAACTTACTCCTGCCTGACGGAGTCCCCATAGAACGTCAACGAGCAAAATTCATAGTGAAGATATACAAAGCCGACGGCCTGCCGAAGATGAACTACTCCATCCTCGCCAACGTCAAGCGAGCATTCACCGGAGAGACTCAGGACCTGGTCGATCCCTACGTGCAAGTGTGTTTTGCGGGAATGACAGTGAGTTTCTGGCCCGAAATTGAATCAAAAATCCGGAATCCTAATAGAGAAAGTTTAATAATAAAACATATTCCGTGTACTCCCATGCATCCCATTAAATTGTCAAAAGGGCCTCTACGTGTTGGCTCAGTTGGTACTTTGTAGGTGCCCCATGCACGCCTCCCAAAGGTCCGGGACATCATGTCCCGTGAGCGGGAAAAACATATTTAATTTACGGCAAAACATTCCGTTCTATGCCAAAATGTTTCGGGCAACGCCAATATCACCCAACCTGACTTCGGTGGTCCTTGATTAGGATCTCATTTGAAGTCCATTTTACTGTTCTACTTTCGAGCCGACCTACTTTTAAGAATAGTACATTACTGTAGAGGCCGGGCAACAGCAATTCGTGGATGAGTTGATTTTGTCGGATGAAGAGAAGCTGAATCCAACAATAGAGACGAATCCACGAATTGCCTTTCCCGCCGAGGCAGATATAGTGCTTTTCTCCATAAATGCGAGGAATCAAATAATATTTTCAATAATTTTAAAACAGCGAGTATTATGTGTAACCTATCTTGTTCCCGCCCAACTTATTTTTTTAATGTATGTACACGGCAATTTTATGTTTTATGTAATTAAAATTATTTAAGATTAAACGGAATTGAAATCTAAAAGAATTTTAGTTCGTTTTGAATATTATTTCGAAAATATTTTAATTTCTTCAGTTAAAACTATTTGAGACATTTTTTTAAATGTCACTTCGATCACTTGCGAAAGTAATCGTTTTGTCTATGACACTTAAAAAATATACAACTTCTAACCAATCTAACATAGCAAGTTGTTATGACAAATTGCTTTTAAACTTACGAGCATTTGGCTGTTTGTACATAGTGATTAGTCTTGGTCAAAACATATGATTAAAAGGTAAAAAAGTATACAGTAAAGGAATTTCATACACTTTCCTAGCCGCTAAAACTGTACAATAATGACTTTTAACTTTTTAAATTTGCGCTTGTCAGTAACGAGGAACTTCACGTACTATTTTTGCTACAGTAAGGCGCACATTTCCGAGCATATTGGAGTAAAAATTCACACTATTAATTCATGGCTTTCTTAATATAGGGCTGTACATCAGTAAAGAAAAACTGTTACACTCCGGTGTGGAACGAGCAGATCGTATTTACGGAGATGTTCCCGCCCTTGTGCCAACGCATCAAGATCCAGCTGCGAGACAACGACCCCGTGCACCCCAACATTATTGGCACGCACTTTATTGATCTTAAATCAATATCTAACGATGGAGAGAAAGGTTGGTTGACCTTAACTTCAGATTTGGTAAATTTAATTTTTTTTATTAACGTGCCAACGTCCGCCCATGAGGTCGAAAGCAATTAACATGGATCTTTATTACGCAGCTTATGACAATTATTTGCGTTACATATATTAATTAATTACTAGGATTCTTACCGACTTTCGGGCCCGCTTATATTCACCTATACGGCTCTACTCGAGACTACAGTCTTCTGGATCAGCACGCCAGCCTCAATATGGGCATGGGTGAGGGGGTGTCCTACAGAGCCAGGTAAGAATTATATCTTAGCTAGGAGATGCTCGAGTATGCTAAAAAAACCTATTTACCCTAACGTTACTTTCTATTTTTCTTATAAATGTTACCTACTTTAAACGCAAGTCATAATACTTGCAGCAAGACCTTTGGGCTCCTAGACACATAATTCGAATATTTTGCCACAGTGCGTCTGACATCGCGACATTATCTTCTCTCTATAGCAGCGAGAGAGATAAATGCCGAAACAACCAGGGGACCGATTTTTGACTTTCAAGCGCGCGAATCTTTCACTCGAAAACTGTCAAAAATTATGAAATGCTGTTTTGAAATAGCGATAGAAAATTTAAAAACGAGTGGTATTGACCTAACCTACAATTAAGTCACAACAATCGTATTTCCATTTATTAAATTTTCGAGAGCTCGAAAGTCAAAAATCGGTCACCAATTTGTTCACGTCATCTAATAATCTGTATCAACTATTGTATACTTATTACCTTACTAGGTAGATATATAGCTGATGTTCATGACAACTGCGTCACTGCGATGTAAGTTACGGCGGTGCGAAACCAACGCTTTAATGATTGACAGATCACTGTTCACCGCTATCTATGCTTGAGATTATTTAATGTGGTCGACTTTTTATAAAACTGTCATTGGACTTGGAGTCTTGTACCTTGGACGCAAGAGTTGCTCTTTGAATGGACTTCTTTGATGCAATTCAGCCAACTCAAATAATCTCAACTATACATCACATACCTACGTTACATCATGACACTGAACATTATGGCAAAACCATTCGTGAGGGTAATTCCGTCTACGCACGCGGTTACTGTTCGACTCGGTTATATAGATGGATTAGCGAGAGCTTGGAATTGCATTTGTAGTGGTTGTACGGTTCGCATGAAAAGGAGAATAACTTAAGTATTTCTCTTAATTTAATGAAATTACATACCCTGCTCTTATTAAAAAGTAAAATAATACTCAGTCCTTTTTTGCTTTCATTCGCTATGATTTAATTCTTCATCTGAGCTGTCACAAGTGTTGATAATATGATCTGTAACTCTATCCATTTCTCCTTCTTGACATCTATATTTATTTTCTTCACTTTCGACATAGCGACAAATATTTTACCAGTCCTCAGCAGTAATAGTATTAATTCTTTCAGTTGCTAAATACACAATGCCTTGCATGTTTCATGAAACGTTTCTTTTCGCTACAAATCCTTTAACCATAGACCAAATATTTTCGATCGGATTGAATGTCGGGTGATACGGTGGCAATCGCAGAACTGAATGACCATGTTCTTTTAAAATTGCATCTATTAAGGTGGTACTCACTAAGTCGCTCTTTATTATATTTGATTTGTTAATTTTTTAAATTTTATTTACCTATTTAAATTTGAATAATACAGAGTGGAGGGAGTGCCTTTAAGGTTGGGAATTGCTTATGGGACAAATGAAAATAATATATAGTCTACAGCTGCCGATGACGGACCAGTACATAAATTTTTCTTACTTGGAGAGGTGTTTTTTTTTGTTTCTTTGAATTTGTCACTCTTACTCTCAGACACAATATTATAAACAGTCGAGAGAGAAACACTTGTAGCTTTTTCAACTATTTGCGCAGCGGTAAAAGATGAATTAAAATTTTTCATCGTACATCGCATCGCACAACGTAAATAATATTTACAATTTGACATTGACATTATTTTGGATTTTTTTTCTTCAATATTACAAACATCAAAGTATATTACAAAGATCTGTCTAGAATAAAAATTTAATCAAACATCAATCTCAGCCTGTTCTCCAACTACTATTAAGTCAAGGCTTCTTCATATTCCACCCAAAATTATTTAAAGTAAAATGAATATGTTTAAGGATCAGACTGGAATGACTTGTGTTGTTCTTAGAATGGACACAAAAGCATCTGTACGTAAAATCCCGTAGACGGAATTGCCATCATTAAACAGTCGTGGTGTTAGATTTTGTAGTTCGTATCTGTGTCTCAACAACAGTAAGTGCATTAATATTTTTGTCAGATGAGCCAATCGTTGAAGACATCCCAGGTCCACAAGTGCCTACATAATTATGATCATAATATAATAAGAGAAAACATAGATAATTGAATACCAGAATTAAAACAATAAATCGACCGATATTTTTTCAGAATTCTTGTATCAATTCGTACTGAGATAACGGACAGTATCGAATGCCCTCCGGCTGCTGACGTAGAAGTAGAAATCATGCCTCCCATATGTGAAACTACGTTCAGCAAAAACGAAGAGTTTTTTCTCTTTGCATGCGTTTTTGACGCAAACATGATTGATAAACGACTAATCGATAAACCTATCCAATTTGAATTGAGTATCGGTAATTCTGGCAATTCATTGGATGGCCATAACGATTCAGTCAGACGTCCACAAGATTTGGAATCCGATGAACTAGGTACGTTCACTTTGTGTATATAATTATAGTGATGTGAATTAAATGAATTTGAAACACTAAGCGAGTGCAGACGAATGAAAAAGAAAGAACAAAGAGTTCCGTTAAAGAAAACGGAATAGTTCAGTCGGACTTTTTTTTAATTTTGTAGATGAGATGAGCGCTGACACAGGCTACTGGCAAAGCACAACTACGCCGACCAAGGCCTCAGCGTCGAGCGATAAAAATTACTACTACCTCCCTTACTGGGACCACAAACAATGCATGCATGTACGCAGTATATGGCCGGACCATCGCCGCCGCATGTACAACTCAAACATGATATATAATATTATTGAAAAGTTCGTAAGTATCGGAAACAAAACCAAACAAGTTTACAAAACTAAAAAAAAAAATTAAAAAAAATAAACCAGTCGCGATCAAAAAAAAAATAACGCTTTTTTTGATACCGTGGTTTTGACAAAGTCCAGGGACGGAGTTTCTATTTCTGTAGTTTTGAGCCTTTGGGACTACACAAAAATACGTAGGTACCAGCGGCGGCGCGTGAAAATTTTCGATGTGCAACCCGGAACAAAAAAGGTTGTGAAAGAGTTTAGAGTATACAGCGTGGAACAGAATGAAAAGTTTTTACAAAAACGGGGAATTGTTCAGCCTAAGAGTTTTATTTTTTCCCAATCGTTTACGTTTCCCAATCCGCCTGTTTCAACCCTAGCAAATTGATAGGAAATGACATGTGTCATGTGCAAATGTAAATAGTAACTTTATAGCAGCAGGGTTGTCACCTATAATAAAACGTTTAATTTTTTGTGTGTTTACGAGATAAATGTTGTTAAACTTTAGTGCAAAAATCCACCTGTTTCAACCCTAGCAAGTTGATAGGAAATGATATGTGTCATGTGCAAATGTAAATAGTAACTTTATAGCAGCTGGATTGTCACCTATAAAAAACGTTTAATTTTTGATGTTTTTTTGTTTTAGTTACCTAACCTAGCTTTAACCTTTTGAACGCTTTCATATTTGAATGAAGTGATCACTCACACGCCAAGCACTGTAACTTGATGTATCGTTAAAAACCAATAAAACCAAATAAAAACAATTCATAGCAGATTTTATTCATGATCAAAGTACACCTTCACTCCGACCTTTTTAGTGGTTGTTGGCGTGGTGGGCACGACAGCACTCGACCACTTTAGTGGCTCTCGGCGCTCAAAAGGTTAAAATGATAATAAATTGATTGAAAATTAATTAGATAACACTATACGTTCAGCAAAGTATAGTGTAAACTAAGGCTTGCCTAAAATTTAATTTTAGCCGGTGGGGATCGGCTTGTGTGGGCGCTCCGCCACTGGTGGTAGGTACGTAGGTACAAAGTTATTTTCGCTACTGGCTTTTCGAAAGAATATGAAAATGTGAACGCAACTGGTTACAAAACTCCTATTACGTAGGCGTGGCAGTGTCTAAGTGGCGATGCGATACTAATATGCGGATGCGTTATTCTTAGTTTGGTGTATAAGACAATACCTCAGGTGAATCAACTATCTGTTACAGGAGGAAGGTCTAATTAATGCCCAGGCTGCCGTCGAGAATGACGCCGGCGCCGACAACAGAGGCGTGACGACGCTGAAAGCAGTGCTCGAGGCGGCGAGCGCTGAGTGCGCGCAGTACGCGCGCCACGTCTCCAATGGTCCGCCTATCGGGAACTCTAAACTAGACCGAGAAAGACAGAAAATGTGTCTTTTTGAAATAGTAAGTATTAGTTAGCATCCGGAAGTTCATTGTTTTCTTTTAATTATTATTTTGAATGTTTTGTTTACCTTATATTTATTCAGAGCAATGGCGCGTAGTTGCAATATCCAAGAGGCAACTGGATGGCTCGCGGTATTTGAGCTTCCGAAGTGTTGTGGAACCGCCCTGTGCAACCCGAACTGAGCCAACTTGGACTGGGGTGGAAATAGGAGGGAGGGAGGGGGGGGGGGGGGGGGTGAAAAAAAAATTGTCGCGAGGCAGCCGATTAAAACAGCATTTCATTATATAAACAGTGTACACTCTTTCAGGCAACCGCTGTTTCAACTAAAAGTCTTTTCTATAAAAATAAGGTTTATATTACCCATCATTAACTTTTGGTTACTATCACGTTTAATCTGTAGGTATTCACACGTGTGATGTCATTTTCAGGAACAGATGAGCACCATGACGAGGAGTCTCAGAGCGCTGATAACTAAACATTCAATAAAAGACCGCTTGCGCACTGCGTACACTTACTTGAATAAGTTAAAACGTTTATGCGAAGACGTAAGGCCGGATTTTTAACAGTATACGTATAATTATTTTAAGTGTTCTTAACGTGAGGAGGAACCCTAACAATATGCAATTATTTTCTATTCGTCGTCCTTTTTTTACATGCGTGGTATCTGGTGCCCCCTTATCCCTCGAAATATCCTCTTTAAAATTTTTTTTGCTATATTATGTATGTATAATCATAATCAAATTTATGGTAATGTCATAAATATAACATATTATGTATTCATACCTAAACAAGGGAATAACTAATGATTATTTTGAAACATTGCAAAATAGCTCCTTATATATACTCATGACATGACCTACGTTTACTATTGTGTGTACTACGTCATGTTTGATCACATATTCACATTTATCAGCCTCAACAATCAATGCCAGATATCTTCATCTGGATGATCAGTAACGGGAAACGATTAGCGTATCAAAGAATCCCAGCACGAGATATAATCTACTCCGATATTGAGAACGAGCGTGGTAAGCACTGTGGCAAAAAGCAGACTTTTTTCATGAAGGTTAGTGGTTCAACGACGTGTTCACAAATGTGTCTTATTGTAGGTAAGTTCCCCAGTGAATGAACGGATCCAATGAATGAACCAAATGCACATTTTTTTCGTATAGGCGATGATTCTGGTGCCAGAGCATCGGACCGCGGCGTTTCGAGGAAGTTTTAGGTTCACAGCGTCCAAGTGTTGGAATGATCTCCCTCCACCTATCCAAGGAGCGTCTAGCAGGTATACCTTTAAGCGCCAGCTTAAAGGCTATTTGTTGACGCTCCAAAAATCCCAACCCTAACCCATCCAGCACTTTTAACATCCCAACCGTGTCGCGTTTTATGCTTTGTGTTTTTCATCCCGTCGTGCTACTGTTCTATATATACATGGTGAGCAATCCAAATGGGTCAGTATGGCGGTTTTGGAAACCATAACAGATAGCGAAATCTTGGCTTAGGAACCATGACGTTGATTTTAGTAAAAAGAAAAACTGCATTCATATACTTACAAAAATACGTGTACTCGGCCCAGGAATCGAACCTGGACTTTTTGAAAAATTAAATTTCGTTGTTTAAAAACAATGCATTTTATTAGTTTTAGATATCATGTTTCTTAGTAACATTTACTATTTAAGAGCTACATAACCGATATTCAAAGGAAAATAACGAAATTTAATTTTTCAAAAAGTCCAGGTTCGATTCCTGGGCCGAGTAGGTACACGTATTTTTGTAAGTATATGAATGCAGTTTTTCTTTTTACTAAAATCAACGTCATGGTTCCTAAGCCAAGATTTCGCTATCTGTTATGGTTTCCAAAACCGCCATACTGACCCATTTGGATTGCTCACCCTGTATATTTTCAATATTTTGCAATAATTATTTATTTATTATGTGTCTACTTACTTTTTATCTAATGCTGTGTTGCGTTGCGTTCCGTGGGCCACTTGCGGTGCTGTCTGAAAACCAGCGCTGCAGGTGTCTGTCTGACACCTCGGCACAATGCTGAGACAGCGACCGTTTCACTGCCGCGAAGACACACAATATGTGTCAATTGTCATGTATGTCTCTCTCTTTCTCTCCTTTGTCTCTGTGTGTCTTTTGTGTAGTGAATAAATGTCTTCTTTTCTTTTCTTTCTTTTCTGTATAATAAGAATATCGTTTGTGTCTACCACGCCTGGGTTTTTTTTTAATTGGCAACATTACGTGTTGGGTTCTGGTAGCATTTGTGTCAACTGTGTTTTTTAATCCAGTGTGCTACGAGTATAACTAGAATTCAAAATGACCTAAATCCAGTGAATGAACGGAGGGGTTCATTTACTGGGATCAGGTGATTTAGTGTTAGTGCAATATCTTACGTTCTAGTAGTAGTAATAAGATTATGTTTTCAGTGACATTGAAACAAATGAGTTGTCTATCGAAAGGCTAGTGTTCGGACAAAACATTAAAAGACAGGTTAATTCACTGGGTTGAGCTTTCCAGTGAATGAACTATGTCCATAATAGCTAGTTCGATTACTGGTTTCAAAGAACCAGTGAATGAATGGTACTTATTTTTTGTATTTTTATTGTTTTAGATCATGGAAACGACAATAAAACAATACCAAAGATTCACATACACCCAAGAATCCCTCGAAAAAGGCTTAAAAGCCATTACAAATGGAGAACTGTCGTTACGTAAGGCAAGCGCCGCGTTTAAAATACTAAAATCAACGCTTAGTAACAAAATTAATCACAAAGTACCATGGGTACGCCAGAGTTGACCCATAATGAAGAAAACGTGCTAGCCAAATGGAGTAAATAAAACTAAACTCGGATTTCCTATGCACCCAAATGGTGTTTACGACGCAGTTTAAACTTTTCTAAACGATAATAATCGACAAATCAAATTCTTAAGCAATAGGCCTGGAAAAAAATGGCTACAACTTTTCCTTGATCGCTATCCTGATATTTCAAATAGGAATACATAAATAATTTCAAAAGCTGGAGCTGCAGTGACTGAAGAAGGTATAAAAAAATGGTTTTCTGAATTAAAAAGTTTTATGGAAGATGAAAACTACACAGACATACTAAATGACCCAAGAAGATTTTTTAATACAGATGAGAAAGGTGTCATGACCAACCCAAGTACCGGAATTATACTAGGACCAAAAAACTACAAAAATACATATGAAATACAGTCTTAATAGAAACCCACGATAATGAGAAAAAGGAACCATGAAAACGTAAAATACATGAAAACAAACCGACTACTATCAGACCAAAAATATTACAAAAAAATAACACTTCTCAAGGATCCCAAAAACAAAATAAAGAGAATGTTGAGGGCGAGCTTACACACGGTGGGAATTATTATTATGATTCTTCTCAATCTAAATGTGGGAAGTATGCAATAGTAAGTTTCAATACCCAGAGACGCAAACGATATTTTGTGAGAAAAATTGTCATTGAAGATATAGAAGAGAAAAAATATAATTGTTGATTTCTTAAAGAAGAAGAGTGCTGTTGATAACATCATTAAATTTGTGAAACCACTCTTCTTCTTCTTCTTTTTTTATGATATGACAGAAAGGTAGAATATTGCTTAAATTTTGTACGTTAATTTACTAAAGATTGTATTTTTAAATTATTGTTTTAAATTTTAATATTGCCTAAATTTTGTAAGTTTATCTTTAAACCCACTAGAGATCGTATTTTTAAATATTTGTTTTAAAGAGCAAGAAGCTATATTTCAGTTTGGTTAGCTGTCGCTACCAACATATTATATTTTTATTGGTTTAAATTTTTAATTTTTGTATTTAATAATTGAGAATTGCTCTGCCTTTGTTATGAATAATAGCATCTGATCTTCTGATCGTTACGTGATTGTTAGGATATTGTTTTTTTTATGTAAGCTTAATTTAGTCTTTATTATTAATGGAAGCGTCTTCCTGCTCCTACTAGGCCTAAGGGTATTTACGGGTTAAATACAAAATGATCTCAATAAAGATAATATTACATGAAACAAATGTTCATGCAAATGATTACTAATTTAGTGACTTTATTATTTAGTTAATAATCTTGATTTGATCTCACCGCCCATAGTACTGCGTAATTTATTATTTTTAATTGATACAGTAGTTTTTGTTTAATTTTATGTCAGTGGAGTACTTACTTTACACAAACGTGTATTATAAATATAGTTGTGTTAGCATAAGTACAAATTTGTATTTTTTTAAAGCATAATAAAGCGTAACTCTCAAGGTAGTTCATTCACTGGTTTTATTTGTTCATTCACTAGGATTTGGTGTTCATTCACTGGTGATTTTCCATTTTTCCCCTTAAAGTGTGCTATACCTTAAAATTGTGCAATGCTACTGAAAAATAAAAGTGATTACACCAAACTAGAATAGGTGTTCTTACTATAAAAACCGAATTATTTGCAATACTTTACTGAAATATGCCTAAAATTGAAAAAAAATTAAAGTTGAAAATTTCCTTAAGCGTTCATTCACTGGGGAGGTACTATTAACTATGTTTATGTTCCTTTAGTGGCCCGGCAAGAAAGCTTCGTCTCCAAGCGGCTGGACTATACCTGCAAAGATCAGCGTTTATCTTTGGCTCGGAATTCTCCTTGATAAAAAACATTACATCGATGGTCTGCCACAAGGTTATGAACTCAGCGCTGAAATTAGAAATGCAGAAAAATTGCGATCAAATGCTCCTTCAGCAATATTTTATGCAGAAAAACACGTAAGATTCTATTCTACTCTGCTTACCTATTTATAAGTCATTTTACTTCGAATGTAATTCCTATTAATAAATGCATTTCAGACTTTCCAGATGCGAGCTTATGTATATCAAGCAAGATCTCTTATAGGTTCAGACTCCTCGGGGTTATCCGACCCGTTTGCAAAAGTAATAATAGGTGAAAGCACTGCAACGACTCAGGTGATCGACGAGACATTGAGTCCTACATGGGACGAGTTGCTTCTTTTTGATGATATCTTGCTTTATAGCACTTTAGAACAAATTAAAGCTGATCCACCGACTATTGTTATCGAAATATTTGACCAAGACAATGTGGGAAAATCCGAATTCATTGGACGAACTCTTGCAAAACCACATGTGAAGGCCTTTGAAGATCCGTATGAGAGACCACAGTTTCCACCGTCGTTAGAATGGCATGATGTTTCACGCGGGGACGACAGAGCAGGGGAGCTCTTGGCTACATTCGAGCTCCTGGAAGTTCCAGCTAAGTTAGATTCATCCGTGTTACCAGAACTTCCGACACCTAGAGAGGCTAATGGGAAAGCGCCACTTGATGCCAATAAAGGCCCCATTCTCCCTGTGCCAAGAGGTATTCGGCCTACTCTGTCTAAATATCGTATTGAAGTACTTTTTTGGGGTTTACGTGACTTAAAGAGAATACACTTACTTGCGGTTGACAAACCACGAGTGGACATCGAATGCGCTGGAAATATTTTGTACTCTTCTGTTATTCAAAACGCCAAAAGAAATCCAAATTTTACCAACCCAGTCAAGTTCGTTGACGTGGAACTTCCCGATCAAGATCTGTACAGACCACCTTTGACTATTCGTGTTGTTGATTGCCGCAGTTTTGGCAGGATCACCCTTGTGGGGACCCATACTATAAATTCTATTCACAAATATATCTACACTCCAATGAGTAAAAGAGAAAGAGAAATCGAAGAACGGAAAAAGTCTCTAATACAATTGCAGAATGTAGATTTGCGAGCTAATTGTATTGTTCAAGATGACGTGTTCTCTATAGAGAATGAAAAAGAAAATTGCCCTCTGCTCACACGTGAAGGGAGGGGTACAACATCTTATGGTTCAGGGGTGAGGCAGTCTGCACGCAAGAGAGATACAAAGAACGAGTCTATGAAAAAAAGAAAAGCAAGTACCGATTCAGTATTAGATGACGATGAAGGAAGTAAAGATTGGTGGACTAAATATTTTGCATCCGTGGAATCCATGATCGAAGACGAGAAAGAAGCTAAAAAAGAACGGCAAGGCTACCTACAAACTCTACAGGTAGCATTCGTCGACGAAATTCGGTCCCCCCGGGAGGAGGCACACTCGCCGCGGCCCGAGCGCGAGCGCAACAAGCGTGCCCGACCAGTATCTCCTCGCCCACAGCTCAGTCCCACCATTCTAAAAAAAAATGAAATACCCGCTTCTGCCTTGTCAAAGGTAATTATTTTTAAAACAATGTAAAAATGAGATCCTGCTAGGTAGGTGTGTATTTATTCAATTGAATGATATCATTTAACGAACCACGAAACCAAATCACAATAACAGGGTTTAGCTATTTGTGTGATTGTATATTACCTACCTACAACAAATATGGGCAAGGCCGTAAAATTGGCCTTATTTCGTTACATATAAAATAATTCAAAACTTGCTTAGAGTTTTCATAAAACTATTCATGCTAGCATGATGCCAATCTTTGTATCTAGTATAATTTACTTTAAAAACAAAGTTTAAACCGACTTCAATTCAGTACTTCGTAAGCCACATAACATCCAAATTAACAAATTTTCTTTCCTATTTACCACATGAACTGCTTTCCGAGAGCAAATGCATTGACTATTAAAGAAAAATCCATACTTATGTGGGCTGATAATATTTGAGGCGTTCCGTCGATTCCTCAAGGATCCAGTTGACACGTCATTAGTTGCTACTTCAACGGAATCATGTCAGAATCTTTGACGTACTTTACATCCTTGAGCAGTTCAACAAGTCATCTGTGGTCTTCATCACCAGTTCCACTTCACTAAAATTGCGATTTTCGAGGGTAAATACACGAGTTATAATAGAAAATACCGAAGTCAGTACACGCATGCCTATAAAATTTGCGGGTTGCCCTCAATTTCCCTGGGATCCCATCATCAGATCTTGACTTGTGCTCATCTGAATAACTTGAAAGAATACGATAAAAGGTCTATACGTAACTATAAAATTTAAAAAAATATCCTCCAACTCCTAACCGTTGAGGAGTTGTACCTTCCATCATCAGCCCACCAACATGAAGTGATGACTACCAGACGCAAATACCTGAATAGCTTTAAAAAATACATGAAACACGTAATACGTGCTTGTAAAATTTGAGGGTTGTCCTCGATTTCCCTGGGATTCCATCATAAGATCCTGACTTGGTGACAATGGGACCATCTCAGGAGTACACATTTTTGAATAAAATAATAATTTTTAAAACTGGTCCACAATTGACGGAGAAATCGGCGAACATACATATAGATATACAGAGGAACGTATAACCTCCTTCTTTTTTAAAGTCGGTTAAGAAAGAAAGGAAATTTATCCGTTAAAAGCAAGTTGATCATCATACCTGAATAGCTTTAAAAAATACATGAAACACGTAAGGCTCATAAGGCCGTAAAATTGGCCTTATGAGCACAAGTCAGGAAATTGAGGGCAACCCTGAAATTTTATAGGCACGCGTGTAGTGATTTCGATATTTTCGATTATAAGATTATAACTCGTGTACCCTCGGAAATCGCCATTTTGGTGAAGTGGAACTGAGGATGAAGACCAGATATGACTTATGCAACTCCTCTAGGATGTAAAGTATGTACGTCAAAGATTCTGACATGATTCCGTTGAAGTAGCAACTAATGAAGTGTCAATTCTGAGATCCTTGAGGAATCAACGGAACTCCTCAAATATTATCAGCCCACATATAGCGACACATTATCTTAGATAGGTACCTACGACGTATCAACTGTATTGTGTTACTCGTGTTAATTTTTCTTGACTATGGATATTGCTGTTGCATATTTTAGATATATCCGCATGAACTTGAAGCGGTTCCAGAATTTGATGAATTTAAAGAATGGCTTCATTCGTTTGAGCTATACAGAGGAAAGAAGACGGGTGACGACGCAGAAGATGAAAATCGAGTAGTTGGTGTTTTTAAGGTACATTGAATTAATACTGCTATAACATTCTTCTGTCATTGTATAAGACAAGCGTAACACATAATTTCAGGGTGCTATTAAAGTATACAAGTGGCCTCTGCCAAAAGGAATAGACGATCACACAGTAATGGGATTTGATCCAAATTACGGATTCTTTCAAGGCGTGCCAAGCAATGATCCCATACACGTCCTAGTAAGAGTTTATATCGTAAAAGCCACAGATCTTCATCCCATGGATTTGAATGGGAAAGCCGACCCATACATAGTACTACATTTAGGATCAAAAAGAATAAGTGACAAAGAAAACTATGTGTCAAAGCAGTTGAACCCCGTCTTTGGTAAATGTTTCGAGATCGAAGCCACATTTCCCCAAGACTCGATGCTAACAATCCAAGTGTTAGACTGGGATTTGCTCGGGTCTGATGACCTGATAGGGGAGACGAAGATAGATCTCGAAAATCGATTTTACAGTCGTCACCGTGCAACTTGTGGATTACCAATGAAATACGAAGAGTAAGTACCAAGTGCCGCTTAAAGCTTAATGGAGTGTTAAAAATGTCACTAACTTCTGTAACTAACCTATAACAGGCAAGGTTACAACCGCTGGAGGGACGCCATGAAGCCATCCCAAATACTGGCGAAGTTGTGCAAGGATGGGAAGCTGGAGCCCCCGGTGTATGAGTACGGGCGGGTGAAGGTGGGGCGGACGGTGTTCACGATGCCGGTGCACGACGCCGAGCTGTTCTCCAACCCCGACACGATGGAGGAGCAGATGGCGCTGCTGGTGCTGCGCCGCTGGCACGAGGTGCCGCGCGTCGGCGCGCGCCTGGTCTTCGAGCACGTCGAGACCAGGCCTCTCTACAACCCTAACAAACCCGGTACTCACAACATAAAACATTTATTATTTATCGATACAATACATTAGTTCATTCAAAATATGTATGTGAAGTCCCCAGCGTGGGGACTGCTGCCCATTCCCTCTGGTCCATGAGAGGAGGCCTGTGCCCAGCAGTGGGATGTATATAGGCTGATGATGATGAGGATGACATTAGTAAATGAGTGCATATTGCAGGGAATTTCCATACTGGACGAGTGAATTCGAAATATAATATTCAATACAAGATAAAAACCATTTTTTTGGTCTGATCAAAAAACATTTCTATTTAGACCATTTGTCACCGCCGCTGAGCCGCACCGAAATAAAGTTATTTCAAATGTAACCTCTAACTATTGCAAACTGCCGAAGTTTATGAAAAGAAACTGGAATAAAATTTAGTCTGGTTTTTTAAAAACATAAAAAATTATATATATATCTATTTTTTAACGTATTTATTAGCAAAAAAACATTCTCTATTACATAGCAGTGTTTATACTAGACAGTAGCGGAGCGCCCATACAAGCCGATTCCCAACGGCTTGCCTAAAATTTATATTTTTTTAATTTGCTCTAAACTCTTTCGTAACTTTTTTGTTCCGGGTTGCCCATCAAAAATTTTCACGCGCCGCCTTTGCTATAAGGTAAACGTCCGAGTGCTCGACGCTGTACTAGTATATGGCATGGGCACTCTATGTCAAAGCAGTATGGGTTAAATTCGAACTAAGAGGATTTTGCTTCATTCGAATTTAAGCCATATACTAGTACCCATGCCATATACTAGTACAGCGTCGAGCACTCGGACGTTTACCTTACTAGAGTTTAGATGAAAATATCAAAACACAAAGCAAAACTGAAACGCGCATCACACTAGCAGAGCAGACCGACACTCGAACTCGGTATCTTTATATTACCGGTTTCTATGGGCACCTTCTCACCTTTTTTTATTCATCATAATCATAATCATAATCATAATCGTTTATTGCACCATGGTAAAATAAAAGTTCTTACAATATATATATAAGTGTCTCATGGACCCTGGTCGGGTCATCAGATCAGCTCGATTGTACCATTATATAGCATAGTCATGGAACATACTTAAGTATGCCAGATTTCAGCTCAATTAAATAGAATCTTGCAAAAAATACGATACATGACGAATGTTTTACAGAGCAATATCTACACAAAATGCATTCTAATGATAAAGGATATATTCACACGAACCACAACCACACCACAACGCAGCGGCAAAAAGTAGTTAATAAAACTATTTATTTTCATGTAAACTATCGCCCGACGACGTGTTGTCGTTGTGTTGTGGTTTGTGGTTGTGGTGTGGTTGTGGTACATTGACCAGTCATGTGACCCTTAGTAGCTCATTGTTAATTTTATGCAGGCATAGAGCAAGGCCGCCTAGAAATGTGGGTAGACATGTTTCCAATGGACATGCCGTTGCCGGGAGCGCCGATGGACATCTCTGCTCGCAAGCCAAAGTCTTACGAGATGAGAGTCATAATATGGAACACTGACGACGTGGTGCTGGAAGATGACGCTTTCTTCACCGGTGAAAAGATGTCTGATATTTACGTCAAAGGGTAAGAACAGAATAGACGTAGGTATCTCACGTTATATCAGACTACAGTTTAATTTAGGTAAACTAAAGAGGTAGATAAATATGGCTGCCTAAATTAAGTTAATTAACACAATCGAATGACATGATATATATGTACCTACTTACACGTTAATATTTTTCGGGGATTCCCTTGACTGGCCTAATAACTCTTTGCCTAATTTCAGTTTGTCTAACAACCTTTAGTAGGTATAATGTGGTATAATGAATTGTTTTTTCATAGTAATTATTTGTTCGAATTACGTTTACTTATCCTAAATGACAATTTTCATAACTCTTGTTTCACCGAATATTATTTCATTCAAAAATAACTGTCAATTCTTATTTTAACTAGGTAATATCACATAGCCGAATAACGTTTTTACTAAGTTTTTATATCTAATACTGAATCATCATAATATTTACTTGTTAAAAAGTACTAATTGTACCTACAAATGAAGCATACTGGCAAATTACTCCAGGCAAAATACGATTTCGAAAAACATTAATTTATAATAGCGTTTTTTTGTTTATTTCATTCTAAGATGATTTATTCAAGAATCCAACAAACTTTCCACCGGGAAGTAATTATATAGATTTAAATTAAACATTCATTGTCTTTTTTATTTTATTTATACCTATTGAATATTTTAAAGCAAATGTAAATGAACCTAAATAAAGATAAAAATATATATTAATATTTATCTGGACTTTTTAGGAGCTAACTAAATAATTTATTTTTTGAAGTCTGATTTTTTGTTGGATTTTGCCTCTAGGTAACTATTTAATTGATAATATATCCGTTACAATAAAAAAATAAGCTATTATAAATTATTTCCAAATTTGTAATTTTTTCCATACAAGTTGTCAGTTCATTGCCTGGACTAAAATACTCTGTATTCTAATCTAAGGCAGGTCGATGTAGGTACGTCGACGAGCGAAGCGAGGAGGAGTGTTAACTATATACTTAGTCGCTTTATCACATGATTCCTTGCAAAGCGTTTATTCAAAACCCACATTCGTTTCTGGCGAGAGCCCGGGCGGAGGGCGGGAAAATGGAATGCATTTCCGAAACTAATGTAGGTTTAGAAAATGTTCGGTATAACTGTGATTAGAAAAATAAAATTATGCGACATGTATGTTAGACGGAATACAATTTTGTCAACGAAACAATATACGAATTAAGATTATATAGATATAATAAAAATTTGGTGACTTAAAATTACGTGATATACAATTATGTGACGCAAGGAATACACTCAAAATGTTTTCACACAAATAAAAATTAGATAAAGTGAGATATTATGGTAAATATAAATAACTTAAGTAAAAAAAAAATCAAACCGAAATTAGGCAAAGAGTGGTGAACTCACTTTTGGTAGAACTCAATAAAGGTCCCATCCATACGGTAGGATACGCTGATGATTTAGTAATACTGGCTAATGGGGGATTCCCAAGTACGGTATCAGAAATAGGAACAAGGCACTGAAGAAAGTGGAGAGATGGTGCGACTGTCACCAATTATCCATTCATCCAGGCAAAACTGTAGTAATACCCTTTACTAGGAAAAGGAACCTTCGTGGCGTACAGCAGTTAAAACTGTACGGGAGGGAACTGTCGAATGACATGAAATATCTAGGTGTCAGTTCACTGAATAAGGAACTGAACTGGAAGAAGCATACAGATCTCACCATTACAAAGGCACTCAGGGTATTTGGAATGTGTAGATCAGCGTATGGCAAAACATGGGGACTGAAACCAAATGTACTGAAGTGGATCTACACCATGATGGTGAGACCCATAATACTGTACGGTAGCCTGGTATGGTGGCCAGGGACTTGGACGTGGAACGAATGCAGAGATGAAGGTGCAGAGAACGGCATGCATGGCTATAACAGGGGCGTTTCGAACCCTACCCCTACAGGGGCGCTAGAAGTCTTACTGGACCTACCGCCACTTCACATGGTGATTAAGTCAGAGGCGCGCAAATCGCTCTACAGATTAAGAACTCATGGACTGTGGAGCAAGCCAAAGACTAAGCACACAAACATGGAGACTGACGGTTTTTTAGACAGAATAACAAACATGGGATGCGACAAAATGCTACCCAAGTAAGACGACCACTTTAGCCTAGTTGGTAGTGATGCTGCCTACGAAGCTAAGAGGTCCTGGGTTTGAATCCCGGTAAGGGCATTTATTTGTGTGATGAGCACGAATATTTGTTCCTGAGTCATGGATGTTTTCTAAGTTTTCGTTTTGTATTTATCTATTTTACAAGTATGTTTATCGTCGTCTAGTACCCATAGTACAAGCTTTGCTTACTTTGGGACTAGGTCGATTTGTGTAAAATTGTCCACAAAAAAAAAGTATATATAAACATAAAACATACATTTCGTTTCATTTTGTACCATAAAATGTCAACAAAATTATCGTAACTCAACAACTTTCAGTCAATACTAGAACAAAAATCTTGTATCTTACGAATAACTGTAAATTTAATAAAAAGTGTTTGCGTGAGTTATTCGAATATTTGTAAAATTAATGACTGGCTAACAAAGTATCTCATGAAACTAACAGGAACTTATTTGATCAACCACAATAATTTACATGATGATTTTGATTTATTCAAAGTAGCGACGATATTGCTTGATCAATTTCTTATTAGAATGACACTTCACTCAATTTTCACTGTCAATTGAGCTATAAACAATGCCTTACCTTAAAGTAATTTTATCTTATTTTCAAAATAACTTCGCCTAACTTTGGACCAGGAAAAACATTATCGGGACAGTCTGGAGAAATAATTTTTAATGTATTATCATAATCACTTTTTGCATCAACCTGTAAGTATTTAATAATTACATATGTGATGCACACATAGACATTATCATTCACTCGTTCAATTCATTCGTGCCAGCTCTCGTGAATCGACCTGTACTAGTAATACCTAGTAGGGTTGTTAATGAATGTGTTAATCACAGTGTCATTCATTATGTGGGCACTGCTACGTTATCATATGTAACAATTTGTACGTGTCCGCATGAATAACTTTCTGTACTTAGTTCGATTTATTCAAGCTATTTTCATTGATTCACTTATGATTATTACAATAGAAATTAGTAGGTGCTAAGTGGGTAAAGTAATGTTACGCAACGCCACGGGTGTAAAACAGCTTGTTCTGTGTTTCGGCAGGTGGGTAAAAGGCCCCGACGACTGTCAAGCCACAGATATCCATTACCGATCATTAACCGGTGAAGGAAATTTTAACTGGCGTTTTATATATCCCTTCGACTACTTAGAAGCCGAAGAACGTATCGTTATCTCCCGGAAAGAGTCTGTTTTCTCCTGGGATGAAACAGAATGCAAAATTCCGGCAAGATTAGAATTACAGGTCTGGGACGCAGACCATTTTTCAGCCGACGATTTTTTGGGTAAGAAATTTGATTTTTTTTCTGGTGAATAGGTACTAACGACTCATATTACCTAACGGAAGTTGTCCGCATACTCGATATTGTATGCGGAATAAAGGAAGTTTATCGTCTCTACAGAATTTATAGGTAGGTGGGTATCTACTAAGTACGCAAAGGCAGGGGAAGACCAAGACGTGCGTTTATGGACCAAGCTATAGAAAAAGTTAATGTAATGTCGTAAGTATCAAGAGGTCAAAACAGTGGCAGAAAGAAGAAAATAATGGCGATTACTCCACCGACAAGAGCCCGGCTCTTATGTTTATGATGATGATGATGATGATGACTAAGTACGCAGACCAAATTAAGCTACAGAATTTTTGGGAATAGGTACCTAACTTACGCAATAGGTATTATTTTGTACAGTTGTCTTTATTAGTCTGATACCTGCTAAATATATTTCAAAATGAAGGTACGTAGCGAGACTAGCGAGCATTAGGTAGGTATGAGGTTGTAGTTTGCTCGTTATAAGTAAATAGGGTAAAGTGTGGATCATTCGCACACCGGGAGCATTCGTACACTGGCCATATCTCCAATACCATACATGCTGGAACTACTATATTTTATAGAAGACTCACAAACGTATAGGCTACCCACGGGGAAAGATGCTGCAACATCTAAATTTAAAAAAAATGTGTTTATGTGACATGTCAAAGTAATTTTCAGATCCAACTTTGAATGCGTGAATCCCTATAAATATTTGATTAAGTATCTATAAAATTAATTTACTGCCGTAATAATTTCACGTCTATGGGTCAACTCGATTTGGCAAACTTTTATTAGGGTTCCGGACCAAAAAGGTCAAAACGGAACCCTTATGGTGCGACTCCGTCCGTCTGTCTGTCTGTCACAAAGTCAAATATCTCAGGAACTACTCATGCTATCGATTTGAAATTTGGAATAGTTGTAAACAAAGCTAATCCTCGTGTATGGAAAATGGAAAATTTTAATATATACTTTTAATTTGTATAAAAAAGGGCGGATAAGAGGGAGGGCAAAAATTAAAAATCTAGTTAGTAGGCCAAGTGGGGTATCATATGAAAGGGCTTGAATTGCACATTCTAAAACAGTTTTTCTTTTTTTTTCTACAATGGTAAAATTTTGATTTATAAAGAAAAATGGTGAAAAAAATACCATTCCCCCCCTTATCTCCGAAGTTAACCAAGCGAAAAATTTGAAAATAATATATATGATTAATATTAACGTAAATATTACCGGAAAAGTATAACGAGACCTCTATCTAGCGTAATTTTTTTTTTATTCTTCAAAAAACATATGTTAATTTTGTTTGGAATTTAATACTTCTGTGTTTAATTTTTTTCCTTCAAATTCGTATGAAAGTGTTCTGAAAGTACCTTCTAGCAAATAATAAAAGAATTATCGAAATTAATTCACTTGATAAAGAATTATCGCTGAAAAACCAACATACAGGGAAATGTAGTAACGTACAACCGTAGAACCCTATCGCAATAAGGTGACATACCACTCGAGTTTGAGTGACGGCGGCCTGTCAATTGCGACAGGGTTCTACGGTGGTACGTGAATACATTTCCCTTACTGTACATACCGAGTTCCTTGGTCGCGCAAGTTAGTAACAAAATGCACCGATAAATGGCGCTGTAGGTATCTACTCATGACTTGACTATTACACTATGCGTTGTTAAGCTTTTTCAAAAATTAATGGGTGGGGCAAGACGGGTGTGTTGTATGATATTTCGTACGGAACCCTCGGTGCGCGAGTCAGACTCGCACTTGACCGGTTTTTTTTTTTACATCGCGCAGAGTAAAAAGTGTACTATATGTAATAAATAGATATTTTTATCCGCAGGGGCCATTACTTTGGATCTAAATCGATTTCCTCGTGGTGCAAAGTCATCTAAACTTTGTACACTAAGTATGTTGAGTAACGATGGTACGGTGCCGATGGTAAATATTTTCAAACAAAAACGAGTAAAGGGTTGGTGGCCTTTCTACATCAAACGTGATACAGAAGAAATGGAACTTACTGGAAAAGTAGAAGCAGAAATTCATCTTCTTACTGGTGAGGAGGCCGATAAAGTTCCAGCTGGCATTGGGCGCAACGAGCCAGATCCTCTGGACAAACCAAAGTAAGGCTCATTAAGAGCGCGTTAACATGCTCACTAGCAGCACCACTAGTAAATAATTGTGATTATTTAAATTTAACGATATAATATATGAATATCTTTCTAAACTAGTTTTTATAATGCTGGATCTATGAACTCAAAAGAAAAACGGCCGTTTTAACCTTGGAAGCATAGATTGACGAATCCAGCAACATAAAAACTAGGTACTTTGATGTATTCAGAAGGTACTTACATACAAAATACAGTGTGTAGTGGCTTCTTTTTTTAAATAATCTATGCGTCCAAAGTTAAAACGGCCGTTTTTCTTTTGAGTTCATAGTTTGTCGAATCCAGCATTATAAAAACTAGTTTAGATAGATATTTATCGTTAAATTTTAATAATCACAATTATTTACCAGTGGCGCTAGTGAGCACGTTAACGCCCTTTTAAACATTAACATCGTCGAAACAAGTAGGGACCGTAGGGTAAGTCAAGGTGCATTCATTTCTCATATCAAATGGAGATAAACTACATCTCTGGTTAGTCTGGTAGCTACACTCAACTTTTTCAGCGCCACACTAAATACGAAGGTCCAGTTAGGTAGGTCCAATTTCGAGAAAGAGGTCAATCGTTGAATCCGATTCGGCTGGGCAGAGTTCGGGAAGCTCCGGCATATCTTTTCGTCCAACATTCCGCTATGTCTCAAAACGATAGTCTTTGACAAGTGTGTGTTGACAGTGATGACGTATGGCACCGAAATGTGGTCGCTTACTATGGGCCTCAAAAGAAGGCTCAAAGTCATCCAAAGGGCACTGGAGAGGGCTTTGCTGGGAGTTTCTCTGCGTGATCGCATCAGAAATGAGGCTATCCGCAGAAGAACCAAGGTAACCCTCCGATATAGCCAGTGGGCGGGGCACATTGCTCGTAGAGCCGATGGCCGTTGGGCCGTTGGCGACACGTATCGGAAGGCGCGGCGTTTCACTATCAACTTGCTAGGGTTGAAACAGGCGGATTTTTGCACTAAAGTTTAACAAGCTTTATCTCGTAAACGGTAAAGAATATTAACATAGTTTATTGGAAAAAATAAAGCTCTCAGGGTGAACAATTCCACATTTTTGTAAAAAACTCTTCATTCTATTCCACGCTGTATATATAAATTCAAATATTGCTCGTTTGATAGTAGAATAGCATAGAATGTATATGTAGGTAATGTAATACTAATTACACCATATTAATATCAATTTTTATTTTTAGCCGACCCGATGCTTCGTTTATGTGGTTTTTAAATCCACTGAAGTCAATCAGATACATCGTTTGGCACAACTACAAGTGGACCATCTTAAAAGCGACCGTGATCCTCCTAGTGGCCATGATGTTCCTGCTCTTAATCTACGCAGTACCCGGATATTCCGTCAAGAAATTACTTGGTGCCTAAGCACTCTTTTGTTACGAAGGAATCATTCCATTTTGAATAAAAAATAACACAGGTGCCTACTACAGGTGATACAGAACCTGAATAAATAGGTAGGTACTTAGTTGGAATTATACTATTTACCTATTAGCTATTCCAACCAGTCGAAAGTGGTAGCCGAGACAAGAGATTAGTGAATTATAAAAATTATCAATATCAAACATTTACCTACGAGTAAGTTCATTCGCCGCCACAGAAAAAAGTCGAGGTGACACCCCCACACCACCACACACCACGCAAGTCTTAAGTCTATTGTTTTTAAACTTCGTATGGTGTCCGTGGCTTGCTGGTGGCACCAGGGACGAGCTGGAGTTCAAGTAAGTGGCGGCGAATGGGTTAGTAAGTACCTTTTTTGTAAGTATAGGTACCTACTTTGTGTCTATTTATTTAGTAACTTAAATTAATTGCCGTTATACTTATAATATGTTTTGAAATATATAATAAACGACTGTTTTTCTTTCGTGTTTGGCCTGCTGAGCGGCCAGCAACATATCGTATGTGTAACCTCCCTGTGTTAAGGGCCAACATAGAGGGGAAAAAATAAGAAGCTATGGCACTTTTTTATAATTCACTACTCTGTCGGCATATAATTAAATATTATAAATACGAGAACCAACCTATAGAGTAATATTTTTTCTTCAAATTATTATCGTTAGGTATTACATTTTACATATCTATCGCAATTATAACAAATAATATAAATTCGAAAGATGTACAATCCATTAGAAGTATATGAATATAAACAAAATTGTTGTTTCATTTCCAACTCCAAGCCAATAACGTAATAGGTAGGTACATTCCATCAGATGCTATTTATAAAATTTAGACGTAGGTACAGTCGAGTTCTCCAATATCTATACAGACAACCTTTCAAAAATATCTGTACACAGGCTTTATTATTACTGACATAAGGCGCATGTGTAGATATTTTTGAAAGGTTGTCTGTATAGATATTGGAGAACTCGACTGTACATATTTGCTTTATCCTTTTCGGCGCCAATGAGGATCATATCCGCACTATATGTTGACCGCCAATGACATATATCCGTCGGGTCGTGAGAATAGTAGGTACCACAAAAATTTCATCTATCTTTTTCATTATAGAGGATTGGAGGAGGAGGTTTCCGATGCATAAGTAAATCTTATAAAATTAATAAGTAAATATTCGTCGAAGCAATTATTTATCGTGCAAAGATTTACTGGAAGTTTACTGTTTAAGTACTTACAAAACCAGGTTTTGTTTTAAGTGTTTAATTATGGCGAGATTAAAAAAGCCAGTTTAAAAACAAAAATTATAGCTTAAGAATTCTTGATCATTTGCCTACTTATCAAACACTTTACATTTCGATAGTATATTGCATAATATAAAATTAAAAAAGAAAACCCAGTGTGAACATTAAAATGGGATGCTTAGTACTAATAAGAAAACAAGGTAAGTAGTTAGTTAATAGTGAAGTGGCAACCTGGAAACATTTCTTAGGGTTCCGTAGTCAACAAGGAACTCTTATAGTTTCGCCAACTCCGTCTGTCCGTCCGTCCGTCTGCGGCCTAGCTCAGCAATACTTTCTACAAGAACAGAAGGTTGGAAAGCAAAACAATTGTACATAGTTAAGTGCTTTGATCTTTTCGACGCCAACGACGCATATATCCGCACCGCGGGTTCAACGCCAACGACTGATACATGCGTCAAGGAGCCCAGCGCGATATTAGCAACATTCTTTCATTGATATAAGGTTTAACTCCGCACTAAATGTCTTGTTGATTTGGCGTGTTGTTGAAAACTTTTCTCTTTGACAGGGCGTTGAAAAGGTTAATCTAATCTACGATTTAACTTTTTTTCATTTTGGCAACGGCAATTACCCGTACATTTTATATGGGTAATTGCCATTATGAAACTGAAAAAGTTAAATCGTAACTTTTTTCAGTTTCATAAAGGCAATTACCTATACATTTTATATGGGTAGGTAGGTAATTGCCGTTAAAAAACTGAAAAAAATAAATCGTAATTTAAGATTGGATTAAGGCTCTTATGTATGTACCTACATTTTTTTTATACCACCCTGAACCCAAGCGGTTGCGGTTAAAGCTCGTATTATATCAAGCTATGTACCTATCTCATCTGGGGTCCCTTCGTTTCACGTGTGCACTCGACCTACGATCCGCTCGGGAGGTCGCCGGCTCGCTTCGCTCGCCACCTCCCCCCTTTCGATCGCTATTTAAACAAGAATAGTACATTACTGCAGACGCCGGGAAAGAAGGGCTTGCCGGGTGAGTAGGTATAGACGGCCGACCGTAGGGAGGCCGGATAGTGATACGAAGCCGGCAAGCCCTTTTCACGGCCAGGCATGTATAGTGCTTTTCTCAAACACATGCAATGAAATAAAACAATACACCACTCAAAATAGTAGATTAATTTTCCCTCCAATCCTCCATACTTATTGTTTTTTTTACGAAAGGCGTCCTTATTTCGCGTGTGTAGAGTTCGAATAGACCCTATTAGGGCCATTATACCTTCTAGAATGAATAAAATAAAGAGGATTTTAAATATTGTCTATTAATTTCTATAATGAATAAAATAAAGAGGATTTTAAATATTGTCTATGGTCCCTGGTGACTTACGTACATAGATAATATTTTAAATTTATTCATCAAGACATTGAATCATACAGGTTTGTATTCTTAATAAAGGTTCGTGTGTAATAGGCATTAACGCGGATATTTTTGGTCCGATAACCATTCTGCCACTAGAAAAAATAAAAAATAATAATTCAGCTGTTTAGCCTGTAGATGAACACAGACGCCATGTTAACATTAAAATTAAAAAAAAATACTTCCCGGCCTAGGCCTTCAATTTTGTATGAAATTGCTTACCAGTTCTCTCGAGTAGTTCCGCCCGAAACGTGATACTTTGAAGCCTGTTATAACGCACGTAAGGACGACATTTCATTGCATGTTTGAGAAAATCATTTAATGCTGATATGGAGACAGAAGGTGGCCATGGGAATTCAGTACTTTACCGACGTAACTAATGAAGTTGATTTAACTTACCAGACAGCGGTGGAATCGAAAGTACTTAAAACCGGATATATTTCTCAATACATTTTAAACTTTTATTATTTAAGAAGGTATTTTGTGCGCACACACTATTTATCACCTTATTTATATTATTAAAGCAATTTAAACGAATAAGACACTTTTTGACACGACAGTTTTCCTAACTAGGTATCAATAGCAACCGTCAATATTCTTGTTCTTGAACGGTTTGACAACAGGTCCTATATTTTGTTAGTCTGTATATGCAAACTTACTGTTGTGCCGACGTTCGTGATTTTTTTTCCATCGAGCGAAAGTCAAAAACTCGAGATTCGAATAGCTATAGTCCCTCGAGAAGGGCCTCAAGATTGCTAAATAAATTTAGGGCAGCCCTATTATGATCCAAATAACTGCTACGACTTTTTAAAAATCCGTTTTCTGAACTTACGTGTCCTTGATATCCTAAGGCTTTTTTTGAATTTATATTTGATATACTAAAATTAATTTATCATTCCATAACATCCTGTATTATTTGTTTACAATTGGAACATGTGTTATCGGTGGCAATACGCAAACCGCTTTTAGCCATAAAAAAAAAAAAAAACGTGTTATGTGGTTGTGAAGTCAAGGTCAAATCCAACCATGGACTTATTATTAAAAAGGGTTGTTAGGTGGGTGTCATGTTCTGCTTTAGTCATGATTTATAATTAGTTATGTTCTGGTCTAGTCATATTCTGCTCTAGTCATATTCTGCTTACGCCATGTTCTGGTTAAGTCATGATCACGTTCTCTTTTTGCCATATTCTGTTTTAGCCATATTCTGCTTTCGCCATTTTCTGCTTTCGTCATATTCTGCTTTCGCCATATTCTGTTTTCGCCATAATCTGCTTTCGCCTTATTCTTACTGGTAGTTACTGAGTTAAAAAGCTGTGACATACAGACGGACGAACGGCCGGACGGACATGACGAAACTATAAGCGTTCCTATGTTTACTACAGAACCCTAAAAAATTGGGATTTTTCCCGAGTGTTTCCATCGTTAAATAATTAAAACACAAACTGTGTGACTTAGTTTTTAATTAAATATTTAATAGTTCTCCATATATTATCCGAAAGTGTGTTTGTCTGTATGTTACTTCTTGACCCTAAAATCGCTTTAATTTAGATGAAATTTGTTATGTTACCTATAGTTAGAGGTCTGAAGAAGGACATAGGCTATTGCAACCGAATTTGCGAGAAGAGAGGACAATATCGGATGTAATAGTGGAAAACAGCTAGTATATATAAAATCCAAGTTCAAACCAAAATCCGAGTTCAAAAATAATGTCATGAAAATACAATTTTATTTGCTATTTTTGTTGATGTATTTTTGTTGTGTATGCTTCCGGTCTTTCCAGATACCACTTATATGACTGAACAAGAACATGACTAAAGGAGAACATGACATGACCAAATCAGAACATGGCTCAAGCATAATATGGCCAAATGCGAACTGTAATTATGACCAAACAATAATATGACTTAACCAGAACATGACGTAAGCGGAATATGACTAGAGCAGAATATGACTTGAGCAGAACATGACTAATTATAGATCATGACTAAAGCAGAACATGACACCCACCTAACAACCCTATTAGAAAGGGACACAGTGCCTCTGTATTAGACATGCCATTGCCATTATATAACAAGGTCAAATTACCTTTTTGATTATTCAGGAATATCAAATCCTCTTCCATTCCGAAATGTATGCTGACTTACACGCAATAGCAATGATACTGAATCGTTCTTGAACTGACACATGCAAAATATGACATTGAGGTACTTTATTCAAGAGCTCTATTTTATCAGTGGCCAGTATACATTTCAAGTGGTATATGAAATAGTTTACCTTCTGTTCAATGAATTTAGAATATTAACAATATTTTTACATACCCAGCCAATTTTCCTCCTGAGGACAAAGGCCATTTTCTACGTTTGAATTAAAATTAAAAATTAGTTAGTAGTTAGTACTATAGGAAAGGCCCATGGTTCTTAGGAGGCTAGCAACAAGCTAGAAAACGTATTAAATAAGGACTCGTGAAGATTTTCGTTTGGACCAGGTGCGTGTAAATGGTCTTTTTCCTAGCAAAAGGACTACCATGCAGGCAAATAAAAGTGGCAATTCGCGTTTCTGGCATTATGAGTTTCTGGCATTATGCGTTTCTGGCAGTATGCGTTTCTGGCATTATGCGTTTCTGGCATTATGCGTTTTTGGCATTATGCGTTTCTGACATTATGCGTTTCTGGCCTTTTGTCTAACTGGCATTTTGCGTTTCTGACCAGATGCGTGTAAACGAACCCTTCTAATAGGGTGACCACAATTTTGTTACATGGGACAACTATATTGGGTAACTTTCCTAAAGAATTTTTTTTTTTGCTTTATAGATGGCACAATGCATGATAGTAGGATATATTATATATAAAGTTAATTTCAATAAGATATGTAACTTTCTAACCTCAAAAGTATGAAATTTTACCCTTAGCGCACGAATTAGTATTATTAGTATAGTTTTCTAGTAATTTGAATTATATGTAAGTACTAAATATTTATATTTCAGGTTATTATAAAGTTTTTGTGCGTATAACTTTTTAGGTCAACATAATTCTACAAAAAAATTGTTATGGCACATCAGCAAAATCCAGCTCACTCGCCGGAGTTGCATTCGGAATTCTATGTCAAACTTCATGTCGTAGGTATTGTACGGTCGATTAAGTCGCGATCGCGATTGATTAGTAGTTTCATGAAATTGTGACAAAAATAAAAGAACCTGTACATATTAATATCATTATTATATTTTTATTATTATTAACCATGGCTAAACAAAATTGTTTTGTGCAATAATAAGAGGCCAATCTTACTGCCTAATTTCCTCAAGGAATGAGATTTTGCATGATGGAATATTCTTAAATTTAAATATGAATTAGCTAACGCTTTCACTTACTGTACCTCGTGTGGTTCCTAATTATTACATTGAACCGGATGCGGCGGAAAAAATAAATCATTAAGTTTCGTAAAAAAAACTTGTTTTACTATCATCAAAATTCTATTTTTGCTAGTATTTCGAAATGTTATAATGAAATAATTACTAACGGCCACAGAATACCAAATATAGTACTGACTGACGACATGGCTAAACCGTGTGGTCACCCTGTATTGTCATAAATATAACACACTCTATGACACATTGAAAGGATTGCCAGAGTAGTAAATAATAATATTCCCATCTAAGTAGTTTTAAGCATGGGTTTTAAGTAATGACAGGTTAAAAAAGATTTAAGTTACAAAATACTATTTTCTCAAACATGCTCGGAAATGTATGCGTTAATGTCACGAAATGAAGACATGAAGTTTCTTGTTTAAGGCTCCTTACATTACTTCTTGGCCTTACGCCAAGAAGTAATGTATGAAAACCCTAAGTAAAACCATTATTGGCCGCTACTCTAACTTTTTAAATTTGCTTACTAATATTAAACTGACTAAGGAAAAATTACATAGTGCCAACCACCACTAGACTCTGTAAGCATACTTGCGACTAAAAAAAAATTAAAAATCTATGGTAATATACTTATGTGCGGGTTAAACATGGTGCTCGAACGGCTTGTTCAAATGGCATGTTTAAAAAATAAAAAAGGCGGCAAATTACACAAATGTTTTCTGATCTTTCGTTCCGATTGTAATTTCAACAAATAATTACCCCAAACTCGTCCAGCAATCCCTTACTTCACGGCCTCTGCAGTAATGTACTATTAATTTAATATGAACTTAATTCTCATTAGTAAGTTAAGCTAAGATTTATAATAATAATTGACTAATTGTCTGTAATAAATTCTACCATTTTCAACCAACTACCAAGTTTTTATCGCATGGCAAGAGTTAGAAAGGGACAAATGGCCTTCGATGTAGATATCTCACTCGGCTCGTTTTGCCTCTATCAATACTGGTAGCCCAAATTGAGTCTTAATACAATACGTTAAGGTGTGTTTTTATAATTTGAATTTTTGATAGAACTCAGTCCTGTTAGTAATAATAAGTGGGTCGTTCTTCTTTTTTACCGACAATGAATCGAGGTTTTTCTGTTTTTTTGGTTTTTGAACAATCGAAAATTGTGGTTTTGAAGTGCGATTTAAAAAAAAATGCATAGGTTTCTTCATTAGAACTAATTAAAGTTTCCTTTCTGACCAATATAAATATTTATTTACGGTTGGTTTCTAAAAAAAACATGTGACAAAGTGGACTATTTCAGTGGGGACAACATTTTGGTTTACCACTCTGTCACGGCATTCTACGAAAAAAACAAACATTTAAAAAAATGCTAGTTAGAGAAAGTGAAATATTATATATCACTAATTAATATAATAATATCGACGTTCATTCGAACATTATAAAACCATAAACATCATTACTCAAATGAGATGCCGTAATAAGACGAAGGACAGGCTATTGTCGGTCGAAAAGAAGAACGACCCACGTCCATAAATCCAACACATGCAACGTCAGGGTTATGATGTCTCATATTAAAAATTTAAAATTGATAACTTAGTGTTGCTTAATGGATAGTAAACCATCAAATTATTGTAATAAAATATAAATCAAAAAATATTATTAATATCATAAAAAGATGAACCTTGAAAGTTTAGAAAAAGTATGCATTTTTTTTATTGTCCAAGTGAAAATTTAAAGCTACCAATAGAATCCTTACGCTTTTATAGTAACAAAATTTTAGAACAACTATGAACCTAAACGCAGTATTTCGCGACCGATACAGCAATTTACTTGATTTTCCGTACAACGATTAGTAGGTACATCGTAGGTACAGTCAAGAGCAAAAGTAAGTTATCACTTTTGTACCTTATTCCATTGCGATAAGGTGAAAAAATGAATACCTACCTACACATTACACATAGCATTGTGACATGTGTGACGTCAAATTTTTCAATCAATTAGTATGAAGCGTTTGGGATGCCGCCAGCGAGGTCAATCTTTGTCACAATTTTTTGGGTATTTATGTTCTTTAATTGTAGTTGCTCCCATACAAACATTTGTTCCTTTCCAAAAACTGTTTCGAATGACATCGTAAAAAAAATCTTAGTCAGCATGCCTATTGTATTTACCACTATTGAATCTTTGCGACCAGAAATGGTTGTATGGGTCTGGAGTCTGATGTATAGGTAAATAAAACTACCAGTAAAATTATCATTTGTTTTATTTAACTCTATAATAATATTTACACGTTTTTAAAACATATTGATATAAGTAATAATAATAATCGAAACAATTAACATTCATTAGGTTTTTACAAAGTTTTGTAGACTTATTGCTTTATTTACTATTCTTACGAGAGGACTAGGCTGTAAGGCCGAATAAATTATACAAGCAAGCCAATGACGGACAAAACATCTGCCTCATAGGCTGGAAGAAATATTTTTGAACATTACTATTTGAGCCACCACAGTAGGCTTCTCTTTCGAACCGGTGTTTAACGTACAGTACTTTTCACACAAAGGTACTTACAGTAGTAGGTATAGTGCTTATAAATACGAAATAATGTTACCATTTTATATTTATTCAAACACGTTATTTCATTTGCGCAGGGGCTACAAAAGTGTTTCATGTTTTCAACATATATGCGTATATTTTCATATCCCAATATGAAAGAACGTTTTGATAATTAGCCTAATGACTATGAACACATTTGCATGAAAAGTGCATTGAGTTGCTTGGAGCATGCATCAGCGAGCCTACGATGGCACAGGTAGTTAACATGGTTCAACTGATTTGTTGGTGCGGCTGTATGTGTGAGTGAAGCTTGTAGTATATACACGATGAATTAGTGTGCGTGGGAACGGGTACAATCTTACAAGAAGACTATTTTTATTTACTACGAAAATGTATGTCAACAATTTTTTTATTTGTTTAAATTAAAATAAAACGACTGTATTTTGGTTAGTGCATGTGTATTCAATATACACAGGGTGGTTCTCGATCATCATCATCATCAATGGCCTTTGAGTCTATTACAGACTATACAAGCAGTGTCAAGGAGGGAGACAACGTCTTCCATGGCTGTGTAATCCAATGCGGGAGCGGCATACACGACCGCAAGCCTGGCAGGTGTAATTTGCCCGCGGCGAACAGGTGAGACGTTGATGCCGCTTGGCTCGCTTATCTGCGAGTGTCTGAAACCATGATTCATCGTGGACTTTACGACCATCGAACACCAGTTTGCGCCATTTGTCCCCGGCAAGGTCCTCCCACTTGTCAACCGGGATGTTGAATGAGTTCATATCTCTCTTGGCACAGTCCTTATGCCGCAGCATCGGCCGGCCGACACTTCTTTTGGCATCAGCTACGGCCCCAAGCAGTACACGCCGCGGCAAACGCGATGGATGCATTCGATGCACATGCCCCAGCCAGCGTAGGCGTCTCTGCTTAAGCAGCGTAAAGAGACGGGGCAGCTGTGCAACCTCAAGCACCCTCTGGTTTGTGACCCTGTCCTTCCAGTGTATGCCTAAGATGTTTCGGATGCAGCGCATGTGAAAGGCGTTAAGTCGACGTTCGTGTTTGGCGTACGATGTCCAGGTCTCAGCCCCGTACAAGAGTATGCTAAGGATACAAGTTTGATATATGACTATCTTGGTTTTCCTGGTTAGATGTTTATTCTGCCATACTCTTGTACTCAACTTCCCAAACATCGTCGCCGCTTTTCCAATCCGAACGTCGATTTCTGCATCCGATGAGAGATTGCTATTCACAATCGACCCGAGATAGCAAAACCTGTCGACTGAGCCAGCACAACAGTTTTCCGGGCGTTAATGGACATGGAAAATAGAGCGTTCTCGATAAACTGTACGTATTAACCTTTTGACAGCGAGGGTGCAAAACAAAACGGTGCCCAACCGTGGCCAAAACAAAATAATAGCCAGACAAAATATGAATAAAATGAAACTTCTGATAAATATTGTCATGTCAAAATGACATGTCATGTGGCCGTCTGTGGCTTCAGTGGCACGAGTTTTCGTCCGCGTCCACAGCCGTCTTTAGCTCTCAAAGGGTTAAAAGAGGTAACGTTCAACTCATTTTATCGGTGAAACTGCTCTTTCTTTTTTTAGTCATTTGTTTTTTAAAAGTTTTTAATCTCATTAGTAATTTATTTATAGTACACCTAATTGAGACGGTATAACTGTTTATCTAAATGGACAAAAATTCAAAAAAATGCATGGTGATCACAATGGACCGTATCGATTATCATATCAATAACAATAAAGAACCAATCAAGCAAGAAAACTGCAAAAAAAAAATTATTTGTGAAAAATGGGTACAGAAATGACGATTTTTTACAGAAAACCCCGTTTTTCTCAAAATCTTGCAGATACTTTAGTATTCTATCTTTGGTTATTATTATTCTTTGTTTAATTCTGGACCAAAAACCTTTAAGTCGTTTAGATTCTTAGAAAAGGTTGTAAAAAAATTGCAATTAAAAGTATATTTATTTTTAAGTCACATTTTTTTTTAATAAATGTATTAATAAAAAACCCTGAGTTCAACTCGCGTGGTGAGGGTTCCATATATAATATAAATGCTATGCTCTAAGCATCAGGCGCTCCATACAAAATACACAAAAATATTGAGAATTTTCCCGTTACTTTGAATACTTAAACTTCTTATAGGTTTTCCTGTAATCTTTAGGCAAGGAACTATTTTCCATATTTTTTTCAGAATTTTAAGCCCACTAGTTTCGGAGATAAGAGGGGGGAGGATGGTAAATTTTCGTCTTTATTTCTAAATTACTTCAAATCTGTTTTTGCTAAAAGCATTAAAAAAAATAGGTTACATGCTTACAACATTTCATTTGCGACAGTTCTTTCATTTTTCAGTTTAATTAACTAAGAAACAAATGGTCATTAACGGATTAATCCTACCAATTACTTCGTTTAGTCAAAGAAAATTCAATAATATTTTTTGAAATTAATTAATTTAGGAACACTAAAAGGCAAAAAAAAGCAATAACATTGCAATTTTTTGGGAAATAGGGTTTTCTGTAAAAAAAACCTAATTTCGGTATCCATTTTTGGCAATGGTTTAAAGATGCAACTTAAACAATAATAATAGTATATCAATGCAAGGACCTAGTCTCTAAATATATCTGCGTGATACAAAAAAAAGATCTAATCGACTCCTACATTTTCTCCGGACGAAGTAGACGTTTCCACTAGCAGCTCTACTTACCCACAAAGGCGTAGCGAGGTACGGGCACGAGGGGGGAGAAGCGCACGCAAACATACAGCCGCGCGCACAAATGAAGACAAGACACAAAAAGAAGATAAGACTTGCATCGCTTTCTAATCCCTCTTGATAAAAAAAGAGAAGGAGTCTTTATCGCGGGATAACTTCGACCATCATAAACCCGCGGACTAGTTAAAACAATTTACTAAAAATGTTCAAGTCCGCGAACAAACGAATGGGCAAGTGGCTAGCCCCCTAGGGACTGCTGAACAAAATACCTTGCTATATGCTTGACAACTTCATTAAATTGACTTAGTACAGCACTTCCTAATATTAGTCAAACATGTAAGTTTTTGTGGTGAACTAAGGCTTTTCACTTACTTGTGAGCATTTTAGCGGCACTCGTCACAGGCTGCCGCGTCAGACTTGTGTGAGGATATTAGAGAGAGACGGTTATATTTAATATGTAGTAATGTATAACGAATATAAATATTTCACATGCATTTGATTTTCATTAAATACACACTTATTTTATTACATAGATGATGATTTTAAAACAAATCATAATTAAAAACAAACATATTTTACTTAATAGTTAGGTATGCTCAATAAGTATTGAAAGTGATTAATCGCATTGATATGAAACTTAATACAATATTTCAGAACAGATATACATAGAGATACGATTAGGTACTGTCCACGCTGAAACATTACCTGCACTCAAGGGTTGTTGCATAAAGTTACTCCGTGGGCGTCTATTCATCGTTGTCTATCACATCACAGAATAATTGTAAGAACCGACAGTTTATAATAATCCTCTTTAGATTATAAACCGTCGTCGGTATTGGTTAGGTTAGTTTATAATTTTACTCGTAATGGTGGGGCAGATTGCTGGAACAAAATGTCGGGGATGAATAAGGAGGAATGAGAAATGAATGAGGAGGGGTGGTTTACCAAATTACCACAGGGGAGCCTACGCCAGGTCTCCTTCAATCCCAGAACCCGCAGCACTGTCCCAAGGACATGTATGGGGTACGGGAGGCGCCAGCATTTTGCGCGCGGACCGGAGTGCTTGCCTTAATTGGCCGACCCGCGGGAAGGATAACCCTATAAAAACCGACAGTGAAGTCGTAAAAACCTCTGGATACCGGGCGACCTCTAGAGTATTTAGTCAAACCCGCAAAAAAATCAAAGCAAAACACTGAGGATACTTCGAACGACACTGGCGATGAAATGAAAACTATTAATTTGGCGGCGGAAGTCGGCACCCCGATTGTGCACACTGAAGCCACTGACCCTAGCGTGGGGGACCGTGGTAACCGTGGCGTGTTTAGTCTTTACCCGAATGCAATTTGACACTATCCCACCTATTTATAACATGTTTTTTTTTAAAGACGGTTAACAAAAAAGTTTACCGAGCGGAACGTTGAAGAACAGACTAATACTATTAGAATAGAAACAGTTGATAAATATATTTAAAATCGGTGCCTCTTAAAATTATAGATACAATTTAAAAAAACTGACTAGAAAACAAAAACATTCAATTGTAAAACATTAAAATTATGATTGACAGTACAATAATTTACGTCACACCTGGCCATAAAGTAGCAATTACCGCATGATTTTGAGGGCGCCACTTATTGCCACGCCCTTGGCGCACGACCGGCCACCGTCACCGGATTCCCCCGCTGGCGCCCCTTGCAATGTAGGTGGGCCTCATCATAATATTATTCATTTCCAATTGCAAGGCCGTATGAGACGACTCCAAACGAGACGAGAATTGAATTAAAATTTTACCCAGTTATTTTTAACAATAAGCGTATGTTTGATGTTTATAAAACCAGATACAGATTTTTTGGTGATTTGTAGACCACTTCGATTGATCGCATTATTCACCTCATAAGTCCAATATAGTGACGTATTTTTTTCTATCCAATTAACGTATTTATTGTGAAAACGAAACAAATCCACAACCAATCTTAAAAATGGTTGAATTATTTATTTTTAATACAAAACCGAATGAAACTACCACTGCAGTTGTTAAATCAAGAAACTTCCAAGAGTACACCAATATATCCAAATTTCAAATTGCAATTTATTCACCTTAGCTTACAGTCTTGCTTTTGTATAATCCTAAAACGCTACATACAGCCGCTCTTATTAGATGTAGAAGGCTAAACCTATAGTTAAAATAGTGTTAATAGTTTTAATAAAAAGGGAATTGTCAAAAAACTATGGTTGCTTTAATAAAAACTAGTGGCTCTGTGAGCTATAGAACTCGCAAACCTGCCTTTAAAATAAAATAAAAAATCCATGTCGTGACAAAAAAAAATATATAATAGGCTTGTGTCCGTCATTCTTCCTCTTTCATGTCATGCATTTATACAGGGTGGCTCATTCAAATCGGTCAGTATGGGAATGTCTGAAACTATAAGACATACGAAGATTTGTTCTTAGGAACCATGTCACCGATTTTGATAAAAAGAAAAACTGCATTCAAACATTTGAAAAAAAACTGTACCCAGCTCGGGAATCGAACCCGGTTGTTTTGAAAAAATAAACTTACACTTTTTCTATTTAAGTATCGATTTAATGCAATGCTAATGCCACATGATAAGGTGTATGTAACAAGTAGAGAGGTACATACAAACAGCCATAGAGACAATTTTACATGCCTGAACTTGTTGAATATTGTAACGGTGGTCACTTCGAACACCTACTATGATAAATTAAAGTATGTCAAAACAATGCATTTTATTCATTTCAGACATCATGTTTCTTAGAGACATTTACAGCTTAAGACCTACACAATCGATATTTAAATAGAAAAAGTATAAGTTATTTTTTTCAAAACAACCGGGTTCTATTCCCGAGCTGGGTACAGTTTTTTTTTCAAATGTATGAATGCAGTTTTTATTTTTATCAAAATCGGTGACATGGTTCCTAAGAACAAATCTTCGTATGTCTTATAGTTTCAGACATTCCCATACTGACCGATTTTAATGAGCCACCCTGTATATACATATTTGACACTACTTCTGCTCAGATATTTTACGTAAATATGTCAATTAATAAGACTTCCAAAAAAACCTCAGTGAAAGTGTCAAAGTCTGGGCCCCAGACTCTGTGGTATAGATAAATTAACGAGAGCATGGAATTGTATATGTAGTAGTATTGTATGTTTACAGGCATTCTATATTTGAATTTTCTATTTTCTCGTACAACCACTACAAATGCAATTCCATGTTCTCGATAATTCATCTATAGTTATCATTCATAGTTTAGATAAAAACGCGTTCTGACAAGCAGGCAAGTACAACCATTGATACGTGCAACGCGACCGTCATTCTTCCTTGTTCACGCACATTCATAGCTCAATCAATCATTCATACTAACCAATCTCCAATAAAGGCGCTTACGACCTTTTAGGCCCGGCCAGGACATCGAGCGACTCGAAGTGATGGCGTGGAACGTACTGGCGATTTCGGTGCGACTTACAACTTTTTTTGTATGTACCTATAATATCACGGATTGGCACGCAATGCTTGTGCGCAGTCTAAAATCGTCCTTAAGACTGTATACATATTGGTACATTATTATTATTATAATTTTACCAATATGTATGTGGGATCAGTCAAGGATTCCGATTCGTGTGCGTCTCAGATTTATTGTTAGAATAAAGGAAATACCTTAAAATCTATCGAACGAGGGGGCGAAGCGAACGAAGTTCTATGCTTCAGCTTGGGCCGAAAATCGTTTGTATGTCCGGATGTCCCGCTGTTCTCTACAGATCGAATTAATCAACCGATTCTTTAGTAGGTAGATTTATTTGAAAAGTTCTTCAAAATGCGATAAAAAAAATTGCCAATAGTATTACATAGTTTAAAATACAACCGAATGTGGCTTGTATTTAAAACTAAAATGACGACAAGTACGTGTGAAAGGTATGCAAATTTCAACCTCAGATAAGCAATTAGATTTAATTAACGTTGAAGAACTAAATCTTGAAATTAACAACCTAATTTTGTAGTTTTTAAAATTAAATAGACAAAATAACAGTACTTCGGAAATGTAAAATTGATGACAAGCAAGACAATGAGCAGTTTGGCAAACATAAAATAGATATAATAATATGATTTGCTTTCATAAAATAGATTTAATAATCAGTCAGACGTCAAACTGCAGTTACAGATGTAGTGAATAATCCGTTCCCATCTTATTTTCTCGGAATCGCTCGTATTTGGCATACTTCAGTCAGCCTCAGTACCAAGCGAAGCATCGCGAGATTAATGATCGATATAGAGCGGATGATACCTAAGTTAAGATTATTATTATTTTAAGTTGGTTTCAGTTATTTTTAATAGTCATGCCGAAAGCATTATGATCTGGGAAACGTTTAGATAGACAAGCCTTTGAAATTATTTTCCACATTTATTTATATTTGGGAATCGCTCTATCAGTGCTCAAAGGACGTAGTAATAGGATTATTAACTAGACTACTCACTAAATCTTTGCCCAAATAAAATATTCTCGGTAGTTCGAATTTTGTTTTCACTACATTCTCTATACAGGGTGAACTCTAAATCGTGAATCGTAACCACGTTTACCGGTAAAGCTACTTAAGACTATTACAGAGCACTAGTGTTAATTACAATTAAGGACCCGCTTAATTAATTATGAACAAAACCAGAAAGTGCGTCCCCACTTGTCATCCGCCTTGGTCACCCTACACGAGTCACGTGACTTGCAACGCAATGTTTACCTAAGTGCAAAGGTTATCTTATCAATATCATGCATTAAATGCAATGTGCAGTTTGTTATTTAAACACTAATAAAACTGAATTATTTTATGAGTAAATACGATTTAAATACTTATGTTGACAATGTCGACGATGTTGACATTATTGACAATACATGCCAAAATTCTATCCAGCCAACTTCAATATTAGGAGGTTGGATATCTAATGTTGAAATTTTCATGACAAGTGCGAAACATAAATGTAGGGTGACCACGAGATTTTAAAAATTAGGATAAATCAAATTAAAAGTGGACAAAATAAAAATGTACTTAATTTAGGTTTAAAAGCATTGTAAGTTATTGTTAACTATGTATAGACTTCAAAAAAAATATTACGATTCACGATTTAGAATTCACCCTGTATTATACTTAATTTGATCGTGGTGGTTACAACATCTCAGCGTGATATACTTCAAAGTCGTGGTTTGATATTTGTCACTGATAAGATAAATTAAGTACTCTATTTCTTTAATACAAACATGAAACTACAATCATGTCAATCATTCATAGACACGTAGGCAGCATTCGGAAGTAATCGTGTGCTCAGAGTTTTTACGGTGGGAACTACACTCACTACACCAGTACTATTGAGTTCGGGAAAGTTAAGAGGGTAGACCGACCGAGTTAAATGGGATACGACTGTAAATAGAAGATTTAGGTAATAGATGACGTCCCAGCGTATGCCCGAATGGGACGATGGTAAATTAACCTTACTAAATTGAAAATACTCATTCATTCTTGACGTCTAATGTGGTTTATAATTTAGTCGTGTTATATCGGTGACGTCAGTTTCATTACAATATTTTGGGAGGTAGTGACAAACAAAAAAGCCTATACGCGCCGAGGGACAGGAGATCTGACATTGTATCTCGTTCCCACTTGTGGTATTGTCTATGCTTGCATCCTTGTCACTCATGTGTGTGTGAGTCCCTCTACTCTATTCTTCCTCTATGGGTACGACATTAAAATATTAGCTAAGTAAACGTTACTTAGGGTAACAACCAACAACGTCCGTCGCAGCCAACCTGTGTATATCCATTGCTGTTAGTAACTTTATTCGATTGTGGTAGGAGGGAAATGCTATTTATTACTCTCTTTATCACCTGAAAGTCGTCAACCGGCAGTTTTAAGTGACACGAGGTCAGAAAATCTCGGTGTTTGTTTTTTTTGTTTTTTTTTTCATATACTTACAGTTGAAGGTACTACATAAAAATATTTACATAACGAAATTATGATTGATATTTTTGAAATGTTACAATTTCTCAAAGTTATAATAAATAAGAATAATAAAAAGAAATACAACTATTTACACGACCTGGCAATATGTATTTATAATAAAAGTACTTATGGTTCACTACATTGATTGCTACTTGCCCAGGTGGGAGGTTCCTCCGCAACAACTTTATGTTAATAGACCAACAATACGATTAAGTGGATGCATAAGAGAGGATCGCTTAAGGCGGTAATAAATATTATAGACACTTTTAAAATTAATTACGAGTAATCCCACCTAGCGGTCGAGATAGTCATACACAAAGGCACAATTTGTCATCGCCATATTCCTAGCCTGGCACTATTTAAAAAATTAAAGTTACAAATTCTGTAAGTTTTAATTAATACTATTCATAAAAATCTTAACAACAAAGCCAAATTGTTCATCATTCGAAATAAATAGAACTCTGTGAAATTTTTGTCATTACCTATTAGGTAGGTACTAAAAAATGCTGGTTTTATTGGGTATTTATTTGTAAATGTATGAGTTATGCATGATTACATATTGTTGTCAATCTAAATAATTTAATTCAAAAATAATTTAAGCCGTAACATGATCTTCAAAAATAAATTTACCAAATTGAAAAATGATCTGCTAGGTTTGGAAAAAATATCACGCCAGTAAAAGTTCCAGAGGAGTTAATGTAGTCGATTGAGATTGAAACTAATGAATAATGTGTAAGAAATATCCACACATTCTCATATTTTAGTACTAAATGACCATAATATTTGGCAATGTGTTGAGTTGAGAGGCGAATGAACAGCAGTTTCTGGGTTTATTATCAATTATCACTAAATCCCTGATATAAAATTGACGTATTAATCACAGATCAATGAAATAAAGTAAATTGAAAAAAAAAAAAAAAAGTAAAAAAAGTAATAGAAACCTATATTATTTTATACGCGATGCTGTAATGTTGCCCTACCAAGTAAATAAAAGCAACGCGGAACACAAATGTAACATCTACGATTTCATATATATGAATAATAACAATGTTGCTAAATTGTTTGGGTAAGTATTAGAAAACAAGTCATTTCAAATTATATTCAGCAATTTATGATACCTCCAAGAACGCCTTTTTTGATGATAAGGAAGAGATATTCAGGTAATTACGTAAGTTACCAACAAACCACTGACTATTGGCACAAAACTTGTGCTGCCAGTGCCAATGTTTCTAAATAATAATAAATTGATTCGTTTTTGTCATGTAACTTCATGTTCATCTTACTAGTTTATATTATAATTGATTAACCTTTTGACAGCTAAAGACGGCCACAGCCGCGCGTGCGCTTTGCGCATTTTCGTTAATTTTATGTAATAAAAAGCATTACAAATACTTAACCCATTTTTTAAAATAGTTTATTATACGTACATTGATTTTGACATGACAATATTTATAAATATATATCAGAAGTTTCATTTTATTCATTGTTTTGTTTTGCACCCTCTCTGTCAAAAGGTTAATAATATTAGATTTCAGCTAGAGCATAAGTCATACCATAACATAATATATTTGTAACTCTTGGACTATGAACGAACAACCCGTCATACACGATTTATCAAACGTTCTTCGCCGATTTGCTTTAATATAAATTAATTCGTTTTTGTCATCTAACTTCGTGTTTATCTTACTAGTTTACAATTCATTGAAATATTAGATTTCTGGTATACAGCTAGAGCATAAGTCATAACATAACATAATATATTTGTAACTCTTGGACTATGAACGAACAAGCCGAGTCGTCACACACGATTCGTCAAACGTTCTTCGCCGACTTGTTTTAAAATAAATTGATTCGTTTTTGTCGTTTAACTTCATGTTCATCTTAAGAGGCCTTACGCCTACAGACGAGCGTATTTTGCAAAATGCTTCCTTTTTCATTCAAGATTACGACGTAACTATTAGTATTTTATTCAAAAACTCATAACGTACTTAAATAATCATTTCTTAAACTAGGGGCTGACATTGATAAAAAAATTATTTTCTCTTTATAAATCTAAAATAATTGAGTTTTCTTGGGAGTCTTTTTCAAAGTGAGCAGTGAGAAGTGTCGTTTCGGTTCTAAATTTTGCAGTAAATAAGAACCATTTGGTAGATGAATGATTACGATTCAATTTAATATATCTTATACGAGGGGCTGACATGATTGAAAATCAAAGATTCATTTAAAAACATTGATAAAATACCTTCCGAGTTTTCTTAATTTTTTTGGTGAAAACAGGTGAACAATATATTTTTTTAACGCAAATTGTACTTATATTTTGCCCTAAAAATAATATTACAGCAAAATGTAACTTCTTCTTAACACGTAATATAAAATAAAGACGTATAAATCATGCTAGTTTAAAAATTAGATTTTTTTTACCTTCTACTTTAAGTAATGATTATTTAAGTACGCTATGAGTTTTTGAATAAAATACTAATAGTTACGTCGTAATCTTAAATTAAAAAGAAGCATTTTGCAAAATATGCTAGTCTGTAGGCGTAAGGCCTCTTAATAGTTTATAATTCAATGAAATATTAGATTTCTGGTATACAGCTAGAGCATAAGTCATAACATAACATAATATATTTGTAACTCTTGGACTATGAACGAACAAGCCGAGGCGTCATACACGATTCGTCAAACATTCTTCGCCGACTTGTTTTAAAATAAATTGATTCGTTTTTGTCGTTTAACTTCATGTCCATCTTAAAAGTTTATCATTCATTGAAATATTAGATTTCTGGTATACAGCTAGAGCATAAGTCATAACATAACATAATATATTTGTAACTCTTGGACTATGAACGAACAAGCCGTCAAACGTTCTTGGTCGACTTGCTTTAAATTAAATTGTTTCTGTAAGATCGCGAGCTCACAAGTCTTTACACAATATCCGGCGGGTTTATCACAAGGCGAGTTATATTGAACACTTAATACGTAATCTGCATCGCTCACACGCTATCAATATCGCCGACATTAATCCGGTCCTCAGCTGCCGTCACAGAGAAGCCAAGGATGCGAACATCAATTTTAAGCATTTTATTTTTCTTCGTCTTTTTTCCTTTTGCCTGAAATACAAACTTCATTTAAACTTATATATAAAAATACAAACAGCAGCAACAATACTAGGATGACCATTAGTAGGCCTTATCTCGCTGCAATATAAATATATAAAAGAAGAAACTGACTGACTGACATATCAACGCACAGCCCAAACCGCTGTTCTAGAGATTCCAAATTTGGCGCGTAGGTTCCTTATAAAGTCTAGGGGATTTTTCTAAATTCACCCCCTGAGGGGGTGAAATGGGGTCCAAAGTTTGTATGGGGAAACAATATTAGACTAATTCGTTCGAAACTTCACAGGAGTATTCTTAACGATAAATGAGAAAACACGTGTTTCAGGTTTTTTGAGAATTCAACCCCTAAAAGGGGAAAATGTGGTGTCAAAGTCTGCAAATCAACATGGGCATTGCTTCTATGGTTTATCGGGTCGCTGATTACGAAAACAACAACGATTTTAAAATCCAACGTGGCGGACGTGAAATACCATCTCCCCTGTTGGGGTGCGATGGGATTGAAATGTCTAAATATCAATATGGGTGTCGTTTTTATGGTTTTCTGGGACGTTAATTACGAAACCGGCTACGATTATGAAATGTAATATTGTGGACATGAAAATTCTTGAAAGTATTTGTGCCAAATTGCAATTCAATCGGAACATACGGGACAAACTGAGAACCCCTTTTTTGTAGACGGTAAAAAAATACGCTTAGTACGCGGGCAAAGCCGCGGGCAAAAGCTAGTAAGGTATAAATGTCATTGAATTCTGATGGTACAGTCACGGACTTCAATTGTTGAGCTATTTATAGCAGCACTTTATACTGGACAATTCATAGCTTCATAGAAAACCAAAATTAGTTGACACCTAAATGGCTCAACAATTAAAGTCCTTGACCGTACAAGCATTAACATTGTGTCAATGATAGTGGGATTAGTGGGATCACCTTTACTTCCTGATAGTCTGAACCCGATGTAGTGCGCGGATTAACGGCTACAGCAGGAGAGCACAGGTCGTCGGAGGGCGTCACCATACCGACGCGAAGCAACTTTGACCTGTTAACATTTCGGATTATATAAATTGAACACTAGTATGGCCATAAAGAGGTGTACGCCGCGCCGCCGCCGATAAATTTGACCGGCATGAAATCGGCGTCGCGTAACTTCGTTTTTGATGGTTTTTTGGGAATTTGTTTAACTCATTTTAATTCCAAACCATCATGAAATACGGCATGTTATTTTCTATCGCATTTGACCGGTTCGAGTCCCGACTAAGACAAGCGATTTTTTATAAATCCATAAACGCAGAATTTGTTGTTTTTAAAAATAATATCCTTTACACAGTAGTTGCCATCTATGTGGCATTCGATCTTTCCTGCAGTGTAGTCCACTAATACTGCTCACTAAAATCGATCTTGCAAGACGTGTTTATGTCGAGTCGGCTGTATTGCAATTTATTTAGCGGGCCTGTACTACCATAAGGACTATTACATCAAATGCTTCTAACTCTTGTTTATAATTTTGACAGAACACTACCGTCTCCAAAAATGTATAACTTTATTTCTTCGGTAAGTTGGTTGACCGTGATGACATCGAGATTGTCCGAAGACACGCTTTTTAAAGTAACCATTTACTTATTGCAATTCCAAATAGATGGGTGAATCAACTTTTTATTGTCCTCCCCGTTTCTACTATTTGCTGTTTAAAAGGAGATTACAAGAAAATACGATGTCTGCTGTTGTTAATTGATGTTGCATTGCAGTATAGCGTAAAACCACATGACACCTCTATTAAAAAAAACATTTGCCCTCAATTTCACCGATTGCCCAGCGGACGTAAAATGACCCTCGATTTGTTGAAAATAGTGGTTTGTCCCCTGGACAACCATGTTTTCTGCGAGAATACGTTCTTTTGCGAGATGCAACATTAATGTTCAAATAGACTGTTTATCTGGCTATAAGAACTTACAGATTTCATCAAATACACATGTTGTGGTAACTGATAATGATAATGCAGACAAAACTAAGGAACAAGAAAAAATTGACTGACCCAGATACACATCAAAAAGCTTTAAAGTGCTTAGTTGTCTTTAACTTACAACGGTTAAAACTAAGCATAGATACTTTGCAGTAAAAAAATCTGTGGCGGCGTATCTTCGTAAGCGATATACTGGGTTTATATTATACATACCTCTTTTCAAGGAACTGGCGGGCGAAGTCGCTGGATTCCTTCGTTTCGCCCAAGTAGCATTTTACATAATCTTTTACTTCATACGGCGATTCAATATCCTTCAGAAAACCAACGAACGTAGGCACTGAAATTAAAGTTCGATGATAATAGTATGTTATGCAACAGTTGTATAATAGGGCTCAACGAGTGGCACAAACACCGAAAAAAAATAGGCGCAGGATAAGAAAATATATATATTGCTTCTTCTATCTAGTTATTTGATTGGAGTAGTAAAATTACAACATATTTAGGGAATACTGTTCATTTATTTATTTATTGCATACAATTAACACTAACCTTACGTGCTAATCTGCGTTGCATTTTTTAATAGCTAACGTGCATTATTTAATATGAGGTACCTACAGTGAAATTATTATTATATAATAAGTACATTCAATTTAAATTTAGAACACATTACATTATAATTTAAAAGCTATTACATAAAGAGATCTAGGAAGTAAAATAATTGATTAAATGTCATTGAAATATAAATAAATCGAGAATTACAATTATTGTTTAAAGTCATAATAATACAATTTCGGATAAAGTCAAAACATTCTGATAAGAGTAGAATATAGATAATTTATCAAGAATAAGTCGGTCAAACTTAGGCAATGTCAAGGTAATTAATTATTTTAGCATTATAAATTTTAGTACTTAGGCAATGTCAAGTTAATTAATTATTTTAGCATTATAAATTTTAGTACTATTGCGCATATTAGGTAATGGAGCTAGTGGTAACGATGGTTTCAATGTAGCGATTTGATTAAGCTAGGAATTTAGTTTCTGTCGTTAAAAAAATGTCTAGTTTGTGGTCGCTGATCAGGATCTTGTTAAGTAACGTCAGTGCCTGATGAAGAGGGGACGTAGCAAGCAGGCGTGTCCGGCCTGAAGGTACATCAAAGAGACCATGGCTACGGGGCCGTAGTTGTTTCGCGGAGAGACGGGGGACCCGTAGTGTCATTTGTTGTAATAATGGTGGATTTGTTATTTATCCCCGAATTAATTGAAAAAAATATTTTACTAAGTACATATTTCTACGTGACTCTAAGGATGTATAATCTACCATACCTAAAACTATACAGCGACACTATCTCAGGGTCAAATACTCGTAGCGACTTGTCGGGCTATACACCTGGAACGTCATACTGAAAATGGTAGGAATCACTGTGACTGTGACATTTCTTGGTAGATTTGATGGAATTTAATTATGGTTCCGGAGAGGATGAGCGTTTTTAACGCACCAGGACCCTTAATATGTATAAAAGTACATACCGTCTATCTTAGCGCTCCATGAAGCTAGCACGGTGTTACACCACGTTTCGAACTCGGCGCCGGGAGAAGCTTCTTTTTTCGCGGGTATGGTTAAAGTATTCTTTTTCTTATTTTTAACATTTTGCTCCACGACCCGCTGTGACTCTTGATTCTTTTCGGCAGGTTTTGAAGGCTGAGTTGTGGCTGGAGAGTCCCAGAAGCCACCTGAGGGTACAATTCAAACTCAACATTGAACATATATAAAGCCGAAAAATGGATCAAAAAGATAGTAAAGAAATCAGCGTTAAGGGCGCGTATGCTCTGGTGGAGTAGTCAGGTTTACGAGAATGCCGACTTCATTTCTTCGCGCTCTACTAAACCTGATAATCTTATTTTATCGAAATAGGAATAATATAGTACGAGGGTTGATCAATAAGTTTTGAGAATCGGTATAAAAAACAGAAGTTATTGGTGCCCTATAATTTTAAATGAGAAATAATCAATCCGGCCAGTTTTTTTTTTTGGCCACGTGGTCAAACTTCTTATTTAATAACTAAGCATCGGGAAAATGAGATAGCCTTTAATAAACTAATTCATATTCTTTACAACAACAACTAAAAATGTTAAAGAAAGTGTCAAGTCAAGATCAACAATTATTTTTACTTGTCCTTACTAACTCGGCCACGGAATTTGCAACTCATCACCATTTTACGTTTTACAGCTTCAATTCAAGCTCCTCAAAAATTATATATTCAAGCTTCAATAGACAACATCATATTATTTTAATTAAATAACTTAACATGTAAAATAATACTTCATATTCTTTTATCGTGAAAATAGCCACCCACTGTACGATTTAGCGCGAGTGCGCGACATGACCTCAATAGTTCATTTGTAATAGTGGCTTTAATATACTATTTGATGACAATTTTAGGTAAATTTAACGATCGATTAATGTAGGATGACTTACATTTTAAACATACTAAATTATACAATTAGAAGCTAATAGAATTACTATTTTGGTGTCATATATTAATATTTTAGAAGTTTGCTATTTGAATGCATGCCACACATTTAGATGCTAAAAAATAACCGCCATGCTTAGTGATATTAACAGTGGCTTACATAGAAGATAACTAGTGGCTGAGATACTATTATTCAGACGCGCGTTGGTTGTGGCCGACTTAGTCATTTAGAAGGTTACTTATATTTTCTGAGGCGAAAAATGCTATTAAAAAGAAACTTGTTTAGTACCCATTTAAAATTATCAAATACGCTCTTTCTTATTTTACGTGCATATTTATTATGCAGAAAATATATTTGCTTCGCTTCAAAAACAAAAAACTTTTGGTCGTCGTTATGAGGCTTATTTTTTATATCGACGCAATTGTACCGATTTCATTGAAATGTTTTCAATATCAAAGAATTATAAGTAATAGTTAAAGAGTTGGTCTAGATTAAACGGTAGGTATAGCTAGTTCCACGAGAGTTGAGGTGAATGATTAGTTGATTACACACACAGCTACATGAAGTACTGATTGCAAAAAAAGTGAATTAATGAATGAGTGAATGTAAATGTAAATAAAAACTCAGAAGTGGTATTTATTTTCTTTGTTCTTTTCTTAGACGAACTTGTTTTACTGCTCTACAATTATGTAGATTCACTCTCCCTTCGTATTTATTTTCATATATTTGTGACCTAAACAAATTTCAACTCAATCGGTCCAATAGTTTTGGAGCAAATCGGCTGTGACAGACGGACAGACAGATGCACGAGTTATCCTATAAGGGTTCCGTTTTTTTTTCCTTTTGAGGTACGGAACCCTAAAAGTCAATCTAGGTATGCCGTGTTTCCTCTCGCTATCTTTTTCATTAAAATTATATAACATGTGGCTCTCTTGGGAAATATGTTGGGGCACCTGATTCGACATGACAATTACATAAAAACTATAATTGAAGAAAAATAGAAGGAAGGAGAGACAGGGGAAGGCCAAGACGTGCGTTTATGGACCAAGCTAAAGAGAAAGTTAATGTAATGTCGTATCAGGAGCTCAAAACAGTGGCAGAGAGAAGAACAGAATGGCGATTACTCCACCGACAAGAGCCTGGCTCTTAAATTTTATGATGATGATGTGGCTCTCTTAATGAGTTTTATTCGTATTTCATCACGGTCTTACTCATTCTTGGTTCGTCTCCCCAGGTTTTCGAGCGTATGTATCTATGTATGTATATAATATGTATGAATTTATGTACGTGTGTATGTCTTATTCTTTCGCACGCCCTGCAGCCTAAACCGTTTGACGGGTTTCGACATATGAGGTGGTGTTGGATTCCTCTTAATCGTGGGAGTGACATGGGCTATAATATTTTCAAAAAAACAGTTGGGTTTTTCGAAAGATCTTTTGTTAGTACTTATCATTCGAGACTCTTTTCGAAACGTTCGAAATTCTTTTTAGGATTCCATACCCAAAGGGTAAAAACGGGACCCTATTACTAAGACTTCGCTGTCCGTTGTCCGTTCGTCTGTCTGTCACCAGGCTGTATCTCATGAACCGTGATAGTTAGACAGTTGAAATTTTCACAGATGATGTATTTATAATATATATTTAAGGGGGCTCCCACACAGCAAACGTGATTTTTTTGCTCGTTTTTATAGATAATGGTAAGGAACCAGTCGTGCGCAAGTCCGACTCGCACGTGGCCGGTTTTTTGGCTTCATTGGCTAAACATGTCGTTCCTTGTAACGCACATACGCTACTCGTTTCGATCGTGTTTCGTGTCATTCTACTGCAAAGATCATTGTATCCACAAAAAAAAAACTAGTGCTATTAATGATATTGTAACGCTTAGCGGTACATGTATGTACTTACGTTGTAGTTTATTCCACCACAACTGTCATATGCTTAAACCTATTTAGATGTAAATGCAATCAATGATATTAATGATATAATATAAAAAATAGGTAGATAGGTTATAAGCGCTCCATAAATGGCACACTAAAACTGTGTCATTTGACACAACTTACCTCGTATTTCGCGTGGTCAATGGAAACGTTAGCTGTCAAAGTTGGTGGCCATTTAGAAAAACGGAATTTCGTATAGACAACATATCTAACTCTTTTTTATATTACATCATTGAATGCAATGATGTAAGCATACATTCTAAAATGCACTAATAATAATAATTTAAAAGGTAACAGGAAGATAGTCACGAAACAGCGAACGGGATGGACAAAAACGTCCCCTATACAGAATGCGACTAAAATTAAAACCGGCCAAGAGCGTGTCGGGCCACGGTCAGTGTAGGGTTCCGTAGTTTTTCGTCCGTCACAGTAAGTGTCTCCACTTAAGCATTAAAAAAATGGGCTATTTGTTACATTCATTGTGATTTTGTAGAAATAACAGGTACAATAAACACCTGCTTATACGGTTAAATTACAAACTTAGTTCAGAAATTATTTTGTAATTTTATTCAAAAACTATTGAACCTATGAAGTTCAAAATAATTTTCCTAGAAAGTTTTTATAAAGTTCTACTTTTGAGATTTTTCATATTTTTAAAACTTATGGTTCAAAAGTTAGAGGGGGGGGGGACATTTTTTTTTACTTCTGGAGCGATTATCTCCGAAAATATTAACATTATCAAAAAATGATTTTAGTAAACCCCTATTCATTTTTAAATACCTATCCAACAATATATCACATGTTAGGGTTGAAATGAAGAAGAAAAAAAACACTCCCCACGTTACGTATAGGGGAGGTACCTTAATAAAATAACAATAAACACTTTTTATTTTACCACTTTGTCGGCGTGATTGATATACATATTAGTACCAAATTTCAGCTTTCTAGTGCTAACGGTAACTGAGATTATCCCCGGACGGACTGACAGACAAAGCGAAACTATAAGGGTTCCTAGTCGACTACGGAACCCTAAAAATACAAATTATGAATGTGATCAGATCAGCAACGAACGTATCGAAAAATAGGCTAAAATGTAAATTAGACAAAAAACGAAAGAGACGAAGAGAGAGAAGAGTTACAGAATATAACCAAACAAGATAGACAGATAGCGAACAACGAATGAGTGTTGAATACATGAGACAAATTAAGAATTTCGATATAATAAGGTACCAAATAAATGCTCATTACCATACACACGAAATCATTGCCCTTTATTAGAATATCATTGCCATACCATTGTGGTCATCACCATCTCTCGTTTTATTTTTACGAATCTATTAACTTGGAATATATACGCATCAAATGCCTGGCTAAATATAACTAAATTACTCAACACACATCCTTTAATTATTAAAAATAGTTTTTATTGCGTTTAAATGAAATTTAGTTAATTTTTTTTTGTATGGTAATTTTTTTCCGTGAAATCCCCCCCTTGGCAATGATTTACTATATAGAGTTTATTTACCGCCGTTGTGTGTGTTATTGCCCCACGGCAGATGGTTGGGCTGCGCCGGGCCGGGCGGCGCGTCGTCCAGCACCTGCGCGGCCGCCTGCGCCGCCGCCTCCGCCGCCGCTGCCGCCGCAGCTGATTGCTTGCGAGCTTCCGCCTTCACAAATGTTATAAATCATATATTTATCTCTCCTGTTCTGAAAGTTGACTTTTCATGGGTATATAGCCGGGTGGAAAATAGCGTTTTCTGCCCTAGGGTGGGAAGTATTTTTTTTTAATTGTTACGACTAGCTACGGAGTCGGAGATAATTGAGTTACGTAATTTTATTAAAATAAAAGCTTTTCATACTTATATCTAAACTCTGCTATACATTAAACGAAGGGTTTATTACAATCTATATATACCTGGTGCAAAGGTTGTCCGTCGCCATTCAACGTGGTAACGCGGCGAGTGTGATGGGTACCTTTGCGCCAGAACGTCTCGAGGGGGCCTATATGTCTAGATTTAGTTAGTTAATTTTAATTTTAATTTTTTATTGTAATAGATTGACATGTAAAATTAATGATATTATCAATAAATAATCTATATATTGATATTAAAATCCTTTTACAGTTGGTATTTATTTTCGTAATTACAGAAGATTAACAATCAAAATCATTCTTGTAAGTTTTGATTGCCCGCCACAATGCCACACTTTCTTTTTTTACGTTTCAGCATGGCCCTCTACATTAGTCGCGTCGTCGCGGCCTACTCGATTACAATCTAGTAGGCCGTCGCAAGTGGCCAGTGCGATATAGGTATAATTAATGAATTTAGGTATATCTAATAATTAATTCATTTCATATTAATAATACATATAATTCTGTACATTTATTTATAGAATTACTTATAGGTACAGATACAAAATGAAATGAAACTATTAGATACGTTTTTAAAACTTTTCTAAAGTTGGCGGTATGTGTATTTGAACTGATTACTCTTAATAGATTTATGCGTGTATGGACTCTTAGGAAATATGGCGATGTATAAAAATGTCTACCTGTAAATCATAAATTTGTCTGAGTATTAGAAAGCCAATACTTCAGAACGTTTAAGTATTATCAAGTTGAAATATAAAAATGTCTACAATCATAGTATGTAAATGTCTTATATAAAAAACGACGATTTATAAAAATGTCTATCATAAAAAACTAAAATTGTAAAAAGACAACGTATAAAAATGTCATTAACTATTCGGACACTTTGACTGCTACCAACTATACTGTACTCGCAACTGGTCGTCAGCTATATTTCTTTTCATTCGAGTAGTAATTTTTATACTTCGTTATTTTTATATTCCATCTAACATACATGTGGACATTTTTTTACTTTGTCAAAATTATACAGGGACGAAATTATTCAAGTGGACATTTTTATACATCGCCATATTTCCTAAGAGTCCATACACGCATAAATCAAAATAACTTATGTTTATTTTTCAATATAATCTCCCTCTAATTCAATGCATTTTTTACATTTTTTATACAATGCTTTTAGGCCGTTAAAAATATTCTTTAGATTGGCCTTCAAAATGCTCCTGTACAGCCGCCTTCATCTCTTCATCACTGCCTAATCGCTTTCCCGTCACTCTCTCTTTAAATATTACTGAACAGAAAATAATCGCTAGGGGCTAGGTCTGGACTGTAGGGTGGGTGGTCGATTTCATCGAAGCCGATTTCCTTCAGAGCCTGGCTCGCAACCCGGGCGGTGTGAACTGGTGCATTGCATTGTCTTGCAAAGTCAAAATGCCTTTCCTTAATTTGCCCCTCCTTTTCTCAACTACCACTTTTCGCACCTGTCTCAATAGATTGGCATAATAAATTGCATTTTCTCAAACATGCAATGAAATGTCGTCCTTACGTGCGTTATAACAGGCTTCAAACTACCACGTTTCGGGCGGAACAACTCGAGAGAACTGTAAAGTAATTTCATACAAAATTGAAGGCCTAGGCCGGGAAGTATTTTTTTATTTTATTTTAATGTTAACATGGCGTCTGTGTTCATCAACAGGCTAAACAGCTGATTTATTTATTTTTTATTTTTTCTAGTGGCTGAATGGTTATCAGACCAAAAATATCCGCGTTAATGCCTATTACACACGAACCTTTATTAAGAAAACAAATCTGTATGATTCAATGTGTTGATGAATAATAGCCGAGGCAAAATACGGTTTCGAAAAACATTAATTTATAATAGCGTTTTCTTTGTTTATTTCATTCTAAAACATTATTCTAAGATGCTTTATTCAAGAATCCACCAAACTTTCCACCCGGAAGTAATTATATAGATTTAAATTAAACATTCATTGTCTTTTTTATTTTATTTATATTGAATATTTTAAAGCAAATGTAAATGAACCTAAATAAAGATAAAAAAAAATATTAATATTTATCCGGACTTTTTAGGAGCTAATTAAATATTTTTTTTTGATGTCTGATTTTTTGTTGGATTTTGCCTCTAGGTAACAATTTAATTGATAATATATCCGTTACATTAAAAAAATTTGCTATTATAAATTATTTCCAAATATGTCATTTTTTCCATACAAGTTGTCAGTTCATTGCCTGGACTATAAATTAAAATGTTATCTATACGTAAGTCACCAGAGATCATAGACAATATTTAAAATCCTCTGCATTTATTTTATTCATTATAGAAATTAAGATTCTTATTATCAGGTTATGTATAATGGTCCTAATAGGGTCTACTCAAACACTAAACACGCGAAATACGGACGACTTTCGTAAAAAAAAACATTAAGTATGGAGGGATTGGAGGGAAAATTAATGTACTATTGTTAGTGGTGTATTGTTTTATTTCATTGCATATGTTTGAGAAAAGCACTATACATGCCTGGCCGTGAAAAGGCTTGCCGGCTTCGTATCACTATCCGGCCTCCCTACGGTCGGCCGTCTATACCTACTCACCCGGCAAGCCCTTCTTTCCCGGCGTCTGCAGTAATGTACTATTATTGTAGAACCTTTGGCCAAATAATCTATTAAGAGAATGCCATCACAGTCCCAAAACACAGTGGCCATTAGATACCGATTTTTGCACTTGAAACTTCTTCGGTGGTCTTTCACCCTTTTCAATCCACTGCATGGATTCAGACTTACACTCCGGATCATACTGCCTAATCCATGTTTCATCAACAGTTACTATTCGGGAGCAAACTTCATCTATACCATCTCCGCACAGATCTAAAAACGCCTGGGAATTTTCAACACGACGTTCTTTATCGAACGCCGTCAGCATTTTCGGTACCCAGCGAGCACTGACCTTGGTCATGTTCAAATGTTCATGTAAAATCTCCCCAACCCGTTCTTTACTAATGCCTACAGTATCGGCTATTTGCCAAACCTTAACTCTCCGGTCTTCTAATACCAATTTTCTGACTTTTCTTACATTTTCTTCAGTCACCACCGATATTGGCCTCCCTGATCGGGGATCGTCTTCAATCGACTCCCTACCCAGTTTAAATAAGCGACTCCAATTTTTGACCGTAGCATAAGAAGGTCCAGAGGCACCATAAATACTAGCCATTTCTTCAAAAATACATTAGGGTGATTTAGCACTTTTTGTAAGGAACTTAATTACAGCACGGTGCTCAATTTTCGTAATATTTGTTGATAATTCAGACATGGTGATTTTTGGTGTTGAATATCTCAAGAAAAATTCAAACAAATAAGACATGATTTTGTTTTTAATAATTTATTTTTAAATGGCCTTTCTAGTGGCCAGTGCCATAAATGCATATACGACCTCGAAATACCATAGGCTTAGGACTTATCAGCCACCCCTCGTATTGGCGCTCACACTTCGTTCGAGCGCCAGAAATGTCACGGGTGAAATGGGTCACTTTCAACCCTCGGTTAACAATCTATTATTTCATGATAGCAATGAGTACTATTTTCCATGGACACATTTAATCTATTTAATCGTATGTTGTATTAAGTCTTGGTCGAAAGTAATAAGAACCCCTATTTTTCTATAAAACTTATTTATTGCTCACGCAGCTCCGCCCGCCCGCATAGGAATTGTAAGGAAATTTCGACAAAAGAGCGCGGTCTACGTACAGTAAGGGAAATGTATTCATGTACCAGCGTAGAACCCTATCGCAATAAGGTTACATATCACTCGAGTTTGAGTGACGGCGGCCAAACGCATTTTTTTACCGCCACTTTGAAAAGATAAAATCTAACTTGCGCGACCAAGGGACTCGCTATATTTGTTGATATTTCAGCGATAATTCTTAATCACATGAACCGATTTCGATATTTTTTATATTCCTTGCAAGAAGGTAGAAGGTCTTTCAGAATATTGTTTAATGTATTTGAAGTAAATAAATTACCCAATAACTACAACTTAGGAAAGTTGAAAAACCCCCGACATTTTCATTTCAAAGTTCAATATCTCAAAAACGGCTGAACCGATTTTGTTGAAACGTAGCTAAGAACACTCGGGTTAAAATTATCTATGACACAAAAAAAACCGCATTCAAATCGGTCCATCCGTTTGGGAGCTACGATACTACAGACAGATACACAGACACGTTAAACTTATAACACCCCTGTCTTTGCGTCGGGGGTTAAAAAGGTGATTAAATACTAACTTTGTGATGAACTAAATGATTTTAGGTGATTTAAACATAAGTAACCTAGTTAGAGATACCGTAATAATTTTCCTGTAATATTTATAATAATATAAAAATTAGGTAAAATTTCAAAAAAAAATCTTGTTAAACTTCGGAGATAAAGGGGCAATGGTATTTTTTTCAACATTTTGATTTTGAAAATCTTTGATTGCAGTTATAATTTTTTTTCTAAAATCTGTCTCCTGACTCCTAATAGCAAACCGTATCTCTTATAGTTTAAAATTTCGCTTCACTGCCCCGTTTGAATAATACACCGTGTTACTTTTTAATTTTTCAAGATAGCGGCAATGCGGCTATCGTGATGGGCACCTTTGCACCTGGAGGGACGCGGGACGGGTTGTTTGACACTTAGTTTAAAGTTTAGCTTGATTAGTGATAAATGTTTAGTTTTAGGTGTCTATTATTGTAGTAATTTGTACAAGATTTTGGTGAATAAATATTAGATAGCGGTATAAAAGGCTTCTTCCGCACTTTGATATTTCTAAGAGACTTTTAGTATATCAAAAAGATAACCCCACAAACAAACAACTAAAACAATCCAACCCCGTCTTTGTGGGTATTATTATGACTTATGATTATACCTAGATATTTTTCTAGCAGGAACAACATTTGTTTAGTGCTTGCCACAATAAAAATATCGACAATCCTGTTATCGATAAGTACATACTACTTCAACGACAATACGTACATACAACCACAGACATATATTGGCTGCCTACCTAGACGCCGCGTGCACCTACACTGTAACCATATACAGAGACACAGATTTGTTTTGGGACCAAAAATGGGTTTGGGAAAAACTACATGTGACATTCTGCGTCGATTTGAAAGACAATTACGGTGTGTGTGTGTGTGTGTGTGTGTGTTATGGAGTGACTTCGGGGATAATTAATTCAGTGACACGAAGAAAGAAAGTTACGAAAGTATTGCAAATTGTTTTCTGAAGTATGTAAAATATAAATAAATTGATAGTTTTGTTATTATTATCTATTTTTAACGCACCCTATTACCCTACATATATTTGTATTTATTTACCTCTATGACGTTGAAGTGGTACTTATCGATAACAGAACTGTCGATGTTTTTATTTTGTCAATCACTTACAATAAGTCGTTCGTGCTAGAAAAATATCTAGGTATACTTATGATCCAATGACTATATATCCTCTACAACAGGGAGACGTATGTGATTACATAACAGTGTTGATAAATGGATAGTAAATCATCAAATTACTGTGATAAAGTATTAAATTAATAAATATTATTAATATCTAAAAAAAATATATGAACCTTGAAAGTTTACAAAAAATATCTTTTTTTATAGTCCAAGAGTACATTTAAAGCTACCAGTAGAATCCTTACGCTTTTATAGAAACAAACTTATAAGACAACTATGGACCTAAACCGAGTATTTCGCGACCGAAACAGCAATTTACTTGATTTTCCATACAACGATTAGTACAAATAGTAAACTGTGACGTCATAATTCAATTTAAATTAGTATGTAACGTTTTTGCTGTCGCCAGCCAGGTCCGTCTTTAACTACATTTTTATGTTAATTATGTTCTTTAATTGTAGTTGATCCCATACAAACATTTTTTCCTCTCCAAAAACTGGTTCGAATGGCATCAAAAAAAAAATACGACGCAAGCCTATACTATACAAGAAAAACAGTATTACGATGTAAAAATGTACCCTTGTGATAAGTTTTAATTATTTGCAAGCTTTTCTGTAATACCTACTATATACCAGAGTTCTTTAATTATCATTTCCTGTATCTATTCTATACAAATAAATACATTTTAATTAAACGTTCCATATAAGAATATAAATTCAACGACGCCAACGCACCTGTATTTCAGCCAGGGATACTCCCGCTCCCGCCGGGTTAGGTTTCTTTGCCCAGCCCAAACCAGCTTGCATTTCCTAGCAAAAATATTTTATATAAAAACAAGTTTCAGAAAAAAATCAATAACTTATTTATTCATTTCTACGTTGGGGATGCGTCGCAACGTTTCGTAGAAGAAGAGATGGTGTCAATGTCAACCTTAGCGTATTTAGACATTAGACGCCTTTAGTGCATCTATCCGAACAAAAAAGTATGCCGAATTTCGGGGAGAGACAGGCGGAATGTTTGAAATATAATTACTTCAAAAACAAAGTTTAAACCGTCTTCAATTCAGTACTTCGCCAAGCCACATAAGTAGGTACATAAAACATTCCGCATTTCCTTTCCAATTTGAACTGCTTTCCGAGAGCAAATGCGTTGATTATTACAGAAAAAAATCCAAACCGCTATATGTGGGCTGATAATATTTGAGATTCCTCAAGGATCTCAGAATTGACACTTCATTACTTGCTACTTCAACAGAATCATGTCTGAATCTTTGAAGTACTTGACATCCTTGAGGAGTTCCATAAGTCATCTGTGGCCTTCATCATCACTTCCACTTCACCAAAATTGCGATTTCCGAGGCTAATTACCCAGAGTTATAATAGAAAATACCGAAATCACTATACGCGTGCCTATAAAATTTGAGGGATCCCATCATCAGATCCTGACTTATGCCCACCCGAATAACTTGAAAGAAAACGGTTAAAGGTATACAAACCTATAAAATTTCAAAAAATATCCTCAAACTCCTAACCGTTGAGGAGTTGTACCTTCCGTCATCAGCTCACCAACATGAAATGATGACTACCAGACGCAAATACCTGAATAACTTTAGAAAATATATGAAATACGTAATACGTGCCTGAAAAATTGGGGGCCCTCGATTTCCCTGGGATCCCATCATCAGATCCTGACTTGGTGAAAATGGGGCCGCCTAAGGAGTATACACATTCGCATAACATAGTACATTATTGCCGTGGCCGGGAAGGATGCAATTGCAGGCTGAGGATTTGTTGAAACGGACGAGCTTGCGAGTCCGTTTAATTATAATACGAAGCCTGCAATTGCCATTCCGGCTAAAGCTAATATAGTGCTTTTCTCAAAAATGGGGGAATAATAAACTTTAAATATCGTTGCACAACGTGAAAATATTAATGATTTCCCGCCGTTTTTCTTTTTAAACCGAATCGCAAGTGTATTTTTCCACCGAAAAACGCAAACTATTTGAGACACATAGAAAAACGTCGCGTTTGCAACAGAAAAATACGAGTTGAATTGGCTGAATACGACCTGTGCCGTCTTTTATATGCCGGTTTCAACTTTTTAAAAAGTTTGGTACTCGACAAATAAAGGAATTTTCTCAAACATGCAATGAAATGTCGTCCTTACGTGCGTTATAACAGGCTTCAAAGTATCACGTTTCGGGCGGAACAACTCGAGAGAACTGTAAAGGAATTTCATACAAAATTGAAGGCCTAGGCCGGGAAGTAATTTTTTTTAATTTTAATGTTAACATGGCGTCTGTGTTCGTCAACAGGCTATTCTATATCAACAGCTGAATTCTATTTTTTTTATTTTTTCTAGTGGCTGAATAGTTATTGGACCAAAAATATCCGCGTTAATGCCTATTACACACGAACCTTTATTAAGAATACAAATCTGTATGATTCAGTGTGTTGATGAATAAATTAAAAATATTATCTATACGTAAGTCACCAGAGGCCATAGACAATATTTAAAATCGTCTGCATTTATTTTATTCATTATAGAAATTAAGATTCTTATTACCAGGTCATGTATAATGGCCCTAATAGGGTCTATTCGAACGCTACACACGCGAAATACGGACGACTTTCGTAAAAAAAACATTAAGTATGGAGGTATTGGAGGGAAAATTTATGTACTATTTTGAGTGGTGTATTGTTTTATTTCATTGCATATGTTTGAGAAAAGCACTATACTTGCCTCACCGTGAAAAGGGCTTGGCTTGCCGGGTGAGTAGGTATAGACGGCCGACCGTAGGGAGGCCGGATAGTGATACGAAGCCGGCAAGCTTTTCTTTCCCGGCGTCTGCAGTAATGTACTATTATATGTAACATTCCAAGCGGCCTGCAATGTTTTTTATTTTTTAATTTTGATCTGACCTGAAACTATACACTTTACCTTTCAATATGTAGCGACTAATGTACACTTTGCGGGCCATTTTGGAGAAAAATAATTTTTAAAATCGATCCACAATTGACGGTGAAATCGGCGAACATACATAAATATATATATATATATATATATATATATATATATATATATATATATATACAGTGGAACATAATAACCTCCTCCTTTTTTGAAGTCTGTAAAAAAAATGAGTCACCTGGTCGCGGGCGAGCGCTGCCGCCTGCTGCTGCGCGATGGCTTGCATCATCTGCTGCTGTTCTTTCATCTGCTCGAGCTTCTTTTCTCGCTCGAGTCGCTGGATTTCCGCGAGGCTCAGGCCATCCTTGCTCGTGGCCTGTTGCGCTAAACTCGCCGCCGCTGACCATGGAGCCTTCTTTATTACCGCCTCCCCTGCTTCTCTCTGCTGTTGCTTTTGTTCTTGCTGAGAATGTAACGTACAAATTATACACAAAACGGCATTGAAACTAGAGCAAACAATGGACAGTCGACTACCAAAAGATGGATACATTTATTCACCTTGAGGCCTTGTGTAAAAATTGATGGGATCTTTTTGTAGTCAACTGTAAGGTCGGCCCGGCCATACAAGGGACAATACAGTATCGCTATAAAATCATGTTTAACTGGCATATGAACTCAAATTCATGTAAGTGTCAAGCCACCGAGGTTTTAAGCTACTCATGAGTTCGACTGTACTTGATCCTATTTTTTTGGATGTTCAAAAAATGGGGTTACTACCTGCTGCTTCTTAAGAGCTTCTGTCTGCTTCTTTTTCTTTTCTTCTTCACCTGCCAGTTTTTCCTCTTCTTTCCTGAGTTAGGCAAATAGTAGATAGAGTGAATGTTACTAGGAATATCTAATATTTAAGCTTACTTTAGCATGCATTTTACACAAGAGATGGTGAAACATCCATTTTCATTCCAGTAAATATGTCATATCATTAGAGTCGAAAGTCAGTAACAACAAAGTTTCAAATTACCTCTTCCGTTCGGCCTCTTCAGCAAATTTCACTTCCTCTGCCTTCTTTTTATCTTTCGCGGTCTTTTCAGATCCTTTTACAATTGTGAAACCTTCTTTGATCCACTCCTGTCATAAATAACATTATTTCAAAACCCGATGGTGAAATTCAAAACAATATGAATTTTGAAAACAATAAGACTTCATGTATTAAGTGACCAATGTTCTGAACAATCTCCTCCTCTACGGTCTACCAATCCCTGCAAGTCTTTTTCTGTTTAATACGCAAACACCATAATATAAGTTGCTATAATATTTTACCTTTTTCTCTTTTTCTAGCTCCTTTTTGTTAACTTTGTCTTCTTTTTTGCTCTTTGATGGTGATGAGTCCTCTGACTTTCTCTGGAACAACCGTAGTACACTATTTAATGACATGTTGATCCCAGCAGCTTCAGCATACCCCATTAATTTGCTATGCCCGATTTCAATACCAGTAGAAGGTACATTAATTACCTGATAAACGGTTGTTTCTCAAAATATGTCTGTGTATTATTATGATTTGCCTTTTAAGTAATTGCGTCATGCGAGCCTAGTTAGGTAGTTTGTTTGAAAGTAGTCTTAGAAGAATCGATCTAGGTTTCCACTAAGAGTAGGCACTTGTTTCGTATGTACTATCACCCAAGGGTACGGGGGGTTCACACTTTCTGTTCAAAATGGTCTGCACATGCATGACGAAGGGTCGAAAATGATCCTAGAGGTGTGAACCCGTACCCTTGGGCGATAGTACATAATATGTAGTGTTTTGTTCCTATAGTGGTAAGTAAGGTCGCTAGAACTCCCTAGGATGCGCTGTGTTGAGAGCTCAAACAACGCGGGTCGGCAACGCGCTTGTGGCTCATTATTACTATTCTTTATTAAAATAATTTTAAATATTACTAGAATGCAGTATTCATAGAATAAAGGGACGGTTTGCTAACGGGATCTTTTACGGGACTTTTTGCGAATATCCTTACGACCCGGACCTTTTGCGAAAGTGACGTAATTTTTGTGCGGGCACGTTTTGCAGGTGGGACTTTACGCGAAAGGACCTTTTGCGAAAGAGACAAAAGTACATTCCACGGATATTTGGTGCCGCTCTAATTGGAGCTTGTTTGTACTGACATTCGATTATAGTATCTTACCTCTGGCTTATTTGAATCGTCTTCTTTGGCGGCTTCAGATCCATCATCCTTCTTTTCTTCTTTGTTTTTCTTACTTTTTGCTTTGTTTTCTTTAGTCTTGGTGGGTTTTTCAGTTTCGATTTTATTTGGTTTCACCTGAGTTGTGTCTTGTTGTTTAGTCTGGATGTTTTCATTTGGTTTTGCAGTTTCCAATGAATATTCAAGTTTATTCGTTTTATCAGATTTAATCTAAAACAATTGGTGGTTATAGTTAAACATGCCAAACAACATACTAATACAACGACTACAGTATACAGCTAAAAAGGACAATTTGGAAGCATCTAAGTCGGGGAATCACTAGGGGACAAATGTCCGGCGACACGTGTCGCCAGCGACGTCGGGTACTCTGGTTGCTGGACCTTTGTCTCCTAGTGAATTCCTGGCTTTAAGGACCCTTGAATAGAAAAGCATACGCGTCACTGCCTGTTTCGCCCCATTGTAAACGATGGTTAAGTAACAAAATAATCACCGCCAACATGTAAAATAAATAAATAAATCCATACTAATATTATAAATGGGAAAGTGTATGTGTTTGTTTGTTTGTTTGTCCGTCTTTCACAGCAAAACGGGGCGTCGAATTGACGTGATTTTTTAAGTGGAGATAGTTGAAGGGATGGAGAGTGACATAGGCTACTTTTTGTCTCTTTCTAACCCCCCACTTCCCCAAAATGGGGGGTGGAAGATTGTATGGAGCATTCCGCAATTTTCAAGGTAGAAAGCTAAAAATTGGTATGCGGACTATTTGTGACTAACAAAAAAATCGTGGATCATTTTTTTTGGAAATCTGCACCCAACCCCTTAAAAGAGGGGGTGAAATTTTATATGGGGGTCCGGATATGTAGAGTCGATATGTAGAGCCGATATGTATAGTCGATATGTAGAGTCGATATGTAGAGTCGATATGTAGAGTTGATATGTAGAGTCGATATGTAGAGTCGATATGTAGTCGATATGTAGAGTCGACCCCTATCTAAGTACACAGTGGACATCTATCTAAATATGTAGAGTCGATATGTAGTCGATATGTAGAGTTGATATGTAGATTCGATATTTATAGTCGATATGTAGAGTCGATATGTAGAGTCGATATGAAGATTCGATATGTAGAGTCTATGTTCGATATGCAGAGTCTATGTAGAGTCGATCTAAATATATAATGAAACTGAGATGCACCTATTTTGTAGACGGTTAAAATTACTCTTAGTACGCGGGCGAAGCCGCGGGAAAAAGCTAGTAAATAAATATTTGCGGACAATCTTACACAAATCGACTTAGTCCCAAACTAAGCAAAGCTTGTACTCTGGGTACTAGACGATGATAAACATACTTATATAGATAAATACAGTATACTTAAATACATAGAAAACATCCATGACTCGGGAACAAATATTCGTGCTCATCACACAAATAAATGCCCGTACCGGGATTCGAACCCAGGACCTCTTGCTTCTTCTTGCAAGATGTTGAAAGTAACAAAATTCCTCAACCTACCTATACTTTGAAATAAAGGTGTGATTTTATGCGCATATATAAGTTATTACCTGAACATCTTCCTTTATCTCCGGTTTGTGTTCTGGGTGATCAGTCTTAGCCATTAACGTCTCCTTTTGCATCAGTTTGTGCAACTCTTCCAGGTTAGGCGTAGCGCTGATAGTAGAGGGTCCTTCTTCTGGCTTGACTGACGCCGGCACAGGAGCGCTACTTTGCTCGCTCATAAATGGCATATTGGGCATTGTCCCTACGCCTTGAGATGCTCTTAATTGGGCTAAAATCTGGTCCTCCGTTTTCATTTCTTTGACAATTTCCTCAGGAAGCATCGAATTAGACGTAACTGCTGAAGGCTGTAAAGTACCAATGAGTTTAAGTGGAATTTAGTCTATAATTGCTAGATTTAAATTCAATAATAACTAATTAACGATGAAATACCTACCAAAGCTTGTTTACGATGAAGGAAATTCATCATAACAGAACATTTCAGCTATCAATTGTTAATTCATAAGTAACATATAGAACTATTAATAGAACCAGTAAAATATACATATACTCATATCTGCACATTTCCACCCATAGAGGTTGTTTACATAACTAATAATTATACCTAGATATTTTTCTAGCACGAACGACTTATTGTAAGTGATTGACAAAATAAAAACATCGACAGTCCTGTTATCGATAAGTACCATTTCAACGTCATAGAGGTAAATAAATACAAATATATATAGGGTAATAGGGTGCGTTAAAAAATTGATAATAATAACAAAACTATCAATTTATTTATATTTTACATACTTCAGAAAACAATTTGCAATACTTTCGTAACTTTCTTTATCGTGTCACTGAATTAATTATCACCTACTTTACTTTATAACACACACACACACACACACCGAAATTGTCTTTAAAATCGACGCAAAATGTCACAACATGTAGTTTTTCCCAAACCCATTTTTGGTCCCAAAAAAAATCTGTGTCTCTGTATATGGTTACAGTGTAGGTGCACGCGGCGTCTAGTTAGGCAGCCAATATATGTCTGTGGTTGTATGTACGTATTGTCGTTGAAGTAGTATGTACAGTCACGAGCGTCAATTTGGGACCCACCTAAGGTGGAATATCGTATAGCAAACTGAAGACATTTAAAGCTAATATTTTAAAGGAGTGTCAATGTTTGCCATGCTGACAACTTACGTTACTATACGTGACTAGGGGACACCGCTCAGTGACGTCAACCGGGCGGAACGAGTCAAACGATCATTTCCGATTTTTTCAGACTAATTGTCACCCGTGTTAGAGGACCTGTCTTCTCTCCGGCCATATTTGTTATTTAAAAATAGTATTTTGTGAAAATGACAGTTTTCAATAAATTTTCTTGTCTGACACTGACACACAATGACACATGTTCGTTATTAGAAAACTGTAATGATAGCTTTTGGCAAAGACGTTATCAATTCAAGGGCCCATTCAATAAGACATTTAATTGTGTCATCTTGACACTTCACAATTATTATTGAACTGAAGTTTTCGACCTTATTGCATTGTAAATGTTCTAACAACATTTGAAGGAAATGGGTCCCAAATTAACGCTCGTGACTGTACTTATCGATAACAGGATTGTCGATATTTTTATTGTGGCAAGCACTAAACAAATGTTGTTCCTGCTAGAAAAATATCTAGGTATACTAATAATGTTAATCAATAGAACTGCAGTATAGAAAATAATAGGTATCCAATGTGTGAGTCAACAAAGTCAAGCCGCTACCATTAAGACGCAACAGAACTTTATCAACACATGTTTGACCTTGTCCTTGGCAGAGTATCCTTAAGAGATTACAAAAATAATGTGTACTTGTAACATTTCGTCGCTTAAATTGTTTATCTTTAATTTTGTTTATCTTTAATTTGGTTCCATATCTATTTATTTGACAAAAGGCTATAGCCGGGTTTCCATAGTAAGTCGGCCCCTACATCAAATGGGCTCGGGTTTTTTTTTGTGAGTACCTCTTATAGTGAAGAATATTTATGCTGAGTATGAACATCCTACTCGTGGCATTTTTTGACTTATGTTTTTTTTTTTTTTTTTTTTTATGTGTTGTTTGTCCTGATGTATACAAGCGAATTTTTAAATGATGTTCTTTATATAGAATTGCGTCACCGCCCATGAAACTTAAACTAGTTATGATATAAAAAAAGGAAATAAGACCAAATAAAAAAAGAATACATTTTTTTATGTGGTTGTGAAGTGTGACACCTCTAGATTTTTTTCTCAGAATAGACCATACATTGGACTACTACTTGCCTACATATCAAAATTTTCCAGGCGCGGGCGGTACTTCCTGTCAAAAATCAGCAATATGTGTGGTCAAATTCTGTATTCAATCGGTGTTTTTCAATGTCGTATACAAACTCCTCAATTATGTTTTGAGTTTTTTTATCAGTTGTCGTATATATGAGTAAAATGCTAATGAAAACGCCTGTGGAAGCACTCACCGTGGACTGCGTCCAATTAGTGGAAGTTCTGAGTGATCGAAGACTGAAGATTAAAGAAATAGCGGCAAGGACAGGGCTTTCGAAAACTTCAGTTCTTAGGATTCCTCATGAATATCTTCACATGAATAAAGTTAGTGTGAGGTGGGTGCCCAAAACTTCTTTCGAGTTTGTAGCGAATTGAGCGAATTTTTTTTTGTGCAATAATGGAGAAACAAAAAAAAACAGTGGACGGTTGTTTAAATATTATCTAAGATCGATTTACATAATAGTTTTGTATTTTAAATCAGTATAAACAAAGTAACTAAATTTTTGTAAGGTAAATAACGCCACCTTACGTAAACTGAAATCATATTTTTTTGTTTGTGTACATATTGTGTTGTTTTCAGTGTCATTTGATAGGTTTAGGTCTAAAACGGACAGGGCAATGGAAATTGTGTAACTAGGGCAATTCGTTTAGAAGTTATTAGGGATTTACGATAGTGAAAATTGACAAACGTAATTTTTTTTATCTTTCTACTCTGTAAACTTTTTGTTTTGTACTTAATAGAATAGTAGGCAGGTTTATTGTTTTGTTTGTAAGATAAGTTTTTTGCTATTACGGGCTATAGGTACTGCGCGTTTGGACTAGCCCCTTGAGTCACCCCCTCCACTTTAACCTTTTGAGAGCGAGGGTGCAAAACAAAACGGTGCCCAACTGAGGCGAGAACAAAAACAGAAGTCCGGTCTCGGCAAAACATAGTGATTTCAAAGAGGAAAATATGTAGTACAATAATGTAGAAAGCCTGTTAGAAATGTTATTATGTTTTCATTGATTATTAGCATTATAAAACAACAAAGTATGAACATATCAAAAAATTCGCACATAATGCATTTTAGATTAATGATTGGGTTTGCGCCCCCAGCCGTCACTCGCCACGGAGGCATTGGAAATTGATGTAATACTAGAGTTGGGAAGCTGTAGTGTATGAATCAACTTTTCATATCGATATTCTAGGTAGGGATCGCAATCAAATTTAATCTGTATAAAAAATGTGTTTTATTATGTAATGTTTAACGAAAGTTTACTTATACACAAATTGCAATCAATTATAGTATACCTATACGTCTGTGAAGAAATTTTGCTGATTTTGATTCATAAATTCAGATTAGTTTTCGAAGTTTTAATAATACATGGTAGCGTAGAAACCTTTGCTAACTTCCGAGCGAGATCCAATTCAAAATCGCCATTGTCATCAACACCTTGCAGTATTTGCAGCAACTCCTCAGTACTCATCGAACTTTCACACATTTCCGCGCAGCCGGCACATCCCTATGACGCGTGGAGGGCCGCTCTTAGCTCACAGAGCACGGCAAAATACTTCAGTCAATCATAGCCAGACAAAATATGAATAAAATGAAACTTCTGATACATATTTATAAATATTGATGTCAAAATTAATGTACTGTGAATGTCTACTGAAATAACTAATATCATGAACTATTAAAAAAATGGATCGAGTTACTTGTAAAGCTTTTTATTACATAAAATTAACGCAAAAGTTAAGCGCGCCTGTGGCCGTCCGCCGCTTCAGTGGCACGAGTTTTCGTCCGCGTCCGTCTTTAGCTCTCAAAAGGTTCATATTAATTCGTCTGGCCGGTTATTTTTAAGGTTACGGTATTTTTTTAAAGATAAAGTTACTACCACGATAGTTTTATATGCATAAGCCATAGTTGTCAACCCTAGAGCGACCGCCGAGCGTAGGTATGAAAAGTGAAGTACATACATGTGATTTACTTCTGTACCTATCTGTTTTGTGACTTAAGGCAGACTTAAGGGGAAGAAGATTTTCTTCAGATAATGAAGGGCTCGCCTGGCGCCGCATCGCAACGGATGCACGATTGCACGAGCACCCGACGGTAGCCCACCGCGTCTTAAAAGAGTGGGATAGGCAATGGGGAATGGATGAAAATTTTGGAAATGCCTAATTATTTTTTTGGTGAACCTTCCTTAGAACCAGAAAAAAGTTACAGACTTTCCACCTGCGTCATTTTTTTATGAAAAATATAAACAGTTTTCTCACTTACGTTTTGGGTTTAGGACGGCGAATGAGACACTTTCCTGGATCCATCTCATAATACAATTTTTTTTAAATATGGCACTGGCAATATCATTGCCAGTGTCAGTTTACCACGGATATTTAAGATATTTTTTTGTAATATGGGACAAATCAAGGAAAGTTTCTTATTCGCCGTCCTAAACCCAAAACGTAAGTGAGGAAACTGTTTATAAACAGTTTCCTCACCTCCCTATATAAATATGTTTCAAAAATAATTGACGCAGCTGAAAAATCTAAAATTTTATTCTGGTGCTAAAGAAGGTTATTCCTATCACCAAAAAAATAATCAGGCATTTCTAAAATTTTCATCCATTCCCAATAGCCGAACGGAGTCGGTCAGATGCGACGACGGCCGAGCATAGCCGTCCACGTCCTCGAGGAGCCGACCGGGTCGCAAGTCAATTCAAATAAGATTTGTAACGTCTGTATTAAAGCTTCAAATTTCTTTGGCAACTTGTAAAATGCGCGAGCTCAGGCACGCTCCAGCCCGGGACGGTCGGTGAGAATCGTACAATCGATCGCAGTATTGCGTTAAGCAGAGGTCTAAGAGCCATATGGAATGAATGGTAAAAGACGTGTGCTCTGTACAGATATTGGTAGTCCTCGCAATTTATTCTTCCATAATTACAGTACTTGATTGGGTTGGGTTGATATGAGAGTGACACAAAAAATTGACCCGCTAGGTATTACTTAGTTAGTTAGTTACCTACAAGTGAAGTTAATGTCAGGCTTGTACATAATAAATCGATTCAATGCGATATTTTCCTGATACTCGACGACTGCGTTTGTTTCTCACACGAACGCAAATAGCGTATTAGACCATCATTACAGTAATTTAATGATTAATTCCCACTGTACGTCGACTTAAGCGATCAGAGACGATATCCGTCACAAAAAAATGTTACCGAGCGTACCTACTTATTAAGGAACTACCAACTTTAGTTGATCGTAAACTAAAAGTGAAATCGGTGTTGTTTCGTTAAAATTCATAAAACTTAAAAATTGTTTTGTTACTTTCTCACAAACAGAAATGGCGAAGTGACAGATAAAGACAAGCGAATTGTAATGGCATTTTAGATATTAGGTCTGATTAATGTTTATGAATTACAGCCTATTTCTATAAAATATTTAAGACTCATAATAGTAGTTTATGCAACAGTGCTATAATAAGGGTTCTTAAAATTCAAGGGTCGAAGTTACAAAACGAGACGTAGTCGAGTTTTGTAATAAAAGACCCAAGAATATTAAGAACCAATTATGAGCCGTTGCATACATTACTTTTTCTATGACAGCTTTTTATCGTCACTCCCAGTTTCACTCATTTTAACTGTTTAAAGTATATTTCTTGGTATATTCACAAAATAAAGCCAATTAAAACCCACATTTAACAGTTCTGCATTTTTATTTATTTTGAAGACGGTACATCAACTTGATAGCATAGACAAGAAACAATAAGACACTTCTCAACTCAGAACAATAACTAAAGCATAGAAACCACGTTAAAATAAGAGCTTGGCAACATTTATCTTATTCACTTGCGTAAATCTATAGTTAGCGTAAGAGTGAATGAAACTACAATCCGTATTCAGTTTCTCATTTTCGTAGGTTGTCACTAAAATGAACTCGGGAAATGTCAAATGGATCTCTTTTGGATGCAATTTAATCCAGCAAAATTAAAAATGTCATCATTTTTTGTTAGAAAGTGTCATAACGTCACAACTTAACTTGGTCGCATAATAATACTTGCGGAATGTCACGGCTCCGCTTAGTGAAAATGATTTATTTCGGTGTTAATCTGGCGAGAATGATTGAAAAACTGCTTTGTTTATGTTCGTGAGACTTGGTTGTTTCCTGTGATAAAATGTCTTGTGCCATTAAAGGCTGTAAACGCCATAGGAGGGAAACAAAATAACCATGAAACAATTAGCTTTTATCGGTAAGTTTCGATAGATTTTGATGTTATTCATGGAAGGATCTCACCAAAAATTATTAATAATAATAATTGATATTTTATGTAAATATAATCATATGTTCAATTCTAACCAGAGTAAATAAGGCTTTTTCGGATAAGTATTAGTGGTTATGATTTTCCCCGTAGTAATGTAGTTTTTTTTATCGACCTCGGAACAATAACTTATCGACTTGTATGTATTTAGTAGTAGTATATATAAAAATGTGTGTTATCGTATCGTATTAAAAGTTTGGTGAAATTGAGGTACACCAAATTATTTTCTGTCTTCCCCATGCATTGATAATTTAAACCACTAATTTTTTACCTATCTAATAAATAATACTCAACTTTTTGATTTTAGACTTCCAAAGGTCGAAGATATTAAAAATGAATATACCGCGTGTTTCTTGCACGAGAAATCTGACATGGAAAAACACAGTCATATTTATTCCGAACACTACACCAGATTGTTTTGTACCAAATGTAATTTTAAATTAAACCAGACAGATCTTTACCAAAATTGAGCAGGCATGTGTGCCTTAAGATAAATAAGAAGTTTTAGCCAAAAGTATTTTATTTAAAGGGGATTAAGTTTGACTAAATAAAAAATGGTCTTATACAAAACATATTCTTTCATTTCCCATAAGTAGCATCCACGCAGTTCTACATGGCGTACGGCAAATTAGTGCGATGTTATAAGATAGATTTTAATAGGGATATGAAGGACCTTGGTTTTGCAGGACAAAAGACATTGACTTGACAAAAGCTATTTATTTATACAATCCAGTAATCCGAACATGTGTTGCACGGATCTTGAATCTTAAAAAAAGCAGTTTTAGTATATTCATAAGATGACTGCCAACCATTGATTTAGTATAAGTAACTAGATACACAATCAGCCGATAAAAGGGGCCGTCCAAAAGAACCGCGCGATCGACACGTGCGGCTCTTTTGCGTTTAGTCTGGTTTCGACCATGAGACTTGACGGTTGTCAAAAATGACAAAATTGTTCTGTGAAAAAATGCGTTAATAGCAAATATGGCAATAGAAAATAGTTATTTACTATACAAGTGCAGAAAATAGGAAATTCGCAACGAGTGGCGATAAATTAAAACACGACCGAAGAGTGTTTTAAATCGACACGAGTCGCGAATTACCTATTCGCACGTGTATCGTACAACGTTTTACAGTACATATGGCTCTTTAAAGTTTCAACATATGCACGGAAAGTGCTCATTTTCGCACTAGTGCGGGAAAGTAACACCATGTGTACTGTAAAATATATTATGGGATATATTTATTTAACTAAGTTCTAAAGTAAAGTAAACAATTGTTTATTCATGACCAAAACAACTTAAATTTAGTAACACAATTCTGCCAAACCACAGCTATTATTTAGCTATTGATAGCGTAAAGAATTTTATGTAAACTCATTGGCATTTCATGGTTTTTAAAAAATAATTTCGTTAGTACAAATGACAGATTGCCACGGAACTAAAACCTAAGGAGTCAGTACCTATTAGATTTTTTATGGAGCCGTAGTCACGTAATTTGTGGTTTTCAATTTAAGATTCCCGAGAAATCCTTAGCGACGTGCAAAGTAGGCCGCAGTTATAGCGCGAGCTAGGAGACGTCGACGACGAAGAGTGGTAACGACTTCGTCGAGTGTTTATATTTCAAGTTTAAATAAATCTTGTAAAAATATTTAACTAAAGATTAACTGATATTCAGATTGTAAGTCATAATCATGTGTCGCAACGGTCCTAATTAGATACCACGCTAAAATGATCTACATACCTAGTTCTTATTCCCTTTTCACTAGTCGTGCGTAGAACTTTTAAGGACTTTGTCAGCTGCACTGATACGTAATCTATTTTATTTATACATTTAACTCAGGCAACAAAGACCAATATTTACACATACTTTACAGACTAACATACATATCAATATTAAACTTATTTTAACAAAAACGCTATATCTGCGATGTGTTACGCAACTTCATGGTGTCAGGTAACCAACCGCGGAAAAGCCGGACCTTGACTCCCTTCGGCCAAACCTCTTCCAGAGTAAAGGTCGATAGATGGTCTGTTGGAACTCTCACCACAAAGGAATTAAAATTCCCATCCACAATAATTCCCACCGAACAATGTTTTGTGTAGTGTTTAGACCTACATTAGGTATATTGCCTGCTTGTAAAAATAAATAATCATGATTTATTTGTGATTTTGGTCCTTCCGTAAATAAATACAATATTATTAAAATAATTTCCATTCATTCGCTATTTACTTTTGACGTGAGCAGTCAAGTCACATTATGATAAATCTAAATAAACTAAAAAGTTTTTAATTTGTTTGATTCTAATTTGCTAATATGCCTAAAAACTAAGTTCTCTTTTATATGAAACATAAATCTTAATGCAGGTTATAAGTAAACGCTATTAGCAACTACTGAAATATGGGGCTATCCCAGAAGAGTGCTGCTAGCAGTGTCTTATGAGCCCATAGACAAATAGACTTCATTGCCATTACTCAAATGAAGTTGATTTAGGTATCGCTGCCAATCATTTAATTGACAGATAGAAGTACTGAAGTAGAAAATTAGTACCTTTGAGGATGATGAATAGTATAGTCAACAGCAAAAGTAGGTTATAATTTTTTCACCTTATCGCAATGGAATAAGGTACAAAAGTGATAACTTACTTTTGCTCTTGACTGTACATATAAGAAAAATTAACACATCTCCTATCACATATTTGTAGTCCTAAAAATTTTGGGGGATTTTTTAACTCTCTGAGTGCACTCGTACAGTCAGCATCGTATAAGTCAGTTAGTAGCAGCCTAAGTAGCCATATATATCGTAACACATGCTTACTTTTATTAACCGACTTCAAAAAAGGAGGAGGTTATATGTTTCACCGAATATTTTTTTTTAATGTAGTTCGCCGATTTCTCCATCAATTATGGACCGATTTTAAAAATTCTTTTTTTATTCGAAAATGTATACTCCTGAGATGGTCCCATTTTCTCCAAGTTAGGATCTGATGATGGGATCCTAGAGAAATCGAGGGCAACCCTCAAATTTTACAGGCACGTACTACATGTTAAATGTATTTTCTAAAGCTATTCAGGTATTTGCGTCTGGAAGTCATCACTTCATGGTTGTGAGCTGATGATGGAAGGTACAACTCCTCAACGGTTAGGAGTTGGAGGATATTTTTTGAAATCTTATAAGTACGTATAGACCTTTAACCGTTTTCTTTCTATGCAGCTAAATTAAGAACTGGTCTTAATCTTAAACAACCTTTTTAATTTGGACGGGTAGTGTTTTATTTGCCACAACTTCATACTAAATCAGTTGTGGCAAATAAAAAACAGTAGAACTATGACAAGGGCAAAGAATGATATTTCCCTTTCTGTCACACCAGGGTGACCACTATTTACCACAACCAAAATTCTATGACCTTTCCCGGTTTTCCAGGCGTTTTTTTCAAGTTTTCCCTGACCATAATCTTAAATGTAATAAATATAAAATATATAATTGGAATAAATTTGATATTTTTCAGAATTATCTGGTAGCAAATTATAATTTATAAATACAATGAAATAATACAAGAACGGAAATATTAAGAAGCAGTATCTGGATAGCTCAGTTGGTAAGAGCGAAAGCATAGTTAGACGGAAGTCGTGAGTCCACATCCTACGTTAGGTGACGTTTTTGTTTCATTTCTTTCATTCGAGATTTGTATCCTACCTTCTCGCTCGGACGTGGTATTGTTATTACCATAGCTTGTCCTGAGTATCACAGGTCCATGCTCGGGCGCCATTGCTGCGTCCAGTAACTAGTACGCGCAAGTCCGCGGCGAGTGGGCGAATTTAGTTCAAAATGGAGCGTGATTTAACCTATCTATTTTAAACTGAAATTTCAATGTTTATTTTATTTCCTTACACAAGGCATAGTTAGTACTTAAAAGTTGTATGATACACTCGCGTAAAGATGTTTTCCAACTCGTGTCGAATTATACATTCGCCCGTTTCACTCGCTCATGTAGTCATTTATAAAAATGACACTCGTCGGTAATCATCTACTTTCCGCACTTGTAGCATAAATAACTATTGTGCGCTCATTAACTATTTATACAGTTTCACCATGGAACAGGCACATGCACAGCACACATAGGCACATGTTTCGTTTGGCAGACCGCGTCTCTTAATAATAAAGGTGCACTTACAAGGGCATTTTTCAGCAGTCATTACACGACAACAGCACGGTCTCACTCTTATTTGCAAGCTAGAGCAGGATACCCGTACTTGAGATGGGTCAAAAATGGCCGTATCAGTGCACCTTATATGCGGTGTTCTCCGGGAATGTACCTTAGCGCGATTGGCGCTTAGTCTTCGTTCATTGGTAAGTAGGTATAGTCTCGAGTATATACAGAGCCACTGTTGCAAATTTACCATTTTGTTACGTATTAAAATCCGAGAACGGGCTAATACAAATTTTGATTTATTTTTCTTCGTGCATTTTGTGTAATTATACACCTTGCATTACACTTATAGCAGTTTAGCGGCGCAAATCTCACTTAACAGGGGATCGTTAATCTAGTATCAAACACACTACACAATTGCCAGGACAGATATATTTGTCAACAATACATATTATTATATTTACGTCATAGAAATATAAACTAGACAAACTCAACACCTAAAAAGTACGTGAACTTAATGTAGCGTATATGTATTTCGAGAACAAAAGTGGTTTTATAAACATTAACTTGGATCATTATGAGGCAAGGGTTTTGCCACGAGCGTCCAAAATTAAAGTTTCACATTTAATATCATCATGTTATTGTGGAAAGTTAATTTATCGAAGACATTTGTATATTCTGAAAATGTCCAGTAATTAGTTTATTTGATAGTCTTGGCAAGAGTTTAACATTTTCTTACTTCAATTTATATATTTCAGAACAAGTTAATAAAATTGTAAACATTGCTAACAGTGCTGACAACTGTTTCACAACTAAGTGAGCTAGATTTAACTGCTTGAGGCAAATTATTCTCGATGGTCACTTTAGTCATTTACATGTCAGTCGAGATAATTACAAATGCATATATCACAATGCCCGCTGTCTATTTTGAAAAAACTAAATGTACCATTTCTCGAAAACCATGAAAAACAAGTTGTATAGAATAAAACTGAAAATATGACAAATTACATTATTTCAAACAATATTTTTGTATCGAACATAAACGCGTTAGGATTACTCTATCTTAAGTGTCAAGCTTTTGGCGGGTTCACAGCCGTAAGTCACCTCACAATAACTTGACAAATTCCTATCTTGCCATCTACTGTCCAAGAGGAATAAGACTAGTCACGACTGCACTGTGAACCACAAGGCAAGAAAGAAAGTTGACCACATAACATTATAATATGACAAAGTAAGGAATATTACAAATGGGCGTATTTTAGCGAAAAGGATCCAAACCATGCGATGTTCATTTTGAAATAGGATTCTTAGGACCTTCTGGCTAATACAAAACATTTAAATTTCGTTGGTGTTTATTGTAGGTTGGATCCTTTTCCCTAAATTAATGGAGAATGGTTTGTTGAGGAGATATGGCGTTGCGAGCCAAATATAAAGTAGACACAACAGGAATGTGCCCGAAGTTATTCTGAGCCCGTAAACCCTAACACGACTCGACTTCGACTTTACCGTCTTGAAATAGATCATACAGTGAGAAGCGGGTTTTATACTTAAAGATACAATAGCTCTGTTTGTAAATACATAATGTAAACATTAGCAGTGACAAAAAAAATACAATGCGCAATTTACACATCATGTTTGCAATGTAACATCGCATCGCAATAACTACTATTAAGTAAAAAAAGAATAATCCCTAATTATTTGCTATAATCGTCAATATATCTAAGGACGGACGAACACGATTAACCTACTGTCACCAAAAATTACTTTCAGAAACTGGAAACTAAATTTCGTACACAATACAGACAATTACTCATCATTTATAAACAGAGAAACCATGAGAAACAACCCATTGATCTAATATCCTCTTTTTATTTTAATAAACATAAAAAATGCAATACTCAAGCATTCCATGACTAAGTCAAATGAGCAATTGATCAAGATACAAATAAATACCCCTTTCGGTTCTTCATCCTCGCATATGTTATTGCCGTTTGTGTACAATTCCAATGTGACTGGTAATTGGTAAAGGCATTTCTGTGGATTTATGCACATAAATATGACCATTTGGCATATTAATATTTCATGATAATCAGATCATTCTTGTGAATAATTAATAAAATAAACCGAATCCTCGGTGTCAATATTTCTTGGTAGAGCAGGGCCGTCAATTCGATTCTAAATGAATATCTGGGTTTAAACAGTCTTGTTTGTAGCATCTTATTAGAATCTTCCATCCGTTTATTCCATTTTCGACAAGTTTCAAGCCTGAAAACCATATGGGTTATTTAGCTATTTGCTCGATCTGAAAAAACGAGTTACGTGCGACTTAACTGTCCTAAAGTCACAAGACTACAACTCGAATAATCTTTTAACGGACCTATACTGCAGGCCCATATTTCACTCACTACGAACAGACCAGGTCAAATGAAGAGGGATTGGCATGTAACCAATCAGAACAGTTAATCAAACGGGTTGTAATACAAAATTTGTCTTCGGAGACGCGGTAAATTAAATAATTGCATTTGATTTTAAATAAATAAGTATTCGAATTCATTTTCACGGCACAATTCGAAGTGGCGTTACAATACTCTAAAAGGAGACTACAGGTAAAGTAAAAAAACCCTTTTCCACGGGCCAGGGGTCAACGTCGTAAACTTAAGACAGGGAAAATCTTTTCTCGCTTTATCTGTACACTGAACACCATCATTAACTAATTTGACAAATTAGAAAGTTTTCCGGAATAGTAAATAATAATAGTTATAGTAAATTATGTTCATCAAACACGTATAATCGATGTCAAAGATTTTTAGCTGTATTGCAATGTAATTCGGCTAAAAATAAGGTGCCAAAGTGTTAAGCATATCTTTGACATAGACTGTACTATAAATAGGTGGCGGTAATGGTACTACTCGTATCAGATTTTTTATTAATTATTAGGGCCCGGAATTTTGCTTGCGGCTTTTGACAAGTCTTAGGGAGAGAATGGTATCGATAAATCGAGAGTTTTTTTTATTTGTGTCTTTATAAAATAATACCTCAAACTTTCCGATGATACGTACTCTTTTCAACGGTCTATGATGAAAAAAGTTCAAAATATCGGAAAGTTTAATCCGTTTCATCATACTCAATACCAGAGTGAATACATTAGATATCTATAAAAAGTTGATAACCTAAGTAGGTATTTGCTTGCAAGTGTAATTTAATTTAGATAAATTAACCTCAATGATAGAGTGAATGACTAATATACTAAGCAGTGCTCCCTCCCTGTGTCAGTTAGTCGCACGCAAAATTTCGGGCCTATTAATTACATGTATCGCGGCGAATCTTGATCTCTATGACAGCTGTCATCTCCATACAATGTATACCTTAAAACGTAAAATTGGACTAAATAGCAATTAATGGGATAACCATCGCCGAATAGTAACAATAATAATCAATACGTCGTGTTTTTTTGCACGAGCGCGGTATATAAATAATAATTATTATATTACTTATAATTCGATCGATTTTTACAGTTGATAATATTTTCGCGGTCTGAAAACCTGTCTTGTACATACATATAGCTAAATAGGCAAGTTTCCTATTTGTTTCCACAATGCCTTTGGAACTAGTTTTTTGAGGTTTAAATGTTATTGTGGGCCCAACTACTATATCTATCTATTTATATCTATTAAATATATCGTCGTCTAGTATCCATAACACAAGCCATATTGAGCTTACTGTGGGACTAGTTCGATTTGTGTAAGATTGTCCCTTAATATTAATAACTACAATAAGAGCACATGAAAATACAAAAATGAGAGTCGAAGTCAGACCTCGCCGGTGATAGTTAAAAATAGGTCATACTGATTGACATGCAGTTGTTACGTCACAACGTTGAGCCAAGTGCTAGTTGTTGTATGCAAATTGTTGTATGTTTTGGTTGTGAAATATTTTGTTTAGGTACTTAGTTGTCATCAAATTTGTTTTTTACTGATTCTATTCGTAGCTATTAATTTACTCTAGGGCTATAAAAATACATCTTTTTTCGAAACTTATGTTTCATTATCTTTTTATATGTATTTTGATTATATTTTGTAATTGACACTTTACTGCAATCCTTTGATGGTTTACTATCCATATAGCAAAACTAGGTATGTTATGATTTTTAACATAAGGACATTAGTACGGATTTCAAAAAAATTGTACGTTAAGGGCCTTAATCTAATCTATGCTTCAACTTTTTCCCATTGTGTAACGAAAGTTGCCCATACGTTTTATATGGGTAAGTTATTACTCCACAATTTGTTCTGTAGGTATGAGAGGTCCCTAGGATCACTCTCTTCGAGATGTTTCGATTGTGTGGAGTAACCTCTATACATTGCCTCGCAAAAGGAGGAGAGGATTTTTTTTCGATTTATATTGGTTGGGTTCGATGCGTAATAATAGGAACTCGAATTTTTAGACACATTCCACCGGGTTCGATTCCGGGCCGTGTCTTCGTAAATCTTTGAATGCAGTTATATTTTTTTGTTAAATCGGCGTTAATAAAAACAAAGGACACCTAGTATGTAAAAAAGCTCGGTGAACTTTCCTGTTTTTTTTTTGCGTGAAGTGTATATTTAAAAATAGTGAAGCGGCAAATACTTTAGAGAAAAAAAAATCCTTGGGTATATTTCTTCAAAATGCATTTTTTCATCTTCGTAATTTTTTCATATATACATTTTTAAACTGTACCATTTTTCATCGAAAATGAATACCTATTATTTTTAGTCGATAACTACACCCCACACGCCTTAGTAGTAATAGTTTATCGAGGAGGTCGTATCACAGGCGACCTTTTCCGCATTCAGCCCTATTTTCCCGCGCTCCGCTCATGGGTTGAATCAAACTACTCATTTTTACAACTTTAGCGCAAAAAAAACTAGGTCAAGACATTTTTTTTTAAATACTACCTACGTTTTCCGCCTCTAGCCCAGTTGGTAGTGACGCTGCCTAAGAAGCTAGAGGTCCTGGGTTCGAATCCCGGTAAGGGCATTTATTTGTGTGATGACCACGAATATTTGTTCCTGAGTCATGGATGTTTTCTAAGTATTAAGTTTTTTTTAAAATAAATAATGAAAATCTACAATTTATACAACAATACCTAACTCTAAACCTAACCTAAATCGCCCCTAGCTGTTCCTGGTGCAAAAGTATTTATTTATCTATACAAGCTTTGCTTAGTTCGGGACTAGGTCGATTTGTGTAAGATTGTCCACACATATTATTATTATATCCTTCCCGCTCACGGGACATGATGTCCCGGATCTTTGGGAGGCGTGCGTGGGGCTAGGTACCTACAAAGTACCAACTGAGCCAACACGTAGAGGCCCTTTTGACAATTTAATGGAATGCAAGGAGTAATTATTATTATATTATTACTATTATATAATGTATGGGTAATTGCCGTTACACAATGGAAAAAAGTTAAAGCGTAGATTAGATTAAGGCTTCTATGTACAATTTTTTGGAATTCACCCATTACCTAAATGCTGGTATTTGAAGCCATTTTTCTAACTATCAGCAGTATATATATTACATTTGTACTAATCCCCTATAATTTTTTTCCAGAAATATAAATTAAAATACCGTCTCCAATTCAGTCAGATAAAGCTGTTAATATCCCAGCATAATTCGCCTAATGTGTTACCTACGATAGAATTAAAAGCTTTTTCCTCTTAGAAAACCGCTGGAAATGTAAATTTAACTACGAATATTTCTATTTCGCCCGAAAAGGGCAAACTGTTGATACCTTTCAATGTATGACACGAGATCTTATGTACACAGTATTGACAATAAATGACATCTAAATCTAAATCTACATCTATTTTATTTTTTATAATTTCATAATAGATGTGTTTAGATTTCGTGTGATAGATTCGTCACTCATTAGATTCAAGATATCACCTAACGAAAAACGTCTTCTTTGCTTTCATTCATATTAGTATTATTCGTCAGTGTCTTCGTTGATGCCATATCCACGATTATCGAAGACAGAGACGAATGAAAAACAACAATGAATAAATGGAGTAGATAATAATGATAAAAAATACGAAAAAGACTGAGCCGAAAGTGGTGGATATTTATTTGTCATAAGCTTCTGCCCTCGACTCCGTCCGCTCGGAACTCGTTTAAATCGTAGCTCCATACAAACTTTCAGATGATTTCCGGGATAAAAACTAATCTATGTCCCTTGTGCTTTTGTAATTCAACCTATCTCCATACCCAATTTCATATCAATCGGTTCAGCGGTTTAAGCGTGAAGAGATAACAGATAGACACACTTTTGCATTTATAATATTAGTATGGATTACAGGGGATTTGCTATGACTCTTGTGTCTATATTCCACATAAGAATCACGGCAAAAGACTATTCACCTTACCAGCACGGCTTACTTTATCGCTCTAAATCTGCGGCTGAAAGTCCATTAAATCCGCTAGCTTGGAAACTGATTTTGAAATTCGAACGCGCTTTCACGCAATCTAACTTTTTTCTACATATAAATTAGGATGAGAGTTCATTATAATACGTTCAGAAACTAATACTGTTATGCTTTACCTAGTTTTTTTTTATAAAATTAAAATAATGACTTTTTTTCTTTACATATTCTTGACATTGAAATAATAATACTTAGACTCATAAAGATACAATACGAATAAATAATTTAAAAATGTAGTTTCTTGTTTCTAAACATTGATTTAGTACAACTAAATAATAATCAGCCGAAAAAAATGGCCGTCCAAAAGAATACTCAATAGTTTATTGCAATTTCACATGTTGTACAGGTAAACTTATAAGCTAGAACTTTGTCAACCCTGTTGGGCACTGCAATATTATTATTATTTACAATTTACAAAACCAATCGACTCGGGCGACACTTTAGCGTTTAGCCTGGTTTCGACCGTAAGACTTTACGGTTGTCAGAAATGACAAAAAAAATCTGTGATAAAATGCGTTTATATCAAATATAATAATAGAAAAAAAATATAAAGGCATATATTTCTTTAACTAATTATTATTATTTTCTTTAAGTTCTATTGATAGCGTAAAGAATATTGTGTAAACTTATTGTCATTTCATGGTTTTGAATAATTATTTTCTTTGGTACAAATAACAGATTATCAGGGAACAAAACCTAAGGAGTAGTATTGTTTTTTTTTATGGAGTCGTAGATACGTAAAGTATGGTTTTCAATTTAATATTTCTAAGAAATCCTTAGCGATGTGCAAAGTAGGCAGCAGTTATAGCACGAAATAGGAGACGTCGACGACAAAGAGTGGTGACGACTTCGTCGTGTGTTTATTTCTCAAGATTATAATTATAATTATGTTCGCTTGGCGACAAGCCCCTTTTCATCATAAGGTTAGGTATTTAATAGCAACCGAACAATTTAAAAGTCATGAAATCAGAACTCCGCGATTCTACACGCGACCGCAAGGAGGGTTAGAACGACGTAAATACGCGGAACCTACGGCTAACAATTACTATGGCGAAAGGACACGCAGCTACTTAACACCGCGAATATTTAACACTATTAATTTCTAAAACGAGTGTAGCAGCAAAAATATCTTTAAGATCAAACTCAAAAAGTTGCTATTGAACACCTCGACGTACGAGTAAGATCAATTAAATACACAATAAAAAATAGATATGTTACATAAATAAATACACAGATTGTGGTCAGTCATTAGATGAGATAAGCTATGGGTTGACTATGTAATGTTCTCGGGCGTGCGTAGGTGGGATTTATATATCACTTTCCATGACTAAAAATGATAGTTAGACCTGATTGGCGCGCGTACGGAGCGTTGCGTAGTCAACCCGCTGGTACATAAATGGAAGTGAGTGTACTATTCGCCGGTAAACGTAATGTTTGGCGAAAATTAAACAAATGTAATCGTACCATATTTTTTCTGAATAAATAAAAAAAAACAATAATAAAAAAAGAGTATATAAATCCTGTAAAAATAAATGTGTAACTAAAGATACATTGATTTTCAGGTTGTAAATCATAATTATGTGTCGCAACGGTACTAATAGATACGTCAAACACACCATCACGCTAAAATGATCTACTTACCTAGTTTTTATTCCCTTTTCACTAGTCGTGCATAGAACTTTTTAAGAACTTTGTCAGCTGCACTGGCTACGTAATGCCCACCGAACAATGTTTTTGTAAATGTATAAATAATTTTGAGTGTTTAGGTATTCCCTTTTAGTAAAAATAAATAAACATTATTTATTTGTGATTTCGGTCTTTCTGATTGAACAAAAATACAATTTTATTAAAATAAATTTATAATGTGACTCCATTAATTCGCTATTTAGTTTTGACGTGACCCTGAAGTCGCATTATGATAAAACTCCATAAACTAAAAATATTTTAATCTACTTGATTCTTATTTGCTAGTATGGCGCTTACAGCCTAAAACACTAAGTTCTCTTTTGTATGAAACATATATCTTAATGCAGGTTATAAGTAAACGCTATTAGCAACTACTGAAATATAGCTAAAGATTTCGGGCCACATTTCTTGACAGTTTTGTTCGGCATTGTGAATCTATTTACTTTATTATACGTCCATGCTGCTACTTTAGCGGAAAAAGTAAGATATGCCTATTTGAGCTTACTTTACCTTTGGGTAACCAACAATACTTTGACTTTTTAAATGTAAGCGTGGAGACTATTTAACGATACAAAGATTTTAATGTAACATTAAATAATGATTAATTGCTTGGATTTGAGATGTCAACTAACCTTTATACATAGATATAAGGTCCCTATGACTTGCATTACATTTGCTTGTTTCCTCGCGTACATTTGAGGTAAAAAGTTGTGTTTCGCTCGGCAACAAAGTTGTTTGGCGTGTCTTGCCTTGAAAGCCTCGCTATTCTCAGGAAGCTCGGGTTTCAATACAAGCACTTGCGTCAAACAGCAACATTGCAACCATGCATAACAAACAACTATTATTTTGTATATGTTAATAGAAGACTGCAAAGTTTTTAGGACTTCACATCGACAGCAACATGTCATGGGAAACATATTCCCAGGCAGTTTGTAAAAAACTTTACAAATTTTCATTTGCATTTTTTTTTATTTATTTAAACTTTATTGCACAAATATACAAATAAAAGTACAATTGGCGGACTTAATGCCATCAGGCATTCTCTACCAATCAACCATTGGGCTAAACAGAAACTTTAGTGGTGCAGGATCTTAAATACTGAAACTAGAATGGAAACACAAATCAATTAATTTCATGAATATACATACTTATATAATGCATACAATATAAACTTACTTATACATACTTAAATACATACAATTTTATGTACCCGCTCAAGGATATCACGAGGATCATCAATCTTAAATAGTAAAAAAGAGATGCTTACGCAACTTGCGTTTAAAGGACAATTTGCTCTTAGCTTGCCTGACGGTAAGAGGGAGATCATTCCAGAAGCCAGTTTAGTTGACGACGGTAGGCGGATATGTGGTCATATTTTCGAAGGCGGTAAACATAACGGATACATTATTCAGAAGCCTGTCCCGTCTACTTAGGAGCTCCTGGGTAATGTTGGAGTAACACACATCAGCATAATCAATAACAGGTAATACTAACGCTTGAATTAGCAGAGTTTTCGTGCTGACTGGGAGAAAGTTCTTAAACCTATAAAAGGATCTCAGCATATTGGTGACCTTGCGGCTAACGACAGACACCTGAGGTACCCAGGTGAAACCATTATCCATAATCAGGCCCAAATTTCTCACTTCCGCTGCGAAAGGAATTATGATATCTTCGTACATTCATTACTTTCGGTAAGTGTTGTGTGTCAACTAGTGTTAATAGACGAGGGCTTCCAATTAAGACGGCCTGACACTTGGTAGGATTGACATTAATACCAAAACTACGAGACCAGTTACATAGATACAGTCCAGATCATTATTAATTTTACCTATAGCAGAACTAAGGGTATCAGGGCTAGCTTGTGTGTAAATTTGAAGATCATCAGCATATAGATGGTGAGAGCATGTAATTCTAGAAGTAATGAGATTAATAAAGACAGAAAAAGACGAGGGGAGAGAATGCCGCCCTGTGGAACGCCAGAGGTGAGTTCACACCAATCGAGATAGCATTATTAGCGCGGACCGCCTGTTGGCTATCCTGAAGATATGAGGAGAACCACGCAGCCACTGTTGGAGAGATATTTAGATATTTGCATTGTGGAAGTTAGCAAAAACTAACGACCAGAAAGCTGTGCTGGCTGCGTACCATGGATTTGTAAGCTCTACCATGCGCTATGGCATTATATTCTGGGGTAATTCGTCATAGAGGAACATCTTGTTTAGAGCACAAAAACTATGTATAAGAGCCATTTGTAAGTTGAAACAAACTGAAAGTAGCCAACCATATTTTGAGAATTTAAAGATACTAACGTTTCCTTGTCTATATATTTTTGAATGCTGTGTGTTTGTAAAGTGTAACCCTGACATATTCCCATTCAAAAAGGTAACTCAAACGTTTAACCTACGCCCTCGCAAGCTTACAGTTAAGCGGGATTTTAGCAATATAGCCTAATAGGTATGGCGCCAAAAATATTTAATCATCTTCCAGAGACGCTTAAATTGGAAACCAATAATAGATTTAAATATTTACTACAGACATTGTTAATAAGGAAATGCTATTATAGTGTAAATGAGTATTTTAACGATATTGACATATAGTAAGTTGATTATGACATTATGATTATATGACATTCCATTCCTACCTTTCTTGATTAATAATATATATATTTCTAACTGTACCATTTACTAATTTATTGACATTTTCACTGTATTTGACGTTCTTTATTGTAATTAAAATCAAAAACCATTAATTTGCACGCCTGCATGCAGGCTGGATACACTGAACTTGACAATATGTACACCATCTATTAACCGTATTCAGCAATTAAACGATTTGTATTTGAAATAAAAACATCATTTTCTCTATTAAATGTTGAACCATTTACTATGAAATGTAATACCAGATGTATTTTTACAAGCCTGATATTAACTAAGTTAACTTCACTTGTGTAACTAAGCACTAACAGTCAAGGGTGAACGAATACGTACTCAGCGTCAAATACTCTGTAGCAGTCCAAGTGGCCAAATAGTTCGGTACACCATACTAAATATATGATATACCGAACTATTTGACTACTTTGGTTGCTACAAACTATTTGACGCTGAGTGTACATAAATAAGGACATAAATATATGTACAGGACTATATTGTCAATGTCATAAAGGCGTGTACAGATATTTAAGTCCTTATCTATGTTCGTATTCGTTCACCCTGGACTGTACGTAGGGGTTCAATTCAATTAACCCGCGATGGGCGCCGCAGCTTGGGCTGCGATCCCACCTTGACGGATGGGGTTGTCCTGAAGGTATCGCTTTTGTATCATGTCTCTTTCTAATTTTGAAAGACAAGACTTGAAGGTTGGGATATCCCTATAACATGCCCGGGACATGATATGGTATCAGGCCTTATATTTTACTTACTGGATATATACTACTCAATGGATTAATTCGTGTTAGCCGTCGTGAAACCTACCTTCAAAAATGTACTTTTTTTGTAAATTTATATTAATAGGGTCCACACGCAAAATAGCTATAACGAAGTCTGCCACATGGAAAACAGCAGAAATTATGTAAGTTTATTATGCCGAAACGAGTAAGTATAAAGTTCAAATACTGGGCTAAACAGAAACGGTCTGTGGATGGAAGATGGATAGATTGGACACCTGTTAACATCGCGTCGTCTCACAAATATCAGCTCAGCAACAGAGTAAAGAAGCGGAGTGTCGACTGTCACCAACGCGCTGAAATAATTATATGACTACAAGGGCACACTGACACTGGCCGCTTGTCACGTACGCGGTGTAACCAGTTCACTCTGGGCTCGGCCTTTTTTTATATTTGATCCATTACTAGTCAATTGCATGTTTGATGTATATATTTGAAAAAATATGTCCTGATTTGTTTATTTGACGAAGAATAAGTACTTCAATAAATTTTCTCACTAACGAATTGGGCATTGTTAAAGAAATTATGGCACTCTTTGGGGGAGGCCTATGTCCAGCAGTGGACGTCTTTCGGCTGATATGATGATATGATATGATGTGATGATAATATATACTATTTGAATAAATTAGATATGAATAAAATCGAAATGACTACTCTTTTACAAATGTTTATCCATAAAACTTTTTTTTCTTGAGACCATCTCTGACTGAGGTGATTTACAAGAAGTACGAGTATTATATGTGTGGCACATTAATAAAAATGATAAAACACGTCGTTGTATAAAAACGTCTCTTATTACCGGTGACAGCCCTGTTACAATAGGTTTACATTTTTCTAGTCAGCATTCTATCAGTTTCTTAACTCTGTGGCACCGACTCTCCCTCAATCAGATTTCAACATAACGCAGGCATTTCAAACCTAAGTGACTAAGCACAGCCTAGACATCAGAACCTCCGAAGTGGCGGCTGGCCTTGGACAACGGCAACGTATTCAACATAATATCCGCCATATTTTTTAGATAAGTACGATAAATCTTGCAGTGCGTGCTGAATTCAGTTCCAATTATAATCATTTTATTTTAAGACGATTAATTAGATAATATAGCCGTACCTGCTGATCCCAGAAAAACATTGGTAGATTGACCCGCATGTCGCTACGGGCATTCATTGTCTGTTGCATCCACATGATGTCAGGAGAATTTGACGTTTGGCCCCACAAGGAATCCACCTGGAAGAATTATTCAAGCAATTTAATTAAAAGCCCTATATTAACTTAACTTGTAGCAAACAATGTAATGCAACAATGTAATCAAATATTGCAAGTCGATTTTCAGCCTCTTATGTTAGTAGTATCGATTTGAAGCTCTTCAACTTACGAGGTATAATTTGTCTGGGCTTTGCAAGTCATGTGTAATATAGATGATAAAGTGGTTTAAAATTTCAAAAGTTGACAATTGTTTTAAGTACTCACATCCAATCCTAGACTAGGCTGCGAGTTAATGATAGAATCGTGTGACCCTTGGTTACGCATGCCAAAGCCACTGCTCATTGAGAAAGAAGCCATGTCCTAGAAAATTACCAATGAAATGTACCATTGAAATGACTTCCTTCAATAAGCATTACTTCCTTCACAGATGTAAGTAATAGTTAGCCAAGATGCCACCATATCTATTTAGGACGGAAACTAGTTTCGGTTGCTAAAAATTATAACAGCATGCCGTTTTGTCGTCGGCGTCGAATTGTGTAGTGTGCTGCAGACTCAAAAATGTAGAACTAATTATCAGTACCAAGTATCACTTACAAAAAAAACCGGTCAAGTGCGAGTCTGACTCGCGCACCGAGGGTTCCGTACAAAATATCATACAACACACCCGTCTTGCCCCACCCATTAATTTTGGAAAAATCTTAACAACGCATAGTGTAGTTAAGTCATGAGTATCTACAGCGCCATTTATCGGTGCATTTTGTTACTAACTTGCGCGACCAAGGAACTCGGTATGTACAGTAAGGGAAATGTATTAACGTACCACCGTAGAACCCTGTCGCAATTGACAGGCCGCCGTCACTCAAACTCGAGTGGTATGTCACCTTATTGAGATAGGGTTCTACAGTGGTACGTTAACCCTTTTCCAGGCAGAGGCGTTATATCGACCACATACAGAATATCAAACGTGTATCTTAATGTCAATGAATAAGACTGACATTAGATTGTCATTTTTCAATTGCCGGCCTTAAAAAGGGTTAATACATTTCCCTTACTGTATGTTGGTTTTTCAGCGATAATTCTTTATGAAGTGAATTAATTTCGATAATTCTTTTTTTATTTGCTAGAAGGTACTTTCAGAAAACTTTCATATGAATTTGAAGGAAAAAATTAAACACAGGAGTATTAAATTACAAACAAAATTAACATATGATTTTTGAAGATTCAAAAAAAATACGCTAGATAGGTCTTGTTATGCTTTTGCCGGTAATATTCACGTTAATATTAATCATATATATATTTTTTTTTTAAATCGCTTGGTTAACTTCGGAGATAAGGGGGGGGTGGTATTTTTTTCAACATTTTTCTTTATGAATCAAAGTTTTACCATTGTAGAAAAAAAAGAACTGTTTTAGAATGTACAATTCAAGCCCTTTCATATGATATCCCACTTGGCCTACTAACTAGACTTTGAATTTTTGCCCCCCCTCTTATACAACATACCGTTCCGTTTTCACCTTTTTGGTCCAGAACCCTAAAAACGGAGTTTTAGCTATATAATGCACAGATGGCACAGGTACTAGTATTCAATTAATTCAATACAACACAACTTATGAAGGCTTCCCCAAAATAATAGGTACGCTCGCGATAATTTCCTTCGTTGAAAAGCACAGAGACGGAACATGAATTTCTCGGGATATATGTTGGAATATCATCCTTAAACTCGTAAATACGAGCCGGGGTTCGGCCACCAGTTCAAGTGTCGAGTTAAGTTGTGTTCATTTTCGGCATCATTAGGGTAACATTGCAAAAAAATTGTACATAGTTAAAAATCTAATCTATGCTTTAACTTTCTTCCATTGTGTAACGAAAGTTACCCATATAAAATGTATGGGTAATTGCCGTTACACAATGGAAAAAAACAAAAAGTTGAAGAGTAGATTATTAAGACTCCTAATTAAGTACACTTTGCTTGCAATCCACCCCTTATGTCTTAACGACAAACTACCTAATAATGACATAAGTAAGGATCACGATATTTAAAGAAAAATAAACTTATACGAATTCCATACGTACCACCTGGGCAAAAGGTACCACAGATCCATAAGAACCTAAAGGTCGCATATGCGTGTCACAGGCCCGCCTCACCATTAAACTAGGTGTAAAGAATCCAGCCCTGTACCAATTGTACATGTCTTTCGAAGAAAACGGACCTTGTACAGTTTTCTGAAAGCAATAAAAAACATTTATCAAATATAGATAAGGAACAGAAAATATATTTCTTAAAACGATTTTAATAAGTTCAAGAATTACCTTAGGATCTTCATAATACCAATGATCAGCTAAACTCTGGGAACTTGGGGTATTCTGTGGAGGTGATTGTCGCATCATATTCATATTACCGTATAATGAATTAAACGGCACCTGAGATCCCGAATGTGGTAATCCATGCATAGGAAACATGTTGTTTTGGGCATGATTTGGCATTTGAATATCATTAGACGGCGGCATCTGTAACCCAATTAAAATATTTAATCCAGATGTTAAAGTAACAATAGAATACGCCGGACTTAGGTTTCTGCCTTACCTGAGGATTATTGGGATTTTGACTAAGTCCAAAGATTGAACTGCTAGTATTCGGCATCCCTTGCATACTCGCAGAATTTTGAAACCCTGTCATTCCTGTGGGACCTTGATGCATGCCACTAGCGCTCATAGCAGAGTTGGTCATATTTGGATTAAGAAGTAGTGGTGGTGGAGACATTCGCTGAAGTTGTATTCCCATGGAATTTGTCGCCGATCCTTGGTCTATCAATCTAGGTCCCTGTAGTCTCATTGCAGAATTAAGTGCGGTATTTGATATTCCAATGTTATGCATGGAGGAAGTTTGATTGCCAGTATTTTGCATACCAGGCTGCATTCCTAATGATTGCAAACTAATACCTTGCATGCCTGGTGCTTGCAAGCCTGACATTTGTAGCGCATGTGGCTGCATGGCGACTGCCTGGACTCCTTGTGCCTGCATTCCAGTCGACGGCATACCTGCAGCTTTTGACCCGGTTGCTTGCAATCCAAGATTCTGTAATCCTGTATTTTGTATGGCGGATGAAGGTATTCCAGATGGCTGTGCTCCAGGTGATGACAGACCATGGGCCTGCATTCCCGGATGCACGGCGGATGCTAGGAGTCCATGCGAGTGCAGCCCCGGCGACTGCAAGCCTGGTGCTTTGGTTCCGGACGTCTGCATTCCTAATGTGTGCATTGTGTTCATTCCAGACATGGGCAGGTTAGGTTTATGCATCACGCTACCTTGGTTTTGAGGATTAGGACTTCCTCTGTTTTGCATATTAGGGTTAGATACTTGAGTCACTGAGTTACCAATAGAGCTTGATGACATGCTAGAGTTTAATGGTAAACCAATGACGGAAGGCATCTTAGAAAGAACATTTTTATCATCCAAAGTAAGTTCGAAAATGTCGTCTTCAAAGGCATCCTCTGGTAATTTTCCGGCATGTTTAGAGTGCTCCCTAAAACAAATAAAATTAATTAAAGACTGATCGCTCATGGTAGTTCAACCAACACTGGATATTCATCAGATGTGCGGAGATATTTTTTCATATATTTGACACCTCATATGCTGGACAGCTAGGTGTGAAACTGTAAGAGAGATAACTGAACCTGAAGCATCCGTCGTTTTCTGAGCGCTATGGCTGTGTGAAAAAGAACTGAATGCTTTATTTTGTTATCGTCACGCGATAAACGTAGCCATGTAAGGTTCCTCAAGTCCCCTGTCTACCTCCGCAGGGCTATCTATTAATACGAGGTTGAGCCGCACAGCCGTCATGCCAAAATAGTGCGAAGCATCACAATAAAAACTAGTCACTTACTTATCTGAAATTTGGCCAGCTATTACGTCTTGCATGCCTGGGAGAATTCCAGCTTTTCGAGCTGGTTGAGCTGAGTTATCAGCCACTGATGCCACGATGTTTTGATGTTTCTGCCGCAAACTATTATTAGGCTTGATAGTCACTGACTGGAAGTTCCCTCTCTCATCGCTTGCTTCTTCCATGTTGATATCGGACCTCATAAGAGCATCAAAAGTTTTGTTTTCTGAAAACTTGGACCGGAAGGCATTATTTTTGGGGTAAGAACTTTCCGCCTGGCCACTATCAGACGAATCTGGTGAAGTTACTTGATTTTCATGTGTATCCTGAGCTACGTTATTTTCATCTTTACTAGTACTGCTTTGTTTTGAGCTCGAACTGGTGTTGCCGCTATCTTCTGTCGCTGTAATGCTGACTTGCTGAAAATCAAAACAATTAATTAATTATTTAGACTACCTGATTCGTAATGTTAAAGCGCAAGAATTTTAATTTACCTTTTTGAATTTGATTTCACTGGCATCGAACTTTTTCGGTGACAGTTTTTTTGCTTTTGCTGATGCCCACCATTCCTCGGAGCCATCTTCTACAGACTTTAATCTAGCAAAACTGCCGTGAGTGTGCGATCTCGTCAGGGCTAAAACAAACAAACAATGAAGGGTGTTAACAAAACTAAGAAATATACGAATTAAAAAAGGTCCATTTCGTTTGGATTATAATTGAGTAATAAACTATGCACCTGTAGATTTTCGTAAACAAATTGAAAAGTACCAGTGTAAGGTTTTGCCTAGATGGGCATTGTATTATAATTATGTATTTTCTTTTGTCTTAATCAATAGATTAAAATAAAAAAAGTAATACCAGGCCCCTATTTCACCAAATCGACAATTGTCGCCTGACAATGACAATTCGACTTACATGACTGCGTCGACAGGTGAAGGTGGTTCAATGATTCAATGTTATTTATTGACCCAGCAATGTACGTGGAATTGTCATTGTCAGGTGACAATTGGGTAGTTTCCGCATGTTAAAATCGATAACGCAGTGTTGCTAAATTGAGAGTAAACCATGAAATAAATGTAATTAAGTATAAATTAAGAAATATAATTAAAATTATAAAAAGATATAGACCTTGAAAGTTTAGAATAAATATACATTTTTTTTTATTCTCCAAAAGTAAATTTAAAGCTACCAATAGAATCCTTATGCTTTTATAGAAACAAAATTGTATGACAACTATGGTCCTAAACGCAGTATTTCACGACTGAAACACCAATTTACTTGATTTTCAATACAACGATTAGTACAAATATCACCCTGTGACGTCACGATTCAATGTTAATCAGTATGAAACATTTTCGGCTGCCGCCAGCGAGGTCCGTCTTTAACTCAATTTTTTGGGTATTTATGTTTTTTAATTGTAGTTGCTCCCATACAAACATTTGTTCCTCTCCAAAAACTGGTTCGAATGGCATCGTAAAAAAAATTTAGGACACAAACCAATTGTCAAGATGGTGAAATAGGGCCTTACATTAATAAGGTAACTTACAGATATTGATAATGTTCGCTATGCAGCCTGCAGGTTCTCTTAGTAGCCTTACAAGTTAATTAACCCTCATTTATAAAACTTACATACATAGGTATAGCAGTTCGTTGAAATGTGTTAATGTCTATTAGAAACTAGCTGTCCACGCGTATTACAGAGAACGCAGGCAGAGCCGCGGGATATAATTCAGCGTATTCATGGACATATTTATTATTTCCGAATGAAGGTCAATTCCATATACATGTGAACATACTTTTGAAATCGGATGTTGAGTATTTCCGGAGATTACACCTTATAAACAAACTTACAAAGCGGCACCTTCACAGACTACCTCTTTATAATATTAGTACAGATTAGTATAGACAGAAATGATACACGAGAATTACGTTTATAAATGCTGCTGCTGCTACACGGTGATTAAATACTGATCCACTATGGCTGTCTCTATCTATAACATGCAATGAGAAAGAGACAGCGCGTGGATCGCGTGATAATACCGTGTATTGGACGCCTCAGAGGCGTTTATTCGTGGTGTCAATATTTTGTATCTGTGTCAAAGCAGTTTGGTAAAAAAAAAACATGCCGCTAAATTGAACAATCTCTTCGCCGTGGAATTTGTTATTGATTGATTGTGGATATAATCTTTGTTTTACAATTTTCTCGCAGTCGAAGTGAAAAGTAGAGTGTATAACTCGGGTCTAAAAGCCATATTACCCCTCGAAATATTTTCCCTCACTTCGCTCGGGAAAATAACCATCTCGTGATAATATGGCTTATTTTAGCCCCTTGTCATACATTCTATTATTGTTTACTTTTTGTATGAAACATATAGTATCTTAATGCAGGTTATAATATAAGTAAACGTGATTGGCAACAACTGAAATATAGCTAGATTTGTCATTTTGGGGCACATTTTTGAAATTTTTGTTCGACATTGTGCGTGTATTTACTTAATTGTAAGTCAATGGTTATATTTACCTACTTAATTGACAATGACAACTTATATTTTCTCGTAAAGACCCCTAGTATTATTTCGTGGAATTGGTAAAATACAATAGCTTTTTTATTCGCTTGATTTTTTTTTAATAAGCTATATTAAGTTTATATAAATATATTTGACGACCGGTTAGCCTAGTGGGTAGTGACGCTGCCTACGAAGCTGAAGGTCCTGGGTTCGAATCCCGGTAAGGGCTAATATTTGTGTGATGAGCATGAATGGTTGTTTCTGAGTCTTGGATGTTTTCTATGTATTTAAGTATTTATATCTATTAAATATATCGTCGTCTAGTACCCATAACACAAGCCTTGTTGAGCTTACTATGGGTCTAGTTCGATTTGTGTAAGATTGTCCACCAATATTTATTTAAAATATTGCAGTGTTTAGGAGGCAAAATACTTTCCAATCATATGGGTCATTCTAAGTTAAGAGGTACTTTCGACGGCCAGGACAAAAAACATTTATGTTTTTATATTCACTTCGTAATAACCTATTTTATTTCTTAAAACTAAATGTTTTCTACATGGTCACTTAAATTTATTACAAAAATGTACGTAATTTAGTCACAATTAACTCTAATATAAGAAAAATATCTCTCCCCTGGTCTGTCCCCCAACCGACTTTATTTGTAAATTCAATAATTACTTTAATATCGTTAATTTTATAAACAAAGATGACTTAGTAACAGTATCTTACAAGTAAAATATTATAATTTTTCATGATAAATATCAACGCCGTAATTAGTCCTCCGTGATTCGTGTCTCGTCCCCTGGCTTTTTGTTTTCGATTAAAATTCGGTTTTGCTTTGTTAGTCTGTGGAAGTTGTGACTTTGAATACACAGTGTGTGACGTAAAGTTAGCAGGAAGCGGCGCATAACCCAACTGCACAGCCATTTTGCCGGCTATTTCGGCCACGCAACTCGCTGGTTGCAGAAGTGTTGAGTGAATGCAGTCTTTCCTCTGGTAAGTTTTATTTCGCAATTACTTGTTAAAATACTAATATATACTTAAATATTTACTGTGAATAGGGCATACATTGTTAAGTTTGTTTGTGAATTGCGTACGAGAAACACTTTTACGGCTATTTTGAGTTTCTGTCGAAAATGTATCTCCCCTGGCTCTTTTGATACTTAATGTCCAGGGGAGATACAATTGTTCTTGTTTTCATTAATATTGTTCAATTTTCTCTGAACCTTTGCTTGGCAATATGTCCATCTTAGCTTTACAATATAATATGACGTTTTTTTACAGAAATGAATGGACAGGAAAAGTTTTGTACCTAGGATTTAAAAAAACATTTAATTTTATAAAGAAAGACTGCTAAGATATGAAAAGTTTGATGATAAATAATTTATATATAAAGTAAAAATTAATAAATAGAGTTGTTTCTTAAAAATAACCTTGGTTTTTTATATGCCTGTCTCTTCGCTGTTCATAAAGTATCCTCCCCTGTGCACTTTGTCTCTCCCCTGTACCGAGTATTTCCCCTGCACGGCTATCACAAGACGGCGCGCGAGCTCTCTCGATTTTTCTCGCACTATACCTCTCTTTCTAAGTTTTCTAATAAGAGAGAGACGGATAGTGCGAGAAAAATCGAGAGAGCTCGCGCGCCTTCTTGTGATAGCTACGGTCACTTATAAAACGAGATAAAACTAACAAATTGATTGGCCACTTTTTAAACGTTTTCAAATTAGCAGTTTCAATTTTTTTTAAATGTATACTTAAGTAAAAATTCAAAAAAATGCCGTGTCGCCACTTCATATAACGAATTACCTCTTAACTTAGAATGACCCATATATCAATTTTCAGGTGTTATGAAAATTAAATGTTGTCAATTGAGAAAGGTAATGCACAGCGGAATATTATGGGTGGATTGCAAAAAAAATGTACATAGTTAAGGGCCTTCATCTAATCTATGCTTTAACTTTTTTCCATTGTGTAACGAAAGTTACCCGGATACGTTTTATATGGGTAAGTTATTACTCCACAATTTGTTCTGTAGGTATGAGAGGTCCCTAGGATCTCTCTCTTCGAGATGTAGGCCACTTTGTGTGGAGTAACCTCTATACATTGCCTCGCAAAAGGAGGAGAGGATTTTTTTCGATTTATATTGGTTGGGTTCGATGCGTGATTTAAGACACATTCAACCGGGTTCGATTCCTTGCCGTGTATGGGTATTTTTAAGTCTTTGAATGCAGTTATAATTGTTTGTAAAATCGGCGTTGTGACACCTAAACGCAAAGGACACCGCACACCTAGTATGTAAAAAAGCTAGGTGAATTTTCCTATTTTTTTGCGTTTTTAAGTAAAATAGTGAAGCGGCTAAAACTTTCTATGTACAGCTTTGGAGGAAAAAAAGATATACCTTCGAAATGCATTATGTTTACATTTTCGTAATTTTTTCATATATTTTTTTAAACTGTACCTTTTTTTCATCGAAAATGAATTCCTCGTGTTTTTAGTCGATAACTACACCCAGGGCGGCCTTTAAAACGTTATGAAAAAAGCGATATTATAACTATATAAATAAAGATTTGTTTAAAATTTCTATAGAAATTTCAGCAAATAATGGAATTGTATCGTTATAATATCGCTATTTTTATAATGTTGTAAAGGCCTAACTTCACCCCATACGCCTTAGTAGTAATAGTTTATCGAGGTCGTATCACAGGCGACTTTTTCCGCATTCAGCCCTATTTTCGCGCGCTCATAGGGTGAATCCGACTTGATTCAATATGTAAAAATACTCATTCTAGAACACTCACTACTCAATACATTTGGTGCTTTCAATCTCGCTTCGACGTACAATTTTAGCGCAAAAAAAAATAAACAAGAGATTTTTGAAAAATACTACGTTTTCCGCCCCTCACAACTTTTTTCTGTAAGACTTACAGATAAATGATTTATGACAAAATGTAAGTAATGTTATGACCTAAACTTGGCATAGACGCTTTTGTCATAGACACAACAAATTGAGTGCTATTTCCAAAACTCCAAAAAAACGCTGTTCTAATGAAGAAAAAAAACTTACTTTTTTTTCATGGCCCAATACCTAACCAATATCAATGAAAACTTCTTTCTTTCCACCTTTTGAAAGGCAAAATCCCCCATTCGGTGGTTTAAAGAATCTTTTGCACAGTATTAATGTGATTATTAATGTAAATGTAAGTGTTAAATGGTTACTCACAATACGAGGCTTCTTGATTCCTCGGCAAGTTGGTGTCGTCATTACTGTAGCCATGGAAAGCGCCAGACGCATCGAACGTGCCTGCACATGCCTCCGCGTTGTCCATTGCCCTTAAACAATTACATTCACGATTATGAACACACACAATTAAAAAAATATCTTAGTCCTGTAGTGTTTAGTTTATGCTGTCAATATAATAATTAAATTAATTAGTTATGTGTAATTCATTTCGCATGAGAGTCGCATTTAAATTGCAACGTGAGCTGTAAAATGTCATGTATGGTACAAGATTGTTTTGCCGGCTGTACTTTTATTTGCACGAAGGAGCTTAAGCAGGATGGGTATAACTTGTGTAGTGTCTACATCATCTGATCAGCTTGGTGGTGCTATTTATTGTATTCTCACCGAATTTATATAAGAATGCCAAATTTCAGCCCATCAGATACGGCAAATGGCTGAAAAATGTCAGACAGTGTCAGACATGTGCTGACACCCATTTTTCAGCCAATGCCAGCGAAAATGTTTTTAGGGATCCGTACCTCAAAAAGAAAAAAACGGAATCCTTAGGATCACTCGTGCCGATTTGCTCCGAAACTACTGGACCGATTGAGTTGAAATTTGGCAAACATATGTAAATTGCTGCCCCAAAGATGGACGCGTAAAGCAAATTAATGAATTCTGAACAACAGGGCCACTTTTGGGAGGTAAACTGGAAAATGAAAAAAAAAGTTTCGCAAACAGTATTGTGTGACATATCAAATGAAAGAGGTTGTTGTAAGCATCTCAGATATATAATTTTAGCAAAAACAGATTTGAAGTAATTTAGGAAAAAAAGACGAAAATTGACCTCCCCCCCTATCTCCGAAACTACTAGGCTTAAAATTCTGAAAAAAATATGGAAAATAGTTCCTTGCCTAAAAATTACAGGAAAACCTATAAGAAGTTTGAGTTTTCAAAGTAACGGGAACATTCTCAATATTTTTATTAAATTTAGATTATATAAGGAACCGCACCACGCGAGTTGAACTCGCACTTGTCCGGTTTTTTGTTATATCCTAAGCCACTCTAAATATTGATTGATTGTCCACTTCCACATTTTTGGACGCCGCGCAAATTAATTAACGAGGTGTACATTTCAATAATGTAACCTTTGTGACGCAGGCAAGCAGGCAGATTTTATATTTTACAATTGTAAGATTTTGAATGAAACATAAACAGAGTTGAGTTTCTGAAATCTTGAATTAGTAAGCATTCGCAATCACTTACCATTCTGGTAAAATTTCTTCGTTTTGTCCATCCCCTCCCCAAGTTCGCCGGTTATGGTTCCACGATGGTGGCTTATCTTGATTGGGCCTGTCACCCCAATCTCGCTCTGTAAACCAATTAGAAACGTGATAACTTGATAAGCAATAGGTCTATTAAAAAAAAGGCTAAGCGAAGTACTTTAACATGGTAAATGTCCATTACAATACATTATTGTTACACATGTCAAATACATTAATAATATGCATTGAAATGTCGTGGAAAATGCAAATCGGGGGTGATATATATATATAAAACATACAATAATTCAAACATTTTTACTTTTTGTAAATTGTTGATCATTCCTTTTGGATGCAATGCAGAATTTATTTTGGCTATTCTAAGATTAAAAGTAAAAAAACCAGCCAAGTGCGTGTCGGACCACGCAAAACGAAGGGTTCCGTGCCTATCGTCACAGAAATTTTACGGCACTTACGTCCTTTTCTATAGGGAAGGCAATTTTTCAGCAATATCTCAAAAACCTTTGAACCGATCTTGTTCAAAATAATTTTCGTTGAAAGAATTTAACTAATAAGCCCAGTCCCTATTTTTTCACATTTTTTTAATACACCGTTCAATAATTAGAGGGGGGGGCACAATTTTTGTGACCTTCGGGACGATTACCTCCGACTCTATTCACTTAATCAACAAAAAAATGCTGCGAAACCTTAAATTTATTTTGAAAGGCATATCGGTTGATGTGCCACATGTGGACGTACAATGATTTTTTTATGACTTACAATTACATGTATAAAAATATTTTTTTAGTCATTTCATTACAGACTATGTAGCGACTGACAAAATACACCTATCCTCAAAATTTTATTCAAATACACCTTATAGTTTTCGAGTAAAATACCTGTGACATACGGACATGAAGAAACTATAAATAAGGGTTACGTTTTGCCATTTTGGCTACGGAAGCCGAAAAATTGACTAATCTGGGAATAGTATTTTATGCAACAGTTGTATAAGAGAGGTCAAAAAAGGCGAGTGGCGTGGGTTACAATGTGAGCCGAAGGCGAACATTGTAAAGAAAGACGCCACGAGCGTTTTTTGACTTAGTTATACAACGTTGCATACAATACTTTTTCTACGACTAGCTACTATGAAATAAAATGCAAAATTAAACAAAGAATAAACTTTTCTTAAACTTTGTCGTATAGGTCCCGAGATTTAGTAGGCAACAAATGTTCGGTCACTGCTTGTGGGCTGCCCCGGTGTATTTCTGGTGTAGAAGCAATATTTTCATCGTCATCCATTATTACTTTTGAGAAACACCAACTATTTTGTAGCAAACACAACGGCCGCAAAGTCAAACAACAATTTATAAAATAACCGGGAATTCGGGAAACATGAAAATGAGACAAATGGGTGTCTATGGTTAACTTTGTTTTTAATTGATGTCAACTTGCCAGTACTGCCATATTAAGAATAAATGTTTTTCCTAAGTTAGCAGCAATGCCTTTAGTTCAAAAATTTTTAAAAAGTAAAAACATTCAGTGGTTTGTTAAGTTGGTAGTACCTAATGTATAGGTTTAGAAGCGTATGGCTGCTAAGCGTATCGTTTTGGCGACATAACAGCACGGTTGTGCCGTACTGTTATGGGGAATAGAGTATAGACTTTTCTGCAAACTTATTTTGTATGTCTTTATATTAGTGTTCGTGACTATGTAAATGACAGATAAAAGTACAGGAGTAGAAAAAAACTATTATCGTTTGGTGGCATTGACAGTTATCCAACCGTAATAGCAGCACAGTCGCACCGTGACACCAACCACAGTCAGTAATAGTAGTGCAATCGCTAGACTGGATACATATTTATTGATCTATACAATACAGAGAGTAGGTGTAGGTATTCAAGTAAGGTCTACACACATAAAGGTAATTCTCGAAATATCGAATAGTAGAAACAGAACTCACCCCACTTGTCTTGTTGGCTGGTGCGTGCCCTGCCAGGGTCTGAGAGGCGCCATTCCTCACCTTCCTCGCGGGTTTGTGTTGACCTCCAGTTCGTATTGTTAGTCTGCCGCTTGCTAATGAACAAAATAAGTAATTATCAGCAAAGATTGATGATCCTAAATTCACGAAAGTACCTAGTAATGTAACTATAGGCAAGCGTGGACGAGTCCTATTCGAATTCATAGCAAATATAATTTTAGTACCTACTACGACAACCTACGTCGATCCACCAATCCGATTTTATAGAAATATTGGTTTGACCACTTCTACACACTATTGTCAAATGCACCTTCGCTGGATAAAAACACGATAAGTTTTTGGAATTACCTTCGGAAAGTCTTATTAGAAGTCCATTCAGATTGTTCATTAACAGTTCTGTTTGTGGGAGGTCCCCCATTACTGTTACTCCAGGAGCGTGGAAGAGGTGGAGCCTCTTCCTCACCACCAGGAACATATCCTGGTATCCTTTGATGATATGCATTGCCTCTGTGAAAGAAAATTTGGATCAATAGATTTTCCATTAAAACTTTTGCTGTTATTATTACAAAACATATGTACAGTCAGCATCAAAAGTAACTACGCAATTGAAGAGCTCAAAAGTTACTTTTGATGTTGACTGTACATAGCCAAATAATCACTTTTTCCTTTTGGTTTTTACAAAAAATACCATAAACACACGGACGGGGACCGTAAGTTGTACAAGTGGACATTTGGAGAACTAACCTTCCCAGTGATGTCTGGCGGACGAATGGCATTCGTGGTCTGCCACGATTGTCAGTCACGGCTAGACCTCTGGCTAGCCCTCGCCCAAACTTTTCCGGCGTCATTGCTCCTATAGGTGGTCCGCTCCTTAGGTTGTCGCGCTTTAAACATATTACTAGACTTAATTACGGTATCAAATACAAAATTATATCGTTTAATGTAAAATCTAATGACAAAGACTACCATTTCTTCTTCAAAAGTGTTGTGTAGTGCAAATGGTGGTTTGCCTCTTGGTTGATACAGTTGGTCTATAGATTTTAACTCTGCAGGTGCTTCGACAGTCCTGTCATAAAGTGCAAGCATTTCTTCTCTCCCATACCTGGAAGGAACATTAAAAAATACCTATATCTCTATTCTTTGCAGTTAATATAATTAGCCAACTACCGAGCTGATTTTAGGAGTCAGATAATTTGAACACATTTTATAGAAAATTAATATTTCTAAACACACGAATGATAAACGTATTTTTTTATCTTTACATGACATTTCAGACAGTCACTAGGGCTGTTATTCTTTACGCGCTCATGCGCCTTACCCCACCCGTCACGCCTAACAAAATTAGACCTCTACCTACGCTTAGTTACTACGAATCGCGGCGTCTAGATATATTTGCAAGTGTTGAGGTGAGCTTAAAACAAGTTACAGATTAGCGGGGCAGATCTGCCGCGGTAGATTCACACCGTTACTCCGACGGCGCAGATTAATTGCTCTAATTGTAGGAGTATATTCTGGTATAAAAGCAAGTAGGGATAGTGTTTCGGGATATTTTGACATCCAATTTTACGATCATGCAGTTTAGTGATGTTTGATTTTACGCAATTCGAAATTTCGCGTTTTTTGTTTGTGTCGTTTTTCCCTTGTCTGTTTTTACTGGTAAACAAACATAAATGACTACATGTACAATTTTTGTAAATGACTTACCGAAGTTTAGCAAGATGTATCTTTTGCGTAGTGGCCGCGGCACATAGTGGGTTCCCCGGGACCGGCGAGGCGGCCCGGGCTGCCGCGACGTTGACCGCCCCGGGGCCGACGCCGTTCGCCGGCATCAACGGCGCGTTTTGACTGTTGGATCCCTGACTGCTGGCGTTACGTTCTCGTGCCAAGTTGCGCAGCCATTCCGGTCCGAACTTAATGGGGTTATTGCGGTCGCCCATTGCTCTGGACGATCACTTTATTCAATATATGCGAAAAACGGAAATAGCTGAAATAAAATATTATAGTTAATTTACTTTAAGCTTGCTTTTAATGTAAAGAAAATTAATTAAATTACTTCAATGCAGAATTTTGTATTAATGTATAATTTTTTTTTTGCTGCACATCAAATCTCGAATTGTTTGTGATTATATCTCATATTTACTTATTGACTTACTATGGGCATAAGCACATCAGGGCGTGAGCACTAGTGTTGTAAGACTCGAGTTTTAGATTGTTTTAATATGATACGATTTGGAACTGGTATAATAACAAGTCTCGACTTACACGACAGGACTCGATTTATTGCAGGACTTTTAACTAAGCAAGTCTCGCGAACTAAACCAGCGGGGCTAGCGCAACTGACGCCGCACCGCGACGCGAGTCGAGAAAGCTCTACCCCCCTTTTTCTAATTTGTACGGGGCGAGTGAGATAGGGGACGCTTAGTCGCGCGAGAAGCGACTGAACAGCAAGTTGTGCTAGACGTACAGGAGTTCGAACATGATGCGTTTCATAGGTTCAACGATGGATTTACTTTTAACTCTATGGAGTCACATAAAGGTTGAACACGCCAAAACTGGGGCACACAAATATTAACATTAAAAAAAATTAACAAGTTTTTTTTTTTATTTGCATTTTTCAGGAGCGTCTGTTCGACATACGGTGGTATAGAACTCTTGCCCAGGAATTGGTTAAAATCAGATTTATGTTTTGTCGTCCATGACCACGCATGCAAATTTCGTAATGAAATTTTCATAAAGTTTTCGTGACCGTTTTTTTGCGGATAAGTTCTGTTTCTGCCCTACGTTTTACTTTTTGAACATAGGACTGAGACATTTTCACTTTCATGGCAACATCACGAGATGAAATCTTAGGATTTGAGGCAAAAATCCTTCAAAGTCAAAGTCAAAGTCAAAAGTTTTGTGCAAAAAGTAGATAATATTAACAACAGGTGTTATGTGACAATTCAAAGGATCTCCACTTTTTGCCGATAAAACGGCATACAAATTTTAAATCAGGCGATTTTCATCACCTTACGTACGAGTAACAATCTAATTACAAATTATTTAATAAACATTATTACAAAATCCTTAGTCGAGCCAATTTAAATATAAATAGATTTCAGTCATAAGACGCGGTCATTTAAATATTCTTGTACGTCATAATAACATTTATCTTTAAGTATTTTACCTATTCTATTTCTAAATTTGTTAGTTGGTAGCGTTTTCAGCTTACAACACTCTCGTCCTTTTTTTTTATTCCTGCAACCCACCACTTCCTGGCTTTCTATCTATTGTTAAGCGTTCACGAAACCTTTTTAATACGCGACAAACGTAGATTGAGGACATTTCAGTCTTTTCGCGATATCTCTGTAGTTAAGCATTGAATTTTCTGTATATTCGTGCAAAATGAGTTCGCGTTGTTGATGTTGTTTGCTCGACATTTTGACAACGAATAAAAATAAGAAAGAAAACAATAGACATATTATAGGGCAGTTCCTTGTGATCAAATTGGTGTCTAAAAATTTGTTTTAGCTCTATTTTTCCCGTAAATAATAGCCGATTTTACATGCCCCAGTTTTGGCGTGTTCAACCTTTACTTATACACAATGTTGCAACAGGCAGTTTTATTTTAATTTGGCGATTTTTTTCTGTACTCATCTTTCCCTGGCCAGACTATAGTAGTGTTTATTACACATGACAATAGATGGCACGTGCAGGGAGCTGCAAGCAAGTGTACCAGCTACAAGCAAGTGTATTCGAGGCTTAATGGTGAGAATGAAACTCGAGTTTGCTTAAAGAATCGAGCTATTTATAAGTTTTGAATGGTTATACAGATGACTCACACTCGAATTAATTTGAATCTCTGGAGTCAGTGAGTTCATCAAGCCGTGTTATCAGAGTTAAATCTAGAAAATTGTAACGACAGAACTCGTGTAACAGAAGAGTCTTGCAAACACAACTTGAACCCTAGATTCAGTTACGCGGCAACACTGAACGTCATACACATGCATTTTGACTAACAGTGTTGCCGCGTAGTTGAATCTAGTGGGTTCAACTTGCCTTTGCCAGTCTCTACTTTTTTCCCGAACACAGTGTTTAAATCAATCAAAAATCAATGATTATTTGATTGATTTAAAAATCATGCTATCCTTGCATTGCCATAAATATTCGCTCAGCTGCAAATTTTATTGCTAAGATAATATAATGCAAAACTACACAAATTTAAAACCTACGTACTTATTACACCTGTCCTAATTTAGTCACTGACGCGTGAGACACCGCAATGTGTAGAACTCAGATCCTTAATCATCCCTCTCACTGCAATTAATCACTGTGTCCCTCACACCAGTGACTATATGAGGAGTGCTAAGAAAGGCAGGGACATATGATTATATGGTTATCAATTACCATAGTTAGCTCTACATATTGCATACAGATATAGTGAAAATTGTTTGTGTCATAAAAAATTTAACAGAAAAACTTTTCTCATTGTAAGTATCTGAACTATTCCCGTTATTGGTTGATACAAACTAAAATCACCAAGTGCCCTTACACTGTCATTATTCTCAATCAATAATAAATCGGGAGTTTTAAGTAGTTGCATGAGAAGAATAAAATGAGCTATTCCCATTTTAGAACTCAATTTTCAGTTTTCAATGGAGACAAAAAATAGGAACAGCCCGTACATGCAATAGCTAACTGCATAAACTACCAGTCTTTTATAGTCCAGAGTAACATAAAATAACTTCACTATGAATGAAGCCTGAGCATACAAAAAAAAATATAGTGACTAAAAGCAATAATCTACTTTAAAATATGAGGTATATTCAGAAAACATCTAGTCTAATAAACAAGTGCAAACGTTAAAAATGAGTGTGGTGGTCAAACATGAAACACCCAATAGTCATGTTGTGGTCATTAGTTCTCAAAAAAAAGGATAAAAAGAACCCTTATATGTCAAGTTAAAGTTAAATGTCAAATAATTGGGTGCGAAGTCCCTTGAAGGTGTGAAAAAACCGGAACCCTGGGGGCTCAAGTCCCACTCGCACTTGAAAGTTTTTTTTCATTGACTTTGTCACTATGTTATAACTTTGGAATTGTTTATGAGTAAAAATAGTAACAATTCATAAAAAAATATTGTAATCTGAAGCCTCCGTTCCTCACTGGCAGATTTATCTCTGTTATCCTTCAAATTTTTATTAAGGTAAGGACAAAAAAATGTCCTATAAACATTCCTAATAAACAAGTGTCTGTATGTTTCAATGTGGAATTCAAGGGTTAATGAGTGATTTTTACGGCCCGTACATACCGTGGCATAGTGTGATAATGAAACAAACAATGCTAAAATGAACATTCAATTTGCACAATTCATTGGTGTCAAGTTACAGTTGCAATCCAATGTTACAGGATCCTTAAGCACACTGCCTTGTCATTGAAATGACTAAGAGTAATATAACTTCATGGTATTGAGTTTTACAATTGATTTGAAAAAAAAAAACCTGCTTAGAAATAACTAGGAATGCCATCCAAGTTTACACAAACTTTGACTATAATGAGAGCATGTGACTGACAGTGGTTTAAACACTTGGGGCATCAGCCTAGTGGGCGAAAACAACTTACACAGGAGTTGCCATACATTTTTAGCCCTTACTGCCCTAAGATAACAAGGCAAGAGCAAGGTGATTAATGAACATTAGGTTTAAATCATTTGAAAGATTAAAATATACTCACCGGCAGCAAATTTGGCCCAAATTAGAAAAAGTTTACTATGCAGAAAACATTATTTAATTCACTCAATATATAGTTTGAAATCCCGAAAAGTTTTTGGGCCAAATTTTCTGCCGGTGAGTGTAAGTCACATGACCAATTAAATCTGAATGGATTGCTCCTTCTTTACTAGAGCACGAACCCTCAGCACAATCATAGGAGTAGCACTGATGATTTTTGTATACCTTAATCAAAATTCCAAAACCCGCCATCTATAATAAAATAATGTTCTCATTTGGCAGCAAGGCATGATAATTGCAAGTGAATATGAGTGTAAAGGTAATAAGTAAGCTAATGTATACAAATATACTAATGATTATCGGGTATTGTTGTTACAAGAACTCAGTTTACAAGTTTTGGGTCAATAATAAACATCAAAGGTGCAATTTAACAAATCCAGAACTAAAGCAAGATTATTTCGCTACAGCTGAAATACTATTAAATAATACCTTATATTATAAGGTAGTCACCCAAATATAAGGCAGTCACCCAAATTTGATTATATTTATAATAGTTTACTATGTGCTGTAACAGCTTTTCCTATGATAATATTTGTAGTCAAACCAATTGGAATTGCTTAGTGTGTATATAATACGAAATATTTTAATTTAACGGTATGTTTGAATTAAATACTCATCGTTTTTTGCTGGCAGCAGTAGCAAAATGGCACGAATCACCCAAAACAAAGACGTCCTATTGTAGTGTATTTTCAGATTTTCAAGTTACAATAACGATTCGAAACCAAATAAATAACAGACTTAACAAACACTTCTTATTTTCCATACGTATAAACGTTGTTTTTCGAAAACACACAATTAGTAGTTCACAGGAGACAAAAATGATCATACGTAGACACCTCGTGTATGTTCATTTCACCAGATTGAAACACATACCTACCTAATCCAAGAGTCAAGGTAGTAGGAAGACACTAAGTTAAAACTGTATACGTATTAGTGAGACACTGGAGCCAATTCGCGATAAGTCGAAGAGTTTACATCAGATCAGATCCAAATGAGAACGATGCGAAATTAGATCATAATTACCTAAGAGCCCGAGTGATAATCAGACACACGCACAGCAACAGAACAATATGGCCGCCCAAAATGAAGTGAAGTGAATAAAGAAGAACGCATGCAGAGTACGAGACACAGATTACTAATATGTAGCTAGCTACAGATGGGACAGTGAGGTTTCTTTAGTTCCTGTTGTCACCACTTTGGCGCTGTTAAGTTTTATAATCTGTGGAAGAGCGTATATGACAGTTCTAGGGCTGTCAAGAACCAAACCTAGTTTTATACCGATATCGATATTCTCTAGTGATGTGACTACGATAAAACAGCTCGTCTAGGACGATAAGGTATATAAATTATGTAATTATCTGGGAAAAGGGTCCATTATGTATTTCCCGAGATGGAGATACACGAACGAAAACGAACTTCGTTCGTGTATCTCCGTCTCTGTAGCACTTGCTAGTTCGAGCGACAGAGAGGGAGATACACGAACGAAGTTCTTTTTCGTTTTGCGGTAGCCCCTCAGCGGCGCAACCACGAACTTCGAAACTTGAAATTCGTATATCTGCATTCCTGTCATTCGAGTTTTGTAAGTGCGATAGAGAGAGAAACGTGTAGAGCGCCGCAGCTACGAGATGGCGACAATGAACAAATGAAGTATGAAAAGTGCTACCAACCGTATTCTCTGACATGATTTGATATAACGTAGTGTTGTGCTATCTGTGACGTCTATGGAAATCACAGACCATGGACGTAATACCTAACCAGAGGGCCTACCGCGAAACGATTTTCGTTTTCGTTCGTGTATCTCCGTCTCTGTCGCTCGAACTAGCAAGTGCGACAGAGATGGAGATACACGAACGAAAATGAATTTCGTTTCGCGGTAGGCCCTCTGCACGGCTATCACAACTATCACAAGACGGCGCGCGAGCACTATCGATTTTTCTCGCACTATATCTCTCTTTCTAAGTTGTCTAATAAGAGAGAGACAAATAATGCGAGAAAAATCGAGAGAGCTCGCGCGCTTTCTTGTGATAGCTGTGCTGGACTGAGTACAGAGGGCCTACCGCGAAACGATATTCGTTTTCGTTCGTGTATCTCCGTCTCTGTCGCACTTGCTAGTTCGAGCGACATAGAGGGAGATACACGAACGAAAACGAATATCGTTTCGCGGTAGGCCTTCTGCGATAAAAAAGTGTGACCGACAGAGAAGCCGTACTAGAGAATTGCATCTCGTTATAATTAGGGTGACCATGTATATATGCGGATATCAGGATTTTTTTAAATGTATAAATGTGTCAATTCATGTTTACTTTAGTAAGAAATCAATTAAATGAAACTCACGAATAACCTCGTATAATTATGCTCCTACATATTTTTTCTTTTAGTCCAGCACGTCTATCACAAGACGGCGCGCGAGCTCTCTCGATTTTTCTCGCACTACACCTCTCTTTCTAAGTTTTCATCGAAAGTTGATTTTCGGTAAGTTTTGCCATATTTCACTAAACTGCCCGTAACTCCGTAACTAGAACATACTGTAATAAACCTATGATTTTGATGACGACGCATAAATCTCCATTTTAAGCACCTTTTTAGGGCCTCAAAGTTTAGTGCCCAGCGACCTACTTTGTCGCATACAGAAAAAATCGTCGATATCATATTTGTGACGGTTTTTGGGAAAACGTCCCACTTCGTCGATATGAAGTAAAGAGTAGTTCCTAATACTAAAGATCATACGCTATCTTTTGGTGAAAGATTCATGTCTCTAGGTGCTAAAGTTATTTTTTTTAAATTCTGCAAAGTTGCAGAAGTGAAAAAGCGACAATTGAGAAAACGTTGGTTAAAGTTTGGGACGGCAGAAAACACACTTCTACTTTGAAGTTATGGAGTGGTTGGTATTAAATAAATGGGCATACTTTAGGGATTTCAAATTAGTTAAAATCATGTATGTAACCTTAGTATTTTGAATGTTATGGAGGCTTGAACATAAAAACAGGACGAAAATATGTAAATCCTGAATATGGGTTTATTTCTATATTCTAATATACGGCACGCAGATTTATCATTAAAGTTGTATTTATAAATGGTTTCCCATGCTAAAAAAGACAGAAATAATTCTTTGGATCCTTTTATTTAGTAATTATGTCAAAAAGTTAATAACAAATGATTTGAAGAGTGCCATGCATAAAAATTAAAATACACGTGTCTCTTAATACATAACATGAGATTACTTAAAAAAATATACTTATCAAGCATATAAAGTATGTAAAATATCAAATTATAAGTACTTTTTGTGTGTATAAAGTTTAGTGATTTTATATAGGGAGCGTCCCACTTTGTCGGTTTACTAAACTTTAGTGCTTCTTCATTGAAAGTGTTTGTGTTTGGTGTATTTTTCAGTTTTATGTATGAGATAATGGTTTGTTATTGTTAATCTAAGAGTCTTTGATACTAACGTCGTTTGTTTAAACTTTTTTAACGTAACTGAACGAAATTTCTTTTCGACTCAAGTTTAGTCACCCACTTTGACGGTTTGGTGCATCATACGCTAAAAATTTACTACAAGTATAAAATCATAATTTATAAACATAGGTGTAATTTGCTGAACCAAAAACAGTATAATCATCTATTTTTTACCAAGATTTTCAAAGCTTTCACGTCAAAATGAACTTCTTTGGCAGATAATTAAGATTGTTTTAGACTTATGTTGCCTTAATTAACAATAAAATTGCAATTTTGCTGGGTTGCAAGCTAAAAATCTTGGTAAGAAAAAAGGAAACTTAAAATGTGGACGTTTTAGCGACTTAACTTTTATATAAACTGTTTTAAAAATGCTCTTATAACTTTCTTTCACATTTAAATGACACCGAAAATCATAGAAATCATTGAGCGAAAATTTTCTCGTGTTTAATTCATGCTGACGTGTACATACCCACGTCGGCCTACACAAAGCGCTTAGCGGCGGCGGTGCCTTTGATGTCGCCGACGAGGCGGCGCGGCGACTTATATAAACGTTGCGATGAGTTCGATCCGTTTGCTACATCTCATAGGTTCAATACGTACACCATTTTTGGTTTGTAATTATACTGTTTTTGGTTCAGCAAATTACACCTATGTTTATAAATTATGATTTTATACTTGTAGTAATTTTTTAGCGCATGATCCACCAAACCGTCAAAGTGGGTCACTAAACTTGAGTCGAAAATAAATTTCGTTCAATTACGTTAAAAAAGTTTAAAAAAACGACGTTAGTATCAAAGACTCTTAGATTAACAATAACAAACCATTATCTCATACATAAAACTGAAAAATATACCAAACACAAACACTTTCAATGAAGAAGCACTAAAGTTTAGTAAACCGACAAAGTGGGACCCTCCCTATATAAAATCACTAAACTTTATACACACAAAAAGTACTTATAATTTGATATTTTACATACTTTCTATGCTTGATAAGTATGTTTTTTAAGTAATCTCATGTTATATATTAAGAGACACATGTATTTTAATTTTTATGCATGGCACTCTTCAAATCATTTGTTATTAACTTTTTGACATAATAACTAAATAAAAGGATCCACATAATTATTTCTGTCTTTTTTAGCATGGGAAACCATTTATAAATACAACTTTAATGATAAATCTGCGTGCCGCATAATATAATATAGAAATAAACCCATATTCAGGATTTACATATTTTCGTCCCGTTTTTATGTTCAAGCCTCCATAACATTCAAAATACTTAGGTTACATACATGATTTTAACTAATTTGAAATCCCTAAAGTATGCCCATTCATTTAATACCAACCACTCCATAACTTCAAAGTAGAAGTGTGTTTTCTGCCATCCCAAATAGTCCAGGCAATGAACTGACAACTTGTATGGAAAAAATGACATATTTGGAAATAATTTATAATAGCTAATTTTTTTAATGTAACGGATATATTATCAATTAAATTGTTACCTAGAGGCAAAATCCAACAAAAAATCAGAAATCAAAAAAATCAATATTTAATTAGCTCCTAAAAAGTCCGGATAAATATTAACATTTTTTTTTATCTTTATTTAGGTTCATTTACATTTGCTTTAAAATATTCAATATAAATAAAATAAAAAAGACAATTAATGTTCAATACAATCATACAATCTCAAAAATGCTCACACGCGCCACTGGTGACCATAGGGCTGGCTCGTTCCTCGCTCAACGCATTGGCATTGCCATTCAGCGAGGAAATGCAGCCAGCCTTATGGGCACCGGAAAAGGAGTGCCTCCTTATCTTCTGCGGCCGAGGCGGGATCGCAGGGGGAGAGGCGTGTTGGTATAACGGTGCGCCACTCTCCCTACCCCCTGCGAACTTGGCGGGGCCGTTCCGCGGAAGCGGCATTGGTGGGGCCGCAGAGGAAGAGGAATGCCGGTATTACGGTGCGCCGCTTTCCCTATCCTCTGCGGCCGAGGCGTGGTCGGTTAGTGTGGGCGTTTGGTGAAAAACCTTACTTTTTTTGATAAAAGTATGAAACTTGGCACAGTTATTCCTTGTGCCAAAATAAGCCGATTAAGATCGGTAGCCCTCGGGAGCCCCCCCTCTGGGGCCGGGGAGGGGGGGTTAAAGTCCCGCTCCGCCCAGCTTCATTCTAAAAATTCTAACCGTCCATGGCTAGCTAATATGTCGTGTTTGGTATCAATTTCGGATAAATCAATGACGTAGAAGTCATTTCTGGTATAAAAAATATTATTTGTCTTGAAATTAAAAAAGAAAACATAAAAATAAAGATTTTCAACTCCATTTTTTTTATTTTGAGCATTCGTAAATATTAAACGGCCTGCTATTTCTGTATACAAAAAATATATTTATAAAGCCAATTTATTGTAAATTTGAAAATATATAACTTTTAACTACCTTTGCTAACAATAAATAGTGTAAAAAAAAAGATTAAGTGCCGAGCGGTAGAAAATACCGCTGCGCCCGGCTTCATCCTAAAAATTCTAACCGTCCATGGCTAAGCTAATAGGTCGTGTTTGGTATCAATTTCGGATAAACCAATAACGTAAAATTTATTTTTAGGATAAAAAATGTTATTTGTTTAGCAATTAAAAAATAATATATAAAAATTGAATTATACAACTCCAATTTTTTTATTTTGAGCCTTCGTAAATATTAAACGGACAGCTATTTCTGTATACAAAAAATATACAAATAAAGACAATTTATAAAAGATTTGAAAAAATATAACTTTTTAATACCATTGCTAACAATAAGTATTGTAATTTTTTTTTTGTAGCGCGCTTTAGAAAACACCGCTCCGCCCAACTTTATTTAAAAATTCTAACTGTACATGTTAAGCCAATAGGTGGTATTTAGTATCAATTTCGGATTAATCAATAACGTAAAAATAATTTCTGGTATACAAATGTAATTTAACAAGCAATAAAAAATATTTTACTAGAAAATATTTTTATTATGAGCCTTCGTAAATGTTAAACGACTAGTTAGTTGCATATGCAAAAAATACTTAAACAAAGCCAGTTTAATGTAGATTTGAACAATATAACTTTTAGCTACCTTTGCTAATAATAAATAGTGTATTTTTTTTAAGTCACGTGCTGGTGCTCAATTTTTACCGCCTGTTCAACCTAAGTGCACATTCTGGAGACCGAATGCGCTATATTCGTTCATGTGATCATCAAAATGATGAAAGATTAAGAAATATTTGTAACACAATTTTAATTAGCACAGTAGTGGCTTTATTTAAGTATTTTTTGCATACGGAACTAACTAGTCGTTTAACATTTACGAAAGCTCATAATAAAAATATGTTCTACAAAAATATTTTTTATTGCTTGTTAAATTACATTTTTATACCAGAAATGATTTTTACGTTATTGGTTTATCCGAAATTTATACTGAATACCACCTATTAGCTAAACATGGACAGTTAGAATTTTTTAATGAAGTCTGGCGGAGCGGTATTTTCTAAAGCGCGCTACAAAATTATTTTTTTACATTACTTATTATTAGCAATGGTATTAAAAAGTTATATTTTTTCAAATATTCAATAAACTGGCTTTATTTATATATTTTTTGTATACAGATATAGTTGTCCGTTTAATATTAACGAAGGCTCAAAATAAAAAATTGGAGTTGTAAAATACAATTTTAATATATTCTTTTTTAATTACTTAACAAATAACATTTTTTCATCCTAAAAATAAATTCTACGTTATTGATTTATCCGAAATTGATACCAAACACGACCTATTAGCTAGCCATGGACGGTTACAATTTTTAGGATGAAGCCGGGCGGAGCGGTATTTTCTACCGCGCGCTATTTAATCTTTTTTTACATTATTTATTGTTAGCAAAGGCAGTCAAAACTTATATTTTTTCAAATTTAGTATAAATTGGCTTTATTAATATATTTTTTTTATACAGAAATAGCTCGCCGTATAATATTTACGAATGCTCAAAATAAAATAAAATAGAGTTGAAAATCTTTATTTGTATGTTTTCTTTCTTAATTTCGCGACAAATAACATTTTTTATACCAGAAATGAATTCTACGTTATTGATTTATCCGAAATTGATACCAAACACGGCATATTAGCTATCCATGGACTGTTAGAATTTTTAGAATGAAGCCGGGCGGAGCGGGACTTTAACCCCCCCTCCCCGGCCCCAGAGGGGGGGCTCCCAAGGGCTACCGATCTTAATCGGCTTATTTTGGCACAAGAAATAACTGTGCCAAGTTTCATACTTTTATCAAAAAAAGTAAGGTTTGGCCATTTTATGTCGCTAAGGATCCCCACTACGGTGGCGGAACCACAGACCTGATCCGCCAAATAAAATAAATTTGAAATTTATCTAAACATCATAAATGACACTTGACAGATACCATTCCGTATCCCAGAACTGTTGAGAAGGCCCGTGTAGATTTTTTGTGGATAAGTAAAATCTGCTTATGATTATGTTTTGCTTTGCTATTTATTTAGTAGATATTATTGCGATTAACAAAATTATTTCAATAATATAGTTTTTATTTTTTTATTTATTAAAAGTGAATACAAGATTATAATTAAAATTAACTAAGATAAATTAAAACTAAGTTAAATCTAAAAACCGGCCAAGTGCGTGTCGGACCACGCAAAACGAAGGGTTCCGTGCCTATTAAAAAGGTCGTATCGTCACAGAAATTTTACGGCACTTACGTCCTTTTCTTTGAGGAAGGCAGTTTTTCAGCAATATCTCGAAAACCTCTGAACCGATTTTGTTCAAAACAATTTTCGGTGAATGAAATTAATAAGCCCTATGTCCATGAATTTTTCCATATTTTTAAAATACACCGTTCAAAAATTAGAGGGGGGGGGACAGAATTTTAGTGACTTTCGGGGCGATTATCTCCGACCCTATTCACTTAATCAAAAAAAATGCTAAGAAACCTTATATTTATTTTGAAAGGCCTATCGATTGATGTGCCACACGGGGGGTCACAATGAAAAAAATATTTTTGACTTTTAGTTTTATGTATGGAGTGCACCCCTAAAAACAATTTTTTTGTCATTTCAATTACAAAACTATGTAGCGGCTAACAAAAAACACCTATCCTCAAAATTTTATTCAAATACACCTTATAGTTTTTGAGTAAAATGCCTGTGACATACGGACAGACGGACAGACGGACAGACGGACATGACGAAACTATAAGGGTTCCGTTTTTGCCATTTTGGCTACGGAACCCTAAAAAGGCCCTCGAGGCATTGTACCGAGGATGCTGGCGGCATTTCCTCGCTGAATTGCAATGCTGATGCGTTGCGCGAGAAAGCCGCCAGCTCTTCGGTCACCAGTTACATCGACCAGACGTTTCGCGATTTCTGCAAATAACTTATGCGCACTGGGACCCCACGGACCGAGGGTCTCGACGCCAGAGGGTACAAAGTCTCTATATTTATTACATTTCAGATTTTCGGCGTTTTCCGCCGCTGCACCCGCTTTAGAAGTAGTCCGTTGGAGGTGAGACGGTGCCAGTGTGTCTACACATGTAGCGTCCCACACAAGCATCCGTCCCAACCTGACTCTGACAATGCTAGGCGGCTCAAGAAGAGCAGGCACATTGATGCTGGCAAGAGACCGGCGGATTATGTCATTAAGTGTCGCATGTCTTGAAAAGCGGCCTGCACTTTTTTGACAACAAAGTCCGTGGTGACCCAGTCGGTCCACGTCCGTGCCACAAGGGCATATGTGTGGAGTGCATACCGTGACCCCAAGCCGCAGATAGTTTAATTAAGAAGAAAGCTGCGTGAAAATAACCACAAAGTTCATTTTCCATGAATGTTGCTACTGCAAAAAAAATATAAATTATACAAGGTTAGTGCTGGCGCACGCTACCGGACCGTTACCGGACCTGGTCGGTTCCCGCCACCTGACGTGTGCCGATGGGTTTGCACCGGACCTAAGTACAAATTTGACTTTAGTGACATCTATAGCCGAGAGATAAAATATTATCCGAATAAAGGAAAAGAAACAAAAGAAAAGCAATTGGGAATGGATGAAAATTTTAGAAATGCCTGATTATTTTTTTGGTGATAGGAATAACCTTCCTTAGCACCAGAAAAAAGTTTCACGTTTTTCAGCTGCGTCAATTTTTTTTGAAAAATATAAACAGTTTCCTCACTTACTTTTTGGGTCAGTTACGGCACCTTCCTCGATCGGTCTCATATTTACAAAAAAATATACTAAATACGTGTGGTAAACTAACACTGGCAATGATATTGACACTTGCAGCAGCTATATTGGTCATTACCAGTGTCAGTTCACCGCAGATATTTAAGATAGTTTTTTGTAATATGAGACAGATCAAGGAAAGTGTCTATTTACCGTAACTGACCCAAAACGTAAATGAGGAAACTGTTTATATTTTTCAAAAATAATTGACGCAGCTGAAACACCTGAAACTTTTTTCTGGTGCTGAGGAAGGTTATTCCTATTACCAAAAAAATAATCAGGCATTTCTAAAATTTTCATCCATTCCCAATTCTACAGAAGGTTCTAAAGTGAAAACACCGTGGCTCGAACTAGCAAGTGCAACAGAGACGGAGATACACGAACGAAAACGAATATCGTTTCGCGGTAGGCCCTCTGCACGGCTATCACAAGACGGCGCGCGAGCTCTCTCGATTTTTCTCGCACTATCTGTCTCTCTCTTATTAGAAAACTTAGAAAGAGAGGCATAGTGCGAGAAAAATCGAGATGGCTCGCGCGCCGTCTTGTGATAGCCGTGCTGGGTAGCTTTTGCATTATACCAACATAAGAAAAATATTTTGGCCAAATTACTAGTACTCATGACACAGGACAAAAATGTATTCGAACGGTTTTACGTGGCCGTGGCGGCCGTTAGTTGTCAAAATATGGTGCCGAGCGAGGTGACTCCTCATGAAATAATTGTGGTTTAAAATGAAATGAGAAGTGTTTCCCATTAAAATTATATATCAAATTACGAAATATAGAATAAATAATGTGGTTTGAGCTTTCGTTTTGACGATTTCGAAAAAAATGTGGGTGATAAATGTATTCAAAGTTTAAACATCATTTTTAACTACGTTTGACAAAATGTTATAGATTGAAAAATATTATGTAATTAGCTACAAATATTGTGAAATATACATAAGTTTGTAGTATATTTATCCCAGTACTTGATTCAGTAATCAGATTAGTGTGTTATTGCGACAGTTTGTTTAAATCGATTTTCTAATGAAATCAGAGGGCCTACCGCGAAAGGCATACGAAGTTTTCCCTCTCTGTCAGACTTGCGTACGTAAGTGCAATAGAGAGGGAAAACTTTGAATGCCGTTGGCGGTAGGCCCCCAGTACGTTACAAGTAGGGATGTTACGAATGTCAGATTTATCACATTTGCGAATGCGAATGCAAATATTTAGGATGCGAATGTGCGAATGCGAATGTCAAGGAAAAGGAAAAAAAACTGAACTTGACAAAAACTCCAAAAACACAAGGCGAACTAATCAAGTAATCACAAACAACCAGCGGGGTACAAATCTACGAATGCTTCATTTTGGTCAAAATTAATCACGTATCTACCGGTCTGCGCGCATTGCTCATGTGCAGCAAGTGCGACTGGACGGTGACGTGTGGCCGTCGTTCCGAACTCAACGCAACATGCACTCATTCGCATTCGCAAAAAATTCGCATCGTTTGATGCGAATGCGAATATCGATGCGAATGTTTAAAACGATGCGAACCATTCGCATATGCGAATGCGAATTCGAATATTCGTGACATCCCTAGTTACAAGGTAATCACGTCAAGCATAGTTTTCAAAATGGCGCGCGGGATTATTTTGACCGATAATGTAAATAAACAATTATTATGAGGTAAATAGTGCATAATATAGTGAACTGATAATTTTAATCGATGCATGATTTAATAGAGATGACAATAGTGAAAAAAAAAGTGAAATATGTGAAAGTTTGGTATAAAAATGCATTTTGTTTCATCGAGTGCCAGAAAACAAATGAAACTCCAAATAAATTATTTTATTTAACGATAATGAAACAGGTCAGTAAATTTTTCTTTATTACAATGAATAGACAATTTTGTCTGGTATCGAATGGTTTATAATATATACAATATAATTACAAGATGGGAGCACAATATTAATTTTTCCAACGGCAGTCAACATACGTTTTTTGAAGTGGATACTTCTTTGCTCGCGTTCTTGTATAAGGGTCAAAATGTATCACGTGACTTCCGGAATAACTTTCTGTAGAGAAGCCTAATCTGATTTCAAATACTTGTTTGTTCCATGTTTTAATCCTTCTTTATTTGCCATTAGTTGTTAATCACAAAATGTTATTTAGTTTATGTAGCGGACATGAAAATAATGCTGAAATTACCGCCATTTTCAATGTATCGCGAGTCAAATGAGCTACGTCAGTGAATATTACCATATATACCGATTTATCTGTACTTATACAGATTTTAGTGAATTAATTCAGATATTTAAATATACATACACCGTAATAGCAGATTCCTTTAAATAAGAAGTATCCAAGCCGGATTCGAACCGGCGAACACAGGCATACATGGCCCCTCGCTACTAACCAACTGAGCTATCGGAACAATCTGTCTCTGCCACTAAATCTTTCAATCAATTCCTTCTTACAACGCCTTAGGGAGGCGAGTGTAGCGACATCTGCCTAGAAGACTTAGGCTTCTTAGCGGCACCAACGTCCCAAATTATGTTGAGAAATCGTCCGTAACGATGCGCCACCCCATACTTAATTTACCTTACCTTAATTTACGGGCCATGTATGCCTGTGGTCGCCGGTTCAAATCCGGCTCGAAGCATAAAAATTTTAAATTTTTCCTATAAATAGAAATTTATACATTTCGTTAGCGCTTTTTCGCAGGATTTATACATACTGCGTAATACAAAATAAATGAAGTGAGTAATGGCGGTTGACTCGAATTTTTTTCACGGGCAGGCTCGTAATTTAAATATTTTTGTGTCCTGGATTCGAGTAAAATGAGAATATCTGTGTTTTTATGTTGGTAGAACTGTTATACAGCCAATTTTAATTCAGTTTACCTGTGGTAACACCGAATCCACAGACTAATACAGAGTATACAGACCGGCAGTATTAACTCAGACGATATTTCATATAGTTGTCTCTTTCACTTCTTATGTTTAGCCAAGATGAGTTAGAATGAGACATATATACGGTATTTTACGGCTGTTAACGAATTGTCTCCATCAAGCGCCCAACGATTTGTCAAAAAAGTAAACAATACCATAACAATACTACCGGGACGTCAACGTCAAGTCGACACTTGTAGTGTTGTCACTATATTAAAGTTTTTATACATCGACATTTTATCGACGTGAATTATTTATGTAGACGAGGCGTTTGGTAAGTTTGGGAGACAGGGACTAGAAATACTACCGCCAACGGCATTCGAAGTTTTCCCTCTCTGTTGCACTTAAGTACGAACTCGCAAGTCTGACAGAGAGGGAAAACTTCGAATGCCTTTCGCGGTAGGCCCTCAGTTGTGATTAAGCTGGAGATTTATTTAGTTGCCAAATTAAGTTTTGTATTGTTTATTGCTAATGGATAACGAAAACTATAGAGATTATTATAGTGTTGTTAAATACCACTTAACTACATTTTAATATTTATTTTAAGTCTGTATCAAAAAGCTGCCTTGCTTGCTGGTTATCTCAGAAACAGGACGTAGGTTCACGTTCAAAGTAACGGGAAAATTCTCAATATTTTTGTGTAGTATATACGGAACTCTCACCACGCGAGTTGAACTCGCACTTGTGTCCGGTTTTTTTTTCTTATTTTGTTACCAATTTTTTATTTTATTAATTTGATAAGTAATATGATGGGTTTTGTTAATTAAGGTTCTGACATAGGTACTTAGCTAATCTTGATTGTAAAGAATCTCAAAACATCGTAGTATATATATTTTAAAAGAAATTGTAACAAAATAGAAATATGCCAAAACTTTTTTTTAACGGTTACTTGCATATTTGTAAATAAAATAATTCGTAAACAATTTTAACAGATGATTTTTATGTGTGTGTGTGGCTTTTCGGTGAAGTAAAACATCGTGAGGAAGCCGTTCGTTCTATTCCCAATTTCCCTCTGAGTTGAATTGTCACAGATGGCAGTCGCTTTCCTAAAACTAGTGCCTAACTATACGATTTTCTGTACGATGGCTCGGAACTATTCGTGTCGAGTCCGACTCGCAGTTCGCTGGTTTTTTCAAAAATAATCAATGATTGAGGAATGTGCGACATAATAAAAAAAAATGGATTGGACCTCACTGGCGCATGCTAATTTATTAATCTTCAATTTTTATAATATCGTGCAGTCCGAACTAAATATATACAAATACAAATACAAAATTCTTTATTGGTAAAAAACACTTCATTTACATTATACAAGGGATGGTGCCTCCCATTAAGCATGATAATGCCTGTGTCGGAAGGCGCCGCTCTTCGTTGTGGTAAAAAGTAATATTAGAAGGTACACAGTTATACAGTAGGTATTTAAATAAGTAAATAAAGAAGAGATTAACTATTAAACTTGTATACACATTTAGATTTAAAAGCTAAGTGTCAGGTAAGTAAGTAAGTACCATAAATTACAATAATACGTTGTACGTGTACGTGTGTGTGTGTGTGTGTGTGTGTGTGTGTGTGTGTGTGTGTGTGTGTGTGTGTGTGTGTGTGTGTGTGTGTGTGTGTGTGTGTGTGTGTGTGTGTGTGTGTGTGTGTGTGTGTGTGTGTGTGTGTGTGTGTGTGTGTGTATGTACGAGTGAGTGAGTGTGTGCATCGTCATATCCAGTTTTGTTTTTATTATTATATATAGTTTAGTAAAAACTCAGTCTTATCATACGTTCTAGCTTTTAGCCAGTTCTTGAGAAGCTTTTTGCATTCGTGGTAAGTTTTAGGGTAGAAGTTAAGTTCTCTATTGGTTTTGTTGTAGAGGTGTACTGACATCGCATTCGACTGCCTTTGGGCGAACTTGGTTCTGGTTCTGTCTGAGAAAGCTACGCTGCCTATCTTCCTTCGGTTGTTATACTCTGGATTAAAAGGTAGGATTTTGTGTTTATTTAGGACACAATGCAGAATGTACATTTTACGAACAGTTAATAGATCAGCAATACGGTATAACTCCTCTGTTGGAAACCTAGTTTTAATGAAGTACATGACCTTTATAATTGCACGTTGACTTCGCTCTAGGTCTATAAAACGGGTTTTTGCTGCACCTCCCCATACTGTAATGCAGTACGTTAAGACAGATTGTACCAAAGATATATATATATTATGTAAACTTTACGTGCGTTTAACAGACAAACTAATATCAAGCTATCAAGAATATCGTGTTATACAGCTCATAGGTATAGGTTCTGTATATTATGGGTGGTAGGTAAGACTGGGAATGACCATCAGTGAATCGTGCGGCATACCACCATAGCAAATAAATATCATTATTCACGGTAAATTTCAGAGGGTGTTCAAGTAATTTCAGGGGGGTTCTAGAAAATAAAGCAACAAAAATATGCATAAAATTACACTAATATTCAGGTTCATGTAATATTTTGGACATTTCTGGCTACGCCCGTGTTATTATTTGTGGCAGGTTAATAAAACTACTCCCAGTTCCTTAAATATCGTATATTTTAATACTGTAACAAAACAATAATTATATCTAAAATCGGTAATTCATACCAAAGAACAAGGAATGATTACCTTTACAGATAATTAATATACATTTGACATTATGTAACAAGATGAGTCTACGATCTTTTATCCTCAAGGTGCTGTAAACATCCAAAAGTAGTATAAGTAGTAGTAGGTAGATACAAATCTTGACTCTTCTTTACAATTAATAACTTTAAGATGACGTCATCGCACGCTCGGAGCACTTACGGAACGAAGCAATGTAATAATATTAAAGTAAAGTAATCTTTTCGCAATCAAATCACCTCAACATTGAAGTTTTATGTGTTATAAGTTATAACTAAACAATCTAACCGGATAGTCTGGCTAACCAAATTTAAAAAAAAAACTTAGACTGTTCACACTTTTTGTAGTAGGAATTATAGTTTTAATACTTGAAAATATTTTTGAATTTATGTGCACCCGTAAGGTACCTAAAAAATAAGTTAAATATACGTTGACGTGCACTCAAAGTCGGCTCACATAATTTCCACCACTATATCATACTATATATACAGAACAGTCAACGACAAACGCATATGTTTACACTTTCTCACGGTAAGTATATCATTGTAGCAAGGCGAAAAATGAAATGTAGTGTAAATAAAACTTAGCTCGATAATAAGTACTATGCCATATAGCACCTCAATCGGAAACCGCGGAGTGGTTCAAGTTCAACTTACTACATTTCCATGTTTCTTTCTTGCTTGCTTGCTTACAGGCAACACCGGAATAGGTAAAACCACGTGAAACTACTATTCACGTACCTAATCAAAGTTATAGGCAAATGTTAGAACTAGTTACATAAAGTATCAAAATATTTATTCAGCACCAACCTAACTACTAAGTTGTTTACGACTTGTACACATTGCAGTTTTTCGTTATACCTATACTACGCTTCACGTCGGGTTCTCACTTACACACAGCTTAAACAATAATTTGCGGACCTCACTCGGTATATAGTCATTGTTAATAGTATTTAAAATAAAACGTAAACCGTGAACCATTTGAATGGATGACATAAGTTGATAACTGACTTTTAGCCTTTTTTTTAAATCATAGACAATTGGTGATACCACAAGGAAATATCTGTCATCAAAATTTGGTTAGTCAGACATAGGTACTTAAAAAACTGACACATCGCATCCATTGTAAATACAAATATTATTATGATTCTTTGTTCAGAACTTGATTGAGTAAGATTACCGTTGCATTTAAAAAGTTAATACTATCTACATGTAGGGACAGTAGACTACAAAAATGAGTACTTAAGTATAATTTTTTTCGCCTTACTACGGCGCAATATGGTGAAATATGGATAAGTACAACTTTTTGTGGCCGTCTGTACATGTATCTAATGAAGCGCAAATACAATTAGAAAAAAAAACAACAAATTAGAGAAATTTGTAGGTACCTATCGTATCGTAATGAAATTAAATATTTAAAATGGTATATTAGAGGAACCTGGGGATGATCGATCCATAGGGGACACTTGGTAAACTTGATTTCAAGTTCTACCAAACGTGATACATTTTTTTGCACTAGCAACACTCTTTCATTTATGCCTAAATTCACGTTCCATCATGGCGCGTTGTGACAAATGCCAGCAGTTTGCAATTGGCGGACGGTGGAATATTTCGTGCCATACTTAATTATCGGTAAGTTTTAACTGGATTTATTTCATGAAAAGTGAAGGAAATGCTATTAGAGGGTGTGTTTATTGTGTTAATCGTTTATTTAAGTGTAAGTTATATAGTTTGTTCAGAATTCAATAATTTATTTTACGCGTATTTGGGTCACCAATTTACATATGTTTACCAAATTTTAACTCAATCGGTACAGTAGTTTCTGAGCAAATCGGCTGTGACAGACAGACAGACAGACGCACGAGTTATCCTATAAGGGTTCCGTTTTTTTGCCTTTTGAGGTACGGAACCCTAAAAACACAGATGTCACACCAAAAATATTAAAAAAATCATGGCATATGAAAGAGGAGAAAATTTTGCGAACAAAGATTAAAATAGAAATAAGTAGTTTTCCGTTGTGTCGGGTTAAACTTTTTGCTTTTTCTTTAGGAAACCATGCTGCGGAAGTATACAACAAGAGAAGAGATTATTAAGAAGAGATATGATTATTATATAGATAAGTCTAATTGTTAGAAGAAACTTTGTTTAAACTTTATGTAGGATGTTGTACTTTTTGATAGTAAATATTTTAATTACCAGTTTTGTGTTGTTATTTGGGAAATAGTACAGTTACTTATTTAAAATAGGGTTTTAATTTCCAGATTAGTTCTATTCCTGATTCAAGTCAATTAATTAAGGTGGAATCAACCTTCTGAGTATGACATTCGCGCTGAAAATCTGTTTCCATGTGTCCCCAATCATGGGAAATTTGATTTCTGCGGATAAAGTCTTCTGATCGGTGGGAATCAAACTTTTATTTATGAAAGATACGGTAAATATATGTATGTTGTAAGTTTTCCTATTTCTTCATTTAAGAATGGGGAGACACGGTAAAAATCGGTTTACCAAGTGGCACGTACCTAGGAGTTTTGATCACCCTGGGATCAAGGCTTCCAATCAGGGGTAAACAAGTCTCCCTTACATAGGGGACACATGGTACAAGTCTATAAGTATGGTATTTCATTAAATAACGAGTTAAATAGTAGCACAATCTTGCTTACATTCAACCTATCAAACAATGAATGGATAAATTCTGAATCTTATGACCTAAAAAGTTTTCAAATAGTGTATTTTTTTTAAATTGAGACTAAAATCAAAAGGGGGATCAATTTTCCCCAGGCTCCCCTATAGTCATGTAAGTAGTATAATTTTTACCTATCGATGTGTAAAACTGATATAACCCGTAGATAAAAAGTGGGAGTTAGATACAATTTCACTAGCTTATGTATAAATTAGAAAGGACATCCTTTGAACAACTTTAGGGATATGTGCAATATTTTCTTACTACGAATAAAGGGGTTTGGGTAAAAATGTCGCAGATGTAATAGTACATTAAATACCTAAATTTGTCTAAAGTTTTACGTCTTGCCTTGGCCAGGAAGTGAGATTTTCTCCTCACGTAGCGGGCAGAAAATCCCACTTAAGGCCTAGGGTGACGTAAAAATGTAAAAATTATAGTTATAGATTGATTTATTTATTTCTATCATAGTAACATAGATAACAATAACCTTTTATATAGGTACATGATTTTTTTTATCTCTATTTACTTACACTACACCATTCGTTATAAACACATCTGTAGCCGCTGGAAAAATTACAGTGAGTCATTTTCAAAAAAGCTTACCCAAACCCCTTAACGATTTAAGACACTAAAGACATTTGCACACACCTGAGTTAAGTGCCATACAGCGCCAGTAAAAAGGTAACTTACGAAAATCTTACTAACTCGCGGATATGCTTGGATATATGTATGATGAACTGTGTATTATAAACAATACTGGTAAGTAAATAGTAGGTACGGTCTATTCCAAAAATACGTTTACACTATTCGACTTATTGCAATGGAATAAGGTGCAAAAGTGTAAACGTATTTTTGGCGTCGACTGTACAATACAAATATGGCTCGAAAGAAAAAACACGCATTTGGTAATATGTCAATAGATAGGTACCTATACACGGTGCCCGTGAGCATTGCGAGAGATTTTAACAGGATATTCCTGACTATATTTTAAGTTGAAAATGTTAATTAACGTCGAGTAAATTCGGTTCGGTTTTAGAGATATTTCCATTTTTGTGTAAAAATGTTGTAATGAAATCTCCAGTATGAAACACCTTTATGATTGCGACGACGTTGCGAGACTTAACCATCTACTTTGACAGCTCGTCCTAAAGACACGTTTTTACTAGATTAGCAATTATTGTGTATGAAAATAAGAAAAAAATTAAAAATCATAATTCGACCTAGCTTCATATAACATTTATTACTCCTTTATAGCCTCAGGAATTCGTGATTAAAATCTCTCGCAATGCTCACGGGCACCGATAGACAGGAGAATATTACAGGTTAGTAGTTTGTACCTAATTGAAAACCATATACATGGGCTATTGCCGAGCGGTTGATGAACTTGCCGTCATTGTTGTCTATGGTAGTACCTATGACGAAGATGTATTTCCCTAATTTTTTTGGTGACCTTTTATTACACTAATTATTACATCACTCGCCAGATTACCAAAGCTACGAGTTTCAATTTCACAAGATTAATCAGCAGGGGCGCTTGACCAATAACGACTGGCCATTAGAACTGTGTTTAAACTTGAAAAAAATGTAACAAACTTGCAGCTTCGTGAATTGTGTAAAATTTTCGTTATCAGAGGAGAACAATGTCAATGGTCCAACAACTAACCAAACAATAAAAAACAAAACCTGCCCATTATAGCGTTTATGTCGGACATAAAGCATTCGTTCCTTACTAGCAAGTATTTAAGTGCGAGCGGGACGAATGCTTTATATAAACGCGATCATGCTAGCTACTCTAGCTAGGCTGCAGGTCTTGCACACCATACTGTTTTACTTATCACCGATGTAGTCGTAATCTTCTCTTTCCAGCTAGCAAGAGCGGGGCAGTTTAATACACCTTTTTTGACATTGATTTTTGCCTACCTAATTAACTAAAACAAGTTTTTGTTGTTGTATTTACTTAATAACATAAGTACTAAGGTATACAATTTTTTTATTAAATGATACTCATTGAAGATAGATTTAAACCAAAAATGGGATTTGTTCAATTCTGCCCCACCGGCAGAGTACTTTTATAAATTGCATGGGGCACTTTGGTATGCCTTTTAGGGGCACTTTTAGACATGTATCAAAGGTTCCTTTTAATGTCTTAAACTGCCCCACAGCTGAAATGCGTGTAATAGAGCACCAAAATTGAAAAAGTTCTACTTGATTTATATTATTGCGTTCAGTCGTCCGTGTATACGATACGTTCTTAGTATTATCTAGAGTGAAAAAGTTGCCAATATTTACGGTTGAAAAATGTAGCAGGGGCAGTTTGGTACACTTTGATACGTACAAAACAGCCCCACATCCTTTTGTACCAAAGTACCTTAGTAGCCAGTTAAACAAAAAACATTAATTAAAAAGAAACTGTTAAGTATTACGTTACGCTGTTATTAACGTGTCTCTTCTTTCTTTTCCTTTTATAATTAAGTAAATTAACATAGATTGTAAGCCATTCTAACAAACTATGGATTTTATATGGTCCGAAATAAACAATTTTATTTATTTATTTATTTATTACTTATAAGTTATAAATGAGGATATATCCTGGAATCTGATTAGAATCACTCAATGTTAATCATATCGTAGATCCAGCGAACTGTCAAAATTCTCAATACAAATCTGACAAAAAGTAGTTATTTCTTTACAAAGCAGCCGCGAAAACACTTTGTGCGTCGACGACCGGCAATGGCTGACTGGCAAGCTTCACTGTCGCAGGAGTGTTACTCACACATACGAAGCCATGTTTTAGTGTTGCCGCAGGTAAATTAAAGTTTCTGGGTAAGGAAATAATGTAGGTGTACGAATGTGCCTCTTGTATCTAAGTACCCCGCTTTCCCCTAAGCGTGTGACAGACAAATGTTAGATTATGATTATATCGGTGATAATCTGTGTTAAACTATGAATGCTGCTAGTTATTAGGAAATAGGAACCATTGATCCTTGTTGTAGTTTAGGAACCGTGTTGTGTGTCCTTGTTAAGAAATTAAATATCATTTAAAAAACTAAATATAAATTATAAACTAGTATGAATGAACTACGGTATGACTCTACAACAACATAACAGCCGGGCAAGTGCGAGACGGACTTGCGCACCTAGAGTTCCGTAGGTACCTATACAGGGAGGAACATTTCCTTGGACTAAAAGCAGAAAGGACAGTGTTATATAAGTGACGTACCTACAACCGATCTATTATAATTGTTAAGCTGGATTTAAAAGAAAAAAAAAAACATCAAATAAGAAATATTTTAATCTTAGTGACAACCCTAATTCTATACTTAGTTATTATTTACATTTGAAATTGACACATGTCACAAGTCATACCATCACATACAGTGAACTAATTATTCTTAAACCTTATTGCAATTACATAAGTTACACTATTGTCTTGGGATTAGCTCCTGTAAAGATAGTTGTAAGAGTGGTAAATAAAAAAAATAAGGTCTGTCAACGGTCAGTTCATAATGTTGCTGTTGGTAATATACTTGATCTTGCTGACGTCATACTGGATAGGGTTAAAACATACAGTTTTTTTTCACCAAAGTTTAACAAGTTTTATCTCGGTAACTGTTAGACATATTAATATGGTTACTAGGTGAGAAGTAAAGTACTAAACCTGATCTATATCCCATTTGCTTAAAAGTCCATCGATCTGTTCCACCCAGTATATTGGAACATGCCTTGAATCAAAATGGATCTTATTTGGTCCTCAATAAGGCCTATTTCAATAATAGAGGTAGGTACGAGTATATGTTACTTTAATGTACAATATTTTATTTTAAAATCACTTGCATGTACAGTCAGCAGCATTAATATTTGTGTAACAAAAGCAAAATACACGTGCAGAACTCTGTTATCACTGACATAACACTGTAAGTACCTACCTGTAGTATTTTTTGTGCAGATATGAATGTTCAAAACTGTATATTTTGATCAAATCTGATAAGCCATATTTGAACCACTTTGCGGCGTCCTATTCGGCTGAAATGTAACATACGTGTGTTTGTTGGATAGCAGACTATCTCTATGTTATCATTATATTGTATATATTATGATAACATAGAGCTAGTCTGATGATGTAACCCGTAGGTGGCCAATAAGGCCAGGAACATAGGAACTCGGTCGGTAAACCAACATCATAACATAGCCACATTTGAAGTTAAGCTCGCTCTAATCGTCATAACGAACAATTGATGAATGACAGTTCTATGAATAGTACCTACAGTCGGCAATAACAAGTCTGTTAAAAAAAACAGAGCTGTAAAGTGCAGGTATTGAACGAAGATAGTTTATATTACTTCCTTGATTTCCTACAACTATTCATTCACATTTCAGCTAAAAGAGAGCCTAAAAAAGGGTTATAAAGCGGAGTAAAATTTTACGACTGATCATATTACAGACAATTTCAAGTTAGCGTGCTGCTCGAGTGTACGGTACGTCTTAAATTGCGACGAGGTTAACTTATCGTTACAATTAAATTAATTTCAAAAAACATCTTAGGTATTAGCTTTGTAAGCTATTATTTAAATGCTTTTAATTCAATCATCTTATCAAAGTCAATTAGGTATATATATCTCTACAAGCACTTGTGGTACCTAATGAAAGTGCCAACACACTAAGTATCACAAAATATTATACATTTTAATTTTTTAGACCAATACCTACATATATTTTGCACGCTTTCAGTCACTTCAAAAGACAACTCAGTGGTTATACTTGCATGTTTTTATCTACGTCAAAAAATATACTTTTGCTTATTTTAAGCAAGTTTAACTCGTTTTTCAGTAGATGATTATCATTAACCTAAATGTATCACATTTCAATAATGCACTAGAAAATTCTCACGCGTTCATAATAAAGTTATCTACAGTTGTTTTAAACCTACATGGCTACAGAGATTCGGGCCTAAGGATTAATGCTTCAGGCATCACAAACAACTCTACCATCAGGCGGGGCCGGAGTCGCACCGGTATAATATAGGTGTACCAAAACAGGGTGCTGTGTTATAGCCGAGGCAAAATACGGTTTCGAAAAACATTAATTTATAATAGCGTTTTTTTTGTTTATTTCATTCTAAAACATTATTCTAAGATGCTTTATTCAAGAATCCACCAAACTTTCCACCCGGAAGTAATTATATAGATTTAAATTAAACATTCATTGTCTTTTTTATTTTATTTATACTAAATATTTTAAAGTAAATGTAAATGAACCTAAATAAAGATAAAAAAATAATAATATTTATCCGGACTTTTTAGGAGCTAGTTAATTAAATTTTTGGTTTTTTTGATGTCTGATTTTTTGTTGGATTTTGCCTCTAGGTAACTATTTAATTAATATGGACTATTAGTATACCGCACTCTGTTACCTCCGCTCCGAATCCGCATCGCGTGCCGTGTGCTCAAATGCATTAAAACGTTCAAACTATATAATTACTTATGGGCTTATAGTTACACCTTTGTCTTCCCAATTAGTTAAAATAAAGAAAATGACAAATTACAGCGCAGTGCTCTCGTTAAAACAAGCATAACAATGTTTATGCCATACTTAGTATCTTTATTTGTAAATGATCAGCATTTAACAAAATCACAATATATTATATTTTTATTGCAAAGTTCGCTGTAGATATGTTCGCGATATACACGGAAAAGATGTACCTAGGTATAACTTAAGAATTGTGTCTACATTTAATATTTACCGAAATACTTGCAAAGCAAGGGCCGATCGCTAGAGTAGAGAGTTAAATATTGAACCTACGACGAAATAAACATTTTTGTGGGCGAAAAGCCCCATCTTTCTCAGTCAAAATAGAGCAGCAGAATTTTGTATCACGTTTCATAGCTTAAACTTTAATTTTATTTTACATAAACTGATAAAAACCAATCCCAATTATCTGTTATTGCTATTGCTAAGGCGGCATTTGCTTTAAACATTTATTCGTTTATAATTAAAACTTTAACAAATAATTAAAAGGAAAAAAGTAATGTGTAAATAACGGTCCTTAGATAATTCTATTTCATAAGCATATAATTACCACTCTGTAGCAGGATCGAACGAGTGATATAGTACATTACTGCAGACGCCGGGAAAGAAGGGCTTGCCAGGTGAGTAGGTATAGACGGATATTGGTACGAAGCCGGCAAGCCCTTTTCACGGCCAGGCATGTATAGTGCTTTTCTCAAACATATGCAATGAAATAAAACAATACACCACTCAAAATAGTACATTAATTTTCCCTCCAATCCCTCCATACTTATTGTTTTTTTTTACGAAAGGCGTCCGTATTTCGCGTGGGTAGAGTTCGAATAGACCCTATTAGGGCCATTATACATAACCTGACAATAAGAATCTTAATTTCTATAATGAATAAAATAAAGAGGATTTTAAATAATGTCTATTGTCTCTGGTGACTTACGTACATACCTAGATAATATTTTAAATTTATTCATCAAGACATTGAATCATACAGGTTTGTATTCTTAATAAAGGTTCGTGTGTAATAGGCATTAACGCGGATATTTTTGGTCCGATAACCATTCTGCCACTAGAAAATATAAATAAATAAAAAATTCAGCTGTTTAGCCTGTTGATGAACACAGACGCCATTAAAATTAAAAAAAAACTTCCCGGCCTTAGGCCTTCAATTTTGTATGAAATTCCTTTACAGTTCTCTCGAGTTGTTCCGCCCGAAATGTGATACTTTGAAGCCTGTTATAACGCACGTAAGTACGACATTTCATTGCATGTTTGAGAAAAATTACTAGAACTACAATATTAATCTCAACCATTAATTATTTCTAGAATACTAACATAGGAACCAGTTAAAAATCCGAGTATCCCAAATGTAATCAAGAAAAGGTTTTTCCACAGAACCCATTTGCAAAAGCCAAGTCCATTGGGTCTATCCCAAAAAGTAACAGTTTCAATAACAGCCGGGAATATTAGACCAAGGAAAGACAGGCATACCGCACCAACAAGTGATATGAAAGGACCTAATTTAGGAATGGCAATGGCAATGCCGAGTGTCATAAGTACGACCGATATTCTTATACTGTATTCGGCGAGATTTTTCCGGGCCCCAAACAGATGGCGTACATTTTTCCAGATGATTTCCATGGGCACATAAAACTGCAGGCTGTACGTGAAGAAAATTGCTACTGCAATCATCAGTTTCACGCTCTGGCCCAGTCTGAAAGAAACAATCGTACGTAGATTTAGGCCGTTTTATTGTACGAGTAGGTACCTACTCTTAAAATTTGGTTAAAGTGCACGATAGTAAAATCATTGTCAAAAGAATGTTCGTAGATCTTTAACATTAAATCAAATGAGTAGTTTTTGTGAGTGATATACAGATTGGCAAATCTATGGAACCTGAAGGGAAGCTACCTTTACATAAAGGCAACAATTTTTTTTTTCCTAATATGAATAACTGTATAATAATAATTATGAGAAGCTATCTTGACTCGGGAATCGAACCAACTAAACATTCATAAAATGTTGAATTCAACTAATGGATAGGATATACTCGTAATTATCAATGTTAAAGATAAAATCTTTCCAATAAACGTTCGGTTCAACACTCGTCTGTCGTATATTTTTACATTATAAGTAAAATGTAGCCGGCCGTTTGAAAATGTAGGTATTCAATAGTACTGTAATGTGGGAATCGTAAAAACTTACATTTCATGCTGAGGCAGGTTAAGCGTGATGCTTCCGAGGGTTTCGTCTCCATATTTCAGATATCCGAAAAATCCAGTGATAGCATACAAAGATACGACGAAGAACATGCCGATATTGAGTACACCGGGACAACCGATGAAGTGGGTGGGGGTCTTCATGTTGTTCTCCAGCGGCATCACGACACCGATGCCTTCCAGGGCGAAGATAGCAGTCCCGAAGAATGTCGGCAACTTTTCGAATCCCGCGAAACTTGCTCGTTCGCTTAGTGCGGGGATATCTTGGAATAGGTAATAAAATGTGATACCCATTCCACAACCCACCAATAAGTTCGCAATCATTGAAAAGGGAGCCAAGTACTTTAGATTTCTTATTAAATTGATAAGGATTAGAAAAGGAAGAGTTGCAAGCATGTACAATCGTAGATCCATGTCGTTCGGAAGCCAAGTGCTACTCTTTGCGTAGAAGTCAACTACTTGTTTTACATTCGTTGCTACGAATACTATGTAGACGCAACAGCATCCTAATAAGTCGACCACGAGGAACCAATTCACCATAGCTCTGAAAAAGAAGAAGGGTATAGATTACTGTGCTGCACGGTACGGTAGGTATACACAAATTTACTGTTAAAAACCCGGCCGAGTGCGAGTCGACTCACTCACAGAGGGTTCCGTACAAACGTTAGTCGACTGTATGTCGAAAATCAAACTCCTTTCTTACTAGGCAACATGTGTGAGTTCCAATTTGATTTCCCCGGATTTGCATCCATGGAGAGATATCATGACATTATGCGGGGACATGTATCATGTAAGGGGGCACCCACAAGAATTATAGCTATAAAATGAAGACTTACTTCGCTAATCTTGAAAACTTGTGCGCTGCCGGAGGACCTGCTAAGAAGGCAGCTTCAGCGGTCTCAGCAAAGCCCAGAGATGGCTTCTGCATCCTGTGGCACAGCTCGTGCGCAGTCTTCACGAGCACGTGCACGCAGTACGTGCAGATGCCACCCACGAGGAACGTAGCGAACAGGCCGACGTACAGGCCCGCGTGCACAAAAGCCATTGGCATGGCCAAAATACCACTTCCCAGAGACCCTTTCAGCAAATGAATAAGTGTATCCATATCTCTGAAAATAAATATCATGCATCTTGTTACTAATTTTCTAGATATATTTATTTCTAAGTTTATCTACTAAACAAATCAATTTGGGTCACGGTTATGTTTAACGAAAAGTTCCCACAAGTATTTATACTTACCTACTGGGTGATTTTGGGGTCATGATCCGGTTTGGCCAAAAGCTAATAAGATGGTCATACTGAACAACTTTTTCCATGCGACCTTAGAGCATTATGCGACCTACCACGAAATCGCAAAAAAAAACAGCTATACATTAACTGTGAATTAATTCAGAGTTAATGTATGGAAGCTGTTTTTTTTTCGATTTCTTGGTTGGTCCCTTGGGAAAAGTTGTTCAGTATGACCATCTGATTCGCTTTTGGCTATTCCGGATCATGACCCCAAAACCACCCAGTATGTAGGTACATCAAACATCTTTTCGGGAATCTAAATATGTTTAATTTACTTTAAAAACAAAGTTTTAACCGACTTCAATTTAGTACTCCGCCAAGCCAAATGAACATTTCCACATTTCCTTTTCCACTTTACCACATGGACTGCTTTCCGAGAGTAGGTAAATACGTTGATTATTACGGACGAAAACCATATCAATATCACTGTATGTGGGCCGATAATATTTGAGGAGTTCCGTCGATTATAGTTGCTATTTCAACGGAATCATACTCGATCAGAATCAGTAACGTACTTTACAGTTTTAAGTACGAGTTCGATAAGTCATCTGTGGTCTTCATCATCAGTTTTACTTCACCAAATTTGTGAATACCGGGTGTAAATACACTAGTTATGATAGAAAATACCGAAATTACTACATACGTGCCTTCTATATTTGAGAAGTTCCCTCAATTCCTCATGGTTCTCATCATCTAACAATGGGACCAACCTGGAAGCCTATACTTTCAAATAAAAAAAGAAGCGGGTTGTGTCGGAGATACAACCGTTAATTAAGTTTAAGTGGATACTTCTCTGTTGGCTATGGAACCCTAATAAAAAAACCGGCCAAGTGCGAGTCTGACTGGTATAACTAGTCGGTATAATAATAACTGTCCCTGTCCTGAATTGTATCCCATGGATTGAAGATTTTTTGTGTCGCGTAAATATGTAGCTTCATTCGAATCACAATCCTCCTTAGAGAAACTGAAATTGTCAAAACATCTTACTTGAAAATGACCGAGACTTGTTTACATTTTCGTATTTTATTCTAAGTAGGTATGTTTCTTAGATACATTTCGGTGGATGAAATACTATTGAGAAGTCCATAGTACCTATGTTAGATTGACTTTGTTAAAGTAACTTTATGCGGTTTCCACTAAGGTGCAAAATCGCATAAACATAAGCAGGAGAGCATTGATTACATTTTGCTATGATTTTCTTATACCTCTTTGTCGGCGTGCGGCGTTCGGCGGCGTTGAAGAGGCTAGAAAGTAAGCAATAGATGGACGAGTTAGTACGAGTCCAGCTATTGCACTTTCGGCCGAGGCTTAACACAGTGCTTTTCACGCCTAGTGCGAGGCAATTGCAAAAAATTATAATTTTAAATCAAAATTAAGTATCTAATTAAAGATCATAATACTAAACAGGCTCGTTTGCCTCGCGCCCCGGCGGAGGAGCAACGAGCACGCACGCCGGTGCGAACGCGCGCGAGGCCCTGTGATTGGTCGATCGCTGTTCAAACTGTCCAACAATAACATTGTTTTGTTTAGTTTGAAGTCATAGATGGCCTGTTCGTGCGACGTCCAACTAACCCCAGCTTTGAAGCCTGAATTCTGATCATTTTTTGCCACATTTCCGAGCAGTGGCGTGAAAAGGTTTTTTTACCTACCCATGCAAAATTACACCTTTCTAGTAGTACCTATGGGTCACGGCGCCGGAGACTATGGAACCAGTAAATAATCAGATTTTTTTAACAGCCGATATTTGACAGTCGTCATTCCGGTACAATGAACGTCAATGATGACATAATATGGCATAAATCGTACTGGGATGACAAGCTGTCAAATATTGGACGTAAGAGCATTTTCACTATAGTAGTATCTCTTCGTTGTTTGTCTGTCAATCTGTCAATACCCTTTTTCTCAGGAATGCGTACACGTATCAAGTTGAAATAAAAATCAAATACAAGTCTGCAATTCCTTAAAGCTGTGAAAATTCAAACAGTGATACGAAGTTATAAGAGATAGGGATAGAATTTTGCAGGACGCCGTGCTTCCGGCACATACATATAGTCCATCCACAGTATATTACAACCAGCATAAGTTATAATGTTCTAGAGAATTTCTTGCCTCAGAAAGAATACAAAGTATATAATTTTAAGTAAATTACACCATATAATGTAATGAATGACACAATCTAATTCGAGAATAAAATAGCTTTATTTTTAGGTTTGTGAGTTAAGATAGGTAACAAATTATACACATGTATATATGCCCTACGGTTGTGAACAACCACGGAAATAACCAAAACGTTTTACTCTTTATAAAAGTATATTTCACACAATCCTTATAACTATTGCTGGTTGTACAAGAACTAGCTTCTACATATTCTACACCTTACAGCTTAATACCAAGCATGTCCGTTCGACATCACTGCCCGACCAAGAATGCCCCTTCGCGCCAAATCCCCTCACTCACGTTAACGACGGTCGTCGTGACGCCACCAGAATGGTCAGTTGAGCTACTTTGAAACTATAATTTATTCCCTAAAACAATAAAACCTTACACGGAACCTTAAACCAATGAAGAGGAACCACCTTAATGGTGGTTCCTCTTCATTTGACTTTCAGTTAAAAAAAAACATGAAGAAGTAAGTGTGCAGTCTAGCTACCAGATTAGTATCTTGACGATCAGTATTCGATAGGGGTCGCCTTGTATTGTCCACGATTTGTTCATTCATTCAATAGCATCATGACGGGGCCTGCTATACTCCTGTCTTTATCTTATCGATAGTTTCTGTAGCAGCAGACAACCAGTGCAACGTTCAATTATAGACGATTCCGAGTTGATCTTATAAATATTGTGACTATGTCTTTCTCTTAATGATTAGATAGGATTCAATTCGTTCGCACTGCAGCACTGCACTTCACAGGATGGCGTAAGCATTATGACAGGTTCACAATTACCACATCATAAGTGGTAAAATCTTCATATTTCGTAGGTACATGGATACGGCGCTCCCTTGGACTTCATATTATTTATTTATAATATTAGCTTTGCAAAATTAATAGAGTTGCGGAATGGTTGCGGACGACAACATAAATGTCAGACCTACCTAATATGTCAAATGTTAAGCCGGGTCCGCTGCGACCTGTTTTTGTGTTTTTCTAACACCTAACATGTTATCCGTCAGTTTCGGCAAACAAATAGGCTTTTGTTTTGATTGGCAAAACATGTTAGGTGTTAGAAAAACACAAAAACAGGTCGCAGCGGACCCGGCTTTACAAGACATATATCACAAATACACACACATACACTTATACGCCGTATAAGACAATGGCTTGTAAAATTAAAAAAAAAATCCACATACTAAAGAAATTAATTCGAACTTTTTACATTATTATAAGAAAGGGCTCGAAGAAGAAAATTATGAAAAATCGGGTTGTAATGGCATGTTTTTTGAACTTTTATATTAGTGCGTATTGTAAAAATACCATAAAATCTAGTTTGAGTGCTTATCCAACCACATCATATCCTACATGTTTTCCCTAAAAACATTATCTGGTTGCTGGTATTAAATTTGCGAATTATACAGTTGTCAAAATGAAAAAAATCGTTACAGACAGACGTCCGTCCAGCCCGAGGCCGCATGGCCATCTGACTACTAAAATGAGACGCAAAAAGATCTACTTTACATCATTGCCTATTTTTTGATATTGTTCACTTTAGTCAATTTTGCACCTATTTTATGTACGACTCGAAACAAGATCAGAAATTACCCTTTTGCATAGAATGATATGATCGAAGTTTAAAATATCGTGTTTTGGTCCGTAAAAGTAACAAGGGCATTTATTAAACTATAACATATCTCATTATCACATTAAAAAACCCAGTATTTCCTTGTTTATTATTGAATGTAAAAAAGTCAATTTCGTGGCCTTAAATAAGCATTTTCAATGAATTGTTAAATACAAAGTGTTTTGATTATTTAAAGGAATCTGCTATTTTGGTGAATATGGTGTAACCGTAAAATATATATTTGAATTCATTCACTAAAATCTGTATAAGTACAGATAAAACTCTTTTGGCTCACGTTACATTGAAAATGGCGGTCATTTCAGCATTATTTTTATGTCCGCCACATAAACTAAATAACATTTTGTGATTAACAACTAATGGCAAATAAAGAAGGATTAAAACATGTAACAAACAATTATTTGAAACCAGATTAGGCTTCTCTACAAAAAGTTATTCCGGAAGTCACGTGATACATTTTGAACTGTACCCCTATACAAGAACGCGAGCTAAGAAGTATCCACTTCAAAAAGAATTGTACGAATCGGTTCATAAATGACCGAGTTCTGGGGTAACAAACAATTTAAACTAATTTTTAAAAATTCACCCCCTCAGGGGATGAAATGGGGGTCCAAACTTGTATGGGGAAACAAGATTAGTTAGACTATTTCATTCGAAACTTCACATGAGTAATTCCTAACGATAAATGAGTAAACATGTGTTTCAGGTTTTTTGAGAGTTTAACCCCTAAAAGGGGGAAATGTGGTGACAAAGTCTGAAAATCACCATCGGTATTGTTTCTATGGTTTATCGGGTCGCTGATTAGTAATTACGAAAACAACAATGATTTTTAAATTAAACGTTTCGGACGTGAAAAATCACCTCCCCTGTTGGGGTGCGATGGGATAGAAATGTCTGAATACCAATATGGGTGTAGTTGTTATGGTTTTTTGAGACGTTAATTACGAAAATGGCATCAAATTTAATATTGTGGAAATTCTAGAAAGTATTTGTGCCAAATTGCAATTCAATGGGAACATACAGCATACAGGTCATAGGTACCTCCTTTTTTGTAGACGGTTAAAAATTACGCTTAGTACGCGGGCGAAGCCGCGGGCAAAAGCTAGTTAACAGATAAAGAAAACAAGTACTAAACCGCAACTTACGACGTAGGGTGTGCCAGTTTTCGGTGCTCAAACGGGTTGTAGTCCTCATCGGCCTCAATGTCCCGCCCCGGTATTTCCATAAGAGGTAGGGTAGACCCTGCCTGTTGTTCCACCGGGATTTCATTAGGGTCAACTTTATATCTGTAAAACATTGTACAATTCTGTTATAATTACTTTAATTAATTATATAATGCTTAATCAACACTAAATGTAAGTTGATGACGTTATAAGTGAGTATAAGAGTGTAGTAATTATCGACATAAATGAAACACAAGTAATCGTAAGAATGTGATGGTAGCTGGAACAAGTAAAGCGCCACACTTGAAGCTGATATGTGATCGGTCGGGGTCGGGATGTAGGGCGATGTGTAGTCGCGACCGCGGGTTGACTATGTGTCGGTGGTTCTGTAACTGGCTACTGTGGCTATTACTCGGGAATCACAGAATAATTCAAAGTAAGTTACTATAGCTGCGTTACTGTGTGTAAGTGTCATTGTGTAAAGTGTGATACATTCATTATGGTCTCTAAAACAGTGTATAAATTACTTTTTATATGCGTGTCACTCTGTTAAGACTCGGCATTTACAGGTACGTGGCTCCAACATTAAATTCAATACAGCTTTACATTTTAAATTACTTACATCATTTTAATACGGAAACGTAAATGCAAGAAATGATTAAGCAGACTAGTTAATCGTAATTCGAAGAGAATTATGATAATTATACTGTTCCAATTTAATGTAAATTGTTATGTTTGTTGTATGCATATACCTGAGTATGTACGGTTGCAATAATATTTTCAAAAAAATATAGATATAAAGCTAAATCAAATTTGTACAAATCGCCTGTTGGAGCCAATCCCGAGCCTGAATAGAGATGGCGCACGGAGGTCGCCGCCGGCGCGGCCGTGCGGCCTCTGCCGGCGCGGGCGCGCCAGTGGCGGGCGCTCCCAATCATTAAGTATCGAAAATTTACCATTACCAAACAAAACAAATTAGATAAACAAAATCGAAACCATAAAATGGAATGATGTACCGGTGTAAGAGTCCATTGCGAGATGGTCAAGGTTGGTGACCGACTTTAACCTCGTGAAGCAGCGCACGTCTTCCCGGGACGTCTCCGAACGGCGTCGAGCGATATTAGCTCGTTTTAAGGAGCAAGTAACTTAACAATCAACATACAATATAAAATACCATTTTAACAACAAAACATCTTTGAAATCATTGAAGATGAAGGTAAACCCGCGCCTTGCATGCCTTCCGCTCTATAGAGCGTTGTTATTTAAGCTCTAAATACTACTGAGTTACAAAAATTAACCTCTTTATAGTATGTATTCTCAAAATAAAATTCTCTTTTCAATGTCCTGTTGAACAAAAATTTCAATATTATTAGGTTTTCGATTCAACTCCATCATGATGTTTCTTTTGACAAATAATGAGGTTAAGCCATGAAGCATGCCATTTGCTTATTCACTTCCTATACCAAGCATTTACACACAAACTCCAATGAATTTTAGTAGATAAGTATCTAATGACCGTAAAGCGATGTTGTTCGATTTCAATCACTAAGAGATAAAAGTGAACATTTTAAATTTCTTTTACAAATGTATTGTACTTTAAAAAGGCATCGAGTAAATATTTAACTCATTAAAATGATTCAGTCGGCTGCAATGCGAAAACTTTAAGAACGGTGTCACTCACTTGACCATAACGACATCTGATAAGTCAGTTCTAACTCCTTTTTTCTTGGGGTCATATTCGGCTATCATCGGTCGCATTTGAGGTTTCTGAAACAATTAAATACTCGTGTTGTATTAAACAAGCGTCAAACCCAATCAAAACATCAATTAATCGCGGGTTCAGAGTTCAGACTTGGTGAACTAACGTGCATTCTGGCATCATCTGTACAGATCTTAGAGGAATGAGGCCCTAGAAGAGCGTAAAATAAGAGCAAGAAAGTTCGTTTGGTTCAAGTTGGGTTCGGAAATAAAGAAAAATGGCAGTAAGGTTCTCTAAAATTAAGCAACTAAAAATAAATTAAAAGTAAATAAAGTAAAAAAAAAGCTTTTATTTAAATGCGCTGAAAAGAATAAAATAAACTTTTCCTTTAAAACTTTTACTATAAACTTATAACGTCATAACCATAACACATTTTCGATGATATAAAAGCTTGTCGCGAGATTTACCTGAGTATATACGAGTACCTAATTCTCGCGACAAGCTTTTATATCATCGAAAATGTGTTATTATGACGTTATAAGTTTATAGTAAAAGTGTTAAAGGAAAAGTTTATTTTATTCTTTTTAGCGCAAAATAAAAGCTTGTTTTTACAAAAGTTTTTTTTTACTTTTAATTTATTTTTTACATTTTAGTCATCGCTGGACAGGTTTCTCTGTATATTGTCCGCCATATTGGATTAAGAGTGACGTCACTTTATTTTTCGAGTTATTCTCAGCAAGCCCTTTCATTTGATACCCTTATTGTAGGAGTGCATTAAAAGTAAATAACCCGCCATCTTGGGTGTTCCGACATATTGGATTTTTTGCCGACTGTACTTTTTTTTTGCACACTCATCAACTGCTCATTGAGAGGATTGTAACGAGCCCAAACACGACGGGTTTATCCTGTATAATTAAGGAGTTCCTACGGCCACCTTCCGTCTCCATCATCAGACCAGATTTATGGTACCATAGTATTGCATTGTCATCCGACTTACATAATTGTACAAAATTTCAACTTGATTGGACTTCGGGAAGTTGGTCAAATTTAACCTGCAAGATTCCACCCGAACATACATACATTGCAAGTTAAATAATAGTATTTTATGCAACAGTTGTATAAGAAAGGTCAAAAAAGGCGAGTGGCGTGGGTTACAATGTGAGCCGAAGGCGAACATTGTAAAGAAAGACGCCACGAGCGTTTTTTGACTTAGTTATACAACGTTGCATACAATACTTTTTCTACGACTAGCTACTATGGAATAAAATGCAAAATTAAACAAAGAATATTTATTTCTTAAACTTTGTCGTATAGGTGCCGAGATTTAGTAGGCAACAAATTTTCGGTCACTGCTTGTGGGCTGCCGGTGTATTTCTTCTGGTGTAGAAGCAATATTTTCATCGTCATCCATTTTTATTACTTTTGAGAAACACTAACTATTTTGTAGCAAACACAACGGCCGCAAACTCAAACAACAATATATAAAATAACCGGGAATTCGGGAAACCTGAAAATGAGACAAATGGGTGTCTATGGTTAACTTTGTTTTTAATTGATGTCAACTTGCCAGTACTGCCATATTAAGAAGAAGTTAGCAGCAATGCCTTTAGTTCAAAAAATTCTAAAAAGTAAAAACATTCAGTGGTTTGTTAAGTTGGTAGTACCTAATGTATAGGTTTAGAAGCGTATGGCTGCTAAGCGTATCGTTTTGGCGACATAACAGCACGGTTGTGCCGTACTGTTATGGGGAATAGAGTATAGACTTTTCTGCAAACTTATTTTGTATGTCTTTATATTAGTGTTCGTGACTATGTAAATGACAGATAAAAGTACAGGAGTAGAAAAAAGCTTTTAATATACACTGCCTAACCATTGGAATTTAATTATAAATTTAATTGCTTATGAATCGATTTATAAATACTACCAATAATAAAAAAAACCGGTCAAGTGCGTGTCGGACCACGCAAAACGAAGGGTTCCGTGACTATTAAAAATGTCACAGAAATCTTACGGCTCTTACGTCCTTTTCTTTAAGGAAGGCAGTTTTTCAGCAATATCTCGAAAACCTTTGAACCGATCGTTTTTAAATAATTTTCGGAAAAAAATTAAGCACTATACATGTCCATGATTTTTTTAATTTTTATCTACTATATTCACTTAATCAAAACGATTGCTAAGAAACATTATATTTATTTTGAAACATCTATCGATTAATGCCATATGTGGAGGACTTTATTTTTAGACATGCAGTTACATGTATGGAATGGAGTGCACCCCGAAAAGTTTTTTTTTAGTATATTTATTGCACAACTATGTAGCGGCTAACAAAACACACCTATATCTATATCTATTCCAAATTTCATTCATATACACTTTATAGTTTTCGAGTAAAATGCCAGACGGACATGATGGAACTATAATTTTTACACCGATTTTCGCAAGTTTCCGTGCGCGGACGAAGAGCACAGCATATCGAGCAAGCACGCCCAAATTTTGTGGGTTACATTCGCCTTAACCCGCCGTAATTATCTGACCCCCAGTGTTGTAGACGTCATGCACGACGTGACGCGCCGCTTGGCAGGCGGCGCGGGGGCTCGTTCGAGCGGTGGTTTGCGTTACGCAGCCATGTCGTGGCTATTTTGGCTCTTTTATAAATAGCACGCACCCGTGAACGCATGAGGCAAGCTTGCAAATATCCAGTGGCAGCGAATCTACCGAAAACAGATGGACTTTATTTACTGTTGCTACTTATACTTATTGGAAGTCACTTGCTGCCGCTCATTAAGAGGGCGTTACTGTGCACACTAGCGCCACTGGTAAATAATTGTGATTATTTAAATTTCACGATAGATATTTTAAAAAGGAGGCCACTACTCACTGTATTTTGTATTTAAGTACCTTGTGAATACACCAAGCTAGTTTTTATGTTGCTGGATTCGTCAATCTATGCGTCCAAAGTAAAAACGGCCGTTTTTCTTTTGAGTTCATAGATCGACGAATTTTTGTTTTCCGTAACTGTAACGCCCTCTTAATGATTCCCCTAGGTTATTATGTCCTCAAATGTTCCACCCGCGACTGAGTGCGTGGACCTGGGATGAAAACTAGCCTATATTTCAATCCAGGTTATAAACTATCTTCGTGCAAAATTTTATCCAAATCGGTAGAGCCGTGTATGCGTGATTGAGGAACAAACATTTCAACATCCAAAATTTCGCATTTATAATATTAGTATAGGATAGAAGATTCTTTTATTTATAATTATATACAGACAAGTAATAATAAGACTATAAATTATACCTACGAGTAGTTATATTCAACCGACTTAAAAAAAGAGGAGGTTATATGTTCCACTATTTTTTTTATGTATGTTCGCCGATTTCTCCGTCAATTGTGGACAGATTAAAAAAAAATCTTTTTTATTTGAAAATGTATACTCCTGAGACGGTCCCATTATCACCAAGTTAGGATCTGATGATGGGATCCCAGGGAAATCGAGGGCAACCCTCAAATTTTACAGGCACGTATTACATGTTTAATGTATTTTCTAAAGCTATTCAGGTATTTGCGTCTGGTAGTCATCACTTCATGTTGGTGAGCGGATGATGGAAGGTACAACTCCTCAACGGAGTTGGAGGATATTTTTTGAAATTTTATAGGGACGTATAGACCTTTAACCGTATTCTTTCAAGATATTCAGGTGAGCACAAGTCAGGATCTGATAATGAGATCCCAGGGAAATCGAGGGCAACCCTCAAATTTTATAGGCACGCGTGTAGTGATTTCGGTATTTTCTGTTATAACTCGAGTACTTACACTCGGAAATCGCAATTTTGATGAAGGGGAACTGATGATGAAGACCACAGATGACTTATGGAACTCCTCCAGGACGTAAAGTACATCAAAGATTCTGACACGATTCCGTTGAAGTAGCAACTAATGAAGTGTCAATTCGGAGATCCTTGAGGAATCAACGGAACTGCTCTAATATTATCAGCCCACATATAGCGACTTGGATTTTTTTCTGTAATACTCAACGCATTTGCTCTCGGAAAGCAGTTCATGTGGTAAATTGGAAAGGAAATGTGGAGTTTTTTATGTACCTATGTGGCTTGGCGGAGTACCTACTGAATTGAAGTCGGTTTAAACTTTGTTTTTAAAGTAAATTATTTTCATTCTACGAATTACTCTACTCGGGTAAATAAACCAGTAGATACTGGTTCATTTGAGAAAATAACGAATAAATGTGATTCCTATAAAGTTACTAATTATTTAGACCTCCGACTTCAAAACCTGTCTTGCTGACATTGACCAGCTCGCAAAATTAAAGTATTTTTTGTATATCCGTTATTATCGTATATTATGAGAAGGCAATTAATCCGCATTAAATAGGTACAGTCAGGAGCAGAAGTAGCTAAGCGGGCCGGGTGTTCAAAATAACCTACACATGCTCTTAACCTCTTGTATGCTGGGACACTTGCAGCGCTAAAGGAATTTGTTTTTTTTTGTTTCTGACACAGATTCAATTTTCGATAGCCCTGATCGGTGCAGATCTGCTACTAAGCATACGAAAGGTTAATTTCTTAAGGTCATTTTGAACACCCGGCCCGCTTAGCTTCTTCTGCTGCTGACTGTACTACGTTAGTTGCATCTGTATATCTAACATCGTCTCACGCCAATGACTGTCAATATTTGCTACAAATACTTAGGTTAGGTAGTGTAACGCTAATGTGCACAATCGACAAGTAGCACGACATGGCGCGAATCTACATCGGCCCCACAATACCTCTGCCCGTATCGGCGGCGAATTCAAGCTCATCGTCACGACCGCTAATAAGAAATATAGTCAAGAAGTATGACGACAACACGTTAGGCGGGCAGTCAATGTGCGCAGTTTGTCTAAATCAATTGTGAAGGTCACTGTAGCTGAAGAACTACTCGTACTGTGCAAATTATTATTCGATGACGGACACGCCTCCCGTCATCTCTCAATAGCAAAAATAAACTGGGTACACACTACACAACACAATACTACACGCAGTCACGACATGTGAGCACTCGTGACTGTGTTCGATTAAAAATGCATATAATATTAACGTAAATGGAGTGTAAAATCAAAGTCTCAAGACAGTATTGTGCTATTTAATTGGCGCAAACTGTAGACAACTATGGAATAAGTACAGAAGAGGCAGGGTACATCTTACTTTCATTCCCTAACGAAATTATACATGTAAGTATTATGTTTAAAATAACTCATAATAATAAAAAAATACACTATTTATATCATAATCAATTGCTTTTTAATATAATAATCAGTTCCTGGGCGACCGAGCTCTGCTCGGGTGAAAATTGAGAAAATACGGATAAAACGAATTTCCCTGACATAAGATACCCAAATTTTATTGAAATCGTTAGAGCCGTTTTCGAAAACGTGATTACAAATATATATAAGTATATAATATATATACAAATACTGCTGTATCGTGTAAATCTTTTTTCTTTTTCTTTTTATTGTTTTATCAGAATGTTTCCGTAGTGACATCGATATACAGTTTTCGATATTTTTTCTGTAGCAAAACATAAAAATGCTTTAAAATTGCCATGAAAATAACATAATGCGCGTAACAAACCCTAGCGTGAGTAATAAGTCTATGTTGGCACTTTACCAGTTTTTTAATAACTTATAGGTATTATGTTTTCTTGGCAAAACTTTAGTCATTTTTTTGCTTGTTATTTTCATGGTACATACCAATAATAATGAGTTAATAGTCAGGCAAAACTGTCTATAATAAACATTCTGTAGTTTACACGCTCTTTAAAAATATATTATTTCAAACTTGAATCATGAACTTAGTTTCAAAATGTATGTCTGGAATCCTTCCGAAGAATGATTTTCGGGATAAATATTGTCCTGGAATAAATATTTTCAAAAGAGGTTCTGAATTGGTAACAAAAAATTAGAAATTGGATAAAGTTACATGAGATTGTTTTCTAGACCGAAATTCTAAAGTTACGCTCATCATGCTTTGATTTTTATATAATTTTAATATTTTTTTAAAAGTAAGAGAATTCTGTCTTCATCCTGGCTATACTAGACTATTTGTAATATACGAAATTTCATCGTGCGTGCAGCCGTCATCATTAATTAAAATTCGACGTGGAGCTCGTATGCTTTTATGCTATAATAAGTCTTCTGGGAACCACATTGTCCGGGCTATATTTTATGTAATTTATTTCATCTCTTTCAGGCAATAATAGTAGATTGTATTGCTAGGGAGCAAAATGGTATATTGTAGCGAGGGTGACTGATTGAATCCAGAACGAAGGGAAGGATTCCAGAATTCTAACGTGGCATCCTGAGCGTAGTGAAGGATTCAAGCAACGTCGCCCGAGATATAAATAATTTTGTTACCGCGTAATACACTCTTCTTTTCTCTCCTTCCATTATAGGTGATTAAAAAAACGATAATTACAGTAAATATTTAACTAAAATAATCTGTCCTAAATTTACCGTTAGCTTTTCGGTAAAGGAAAACATCGTGAGGAAACCGGCCTAATCCCAGTAAGGTCTAGTTTTCCCTCTGGGTTGGAAGGTCAGATGGCAGTCGCTTTCGTAAAACTATATAGTGCCTATGCCACATCTTGGGATTAGGTGTCAAAGCGGACCCCGGGCTCCTAATATAGGGCACAACCGGGAATAACGCTAGGAGGATGATGAATCTGTCCAAAATTCCATTTTTGGTACAAACTTTTATTGCAGACTGTACTTTTCTTTATACTGTCATCAACTACTTATTGGGACGATTCTAACGAGGCCAAACTCAACAGGGTTACGTTGGCTAAGTAATGAATTGTCATGGCCACCTTTTGTCTCCATCATTAGATCAGCTCGATGGTACCATATATTGAATTATCATCCAAACTATACTTAAACCCAAAATTGCAGCTCAATCGGATAACTGCAAGTGACTGAAAAATGGATTGCCAAAAATTAGTTCACTGTAAAACGTTCAATCGTCGTTCGTGTTCGTTCGTTCGTCTTACGTCTTACGTAGTTATTACATATTTCACTTGTCCTTATACTTTTCAACCGAGTCTTTAGGCGCCTCGTTTAAAAAAGTGTATACATTTTCTGCGGACAAGACTATGTTGCGTCTCCACGAAGAAAAAAGCACGGTGTTTAAAAAACGCTCAATGAAAGTGTCTCCTTAAACACGCTACTAAAATTAAGTATTATCTCTGGCCTCGCTCTGGCCCAGAGTTTTTTTTTAGAATAATGTTTTACAGCTTTCTACTCTATGTGGTCTATGACGAGCGTACAGGGAGCAAACATGAATGTTGCTCCCTCGGGCAGAAAAGGAAGATTGAAAAAAAAATGCAGAGGGATCAAAATCAAGTTTTGCTCCCTATAAACGGGCTAAAAAAGACTTTTTTTCGAATAGAAGGAGTGAAAAGATTTACATTTCTGTCAATGTTACATGAACTTATTAATCAGTTGCTAGAAAATAAGGAAGTTCAAATCGATAACAGCATTTTAAACAAAAGCTGCATAGATCATTACAAAAAAACTGCAGTTTTTGTCAGTTACATCTGTAGAGGTGGAAAAATCATTTTCATTTTTAAAACTGATTTTTACAAGTAGGTGACGAAGTTTGACTTCATATAATTTGGAATAGTTATTTGTTCAACAAGAGAGCAAAGTAGATTTGTGCTGCGAGTGTTGATGTTGAGTCCCGAGCAAGCGAAAGATTCTATAGTTGAATCACGAGCGTAGCGAGTGATTCAAAATTAGAATCTTGAGCATAGCGAGGTACTCAAAGGCACGAGATGTAAATATCTTTGCTCTCGTGTGATACATACAACTTTTCCACCTCAGCGGCGAGATTTCCTTTATCTGAGCATAAGTCGTTGCTTCTTACCAAATTTCAAGATTCTGAATTCACGGGAAGTATTTCCCTTGCGAGTTTCGAAAATTTGCGGCATAAACGGCTGTATCTTTTGATTGCGTTGGCTTAGAAGTTTGATTTTTTCACAGCTCTAAGGGACAGTAGATATAAATTTTAGCTTGATACCTCCACGAATTCCTGAGAAAAAGAGTCTTGACAGACGGACGGATGGACGGACGGACGGACAACAAAGTGATCCTATAACGGTTCCGTTTTTTCCTTTCGAGGTACGGAACCCTAAAAACAAATACATATGAAATAACAAACATTAACTACAATTACTCTTTCCCATAACATCAACCTTACATGGCATTAAGAAAGAGCTAAGTCCGTTTCCGTTTGTTTATGCATTTTACTGATACTTGTCCAATGTCCAAGATGAACTTACTTAAAAAAACACAGTTCACCCTCTTTGACGGTATCTCTCAACTCTTGAGGAGTTAAAACATCGGCTTCGTCAGTTGATTCACTCATATTTAGTACAGTTTTTAGTTTTTGTTTAAGTTACCTATGTTTTATCTCCAAGAAAACGTAATAAAGTTCAATCGCGCTAACTTTTTAAAGAATATAAAGTGCGTTCTGAAACTGTATATACATTTATATTCGTTCACCATATAAAATAAAAAACCGGTCAAGTGCGAGTCTGACTCGCACACCGAGGGTTCCGTACGAAATATCATACAACACCTTGCCCCACCCATTAATTTTGGAAAAATCTTAACTAGCATAGTGTACTTAAGTCATGAGTACCTACAGCGCCATTTATCGGTGCATTTTGTTACTAACTTGCGCGACCAAGGAACAACTCTGTATGTAACAGTAAGGGAAATGTATTCACGTACCACCGTAGAACCCTGTCGCAATTGACAGGCCGCCGCGCCGTGACTCAAACTCGAGTGGTAGGTATGTCACCTTATTGAGATAGGGTTCTACGGTGGTACGTTAATACATTTCCCTGTATGTTGGTTTTTCAGCGATAATTCTTTATCAAGTGAATTAATTTCGATAGTTCTTTTATTATTTGCTAGAAGGTACTTTCAGAACACTTTTATATGAATTTGAAGGAAAAAAATTAAACACTGAAGTATTTAATTACAAACAAAATTAACATATGATTTTTGAAGAATAAAAAAAATACGCTAGATAGAGGTCTCGTTATACTTTTCCGGTAATATTCACGTTAATATTAATCATATGAGTGGATTGCAAAAAAAATGTACATAGTTAAGAGCTTTAATCTAATCTATGCTTTAATTTTTTACAGTTTCGTGACGGCAATTACCCATATATTATATGGGTGGGCACTCATATATATTATTTTCAATTTTTCGCTTGGTTAACTTCGGAGATAAGGGGGGGAATGGTATTTTTTTCAACATTTTTCTTTAAAAATCAAAATTTTACCATTGTAGAAAAAAAAACTGTTTTAGAATGTACAATTCAAGCCCTTTCATGTGATACCCCACTTGGCCTACTAACTAGATTTTGAATTTTTGCCCCCCCCCTCTTATCCGCCCTTTTTTATACAAATTAAAAGTATATATTAATTTTTTTCATTTTCCATACACGAGGATTAGCTTTGTTTACAACTATTCCAAATTTCAAATCGATAGCATTAGTAGTTCCTGAGATATTTGACTTTGTGACAGACAGACAGACGGACGGAGTCGCACCATAAGGGTTCCGTTTTTACCTTTTTGGTCCGGAACCCTAAAAACAATAAATAACTTATAATAATAAATTTTCGCGATAAATATCGCATTTTGTCATTGTATTTTAAGAATAATGAAAAACTAATATGATTAAAATAATATTAGATTTAATATAGGTTTCATATTTTTATACGAGTTTAACACGAGTCGAATTTTATTTTGTTTCAGAACGAGTTTTTCGTTCCCGCTTTTTGGGGGCCTACTACGAAGGTTTCGAAGTCGAATGACGAATCGACATATTTTATCTCTCTTTTTTTGCAACGGAGTGAAAGTGACAGAGATAATGATGTTTAAATGTTCCAAGTTTGTATTAAAAAATGACCTGCGACTAACCTACGATATGAAAAATTAAAAAGTTAGTTTTCTTCACGCTCGCAGCAAAATTGCATTTTCCTCACTGGTTTCAAGCAACAAAACCGTCATGTACGAGCCGCTGAGGTGAAAAAAATATTGTTAATTTATTATGAAACATTCATTACATACAATAATAAATAATAATAAAAAATCTTTCATTTCATAATAATTTAAAAAATCACTATAGCAGAGCTCTGTTAAGTATGAATCAGATTTTTGATATGTTATTGAGTGAGTAAATCAACTTCATTTTTTATCGATTCAGTTGATCAAAACTGCCTTATCACTTGCCCCCCAAACTGAGCGTTAGATAACGGGGCGCAACCATTATCTATAAAAACGAGCAATAAAATCACGTTTGTTGTATGGGAGCCCCCTTAAATATTTATTTTATTCTATTTTTTAGTATTTGTTGTTATAGCGGCAACAGAAATACATCATCTGTGACAATTTCAACTGGCTTACCTATAACGGCTCATGATATAAAGCTTGGTGTCGGACGGACAGCGAAGTCTTAGTAATATGGTCCCGTTTTTACCCTTTTGGGTACGGAACCCTAAAAACACAGTTTTAATTCCAAGAAATACCAATATTTCTATAGTCTTAATAGATTTACTTAGGAGGCCACTAAAAACACGGTGCCAGTGTGTCTACACATGTAGCGCACAAGCATCCGTCACAACCTCCACGGAACCAGAGACACACCATCTGGTCTTTTGCCATCATCTCTGACAATGCCAGGCGGCTCAAGAAGAGCAGGCACATTGATGCTGGCAAGAGACCGGCGGATTATGTCATTAAGTGTCAATAATACATTAAATACACATAATGAATGACACAGAGGCATGAAAATAATAATAGTAAGTTACATAAGGAGTTAACCATAGAGACATTAGAGACTATGTATTTCATGCGAACCCACATCCTCTATCAGCGAACCAGGAAGACCCTATCTTACAATTCTATTACGCGAAATTGATCCTGCCGGATCAGAATGATTTAGCACTTAAATGTGCGATTCGGATTAGGTACCTACGGCGCGAAGCCGATGACAACCTATAAGCGTGACCGGCCATAAAGATTATTTGAAATGTCCGCGGACTAAATAGAGGATTTCATTGATTGACGTTCGATTATCTGACAACATTTGATACACTGTGCGCACTGCTCAATAAAGATATTAAATGTCCCGTGGGAGTAAAATAAGTCTCCGCTTAATTTTTAATTCAAAACATTGAGCGGTAGTTATATTAATCGTAATATTTACTACCACATATCGTACAGTTGCCCATGAAAATGTTGAACATTTCTTATGTTGTTACCAATTACCAATACGGCAATAACGGTCCAAAGGGAAGTTCATGTATAAAATGTACATAATAGGGCGTGACTGTACCTATAGGATAACAGAAGGTTTATCCTTGTAACTATGTATGTGGTTGCCTGCTATGACAAAACCATAGCACGGTACTGATAAGGAAGCGGTTCCGTTGAAATGTCCATTACAGGTCACATAATACTGAAATCATTACAATAAAATTCGCGTTTAGTGTGCTGCTAAGAATGCCAACAAATTTTTAGACGACTAAAAGTTTTGAAGGAATCATTGAACAACTTTCAAGATTCCACGAAACGGCACGCCATAACAACAGATTTGTTACGTTGGTTATGTTTGTACACAAACTGTTCCAGTGCTATTTACAAGCGGTGCGGTGGGTTGGGCTTGCCAACAGAGTGCCACCGCTAGAGGTGCCTTTAACACCGCGGCGCTCGCAACCACACATCACGCTGCCAATACTACTTATCCTCCTACTAATATTATAAAATTTATAAACGTGAAAGTATGGATGGGTGGATAATTACTAATAATACACTTAATCTCAAAAACTACGGGACGAATTTATATGAACCTTATATATCAGAATAGGACATAGGCTATAATTTATGTCAAATTTCATCCCTTTTAGGGACGAAAAAGGGGATGAAACTTTGTATGGCGATGGCGACCAAATATTTTTGCTCGTAATATAAATATATGTGTCATACTCATGGAACAGAGACCTTAACGATGTTCTACTACGAACGCGGTTCACGGCAAAATAAATAGCCCCTTAAATTGGGAAACTAAATCGTGGGTAGGTACCTACTGTAAATACTCGTAAAGGTTGAATATTGAGCTAGAGTTCAATAAACAAGGATTTAACTGAACTAGCAAATTATGCACTCCTTCGAAAATGGATAGATAGACCTCCAACCTCTCCTCTGCATCCATTGCATTATAAAATTGATAATTTAAAACTATTTGTAGTTAAAAAATATGAATATCTAATCTTATCTATTGAAAAGTTGTCAAAGAACACTAGATGGAATCAATTATTAGTATTACTACTGTATAGCAAGTGAAACAATGCTGTTAACTAATTAAGTCCGAGATACAACGAGCGAAGTACTTTTTATAGTACGTAGATTAAAATCTGTATACGCAGACGAGTTTGACCTTAAGTGGTACGGATACATTAAGTGGTTGTGGAGTGAAGAGGGATACGCGGAGTAAATCGAACTGTTTGTGGGCCGAGACTGAAGATTGAGCCCGAGGACACAATGGCGCGTCACGGTACCTGAATAACGCGGCCTTGTTTTGCCGGAAGCTAATACTTACAGTCGCGACAGATTTTTATATTAATTCCGTTGGCTGCCTGCTGCGAGAGCGGAAATCTCGGAATACCAACCCAACTTCGGGAGCAATTTTTACTCCATTCAAACTGACTAACTGACCTAGTATGACCAAGCTCCTTATTAGATATGTCCTAGATCTACTAGCGCGAAATTAAAGCGCTTAATAATGCCAAAGCGAAAACTGTGATCACTAAGCATGTGAATGTCACTCAATAATGGACCGATTAATTACGTTTGGCTAGCAAGTTTCACTAACAGTATCAGTCAAGCAGTAGACGCTTCCCTCCTATGATGACACGAGCAAGGTCAATCCAATCAGTGCGGATGGCAGACTCCTTTCATCATCTCGAATGCTATGCGAGAGAGACAACTTATTCAAGCGCGACTACTTGGAATTGATCTAGTACGACGTAAAATCATTAATTATTCTGTTTATTTACGCAATTGCAATTATTCTACAATTCAGTAGGTACTTTGATTTGTTTTGCTCGGTGATATCCAGTTTACTTGACCCCATGTAATAGTACATTACTACAGAGGCCGGGAAGTAAGCGGTTGCCGGCCGAGTGTATATAATAGGGGTAGTGGAGCAAGAAGACCAAAAGCGAATAAGATGGTCATACTGAACAACTTTTCCCATGAACCCACCACGAAATCGCAAAACAAAAATGAGCAGTTCCCATACATTAACTCTCAATTAACTCACAGTTAACTCTTAATTGACTCTTATTTTTTTACATTCTTGCTCCACGGACCCTAAATCTCCCTGTATAGTTATGAGGCCGGCAACTCATTTTCACGCCGAGGTATATGTATGTATAGTGCTTTTCTCAAACATGCAATGAAATAAATAAAAGAAACTCCAAGATATCAAACTTTCATTTCGAGAAAAACTAAAAGTAAACTAGACAAATATACCTATATGTAACACATTAGTCATTAGTCATTACTAATGCCTCGTCGGTGTTTTTGTCGGTACTCATATTAAATAACAAAATCACAATAAATCCATTAAAATAGAATTACAGAATGAAAAAATTAAAATTTTTACCTTACCGGTTTTTTCGAGGTTTGAGTAGAGTAGAACATACATACATACACACACACACACACACACACACACATATACATGCATTTTTACCGCTAATATTTAAATTAAATATTTTAAAGGTGTATTTGTGTAATTAAATTTGCATATTAAAATTATTTGAATTTGTTAATAAAATGTGTTATTTGTTATGTTCATGTCGATTTTAGGTATATAAATAAAACTGCAAAATATCATATTTTTTTTATAATCTTATTGTCAGAATGTCATAACGAACCAAAATCAAATATTGCTTATAGTTTTTTTCATGCCTGAACGCCGTGATGCTGCGTCATAAATAAATGTGGAATAAACATTAAGAAAGACCATCTTGCAGGCCTCCAATTTTGTATGAAATGGCATTACGGACCTCTCGTCTCGCCGCGCCCGAAACCTGATACTTCGAAGCCTATTTTAACGAACACAAATATTTTATAGCATGTTTGAGAAAAGTTATTTGCGGATCAACTATGTACTTAGATTGGTACTTACTAATTAGGTATTTTATTCTGTTCTTACATTATTTTGTAAGTAAGCTACCCGATTGGGGAAGTATGAAGACCGCAGGCCATAATAAGTAGGTAATAATAACACTACACTACATAGTTGCTCTGCATGTAGGTATGCAGTGTTGTTTTCCTGGTGGTGAGTGAGGTCGCCCGCGCTCCCGAGGCTGCTCTGTGTTGAGAGTGATGGGATTAAATTTGTCTCTTGCTGTGGACACAGGAAATCCTCAAATCAATAAAAGTCGGTTACGAGCATGTACCGACTCTAAAGTTTTAGGCGTCCCTTAGGCTACGGTGTCGGCTTACCATTTATCTACGGCTACATTATCGGGCGAAGATTCGTGTCACTTCGTGTTTTTTCTATGGCGAACTATATCTATGGCTACATATCTCGCGATAAAATGATCGGGCGAACTACATTGGCTCAAATAAATGAAGAAATAAAACGAAAGTTTTGAAGTGTAGCCACTTGCATCCACTCTGTCGCGATAAAATCCCTTTGATGTGTGGTAGAAAACCAACAGAGTCTGAAGTCAGTTCGTGTTCCCCGAGTGATTAGCGATTCAGCGAACTGCCCCCCTATTCTGTAACTTGTTTAAGGTCACCTCAACGCTCACCCAAATATATCTGGACACCGCGATGCGTAGTAACTAAGCGTAGGTAGAGGTCTAGTTTCGTAACGGGTAACCGGCGGGGTGAGCCGCATTTGCGCGTAGCGAATAACAGCCCTGGGAATAGGCCGATAGTTGCATTAGTCGGGCGATTGTCGTCTAGCATGTACCGTCCGATCTGATTATATCAAATCTACCCGCATATTATTCAGCCTTGTTTTCGAGCATACTTTTTGGTATTATTCGTCGACGGTGCACTAGTGTATGACATGGGCACTTTACGTCAAAGTGACATGACTTAAATTCGAATGAAGAAATATTATCTTAACTAGTTCGAATTTAACCCATATTGCTTTGACATAAAGTGTCCATATCATACAATAGTGCACCGTCGAGGACAGTCGTTTATCTTATACAGTGTGTCTCCATAAAACATATTAGTAGGGCAGAGTGCTCGAACAAATTGTCGTAAATGTGGACACGCTGGACAAAAGCACCAATTTTTTTTCAGGTACTTGTTAGGTCCATAGCTTTAAGTTTTTGATAGGAACCAACTCCTCCGTCGGCCATTTTTAATTTTATGGCGGCCATTTTGAATTATGGTTAATTATTAATATCTCGAGTCCTAAATCACTTAGAATCATAAGCTTAGAGTCTAAATATACATATTTGGGGTCAAGGAACTCAACTAGATATTTTTTTAGAGTCAATTTTGAGTTTTTGCCCCCCCCCCCTCTTATCCGCCCTTTTTTATACAAATTAAAAGTCAATTTTTAGCGTATGATCCACCAAACCGTCAAAGTGGGTCACTAAACTTGAGTCGAAAAGAAATTTCGTTCAATTACGTTAAAAAAGTTTAAACAAACGACGTTAGTATCAAAGACTCTTAGATTAACAATAACAAACCATTATTTCACACATAAAACTGAAAAATATACCAAACACAAACACTTTCAATGAAGAAGCACTAAAGTTTAGTAAACCGACAAAGTGGGACCCTCCCTATATAAAATAACTAAACTTTATACACACAAAAAGTACTTATAATTTGATATTTTACATTCTTTCTATGCTTGATAAGTATGTTTTTTAAGTAATCTCATGTTATATATTAAGAGACACATGTATTTTAATTTTTATGCATGGCACTCTTCAAATCATTTGTTATTAACTTTTTGACATAATAACTAAAAAAAAGGATCCACAGAATTATTTCTGTCTTTTTTACCATGGGAAACCATTTATAAATACAACTTTAATGATAAATCTGCGTGCCGTATAATAGAATATAGAAATAAACCCATATTCAGGATTTACATATTTTCGTCCCGTTTTTATGTTCAAGTCTCCATAACATTCAAAATACTAAGGTTACATACATGATTTTAACTAATTTGAAATCCCTAAAGTATGCCTATTCATTTAATACCAACCACTCCATAACTTCAAAGTAGAAGGGTGTTTTCTGCAATCCCAAACTTTAACCAACGTTTTCTCAATTGTCGCTTTTTCACTTCTGCAACTTTGCAGAATTTTTAAAAAATAACTATAGCACCTAGAGACATGAATCTTTCACCAAAAGATAGCGTATGATCTGTAGTATTAGGAACTACTCTTAACTCCATATCGACGAAGTGGGACGTTTTCCCAAAAACCGTCACAAATATGATATCGACGATTTTTTCTGTATGCGACAAAGTGGGTCGCTGGGCACTAAACTTTGAGGCCCTAAAAAGGTGCTTAAAATGGAGATTTATGCGTCGTCATCAAAATCATATGTTTATTACAGTATGTTCTATCAGTTTTCATCGAAAGTTGATTTTCGGTAAGTTTTGCCATATTTCACTAAACTGCCCGTAACTCCGTAACTAGAATCGACAAAGTGGGCCGTTTTACTAAACACCGTCACATATCTGAGATGCTTACAACAACCCCTTTGTAGTAGTTGTTATGTATATGTAATTAAAACACTATGTTTTCACTGTTAAATATGTATTGTCAGGAAAATTGTGATATATTTGTACAGCTTTCTTATTTTTTATCTAATATTCCATAAGTCATATTCGAAATCAATGACAATTAAAATCAATGCGGCTTTCAGCCAGAGAAAACACTAAAAAGGTTCGAATACGGAACACCCTTTCATTTGATATGACACACAATATGGATTCCAAACCTTTTTTTTTAAATTTTCCAGTTTACCCCCCAATAGTGGCCCCCTTGTTCAGAATTAATTAATTTACTTTACACGTCCATCTTTGGGTCACCAATTTACATATGTGTACCAAATTTCAACTCAATCGGTCCAGTAGTTTCAGAGCAAATCGACTGTGACAGACGGACAGACAGACAACCGAGTGATCCTATAAGGGTTCCGTTTTTTCCTTTTGAGATACCGGAACCCTAAAAAACCGGCAAGTACTGAGGGAGATAGTTAAATGTTCAATTATTTGTATTAGTGCCACGCTTACGCAAGGCCTTTGTTTAACCGATCATAGAAAATGTTCTACTCACAGCGTTTTGAAAAAAATATTTTTGGCTATATTCCATAATATTTTTTTATACCAACTTTTTTATACAACTTCGATGGAATTGGGTCTAGATTCACCCTATTTCATAATATATGTGCACTTAATGGAGACTCACACTGTATACAATATCTACACCAAGAATCAAGCTGCTTCTATTCACGCATTCGAACAATTCGCGCCATCTTTCCTTTACTTCTAACTAGAGTGTACTTATAATTCAATTTTATTTCAAATATTTGTAGAACGAGAGACAGATCTGAAAATTTCAGAACATCCTAGAACCATGCATATAAGTGGCCCTAGATAGTTTCAGGAAACCTTACAAAGCGGATCAGTAGTCTCCCATCCATTCCAATGTAGGGGAGCGAGAGGAACTGTCGTTTTTCCCCGTGACGTCACCGTCTGCACGCTACGGCGGCACCCCGCTCTGGCGCCACCCGTCATGCCAACATTGCCAACCCTCGTTACGTTACGTGAATGAATACGTATTTGCGCTGCTATTATAATTTGCTGTACTGGCTAACTACCTATAACTTGTATCTTTTCAAGACGAGCGTTAATTTTATTACTTATCATATCTTATAGGCACTACTTGTCCGATTTCAAAAGTTCTTTCATGAGCATATAACAGCATATACCTTCGAGATGGACATAAGTAACATATTTAAGCTATATATATATCTTATACCGCGGCTGAAAATCGCCACATAGGAATCAAAGTTTTCAAATCAAAGTCAAAGTCAAAGTCAAAGTGATTTATTCTTCAATTTAGGCATATTACATGCACCTATGAATGTCGATAAACTACCACCGGTTCGGAAAGTAAACCTCTGCCTCGAGAAGAACCGGCGTAATAAACTCGGCGAGGTGTCATTTTTTCAAAACAGTATACAATATATCATATCAGTATCAGAGTATTATAAAATTTTAAAATTACATTGCTACAGTAGAAAGCCTATTTATTTTACGACAGGTTTCTAGTGCAGGATTTTATCGCTGCCAAATATCCCTATCCATGATGTAGTCGTTTATCTTATAATATGCTTTTGAAATGAGTGTCCGTTTTACGACAGATTTGAATTTAGAGTCAGTAAGTTCGGTAATGTGTTTTGGAATTTTATTGTAGAATTTTATACAATTTCCCAAGTACGACTTTTTCGCTTTTACTAGCCTGTAAAAAGTTGTTTTGAGCTTCCCTGCGCTTCTGGTAACCTTGGGCCTATCAGTGTTTGTTGGGTAGTTGTATAAATTCTTCCTAACATACATTATTATTTCAAATACGTATAGCGACGTATTTGAAATAATAAATCATTACTTTTTTGCTTGAAATTACTTTCACATGCTATTATTTTACTCAATTATGACCATTTGACGTGATTTGGCACGAAAATAGGCGAGTTATAAATTTTATTTACGATACTTAGATGAAGTACAATACATTTCACCCCTTTTTATTATAACACGAATATACAATAATGGTTGAAGGGAACCTATTTTTTTCCGTCCGAAAAACCAAATCTCAAATTTAAACTTCAAAACTAAGAGATTTCTATACAACGTTGCATCCCCAATTTCACCCTCTTAGGCGTTGAATTAAAAAAAAAAACTTCTACGCTAGTGCGGATTTTTTTTTCTTGAAGTCTTTTGCGAGTCTGACTCCGAAGGTTCCTTACAGTTTGTTTTGATTATATAAAGGAATCTGCTATTATGGTGTACCCGTAAAATATATATCTGAATTAATTCATTAAAATCTGTATAAGTACAACAGATACATCGGTATATATGGCAACATTGACTGACGTAGCTCATTTGACTCGCGATACATTGAAAATAGCGGTCATTCAGCATTGTTTTCATGACCGCCACATAAACTAAATAACATTTTGTGATTAAGAACTAATGGCAAATAAAGAAGGATTAAAACATGTAACAAACAATTATTTGAAATCAGATTAGGCTTCTCTACAAAAAGTTATTCCGGAAGTAATATGATACATTTTGAACTGTACTGTACAGTACTATTACTTATTCTGTGACTGTACCAATATACCAGAACGCGAGCAAAGAAGTATCCACTTCAAAATCGTCTTTTTATCCACTTTTACGAATCATTAAATATCTCCGAAACCACCGTTTTATGTCACATATGTTCCCATAAATATATTAAGTATACTCTTTTCTGACAATCCGTAATTCCGTAGATACAGTTCCTTTTCCTGTATCTACTTCTTCACTCCTTATATAAATGACTCATCCTTGTATAGGATTTTTAAGCCTCATAACTTGTGTTTAAATTATACCAGATAAACTAAATTCTCGGGATATGATGTCAATAGTGGACTAATTAAACATATAAAGTTTCAATTGCATAGCTCTTATACTTGATTTTATTGATATCTTAAAAACGCCACTGACTCACTCACTCACTCACTAACTCATATTGATCATCAAAACCCTTAGGGTACTTCCTGAAGTCCCAGAAAGCTGAAATTTGGTATGTCAGCTAGTATTAGTACAACAAACAACAGAAAAATCCAAAAAAATTTAACTTTTACCCCCCAACCCCTTAAACTAAGGGATGAAATTTTGTATAAGACTTCCGCAAATTTTGATGCTAAAGGTCTGAAAATTGATATAGGGAGGGACTCCTTGTAGGATATGGATAGTAAAATACATATTTCCGGATTTTTAGTAAATCACGCCCCACCTTTTTTAATGATGTAACTTGGAAAGTTTTAATAGAAAATTATATACTTGACACATTGCAGTCCAAAGGTGTCGATTCATTGCATTGAAAAGATGTGTGGTGTGTGAAAACTTGCCAAGTAACATCATTAAAAAGTACTGAAAGTAATAAATGTTATCAGGAAACTGCTAAAAAAACCAGTGTGCATTTCTATGACTATTATAATTTTAGGTATTTCTATGTAACGTGATACTTATTCAAAATGTACCTTAAAAACTGCTGGAAATCAAGTGTGCATTCCTATAACTATTTATGATTTGAGGTATTTTTATGGAACTTGGTACTTATTCAGATCTCACTTCTTTTATAGGATTATAGGCGAAGCATTCCCATAGTATCGAACTTGGCAGCCTTTCACATTTATGTTTTTGATGGGTTACCTATTAATAGGTAAAAGAAAGACAAAGCAAATCCGCCATTTTGACGTTACTGACAACTTACAGATGTGGCGGTGATATAAATTAGAAAAAGAAATAAAAAAAATTAAGAGGTCAAATATTTCGGAAAATGAATTAATTGTCGCAGTCGGATAAAAACTATCTTAAGCGAAAGCCAGAATAATAATATATCTTAAAAAATGTTTCGTGTTTTTCCGTTCATGGGAAGCTGAGATCATTCGTGACAAAGTAACGTCTGGAATAATACTAGCTGTTTTTTTTAAATTCAGAGATTTAATTATAAGTGGAAATGTATATACAATACATACAAATACTGCTCGTTTAATAGTATAGGAATATGAAAATATTTCATTGCTCGCTGCGTTAGAGCGGATTGACCGCGAGATGGATGTATAGCGGCTAGTTGAGAATGTGTCTTCCGCACTGGTCGGAACGGAACGTGTTTCGGGGCCAGGAGCGCGAAGCACGCAGCCGGCACGTGCTGGCTGCATGCTCCCGCGCCGTCGGAGGGGGGCGAAGGGGGGTGCGGGGCGCCGCTGCCGGCGCTTGTATTCACTCACACCGCTGTCACTCTACACAGCCCTGAGGGCCTACCGGGAAACGATATTCGTTTTCGTTCGTGTATCTCCGTCTCTGTCGCACTTGCTAGTTCGAGTGACAAAGAGGGAGATACACGAACGAAAACGAATATCGTTTCGCGGTAGGCCCTCTGGTTTCAGCCAGCGACGTTGTCGTTGACCAATTAACTAAGGTTGCGTTACTTCCAAAATTATATTATAAGCAGTTGCTACTGGAGTCTCCAATGTAGGTATTTCCGGTCCGATTTCATACAAAACCTAAAATAATCTCTTTTTAAAGACTCCAAAAGTTTATCAGGTCTATTTACATGGGAGGGATAGCGGTGGCGGGCATTCGGACATGTGGTCATAGCAAAGTCTGTGCCGCTCATCATCAGCCACCGATCCAAAGTAATCACCAATGATCATTATATTTCAGCTTTTAGAGGTATATTACCATGACTGGGTCGTTACATGTACCGGTCCCATTGAATTCATGGGCTACCTATACCTATACATTCTCCGAATGACCCAGGGAGAGATGGTAGAGAATTTTAAGTAGGTATATTGAAATTATTTTCAAATGTACGTAGCGAATTTTTCTTCACCGGAAATGTGCAATTGCGAGTACTAAAGTAAAAAAATCATTACCTACTTGAAAGTTTCACGATTGAACCACTCGGCTGCCAATGCTCAGTGGCAAAAAAGGTCCTTCTGTTTCGCTCGCTGTGATGCCATTCCATGGCCATATAGCGAGTCCCAATCTAATAGATATTGAGTGGATCTCACTTGGAAAGTTATGATAGTTATAAGTGCCTCGTGAGAGTCATTTGAGTGATTAGATCTCTCCTTTGTGAAGAGGTTTATCATTTACTTATATTCAAGAGCGCAAATAAATCATTCAACACTAGGTATAGATGACGTATAGGTTGTATCGCGAAATCGTGACGTACCTACGTAAGATAGCTACAATTAACAGAAAAATACAACTTTTATCACTTCATCTTGTATCTTTGATTGAGGTACGAGTACTTATCTAGTCTAATTGCTACAACTAGGTGTACGATGACGAAACATAGCATTAGGTATCTATTTATGGCTTTGATGGTCAGACTATAGTCATCATACCACGATCAGGTGCTAGAAATAGGAATATTACAAAATCCCTGCATAGCGCATATATTATATACCTACGTCTCCTCTCCACCCGTAAGTCCGAAATGTTTTCCTTGTAGATTCAAACCTTCTTCGAACTATTTAACAAATTTGGCCTGAAACTCCATGACTGAGTAGGTTCACATGCTAAAACTAATTTAGGGGGAATTATACCTATCTCGTGTTATTATTATGCGCCATTTTTTTTTCTACACTTAGGAGTTTTTTTGGAATCGGTTCGTGCAATTTCGGTGAAACGATCGATAAATGTGGCTCAGCGGGATAAAATATCTAAAATACCTACTCATCTAAATGCTCCGGGTCAATTGTATGTTAAAGTAATTCACGGTTTCTCAAGTACTTTAAGGCAATATTTTATCACAAATTAGACTGGAAAGAGAAAATAAAACGGCCATCGCGATCAACAGTTTTACCTGTCAGCTTACAACAATCTAGCTCTTCAATCTGGTCAGCTTACAACAATCTAGCTCTTCAATCTGGAGACCACTAAGTGATTTAAGTTTATTTTATGTTATTTAAGTCCATTACGTGACCTTTCTCACAAGTGCAAAGTTGCAAACACGACTATGATACGATATTCCACTTAATCGTGGGTGGTCAAAATTCGTTACAAGACCTTTCTAACAAGTCCAAACACGGCTATGATACGATATTCCATCATGGAATGCCAGTGCCTATCTTCCGGCTTCATCATCAGACCTTGAAACCTAATCGTGGTCAAAGTTCATTACAAGACTTTTCTAACAAGTCCAAACACAGCTATGATACGATGTTCCATCATGAAGTTCATATCTTCCGGCGGAATTGTGTTTCATTTTCGGATTTCATTGATGTTACTAAGCTATATCTTAACGATGTTTGTAGAACGTTGAATTTGAAGGTTATATTTTTATCGATGTTTTCAAATTTGGGTTTGGGCGCATATCGTCCCACTCGCAAAACGTCCCTCCACGTTTTGCGAACGGGTCATTTTGCGAAAGGGACGTGTTGCGAACGGGTCATTTTGCGAAAGGGACGTTTTACGAACGGGACTTTATTTATGTGAAGGGACGTTTTGCGAACGGGACCTTTTGCAGAAGGGTCGTTTTGCGTAAGGGACATTTAGGAAAGGGACATTTCGCGAAAGGGACAAAGGAACATTCTGCGAGTGGGACGTTATGCGCCCTAACCCAAATTTGGTGTTTGAGGTGAAATGATCCCTTTTGGTGCGTGTGAAATGATCTCGGAATCATTTTACCCCATTAATATTATAATTATTTTTTTCTACTCCAGCACTTCTATCTGTCAATTAAATGACTGACAGCGATATCTAAATCAGCTTCATTTGAGTAATGGCAATGAAGTCTATTTGTCTATGGGCTAATATAGTACAACTGCTTTTTTTTTAAGATTCAAAATTCGTGCAGCATGTTTGAAAATGGTTTGTTTTCGTTTACAATAATAATAACAATCTTTTTAAATTAAAACAATTCTTTTGAATCTAGATTGACCATTAAATCTAATTAAGACACGTTTGTTTACAAAATAAAAATAAACACCAATATTCTATCATCTTAATTTTATTTTTGACATTTAGATTTACTTGAACACAACCACATTTTTCGTAACTAAGAACAGTCTTATTGTTTCTTGTCTATGCTATCAAGTTGATGTACCGTCTTCAAAATTTAAAAAAATTGCAACACTGTCAAATCATGCTATGGCAAGTTAGAACTTAATGCAAATCCAGATTTTTATTGAAAACAGTGCCACCTAAACGGTAGCTAGGAAACTTTAGCGAACTAAAAAGACAGTGTTGTTACATATAAGTATTTTTTATGTTGTAGGGTAATTGATACGCGTTCTGTAAGTGAATATGAGGAGAATAGTATCTTCTATAATGGCAACACAACATTGAGTCTGCGTCATAAACATAAATAAGAGTGTAATGTCTGCGTGACATAAGTCTATTCCCTTGTACGTGACATAATTAAATTTCCATTTCACAAACAGTTATAACAAACATTGAAAATACTGATTTAAAAAATACGACCGAATTCAGAAGTGGGTCGTTCTTCTTTTTTACCGACAATGAATCGAGGTTTTTCTGTTTTTTTGGTTTTTGAACTATCGAAAATTGTGGTTTTGAAGTGCGATTTAAAAAAAAATGCATAGGTTTCTTCATTAGAACTAATTAAAGTTTACTTTATGGCCAATATAAATATTTATTTACGGTTGGTTTCTAAAAAAAAACATGTGACAAAGTGGACTATTTCAGTGGGGACAACATTTTGGTTTACCACTCTGTCACGGCATTCTACGAAAAAAACAAACATTTAAAAAAATGCTAGTTAGAGAAAGTGAAATATTAAATATCACTAATTAATAAAATAATATGGACGTTCATTCGAACATTATAAAACCGTAAACATCATTACTCAAATGAGATGCCGTAATAAGACGAAGGACAGGCTATTGTCGGTCGAAAAGAAGAACGACCCAAGTTCCTTCTTTTTTTAATCGGTTGAAAAGTTTTTGATATCTACAGAGTAGATGGCGCCTGTACGCAAGCATATAGTGCCTTCTCAATTTGGCCGAGTTGCCTGTCTATCTCAGTATGTATATTGTAGTATTTGTGTCAAATGTTAATAGGCTTTTGTGAATATACCAAGAAATATACTTTAAACAGTTAAAATGAGTCAGGCAAGGAGATGTTATTTCTCCAAAGCTGTTCACCGCTGTACTGGAGGATGTTTTCAAGACTCTGGACTGGAGAAGGATAGGCATCAAATCAACGGCGAGTACATCACTCACCTTCGGTTTGCTGACGATATAGTAGTCTTGGCTGAGACCATGGAGGACTTAAGTACGATGCTCGATGACCTCAGTAAAGCTTCCGAGCGAGTTGGTCTAAGAATGAACATGGATAAGACGAAGGTCATGTCAAATGCCCATGTAGTACCAACTCCCATTACAATCGGACACTTTACGCTCGAAGTTGTAGACGATTATGTATACCTAGGACAGACTGTCCAGTTAGGTAGGTCCAACTTCGAGAAAGAGGTCAATCGTCGAATCTGACTCGGCTGGGCAGCGTTCGGGAAGCTCCAGCACATCTTTTCGTCCAATATCCCGCAGTGTCTCAAGACGAGAGCCTTTGACCAGTGTGTGTTGCCAGTGATGACATATGGCACTGAAACTTGGTCGCTTACTATGGGCCTCATAAGAAGGCTCAAAGTCACCCAAAGGGCAATGGAGAGGGCTATGTTAGGAGTTTCTCTGCGTGATCGCATCAGAAATGAGGCTATCCGCAGCAGAACCAAGGTAACCGATATAGCCCTCCGAATTGCTAAACTTAAGTAGCAGTGGGCGGGGCACATTGCACGTAGAACCGATGGCCGTTGGGGCGGAAAGGTTCTCGATAGGCGACCACGTACCGGAAGGCGCGGCGTGGGTAGGCCCCCCACAAGGTGGACTGATGACCTGGTAAAGGTCGTGGCGCAGGACCGGTCAATTTGGCACTCTCTGGGGGAGGCCTATGTCCAGCAGTGGACGTCTTTCGGCTGATATGATAAGTTAAAATGAGTGAAACTGGGAGTGACGAGAAAAAGCTGTCATAGAAAAAGTAATGTATGCAACAGCTCATAATTGGTTCTTAAAATTCTCGTGTCTTTTATTACAAAACTCGACTACGTCTCGTTTTGTAACTTCGACCCTTGAATTTTAAGAACCCTTATTATAGAATTTTTGCATAAACTTCTAAAGTTGATTTAGTAGTAAAGTAACTATCTGTTTATAAAATTGATCTCCGATATACCTAACTAAAGACTTTGTTTTTATAATTTCTTTTATGCAATTAATGTGACTAAAATAGGCAACTGTCTGTTTTCTACAGCTTTGTATTTTTTAAGTACAAAATGATCCCTATTACGGATTTCCAATTCTACAGATTTCCAATCCTACAGATTCCCAATTCTACGGATTCCCAATTCTACAGATTCCCAATTCTACAGTTTCCCAATTCTACGGATTCCCAATTCTATAGATTTGCAGTTCTACAGATTTCCAGTTCTACATATTTCCAGTTCAACATATTTCTGATTCTACAGACTCCCAATTCCAGTCTAACTATCGCAAAATATAGACACATACAAGTGTGATCATGTGATTAGAATTAGTACATTTATAAAAATCGGAGCCTGTACCTTTTTTCAGAAGAGATAAAACCTATTCCTCTAGATAGAATCTGTAGAATTGGGAATCTGTAGACATGAGAATCTGTAGAATTGGGAATCTGTAGACATGAGAATCTGTAGAATTGAGAACCTAGACATGAGAATCTGTAGAATTGGGAATCTGTAGACATGAGAATCTGTAGAAATGGGAATCTGTAGACATGAGAATCTGTAGAATTGGTAATCTGTAGACATATGAATCTGTAGAATTGAGAACCTGAAGACATGAGAATCTGTAGAATTGGGAATCTGTAGACATGAGATTCTGTAGAATTGGAAATCTGTAGACATGGGCCCAAAGGGTTATAATTTAGCAATCTATTACGAAGGTGCCGCGGACGCGATATCGCGTCACGAGGTTTGTCAATCGTTATGCCGCGGAAGCGAAATCGCGTCGCTAATAACTTTATTTATCTTCGCCGCGGACGCGACATGACGTCACATGGTTTGTTAATCGTAATGCCGTGGACGTCAATTCGCGTCGCTGAGAACAATTTATGCCGCGGGCGCGAAATCGCGTCTCGAGTTTTGTTAATCGTACAGTCACGGACTTTAATTGTTGAGCCATTTCGAGCTCACTTTATACTGGACACTTCATAGAAAACCTAAATTAGTTGACACCTAAATGGCTCAACGATTAAAGTCCTTGACCGTACGCGGACGCGAAGAAGTAAGATGACATTCGTGAATAGGGATAAATACGCCAAATCGCTTCATTGCAGTTCACATACCGACTGGGACTTCAGTTAGTAAAAATACATAATGGGTATGAATGTTTAATATGGGTAGCTTGCCTATGCTCTAGTACAAATGAGAAAGCATGAACCAATACGATTCCAATTTAATCTCAATGCGTTAGTGGTGCCCTCGGAATAGCTCCAAGCCTGGTGTATACTACCATATCATATTTAACCACCGGCTGTCTATTGTTGTCACACTCGATCTAGCATCACACAGTAAAAGGAAAAGGGACTTAAGAGCTAGGGCACTAAGGTACCTTTTCCCCGAGATTAACACTGTCTGATGCGAGTATTTTCGTGAGATCCAGGCCTCTATAAGTGGAACCCTGAGCACAGCAGTGGGACGTACACCTAAATTAATGATGATACGAAATCAAAACTAGATAATATCCGATAGCTAGTAAAGACAGGTAGGCAAAAGGTAGGTGTGCAATACCGTCGAATTTTTCATACCACAACATTTCAAACAGCAATGTATAAATTATAATTTATATATAGTAGTACCAGTTACGTAGATAGGTACTAGATACTATGTCCTCGATCGTCAGTCACACATTTAAATATAAAGTGAACTTGGAACCCACAAATTGATTCTGGATACAGTTACAGTCGCATGGCCGGCAGAATGTTCTTACCTATATTATCAATTACTTGCAATCTAGACAATAACGTTCATATGAATTGAGTCATCTACTCATCGTCGTCAAACATACATATTTCCGCAATTGCTTTCATCGATAAATTTTATAATCATTTAGTTTCATCAGCTAATGTTCTAAAAAAAGATCTGTATTAATCATTACTTACATTGCTTAGGTACCTAGCTACCTAGTTCTATCGTACTTCATATTATAAATGTAAAAATTTGGATGTTTGTTACTTAATCACGCAAAAACGGCGGTTCGGACTTTGATGAAATTTAGTATAGAAATAATGACGACCGCTTCATCCTAGTTGGTAGTGACGCATGCCTACGAAGTTAGAGGTCCTGGGTTCGAATCCCGGTAAGGGCATTTATTTGTGTGATGAGCACGAATATTTGTTCCTGAGTCATGGATGTTTTCTATGTATTTAAAATATTTATTTATCTATATATGTAAGTATATTTATCGTCGAATAGTACCCATAGTAAAAGCTTTGCTTAGTTTGGGACTAGTTCGAGTTGTGTAAGATTGTCCACAAATATGTCCAAATGTTTATAACTTGAACCAAAACATAGGTAGGTAGAAATTATTGTTACGCGCGTTATTATGACTTAGCGCGGACGAAGTCTCGCGGATACAGCGTGTTAATAAATTAATAGTAAACCTCTCTATCTTGAGTATCCGTAAGTTCGTCGCTTTCGATCGGTGGGTTTTTTTTCAAAGATAATTATGTAATTATCATGATTCATGATGCAATAATTTTTTTAGTGCAAAAGCAAAAATGGAGAGAGAGGTGTACCTAAGTTTTTCGAAAATATTGCGAACGTTGTCGTCATCGTCAGTGAAAGTTGGCTACAAAATACTTACCCGCGTAAACCGTTTTACAAAGATTTTTTGATCACGGTGAACTGAATCGTTGGGGTGTGTTGTACAGTGCCTACAGTGGACGTCAGACATTCACACTTTGGCACCTTAATGCTTTGTAGGGGAAACATTTAAAATACATATCTTTGATATCGACTGTAGTTTTCCGTATAAAATGATGAACCACATTTGCAAAAAACATTATTATGCACCTTCTTAGGCGACATCAACTTCTGCAACAACCAATTGCCTCATACCAAAAATAGAATCCCATAAATTAAGTCATCCTTGAATATTTTTTTGAAATTAAACTAGAAAATCACGGAGAGAGACCTATGATAACATTCATGCCTCTTAAGTATATACCTAAATAATTAGTTCAACATTTGGTGCATCACTTCTTCGTGTGGCCTTGATGTAACCTATATAACCTTGATTTTATGTGCCCTCGTGTTTTTATGTCTAATTGGCGAAGAAAATATCATAAGTACCGACATATATTTGTCGAATCAGGCTTCGTTTTTTTTAAATATTTTAGCAAAAATTATAAATTTTTATATGGGAAAATAAATTCTGTAGGTATGTCTCTATGTGTTTGTGGGTAGCTATGTGGGCGTAGCTAGTTTTCAATCATTTTCATGATACGACTCTTAGGTAATACGCGTCCCACGTTACACCGCAACCGCACACTCGCACTCGCCATTTTCATATCGCAAATCGCGTTGAGCTGTTACATTACAACTTTACGAGATTACTGAAACTTTATTTATTTTTCTTATTACATTTCGTCGTAATTGCAGAGGTTAAAATTCTTTTTCAGCAGTCATTCTGGGCTTGGCAGTTGGGTGCGGTAGCGGTATAACTATCATAAAACACGAAAGTCGACAACTGTAAGATTCACATCTAGGAACGATCCCCTCAATAAAATAGGCAGCTTAAAAAGAATACTTGATATGAACTTAATACGTCTAATGATTCATTTTTGACAAAGGCTTTTACTGTCCACTGTATTTTTTAGAGATGCAACGGATATCCGGCCACTATCCGGTATCCGGCCTATCCGGCCACATTTTTACTATCCGGCCGAATACCGAATAGTGGTGTAGTATCCGGCCGGATACCGGATAGTATTTTAACACACTAACACAGAAGAACATAGGTAAAGATAGAACCAGAGCAGGTAAAAGAAGGATGAATAAATAACAAACTAAAAAGCAATCAATTATTAAAGTCAGTTTAAAGAGTTAATCTTCATATGAAAAGAAAAAGATAAATTAAATGACACTGTTATTTATCTATTATTTCTATTAGTTAGGTATCATTCATTGGGTTCTGCTTAATCACACAAGTCAATGAAGCAATATCAATCAGTTTTATCACTATTATCTTCCACTAATTATTTTAAGTTTTTAACACTTAAATTTAGGCATTTTACTTCGGCCGGATATCCGGCGGCCGGATAACGGATATCCGGTCGGCTGCGCCGCCGGATATTCGGTATCCGGTATCCGGCCAAACCACTATCCGTTGCATCTCTAGTATTTTTACTTCTATGTTTATTTTTTTTCCTTTAAATTCTTGACCCATCTTAGTAATACCCTTGCAACAATTAATAATAAATCATCTGTTATCGTTGCCGGCGATATTAACATTAATATTTTAGATACGCTTGACCATAAACAAAATGAATATTTATGCTTCATGGCTGAAGAAGGCTTCCGCCCTGCAATTACTGAACCCACTAGATGTGATTCCTGCCTCGACCTTTTTTGCGTCAATGCAAAATCTCACAAGTTGATTGGACTAGTCTGCGATGTGACATTACCGATCATAATGCTGTGCTCCTTGGAATGTCTCCTGGATGTTAATCATGCCAAAGACAAAAATCGATTTGTTTTTAAAACAGACCACTGGCATTCACTCCAAACTAGAAAAAGTTAGCTGGTCTTTGGTAACTTAACACAAAGACCCTGATCTGGCAGCGGAAGAATTCACATGCGCGAATTACTTAGTTTATAAGAGATATAGAAATTTTCTCACTGAACTCCAACATTAATTAAAAAATGCCGATGAGAGGAAGGAATTAGAAAACAACAAAAATAACCCTAAAGGACTCTGGAAAGTTATTAAGAACATCGCCGAGTACCCGAAAAGCACGTCGAAGGCCACTGAATTAACCAAAACAAAGTCTACACTCCAGGAGTCAATAGATCAATGCAATAGTCATAGTCATATTTATTCAGAAAAACAATACAGGTATAGTGTTTGAAATACAGCCTTAGATTAAAATGACTATTTTGCTAACATAGGCACCCATCTTGCCAGTAACTTACTGGCAAGTATTAATAAGTCAGAGCACTCTCTTCCGTCCACCCTGAATCAGGCCTCCTCTGCTCCATGCTCCTTCTTTTTGAATCCTACAGATGAGCACGAGGTATCGCGTCTCAAAGTTATTAAATCCACTATAACATACCCACTGACTCATATATTTAATTTAAGTCTCTCGACTCGAGTATTTCCAGCTAGGTGGAAAAAGGCAATTGTCATCCCTATTCATAAAAAAAACCGGCCAAGTGCGTGTCGGACCACGCAAAACGAAGGGTTCCGTGCCTATTAAAAAGGTCGTATCGTCATAGAAATCCTACGGCACTTACGTCCTTTTCTTTGAGGAAGGCAGTTTTTCAGCAATATCTCGGAAACCTTTCATCCGATCTTGTTCAAAACAATTTTCGGTGAATGAACTTAATAAGCGCTGTGTCCATGAATTTTTTCATATTTTTTAAATACACCGTTCAAAAATTAGAGGGGGGGGGACAGAATTTTAGTGACTTTCGGGGCGATTATCTCTGACTGTATTCACTTAATCAAAAAAAATCCCGAGAAACCTTATATTTATTTTGAAAGGCCTATCGATTCATGTGCCACACGTGGGCTCACGATGAAAAAATTTTTTTTGACTTTTGGTTTTATGTATGGAGTACACCCCTAAAACAATTTTTTTTAGTAATTTTAATTACAAAACTTTGTAGCGGCCAACAAAATACACCTATCCTCAAAATTTTATTCAAATACACCTTATAGTTTTCGAGTAAAATGCCTGTGACATACGGACAGACGGACAGACGGACAGACGGACAGACGGACAGACGGACATGACGAAACTATAAGGGTTCCGTTTTTGCCATTTTGGCTACGGAACCCTAAAAAGGCTCAAAAAGGTTACCGGCCGATTTCGCTTTTACCAATTTTTTCTAAGTTGCTCGAAAAAGTCGTTAACGGTCGGCTACCTGGAACGCTCTGCCCTGTTGCCAACTTTCAGTATGGTTTTAAACGTGGTAAGTCAACAGAGAATGCAATCGACCTTTTGACTAAAAAAGTTACTAATGCTCTAGATACTGGCCTGAAGTGCGTGGGAGTGTTCCTTGACCTTGCAAAAGCATTCGATAACGTGTTAGTGAGTATTCTCTTGAAAAGCTTACGGCATTCGGGGGCACCCATTGCAGTGGTTTCAGAGTTATCTTACTGGTAGGGAGGCTAAGAGTGGATGACTGCCTGAATGATGAACAAGGAAGTGTATTAGGTCCAACCCTATTTATCCTTTATATAAATGATATTTTCTCTGCGACCGACTCATCCTCAAAGTGATCTCATTTGCTACGCCGACGACATAGCTGCTTTGTTCTATGGAAACTCCTGGACAGAAAGTTTGCAAAGAGCCGAAACGGGCATGTGTAGCTTAAACAACTGGTTAGACAATAATCTTCTGTCTCTAAACCTAAAGAAAACTAAATATATTTGTTTTCATAAAACTAAAAGCTCTGAGCCAGAACACGCCACAAAGCTCTACATCAATTGTGCTGCTAACCACCTCACGACAGATTCCTGATGATATAACACAGTTTATTCAGCACATAGGGTAAAAAAATACGACATTGACAAGAGTGAAAATAGTCTCAATTATGACAACGCAGAGTAGGCCTGTCCTGCTAGCATAACTTGACTCTCAACTCTACTCGCGCGCGAGATAGACTGCCCGTCACTTTCTGGTGATTGCTGTCAAAAAGTGACAGATAGTCTATCACGCGCGCGAGTAGAGTTAGAGAGTCAAGTTATGCTAGCAGGGCAGAATTAATAAAAGGTTTATATCGGCTACAAAATGAAACCTCAAACAGTAACTCACTAGGCAAATGAATACATTTAGTATTTTATGTATTTTGTTTAATTCGTATGAAATTATTCTGAAAGTGCCTTCTAGTAAATAAATAAAAAAAGGATTATCAAAATTACTTCACTTGATAAAGAATTATCGCTGAAGAACACCACACTTACACATACCCAGTTCCTTGGTTGCGCAAGTTAGTAACAAAATGCACCGATAAATGGCGCTGTAGGTACTCATGACTTAACTACATATACTACGCGTTGTTAAGATTTTTCCAAAATTAATGGACGGGGCAAGATATGTATGTTGTATGAAATTTTGTACGTAACCCTCGATGCGCGAGTCAGACTCGCACTTGGCCGGTTTTTTTTGCATTGATATCAAGACGATTCTATCGAGTTCTACACAATATTTGTCATGTGCATGTTATTTAAAAGTGGCCTCAATAATATGGCTACCTACTTTCCATATTCCATGTCCATCATCCGAACCGATTGATGGTGCATACCATCAATAATAATAATGGGTTTTCGAATATTTGACTTAAATAAATATTACGCCAAATTCTAGGTCAGTCGAGTGGTTAAAATAAGGCAAGAAAAATTTTAATTTAGGTATAACGTTTAAACATGTATTTAATAAATTTAAACGTATATTTTTTAAACATGTACCTATTTATTATATATTGGAATAGGATAGCGAAATTCGTTTTAGGAAATATCAAGCCCTTCGCGAATCAGGTTTGTCGCGTAAAATCACTCTTTTTACAATACTTAGAAATACTTGAATCCATAGTCGGATTGAATCCAGGACTTTCTCAAAATTACTAGACTAAAACTAAGTAAAAAAATAAACCGCTCAAGTCTGAGTACAAACTTGATGTGTACCTACGTATACGTCCGTTTTTAGGGTTCCGGACCAAAAAGGTAAAAACGGAACCCTTATGGTGCGACTCCGTCCGTCTGTCTGTCTGTCACAAAGTCAAATATCTCAGGAACTACTAATGCTATCGATTTGAAATTTGGAATAGTTGTAAATAAAGCTAATCCTCGTGTATGGAAAATGAAAAATTTTAATATATACTTTTAATTTGTATAAAAAAGGGCGGATAAAAGGGGGGGCAAAAATTCAAAGTCTAGTTAGTAGGCCAAGTGGGGTATCATATGAAAGGGCTTGAATTGTACATTCTAAAACAGTTTTTCTTTTTTTTCTACAATGGTAAAATTTTGATTTATAAAGATAAATGTTGAAAAAAATACCATTCCCCCCCCCCCCCCCCCCCCCTTATCTCCGAAATTAACCAAGCGAAAAATTTGAAAATAATATATATTATTAATATTAACGTGAATATTACCGGAAAAGTATAACCATACCTCTATCTAGCGTAGTTTTTTTTTATTCTTCAAAAATCATATGTTCATTTTGTTTGTAATTTAATACTTCTGTGTTTAATTTTTTGCCTTCAAATTCGTATGAAAGTGTTCTGAAAGTACCTTCTAGCAAATAAAAAAAGAATTATCGAAATTAATTCACTTGATAAAGAATTATCGCTGAAAAACCAACATACAGTAAGGGAAATGTATTATCGTACCAACCGTAGAACCCTATCGCAATAAGGTAACATACCGCTCGAGTTTGAGTGACGGTGGCCTGTCAATTGCGACAGGGTTCTACAGTGGTACGTGAATACATTTCCCTTACTGTACATACCGAGTTCCTTGGTCGCGCAATTTAGTAACAAAATGCACCGATAAATGGCGCTGTAGGTACTCATGTCATGCTCATGACTTTACTATACTATGCGTTGTTTAGATTTTTCCAAAATTAATGGGTGGGGCAAGACGGGTGTGTTGTATGATATTTCGTACGGAACCCTCGGTGCGCGAGTCAGACTCGCACTTGACCGGTTTTTTTTTTGACTAAGTCAAATTCGGAGATAATAAAAATAGAGCACTCAATTAGTTGAGAACTTGAGAGTATTTAACAAAGCAAACGCGTATTACAATCCAAATAAGTACTTCAGTGATGATGATGACATAATTGCAGGGAAACGGGTAAAGGCCATATTTACCATAGACCAGAATTGACAATTAGACACACGAATATTAAATAATGTGCATTATTAGAATTAAGTGTGGTGTGCATAAAAGAACAAATCAACTACGGCCGGGCATAAACCAGCAAACCGGCGTCAAGGACGCGGCTTTTCTTATCTTATCAGTAACTTAATGCGATGCGTGCGCGGTTTAATCGATGGTAAAGCCATGTCAGTACGGATTTTTTAAAACCAAACTGTTAACATTTTACATGCATTACGGTTCTACAACTAACCTTATTTTGGTTTTTTTACAACCTGAGTCGGTTCAAGGTTATCTAACCGATCTCTTCTAATATTATATAGAGGAAAAGTCTCTGAGATTATAGCTTTATAAGTTTGTTTGTAGAATCCGGATCTCCGGAACCACCTTACCGATTTCAAAAAATCTTTCATCTGTGTGCTGATTAGACTTTCAGGATGGAAATAGGCTTAGGCTATGTCTGATACCACAGGGTTGCCTACGTTCTTTAGTCTGTCTGCCTATGGGTGCAAAAGGCGTCGATCCAGTATAAGTATCGGTACTGGTACTGGTTCGACGCCTTTAGCATCTGCGTTCCATAAGCGTTGTGAGTCACAAAGCTAGAGTATTCTGCTCTGTTTGAAAAATACTTTAAAATGTTGATTTGCTGATAAAAAACCGGACAATTGAGAGTTCAACTCGCGTGGTGAGGGTTCCCTGAAATTGCTATGCTTACTTTGAATACTCAAACTTCTTATAGGTTTTCCTGTAATCTTTAGGCAAGGAACTATTTTCCATATTTTTTTTCAGAATTTTAAGCCCATAGTTTCGAAGATAAGGGGGAAATGGTCAATTTTCGTTTACTTCAAATCTGTTTTTGCTAAAATTATAAAAAATATATATATCTGAGATGCTTACAACAACCCCTTTATTTGATATGTCACACAATACAGTTTGCAAAACTTTTTTTTTCCATTTTCCAGTTTACCCCCTAAAAGTGGCCCCCTTGTTCAGAATTCATTAATTTACTTTACGCGTCCATATTTGGGTCACTAATTTCCATATGATAACCAAATTTCAAATTGCGTGGGTATGCCCCACAAGGTGGACTGATGACCTGGTAAAGGTCGCTGGAGTCCGCTGGATGCGGGTGGCGCAGGACCGGTCATTGTGGCACTCTTTGGGGGAGGCCTATGTCCAGCAGCAACTCAATCAGTCCAGTAGTTTCGGAGCAAATCGGCTGTGACAGACAGACAGACACACGAGTGATCCTAAAAGGGTTCCGTTTTTTCTCCTTTTGAGGTACAGAACCCTAAAAAACATATAAAAATGTAATTTATTAAAACAATCATGCATTATGATTTATGATTCAAAATTAGAATACCTATTAGATTTATTTCTGCATAGTTTTCCATTTGATTGCATGGATGGAAAGTGAAGTGGATCGATGCAAAGTGATATCAAATGCAGTTTATAGATGAAGATCATTAAGTAAACTAAACTTTAATATTAAAAAGTACGAAATGATGAGCTTCACTCGATCGTGTCTTTCTCACCACCACCAGTAGATACACCCTGGGCGACACCATCACGAGTGTTACCGCGGACCGCGACCTCGGCGTGATTTTCGACCCGCACTTTAATACTTTTTATCCCGGGAATCATCCCTAAGGGGGCGAAATGGGGGGCGAAAGTTTGTATGGAGCTATGAAATAAACGAGTTCCACGCGGACGAAGTCGCGGGCAGAAGCTAGTTTATAATATGTTTAAGCGATCTGTGACGCTTTGGCAGTTAGCTGTAACTTGCAGAGGTACTTTTTTAATAAACAATACAATTTGTATCGAATTTCATAATTCATTGTTTACTATCGAAAATACCCCATTAATGATACGAGTAGTGTTCTAATATCAATACGTACGTTCTTCTACGTTCGTTCGTAGATACTCGTACGGCTTTCATTAGTATTTCAAGTACGGTACTTAACAATGGCCATTGTGAAAGCCGCCGAGAGGGGGAGATGCAAGTCTGTTCTGTGCGCCACCCACGACGCGCTGCTCTGCGCTACAGCCGCTCTTACTTTAACGTTAGCTACTCGGTACATACTACATTTGTCACGTGTTAGTACCCAATGTAATCAGTCGTTATAATCATCATCAGCCTGTGTATGTCCCACTGCTGGGCACAAAGTGTCCTCTCATCAATGAGTGTTTTATTTAATTCAGGATCCTCAGCATTTTTCATTTCATTTCATTAATTATTATAGACAGGGATTAAAATACTAATTTGATAATGAATAAAGCTTCTGGGCCAACGATCTCCTCTGTCCGTCATGATGACTCGCAGTTTCCAGTGCCTAGAAACTTCTTCGGTTTCTAGGCACTGGAAACTTCTTCGGTCAAATAAAGACGCCCGTTCAATGATTGTAACCTTACCCTACTAACCATACGCAACGTTTGAGTTGTTTCTAACTTATGTTACTTAAGCGTTTTTCAAAAAAAGTGTACCTGTACTTTCTTTTTCAGATTTCCTTTTTTTTTTGGGTTTTTCTTACTCAGAATCGTTGATACTATCGATCCTCATACAAGAAAAAAAGTACATGTACACTTTTTTTGATAAACGCTCACTTATAAATAAGGATATAAACAAAAACAAAAACGCTATTATTTTCTTAAGTATATACAAGATGATAATTAACATTAACTAAGTTAAATCTGAATAAAAAACGGCCAAGTGCGTGTTAAACCGTGCCTATTAAAAAGGTCGCATCGTCACAAAACTGAAGGCGTTTTTCAGCAATATCTCGAAAACCTTTGAACCAATCTTATTCAAAATAATTTTCAGTGAAAGAATTTAATAAACCATTAGTTTTTCATATTTTTTAAAAATGAGAGAGCGTAGACAGTTGTTTGCAGCAAAATTTCATACTACAACGGTCGGTGCCGACCAAGGTCGCTCGGTCGAAGGGGCTTGTTATGTTGGCGACCGTCAAGCAGACCCTTAATCAATATACCGCACTGACAAAAAGATTCTAGTTAGGTATATGTAATTCTAGCGAATAATTTGACATGATTAAAAAGTGCGTTGATGTCTTTTTATAGATAAGTCTACTATCTTATTTGCAAAATAGTTATTTATGATTCTAGTGCGGAAAGTAGGTAATTCCCAACGCGTGACGATGACCAAAAACCGACCGCCAGGGAGTGTTTTTGGTCAACACGAGTTGGAAATTACCTATCTGCACGGGTATCATACAACATTTTACAATGCATCATGCAAGGAAATAAAAATATATAAATAAGAGGTGAAATTTTAACTGTCATGAAATCTCATGGGAATATTGGCCCGAAATCCATTCCCGCACGGCCTCGCGCCGCACCGCTCCGCCGCGCGGGCATAGACGAGTTCCCATGTTTTTGCTGAACTATATAAAAGCGCACTTCCAGAGCAAGTGCATTGTAAACGATACTACATATTTACAAGCGTAGTCATAGTAGTTTATTCATGAACAACACAGGATTGTTTAGTAAATACATTCGCACTTAACAAAAACTAAGAGTATCCTACTAATATTATAAATGCGAAAATTTGGATGTTTGAATGCTTAGTTAGATGTTTGGATGGTTGTTACTCAATCACGCATAAACGGCTTAACCGATTTAGATGAAATTTTGCACGAAGGCATAGTTTATAGCCTGGATTAAAATATAGGATAGTTTATATCCTGGCTCCACGCAGACGAAGTTGTGGGCGGAAGCTAGTAGTATTATACAATATCGCGATTTTCTTAAAAACGAGTGCGAAAAAAAAAACTGAAAACTACATTATTACGTTCAGGTAACATAATTACGAAAATGGTTTTAGATTTATGTATCATTAGTATCATTACATATTTTGAAATGTTGTCAATTGTGAAAATAATAAATCGACAATGTCATGAGGTTCGTTCATAAATTCGCAATCAATTTGCAACAATATTTTATTCCGAAGATGGCCAATCGATTAATTTCTGTGCTTATTTACAACATCCCAGATGCCTTTATACCTTTAGTTTTACATATTTCCGTTTATACAGCTAATCTTTTTGCATGTCTGATAACCCTCCTATACACGTTTATAATTTTAAATATCTTTCTCGATAGATTAAAATAGATGCATTCATATTCTCTTCATTTAACTAGGTATCTGTTTTAATACCTTTTGTGACCCATTTAAGTTTTAACTTGTCTAGCTTTAATTTTCTTCTTTATATTTTTCTTAAAATTTAGTTGGAATTGTCCGTTTTTTTGGTGGGAACTCCTGAAAACCTATGTAGTCCCTCCAACGTGTGTCACACAACTTATTTCTTAACAACTGAGAGCATCTGTCGGTTATGTATCTTGTTTCTTATGTTATTTGAATATAAAATAAAATCTTTAATGTTCTTATTTTGTTAGTTTCTAAAGTTACCCCACAGAAAATAGTGCATGTCCATCCCCTAAACCGTTAGGCTAAGTTCAGATAAACGCGCGGCGACGCGGGGCTTGCTCGGCGCGCGGTTTAAGATTGTAAAAAAATCAATGTTGTTGTGTACACGACCGCGCGTTACTGCGCGTGACAGCGCCTTACCGCGCGTGACAGCGCCTTACCGCGCGTGACCGCGCGCACCGCCATGCACCGCGCGCAAGATCTTGAACCGTGCGTCAGCGCGCGGTTCAAGATCTACAATCCTGTATCGATCTGTTCAGTTGACCCGCGCGGTTTGAGCCACGGAGCCACGAAAATGGAGGACGAGATATTTATTGATTTACTAAAATCCACAAGCAAATTGCCTCCTCCACGTCATTCTCACTGAATGTTTACGCTAGACTGCCGCGTGCAAGCCGCCGTCTCAGCTGAAGAGCTGAAACGCGCGTCGCCGCGCGTTCATCTGAACTTAGCCTTATGATCAACTTCCATTGTTATATCAACGCCTGATGGCAAATTAGTTATTAAATAATCAATACATGATTGCGAATGGTTGCGTTTAAAAGTTATGTCATTTATGTGGTGCTTGAAATTCTAACATTTAAGGAGACTTAAGAAAAATGTCAATTAAGAAATTAATTTAAAAATCGCCACAGATATATTTATTGAAAAGGTGATGCAAGAGTACTTCAGATTGCTTAATAAATACTTCAAAGTTACTATCTCTAGGACATCTGTAACAGCCAACAATATATACATTATTATCAATATCTCTAGTACCATACCACATATTAAGCGTAAAAGCCATTTTGGCTAAAATGACTTACTGAAGCCATCTTACTCAGTTTTTTAGGGTTCCGTAGCCAAAATGGCAAAAACGGAACCCTTATAGTTTCGTCATGTCCGTCTGTCCGTCTGTCCGTCTGTCCGTCTGTCCGTATGTCACAGGCATTTTACTCGAAAACTATAAAGTGTATTTGAATAAAATTTTGAGGACAGGTGTATTTTGTTAGCCGCTACATAGTTTTGGAATTAAAATGACAAAAAAAATTTTTTTTAGGGGTGCACTCCATACATAAAACTAAAATTCAAAAAAAATTTTTTCATTGTGACCCCCCGTGTGGCACATCAATCGATAGGCCTTTCAAAATAAATATAAGGTTTCTCAGCATTTTTTTTGATTAAGTGAATAGGGTCGGAGATAATCGCCCCGAAAGTCACTAAAATTCTGTCCCCCCCCCTCTAATTTTTGAACGGTGTGTTTTAAAAATATGGAAAAATTCATGGACATAGGGCTTATTAATTTCATTCACCGAAAATTGTTTTGAACAAGATCGGTTCAGAGGTTTTCGAGATATTGCTGAAAAACTGCCTTCCTCAAAGAAAAGGACGTAAGTGCCGTAAAATTTCTGTGACGATACGACCTTTTTAATAGGCACGGGACCCTTCGTTTTGCGTGGTCCGACACGCACTTGGCCGGTTTTTTTCTCTATCGATCTATGTTACATAGTTGAAATATACGACCCTAGTTTTTTTCATCTACCAACACGATTTCAGTGAAACTTTGGTCGTACTTAAATGGTTTGTAATTTTATTTAAAAAAAAAATGTGTAGTATAAGTCATTTTTGACCATACGTTATTTTGGGTAATAAATCTTTTGTTGACTCATACGACCTTACATAAAAATGCCCAAATACATAAGTAAAATGGTTGTGGGTTTATACGCCCCGCAACAGCGATAGGCTTTGGCTTATAAGTCCCAAAACACGTAAACATGTGGACTTAATGCTTGCGTTTCTGGCGATTAAGACTTATTAGAAGTTGTGGCATATACCACCCGAAGATCTGAAAATCTGCTGTTGTTAAGCTGAGAAGCAAATAATTAATTTCATTACTCATAGTGGTAGTCACAGCATTCGTATGATTTCAATAAGCAATTAAGCATTGATGGAATACCGCCAATTTTAAGAGGTTGTCATATGTAAATTGTAGGTACATACGCTTAAATAACAGGGTATTTTCATCAAACAAAATTTAATTTTCATTTTTTTATATAGTTATTACCTACCATAAGAAATACGAATACGCTTAAGCACTATTTTAAGGTTTTAGTTACAATAATAAAGATTTATTTTTAATTTGAACATTAAAATCACAACGAATTAATTTCGAGATAGGTACTTAATAGTGAGTGATTGATATCGAGCATGACTCAATTATTAAAACGGTCAGCCTGTAATATTTACGCCTAATAAAAAACCTCCGGCTCTACTCCTCAAGTGACAAGCTTCTCGAGTATTCTTGTCGTTTATGCTTTTACAATTCACCAATACCAACGGTGCAAGTACAATTCTTGGAAACCAAATCCGTCCGTTATTGTCATAGTAGCGGGAACATTATTGGGGTCTCAGGTAGCACCGAACACAATAGTCAAGTTCTATAGACGCGCGTGGATTTTCGAGATATGATTTTTGCGTTTGAGCAGTAGGTTAATCTGGAATCACCATAAATAGTTATATATATATAAATTACTTTACTTATTAATTTCCCGTTACTTAATTGTTTGAGTAGAGTGATAGACGACTCTTCTCATAGACTCATACAGCGAGCGTGCGGAGACAATCATAGCCTCTACTGTAAGTTAGGTTCGCAGTCCATTCAAAAATTAAATCTGTCGAGTAGTGGGGAGAACGCCATAAGAATGGTATTCAGTAACACGGAGGGGCGAGACGGGTTGCGGGGAGGAGTGCGCCCGCGACGACCCGACCGCTGTGGAAATTTCCGTTGGCCAAGCGCAGCGCGCTCACGAATAAAACCGCGTGTACATTGCTAAACCGGTTTGTTAACGCGAGACTACAATTTGAAGAAAGAATTGCTATCTGTTTCAGTTTTCGGCAAGTAATAAAAAATGCTCATACTCTAATTATTGACTAGAAAGATATTTGCGGGTGTATAATAAAATTTATATTTACGCAGTGTTAGTTTAAACGAAACGTTTTACCAGTTTTACTCTACAACTTGAAATACGTACCAATAAATACCTTTTTTTTGTCAGTAATTTAAACCAATTTGCCAGCACTGTAAAATGCGTGTTGAGCGGGTTATGTCGGTGAGCAAGCGAGCGATTCGCGGCCGCGGCCGCCTCCTCTACTCTCACGCGCCGACGCGAGGTCATGCCCGCGCCTGCGCCCCGTGTCGGTGAGCACTTTTTGGCACAGTCGTTTCATCAAATGTACCTAATCATAATCGTAATGCGTTCGTTATTTTACAAAGTCCCTATGACCAGCTAGTATCTTATGACCAGGCCCCTATTTCACCAACTTGACAATTGTCACCTGACAATGACAATTCGCCATACATTGCTTGTTCTAGAATTTAAAGTGGTCGCTAGGGTACTTGTGGAACCAGCAGTGTACGGAGAATTGTCGTTGTCAGGCGACAATTGTCATGTTGGTGAAATAGGGGCCAGCTCTTTAATAGTTGATTGCCATCTGACTTATTAAATATACAAAAGAATTGAAAAAAAGTTCATCCTAATCGATGGTCTTGGGAATAAGAAAAGCAACAATAATATTTTTCTCAAACATGCAATGAAATGTCGTCCTTACGTGCGTTATAGGTTACAGGCTTCAAAGTATCACGTTTCGGGCGGAACAACTCGAGAGAACTGTAAAGTAATTTCAAACAAAATTGAAGGCCTAGGCCGGGAAGTAATTTTTTTTAAATTTTAATGTTAACATGGCATCTGTGTTCATCAACAGGCTAAACAGCTGATTTATTTATTTTTTATTTTTTCTAGTGGCTGAATGGTTATCGGACCAAAAATATCCGCGTTAATGCCTATTACACACGAACCTTTATTAAGAAAACAAATCTGTATGATTCAATGTGTTGATGAATAAATTAAAATGTTATCTATACGTAAGTCACCAGAGACCATAGACAATATTTAAAATCATCTGCATTTATTTTATTCATTATAGAAATTAAGATTCTTATTATCAGGTTATGTATAATGGCCCTAATAGGGTCTACTCAAACACTACACACGCGAAATACGGACGACTTTCGTAAAAAAAAAACATTAAGTATGGAGGGATTGGAGGGAAAATTAATGTACTATTGTGAGTGGTGTGTTGTTTTATTTCATTGCATATGTTTGAGAAAAGCACTATACATGCCTGGCCGTGAAAAGGCTTGCCGGCTTCGTATCACTATCCGGCCTCCCTACGGTCGGCCGTCTATACCTACTCACCCGGCAAGCCCTTCTTTCCCGGCGTCTGCAGTAATGTACTATTACAGTACACATGGTGTTACTTTTCCGCACGAGTGCGAAAATGAGCACTTTCCGTGCATATGTTGAAACTTTAAAGAGCCATATGTACTGTAAAACGTTGTACGATACACGTGCGAATAGGTAATTTGCAACTCGTGTCGATTTAAAACACTCCCTTCGGCCGTGTTTTAATTTATCGCCACTCGTTGCGAATTTCCTATTTTCTGCACTTGTATCATAAATAACTATTTTACAGTACACATGGTGTTACTTTCCCGCACTAGTGCGGAAATGAGCACTTTCCGTGCATATGTTGAAACTTTAAAGAGCCATATGTACTGTAAAACGTTGTACGATACACGTGCGAATAGGTAATTCGCAACTCGTGTCGATTTAAAACACTCCCTTCGGTCGTGTTTTAATTTATCACCACTCGTTGCGAATTTCCTATTTTCTGCACTTGTAGCGTAAATAACTATTACAGTACACATCATGTGTAACACATGGTGTTACTTTCCTGCACTAGTACGGAAATGAGCACTTTCCGTGCATATGTTGAAACTTTAGGTAAAACGTTGTACGATACACGTGCGAATAGGTAATTTGCAACTCGTGTCGATTTAAAACACTCCCTTCGGTCGTGTTTTAATTTATCACCACTCGTTGCGTATTTCCTATTTTCTGCACTTGTATCGTAAATAACTATTTCCTATAATACAAAAAATTACCCATTTTTTGGGTTCCGTTATAGGATATAGGATAACTTTGTTCTATGTCTATCTGACAAGACCCTTTTTCTCAGGAACGCGTGGAGTTATTAAGTTGAAGTTAATAGCAAATACTCAGGTCCGCAGTCCCCCGGAGCTGTGAAAAAATTATACTTCTAACGTTAACGCAATCAAAAGATATGACCGTTTATGCCGCATAATATTGACTTGACCATGGCCCTTGCACGGGAATCAAAACCTTTCCGTTGATCTAGCTAGTCATGACATAATATTTGGCAAGAACCAATTCTTATAGCACAAGTACCTATAGAGGAAAGTGGAAACCGCATTTTTAGGGTTCCGTAGCCAAAATGGCAAAAACGGAACCCTTATAGTTTCGTCATGTCCGTCTGTCCGTCTGTCCGTCTGTCCGTATGTCACAGGCATTTTACTCGAAAACTATAAGGTGTATTTGAATAAAATTTTGAGGATAGGTGTATTTTGTTAGCCGCTACATAGTTTTGTAATTAAAATGACAAAAAAAAATTTTTTTAGGGGTGCACTCCATACATAAAACTAAAAGTCAAAAAAATTTTTTTCATTGTGACCCCCCGTGTGGCACATCAATCGATAGGCCTTTCAAAATAAATATAAGGTTTCTTTGCATTTTTTTGATTAAGTGAATAGGGTCGGAGATAATCGCCCCGAAAGTCACTAAAATTCTGTCCCCCCCCCCCTCTAATTTTTGAACAGTGTATTTTAAAAATATGGAAAAATTCATGGACATAGAACTTATTAATTTCATTCACCGAAAATTGTTTTGAACAAGATCGGTTGAGAGGTTTTCGAGATATTGCTGAAAAACTGCCTTCCTCAAAGAAAAGGACGTAAGTGCCGTAAAATTTCTGTGACGATACGACCTTTTTAATAGGCACGGAACCCTTCGTTTTGCGTTATAATTAAATAACAAAAATATAACAACAACTGTTTTTTATGGAGGAGCGAGTCTTCCTGACACAGGTATGTTTTACCTAATAGGAAGTAGGAACCCAACCCTGTTGTCATAATGTAACTCTTATTTAGGTATGCAATAAATCATTTTATTAGTCTTTCTTTAAAGTACGTAAATAAAGTAAGGTGAATTGTTAGTTAATTTATAGGTATAGAAATGATCTAACAAAGAGATTAAGTTTAGAATATATGTTATTTTCGTAGTTTTCTACGAGGAAAAAAGAATCCCATTTGATAACCAAGTTAGCCAGGAAGAAAAGTGTCTACTTCGTAGAAAACCAAATAAAATAACAGTTTTCTACGAGGAAAAAAATAATCCCGTGCGATAACCGAGTTAACTAGAAGGAATTATTATTCCTAGAAGAATGCCAGTTATCAAACTTGTCTACGAGGAACAAGGGAACTTAGCTTTTGCTATCAAATTATAACGTCATAATCATAACACATTTTAGATGATATAAAAGCTTGTCGCGAGATTTAGGTACTCGCGTATATACTCAGGTAAATCTCGCGACAAGCTCTCATATCATCTATCTAAAATGTGTTATGATGTTATAACTGTTATAAGTTGATAGTAAAAGTTTTAAAGGAAAAGTTTATTTTATTCTTTTTAGCGCATTTAAATAAAAGCAATTTTTTAAAGTTTTTCTACTTTTAATTTATTTTTTACTTTTTAGTTATCGCTGGATAGGTTTCTCAGTTTATTGTCCGCCATATTGGATTTAGAGTGACGTCACTTTATTTTTGGAGTTATTCTCAGCAAGCCCTTTCATTTGATATATTTTAGGAGTGCATTAATTAAAAATAACTAGCCCGCCATCTTGGGTGTTCCGCCATGTTGGATTTTTTTGCCGATTGTACTTTTTTTTTGCACACTTATCAACTGCTCATTGAGAGGATTGTAACGAGCCCAAATACGACGGGTTTATCCTGTGTAATTAAGAAGTTCCTACGACCACCTTCCGTCTCCATCATGGGACCAGGTTTATTGTACCATAGTTTTGCATTGTCATCCGACTTACATAACTGTACAAAACTTGATTGGACTCCGGGAAGTTGGTCAAATTTAACCTGCAAGATTCCAACCGAACAAACATAATTACATAAGTTACATACATTGCAAGTTAAATAAAAGCTTGTAAAAATACAGCCATTTATGCCGCACAAAACGTATATTTCGACACTTCAAGGGAATCAAAAGTTATAGGGTACTTTCCACTTGACCAAGAACTGAAATTTGGCAAAGTAATATCGTCTTATACTACAAGTACAGGAGAAAATCTGAAAACTATACATTTGTAATTTTGTACGGTACCCTCGGTAGGCGGTCTGATTCGCACTCGTCCGGTTTTATTTATATGAATATAAGTATTTAATTCGTCAAAAAAATATACCCTTAGACTTAGAGCCGAAAGCCGTAAGCCTACTGTAAGGTTTGATGGGTTGTCGGTCAGTTCGGGCGAGTACGTCCAGTACAGTCAAGAATGAAACCAACCAACGAAACTACTTCTCAACAATTGCTAGCGTCTGCACCACAACGTATCTAGATATAGAAATATAATGAACGAGCTGTTCAGTCTTCAGGTGTGTTGTTTATGATTCGATTTTACACAGACTGTACACAATAAGTACGCCAATAATGTTACATGAACAATAACAGATTCAAGCGAGGTATCGCGTGAACAATGCGCCACCCGACGCCGCGGACAGAATGGACACGTGAAGTGCAGGTAGGTACCTACTGTAGCCGCCGTCGGCACACCGTATGTACACATCACGCGGTCAGTACAATTAACCACGCTCAATCACAGCTGCTGCACTGTTTACTTGATCTTTCTTTCGAATATCCCTATTTTGCCTGAAACAGGATTCCCTAGGTCAGGCACGTGTTATTTTCCTCTAATAGTAAGCTTTCAGCCTAAGATGTAAATAAGCCTAAGTAAATTTTGTATATAAAAGTGCACATATGTATAATTTAGGTACGTTACGTATACTACGACGTAATAGGCCAGAGCTTAGACCGAGTTGCATGCGGTTTCCACCAAGGTGTAGCTTGGCAATATTAATCTCAATTTATATTTCATGTGCATCTGATTTCGCCTCTTAGGTATATGTGGGCGTGAGGATATGTATGAATATATTGAAAATACAATTAATTATGCTAAAATTGTGGCGCGGCACGGAAAAAGGGCTCATTGTGCGGGTTGTCCTTAAAATTGACACAGTGGTCCCTTTTTCCGTGCAGCGCCACAAATGATTGTATTTTAGCATGTTTGTGATAATTTTATACTAAATAATTTACACATAAAATGAATGTTTCAGGTTATCCTCATTATGGGAATTAACGGAGCAGGGCGGACGGACTACTGAACTGCTAAACATTACTCTGGATGCCATCGAAAAAAACTCAGAAAACTTGATTTTACCAAACACAAAAACAAATATTGACAGCTCTTTTGTGATTCGTTGGGAATACGCTCATATAGTAGAAAAATACCGAAAATTACGACCTGCAAACTGGTTCGCGGGTGTAAAATTGCAAAAGCTGCAGCTGGGTTGTTCTTCTTTTTTACCTACAATGAACCGAGGTTTTTCTGTTTTTTTGGTTTTTGAACCATCGAAAATTGTGGTTTTGAAGTACGATTAAAAAAAAAATGCATAGTTTTCTTCATTACAACTAATTAAAGTTTCCTTTCCGGCAATTTTTTTTTTACGGTTGCTTTAAAAAAATATGTGACAAAGTGGACTCTTTCAGTGGGGACCACATTTTGGTTTACCACTCTGTCACGGCATTCTACGAAAAAAAAACGTTTAAAAAAATGCTAGTTAAAGAAAGTGAAATATTACTAATTAATAAAATAATATGGACGTTCATTATAAAACCGTAAACATCATTACTCAAATGAGATGCCATAATGAGACGAAGGACAGGCTATTGTCGGTCGAAAAGAAGAACGACCCAGCTATGCTATAGATAGACTGTCCATTGCTTCAAACGAACGTCGGCCACGCTCTTGGCGTTGGTAGATGGTGGAGCTGACCTGACCACATTACAAAATCTACAAACGTATTGTGGAAAACAAAAATATAAAACACTCAGACCCTTGGTCAGATCCACGTCCAGGTACATCAAAAGAAGCGGATTATGTCGGAACCCACCGTCAGTCGTCGACATTTGCAGTGACATCTCATCTCAATCGCCAACTCAACGTATCGCGGACAACATAAATTTGAAGCACTCAGACCCTTGGTCAGAACCACGTCCAGGTACAAGAAAAGGATTGTACTTTCAATTTCATTTGTAGTAAATTTACTTTTCATTTATAATTGTTTTCTTTATAAGTAGGTAAGCTTAGCTTAGCTATTCAGCGAGGTAAGGTAACGCTGCCAGCATCTTCGGCACAATGCTGCAGGGGCCATTTTTAGGGTTCCGTAGCCAAAATGGCAAAAACGGAACCCTTATAGTTTCGTCATGTCCGTCTGTCCGTCTGTCCGTCTGTCCGTCTGTCCGTCTGTCCGTCTGTCCGTATGTCACAGGCATTTTACTCGAAAACTATAAGGTGTATTTGAATAAAATTTTGATGATAGGTGTATTTTGTTAGCCGCTACATAGTTTTGTAATTAAAATGACAAAAAAAAATTTTTTTAGGGGTGCACTCCATACATAAAACTAAAAGTCAAAAATTTTTTTTTCATTGTGACCCCCCGTGTGGCATATCAATCGATAGGCCTTTTAAAATAAATATAAGGTTACTTAGCATTTTTTTTGATTAAGTGAATAGGGTCGGAGATAATCGCCCCGAAAGTCACTAAAATTCTGTCCCCCCCCCTCTAATTTTTGAACGGTGTATTTTAAAAATATGGAAAAATTCATGGACATAGGGCTTATTAATTTCATTCACCGAAAATTGTTTTGAACAAAATCGGTTCAGAGGTTTTCGAGATATTGCTGAAAAACTGCCTTCCTCAAAGAAAAGGACGTAAGTGCCGTAAAATTTCTGTGACGATACGACCTTTTTAATAGGCACGGAACCCTTCGTTTTGCGTGGTCCGACACGCACTTGGCCGGTTTTAGATTTAGTTTAGCTGTATTTTATATTTAATTTAGTTTTTAATAATTAGTTTAGTTAATAATCTTTATTTGATAAGTTATTGTTTAAGTATTTTTAATTGCACAATGTTTTTAATGAATAATGAAATGAAGTATAGTAGGTAAGTACATCTTGGACATTGGACAAGTATCAGCAAAATGCATAAACAAGCGGACTTAACTTTTTCTTAACGTCATGTGAAGTTAATATTATCGACTTGGCGGGGGCACTGCCGTGCCCCCAGATGGGAAAGAGTAATTGTAGATAATGTTTGGTATTTCATATGTATTTGTTGTTAGATTTTTTTACATAAAAATGATTTAATTGCTTCTATGTGGCGTTTTATTCCTGAGGTGAAAAGTTGTATGTATCACACGAGAGCAAATATATTTGCATCTCGTGCCTTTGAGTCCCTCGCTACGCTCAAGATTCTAAATTTGAATCACTGGCTACGCTCGTGATTCAATTTTAGATTATTTCGCTTGCTCGGGACTCAATATCAACACTCGCAGCAAAAATCTACTTTGCGCTCTAGTTGAACAAAAAAACTATTCCATAGGCCGGATGAAATTCAATATTATCTCAAGGTCGTAAATATTTCATTAAAATGCTATCATTTCCTGATGCATATATTTTTGGATTCAGGTCGCGTCGTAAGATTCAAAATTTGTATATTCAAACATATTTTCATCATAAAAATACTGATACCATTTTTGCTGGCGAGTTATTTTTAGGGTTCCTTACCCAACGGGTAAAAACGGGACCCTAAGACTTCGCTGTCCGTCCTAGAGCTAGAGAGTTGAAATTTTTACAGATTATGTATTTCTGTTGTCGCTATAACAACAAATACTAAAAAAACGGCCAAGTGCGAGTCGGACTCGGGCTCCCATACAACAGACATGATTTTCTTGCCGTTTTTATAGATAATGGTACGGAACCCTTCGTGCGCGAGTCCGACTCGCACTTGGCCGGTTTTTTTCTTAACTTCCAGTCCATAGATTTAGTAATTAAAAAAATAAAAGCTTTTAAATTTACATATTAAAGCCGTGTACCAATAATTAGCCTGATATTGAATTATTTCCAAAAAACCGGCCAAGAGCGTGTCGGGCCACGCTCAGTGTAGGGTTCCGTAGTTTTTCGTCCGTCACAGTTAAGTAAGTGTCCCCACTTAAGCGTAAAAAAAATGGGCTATTTGTTACATTCATTGTGATTTTGTAGAAATTACAGATACAATAAACACCTGATAGTTCAGAAATTATTTTGTATTTTTTTTCAAAAACTATTCAACCTATCAAGTTCAAAATAATTTTCCTAGAAAGTTTTCATAGAGTTCTACTTTTGAGATTTTGGCAAAAATGATTTTAGCAAACCCCTATTCATTTTTAAATACCTATCCAACAATATGACGTTAGGGTTGAAATGGAAAAAAAAACACTCCCTGCGTTACGTATAGGGGAGGTACCCTAATATTTTTTTATAAACATAATATAATGTAGATAATTGCTGTCATTTTCCCAGTTTTGTGCAACTCGATCGCTCTTTTTTATTACCCAATTAAATGCTATGTAAAAATGTAATATTAGATTCTTAAAAAACAACGGTAAATCTATCTACGGACATAATATCTATTTAAATACGTTTGTATGGTTGGCGTATTGTTGAAGTCTAAAAGCAACTGAAATTAGTGCGTATCTACGATGATAGTTAATGCGTTCTTACGTATCAAGCAACAACAAACAAAAGAGTCTGACATTGATGAAGTTCTAAACCTGTGTACGCCATCATATCCTGAAAGATGAAAAATTAGTCAAGATACTGCGCCGCAGCATAGGTATATTAGGTATGGTATCGTATAGGCACTGAGAGCTATTTGTGTAGCGTGTTCGGTAAGTACCGTGTAGGCAGGTACATATGTCAGTTCTTGATTGATCACAAAAATGGGCCATGTTAAACATATCATGTGGCCGTAGATTACTATTTTGTGTACTTAAGTGCTTATGTTGATTTTATTGTTGAACTGGCTTGCATAGTTTCATCCTTGATATTTTGGTACTAGGTCTTTCTTAGTTACATAGTATAAATATAATATCAAATAAACTATACCCACTTAAAAGATTAGGGGTAGTAAATAATTGATTCAATATCTGTTGATTCAACTATGCGATTAATAATAAGAGACCCTGTGTTTACTAAGCCTTTGCGGCTCAGGCGGTTACCTAATTATAGTATTTTATGCAACAGTTGTATAAGAGAGGTCAAAAAAGGCGAGTGGCGTGGGTTACAATGTGAGCCGAAGGCGAACATTGTAAAGAAAGACGCCACGAGCGTTTTTTGACTTAGTTATACAACGTTGCATACAATACTTTTTCTACGACTAGCTACTATGGAATAAAATGAAAAATTAAACAAAGAATAATTTTTTCTTAAACTTTGTCGTATAGGTGCCGAGATTTAGTAGGCAACAAATTTTCGGTCACTGCTTGTGGGCTGCCGGTGTATTTCTTCTGGTGTAGAAGCAATATTTTCATCGTCATCCATTTTTATTACTTTTGAGAAACACCAACTATTTTGTAGCAAACACAACGGCCGCAAACTCAAACAACAATTTATAAAATAACCGGGAATTCGGGAAACATGAAAATGAGACAAATGGGTGTCTATGGTTAAGTTTGTTTTTAATTGATGTCAACTTGCCAGTACTGCCATATTAAGAATAAAGGTTTTTCCTAAGTTAGCAGCAATGCCTTTAGTTCAAAAATTTCTAAAAAGTAAAAACATTCAGTGGTTTGTTAAGTTGGTAGTACCTAATGTATAGGTTTAGAAGCGTATGGCTGCTAAGCGTATCGTTTTGGCGACATAACAGCACGGCTGTGCCGTACTGTTATGGGGAATAGAGTATAGACTTTTCTGCAAACTTATTTTGTATGTCTTTATATTAGTGTTCGTGACTATGTAAATGACAGATAAAAGTACAGGAGTAGAAAAATATTTTAAAACAATATTGAACAGAGTAGATATGTATCGCTATAATTATATAGAAGTACTTTTATTTTTCATTATGTACTTAGTTCTCTAAAATTGATCTAGATATTGTTACTCTAGGCGTTATATTATAAGTCACGAGCAAAGCAAATTAAGAAAAATATGAACAGCTAGCCGGTACCTACTTAATTAAGCCTTATCTGTTATTAAATAATCAACGTTCGATGTTAGTATTCCCATTCGGTGGATCAATTGAACGAAGAGGAATTAAGTAGGTACCTACTACCTACCAATTTCTGTACTAGTTCTATTGTTTTTAGGATTCCGTACCAACATGGTAAAAAAGGAACCCTTTAGGGTGCGTCTCAGTCTGTCCGTCTGCCTCAGCGCCACATATATCTCAGAAACTACTAATGCTATCGATTTAAAAAATTACAGTGCGCAGTGTAGGAGGCAGGAGCACTACTTGCTATACAATTCTTACTAAAGATGTAATCACATGATACAAAATAATAGTGTCTCTAAGATAAGCTTATATAAGTATATAATATACTGCCGTCAATAAGAGTTATGAGCCAAAAGTCGATATCTTAACATGATGTCATTTTGATGAAATTTGTGACGATAATGTTGATTGGAGGCTCTGTTTTCATCTCCGAAAAGTCCCAACCGAGGCCGGCCGCCATCTAGGAAAATGTAGGCACTCCATTCGTGAGAAACTCGCATTTTGTTTGCAAACTTCAGGATGGAGAAACCACATCCAAATTTGGAGCTAGATTTAGAAATTTGATTTGTGTTATTTGTGATTTTTAATTGTAGTACCTATATGTTTTTTGTACGAAAGATAAGCTTTTGTTTTGTCCTAGATATCTTGTCATTAAATTATTAAATTACGAAGAAAACAACAATCTCAAAAAAAGGTTTTAAGGTCACCATTCCTATGGTCTCCCAAGCACACACGGTAAGGGATCCATGAAACGGATTGACTTCTCCTCTTGTCGACTCTTGACCATAATCACATGTTTTCCGCGAACTATCACATCGCTGACTTCTTCTACACATGTCTCCGAGTAAGAACCTCGGTGCGTGAGTTAGACTCGCACTTGACCGGTTTTTAGGGTGTTCCGTAGTCGACTAGGAACCCTTATAGTTTCGCTTTGTCTGTCCGTCCGTCCGCGGATAATCTCAGTAACCGTTAGCACTAGAAAGCTGAAATTTGGTACTAATATGTATATCAATCACGCCGACAAAGTGGTAAAATAAAAAGTGATTTATTTTATTTTATTATGGTACCTCCCCTATACGTAACGTGGGGAGTGTTTTTTTTTCATTTCAACCCTAACGTGTGATATATTGTTGGATAGGTATTTAAAAATGAATAGGGGTTTGCTAAAATCATTTTTTGATAATGTTAATATTTTCGGAGATAATCGCTCCAGAAGTAAAAAAAAATGTGTCCCCCCTCTAACTTTTGAACCATAAGTTTTAAAAATATGAAAAAAAAAAACAAAAGTAGAACTTTATAAAAACTTTCTAGGAAAATTATTTTGAACTTGATAGGTTGTATAGTTTTTGAAAAAAATTACAAAATAATTTCTGAACTAAGTTTGTAATTTAACCGTATAAGCAGGTGTTTATTGTACCTGTAATTTCTACAAAATCACAATGAATGTAACAAATAGCCAATTTTTTTAACGCTTAAGTGGGGACAATTACTGTGACGGACGAAAAACTACGGAACCCTACACTGAGCTTGGCCCGACACGCTCTTGGCCGGTTTTTATTTCCTTGTAATGTTATATTGTTCTTTTCCTTTATTGTGATTGTTCTGAAATTTGACATAGGTAGGTAGTAAGTTCGGGGACAATACAGTATTATAGTACCATTTTCTTCTCTTTTCTGATGATGGAGACGACAAGCAATCATAAGGTCTCAATAACACCTGATAAATCCTCTGCGTTAAAACTCAGTAGAATGGAAACTCAATGAGAAGTTGCTGACTGCGCAAATAAAGTATATATTATACAGTCAGCAATGAAAATAATTGTCTAGAGGCGTTAGCAGGTATGAAGAAATTTACGAACAAAAGTATTTTAGTTACTTTGTCTATAGATCTAGAACTAAATACCGAGGCTGGGTTAAGATTGAGTTGTAAGACTGGTGAGTAAAATAAATGCATATTATACGTGTGAGACGTATGGTCCGCGAGCTAGCAACAGATTTTCGTGACCAATCAACTCCCGTGCCATAACTTGTGTTGTGAGAAGGTTAAGAATGTTGTATCATGAAGCCCCGTGGACGTCAGCTGCGGCTCCGTTGGTGGTTTTTTTTTACATGTTCGTATGACCAGCTGACGGACTTTCCACCACTGTACAGTCAGCTGATACAGTCATAATATTGGATTAACTATCATTTGATGATAAAATGAATCGGGAGGAAATGACTGAATTTTTTTTTGTTTTTACAACTTTGGGAGGCTGCTGCTGGTCAACCCACCAACGGAGCCGCAGCTGACGTCCACGAGGCTTCATGATACAACAGTCTTAACTTAACCTTCTCACAAGTTATGGCACGGGAGTAAGTGACTGACAAAAAAATGCACGTAGCTCGCGGTCTAGTAACTTTGACGGCCAAAAATTTACTGTTTTATATAACACAAACCGTCGCGTCGGGTTGTTTTCACCCATATGTACTTTAAACATCCCCTGCCACCAAACGCTGGGCGCGAACTGACCAGCGAGGGGGGTGCACGTGCGTGATGTATCAATTTGAAGGAACTATGAACCCCCAAAGGGCCAAGGCGTTAAAAAAAAAGTTACGATAAAAATGAACTACCTACTGCATGGTAATGCACATTTAGTGACTCCGACTTGGTAAGTAGTATAATTCTGAGTCATTTTGGTAGTATCCAATTGCATGAAACAGTAATGAGTGCCTGCGTACTTACATACTTATGAACGGGTGTCACGGTGGTGTATTTACTAAAGATTTTATACTGACTGGAGTTCGTCCCTTTCTAATCCATACTACTATGTAATAATATTATAAATGCAAAAGTGTCTGTATGTCTGTTATCTATTCAGGCTTAAACCAGTGAACCGGTTTAGATGATATTTGGTATACCTAGAGATAATTTGAATCCCGGGGAAGGACATAGCACAGTTTTTATTCAGGGAGCTAAATACGATATAAACGAGTTCCATGCGGGCGGAGTCGCGGGCAGAAGCTAATTCTTAAAAACGTTTCACAATAATGCAGAAAAACGTATGTGGCCAACCTACATACATAAAAAGGGACCAGTCTGAAAATCAGCGCTGGATGTAAACATCCCATTCAGCTGAAGCTGAGACTGGTACCCATTGCCCAGATATGTCATGAGTTTAGATTGGAGTTTTAGTTTTTCTCTTTTATTGATTTGTTTTTATGTTTGTAAAGTTGTGGCAATAAAACATTTTTATTTATTAATTTATTTTATTTATTTTCATTTTTATTACCTATAATTTTGACCCTTAGATTCGATCTGTGATTCGTGTTCGCCTGTAGCGAATCTAGCGATGCGCTTATTAATATGCTCTCTATGAAGTCGTGAAGATAATATTAATAAATATAGGTATGGTAACTTAGATGATTTTCCACGAATAGGTGTTAGAAAGTATGTAGATAGATTACAGTAGTAGGTACACCTACCCGCCATATCTATTCGTACAATGGCTCCGAGTCACCTTACAAAACCATATAGAGCAGCTTATATTTTCACTTACAGTGCATAATTATAATAATATTGCTTGCGTATTCAAAACTGTTCACAACGTCAGAATTACAGTAGACATGGACATATTTTCCGCTTGCAACTGTAGTTTCAAACAACATTCAAGGAAAAATCACGCGCAGTTCATTTTAATTACTTATTCGCGCAAGTAACGATAAGTCGTACCTTTAGTTAAAGACGTCGCTCCATTTTGAAATTTGAATGGTAAACTGTTCAGTGCATTTACATATAGTGCTTTAGAACTAAACCAGCAAAAGTAGGCGCACAATAGATGTACCTACTTATTCACATTTTTAAGAACTTGTTTCTTTATTTTTCAATTGCCTACACGTTCTAAACGATGCCCCATGGCCAGGGCTGTTATTCGCTACGCGCAAATGCGGCTCACCCCGCCGGTCACCCGTTACGAAACTAGACCTCTATCTACGCTTAGTTACTACGCATCGCGGTGTCAAGATATTTGTGAGTGAGCGTTGAGGTGAGGTTAAACAAGTTACAGAATAGGGGGGCAGGGCTGTTATTCGCTACGCGTTCATGCGCCTCACCCCACGCGTCACGCCTAACGAACCCAGACCTCTACCCTACGCTTAGTTACTACGAATCGCGGCATCAAGATATATTTGTGAGTGAGCGTTGAGGTGAGCTTAAACAAGTTACAGCATAGGGGGGCATGGCTGTTATTCGCTATGCGCTCATGCGCCTCACTCCACGCGTCACGCCTACCTAACCAACCCAGACCTCTACCCTACGCTTAGTTACTACGAATCGCGGCGTCAAGATATATTTGTGAGTGAGCGTTGAGGTGAGCTTAAACAAGTTACAGAATAGGGGGGGCAGGGCTGTTATTCGCTACGCGCTAATGCGCCTCACCCCACGCGTCACGCCTAACGAACCCAGACCTCTACCTACGCTTAGTTACTACGAATCGCGGCGTCAAGATATATTTGTGAGTGAGCGTTGAGGTGAGCTTAAACAAGTTACAGAATAGGGGGGGCAGGGCTGTTATTCGCTACGCGCTCATGCGCCTCACCCCACGCGTCACGCCTAACGAACCCAGACCTCTACCTACGCTCAGTTACTACGAATCGCGGCGTCAAGATATATTTGTGGGAGAGCGTTGAGGTGAGTTAATATAAAACAAGTTACAGAATAGGGGGGCAGCACTACGAAGATTTTCCATATGCGACGAGGTTCTGTCATTTACAATTTTTTTCACACCTTTCATTCGGAAAAGTAAGTTTTGCTCCACGACGAGAGGGATCAAAATGCTAATTTTCTGTTCCAGCTACTTTTTAGGGTTCCGGACCAAAAAGGTAAAAACGGAACCCTTATGGTGGTTGCGACTCCGTCCGTCTGTCTGTCTGTCACAAAGTCAAATATCTCAGGAACTACTAATGCTATCGATTTGAAATTTGGAATACTTGTAAACAAAGCTAATCCTCGTGTATGGAAAATGTTTTTTTTTAATATATACTTTTAATTTGTATAAAAAATTGGCGGATAAGAAGGGGGGCAACAATTTAAAGTCTTAGGCCAAGTGGGGTCATATCATAATGAAAGGGCTTGAATTGTACATTTTAATACAGATTTTTTTTCTACAGTGGTAAAATTTTGATTTGTAAAGAAAAATGTTGAAAAATATACCATCCCCCCCCCCTATCTCCGAAGATTACCAATCGAAAATTTTAAAAATAATATACTATATGATTAATATTTACGTGAATATTACCGGAAAAGTATAACGAGACCTCTATCTAGCGTATTTTTTTTTATTCTTCAAAAATCATATGTTAATTTTGTTTATAATTTAATACTTCTGTGTTTAATTTTTTCCTTCAAATTCGTATGAAAGTGTTCTGAAAGTACCTTCTAGCAAATAAAAAAAGAATTATCGAAATTAATTCAGTTGATAAAGAATTATCGTTGAAAAACCAACATACAGTAAGGTGACATACCACTCGAGTTTGAGTGACGGCGGCCTGTCAATTGCGACAGAGTTCTACGGTTGTACGTGAATACATTTCCCTTGCTGTAGTTGCTGTACATACCGAGTTCCTTGGTCGCGCAAGTTAGTAACAAAATGCACCGATAAATGGTGCTGTAGGTACTCATGACTTAACTAGGTACATTACTACACTATGAGTTGTTAAGATTTTTCCAAAATTAATGGGTGGGGCAAGACGGGTGTGTTGTATGATATTTCGTACGGAACCCTCGGTGCGCGAGTCAGACTCGCACTTGACCGGTTTTTTTTAATTTATTCATTGGCATGTAGCATTTACGCAATGTGCCAATTGAACACAGTTCTTAATAAAATACTCGATTGTAACATATTTCAAGTATTAACTTTAACAACGTGAAAATTTATGAAATATTCGTAATATCTAAAAAAAAATGGCAAAATAAATTATACGTTTTACTGAAATCAAAACTATCGATGACTGTTATATTTTCCTCATAGTCGGTGGGAAAAATTGTATGTGTCACTCAGGAGCAAAATCATTTTCGTCATGGGCGTTAACGCCTGAATCCTTCGTTACGCTCAGGATTCTAACTTAGAATCCCTAGCTACGCTCAGGTTTCTATCGTAGAATACTTAGCTTCACTCTGGATTCAATGTACCGCCCTTGCCGTAAATACATAATTTTGCTCCCTTTAGACACAAATAACTATTTACAGCTAGTTGGAGAATCACATTCAAATAAAATTGTTATTAGGTAGGTAATTAATAATACTAATACTATACTAAGTTGTTATCGCAAAGCTGTGGTAGGTTGTGCTTATTGCAATTTTTTTATGTTTTGATATTACTATAACCACAATTAATATTTAACAAAGTTTATAAATAATTCGCAATCATTACCAAAACAATACAAAAATGCTTACCTTGAATACCGCAGGAGCTAACGGTATAGCAGCTTGGTTGTGGAGATGTTTTTTCGACATTTTCGATCCTTTGACGTCGACGTCTATTTGAAATTGATGTCGAAATCTTCACGGCTCGTTCATAAATCCCTATGTACGAAGAATATGAAATTACTGCAAGCTTTAACAATTCGCGCGTGTCAAATCTGAGATTTGTTTTATAAACGTGCGAATAATATACTTATTGCCGTTAGGTTTAGTTGTGTAAACTGAGCTCGAGATTTCAAATTGAATATACGAGACTTTCACTTCAAAAAAAAGAGACAGTCGTTTGGAAATTAAAAAATTGGAGGATAAACGCGGCGACTACGTCGTGTCAGTGTTACGGACAGATCGGCAATGAATGGTGGGTTGGTGGGGCGCGTCGTTCGTCTGAGCGCGCCAAGTGGAAATGAGTCGACTAGTCGAGTCGAGTTCACGGCAATGGCGGCGCGGAGCGGAGCCCGACCCCGCGCCGAGACCGAGCGCCGGCCGCAGCGGCGCCGTCCCCAGCGCCGCAGCCCCACAACCGAGCCTCGCACTCAACACGCGCCATACGTGGCTATCTATAGCCTTGTATTCGATTTTAGGTATGCCTGTATTCAGCACTAAGCTTCAAAGACACGTACTGACTTAGGCTACTATGTCGCTAACTCGACAAACGCTCGATAACGCGATGTAGGTAGGATACCACACCGGCTACACGCAATCCACTCAACGAAATGGGGGCGGTTTATAAAATCACCCTTGCGGAACGTTAATCCCATCGTGCTTTTATATACAGACAGTTTAGTGGAAATTTACTCGTGATCTACCTTCAGTCGTAGATATCTGTTTTTATCCTGTGTGGCTTTTTTTATGCATTATATTTAATTTTGTGGGTTGATGAGTAAAATTTTAATTATGAGTGGCTTTGTTTTCCTAAGGTCCTTATTTCAGGAGTGTATCAAGTATCGACCACCTGGCGGAGTTATTAACGTGAGGGTTGTGCGATAAAATTTTAAGTCATTTTCAGTGCACCAATATGCTTTAATTGAGAAAAGAGCTAATTTATGGATAGTAATTTGACAAAGAGTATTCATACTGGCTTGTCGGTACAATGAACATGGAGCTCTTACCAAAAAAATGCCAAGAAAGTCCTAAGCTGATGAGTGGTGTTCTTGTAAAAGTTCGGTACTATTTTAGGTACTAACTCATAGTAATCATACTCACTCAGAAAACTCTTGTAGCAAAAAAGTTGTAGATATAATTATCCCCCTATTTAAACTTTTTTGCACAATAGGTATACAAAAAGTTATAAAAGGCCAAATAGTGAATTGCGAAAGTAGGTGCATTATGAAAGACTCGTATTACTAACTACAGCTACGAAATAAAAATTTAAACTAAAATACACTACAAAATAAATAGGTATACTTACTATGAAACCTGGTTAAGTTAAGTAGAACTCCTTGAGGACTATGAGAACGCTAACTCGCAGGAGGGGAGATTTTGAGACGTCCATGGCGAAGTTGTACTTTTTTGAGATTAAGTATAATTAATAGATGTGTACTATTTTTAGGACTCCATACCTCAAACGGAAAAAAGGAATCCTTTTCCGATCACTTCGATTTGTATTACCTTGAACCCTTCGGCCGCCTACGAAACCAACGCTACGTAACCAGTTACGTACGAAGCATTATTTTTCTTTCTACGAAACCAGTTACGTACAAAGATTTCTTCTTCGTTCTTGGAAACCTGTTACGATCGCAAAACAGTAGGTAGGTTAGGTGCGTTAGGTATCTTCAGATTGGTTTCGTACACAGAATAAAAAATCTTCCATCGGATCTGGTTTCGTACAACGAATAAAAGTTCTAACGTAACTGGTTACGTAGCGTTGGTTTCGTAGGCGGCCGAAGGGACCTTGAAGCTGTGATTTTTTTTAGTGTTTATGCCGCATATTTTGACACTCGCAAGGGAATCAAAACCTAGTCTTACAGCACAACACATGTAAGTTACAGCACTTAAAAAATTACCTAGTAATAAAAACTTTGACACAGCTAGGGGTTTGAACACCTTTTATGAATATTGCCTTGAGAATTGAGAATAAATTCCATGTTAGCTTTGACATTTACAAATAATAATTACTTTAATAACAAAGTTTAAACCGACTCCAATTCAGTACTTCGCCAAGCCACTTAGGTAGGTACATGTAAATGTAAATGTCCACATTTCTACCACATGAACTGCTTTCCAAGAGCAAAAATGCGTTGATTATTACAGAAAAAAGCGGCCAAGTGCTTGTCGGGCCACGCGCAGGGTAGGGTTCCGCAGTTGCCCGTCTGTCACAGAATGCGGACTTAAAAGGGGCTTTTGGGGTTTTTATTATAGCTTACCCTCGTCGTAAACATTAGATACTACATAAACTAACCGAACCGCAGATCGCAAAGTTTTAGCAGCAACAGGTTATTTACGTAAAATAATTACGAAAATCTCCGAACAGCATCAAGCCGCACATCACAACACAACTAGCCGCGCGCCTAAGTTTTAGCATTGCCAATGACAATGTATATGCACCCGAAATTAAGTGCATTTCTTACCAGTTAACTAGTTATGTCTACTTAACTGTGATAGTTTTCCTTTTAAATTCATTTTTCACGTCCCCAGTAGTAGCCATTTATCCGGCGGGGGCGGACGGGGAGGGCGGACATGACTCGAACAAAAATTAGGACTTTAAATCCCATTATCTCGCAAACGCATAAGTAAGTTGAAAAATAGTTGTAGTAAACCCATAATATTTTTGAACAAGCTATCCAACGATACCCCACACTATAGATTTAACGAGAGAAAAAAATACATCACCAATTTACATGTAGGGGAGGTACCCAAAAAAAATGGGTTTCAGGATTTTATTCTACTGTTTGTACTGTGTTATACCCATGCCGAATTGCCGTTTTCTAGTTGTAAGGGTTGGTTAGTGATCTACGCCGAAGACGGACAGACAGACAGACAGACGGACGGACATGGCGAAACTATAAGGGTTCCTTGTTGACTACGGAACCCTAAAAATTGAGAAGTTTGCCCGGGACACTCTCTCTGGTCGTGGCTGCACAAACGGGCCAGCCGCGAGGGTCTAAGTTGAATTCGTCTTTTGCCCCAATGGACAATAATATCTATACCGAACCCAGAATTTAGTGTTTTCAGTAAATGCGAAAGTAACTCTATCCGCCTGTCTATCTGTCTGTCTGTTACCTTTGTACGCATAAACCACTGAACCGATTTAGATACAATTGGGCATGGATATAGTTTAACACCCTAGGAAGGACACAGGATATCCCGGAAATAATCTCTGAAAGGGGTGAAAAGGTGGGGGTAAGTTTGTATGGAAGAACGATGTTTAAGCCAACGCCTGAAATACTTTAATAGCATTATCCTCTAAGCACTCTAAGGCGATTATCGAGATCCACGCGGACGAAGTCACGGGCAAAAGCTAGTAAAAGTATATTAAAGTACCTACACACGTTCAACATACTGTCAGCATTCCAGTAGTGGCCTATCTACAGAAAATGCAGTAACAACAACTTCATCTTCGATTGTCGATAACGTTGATAAAAACAAGAAATATCTAACAGTTTTCTTACATTTAAGAAAAGCAGTTAGTAAATATAGGTATTAGAGATATATAATAGATCCCCTTACAAGCTACTTAAAGATTACCTCAAAAATCGTACCCAAAAGTCAGATGAACCCACAATAGCGAGGAATCAGATATAAACCTTTGGAGTTTTGAAGTGCCCCAGGGCGGTGTACCTTTTGTTTTAAGAGGGTAAAATGCTTTACGCATACCACCAGGGGGCGCGGGGACGAGCCCTGGTGGTTATGTGGGACTCCCATGTCGGCTAATGAGGCCTATGGTTTACCCACAAAAAACCCCTCTATGTGCCGCCTCTGCGCTATAAGGCGAAGCCACGGGAACGGAACGCCCTGGCCACACTTCCGCAACCTCGCCAGCGGCTGTCCACATTGCGGACTCAACTCCGGGGAATTTTTTATTTCCCCCTACCTTGTCAAAGGGGGCGCACCGAGAGACGGCACGCCCGCCACTCAGGGACCCTCGTGTAGGCGACAGACGTCCCCGTGCCCATCGCCCACAGGTACCCTTATGGGGGAAATCAGCGGTCGTGCGCGAACCGCCGTGGCCCCACACGTTTGCGGCGTATCGGTTGGGAGGCCGGATCGTCCTCCCTCCCACGCTCCGCTGCCTACTTCTGCGCCATCACGTCCTTGCAGAAGGAAACCGCAGCCTTCCACGACCTGTCGCTCCCCACCATGGCTTCTACTCTCAAGGCGGGCAGGGACAGGTCATGCCCCACCACGTCCACGAGTATGGCCCGCTGCTCTGCCCAAGCTGGGCACACCGCCAGCGTGTGCTGTGCCGTATCTTCGGCGTCGCCGCACTCGTGGCATTCCGTCGTCGGTTCCCGTCCCGCCACCCTGCACAGATATTTCCCAAAGCAGCCATGCCCCGAGAGAATCTGCGCAAGATTGAACATATTAAAAAATCCGCAGAGCAAGGTCTGTCCAAAATTGCCTGTTGGTTAAACTCCCGTCTCCTGTTATTAAATTAGGGTTTGCGATATCCGCAGATATTTAGGATCCGGTTAATACGGATATTAAAATCCAACAGATCCGGATATCCGGATATTTTCGGATAATACGGATCGACAATGCTTTTATGGTATAAAATAGGAATAGTAAGGCAACTTGAAAGATTTTAAATACGCATTCCTGAGGTCAAAAAATATAAATTTTTTTTGATCTCTCCATATTCTGAGTAAGTCATAGTTTCTTTAAGTAGCGGGAAAGTGATGCGTTTAGTCCCTAAGGGTGAAAAGTAATAAAATAGTAACAAAATGCCTTAACCTTAACAGCCACACTTTCATAAAATTGTAATGATTTTTTACACAAACTTTTAACATCGCGAATGTTTAAAAAAAATACCACAGAACCTCACACTTGCACTGAGTGTAAGTAGGTACACTCGCGAGCAAAAGTATCAAATCACTGCATTTTTTCATGTGTAGGTACCTACACAATATCTTTGTAATTTCCCACCCGAATTTAACTTAAACTTATGGTACCAAATAAAAGCTAATAATGTAGCGTATTGGAATATGATAAGAAACCCCCTCTCTACCCCCGTTATATAGGGTCAAGGGCAGGGACTGTTTTCGGTTACGGTTTTACCGGTATGCAACCGGTATTGCATTACGATATCGTAACGTAATGCTTTAAAGGTTATCTTTACCGCGCCAACCATAACGGTTAAGGTAACCTTTTTGTCATGTCTTCTTTTTGGCGTTGTAAAGCACAAAGCTCCAGCATATTTTTTCGAGAAATTGACATGGTTACCCGCCCAGCACGTCTAGCACAACTTGCTGCTCAGTCGCTTCTCGCGCGACTAAGCGTCCCCTATCTCACTCGCACCGTACAAATTAGAAAAAGGGGGTTGAGCTTTCTCGACTCGCGTCGCGGTGCGGCGTCAGTTGCGCTAGCCCCGCAGAGGTCACATAGCACACGACAATGCAGCATACAACTGATGACACCTCAACATGCGTCAGCGGCTTCAGTTACAGATACGCAGTTTCAGTTTAGATACGTGGCAACGAAGTGTTGGAATATAATTCCACCACCTTTCAGGAATCTAGAAGGTATCTGTAGCTTTAGAGCAGCAGTTAAACGTTTTATATGCGAACACCAGCGGCGACAGGAAACAAGTTGTTTTTAAAATAAATTACTTGGCGTGTACCTATGACTATAGTTTAGTAGTACCTAAGTAAGTTGGTATACACCTGTTTTATGTCCCATTTATTACACCTGTCCATCTGAAAATGCCCGGATCAATGTAGTTTATAATATTTCTTGTGTCAGCACTTTGAGCACTTGTCTTTTTCTTTTTGGTGTAGGTATATTTTACTTTTATATTATTAAATATTTTTCGTTTTGACTTTAAACTTATCTGTTATATATTGTTTTTATAATCTTGATCTCTCTTTTCTCGAATGATGAATGAAGTACTTAGTTAAATTTGTAAGTTACCTCGCGACTCTCGCGAGCCAGCATTATGCTGAGGCGAGATCATTTCGTGACAAAGTTTATATAGTATTTTAAGTTGTAATTGCATTGTTAAGCTTTGTCACGAATAAATTATTTCATTTCATTTCATGATATAATATTAATTTTGTATTTTTTTTAACACTAGCGGAATTATATCTTTATAATATGACTTTTTCATAACGTTATAAAGGTACATACATTTATATTGTTTTATTTATCCCTAAACCAAAGTTTAAAATGAAATAACTTGCGTCTTCAAAAAACTAAGTATACATCTTTATAAATTACCTCTACATCTTACAACCTAAACCAAAATATCCAAGGAGGAATAACTAGGTATGGCATAATCGCAAACAAAGCAATAATATTTTGATATGCGCGTCGCAAAGTGCTACATAATTATTTTGCGATGGAAACTACCAGCGCCCAAGCAAATCCTTCCCCCATGTCACGACAATAAAACCCTACCCAAAACATTAACATGCAAAGATTGATGCCAAGTTTCAAGCGAAACGATAGCCATACATTTATACACTGCATTGAATATCTGACGAGGTAACATGCCATATTAAATAAAAACAACAAATTCTCATTTATTCATTTACAATTTTACAGTTACTTTGACGATGCATGCTGAGCGTTTTTCAAAAAAAGTGTACCTACATGAACTTTCTTTGAATTCAATTTTATGGGATTTTCTTACGTGGTCGTGCGTGACGTGACGCACTGGAAGGAAAAAGTTATATAGTATTTAGGACATTTTTTTCTTGTACACCCAAGGATCGATAGTATGGATTCTGAGTAAAAAAACATAAAAAAAATCCAATTCTGAAAAAAAGGTCATGTACACTTTTTTTGAAAAACGCTCTGCTACGTTTTCAGCAATGGAGCACTACTCGCCTGGAGCTGTAAGCTAAGTATAAGGTTTCCACTCGGCTATTCCCAATCAATCACAACCAAGAATAACGTAGGTATTACGTATTTAGGTAGGTAGAAGAAAGAGAGAAGGTAGTGAGAGAAAAATAAAACCGGTCAAATGCGAGTTTGACTCGCGTCGCGCAACGAGAGTTCCGTAAAAGTTTCATTCACCATTGCCGTCGCGACCCCATTAATTCTAGAAACAGTAGAAATAACCGTCATGGGGACAGCGCTGTGTATAATTTGTTAGTACCTATACCTATAATAATGTATAATACGAGTAATTGTGCTATTCAAACCCATTCATATCCTACGTTTTGAATTTTTCGTATCTTTAATTTATGTTTTCATAGAAAATGAAAATATGCGGTTCCTGAGATATTTAACTGTGAGTATGTTCCTTTTTTACCTTTTTGTTACGATTCCCTAAATAACTTGTTTATCTTGTTGTGTTTGCTAGGTCAGTGTAAAGGGTTAGAAAAAAAACTTGTTGTGTATTATTGAATGAGCGAGCGAAGCGAACGAAGTTCTCCGTTTCAGCTTGGGCAAAAAATCTTTCATATATCCGGTTGTTCTCCTCTACAGGTCGCATTCCTCAACCGATTCACGCGAATTTTCGTGAGCAGGTTCGATAATTGTATAGATTTATTTTGTCTATTCAGTTTTTGGAACATCATTAAAATATTGTATCTGCTGGAGTACAGACCCACGAGTTTTACAGCTCACAGAGCCACTAGTGTTAGGTAGTAGTGTTAGTACCAACAACCTTCATCATGGCTTGACTTGGCGCCCTTGGCGGACGCACTTCCGTGCATATAGATGACGTTACTGAAACAAAAGGCAAACAGGTCGTTAATCATTGGAATTACGAGTGCTTCGCTATAAAACGAATGAATACGACTGGCCCTCGAATGACAAGCGAGGGAAGCCGGGCTGCCTAATCTTCGTTCACGTGCTCCACAAGTTGATTCAGTGTATGTCGTTTGAGGGTGAATATCAGATTTGGCTTGAGATTTTCTAATTTCTATGGCACAATTTTTTTTAACATATTCACTAAATGAAATAACATACCTTGTCAAGGACTTTAATCTATATAAAAATATGTTATTCTGCCTTAATTATATAGAGGAGTTTTAAAGTTTTAGCAGTTTAAAATATCGATTTCCAAAAAAATCAGGACTGCTCCAAAGAAATTAGAAAATATACTGGTCGGATTGTGGCATGGACCCCATAACGCTGGCGGCATTGGGTACCTCTTTGAATTGGCTATGGAAATTCGTTAGAAGAGGTAAGCGCCAGTTTGCACCAGCCGCGAAGACAAGGCCTTCATAAAGGATGTCATATTGGACGACCAGGGACCCAAATGTTTCCACAGCAAGCGCCGAAAACTCGTAATTCTTTAATAAGGAGGAGTATTTACGGCGCTTGTTACATTGGGCTTGGTCGGCAGCGGCGCCGGCCTGTGAACGCGTGCCCTGGATGTGGGACAGGGCGAAAGTGTCAACGCAAGTTACATCCCACACCAGGGCCCTACCCAGTTTCCATGGCACTAAATGTAGCCCCATTTATAATGTCAAATTTTATCTAAATCTATTGGTTTACCAATTTCTGGACATAGGCCTCGTCCATAACTGCCGCGTCAGGTAAATTAAGTAGTTCTATTGCGAATTTCCGTGTTTTTTTATCATTCTAGGTTTGATCAGACTCCAGCGGAGAAGACAACAGTCATAACTTGACAATGGATCACTAACCTTTTATGGACCGCAGCAAGATGTAAATTGATATGTCACACATTTTTTGAGTAACTTGTGAAACAATGAACAAACGAATAAACACCTCGCTCTTCGCATTGTGCTAAATACTTACATCGATAGGTAGTAATACTTATTTTTACTAGAGCAGAAGCAACATTACTCGGTGTGGAGCGGCGAGCGGCACGCAACATAATGCCGTGAACTACTCTATAGGTTTTTGTCAAAATCAATTTGTATAATAATGCTATTTTTTATATATTCAAATAGAAGTTTTATTTTTTCACAGCTCCAAGGAGCTGCTGACCTAATTATTTGATATCAAATTCAACTGTATGTCCACGAATTCTCGAGAAATAGGGTCTTGACATAAGGACGGATAACGTAGTGAATCTATATTATCTATAAGGGTCCCTTTTTAGCGTTCCGATACTGAAAAGGAAAAAAGGTACCCTTATAGAATCACTGTCTGTCTGTCCGTCTGTCAAGACCCCATTTTCTCAGGAACGTGTTTACAAAGTTTGCTGCACACAGGAGATTAATACAAACTTGTTGCGAGGTAAGTATTCTTGAACCAAGAATTTATTTCGGATGATGCGAAATTATCTTGAGCCAAGATTTTTTCCTGTTGGTTCGAGAGAATCATCTTAATTCAAGAGGTCATCTATGTAAATCAAGATATTGACGGTCTTCCTAATTTATTATTTGATTCAAGTAATCATGTTAGTTAGTAGTGAAGTGGCAGCCTCAGGGGCCTTTGCTAAAAACAGTTTAGAGAGTTTTGACGTGACGTCTGAACTGATTTGACGTTTAACATAAAATATTTAAAAAGAAAATAATGGCAATGAATGAAGTGAAAACTAAACGTAGTAAAGATTCGGAGTCAACAGGACGAGGAATATAGGGAGGAAGAATATCATATAAAGAAGAAGATAGTCTACAGCATTCGAAAAGAATATGATCTTCTGTGTGCAATTTCTTGGAGCTGTCAAACAATCAAACTTCTACGTTAAAGCAATCAAAAGATACAGCCGTTTAAGCCTCATATTACTGCATATTTGGACACTCACAAGATTATCAAAACCTATACGGCATTTTCTGTTGCGCTAGAATCGTGAAATTTAGCAAGGACTTCCATTACAAGTAAAGGAATGAATCTGAACACTTTGAATTTGTTACAATATTGCACAAAAATACTGTCCGACTCGCACTCCGCCGGTTGTTTCCTTTTCAGGGATGGAATCCGTACAAAATGACACCACGTTCAAAAAGTTACTCGATTACCTATTGCCGACACGCACTCAACAGGTTTTTATTTTTAAGCTTAACCATTAACTGGGGGGTAATCACTAATCACGTAACGTTCCGAACACGCGTCGGGTAGATCCAACTGTAATTTTTCCATATAAAATTTGACATTTAGATCTACCCGACGCGCGTACAATGCGTTACGTGATCGACCAACTGGTTAAGACGACGAGTTATTACCACGGAAGCTGGGATGAGTGCTCTAGTTATTTTGTATGTTTATTTATATACACAAGTAAGAGTTCATCTGGGAACTAGCGGCAGCACTACTTTCCCTCTGTGACGTCGGTCGGGAGTTGGGAGGCAGACACAGAGGCGCCATTCTCATTGATCGGGTAGTTCATTCAATGTCAGCTCACTCAGCATCCAGGGAGCGCCGCAGCCCCGCGGAATAGATTCTGACCTTTTACTAGGAACTCTTGTTTGCTTTCAATGAAACACTGACAAAAGCATGACAGTGTATAGTAGGATTAGTAGGTATACTATACACTGTCATGCTTTTGTTACGAAGTAAGGTAAAATGAGGGCCATTATTCATATAATCTCCACTTATAATCTCTAAATTAAAAAAAAAACCGGACAATTGAGAATTTTCCCGTTACTCTGAATACTCAAACTTCTTATAGGTTTTCCTGTAATATTTCGGCAATGATCTATTATCCATATTTTTTCCGATTTTTAAGCCTAGTAGGTAGTTTCGGAGATAAAGGGGGAATGGTCAATTTTCGTCTTTTTTCCTAAATTACTTTAAACCTATTTTTTCTAAAATTATAAAAAATTATATCCGAGATGGTTACAACAACTCCTTTCATTTGATATGTCACACAATACAGTTTGCGAAACTTTTTTTTATAATTTTTTAGTTTCCTATCCTCAAATCCTATCCTATAAGGGTTCCGTTTTTTTCCTTTTGAGGTACGGAACTCTAAAAGAGAATCAGCCAGTATCATTCCAGACGTTACTTTGTCACGAATGATCTCAGCTTCCCATGAACGGAAAAACATGAAACATTTTTAGGGTTCCGTTCCTCAAAAGGAAAAAAAAGGAACCCTTACAGGATCACTCGTGCGTCTGTCTGTCCGTCTGTCACAGACGATTTGCTCCGAAACTACTGGACCGATTGAGTTGAAATTTGGTACACATATGTAAATTGGTGACCCAAAGATGGACGCGTAAAGTAAAAGCATGAATTCTGAACAAGGGGGCCAATTTTGGGCGGTAAACTGGAAAATTTAAAAAAAAAGTTTCGCAAACTGTATTGTGTGACATATCAAATGAAACGGGTAAGCATCTCAGTTTTTTTTATAATTTTTGCAAAAACATATTACAAGTAATTTAGGAAAAAATACGTGATCGACGATACGGTCTACGATAGACATTCACGAAACGCATACCAAAATGATAAAGTATAAAAAAATTATCGATTCTGATATGAGAACTTATTGGCAGAGCGCAAAGCGGGTGGAGGGGGTAGCCTAAACGATCACAGCGCTCGCTACGACTAAAATTGTCTTTTTTGTCGCTGACTTGAGCTGTCAAATCCATATTGCAGTAAACATTTTCTAATCGTTTTTGAGATAAAAATATGGTCCTCACTAGTCACTACCATTGTCCAAAATTGTGTAATATAGTAAAATAACACAAGATTTCATTAATATTTTTCACAATATTTACTTACTTCTTATTTGACAGCGGTGACAATATTGTCCATAATGGCCGCCTGTCACGTGGCGCTGTCGTCGCGCTCGGTCCCAATATGCGCCAAATACGAATTAAGGCGTAATTACAATATCAACAAATTCAAACAATGAAACACGAATTTGTCATTTTTTTAATGACAACGCGCTTTTGGCATATTCGGCCAAAGGTACGAGAAACGTCTCAGAAACAGGACGTAGGTAATAGTTAAGGGTTATAGTTTTAGTTCTTAATTAGGTAAATATATACCATAATGACATTTTGTATGGTATGGAGAGATACAATTTATTTACGAATGGCGCGGATTATGAATATACTTGGTGCCTCTGAGCTTGGGGCACTTAGGGCTTTAAATGCACATATCGATTATGCTCTTAAAACGAAACTGTTGTTCTACAAGTTTTCAAAAATAGGTTGTTTTTACATTTTCATTATTTCATACAAATTAAATTAAATTTTCAATGTACACCTAATTGTAATGTCATGGATGTCAAATAATGAGGCCGTGTTTGCAATACATTGATGGTATGGTCAAGGACTTAAATTGTTGAGCCATTAAGGTGTCAACTAATTTTGTTATTTTAGTAGCTAAACTATGAAGTGTCCAGTATAAAGTGGGCTCTAAATGGCATAACAATTAAAGTCCGTAACCGTACAGTTAAAGTTCAAATACTAAATCATTTATTGTGGGGCTTTAAATCCAAGATTAGATTGCGCTCGTCAAAATGAACCACTCTTTTTATGAACAGTAAATATCGATGTCGATAACTTGTAAAAAAATAACTTTCCCTGCACTAAATCTCGAGCGAGCGAGAGAGCGAGATACATCATGCGTGCGAGAAAGCGGAGACAATGACGTATGAAGACCTGTCAGGTAACATTAACATGGTTATATTGGTTATATCCCTTTCTTACTCGTTGTTGAGTACGAAAGTGAGAAGAGATCGGATACATAGAATATGTTCAATTTATTAGGGCCTATCTGCCTTTTTCTTAATCTGTGGTTAGGAACATATCTGACGTTCCACGAGTACCTTATGGGCTTTATGGCGGTAGTTTCGGAGATATTGAATGTTTTGTAAAGGTGGGTAAAAACTACGATTTTTACACGCTATTTTGTAAACTATAAGATGTAACATTTGTTGACGTAGTTTAATTATTTGTATATAATTATTTTTTACAGCCTACCCATTATTATGGTGAGGTGGGTCACACAAAAACCAAGTTTGCGGCGGAGTATATTTTTGTAAATAAAGGCGTTCCGAGTTAATTTATAAAATTATGTAACTCAGTCATAAGGTCCCTTTTCGTTTTATAGAATCCATACTAATATTATATAACTAAAGTAACTCTATCTGTCTGTTACCTTTTCATGCTTAAGCCGCTGAACCGATTGAGATGAAAGATAGTGTACGGGGTAGGTTTGTACACCTTGATTAATTGAAACCGAAATACTGATTTATTTGAATACTTAATAGAATGCTCTCCGCGGCGGTCGGTTATGCACTGGCGTGGACCGCGGTTTACGTAATGTATGAATTATGAAAATGATGAGTACACGTTTGTCGCCATGTGCGGTTCGAGCCCGTAGGTACATGCTCCCGGACGCGAGAAAGAGGAGATGAAAAGATTAGCTTGATTATGTTTTTTGATGATACAAGATGATAAACAATTTTGCTTATTTTAATAGATGATACCGACATCTTATTCGTGATTAATTTTGTTAAAACTACCTATAGCAAATATTGGGGAGGGCACTGTGTTAACTGAGTACACACTTGCACTTTTACCGGGCTTTCATTTACCACTAGTACTTACTCTGAACTTCTTTTTGCTCTGCGGGGCTACCGCGAAACGAAAACAAACTTCGTTCGTGTATCTCCGTCTCTGTCGCTCGTACTAGCAAGTGCAACAGAGACGGAGATACACGAACGAAAACGAACATCGTTTCGCGGTAGGCGCTAGCTCTGCTTTTACACTGTCACATTGATCACTACACTAACCTCTGGCGCGGGCGGCGGCGCGCATGCACAAACGCGCATGCAGCAGCACACGCTAGTCTTCCTGCCGCTATAATGTAGATGGCTACATAATGATGGACATCATGAAACGAAATCTGATCGTCTTCGTCAAGGTTCTCTTGGCTTGATTGATTTATTTTGATCCATAAACGATTCATAAAAGTTTGATACCTCAAATTGACTGGTAGGTATTGATAAGTTGATGAGATAATTGACTGGGGCAATTTCTATTACCACTATCTCTGGCTGCGAGTAGATTTCATTTGTATGTTGCGAGTGAGACGTAATAGTATATGATTCGCCCTTGATGACGCAATCTTATCCCATCGCGATCATGTTGACTCCGCTTAATTTCTCTGTAGCAATTTGATGCGCACACATCATTCTCAGGGTGCACTGACCGCAACAGGTGAGCATGAAATTGTTTACATGAATCAGCTCCGCCCAGTTATGTTGGCACGTACTGTATCTTGTTTTACAATTATTTTCACGTTGATCTTTGACACAAAGGTAATTCACAATCATTTAAAAAAATAAACGCCTGTATGCTGTCCGCCGCGCTCGGCCGTTTGGACGAGGCTAGTGGCAACAGAAGGTCAGAGGCGTTTTTTCGCGTTGTCAATATTTTAATATCCGTGTCAAAGCGGACAAAGCATTTTATTAAAAAAATCATGCCGCCAAATTGAACAATCTTTTTTTTTTAAATCTCATTTATTTTATAAGCCATACATCCTATGATTAAGTCGGTAATTGAACAATCTTTTCGCCGCGGAATTTATTATTGATTGTGGATGGATAATCTTTGTTTTTACTATTTTCTCGCATCATCTCGCGCTTTTTTCAACATTTTCCTTCATAAATCTAAATTTTACCACTGTACAAAAAAAACTGTTTTAGAATGTGCAATTCATATGATACCCCACGTGGCCTACTAACCAGACTTTTTAATTTTTGGCACCCTCTTATCCGTCCTTTTTTATATAAATTAAAAATATAATTATATTTCAATTTTTCATTTTCTATACACGTACACGTGGATTAGCTTTGTTTACAATTATTCCAAATTGATAGAAGTCTGGCTAACCAAATTTTCCAAAATTTTTGGCGGAAAATTCAAAAAATCTTGGGATGGTCCCACTTTGTGTAGTAGGAATTATAGTTTTGATACTAGAAAATATTTTTGATTTTCTGTGCACACGTAAGGTACCTAAAAAAAATAGTTAAATATACGTTGACGTGCGCTCAAAGTCAGCTCACATAATTTCTATCACTATATACAGTACAGTCAACGACAAACGCATATGTTTACACTTTCTCATCGTAAATATATCATTGTAGCAAGGCGAAAAATGAAATGTACCTAGTGTAAATAAGATTTAACTCGATAAGTAATAAGTACTATGCCAAATATCAACTCAATCGGAAAACGCGGAGTCGGTCGAGTGCTTGCTCTTGCTTGCTTGCTTACATTACAGGCAACACCGGAATAGGTAAAACCACGTGAAACTACTATTCACGTACCTAATCAAAGTTATAGGCAAATGTTAGATCTAGTTACATAAAGTATCAAAATATTTATGCAGCTTGGTGCTACCTGGGTCGTTCTTCTTTTCGACCGACAATAGCCTGTCCTTCGTCTTACTACGGCATCTCATTTGAGTAATGATTTTACGGTTTTATAATGTTCGAAAATGAACGTCCATATTATTTTATTAATGAATATTATTTAATATTTTAGTTTCTCTAACTAGCATTTTTTTAAACGTATTTTTATCGTTAAAGTCCGTGACAGAGTGGTAAACTAAAATGTAGTCCCCACTGAAAGAGTCCACTTTGTCACATATTTTTTTTTTAAACCAACCGTAAACAAATATGTATATTGGCCGGAAAGGAAACTTTAATTAGTGTTAATGAAGAAACCAATGCATTTTTTTTTAAATCGCACTTCAAAATCACAATTTTCGATAGTTCAAAAACCAAAAAAAAAGGAAATCTCGGTTCATTGTCGGTAAAAAAGAAGAACGACCCACCTACTAAGTTACTAAGTTGTTTACAACTTGTAAACATTGCAGTTTCTCATTATACAAAGCTTCACGTGGGGTTCTCACATTGTCGATTTCTTTCTCACATTTACGAGCGTAAACATTAGTTTGCGGACCTCACTCGGTATATAGTCATTGTTAATATTATTTAAAACTAGCTTTTGCCCGCGACTTCGTCTGCGCGTAACTCGTTTACTCCATACAAACTTCCCCCCCCCCCCCTTTCACTCCCTTAGGTAATTAATTTTGGCATAAGAACTATCCTTTGTCCTTCCACGGAATTCAAAGTATATCTGCACCAAATTTCAATTTCATCTCAATCAGGTTATACATAATACAATCAGTATCACAAAACCTCTATCTAGCGTATTTTTTTTTATTCTTCAAAAATCATTTGTTAATTAGGTGTTTAATATTTTTCACCTCACTAGCTCGGAAAGACCTTTTTTATTATTTGAAAACAGATAGCAAAACTGCATTTTATCCACATGTGTGCAAAGAATATTTGAAATCCGAACGTGTTATTAGTTACTTTTTTAAACATAATAAACACGAAAAGGCCAGTCCAGACAGGACGATTTTCGGCCATCTGATTAAATTGTCTGATCAAAACAGGAAGTGTGGACGCAAAAATAGTTTTATATTGAATAGTATATTTTTGATTTTAACACTTAAAGTGTAAAAAAAACCGTACAAAAATGTGAAACCACAATATCTGATTTAACGTTGCATAATAATTGTGTTATTTGTGTAATTACTAGTTAAATTAAAGGCTGATTATACATATTTCAGTTGTTTTTCTTATGTTTAGTGAGGTGAAAAGATTTGTGTTACAGACGGGTGAAAGTTATTTTGACGTCTCGTGTGTCGCAACACTCGCTTTGCTCAGGATTCTATTTTTGAACCACTCGCTACGCTCAGGATTCTATTTTCGAAACACTCGCTTCGCTCGTGGTTCAACCATAGAATCCATTCGCTAGCTCGTGGTTCAACCCTAGAATCCATTCGCTGGCTCGTGTTTCAATTCCACACTCGCGGTTAAAATATAACTTTGCACCCTTGTATAACAAATAACTATTTCCGCTGTATTTATAACGGCAGAGAGAGGCCCTGTTGATACCATAGGTATATAATTGCTGTGCTTCGTGAAGATGCTCTATTGAGAGAGTCAGACTTTTTGTATATGGCATTTTTGAGTGTCGTAAATTTCTGGAGGCCCACTATCGCTTTGTACCTATACCTAAAAACCGGAGGACAAGTGCGAGTTCAACTCGCGTGGTGAGGGTTCCGTAAAATATTGAGAATTTTCCCGTTACTTTGAATACTCAAACTTCTTATAGGTTTTCCTGTAATCTTTAGGCAAGGAACTATTTTCCATATTTTTTTCAGAATTGTAAGCCTAAGTAGTTTCGGAAATAAGGGGTCAATGGTCAATTTTCGTATTTTTTCCTAAATTACTTCAAATCTGTTTTTGCTAAAATTATAAAAAAAAATATCTGAAATGCTTACAACAACCGCTTGCATTTGATATGTCACACATTACAGATTGCGAAACTTTTATTTTTAATATTCCAGTTTGGCCCCCAAAAGTGGTTCCCTTATTCAGAATTTATTCATTTACTTTACGCGTCCATTTTTGGGTCATCAATTTACATACATTTACCAAATTTCAACTCAATCGGTCCAGTAGTTTCGGAGCAAATCGACTGTGACAGACGGACAGACAGACGCACGAGTGATCCTTTATGGGTTCCGTTTTTTCCTTTTGAGGTACGGAACCCTAAAAATGGTATACTTCATTTCATTATTAATTTATTTTTTATTCTTTTCGTATATAATAAAGGCAAGTAATGGTTTAATTTTCTTTACCCTGAGACTAAGAAATTCTGTAGAACATAATATAACATTATGCTGGTTATACTCGTACTACCTAACTAGAATATTTCTCTCTTTTCGTTTTTCTATTCCATCATCTCTCGAACCTATTAGATGCTACGTGTGAAGTAGACGAGATGATAAAAAAATAATTTGGGACAGGGTCACGATCCTCAGCAGCGAGGACTGGCTTAGGAGGAGGAGATGACATGATATACAGCCTGGACACACCAAGCGTCGCGATATGTGCTTTTTGTGTGTACATAAATAGGTAAACACTTAATTAGTCATTTTACAACGATGGCACACCCACTCATGATGAGAAATTCTATCTATAGGCGCAACATAATATTGACTCGATGATAATACGCGATAAAGCAGCACGACATAGGAAAATCACGCAGGTAGCCAGGTAGTGACGAAATTCACTTATATATTTATGCGATGTGCGGAAGTGATTGTTCGGAGATTTATAAGACGCGAAATAAATTAGGGCCTTAAATACGATAAGTACCTACTAATAGGTATGTGTGTTCGGCTGCAGAAAAAATTGGAACTTCTATAGCAGGGGGCTCCTCATTGTATAGGTAAATTGTAAATTTCACTCTCTTTAACATAAGGTATAAGGCGAGTTTTGTATACGAAATTTTAGCAGTTTTTTAAACATGTTATTCTCATTGGTTTTGTGCATCTATTCGTCACTGGATTGCGTTATTTGTACTTTTATTTCCAGGTCTGCAAGGTGGGATTGTTGACAATGTTATGGTGGCACCACACTTGGTAGTATTTGCCCAAATATTCGTGCTGCATTTCTTTCCTTCCTACGGCAAATGAAGGAAGCAACGATGCAACGTGAACACGCAACCCCAAGTGTGATGCCAGTATTACAATATTAGAGTCTGGCCAACGAAAGCTGAACCAGGAAAAACGCGGCAATATCAAAAAATCATGACAGGGTAACACAGGGTCACTCACACAGAAATTTTAATGTAACATACGACATGACACCTCAGATAGACACAGAGATAAAGTGTTGCCAATGCCAATCAAATAACTATGAGGTTCAACTTTCGTTAGCCAGTCTTTATAAATGCGAAAGATTGGATGTTTGTTAGCGAGGGAGGTAAGGGGCTATTATTAGAGGAAAAAGCGCGTTGCAACGTTCGTGACAGCGGCATCTTCTGGCGGATTCGGTACTATTTTAGTACATCCTATGTGTTTAGTGCATCCATTCGTCACTGGATAGCGTTAGTAGTACTGTTATTCCCATTGGTTTAGTGCATCTATTCGTCACTGGATGGCGTCAGCAGCACTGTTTTTCCCATTGGTTTAGTGTATCTATCCGTCATTGGATGGCGTTAGCAGTACTGTTATTCCCATTGGTTTAGTGCAAGGAATCGTCACTGAATGGCGTTATGAGTAATGTTATTTCCATTGGTTTAGTGCATCTATTCGTCACTGGATGGCGTCAGCAGTTCTGTTATTCCTATTGGTTTAGAGCATCTATTCGTCACTGGATGGCGTTAGTAGTACGGTTATTCCCATTAGTTTAGTGCATCTATTCGTCACTGGAGGGCGTCAGTAGTACTCTTATTCCCATTGGTTTAGTGCATCTATTCGTCATCGTCACTGGATGGTGTTAGTAGTGCAGTAAACCCATTGGTTTAGTGCATTTATTCTTCAGTGGATGGCGTTATATTTACTGTTATTTCCAGGAATATAAACTGTCATCTGACAAAATTTAAATTGAGAGGAAATGACAGAATTTTATTTTTCCACTCATGACCCCGGGTACAAAAAATACCCAATTTGAAAAGACACTTGTCTGCCCCGGTGTTTTGAGAAAAATACCGTTGTCTGCCCCGACGTTTTGGATAAACGGCGGCCGGACGCAGTGTTTTTTTCATCCACAAAACAAACCATGAAGACATGTTTTTAGGTATTACTAATGTTTAGCCATTTTGTAAATAACATAATCAACTTAATCTCGGTATTTAATTATTTCAAAAATGTTCAGTGGCTTTTTGTAATGCTTAGTCTAAACACATACGACAGGAATTATGTGGCTAATGTTCTATATTATTTAGTTTTTCTAGCAAATAGATCGATAACGTACAAAACTTACACGTTTTTTTAAATCCTTATTAATTTTCCTAACTAGGCAGCTTAAAAGTATTTCATCTACACCTTCAATAGAAAAGAAAAGAGTTATTGTTGCACATGGACTTATTATTACTAACAGGACTGAGCACTCGCAGCCTAAAAGCGAGCGAGAGAGCTCGCGCGCCGTCTTGTGATAGCCGTGCAGCAAGGCTCACACAGGACGGCCCGCGCGGCGACGTAAACTGTCCGTCTCTTTCCTAGTTAGAATAGTCTATATCGCCGCGAGACAGCTCGCGGGCCGTCTTGTGATAACCGTCCTGATAAGAAATTACCTACATGTTGTGTTAATCATATTTCTTGTTATTCAGCTGAATATTACTAGTGCCTACGAACTGCATGGCTATCACATGACGGCGCGCGAGCTCTTTCGATTTTTCTCGCACTATACCTCTCTTTCTATGTTTTCTAATAAGAGAGAGACGGATAGTGCGAGGAAAATCGAGAGAGCTCGCGCGCCGTCTCGTGATAGCCGTGCAGAGCGCATGCTAGACGGGTTCCTGGCAGTGAATGTGTGATGATTCAGTAAAAACTACTTACAATAAAAGGGCATTATTTAAAAAAATAAACATATGGAAGCGATGGGATAATTTTTAGTTACATGGCAACCCCATGGGAATCATACTTTGTTGCCGTCCACGCCGTCCCTCATTGTGGTGACACTACGTTGCCTCTGTAGATATAGAAAAGTACTCTGTGCTCTGTAGCTATATTTATACTCTAAAGCCCGTGTTAGACGGTCGCCAACACGCCCCTCCGACCGAGCGACCTTGGTCGGCCCCGACCGTTGTAGTATGAAATTTTGTTGGAAACAACTGTCTACACGGTCGGTGCGGACCAAGGTCGCTCGGTCGGAGGGGCGTGTTGGCGACCGTCTAGCACGGGCTTAATGCGCCTTGATACGGTAGTCTAGCTGATTTTTATCAATGTTTTTTTAAGCCCACGAAATGACTATCTACTTATTTATTGGACGTCAGTTAAAAGTAAAAACTGCAAATTGAAAGTTAATATTCTTACTTTACTATATTCTTTGATGAATCTACTTCATGAGTCTACTTAAACACTGCGTTTGTCACTAGTCTATGGTTTGCATCCAAAACAAAATGCACTTTTTTACCTATGCTATGCTACTTCGCTTTGCTTGGATTTAATGGCTGCGAGGGTGGAGAAAACAAGAAATATTGTTTAAAAGTAGTAAAAGAAACCATTCATCAAAAAGCTTTGAAAATTAAAGCATAGTTATATGTGTTTGATTGTGTGTCATTATGACTTCATTTTATCGTTATTGCTAGGAGCAGGTGAGGTGAAATACGTTTGTCAATAATCAAACAAAAGTAAAGATGAATGAATGAGTTATTACGGGGGATTTTGATATTCTGCAACAATGGGCGGATGAATACTATTTTGGTAAATATGCAATAATCACATGGGAGCTGGACATCACATCATTAGAATTCATAGCATAGGGTTTCTCTCCATCTGACTTCAAATTGTATGAGCTCGTTGTTAGGATTATTCTTGTTGGTTATGAAGCGTTTGAAAATGTGATTCTCTAATTCTAAATGTATACCGATTGTGAAGATCATCTTATCAACACGGCTACAGCTACTTTTGCTTAACATATAACCGTAAAATATCAGATTTAGCTTTATATATATAAAGTATATTATCATAAAAATAAGTTTCGGTCAAAAATTTCTTTTTTGGTACAAGCTTTTATTGCTGACTGTACTTTTCTGTATACCGTCATCTCATCAACTACTCATTGAGATGATTCTAACGAGCCCAAACTAAACAGGGTTACGTCGGTTAAGTACTGAATTCCCATGGCTACCTTCTGTCTCCATCTTCAGATCAGCTCGATGGTACCATAATATTGAATTGTCATCTAAACTATACTTAAACCCAAAATTTCACCTCAAATGAATAACGGCTACTGACTGAAAAATGGATTGCAAAGTTTGACGAACAACATACTTATTATTTATAAACCAAATTTTATGCTACTAATAACATGTATATGTTGTAGATAGATGAATTAGTCACTTGTCGAAGATATGGAAATATTTTTCCACCAGTTTGTGTTTCCGAAAGTTGTCAACAAAAGGTACATTTTTTTCAATGAAGCTTAAAATAACTGAGAAGAGAAGAAGTGTTATCTGTAGTATGTTTACATGTAGAAAGGCTAACACGAGTTTTGAACATGTTTATTGCAATTTTAAACATATACTATAAAAGTGCAAGATTCTGAATCAAAGTGCCCCGGCTGTGCATCAATGTACCCCTTGTTGGGGAGTTTATGTACAAAATGGACCGTAACTGATTAAATGTCCAAGTTAACAAATAACTGATTTCCTAAAAATGTGCCTAGACAACCACTTGATGCATCTCAATTGTTTTTATAGTCATTGTTGTATTGTAGCTTATCTTATGGCCATTACAACCAAAACCGTATTGAGGTGACCCAACTTCCACTACTACTGGTAAACTGTTATTACATTATCAACCCTGTTAGTATTTTATTTTTTAATATCTATTATTTATGTTGAATGATAAGAAGGGAATCAGATTGGTCATAGTGTTTGAATGCAAAAATGCCTATTATGGGTACTGATATTTAAAGAAAATATATCAGGATAATTTGGTTTTTATTTCAATAAAAAGTCCAAACTATAGCTTTTATTTCTCCTTAGTTTAAAAAACATTTAGGTATGTACATGTAACAGTTATAGTCGTGAAGATTGTCTTTCTTACTCCTAAGATCTGCTATTCATTTTCACTTGTATGGCATGTTTCGTGTGCTTCATTTGAGTGATTTTTAGAGTATGGTGGAAATTGGTTCATCATCGGATCATCACATCATATCTCCACATCCGTTCCTAATTCATTGTTGCTGCTTTTATAATTTATCACACCAGGAATGGCACGCCCTATGACATCAACTAATTTCAGATTTTGAAATAATAATGAGGAGTTCAATATGAAGGAGATGGTAGGAGGATGCTGCGTGTGCTCGGACGAGCGAGGTTGGCCGGACAACCCGCTGGTGTACTGCGACGGTAACGGATGCACAGTTGCAGTCCACCAAGGTAAACACTACTTCTATGCATCAGTCATTATGTACCCAAAATGTATGTGATGTTAGATTATTTATTATTACTATTAATTAGTATTACTTGATCAGAAGAAATCAGAAATTTAATAATGTACCTACAGTCATTGTCATGTTAGGTATGTTAAATGTTAACTGTGTGTGTTCCTTGCAATCGGATCAAACGCATGGGCTCAAATATATACGAGCATAACATATACAGGTATAGTAGTGTATATTCGTAAAGTTTTATTTTCCAGCTTGCTACGGTATAGTGACAGTGCCAACTGGTCCATGGTACTGTAGAAAATGCGAGAGTCCAGAAACCAAAGGAAAAGTGGTAAATAACAAAACAATAGAATTGAAAGTGTGAAGAATGGTGTGACATAATAACACTAACAACATGTTTATGTGGTTTTAGCGATGTGAGCTGTGTCCCTCTAAGTCTGGTGCTCTCAAACGTGCTGACACTGGAGGCTGGGCGCACGTTGTCTGTGCACTCTACATACCTGAGGTTCGATTCGGCAATGTCACCTCTATGGAGCCTATTGTCTTGAGACTGATTCCACCAGAGAGATATAATAAGGTATAACTTTTCATTCTATCTCTGCAGCTTTTTCATTAATTAGTGACCATTTTGTGCTAGCTTTTGCCCATACTTACTCCTAACAATCACCATCGATAATAGGCTTGTGAATTAAGATTTTTTTTATGTTGCCATTCGAACCAATTTTTGGAGAGAAACAAATGTTTGTATGGGAGCAATTACAATTAAAGATCATAAATACCCAAGAAATTAAAGACGGACCCTCGCTGGTGGTGAACTAATCATTGTATGAAAAATTAAGTAAATTGCTGTATCGGTCGCGAAATACTGCGTTTACGTCCATATTTGTCATACAATTTTGTTTCTATAAAAGCGTAAGAATTCTATCGGTAGCTTTAAAATTTACTCTAGGACAACAAAAAAATATAATTTTTCTAAATTTTCAGGGTCAATATCTTTTTATGATTGTGATTATATTTTGTAACATATAGTTTATTACAATCATTTAATGGTTTACTATCAATTTACCAAGACTACGTATTCAATTTTAACATGAGGTCACAAGCCTATTGCACTCCTATAAAAACTTCCATCCTTCCTTTCACCACCTGCGGAGACAATTGGGAATGGATGAAAATTTTAGAAATGCCAGATTCTTTTTTTGGTGATATCAATTACCTTCCTTAGCACCAGAATTTGCAGCTGCGTCAATTATTTTTGAAAAATATAAACAATTTTTTCACTTACGTTTAGGGTCAAGGACGGTCAATAGACACTCTTTGATCAGTCTCATATTACAAATTTGCGGAATAATAAGATTCTGTCAGTCAGCATCATAAACATGGATACATTCTAGGTGGTTTGAGGACCTTATTGCCTAGAGATAAGTGTATACATGTTATGATGGTGACTGTACAAGCTTTTGTTGGCCACTGTCGGTACATTTTTCTGCACAGTCATCACATCAACTACTCGTTGCCAGGACACGACGGGTTTATGTAGTTTGATTATGGTCACCTGTCTCCATCATCAGATCAGCTCGGTGCTGCCATAATATGCTGTCACTGAACTCACGTACATAAGTTGGCCAAATTTCAGCTCAATCGGTTACCGGCAACTGGCTAAAGAATGGATTGCAAATTTAGAGGACAAGTTACGTATGAGCCGTGCAGTTCAATAAAAGCTTGTAACAAATATGCTAATTTTCTCAGGACTCAAACTATCTGCATAAATAAATATTAGGTTCAGTGGTTTAGGATCAAGAAGTAACAAATAAAAACCGGCCAAGTTCATGTCGGACCACGCAAAACGAAGGGTTCCGTGCCTATTGAAAAGGTCGTATCGTCACAGAAATCTTACGGTACTTACGTCCTTTTCTTTAAGGAACGCAGTTTTCCAGCAATATCTCGAAAACCTTTGAAACGATCTTGTTCAAAATAATTTTCGGTGAAAGAGTTTAATAAGCTATGTCCATGATATTTTTCATATTTTTAAAATACACAGTTCAAAAATTTGAGGGGGAACACAATTTTAGTGACTCTTGGGGCGATTATCTCTGACTCTTATTTACTTATTACGATAACAATATTCCTTTGCTATTCCGCTAAAAAACGTGCAGGTCGATCAGCGGAGATCAAATGCAACTATTTGCGTATAAACATGCAAATAATTACAGCAAACCACCACCAATAATGAAAAAACCTCGACACGTGTTTCGCCTCTCTACGAGGCATCATCAGGAGATGCTGGCAGGAGATGTTGCTTGCGCCACGTCCACTGAGCAAATGAGCCGTCTAGAACCGTCAACCCTATTCCGGGTGATTATGGCGATACGACGCAATCACCCGGACAAGTCTAATTTCGCAAAACATTTATTGGAGGAAAACCATGCGTTGTCTGACAATCATTCTTTCAACATCTTGCATGTTTGCGGAAAAGGACTGCGTTTAAGTGTTCTAGAACAATTAGAAATAATTAGGTACAACAATAGAGGCGTGATTATTAACGAACAGTTGAATGTTGCGTCATCACCGCTGTTACGTATTTTTCCGTCTCATTCACGCATGCATGGTAGTATGGGGGGACAGACTATAAATAGGGCTGACGGTTCTAGACGACTCATTTGCTCAGTGGACGTGGCGCAAGCAACATCTCCTGCCAGCATCTCCTGATGATGCCTCGTAGAGAGGCGAAACACGTGTCGAGGTTTTTTTCATTATTGGTGGTGGTTTGCTGTAATTATTTGCATGTTTATACGCAAATAGTTGCATTTGATCTCCGCTGATGGACCTGCACGTTTTTTAGCGGAATAGCAAAGGAATATTGTTATCGTAATATATCATGAATTTCCGCAAAGTAACGCCTGATTCAATAAATTATTTCTTATTTACTTAATCAAAAAATTGCTGAGAAACCTTATATTTATTTTGAAAGGCCTATCGATTGATCACGTGGGCTTACAATGAAAACATATTACTAAAAATTTTACTAGCAGTTTTATGTAAGGTACCCCTAAATATTTTTTTTTGTCATTTGATAACAAAACTGTAGCGACTAACACAATACACCTATCCTCAAAATTGTATTCAAATACACCTTAGTTTTCGAGTAAAATGCCTGTGACATACTGACAGACAGACATGACGAAACTATAAGGGTTCAGTTTTTGCCATTTTGGCTACGGAACCCTAAAAAAACTTAGTTACTTTTGCATTTAATATAATTAGTTTGATATTGATTTAAATGAAACAGTACTCATGCCTATTGTTTATAATTTCAGAATTGCTATATTTGTCAAGAGTCTGGAAAAACTCATAGAGCAACTGCTGGGGCGTGTATGCAGTGTAACAAATCTGGTAAGTGGACATTACTCTTTCAGGTGTTTATTCTGTTCATTGCTGTGTTATTGTTTGTTTGTACCCTTTCATTGTAAAGATTGCCAACGGCACATACAATAGAATAATAACATGTGTTCGATAGGGTGCAAACAGCAGTTCCACGTGACTTGCGCGCAGAGCCTGGGCCTGCTCTGCGAGGAGGCCGGCAACTACTTGGACAACGTCAAGTATTGTGGCTACTGCCAGCACCATTATAGTAAACTGGTCAGTATTCGACAATTGTCAAGTATCGTGAGTTAATAATCAAGCAAACCGAAATACCTATTACACATTTTAAGCCACCTTCAAGTTGCACTTTTACCTACTTATATGTATACTAGCAATTTAATTTAATATAGGTATGTGACAGCAATCACAGTCAATATTCTAAATTGATGTTAATTTGTAAAACTGAATCATTCCCTTACAGACATACGCTGTAAAACACTTAACTGGCCACCAAATTAACAGTTTATTTTCCTAATTATGATGTCACAATCATCGCAAAGCTACAAGTTTGTACTAATACAACGGGAAATCAGATTATAAACGAAAAACTAGAACGCCTAACCAAACTCAACTAACCAATACCTACGCTGTTTATATCAATCTTTAGTATTTATCCTGTTCACGGTGCCTGAAAGCGCAATACGTTTTAACCTCGATTAGTGTCATATTTACAGCAGTAAGTAGTTGTGCCTAGTGTTGAGGTCCGACCAGGTTGTTACAGCGTTACGCACTCGTTAGACAAACTTTTTCATTTGGGATAAGTTGGAACCGAAATGGTTGACTGTGCAGAAAAAGGGCGGGAACGTGAAGACCATCCCTCCGTACAAGCCAGTGTCGCATGACAGCCCGTCCAGCGACTCCAGCTGTGAGAAGGAGGGCGAGGCGTCGCCCATGGCTAGCGGGAGCGGCACCCCCACCCATGCTGCTAAACCCAAGGGGGTATGTGTATACATGCGTACATTTATAGCCAACATTCTCATTCATATATCTGGGAGAAAATTAGATTACCTACTTGCATAACTTGGTTTCGTTACTCTACCTTGAGATTTATATTTTTAAATAATTTGAATGGATTAGTTTAGTTTTCACGATAATTTGGCGATTATAATAAGTAGGTATGTGGTGTGCTACTACCGCCGGATTGAACCCGTCATCATGTTGTAGGTCGACCGCTTAACTGAGACGGTGTCTTCCCTAATGCCCCTGAGCCATCACAGGCGTCGTCTCAGTTAAACGGTAGGCTTATATTGATCATTTTACGATTGACTCGAGTCTCGTGCATATTAGTTCTGCCCGACATATATGGTATTTTGCCAGTTCGCTAGGTACTTATGTATACCTCCTCTTGAATATTTATATCATACCCAATGGAAACCCAATGATTAAATATACATGGTGAGCAATCCAAATGGGTCAGGGTAAGAATATCTCGAAACTATCAGAAATAAGCAAAAATGGTAAGAAACTATGGCGTCGATTTGGAATCCGTATGAAAAAATAGTACATTATATTAGAGGCCGGAAAAAAGCAATTCGTGGATTTATAAAGTAGATTCCGACCGTTTATAGTTACGAATCCACGCATTGCCATTGCCAGTTAATGCTTTTTCCAACAATACGAGGAAATCTTATAATTATGTTTTCAATGACATCCTAATATAATCATAAAACATAGCTTGTACGTAAAAACCTGGTTCCCGCCCAGCATATATTTTTAAAGTACACGACATAAAACCCAGTGCTAAATTTAATCTGAAATATTCTACTAAAAATAATATTTATTAATTATAATTAGGGTTAGGATTCTGGTGGCATTTTTAGCACAAGTAGTGCAGAGGAGTCGCCATTGTATTTTTTTTTATTTGAATAACTGAATGATAAAGCCATATATTGTATATAAATATTATTTTCAATGTACGCTGCCGCCGTCATCAGTGTACTTGAATTGACGTTACTTGTCACGCTTTAATCACAACTAAACTCGCAGTACATTGCAGCCTAGAGTAATCTTAAAAGGGTGGTAAAAATTTAAATACGCGTTATTTTCAAAGGTCGCTGAACAAATGTTATTGAATATAAGGAATACAACTTACATTCTAATTTTTCGCCCCGGTTGTGGGCCACATGCTGTATTAGAAAAACTACTCAAAAAGTTTTTACCGTTGTCGAGGTAATCTAAATTATCAGTAGTATACTGAAACTTATTCCAACGGAAAATTGAGATTGTAAATAGAGACAAAATTACACATTTTAACAAAACATGTGTTATGTTTTAATTTAATGAATCAATTTACTTGTATGTAACTAATAAATTTTAGTATGCATTATTGATTTATCATTTATCAATCATTTATTCATTCATTCATTCAATCAAAAAAAAAAGGACTACATTGCTCTTTGTTCACCCAATGCCACCAAAATTCCTAACTCTAATTATAATATTAAATATACATGATGCTTTTTAATCGGTATTCAGGACTAGAAAAATATTAATATCTAGCTAAAATTAAACTTATTAGGCGCGATCTCATGCAATTAGCTCACTGTTTAATTAATGAAAAGTTGAAACATAATTAAAACTAATAACCACTAGATACACGGTCATCCTACATAAGTGATTGAAGTACGATACCTACGTCAAGTGCCATCACTTTTGCGGGGAAATTTGACAGATCTTAAGTCAATAATAAACTTTTCTATCTACTCGTAATTTTATCAGTACGAGTTGTAATCGCGCGATGGATAACGACATGATACTGATAAAAATAACTGATACGTGATTAACGTAAAGTGCATTTATGCAAGTAAAACGACTTTGCTAAATGGTATAATAAAATAAAATAAAATAAAACTTCTAAAAGCAACTGCCTATTTAACTTAACAAGTGGAATTTTTTTTTTCAAAAAATCTAACAATTTTTTTTGCATATATTATAGCCTATGTCACTCCTACGATTAAGAAGAATCCAACGACAGCTCATATGTCGAAATCCGTCAAACGGTTTAGGCTGCAGGGCGTGTCAAAGAATAAGACATACACACATACATACATACATAGATACATACGTATAAATACGCTCGAAAAATGTAACCCTCCTTTCCTTCGGCAGTCGGGTAAAAAACGAATTGAATTTACACATAATTTAACAAGTGTTCTAAATGTCCACCATTTTGTTCTAAGCAAGCTTAAGCTGTTGGGAGCTTGTGCTTGCCCTTATTTCATTTTCTTTGGCGGAGTTCTTGTACCATGTTGGATTCTTGTGCATATACAATTATAAAAATCTAATGGAGTGAGATCTGGACTGCGTGGAGGCCGTGGGATGGGGCCGCCGCGGCGGATCCACCGCCCTGGGAATTCTTCATGTAGGTACTCGCGAACCCTATGTTCGAAATGTGCAGGGGCATGCACCATCGTGAGAAATGTAAATTGTGTAAATTCTGAAGTGGCACTTCTTCCAGTAGCTCTGTAACCACATGCCTCAGAAGATTCAGGTAGTTTCCTCCATTTAATCTACCTTCAATAACATGGGGTCCAATTAATGTTCCATTAATAATCCCTGCCCACACATTTACTGTGAAACGTATTTTGAAAGTGTTTTTTCTGGTGTGAAATGGATTTTCCTCAGTCCAAAAGTGTTCATTGTGAACATTGAATTGGCCAACACGCATGAAGGTGGATGCATCCGACCACAAGACATTGTTTTGAGTTATAGTCCATATCATTCCATAAATTGTATTATTTCATAGACTAACTTGTTTTGTGAGCCTAATTAAACAAATAAAATTTTCGTGATTTCTCTGAAACCACTGACAGAAATGCCACCCTTCCTTTTAAATCTGTTAATATAACAACAACTTAGAAAAGTTGAAAAACCCCCGATTTTTTCATTTTAAAGTTCAATATCTCAAAAAAGGCTGAACCGATATTGATGAAACATGGCTAAGAACACTCGGGTTAAAATTATCTATGACACAAAAAAAAACCGCATTCAATCGTAACGCTCGATACTTGAGTACGGAAATGGTCTACTCATGTTTTTTTGTAATATTTTGAGTAATTAACTTCTCTCATTGTAATAATGACAATGACATGTTATTAATCATAAATTGTCATTGCCAGTAAATTATTAAAGAGCTCACAGATACAGATTAGTAAAGTGACAAATGAGTTAGGACAAATTTGATTTCAAAATAAAAATTATCATTTAAAAAAAGACCGCTATCAATTACTGAGTTCGTAAAATTGGTACCTGATTACAGATTAAAAATCATCGTGTATTCATTATATATTATGTATTTAAAATGAATAAAACTGAACATGGGATTTCAAAAGTTAAAATTATCACAATCCTCCTAGCGTTATTCCCGGTTGTGCTCTAAAGGAGCCCATGGTCCGCTTTGACACCTACTCCCATGTGCATTGGTCTTTTGCGTTCATGGTCATATGCGTCGGAAGGCCAAGATTTGGCATAGGCACTCGTTTTACGAAAGCGACTGCCATTTGACCATCCAACTCAGAGGGAAAACTAGACCTTATTGAGATTAGACCGGTTTCCTCACGATGTTTTCCTTCACCGAAAAGCTAACGGTAAGTATTCCGTAGGTACATAAGTTCCGAAAAACTCTTGGTACGAGCCGGGATTCGAACCCACGACCGCCGCTTGACAGACGCGCATGCTTGAACTGAGATTAGACCGGTTTCCTCACGATGTTTTCTTCACTGAAACGCTAACGGTAAATATTCCGTACATAAGTTCCGAAAAACTCATCGGCACGAGCCGGGATTCGAACCCATGACCGCCGCTTGACAGCTGCATGCCCGAATCACTTAACTTAAATTGTATATCGTAAATATTTTTAACTTGAAACTATTTGAGGCATTTTTGAATTTTTTCTCTTGTATCGCTTGTATAAAATTAAACGTTTAGTATTTGGCAATAAACAATTAGGCCAGTCAATATCGACACAAAAAAGGCAAACCTCGCAAACGCGCATGTAACTACGATATTTTTATATGTTGTTAGGTCCCTTGAGAGTAGTTAATACCCACGTTTGCAACCCTGAAAATCCTGTGCTACCCCCATGGTGCTCGAAAAACTGCGACATTTTGGCACTTGTTTCAGTTCATTCTAAAAAACTACTTTAAGGAAACGTTTTACAAGTATATTTGCTTATAATTTAATAAAGCTTACAAAATATGCTACAATTTGAGCTTAATCCTAGCACTTTAGGTCAATTGGTTGCAGTGATACAGCTAGTCAAATGTGGGCTTTTTTTTAAGTATACATTTTGTGGTAGGGTCATTTTCTAAGACACGTACCGGCTGAACTAATGCTCGTAGGTAAAAGTCATAAGACACTAATTTATAGGGAATGAATTAACTTCAATTTGATACTAAAGTGCTGCCTCTAGGCCTCATATTTTTCTAGAAAATAATAAAATAGCGGGACATTTCTTTTACCCAAAAAGTGCCCGACTCTACCTTCAAGACATGCTTGATCTGGAAAAGCACATGAATTCAGACTAGTATCGCATGTTCGCAGGCGGAACTTTCACAATACGTCGCTCTGATAAGTTCTGGTCTGGTTTATAAACAGACTTGACAATAGAACAGGTACTAATAAGGTCCATGAAAAGACAGGGTACTCTGACTCATGGTCGCGGAATATCAAGCAGTGTGCTGGCCCGCTGGTCAATATGGATGGTCTCCATGCTCAACATTTGCGAAGAGGTAGAACATTTAACTGGAACTGCGACTCTAACATCCGAACAGCATGTTGATATTATGGCATCCCAAATTGTAAGAGACACTGCAAACACCGAAAAATTGAAGATCTGGTTCAACACACACTCCATTCCCAGTCATAGAGCGCCTAGTTTCCATCCACAGTGGAATCGTCGGAGGCCATAATATCAATTGCCATTTGGCACAAGAACTGGGAGCGGAAGGTGTGAAACAAATTGTTGGTAATACCTTTGGTAAAGTGACTTTTAAACGAATGGACAAAGTAAAGCCTTGGCATTAGTCACCACCTCTGTGAAAGTGTTCAACAAGAGAGTTGATGTTGATCCCCTTACCATATTCCAAAGAGTCTGCGTCACAAAACAATCAGATAAACTATTGAAGTAGCATTTCGCGTATGAGCTAGCACCGTATCCCTTGTCTTTGTTCACTGAAGAAGGAATGCGCAAGGCCACGAAATCTTCCTTCTATTCAGCATTTACACCGCTTACTGAAAACATCGTCCCAGGAAACAGAGCGTTCACATTGGTAAATGGTGGTTACCTCCTGCACAAGGTGATCTGGCATCGAAATGATTCAGTCAGAGCTATTGTAGCGGGATACGTCAGCTATATTTGCAACCACTGGTAAAAACGCAGCTGTGGTTTTTGATGGAGCCCCAGAAAATGCAGCTATGAGGAGCACTAAATCAGCTGAACGCATGCGACGCTCTGCTTCTCTCTCCTGCACGGCCATCACAAGACGGCGCGCGAGCTCTCGATTTTTCTCGCACTATACCTCTCTTTCTAAGTTTTCTAATAAGAGAGAGACAGATAGTGCGTGAAAAATCGAGAGAGCTCGCGCGCCGTCTTGTGATAGCCGTGCTGCAGTGACATTTTGTTTGATGAATCAACAGCCATCAAAGTGCCCCAAGCAAAACTGCTTTTAAATGTATCTAACAAACGCCGACTGATCACCATGTTGCGTACTGAATTTGAGAGGCTGGGTATCGAGATCCATCAATCTCAAAAAGACGCCGATGCCGATAGTGAGGACTGCCCTTTCCAAGAGCTCATCTTTCGATCAAGTTTTTATCATTGGGGAGGACGTGGACCTACTTATCATCCTTAACGGCTTAAGCTCTGGAGAGACGAACGTGTACTTCCAGAAAGGAGCAGAGGTGGCTAAAACGGCATCCAATATCCAGCAAATTAATTTACATGTGGAAAAATGCAGTTTCCATGCGGGTTGGTTTTATTTCTGCATGCCATCAGTAGGTGTGACACAACCTCGGCCCTTTTCTGGCAAGGCAAAATAAAGTGGTGCAACGTCATCAAAAAAAACCCGACTGGATAGACCTCGTCAGCATTTTCCTTGATCCAAACTCCAACATGGAAGTCGTAGGAAATGCTGGCGAGTATATTAATGAAACTCTATGGAGGAGATGAAGGAACACTGAATACCCTGCGATACTCAGCATTTGTAAAATCGACAGTAACGGTCAAAGTCAACCTTGTTCGCCTCCCCCCAATTACGGAGGCTGCAAAATATTATTCTTGGAGGACCTACCACTAAGTGCAAAAATGGTTAGGGGTTGACAAAAACCCGTATGACTGGGGATGGGCCACCAGTGAACAAGGTCTTATGCCTGTCACAATGTGCGCAGAGCCCGCTCCTCAGACTCTGCTTAAAATGGTGGCTTGCAAATGCAAAAAAAGGTTTTTTAGGGTCGTGCTCTTGCAGAAAGGCTGGGCTCAAGTGCTCTATCTTATGTTCCTTTTGCCACGGGGAAATTGCAACAACGCCATCCCTATCGTCCAGGACGTGGAGGACGAGGATGTGGACGACCTAACACCATAATGCCGACCCGCCACCTCCTCCAGAAAACATTATCCCTCATTGATCTAGGCCGGATGAGACCTGGTCCTTCCAAAAGGGCGAAAGTCTAAACTGTGTTTGTACCCGTGTGAATATTATTATTTTATAGTTTAAAATTATGTTTCTGTTGGTTTTTTAGTTTACGTTTATCTGTTTTGAAACCATATGCTACATCTAAAATGTTAAATTCACACTCTTGCCTGGTTTTTTTAAAGAAATAAATACCAACTTTATTACAGTAGTTTTTTAGAAAAAACTGAAACAAGTGCCCAAATCTTCAAGTTTTTCGAGCACCATGGGGGTGGCACAGGGTTTCCAGGGTAGCAACCTTGGGTCGTAACTGCTCTCAATGAACCTAACAACATTTTTAAAAAAAACCGGCCAAGTGCGTGTCGGACCACGCAAAACGAAGGGTTCCGTGCCTATTAAAAAGGTCGTATCGTCACAGGAATTTTACGGCACTTACGTCCTTTTCTTTGAGGAAGGTAGTTTTTCAGCAATATCTCGAAAACCTCTAAACCGATCTTGTTCAAAACAATTTTCGGTGAATGAAATTAATAAGCCCTATGTCCATGAATTTTTCCATATTTTTAAAATACACGGTTCAAAAATTAGAGGGGGGGGGACAGAATTTTAGTGACTTTCGGGGCGATTATCTCCGACCCTATTCACTTAATCAAAAAAAATGCTAAGAAACCTTATATTTATTTTGAAAGGCCTATCGATTGATGTGCCACACGGGGGGGTCACAACGAAAAAAAAAATTTTGACTTTTAGTTTTATGTATGGAGTGCACCCCTAAAAAAATTTTTTTTGTCATTTTAATTACAAAACTATGTAGCGGCTAACAAAATACACCTATCCTGAAAATTTTATTCAAATACACCTTATAGTTTTCGAGTAAAATGCCTGTGACATACGGACAGACGGACAGACGGACAGACGGACAGACGGACAGACGGACATGACGAAACTATAAGGGTTCCGTTTTTGCCATTTTGGCTACGGAACCCTAAAAATCGTAGTTACATGCGCGTTTGCGAGGTCTGAAAATAATATATTGTTTGAGTAGGCTGAGCAAAAAAAGGAAAATAAGAACCTAACTTTAGTATTTTTTTCTATCGAGGAAATTTTAGGCAATCATGCATCGATTAAATCAGATAAACATTCACATAGTCAAGAATCATATATCTGAAAATCAGGCCTAATTGGTTCATAATCTAGTCAGAACGTTGTTTCAAAGAACGCGATAATTTCCAATGCACCCGCTTAAACTCTTTCTTAACTTTTTTTGTTTAGGATTGCCCATTGTTAACTTTCACGCCCCGCCACTGAAGTATTGTAACACTAAGCCTTTCCGTAATTATTCATAATATATGCATTTTATTTACTTCCTTTGTTTCTTGGCGCTGTTTTGTTGCCTTAACACCTGTGCTTTAGTGCATTTTTTTCCATGCAGTTTACCTTAGAGTATGGCGACGGTATTGTGCTAATGCAGCGTTTGTCTTTTATTACTGCTCTTCGTTGTTTTTTGCATTTAATATTTTGTATTTATATTCCCTACAAAAGTGCAAGTAAGTCGCGCGTTATTCGTACTAGGAAGGCTTGCGCCGATGATCAACAAGTTTAGTAAAATGTCCTTAGAAATAAGCAGACACTCTACAAGACTTGTGTTCGTCCAATCATGACATATGCAAGTGTAGTAGGTATTTGCTCACGTTCCTATGTCAGCGCTGAAGCCGCTTCAGGATATTCACAATGATTTCTCCGTAGGGCGACTGGTGCCCCGTGGTACCAATCGAACCTCAGCCTGCACCTCGACATGAGGGTTAGCACCATGTATGGTTTCTTTAAGCAGGCTGCCAGACGTTATTTTGACACCACCATAGGAATCCGTTCCCATTCCTTCCCCCATTTGTCGTTCACTGACTAGGGGCCGCACGGTCCAGCGTCCTAGGCACTCACGGACCCGGACGATGAAATTACAGCGTCCATCGGAATATGGGACGCTGCGCTTTCGGCGTCCAACTCAACGCGTACACTTCGGCGTTCCCGCCGGCGGGGACGTCCACCGCGAGATCGCGACGGCACAAACACATATACATAGTCCCTATTCGTACCGGTACCGCCGCATACCGGGTAGAGTCCGTCCGAACCAAGTTGGGCCTAGCTGAGTTTCTTGCTGGACTATTCTGAGCTAGACTATGTTTTAGCGAACCAGCGACAAAACTCCCAGTAGTTCGACACCACTTACTTACACCCAAGATTCGGTTGCAATCGTTCAACCAATCGCACTGGAGCGCAAACTCGTAGAGTATTCCAGTGTATAAACCGCCCCCGCGTGGTCGTGCCGGAGGTTTCCCTTAGATTTTCCCAGGCTACTCTCCCACCACGCAATTCGACCGCTGTATTGAGTTCGTCCTATTATAGCAACAATCGGAGATCAAAAAAATTGTAAGTAAGGTAAGTCAGTTAGTTAGTCTTTGAGTTTCTTATGGAGAAGATGACACATCAATCATCTGACCATATTATCTTGTGACTGTGTTTAGTAAATTGATTGAGAAATAATTTGGTGATAATATGAATAATAAAATGGACTCAGAAGAATTTGAATTGACTAACGAGGACCATTCACAGAGTGCTTTTCAGTGCTCGCGGTAACCAAAGTACTGTTATTCCGTTTACTTAGTTCCCTGGGCTACCCACACCAGTGGTCGGATAACGGTATTTTCACCATACAAAAAGACCGGTATTAATACGATTTCGTTCTTTGGTTTATGATATAATTTTTGATAGGGCAGTCTAATAATACGGAAATGTTGCCTAAATACATAATAGACTCCTACATTAAGAGCCTAAAATAATTCAAAATATTAGACTACTTCGGGGACTTCTGAAAAAACCGGTTCCGACCCCTCACCCACACATCCTATATATAACTAAATATGGTAAACAAATCTCCAGCTGATTTGTACGCTCTATCGGTACCTATCTGACTAAGTGTTTTGAACATATTGCGGGAGATTCAAATATTTTTGCTATAAATAAAATAACAAGCAACGAAAATGCTTCACATTCAGCACTGATTCGCAAGTGGATTCCGACATCAGAAGAAGAAATAAAAACCGGCTAAGTGCGAGTCGAACTCGCGCACGAAGGGTTCCGTACCATTATTTATAAAAACGAGCAAAAAAATGACGTTTGTCATATGGGAGCACCCTTAAATATTTATTTTATTCTGTTTTTAGTATTTGTTGTTACAGTGGCAACAGAAATACATCATCTGTGAAAAATTTCAACTGTCTAACTATCACGGTTCAGGAGATACAGCCTGGTGACAGACGGACAGACAGATGGACAGACAGACAGCCAGACATACGGACGGACAGCGAAGTCTTAGTAATAGGGTCCCGTTTTCGGTTTAATAATTTCCATTAGTAAAACTACCCAAAATAGCCGACTAATATCATGAGACAGAGAATTTTTCAAAACAGATTATGAGTCGCAACCGATTTGAACTGTTGCTACGGATGCTACATTTCTCACATCAAGAAAAATTACACACAATAAATGAGAACTTTCAGAAGAATTACAAATCTGCAAAAGATCTGTGCATTAGATGAAAGTGTTGTCCCATTCCGTGGACGAATAATTTTTCGTCAATATAACAAACAAAAAACATAAGGTATTAAGAAATTTATACTCTGCACAATCCCAGGATATACCTACAAAATCAATGTATATACAGGAAAAGATAACGATCAAGTAAATACTCGTACCACACCTGGTAACCCATTCCCGGCCCGTGACGACACGACCCTACGCCATAGTCGCTTTCCGCTACATACGAGGAAAACCACGGGATCGGCTACGAGCGTAGCGCGTAGCGACCCTGGGCACTGAAATTGTTAATGTCGTCATGTCTCTCTGTAACGGACTGCTGAATAGAGGACACACACTTTATACTGATAACTGGTATGCAAGTGTGGATACTGTGGATCTTGCTAGACGACTTCTGAATGCCGAAAACCATCTTGTGAGTACAATTCGCATGAATAGAAGGCATCTTCCTAAGGAAGTCATTACTGCGAAGCTAAAACGAGGCGAGTACCTATGCGGCTAAGGAAAGCTCAGATGGAATAACGGTAGGTAATGAAATGGAAGGACAAAAGAGAAGTTTTCCTTCTATCTACAAAACACTCACCAATTTTAAGACGTCAGAAAACGCGATAGAGTCATCACGAAGCCTAAAATAGTTATCGACTATAACAAAGCATAACGCGCAGTAGATCTTTCAGATCAGAAGTCAGCATATTTCTCACCACTACGCAAATCCGTGAAATGGTACAAGAAATTAGCTATTAACTTGCTACTGAATACAGCCATGGTGAATGCTGTGGTCTTGTACGAAACTGTTAAAAGCCAAAAAATGCCAATTACATAATTCAGGAGGGAGCTCTTGAAATATGTGTGTGGACGGCATGAAACAACACAGCCTCCTGCTCCAAGAGCTAGAAGTACGAGTAGCTCATAGATTGGCTAAAAAACCGGGTCCAGCTAGGGAAACCAGGAAAATGTTGCTGCCCTTGGGAGATCCTATGCTAAAAATAAGAGCAAAAAAATGAACACATTGTGAGGTCTTCAGAAAAGCCTATTTCATGTATCTCGTGTTTTAACATAGTTAATCGTTGATTGTATATTGTGATTGCCTTTTAATAGGTACTAGGTTATGGAACTGATACATAATGAGATTAATGAGAGTACAGTATGTACAGTTGCATACACTACTTTATCTACACACGTATAATAACTCCTCAATGATGTGTTCGGGAGTCATTAGAATAACCGCCATTGCACCGCTATGGCCGACTAGATTTCAAATCATGCCCAACTAGATTTCCATAACAGTATCGAAGGCTCTGAACTCACCACGCTTCGAAATTTGAAAGTCATTACTTTATCAATATCGATATCTTAATGAAAATACGTACAAAATAACCTACGGCCAGAGATATAAGTTAATTATTTTTATAAATCTTATGCTGGTCATTACTGCCAGTTTCTGAACGCATTTTAGCGGGTTTATGGTTTGTGTGTAGATAAACTTATTTAATTAAGCCAAAATATTATATACAACAAGTAATTATCATTTTACCATACTTACGAGGGGTGTTCAACAAGTAGTGAGAATCGGCATGATTACGTACGTCTCATTATGATAATTTCTGATTGTTGGTCATACTGTGTCACTATTCATTAATACAGTGAATAAATAAATAAAGTTTAGTATTCATTTGTTTTTCTTTAATAGCTAAACAAAGATGATGGTATAGAACAAAATCTTGGCAAAATTCTGGTGTGATAATCAAAAAAATGTATTTTAAAATTAGAGGTTTATCTGTTCTGATGCCACAAAATTTTAAAATCAAACTCGTGTGATCATTTTTGAAGGCACATCTCACCTAACAAAGTTCAAGGTAGGTTTTTTTGGCCATCTTTTTTTAAAAATGCTTTTTAGTAGGTAGATTTTTTTGTAGGTGACAAATATATGAATATAAATACGAAGGGAGTATGAATCAAGATAATTGTAGAGCAGTTAAACGAGTTCGTCTAAGAAAAGGCCAAGAAAAAAAATACCACTTGTATGAGTTTTTTTTTTGCCGAGCTTGCCGATTAACAGGTCTGCTGTTCAGGCTTCTGAATTCTATACAACTAGTTACCTACCGTTTAATCTAGACCAACTCGTTTTAGATATTGAAAACTCCTCAATGAAATCGGTTCAATTGCGTCGATATAAAAAATAAGCCTCATAACGACGACCAAAAGTTTTTTTTGAAGCGAAGCAAAAATATTTTCTACATAAGTTTCGTTCTAAGGTTTTTACTAAAAACGACATTTTTATAAAAAGGTATTCGTGTATATGCATGGATGGCTTATTTCCGTTTTACTCTTGACAGAGTGGTCGTCGTGCGGAAGGTTTGGGGTCTGGTATAGCTGGCCTGATGGCCCCACAATATTATATATTTCCGTATTAGAATCTGGTTATTTTAGATAATTTGACCGGGTTTAATCGACACCATGGTTCCATTAATACAAATTTAACTACTATCTCGTATTGTCCTATATTAACCCATGGGTTACTCGCCCCGTATAGTAAGTGTGCACCCGAGTGTTATGTTACGTTACTTGACACCCCGGGGTTTATTAGCACTTGGTTTGTTTTGCAAAGGCAAGCTTTTCGATGTAATCTTCTTTCTTTAAAGCAAATTGGTTTTCACCGTATAGTCTACAACACCTTTTTTATTTGGTTGTTGTTAAAAAAAAATCTTCCAAATCTAAATTGAAAAGCGTTGTGTTAATTGCGATGATAATGATATTATTGTAGTATAATTTCCGTTAGTCTTATGAAGGTTCACTGCGTTGGTTATTTGATATATTTGTTGGAATGTGCTCTGCAGTAATGCTGCTGTTTATTTTTTTTAGCCTGGTCGTAAATCAGGTGGAGGGGCCTCAGGCAAGAACACACCCAACTCATCAAAGACTCCCACAAATATACCTCTGCCTACAGGTGAGTACGCAACCGATCTATTTAACCGGTACATCTCCATAATGTAGAAACAAGATCAGATAGTGATGCAACGAATAGCAATACAAATAGATACTCATTATTATATATTTAAAAAGCAATCGCTTGTTAGGGTTAGTATCTAACAGAGATGTGCGATGTGTTCACCACTATAGCTGTCAAATATATCAAAATACAACTGGGCGCGTCTCTATTGGATTCAATCTTGAATGTGTTAAGGGATTTAAAAGAAATGTTCTGGATGCGGAAGAATAATAGTATAGTTCTCTATGATGTGCAAGGTCAGTTTTTACGGAGAAAGAACTGTTTAGATTAGTGTAGTTTAACCTTTTCAACGGTCTGTCAAAGATGAAAGTTGTCAACCACACGCCAAATCAACAAGACATTTAGTGCGGAGTTAAACCTTATGTCAATGCACAAAGGTTGCTATCGCGCTGGGCTCCTTGACGCATATATCAGTCGTTGGCGTTGAACCTGCGGTGCGGATATATGCGTCGTTGGCGTCGAAAAGATTAATCGAGCTGTGTGTCGAGCAGACAAGAAGAAGCCGTCTCCGTCGCGGCGCGGCTCGTCGACGTGCGAGGGCGGCGCGGGCAGCAAGGCCGGCACCCCGGCGCCGTCGCCGCAGCACCCGCCGCCGGACGCACCAGCTCAGCCCCACAAACGTAACTATACTTTTACTCACAGAACACTAATAGTACATTGTTTAACGAGGGCCGTAAGTGGAATATTGCTAACGAGAGTGTATCAGAAGCCCGACGCCGAAGGCGGAGGGCTTTTGATGACTCGAGTTTGCAATATTCTTACGCCCGTGTTATACACAATGTTTTTCATCACATTTGCGAGGAAATAAATTACAACAAAAGACAGAAAAATGTATGTTTCATACAGCAGCACCAATCAAAAATTGACAACTTCACTTCCAGATCAGTGCTAGTAGAGCGCGCAGTTCAATATTTCAACCAATCACAGAGCAGTATTCTTGCGGGGCGGGGCGTCGTGACCAACTAGATTTTTTTATTCAACCAATCACACAGCAACCAGATTTGCTTAAGCCAATCAGAGGGTTCTATATTTTAAAACTAAACTTAACAGCCCGCGGGAGGTAAAACGGGGATAACTGCTCTGTACGCTCGCAAGTAATAACGCCATTGACGAGCAAGTGTGATGAAAATAATATTAGAAAGGCGATGTGGGCGTGGTACGCGCGCCATTCGATTGAGCATGCGCTCTTAGCTTACGTGCCACCGTCGCCTGATCGCCGTGCAGTCGCTCACAAAGTTGACGTGGAGGGGATGAGGTGGCGACACCGGTCCCGATAGAAACCGCGCTTGATACCCCTTCTATAGTATTTAGTGTTCTGTGCTTTTACTCCAAACATGTCATTGGTCATGTGTCACTAACATACACCCGTTCCTTTCTTTGGAGTTAGCGACCAAAGAAAGGAACGGATGTATGTCGTATGTATATTAGTCACACAGCTATATGCCTCGGTGACTCGGAATTTGCGTGTATAGGTGTGGGTATTGCAGAAAAACTGCCTTCCTTAACGGAGAGGTCGTGCCGTGACTTTCCTATGAAGATAAGACCTTTTTTAACTTACGGTATTGGATAGTGATGTTTAATGTAGGTTAGTTAACCTACCGTCCGTTCCGTACCGTCTACTAACTAGTAGACGGTACGGAACCCTTCATTGTGTGTGGTCCCCACGGATTTGGCCGGTTTTTTGATAACTGTTATGACTTGGCCTGGCACCCGTTCTCGGCTTGACGTTGATTTTTGGGACATCTTGTATATGTACATTTTATTCATTGTTTTTATTTGTTTTGTCTCCATTAAAATATATACTAATGTCCTGGTAGTTATACGTATCGCGACGAATCTTGATCCCTATGACAGGCACAATTTATAACCTTAAAAGTAAAATTGTACTGAGACGACAGCTGTCATAGGGATCAAGATTCTCCGCGATATGTATAGTCTTAATATATCTAACTCTAATCATGTAATTTTCAATCGGTACGTGACACTGTTAATCAAATAGCATTGTACAGTCACGGACTTTAATTGTTGAGCCATTTAGAGCTCACTTTATACTGGACACTTCATAGCTTCATAGAAAACCAAAACTAGTTGACACCTTAATGGCTCAACAATTAAAGTCCGTGACCGTAGCTATCACTAATGTTGCGGAAAGTGACGTATAAGGTTTGTATCATGCATTTTTTTTGTAGCACCTGGTAGCTCGACTCCCGGCAGCACGCCCAAAGCGAGTCTGCCAGCGACCTCTCCCTGCTCCAAGTCTATGGATACAGTCGGGGTGATCAGTTCCGTAGCCTCTGCAACGTCGGTCGCTTTACCCGCCATAACACCAACTCCTACCAGGTAACAAACAGATGTTCCCAACTATAAAACCATAGGCTCGCGTTATCTCTTTTGCATTGTCTTTCTTTATGGCCTCAGTCGTCACTTTGGTTGTTTCAAGTTTTTTTGACATTTCGTTTAAAATACATACTTATTGTGAATCAATCCGTTTTTCATGAGGATTAAATGCAATTAAAGCATTAGAAAAGTCAAAAATGCGGAGTCGAAGACATCTCTATAGTGGGTGATATCTTACTTCCATTTTTGATGCTGCCACATTACGTTGGTAGTGATGAGGCGAAGACATATTGTTTGTCATATGAATGGAAAATCGAATCGATTTTATTGCCGACTTTAAAATAAACTTCGCGCTGGGGTGCACTGAATTCGCCCAGCGCTAGCGGCGAGCGCTATTTAGTTCTGTGTTTTGTTTCAATATTTCTTTTCATCAATTTTATCGATTCCTGTCAACTTACGGAAGTATAATCTGAATCAAAACGAATGATTGATTACGCCCCGACAAAAAAACGACATGGTACGTGAGGGTTTTTCAAATAAAGTGTACATGTCCTTTTTTGATATTTTTTTTTTTTTTGGTTTTTCTTACTCAGAATCGTTGATACTATCGATCCTCATACAAGAAAAAAAGTGTCCAAAATATTCCATTCCAGATTTTGTATGCAGTCTTTTTTTATTTATATGGTGGTGACGCCCTGGAAAATAAAACTTACATAGTAAAATCTGGGACACTTTTTTTCTTGTATGAGGATCGATAGTATCAACGATTCTGAATAAGAAAAACCCAAAAAAATCGAAATCTGAAAAAAAAGTTCATGTACAGTTTTTTTTGAAAAACGCTCACGTAACTGTTTTCATGGTGAATAACTGTTATCATAAAATACTAGAGAACTATGATAGACCAAAAATCAACATTCGTTTGCTTGCATCTTAAAACAGCGCACTATAGTTTTAGGTACGTGTGAACCCATAATTTTATTACTTGATTTTATTTATTATTTCGATAGGTCATGCGCATTTACGTTACATGGTTGTTGCCATGTGTCAAAAATAGGAAGTAAGATATCACCCACTATAAAGACCCTTGAAAACGCTCCATATAAGTTGACATTAACATCCCTATTATACATATGGGTAGGTATAACCGGGGTCGCTTATTGGGAGCCCCACGTAATCGTATCTTGTGTACCTAAACAGTTCGTCGGCGAGTACGCCTGCGGGGCAGGCGTCCGCCAAACCTCTCTACCAAGAGTCCGTGATCACGAACACGGACTCCGCAGACACGAAGCAGACCAAGAAACGCAAAGCGGTGACGGCGGCCAGCACCCCCACCCCGCTCGACTACGCCGCCACGCCGCCTCCCTCTGCGGTAAAACCTCACTCAGACTTCATCAAGAATAGACCCATAAGAAAAAAAAAACCGGACAAGTGCGAGTTCAACTCGCGTGGTGAGGGTTCCGTAAAATATTGAGAATTTTCCCGTTACTTTGAACGCTCAAACTTCTTATAGGTTTTCCTGTAATCTTTAGGCAAGGAACTATTTTCCATATTTTTTTCAGAATTGTAAGCCTAGTAGTATAAGGGGGGGAATGGTCAATTTTCGTCTTTTTTCCTAAATTACTTCAAATCTGTTTTTGCTAAAATTTTTTTTTATCTGAGATGCTTACAACAACCCCTTTCATTTGATATGTCACAAAATACAGTTTACGAAACTTTTTTTTAATTTTCCAGTATACCCTCCAAAAGTGGTCCCCTTGTTCAGAATTCATGCTTTTACTTTACGCGTCCATCTTTGGGTCACCAATTTACATGTGTTTACCAAATTTCAACTCAATCGGTGCAGTAGTTTCGGAGCAAATCGGCTGTGACAGACGGACAGACAGACGCACGAGTGATCCTATAAGAGTTCCGTTTTTATTCCTTTTGAGGTACGGAAGCCTAAAAATCGAACAAGTGCGAGTTGGACTCGCCCACCGAAGGTTCCGTACAAAATTCCAAATGTATAGTTTTCAGATTTTTCCCTGTACTTGTAGTGTAAAGGGCCATTTACATGGTGCAACAATGCGTTATGCGATTTTCATTACATTGCGGGGCTGCGAGCAAGAGAAATACGAGAAATTCAATCAAACCCTGCAATGTAATTACCATGCACCATATTAATGGCCCTTGAGACTATATTATTTGCCAAATTTCATAGTTCTAGAAATCAGAAAGTACCCTATAAATTTTGATTCCCTTGAGAATGTCGAAATATACGTTGTTTGTGGCATAAACGGCCGTATCTTTTTTTTCATTAACTTAGAAATTTTGTTTTTTTCACGGCTTCAAGGGACTGTAGGCTTGAGTATATGGTTTAAATTTTAACTCGATACCTCCACGTATTCCCGAGATAAAGGTTCTTGACAGACAGATAGACGGAGTGATAGACAACAAAGTGATCCTATAAGGGTTCCGTTATTTTCTTTTTATTGCACGGAACCCTAAAAAGCACCAAATTTGAAAAAAATACCCAATACACGAAGTGTATGGCGGCGTAATAGGTAATTATAACCAAAGCCCCGGATGACGGGAGGAATTATGTGTTGACGTCTCAATAGTGCGAGGACACAAATTTTATAAGTCGATAAAAAGCACGATGTTATGGACCACCGTTACGTAATTCAGAAAAATTAGATTTGTGAGATGTGAGAAAAGTATCTTTTTAGAATTGTCACTCTTATTTTACTATTACAATCATTCCCGTGACCCGTCACATTGATAATTATTATAGTATGTAATTAGTTAACTGAAATAATAAATAATAAGCTTACCTAGGTACCTTATGTAATATTGTGTATCAACCTGACATGTAAGATAATAAGTTTGATCAATAAATTTCTGATTCAAAAATTGTTTGTATGGATGTGGATAGAATAGTCGATTAAGCACTAGTGAAAAGTGCATTTTTGCTCCCGTCATCCGGGCTTTGCTTATAACTGACAGCTTATTTCATAGGTAAAATTGTTGCCTTATAAAGAATTTGAAAAAATGTCTTTTCCACGACTCTATCATTCTCAAGCAAAGAGTACCGTAACGAGTAATATTTTGGTACACATTATCGGTAATTAGTTGTTCTTTCCTGCCTAAACTACGTATTTATACCTACGTAATAAACAAATTGTATGAACAGATCACGGAGGGGATCTCGCAAAGCGGCAGTAGTATGTGGGAAGCTCAACTATCTAACGACGTGCAAATGGATAACGCAGAGAAAATGATTAAGAAGGTATGTATTAAAAGGTGATTAAACCTAATTTTGCTGTAATCTGGTTCCGGGAGGTATTTACTTAATTTGGGCTACTTGGTATACAGGGTGGTTATGAATAAACTGTTCATATTAAAAGGGGTAAAGTTTCAACTCATTTTATCGGTGAAACTGTTTGTTTTTACAATTTTTTAAACTTGATTACTTTTTTTGGTAGTACACTTAATTGAGACGGTATAAAACGTTTTTATGTAGATGGTCAAAAATTTAAAACTAAATACAGCGTAATCACAATGTACAGGTTATTGATTATCAATAACAATAAACAACCAATCAATACAACAAGCCTGCAAAAAAACTGAATTTCGTTGTTTTTTTTATAGAAAACCCTGGTTTTCTCAAAAAATTGCAGATGTTATTGCATATATATTTTTTCTTTTTATTGTTCCTTATTTAATTCCAATTCTAAATACATTTTTGAATTTTATTAGACTTAAAAAATACCACGCAGCTGGCCACACGATTAATACCATAATTTGAGTATTTAGATAAACGAAGTAATTTTAAAGGCTGTTAGCAGGTAAAAGGTGGAAATAACATGAAATACGGGACCCGTTTATTATTAATAAATTTATTTTTCTACTCCTGTAACGTTATATGTCATTTATATATGCGCTGACTCAAATACAATAACATCGATAATAAGTCGTCGATAAACTCTATGCTCTATGGCCCATAAACGCACTGTTTAGCGTACTTTTATGGTTCATACACATTGATTTAGTATAAGTAACTAGATACACAATCAGCCGAAAAAAGTGGCAGTCCAAAAGAACCGCGCGATCGACACTTGCGGCTCTTTTGCGTTTAGTCTGGTTTCGACCGTGAGACTTGACGGTTGTCAAAAATGACAAAAATGATCTGTGAAAAAATTCGTTAATAGCAAATATAGCAATAGAAGAAAAATAAAAAAGGATTGGATATATTTATTTAACTAAGTTCTATTGATAGCGTAAAGAATTTCATGTAAACTCATTGGCATTTCATAGTTTTGAATAAATAATTTCGTTAGTACAAATGACAGATTATCACGGAACAAAAACCTAAGGAGTCAGTACCTACTTATTAGATTTTTTTATGGAGTAGTACAGTCGCCATCAGATATATCGGAGCGGCCAAAGTGCTCACAAATATCTGAACATGGTCTCTATTGTCGAGGCATTAGAGACGTGTTCAGATATTTGTGAGTACTTTGGCCGCTCCGATATATCTGATGGCGACTGTACAGTTACGTTATTTGTGGTTTTCAATTTAAGATTCCCGAGAAATCCTTAGCGATGTGCAAAGTAGGCCGCAGTTATAGGCTTATAGCACGAGATAGGAGACATCAACGACGAAGAGTGGTGACGACTTCGTCGTGTGTTTATTTTTCAAGTTTATATAAATCTTGTAAAAATAAATGTTTAACTAATGATAAATTGATATTCAGATTGTAAGTCATTATTATATGTCGCAAAGGGACTAATTAGATACGTCAAATATACCACGCTAAAATGATCTACATACCTAGTTCTTATTCCCTTTTCACTGGTCGTGCGTAGAATTTTTAAGGAGTTTGACAGCTGCACTGATAATACGTAATGCCCACCGAACAATGTTTTGTGTATATGTATTTATAAAAAAAATGAAAGTGTTAATTGTTTAGGCATTGCCTGCTTGTAAAAATAAATAATCATGATTTATTTGTGTTTTTCGTCTTCCTGTTTAAATAAATAAAATATTATAGATTTTATTCATTAAAATGTAAAATACTTCCAAACAGCAAAAATCCGCAACGTACTTCCTCAATCATTTACAAATTACTGTAATGTTTATACAATATTATTAAAATAATTTTATAATACGACTCCATTCATTCGCTATTTAGTTTTGACGTGAGCAATCAAGTCACATTATGATAAAATCTCAATAAACTAAAATAGTATTTTATGCAACAGTTATATAATATGGGTTCTTAAAATTCGAGAGTCGCTGTAACAAAACGAGCTTTAGCGAGTTTTGTTAATAAAGACTCGAGAATTTTAAGACCTAATTATATAACGTTGCATACATTACTTTTTCTACGACAGCTAGAACCAACTTATACTTTTAGTTATAAATAAATAAAAATAGAGACATGTAAAAACAAACATTTTATTTATGGTAATGAATATGAAGGCTTTGAATGGTGTTTTTTGTTATGATTATTGGCGCGTTGTTTTGTTTTAAGATCTGGGACATATTTATTTCATTTTGTAGAAAGTCCGGAGCGGTTGGCATTGGAGATGGATCAAATTCAGTTACAACCTCAAAAGTTAAATAAATTGCGTTACCAATGAACCTAACTGACAATTGAAAATAATTAAATTCCCGCGCTTTATGTTTTTTTATTACCATAGACAACAATACTGTTTAAGTAGATGTATTTTTCAAACATAAATCTTTTGGAAAAATAATATTCTTATTTCATATCTGTAATTTACGTAATAATAAACGAGTCTTTATTGTAAATATGGCAGTTACAGTAATAATAAGTTCATTTACATAAACTCAGGTCATGGAAACATAAATTTAAATAAAACACTTTCGCGCTGGCACATGGTCTGTAGGCGCTGGCCACTTTAACGCAAATTAAAAAAAATACCAGTTGGCTTATAATTTATTATAATATCCGTCGGAGCATTATAATGTAATTCATAGATCATAGATTTAAGTGGAATCACGAAAAGTGTATATTTTTAATATTGATGTTAGCCTTTTAATTGTCAAATTACAGTGCTGGAGTAGAAAAAGTTTTTAATCTGTTTGATGCTAATTCGCTAATATGGCACTTACAGCTTAAAACACTAAGTTCTCTTTTATATGAAGCATATATCTCAACGCAGGTTATAAGTAAACGCGATTGGCATTAACTGAAATATAGCTAGAGTTGTCAAATTGGGGCACATTTCTTGAAATTTTTGTTCGACATTGTGCGTCTATTTACTTTATTATACGTCAATGTTCATACATTTTTCATAAAAGCACTGTCAGAATGAGAACTGAGGGCCTACCGCGAAAGGCAGTCGATGTTTTCTCTCTCTGTCAGACTTGCGAGTTCGTACGTAAGTGCAACAGACAGGGAAAACTTCGAATGCCGTTGGCGGTAGGCCTCCAGTCCTGTCAAGCTTTTTAATTTAAAATCATTGCTTCCAACACCGCGAAAGAAAGCACACTACAAACGATACAATTTGTTTCCCCATCTAGCGATACTTAGAATGAAAGGTATATAGTGCTGTCTCATTTTAACTATAGCAAGTTGTTGTTACAAATTGCTAGGTGTGTAATGGCCTTAAACCATAGACAGATTTGTATCTCTTATTTAGTTTGTGGACTGACATTTGAACTTCACTTGTTTTCCGCTAGTTTGTCCTGGCGTAATTTGTTCGGTTGAATAGCTAGAAAGTGCTAGTTTTGTGTAATTTTAATACTAATAAAAGTAGTCGTAGAAAAAGTATTGTATGCAACGGTGTATAACTCGTGGCGTCTTTAATTGCGATGCTCGCCAAGGCTCGCATCGCAACCCACGCCACTCGCGTTTTAAGACCCTTCTTATACAACAGTTGCATAAAATGCTATTAAACATTTGTGACTTTTAATTCAAAAATTTACTTTTGATTGCAATTTTTTTTACCAACTTTTTGTAAAGGTTAAAACGATTTAAGAAGGTTTTTTGGTCCAAATTTAAACAAAGAATACTCACGAAAAAATACGTATGTGCAAGATTTTGAGAAAAACGGTGGTTTCTGTAAAAAAAAACAAAAATTCTGTGCCCATTTTTCACAAATAACTTTATTTTGCATATTTATTGTTTTGATTGCTTGTTTAATGTAATTGATAATCAATTAAATCAACCGTGGTAAACAGTTATACCGTCTCAATTAGGTGTACTACCACAAAAATTAGTAGAAAGTTTAAAAACCTGTATAAAATAAACTAAAAAGAAACAAAAATCAGTTTAGAATATAGTCTGTCCAACACGAAGTGTGACAAGCAAATGAAAGAAGTAATCTTCTGAAATGTGAAGGTGTTTGTTTATGTTAGGCGAAGACGGAAGCAGCGGAGAGCGCGGGGGTGTCGCACTTCTCGAGCGTGAGCGCGGCGCCGCCGCCGCCGCCGCCGCCGCCCGCGCACAGCCCCGCGCCGCAGCCCAGCCCCAGGTAACAATAACCCCACTAACCTATCCGTTTGTACGGTTCCCTAATTAACGAGGCACCCCTATAGCTTCGCCATGTCCGTCCGTCTGCGGCTTAGCTCAGTGACCCCTACTACTAGATAGCTGTAATTCGGCATGGGTACAGTCACGAGCGTAAATTTGGGACCCATCTAAGGTTGACAATCCTGTCAAATTGTATAGGAATACAAGGGATATTTTTGCGAAAAGGGTCCTAAATTAACGCGCGCGACCGTACATAACTCAATCACGCTGACAAAACGGGAGAATAAAGTAGTAACCATTTTTCAATTCAGGAATGCGTTGGCCTTAAGGTGCGTACGAATTAGAGCAGCCTCGGGTTGAGGCACGCACGGCTCGCCTATTTTGTTTTAATTCGTACGCGCTCACGCGCTGCGCGCGAGCAACCCGCGGGCAGCGCGCGGCGAGCCGGCCAATGGCGGTCTTTTGACCGTGCTCAAAGGCGCCTCAGTGTGTGTGCCTCGCGTAACTTGGACGTGTATCTGAGCGTGCCGCGGACAGAGCGACAAGATCGAACATGTTTGTGCGCAAAACGCGTACCAATTTGAGCTAGTGGCTGAGCCGTGCGTTTGTAATAGTTTGTTAGTAAATTTGGAACAATTATTGATACAAATACATGAAAAGCAAAAGGTGTTGTGGGTCCCGAAATCAATCAGCTGTCATCGTGTCGACGCCATTTTGAATGTCGGCTCGCCGCGAGTAGGCTGCCTCACCCGCGCATGTTTATGTTGAACTATTTGGCGCGTGAGCAGCTTGCTGCGCGGGGCGTGCATGCCTCAGGCTGAGCCGCTCAAATTCGTACGCAGCTTTAAAGTCCTAATTTTTATTAGAGTCATGTGTCCGGCCCTCTGCCGGCTAAATGGTTACTATTAGTCGACCAACTTAATAAATGTACTTGAAAATACCAACTTTCGTACAAATTCGGGCAACGCAACCGCAACATGTTATTAACGTTTAATTTTATTGTAACTAACACATAAGGGTCCAAAAACCTGAAATAAATTAAATTGAAATTTGTTGGCGCGATTTTATCATGTGCATCAATTATGACTGACATAACGGATTCAATTTCAGAAAAAAAAAACCATTTTGCCCATGGACGTAATATAGACTATTGAAAGTCACTGTGCATGCCTGTTATTACCCTTAACAAGTGAGAAAATAAGTGTTATCCCTAATTTTACAGACATTTACCCAGTTCAATGCCTGGACCCAGCGGCGCGACCCCGACGGCGACCAACATTCGGTCTCCCTCCCATCCACAGGTTAGTCCAGAATGAGGTCGTTCATTAATGTAATCGTTTTTTGTCCACCTTTGTATATTACAGGTCGATTCACGAGAGCTGGCATGAATGAATTGACCGAAAGTAATGTCACTTGTCACTGTGTGGCAGTGTGAGTGCCGTACTTACTTATACAGGGGTCTCCTAATATTTTGTAAACATGTACCTATTATGTTTTCATTATTCCAGAAAAAAAATATTATTATAATCTGCACCAAGTATCATGTTAATCCTTTTAGTAATTATTATTAAAGTCCTTTGTAAATAAAACGTACATTTATATCTCTGACTTATTTTATGAATTGTAAAAAATCTAAAAAAAGAGCAGACCAAGGAGTCCTTTGTCAACAGTTTTTTATTTATTTATATCCTGTTTTCACACTGACGCCGCAATCTACAAAATGACGGCCAACAGAGTGTCACGGCATCGTCATTGTGCATGAAACATGGTTATAATTATATATTTTTTTATTTATAAAATGCAAAATGCAGGCTAGATTACGAAGTAAGAACTTTCATAGATAAGATTGCATATTGCTCGATAAACTTCAGTCAATTTTCACTGTCAATTGCGCGATAAACAATGCTTATACCGTAAAGTAATTTTATCTTATTTTCAAAATGACTTCGCCTAATCTTGGATCAGGAAAAACATTATCGGGCAGTCTCGAGAAATAATTTTTAATGTATTATCCATAATCATTTTTTGCATCAACCTGTATTTAATAATTATGTGATGCACACATAGACATTATCATTTACTCGTCCAATTCATTCGTGCCAGCTCTCGCGAATCGACCTGTACACTACACAGGGTTTCACAATTCCATTCAGGCTGGGCTTTACCTGTATCTCACTTAAATTTCTTTGGTATCTTGTCAAGCTAGCACGATAAACGAAAATAAGCTCAACAAAAAATATTTTGTCTACACACATACTATAAACCCGCTAAAATGCGTTCAGAAACTGGCAGTAATGACCAGCATAATATCAATAAGATTTATAAAAATAAATTACTTGTCTCTGGCCGTAGGTAATTTTGTACGTATTTTCATTAAGATAATTATCGATATTGAAAAAGTAATGACTTTCAAATTTCGAAGCGTGGCCCAGAGGTCAGAGCAAATCATGACTAGTTGGTCACGATTTGAAATCTAGTCTGCCATGGCGGTGCAATGGTGGTTATTCTAATGGTTCCCGAACACATCATTGAGGATTTATTATATGTGTGTAGATAAAGTAGTGCATGCAACTGTACATAATTAGTCCTTTTAAAACACTCGTGTGATCCTATTATAAAATTCGCTGACGCTCGTTTCATAATACCACACTCGTTATGTACAACATTCACATAAACTACTATGCGGAGACTCATTTCAAGTAGCAACCACACCCCATTTAAATGTTGTTTTTATTTTATTATTTTCAATCATGCTAAAGTGCATTTAAGTGTTTTGTCAATAAATATGTGTTATAATATATATAATTATACAACATTGCCATATTTACCGTCTTGCACGAAATTGCAATAAATGTTGCCTGCTTAGAAAAATGACATTTACATGTGTGCGAAGAATTTATATATCATCATCATCATATCAGCCGAAAGACGTCCACTGCTGGCCAATGACCGGTCCTGCGCCACCCGCATCCTGAATAGTAATAAGATAATAATATATATGTATATCAAATTTGATACGAAAAGTAATGATTTTCACCACGAGAGTCGGATGGGGGTTGTTAGGTGGGTGTCATGTTCTGCTTTAGTCATGATCTATAATTAGTCATGTTCTGCTCAAGTCATATTCTGCTCTAGTCATATTCCGCTTACGTCATGTTCTGGTTAAGTCATATTATTGTTTGGTCATAATTACAGTTCGCATTTGGCCATATTATGCTTGAGCCATGTTCTGATTTGGTCATGTTCTTGTTCAGTCATATAAGTGGTATCTGGAAAGACCGGAAGCACTCATTACATCAACAAAAATAGCAAATAAAATTGTATTTTCATGACATTATTTTTGAACTCGGATTTTGGTTTGAACTTGGATTTTATATATACTAGCTGTTTTCCACTATTACATCCGATATTGTCCTCTCTTCTCGCAAATTCGGTTGCAATAGCCTATGTCCTTCTTCAGACCTCTAACTATAGGTAACATAACAAATTTCATCTAAATTAAAGCGATTTTAGGGTCAAGAAGTAACATACAGACAAACACACTTTCGGATAATATATGGAGAACTATTAAATATTTAATTAAAAACTAAGTCACACAGTTTGTGTTTTAATTATTTAACGATGGAAACACTCGGGAAAAATCCCAATTTTTTAGGGTTCTGTAGTAAACATAGGAACGCTTATAGTTTCGTCATGTCCGTCCGGCCGTTCGTCCGTCTGTATGTCACAGCTTTTTAACTCAGTAACTACCAGTAAGAATAAGGCGAAAGCAGATTATGGCGAAAACAGAATATGGCGAAAGCAGAATATGACGAAAGCAGAAAATGGCGAAAGCAGAATATGGCTAAAACAGAATATGGCAAAAAGAGAACGTGATCATGACTTAACCAGAACATGGCGTAAGCAGAATATGACTAGAGCAGAATACACCCACCTAACAACCCATGAACACTTGTTTTGACTAAGACAAGTCCCAGCTAACAGTCAAATGTTCGTACATTTGATGTTTTTAAGGCTGTTTGGCAACTTTCATTGAGGCTTCCTATTCACCTGCGCGCGCATAGGCAATGCAGAGTACGAAAAAATTAACGCTATTTTTCACAAATGTTTGGAAACATCGTCGTTGATTGTTTCATTCAGTATTATCAAAAGTGTTGAACTCATGTAAAGAAGATGAGCAAATATTATAAAGAACAATGTAAGATAGATGTAAGTGATAGTGTATTGCCACCAAAATATATTTAACAGTCGGTTTCCTCATAAATGTGTTGAAGGATGCCATATCTCCCTTACTGCGCCTCGAGTGTCATGGTCAACATAGCATATCACAATATACTAAGATTACTACGCTTAAATTGTGTTTAAAATGTTATTTGACTTGAGAAAACCACTATATATGCCTCGGCAGAGATGGCAACTGGTGGATTCGTATCTGTAGATGTACTCGGCTTTTTTTTAACGCCTAATTTACTCGTACTTTCAAGGCCTAAATAGTCTAAGAGCCCACGACACTAAACCTAACGTCTACTTAACTGTGATAGGTTTTCCTTTTAAATTCATTATATGTACTACTGCCACGAATTTTTTCACGTCCCCGTAGTGGCCATTTAGCCGAGGGGGGGGGGGGGGGGGGATAGAAAAAAAATACATCACCAATTTACGTAGGGGAGGTACCCTAAAAAAAAATTTTTTTTCTGGATTTTATTCTACTGTTTTGTCGCTTTGATTGGTTTATATACCCACGCTGAATTGCAGTTTCCTAGTTGTAAGGGTTACTCAGCTAAGCCGAAGACGGACAGACAGGCAGACGGACGGACATGGCGTAACTATAACAGTTCCTTGTTGACTACGGAACCCTAAAAAGATACGTCTGTTTATGCCGCAAAAAACGTGTATACATTTCGACACTCAAGGGAATCAAAATTTATAGGGTAGGTACTTTCCGTTGTTCTAGAACTATGAAATTTGGCAAGGAATATCGTCTTATATTACAAGTACAGGGAATCATCTGAAAACTATACATTTGTAATTTTGTGCGGAACCTTCGGTGGGCGAGTCCGACTCGCATTTGTCCGCTTTTTTTGTTACGCCCTGTATGTCGTTAAAACTGTTTACCAACGTGTATGTTGACAAAAATCGCTGAAAATAGTCATAGCCTAATTTTTTAAAGGTTTTTATGATGCCTTATACAATCCCGAAATTCCGGAACATAAATAATGAAAATATTATTTTTAAGAAGCCGACTCCATACTTGCTTAGCTTTTTCCGGGATTTTGCTAGCTGTAGGTATAAAAGCATCCGAATTTCCGATTGCTGATGATAAGCGACGCCTCGTACTTAAATAGGTAGGTATATGTAAGATCGATCTCCTCAAAAAACCAATGCTGCATTTTCCAAACAGTGGAGAAAGTGGTTGCTGCAGCGATTGAAGGTCGCCCTCCGCGCATCTGGTTTCACGCAGGTTTTTTTGCATTGCAGCATCGCCATTTCGTGTTCCCCCGTTAATGATGTGACTAATTATATATATTATATTTATCTGGTAGTCTTATCGAACTAGGTTTAATGTCGTGGGCTCCCCTACTAAAAAGGCTATAGAGCTAGATGGGGTTCTTAGACACTGTTTTATTTAGATGCGTTAGACCAAACGTCAGATCAAATATTAGTAACTCAGTACGTTTTGATGTCATTACTTACTTACTGAGATAAGGTCTAACGGATCTTTACAAAACCGGGGTTAGTCGACCTAAAAGACCAGTACAATTCGTTGTCTTGTGGCAAATGTTACCCATCTCTTTCGGTAATGAAAATTATTTTTCATCGTGTTGCACTGTGCCATTGCATTGAATTCAATGTGTTCGTTTTTGTTTCAAGGATTTATAGAGTTGACTTGCCAATCTATAACGGACAACATTATCGATAAACGTACAGGATGGAGAATTACATGTGTTTTTTGCTTATGTGTCACACGTTCAATTGAATTTTAATCATAGGTAGTTTTGATATTTCAACTTTTACTTCTGTTATGTATAGGGTTTGAATCTCGGGCAATATTGCCGATATTACAATTCCGGAACTGCTACACCCGGAATATTGAAAATTCCGGATCTTAATTTGTTACATTTCCAGATTGTTAAAGTTTACTATAAAACTAGATAGTTCAATGGCAATTATCTTGTCAGGCTCAGGTCAGGTTAGGTTTGCATTTTGTGGCATTGAATCTAGAAAATGATGAGAACCAGTTTCAATTATTGTTTTACCATCAGCAATATATTCGCATCCCAAATGCAACTAAACAGCAATAGAATGAGATGTAAGTAAATAAATGTTGTTATAGGTATTTATTCCACTGTCTTCACACACCAGCACGGCTATCACAAGACGGCGCGCGAGCTCTCTCGATTTTTCTCGCACTATCTGTCTCTCTCTTATTAGAAAACATAGAAAGGGAGGTTTAGTGCGAGAAAAATCGAGAGAGCTCGCGCGCCGTCTTGTGATAGCCGTGCTGGCCTCGTAGCATGGTTGGCCTTGTCACGCTATAGGTGATAGGATAGAGCGTGCGTCACTGACTGACACCGTTCGATAGAACGAGACGACGCTCTTATCTTGTCACTTGTCGCGTGATAAGTCCAACCATGCTACGGCTCCTGGTATACATTAGTATTAGTGAGGTCAAGCCAGGAGGCTGTATATTAAGGCTTGATCATGAAAATAAAATACCATCTAAAGTAAATAAATATAAACAAGGTGCCCGTGAGGAATCCGAAAGATTTCAACCACGCATTCCTGAGGTCATAAGAATACATATTATAAGAACCAAGGTCGAATTACGCTTTTTAACTTTTAAAATTTTTCCATACATAAGAAACTCTATCTTAGGATCTTATTACGATGTTATTTGTTTATGTGTAACCTGGCTTGATAAATCCACTTCGTCGTCAGAATCTATCGACCCGCGTTATTTGGTTTATAGAAGAGACAGGTCAGTTGACTTTTTAAACAGGTAAAATCTTGTAAAAACTAGTAGCTGCGTGAGCTGAAGACCTCGTGAGTTTTCGAAATGTCTGATATTTTTTTCAACTCTCATATTTCCGGGAATTTTTTCATCGGAAAACTGACTACAAAAATATTTTATATAATTAACGAACATGCTCACAAAATTTTACGAGAATTGGTTGAGCAAAAAAAGCATTTTTCCCTCAAACGGATGCTTTGCTCGCTTCGCTCACTCGGTCAAAAATAAAAATATTTTATTAAATAAATATCCCTTCTTTAAAATCGTTTTATTAAGGTTCTGTGGCCAAAATGGCAAAAACCCTTTTATAGTTTCATTTTACTCGAAAACTATAAGGTCTTTTGAATGGAATTTGGAATATACAGCCTTGGCCAAAAGTATTGAACACCCCACGTTTTCCATTGTAATTTCATAAATACACGGAGACGTAAAATATAATAAGTGTTTGAACATGTGCAAATCATTAATATAATATCATTTTGAAATTGCTATTTTCGTGTGAAAACTGAAGCTAGAAAAAGTCGGGTTTTACAATAAAGGTTTCATTGTATAGTTTTTTCACGGATTTTCCCTTACGTCAATAAATATGACGATTTTTCCGGCAGATACACAACTTTCTGTTATAAAATATATAAATGCACCTTTTAAAGTTTGACTTTTGTACGAAAAACGCGTGGGTGCTCAACACTTGACCAAGGCTGTAGGTGTACTTTGTTGGCCGCTATATAGTTGTGTAATCAAATAACAAAAAATAAAATAAAAATTCTATACATGTAACAGCAAGTCAAAAAAAAAACACTGTACAGTAGAATCCGCAATTAGGTGTACTAAACTGACAGGTAAAAATGCACAAACTTGACCATAGTTTGGGCAGTGCTGTTGATATCGATATTATTAAAGGCTTTCTCACATTACGTAGAAGTACGTAGTATGAGAAAGCCTTTAATAATATCAATGTGAACAGCACTGGCCAAACTATGGCCAAGTTTGTGCATTTTTACCTGTCAGTTTAGTTTGCCTAATTGTGAATTCTATTTTAGGTCAACATGTGGCACATCAATAGATAAGTTCTTATCTCTCACACTTATCAAGATGTGTATGCTACCATCTCGCTCGGACGTGGTATTATTATTACCATAGCTTGCCCTGAATATCATAGGTCCATGTATCGCACTGACATTGTTTTTCCGTAGAACATGAATGTTTTTTTATCTAAATGTCGATAGTGTAGTACTTAGAGTTATATCACTGATAATTAGTCAACTTGATAAGAAGTCACTACGTACAGTCGAGTTCTCCAATATCTATACAGACAACCTTTCAAAAATATCTATACTCAGTCTTTATTGTTACTGACATAAGACTCATGTGTAGATATTTTTGAAAGGTAGTCTGCATAGATATTGGAGAACTCGACTGTACCTACTAACGGATATAAATATATAAGTATAAAATAAAATAAAAAGAAATAAAAGTCTCGGGTGTACCTTAGGTTATCGCTTCACGTAAAACCAATGAGGTTATCTACTTATTTTTAATCAAGAAGTTTTCATTGAGATTGAGCAAAGATTTAAAAGGCGAAAATTCAGTCGTTTTGTTGCATTATATACGAGGGGCGGCTGAAAATTTCGCAGCCTAAGCTAGAAAAAAATTAAAAATTAAAAAAAAAACTGTTGCTTTTTCCCCCGGCTCTTTGGCAGTTTAAATATTACCGCCATTAAAAAAAAAGTTATTTGTTTTTCGTTCTGTGTGCGGATAAACTTAACAATGTCTGTGAAATGCGGAAATTTTGATCAATTTGAGCACCTCGCACTTAATAAGTATTTTGTAAAAAGGGAAAAATCACCTTAAGAGATTTTTTAGGATATGACAGATACTCCCCATCATTTAAGCCCTTCGTACATTATGATAAAAAATGGGCTCGTTTATTTCAACAAGGACGAGAGACCTGTGAAGATGACCCCGCCAAGGGCTTATCACGGTGGTCACTGACGAAAATTTAGAAAATGTGGAAAAATGTGTTCTGGCTTGCAGAAGAATTAAAATCTGGCAGATAGCGGAGGAACTAAAAATTAGTAAAAAAAGGGTAGGACACATTTGACATTAACGTTTACACATGAAAAAAAATACTGCGCGCTGGGTACCAAAAATGCTGACACCGCTTGACAAGGAACGGCGACGTAAAAGTTGCAAAGAATTTTTGGATCTAGCTGAAGGGAATCTGGACGAGATTTGCAACCATTCGCCAATATGATTCAGAATAAAAACAAGAGTCTATGCAATGGTTAAAAGGGGCGAGAGGGCACCAAAGAAATTTAAAGTGGAAAAGTCAGCTTTGAAGCATATGGCGACCGTGGACGGTGAAGGAGTTTTATTAATTGATTATTTGCCAAAAGGGACCACAACGAACGGTCAATATTATGCAAATTTATTGATTCAAGCACGTGACGCAGTCGTCCAGTGAGTGCCGTGGGAAACTTAGCCGCGGAGTGTTGTTTTTACAGGACAACGCACCAGTTCACACTTCCCGTGTTGCTGGGCAGGCTCTAAAAGACACTGTTTTTGGATAAATCAATCATCCACCCTACAGTCCAGACCTGGCTCCGAACGACTATTTCCTTTTTTCAAATTTGAAAAAAAGACTTGTGAGATCGCCGGTTTGCCGATGACAATCAGATCAAGGCTGCGGTAGAGAGCCATTTTGAAGCGAAGGAAAAATATTATTTTTTCGGTGGTATTAAAGCATTGTTTGCTCGAAGCGAAAAGTGCTTATCACTCTATGGGGACTATATTGAAAAATAAAAACATTTTAGGGTTCCGTACCTCGAAAGGAAAAAACGGAACCCTTATAGGATCACTTTTTTGTCCGTCCGTCCGTCTGTCAAGACCCTTTTTCTCAGGAACGCCTGGAGGTATCAAGCATATCGAATAATATCGTAATCTATATCGAATACTCAGGTCTACTGTCCCTTAGAGCTGTGAAAAAATCAAACTTCTAAGCCAATCAAAAGATACAGCCGTTTATTCCGCAAATTTTCGAAACTCGCAAGGAAATCAAAACCTACAGGGTACTTCCCGTGAACTCAGAATCTTGAAATTTGGTACGAAGCAACGTCTTATAGCACAGATAAAGGAAAAATTGCGAAAACCGTAAATTTTTAGTTACATCATATAATAAAAATATTTTTAATGATTTTAAAGTTACTACCCCAATCCTCATGAACCCTCGGTGCGCGAGTCCGACTCGCACTTGGCCGGTTTTTTCTTGTGAGTGATGTCATAACAGCAACAAGTTTTCGCTGTTTTTACACATTTGACGTTTCTATGTCTAAAGGACATTCTTATGACGTCAGAATAATGGCGCCTGCCTTTTTGGCGCGATTATAATATATCGTTCAAATGTTACCCATGTTTTCTTTGCATTAAGCGATATTATTTTCACGAAATAAAAAATCTAGTTGACTATCGAATCTATACGAACATTTTAAAATATAAAAACAATATTGTTGGATAGCCTATTTCATCTACTGGATTCAACTAGAGCTTGTCACACTCTATTAGCTGATAATTGTTGCGTGATTTACTTGAGGTAGTTAAACAAGCTCAATTTTGCAGTTTAGGCTAGGCTAGACAATAACTTCATCTTAACCTGACTTTAAATGTACTTCTCATTTCATTATATGTTTTGTAAGGGGACAAATCAAAATCTTCAACGTATACTCATATTATATATGTATTTTAATAGTAGATAATTATAGATAGAAGATGAATTCTCAAAAAGACCATAATCAATTGATTTTACATAATAATAAATATAATAATGTTAGGTTTGTTATATTTAGATGAGCGGCACCTCACTAATAATAAATTAGTATCATAGGTATATTGGATTTTTTGGAATATTCATTAATAATACCTATTCATGGACCTATGATACTCAGGACAGGCTATACGTGATGCCATAATGAGGGACGGAAAGGCTTCTATGCAGCTAAATTAAGAACTGGTCTTAAAATGGCTGATCGCTTACCATAAACAACCTACTTAATTTGGGTGGGTAGTGGTTTATTGGTCTCAACTTCATACTAAATCAGTTGTGGCAAACAGAAAAAAACCACAAGTGCGTGGTGAGGGTTCCGTAAAATATTGAGAATTTTCCCGTTACTTTAAATACTCAAACTTCTTATAGGTTTTCCTGTAATCTCTAAAGATTACAGGAAAACCTACCTTGCCTAAGCAAGGAACTATTTTCCATATTTTTTTCAGAATTTTAAGCCTAGTAGTTTCGGAAATAAAGGGAGGGGGGGGGGGATGGTCAAAATTCGTCTTTGTTCCTAAATTACTTCAAATCTGTTTTTGCTAAAATTATAAAAAAAAATATCTGAGCTGCTTACAACAACCCCTTTCATTTGATATGTCACACAATATAGTTTGCGAAACTTTTTTTTAAATTTTCCATTTTACCCCCCAAAAGTAGTCCCTTTGTTCAGGATTCATTAATTTACTTAACGCGTCCCTCTTTGGGTCACCAAAGTGGAACTATGACAAGGACAACTAATGATATTCTCTTTCTGTCACACTTATCGAGATTTGTATGCTACCATCTCGCTCGGACGTGGTACTGTTATTACTATACCTAGATATTTTTCTGGCACGAACGACTTATTGTAAGTGATTGACAAAATAAAAACATCGACAGTTCTGTTATCGATAAGTACCACTTCAACATTTTCAAGGGTGCGTTAAAAAATAGACAATAATAAAAAAACTATCAATTTATTTATATTTTACATACTTCAGAAAACAATTTGCAATACTTTCGTAACTATCTTTCTTCGTGTCACTGAATTAATTATCCCCTAAGTTACTCCATAACACACACGCACACACACACACACACCGAAATTGTCTTTAAAATCGACGCAGAATGTCACAACATGTAGTTTTTCCCAAACCCATTTTTGGTCCCAAAAAAAATCTGTGTCTCTATATGGTTACAGTGTAGGTGCACGCGGCGTCTAGGTAGGTAGCCAATATATGTCTGTGGTTGTATGTGCGTATTGTCGTTGAAGTAGTATGTACTTATCGATAACAGGAGCCGTAGCATGGTTGGCCTTATCACGCGACAAGTGACAAGATAACAGCGTCGTCTCGTTCTATCGAACGGTGTCAGCCAGTGACGCACGCTCTATCCTATCACCTATCGCGTGACAAGGCCAACCATGCTACGGGGCCAGGATTGTCGATATTTTTATTGTGGCAAGCACTAAACAAATGTTGTTCCTGCTAGAAAAATATCTAGGTATAGTTATTACCATAACTTCCTGAGTATTTTAGCTCCATGTACCTATTCCAAGGATTCGACTACCGATTATCAATAAGTGCCAAATCCGGTATTAGAAATATAAACTCTCATCAGCACGGTTAGCACAAGACGGCGCGCGGGCTGTCTCACGGCGAGATAGACTATTCTTTGCTAAGTGACGTTCTAATTAGAAAGAGATGGATGGTCTGCCTGGCCGCGAGACACCACGCGCGCCGTCTTGTCCTAACCGTGCTGTTATTTTGTGATGACAAAGATAAGTAGATACTAATATATAAATAAAAGCTTTTAAAAACGTGACGTGTTGGAATAGGCATTTGTTTTGTTTGTGTTTCACAATTTATTTAGTACATTGTGTTACAAGTATGGTAAGATATGAATTACGAACGAGAGTCCATTAGAAGCCCGACGCCCGATGCAGACTATCCGTCTCTTTCTAATTAGTACGCATACAATGTTTTTCATCACATTTTCGAGGAAACTAATACATTTTTAACTAAATTGTTACTAAATCGTAATGAAAACTACAAAATGTCAGTCGTCCATTTTGTTGAATTTGACGTGAGGCGCAAAAGACCCTTCTGCATACAGCCACAGTTTAAAATCACGGTTAAAAATATTTTACACGGACACTAAATTGCTACATTTAAGTATTTAAATCTTTAAATCATTCTGTTAATCATATTTTATTCGTGTTTTTACGTTTAAATTTATTTATAAATAAATACGTTTTCAAACATCGTGTTTGAGTTAAAACCTCCTTGCTTTATAACCATTGACGTATAATAAAGTAAATAGACGCACAATGTCGAACAAAAATTTCAAGAAATGTGCCCCAATTTGACAACTCTAGCTATATTTCAGTTGATGCCAATCGCGTTTACTTATAACCTGCGTTGAGATATATGCTTCATATAAAAGAGAACTTAGTGGTTTAAGCTGTAAGGGCCATATTAGCGAATTAGCATCAAACAGATTAAAAACTTTTTAGTTTATTGAGATTTTATCATAATGTGACATGATTGCTCACGTCAAAACTAAATAGCGAATGAATGGAGTCGCATTATAAAATTATTTTAATAATATTGTATAAACAATACAGTCATTTGTAAATGTATTTTACATGTCACACTTTAATGAATAAAATCTATAATATTTTATTTATTTAAACAGGAAGACGAAAAACACAAATAAATCATGATTATTTATTTTTACAAGCAGGCAATACCTAAACAATTAACGCGCTCATTTTTTTATAAATACATATACACAAAACATTGTTCGGTGGGCATAACGTATTATTAGTGCAGCTGTCAAACTCCTTAAAAATTCTACGCACGACTAGTGAAAAGGGAATAAGAACTAGGTATGTAGATCATTTTAGCGTGGTATATTTGACGTATCTAATTAGTCCCTTTGCGACATATAATAATGACTTACAATCTGAATATCAATTTATCTTTAGTTAAACATTTATTTTGACAAGATTTAATATAAACTTGAAAAATAAACACACGACGAAGTCGTCACCACTCTTCGTCGTTGATGTCTCCTATCTCGTGCTATAAGCCTATAACTGCGGCCTACTTTGCACATCGCTAAGGATTTCTCGGGAATCTTAAATTGAAAACCACAAATAACGTAACGTAACTGTACTACTCCATAAAAAAATCTAATAAGTAGGTACTGACTCCTTAGGTTTTTGTTCCGTGATAATCTGTCAATTGTACCAACGAAATTATTTATTTAAAACCATGAAATGCCAATGAGTTTACATGAAATTCTTTACGCTATCAATAGAACTTAGTTAAAGAAATATATCCAATCCTTTTTTATTTTTTTTCTATTGCTATATTTGCTATTAACGAATTTTTTCAGAGATCATTTTTGTCATTTTTGACAACCGTCAAGTCTCACGGTCGAAACCAGACTAAACGCAAAAGAGCCGCAAGTGTCGATCGCGCGGTTCTTTTGGACGGCCACTTTTTTCGGCTGATTGTGTATCTAGTTACTTATACTAAATCAATGTTTATAACTGACGTAATAGAGACAGATACAATTTAAGAAAAAAACCATTACGCCTATGGGCGTAATAAAGGCTATTGCAGCTCTGTATGCCTGCGCGTTATGAAGCCCTTTACGAGCAAGTGTTATGAAAAATATGTAATGTCTCTTCGAACACATTACTCACACATACAACAGATCATCTTCTTAAGTTTTTTACCTATACATGGATTTATACGTAAATCCCAAATGGCTTAAATATACATCCTCATTCACTTTTGTTGGAATAACTTCCTCGACCTAGGCAACCATGAACGTGGCAAACTTTTTTCTGTGGTATAATAACCTATATTTTTGTCATCATAAAATAACAGATTAGGGTATATATTTTTAATACCCGATCGATCGATATCGATAAATTTCTATTACGGTTACAAACATTGGATGTAATTAATTTTACGAAACGGGACTTAATTGCGTATCATTTGCTTATTTATTTACCTCTCCACTGAGTTGAGCTCCATAAATCGAAAGTCCTGTCTACCGAACGTCATTTCTATTGTAGGAAAATACGTGAAGCTGATGAAATCAGAAAACATGGTAATTTCAACTGGGATGACGCTTTTAAGATTTCATCTTCGTGGAATCCAATCATAAGTAAATGCCAGCGTCAAGAAACATCGCCCGTTATATCACTGGACATTTGAGTGTTGTGTGTCGGCCGGGTGACCACCCTAGTGTACAAGTGGTTAATAAAGACCAAGTGCGGGTAGTTCGGAAAACTCGTGCAGCAAGGAGATGTTGCTACCCGAAGCCAGTTGTCCCGTGACCATGGATGTTTCGACATATCCGAAACGTAGAAAAAGCAAAAGAATAAAAAAGGTAAATAACTAAGTTAATTATACGCGATTAAATCCCGTTTCGAAACAATAACGTGGGAGAATTGTGAAAGTTTAAATCATTATTGGATGTAATGTCATAAAAGCAATCGCGATTATAAATTTATGTAAATGAGTATATTTTATTTTGCCGCAAATAACGTGCACCGGAGGGGTAATCACGTAACGTTTCAAACGCGCGTTAGGACAATTTAACTGTATTTTTTCCATATAAAAAGTGACATTTTGATCTACCTGACGCGCGTACAATGCGTTACGTGATCGACCTGCTGTTTCTCAAACGAACATTAGAAAACGAACTGTCGAAGAATAATTAGCATTTCATTTCATCTAGCCATTTCTTATTCTAGCTTTGTGCAACTTTGTACCATTGTTAAATGCTTACGTGCGCTCGGGAAAAGAGTATGGATCTTATAATTGACAACATTTCAGATTTCTGATACTATAATTTTATTGCTTCTCTGTATATGCTTAAAAAAGAGGAATACGCTAATAGTTAATTTTTTCACTAGGACTTGTATTTAATTTATTATTAATTAATTAATATGTACTTATTCTAAAATGGCGTAACTCCAGTTCTACGACCGAATAGATCAAACTTTAGTCTTATCTCGATTGAAAAAAGAGTCGAGTCTTGGATGTTTTCTGTGTATTTAAGTATTAATATCTATTATATATATCGTCGTCTAGTACCTATAACAGAAGCCTTATTTAGCTTACTATAGGGATAGTTCGATTCGTGTAAGAATGTCCTCTAATATTTATTATTTATATTGCAGTGTTCATGAGGCAAAATGCTTTCGAATCATATATGTATACATTTTCAGGTCTTATTAAAATGAAATGTTGTGAATTGTGCTGCAAATATATTTATATAAAACCGGCTGTGCACGTGGCCTCGCCGCTATGCGCTAATAATATACAAGCTTACAAAGCCGCTGGCTCACAGACTTTTCCTCTTTATGGGCGAATATTCAGCGTTTGTAAGGTGTTTTTTTTTTCGTCATTGTCGTCGACAGCAAATATTATTAAAAGAGACGAATATCAGAGTCCACTTTTTTGATTAAAGTTTCCGGGGTATGTTTTATTACCTCTGATGAAATAATCTTGAGCAGACAATGAGGTTAGAACCGAGCGGTTAGATCAAACGCTAGGAGATTCGCCCTTATAATATTAATATAGATAAAGATAACATATCAGGTCAATTCATAAACTGGTGAAAAGGTTTTAGAATACAGATGTAGTTTTGGACATTGCACCCTACATATAAACATACAAAGTCACGAACTTTATTTATTGATATTAATGCACGGACTCCAGTGTCTGAGGAAACATTAAACCTCATTAAACATTTCCTAGAAGGTTCTTGATCCGGTATTTTATTTCATCATCATTATATCAGCCAAAAGACTTTCACTGCTGGACATTGGCCTCCCCCAAAGAGTGCCACAATGACCGGTCCTGCGCCACCCGCATCCAGCGGACTCCAGCGACCTTTACCAGGTCATCAGTCCACCTTATGGGGGGCCTACCCACGCTGCGCCTTCCGGTACGTGGTCGCCACTCGAGAACCTTTCCGCCCCAATGACCATCTGTTCTACGTGCAATGTGCCTCGCCCCCGCCGCCGTATTTTATTTAAATTTTGATATTTTTTAATGAAGATCGTGTTCTTCAAAATTGTTCATTTCAATTTATACTGCATATTGAATATTCCAATATCTGTTAAAGTAAATTTTAATCTTGCCTGCTGTGGTTTGCTGTATATATACGTGTAAGCTGTATTTCGTGCTACTTTATTGACTTGTTAAGTATTGAAAACGTTGGGCTATAATCGAAGAAAATATGTCACAAAAGAGACGAGTCTCAGGAAATTCATGTTTTCGTTGTATAATTTTCGTTTTTTCCTGTCTTTTTGCGAAGTGCCATTAAAGGTAATGAGTGAGGTAATTGGTGGTTGCATAAGTCCAGGCGCACATTGGGCGGCTACTAATCGCGTGGGTTGTGTAGGGCATGAAAAGCGAGCGCGACGGGCCGGCATCGCTGCTCGTGTCGGTGCCGTTGCCGTCCACCAGCCACGGGCTCAATCTCTCCGCTCAAGCACAGGTTATTGTCGAGAGGCCTACCACAACCTTTATTTTATCGAAACGAATTTCTCCTCAAATTTACCCAAGGACAATGGTCCTAGTGTTATTCCCGGTTGTGACCTAAAGGAGCCCGAATTTTAATAATAATATGCTCTTGTCGCGACATAAAAGGAGTCACAGCTAGAATTGATTTTTAGTACGTATGTAAAGTAATTACTATGGGCATGTCTGTCGTCTTGCGCATGAACACACATTTTTCTCAAATTCGCACGTAAATAATACAACAAAATTGGGTACTTTCCTGGGTAAACATCTAACATCTTCTATTTAGTCCGTCAGTTAGATTAAAAAAAAAAAAACCGGTCAAGTGCGAGTCTGACTCGCGCACCGAGGGTTCCGTACAAAATATCATACAACGCACCCGTCTTGCCCTACCCATTAATTTTGGAAGAATCTTAACTACGCATAGTCTAGTTAAGTCATGAGTACCTACAGCGCCATTTATCGGTGCATTTTGTTACTAACTTGCGCGACCAAGGAACTCGGTATGTACAGTAAGGGAAATGTATTCACGTACCGCCGTAGAACCCTGTCGCAATTGACAGGCCGCCGTCACTCAAACTCGAGTGGTATGTCACCTTATTACATTACTACATTTACGTTAATACATTTCCCTTACTGTATGTTGGTTTTTCAGCGATAATTCTTTATCAAGTGAATTAATTTTGATAATTCTTTTTTGATTTGCTAGAAGGTACTTTCAGAACACTTTCATATGAATTTGAAGGAAAAAAATTAAACAGAAGTATTAAATTACAAACAAAATTATCATATGATTTTTAAACAATTAAAAAAATTACGCTAGATAAATGTCTCGTTATACAGGGTGGACCATAACTCTTTTTACATTTCAAACTAAAATAAAATGAAAACTAATTATATCAGATGAAAACCGTTTATTTAATCGGTAAATAACTTTTGAATCGGTAGCTGCGTCGGGGAGCGGTGGCGGGAAGGTGAAGGACGCCATGGCACTAAATTCCCATTGGCCGCTCTTGCATTTCGTAACCCCGCCGCCTTACCCCGCCACCGCTCCCCGACGCAGCTACCGATTCAAAAGTTAACGGACTTTTGGTCCACATTTCTCGGAACACTTGTCAGGCCGTCACTGAAAATTTTCGCTCCAGGTTACGGCAATGCCAAAATAAAGAAGGATCACATATGGATGACGTAATTTAAAAAAAAGAAAATCCCTATTCATGTGTTTTCATAATTAATAAACGGTTTTCATCTGATATAATTAGTTTTCATTTTATTTTAGTTTGAAATGTAAAAAGAGTTATGGTCCACCCTGTACTTTTCCGGCAATATTCACGTTAATATTAATCATATATGTTATTTTCAAATTTTTCGCTTGGTTAACTTCGGATATAGGGGGGGATGGTATTTTTTTCAACATTTGTCTTAATAAATCAAAATTTTACCATTGTAGAAAAAAAAAGAAAAACTGTTTTAGAATGTACAATTCAAGCCCTTTCATATGATACCCCACTTGGCCTACTAACTAGACTTTGAATTTTTGCCCCCCTCTTATCCACCCTTTCTTATACAAATTAAAAGTATATATTAATTTTTTTCATTTCCCATACTCGAGGATTAGCTTTGTTTACAACTATTCCAAATTTGAAATCAATAGCATTAGTAGTTCTTGAGATATTTGACTTTGTGACACACAGACAGACGTACGGAGTTGCACCGTTCCGTTTTTACCTTTTTGGTCCGGAACCCTAAAAATATTGGACATGTATTTTTTTGTTTGTCAATTAAACAAGAAATTGTGAAGATATAGCCCGTTAACGTTTCGCGTGACGTCACATTTATGCTAAAAAGTGTACCATAATGTGACGTCACGCGGAACTTTAACGGGCTATATCTTCTTTGTTTAATTGACAAACAAAAAAGTCCTAACGAATAACGAAACTATAATTTTTATTTCATATCGGTTCAAAAAAACTCAAACTCGAGTCGTTTGCAAAACATAAGAAATGACAACGAAATATACTAAATCGAAGAGGGACTGAAAGTTAGTTCCCGACGAAGCGCTCCTAGAAAAAGCAGGTAGTGCCCTTGCGCTTCGCTTGGCTCGCCTTGGCGGTATTGATTACTATGTAAAGGTATAATTATTATATTACCAAATGAATCAACTTAATTCATAATAACCTTTCAAAATTTTTGCGAGGTAGCAAATTACACGACACTCGCATACCTATCTGATGTGTTTCGCGGAAAGTTGAAACAATAGGGGTGTAGACTCAAAATGTATAATTTATTTCCAAAGAAAGAAAGCAAAAAAATATAGTAGTTTCAGTAGACGATATTGTGACATATTTATTTTCCGTCAGCAGCTCGAACTAGATAATACAGGGTGTCCAGTAAATAAGGGGCAAGCTTCTATCCTCCGACAGTACACTCACAGCCGGAGGCGTCGAATTCGTGACGTGCCAGGGGATTCGGGCCACGGCAGGCTTAGCAACGGTGGTAGCCTGAATCAGGAGGTTGGAGCTGGAGGTGGCCCTGAACAAATCCGCGGCCTTTTTTGTTTTCATGAGCCCGGAAGGCCCCTCCAGCGGGTTCCAACCTGTTAGTGGGAGGAACGTCCATCGGTGTCAAGTCGACACGCACGGTACCTAGGCATAGACCTTGACAGCCGCTGGACGTTCAAGGAGCACTTCAAGTGCGTTGCTCCAAAACTAGACGGGGCGGCGTCGGCACTCAGACGGCTGCCACCCAACGTGGGCCGGCCAAACGCAAGCTGCCGCAGACTACGCGGGAATGGTGCGGTCGATGGCTCTGTTAGTGAACATAGCAATATCTTTATTTGTAAATATGTAAATGACATGTGTTATACCATTGTAGAATCAGTAGTAGATAAACTATTTTTCAGAAAGTTGGTCACTCTGGTCGTCATACTTTTTTTTATCACAAGCTATCAAACTAGTTGAAAACTTTAAAGAAAAATGTGATTTTATTAATTAAGACCTAATTAAACAGAAATCGGTCTTGCCACCATAAAGCTCTAATACACGTTCGTTAAAATCACTATTAGAGAATATTTCGCAACAAGCAGAAACGTGAAAGTGTCTTCAATTTGTGGCCTGGACGGTCATTAAAGTGAAATCTAAGAAAAAGAAAAGTTCGATTATCTCGAAAACCACGGATCTTTTACTAAACCTTTAAGAAAATTTTCTGGGCCAGCCTAAGGTGGTGTCGGGTGATAGAAGCTTGTCCATTATTTACTGGACACCTTGTATATATGTAGGTTGATAATTTGCACATGGGTTGCCTAGCGAAATCCTGGACCGAAGCTGTTTAATAAAATAAATACTAATTAACTTTTTTTGGGTCAACTACCCTCGTGTTTGAGGTAGTTTTAGAGTTTCAAGAAAAGTTGTCCATACAAAATATGGTAGTTTTAACACGCTCTAGAGTCTCTAGACGATAAGGTCATAAAAAAATATGTTATAATGATGCGTTTTGGGTTGGAAAAGAATCAAGGTCTGAAAAGTTCTATAATGCGGGGCCCTTTATCTCGGCAGTTTTCAAGTTTACAAAAAAGTTGTTCAAACAAAACATGCTTATTTTCACACGACATAGACGATAAGACCATAAAAAGATGGCATTGATATTACACGAAGCTGATCAATTTTTTTTCTAAGCGTCAGGATCGCCTTTGAAAAATCCGACTTTTAAGTTAGGCAACCTTTTTTGTGTCCAGGTTTTGCCTAGGCAACCTAACACTGTTTGATAGGATATTTTATAACCTTTCATTTCGTATAACTATTTATTAAATAACAGATGAGGGTATATATACTCTTCTTCGGTCATCATAGCAGTCCTGGCTGAGAGTATAGGCAACTCCTATTTTTCCTATTCCTTGTGTCAAATTCTATCGGGTGATGCTCGATTTTTATGAATATCACGTGAGGGTAGTTGACCCAAAAAAAATACGTAAAAAGTTAGTTAGTTCGTTTATTTTATTTAACAGCTTCGGTCCAGGATTTCACTAGGCAACCCATGTGCGATTTATCAATCTATATATTATGTAACATGTAAAATTAGTCATTACGGGATTGTTTTAATTGTGTTATTTCATCTAAAAAGCACAAAGATGTAAATATTTTCTTAAAGTTACTATAGTGGTTATTTACTCCTATTATAAAACGGATAAAATTTCACGTGCTGTGTGTACTGATTTTGACTTCGAAGAAGAGATTGAACCTGTTTCTATATAATTTTATATAAATCTACAAGGACCCCTAACACAAGAAATTAAACCTGTTTCTATATTATTTTTATATAAACCTACAAGGACCCCTCTCGTAAAATTTTGCATTAAATATATTTTTTACGGACGTATGTCTACTGTTGATCAAATGTTATTGATGAAAATGACTGTGGCTAACCATTTGTCAAGAGTTCGATTTATGTTTTCAGTGGTTCGTTTCTCATTAAAATAACGGTTGTGTAGTCCCCAGTGAACAGATCTTTTATAATGGCATGTTGTGTGGCGTTATAATGGCGTGATAAACCTAGTATATATGCATGAATAATATTTAGGGTGTCTATTATAAGAGATCTGTTGAATGCTTAACTTTATATAGACGTATCTATGAGTACTAATAGGCTTGCCTTAACGTTGCGTTACTAAAGCACTGTTTATGCATGGTCTCTTTATCGAGAGAATGTCTGAAGGAGCCTAGCTTGCGCGAGCGATCATGAATACATTAGGTAGGTACATTGTTGTGGTACTGTACTGTACTGAGCAACCAGGTAATTTTTCAGCTTGTTTTAACCCATCTATGTGATATTTATTATTTCATTTTATGCTCCATAAATGTGCTAAACAAAAAGATGATTGTAAATTTAATCGAATTTTAATTTAGTTTAAAGGAACCTTAACTGAAATGTAATATATGTGCTTAATGCATTGATATATTTTAGTTATATTATAACTGTATGTATTTCGTCTTACTAAAATGATGGGCAGCCAAATCGTTTTAACGTTTCTCCTAACGCTAAACGCTCAGATAATGTACACGTACGTGTTTCCATTTACTTTTAATTCGCAGTTTTAACAAATTAAGTAAACGCTGCGGTGGTTCTTTGATGCGCCAACATTGAGTGGCAGCTGTTGAACAAAACTTAGAAACTTGAACTGTGTTCCATAGGTTCGACACGCTGATGGTTGCGTTTATCACGTGAAATCAAACGAAGGCATTTTACCGATTGAAATTTTATCATTATTCCTGATATAGGTACGCGCGATGAAAGTACATATAAAGGCGATCATCAGAGAACCGCATAAGTTTAACGAAGGGGCAAGAATCGTAGTCTTAAGATATTATGTGTCCATGAGAAGCATGAATTTTATTATACTAGAATATATATCGCTCCGCTGGGTCCATTTAAAAATAATCAATTTTACATGAGAGATGCATTTATTTTCCTTACTTTTACGGTAAACACCGTAAATGATCTTAGACTATACCCATTCTCATTTATATGATTAATCATTGAAATCTTCAATTGACGTTATATAAAGGTTTCAGCACCGACCGAGATGGGTGGACCTTCGCCTCACATATTCCATCAGCCCCAAAAACAGGCAAGTATTTCCTATCTATACATAAAATAAAGTTCATAAAAAAACCGGGGACAAGTGCGAGTTAAACTCGCGTGGTGAGGGTTCCGTATACAGAGTGTTTTTTTTAAATGGGACAGTATGGGGAAATCCGAATCTAAAGGAGATAGAGGAAAAGTGTCCAAGGAGACATTAGGTGTTTTTTTATGTAAACAAATTTGGCTCATTAAAATTTTTGGTCAAGCGTGAGTTGTTCTTAAAAAATGATAAAGTTGGTCAATTTTTTTTTTGACGCGGGTCGACTCTGTTTCATGTAAGGATTATTTCATTGTATGGAAAGAAAAAAATCTGAACAGCAGAAGTTGGTCAAATTTAATGAAAACTAATCTTCATACAATTGCAGTATTCGCCTTTTAATATTGCTACAAGTGCCTAGGCGTGTAAAAAAATATTTAAAATTATTCCATTTTTAAATTTCGATAATCCATAAGAGCTCCAGATGATTTAAGAGAAGAACATTTTTTTTAATCTTCGTAAACATCATGGCACGCGATAGTCTTGAAATTATAAAAAAAGAATTCAAATTTGGAACGAGTGGCCCCCACGATCGCCCGACTTAACGCCATTAGATTTTTTCTTATGGGGTTACCTTAAGGGTCGAATTTATGAATCCCGATACAACTCCGTACAAGAATTAAAAGATGCTGTTTACAACACTTTAAACACAATTCACCATAAGTCTCTGTTAAATGCAACTAGAAGTGTCTTGAAGCGTGCTCGCTCGTACCTGCATAAGACAAGACGGCGGCCACATCGAACATTTACTCAAGTAATAAACCAACTGTATGAAGATTAGTTTTCATTAAATTTGACCAACTTCTGCTGTTCAGATTTTTTTCTTTCCATACAATGAAATAATCCTTACATGAAACAGAGTCGACCCGCGTCAAAAAAAAAATTGACCAACTTTATCATTTTTTAAGAACAACTCACGCTTGACCAAAAATTTTAATGAGCCAAATTTGTTTACATAAAAAAACACCTAATGTCTCCTTGGACACTTTTCCTCTATCTCCTTTAGATTCGGATTTCCCCGTACTGTCCCATTTAAAAAAAACACTCTGTATACCTAATCTAAATTTCATAAAAATATTGAGAATTTTCCCGTTACTTCAAACTTTTTATAGGTTTTCCTGTAGTCTTTAGGCAAGGAACTATTTTCCATATTTTTTTCAGATTTTGAAGCCTAGTAGTTTCGGAGATAAGGAGGGGGGGATGGTCAATTATAATGGTCTTTTTCCTAAATTACTTCAAATCTGTTTTTGCTTACAGTTTTGTTTACAGTTTGCGAACCTTTCTTTTAATTTTCCAAATTTCCCCCCAAAAGTGGTCCCCTTGTTCAGAATTTATTAATTTACTTTACGCGTCCATTTTTGGGTCACTAATTTACATATGTTTACCAAATTTCAATTCAATCAGTCCAGTAGTTTCGGAGCAAATCGGCTGTGACAGTTTCCGTTTTTTTCCTTTTGAGGTACAAAACCCTAAAACAAGTAGTTCAACTGTCAGATCGCTGCAATATTTCAAGACATATCACATCAGCCTATTATGTGATGGCATGTATGGCGAAATAAATATGAGTATTTGCGTGACATGCGAGTGGTATGTGCATACGGAACACAATGTCAACACATATATAGGCATAGTTAAAGTTCGCATATACCTTACCATCATCAGGTCAAAGTGATTTATTTATAGCGCGGGTAATACTATACTAGGTACAGGTACGGTCAAGGACTTTAATTGTTGAGCCATTTAGGTGTCAACTAATTTTCTATGAAGCTATGAAGTGTCCTTAATGACTCAACAATTAAAGTCCGTGACTGTACCAACCGTTCATCCCATTAGTTTTGTACTTCACACATTTCAAAATAATGTGGTCATTTGGTACGAGAGCAATTTAAACTCTTGTTTATTGTCGCAATAGTGTAACGAACAGTTAATTTACGTGATGCTTGCTAGAAACGTGTTATTTTAACAAACAACACGGCATACTAAACGTTTGCAGTTATCCCTTGAAAAGCACCCTTGAATTTGGCATTCAGTACCTGCTCCCCTAGCCCCTCGGCTACCTGCGTGGCCGCTGCCGGCATGTGACGGCCAGGCACTGAGTAGCGCCGTCGCGGGCGCGGGCGCGCCATTCAGTCGCTTAACGATGCCGCTTTGGGCCACATCTGCTATCGTTCCCGCCGCATTCGGCTAACACACTTACGCAGTTGCTGTAACATGTTGCCACTCTAACCTTGTTTGTTATCTCTCAATTTGTATACTTACTTCCCGAATTCGACGCGATGTCCGGTGCAGTTTATTATTACTATACGTCTAATTAATAACAATGGTAAGCAGTTGAAATTTAAACTTGTCAATGTAGTAACAGTATTGTTACCACTTAGAAACAATAATACTGGCGCAATATGAGCATCGCTCCGTAAATATCGTGCTTCATGTAAACCCAATGAGGAACTTAGACAGGAAAATATAGGTAAAACTGAGACAAAGAATGTTGGTGTTGAATGTGTGATAAATAAGGATGATTAATGTATATATTTAACATTGTCATCCTTAGTCGGAATATAGCGGCATGGCATTTATTTTCAACGTGAAGGTCACTTGACACTGCGTTATTAGTGAATAATTTGGTTTCATGTTTTGACTGTTACGGTACAGTATTTTTTATAATGTTAGGTGAGGTAGGTATTTATAAAGTATGTAATGAATGAAAGGTGTGTTGTGCACACCAGGGCGCCATGGAGCCGAGCATGAGCCACTCGCCGCACGCGGCGCCGCGCAGCACCTGGGGCGGACTCAACGTCTCCTACGAGCTGCAACAGGACTCCACTAAACCAGGGTAACACACTTTTATTACCGTCTGCCTACGCGAATATTAACATACCACTTTGCTCGCTTATTGCGATATATACTTGTGTTTTAATTCATTAGAAGAAATTACGAAAAACAGAAAGTTGCTAATTTGTCTTATACTCACAATGTAATAAAGACAAAATCTATGACCGTGTCAAGTACAAAACAGATGCGTTTAATGTAGGTACTATCAACTATTATTATTGTACATATATCATTAGACGAATGAGGAGGTTCTGGAAATAGTAAACAAAAAAGAAATCTGTTAGAAATCGTTCAAAACAGGAGAGGAAAAATGAGAGGATATGTTACGACACGATGACTGGATGGAAACAATAATAGGGGGAAAAATAGAAGTTAAAAGGGGAACGGCGAGGATATCTTACATGGAGCATATAAAAGAAAAAATGAGCACTTCATCTTATAGAGAAATAAAAAGAAAGGCGAAATGTAGAATAAGCTGGAAATTACTCCACCTACATTAGACCTGCTGCAGTGCCAACTGACCATAGGCGTGTTTATTTTCTGATATATTCGTTGTTATAAGATTATTCGATCAAAAATATAATTGTGCTACTAATGGGGGCCAAGTCCAATATTAAGAACGTGTTTGTAAACTCGTTATTCTTCTGAACTATATAAACCAATTAAACTAATGCACAGCTACGTAAAGTGAGTTGGATTAAAACTCACAGTTTTTTAAATATTTTTTTTCTAAAAATAATTAGTAATTAGTAAATGGTTAGTGTAATATTATAAATAAAACACGACTGCTGCATCGCCAGTTCTTTTTACTTTACTTGCTTTATAATTATTTATTTATAATTAAGTGTTATTGTTAAATTATTGCATTGTATTTTGAGTTCATTTGACACGTGCCTGCTACTGCATTAGAGTAGTTTGCAAAAAGAAATTGTACATAGTTAAGGGCCTTAATATAATGTTTAAACTTTATTCCATTACGTAACAAATGTTACCCACATAATTGCCGTTACACAATGGGAAAAACGTAGATTAAGGCTCTTGACTATGTAATTTTTTTTTTGCAATCCACCCATTATGTAATTCGTATTTTACTTAACTGTCCTTCTGTATTATACAGAATACAGATATACTCGTGTATAACTGTTAGCGTGAGATAACGTAATGAATGACATGATGAATTAACATTTGGTTTTCGTCTGAACAGTGTGAGCTGCGTGCCCGGCTCTAGTAAAGATGGCGGCCTGTCCGTCGCGGGCATGGGGTCCATGCCGCCCATCCGGAACAAGAAGCGGGCGGCTATGGCCTCTTCGGTAGTCACTATGGCGAATAACCCGACAACATCTGCGATTCGTAAGTACTCAACATATTAAGGCGAATGCCCAGCCCGATTTGTGGTACATTTTTGCGGTTCGATTTTCTATCGAGCGAACGTTATGTACTTAATACTCGTGTAACCATTTAGTTTGCTCTGTAACATACCACAAATCGGCCTAGGTATAGCTCGCCTTGTGACGGAATGAAGTTTCGGCATTTTAACCCTTTTCCAGGCCGGCAGTTGAAAAATGACAATCAAATGTCAGTCTTATTTATTGACATTAAGATACATGTTTGACATGTTGTATGTGGTCAATATAACGCCTGTGCCTGGAAAAGGGTTAAAGTTAGCTTTTGCTTGAACCTGATCAAGAAGAACAATGCCAACTGTTGTAAAAGTTATGCTGAAAGTACGGTTTTGCCTACCACAATTTGTAATACAAAATTGCCAGCCGGTTTTAAAATAATACACCCTACAGTAATAGTTCATTGTACCGTACGACACACAATGTTATCATCACACTTGTGAAGAAACAAATACATTTTAAACGAAATTAATATAAACGCAATAAAACAGGAAAATGTCAGTCGTCCATTTATTGAATTTGACGTGAGGCGCGTATGGCAAAGACCGTTCAGCATACATCCATGATTTAAAATCAATGTTAATATTATGATCGACACGAGTTGGGAATTATCTATCCGCCATATTCCGCACATGTATCATACAACATTTTACAATACATCATGCCGGAAATAATAGTACAATACTGCAGACGCCGTGAAGTAAGGGATTGCTGGACGAGTTTGGGGTATTCGGCCTCGTCTACGATTCGGCAGTCTACCCCAAACTGGTCCAGCAATCCCTGTTCCGGCCGAGGATTGTATAGTTATTTTCTCAAATGATGTGAGGAAATATTAAAATTAAAATAAATACAAGGTAATCAATTTAATAATAGTTTGTTGAAATTACAATCGGAACGAAAGATCAGAAAACAATTGTGTAATTTACCGCCTTTTTTATTTTTTAAGACATGTTTATAAAACGACATATGTATGGTATGGTACCATAGATTTTGTTTTAGTTTTTTTATGTCGCAAGTATGCTTACAGAGTCTAGTGGTGATTGGCAGTATGTAATTTTTCCTTTGTCAGTTTAATATTAGTAAGCAAATTTAAAAAGTTAGAGTAGCGGACAATAATGGTTTTATTTAGGGTTTTCATACATTACGTCTTGGCGTAAGGCCAAGAAGAAATGTACGTAGGCTTAAACAAGAAATTTCATGTCTTCATTTCGTGATATTAACGCATACATTTCCGAGGGTCCAAGGTTAACTTTTAACTGTCATTCTCGCACGTGTGTGGGAATATTGGCCCGAAATATATTCCCGCACGGCCCCGCGCCGCACCGCTCCGCCGCGCGGGCATAGACGAGTTCCCGTGTTTATGTTGAACCATATAAAGGCGCACTTTCAGAGCAATTGCATTGTAAAAATATATTAAAACAAGTGGAATTAAAAGATAAAAAAAACAACTGTTTTTTTGTAAATATTATAGCCTATGTCACTCCCACGATTAAGAGGAATCCAACGACACCTCATATGTCGCAATCCGACAAACGGTTTAGGCAGCAGGGCGTGACAAAGAATAAGACATACACACATAGAGATACATACATAAATACGCTCGAAAAATATAACCCTCCTTTCCTTCGGCAGTCGGGTAGCTAGATGTTTACGCACAGTTGACATGTTGCGCGTCACGACACGTGAGTTGTAAGGCGACTTCGTTTCCCGCCTACGCCGCCGCCAGCCAGTCCCCGGAGAGCTCACGCGTCATGTCGCGCAACATCTCGCCTGTGCCGCTAAATAGTCGTGTCCCGCATGCCGTAACCGCATGAGCCCCACGGTAATTTTACGGAGCCCTATTTGGCGAGCTCATGTCAATTAGCGGGGGGGCGGTATGAAGGCCGGAGATCTCCGGGACCGGGATACGACAGGAGCAACACTTACCAAGGGAAGTTGGCATTCAAGTTGTACTCTTATCACTGCGTGCTTGACTATTTCCGCAGAGTCGGCTGCGCAGAGTCTGGCCAGCATTCGCCGGCAGCCGCAGCCCACGCCGCCGCCGATCTACCAGGAGACGATAAAGGACTCCCCGCCGAGCTCTCCCAGTAAGTTATTCGACAACCACCGGCACCGTACTAGCCAACGACTAACCACCCATCAGGAGCCTGTTGCAGAACAACTTGTAACTGGTAAGGCAAGTGGAAATGCAACGAGTCCCTGATGGAACCGCGACTTCTTTTATCTTATAAATGGGTCAATCAACTATTTCTTGTTGTTATTCTGTCCCGTTAGCCAAGAGACAATATGAGAGATTCTTATAAAAATTGTTACGAGTACAACATGGACATCTTACAAGCTTAGATGATGCCTCTTAAAAAGAGTGGTCGAAAATGACAAGAAAACCACATTTGGTGAATTTTAACCCGCAAAATCGCAGTTTTAAAAAGTGACCCAGGTGACGTAACCATGGCAACTAGTGACAGAATAAAGTTGATCACCCACATACGAGCTACCCGCGTGGCTCCATATGCGTATTACTTAGAATACTGGCGGGGTCGCGGATTACCCCCTTATTCATAAAACTTAAAATGCCTCTGCTAAATAAAATGTGCTTAGTCCCTTTCTTACGAACACCAATGTCAAAGAAGTGACTGATAAAGACAAACGAATTTTTCACGCCACTGCTCGGAAATGTGGCAAAAGATGGCAGAATTCAGGCTTCAAAGCTGGGGTTAGTTGGACGTCGCACAAACAGGCCATCTACGACTTCTAACTGTCCAACAATGTTGTTGTTGGACAGTTTGAACAGCGATCGACCAATCACGGCCCCGCGCGGTCGCGCCGGCGTGCGCTGCCTGTGCTCCTCCTCCGCGGCGCGAGGCAAGCGAGCCTGTTTAATATTATGATCTTTAATTTTGATTTAAAATTATAATTTTTGCAATTTCCCTTAAGCCTCGGCCGAAAGTACAATAGCTGGACTCGTACTTTCGAGGGCCTCCGCTACGCGTCGGCCCTCGAACTAACTCGTCTATATGTTGCTTACTTTCTAGCCTCTACAAAAATGTACTATTAACGCTATTTTAGTTAAAATAGGCTTGTAGAACGTTCATGAATACGGCCGTTAGAATACAGGTTATGTCCATCACGTATCAGTAGACAAGTGTCCATTCTGTATACTGATGAAAGTGGTGAAAGACTTTGAAATTCAAACATTACCTGTTCATAATATCAGTATAGTACCATTACATTAATCAAGTATCTATACTATCGCCTAAAGGTACGGGTTCATACCTCTAGGATCTACTACTACTATAGGGCAATTCTGTTGACATAGAGAGGACGTTAAAACTACAAAAAAGTGCGTTTTAAGCCACGATTAGATAAAGCATGGTTCCTTGACAGCTGTAAGCCTTTATTTAAAATGTTTAATATACTTCCACTTTCATGACAGTACATTTGGTACGCGTGTTGTATGGCCAAGGAAAATATTATTAAATTAGAAAACATGACCTCTTTCAAAACTAAGTTGGCCAACAGGCTGCATGAACAATGTTTTTTATAGTAGTAATAGTGTATATAGTAACTAATAGCTGTAAGTGTAAGTATTTAAGTATTGACATCGTGAAATGTTTTGACTATACAATTTAGAAATATATTAACTTGCACAGCTGCATCCAGGTTGAATACGTTGGATTATTTATTATTATTAAGATCGTGTAACCCTATTCTTGCAAATAAATTATTTCATTTCATTTCTTAGCCTTTATTATGTATGTGTAGCCGTCCTCGCGACTCCGCCCGTAATAATGGTTTTTCAACTTTATTCAAGAGCCACCATACATTTACCTGTGACTGTTAGATAACACAAACAGTACTAATAAATAATGCAATTTTATTTTATTTTAAGGTTCTGACAGGCCGCTGAAACCTAAGCTGGAATCTAAGTAAGTATACCTTTATGTATATCTTTATCTATATACTATCGTATATAGAATATCCTATATATTATCTATATAAATCGATTTTTGGTAAAATTATTAAAAAATATATCTGCGATGCTTCTAACAACCCCTTTCATTTGATATGTCACACAATACAGTTTGCGAACTTTTTTTTTTATTTTTCAGTTTACCCCCCAAAAGTGGCATCCGTGTTCAGAATTCATTAATTTACTTTACGTGTCCATTTTTGGGTCACCAATTTACATAATGTGTACCAAATTTCAACTCAATCGCTCCAGTAGTTTCGGAGCAAATCGGCTGTGACAGACGGACAGACAGATGCACGAGTGATCCTATAAGAATTCCGTTTTTGTCCTTTTGAGGTACGGAACCTTAAAAACTGGTCAAGTGCGAGTCGGACTCGCCCACCGAGGGTTCCGTACAAAATTACAGGTTTCAGATTATTCCCTGTACTTGTAGTATAAGATGATATTACTTGCCAAATTTCATAGTTCTAGGTCAACTGAAAGTACCCATACATTTTGATTCCCTTGAGAGTGTCGAAATATACGTTTTTTGCGGCATAAACGGCCGTGGGTCGTTCTTCTTTTTTACCGACAATGAACCGAGGTTTTCCTTTTTTTTGGTTTTTGAACTATCGAAAATTGTGATTTTGAAGTGCGATTTAAAAAAAAATGCATTGGTTTCTTCATTAACACCAATTAAAGTTTCCTTTCCGGCCAATATACATATTTGTTAACTATTGGTTTTAAAAAAAAATATGTGACAAAGTGGACTTTTTCAGTGGGGACTACATTTTGGTTTACCACTCTATCACGGACTTATACGATAAAAATACGTTTAAAAAAATGCTAGTTAGAGAAACTAAAATATTAAATAATACTAATTAATAAAATAATATGGACGTTCATTTTCGAACATTATAAAACCGTAAAATCATTACTCAAATGAGATGCCGTAGTAAGACGAAGGACAGGCTATTGTCGATCGAAAAGAAGAACGACCCCCGTATCTTTTTACTTTAACTTAGAACTTTGCCACAGCTTCAAGGGAATGTAGACTTGAGTATATGGTTTTAATTTCAAATCGTATATACTACGTAAGTATATTAGTTATGTAATACGTAACCCTAAAAATAGTGGGATCAAACCTCGTATACAGTAAAAAAAATAGTTCTTCAAATGAATGAAGTTCCCGTACTGTTGAAAACAATTTTCGTGTATCGCTACCATTTTTATCAAATTTTACTACAATAAACCTCGTCAAAAAGGCAATCACTGAAGTCCGCGGAAACGCTCTGAGAATTGCGTAGTTTACTCATGTTAAAATTGATACCGTAGTGTTGCTAAATGGATAGTAAACCATCCAATAATTGTAGTAAAGTATAAATTACGAAATATAATTAAAATCATAAAAGGATATGAACCTCGAAAGTATAGAAAATATATGTATTTCTTATTGTCCAAAAGTAAATTTAAAGCTACCAATAGAATCCTACAAAATTGTATGAAAACTATGGACCTAAACACAGTATTTATTTATTTTATCCAATATGCTCGGAAATGTGCGCCTTACTGTAGCAATAATAGTATGTAAAGTTCCTCGTTACTGACAAGAACAAATTTAAAAGTTAAAAGTCATTATTGTACAATTTTAGCGGCCAGGAAAATGTATGAAATTTCTTTACTGTATACTTTTTTACCTTTTAATCACATGTTTTGACCAAGACAAATCACTACAAACAGCCAAATGCTCGTAAGTTTAAAGGCCTAGCAATTTATCATAACAACTTGCTATAGTTAGACTGGTTAGAAGTTTTATATTTTTTAATTGTCATAGACAAAACGATTACTTTTGCAAGAAATCGAAGTGACGGTTTAAAAAATGTCTCAAATAGTATTAACTGAAGAAATTAAAATATTTTCGAAATAATATTCAAAACGAACTAAAATGCGTTTAGATTTTAATCCCGTTTAATCTTTAATAATTTTAATTGCATAAAACATAAAATTGTAATCGATTCTAATGTTTAAAAATTTTTTATGTGAGTCAATTGAAACTGGCACATGATAGGTTACATACTACTTGTGTTTTAAAATTACTGAAAATATTATTTGATTTCCTCGCATTTATGGAGAAAAGCACTATATCTGCCTCGGCGGGAATGGCAATTCGTGGATTCGTCTCTATTATTGCACAAAATACAAAAAAAAATATATGTAGGTACAAATGGCGAGCTTAATGCCACATGGCATGGCATGGAATAGTATTTCGACACCGAAACAGTAATTTACTTGATTTTTCATACAGCGATTAGTACAAATATCAAACTGCAACGTCATGATTCAATGTCAATTAGTATAAAACGTTTCGGCTGCCGCCAGCGAGGTCCGTCTTTAACTTAATTTTTTGGGTATTTGTGTTCTTTAATTGTAGTTGCTCCCATACTAACATTTGTTCCTCTACAAAAACTGGTTAGAATGGCATCGTAAAAAAATGTAGGAGGCAAGCGTATTGTACTGATGCTGACCGTATTGTGTGTCCGTTGTTCCTGTAGAATGGGCGGCGGCTACTCTGCGCCGCACATGCTGGGCAACGAGCTGAACCCCGAGAGCGGCGCGGCGGCGCGGCTGCAGGAGCAGCTGACCGCGGAGCTGGCGGCGCACGCGGCGGGCGGCGCCGGGCTCGACCCGCTCGTGCCGCCGCCGCTCATCAACAAGGCGGCCCCGGTAAACATCACCATCTTACACACACTCATTTACTGACACCCTACATTTTGTGTGAAAGGAGTTTGTATATAGTGTGTGTCTGTCATAAGAACATTTATTTTAAGGGCTGAAAGTATAAGCCCTAATGAACGTAAATTGGTATCTCTAGTTTCAAAAAAACGGTTTTTTTTTTCATACAAATTAATTCGGCCCGCAATGTATTGGTAACAAAGCTAACAACTGACAGTAACTAGCTCTGCCTCTCTGAAACGTCAAGTGAATGTTAGCAGTACATTGCTGCTCGAGAAAATTTAAAAAATTAATAACTCTCCATTAGAAAAGGTAATTGTTATATTTTTTCGATAAAACGGTTCACAGCACTGAAAGCTATCGTTCCTTAAAATAAATGCTCTTATGACAGACACACACTGTATATGATTCTCAACTGGCGGCGACTACGCTCCGAAAGGCGCAGCGTGGCTAGACCCCCCACAAGGTGGACTGATGACCTGGTAAAGGTCGCGGGAGTCCGCTGGATGCGGGTGGCGCAGGGCCGGTCATTGTGGCAATCTTTGGGAGAGCCCTATGTCCAGCAGTGGACTTTTTTCGGCTATTATGATTGATGAAGAGAGTTTGTATCAGACAATATTTATCATAATTGTTAATTAAAGCTAATTAAGCATCACGAATGAAATTGTTTTTACCAATTCCGTTAACAAAACTACGCTGCACCGAAAATACTACAAAATGAACGTTGTCTGCTTATAACATGTAATACTTGTGTAGTAAAACTGTGGGGCTATTACTAATTTTCCGCAATGCGAAGTCATAAGCTTTTTTACTAGTCGTCAGCACTGCAAACAAATGTTACAATAAATTCCCGACACTGCGCGAATATAGACTACTGGAAGTTTTTTGTGCGATCAGTTCGCAATCAACTAGAAACAAAAAACTAAGTAGCTGACAACGCTGACAAGAGTTAATAGCCGAGACTAGGCTAATTATTTTACGAGATTACACCTCACTGTTTAAAACAGATAAATAGTGCGTGGTCATTTTGAAAGGAGCTTCTTCTGGGCTAGGGGTGGTGGAGTGTGTAGTTCAAGAATGAAAAGGTTCGCCACTCGTCCAAAAGTGACGAACCTTTGCATTCCGCGACTGTCTATATTGTCAGTAGTTAATGTGAGCAGTTCTTGTTCCAGGGCGCAGGCTCGCGTAGCGGGTCGGGCGCGCAGAGCCTCGACCAACTGCTGGAGCGTCAGTGGGAGCAGGGCTCGCAGTTTCTCATGGAGCAGGCGCAACATTTCGACAGTAACTATACTAACATTATTTACTACTACAGCTGGATGAGGACCAAAGTCTTGACCAGTACTTAATTAAATTTTCTATGAAAGTTTTCCGTTGCGACACGAAAATAACCATACAATTATATGGTATTTTTTGTGTCACAACTCAACTTTGTTCACTTCTTCAGTTTGTATATTACCGACTTACAATGACCAAGAATTTGATCCTGACCCAGCTTCAACACCACTACATAACACCTTTTCCAATGGATTCTTAATTTTGAATAATAACTACAACTTAGAAAAGTAGAAAATCCGCCGACATTTTCATTTTAAAGTTCAATATCTCAAAAATAGCTGGTACCGACTTTGTTGAAACGTCAGCTTTCGGACAAAAAAAGGATTCAAATCGGTCCATTCGTTTCGGAGCTACGAAGCCACAGACAGACACGTCAAACTTATAACACCCCTTTTTTGCGTTGGGGGTTAAAAAACTGAAAGACAAGTAAAGTAAAAAAACGATTTATAAAGTCACATAATGTGTGCTGCCAGCACCCGGCGCTCGCGTTATAGACATATTTTTATTATGTACAAGTTACATGCAAGTTGGACGTCTAACGTAACTCTCGGCTGAACGCACAGAACACTAAATACTATAGAAGGGGTATCAAGCGCGGTTTCTATCGGGACCGGTGTCGCCACCTCATCCCCTCCACGTCGCCTACAACTTTGTGAGCGACTGCACGGCGATCAGCACGGCTATCACAAGACGGCGCGCGAGCTCTCTCATTTTTTCTCGCACTATTCGTCTCTCTCTTATTAAAAAAACTTAGAAAGAGTGGTATATATAGGTGCGAGAAAAATCGAGAGAGCTCGCGCGCCGTCTAGTGATAGCCGTGTAGGTGACGTTGGCGCGAAAGCTTTGAGCGCATGCCACGCCCACATCGCCTTTGTATAGTATTTAGTGTTCTGTGGTTGAAGGCGTGAATGAACAAGGCTAACGGATGTTTGTTGCGGTGCAGTAGCCTCGCTGCTGTCGTGTCTGCACCAGCTGCGCACGGAGAACGTGCGGCTGGAGGAGCACGTGGGCAGCCTGCTGCAGCGGCGCGACCACCTGCTCGCCGTCAACGCGCGCCTCGCCATCCCGCTCACCGCCGGTCAGTAGCAACAGCGTGTGTGGCGCAGGAGGCACACGGCTCGCGTGCACTCGTCGCTCACGACAACTGCTTGGTAGTATCATGTTCAACACTCCTAGCAGGGTTCAATTAATCCCCCTATTCATGTTCCCTTTGCATCCTCGAATTACAGACGTAACAGCGTCCTTATTCGCGCGGGCAGAACTCTTAACGGGATCGAGAGCATGATATTGGTGTGTTTAATAAGGCGTATTTTATCGCGTAAATTCTTTGAGTGAGCTTACCTTTTTGTAGAACTTGTCTTGTCTTTAATAGTTTACGTAATTGTTTAGTCTACGTTCAATGGACAACTGTCTATAGTGATGTTAATTTCTATTAGATTTCTAACTGTGAGAACCTATGTTTAATTGGCCTCCGGTTTTTATATTTGATTGTGAAGGCCCTCCCCCATCTGAATGACCTTGCACGTTCCAACTTCCTCGAGCCCACTTTCCTCGTTCTTCACCTTACAAACTTTACATATTTACGCGCGTGCACCGCCATCCTGTTTTGTGGGATTGTTGGTTTTCGAATAAATAAATACTTTTTTTTATTTACGGCACGTGATAATATTTATTTATTTAGGCCATAAAAAAACGCCAGATGATTACCGTGCATTACCTATGGTTTGCGCCCACTTAGAAGAATTGATGTAATGGAATGGAAAAATAATTTGTATTAGTTTTTGTAGATTCTTACTATGTACAACATTTTGTAACTACAAAAATAAAATCGCATACGGCTCAATGTTTGTGAGGGTCTGTAGAAATGGTATTATATTGAATTGGAGAAACCTTATTCTTCAGCTGGTCGCGTAACCGGCCTGATGACCTTATTGCAGAAGGGTAATATTAAAGTGGATGTGTTTGTCCCACAGTGCCGACCGGGCCGCCCGAGCCGCGCGGCTGCGCGCGCGAGAACGGCGGCGGACGCGCGCCGCCCGCGCCCGGGCGCCCCGCCGAGACCGTCACCTCCGACCGCTCCCACCAGGTACCGTGCCACTGCATTGCCTACTTACAACTGTTATTAGGAGGTACATTACTTACCTAGGGCGGTAAAACAAACAATGCCTATGATCGCAGTTAGTTGACTCCAGAGCCGAAGGCGAGGCTTTCTTTATTAACGCCCGTGGTTAATACATAATATTACGTCTCTCCCTGGCCAGGAAGTGGGATTTGCTACTTTATAGCCATGTATGACGTAAAATAAGCAATACACACAAAAGCCGCGTGCAAAAAATTCCACTTGCTAGCGTAAGCTAAGGGTGTTAAAAATCTGCAATCTGAGGCATTCTTAATTTTACCGACATGTGTGAGTTATATTATTTACTACATATTTTCTTATTCTTATGCACTGAATAATTGTGACTTAAATTTATAAATAAAATATTATTTATTTAATACGTGAGTCTCGTTACGACTACAGGCCTCTCCCTACTGACAACTATAACAATTTATTAACTTTACAAAATAACTAACATAAATATATGTAAAAAGAGATTATTCCTTGCTATTGAAGTTCCCATTGCCCTTTTGTATGCCGCCAGCGTGCGTAAAACATGGTTTTTTGCGTCCGCTGAGTGGCATGCATTAAAAGTAAGGACGGTAACATTTCAGCCAATTTACATTTTGTAAAAATAAAAGAGAGATCATGAATTAAAACGAACCAGTGTAAATCATATAATCACTCATTTCAATGGCGCGGCGAGATAGAAACTCAACCATCAAAAATATCTAGTTGAACTCCCTGACCCCCAATTTTGTATATTTAGAGACCAAGTTTGTGATTGTAATTGATTTAGAACTTGAGATATTAATAATTAACTAAAATTCAAAGTGGTTGCCATAAATTTATATATGGCTGACGAAGGAGTTGGTTCCTATCAAACACTTAAAGCAATGTACAGTTACGGACTTTAATTGCTGACCCATTTAGAGCTCATTTTATATTGGACACTTCATAGCTTCATAGAAAACGAAAATTAGTTGATACCTAAATGGCTCAACAATTATTCTTTCACTGATCCAGCGTGTACACATTTACGACAATTTGTTCTAGCAATCTGCCCCACTAATTGGTTCAATGAACAATTGAAAAGAAACAAACAAATTCAAACTCTGTTCGAATAAACGATTGAAATTCCTTTAACTTTATCAGATAAAGTAACTGTGTAAATGACAACTTCTTGAATTATAATGGAGTTAAAAATTGCGAGTAACTTTTTTGACGTTCGGCGGTTAAAGGGTTAAGAGAGTGAGTGATATCTGTAGGCCCATGGCATGGCAGGGCATGAGAATAAAAAAAATCGTTGTAAAAGAAGAAATTATTATTTTAAATGCTTTAAAAATGATGCAAGATTTATGATGTCAATAGATTATAGTATTTATAGTAGAGACGTTGAATTGGGTTTGTTGCAGCTGATGATGCGTGAAGTGCAGCAAAAGCCTAGCTGAAAGCAGCCTGGGGGCGGCGGTGGCGCCGGTGGCGCCGGTGGCGACGGTGGCGACGGCGACGGCGACGGCGGCGACGGCGGCGACGGCGAGGCCAGCGGCGCGGGGGCGCGCGACCCCGACGCGCTGCGCACCGTGCAGACCTACATCATGCTCGAGCAGCGGCGCCGAGCCGACTTCTCCATCGACGCCATCCTCAAGTTCGACCACTGAGCCACGCGCCAGCGCAACCGTCAGCGGTTCACTTATTAGTTGCCGGTTACTTCATAGCCCAGATGCAGACGACCCGTCGCGTTATTATATTTCGAACGAAAATCTTTAAGATAAACATACGCATTCTATTTCATATTTATTATAAATTGACGATCGCAGGTGGCCCCGCTTGCGGCCTTTAAATATCAACGATACCGCAGTGCGAAACGTGAACAGACACTAAGGGTTCGGACGATTGTGTAGCTCTCAGAAAATGTGAATAGCGTTCCGCGACTCAAGTCGCTGCGGGATAGTGTGACGTCGACGCCGGCCGAGCCACTCGTCGACCACTTGTATGAACTAATTCGGACTTCGATCGCGGTCAACTAAAAAAATGAGGGTGATCCGACTAAATAAATGAATAGGTCCATTAATACAATGTATGTTAAAATTGCGCTAAAATTAGTGATCTACGTTTATGTCCATAGAGGATGCATCAAATAACTCAAAACTGGATGGAATTTATGTTTAAGACATTTCTGTAAATATTTACTAATTGCAGCTACTTGAATAGAGAAGCTGTGGCACATTTCAGATTGCAGTGTACTCTTTAATGTTATTATCAACCCTTTAAAGTCAAACGGCACCGAATGTTGTCGCAACCTGACGTGCCCACAGCGCCAAGAATAACTATAGTTGTTACTGCGTATGCCGCTAATGTGGCTTTAAAAGGGTTAAAGAACAACAACAATTGATTTTTAAGTACGATTTTGAACGTTTTTTATGTCTACTTAATTATTGATGTAATAACTTTAACAGGTATTAATGTTAAATGGTAAATGTCTGATGTTGCGAATGACTGTATACTCATCGTTCAGTGTTGTGTTCAATGTACCCTTTACGTTTTAAGATCATGCTTAATCAGTTCCATCGCCTTTAATAGAGCTGCAATTTATTGAGGCTAGAAGTTCTAATCATCGTTCTAATAATAAAATGAAGCCGGATAAGCACCGTTCGGGAAAAATCCCTAATAACGCGACTAACACAATTATCACGCATAAGCATACATTTGTTACGGTTATTATTAGTGTTCTTAAAGGGTAAAGTAGACCTTGCGTTCACTAGGAGCCACAAGCCCGTGGCCGTCTGCCGCTACTAGGTTCATTATAATCGGTAAGTATGCCACAATTATTACAATAGGTGCTTGTCCATTATATTATTTACTTGCGTCTATAAACCATAGACATTAATGTTAAGGGTTCATTTATCAATTAATCCTTCCTATAATTTTATCAGTGCATCTTGGGGTGGAATCTGGCACTAAGTTAGTCATTTATGAATAAAGGGTAACTATATTTCGGTTATAATTGAGTTGGTACGAAAATCGTGGACTTTGTGATGTTGACATTGAACGTAAACTAGTGAAAAGGTGAGTTGGTTTACCAGAATGAGTAATGCATGTTAATCTGAAACAACTGACTTATTTAATATCATTTCTGTTGTTTGGAAAGTACCTAAACTAAGAACCGGATACTTTTGCATAGATGTGTTATGTCCTGTATTATTTCATGTACAAATGTGAAACTGGTTACAGCATTTGGGAATTAAATAAAAAAAACATGGATATCTTTCGTTTTTGCTACCACAACGAAGAAATTGGAATGGTTAGGAATGGAACATTAACAAATTCTTTGTTATTTAAGATTTACATTTTGTCCCAATAAAATTAGTCGAATAATTATAATTCTTAAGAAGAAAAATCGTTGTAGCTATCCATGATTTTGCTGTCACAACCACTGCAACTGCAACTAGTGATATTATACAGAAAGAAGTAACATCAGTGATTATTGTTTTAATTGCATTTTCGAAAAGAGGATTAAAAAACTGATTGACTTAAGTTACTAATTACTTAAAAAACAATTACCTCAGGTATTTTTTTTAATCTTTATGAATCGTGTTTTGTATATTTTAGTACATTCAGCCGAGAAAATGGTCTACCGCTTTTCGAATCTTATAATTGTGTGTTTAGGTTGTAAAGTGGTAGAAAACTTTCTCGACTCATTATACAGCGGATGATCAGATACGCTCAATCCTCAGTTCCATAAATGATTCCTGAGGGTGATCACGTAACTGTTCACGTTAGGACAATTCAACTGTAATTTTTTTCCTATAAAAATTGTCATTTAGATGCACCTAACGAACGTACAATGCGTTACGTGATCGACCTGCTGTTCGCGACATCACTCGCCGGCAATGTTTCAAACTGTTTAGGTTATCCTTACGTTATTCTGCTCTGACATAATCCAATATAAATATCACAACAGGTAGCCCAGATGTTCTTTTTTCGTGTAGTTTTGAAAATTATGTCGGTATCTGTTAAGGGTGGCGAGGTATGTGAACCTGTGCACTGCTTGCGGATTCATTGCAAAACATTGTACATAGTTAAAGTCCTCAGTCTAATAGTCTTGTTCCATTGTGTAACAACAATTGGGAATGGATGTAAATTTTAGAAATGCCTGATTATTTTTTTGGTGATAGGAATAACCTTCCTTAGCACCAGAAAAAAGTTTTAGATTTTTCAGCTGCGTCAATTTTTTTTTAAAAATATAAACAGTTTCCTCACTTACGTTTTGAGTCAGTTACGGCACCTTCCTAGATCGGTCTCATATTACAAAAAAATATTTTAAATATGTGTGGTAAACTTACACTGGCAATGATATTGACACTTGCAGCAGCTATATTGTTCATTACCAGTGTCAGTTTACCACAGATATTTAAGATAGTTTTTTGTAATATGAGACAGATCAAGGAAAGTATCTATTTACCGTTCTTGACCGAAAACGTAAATGAGGTTATTGTTTATATTTTTCAAAAATAATTGTCGCAGCTGAAAAATCTGAACCTTTTTTCTGATGCTAAGGAAGGTTATTCCTATCACCAAAAAATAATCAGGCATTTCTAAAATTTACATCCAGTCCCCATTAGCCATATATTTTATATGCGTAAATTTCGTTAAACAATGGGAAAAAATAAAAGCGTAGATTACACTACAGCCTTTGACTATGTACGTTTTTTTGCAATTCAACCTTTCTCCACCATGATCACCGACCTTTGAACCAATTCTCAACAGTACACGAAATATTTAGGTCGTCTTTGACTTCTAGGTTGATTACCTTATATTCATCTATTCGCCGCCACTGACTGGCGTTCGTCACTGTTGCCACGCACCTGCCACCGTGCACCGACCTTATACAAAGTCAAACAATATTTTAAATTAGAACTTACCGTGGCTGGGGCGAACTTTGTCCTTTTTTTAGGCCGCGAATGGGTTAAGGGTGAATATCCACCACAGACGTACGATGCTGCGTTTTAATATATTTGACACGTAAACGTCAAGCATATGAAAACACATCATCGCACATCTCTGGTGGATATTTACCCTAATGCTGAATAAGTTCTGACGAGGAAGCCTAAACTGAATCTGTTTTCATATTTACGGCGTGTCACCAGTGCACCGCGGTGTGACCTTCTTAATCATGATCTCAGCCTGCGTCAGAGCAACACTAGTGTAAGCATAATTTCGTTCCATTGTGACTGATTTGTTTTTAGTTAAGTACTAATTTAATTAACGGTTAAAGTCTGTGTTACAAGTACGGTAAGATATGAATTACGAAGGAGAGGCTATTAGAAGCCCGACGCCGAAGGCGGAGGGCTTTTATGACTCAAGTTTGTAACAATTTTACCGTACGTGACGCATACAATGTTTTTCATCACATTTGCGGGGAAACCAATACATTTTTAACTAAATATTGTTACTAATCGTAATAAAAACTACAAAATGTCAGTCGTCCATTTTGTTGAATTTGACGTGAGGCGCTTAGAGCAAGGACCCTTCTGCATACAGCCACGATTTATAATCACAGTTAAAAAGATTTATCACGGACGCTAAATTGCTACATTTATGTTTTTAAATCTTTAAATCATTCTGTTAATCATATTTTATTCGTGTTTTTACGTTTAAATTTATTCATAAATACGTTTCTAAACATCGTGTTTGAGTTAAAACTTTCCTATACAACTGACGTAAGAGGGACAGATACAATTTAAGAAAAAAACCTTTACGCCCATGGGTGTAATAAAGGCTATTGCAGCTCTGTATGCCTGCGCGTTATGAAGCCCTTTACGAGCAAGTGTGATGAAAATACATATCAATCCTATACTGACCTTGGTCAATTTGGTCATCATAATATTAATGTGCTAAAATAATATAATGAATATAATATCGTGAATATTTCTGATTTGTACGGCAAATATTTAGGAATATTTTTGAGAATATTTCTATAATGATTTATGATTCATAATTAAATGCATTCATTGAAATAAACAGCCAATTACCAAACATACTAATATTGAATTAAATAAATTCGTTTAAGAAAATGTACTTTTTTTGCTTTTGATAATGAAATAGTGTCCCTGCATCGTCTTTGGCATTTTAGGAATTCTTTCCTGTTTCATTAGTCACATGGCCTTCCACCGACGAGGCGTGGTCGAGGGGTCTCATAATATCGACAATAATCGATTCATTTAAATTAAATTGTACATATGTATATCGATAAATACAGAATACAATATGTCAAATAATTATGATTACGAGTCGAAGTAAACAACATTAAGTCTTATCGCGAATGAGCGATCTCTTCGAGATAACCTTGGATACCAAATTGTATGGGTATTTCAGATTTATTTGAGTCTCCTGGTGCAAAGTTTGAGCAACACTGAATGTTTAAGGTTGGATGATTTTAATCCGATTTCACTACCACGGGTAAGACCGGATCTTAGCCTACAGTAGCTGTATCACAATGCAAATTATACAGATTGGTTACAAATTTAATAAAAATAATATCCACTCTTTAAAACAAACAATAACTCAGTCTATTTTTCTTCAAAAAACCCGGAAAAGGGTATTTTTGGACACTGCTGATTTTTTTAAACATTTTCGTTTAATGGCGCATAAACCAGGACTCGTCGGTCGGAGCAACAAGTGCGGACTGAAGACGGTTGCGGGACAAAATGGCGCATCGTGTCACCTTGTCGGCATTAAAAAAACCCGCAATACGCGTAATATCAATCATATTATGTTCTTTCTTACCCGCTGCCCGAATTTAGCCGAACGCACCTTATTGAAGGGCCTTGACAAAGCTACCTACACCGCACTTAACTCAAAAAAAAAGTGTAGAACTCATTACGTTGCTTAATTGTTAACTGGAAAAAGACAGGTTTCTTATTTGTAAGAGGAAAAATAAATTGTACCATGAAACCTAATCACTCCCTTTATCATTATCACTTAAATGATTGTCTATAAATGTAAAATAATCTCAGGTAGGTAATCGTGTTTGCCCCACGGGCGCGTACTGACTGCAACCAGTGGCGCGCGATAATTGTTCGTAGTCACTAGGTAGATCTTTACTCGACAAGACAAGTCTTCACTAGGTAGGGTCTTTTGAATAAAAAATGTGCGGCATAGCATGCGGGGCCGCTACCGCTGTACTCGGGACAGCTTTCCTCCTTACCTCTACTATTGTTGGCTATGGGTTTATGGGTGGTATTATTGAAAACACGATCTCCGACGTGAGTACCTAATACAATAATGTGCTTATAGGTTACTTGATTTGGTAAATACCTACGATCAAGTGTTAGAAAATGGGGGAAGACGCCTTAAAAACTTATTGCGTATTTTATCAAATAGTGCGTATTTTTAAGAAGATTGATTACACCCATATTTTTACACTTGACTGCACTAATTACCCGACTGCCGAAGGAAAGGAGGGTTATGTTTTTCGAGCGTATGTATGTATCATGTATCTATGTGTGTATGTCTTATTCTTTGGCACGCCCTAACAGCCTAAACCGTTTGACGGAATACGACACGAGGTGTCGTTGGATTCCTCTTAATCGTGGGAGTGACATAGGCTACAAAATTTGCAAAAAAAAAGCTGCCAAGTGCGTGTCGGGCCACGCGCAGGGTAGGGTTCCGTAGTTGCCCGTCTGTCACAGAATGCGGACTTAGAAGGGACTTTCGGGGTTTTTATTATAGCTTACCCTCGTAAATAATCGTAAATATTAGATACTACATAACTAATCGAACCGCAGATCGCAAACTTTTAGCTGCAACGAAAATCTCCGAACAGCATCAAGCCGCACATCACAACAAGCCGCGCGCGCAAGAAGCACCGTGCCGTGAAAAAGCAACTCTACCGTCCACGGTAAAAGGTTCAAATTCCAATGACAATCTATATATATGCACCCCAAAATAAAGTGCATTTCTTACCGTTAACTAGTTATGTTTACTACTCGTTAACTGTTAACTAGTTGTGTCTACTTAACTGTAATAGTTTTCCTTTTAAACTCATTATATGGACTACTGCCACGAATTTTTTCACGTCCCCATTAGTAGCCATTTAGCCAGCAGTGGGGGGGGGGACACATGACTCAAACGAAAATTAGGACTAAATCCCATTATCTCGCAAACGCATAACTAAGTTGACAATTAGTTTTAGTAAACCCATAATATTTTTGAACAAGCTATCCAACGATACCCCACACTATAGGTTTAAAGCGAAAAAAAATACATCACCAATTTACATGTAGGGGAGGTACCCTAAAAAAACTTTTTTTTCTGGATTTTATTCTACTCTTTCGTCGGCGTGATTGGTTTATATACCCACGCCGAATTGCAGTTTTCTAATTGTAAGGGTTACTGAGCTAAGCCGAAGACGGACAGACGGACGGACATGGCGAAACTATAAGGGTTCCTTGTTGACTACGGAACCCGAAAAAGCAGTTGGTTTTTTTGGAAAATCTCTTAATTACCTTTTCACCTCACTAGCTCGGAAAGCCCTTTTTTATATACATATTTTTTATATTTTATATAACAGATAGCAAAACTGCATTTTATCGACCAGAGTGCAAAGAATATTTGAAATCCGAAACTTGTTATTAGTTTTTTTTTAACGTAATAACATGTAAAGGCGAGTCCAGACATGACAAATTTTCTTTATCTGTATCTCCTTTTTTTTCTTCTATATTTTTCTTTTTTTTACATATTTCCGTTGTTTTTCTTATGTATTTAGTATTTTCCTTGCTTTAGTGAGGTGAAATAATTTGTGTGGCACACGGGTGCCAATTTGTATTTTTCACTTCTCATGCTCGAAAAGTGTGTCATATTAGGCTTAGCAAGCGGGGCTAAAGTAGTACATGTAGCCCCTAGGGAAAATATGTATAAATATTTATGATTTCTAAAACATTTAATTTGACCAATCAAAACACTTCGCTGTATAAAATCCACCAATCACAACTTAAAAAAAAAAACATTTGTATTTGCTATCAACTAACCAGATTACAGCGAATATTAAAAACAACCAATCAGAAACCAGAATGAATTTCAAATATCAGGTGTTTTTTAGTCCCTAACTCACAATAATTATTACAACAAAAACGCCTCTGGCCGTCAACGACACGCCTGTGGACGGTCAGCCGGCCAATACACGGTGATTAAATACTGATGATCCACCATAGTTGTCTCTTTCTATAACATGCAATGAGAAAGAGACAGCGCGTGGATAGAGTGATAATACTTCACCGTGTATTGGACGCCTCAGAGGCGTTTATTCGTGGTGTTAATATTTTGTATCTGTGTCAAAGCAGTTTATTAAAAAAGTATGCCGCTAAATCGAATAATCTTTGCGCCGTAGAATTTATTATTGATTGTGGATGAATAATTTTTGTTTTACTATTTTCTCGCAGTCGAAGTGAAAAGTAGAGTGTATAACTCGGGTCTAAAAGCCATATTACCCCTCGAAATATTTTCCCTCGCTTCACTCGGGAAAATATCCATCTCGTGGTAATATGGCTTATTTTAGCCCCTTGTCATACAATCTACTATTAAGTCTCGTGTGTTTTACAAGTTCAAACAAAGAGATCGCGGAAAAATACGATCGATGACAAAAACGATTAAACATTTTTCCTATTAGGTACATAAAAGCCCGACCAAGAAATTTTACTAGTTGAAACAAAGAAATCGTGGAAAAACGCAAATTCTGACAGTTAATGCACGGGAAAACGATTCAGCTAAAGTCGTCTAACAAACCAATGTATGTGGCACTTCTACTCGTAAACAAGTGGAATTACAAGATTTTTCAATAAACCCAACTGCTTTTTTGCAAATATTATAGCCTATGTCACTCCAACGACACCTCATATGTCGAAATCCGTCAAACGGTTTAGGCCGCAGGGTGTGCCAAAGAATAAGATAAGACACACACACACATAGATTGATACATACATACATACATACGCTCGAAAAACATAACCCTCCTTTCCTTCGGCAGTCGGGTAAAAAGTTAGTATCAATTAAGTACGTCAATTATGGCATGTTTTTAATTTTCCTATTATTGTTATTTATTTTTGAATTGCTCATCTATGTTTTGTTAATTATGTAAAAAATTGTTTCGCAATATACCTATGTACAATACAATACACACTTTTTTACATAAAAAGACGTACTTAAACTTATGATAACCGCAGGGTTATGTTTCAGGAAGTGGCATTGCATGATGATACAATACAACTGGAAAGATTTTCAGAAATCCCTTTCCCCTTAAACTTCGCTGTTAGGGTTTTTAACATTACAAACAAAGATGATGTGATTTCCGGTGCCATTCCAGTCGTGAATGAAGTCGGACCCTATATTTACAAGTAAGTAAAAAAGGATAGTAAAACGTTCGTCGGCGATTGCCTTACATCGGATTCTCAAAGTTGGAAGTTAAGGTAAATTAAGACAAGTACGGCTATAGCATAGCGGCTACCGCTGGCGGACGTGTTAACTTTGAGTAGTGTGTGGTTAGATTAGATCAGGCTACGCACCCGTAGTTTCTATGCAGGGATGCATTCCATAATAAATATCTTGCCCATTGTACAGTCAGGGGTATTATATCGCCGACAATCTGTTCTCAGTTTGGCGAAACAGAAACGGTATACTTACCGTTAAGTTGTTTTATAAAATAAATTTAAAAAATATACGGCAATAAGTTAATACTAATTTTATAAATGCGAAAGTGTGTTTAAGACGATTTAGTTTTTGTGCACCACTAGATGGCGCTGTCACTAGTATAAACTTGATAGCGGTTGATCGATTCAAATTCCTTAGGACCGAGCCCGTCTTGTCGTATAACTTGATAGTAACGTCGTAAACAAAAACAATATTCAAGTAACTAGATAACGAGGAGATGGAGAGACGATACCAAGATACAGAAACGAAACAAGATACTAAACGCGAGAGAGAGATTGTTACCCACCTAACCACAGGAAGCATGACGGCATTGTTGTCCACAGCCTAGATTAACGTGATGAATGAACACGGAAGAGAATTTGTGTTGAGAGCTTTATTGGATCCGTATTCTAAAGAATCGTTCATCAGCGAGTCTGCAGCTCAAACTATGGGACTGATGAGAAAGTACGTGGATGGACACGTATCGGGTCTTGGCCAGATGAGCACTCCCATCAGATTTGCAGCAAACATCGAAATTTCCTCACAATCCGGACAAGAAAATGGAAATTACTACCTACTTTAAAGCGAGTCACAAGCATCATGCCTTCAGAGAAACGAATTATCGAGAACTGCGTACATCTGGGAGATCTACAACTAGCTGACCCAACTTATTACCAACCAGCGATGTGCTGCTGGAAGTAGAAGTGTACAACGAGATGATTCAGCCTGGCCTGATCAAGGGCGTTCCAGGCCCTCCCATAGCACTACACGCGCACCTGGATTTATGCGTGTATGGACTCCTAGGAAATATGGCGATGTATAAAAATGTCCACTTGAATAATTTCGTCCCTGTATAATTTTGACAAAGTAAAAAAATGACCACATGTATATTAAACGAAATATAAAGATGTTGCGACAATAGACTAAAAGAAAATATGACGATGTATAAAAATGTCCGCTTGAATAATTTCGTCTGTGTATATTTTTAACAGAGTATAAAAATGTCCACATGTATGTTAGATGGAATATAAAACTATCGAAATATAAAATTACTACTCGAATGAAAATAAATATAGCTGACTACCAGTTACGAGTACAGTCAGCATCATATAGTTGGTAGCAGTCAAAGTGTCCGAATAGTTAATAACATTTATATACGTTCTTTTTAAAATTTTAGTTTTTTACTATAGACATTTTTATAAATCGTTTTTTTTTATATAAGACATTTACATACTATGATTGTAGACATTTTTATAAATCGTCGTTTTTTATTTAAGACATTTTTATACTTTGATAATGTCATTTTTATATTTCAACTTGACAATACTTAAACGTTCTGAAGTATTGGCTTTCTAATACTCAGACAAATTTATGACTTACAGGTAGACATTTTTATAAATCGCCATATTTCCTAAGAGTCCATACACGCATAAATCCGCACCTGGGCTGGCTAATATCAGGAAGCACAGTCGAGGCAGAGAGAGACCAAGAAGAGAAACCATTTATCAGCATGCATTTAAATGTCTAGATAAATCAAAAGTTAAAGGAGTTCTAGGAGAAAGAGACAGTAGAGGAAGAGACACATAAGCTTACAGAGGAAGAGACTACAGTAGAAGATTTATACGAGAAAACTACAGCTAGAGATGACGATGTACCTACGTTATATTATACAGTACTGTATGGAAAAAGTTTTCTTTGATTTCTGGGCGTTCTAGTAGTCAAACCTTAGTTGGTCCCAAAGAGTATTTTGACCCTTAATAGAAATGGGATCGAATGGCATTAAAAAAAATATCGTCAAAATTGATGATTTTCTCGCTGACAGTACTTTTTTTTCAAAAATCTGTGAATGTAGATTGCCATCACTTAAAAAGTTAGGAATGAAATCCTAATGCCATTTTTGCGTGGCGGCAAGGGATCTAGTAGCTGCCCTTACTGTCCCTTTTTAACTTTCCACCCTGTATGTATACAGGCCCTGTATTACAGGGAGGAACATTTTCTTGGACTAAACTGAAAGGACAGTGTTATATAATTGTTAAGCTGGATATAATAGAAAAAAAAACATAAAAATCGAAATATTTTAATCTTCGTGACAACCCTAATACTATACATAGTTATTATTTACATTTGAAATTGACACATGTCACAAGTCACAAGTAAAGTTCACATCCGATATTCGAAAGTACCTGCAATGACATAAGGTCTGTCAACGGTCAGTTCATAATGTTGCTGTTTGTAATTTACTTGATCTTGCTGGACGTCATTGAATCTACTGGATAGGGTTCAAATATTCAGTTTTTTTCACCAAAGTTTAACAAGTTGTATCTCGGTAACTGTTAGGAATATTAATATGGTTACTAGGTGAGAAGTAAAGTACTAAACCTGATATATATCCCATTTGCTTAAAAATCCATCGATCTGTTCCACCCAGTATAGTGGACCTGCCCATTCAGACACGTGCCACCGATTCTAACATGTAATTAGCCGAGAGATAGCATTGAGCCGCTGGAAGTCTATACAGAGAGACGTCTACGTTATTGATTTATGGACACTTAGAATTTTTAGAATGAGGCCGGTTGGAGCGGTTTTTGACACAAGGAAAAACTGTGCCAAGTTTCATAGGTAGGTACTTGTATCAAAAAAAGTATTGGCATGAGTTGAAATTTAATGTTAATGTCGACTCCGTAGCTTGCTTACATCTTACTGTGCAACGACATGTCCGTGGCCTGATCTTAATCTTTTATGAGTGGTGACGAACCCATTCGAAGCCACGCATCGCTACGTGTGCTACGCCGTAGCGCGTAGCAGGGTATTTCCGCTCTGTAGTGGAAATCGCACTTAGAGGCATGGCTCATATGTGAGTCATAATCTTCGAATGGGTTTGTAGTCTTGTACACACAACTTTTTACGAGTGATGGGATGGTGATTGCATAACTGTGGAAAGGTGTCCATGGTACCAAAGGATTGGGTGGCCTGTTTTTAAGATATAAAAAATATATTGTGCCTATTTCAGTCGTGCCAAGTTCAAGTGACATTAAAATTGTAATCAGCAAGTATCTACAGGTATAACCAACTACAAATACTACAATGTAGGTATTTTTTCCGGGTCGGCGTACGGCTGTGGAGTATACCGTTAAATACCTACTTATAATCCGGTGCAATGTCCCCAATGAACCCTGGCGGAATATGGTGCGCTTTCTCGTAGCTGTTGGGGCCATTATAAAGGGAATAAAATTATTGGCACAATACTTTTATTACAGAGGCATTCTCCTCTTCAATGAAATGTGTACAATTTTAAATAGAAACAGTATACAAAGCAAACTACCTATCCTTCCTATGGATTCAAATTACATCGCCTATATTTCTTGTCTGGTGGATGGGTAGAGGTTACGTATATACCTACCTAGTAACGAAGCTATGATGCAGGTGGTAGTACTGCGGGCAGTAGGTAAAAGTCAGCTTAAAAAGTGTTTTCATATTACAGTATATTGGGGTTCGTAGTTGAAACTGCTTTATGTGTCCAGGTTATATGTAATACGGGACATCTCCGACTCGGACGACGAGACACTCGACTATCGTCGGCTGGAGCGCTTCGAGTTCGACGCCGAGGCCTCGTACCCGCACACCGAGGACGACATTCTTACCATCGCCAACATACCCTATAATGTAAGCCGTTATTGATTATATACTTCTTTGAGGGTTTGTCTTGATCTACCAAAAATGGTCATATCGACCTCCGGGCATGATGGCGCTACGCAAAGGTGGTCAGTGACCCCGAGAGAATAATTTGGAGGTACCTACATGAAACGTGGATGGAGATCTGCTTGAAAAATTAACCTTGAGTAATCATAGTAACATTCGAGGCACGCTTATTTTAAGATTTTTTTGAGTCTTCTTATAGATAGATTGTAAATGAAAAATTTGCTTGGCCAGTGATGTAAGAAAACATATAAATATCTGTGTACCTACTAATTTAGCGCAAGTTTTTAATTTACACATTGCTAGCAAAGCGAAGTACCTATTGGTGATATTATATCCCATTATCAAAAATATGACTAACACATACCTACCTACCTACAAAATATAGGTGCACCGTGTATTCCTTCATCTCCTTAAAAAGTTACTCGTATCCTTATGATAAAATTTCACTTTTGCAGTAATAACTAAACCGTTTTTAGGACACTAAACGCTATGAACAATTTAGTGGTAATTTCGACAGCACCACTTTCCAGACTTGTAATGTGTATCAAAACGATGTTTAAGACCACTAGGTACTTATCTTCTACACATATTACAATTTTGCATTAAGATCCCTAATTTTGCCAACGAAACTCTTTTTTTACTGTGATGCTTGCGCTATGTAATTGTCTGCTTTCGCTACTTTATCCACAGCTACGCAAATTACCAATCGTACTAATCTAATTCCATAAATATAAGCCATTTGTTGTGCGAAGAAAAACAAGTGAATTATGCACTATTCTTGATTTCGTAAATCTTTTGAAGTAATAGAGGAATTCATATTGTATTGAGCCCCTTAATCTGGATCCAAGTGTAGCAATCTCAATACACAATAAATACTTTAGGTATTAGGTAAGTATGCTAAGTGCCTACTCTCCTCGTATCAATATTAACCAATTAGGTACTTGTTATCGGTTAAATATGTGATTGATTGACCGATAAAACTCACACATACCTACACACTTGAAGCGAATGACAATGCTAACGTTGAGTTAACATACTATCCTACAACATGTGCAACATGTGTATTTGACCGAAGTAATTTTTCTGTGGTGGATGTGTAGTTGGGTGGAAAAAAAAAATATACCTACAATACCTACATGGGCACACGCACTTGATTCCATTGTGTAAATAAAATAAGTTGAAGGTTTTTTTTACTATGGGTAATTTTTTCTCTATACAATTTTAGTAGGTACGCTCGTTTTTATATCTCTTTACCGTACCTACTTAAATCGTGCGCAAATGAACAGCAAAGGACGAATCACGTGTTTTTAAGGACTCTCCTAGTTGTACGTAAATTAATGAAACAGATTTCGGTAGTCGACCTTATTATTTTTCTAATCCTATCCTATGCCGTAAATAAGCAGCTGTCAAGATACAAGGGATATCAGATATGGGTGGATTGCAAAAAAATTGTACATATAGTTAAGAGCCTTAATCTAATCTACGCTTTAACTTTTTTCCATTGTGTAACGACCATTGTGACCATTACCCATACATTTTATATGGGTATTTATAGTTCGTTACACAATCGAAAAAAGTTAAAGCATAGATTAGATGAAGGCCCTAAACCACAGATAAGGTTATCTATGCCCTAAATTAATATGTACCTACAATTTTTTTGATATCCACCCATATGTAGGTGCTTATAACGATAATGTATTTCAATTATTAGAAGCTGGTTTGTAAACATGATAATTTACTTAGTACTCAAAAACAAAAGACATGGAAAAAATGTTTTTATAATTAAACTACCAAAACCCATTAAAAGGAGGCGGCTCGAATACTACAACTGTTTACTTTATACAGTTTGAGTTTTCTTTGCCCCGAAACCCGAATTGAATCCCGGTAACGGAAAATAGTTACCTAGAGATCAACTAATAAAGAAATTGCTACTAATAGGTTCTCAATAGAGTAGCCATAACCATAAAAGAAAACTATAAAGGAATAATAGTTAAAACGAGGGTATTCTGTTTCTCAGTCAGTTCTACAAGTCGCAGAAGTGGAGTTTCCTGAGTTGCTGGGCGCCGTCAGTTTAGCACTGAAGGGCGTGTTCGGAGCGCTAAACTCGCCTATAATGTCGGTGCGCGCTCGTGCACTGTTTCTAGACGGATTGCCGCTGTGCGCTAACCCGGGCCTGCTGGGAGGCGTGGCCTGCAGCCAGATTCGTAGCATCGCCAGCACCAATCGCAACATCGAGGTGCAGCCCGACGGCTCGCTGCTCTTCTCCGTCTTCGGCTATGTGAGTTCATCCTGCGCCCTCTATCCCCATACAGCTCCTGCCTGTGCTTTCAACACACAAACACAAAGGAATGTACGAGTAAGCGCAAACTGATGCACGTTGTAACGTGCTTATTAGGTTTACGCATCGTAATAATCGTTTACGCTTGATCTTCCGAAGTACCTGACAATGGAGTAATAAGTAGGTACTGTAGTGAAAATAAAATAAAATTCACATACAACAACACGTAGAATTTACTTAATATAAAACCAACGCACAAGTATAATTCACTGTTAACACACACAATATAAAATGTAACCGTTAAATAACCGAAAGAATTTACAGGCCGTAAACGCTACGCGGCGAGGCGAACTCACGGTCAGCACCGGAATACCTGAACTAGATTTTTAAGGAGTACAACATCGGTGTGGCAATCAGTTTGCCGGACCTTACGCTTTCCATTTCCGTTGAAAAGAACGTTAATAGGAAGGGTGGCAGATGAAAATGGGATATGGTATGGTAGGGTATAAATGATCGTTGAAAGGAAATGGCTGAACACTAAAACAAGAGACCAAAAGATTTTAAACGTTGGCGTAATAGTTTCCTTTAAGAAAGATAATGTGTAAGGGCGACAAAGTTCCCATCAAAGGTTGAATTTACTGAAGTTAAAAGAAAACCTCTGCAATGTACAGCAACACGCACAAACAAAACTAAGTTAAAAATCTAGTTTTTTTTTAACACTACGGTCACCGATCGCTCGCTCAGCGCGCTCGTCTTCGAGGTCCGTTCCACGATGTGATGACTCCTTCAGTAGTTCCAGTACCCGCTCAATTGGGAACTATAATGACGTGGTTTGCAGGTCTCCGTACATGCACGTTCAGCAGCTGAGGATGTCGATGTAAAAACTTGCGTCGAACTATTGAGCTCGCACTCCGAACCCGAAAGCTAGGAACAAAATGATGTCATAAGTACTACGTTACAACAACTACTTACGACTGTGAACCATCATGAGACAAAAACAATTAAACAAGGCTTACCCAGATCGCTTCCCACGACTGGCCTCAGAGTAGAACAACCAAAGTCGGTGCAAACAGTGTCCAAAAAGCGTTTCTTGATAAAAACTGAGAAGTGGACTGCCTTATTCCTGCCTACTTCCACAAAAGCCGCCGAGGCGACAGAAACTAGCACTGCGCGTCGAACTCGGAACTTTTAAATTAACAAAAACTGAACTGTAATGAAGCCCAAATGAAAATATCAAGGAATTGCAATGAAATCCCACAGAAAAAAAAGTTCACAATGGAACAGCAGGGTTTTCAATACCGCTTCACAAGAATCAATGATTTTTTGCCCGTCAAAACTGACAATCCCAAATCCGAATCTAGAATAAATCATATTTTAAATTTCAAATAGTCTTTATAAAAACCAACCAGTACAGAACTGCCCATACAAAACATCTAAAAGAAGGAAATATAACATCAACACGCGAAAAACAGCGCCACCTACAGGGGGAACCAAAAAATTCTAGACGCATCACCTGACAAAGCAACACAAAACACAAGCGACCACGAACCCTGAAGGAATACGGAACCCTAAAAAGTTCATGTAAAATGCGTTAGATAACCAACTGCCTGTAATCCCAACAAATTCGTTAAAATAAAAATGAAAAAAATATTAAAAACCGGCCAAGTGCGTGTCGGACAACGCAAAACGAAGGGTTCCGTGCCTATTAAAAAGGTCGTATCTTCACAGAAATTTTACGGCACTTACGTCCTTTTCTTTGAGGAAGGCAGTTTTTCAGCAATATCTCAAAAACCTCTGAACCGATCTTGTTCAAAACAATTTTCGGTGAATGAAATTAATAAGCCCTATGTCCATGAATTTTTCCATATTTTTAAAATACACCGTTCAAAAATTAGAGGGGGGGGACAGAATTTTAGTGACTTTCGGAGCGATTATCTTCGACCCTATTCACTTAATCAAAAAAAATGCTAAGAAACCTTATATTTATTTTGAAAGGCCTATCGATGATTGATGTGCCACACGGGGTGTCACAATGAAAAATTTTTTTGACCTTTAGTTTTATGTATGGAGTGCACCCCTAAAATTTTTTTTTTGTCATTTTTATTACAAAACTATGTAGCGGCTAACAAAATACACCCATCCTCAAAATTTTATTCAAATACACCTTATAGTTTTCGAGTAAAATGCACATACGGACAGACGGACAGACGGACATGACGAAACTATAAGGGTTTCGTTTTGCCATTTTGGCTACGGAACCCTAAAAAGGAGTCGTTAAGCGACGTCTGTGAGTTCACGCTGCAGTACCTACAGTCACGGACTTAGATCTTTGAGCCATTTAGAGCTCACCTTTTACTGGATATTCATAGCTTAACTACCTATTAAAAACCAAAATTCTTTGACACCTAAATTATGTTTAAATTTTTGGCATATATTGACCACGAGTATATAGTGCTCAGCTCAGTGCTCATGCTCATCGCTCTTAAATAAGTTTCCTAGTCAGATGATGGGAATATACCTACAGTAAACAAAGAAGACAATATAACGAACAATAATTTTACTATATATAAATATTGGTATTTGAATGTCACAATATAATGAGTCATGTTTTCAGAAAGATGGTATACCTTCACCCAACTACAAAGTGTACCGTGGTGTGGATGACGCTCGCGACGTCAGCCGAATTATCTCTTACGATAGCAGTCACCGCCTCCGTCACTGGCCCGAGGGAGACGAGGGCTCTATTGAAGAACACTCGCCCAACACATGTAATATGCTCAGAGGGACTGATACGGGAGTATATCCGCCTTTTCTGAAAAGAGACGAATCCATCTACGCCTTCAACTCTGATATATGCAGGCAAGAAATGTTTATCGTCAATGTTGTCTTTTACTGTAAAATGTGCCTAATTACCCACTGGGTAATTCTGCTCCAATTCTGTATTTAGCTTCATTGCCTTGCTCTATGGTCAATTAATAAAAATAAAAAAACAATCGATACACTTGCCCGTAAAGTGGCAAAACTGAATGTCAATCTTTCGCTCCGCCGTTTTCTATTACAGTCAGGCGTAGCTCAATGCTACGACGAGAATCTGTTAAAAAATATTATGTGGAAAAGCTACTTCTATCTCAGCTAGTGGTCATCGATTTACGTCTGAATTATGTTTTGATGTGTTCCCGTATATAATCTGCTATTCCATGTAAAAAACACGAGCTGAATAGCGACACTCATCAGGTCCGTGGAGCTCCGGTACCAGCACGACTTGGTGTACCGCGAGGTGCCGGTTGTGCGGTTCTCGGCCAACGAGTGGTTCCTCGACAACCACGAGAGCTGCTTCTGCCTGAACTTGACGCGCGGCCTCACCGGCCCCGACGGCTGCTTGCTGGCGGGGGCGCAAGAGCTGTATTCATGCGTAGGTCAGTTAACACTTTAATTTTAAGTTACCTCGCTGTTTTTGATACTTCTGTAGCCTAAACTCAGGTAGGTTACTGTGATCCTAGATCCCAACTATGTTCCGATTTTAATAATGATGTTTATTTTCAAAGGACACCGCACACCTAGTATGGAAAAAAGATCGATTAATTTTCTTGAAAAAAAATCCATTTTGCGTATTAGGTAGTGCCGTCAGGAACACGTTTGATCGGCAACCCATTTGTTTTGAAAGAAGACAACGATCCCAAACATTCGGCAAAGATCTCTAGAAGCTACACAGCTAATAAAGAACGGCAAGTTGTGTTAAAAAACATGATTTGGCCACCGCAATCACCAGAACTTAACCCGATCGAGCTTTTATATGTATGGGATGAACTCGACCGTAGAGTCCAAAGAAATGTCTGACATCTGCAACAGCTCTATGGGAGATACTGCAATATGAGTAGAAATAGAAATCCATTATATTAGCCAAGAAACGCTACACAAACTTGTAGAAAGAATGCCAAATATCTGCTCCGAAGTGAAAAAGCGTCGAGGAGGATTTTTCGATGAGAAAAACGTTTAACGTTTTTATTATTAAATATGTTCCCTTTTTAAATAAAATCTCTGTGGAACAAATTGTTATATTACGCTTTATTTTCTCGATTGTAGTAGGTGTAGGTACTGCTACTAATATGTATTTTTATAGGAACTTCATAAAATTTTGACTATTTGCATATTTTGTGTTCGGCCTTAAACCTTTTGACTATATATTTAACAAGATACTGTGAATTACATTCGGGTGCTATGATATGACTACCTACCTATTAGCAAACGACAATAAATTCTTAAGTTATTCCATGGCAAAAAAATCAGCCTGCAAACTAGATAGGTACTAGGTAGGTATGTAATAATATTAGCTGATTTAGCATGCGTAACTAACTCATATTACCTGTCAATTACCTGCATAAGGAACATGACTACTTGCCTAGAGGTAATAATTTCCTGGTCGGTATTACGATTGTTTAGCGGCAGTAGTTGTGTGCAATTTTTGAAATAGTTTATTTCGTCTACTTTCCGTTAAGTAAATTACCTAATGCCATTCAGTTATCAATATTTGAATACAGATATTTATGATAAACAAGTGTTAAGATGTTAAAAACCGAAGTGCGAGTCTGACTCGCGCACCGAGGGTTCCGTAAAAACTTTCGTACAATATATCCGTCTTTGCCCGCTCATCAATTCGGGAAAAATCCTTACAACGCATAGTAGAAGTTACCGTCACGAGAAGAACAGTGCCATTTATCGGTGCATTTTGTTACTAACTTGCGCGACTAAGGAACTCAGTATGTACCTACCTATGTTGGTTTTTCACAATAATTCACGTAAACATTTAAAAAAAAATTTGAATACCTATTATGTATTAAATAAATATTAGGGGACATTCTTATACCAATCAAACCAGCCCTATAGTAAGCTTAATAAGGCTTGTGTTATAGGTACTAGACGACGACATATTTAATAGATATAAATACTTAAATACATAGAAAACATCCCAGACTCAGAAAAAAACATTCATGCTCATCACACAAATATTAGCCCTTACCGGGATTCGAACCCAGGACCTTCAGCTTCGTAGGCAGCGTTACTACCCACTACGGTCGTCCTAGGCTAATAGGTATTTGAAGAAAAAAACCGGATAAGTGTGAGTTCAACTCGCGTGGTGAGGGTTCCGTATATAATCTAAATTTCATAAGTGTTTTTGAATACTCAAACTTCTTATAGGTTTTCCTGTAATATTTAGGCAAGGAACTATTTTCCATTTTTTTTTCAGAATTTTAAGCCTAGAAGTTTCGGAGATAAGGGGGGGCAATGGTCAATTTTCGTCTTTTTTCCTAAATTACTTCAAATCTGATTTTGCTAAAATTATAAAAAAACTGACATGCTTACAAGAACTCCTTTCATTTGATATGTCACACAATACAGTTTGCGAAACTTTTTTTTTTAATTTTCCAGGTAACCCCCCAAAAGTGGCTTTTTGTTCAGAATTCATTAATTTACTTTACACTTCCATTTTTGGGTCACCAATTTACATATGTGTACCAAATTTCAACTCAATCGGTCCAGTAGTTTCAGAGCAAATCGGCTGTGACAGACGGACAGACAGACAACGGAGTGATCCTATAAGGGATCCGTTTTTTCCTTTTGAGGTATCGGAACACTAAAAATATACAGTAAGCCAATGTTATTAAATTATAAACTTAATCTAGAAATTATTTTTGATGTTTTAAAGAAAAAAACCTAGATAGAGATACCAATATATTTTTCCTGTAATATTTATAATAGTGTTAACAATAGATATGTAATAATTTAAAAAAATCGCTTGGTAAACTTCGGAGATGAGGAGAGGAAAGGTATTATTTTTCTACATTTTCGTTAATAAATCGAAATTTCATCACTATAAAAAATATAAGAAACCTTTATAAAATGTGCATCTGAACGCCCTTTCATTTGACACCTCACTTGACCTAATTACTAGACTCCCCCCACATATCCTTAATTTTTCATAGGAAATAAAAATATATATGTTTAAAGTTTTCATTTTCCATACACGTGCGTTAGGCTGGTTTACAACTATTCCAAATTGTATTCCTGAGATATTTAACGTTGTGACAGACAGACGGACAGAGTTGCATCCATAAGGGTTCCTTTTTAGGGTTCCGTATTTACCTTTTTGGTACGGAACCCTAAAAATGCGTTAGAACTTAAACGATTGATCATTTTTATGGCATATATTAGAGGAATTAGCTTACATGACGCATTTAGGATTGTGCTAAACATGGATCGGTGTGATGCGCGTTATGTTAGGCAACTAAGGCCAGCGGCTCACCTCTTGACCCGCCGCGGAAGCACCGCAATGTTTACTCTACGTGCGGGGCCAGTCACACCAACCTTATCTTTTTTTTTACAATTGACACTTCCTGTATCTGTATACGAGTCACACTTTTTTAAACATTGGCAAACTCGATAATATTTAAAAACGGTATAAAGGCCATATCTACTCAACATCAGCATCGTACATAAAAAACGATAACTTAATTTATAAGTATAAGTAACTGATAGTTGGGAATCACGGGTAATTTATTGCTATATTAAATTCCTAGGTATTGTGTTTGACCTATTTACCCAAACAAAGTTCTGTTCAAGAGGTTTTTAGGCGACCCGGTCAAAACGTGTTATTTAATATCGGTTGAGTACCGCTGCACCTTCGATGACGCGCCCCCGTCAAGGTGAACCGCCGTGACCAGCCATGCCGTCCTTTTAACGTCCTGCCACCGCTATAGGTACAACTTGAGACAACAAACCGTCATCATTAAAAAAATCTTTTTGCGTCGAGTTTAAATAGTGCGAGACCCTAATCCGAACAGCGATTAATATTACGGTTAATAATACTGGCTTTGATAGTTACGAACCGAATGCGGGCCGCAGCGGGAGGCTGTAAAAATAAAAAAGAGCGCTCTGGCGTTTCGAGCGCAAACGCATCGTGATGGTCAGAGGCGCGTGGTGGACGTTCGCACTGGTCGCGCTGTGCGTAGCCGCAGCCCGCGCGCGCGTGTACGAGCGCTGCGAGCTGGCGCGCGACCTGCGCCAGCTCGGCGTGCAAGCGGGGCACGTCGCCACCTGGGTCTGCATCGCCTTCCACGAGTCCCGCTTCGACACCGCGGCCCGCAACCCGCACAGCGGGGACCACGGCCTGCTGCAGATCAGTGAGCTGTACTGGTGCGGCGGCGGCAAGGCTTGCGGGCTGCCATGCACGGCGCTGCGCGATGATGACATCGCCGACGACGTAGAGTGTGCTCTGCGCGTGCACGCCGAGCACACCGGCCTGCAAGGCGACGGCTTCTTGGCGTGGGTGGTTTACCCTCAGCACTGCAAGCACAATACCAAAAAATATCTTGCGGACTGCGATGAAACATTAAAAAACTCGAGTACGATTAAACATGTGGAAAAATCCCGAGCATTAGACACTTCAATAAAAACGAAATACAAAGTGGAATTAAACCCGAGAATCGACGACTTACTACCGCCGTACATCTCTTCGACTAAGAACTCGGGGCATAGAAGGAATGAACTAGAATATCAAAACAAAGGATACCAAAGGAAATGGCAAGTTACACAATTTAGCAACATCGATAACCTATCGCTGCCTGATTTCCGGCATAGGACAGAAAAAAATACAGAATCTTCGACTGCTTCGACCTACACAACAACCATCAGCATTTTAAAATGTATAGATACAAATCAAATTACAAATAAATTTGTGACTGATACACCTGCACGGACGACCCTATATAATAAAAACACGTATGGCTCGAGCGATAAAAAAACTGTTGTTTCGTCAACCGGCAATTTATTCACTGAATCACCACCAAGAAAGAACACCGCGCAGCCAACATATGCTTATTCGCTAACACCATCAAGCACCAGTACTACAACTACTCGAAGACCTCCAGTGACAACGACAAAATTATATCCCAGTTCATTTTTAAGAAATGCCAAATCTTTTGACTTGTTACACCGAATGCCAACCACATTGGATAATTATGCTCCTAAAGAGAGATTCCGCTGTCTCGGATGTCGGGACCCACCAACAGCCAAACCTACGTCCACTACAAGGTTAACAACAACACAAAAACCATCAATAACTACAATCCTTCACGATAGTTTTAAAATATTTACAAGAAACACTACTAATGCTGCAACCACGAAAACTACAACTTCAGCAGGGCGACGTAAGGGCGGGATGGCCCGTGATGATTTCATAAATTTGACTACCACCACAAAGCCAAGTGGAAGCAGAATCACGTACTCTTATAGTACTACACCTCGAAACAAAGTCACTACTCGGGATGTAAGCAGTATTCGAGTTCCTCCAGTTTCTTCCGTTTCTGCTACAACTATACCAAATCCAATTTATATAACAAGCACAACGACAACCCAAAGTTTGACTTTCGAATTGAACACCGGCTCTTCTAGGCACTGGAGAACATTAAGTTCTGGAGCTGCTGATGAAAACCCTAGCGGAAAAACACAATCGTCGCAAAGGAATGCTATTTTTGATTTATACTTGAATACGAAACGACCGAAATTAACGACGTATAAATTTACTAGTCAAGGCGACAGTAGTTACAGAAGACGTATATTTGCCGACGGGACTACATCCCCAGCGACGCCCGTGAAGCGAGCTCACGACAGCGCGGTCAACAGGACAAAGCGATACGAACCCGAACATTCGCCACGCCGCGAACTTGACAAGTGAAAATAGAATCCTTTACGAATGTATGTACTGATTCCTGTTCTGAATAATTACACCAAATATGTCTACTGCCTTATTAAATTATTAAAAAATATATTGTCATTTCTGTCATATCTACAGTGATCCAGTAATTTAATCATCGTGAGAAAAATTATCAAACGCAAGAATGTAGCAAGAATGTACATTAGCTATTGTGAGCAGTAGATATAGAATGTGTTCGTAAATTCCCATGATGACGCGTCTGTGTTTGCTAAAATACTTATCTATTGCTCCTTATAAATGCCTCCGCGTATTACTAGGCCTATCTCACTGTCATTTTGGCGCGAAACGACGTTTGCCTATGGTAAACCCCCCTGCACGGTTAGCAGAAGACGGCTGCGATAATATTCTCGAACTCTCTCGCACAATCCGTCTCTCTCTTATTAGACCACTTAGAAAGAGACGGATAGTGCGAGAGAGCTCGAGAATATATCGCGGCCTCTGGTGTTAACCGTGCTGTACAGCGTATCGCACACAATGACGTTTCATATATAGGTATATACGTTGTAACGTAGTAACAACATAATTTCATTGATGCACACTATTAAACGAATACTCGTAGTTATAGTTTTGGATGTTCGTAATGGCGTGTGCCCAAATCTCGCGAGGTTTTTTCGGCTACTTTTTGTTCCTAGTAAAAAAAAGTTTCCTCGTACAAACTTTGCACCCCTTTTTAAACCCGTTAGAGGTGGAATTTTCCAAAATTCTGAGTGCACTTTATTTGTATTCTCATATGTAATATTTCTACAAAGTTTTAAGGTTCCGAAAACGGATTTTTAAATACGGCTGCCTTTCATAATACGGCTTCCTTAAATTTAATTAGCAATCTAGAAACATATCTTGAGGGAGGATAGCTATTCGATTTCTGAGTTTTTGACTTTAGCTCTATAGAAAAAATCACAAACTTAGGTCTAAAATACACTTAAAACATTCGAAACAAATTATGCACAAAACTAAACATATTAAAATTTTCTGAAAATCGACAATATCATTTTTGAGGGAACTTAGCTATTACTTTTTTATTTATTTAAACGCACATAAAATTAAAATTAAAAAACATGATATCCGCGCTTCGGAACACGCACTTCCATCTCGCTCACCCTAAGTCTACGTTACCTTAAGTCTCTAGCTAAAAAAAATGTTTCCCCTATATAAACTGCACCCTTTTTTAACCCCCTTAGGAACACTGAAAATCCTTTTTTGTATTCTAATAAGTCATCTTTCTACAAAATTTTAAGTCTCTAGCACAAAAAAAGTTTTCCCCATACAAACTTTGCAGCCCTATTTAATCCGTTTAGGGTTAGGTTTTTCCAAAACCGTAAAATTATTTTTCTTGTACTGTAATAAGAAGTCTATACACAAAGTTACAAGTCTTCCACTTAAAATTTTACTCCATCTCCATACAAACTAAACCCCTTTTTTACCCCCTTGTGGGTGGAATATTCGAAAATCCCTTCTTGGTGGGTACTTACGTTATATAATCTACCTGGTGTGAAAAAAATCAGCTTTCTAGGTTCAACGGTTTGGGCGGGGCGTGGATTTAAGTGAGTGAGTCAGTCAGTCAGGACTTACGTTTAATATATATAGATTATATTTGATACTAGCTTCCGCCCGCGACTTCGTCTGCATGGACGCGGGATAAAAACTATCCTATATTTGAATCCAGGCTATAAACTATCTTCGTGCAAAATTTCATCCAAATCGGTTGCGCCGTTTAAGCGTGATTGAGTAACAAACATCTATACATCCACACATCTAAACATATAAACATCAAAACATCTAAACATCCAAATATCTAAACATCCAAACTTACGCATTTATAATATTAGTAGGATTTTTTTGACTGTAATTCAAATAGATTCAGTGGATAATTTGAGAGATAATAACAAGCAATAACCCTCCTTTCCTTCGGCAGACGGGTAAAAAGTGCGTGACTCGAGTCGCAACTGGGTCGTTCTTCTTTTTTACCGACAATGATCCGAGGTTTTTCTGTTTTTTTGGTTTTTGAACTATCGAAAATTGTGGTTTTGAAGTGCGATTTAAAAAAAATGCATAGGTTTCTTCATTAGAACTAATTAAAGTTTCCTTTCTGGCCAATATAAATATTTATTTACGGTTGGTTTCTAAAAAAAAACATGTGACAAAGTGGACTCTTTCAGTGGGGACAACATTTTGGTTTACCACTCTGTCACGGCATTCTACGAAAAAAAAACATTTAAAAAAATGCTAGTTAGAGAAAGTGAAATATTAAACATCACTAATTAATAAAATAATATGGACGTTCATTCGAACATTATAAAACCGTAAACATCATTACTCAAATGAGATGCCGTAATAAGACGAGGGACAGGCTATTGTCGGTCGAAAAGAAGAACGACCCAACTGTCTTTCTAGTTTTCCCTACACAGGTGTAGGTACTGTAGGTACGTGTAGATATGTCAGTTAATGTAAGGATGTGCCTACCTAATGTGTGCATGAAGGTGAGTCTGTCACTTATGTCGTCATTTGTAATGTCCAAGTTACTACTGGTTGTAACTAATTTTACTAACATAACGATTGTAGCTTCTTCATTAGACACATCTACCTAAAGTTTTATCGTCATCATACATACAATTCCTGTTGGATGTTATGCGAGCATAATGGATGCAAATGCCATAGTTATATTATAATTATAACTACCTACGTAGGTAGAACAGAATAGAATTACTTATGTACGGATTCTCCTTAGATAATAAAACCCACAGATCTAGGGACAGTACCAAGCAATGCTGTTCCTACATCCTAGATCAAAAAGTAGAATACCTCTACCTAGCTACTGTTAAAATTAGATAGGTAGGTATTTCAATACTCGGGCTTGATTGATCGTGACCTTATGGTTCACCGTGGCAATCATTTACAAAAGTTAATGTTCGCGATTAATATTCATATGTAGATGAGATGAGACACCTCCGTGGAAAGCAAGTTGATCATGCGGACGTCTCGTTAGGCCGGTTCCGCCAGGGCTGCCACCGGCGACCATAACAACGCGAGCGAAGTTCGCGCAATGCGTTCATTTGCCTATCAAGGGAAGTTGTAATATATATATATATAAGTATTGCTTCAGTAGGGGGGTGTAGACACTAAATTAAATAATCAATAATGTTGTATTTATTTATTCAGCTTACTTAAACTAAACATTTTTTGCATAATACTATAGGTAAGTAAAGGTAAACTTATTAGGTAACTAATCATATGTTGTTTTATTATACAAGTATAGGTATTACATTAAGTTAAAGTAAGCCACCTTCCGTACTAGTTTAAACTGTATTACTATTAGTAATTGTTTAAAGTAGGGAGCGCTGTAAGTATGTTAGTAATATAGTGGGTTAGTGGAAATAGTTGAGGGTGCAGGTAACCTGTCTTTAGTATGGAGCTTTTAGTATGGTATGTTCTGTCCCTTTTCTGCAAAACGCACCTTCATATGAAACGATTGTCATTTACTACGACGCTCGAAGATCGTGACGTCACGGTCCGCGAGCGTTTTCTCTCTAATAAGCATAATTAAAACGGTTCTAGCTTCGTAATTTTTTGAGATATTTGAATGGGATTTTTGTCATTATATGCATATTCTTTTGCCATCTTTTTTTGAAGTAATAATAAATTTTGATTCTACACCCCTATTGAAAAAACCCCATATTAACCCATTCGACGCCACGCATCGCTACATGTGCTACGCCGTAGCGCGTAGCATCGTTTTTCCGCTCTGTAGCGGAAATCGCACGTAGAGGCATGACGCATATGTTGAGTCACTGGCCCTGAATGGGTTAAGCTCATTAGGACTTGTGTTATGGGTACTAACTAGACGACGTTTATATAAATACATGGAAAACATTCACATATCTATATTTATCCTTACCGGTGTATGAACCCAAGATGGTCAGCTTCGCAGAGAGTCCATACCCACTAGGCTAAAACGGGTTGTCAAAAAAACTTGCTCATTGTGAAGTTATATTATAATATAGGTACCAGCTGGTGGGATAAAATATAGGCTATGTCCATCTAGAATATCCAATCGATACACAGGTGAGACAGAAATATTTTTTTTAATCAAATAGGTATTTAAGTAGTGATAGAGATTATCCCTTACACACAAACTTGTACAATCCTACCGACTTCTCCATCCCTGGGTGTCAAACAGCGCCTACCTACTTAAAATAGTATTAACTTTATTGAAGCCGTTATCGTTTCTCGTGATAAGTCTCAGCTCTCAGGTACGCCCCGCTGGCTTCCCACTAGTGGTCCTCCCGGGCTCCGTTTAGCTATTTGGGTCAATCAACTATTTTTTGTTGTTATTAAGTCCCGTTAGCCATGAGACAAAATTATATAGTTTCTTAGAAAAATTGTTACAATACGGACTTCATACGTGCCTAGAAGATGGTTCATACAAAAAGGGGTCGAACATGACAAGAAAAACCCCACATTTGGTGATTTAAAACCTATAAATTGCAGGTTAAAGTGAGTCAGGAGACGTAACCATGGCAACTAGTGACAGAAAATAGTTGATCCACCCATTTAAAAGGTTGTATCGAACGTGTTGTGTAACATTAGGTATTGGTCTGGCTAATCGTCCGAACAGCTGACCTGATCTACGTCGCTAGCACTTATAACAGTTTTCAGGATGAGTGAATGATTTCCGCTTTTCTGTAATTGTAACCAGACACCTCGTAACTCTTTCATTTCATAGACTTCTTTCGCGTATTAAAATGAAATAGCCTAAATGTTATTTTGATGCATGATGATGATGATGATGATGATGATGATGATGATGATTTTGATGCATATGTATTACGGGATAGGTTAAGCAAAAGTTGTTAGTAGTTACTTTTTTGCCCGAACACGGCGGAGCCGAAAGGAAGGGATATGTTTTAGAGGTCTATGTTTGTATTTATTTAGGTACGTGTGTTCCAGCGTAGCGTTTAAAATACTAAACCGATTTTGATAGATGAGGTGTCAATCGATTCGTAATTATGCTCCGGGTGACATAGGGCTACCATATGTCTGTTTTTTTTCAGTTCGTTTTTTGTAGGTACTTGCTTGCTTGCTTTGAATATGCTTGTTAATCATTGCGTTAAAGAGCAAAAGTTTCGGGTACACTTTGTATAGAATTTCAGTACAAACTGTACCCAAAACTTTTGCTCTTGAGTGTAGTAACAAACATCCAAGGTTCCTCTAACATCAAGAGTTGATAATATTAGTAGGGTAAATGGACAACCCTAATATCAATAACACCTCTACTGAGAGAAGATATACCATTAGTAGGACTCTAAGAAACGTGATCTAACGCAAAATATGTACATACTATAAATAGATGTGATATTATTTGAATTTTGACAGCGTGTTAAATAATATATCCTCGACCAAAACCACAAATGAACTATACGGTTCAAACCGAGAAATGTTCAGCCTGTATGCCGTCTCCACCTACTGTTAGTAGGTATCTCGTCGAGGCCTCTCCGTTACTACGCCTCTCTCCTGGCTCCTGTGCTCACCTCATGCACTGATAACCATTTTTACACCTACATACCTGAATTGAATGATTAAGGTACCGACAATGTTTGTATGTACTCAACTAAGAAATTAAAGGTTTTTATTTCCGCTTACTTCAGTTGCTTGGTAAATTCACAGGAGAACTATTTGGCAAATCTGTTATTTTTCAGATATTTATGTTTTTGCTACTCAATTATTACCACTCCACTTTTTTATTCCACCAAATAATACACTCTTGTGTTGTCTCATGTTGCTCTCGCCCGCGGCTCTTGTACTTAACTGCGCCTCGAGCGTAATGACTGCCCAACGTAGCAAACGTGTACCACAATGTATTACTAAATTTTGTAAAGGTTTCAAATAATAACTTTATTTACCTACTAACGATATTTTACTAGATATTTACCTATGTGATGAAAAATTCGAATTGGTATGTTGTTGGTGCAATAACGTACTACCTACCCTACATGTTATCTAATGTGCAATGACAGTGATAAATAGACCTTAACCTAGTTTGATTAGGCCCTTATGGATACAGGTGGTGCTGCGACACTAACGGCCCTTTAGGTGTCAACAAATTTTAATTTTTTAGCAGTTAAGCTGTGAAGTGTCCAGTATAAAGTGAACTCTAAATGGCTCAACAATCAAAGTCCGTGACTGTACAAATAGAGGTGTTCAGTTATTTTTTTATGGAAGTGTCTTGTTCTTTAAATATTGCAGATGACTAACACAAGTTTAAAACACGGGAACCTATTTTATCATGATCATCTGTCTACTTTTATATCATCTATGCTACAATCAGATGCAATCATTCTATTGCGATCACTGGTCGAGATCTAAGACTAAGCACTGGTGTTTTTGTTTTCAACATGACGTATCATATCACTAAACGTAAAAATAGGTACTAACTATATTATATTTAACCCGTAGCCAGGCCAAGGGTCCCTAATTTTCATTGCTTTTGGATCTTACCATGGAGAGCTAAGGTACAAAATCATGTGGCCTATATCCTAGTCCACTGCCTGGCTAAGGGTAGACCGCGAGCAACGGATACGATCACCACGTATACAGTGTACCTACACTCTTTATTTTCATGTCATCTTATGAAGTTATATCAGTTACGTCAAAATGGCGGAATTGCGTTGTATTTTACCTATTAATAATTTAGATCCGGTCTACGATAGACTTTCACGAAACGCATGCCAAAAGATAAAGCATAAAAAAAGAATCCATTGTGATATGAGAACTTGTATGCGCATATTATACAAATTCGAGCAATATAAGTAACACCAACAGTAATTTAACCGTATAAGCAGGTGTTTATTGTACCTGTAATTTCTACAAAATCACAATGAAATGACGTGCTTTCAAATAAAGTAAATAAAAAACGGTGAGAATCGGTTCACGCTATAAAGAATTATCCCATAAAAATCATCTTCCATACTTTAAGCTCGCGCGCAATAGTTTACTTAATTTGCCGATAGATGTCGCTGTACGCGGAACGCTCACACTGTACATGGCACTTACTGTGACGGACGAAAAACTACGGAACCCTACACTGAGCGTGGCCCGACACGCTCTTGGCCGGTTTTTTATATTACATCAACATCATTGTACCGACCCATCTCACTTCTGAGCCATGTCTATAAACGTATAAACTGTTTTCGAGTCATTACAATAACCGTCTCGTACGCAGGCTAGATGACTTCCAGCCTTCCGAATAAGCCGGTTTTCGAAGAGGCTAAAGCACCGTAGACTACATTCATACGCTCTGTCAGGTTATACAGAAGACTGAGGAGTATAACCTGCCCCTTTGCTTAGCGTTCGTGGACTATGAGAAAGCGTTCGATTCGATCGAAACCTGGGCAGTACTACAGTCCGAGAACGAGTACTTATTAGTAGTCCATATTCAGGGACTTTCCTATCGAACTTGTGGAAGTCACATCGTGCGGAGAATCAAGTCTTGTTATAAATACGTTTGTTAAATTGTTTAATTCGTAATTCTGTACGATAATCAAATATCTACATAGCCCTACATCAAAGATCGGAAAGGAAGATGAATGTTTTTGTTGTGTACAGAGCCCAACAAAATAATTACTCATTAAGTAATAACAAAGCATACAAATTCACATTTCAGGAGGGTTCTTGGTGTTATCCAATCCGCACTTCTTATATGCTGATCCGGCTTATTTGAATGGTGTAATCGGCATGACACCCGACGAGGACACACACAGAATATGGATGGACTTAGAACCCGTAAGTGGCAACCTTACTGCAGTTTTCATCACACTTGCTTTGTCTTTACACATTTATGAAGCTCTTTAGCTCTTTAGCTTCATAACGCGCAGGCATACGGTATGAGTATTTTTATGATGGAAAAGGGATTTCCAATAACAAAAATAAGTGGATTATGCGCGTATCCGAAAGAACGTACCTATATAGAAGTAATAAATTAAGGAGTAAAAAAGTTTATACCATTTTCGCTTGATTTTTACGGCATTTAAATAGATTACATTTCATTATTTTTTACCGTCGCGGTATTAAATGTAGGTGGATTATTCGAGAATACTTAGTCCAATTACCTTACCAAATTTTTGATGTGAAAAAAATGCTGATATCTATGTACTTATTTTATTGTTGTTTTCTCATATATATCGCGGCTGTATTTTGCTTAGGCTATTTGTTAGATTTGAGTATTCGTAACATATTATGCCTATGGTTAATCAAGTTAAGTATTTGAGATTGTGGCTGGAGGTTATTTTAAGATGCGGTTAACATATCAAAGTCCAAGAAGAAGTATAGGACACCATCACGCTGAGTTGTGACTATTTCCTGGCAAATGTGTATGTGTGTATTGTGTCTACCGTTTGTTTTTATGTATTTTTGTCACGAATAAATGTTTTACTTTCTTTCATATTAACGAGACAGTGCTAAAGGTAACTTTTGTACCTAAATCTATTAAAAGTGCTAGCAGGTCCAGCATGCGGTGGGGTGTCCATCAAAAGCATCTACGACGATTGTAGGTACATGATATATCATTCGTAGTAGTATGGATTATGCTAGTTGTCTTTATGATAACAGTTCTAAAACAAATTTATTGAAACTAGACAGATTTCAAAACCAGGCTTTGCTTGTCATAGGATGTTACATTTGATCTACGCCGATTGACGTAATGGAGAGTGAGTTATCTCTCCCTCCTCTCAGTTTTCGTAGGAAGTCGTAGGTTGGCTGGCAAGTTCTGGTTGAAATGTAAATCTTTTTTAAATAATAATACCATTGATATATATATATGTATTAAATGAACTGAATTTGACAAACAATTCACGGTTTTGGAATAACAAAAAGATGCCTTTACTTAATTCTACTCATAAAGATTTTAACTCTTTACCAATAAAACAAGGCCTCAGCTTGAAATGTACTCATTAGAAATTTGGGTTAGTGCTTAATATTGCATCGATACCTCTAGGTACTCGACCCTCGATATCGATACTTGATATTGGTAAGAATTTTACAAACTCGAGTCATCAAAGCTTTCCGCCTTCGGTCGGCGTCGAGCTTCTAAAGACACGTTCGTAAAATATCTCTTACCATACCTACTTGTGGCATAATGTACTGTTCTGGCACAGCAGACAACCATTCAGCACTTATGACGACCGTATTTAACTCTACCTACTCTCTCGTGACAAGAGCTCTAACGTTAAGTTTTGTTTTATTTCAGAACACGGGCATTATAATAAGAGGAGCAGCGAAAGCGCAATTCAATATTTTTTTGCGCCCTGTATCACAAATTGGCGGAACTAATAATTTGGCAAATGTTTTAACACCTCTTTTCTGGGTGGAAGAGGTACTAAAGTATTTATTTATTATTTTTATGTCAAATACCTTTACATATTAACCAAAAGTTCAACAGACAAGGTATAAAATATTTTCTTAACACTTAAGTGCGTAACTTGTAAACGCTGTCACAATAGACATACATCGCAAGATCACCGTCGTGTTTTATTCTTTCAATCATTTGAATGTTACCTACATATATCTAAAGTTGATTTTTCAATGTTGATGGGTCTTCGTTTAATAAACTTGGTATCTAATGAAAAATATCTAAGCCCTGCTGAAACGAAGTGCAAGTGAGAGGTGCGCCGGCTCGTTGATGTCTTTTGTATAGGAATCAACGCGACGTTCTATTGGTCAAATTCATTATAGTTCAGTAAAGGCGCCACGTGATTGGCCGAATTTATTTTAGTTGTCTAAAGCGTTGTCTTATAATTATTATAGTTGAGTAGAGAGCTCCATAGAGAAAAAGTATGTGGTTTTAGTTTAGTGTACGAAGTTCAAACATTAAAGTCGACGATTATAAAAAAAAAATTGGAAATGTAGGTATGCTATTTGTTCTATTGAACAGAGAAATCCAAAGACAATTTAAGTTTTTTAGAACTCCTAATATACTACTCCGTGCTTACAGTCGCCATCAGATATGTATGTAGGTATGTCAGAGCGGCCAAAGTGCTCACAAATATCTGACCACGTCTCTAATGCCTAGACAATAGAGACGTGTTCAGATATTCGTGAGCACTTTGGCCGCTCCGATACTTCGATCTGATGTCGACTGTAAGTACCTTATTTATAAAACAAGGCTAGCGTACTTATACCTAGATATTTTTTCAAATGACAACCTATAAATATTATTGCACTCGACTAAAGTGTAGATTGGGTTTATTAGTTAACTAAAGGTTTAAGAAAAAAAAGTACAGTTTTAAGGCAAATAAAATTCGCATAACAATGATAAGTACTGAATAGCGAATGTGATCAACGTATGTATGTTCTGTTTTAGGGTTTGGACATGCCGGAAGAATACCTCGATGAGCTGAAGGTGAAGTTGCTGGCCCCCCTGCGCCTCATGGACATCCTAGTTCCAGTCTTAGTTGCATTCAGCTGCGTGGTGCTCGTGGTGGGCGTCGGTGTCACTGCGCGTGCGCAGCTAAACAGAAACGTATTGAAAAACACTACATAACATCATTTATTTATACAACGTGCACCTGAGGAACCCGCATAACTTTACCAGCGTATACCTGAGGTCATAAGGAATAAAAAATGTTATATGAACCCAGGTCGAAATATGAATTATTGAATAAAACTTAATTAAAGAATTAATTCAGTTTTATTCAATAATTGTTAATAATTTTTTTTAAATTGTGGGGTCTCAGACGGTGAACCTAACTGCTTATAAAAAATTGTTTCCGAGTGCTCCATGGTGCAAAATATGATAAAGATGCTGTAACAATATGGGAGTGCTATTGAGGATTCCAGTTCAGCGGTTTGGATTTCAACGCAAGTCCCGGATTTGCATGTAGCTGATACAGTGATTTGGAATTCCTGAGAGTATTCATGTTATGTCTTGTAATAAATGAACAATTTTATTGATTTTATGTTTTACTTACACTTACTGTCATAAAATTGTGTAATAACAAAGTTAACATAGCCTAATTATTAGTACCTAAAGACACTACGCCCTTCTACGACAAAAACTTAAAACCATCATTATTTCACCGTCTAAAACTCTAAAGCAATTTCATCTAATGAAAAGATTCATCAAGTAATTTAACAAAAATTTAGATAATGCTTCGACATTTGTTTGTTTCGTTTCAGTTGGAGTTCAGTTCAGAAACTATTTTCATAATCTAAACTTTGAGTTCTACATAATTTCTCGATCTTGAACTTTAAAATAAAAATACCGTAATGATTGACATATAAACAATGATAGTGACAGGACCAGACTTGACCAGACTACAACATCATTTACTCATTTAGATAATGTTACGGGGGCGTGTGGATCGAGCAGCGGCGCTTGCACCGCGCGACACCAGTGTGGAGAGCGAGGGGCTGGTCGTTGAGAAAATAAGAACACTGCTTGTGTAGTCTTGAAGCGGTACATTTATTGCTCAATATAAATGATTATCACTTGCAATTCGTCACTAATTATTATTAGGTATATTAAACTAATTTTGGTACGTGCTAACCTGATGGCTGACATAGGAAGAAGAGACATAGACAAAACATGCATGGTTGCATTACGGCTCTAGGCCATAGTCATTAAGTGCGCTACACACGTAAATACATGGAGGGCAATACAATCCAACAGATAATGTGTGGGTCTCGCTACATCGCAATCATAAAGTTGATTTGCACTGGAGATATTATAAATCTAAAATTACTCAAAACTCGAAAACTAAGCTAAGTTCAGCAAACATTATACGACATTTTATTTTCTAAACATGATCAGGAATACTCTGGTAAAGTTATGCGGGTTCCTCAGGAGCACCCTGTATAACAGAGAAGCATTGTCACTTTTACTAAATTATCAAGAAAGATACTCGTCCTACCAAACTGCTCTTTTGATTTAACCCTCCTCCTATAGGTATGTTTAATCCGAATCCCGTTTCTAGAACGGATTTTATCTTAAAGGTGATTTTCCACCGGCGTGGATTGACGAGACGAGGCGTGGCGTGAATTGAAATCGCGCTGACCCTTTTCCACTAAAAATTGGCATTAATTGCAATCGCGAGCCCGCGCCTGCTCGCGATTGACATTAATCGCAATCGCGAGAGATGTTTGTTTCTGTTGCAGAGTTAATTTAATCTCTATTTCAGAAACAATACGGTTTATTTTTATACAAACAAATATTTCAATTCACGTCGCGCAAATTCTCGTCAATCCGTACTATTTCCACCGAAGATGCGCCGGGAGTGAATTGAAAATTTGCCATACAAATTTGCATACGCCGGTGGAAAATCACCTTAAGACCCATCGGTACAACCATACCATTGTTTAGTCACGTGCCACAAACGCTTCGAAATGAAAAAGCCCTGTTTAATAAATACTTTACTCGAATATTGACTCTATTATTAAAGCAGCAAGGTTCAAATTAAAACGAAAGGTTTTTCGGTATTATCAACTTTTTATTAGTTTAGGCTGTAGCTTTTTATTAGGCTGTAGTTGCAGCATTCTAGCACACTTAGTAATATGTAAACAATTAACGGATATACACTTAACAATGAAAGACAATGGCTTTGTCTTACCGCCAAGTTTACTTCTAGTATAAAGATAAGTGATTTCGTTCTAGAAAAAGGATTCGTACCATAACTACCTACATTTCAGAAATTAAAACACCGAACGCACTGTATGCAGCACATATCAATATAACGAGTACATAATTGTAGGTATATAAGCCATTCCATAGAAGCAATTAGTTATTTTCATTTGTCATGCTTGCGAAGTTCGCCTTTGTGCTGGATGCAAGCTGCATGAAAAATTACACTTCTTCACGGCTATCACAGGAGGTCTGCGAGCTGTGTCGCGGCGAGATATACTATCCGTCTCTTTCTAATTAGACCACTGAGAAAGAGAAGGATGGTAGGTACATCTCGCCGCAATGTGTTGCTTGCGCGCCGTCTTGTGATAACCTTGCCTTGCTGTGCTCTAGTGCACAAAGTATTTTTTTAGTACTAAGATAATCAGGCCTAACTGCCACACGCACAGTAAAACTTCGTAGAATATTTTATTTATTTTATATGATTGACTTTAGTCAATTACACAGCCGTGTTTTTAATTACTAAATTACCTAATAAAACCAGATAAAATAGAAGTCAATTATTATTAAAAAACTTATCGAAACATTAAATTCTTACCATTTAGTACTAAGTCTATAATATCACGTGTCGAAAATTAAACATAAAAACTTTACAAAGATAAGTGGCGGCAATGAACTATAGGTAATTTTATTCAATTTGGCAAAATATTTGTTATTTTCTCGCAATCGAAGCGAAGTGAAAAGCAGTGTGTATAACTCGGGCATAGGTAACTGAGCCATTTTATCCCTCGACTTAGGTAACTATCCACCCTCGTTGATGGGTCGAGTGGATATACCTACACGTCTCAGGTAAAATGGCTCGTTTTATGCACTAGTGTGTACAATCTTCTATCTATCTATCTATCTATATATATATATATACATATAATAAAGCTGAAGAGGGTCGAAAGTCTGTACATGGAAGATAAACGAAAAAAAGTTGGCTGGGGATACTTAGAATTGATAACAGAACACGTTCCAACAGTTTTTTTAAATTTTTGTCTGTTTATCTGTTTGTCTGTTTATTTAACAGAGCATCACGTGAAAACGGCTAAAAGGATTTTGATGCAAACTTTACTAATCTATCGAGAGAATCCCCGGCCAGGTTAAAAGCTATAAAAATCTTAAAGATTAGGGTTCAAAGGGGGTAGAAAATGGGGTTGAACTTTGTATGGGAACTCCTTGAATCCATGAGCTACAGACTTGAAGATTGGTAACTATAAACTTGACTGGAAAATATAAATGACCCCATTCAAACTTTTAGCAATGTATAGATAAAACGTAAAATTCACTAAAAAATATGGGATGAAAATAGGTTCTGAGGCGACTAGAGACTATTATATATGTTGCAAGAGCGGTGTTATAACAGTATCATTACCATGGTAACACGTCGTCAAGATATTGGAAAATTCATCGTGTTCTTAGAACTGTTAGTTAGTCCAGTGGTTTGACCCATAGCTTACGGAGTCGGTATCCCCGAATTCAAAATCAGCGACTGGCATGCACTTTTTGTTTTTTTTTTTTTGTGATACATTTTTAAAAACGCAGAGAAGCTTAGTAAATAGATTATTCGATGCCTTAGGAAATTTATTACCATCTATATTTCTATCTATCTTATCTATATTCTCACATGTCGCATGTAGACAATTATGTCATCCTTTTAAAAAAAAATGTTAAGTAGGTACCTGTTTGTATATAGGTATATATATATTGTGTTTTTAGTCTTGTAAAATATTTCTTACTGTTATATGTATCACGCGTTGGATAGTCTGTAAGTGGTATGTATACTTAAATAAATAAATAAATATCTTCTATCTATATATCTATTTACATACAATAATGAAGCTGAAGAGGGTCGAAAGTCTGTACTTACATCCTATTCGAAAAAAAGTTGGCTGGGGATACTTAGAATTGAGTTTAATGCTTATGTCAAATTAACATAGTTCAACGTCAAGAGATGTGGTTGTGGGTATAAAATTTGGACACAACGGCATTCCGCGGAGAATTGAGTAGGTACCAATTTTTTTATGTACTTATTTATAAAACTCCCGCGTGCGGGACACTCAGAAATATGTATTTATTTATTTATACTTTATTGCACAAATGTTACACAAATAAAAGTACAATTGGCGGGCTGAATGTTATCAGGCATTCTCTACCAGTCAACCATTGGGCTAAACAGAAAATTTAGTTGTGCAGGATCCTAATTATTAATATATACATACTTATATAATGCATACAATATGAACTCACTTATACATACTTAGATACATACAATTATATGTACCCGTACAAAGATATCACGAGGATCATCAATCTTAGATAGTAGAAAAGAGATGCTTACGCATCTTGCGTTTAAAGGGCAATTTTATCTGAGCTTGCCTGACAGTAAGAGGGAGATCATTCCACAGACAAATAGCCAGGCCCCGTAGCATGGTTGGCCTTGTCACGCGATAGGTGATAGGATAGAATGTGCGTCACTGGCTGACACCGTTCGATAGACCGAGACGACACTCTTATCTTGTAACTTGTCGCGTGATAAGGCCCACCATGCTACGGCTCCTGAACAGCGAAGGAATTTGAGAGGAAACCAGTACGGTGAGATAGGACAGAGAGTTTAAGACTCCTGGATGTACGGAACTCGCAACCAGGACGGGGTGTAACAAACTGAAATTTAGATTTAAGATATTCCGGTGCAGCTGGGCCAAATAGGATGGTATAAAGTGTGCACAGAATCCTGAAAGACTTGCGCTCGCGAATGGGAAGCCAGTATAGTTGACGACGGTAGGCGGATATATGGTCATATTATTGAAGGCCGAAAACAAAACGAATACAGTTATTCAGAAGCCTGTCCAGTTTATTTAGGAGTTCCTGGGTAATGTTGGAGTAACACACATCAGCATAATCAATAACAGGTAATACCAACGCTTGAATTAGCAGAGTTTTCGTTCTTAATCCTATTAAAAGGATCCCAGCATATTGGTGACCTTGCAACAGACACCTGATACTGGCACCACACTTGGGGTTGCGTGTTCGCGTTGCATCGTTGCCTCTCTTTCATTTGCCGTAGGAATGAAAAAGATGCAACACGAACATTTGGGCAAATACCGCCAAGTGTGGTGCCACCATGAGGTGCCCAGGTGAAACCACTATCCTTAATCAGGCCTAAATATTAATATGAATACTCGGGTATAGTGAGTGTTCGCATGAGCTCGCTCTCGGGCCTTCGTTCGGCCCTTGGGCTCGCATAGAGAGCGCTCTCTGAAGCGATGTATTGGGCCTTTCATTCATACGAAAAGCTCGGCCTTCGGCCTCGCTTGCCTCGCCACACACTTTCAGGACTTTGGAACTCAGATTTCGCTTTCAAGACACTTGGAGATAGTCAATGTGCGTGGGGGCTCGCCCTCGGACCTTCAGTCCTCGGGCTCGCATAGGAAGCGCTCTCTAAAACGGTTTTTTGGGACTTTCATTCCAACGAAAAGCTCGGCCTTTGGTCTCGCTTGCCTCGCCGCTCACTTACGGGACTTTGGTCTCCGGTTTCGCTTGCAAGACGGTTGTCTAATGTTTGCCCGACGGTCATATTCTATAATACTCATTTGCCCGAACTTCGTCTGTCCGAGTTTCATTTGCCCGAATGTTTTGTTTTCCATAATATTCATTTGACATAATGTTATTTTCCATAATGTTGTATGCCAGAATCATTCATATGCCAGAAACTTTACTTGCCATAATCTTAAATGCAATAATTTTACTTGACAGAATATTCGTGTGCCATAACAAAAACTACATTTCTGCGAGCCGTTAGAATGTTGTGAATGTTCGGTTCTGGCGCTTCGCAATTCCATATTATTCGCGTTTCCATATTATTGTTTGCGTTTTGGAGTATTGTAGGTATACACAATGCTGATCTTCCTCGAACACAAAACTTTGTTGAAGCTTGGCACAATCGAATTAACACAATAATAGCAAAATTCCACCCCGGCTTTTATTTTTTCAGCACATAAATAATGCACGAGTCGCATAAAGTAGTGCTGCAAATTGAAACCATTCTCAATGGTGAACCAGAAATAAAAAAAAATTAAAACATTAAATCGTACAAATAAAATCAATGAGATATTATCCAACAAAGGCGAATATACAAAGGAAGAATTTATACGTGCTTTGGCGTCAAAGTTGTATTTGCACTAAGTAAAATTAAGCGCTTTCAGTCGACTACAAGGAGATCGATACGGCTAAAGTTACAAAAATATGTTTACACGACATCTCTTATTGTGCCATAATAAATATACGATGATAGATTAAAATTGTTTTCTTTCTAATACTTGTTGGTAATATGTAATCCTATCCTGAAATACCAAATGGTCAAAATACCTAAAATGATGCACTACGATACCATTAGTTTTTCCGCTCTTTTATAAAAAAAATAACCTTGAAGACGAAAGCGGGAGCAAAGCTCCCGCTTCCGTCTTCTAACCTATCCGCGATCCGAGTCGGTTTCGCCACTAAACCCCTGTTCCCTACTGCCTACGATACACCACTATCTTGGCATTGGTTAATCTCAGAGAAAAGTTTATTTGATGTCCATCCTTTGAACAGGGACTTAGTGGCAAAACCGACTCGGATCGCGGATACAACAACATATGGAAACACCTGAAATGATGCACTACGATATTATTAGTTTTTCCGCTCTTTTATAAAAAAAATAACCTCGAAGACGAAAGCGGGAGCGAAGCTCCCGCTTCCGTCTTCAGAGATGTACAAAATGGTTTTTAAAAAGCATTTAAATACAAAATGCAAAATACTTTTCAGATTTACTATTTCAAATGCAAAATACCAAATAGTTTTGCCTTTTGTATTTCAAATGCTAAATGCAAAATAGGTATTTTCAAAATACTTTTTCAAAATAAAATACCTTTTGACCAAATCGAATGATATTTTTATTCATTTTAGATATTTATCATGAGAAATAGAATAGAGATAAAATGCCGAGCCAAATGGCACCTTATCCATGACATTTTGGTCATATTTATCAGTACGCGTATCAATAAATTCTGTTATGTTATTAGTAATAATAATACTCACTTAAAATAATGTAAAAAACTAGATTAACGAAAAGATAGCCATTTTGTGAATTGTGTGGCCATTTATTTCGGTTGATTGTGCATCTAGTTCTTATTTTATTATTATTACACTTTTCTTTTATTAATAACAATTGGACTGGTATTGTTAAAAAGTGAAAAAAAAACATCAATTTTTATTTATTACGCTTTTTAACAATACGTTATCTAAATTATCTTGTTGTAGTACAGTACATAGCCGTTACAGTATTGTAGGGATAACAACAACACTTCAATATCATAAAAGTAGGTAATCAAATTAAATCAGTAACCACTTCACCAGCACCAGCAAACAATAAATCCGTGAAATCGAATCGTCGGCGTCAGCGGCGTTGCGTTTTTATAGCCATAGATATTGTTCGTCGTTTTCGTTTGACATTGACAATTTGACACTAGTCAGATATAAGGCGCGCACCGCGCGCACTCTGACCAAAGAAGAAAAAACGGGCACGCATGGCTAGCAGGCGCCTCTATCGGTCAAATTCGGCAATGCAAGCGTCATTCGTTCATTTAATTTTGTTTGACTGGTAATGTTGGCTAAACTTATCACAAAGTATTTTGCATTTTGAAATGAATATTAAAAATGCAAAATACATCTCGAAAGGTATTTCAAATAAAATACAAAATGGTTTTTACTTAAAGTCATTTAAATGCAAAATACAAAATAGGTATTTTGCATTTTGTATTTGCATTTTAAATAGAAGTATTTCAAATAAATCGCATCTCTGTCCGTCTTCTAACATATCCGCGATCCGAGTCGTTTTGCCACTAAACCCCTGTTCCCTACTGCCTACGATACACCACTATCTTGGCATTGGTTTATCTCAGAGAAAAGTTTATTTGATGCCCATCCTTTGAACAGGGATTTAGTGGCAAAACCGACTCGGATCGCGGATAGGTTCGAGGTTATTTTTTTTATTTTAGACACTGCAATACGTACCCACAAATGACATTATGGCATGTGATAGTTATGGATTACAATGATTATGGTAACCAAGATTATTGTTATTGATATTATGGAAAACAAAGATTCTGGCATATAATTAATATGGTAAACTCCCAGCCTCCCAGTTTACCTTCGGGACTTTGGCCCTCAGGGGTCGCTTGCAAGACACCCGGAGATAAAGAGTATCCGTGGGGGCTCGCTCTCGGGCCATTTGTTTCATTTATGAAATCTAATATTTAAGTTCCGGCTTTAGTACTTCTTCTTCTACTATAAGTACTTAGGTACTTCGTTTGCAATAAAGATTAAGTAAATCAATTAATTGAAATATTATTGACGACAAAATTTATTAGGGTGTTTATTTAGATTCGAAGAGAATTTGAACTGATATACACGCATAATTTATTTAATAATCAAATTTTTCAGTAGTAGGTGTATGGTTAAACATAAGAATATCATGTAATGCATAATGTATACGCGTAAGAAGTCGCGGGCAGAAGCTAGTTTAATATAACTGTAGAAGCCTTATGTCGTATTTGCGTACAAAGAAGTCTGCCGAATTTTGCAGGGGCGGGGGGAGCATCTTAAAAGGATATTGAAACTCAATTATATATTAAAAGCTTGAAGTGGTTGAACGTTTATATTATCAAGTGCTTACAGCAATAAGCGGGCATTTTTATGATCAGTGTTCTCTTGCGAGGCGATTTTGTGATCGATTGTGAAATTGTATTTGTATGATTTTTGCACATTGTGTAAGGTTTTTTACGGAGGGGTAAGTTACTGAAAGGCTACTCACTCCAGTTACCTATGTATGCTCTAAGAATGATGACGTATTTTTTTTTTTATTGGCAATCGTCTATTGACATGATGACGTATTTATTTGCCGTGGCAGCCTGTTGACCATATAATTTTTTCACCTCAGCAGCTCGAACAAGCATATTTTGCTGCGTGGAAATAGTGAGCAAAATCCATTCCGATTTGGCCATTTTGGCTTACTCCTTGAGTCAAAGTAAGTAACTTTTTAATTTTGATGTCGATTTTGTTCTATATGATAACAATGTCGATTTTGCTCACTCCGTAAGTCAAAGTAGCTATTTAATTTTCATGTCAAGCACTGACATTTCATAGTGTGGGGTCTATTACAAATTCAGAATGCTTGAACTTTACGAACTCTGTCCTTCCGAACTGTCATTACGAACAAAGAATATGACATGAATAGGTCGATTCATACTTCGAATTTCGACTTTCAAAGTAGACCCCCAAAATAGCGCGAAGCAAGTACCGCGTTCGAAAACACACTTTTTATAGTTTAAATTACCAAAAAATGGATACGATGTAATATTATAAATTGAACAATGAGTCTCGTTTTAATTTTAAGAACGTTATACCATAGATGTAGTTACCGAACGCACGCCTGGCGCCCTGCCCCTTTAAAAATCGCGCGCTGTTAGGCGCCACACTTGGAGGTATTCGCCCAAATATTCGTGCTGCATCTTTTTCCTTCCTACGGCAAATGAAAGAGAGGCAACCATGCAACGCGAACACGCAACCCCAAGTGTGGTGTGACCATTAAATTGTTTTAGATTTTTTTACGTATATTATTCTTCATTCTTGCGCTATTGATATTAGTTGTATACATCGACTAGGATAAATGAATTGTCTAACTAGGAAATGCAGTGAAATTAGTGAAGAAGGCAGTACTAAAATAACAACGGCTAGTTTTTGGTGTGCACGCCAGACACGCGTAGATAAGCGCAACAGACGTCAGTGTTGAATATTTCTAAATAGCTCGAAAATATGAGAATATAAGTGACAGTATCTTAATAATAATACGGTTAGCTTTTAGTGTTTTGTTAGTGTCACGCGAGACTCGTATAGATTACTAGAATCAAGAATGTGCTTTGGTCAGACGCGCCTTCTGGCCTCGCGCTTTCGCGTGCTTCTAGTACCAACTAGCTGCGCTGGCGCTGAGGACTTAAAATAAGCAGTAACGAACGCTGAATCAAGTTTTCTTCCTGAATAATCACAAGACGAATATTTAAGTAAAAACCTATGGGTACTTATAATTTTTATTGTGAACTGAATAATGAGCAAAGTATTTGCGTCTCGTGCTTTTGAGTCCCTCGCTGCGCTCAAGATTCTAACTTTGAATCACTTCGCTACGCTCGTATTAAATTTTATAATCTTTCGCTTCCTCGGGACTCAAAATCAGCACTCGCAGCAAAAAACAACTGCTTGCTTGTTGCACAAATAACTATTATCAAATGTTATAAGTATTGTTATTTTCTCTTTTTTAAGTGTTACTGTCAGTGACACACTAACTCACTACTTACTTATTCAGATAATTTTCAAAAAACTCTTATTTTCTAATTCACAATGACATATTATGCATACCCGAATGATGACCATTATCGAAGTATTTAGGCTCAAAAAAAAGTTTGGTAACGCAGGGAGAGGGATCATGGGCACTGGTAACGCAGTGGTAATTTGAGTACCAAATGTGACTTTTTTGTAATAAAAAACCCAGGGTGGTGTGAAAATTCATAATAAACAATGAGACCCGGTTGAGAACTAACGTAACACTAACTACTAGGAAAATGTTTATAAGTATACATCTCTATTTTAGGCACTAATAATAATTTTGGCCCTTAAACTTATAAGTAAATTTATACGTTTTCGAACGCGTTGCTTGGGGGCTCTATACATGAATCGTCGATTTTTATAATGAGATATCTCCCTCAAGACTAAGGATACAATTATGGAATTAATGCGAAACGGATCTTTGGTGCTTTGTTTTCATTAACACGAGCGGAAATAAGAATAGAAAGATTATCTTCTTTATGGTTTTTTTCACAGCCCAACTTCATGACATTGGAATTTCATTTGAGTACTTACCTATTCATATGAAAACTACATGTAACTGTTCCTCGTTGTGGTCTCTATAGAAGTATGAGACATTTTAATTTAAAGTTATTAGTAAAAAAATAGAACCTACTTTCGCGTGGTACGTATTGAGCGGGTGCCTGCGCGCGCGACGGGAGCGGGCATTCAGTGTGGATTCGAGAGCGGTATGGTATGAGTCGGCCCTATGCCTTATTTCACGCAGGATATTGTTTCTAGAATTTCAGTTTGTTTTTAGGCTCGCGTTATCTCTTTTGCATTGTCTTTCTCGGAACGCGCCGCGAGCCGCGACCCATAGTGCAGGTAGAAAACCCGCAAAAAGAAAACATAAATGAGTGAAAGCAAACAAAATATAAACAGTTGTACAGATGGACATACGAAAGCATCTTTGCCCTATATATATATATATATATATATATATATATATCGAACTCGCTTACAAAATTTCACGAGAATCGGATGAGATTTATCCGGCTGTCCAGCTGTTCCCTCTATAGGTCGCTATAGAGGGAACAGCTGGACAGCCGGATAAACGAAAGCATTTTTTGCAATTCTTTCACCGAAAATTATTTTGAACAAGATGGGTTTAAGTATGTTGTTTAAGACACATTTACCTAAAACTACATCAAAATTCGCATTTACACGGATTATTTCCCATATTTGACAGTCTTTGGTCTTCTTTGGATGTACTATCTTATGCGATTCTAGACAAGTATTATCGTAACTAATCATTTGTAGATATCAAAATAGTTTTACAAGTGTGAAAGAAATAATAACTCTGGTATTTCAACATTGAGCTTTATTCAAGACTTAAACTTTTTTGCTTAATACACAAATCCAGTTTACCGACAATTATGCAAACTTTAAAACAATAAGTCTTTTTTCAATGAATCATTAATTACACCGGAAATAAGATCACATAGTCCCGAGGCTGACAATGCGGCTATTAGTCTTTCCGTATCTGGACTAGAAAAAGAACTACATCATAATGCATGACATTGGCGTATTACAACTACATAAAATATAGTACATATTATAAAACTAACACAAATGACAAATTAACCAGACCTCATCGTCAGCCCCCGTGGATACTACAGAACATACTGCTTATCAAATGTAAGGAACACATAATCATTTTACTTTAGCGATATATTTAATGCATGCACTTAACGATTACTCACAGAAATATTTCGTTTTCCTAACATAATTTTTGAGATATATTTCTTTATACTCGATCAATTGTTGAAATGCGATAATGCAGCAAGAATTATTATTAATACAGAAAATGTGAACAGATTAGTACGAAACCTCTACTTATTATCACATGCTTTCCCCATCATAAGTAAATAAATATTTCCATAAGTTATAATCAGCACTAAGACTTTAGTGAGGGCAAGCACGTGAATGAAGACGAATTCTGATATTAACAATCCCTCTCTTAGTGAACCCTGTCTAAGGGAGACGTGGCAACTTTAATTAATATCATTCTTACGTATTACATCCAAAAATCTGCTACATACTGCTAGGCCAGGAACAGAGAACCAGCAGTACTTTATACATAAATTAGCTAAATTATGCTTTCAAATAAAATATACAGTATTTAACATTTACACCTGTCACAGAATTAAAATAATAAAAAATAGGATATTTATTCAATATCAAACAATATCATTGACATTAGAAAAAAAATATTTCTATTTAACTATGCTACCATACTGCAAGGGACATACGTAAAGATTTAACTAATAGATTGTAAAAAGATATACAGTATTTACAAAAATCAATATATTGAAATCTGGTCAAACGTCATGAAAAATGACATTTTTTAATGAACTAAATTATTAACTATGTACAACATATTTACAACATTGATAAACGCTAATTATTCTAACTTACTCGGTCTTATGACGTTTGTCGTCGTTATTATTATTACGCTTTCGACCTTTCGCATGTGCTAACATAGTAACTAATTTCTTATGGCTATCGCCGACGATCCAGCCGTGCTGCTGCTGCTGCTGCTGCGCCTCCTCCTCGCGCGCGCGCTCCTCGCGCTCGCGCTGCTCGCGCGCCGGCTCGCCGGCGTCGCCGCCCTCCGCCGACCAGTACGAGCGGTGCCGGCCCGACGCGCCCGGCTCGGCCGGCACGAGGAACGTCGCGAGTGCTGGCTCGATGCCCGCGCATCCCGTTGACGTCGAAGTGCCAGCGATAGGAGACATGGTACTCACGCCCGATGATGTGGATGGAATAGCCGGCGGTTCCTCCACAGACTTACAAGCGCCACCACTTGTACTAGCTGAACTGGTGCTGGGCTCGCTTCTCTCTGACGCAAATGATCTGAGCGTACTGTCTGTACTTATATTGTCCACGACGACACTGCTGCTGACAGCACTTGTGTGCGTCGTGGTGTTACGAATACTACTAGATACCCTGCTTACAATTTCCTGTTTCTTAAATGAAATGTGGCGATTGTTATTTCGCCGCCCGCCTGGATGCTGTCCATCTTTCTTTCTGCCTTTCTTCTTGCGGGTAGTCCCAGAAGTCATGGACTGCGCGCTGTTTGGACGAGGTGGCCCGCCGTCGGGCTCAGACTCAGAGCTCCAGGTTTCAGCAAGTATGTTTTGTTTTCCTACTGTGCATTTTCTACGTGCCCTTTGCCTCGCCACTCCAGTTTCATCTGATGTAAAAGTTTGATCTCCTATTTCATTACAATCACTGGAGACGCCTGTGTCATCGTCTATTTTTCTTACTGGCGATCTATCATCTTGAAATTTAGAATCGCATTTTTTCATTCCGACATTTCTTAAAGTTTCTGTGCTATCTAAGAAGTCATCTTGCAGAAAAGATAACCGCTCATTTTTTTTCGACAAAGAATGTTGTTTGAGTGTTGTATTGTCGTGTTTTTTCGGTGAGACAGGTTTTAGTTCAGGTGGTGACAAAGATGGACGTATACTGGTTTTTGTACTTTTATGATCGCCAATGAATGATTTTAAACAAAGTTTTGACGTTGATGGGCCGTAATCTATAAATGATGGTTCTTCATCGTCGTCATCATTATCCGACGATAGAATTTTATATTTTGATGAGTAATTTTCTTTGTCTGTACTTAAATTATATTTTTTCTTGATATGGTACTGTTCATACTCGGATTGATTTGGCGACGAAGTTTTGTGTTCGTATTTTGAAGCGTATAGGGCGTCATCTTTAAGTGGCAGCGATTCATCGTTCAGCATGGAAGAACTAGGTTCTTCTTCAAGTAAACTGTCAAAAAGCTGGTCGAGATTAGCTTTGGGTTTGGCTGGTTCTTTGCTCTTCGTTACTTTCTTTTCACTTCGTACAGCGTTGTTTTTGAATATTTTTCCCATAACTGCATTTTTCTCTACCACGTCTCTTTTCTTCATTTGGGATGACAGTTTCTTGGTGTCATTTGGAATTTTGGTATTGCTGACATCACAAGACATTAAACTGTTTTCAGTTTCTTCATCACTGCACACATAATCATCCGACATGTACACGAAATCGTCGCCATCGGAGGCGCTAACACTAGAGTTATCGGCCTCCTCAACAATGGGGTTCACTTTAGACGTACTCGGAGTGTCCTTGTTTGTAATGCTTTTAAACCTCTCCATTAAAGTTGATGGTCTAAATTCGAATAATTCTACATCTTCATTATCCATGAATTCATAAACATCAACATTTTTCAAAGAAGCACAACTATCATTGAGAGGATGGTCACCATCATACTTGCAACTTGATTCGGAATTCTTATTCTCTTTCCTCTTCCTTGAATTACCTTTCTTTTTCTTTTTATGCGGACCTTCTAACGGAGAAACTATTGCAGAAATATTTATGTCAGACGTGGGAATGGACACCTTAATGCCATCAAAACCTTTCAGTGCCCCTTTCGTAAGAACAGTACTGAGATGGATCTTCTTGGAGCTCTTCTTTCCTTTTTTCTTCTCCGATTTCTTGCGCCCTTTGCGACTGTAAAAAAGTTTTTGCCATTATTATATAACTACGGTAGCATAGTGGTTCAGGCATGCGGCTGCCAAGCGGCGGTCGTGGGTTCGAATCCTGGTTCGTACCAATGAATTTTTCGGATCGTTCACCGTTAGCTTTTCAGTGAAGGAAAACATCGTGAGGAAACCGATCTAATCCCAATTAGGTAAGGTTTTCCCTCTGGGTTGGAAGGTCAAATGGCAGTCGCTTTCGTAAAACTAGTGCATATGCCAAATCTTGGGAGCAGGTGTCAAAGCGGACCCCGGGCTCCTTTAGGGCACAACCGGGAATAACGATAGCAGGATGATGATTATATAGATATAATTATTATTAAGATATTTTATTATTTTTAGGTAGATGAGGATAGCATGAGGAAATCAAAGAGGCGACCAGACAGATGGTAGTCAGATGGAGAGAGCTAAAACTCAACTCATAGATGTATGTAAAGCTGTGTCTCCTTCGCGTGGGTTTTTTCGAAACATCGAATAAAAAGGGCGTTCCCATACATTTCAAATTCTTAACCTTTCAACCGCCATAGTCTGATTATAAGACATAAAATATCCAGCTCATTTCGCCGCAGTCTGATATGTAAGACAAAGTTTTGATTTGCTTTTTTTTATATATTTTAATAGCGACACGCATATGCAATGCAAGCCCTACTCTGGGTGGTGTACCTTCGTATCGGCGGCGACACGAGCATGCCCGAAGAAAAATTCTAAGCGGTTAAAGGGTTAAATACATAGAAAACATCCAAGACTCAGAAACCAACATACAATACATACTCATGTCATCATATTATTATACCCAGATATTTTCCTAGCACGAACTAGTCAACGCTAATGTCTTCCTTCCGATACTTAGTTTATCGATATCTTTTAAGTGGCATATACAGCCATAGGAATCCAGGGGGCAAAATTTTATGACAGGTAGGGACTTCCTATATCGATAAACTCAATTATCGATCCTTGTTTTATACAATAGATCACAAGTTTCGTTTGTGAAAATATGTTTTTATTAAGTGTAAAAAGTAAACAAAATAATATCGCAATTCTCTTTTTCTTTTTAGCCGATTTTTGAAATTTTACTCATCTTGTATTTTTTTTCATTACTGTCCCGTCCCTATTGTTAAAATAAGGGTCGTTCTTCTTTATGACCGACAATAGCCTGTCCTTCGTCTTACTACGGCATCTCATTTGAGTAATGATTTTACGGTTTTATAATGTTCGAAAATGAACGTCCATATTGTTTTATTAAGTTTTTAATTAGTTTCTCTAACTAGCATTTTTTTTAAACGTATTTTTATCGTAGAAGTCCGTGACAGAGTGGTAAACCAAAATGTAGTCCCCACTGAAAGAGTCCACTATGTCACATATTTTTTTTAAAAACCAACCGTAAACAAATATGTATATTGGCCGGAAAGGAAACTTTAATTAGTGTTAATGAAGAAACCAATGCATTTTTTTTTAAATCGCATTTCAAAATCACAATTTTCGATAGTTCAAAAACCAAAAAAAAAGGAAAACCTCGGTTCATTGTCGGTAAAAAAGAAGAACAACCCATAAATGATCAGCACGGCTATCACAAGACGGCGAGATCTCTCGATTTTTCTCGCACTATACCTCTCTTTCTAAGTTTTCTAATAAGAGAGAGACGGATAGTGCGAGAAAAATCGAGAGAGCTCGCGCGCCATCTTGTGATAGCCGTGCGGAATTTGTTCCAAATTTTCGGGCAACAAACGTCTCCGTCTTGGCTGATAAATCCATTTCAGAGACCCGTTAGGTTTTATCGTCACGTTTTACTCCGTAAATGTAAGAGACGTCACGTAAAACATAACGATAAAACGTATCGTGCTAGCTGGGCAGGTGGCTAAATGACTTCAATTTCTATGGAGGTAATAGGGGCATAACAAAATATTATAGTGATTTTCACTTCGACTGAGAGAAAATAGTACCTAAAAACAAAGATTAACCACCAACAATCAATAATAAATTTCACAGCGAAAAGATTGTTCAATTTAGCGGCATGTTTTTTTTAACGAACTGCTTTGACACAGATACAAAATATTGACACTACGAATAAACGCCTCACCGTCAATAGCCGCGTCCAAACGGCCGAGCGCGGCGGACTGCATAACGAGGCATAAGATAAAGCGAGATAGACTGCAGTCTATCCCGCTCAATCTCATAGCTTATGCCATGTATGCAGTCAACCACGCTTGGACGTTTGAACGCGGCTATTGACGGTCAGAGGCGTTCACGAGATAAGCTCAGGTAGCAGACGTCGACCGTGCGTAGTGCATCAGAACAAAGATAATAAGATCTGTAAAAAAATTCATTTTTGGTACAAGCTTTTATTGCCGACTGTACTTTACTGTATACCATCATCATCTAATCATTGAGACGATTCTAAGGAGCCCAAACTCAACGGGGTTAAGTACGTCGGTTAAATACTGAATTCCCATGGCCACATTCTGTCTCCATCGTCAGATCAGCTCGATGGCACCATAATATTCAATTGTTATCCACACTATGCTAATACCCAAAATTTCAGCTCAATCGGATAACGACAAGTGACTGAAAAATGAATTGTAAATTTTGACGGACAACTTACTCCTTCCCTTCTCTTACATACTTATATACTTACTTAAGTACAAACAGGTCAAGTTAAGATAAAGCTTGTAAAAAGAAACGAGTTGCATTGGAGTAAGATACGTGTATCAAAGCATTATTGAATCGGCACAACATGCGCAAACTTATGAAACTATTTGCTTATTTCGTTTCTTATTTTTTTCACGGCGGGTGGTCAAAGTCGAAGTAAAAATTACACTTGTGCCATCTTAATTAACTATTCATTACTCCGGAAATTAAAAAAAAACTAACTTAGAGGGTTTTCCAAGTAAATGCTGACACTAATTATATAAAAAAAATTGAAAAAAACATAAATTTGCCAATAACTCGAAAACCATGCAACTTTTACTGAGGTTATATATTACATACATTTACAGGAGCGTAATACTAAAAGAAACTTGTATATCATAAGCCTAAACTCTTATGGCATAGAGGCATCATTGTGGAAAATTCCGGAACCTATTTCCGCCGACCTTATCCGCGCGCGTAAGCGCTAATAGCGTATAAGTGCCAATCCGAGGAACGATTTCTTGCTTGAAATAGACATTCTGGTAAACAATTATAAATGAATGGGTTAATTGTTTATTTCTCTTACCTGATGTTAGTTTCAACTACTAGTCGAGGTTGTTTTGCTGCTGCGGCTTGGGATCGACATTTTCGTTTAATCTTATCAAATTTGTCCTCAAACATGTCGATTTCTTCTATATCTGGGTACATTTTTTCTTTGAATTCAGGATATTTCTTATTTTTTATGGTGTTTAATTCTACTGGTTCTTCGTAATTATTTATTTGTTCATATTGCGATTCTGTGGCTGCAGGACTGGAGAATTGATCACTAAAGTCTTGTTGATGATCAGCGTCTATCTCATTCACGGTTTGCTGAAAAACGATACCGGACATCTTCAGATTGCTTGCGTTAGCAGCTTCTTTTAAACCAGAGATTAGATAATTTTCTAAGTTTCGCACTTCTTCACTTTCTAAAATAGTCTTAGCAGTTATAGAATCAACATCGCCATCATTTTTACTGTCACATTTACCATCGACGTCAGTTTTTCCTAAAAGGTCTAATCCTACGTTGGCAGCTTGTGAAGGGCTTAATAAATTATCAGTATCTTTTATTATTGATGGTATTTCAGTCACGGGGTCTTGTTTCTTGTGAGACTCTTTTAAAAGTTCGCAACAATCCAAAAATAATTCTTCATCACAACTTAATCCTCTATGTGAAAGTTGTTGCTCCCTAACTATTTTATTAACATCGGCTAAAATTTCTTCTAATGAAAGTGGAGCAATCTTCGGAGCCGATTTAGAAGTTTTCTTGCGTTTTAACATTTTATCTGTAATAATTTTGAGGCGATCTAGATGTTCCTTATAGGCTATTAAATAGTTCGGCTCTTCTTGAATGGGAACTGTCTTGATTTTCATTTCCACTTCTGACATCTTTGAAACATGAAGGAGTGTCATTTGATGCCTAAGAAAATTGTCAGAGCGACGGAACTCTTTCTTACATATATGACAATAACTTGGTGCCGTGACAGTAGTTGAATTCTTTTTCTTTCGACCTCGTTTGACAGTTTTCCTAGCAAGTGGTGAACGTTGCCTAGTTCCTCTTAAATTGTTGTCTCCTTCAACTGATTTTCTATTTTCATTTGGTGTAGATTTTTTTGAGTTTCTGTCCTTAAATCCAAAAAACATGTCGTCAGATTCGTTAGCTATAATATGGAATGTTTCTGATATCTTCTTTGTTGCTAATAAATTAGACTTCCGTGGTTTACGTTCTGAAAAGAATCCAAAACTTTCCATAAATTGTTCCGATCGCAGTTGCTGTTCTGTTTCGTCTTGTACTAAATCATCGCCAGTGTTACAAACGCCAAGTGTGCGTCTATTTTTCTTTTCACCGATAGAGCCAAGTTTATTATTAAAATTCAAATCACTGTCAACTTCATTTTCAATATAATTTTTGTTGGGAGATGCAACAGATTCGTCTACATCGCTGATTTTCTTTTCTTTTTCTTGCACATATTTTTTCAAGGGTATGTCACTTTTAGATGAGTCATCAGAGTCACTATTGTCATAGGTTGAGAAACAGTCCGACTTACGATTAATAGACGTAACCTCATAAGGTGATTCCTTGATACTATCCTCATCATGAATCACTACGTTTTTAACTTCTTTGGAACCACTTGATCGTTTCACAATATTCACTGGTGATCCATATCCTGAACTTGCTTTGCGTTGCCGTAATGGCTCAGCGTATTCGATCATGTCATCCATATCAATATCATATGGATCATAAACCGCAGACTTAATAACAGCTGACTTTGATCGTGTACGCCTTCCGGCTGGTATGTTGTAGCATGTATTTATACGCAAATCATTTTCATTAATTTTAGAGTCTGCATGTTTTTCGCCATCTGGGCAAGTTTTGGAAGTATTGTTATGATCCTCTGACACTTTTTTCTCGCTACCAGTGTTACATTCTAAAGTAGCATTTAAAATACTTGTGGTAGGTTTTGTCATGAAAAAGTCTTTCTCGAGTTTTTCATCATCCTCATCTGCATTATTCCGCATATCTGAATTATATTCAGTGGTATTTAGTTTTAACTTTTTAGGTTTTGAACTTTGTATAAGTTCAACATGTGGTAGATCGCCGCTTTTACGTTTTTCAACTGATACATTTAAGTCTCTTTCATCTGGTTGAATGCTTTTGGAGTCGGCAGTTGATTGTGCCGAGTCGGATATGGATGGAGCGTAGATATCAGGGTCACCAGAAGGCTGCTCGTGAGCTTCAGCTGGCATTTGTTCTTCTTGAGACGTTACTACACTACCTTTATCCTGATCGTGCAAACTAACAATAGTCTCATCTTTGCAACTAATTTGTGTGTTAGGAGATTTTTTCTTCTTACATTTGCGTTTTAAATGAGCAGATTTTTTACGCTTAATGGACTTATTCCTATCTTTGATAATATTTCCGTCTGTAACAGTTTCTAGAATGGCATCATCTTGTACAGTGTCTGGCACTCTTTTTCTTAAATGGTCAACTGTGTCACCACCGGGATTTTGAATATTATTTTCCTCATCTAGTAATAATTTGGAAAAAATGAGTTGTTTTTTTGTCAATGGAGTTCTATTTTCTTGCAATGTATCTCCCCCCACATGGACATCTTCCCCAGCAAGAGAATTGTTGCGTGATCTTACCCTCTTGCTGCGCCGTAATGGAGTTGTCATGTTACTAGCTTCGTCAAGACAAGAGCATGATATCAAAGGTACAACAATGGTAGGTGAGGTATCATTCTCAGTATTATTTGGTCCACTTAATTGCGAACAGTTATTGATAATGGATTTGGCTTCATCTTCTGAACGAAGTTCTTTTGTATTTGCTAGATCCTGTACTACCGGGTCTTGATCCGTGAGTATATTTATCGTGTTACTGCTGATCGTGTTTATGCCATTATTTTTTACACCAAGATTGAGGGATGTCTGACTAGTTTCAATATGAATACTCTCGGTGTGTGCAAACGGGGCCCTTTTCTTTTTCTTATTTTTCTGCCGTATAGGTGACGCTTTAGATTTTGCCTCATCAATATGTTTTTCTAAAGAATGTTCTTTCATATTCTCAGTTACTGTAATCTCGTCATTAACTTTAGAACGTTTCCGTGATGTACCAATAGATTGTTTATTATCATCTTTAAGGATTGTGTTAAAACTCACGTCGTCTTTTGCACGAATTTCATCTTCTTTATTTGTGTCGGTCGTCACGCTATTGAGAACAATCTTTGGTGCTACACTTGACTGGGATTGCGTATTAATGGCAATATTTTTACGTCGGAGTATGCGATTTTTCTGTTTTATGTTTTCATCGCTAGTTGGAGATTTTGGCTGTTCATCATTTTCCATGTCTGTTACAATTATTTCTTTTTCCAATGGAATTTCCGTAACGGTATTATTATTACTCACCGACGACACATGTGCCACATTCATATTTTCCACGGTTTTCTTATTCTTCTTGACTTTTTTCCTAATTGCAGGACCAGCTTCCTTCTTAGATTCATTTAAGTCGTCAATTCGATCTTTTTTAAGGAGATTTTCTCGTTTTTGTTTACATATTACTGCCAAAGACAAATCATCATCCGAGTCCTCTTGATCTTCGCACGTAATTGTTGACTGGCGATCTGGTGAAGTTCGTAGGCATTCCGTTTCGTTTTCAACAACTTTAGACTTCGGTGTAGAACATTGAGTGGGTGGTCCATATGATTCAGAAATATCTATATCTGTTCCCGAGCTCGATAGCTTAATTGTAGTAGGACTATCCCTGGTCAACTCCTTATCTCCGGAAGATACATCGCGTTTCATGCGTAAGTATTTAGTATTTGGAAGATCACTGCTCAACGAACTGCACCCTTTAGTAATAATCACAGGAGTATCCTTATTGTCGTTGTTCACTACTGATGATGTGACTAAAGTTGTTTTAACGACTGACTTTATATTTTGTATGTCATCAACCGCCGTATTTTCATCTTTAGATGAAGTTGACAGTCGTCTATTTGTTTCATCTAAATTTGATTCTTGTAAAATTGGTGAAGTCACAGAAGGAAACTTGCATTCTGCAGCAACATTTTTGTTACTATGCTGAGTGCTGCTAACTTCAGCTTGTTGAATGGCGAGAGAAATGTCAGTATTCAACGAGACATTAACATGCAAAGATTTCTCGACCTCGTTGTCTTGCTCATTATTAATAATTTTATTTGTTATTATGGGTACCATAGTACTATATTTAGCCAATTGACTGTCGATGGACCTTTGTCTTGCGGATGGAGCTTTGATTCGAACTGCTCTCAAGCTAGCGGTCTGCTCGTTATTGCTACGTTTTGGCTGTACAAGTAAGGACAGCTGTGGCGGCACTTCTACTACTGGCTCATTATGTATTTCAATGCGGGGCACAGTTTCATCTTCCGTCAAATCTATAACCTTATCCGTCGATACATCATGGCTTAGAGATAGTCTATTCGTAGTCAAAGTTGTAAAGGATTCTTCAGAAGTTACGTCTGACTTTATTTTAATAGATTCAGTTTGCGGTTCATTTTTTGAGATTTGATGCGTTTGAATCGCGTAGGATTCACCAGTGATCACGCTGTCATCAGGATTATTCGAGCGATTAAGAGGCAAATTTAAAGGATGAGCTAAATGATGCCTTGTTTCAACATGTGTCACTCCTGAATCAGATAAACATATGTGCTCATTTTCTTGTTGCGCAATCAAAAGCGGCGAAGTAATTTTAGTTTCCGGTTCCCGCTTATTCTTCGCTGTACTAGTTATTTTGTTTTCTTTGTGCTCTGATGATTTGACAGTAGATTCCGACGGACTTGAAAGGTCGGGTTTCGATCCCGTATCGGGCAATGGTGTTGACACGTACTGAGGCAAAATGTTTAGTAATCTGTTTCTGTGGTCCACAGGCATGTTACCCAAAACGTCAACGAGTTCTTTAGGTAAAAGGGCAATTTTCCTAGCTGTTTCAGGGTCTTGATCAACATTTGACAATAAATTGGAGTTATTGACTTTGTCTTTATGGACATCCAATCCTTTTTCATACTGTATCTTACTTTGACTGCTAGTACATGGAATAATTTCTTCGTTATTTTTCTGGATTGTTGTATTGGACGGAAGCGCAGACACAAAGTGAGCATAATTTGCCTGCACGCCAATAGTAGTTCCCGCTAATGTATAAACTGGCGTCGTATTTGCTATTGTGCTTCCAGGGATACTCAACAGAGTATTTGACAAAGTTGTCGAATTTGAAGATTCAATTTTGGTGACGGATATGCATGCTTTAGCTAGTGAATATACGGGCGTGGTGCTTTCAAATTTACTTAAATGCGATGTTATCCCACAGTTCTTCATAGGATATATACCCCCAGGATTTGAACTGGGCGCATTTATTGGCACAGATGCATAAGCAAATGGTGATTGATCTTGTATATCCACACAAGTTTTTCCCTCTGTTTTAGTAGCAGACACGACTTGGGTAAAATTCTGAGTTGTCTCAGAGTAGTTAGGAGCCAGAGGAAACGTTAGAGTTGACGTAGTATTAACAAGTGAACTTTTATTTGCAGATAAGTCGATGCTGGATGGGCTATCAAATGATGAAGCAGCCCTTATCTTATATTGCGGTATTATTAACGTGGGATCATAGACAGGTTTTTGTATTTGAACAGACGTCTTATCACACGTTCGTGGATGAATTCGACATGACTTCTCTTGATTCTTATTCATTTCATTTTCTGTTTTACCAAGAGATACCGGAAGAGAACATTTTGGTGATAATTCTTTCAAATTGTCTTCAGTACTGTCCTGACAAGTCAAATCAGCGGGCTCATTTTCGAAAATTTTCTGTGATGAGGTTTCTGTAAGAGTAGTCAGATTTTTTTCTGATTTTGATGCTGGCAAATTACTTTCATTACTCTTTATAACTTTTTCAGTTATATTTATAATTTCTGTTCCTAAATTCTCACTTATGCAACTAACTTTTTTGTTTTTATTACCAGCATCTGGAGAAGATAACTGGCTGATTTGGTTTTCGATTTGAAGACTGGGCGTTTTATTTAAATTGCTTGCCTCTCGTTTCAGCGGTGATTCTCGAACTTCTGGAACATCTGGCAGAAGCTGTTTAGTAGAAATATCAGCTATTTTCTTAACTGTGAGATCTGTTGGCACATCGAGACTAGCATAACTTTTAAGGGACAAATCTGTCACATCATGTTTTGCTGAAACGTCGGCTGACTTTAATTGTGATGTTTTAATGCTCAAATCCACAATTTCATCATTGAGTGTAGAAGCTATTTCCTCTCTATATAATAAGTCTTGGCTCTTGTTGGATAGATCTAAGGTTTCGTAATTGTCATATGAATTTCCAAGTAAATACGTATTTTGAGGGTTTAATAAATCTTGTGAGGTATTGACGTTGGGCATTTTTCCTGATAAATCAAGTGGAATCGAGACTATGGACTCAACGTGGGTACTCGCGTGTGCTGGCCGATTGTTTACGGGGACTTGAGTAATATCTGGGGGGCTAGGGAAATGGTCGACAGTCACTTTACTATTGTATTCAGGATCGGAATGATAATCGGTCTGCTGTTGTAGATAATATACATTACACTGTTCCTTCATAGTTGGTATCTTCTCGTTCGATGGGGTTTCATGATTAGCCGTACTTTGCTGGGTATGTTCCATTTCGCGTTGTATTATTTGTTTTTCTTCAGATGTTTGATTTTTTGAAGTCTCATACGGTTTATCTAATGATACTTGCCTAGTCGAATGCTGTACCACATTCAGTTTTGTGTGTTGTATATCTTTAGATATGTCTGTAACTTTGGTTTGCCGCTTACTCTTATAGTTTTCAACATTTAACGGTTTAGTTTTTTTCTGAAATGATGCTTTCGCTTCCATGGGTATGACTGTTGGAGAAACTGATACAGGTGCAGGTACCGCTCTTGGCGCATTAGCTTGTGCTGGTGGATGAGGTTGGGAAGGTATACCGACTGTTTTATCTTCACTGACCTGCGATTTTCGACGCCTTAACTCACGTTTCGCTCCTTTATTTTGTTGTGCTTTGAAACTTGGTGAAATTGGCTGACTTTTATCTTTAACAGTGGTATTTGTGCTGGTTTTATCCTGGTTAGACGATTGACAGGTCTCTGTTTCCAATGAAAAACAATTTTGACTAGGTTCTTGTAGTGTTTGGGGTTTAGTCACAAGTTCAACATTACTTCCATAAGTTTCCATAGTATGCATCGCAGTATCGGGCTTTGCATACAAAGGTTCGTCGTCACCACATTGCACAGAAACGTGCCCTGCAGGTATAGCTGTTTCGGCAGCAGGCTCGACTAATTTGTTTTTCAGCATTGCAATGCAAGCATTAAGTCCTTTTCGGGGTTTGTTCAATTTACTCTTTTGCAAAGCATCAAGGGACCCTTTAGTGTTGTAGTGTAAAGGAGGTTTGTCGAGCGTGAGGACTGCCGCTTCGTTTTCAAATAGGAGCTGCTGTCCTGATTGGACATTTTGATTGACATTGTTACATTCTTGCTGGACTAGAAAGAGATGGTGAAATTGCACAGACTTGTCATGTTTTTCGGAATCAGCCGTCAGGCGAGCTATGGAATGTTTCAGAGGAACATTTTGAGCTGGGGCACAACGGTTTTCTGAGTTGCCATTTTGACCACTACACCCTGGTCGCCCACCGCAGTTGTTTGAGTCGCCTTGATCTTGACCGGCATGATCTTTTGCTTTAAAATCCTCAGCATTAACATCAATTTTCTTTGGTGAATTTTCAATAGATATATTCTCAGTTATAACGTTTTTTGGACCAGAATTGGTAACGTTTTCATTGTTATCGTTTTTTTCTACTTCTTTTAATTGGCGGTTAGGTCGTTTAGCTCTGGTAAGCACTGTAGTTTTTCTTTTATCGGATTCGGTGCGCCGCGGTGTCTTGGTCGGCACCCGTCGGACTTTGGGCTTTAAAGGTTTGTTGTCTTCGTCACTTTTAACCGACATAGCGTCATTAGCGGGTGAACCTTGTCTAGGTCGGGTTTCGATGGTTTCTTTGTTTCGTTTTATCCGTTTGGTGCGATCATCAGACGGTCGTCTCTTAATCAACATTTTGGGCCTTTGTTTAATGCGAGGCCGTAATGATGGGTTGTTTGGATTTACGAGTACCCGATGGCGCTTAGCGGGCAAATCTGCTATCATTTTCCTTATCGTTTCAGCTGAAACCCAAAAAAATACAAATTTAGCTATTTAACATACCCAAAACAACACTACGGCTGTTAATATGTGTGTAATAGATAGCTGAAAATTCCTGAGCATTCTAATTTCTATTCCACCCCCATGTGTCATCCGTAATTACAATACAAGAATTCAAAGCTTGATTACTTCACCGTTAAAATAAGTCGGCACAGGGTAACACACGATAATTAATCCAAAAAAAAGGCAAAATAACCGTGCGTTCAAGCATCGGTTGCGCTGACCAAAAGGAGCAAAATAAATCATTCCAGAAAAAAAATGCAGAAGGTGACTAAAAACTATGTGCATTTAGATTCACTGCCAAGTTTACGGTTAAAGCAGAGGGCCGGGTGAACAAGGTGTTTGTAAACTTGGTGCAAATACTGTCAAGAGATTGTAATAGAGGTTATTTTAGACATTGTCGATCACACTTACAAAGTCCTTAAAAATAAAATGGCCCATATCCCAAAAACTACAAGACTTATATAATAGTAAAGGCCGTAGCAAGATAAGGGAAGAGAAAATGCCTTTTTATTAACCGACTTCAAAAAAGGAGGAGGTTATATGTTCCACTGTATATATTTTTTTTAAAGTATGTTCGCCGATTTTTCCGTCAATTGTGGACCGATTTTAAAAACTATTTTTTTATTCGAATATGTATTTTATTAATATTTTATTCACATTTTCACCAAGTCAGGATCTGATGCTGGGATCCCAGGGAAATCAGAGGCAACTCTCAAATTTTACAGGCACGTATTACGTGTTTCATGTATTTTTTCTAAAGCTATTCAGGTATTTGCGTCTGGTAGTCATGACTTTATGTTGGTGGGCTGATGATGGAAGGTACAACTCCTCAACAGTTAGGAGTTGTAAGATATTTTTTGAAATTTTATAGGTACGTATAGAGTTTTAATAGTTTTCTTTCAAGTTATTCAGGTGAGCACAAGTCAGGATCGGATGATGGGATCCCACGGACATCGAGGGCAACCCTCTAATTTTATAGGCACGCGTGTAGTGATTTCGGTGCCTGGTGAAGTGGAACTGATGATGAAGACTACAGATGACTTATGGAGCTCCTCAAGAATGTAAAGTACTTCAAAGATTCTGACATGATTCCGTTGAAGTAGCAACAATGAAGTGTCAATTCTGAGATCCTTGAGGAATCAACGGAACTCCTCAAATATTATCAGCCCACTTATAGCGGTTTGGATTTTTTTCTGTAATAATCAACACATTTGCTCTCGGAAAGCAGTTCATGTGGTAAATTGGAAAGGAAATGCGGAAATTTTTATGTACCTACATATGTGGCTTGGCGAAGTACTGAATTGAAGTCGGTTTATTTGTTTTTAAAGTAATTATGACAAAATGCTGTTCTTTTTTTTCTACAGTTACTTACATCTAGTTATACTATTGTGCCAAGTTTTGTTGGAAAATTCCTAGTGGTACAGCCGGAAAAAATAAAATAAAATGATCAAACAGTCTTTTATTTTATTTTATTAGTTAAATAGTATACATGTCCTGACGTTTTCGTATAAAACACGTAAGTCAAAATAAAGAGTGGTCACTCATTCGGAAATATGACATTTATGTCATTCTAAAAAAGCCTTATTTAACGTTCTGTCAGTCATATTAGTTTGATGGTGAAAATCGAAAAGTTAGTCAATTTCAGTGTTATAGAAATTAACGTTATATAAAATTAATGTTATGTCAGCTGATTATTCTTTATGAACGTATTGGTTTTGTTTTTATAGCTAACGTTCATTAATAATGAATATAATGAATCATTATATAATATTAATGTAAATGTCAAAAATTGATTTTTTTTTTACATCTTTACAAAGAGCATTTATGCTTAAGTTCTTTAGCGGTGTTAGAAATGGTATAAGAATAAAATGTACCAAATTCCAATCATAATACTAATTTTTAATTTTGACACTGTTCCTTTTTGATTTTAACCATCAAACTAATATGACTGACAGAACATTAAATAAAGTTTTTTTTAATGAAATTCACTAATTCAATTAGTTTTTTTGAAATTTTGACTGTCAGGTTTTTTACGGAAATGTTAAAGATGGAGACTCACATTTTTTATCAAATAATTATGTTTAAAATTTTTTTTGATAAAGTTTAATAGTTTCAGAGAAAAGACATATTTCATGAATTCAGATTTCATTTTTTTCCAGCTGAATCACTGGGAATTTTTCAACAAAACTTGGCCAGTTGTACTACTACTTATAAGTAACTATAGAAAAAAAATCAGCACTTAATCATTTTCTTCCCTTATCTTGCTGGCCTTTGGTCAAAATTGTCGAAAATACCCAAAGAAGGAGGGTACATATCCTACCATACCTAAAAGTCTTTGCCCTTATCTTCCCAACACCCTGCATTATATATATTCTTACTGCGACATCATCATCATCAAAAAAAGCCTGTAACCATCCTGAAGTCCATTCTACATGCAGATGAAAAACTATTTTTGAAATCGGATAAGCGGTTCAAGAGATCAGTCATTACATACAAACTTAAAAACCTACAATCTCACAGACTTTTCCTCTTTATAATATTAGTAAGAAGAATAGATAAATGAATTCAAACAATAATACTACACGTAGCCATGTATTCCAATTGGACCTAATATTTTCATGGTACCAAAAAACCTCTATTCAAAAACTTTACTGTTGTGTGTGTCGAATAATATGTTGATTGCAAGAAAACGATATTAACAAAATGTTTTTTTTTCAAAGGAACAAAAAGTAATGTCGAGGGCATGTCAAGGGCAGTTGCCGCGCAAGATTGGTGACATTCTCGATTCCTGATCTTGAGTATGAACAAAACCGATTAACCCCCAGTTCTATAAAGATACGTTTGACCTTAAGCAATGTCAAAAAATGTACCAACTAAGATTTGATCTGACATTTGGTCTAACCCATGTTTGTAAAGCTTGGCTGATACGGGATTTCCCGTGGGAAATACTAGTGTAATATAACTTACCGTCTCCAACTTCGGTTCTAATGGGACGAGGCCTCATTAGGGCTTTCGCCCTTGTTCTTCGAATGTCCTTTCGTATCTTTTTGCGTATGGTATTATCCGGCAAGCGAGTTCGGCGTCTTCGTACACCAAAGGGCCGATATCGGCACTTCCTACGCACGGCTGGAGTATCTCCTGCACAGTCCAGCATGTGTTGGTGCAGATCATCAAGCGTAATGGACTTCCTACACTTAGTGCATTCTCTGAACCCTCGTGGCGGACGCGTTCGATTGCACATTTGACTAGGGGGTACGTACAAATGCTTCAGAATGTCTGCATTCAAAAGCTGTTCCCCAACAATTTCGTAGTGCTGCACTTGTGCGTTGGGATGGTGCGTGGAGACGTGCGCGGCGCCGGCGCGCGAGTCGCCGCTCTGCGCGCCGCACGCGCAGCACACGTAGCAGCGCGGGCGCACCCACTCGCCGCTCAGCACGGCCGGCTGCAGCTCGTAGCTGGACGTGGACGGCGCGAGCCCCAGGGACGAGGGGAACGAGTTCCGACCGTTGTTTTCTGCACTAGTTTTGGTCACTTTCATCGCTTGCGACGACGGAGTTGGAAGCTCTCGGCTCTCTAGTATATCTTTCAGCTCGTTACTTATTATTGTTTGCTTTTCAGTCTTTTTTTCGAGCGGTGGACAGCCAAACTTATCTTCAAATTTACGCCTCATACGCAGTTGTGTCCAAATGTCTAAACTGGATACCAACGATATAATGCAATTATTAGTGTGCGAATCGCGTTTTATTTGGTCAGCGTTTAAAGGACTCTTCTCACTTTCTAAATTGTCCCATTTCCACTTGTGCTTCGGAGCGATGGCCCGAGGCATGTAACGATCGAAAGCGTTACGTGAATACTGTTCGCTTGCGAGAAGTATGGGAAAACCCTCCGCGGTGTTTATCACGACGCTATTTTTCGCCTTCCTTGTTTTAATAGTACTGTCTGGGTCAGGATTGAAATTGAAAGATCCATCCAAAAATTTGCTTAAATTTTCCTGGACATTACTTGCCACTTTAGAGTAAAAACTAGTGTCAAAACACTTTTCAAACTTTTGTGTTGTCTCATCTAAACTTTTCCAATCCTTCTTGGTGGACTCCCCCGTCCTAGGCGAGCGGTGCACGACGCCCAATCGCGATAGAATCTGATCAGCGTCGGTGTTATGAAAAGAAAAGTTAGGAGGGATTCGCTTATTCCACTGAATGTCATCTAATACAATTACAGCGCTCTTCTCTATTACCGTGTTACTACCCAGACTCTTGCTAGGTGGCAAAATTAAATTCGTTGTTATATTATTTTCAATGTCAGCACCATCGTTTACTTGTGACGGTTTCAGTTCACAAGAAATGACGACTCCATTAAAGCTATGTCCATCTGAGAAAACTTTACTCTCATTTCCATAATCATCTTTATTCGTTTCTTTCACACAGCTCGCCGACACTTTCTGACGAAGCCTGTTGCGGTAAGGTAGCTTTGTTTCGCATGACTTGATTTTATGTTCAGCGAGTTCACACGAAGAAGGAAATCGTGTATGGCAGTTAATGCAAGCGAAGTACTGTTGGGAATGAGTATCCGCCATGTGGCGAATAATTACGTTGGCTTCGGCTTCGTAATGGCTACAGAACAGGCAGGTAATGAAGCTGTCCTGTTTCGAACTAGCCCCCATAGCCCCATGCATTCGTCGCATATGTTTAGATAGAGTTTGTTTAGAAGCAAATTTTTTGTCACAATATGGACAAAGAAAGGTAGAATCAGACTTGGTTGCGAGATCATCTGTTTTATTTGGCGGCGTTTTGGTTGCGGCACTAGTTCGCTTAGCCTTATCTTGGCCAGTTTTTCCTTCAGATTTCCGGACAAGTTTGGTAGATTGCGGACTGGGAATGTTCGACTTCCTGGGCCTGAGCCTTCCATTTAACCCAGACGATAGTTCATCTGCCCCCCGACTCATAGTGGTTTCTTCTTTGCTCCTGAAAAAAAATGAACAACGCTGTTATAGTTTATATTTGTTATCAATATTATCTCCTGTGATTATTTTTTCTGTAACAATCTACTCAGACAACAGTCAATAACATAATCCTCCAGTTCCCATCGAGCCCGATCCGAGGAAATGCATGTGATTTAGATATTCAATAGGAACAATACGAGTACTATCAATGACAAACGTTACATACATTAAATATAGTTCAAACAAAAAGAAAACTTGAATAAAATAAACACTATATTAATTTTTATCTGTCGTATTTTGTTAGCGTAAAACCAAACGTCCAGTGTCAATATAACAGAGCTCCCAAATATTAAATAATCACTAGGAGAGCGCAAAAGAAAATACAGATCTTTAGATCAAATCAATTTGGCGTATATTAGATTACAAGTGCAGCGCAGAAGTTTCCCGTGAATTGGCTACTTTCCTAATAAAAAATTAATCCGACAGTTAGATTATCAAAAAATATTGGACACGTATTTTTTTGTTTGTCAATTAAACTGAGAATTAATCTAACTGACGGACTAAAATTTAAAAAAAACCGGCCAAGTGCGTGTCGGACCACGCAAAACGGAGGGTTCCGTGCCTATTAAAAAGGTCGTGTCGTCACAGAAATTTTACGGCACTTACGTCCTTTTCTTTGAGGAAGGCAGTTTTTCAGCAATATCTCGAAAACCTCTGAACCGATCTTGTTCAAAACAATTTTCGGTGAATGTTATTAATAAGCCCTATGTCCATGAATTTTTCCATATTTTTAAAATACACCGTTCAAAAATTAGAGGGGGGGGACAGAATTTTAGTGACTTTCGGAGTGATTATCTCCGACCCTATTCACTTAATCAAAAAAAAATTATAAGAAACCTTATATTTATTTTGAAAGGCCTATCGATTGATGTACCACACGGGGGGCCACAATGAAAAAAAAAATTTTGACTTTTAGTTTTATGTATGCACCCCTGAAAAAAATTGTTTTTGTCATTTTAATTACAAAACTATGTAGCGGCTAACAAAGTACACCTATCCTCAAAATTTTATTCAAATACACCTTATAGTTTTTGAGAAAAATGCCTGTGACATACGGACAGACGGACAGACGGACAGACGGACATGACGAAACTATAAGGGTTCCGTTTTTGCCATTTTGGCTACGGAACCCTAAAAATGATCCAGCCTTTGGAATTGTCTCTCATATACTTTAGCATCCATATATTATGGGGTTAACTCTGGGCGGTTGAGCAGATGGTGCGCAAATTGGCGAAAACAACATACATGCAGTATGCTGACGAAACAATCCAAAATATTAAAATAAATACATTTCGCTTATACAAAGAGCCAGTTTCGTATAGCAAATTGCTAAATTGTCCAATCTTTACGATAATTTAAAAAAATCTTGGCCAAATATTTTAACCTAGTTCAACCCCATAGTACCTACTACGTACAGAAGGTTCTCTGTCAACAGATCCCCTGTTTAGATTCCAAAGATTAATTTAAAATTTTAACGAACGTGCCTAAACGTGGCCATCTCTTTATTTTACATTGAACATATTCAAATTTATATTTACTGTTAATGTTTTTAGAACCTGCATTAAATGAGCTTTTGGACAGTATTTTTTACAAACTAAGTTAAATACAAAAAAATATGAAAATATGAGGGTTTGTTTGCATTTCGTTCCTACTAAAAGTTTATTATTTTAAGTATTGCGTCATTTTAAATTTGTAGTGTTAAGAAATTGCTATGCTCAACAGAGCTCATGTTTAATCTGTACCTAGCATTAAGATCTTATTGTACTAACATGATACTAGTATGAATCGCAATAAATTATTGAATTGAATTGAATTATCCGTCACAAATCATTTTCCAAACGGTATAAAAGGAATAAAAATCACGCAAGCATGGCGGCAGTGGTATGGTTAAGTGTTTAGTCGCAAACCTTAGTGTCAGTGGCAATGGCGCCGAATATGTTAAGTATCTATGTTGCGTACTTACTTGTTTAAAAGAAATTGATGAACCGGCGAAAAGTCATTTAAACAATCGTCTGCCGCAAACGGGTCCGGCGCAATCATGTGCGGGTTCAAATCTACATCATGTTTAGTTTGCTCTGATGTCAATAAACCATCTGGTGGGGATCTAAACAAAACACAAATACATTGATTTTACATGTCTGTGATCAAGATCGAGCATAGCGTGTAAGAAAATTCCACTCCTAAGGGGGTTGAAAAGGGGGGTAAGCTTTGTATGGGCAACACTTTGTTTGAGCAAGAGACTTAAAAGTTAGTTAAAAGGCGGTTCAAAGTTTATATGGAGAGCAAGAAATTTTTAAAGTAAAACTTCGGTCTAATCATGTATGTTAAGACTTCAAAACTAATTTCAGAGTTTTTTCAAATTCATCCCTAAGAGTGACAAAAAGGGGTTCAAAGTTTATGTAGAGAGCAAGACATTTTTAAAGTATGAGATTTGTAACTTCGGTTTTAGACTCGTTTGTTTAAAAACTAGAAAATGAATTTCTTGTTTTTTTTTATTGTTCAAGTTTGTATGGAGAGCAATCATTTTTCTAAGACGATAAAAACTTCTACGCGGACGTAACTACGTCCGCGGGCAACAGCTAGTTTGTAATAAACTTGTTGATCTATCCTGGTAAAAAATGGTTGTCAGATTACCTATAATCAGAGAGTATAATTAACCTAGCATGAAAGCAGTTTTCATACTTAACGCATACAGGTTTACGTAGATGCTCATATCGTTAATAACATTGACACACCAAAATAAAATGTAAAATAATACATTTTAATCAAACAGTTGCTAACGGCGGGCAAACACAAAGTAAGAAAGAGTCGGTATACAAACAACTGGCAGGCAATGTCTACGGAAACGCAGTAGTATTTCAGGCATTTTTTATTAGGATTTTTAATAGTTAAAGCTGATATATTTTGAAACAATTTGTAATCAATAGTGTAGCCTGATAGAGAACAAATGTGAACTTTTTATAAGAAGCTGCAAGCTGCAAGAGAGCTCTACGATATCAATACATTTTTTTTACACCCTTTCAGATATCTAGTAGTTTGTCTAGTTGAAATCAAATTGAACTTGTGAATATGAATTTTCGTGCCACTGACTTAGTATCATCATGAACTTAAGCGGGCAATGTCCCACTGTCGGACGAAGGCGTAAAGTAGAAAATGTATAGGTCAACATTGAAGTACACTTGAACTACCCAATCGCATATCCACAGTTGCACTCGCTGGTTGTCTATCGCTGCGCCCGGGATTAATCGATAGATGTGATCTAGGCACAGCAGGGCCCAACAAGGGGAGGCTTGACCCACCGCGCTGCCCCGCCACCCCTTTCCCTCGCGGCGCCCGCTCCTCCCGCCGCACGCCTCGCTATCGCTCTCACTGCTTCCCGGGCCGACCTCACTCAAACAATTTTTCATTGTCATATCCGGAACGTATTTTTCTAAATCTTTAATTAAACGACAATTATTTCACAAATTAATGAAATACTTTTATAGAGTCAACGAGATCAGAATAATCAGTTGATTATTAATATTATTATACATTAACGAATTGTTATTGCTATTATTGTCCAATGCGATCAAATATGAATACTTACAGGAATCATTCTGTAATTGGGTCAATCAACTACAGTGGATTTCATTTATTACGACCTTGGTTGTACTGTACCGACTTTTCGGTTGTAAGTAGTAACGTTATAACTAAGTGCCATTAATTAAAAACATAATTTGGATGAAATTACGTATGGGTATAGCGACTCCGGAAGAAGCGCCAATTTCGGGAGTAGCGCCTGCTTTTAATGGATCACATAAAACATATTCCTAGAAATCCCAAAAAGAGATGAAGAGAAGTTAAAGAAGAGATGGTCAGCACTCGTGACTTTTAGTTACTCGTATTGTTTAGAGGCATAGGTTTCTAGTGTGGTACAATATCCACAGAAGCCAAAATGTACCTATGAGTTGTCTTGTAGGTACAGTCAAGGGCACCAATATGTATTCACTCAAAGTTTCATAAATATGTATAAGTACCCTTATTGTTGCAGAAATAGGGTGTGTGTACATATTTTTGAGACTGTGGTGCATACATCAATGGTGCCCTTGACTGTACAAGACATAATAATTATATCTGTGTTTCTAACGACTTTTGAATTGAAGGACTATATCCTGGTCTCTTCGTCGTCGTTATTACCGAAATCAACTGTTTTTCTTGTTGTTAGCTAAGAGACAATATAACAGTTTCTTAGAAAATTTGTTTTAATATAGACATCTAACAAACTTAGAAGATGGCTCTTAAAAAAAAGGGTCGAAAATGACAAGAGACCCCCACATTTGCTGGATTTTAACCAGCAAAATGCAGTTTTAAAAAGTGACCCAGGAGATGTAACCATGGCAACTAGTTAAGAAAAAAGTTGATTCACCAAATTATAGATTTAAAAACCACACTAACAAAAAACTGAGTACTCTAACCTTAGTTGGTCTCAAAGTGTATTTTAATCCTTGATATAAATGGTCCCGCGCGATTGGAATTAAAAAAGTCAAATCTGTCGATTTACTCGCTGACTGTACATTTTATCAAAAATCTGTGAATGTAGTTGTCATCACTTAAAAAGTTAGTAAAGGTCTCGTAAGAGCATTTTCGCGTAGCAGCAAGGGATCTAGTAATTGCCCTTACTGTCCCATCTCAACTTTCCACCCTATATAGGTATAGCCGTTTTACTTTTTCACGTTTGGACCCCCCACAATTCATATAAATCCTCCACAGTTCAGGTCCGTTTTCTACGCATACTTTTACGTTTTTCCAATACAGAATAATGGTCTGAATCCATGGATTCAGTTTTCGTTGCGATGTTCCTTACACCATGTATCTGAATTAAATCCAAGTTCGAACACCTCGATTTAATTCAGATATGTCGTAAGCAGGTAGTTGTTATGATTCTGTAAGAAATTAAATTAATCAGCCGACAGCGCGCATTTAAATCCGCGATAGATGCTCCGCTCCGGTCTGGCTCCTCCGTTATAAACTTTAGGGCCTCAGCTGACGAGTTTTCCACCGCGATAGAACCAGCTGACGCGTTAATATATTTATAATAGCATATAAACTGTCATCTGACTAATTTCAGTTGAGAGGAAATGACTGAAAAAATATATTTTTTTTACATGTTCGTGTGTCCAGTTGACGGACTTTCCACCACTGTACGATTGTTTTTCGTCATAATATTGGATTAACTATCATTTGATGATAAAATGAATCGAGAGGAACAGGCATTTTTTTTTTTTACTTATTTGGGAGGCTGCTGCTGGTCAACCCACCAACGGAGCCGCAGCTGATGCCCACGGGGCTTCATGATACAACATTCTTAACCTTCTCACAAGTTGTGGTACGGGAGAAAGTGACTGACAAAAAAATGCTCCTAGCTCGCGGTCTATAAAAACATTGTATGTAGGTAAGAAATCTCGGAAGGAGCTGACTGACTCTCGGTCCTCGGATAGTTGAAGTTCGTGTGATGTCACCCTAACTTTGATATGATCCGCCACGGCGGTCGCCGTTTAGCGAGTCGTTTGTTTTATTTATACAGCGCTTTCTTCGTCTTCGGCTTCGTTCCCAAAAGGAAGCACGTTGGTAACTCATTTTAACCATTGAACTGGAGACGTGCAAGGGAAGGATATTCAGTTGTGTCATTGTAACGCTGTACCTACCGGTTTACGAGATTTCATATAAGATCTCAAAAATCTGTTAATCGTGAAAGATTCCCGTGCCCTGAGTGGTTTACTGTTTAAAGAGCGGCTAAAACACCTAACGACTGCAAAAATATATACACTTTTTCGCCCTATTGCGTTATATTAAGGTGGACAAATGGTAATTTTCTGGCTATAACGAGACAACATTTGCTACCGCGACAGCGGCAAGTTGGCAACGTGTTTTTGTCGGAGGAAAAACCAAACACTAACTTCTAGTTAAACTTATTTGCAATTTACTTGAAGGTAAACATTTGTTAACTAAATAATTATTCCATAATCTCTGCCTCACGGTCTTGTCAAGAAGGTTTATTTAATTTGTTTGTGTAATTGCTCGTTCATTTCAAATAATAATAATCAATCATACAATAAATAAATAAAACATAAGAAAAAAAATTCGCTTAGCAGAAACCAAATAATAATAAGTTACAAAATAATCAGCTGAAGCATAAACATAAAAGTTGGTCATTAAACCTCTCGATTGTAGATTTTGATGCAGAGGTGTTTGTGCATTATATATTGGCTTGACCGTAAACTAAGAGACAGCTATTACGCTCGGCGCAACAAGTGAATTCGCAAGACGCTTAACGTCCAACAACACTGATGTATGTGTCCGACGAGATGTGGCAAGGTTTTTTGATCACTTGTGGTTCAAAAACTTTATTCATATTCCTATGTGGGTGTATGTAACACATTACTAACTCTCGCGAGCCACGAAGTCGTAATTGGCATGAAAGACTGGACCAAATACATTAACAAGTGAAATCAAGATTATTCGAAAAACCCAAATGCTTTTTACAAATATTATAGCCTATGACACTTCCACGATTAAGAGGAATCCAACGACACCTCATATGTCGAAATCCGTCAAACGACTGCAGGGCGTGCCAAAGAATAAGACATACACACATACATACAATACGTACATATATACGGTCGAAAAACATAACCCTCCTTCGGCAGGCGGGTAAAAAAGGGAGTATTACATTAACACGTTCGCAGTCCCAATACCTACGAAACATTTCAAACATATCTTCACGCAAGGTTTTCTGATCGATTAATACCTACCGCAAACATTCGATGACATTTCGATGTCTTAATCCTCAATCTCATAGAAACGAATTTCATAATATATATATAATTGGCGCGTCATAGTATAGTCGACGTCAAAAACATGTTTACATATATTATGTATACACGGTGCCCGTGAGCATTGCGAGAGATTTTAATCACGAATTCCTGAGGCTATAAGGAGTAATAAATGTTATATGAAGCTAGGTCGAAGTATGATTTTAAATTTTTTTCTTATTTTCATACACTTATTATTGCTAATCTAGTAAAAACGTGTCTTTAGGACGAGCTGTCAAAGTAGATGGTTAAGTCTCGCAACGTCGCAATCATAAAGGTGTTTCATACTGGAGATTTCATTACAACATTTTTACACAAAAATGGAAATATCTCTAAAACCGAACCGAATTTACTCGACGTTAATTAACATTTTTAACTTAAAATATAGTCAGAAATATCCTGTTAAAATCTCTCGCAATGCTCACGGGCACCGTGTATATATTTTTTTCTTTAACGTCACATGGCAAACCACTGAACTAAAAGACTTATCAGGCCGAATTTAATTCGTAACGTTTTACATTAAGTAAAACCCGCAACTGGACAGGGAACGTGTTAGTAATATGCTTCTAGTCCTTAATCGATACGCAATATTCGCAGCACCCTTTATCGGGGCAGTCATGCAACAGATACGAGTTGCCGCGCTGACGAAACGTCAATAATGCATTCGCGATGGCAGGTAAATATCCGGGCCTCAATTCCCATGACGACGAGAGGGAGGCACACTATAATAGCACACGCATGCTGGTATTGCAATCGCACTTACATATGCAGTTGTGGGGCGGCGCAGAGCGCCCGCCCCCGGGCGTACGCAGGTCCACACGTGGCGCCTTTCCTCGCTGTAGCCAGGCACGCAAACAACCACTACAAAGGATTTCACAGTCGTCGTCCGCTACCACTGCCAACTCGCAACCCGCAGCGCATAGTATTGGATGATACCTGAAAACAAGTGCCGTTATAGAAAAAATAAATTATCAACGTATATTATATTGCATGCCAGACTACAGACAAAGGTAGAAACGGGAATTTCTACTAATTCGAATGCTATATGCACTGGTCCCACCGCTGGCGAGTGAGATATGAACTATCGACTTTTTTCTAGCCCAAGAAACGAACAAAAGATAATCGCTTCCGTGTAAATAAAAGAGAGATATATATTTATAGTTCATCGCTCGCTGTGTACACCGCGATCAACTATATGAACTATATCTCGCTCTTTTATTTACACGGGAGCGATTATCTTTTGTTCGTTTCTTGGGCGAGAAAATCGCCGATAGCTCATCGCTCGTCGCCGCTGATGGGACCAGTGCCTTAGTCTCCTGAAACGTTTCAATTTTACAAATGAAAACAATCTCTTTAAGAAGTTCGTTTTTTATCTACATACGTATTATGTATAGGTATTGCATCTTAGACTAACCGTCATAAAGGTAGAACAAATTATTTCTATTAATTTGAATGCTTTAATCTCCTGAAACGTCTCATTTTACAAAAAAAAAACAGGTAATTCAGATGTTTGTCTTGTTTTGTTTTATCTACGTATATGTACTATATTGCATCTCAGACTACCGTCATAAAGATAAAAACGGGGTTTTCTATTAATTTGAATGCTTTAATATACAATCGTCAATTTAAGAATAAAAAAACTATTTTATTTAATTATTTTTTATTTTGCGAACAAAAAATACAAAATTACCTTAAACTAAAGATTTGCTGCTTCGCAGTTTGCGAAGCAGTTTGTTGGCGATGCGCTCACTTAAGAAAAATATATAAGTAACGCGGTACAAGTAGATATACGGTACACCGAATACTAACTACCTCCCCAACCAATGATGCAATATAAAAAAAACCGGCCAAGAGCGTATCGGGCCACGCTCAGTGTAGGGTTCCGTAGTTTTTCGCCGTCACAGTAAGTGTCCCCACTTAAGCGTTAAAAAAAATGGGCTATTTGTTACATTCATTGTTATTTTGTAGAAATTACAGGCACAATAAACACCTGCTTATACGGTTAAATTACAAACTTAGTTCAGAAATTATTTTGTAATTTTTTTCAAAAACTATTCAACCTATCAAGTTCAAAATAATTTTCCTAGAGAGTTTTTATAAAGTTCTACTTTTGAGATTTTTTTCATATTTTTAAAACTTATGGTTCAAAAGTTAGAGGGGGAGAGACACATTTTTTTAACTTCTGGAGCGATTATCTCCGAAAATATTTACATTATCAAAAAATGATTTTAGCAAACCCCTATTCATTAAATACCTATCCAACAATATATCACACAGGATGAATGGTCAATTTTCGTCTTTTTTCCTAAATTACTTCAAATCTGTTTTTGCTAAAATTATAAAAATATTATATCTGAGATGCTTACAACAACCCCTTTCATTTGATATGTCACACAATACATTTTGCGAAACTTTTTTTTAAATTTTACAGTTTACCCCCCAAAAGTGGCCCCCTTGTTCAGAATGCATTAATTTACTTTACGCGTCCATCTTTGGCTTTTTACATATGTTTACCAAATTTCAACTCAATCGGTCCAGTAGTGTCGGAGCAAATCGGCTGTGACAGACGGACAGACAGACGCACGAGACGAGTGATCCTATAAGGGTTCCGTTTTTTTCCTTTTGAGGCACGGAACCCTAAAAATCTAAAGACTTATAATAATAAATGTTCGCGATAAATATCGCATTTCTTAATTGTATTTTAAGAATAATGAAATACTAATTATATTATTAAAATAATATTAGAGTTAATATAGGTTTCTTATTTTTATACGAGTTTAACACGAGTCGAATTTTATTTTGTTTCGGAACGAGTTTTTAGTTCCCGCTTTTTGGGGGCCTATCTCTCTCTTTTTTTATAATGGAGTGAAAGTGACAGAGAGAATGAAGTTTAAATGTTCCAAGTTTGTATTACACCCCGCAATATGAAAAGATGACCTGCGACTAACCTAAGATATGAATAATTAAAAAGTTAGTTTTTTTTCCGCTCGCAGCAAAATTGCATTTTCCTCACTGGTTTCAAGCAGCAAAACCGCCATGTTCGCGCCGCTCAGCGGGTAACAACGGGTAAATATCGGGTATTTACCCAATCTACCCGTATTTACCCGTTTCTTCCCAAAAAGGTGGGTATAAACTCTTTGTGAAGCGTTTTTTTGCAAAATAATATAATGAAAATGTTTAAGTTATAGAGAAACGTGTAAACGTTGTTCTCATTGAAATTATGGATGTTGTATAAATATATAATAGAAGAAACAGACTGACTGACGGACATATCAACGCAGAGCCCAAACCGCTGATTCTAGAAATTCCAAACTTGGCACGTAGGTTCCGTAACTTCCGTCTCTAGAATCTCTAGAACCATCGGCTTGGGCTGTGCGTTGATATGTCAGTCAGTTTCTTCTTTTATATATATTATTTAGATAGATGTCCACAATATTAAATTCCAAAATCGACCCCATTTACGTAATTACGTCCCAAAAAACAATAAAAACGACACCCATATTGATATTTAGACATTTCAACCCCATCGCACCCCAACAGGAGGATGGTATTTCACGTCCGCCATGTTGGATTTTAAATCGTTGTTGTATTCGTAATCAGCGACCTGATAAACCATAGAAACAATACCCATATTGATTTTCAGACTTTATCACCACATTCCCCCCTTTTAGGGGTTTAATTCTCAAAAAACCTGAAACAGAATTTTACAAAATGTTTACTCATTTATCGTTAGAAATACTGCGGTGATGTTTCAAATGAAATAGCGAAGTACTAGTGAATAATACTAATCTTGTTTCCCCATGCAAACTTTGCACCCGCATTTAGGGGATGAATTTTGAAAAATCGTTTCTTAGTGCACCCGTAGACCTTCTAACGAACCTACGTGCAATATTTGGAATCTCTAGAACCAGCGGTTTGGGCTGTACGTTGATGTCAGTTAGTAAAAAATACGTGGTATTTTGAATAAAACATTTTTTCTCATAAACTATGCAACATAATTAATATTGTATAATAACAAAAGTTGTTAAAAAGGCCTTGAACCTTTCGTTAAAAAATAATCAGCACTAAAATGTAACTTTTTGAAAAAATCGATTCGAAATGGTTTATACCCACCAATTTGGGTAGATACGGGTATTTATCGGGTGCATTGGGTAAATACCCTGAGGTGAAATAGTACATTATTGCCGTGGCCGGGATATTGTAGGCTGAGTATTTGTTTAAACGGACGAGCTTGCGAGTCCGTTTAAATATAATACGAAGCCTGCAATTGCCATTCCTGCTAAGGCTAATATAGTGCTTTTCTCAAAAATGGGGGAATAATAAACTTTAAATATCGTTGCATAACGTGAAAATATTAATGATTTCCCGACGTTTTTCTCTTTAAACCGAATCGCAAGTGTATTTTTCCACCGAAAAACGCAAACTATATGAGACATATAGAAAAACGTCGCGTTTGCTACAGAAAAATACGAGTTGAATTGGCTGAATACGATACGACCTGTGCCGTCTTTTGTATGCCGGTTTCAACTTTTTAAAAAGTTTTGTACTCGACAAATAAAGGAATTTATATGTAACATTCCAGGCGGCCTGCAATGTTTTTTATTTTTTAATTTTGATCTGACCTGAAACTATACACTTTACCTTCCAATATGCCGACTAATGTACACTTTGCGGGCCATTTTGGAGAAATAGTACATTTCGAAATAGTACACTCGCCGTAGGCGAGTGGCAAGACTCGGGACGAGTGAAGAATGACATTTCCGCACGTGTATCGAACGACGTTTTTTAATACAGTTGCGAAAAAATAAGAAAAACAACAAGTAAGGAATTCGAAACTTTTATATTATTTATTCTGTAACATCATTGTAATACAGTTGGAAAATAATTAAGTGTAATACAGTTTAAATACAGTTTTTTACAGTTCTATCTTATTTATTTTATATTAACATAATAATTAATGGTACAATTTGTACAAGGAAAAGTAAAAAGCACTAGTGCGCGAAAACCAACTTTCCGCACGCTAAACAGCTAGGTAAAGTAGCACTTTTTGAGCAACTGTATTAAAAAGTAAATTAAAGCTCTAGTTTAGTCCATATCCGGCTCCGGCTCTCGATTATTTTCTTCTTAAAATTTAAAGAATGTAAAGCTTCTCACGATCCCCTAACAGAACAGTTATTTCGCCAAATTTATTAGACTGATAATATTAGTCCCTATCCTAATACTATTAATTTATTAGCAAGTATGCACTATACACGTGTGTCTTTGCGAACCTCCGATATATTGAAAAATATAAGCTAATTAATATTAACCAAATAAAATAATAATATTACGGCAGTCGTGGGTTCGAATCCTGGCTCGTACCAATGAGTTTTTCGGAACATTTACAGTTAGCTTTTCGGTGAAGGAAATCATCGTGACAAAACCGGTCTAATCCCAATAAGGTCTAGTTTTCCTATTAGGGTTGGAAGGTCAGATGGCAGTCGCTTTCGTAAAACTAGTGCCTATGCCAAATCTTGGGATTATGTGTCAAAGCGGACCCCGGGCTCGTTTTGGGGCACAACCGGGAACGCTAGGAGGAAGAGAATATTAACCAAATAAATTAGGTATTTTTTTAGGGTTCGTATCCTTAAAGTTTCGCCATGTCTGTCTGTCCGTCCGTCCGTCTGCGGTTTAGCTCAGTGACCTTTACTACTACTAGAAAACTGTTATTATATTATGGTAGAGATTTTTTTAGGGTTCTTTTTAAACCCTTTGTGGGGTATCGTTGGATAGCTGGTTCAAAAATATTATGGGTTTGTAAAATCCATTTTTAAGAGTCAAAGTAACCGCAACGTTTAGTTGGCGCGCGAGTATGATGTAACAATCAAATACATACGGGCAACTAAGGAACCCTACACTGCGCGTGGCCATGCGGCAGCAATGTGCAGCCAATAGAAAGCTTGAAAAAACGATGAAGAGGCTGACAATAGCCAATGACCTTGAAAGCTGCCACTGTGTGTTTGCACCGGAGTGAACGAGAACCGATGTGTGGCAGCCGAGCCGTATATGCAGAAAAAATATTAATAATAAGAAAATACGCTACACGTATAGTATAAATTCTCAAACTCATATTAGTATGAACGCGATGTAATATAAGTTACTTTAAAAACAAAGTTTTAACCGACTTCAATTTACTACTCCGCCAAGCCACATGAACATTTCCTTTCTACTTTAACACATGGACTGCTTTCCTAAAGTAAATACGTTGATTATTACAGGCGAAAACCATATCACTGTATATGGGCCGATAATATTTGAGGAGTTCCGTCGATTTGGCACACTTGACATTTAGGACTTTATTCGTTGCTATTTCAACGGAATTATATAAGAATCAGTAACGTACTTCTACAGTTTTAAGTACGAGTTTCATAAGTCATCTGGTCTTGATCATCAATTACACTTCACCAAATTTGTGATTTCCGGGTGTAAATACACTACTTCGTAATAATAGAAAATACCGAAATTACTACATGCGTGCCTTCTATATTTTAGGAGTTCCTTCAATTCCTCATGGTTCCCATCATTCCACTGAAGTTTTGATAACAATGGGACCAATCAGGAAGCATATACTTTCAAATAAAAAAATAATTGTACGAATCGGTTCATAAATGACGGATGCAAAAAAAATACAACTGAATTGAGAACCTCCTCCTTTTTTTTTGAAGTCGGTTAAAAAATAAAGACAGAACCGTTAGACATCAAGAACATAATAAATGTGAAAATATAGGAGCCAAGTTTAACATAAAACTATACCTCGTTGTCGACTTCGCCGGCAAAAGAATTGAGTGCGTTTTTTTAGCATTAGAAAGAAGGATAAAGCACGAAACACGAGGTTTTTTATATAAGACACTTTATGCCACACAGCTGTCAAAATATCTCAAACAGCCATTAATAGTACATTACTGCAGACGCCGGGAAAGAAGGGCTTGCCGGGTGAGTAGGTATAGACGGCCGACCGTAGGGAGGCCGGATAGTGATACGAAGCCGGCAAGCCCTTTTCACGGCCAGGCATGTATAGTGCTTTTCTCAAACATATGCAATGAAATAAAACAATACACCACTCAAAATAGTACATTAATTTTCCCTCCAATCCTCCATACTTATTGTTTTTTTTACGAAAGGCGTCCGTATTTCGCGTGTGTAGAGTTCGAATAGACCCTATTAGGGCCATTATACATAACCTTCTATAATGAATAAAATAAAGAGGATTTAAAATATTGTCTATTAATTTCTATAATGAATAAAATAAAGAGGATTTTAAATATTGTCTATGGTCTCTGGTGACTTACGTACATAGATAATATTTTAAATTTATTCATCAAGACATTGAATCATACAGGTTTGTAATCTTAATAAAGGTTCGTGTGTAATAGGCATTAACGCGGATATTTTTGGTCCGATAACCATTCTGCCACTAGAAAATAAAAACCGGCCAAGTGCGTGTCGGACCACGCAAAACGAAGGGTTCCGTGCCTATTAAAAAGGTCGTATCGTCACAGAAATTTTACGGCACTTACGTCCTTTTCTTTGAGGAAGGCAGTTTTTCAGCAATATCTCGAAAACCTCTGAACCGATCTGGTTCAAAACAATTTTCGGTGAATGAAATTAATAAGCCCTATGTCCATGAATTTTTCCATATTTTTAAAATACACCGTTCAAAAATTAGAGGGGGGGGGACAGAATTTTAGTGACTTTCGGGGCGATTATCTCCGACTCCATTCACTTAATCAAAAAAAATGCTAAGAAACCTTATATTTATTTTGAAAGGCCTATCGATTGATGTGCCACACGGGAGGTCACAATGAAATTTTTTTTTTGACTTTTAGTTTTATGTATGGAGTGCACCCCTAAAAAAAATTTTTTTGTCATTTTAATTACAAAACTATGTAGCGGCTAACAAAATACACCTATCCTCAAAATTTTATTCAAATACACCTTATAGTTTTCGAGTAAAATGCCTGTGACATACGGACAGACGGACAGACGGACATGACGAAACTATAAGGGTTCCGTTTTTGCCATTTTGGCTACGGAACCCTAAAAATAATAATTCAGCTGTTTAGCCTGTAGATGAACTCTATACGCCATGTTAACATTCAAATTTAAAAAAAAATACTTCCCGGCCTAGGCCTTAAATTTTGTATGAAATTGCTTACCAGTTCTCTCGAGTAGTTCCGCCCGAAACGTGATACTTTGAAGCCTGTTATAACGCACGTAAGGACGACATTTCATTGCATGTTTGAGAAAAAAGACTTACATTATTGTTGTCGACCCTAAAATGATAGAAGTGTTTTCATTATTTATATCTAAATAATACTTACAACAATATATTTATTTTGAAAGTATTTATTTTTTGACTCTGTTATTTTAAATTTCGTTGTTCCGTTCTGCAAAGGTTGCATAATAAAAAACCTAAAGAAGAAGAGGTTTGAAACGATCGGCTACTTTATTTCGCTGTCGACATTGTCAAAATTGTCAATCAATCGTATCGCGTTCTTTTTCTTGTTTTCTTGGTAATCAACAAATTATTCAGATTACGAGATTATTATAGGAGTCAGTTTGTTAAATAATATTAAGCATTTAATTTTCGCTGTGTGTGGTGGCGTGCGGACTGCGATGGACCAACCAGAGGCAGGCCCAAGTGGCTTGCAAAAAAGACCGACTCGTTCTCCCCCGAACGTTTTGCCTTCACCAAAAGCAAAGAGACAGAAACAGAATTTACAGTACACATGGTGTTACTTTCCCGCACTAGTGCGGAAATGAGTACTTTCCGTGCATATGTTGAAACTTTAAAGAGCCATATGTACTGTAAAACGTTGTACGATACACGTGCGAATAGGTAATTCGCAACTCGTGTCGATTTAAAACACTCCCTTCGGTCGTGTTTTAATTTATCGCCACTCGTTGCGAATTTCCTGTTTTCTACACTTGTATCGTAAATAACTATTACAAGTTGGTGTGTGAACTTTGCAGCAAGGATGAAAATAATATAGATAGATCTGTTAAATTCTCGTTCTGTTAAGGACTTCGTAACATCTAATATCTGTCCCAAGCAGAAAATGTTGACGACTACTGCTTCTTTGTTTACCTTATTTCTAATCCTAAAAAAACGGACTATAAATCTGCCAGTATCATTCCAGAAGTTACTTTGTCACGAATGATCTCACCTTCCCATGAACGGAAAAATATGAAACATTTTTATAGGTACATTATTATTCTGGCTTGCGCTTAGGATTTATGCGACTGCGACAATTAATTAATACCCGAAATATTTGTCCTCTTTAAAAAAAATATTTCTTTTTCTAATACATTATGTCGCCGCCACATCTGTAAGCTGTCAGAAACAAAAAAATAGCAGAATCGCTTTGTCTTTTAGAAATTCACGAAACGCATACCAAAAGAAAAACCGGACAAGTGCGAGTTCAACTCGCGTGGTGAGGGTTCCGTATATAATCTAAAGAGCGTAGCCGTGTTTTCATATAGAATCGGCCCTTTCACGAAATGGTTACTGTATTTTTTTCAATAAGAGCTCTTATGACAAATATTGTTTTCTGTAAGTTTCAGCTTCCTATCTTTGTTATTGTCGAAGATATGATTTTTTGAAAATTTCTAAAAAATTCCGAATTTTGTCTCATAGGCTAATTTCTTACAATAATAAACCTAGCCTATGAGGCAAAATTCGGATTTTTTTAGAAATTTTCAAAAAATCATATCTTCGACAATAACCAAGATAGGAAGCTGAAACTTACAGAAAACAATATTTGTCATAAGAGCTCTTATTGAAAAAAATACAGAATCCATTTCGTGAAAGGGCCGATTCTATATGAAAACACGGCTACGCTCTTTCATAAGTGTTTTTGAATACTCAAACTTCTTATAGGTTTTCCTGTAATCTTTAGGCAAGGAACTATTTTCCATATTTTTTTCAGAATTTAGTAGAAGTAGTTTCGGAGATAAGGGAGTAATGGTCAATTTTCGTCTTTATTCCTAAATTTTTTCAAATCTTATTTTGCTAAAATTATAAAAAAAATATCTGACATGCTTACAACAACCCCTTTCATTTGATGTTTGCGAATTTTATTTTTTTATTTTTCAGGTGACCCCCCTAAAGTGGCCCCCTTGTTCAAAATTCATTAATTTACTTTACGCGTCCATCTTTGGGTCACCAATTTACATATGTGTACCAAATTTCAACTCAATCGGTCCAGTAATTTCGGAGCAAATCGGCTGTGACAGACGGACAGACAGACAACCGAGTGATCCTATAAGGGTTCCGTTTTTTTCCTTTTGAGGTATCGGAACCCTAAAAGCATTAAAAAAAATCCAATCTGATATGAGAACTTATATGCGCAAATTTCGTATTGAGGGGTATAATTTCAATAAACGTATCAACAAATTTGAACAATGTAAGTAACACGATTTTTTCTTTTATGGTATATGGCGCTCTTGGTGCGTTCAATCAAAGTACGAGAAACGGTATTAAAAGAAAACGCGGATAGATCGAAAATGTAGAAGGCAAGCGAAAGACCCGGAAAGAGTAGTAAAATATATTAAAGTTTGATATTATTTAAGGACTAAAATTAAATAAGGTTTTAAATATTCCTATACACGGATGATTCATTTATATACAGGAGTTTTATAGTGGAGATGAGTTATTTATATAAAGAAACAGATATAGGAAAGGGAACTATACGGATTGACAGCAAAGAGTTTTCTCCAATATGCTCGGAAATATTTGCCTTAGGCCTACATCACACTGGCGCGGCCTGCGGTGGCGGTCAATAAAAAACTTGACAGCTAATGACAAGTTTACTATTGACCGCCGCGGCCAGGCCCCGCCAGTCTGTGAGAGACCTTACTGACGAGCGCAAATTTAAAAAGTTAAGTCATTGTACAGTTTTAGCTGCCAGGAAAGGAAATGAAATCCCATTCAAATCCCATTACTGTATACTTTTTTACCTTTGAACCATATTTTTTGACCAAGACAAATTACTACAAACAGCCAAGTGTGCTCACGTTTAAGGACCTAGTAATTTGTCACAACAACTTGCTATCGTTCCTATAGTGAGACTGGTTAGGAGTGTATGACTGTTGGCTGTCTCTTTCCAACTATTGCAAGTTGGTGTGACAAATTGCACCCGTTTGTAGTGTGCCACACTGGCACGGCCTGCGGTGGCGGTCAATAGTAAATTTGCCAGCTAATGACAAGTTTACTATTTGACCGGGCCAGGCCGTGCCAGTCGGTGAGAAGCTTAAGGCCTGTACCACACTGGCGCGGCCTGCGGTGGCGGTCAATAGTATAGTAAATTTGATAGCTAATGACCAGTTTACTATTGACCGCCGCGGCCAGGCCACAGAAAGTTGGCGGCGGAGTCTGTTTGTAAAAAAACCGGTCAAGTGTGAGTCTGACTCGCGCACCGAGGGTTCCGTCTAGCACCACCTATTAATTTTGGAAAAATCTTAACAACGCTGGTCTGGCTAACCAAATTTTGTTGACAGGTATTTCCTTGTGGTATCACCAATTGTCTATGATTAAAAAAAGGCTAAAAGTCAGTTATCAACATCAACTTATGTCATTCATTTAAATGGTTCACTATTTACGTTTTATTTTATTATTTTAAATAATATTGACAATGACTATATACCGAGTGAGGTCCGCAAACTATTGTTAGAAGCTGGTAAATAATTACGACAATGTGAGAACCCGACGTGAAGCGTAGTATATAACAAAAAACTGCAATGTTTACAAGTCGTAAACAACTTAGTAGGTTGGTGCTGCATAAATATGTTGATACTTCATGTACAGTCAGCATCATAAACATGTATACATTCTATGACCTTATTACCTAGACATAAGGGTGAAAAGTGTATACATGTTTATGATGCTGACTGTACATGTACTAGTTCTAACATTTGCCTATAACTTTGATTAGGTACGTGAATAGTAGTTTCACGTGGTTTTAACTATTCCGGTGTTGCCTGTAAGCAAGCAAGCAAGAAAGAAACATGCAAATGTAGTAAGTTGAACTTGACCCACTCTGCGGTTTCCGATTGAATTGATATTTGTCATAGTACTTATTATCGAGCTAAGTCTTATTTACGGTATGAAATACTTACGGTGAGAAAGTGTAAACAAATGCGTTTGTCTCTGATTGTAGGTACTGTATAATTGTAGTGATAGAAATTATGTGAGCTGACTTTGAGCGCACGTCAACGTATATTTAACTTATTTTTTTAGGTATCTTACGTGTGCACAGAAAATCTAAAATATTTTCTAGTATCAAAACTATAATTACTAAGTACTAGACAAAGTGTGACCAGCCCGAGATTTTTTTAATTTCCCCCCAAAATTTTGGGTAAGTACAATTTGGTTAGCCAGACTCTAGTGTGGTTAAGTCATGCATGAATACCGCGCCATTTATCGGTGCTATTTGTTACTAACTTGCGCGACCAAGGAACTCGCTGGTTTTTCAGCGATAATTCTTTATCAAGTGAATTAATTTCTATAATTCTTTTTTTATTTGCTAGAAGGTGCTTTCAGAATACTTTATCGTATTTGTTATACCTTTCCGGTAATATTAACGTTAATATTAAACATATATATGTATATATATATATATTATTTTAAAAAAAACGCTTGGTTAAGTTCGAAAATAAGAGTGGAATGGTACTTTTTTCAACATTTTCCATTATAAATCTAAATTTTACCACTGTAGGAAAAAAAGAAAAACTGGTTTAGAATGTGCAATTTAAGCCCTTTCATATGATAACCCACTTGGCCTACTAACTAGACTTTGAATTTTTGCCCCCTCTTATCCGTCGTTTTTTATAGAAATTAAAAAAAAAATCTTATTACTAACATAATTTTGTGTTCTTTTTTTTGTGTTTATATGGATACCCGATGTCCGAAATAAATAATGACATTTCATTTCATAAAAATATAGATATATTTTTATGAAATGAAATATGTAGGTATTTAATTTTTTTTATTTTCCATATACGTGGATTAGCTTTGTTTACAACAATTTCAAATTTCAAATTGATAGCACTGGTAGTTCCTGAGATATTTAACTTTGTGACAGACATCCAGACGGACGGAGTCGCACCATAAGCGTTCCGTTTTTACCCTTTTGGTCCGGAACCCTAAAAAGGCGTTAGGAATAAGCTTATCTATAAAATCAAGTAACTCAGCCATAAGGAAGCCATTTAACGGCCTTAAAAAGCCGTTTCAAACAATCCATACCTACCAATATTATAAATGCGAAAGTAACTCTGTCTGTCTGTTACTTTTTCACGCTTAAACCGCTGAACTGATTAAGATGAAATTTAGTGCAGAGATACTTTGAATTCCGGAGACGGACAATGGATAGTTCTTTTTTATCCTAAAATTCATTACCTAAGGGGGTGAAAAGGGGGGGCGAAAGTTTGTTAAAACTACGATATAAACGAATTCCGCGCGGACGAAGGCGCGAAGAAGCAAAAGCTAGTTTATAATAAATAAAATTGTAGCTCAATATTTGAATTTACCACCAATACGGTCACCGACAGATTTTCGGACACCTACAAATCGAAGCATAGTTGTGCGATTTGTTCATTTAGTTCTGTAGAGTATTGTGGTGGCAAATTAAGTTTTAAAATTATTTAAGTTTTAAATACATTTAAATTGTTGTATTTTTGAAATCGCCTTTTCAAACTCCTCATTTTGATACATGTTTTTCTTCAGTTTACACATTATTGGTCATATAATACTCCAAATTGTTTTTATTGTGACATCATACATCCTATGTAACCCGGGTTGACGTAAGAATTCTAACGATACTCCACTCATCTAAATCGGTTAAGGCGTTAACTAGTTCTGGTGGAATAAAGAGTCAGTCTCACATACATACGTAGACCCTGAAAACATTACCCTCCTTTTCGTTGGGCAGTCGTGTAAAAAGTGTTTCTTCTTCGGTCTCATTTAAAATGGCAGTTGAGATAATAAGTAGACAATACCCGAAATAATTTGGCTTTATTCTGCAAATACATGGTTACGTATAATGTTAGTATGATTGACGGTTATGTCAGTTATCGTCGTTGCTTCTTTATGGCATTCATTCACCACATTCTCCCCGGCATCATTTTACAGACGAAGTCGTCCAAGGACGGACGGGGATGGCGCTGCCTGGCGGAGCGGCGTAGTTGAGGGCTCTCCGGTCTCGGCTCAGCTTGTATTTCGTTCGTGCCCGGTTGCTCTTGGGCCTCCTCCCATTCTTCTTCATCTTCATCATCTATTTCTGGGAGATTGCCGCCACCGGGAGCTAGGTGCCGGTTAGCCGCGAGAAACGCATTCGGAAATGTTGCGGGTTTGCCTCAAGCAGCTCTACTTCTTCCACAATGGGGTCATATTTGCTCCTTCTACGGTGATTCCTTAGCAAGATTCGCCCTGGACTGCTTAGCCACGAGGGCAAGGATTGGTGGCCAGTCGCTGAACGCCTCATTCGCTCGTGGGGGGTACAGTCCGTCGCCGTGCATAGCAGAGAGCGAATAGAGTGGAGTGCACCTGTCAGCACGAGCTCCCACTTGGTTGTAGGTAAGTTCTGTGTCTTCAAGGCCAATTCTATAGTCTTCCAGATGATCCCATTGTACCTTTCTGTTTGGCCATTTCCACGAGGGTTGTAGGGTGTTGTTTAACTTGTAGCTATTGATTTCTCATGTAAAAATCGATTTAAATTATCAGATAAGAAGGTTGTCCCACGATTACTGTGTATGTAGGTTGGCATCCCAAACGTTGCAAATAGTTCAGTTAACTTTGTTTTGACCGTTTCTGAAGTAAGATCTGGGCAAGGGTACGCAAACGAAAGCATGAATATTCGTCGATTATAGTCAAAATGTAACGGTTTTTAGATTTTTCCGTTGGTAATAGTCCTTTAAAATCGATAGAAAGTCTTTCGAACGATGAGGTCACCTTAATGAGGGTTCCACTATTTTTGTGGAATCGGGGTTTCAATTCGGAACATATGCGACACGTAGATGTTATTTGCTTAACTTCTTCAATTGAGTATGGTAGATTTTTATTTCGCACCCAATGACTCATCCTAGTGACTCCTGGGTGACAGAGGTTGTCATGAAGTGTCCCCAGGTCATTTTTTGTCGTAGATAAAGCTATCACATTTGCACGAGACAATGCGTCAGCGGCTAGATTATCTTTACCTGGACGGTACACGATGTCATATTTGAATATACCCAGGTCCAATCTCCATCGTTGTATTTTGTCATTTTCTTTATCTTTGATGAGTGAGTCTGGTCGAACATAATTATATGCTACAGACTTCTGATCCGTTATGAGTCGGAAAACTCTTCCACAAATAAACTGACGCCATTTCATGATTGATTCGACTATGGCCGTTGTTCTTTATCAACTGCAGGATAATTTCGCTCACATGGAGAGTGTCCGTGAAAAAAAAGCGATAGGTCTACCTTCCTATGATAAGGTTCCAGCGATAGCATAGTCAGAGCTATAACCACGAACATCGAAATTCGGGTATCTATCTCTATCGCACTTACAATACTCGAGTGACAGGGATGCAGATATACGAACTTCGAGTTTCGAAGTTTCGAGTTCGTGGTAGCGCCGCTGATGCATCCGTTTCTACAGTAAATGGAATCTTGTCATCAATTGCGTGCTAAGTCGAATTTGCTATTTCTTTTTTATTCGTGGCGTCCAGTAATAATGGAAAAGTTTCATGCGCCACAAGTGGGTGGATTTTCTTTGAAAAGTTAGGGACCCATTTTGAATAATGTGCAAAGAGGCCTAGAGCTCGTCTTAGTGATGCCGTATTCTCTGGAATGGGGAGTTCTAAAAGTGGCCGTAGTCGATCGGGGTCAGGCTTTATAACGCCATCTTGAATGTTATAGCCCAGGATGTTAATTTCTTGATTCGAAAATTCACGTTCCTCTAAATTTAAGGCCAGGTTGTAGCGGGTAGCGACGTCTAGGAAGTTTTTCAATTTCTCGTTGTGGTCATCTTGATCGCGTCCTCATACAGTAATGTCGTCCAGGTAAGCATAAATCCCTTGAGTTTCTTCTTTAACCAGTATCGTATTGAAGCATCGTTGGAAGGCAGCCACCCCGTTCGTAACCCCAAACGGGATTGAACAGAACTGACATAAGTTGCCATCAGCTTCAAATGCCGTGTAGGGTTTTTCATGTTCCAGTATTCGTATCTGATGATTGTGTTGTATTGCAAAATAGCATTTTCCTGCAATTTCGTCCGTGTGTCCCCAATTTCATCCCATCTCCAAATAAACAACCATAACTTACAAAATTCATAACGGGTCGTGGATTAGGAACACTTTGGGAATTGGACAGTAATGTAGCCTTGTAACAACAATGGGTAGAAGCCTTCGCCATGGCAAATATAACAGCTACTAAAACAATAAATGTGTTTAAAGTTTGTATGTCAGGTCTGTATCCCACCCAGTTGGTAACGGACAATGGCACTACCTGGACCAGTAAAGAATGTAGTGATTATTGCGAACTAACCGGAGTACGACAGAGCTTTTCTCCACCGAACTATTTGGAGCAGACCAAATGGGAAAGTAACTCAGTTGGAATGTAGTGTACTGGGATGCTGTATTGAGAGTGAGTGACCTACATTTATTATTATAAACATGAAACTGTATGTATGTATGTATGTACTTGTATGTTCCTCTAAATAGCAAAAACTACTGATCAGATCTTAAACGAAACTTTCCAGTAATGTAACTTACACAGGGTTGTAGTTAGTAAATAAATATATTTTAAAAATTGTAGTAATTTATCACACAATCAAGATTTTATATGAAATTACCAGATAAAAAAACAAATGATGGAGTAACTCAGTTTGCGAGGATGTTTGTCGAGGGGCACCAGGGTCACATCCTAGCCACTAGTGGCCCGACTGGTAGCAGTGTGTAGTGGCTTGACTCTGTACAGTGGCCTTAATATCAGCACTCAAACTTGACCAACTTTTGTGCTGCTCTGTGCTGTGGTCAATTGTGCTCAATCTTCAATCCTACTAATATAATAAATGCGAAAGTTTGGATGTTTAGTTGTTTGCTACTCAATCATGCTTAAACGGCTCAACCAATTTGGATGACATTTTGCATGAAGATAGTCTATAACCTGGTTTAAAATATAGGATAGTTTTTTTCCCAAATTCACGCAGACAAAGTCGCGGGTGGAAGCTAGTGAAAGTATAAAGCATTCAAATCCTAGGATGAGTTGTAATTTAAACTGTTGGGTCATTTGGATAATTGAATTAGATCTGCAATATTTTGTTGTTTTAGTAATTGTTTCTATTGTATGGTATACTAGCTGTTCCTGCGGCTCTGCTAGCATAATACAGAGAACCTAGAGGGAGCCGCGGGATAAAATATTGCCCACCCTGAATCTAGTCGAGGAAGAATTTTTGAAATTGGATAAGTAAATGTGCAGATTACCCCCTGCAAAACAAAGTTAGAAAACTATGATCTCAACGACTTTCCTCTTTATTATACTGGTAGAGATTATCTTTCAATGCTCATTTGAAAGTACGCCCAAAATAAAGCAGCAGACACAAGACTGTGGGGTCTGAGCCCTCATAACTTTATGCTAACATTTTAAGTAGACGATCTATCTACGTTACTGCTACGAAATATCAAAATAATTTTACAATAACTCATTGGAAATCAGTGTTAACCAAACAAAGCCTAGAGCTTTTTTTAGGCTGATAAGTCATTATTTAATGATAATGTAATGTGAAATGTTTAATTAGGAACGATTAATAATTGTCCCAATTGATTCATTCATTGATGCCTATTTAAATATGAATAACACTGACGACAAACAATAAGCGTTTCAGTTTCACTCCAAAAATCGTCAATTTCAACAAAAGATACGATCACGGTTTTCGTTTAGGCAGTTTAGAGGAGGTCCATAGCTAGTTTTTACTATGTAGTTGGTACCATGCACGTAGCAGTAAAATATGGAGGATGCATATCCGAAACCAACAAAAACTTGTGCTTGATCAAATTAATCACACAAATTTCGAGAAAACAAGCGATATAAAGTCAATAAAAACCATTTACAGTAATTTGGATTAAGAATAACTCGGGTTAAGTGATAAACGTTCTCTATTCCCGGACGGTCGTACGCCCTAAGCTATGATGTTGATGCAGGGTGTACTTCTACTTACCACTCTTGAGAAAGACATATTTCACTAAATAAACAATAACTATGAAGAAAACTTAAAATTAAACATAAAACTTGTGACAACAATGTACGATTTAGTTAAGTTTCACTAATTTTCTCACAAAACAATAACACTACGCGCAATCACTATCGCACCATCACACTGAAGTTGTTGACAAGCATATCAAGGGAGCCAACCTGAGGTAGAAAATAAATCAATTCCGAAGAACGTGAAGTTTGTTTTTTTTTTATCTGTATAAGCTGCGGTGGCGTTCCATAGTAAATTTGACAGCGAATGACTATTGATCGCCGCGGCCAGGCCGCACCAGTCCGTGAGAGGCTTTTAAAGCTGGGTCCACATATGTATCATTTTGCCGATCACGATCACGCGTATCGTATCGTGCTGGCGTATCCTAAGTATGGACGCTCACTTTGGGCACACCCTATCACTAGCATCGTCGCGCGAAAAAATGCGCCGTATCATTAAGTGTGAACGTGTATCCGTATTCCATTTGATGATTGGGAAAAAACCGCCTCGAGAGCGATCACGGCGTATCGCGTATCGAATCATAACTTCGCATCGTGATACAGTATCAAATCACGTCCATACCTACCGATCTTGATACGCATATCCGATCGCGAGTGTGCGGAGTATATAATAAACGCGTGTCAACATCGACGACGACACGACACACACGAACGAAATTCGTTTTCGTTTCGCGGTAGGCCCTCAGATACGGCGCGGTGCATAATCGAGCTGTTTTTGTGTCCACACTAGCGATCTTGATACGCGTCGTCACTAGTAAATTTAACAGTTATGACAAGTTTACTATTGACCGCCACGGCCAGGCCGCGCCAGTCCGTGGGAGGCTTACTTCGGCACGCAATGTATCGGTATAGTGCATTCAAAATTAGCTGGCGTGTCTCCACTTGAACGAGGATGTTACCTTTCCGTCTAACAATATTAACAAATTTAACTCAGCTCAGTTGTTAATTAATACACAATGTTCCAATTTTATTATAATAAATGTCGAAAGTAACTGTCTGACATTGAAAGTACCTAAGATAAATCGGACACAGAAGAAATGTCATCATTACTTAAAAACAACGTATTTTAATTTCTTACTTTAAAAATAAATAATTTATGTATAGTCCGAGACTCAGAAATGTACGGCGAATTAATTGTCAAGGTCTTGAAACATCCTTCAGGGATTGGAGAAAAAGTGGAATAGTCCACAAACTTTCAACTTCGCTTCAAGTCCATGCAAACTTTTATTCTAAACAGACCACCGAATTTAGTACACTAGAGCGTTGTCGAGCATGATCCCCAAGCGACAATGACGACGAAATGGAGCGTAAAATTTAATATATACAATAACTTTACTTGGATATGACTGTTTTGACAACTTTAAAATGTATTCATGGTGTGGTATTCCTTGTATTCCTTAAAAGTTGAATAACATCTCAGAATATTGTTGATTCTTGTTAGGTAAAAATAAAAACCACCAATGATGTAATATAAAAAGAGGTAGATAGGTTATAAGCGCTCCGAAAGTGGCACACTAAAACTGTGTCATTTCACACAATTTGCCTCAGTTTCGCGTCGTCGCTGGAAACGTGTAAACGTGTCTCAGCTGTTAGATTTGGTGCGCGAAAATAAAAACATGCCGTCCTGTGTGATGCGATTTTGCACAAATCACATCAAGAAAGCCAAGGAATATCGTATAATTCGTAAGTAATCCACTTTTATATATAATATTAATATATTTTACGTATTCAATAATTACGTGCATAAAAATGGTTCCAGAACATGTTGAGTGCAACAAAATTATACCCGAAGAGTAAGTGCGATAGAGAAGCAATATCTTTGCCAATCATAGAGTAGTATAACTAGAGGGGTCTAGATGAGATTCGTGGGCTGATGTTTGATGAAGTTTGTGGTCTTGAAATTATTATAAATATATATCCATTATCCTTATTTAGTTTCATCTAGGGTTTGCAATCCGGATCCGACTTGTATGTAAATATACGGATCTGGATCCGCGGATAGTTTTATCCCAGGTTAAATTTGCATAATAACCCCCTTCTTCATAAAACTTATAATGCCTCTGTTAGAATAATGTGATAGCCTATTTCCTAAGAAAACAGCATTAAATGAGAGGGAGAGAAAATTACGAACGAACGAGTTAATTGTAAGAACCTTCCTTCTGAGTAAAAAACAGACAAATTAAACTTCGGCATATGACTTATTCGGAGGAACAGGTCGTGGTAGGTTCCCTTTTCCCATGGTTGTGAAAACTTACTTATAAATATTTTCCATGTATTATATACTATTGGCATTGCACATGTATAGTGCAAACATGTCTTGATTTAAGAGTCAACAGAACGCTCAGCTCTTTATACAAACTAGATTAAAAAATCTTAATTTCAATTTTCATGTTATTCCAGATTGCCGTTTTAAAATGAAAACCAAACTACTTTTATATGTAGAGCCGAGCGTTCTGGCAACTCTTGTACAATTTGCACTATAAAATGTACAATAGTACAAAATACATTAAGAAAATAAATTATTAAGAGGTAAGGTGTCTAGTCTGATATATTACTACTCTTTGTCCATTCCTAGATATCAAGTGAGAGCAGGAAGGTATATAGACATTTCTAGGAGCAAACTGAGGCAAGAATATGTCTCTGCCATGGACTTATTATTACTGTCTGTCGCACTTGCTAGTTCGAGCGACAAAGAGGGAGATACACGAACGAAGTTCGTTTTTGTTGGTGTATCTCCGTCTCTGTCGCACTTGCTAGTTCGAGCGACGAAGAGGGAGATACACGAACGAAAACGAATATTGTTTCGCGATAGGCCCTCTGCGGCGCTACCACGAACTTCGAAACTCGAAGTTCGTATATCTGTCTCTATCTCCCTGTCACTCGAGTCATGTAAGTGCGATAGAGTTTTTTTTTTGTTTTTAGTCGCTTTTTGCTGGTTAGGCACTAGAAGAGAGTTACTTACATAGTCGTGATGAATTGATGATAGTCGTGATTCGTGATTGAGTTAAGTAGATGACATTGACAGTTTACGATATTGTATCAAAGAGAAGAGAATATAACCACTACGTTTATATTGTATAATTCGAGCGCAGTTATTTCATGATTTTATATGGCACAAATTGAGCGCTCAGATCAGATTTAAACTATCGCTCCTTGTGATGATAACAATAATCTCATTATGTCGCCTGAATGGAAGCTTAATTCTAGCTAATTATCTACCCCTTGAAATCTATTATAATGAAATCTGTAAAATTACTTAAAAAATTCTTCATCATGGCTATAACTTTAAGTGCAGTTTTAGTATTTTTCTTCTGGAACAATATGGGACTTCAAAGGTAAGTAGAATCTCTATTAGGAACAAAAAAACAATAAGTTTATGTTTTTATTGTCGTTTCCACATTGCTGTGCGATTTCTTACAAAGCTCAAAAATCTTAAGGAAACTTCTTTATTGGCTTGGTTACACTGATTTTGAGTGAAGCATTTGTCTTTTCTTCCCATGCTTGCAAGTGCAAACTGTAAACTGTAATGACAATGATGTAAACATATATATATGGGTGGATTGCATAAAAATTGTACATAGTTAAGAGCCTCCATCCAATCTCAAGGCAATTAGATACCCATATAAAATGTATGGGTAATTGCCATTATTAAACTGTAAAGAGTGAAATTGTAGATTAGATTAAGGCTCTTAACTATGGGCATTTTTTTGCATTTTACTCCTTCCGGCCGGTAGTTTTGCAACCAGTTGTGATGCAAGACTTTTTATTCTTTGTCTGCAACTAGTTGCTAGTTTTAGTAGTTAAATACATAGAAATCATCCAAGACTCAGAAACAAATATTCATGCTCATTACACAAATATTTGCCCTTATCGGGATTTGAACCCAGGACCTGCAGCTTCATAGGCAGTGTCACTACTCACTAGGCTAATCGGTCAAAATAGTTATGAAATGATGATATAATCCTGGGTGCTGTTATGGCATCTACTTCGGTTTTATTCTACGTTATATCTTTGACTTGTACATTGGTGATGTCTGATATTCTGAGAGACGGGACAACATTATCTAGTGATGGGTCTCCTATTTTAATGAGTTTCTTCTGCGATTCAATGTCACTAGAGCCTAGTACAGTCATCTACAAAGAGATCGATACTGCAAAAGTTACAAAAGTGTCTACATATTTTTGTAACTTTGGCTGTATAGATCTCTTTATAGTCGAATGTACAAGATGGTCTCGTCATATCTCGTGTCATCATGTTTTGGAAATTACAATCATTGCACAACATTGTGAGTTCCGTCAGATAACTGTCAAAATTAGTATATACAATGGAGCATGTTCTTCATTTCCAATTGGCTCTAAAGTAGAGGCGGCGAGGGCATATTGAGAGCAGCGGTATTACATACAAGGTCTAAACGAAGTAAAAACAATACTAAATTTTCCAACGAAATTATACTAGCCCCGATGCAAAAGTTTAGTCTAGTCAGAGCAGTTGTTTAGGTTCTCCCATTTGTAAGGAAATAATACATTTTTGATAAAAATTCAATACCGTTTAATATTCCATTTGGCACGAAAATATTCCAAACTAAGAAAATTTAAAAATAAGGATATAAATACCACTTATAAAAGCAGAAGAAATTATTGTTTCTTTTTTACTATTTGGTTACGAATTCAAGCAGCGTAAAAAGGGCCATTACTAGGGAAAGCGACACGGCATAGCTATATGCTGACAGTTTTGCTAGTTCATGTAGTCAAGAAGTGCAGTTAGAGACCACAATTTGCATTAGTAAATAGTTTTTAAGAGCCCTTATAGAATTTCTATTAAACAAAGAAAATAAACGACATCTAGACACGCGGCAGCGTGTCAAGCCAAGTTCAAGGAAAGGAACTGGCTAGCCAGCACCGAGTGTAATATTACACGAACCACTTGGTGCCACTTTTGACCCTTCTATAACTCAAAACCTCTATAACGTAAACACATAAAACTACGTGTGTTTAATTATATCCATAAGGACATCTAGAAGCCCAAATTTCATGAAGCTAGCTCAAACTATAAAGATATGAAGGTCAAAAAGTCGTAAATTTTAGTATTGACTGACATAATATAGTACCCATTTAAGACGACAATAAAAAGGCACTGGTTCCGATAAGAAACAAAAGTATAATAAGATGTTAAATTAGACAACAAAAAGTACATAAAAAGGTAAAAATACTATAAAAAGTTGTGCAATCTTACACAGTACCTAAACTTAACCTACTTCCAGATGAGAAGGATGAAATTTGGAATCTAGCTCGGTAATTGTGTGTAAGCGTAGGAAAAAATTTAAAAATAAAAAAGTTAAAAAATTAGCGGGGTCCCCATACAATTTTTTTATTTTTATTATAGCGTTTGAACCGTAACAAGCAGATATTTGAAACTATCCCAATATATGTATTATTATATTTGCTATACGACAGAAATATAAAAATAAAGATAAGTCAAAAAATAAATGGTGTCCCCATACAAATAACTTGTAATACGCGCTAAACAACCGGCCAACGGTGGTGTGTCGTCGGCGGCGCGCGGCACCACATAATTATACCCAGAACAGAAGTAAATCTACATAAAAGCGCTCCCGAGCAACACGGAAACGCAAGAAATCTCAATACCTGCCTAGTGTTCTTTACAAAAAGTAATGATATCCCACCAAAAACAAATGTAAAAAAGGAGAGCCAAGTTCAATACAAAAATTATGCTTGGCTGTGGGCTTCGCCGCAAAAAGAATGGAGATCTAAACGAGTGCCAAGTTATGCAAAATCCAAATATGTATTTATAGAAACAAAATAACATTATGAACAAGTATTAAACTCTATTTCTTTGCTTTATTGGATACCTATAACAATATATATGTTGAATAACCTTATAAAATGACTGATGTAATGAAAACTGGTCAAGTCAAATACCATGGTATAATGTATGGTATATTTATTGCAAGCCAAAATATTTAACACCACATCACAATTTCGTTCTTAATAAGAAAACACAATAAACGAAACTTAACTATTACTGACTTAAACACACTTAAATGTAATTTATACTCTATCTATACTAATATTATAAAGAGGAAAAGTCTGTGGGATTGTAGCCTTGTAAGTTTGTATGTAAAAGGTAATCTTATCTGAATTCAAATACTCTTTAAACTGCGTGTAGAATGGACTTATAGGCTATGTTTTAACCCGCTGGCTTGCCTTCGTTCTTTGCAATACGCGGGCGAAGCTGCGTGGGCAGCTAGTGTACATTAAATGAATCTACCCATACTTATATCTTTTTCAGCTTACAAAGCTTTGCTCCTGTACCAATAGCAGTGAAGAATAAAGTGTGTTACGTCAACGAGGAGGATGAAAGAACTCATTTAGTGAATAATAAAACAGATCTGAATATGATATTTTTCGTGACCCCGACGTACCCGCGGCCGGAGCAGGTGCCGGAGCTGACCCGGCTCGCGCACACGCTCATGCACGTGCCCCGCATCCACTGGATCGTGGCTGACGACCAGCCGGTCTGCTCTGAACAGGTCGCTAATATTCTGAGGTAAGTATGTTATGGACAAACACTGCGTTACTTTCCCTAATTTGGGGGCACCGTAGTGCCCCTGCCAAGATGAGCCAAACGAACCTACCTTTTCTCGTGACTTGGCTCTCACACATATAGTTTTAGGTATGCAATAATTAATAAATGCAGTAACGTTGTGTGATTCCCAAGATGCAGAAATTTATCAAGCAAGCAAATAAAGATAAATAAGAATGCCTGACTTGGCTCTACTTATTATCTCTCAGCTTTTTACGGTGAAAGAGTTTCGATACTTGGCCTATTTTTGGATGGAATGTTTTTTTATGGGTAGAATAGTCGTGATTAATAGCCGTTCTATAACTTTCAGACGATCAGGTCTTCCATACACGCACATATCCAGCCCCAAGCCGTATACATATAAAGTGGCCAATTTCCCGCGTGGGGTAGCTAACCGTCGAGTGGCCATATCCTGGCTTCTGACGAATGTAAACGAAGGCGTTCTCTATTTCGGCGATGACGATAACACAGTGGACCTACAACTCTTCGATGAAATTAGGAATACTAAGAGAGTATCTATGTTTCCCGTCGGTCTTATAGGAGGCTACGGCGTGTCAGCACCGATTGTTAAAAACGGGAAGGTAAATTGGTTTATTAATGTATACTTATTTACACCATAACACATTTTGTGCTCAATAATGCTTCATCATGGCACTATGTGAACGTAGTCATATTCCAGACTGATTACATGGAGGCCTTAGTGCAAGAATCTTATTAGCCTGACTGACAATTTTACTAGGTATTATATTAGGTAAGGTACCATAATGGGATGCCGTTACCAATGTGGTGTTTGTTTGTACCTACCCAACTAGCACACTAGCGTTAAAATAACCCTTATATCATTCTTATATCGGTTCCAGCCAAGTGTTAAGGTGTTAAGAATGCCTATAAAAAAGGTCTTATAGCGTGCTCTAACACCCTTATAACTACGAAAGAGGCCCACGAATTACAGGTTAAGGTGTTAGTTGAGAGTCTTATAAGACTCTAGCTCTTACGCAGTATAAAGTGAGCATCTTACTCTTTTTTTTACCCATAAAATTATGAGACAAATATAGTCTTCCGACAAAATGGCGCAGATAGTTAGTATAGGTATTAATATTTGACAGCTATGGAGTCGAATTGAAAGTGAATTAAATTGGAAGTGTGTGTGACATGAAGTGAAAACAATCTGCCCTTGTGATTTTACGGTTAGTGTATACCATGTTTCCCATCTTAATTTTAACGCGCCCAGGATTTATTAAAGATTTCTAATAAAACTTATGAACATTAAAATATACATCTAAAGTTTTTATCATTTTCTATTCTTGTTTTTTGGCCAGTGGCACGATAAATTAAGTGGCATCCATATAATGGCAAGAGTAACATAAATAATGAAGTATCTTGATGTCAAATATTGAATAACCTAATCAATTTGTAGGTTAGAGTCCACCAAAACAATGGCGAACTACCTTAAAGCTTTAGGCGTCAGTTAACTCAACTATAACGCTTATTGAGTTACAACACTCTTACAGTGTCTTTAAAGTGTATCTGCCTAACACCTTAAGCGTTAGAAAAAGTTTCAATACTTACAAGAGAGTTAATTCTGTTATAAAGTCTCTGCCTGTAGCACTCTTGTAAGTGTTTAAGTGTTAAAAACATGTTAAAGCTTTAACATCTTAAGTGTAATTGCTTTGAGTAACACTCTTATAATGCTTTAGGACTTAATTATTTTTCTTAACTCCTTTATAACACTATTAGTTACAACTGAGAACATTATAACTCACTTATAAAGGTTAAGGTTATAATAATACCCTTAGCTGACACCCAAATGTTAGTTGGGATTACATTTCGAAATATGACTATTCTTCTTCTATCGATAAAAACGTGTCAAGCGTGAGTTGAGTGCAGTTCACAGTGCTTTACCTATACATATGTAGGTACAAATAAAATAATTTTGTTACTTAAATTGAAGCATATTTATAACTACAGACGTTTACAAATATGTATCTGTTGCAATCCCAGTCCCATTTTTGCTTTAGTCTTGTTTTCTTTCTTTCTTTTAAACTGAGCTCATATCAATTCGATTGGATTTTGAATTGCGTTGTATTCGCAATGGAAAGGCGGTGAACCAAGGAAAAGGAAATTAGCTTTAACTTCCAAAAGCAGTTGACTTATTTCTTTAGTAGAGGATGATGTATTTATAGTTCCAGACTTTATAGTCTTGAAAATTGCGAAATAAATCTGATGAATCTCTATGTCCAATTGTCCATAGGTACTATCCATACTTCCGTTCTACATCCATACTATTATATACTACACAATGTGTCCCAAAAGGCCGAAAGCGGGTGATAGGCCGGCCAAGTCATAACAGTTACCTTTAAAAAACAAATACCAAATCATTTATTTAACGAGATTCAGGCATTGAAAAAAAATACTCCCTGTAATGATGTTTAAAGTACTACGGCTACAAAAGTTGACTTCACTACAATATTTTTATACAATACTAAAGTGCCTCCGCTTTAAATAAAATGACACTTTTTTCACAAATATGTAGGTATCTACTTAAAATCGTTGGACCAACTAACATAACGACGACGGTTACACTAAAATGATCGGAAATAGAAAAAACCGATCGAAGATGTAACTTAGTTACTTAACTGGTTCTGTGAGCTGTAGAATTCGCGAAACATTAAACATTTTTCTATTTTATTTCGTCGACATAATAACGACATAAAGATTAAATTAATAGTACATTGTTTAACGAGGGCCGTAAGTGGAATATTGCTAACGAGAGTGTATCAGAAGCCCGACGCCGAAGGCGGAGGGCTTTTGATGACTCGAGTTTGCAATATTCTTACGCCCGTGTTATACACAATGTTTTTCATCACATTTGCGAGGAAATAAATAACAACAAAAGACAGAAAAATGTAAGTTTCATACAGCAGCACCAATCAAAAATTGACAACTTCACTTCCAGATCAGTGCTAGTAGAGCGCGCAGTTCAATATTTCAACCAATCACAGAGCAGTATTCTTGCGGGGCGGGGCGTCGTGACCAACTAGATTTTTTTATTCAACCAATCACACAGCAACCAGATTTGCTTAAGCCAATCAGAGGGTTCTATTATTTAAAAAAAAAACCATAACGCCCATGGGCGTAATATAGCCCATTACAGCTCAGTACGCTTGCGTATAATAACACCATTTTCGAGCAAGTGTGATGAAAACAACATTTTCATCACACTTGCTCGTCAATGGCGTTATTACCTGCGAGCGTACAGAGCTGTTATAACCGTTTTACCTCCCACGGGCTGATAAGTTTAGTTTTAAAATATAGAACCCTCTGATTGGCTTAAGCAAATCTGGTTGCTCTATGATTCGTTGAAAAAAAAATCTAGTTGGCTTAGCCATCCGATTTTAGCGTGCTTAACATAATATATTGTACATTTACTAAGGATGATTATATGACATAAATTATATTTTCATTATTTCATAGAAAATAAAATAAAAAAGCTGACTAAAGTTTTCAGTTTAGGGTTCCGCACCTCAAAAGGAAAAAAACGGAACCCTTATAGGATCACTCGTGTGTCTGTCTGTCCGTCTGTAACAGCCGATTTGCTCCGAAACTACTGGACCGATTGAGTTGAAATTTGGTAAACATATGTAAGTTGGTGACCCAAAGATGGACGCGTAAAGTGAATTTATGAAATCTGAACAAGGGGGCCACTTTTGGGGGGTAAACTATAAAATTAAAAAAAAAAGTTTCGCAAACTGTATTGTGTGACATATCAAATGAAAGGAGTTGTTGTAAGCATCTCAGATACATTTTTCTTATAAGTTTAGCAAAAACAGATTTGATGTAATTTAGGAAAAAAGACGAAAATTGACCACACCCCCACCCCCTTATCTCCGAAACTACTAGGCTTAAAATTCTGAAAAAAACACGGAAAATAGTTCCTTGCCTTAAGATTACAGAAAAACCTATAAGAAGTTTGAGTATTCAAAGTAACGGGAACCCTCACCACGCGAGTTTAACTCGCACTTGTCCGGTTTTTTTTATTTACTTCCAGGTTAGCGATCGCTCCATATTTTTCACCAGTGATACACTCACCATCGACCTTATAATATATATATATTTCAAAATTATAGCTGAGGGAGGTCGTGGGTTCGAACCCGGCTCGTACCACTGGATTTTTACAAACACGTTATGTACGAAATATCGTTTGATATTTAGCAGTGGCTTTTCGGTTAAGGAAAAAATCGTGAGATGAATAAGTGAAAATTGGTTGTGTGAAAAAATATCAACCGAAACAACAGTTTACAACTCCATAGATACCAGCACCAGTTATCCGGTTGAGTTCTTAAACTCTCTGGAGCTATCCGGGGTACCTTCCCACAAACTCGAATTAAAAGTAGGTGTACCCGTAATGTTAATGCGCAACTTAGATGCACCAAAATTGTGCAATGGAACAAGATTACGGGTCACTGAATTGGGAAAATACGTAGTAAAGGGCACAATCTTAACTGGTGAAGCGAAAGGAGAAGATATACTCATTTAACTTTAAACGACTACAGTTCCCTTTAAAAGTAGCGTTTTCAATGACAATTAACAAATCGCAGGGCCAAACCTTAAAAGTAGCGGGATTACATTTAGGCATGTTTTTCCCACGGGCAGTTATATGTAGCTTGCTCACGTGTGTCTAAATCTAAAAATCTACATGTTTTAGCAGAACGAAATAAATCATACAATATAGTTTATAGAAGTATATTGGAATAAGTAGCAGCGGCGAAGCGGCCAACTTATTTTTTTAGTTTCAGTATTTTTGTAAGCTTTTCGCTTAGGTGCTTTATTGTCTGACAATATACTAGACCGTAAGCAAAGTATTTTTTTTAGTTTTAATTATAAATAGCGTGAAAAAGAAAATAATCTCTAGAGGGGGTAAAATAACAACAATTTGTGTAGTGAAACGAATTCTACGCGGACGAAGTCGCGGGCAAAAGCTAGTTAATTTATAATAGTGTTTTTATTGTTTATTCAACTTAAAACGTTATTAGATGCCCTTTGTTCTCCGCCTGCCTAAAACGTATTGTGTTTATATCGCGTTTTTCTCCTTTGTTCTCCGCCTGCCTAAAACGTATTGTGCCTATATCGCATTTTCTCCTTTGTTCTCTGCCTGCCTAAAACGTATTGTGCCTATGTCGCTACAAAGTCTAAGTCGCATATAGTATAAAACGCCAACTTCCCGCCTTCCCGCTTTTTATAATTGTGTTGATAATTAGGAAGTTGGCGTTTTATATTATGTGCGACTTAGATTTTGTAGCGACATAAGCACAATACGTTTGAGGCAAGCAGAGAACAAAGGCCGCGCGGGCAGCTAGTTGAATATCCGTTTGTTGCAGGTGGTTGGGTTCTTCGACTCGTGGCCGGCCGCCCGGCGGTTCCCTGTGGACATGGCGGGTTTTGCTGTCAACATCGAATATCTGAGGCCGTCCGCTACAATGCCATATATCGCTGGACATGAGGAAGACATGTTCCTGATTAGTTTAGGTCTAAAATTAGAAGATATTGAACCCTTAGCTGAGAATTGCTCTAAAGTGCTTGTCTGGCACACTAAAACACTAAAGTATCCCAAGCCTACTTTAAAAATAAATATTAACCAGTACGATAAGGAACTCTTACCAAAGTACCAACATTTTGTTAACCTGCTCAAGGAAATTTCTAGACAAGGAATGGCTGTGTTGGATGCCGAGACTGGAACTAAGACATTAATAATACGTGATAGAAAAACATATGAAACGTTGATCGGCCTTAATTAATAGCGGTTTTTATTAGTGGTTCCTGTTACATTACGTATTGGGTATGGAAATGTTTACGTGGAAATGGTTACGTTAGGGATGGATTGTTTAGGAATGACTTAGAATAAACTTAAAGAATCAAACAAATTATTGACAATGCCATACTTAGTTTCACCTTAGTGGAAGTATTCACTGAGATAAAAATGCATTAAGCAAAGCAATATTCGAGGCCTTTCCAGTAGGTAGTGAATATAATTATGTAGTGATTTATTTTTATAAATTTAACAATTGGGAATGGATGAACTATTTAGAAGTGCCCGATTATTGTTTTGGTGATAGCGTGATAGGAATAACCATCTTTAGCACCAAAAAAAGGTAAGTGAGGAAACTGTTTATATTTTCCAAAATAAACTGACGCAACTGAAAAATCTGAAACTTTTTCTGGTGCTAAGGAAAAAATAATCAGGCAATTCTGATATTTTCATCCATTCCCCATTGCCTCAAGAATCTCGTTTAAAAGATTTGGTTAACGGGTTGATCCTATTTATTTATGAATGTTACGTTGTTTAGAAATTAAGTATATTGTGTGAGTAGAAACCCGGATAGTGGTGCTAGGTTACGTTTTACCAAACTGCATACGTAGGTACTTATGTTTAATTGAGTAGGTAATTTATATTTGTTTATACTAGAGCCTGAAAAGAATCATGTTTTATTATATTGTATTATTAAATATTTTTTTCTCCAAAATGGCCCGCAAAGTGTACATTAGTCGCTACACATTGGAAGGTAAAGTGTATAGTTTCAGGTCAGATCATAATTAAAAAATAAAAAACATTGCAGGCCGCCTGGAATGTTGCATATAAATTCCTTTATTTGTCGAGTACCAAACTTTTTAAAAAGTTGAAACCGGCATATATAAGACGGCACAGGTCGTATTCAGCCAATTCAACTCGTATTTTTCTGTTCCAAACGCGACGTTTTTCTATGTGTCTCAAATAGTTTGCGTTTTTCGGTGCAAAAATACACTTGCGATTCGGTTTAAAAAGAAAAACGGCGGGAAATCATTAATATTTTCACGTTATACAACGATATTTATTGCAGGCCGCAATGTTTTTTATTTTTTTATTTTGATTTGACCTGAAACTTTACACTTTACCTTCCAATATGTAGCGACTAATGTACATTTTGCGGGCCATTTTTGAGAAAAGTTTATTATTCCCCCATTTTTGAGAAAAGCACTATATTAGCCTTAGCCGGAATGGCAATTGCAGGCTTCGTATTATAATTACACGGACTCGCAAGCTCGTCCGTTTAAACAAATACTCAGCCTGCAATTGCCTCCTTCCCGGCCACGGCAATAATGTACTATTAAATGTAGATAAATTGTGAACATATGTATTATGAGACATTTTCTCGACCTGGAGCCGTAGCATGGTTGGCCTTATCACGCGACAAGTGACAAGATAGGAGCGTCGTCTCATTCTATCAAACGGTGCCAGCCAGTGACGCACGCTCTATCCTATCACCTATCGCGTGACAAGACCAACCATGCTACGGGGCCTGGATTCCTCAGAGAAAAGGACTTTACTGAGTTTTTACTTGATCAACAATTCTTGTTATTCAAATGAGGTATACGATTCATGTTGTTTTAATTAGCGTACGTTTTGGGCGTAAACATTAATTAATCTAATTAACTACATGTAGGTACCCAAGGTGTAAGCAATGTAGACCGAAAAACGTTTGTATAGAAAGTTCACGCTTTCGTTTGACTTTAAAGATGATGCTCTGCATTTCCGACTCTAATTTATTTTATGTTTAAGATCAGAATAGTACATTGTTTAACGAGGGGCGTAATTCTCAAGTGTTATGTTTTTCATCACATTTGCGAGAGTTAAATAACTACAAAAGACAATAATAAAGCCTAGGCGTCTTTGAGCATGCCAGGTAACCGCCTGGACTCTAAGTATGATACCCGGCGCACCTTAGGTATGCCGAGGCTACCGAGGCTACCGAGACGTACCGTGCCGGTAACGTGTGCCGGGCCTTATAGGGGCAGGCATAGATGCCTAGGCATTTCCAAGCACACCTCGGTATACCTGAGGACGGCAATAATTTCCGTTAGTATGTGCCTGCGTGTAGATATGCCGAAGGATCCCTAGCCGTGCCTTGCTGATAGTGGGCACCGGGCGTAAAAATATTATTTAATCTTTCACTTTCTCTAACAAGCATTTTTTATACTTTTGTTTTTCGTATTCGTCCATGACAGAGTGGTAAACCATAATGTGGTCTGGGGGACGTTAAAAAGTCCACGTTATCACATTATTTATATATATGTATATATTGGCAGGAAAGGAAACTTTAATTAGTCCTTATGAAAAAACAGATGCATATTTTTAAATCGCACACCCAAACCACAGTAATCGATAGTTTCAAAACCAAAAAGATAGAAAAACGTCGGTTTATGATCGCTTAAAAATTAGAACACGTCGTGCTACTTAACCGATACGAAGAGTTTTTACAAATAATTGAGAAATAAGCAACGATTTCAAGATGAGAGAGTAAATCAATCGGCTGTTTTTGATAACCTTGGTAATGAACAAGATCATAAATTAATTAAATGAAGTATTCCATAAACAAACATGAGGTGCCTAAGTATAAGGGAAACCGTTATGGAGGTATAGAATATTAGAATAGAATTTTATTGCATGTCAGCATATCACATTTCAAACATGGGGGGATTTACAAATGAGTCAGTGATGTACATGTGACGCCCTACAAGGGCATAGAAACAACAGAGCGCCAATTATATTTAAATTTCAATTACTTTACATGAACAACTGGCATAATAAACAAATTTAAACATGAACAAACGCTTAAATTTGGTATTTTCTATATTCTTCATACATTACATTATACACATTAATTCATTATTTGTCTTCTTGACGACCGCTTTAGCCTAGTTGGTAGTGACCCTGCCTACGAAGCAAGAGGTCCTGGGTTCGAATTCCGGTAAGGGCATTTATTTGTGTGATGAGCACGAATATTTGTTCCTGAGTCATGGATGTTTTCTATGTATTTAAGTATGTAACTATTTATCGATATAAGTATGTTTATCGTCGTCTAGTACCCATAGTACAAGCTTTGCTTAGTTTGGGAATAGGTCGATTTGTGTAAGATTGTCCGCAAATATTTATTTATTATTATTATTATTTATCACTAAGACCGCCAGGCCACATTTTATTGCCTTTGCTGCAACCTATAGCAATGCAAAATATTGTTGCTTTATTTTTAAACATTTTAATATTTATAATAAAATAAAATAATGCAACGAATGCTTTACGTTACCATGCAACGTAACGAATAGAAAAAAAATAAAAGAAAAAAAACCTTTTTAAAAATAAGCTTTTATTTAAATGCGCTAAATTAAACTTTTCCTTTAAAACTTTTACTATCAACTTATAACGTCATAACACATTTTCGATGATATAAAAGCTTGTCGCAAGATTTAGGTACTCGTATACGAGTATACTCAGGTAAATCTCGCGACCAGCTTTTATAATAAATTAGTTCTTTATTTAGGTATTAACCCATTACATTACATTATAAGATTAAAAATATTAAATTAAATTAAACTTAAAAATTAACCAAACACTACAGAAAAGGAGTCGTAGACACCTTACTCATTAGGTAGCATGTCGTGCACACTACCTTTACAATACTGTTTGTCGATTCGCTCACTCTCCCGACAAAGGACCAGTGTCTCTTACGCATAATAGCGTAGAAGTCGTCCACTCTGTTCACGGCAAACATACCAGACGCGCTACACCGCCACGGTAGCCGTAACATCACACGAAACGCGTTGTTGTACTGTACTCTGAGTCTGTTGAACGACCGCTTCGTGTAATGGTACCACAAGTGGCTAGTATAGAACGCCTGGCAGTAGGCCCCAAACAGAGTAATTTTGACTTGGTCAGAGCAGTGAGCGAACCGACGTGCCAACATATTGCTTCGCATAGCAATGGCCCGTCGTTGCCTCTCGAGATCGTCGTCGTCTTTAAGTTTGTCTGTCAGTATATGTCCAAGATACTTAAAACTATTGACATTTTTTAATTCAGTCCCATTCAGTCTAACGGGCGTTTATATTATCTTTTTTACTTTTTAGTCATCCCTGCACAGGTTTCTCAGTATATTGTCCGCCAAATTGGATTTAGAGTGACGTCACTTTATTTTTCGAGTTATTCTCAGCAAGCCCTTTCATTTGATACCCATATTGTAGGAGTGCATTAAAGATAACTAGCCCGCCATCTTGGGTGTTCCGCAATGTTAGATTTGTTTGCCGACTGTACTTTTTTTTCACACTCATCAACTGCTCATTGAGAGGATTGTAACGAGCCCAAACACGACGGGTTTATCCTGTGTAATTAAGGAGTTCCAACGGCCACCTTCCGTCTCCATCATCAGACCAGGTTTATGGTACCATAGTATTGCATTGTCATCCGACTTACATAATTGTACAAAATTTCAACTTGATTGGACTCCGGGAAGTTGGTCAAATTTAACCTGCAAGATTCCACCCGAACTAAGTACATTGTGTTACAAGTTGGTAGGGAAGATATGAATTACGAACGAGAGTACTAGAAGCCCGACGCCGAAGGCGGAGGGCTTTGATGACTCGAGTTTGTAACAATCTTACCGTACGTGTCGCATACAATGTTTATCATCACATTTGCGAGGCAACCAATACATTTTTAACTAAATTGTTACAAATCGTAATAAAAACTACAAAATGTCAGTCGTCCATTTTGTTGAATTTGCCGTGAGGCGCTTAGAGCAAAGACCCTTCTGCATGCATACAGCCACGATTTAAAATCACAGTTAAAAATATTTTACGCGGACACATGTAAGTTTTTAAATCTTCAAATCATTCTGTTAATCATATTTTATTCGTGTTTTTACGTTTAAATTTATTTATGAATACTTACGTTTTCAAACATCGTGTTTGAGTTAAAACCTCCTTGCTTTATAACTGACGTAACTAATAGTGACAGATACAATTTAAGAAAAAAAAAAATTGCGCCCCTGGGCGTAATAAAGGCTATTGAAGCTCTGTATGCCTGCGCGTTATGAAGCCCTTTACGAGAAAGTGTGATGAAAACATAGTTACATACATTGCAAGTTAAATAATAGCTTGTAATAAAATAGGGACGTAAGCGTGTGCGCGCGAAGTAGCGTGCGCGTGCGATCCGATGCACAGCGTGGCATCCACTGAATAGTCCCCGTAAGACAGGGTCACCGGCATGTACTCGTAGCGATGAACGAAATCGCGGAGTGGGCCGCGCCTGCCATAGGTACGTTTACATCTGAACTGTACCTATAGGTATTAGGTATTTTATAGGAATCGTGTTGTATGTTTGTTATTTTGTTCTACTTATACCAATACTTATCAGGTATTTGAGCTTTAGACGAGAAAGTAAGCTCGATGTGTGCATTATGCACTGTTTAGGGAATTGATTCACGAAACCACTGCACTGTGATTGCACTGGACTAGAAATAATAAATAAGCTGTAAGTCGATAGGTTATAGGCATGGAACAAGAAGGAAAGTCACTTTAGTTAATATTTATAATTAATCTCAACGTAAAAGAGGTATTGGCCCGAAATGGTTCGTGTAATATAACCCACGGCCGGTGTGTCGCTTTTTTTTGCTCGAACTTGGCGGACACACTGCCGTGTGTCTAGATAGATAGGTATAAGTACTTTACTCGTACTTGAGTACGATGTCTATATCGTTATAAGCAGCAGTGATGGGACATTTTTTTTGTCAACGCTTAGTAGATACAGTTCTACGGTCATGCCTAAATTAAGTACCTATACAACTTTAAACCTTTTTCCTGTAAATAAGTTGCAAAACGTATCTACATTATTATTAGACGTGACCATACAGGACTATATTCGTATGATAGGTATGTCTTTAGATTCTCAACCCCAAAGAGGTTACAACTACCTATATTTACAAGAAGCCTGTTATTATTATCGAAGAGACGATATTGTACCTATTTGTTTTCAACTAGTAGGCGATGTTTTAAAGTAACTTTGATCTGATATGAAACACCGACGTTATAAACAGAAATACTTTCCTGTGTGTGAGGATGTTTCGTTCCCGGCATTATTCCCAAAAGTGAAAACAGGGAAACAACGATACCTACTTATTCAGCAGTTGATTATTGACAACATTTATCATATACAGCGTGTGACTTCGATAAGAACATTTATTTTAAGGAACGATAGCTTTCAGTGCTGTGAACCATTCTATCGAAAAAATATAACAATTACCTTTTCTAATGGAGAGTTATTAATTTTTTAAATTTTCTCGAGCAGCAATGTACTGCTAACATTCACTTGACGTTCCAGAGAGGCAGAGCTAGTTTTACCACAGATTATATAATGGTTTTACTGTCAGTTGTTAGCTTTGTTACCAATACATTGCGGGCCGAATAAATTTGTATGAAAAAAAATAACCGTTTTTTTTAAACTAGAGATACCAATTTACGTTCATTAGGGCTTATACTTTCAGCCCTTAAAATAAATGTTCTTATGAAAGTCACACGCTGTATAGGTATTTGACCGCATTAAGCGTATAATATATTTATCCCATAAAAAACATGCCATGTAAAAAATAGGCCAAGTCTCGAAACTCTTCCACAGTAAAAAGTTGTGAGATATTTCGTAGAACCAAGTCAGGCATTCTTATTAATATTTTATTTTCTTGCTAAATAAAATTCTGCAGCTTGGGAATGACAACTTTATTGCATTTAATAATTTTTGCATAGGTATCTAAAACTATGTAGTAGTGTGTGATTGTCAAGTCACAAAATTTTATTTAGCAAATAAAGATTAATAAGAATGCCTGATTGATGATCCTCGTGATATCTTTGTACGGGTACATATAACTGTATGTATTTAAGTATGTATAAGTAAGTTTATATTGTATGCATTATATAAACTATATGTATATTCATGTAATTAATTGATTTGTGTTTCCATTCGAATCTCAGTATTTAGGATGCTGCTCAACTAAAGTTTCTGTTTAGCCCAATGGTAGACTGGTAGAGAATGCTTGATGGTATTAAGTCCGCCTACGCCAAGTACAATAGTACTTTTAATTGTATATTTGTGCAATAAAGTTTAATTAAATGTCTCAGTTAGCTCTACGAAATATCTCACAACTTTTTACGATGGGAGAGTTTCGAGACTTAGCCAATTTTTACATGGAATGTTTTTTATGAGATCTCACTTCTTTTTGTAGGTTATTGTATTATCAATACATACAAATTTATGAATGCAGCTGGGAATACTATTTTTGCATAGACTTTGTATGGAAATGTTATTTTACCTACCGCAAATAACGTTTGTATAATTTTCTAGTGTACTATTTGCAGGAACTGCAAAAGTAACTTTGTAATCGCATGTATTTGTATACAAACTTACTTGTGCAGTTTGTATATCTCTGAACGTGACTGAAATTGAAATATTTTTACGTTTTTTTTATGAATTGATATTGATCAGTCAGTGAGTATGTCAGTGACAAAACTAAGGAACTTTGACGGGCAATAGTTCTTAAACTAATAGTTCAAATTAAATGCTATTGAGAATATATCTACGCCATATTATGCCCTATAAGTTACTGAAAATTCAGGGTTCTAGCTTTAGCCAGCACAAACTTACAGTATTTATGTAGAAAATGGCCTGAATGGCTTCGAGAAAAAGATGGCGAGCGTTTTTCAAAAAAACTGTACATGAACTCTTTTTCAGATTTCGATGTTTTTGGGTTTTTCTTACTCAGAATCGTTAATACTATCGATCCTCATACAAGAAAAAAAGTGTCCCAGAATTTACTATGTAAGTTTTATCTTCCAGTGCGTCACCACCATATAAAAAAAAACCGGCCAAGTGCGTGTCGGACCACGCAAAACGAAGGGTTCCGTGCCTATTAAAAAGGTCGTATCGTCACAGAAATTTTACGGCACTTACGTCCTTTTCTTTGAGGAAGGCAGTTTTTCAGCAATATTTCGAAAACCTCTGAACCGGTCTTGTTCAAAACAATTTTCGGTGAATGAAATTAATAAGCCCTATGTCGTAATATGAAAAAAATCATATTTAAAAATATGAATTTTTTCATATTTTTAAAATACACCGTTCAAAAATTAGGGGGGGGACAGAATTTTAGTGACTTTCGGGGCGATTATCTCCGACTCTATTCACTTAATAAAAAAAATGCTAAGAAACCTTATATTTATTTTGAAATGCCTATCGATTGATGTGCCACACGGGGTGTCACAATGATTTTTTTTTTGACTTTTAGTTTTATGTATGGAGTGCACCCCTAAATTTTTTTCTTTGTCATTTTAATTACAAAACTATGTAGCGGCTAACAAAATACACCTATCCTCAAAATTTTATTCAAATACACCTTATAGTTTTCGAGTAAAATGCCTGTGACATACGGACAGACGGACAGACGGACATGACGAAACTATAAGGGTTCCGTTTTTGCCATTTTGGCTACGGAACCCTAAAAAAGACTGCATACAAAAATGTGACGATCTGGAATGGAATATTTTGGACACTTTTTAGGGTTCCGTAGCCAAAATGGCAAAAACGGAACCCTTATAGTTTCGTCATGTCCGTCTGTCCGTCTGTCCGTCTGTCCGTCTGTCCGTCTGTCCGTCTGTCCGTCTGTCCGTATGTCACAGGCATTTTACTCGAAAACTATAAGGTGTATTTGAATAAAATTTTGAGGATAGGTGTATTTTGTTAGCCGCTACAAAGTTTTGTAATTAAAATTACTAAAAAAAAATTTTTTAGGGGTGTACTCCATACATAAAACTAAAAGTCAAAAAATTTTTTTTCATCGTGAGCCCAAGTGTGGCACATGAATCGATAGGCCTTTCAAAATAAATATAAGGTTTCTCGGGATTTTTTTTGATTGAGTGAATTCAGTCAGAGATAATCGCCCCGAAAGTCACTAAAATTCTGTCCCCCCCCTCTAATTTTTGAACGGTGCATTTTAAAAATATGAAAAAATTCATGGACATAGCGCTTATTAAGTTCATTCACCGAAAATTGTTTTGAACAAGATCGGATGAAAGGTTTCCGAGATATTGCTGAAAAACTGCCTTTCTCAAAGAAAAGGACGTAAGTGCCGTAAAATTTCTGTATCGTCACAGAAATTTTACGACCTTTTTAATAGGCACGGAACCCTTCGTTTTGCGTGGTCCGACACGCACTTGGCCGGTTTTTTTCTTGTTTGAGGATCGATAGTATCAACGATTCTGAGTAAGAAAAACCCAAAAAAAAAATTAAATCTAAAAAAAAGTACATGTGTACATTTTTTTGAAAAATGCTCTGGCACTGCCGTGCCTCTTTGTTTAGATCGACTCGGCGCGGCGGGGTCACTTCATTGCCCCCAGATATATTCCCTTTCGGCTTATGATTCAGTATGCTTCATGACTTAATTGTTATTTAGAATGATTAATAACCTGTTGTTTCTGTAAGTACATGATTACATGAATTAAGCATTAAGAAATTTTAAAGCGTAATACCTACTCGTAAGATTTAATAACATAAGGTGCTCAAAAATTACTCGAATATAAAATTTATGATTATGATTTACAGCTCTTGGTTTTAAAGAAATTAAATTAATAAGTGTAGCCTTAAAAAGAATACTAGCAGAGTACAAAAAGTTGGATGATCGTTAGCGGGTAATTAGGAGTGTAAGGGGTTTCGGAAAGAGGTAAGTGGGAAGTAGCTGAAAAATAGTTTGCAAATTTAGCAGGAGAACTTTGTAAGTAGGTTATGCTTCGAAATATAAACTTACACACGAATAGTGCAAGGTAAGTAAAAGCTTGTAAACAGTTCCAAACAAAAACGATCGCAAACTTTTATAATGAGGTCATCCAACTTTTTGGTCTTCACCCTACCTATAGTAAGATTCCTACAATAAATGTCAAAGTTTGAAAAATTCTTACTAAAAACGGCTGAATGGATTTAGATCAAATTTGCCACAGGAATAGTTGATTAACCTGGATATAAAATATAGGATACCGTTTATCCTGGAAAACCCCCAAATGGATATTGGTGTGAAAGTTCAGTTCACTCGTACGAAGGCTTGGGGCTTATTAATACTAAATTGCATTTTACCTCTTTATCAATATACCCAGAATGCCTATTTTTTTTTCTTAAAACACAGTAATCTCAATATGGCCCAATTTCAAAATAGCTTAGTCTCATAATGCCTAAACTTCAAAACACTTTCATGGCAAAACAACTGTCGAATGTCAAAATACCTAAATTTGTATTACACGGAGATTGTAATTTTTTACATAAGATGAATGTTTCTTTTTCTTTTGTCATTGCTGTCATTCGTTATTTGAAGGAATTGTGCATTTCAATCTTTAGGTATTTAGAGAATATGACGTTTTAGGTCAGTCATAACGAATTTCGTTCATTTTAAGATTGAGACAATTTGACATTTAGGTATTATGAATTATGATATGAGCCTATGGTAATTTGAAAATTAGGGGTATCTATTAGATTAGTGAATAAAGTATTATGAAATTTTGTGGTTTTAAGCCCAAAGCGTACGAAGTCGTAGGCAAATGGTAGTTTATGCTAGGTAATATAATAATGCTATTTTATATGCATTGATGACGTGAGAAATGCGTTCTTGTTAAGTTTTAAGACATGGGCTTGATTCCATCCTGTCTGGCAGCGTTTGTTCATGTATTGTTGCTAGCCACTGTTGTGTTTATGTTAAGTATTTAAACATGTATAATTTGTAATCATAGCGCTGATATTATAACTTAATACCTAAGTAAAGTTTTATGGTCTAGTTAACATAAGGATTTGTGATCTTAGATAGTGTATAAACAAATTTATAAATTGTATTCAGTAATTAAATTACGATGTTATTATCAGAGTTTGTGTCAAAAATTTGATTATTGACACAAACTCCTAACACAAAACCTCTTACTGCCTTTTTAGGGTTCCGTAAAAAAAGGTAAAAAAGGAACCCCTATGGTGCGGTGCGACTCTGTCAGTCTGTCCATCTGTCTGTCTGTCACAAAGTTAAATATCTCAGCAACTACTTATGCTATCAATTTGAAATTTGGAACAATTGTGTAGAAGGCTAACACTCGTGTATGGAAAATGTTTCCTTTTTATATACATTTTTATTTTCTGTGAAAATTATGAATATGAGGGGGCTTAAAAATTCAAAGGGCTGAGTTGCAGACCTAAGTTTCTAAAACAGTTTTAATTTAAATTTCAGGAAAATGTACGAATTTCCTTTACTGTATACTTTTTTACCTTTTAATCATATGTTATGACCATGACAAATCACTACAAACAGCCAAATGCTCGTAAGTTAAACCTAGCAATTTGTCATAACAACTTGCTATAGTTAGACTGGTTAGTAATGTATGGCTCTCTCTTTCCAACTATTGCAAGTTGGTGTGACAAACCGTTGTAGTGTGCTTAAAGTTTTCCCAAGTTTTTTTTTTAATTGTCAGACAAAACGATTACTTTTGCAAGAGATCGAAGTGATGTTTTAAAAAATGTCTCAAATAGTATTACCTAACTGAAGAAATTAAAATATTTTCGAAATAATATTCAAAACGAACTAAAATGTGTTATACTTCAATCCCGTGTAATCTTTAATAATTTTAATTACATAAAACATAATTATTTTTTATGTGTATCAATTGAAACTGGCACCATGAGTCATGCTTTAAAAAAATAAGTTGGGCGGGAACATTATATGTTACATACTACTTACTTACTCGCTGTTTTAAAATTATTGAAAATATTTGATTTCCTTGCATTTTTGGAGAAAAGCACTATATCTGCCTGGGCGGGAATGGCTCAGCTTCGCTTCATCCGACAAAATCAACTCATCCACGAATTGCTATTTCCCGGCCTCTGCAGTAATGTACTATTCGTAATTTTATGTCTTTAATTTTCTAGGAGATTCTTGTTAACCCTTTTCCAGGCAGAGGCGTTATATTGACCACATACTGCTTGTCAAACATAATAACTTAAATTCAATGAATAAGACTGACATCCGATTGTCATTTTCCAACCGGCTTGGAAAAGGGTTAAATTCCCTTCTTTCGAATAAAAAAAAATCGCCGAAAAACAAACATACTAGGTTGCAAGTTATTACTGTTATTAGTACCAAAATACAGATGGCGCTGTACAAACGTAACTTCTACAATGAGCTATAAGTAGTAAGATTGCTAAAGGAAGAATGGGGTCGTGACGTGACGGGTATGGTGTAAGGACGTTTGTACGGAACTCTCGGTGCGCGGGTCAGACTCGCACTTGGCCGGTTTTTTTGTTTGTTGATTACTTTTTTTTCTGACGACCTTTTACTGAATTACTTACTGTCCTTTTTTAACCGACTTAAAAAAAGGAGAACCTTGTTAATTACAAACTGAAATAGTTATTTGTGTCACAAGGGAGCAAAATAGTATATTTACGGCGAGGGCGGTGTATTGAATCCTGAATGTAGCGAGGGATCCTACATAGTTAGGATCCTGAGCGTAGTGAGGGATTCAAGTGTTAACGCCCAAGACGAAAATAATTTTGCTCCTGAGTGACACATGTAACTTTTCACACCGATTATGAGGAAAATTGAACGAATATCAATATTCATTATTATATAATTTATATACAATAGCATCATAGTTTTTATTTCAGTAAAACGTATAGTTTATTGTGACAATTTTTTCAAATATTACGAAAAAGTCTCAAGTTTTAATATGTAAATGTACATATAACGTTGCTAAAGTTAAAACTTGAAATATGTTCGTTTTTAATCGATTACGATGAAATTACAATCGATTATTTTCTTAAGATCTGTGTTCAATTGGCACATTGCGTAAATGCTACATGCCAATGAATAAATTAAAAAAGTGGCTTGAACAGAAAAGAGGCATTTTGCTCCCTCTCGTCGGGGACCAAAACTTACTTTTCTGAATGAGAGGTGTGAAAAGATATTTTCACTTCATCTACTCGGCAACGCCCTCATTAACACGTTCACTGCGGTACGGCGGTTTTTGTACCCCGTACGATGCCGTCAGTCAGTGCGGGAGCCAAACATTGTGTCTACTTACTGGTGCGGAATCAATTATCGTCTTTTTTCCTAAATAACTTCAAATCTGTTTTTGCTAAAATTATAAAATCTGAGATGCCTACAACAACCCCTTTCATTTCATATGTCACACAATACAGTTTGCGAACCTTTTTTTTTACTTTTCCAGTTTAGCCCCCAAAAGTGGCCCCTTGTTCAGAGTTCATTGATTTACTATAAACGTCCATCTTTGGGTCACCAATTTACATATATGTTTACCAAATTTCAACTCAATCGGTCCAGTAGTTTCAGAGCAAATCGGCTGTGACAGACGGACAGACAGACACACGAGTGATCCTATAAGTGTTCCGTTTTTTTCCTTTTGAGGTACGGATCCCTAAAAATGGAGACAGTCATCATCTTCACCTTTGTTTCGAAAGATTTTGAATTGCCATAATTTATAACATTAAATTCGCCACAATTTCATAAGTGTATACTTATTAAATTTCCCTAAGTAAAACTGTTGTTGTGCATTCATTTTTATTTCTTTAATATGAATATAATATTATTTCAAAATATCGTTCTGTACGCTTACCATGAGAGCCTATAGAATACTTACAATAGTAAACTTCTCTCGATATCGAGCTAACGCGCTTCGACTAGATTTCGATTCTCGCAAGTTCGAGCTGTCAAATGCGCCGTACTCATGGTGCCGATATACTACGAAAACAACTACAAAACGTTACTCGCTAGCGTCTAGTTTTCGATGCGTAATCTAAACTTTCGAATCGTATTACCAAACGGTAGCGTGAGTCACAAATTTGACATTTCGAATCGAAAAATACCGTAGTATCTGTAGTTTACTATTTCACTTCCAAAATGGTGCGTGATAACGTATTATTTCGTCAAGATTTACCGTAGATCCGATCGATACCTATCTCAAATTAAAGAACTTATAAAAATAAGGGTTTTGAATCGACAACTTATATCCGCAAAATTCGGATTGTCGCGTATTTTGTATTTAAAAATGCAAATAATTGGCACACGTTCCGCCATATTGGGTCGACAGACTTAGATGAGGATCATCGCACACTGTTAAAATTATACTTAATGTCGTTAAGCTTAAGGTATAGATTCCTTTAAAGTCTTTAAACTTTGGCGTTGGGGAATTTTTCGACGTTGGCCATGCGCGTATTCTGTAATGTCATAACCGACAAACGCTAGCATTTAAATTGAAACGATAAATGCTTGTAATTTAAGGCTGAATATTGAAAAATCTATTAAACTATACGAACAATCGAGTTAACTATTGCGAGAAAAGTATACTTATATGGGACTCGGGGTACCGATTAGATTTTTAGTTCTGTGAGTGACCGCCAGGGGCGGTGTATAGAGTTTTCATACAAATCTTTAACTGTTGTCGATAGTCGCTAGCGTATTCCGACTTACTGTAAACTCACACTAAAGCTACTGTTCTATTCCCGTGACTATTAAAGTATCGATAATCATAACGCATGTACGGGGCTTGATAAACCCAAATTCTGTAAAATTTAGTGCGATACCGGGTAATAAGAACCCGGGGCTTTCTTTTCTTTATAATTTTATGAGTGTTCATCGTGTGGAGGAATTACCTTGTAGGATATTTTATACTCTTTAAATGAATACTGAAAAATAAGCTTTGAGGATTTATACTAGTTCAAACGAAGTTGGGTGTACGCCACTTCTACACCCGTAACGCACCACAAAGTATACCTACCAATACGAGGTGGATTAGGCCTCGTACGTAATAACGCACTAAAATTCAGAACGGGGTTTTGGGTTGCAGTGAACGTGTTAACCGGCTTCACAAAAGTGGTTCTTTATGGTTTAGAAAACAAAACATAACGATTTCAAAGAATATTCAAATCTTTTTTAAGGATGAGTAGGTAGATAATAAACACTCTTCCTAAAAAAAGATTAAAATATACAGCTATACTCATAACTTTCTGCTCTTCCGATTATCATTTTGTTTTAGGATCAGTTATAAACATATAAGTATCTGTATGTGTGATAGGTGCAAGTAACCTTGTTTGACGTTTTTGCTTATTTGTCCAAGAGTAAACATTGAAAAAAAGGCTTGTTTTATTGATAATCTTTTTTGTCATACAATTTACTTTTTAAACGACTTCAAAAAAGGAGGAAGAAATGTTCCACTATGCATAAATATATATTTTATGTAACTATGTTCGCCGATTTCTTCGTCGATTGTGGACAAATTAAAAAAAAAATGTTTTATATGAAAATGTATATTCCTGATCCTGAGATGGCCCAACTGTCACCAAGTCAGGATCTGATGATGGGATCCCAGGGAAATCGAGGGCAACCCTCAATTTTTACAGTACACGTATTACGTGTTTCATGTATTTTCTAAAGCTATTCAGGTATTTGTGTCTGGTAGTCATCATTTCATGTTGGTGGGCTGATGATGGAACATACAACTCCTCAACTTGAAGGATATTATTTAAATTTTATAAGTACGAATACGGTATAGATCTTTAATCGTATTCTTTCAAGTTATTCAGGTGAGCACAAGTCAGAATCTGATGATGCGATCCCAGGAAAACCGAGGGTAACTCTGAAATTTTACAGGCACCCGTGTAGTGATTTCAGTATTTTCTATTTCGCAATTTTGGTGAAGTGGAACTGATGATGAAGACCACAGATGACTTATGGAACTCCTCAAGGATGTAAAGTACGTCAAAGATTCTGAATGATTCCATTGAAGTAGCAACTAATGAAGTGTCAATTCTGAGATCGTTGAGAAATCAACGGAACTCCTCAAATGAAGGGTCCACGGAAAGAACATGTCTATCACTTTTTTTTTTCAAAATGAGAAGTTAATGTCAGGTTCATAACAAGCAGCAACATTTTGAGATTAAAATCTCATTTTGAAAAAAAAGTGATTAGACATGTTCTATCCGTGGACCCTTCAAATATTATCAGCGCACATATAGCGACATGGATTTTTTTCTGTAATAATCAACGCATTTGCTCTCAGAAAGCAGTGGTAAATTGGAAAGGAAATGTGGAATTTTTTATTTACCGATGTGGCTTGGCGAAGTACTGAATTGAAGTAGGTTTAAACTTCGTAAATTAAAAAATTAAAATTAAAATTATTTATTTCCGTAACTTAATTTAGGATACAGTATCTGTGCTGGTCCCTCTTTTTAAGTATAATATACTTGTGCTAAGAGAACACCGCTCTTCCACATGTTGTGACTTACAATTTGTTAGCTTAGGTGTGGTAAGTAACTTATATCAAGAGACCTAATAGGTTCCACCTCCATACGAAACATATAAGTAACGCTTCTTCTTGTTTTTCTCTTCATACAGCAATATTTTCCAATTTTGTTTTGTAGGCACTTAATTCTACTTCATCCCAGTGTAGCGTTATGTTGTCAAAGAATCTGAAAATAAGACATAAGTAAGTAGGTACCTAAGTAATAAGGCATGTTCACGAAAAAAAGTAGCCACTGTTGTATAATTCAGATTTTCAATGTGAAATGACATTTTTTAAAGAATTTAATGAAAAGAAGATCTCTTCACCTATCGTTTTGAGTAACGTTATGGATATTTATATCAGCTGCTATCCATTTTTGGGTTACGCGCGCACCCCGGACCGCCGCACACGAGCTCTACCTAGAGAGCTAAAGAAGCCGAAAGGACCCAGAAGCCACTAGGAAGCAAAGACTCGCCAAAATACTATTATTGAAGCCGCAGAAAAACTGCCGAAATAGCCCAGCCTGGAGGAACCAGGCTGCGACAGAAACAGCCAAAAATAGCAAAACGCCCTGAGATGGCAACACCAAGAGAGAAGACATGAGTTGTTTGTTTTTGGGATAACTTTCGAAATCTCTGGATTGTAGTCTTAGATTATGCAATTTTCACGTTTGGATCACAGAGGTATTTTTTTTCCTTTTCTCAAATAGATTATCGATGCTATAATGTTCCACGTATATGTGTCCAGACTCTTAATTACCGTATGCAGGTCATAAATTGTTTTAAATCATGCCAGAAGTAGATACATTTCTATGCAACTATTTTAGCTTTAAGCCTTAACTGGCATTAGGTATGTAGGATTTCACAACTTTTAAGAAAAATAGGTGGATTTTATATTCTTACACATAAAAAAGACTACTCAGTTGGCTATCTAATTGCGGTTTGACCTACCCATTAGCTAGATCTACTGGGTGACAGTGGAGACATTTAGTTTTCGATGGCTACTTTTTTTCGTGAACTTATGTGTTTATTATTACGTGTAAAGAGTAAAAAAAAAACTAAGTACAGGCTACTTAGGCATATTTTTACAAGCTTTTATTTAACTTGCAATGTATGTAACTATGTATGTATGTGTGTAACTATGTTTGTTCGGGTGGAATCTTGCAGGTTAAATTTGTCCAACTTCCCGGAGTGTTTGGACTCCGGGAAGTTGGTAAGTTGAAATTTTGTACAGTTATGTAAGTCGGATGACAATGCAATACTATGGTACCATAAACCTGGTCTGATGATGGAGACTGAAGGTGGCCGTAGGAACTCCTTAATTACACAGGATAAACCCGTCGTGTTTGGACTCGTTACATACAATCCTCTCAATGAGCAGTTGATTAGTGTAGCAAAAAATCCAACATGGTGTATACAATATGGGTATCAAATGAAAGTGCTTGCGAAGTTTGAGTATTCAAAGTAACGGGAAAATTCTCACCACGCGAGTTTAACTCGCGTGGTGAGAATTTTCCCGTTACTTTGAATACTCAAACTTCTTATAGGTTTACCTGTAATCTTTAGGCAAGGAACTATTTTCCATATACTTTTCTGAATTTTAAGCCTAGTAGTTTCGGAGATAAGGAGGGGGGCGGGGGCAGAATGGTAAATTTTCGTCTTTTTTCCCAAATAACTTCACATCTGTTTTTGCTAAAATTATAAAAAATATATATCTGACATGCTTACAACAGCCCTTTTCATTTGATATGTCACACAATACAGTTTGCGAAACTTTATTTTAATTTTCCAATATACCCCCCAAAAATGGCCCCCTTGTTCAGAATTTATTAATTTACTTTACGCGTCCATCTTTGGGTCACCAATTTACATATGTTTACCAAATTTCAACTCAATCGGTCCAGTAGTTTCGGAGCAAATCGGTTGTGACAGAAGGACAGACAGACGCACGAGTGATCCTATAAGGGTTCCGTTTTTTTCCTTTTGAGGTACGGAACCCTAAAAATAAAGTGACGTCACTGTAAATCCAATATGGCGGACAATACAATGAGAAACCTGTCCAGCGATGACTAAAAAGTAAAAAATAAATTAAAAGTAAAAACTTTTTTAAAAGTAAGCTTTTGTTTAAATGCGCTAAAAATAATAAAATAAGCTTTTCCTTTAAAACTTTTACTATCAACTTAAGTATAACATCATAACACATTTTAGATGATATATAAGCTTGTCGCGAGAGATCCTGAGTATATACGAGTAGGTACCTACCCAAGTCTCGCGACAAGCTTTTATATCATCTAAAATCTGTTATGACGTTATAAGTTGATAGTAAAAGTTATAAAGGAAAAGTTTATTTTATTATTTTTAGAGCATTTAAATAAAAGCTTGCTTTTAAAAAAGTTTTTTACTTTTAATTTAAACACCCTATTTACCTTAATTTCAAGTGTTCTAGGACAGCCTTTTCATGGTCAGTGAGCCCTTTGTCGAATACGCTTATCGTGTCCTCCATTTGTTGTACGTTGAAAAATCCACACACATTCGTATCTATATCCGGTTGGTTTAAGGTAAACCAAGTCGCTAGTCTGGCGAGCTCCACTCCTTGATCCTGTAAATTAATAATAGACAAGCATTAAGTATTAGATAACACACGGTGCATGGTTTGAGAATCGTTCGACGACCGATGAATACGGTGGCATGAGAATGGATTTCAAAAGAAAAACACTCCATTGTTTAGGTAATGAAAGTCATCCATATAGGGTGACTTATGAATCGTGAACAGAAATAGTCGTGTCTTACCTACGAAAAACGAAAAATACAAAATATACTTAGGTACTAACTATTTATGCTTTAATATGTAGTTTTTTTTTATTGATCAGAACTCTTGACCCTATTTTTTATGCTAGGAATAAGTAGGTTTAAAATAAGTTTCTGTCAAAAATTAAATTTTTGGTACAAGCTTTTAGTGCCGACGGTATACCTACTTTTCTGTATACCGTCATCAACTACTCATTGAGACGATTCTAACGAGCCCAAACTCGATGAGGTTGTGTCGTTTCATTGCGAAGTTCCTATGGCCACCTTCCATAAGCTCATCTACAGGTCGCATTGGTATCTACTGCTGAGTCCATCGATCGATGCGCTCCGGAAGCTAGTCGGCATGTGTGAGAAGTACGCGGGGCTCATGGGCTCAGGTACAAGTACAACTCAAAAAATAGCGAAGTTTTAGTGTTCAAGTCGCGCGGCAGTCGGTTCGTGCCGCCAGTTACGCTTGGCGGAACGAACCTAACTCGAGTATCGAAGTTTAAGTACCTGGGCCATTGGGTCACCGAGAGCTTGTCAGATGACGTCGACGAGGAAAGGGAGCGTAGCTCGTTGGCGGCCCGTTTTAACATGTTGGCGCGCAGCTTTGCACGATGTACCGCAGAAGTGAAATTACTTTGCCAATCGCTATACACGTGCAACCTGTGGTTCGACTGTACGCAGCGGGCCCTCAACAACCTACCTGTACAATATAATAATACGTCTAGGATGCTGATGGGGCTGCCGCGCTATTGCAGTGCGTCGGGCATGTTTGCGGAGGCGTGCGGACAGCTTCCACGCCATAGTGCGCAAGCGCGTCGCCTCGCTGGCGAGCAGAGCGCGGGCCAGCGCGAACAGCATCCTGAGCGCATCATTGGCGAATAGGTTGGACTGTCCACTTACTAAATTGCTTCATAAACTCCACTAAGGATATTGACATGTATACATAAGTTATAAATAATTGGACATCTTTAAATTTTTAGTAAGATTTTATTCCATTTTTGTCATTTTTTTTAAATTGAGCTCATCATCAGATCAGCACAATGTCATCATAATATTGCATTGTCACGCGTTTTAGACATGTATGCAAAATTTCAGCTCAATCGGCTACCGGGAAGTAAATCAAATTTAATTTGCAAGACTTGATGACAAACATCGGCACAGGTGAAACTAAAAAAAACCTTGTAAAAAGTGACTTCAAAAAAATGTTACTTAATCACAAACTTTTGTGAAAAATGCAAACAATTCTGGGATGCTACTTTTTTGAGAACGACCCTCAACCGTTAACTGTTGGTGTGCTGTGGTGTTCCCATTCTACCTAGTTGCAGTTGGAATTGGAATGCTGTTTCTCCGACTACTCCGTAATGCTTAATTGCAGTAATAAGCATAATTTGCTTTGCTAATGCACTATGATTAGATTTTTTTAACAGCCGATATTTGACAGCCGTCATCCCGGTACAACAAACGTCAATGATGACATTTAATGACATAAATTGTACTGGGATAAAAGCTGTCAAATATTGGATGTAAGGGCAATTTCACTATAGTATCCACTATTTGTTTACCAAGATGAAATTTGCATCTCAACAGGGGAGGGAGGAGTTGAAGCATTTCAGCCTAATCTGTTGAGGAACCTCTCTTAATACCTTGCAGTAATCGGAAACTTGTTTGCAGATAGCTTTGACGTCGTCGCTAGCTGGATGCCAAGGCTGTGGCCCGCTGTTGGTCAGCAAGCCCATGCCCGTAGCTGCTGCATTTATAACGCCAACACCTTTACTCTGCGAAGCATACATAGGTCAATTTTTATTTACAAGTAATTAGTTCAGTGCCGTCTCATTGGGTGAGATTAATAATTACGAGTATTCTGAGCTTTTATTCTGAACGCTTCCCCTCACCTCAAACAAAACCGGTGTAAACCAGATATGTGACTACGCTTAGTTACTATAAAATGACATAGCTGAAGTCAAACGAAACGAAAAAAAGTTTTAGCGCGTTATCCGCAATGACCGCAATGCTCGATTATTGCTCGACGTATTAAGTTGTTAAGTAATTAACTAAATTTTAATTCAATATAAAGTGACTACTACTTAAATGCATGTAAAACAATCAATTTAGTTGTAACTTATTACTTAATACGTTTAAATCGAGCATAGGTAAGCGATGTGAAGAATGGCAAGACATAATCTTGATCATCATGACGCGTCACCTCCATACCTTAAAGTACTTTGTATAATTCTGTAACCGGTTGTCAAATAACGTAGATTTAGAGTATGATAGTATTGTAGATATGCTGATATCTGACTCTTCAATTATCTCTTTCATCAATTCTAAATCATAGTCTGCTATTCCGATATATCTGGCTTTGCCATCTTTTACAGATCTCTCCAACGCTGGCAAAGTTTCTTTTAAGATTACTGAAATATCTGGGGCAAAGGTAACGTCGTGCATCTGTAAAATAAATCAAAATTCATCATTTTTGTCGACTTCTGCAAAACATCAAAGCTAAAATTTTATTAAGTACTTATACTATAACCACACTAAACCCGTAATAGTTGCGAGTGGCATTCCGTTCTGTTCTCAATATAGATACATATTAAGTACGAGTATATGTGTAGGTAACTTACTTGAATCAGATCCACGTACTCCAATCCGAGAAGTTGTAAAGTGTTATCCACGGCTACTTCTGTTCTCTCGGTTGAAAAGTCGAACATCTTTTGTATATCTTTCTCGTAGCGTCCGACTTTGCTGCCGATGAAATATGATTCCCTCGGGATTTCTTTGAGCGCCTAAAAGAAGAAGAACACCGTTAAGGGTTACTGAATCCAAGGGATGAACTGATCTGTATTCAATCAGCCTATATGCCCGATAGACGATAATTTTATGATCTGAGGATACAAGTGAGCTATGTTGATTGATCATTACATCCGAGGCGGAATTGTTTTGTATTGTTTGTGATACGGAGCCGAGGATGATATTATCTAGACACGCGGCAGCGTGTCAAGCCAAGTTCAATGAAAGGAACAGGCTAGCCAGCGCCGAGTGTAATATTACACGAACCACTTGGTGCTACTTTTGACCCTTCTATAACTCAAAGCCTCTTTAAAATAAACACATAAAACTACGTGTGTTTAATTATATCCATAAGGACATCTAGAAGCCCAAATTTCATGAAGCTAGCTCAAACGGTTATAAAGATATGAAGGTCAAAAAGTCGTAAATTTTAGTATTGACTGACATATAGTACCTAAACCTAACCTACTTCCAGATGACCTAGAAGGATGAAATTTGGAACTCAGCTCGGTAATTGTGTGTAAGCGTAGGAACAAATCTAAAAATAAAAAAAGTTAAAAAATAGGGGGGAACCGTTACAAGCAGATATTTGAAACTATCCCAATATATGTATTATTATATAAATATATAATATAAAAATGAAGTTAAGTCAAAAAATAGGTGGTGTCCCCATACAAAAAACTTGTAATACGCGCTAAACAACCGGCCAACGGTGTGTCGTCGGCGGCGCGCGGCACCACATATTATACACAGAACAGAAGTAAATCTACATAAAAGCGCTCCCGAGCAACACGTAAACGCAAGAAATCTCAATACCTGCCTAGTGTTCTTTACAAAAAGTAATGATATCCCACCAAAAACATAAATGTAAAAAAGGAGAGCCAAGTTCAATACAAAAATTATGCTTGGCTGTGGGCTTCGCCGCAAAAAGAATGGAGATCTAAACGAGTGCCAAGTTATGCAAAATCCAAAAATGTATTTATAGAAACAAAATAACATTATGAACAAGTATTAAACTCTATTTCTTTGCTTTATTGGATACCTAATAACAATTGCTGTTATTTAAAAATGTGAGATCTTAAAGTAGGTTAAATTTGACTTGGCCAGTTTTTATCAGAATTAATTATATATATATATATATATATATATATATATATATATGTTGAATAACTTTATAAAATGACTGATGTAAGGATAACTGGCCAAGTCAAATCTAACCTACTTTAAGATCTCACATTTTTAAATAACAGCAATTGTTATAGGTATCCAATAAAGCAAAGAAATAGAGTTTAATAGTTGTTCATAATGTTATTTTGTTTCTATCTAAAAATGTAAAAGAAGAAACTGATTAACTGACTGACTGACTGACTAACTGACTGACTGACTAACTGACTGACTGACTGACTGATCTATCAACGCACAGCCCAAACCGTTGGTTCTAGAGATTCCAAATTTGGCATGTAGGTTCCTTATAAGGTCTAGGGGTGCACTAAGAAAGGATTTTTCAATTTCAACCCCTAGGGGGTGAAATGGGGGTCCAAAGTTTGTATGGGGAAACAAGATTAGTTAGACAATTTCATTCGAATTTTCACAACAGTATTCCTAAAGCCGGGTCCGCTGCGCCGTGTTTTTGTGTTTTTCTAACACCTAACATGTTTTGCCAATCAAAACAAAACCCTATTTGTTTGCCGAAACTGACGGATAACATGTTAGGTGTTAGAAAAACACAAAAACACGGCGCAAACACGGCGCAGCGGACCCGGCTTCACGATAAATTAGTAAACACGTGTTTCAGTTTTTTTGAAAATTCAACCCCTAAAATGTGGTCACAAAATCTGAAAGTCGACATGGGTGTCGTTTCTATGGTTTATCGGGTCGCCGATTACGAAAACAACATCGATTTTAAAATCCAACATGGCGGACGTGAAATACCATTATATGGGTATCGTTTTTATGGTATTGTCGGAGTTCTGGTTCTGGAGATTCCAAATTTAGCACGTAGGTTCCTTATACGGTCTAGGGGTGCACTTAGAAAGGATTTTTCGAAATTCAACCCCTAAGGGGGTGAAATGGGGGTCCAAAGTTTGTATGGGGAAACAAGATTAGTTAGACTATTTCATTCGAAACTTCACAACAGTATTCCTAACGATAAATTTGTAAACACGTGTTTCTGTTTTTTTGAAAATTCAACCTCTAAAAGGGGGAATGTGGTCACAAAATCTGAAAGTCGACATGGGTGTCGTTTCTATGGTTTATCGGGTCGCTGATTACGAAAACAACAACGATTTTAAAATCCAACATGGCGGACATGAAATACCATCTCCCCTGTTGGGATGCGAAGGGGTTGAAATGTCCAAAATATCAATATACGTGTCGTTTTCATGGTATTTTGGGACGTTAATTACGAAAATGCCATCGATTTTGAAATTAAATATTGTGGACATCTATCTAAATATGTAGAGTCGACATGAATGTCGATATGTAGAGTCGATATGTAGTCGATATGTAGAGTCAATATGTAGAGTCGTTATATAGAGTCGATATGTAGAGTCGATATGTAGAGTCGATATGTAGAGTCGATATGAAGAGTCGATATGTATAGTCGATATGTAGAGTCGATATGTAGAGTCGTTATCTGGAGTCAATAGGTAGTCGATATGTAGAGTCTATGTCGAGTCGATAATTATATAAAAGAAGAAACTGGCTGACTGACTGACTGACATATCACCGCACAGTCCAAACCGCTGAATCTAGAGATTCCAAATTTGGCACGTAGGTTCCTTATAAGGTGTAGGGGTGCACTAGGAAAGGATTTTTCAAAATTTACCCCCTAAGCGGGTGAAAAGGGGGCCAAAGTTTGCATGGGGAAACAAATTAAGTACGAGTATTTGATTCGAAACTTCACAGGAGTATTCCTAGCGATAAATGAGTAAACACATGTTTCAGGTTTTTTGAGAATTCAACCCCTAAAAGGGGGAAATGTGGTGACAATGTCTGAAAATCAACTTGGGTATTGTTTCTATGGTTTATGGGGTCACTGGTCGCTGATTACGAAATTAACAATGATTTTAAAATCCACCGTGGCGGACATGAAATACCATATCTCCTGTTGGGGTGCGATGGGGTTGAAATGTCTAAATATCAATATGGGTGTCGTTTTTATGGTTTTTTGGGACGTTAATTACGAAAATGGCATCGATTTTGAAATTTAACATTGTGGACATGAAGATGCTTGAAAGTATTTGTGCGAAATTGCAATTTAATTGGAACATACGGGTGAAACTGAGATGCACCTTTTTTGTAGACGGTTAAAATTACTTTTAGTACGTGGGCGAAGCCGCGGGAAAAAGCTAGTAAATATATATATTGGCTTTTGCATACCTAACTTGGCACTCATTTAGATCTCCATTCTTTTTGCAGCGAAGCCCACAGCCAAGCATAATTTTTGTACTGAACTTGGCTCTCCTTTTTTACATTTATGTTTTTGGTGGGATCTAAGCTCACGCGTCCCATACGGTTCAAAAAAAATTGCGAGGAAAAAATCATTTTCATCTCTCGTGATCGGAATAAAACATTGTTTATCTAAACAGCGGGTTGAATTTTGAATTGAAAGTGATGCATGTCGCCCCTAGGGCTGGAAAATATTTAAAAAATAAGCAACAGCATAAACCTGTAGGTATAGTCAACAGCAAAAGTAGGTTATCATTTTTTCACCTTATCGCAATGGAATAAGGTACAAAAGTGATAACTTACTTTTGCTCTTGACTGTATATACCTACATCCACAGTTTCATAAAATTGTATTGACATTTGAAACTTGTTGATAATTATCATGCGTTTTTTCAATTACCTATGTTAAAAATTAATTATCTCATAACTATTATTGCTATTTGAAGACTTTGGAATAAGTACATTTTTAACCGCTTCAGAACCGCTCACATCCTAGTCATAGAAAACATTAAACAATGGCAGAAACCTATATGTATATATAGGTTTCACAGCCACAACTGCCATAAATTCGTGTTGATTTTTGAAGCTTGTTCATAATTATAATGGCTTAATATTCTTTACAATGCATGTGCTCGAAAAGAGCGTTTTCCAAGTAGCAAGTAGAAATGACTTTACTTGTTGATACATTTAGAGCTTACTTTATACTGGACACTTCATAGCTTAACTATAAAAAAACAAAAATTAGTTGGCACCTAAATGGCTCAACAATTAAAGTCATCGAGCGTAAAATACCTACTGTTCACAGTACCTTGCCGATAATGATCTCGGAGCTTCCCTGGCCGTACCACGGCCCAGTTTCCAAGTAGTTCACGCCTAAACTTAAAGTTTTCTTTATTAGTTGCAAACCTTTTTCCTCGTCCAAGGTCCTGAAAGCGACCATTAAGTATTTATTTATTTTTTAGATAACGTGCTAGCGAATGGACTATAGTTGAACCACGGGCAAAGCTAGTGATTCAAAAATAGAATCCTGAGCGTAGCTAGTTTTGCAACACACGAGACGTAAAATACAACTTTGCATCCTTGAGCATCACAAATCTTTTCACCTCACTAAAGCGAGTAAAATACTACGTAAGACTTTATTTTAACTAAAAAAATAATATTTTATCATATGGGTGAAAATCGTCCTGTCTGGGCTGGCCTTTACATGTTATTATGTTTAAGCTTCTTATTTATCTATCTATGGTTTAAGGAACTAATAACACGTTCGGATTTCAAAAATTTTTTTCAATTCTCATGCTCGTAAAGTTCGACTTTTGCTGGGTACAGGCGGCATAAAATCGCTTTTTATGTTCTAGAGCATAAAGTAAAATCATCGTCTAAAACAAAGGTAATCACGCCAACAGCCACGATTACTGCATACATTCACATAATATAACTTACTTTTTTAGGGTTCCGTACCCAACGGGTAAAAACGGGACCCTATTAGTTACTAAGACTTCGCTGTCGGTCCGTTCGTCCGTCCGTCTGTCTGTCACCAGGCTGTATCTCAAGAACCGTGATAGCTAGAGAGTTGAAATTTTCACAGATTATGTATTTCGGTTGCCGCTATAACAACAAATACTAAAAAAACCGGCCAAGTGCGAGTCGGACTGGGGCTCCCATACAACAGACATGATTTTTTTGCCGTTTTTATAGATAATGGTACGGAACCCTTCGTGCGCGACTCCGACTCGCACTTGGCCGGTTTTTTTATTTCATTTGCTTGCCATGACAGACCAAGGTCGTCGGGTCATCGACCTGCACGCAACTAATTCTATTTTTATCTATGATTATTTTTGTTTTATTTCCTCACAATCGAAGTGAAAAGCAGAGTGTAAAACACGTGCATAAAACTCATTTTATCCTCGACACTATATATCGAAATAGCCTCGGATAAAATGGGTCGTTTTATGCACTTGTTGTACAATCTACTATTGCACTCTTGTGCATAAAATGCAGTTTTGCTATCTTCCGAGCTTTCCGAACGAAGGTAGTAGGTATGTTGAAAAATAATGTACCTACTTAATTAATAGGTATGTAAGTATGTTCATCAAACATGCGCACTTAGCCTGCTGCCTGTGTCTTACTTATACAACATTTCGATATCTTCAATTCAATTTAACGTTGCCCCCTGATTCCTGAATGTTTACTTTCAGCTTGTTAACATCGGTAAACATACCTATTAAATCATTCCAAATACAACCCTCGGAAGATAAAGCAAACTTTGTAAAAATACATCACTAAAACGCTTGATTAATGACAACGCAGCGTTGCTATAAACCGTAAATCAGTTATCACTATACTAATATTAGTTGAAAATAGCAAATTTATTAATTATAAGATTATAACACACAAAACACAAAGCAACTACAACAATTCCATCACTTTACCTACTTATAAATAACCATAATTATGCTCATAAAAACAATACAGATGCGCGAACAGGACTCCGCCGTCAGGTACTTACTACTTACCCGTAAATGTTGCTAAAAGATGCTCCTCCCATGCTAACATGGGAAACCAACATATCAGTATTACCTAAGATATTATATTTCATTTTAAAGTGACGTTTTGTAAATTATAGGGGAGCGTCAGACCGCTAGCTCGCCTTTCGACTGATTGAGATTGACTGAATGTAAAGTTAGCATTATCTACCTTGTATAAGAATGTCCCAGTCCCAGCGCGCCACGCAGTCACACAGAAGCGGCGGAGAGATAAGCGCTGGTTATACATTATTCACACAAAAACAATACTTATCGATAACGACAATCATGCGAACCAATACATATAATTCTGACCTCCGATTACGCATAGTTATTACAAATCATCTAATCGGGTCAAGTAACATTAGGGACGAGTTTTGAGGTGAGCCGAAACTAGAGGTGGACGCCGACATAAAAATTCGCGGCGGTGTAACTATAATCAAGATTGACTTCATCCTGTCGACGAGGAGGCATTTAAGTAGGTATTCAATCATGTGTCTGTCAATTCAGTTTTTGACTGAAGGAGTCTAGCCTCAATCCAAAACCCCGAGAGCTGAAACTCTACAGTCCACACCGATTGTCTAGGCGGTGATGTGGGCGAATCCAACGACGCGTTTCATATTATCATTCAAAATATTTTACAAACTACAGCCCAGCTAGCACGATACTTTTTATCGTTAAGTTTTACGTGAGACGGCTCTGTAGTCTGTACATTTTCGCCGTAAAACGTGACGATAAAACCTATAGTGCTAGGGCCTGGTCAGTTTCTGTTGTAATTAACGTAGGTATCAGTTGTTAATAACTTTAATAATTTTGCAAAAAACCTGACGTCTCTAGGTCAACATTAACTTGGTGATTTTTGATGTCTAATATTTCAAACATTTTTTTGACACCGGTGAGTCAGCGGAACCTACCATTTTTTTACACATTAGTGACATTTCTTTCCGTGCAAATATATGTTTGTCTCTAATCAATCGGCTTGGTAATAAATAGTCACCAAGGTATACGTGTAGACTACGAGTATATTGATATATGTATGATATAAATCTACATTATTCTACGTATTATTTAAGAAGCTTAAATAATCCGTAGAATATTAATAATATAATGGAATAAATTAAACATTCTTCTCAATCTACATTAAAAGCAGGTAACTTTAAAATTTAATTGTTTGTTTATTACAAAACAGACAGACAAAGACATTATTCTGTATTGGAAAAAACCGGCCAAGTGCGTGTCGGACCACGCAAAACGAAGGGTTCCGTGCCTATTAAAAAGGTCGTATCGTCATAGAAATCTTACGGCACTTACGTCCTTTTCTTTGAGGAAGGCAGTTTTTCAGCAATATCTCGAAAACCTCTGAACCGATCTTGTTCAAAATAATTTTCGGTGAATGAAATTAATAAGCCCTATGCCCATGAATTTTTCCATATTTTTAAACTACACCGTTCAAAAATTAGAGGGGGTGGGGGGGGGGACAGAATTTTAGTGACTTTCGGGGCGATTATCTCCGAACCTATTCACTTAATCAAAAAAAAATGCTAAGAAACCTTATATTTATTTTGAAAGGCCTATCGATTGATGTGCCACACGGGGGGTCACAATGAAAAAAATGTTTTTGACTTTTAGTTTTATGTATGGAGTGCACCTCTAAAAAAAAATTTTTTTGACATTTTAATTACAAAACTATGTAGCGGCTAACAAAATACCTACACCTATCCTCAAAATTTTATTCAAATACATCTTATAGTTTTTGAGTAAAATGCCTGTGACATACGGACAGACGGACAGACGGACAGACGGACAGACGGACATGACGAAACTATAAGGGTTCCGTTTTTGCCATTTTGGCTATGGAACCCTAAAAACACGACCGAAGGGAGTGTTTTAAATCGACACGAGTTGCGAATTACCTATTCGCACGTGTATCGTACAACGTTTAACAATACATATGGCTCTTTAAAGTTTCAACTTTCAACATATGCACGGAAAGTGCTCATTTCCGCACTCGTGCGGGAAAGTAACACCATGTGTACTGTAAAATGTATTTTCTTCTAATATTCACACTGCGGATTTGTCTTCTGATTTGACTTCGAAGTTCGTGCTAATAGCTGAGCCGCGAAACGATATTCGTTTTCGTTCGTGTATCTCCGTCTCTGTCGCACTTGCTTGTTCGAGTGACAAAGAGGGAGATACACGAACGAAAACGAATATCGTTTCGCGGTAGGCCCTCTGAGGGCATTCGAAGTTTTCCCTCTCTGTCAGACTTGCGAGTTCGTACGTAAGTGCAACAGTGAGGTAAAACTTCGAATGCCGTTGGCGGTAGGCCCCCAGGTTCGCGGACAGATTCGCGTGTCTATGCGCTACGCCATCCGCTCGTTAGTAAGGTTAATTTATCATCGTCCCTTTCGGGTATACGCTAGGGCGATATCTATTAAACTATTCATATTTATAGTTTTCAGAGCTGGTAACACTGTTTCAAAAGCATTTGACACACTAGCATACACCTACGTCCAATGACAAAAAAAGTTTCTTTTGTCATTGCCTACGTCACGTCACCTCGGCTGTCAGTCAGAGCTAGTATATCAGTATATATATTCAGTCAGTCCTTAGAAACTCCAATAGGGAGAACAAATGTAAGGGGACATGAAGAGGATTTTGCCAACCTACGAGACGAATATACCATATATTTGGCAACACTAAGGCGTTGTCAAATTGACATTTTTTTTAAAATAAGTCTATGTCTAGATAGGTACTGTATTCAGTGCATAATCTCAGAATGTGTGAGCCCAGCCTCAGCGTACACGTGACACAGGATGAGGTTTTTTTTAATTAAATGTATTCACAATTTTGCAGAACCAAATCCAACATTTAGTCACATGCAATTTTTTAAATCTATCTCTAACTACCTACTATGAAATCTATAAATTATCCTTTCAGTTCAAGTCGTCCATATAGAAGTGGTTGCAAACCAGCATACTAAAGTAGAAGGTTGCCAACCGGCGCAATTAGTCTACTAAAATTACCATTCAGAGGGCCTACCGCGAAACGAAATTCTTTTTCGTTCGTGTATCTTCGTCTCTGTCGCACTTGCTAGTTCGAGCGACAGAGACGGAGATACACGAACGAAAACGATTTTCGTTTCGCGGTAGCCCCTCAGTGTAGTCAGGCAGTTTAAAATTATGCTTTACCTTATTGGCAATCAAAATATACTTAATCTGAAAGAATAAATGATGGTTGCACCTTAACTGAATATTGTTTCATTTATAAGGGACCAATCAAAAAATAAAAATGCTTATATCAATTACTATTGATTCTTGAAATCACTATTACCGGTTCTTGAAATCACTATTATCGGTTCTTAACCCGGCGAGCATGAGGTGAAAAAAAGTTACATCAAGCATGTGGCAGGGTATGACATACCCAAAAGTTAATTCCCCATAATATAGTTGTTATTAATTTTATTTTATTTTGTTGATTATTTATAGTTTAATAATTAATTAGTTAATGGAATTAAACCAAAGAGAAGTTTTAATTATGAAATTTATTTTATTTATTCATGTTTTTCTTATACTATGTAATTATAGGAACAAAAATTTAGAGGCTTACATAAATTTAAAATAAAACACAAAAATACTTAAAATATAAATCAACTTTAAAATGAAAGAAAATGAGATTTTCTTCTTAAAATAGCGTAATTAATTTTTTTTAAGTTAAAAAAATAACTAATTACTACCATTGAGATCCGCACAATTTTCAATTTTGAATGCTACAATTATTATGGGCTTGCCGCAAGCGTTGCAGGAATGTTTGGTTTTTCTATCCTTATGTAAGGACAGTCCTGGCATCCGTCATACCGTCCAGATACATTCACATGTATAGGTAAAGACTCACCCACTTATTTTTCCATTTTCCGGTAGATATAGCTTTGAATAATTTTTTGTTGATTTTCATGAATTTAAGTAGTTATTAATAATAAAACAATGTTAACTAAAATTATTAAACGCGCCTCAAACCTGTACAATAAAATCATAAAAAGGAATTAAGAATAATTAAAAAAACTTTATGAAATTATTAAAAATGTATACTTAAAAAAATACGACAAAAATGAGGCAGGGTATGATATACCCGAGACAGGTTTGTGCACGAATATTGCGGCCGGTGCGTCACGCCACACTGTGGTCACGCCATTATCCCCTTTCGTACACCCCTGCCTCCAGCTACTGAGCGAGCTAGTGTTGTCAGTAGAAGTATTAAAAATAGCAATACTTTTTAATACTACCAGGGTATGAAATACCCTGCCTCATGCGCGCCGGGTTAAAATCACTATTTGAGCGTTTTGAAAAAAACTGTACATGAACTTTTTTTTTCAGTTTTCGATTTTTTTGGGTTTTTCTTACTCAGAATCGTTGATACTATTGATCCTCATACAAGAACAAATTTTGTCCCAGTTTTTACTATGTAAGTTTTATTTTCCAGTGCGTCACGATCACGGCCATATAAATAAAAAAAGACTGCATACAAAAATGTGACGATCTGTAATGGAATATTTTGGACACATTTTGTCTTGTATGAGGATCGGTAGTATCAACGATTCTGAGTAAGAAAAACCAAAAAAAATGAAATCTGAAAAAAAAGTACATGTACACTTTTTTTGAAAAACGCTTATTTATCTGTTCTTGAAATTACTATTATCGGTTTTACAGCACTAAATTGGATAAATTAAGCATTCTATACACCATTCATATTTGTCATAGCTAACCGCCTAAAAGTGAATGAATTGAATGTGTTCTGTCTCTTTCCATCTTATAGGTGTATAATGGCCTTTATGAGCATAGCAACATTAGATTTTTCTTATGTTGGTATAGTCTGCGCACCACTAAAAAAACGCTGTACTATGAAATTCCGTCTCTTAAACGTAGTGGTTATATTCTCTTTGTATTCAGTATTCTAGTCATATACTATGCTGCCAGTCGTTGGCAAGTTGTCGGTAACGAATCTGTAGGACATAGTGTATTTTGTTTTAATTTAATATATGTTACTCATTCCAATAAATATTAATGGGAATTTCTTAAAGGAAACGATGTAATGTCTGTGTTTCGTTACGAAAATGAGCAGGATTTATTTCCTGGTAATTGTATTTATTTTTCTATATTTGACATGTCAGTCATTGATTGTTTAATTAACTGGTGAATTAAACCGTTGTTATAGGCCGGTTGCATTTTTTAATACAATGTATACAGTGAAAAGCAAAATACTAATAAAAAAAATCTGTCCAATTTTAACTGTAAATACTAGTGTTTCCCTAATTATGGAATTGTTTGGAACAATTTACTAGAAACGGTAAGTAATTAAATGCTTGCTTTAGTTATTTAATTACATATATTTATTATTTAGTTAAAAATATATGGTGCAGCATTACTCAACATGGGAGAGCATTACGCAAATTTAACAGTTATTTGAACCGCGATCTATAAGAACTGAGGAATAATCTTTCATCTATCAGTCTACTTAATCTACAAGTATAACAAAATATACTAAACGCTTCTGATAAAATGGTAAATTCAATTATATTAGAATAAAAACAAACTGTGTCATGCATTTAGGTGCTGATGAAATTTAGCCTTTAGTCCCATCTCGTAACCCGATTTGGTAGCTAGCTACAACATACAAATACATTTTGAATCGGGATTATTTCTCCCATTTGGAAGCCAGCTACCAAATCTGGCTATGAGATGGGACTAAAGGAAATTTTGATAGTAAAGGAATTATGCAGTATACAATACTCATCATTTTAATGCAGGGTAAAAAAAACTGTCAGCCCCGCTATAGGTGTACACACTTTCTTCGGAAGCAAAGAAAGCTCTGGCGTCCATAACTTTCGGGAATAGGACAGACAATTTGTGTTGTTCGGTGCAGTACATGCAAATGTTCAGAATTCTCATAGTAAATGTTTGAAAAATTTACATTTGACATGTATGCAAATTTGTAATGTATTTTTTTATCATGAAATAAATAATCTAATCTAATCTAATCTAATTCCAACAAACTACTTTAGTTAACTAAAAGATACAATCCTTGTATTCTATCATATGATGTACCTAATTTTCGGTTGACAGTTCAACAATGAGGGTCCGAGTACCACGCTGCCGACTGTTCTCCACCAGACTCTTGGCCATCCTACTAATAGTGGCAGCCCTCGGAATCTATTGCTACTACCACAGTTCATCTCCATCTACATACCAAAAACCAGGTAAGTGGGTGTAAATTTTGTATAAATTGTTTTTGTTTAAAAATTTCCTTTGTATTTAATTTGTTCAATATACAACGTGTTTTTGACAATTTCCGTTAATTGCAAGGGGGCATAGTTTAGATCAAATAAAGTTAATTTCTCCAAGACAGTAAGTATCTTAACTCTTACTATTATCAAGATATTCAATATTTTAATTTAACCTGTCTTGCAGCTTTAACTAGTGTAAATGATTCTTAACTGTGACCTTGACGTCATAATAGCTTTTTAAATTTTGTAAGGTTCCAGTTCATAACTATACACACTACGAGACAGTTTGCAAAGAGATTTCGTTCAATACTAGTTATTAACTGGCTCATGTGTTTCAAGACCCTTGTACAATAAGACAATAACCGTTAATGCTACATAAAATTATTATGTATAAAATCGTTTTTTTTTTCAAAAAATAATTCTTTCTGTGAATGTACTCTGCAATATGCCGAAGTTAACGGAAATTCCCGGAAACTCTGTGTAGAATTAACTCTTGTCTATCATCTCTGTTTTTGAGCATTTTCATATTATATATTTACACAGTTTTATACAACATGTGTTTCTGCAAGATCCAATAACTGGCGAGAAACTTTGAAGCTAGTTTCCCTTAAGGCATTGATATTCTTATTTACCATACTTTAAAGATACCTATTCAATAATTCATTTGAATGTGGTATGAAGAGGAAGGTACTTAAAATAAAACTTCCATACTTCAATTCAAGTTTATGAGAGCAAGTTATGGTACAGTTGACGTCAATGACATTTTGACACTACAGACAGTAGATAGTCATGTTTTTATTTATTAGGGCTCCGCGGTCATACTGGCAAAAAAGAACATTATAGTTTCTCCATGGCCGCTCATCTGCTTGTCTGTTGTTTACACCACTGTAACAAATCACGCCAAAATATTATTAATGATTTTTTTAAAGTCTTCTGTGTGCCGCTACTAACATATATATAGTCTTCGTCTTTCTTACTTATATAGTAAATATCAGCTACTAAAGGGCTGCAGAGACTGGTTAGTATTATTGCCTTTATCTCATATCTAAAAAAACGTAGGTATCTAATTAATGATACGAATACGAGGGTACGGATGGTTTACATTTAAGCTTAAGCTTAGTGATGGTTTAAACATACACATGCTCGATTTCGAGCAAAAGCGTCGAGCATTTACGTAGGAAGGGATAAGACACTATTGTAAGCAAAGTGATTTGACGTATTGAATATGTTTTCTTTCTTACAGAACTCTTCTGTGTGCGTTTTCCAACTCGCACTTAGCCGGTTTCTTTTTCTCTTAAGATTGAGTTAAAATAAATAGGTAATTTGAACTCCAGCTGTGATTGTTGCAGTTGCAAGAGAAAGTTAGTATTATAGGTACAAAGAAAAAGAAAACAGTGTGTGAACATGCTTTCAAGTGTGAAAATTAGTACAGATAATTCGAGCCGACTAAAGATGACTATGATACTGCAACAGGCAGTTCTGATGTAGAATTGGATATTTCAAATTGTATTATTTACCGGTAGAATTGACAAATTTTTACAAGCTTTTATTCACCTTACACCTACTTATTTAAAAGTAAACTAGCTGCCCGCGCGGATTCGAAAAAAGAATGCCTGCATATACCCGCGGGATATAAAGATAATATAGCCTAGCACCATCCAGAAAGTCCATTATACACGCAGGTACAAGATTTGTTTAAATCTTTATTTATAAACACATTTAATGCTCTTTCACATGAAATAATTTATTTTCTCCAAGCACGCGTAATTTAAGAGTTATCATTTTAAATGTCGACGGCGGGGTCAAATCGCCATCTTTTTTTCGAGCTTCGGCTACCCCTACGGTTGTCAATTCAGTGATAAAACAAAGAATACTTGTCTCATGCTCGAAAAGTGTGTCATGTTAGGCTTAGCAAGCGGGGCTAAAGTAGCACATTTAGCCCCTAAGGAAAGTATGTATACATATTTATGATTTTTCATTTAATTTGACCAATCAAAACACTTCACTGTATTATTTGCTATCAACTAACCAGATTACAGCGAATATTTTAATATTTATTTTAATATTAGCTGTAATCTGAAAGTGAATTAGGGACTAAAAAACACCTGATATTTGAAACAAAAAACGCCTCTGGCTAGACGGTCAGGCTGCCAATACACGGTGATTAAATACTGATGATCCACCATAGCTGTCTCTATTTATAACATGCAATGAGAAAGAGACAGTGCCTGGATCGCGTGATAATACTTCACCGTGTATTGGACGCCTCAGAGGCGTTTATTCGTGGTGTCAGTATTTTGTATCTGTGTCAAAGCAGTTTAGTAAAAAAAAACATTACGCTAAATTGAACAATCTCTTCGCCGTGGAATTTGTTATTGATTGTGGATTGAATCTTTGTTTTACTATTTTCACGCAGTTGTATAACTGGGGTCTAAAAGCCATATTACCCCTCGAAATATTTTCCCTCACTTCGCTCGGGAAAATAACCATCTCGTGGTAATATGGCTTATTTTAGCCCCTTGTCATACAATCTACTATTACGCCTGAGTAATAAATCTCCCTCCCGCTTTTCGCTTCCCATAGCAGTTTTTCACCTCCCTCTTCCTAGGATTGCCGCCGCCGCGCGACACAAATGATTTTTTTTGACACATTTATAAGTTAAATGTATGAGGAAAGTTAATGTTTATATATTCTATATAAATAGGGCTGTTTAATCATATTTTTTTATAAAGCATAATCTCGTAGTTTAATGGTAAGATATTGACGTAAGAGTGCGGCGCGGTAGATGAAACCCCCCCCTTCATGCAAGGTGGTACCACGTAGCTACCGGGCTAAATCAGCTCAAGATGGCCAGTAGGTATACCTGTGCCAAGCGGCTTCCTTTGTTGAAGATTTGCAAAGTTGATGTCACTAATGATCCGATTAAAAATCAACATGGGTACTTATTGTTTCTATTGTTTATCAGGTCACTGATTACGAAAACAACAACGATTTTAAAATCCAACGTGGCGGACGTGAAATACCATCTCCACTGTTGGGGTGCAATGGGGTTGTAATGTCTAAATATCAACATGGGTGACGTTTTTATGGTTTTTTGGGACTTTGATTACGAAAATGGCATCGATTTTGAAATTTAATATTGTGGACATGAAAATTCTTGAAAGTGTTTAAAATTTAATATACAGAGTGTTTTTTTTAAATGGGACAGTATGGGGAAATCCGAATCTAAAGGAGATAGAGGAAAAGTGTCCAAGGAGACATTAGGTGTTTTTTTATGTAAACAAATTTGGCTCATTAAAATTTTTGGTCAAGCGTGAGTTGTTTTTAAAAAATGATAAAGTTGGTCAATTTTTTTTTGACGCGTGTCGACTCTGTTTCATGTAAGGATTATTTCATTGTATCGAAAGAAAAAAATCTGAACAGCAGAAGTTGGTCAAATTTAATGAAAACTAATCTTCATACAATTGCTATTGCCTTTTAATATTGCTACAAGTGCCTAGGCGTGTAAAAAAATATTTAAAATTATTCCATTTTTAAATTTCGATAATCCATAAGAGCTCCAGATGATTCATGAGAAGAACATTTTTTTTAATCTTCGTAAACATCATGGCACGCGATAGTCTTGAAATTATAAAAAAAAGAATTCAAATTTGGAACGAGTGGCCCCCACGATCGCCCGACTTAACGCCATTAGATTTTTTCTTATGGGGTTACCTTAAGGGTTGAATTTATGAATCCCGATACAACTCCGTACAAGAATTAAAAGATGCTGTTTACAACACTTTAAACACAATTCACCATAAGTCTCTGTTAAATGCAACTAGAAGTGTCTTGAAGCGTGCCCGTACCTGCATAAGACAAGACGGCGGCCACATCGAACATTTACTCAAGTAATAAACCAACTGTATGAAGATTAGTTTTCATTAAATTTGACCAACTTCTGCTGTTCAGATTTTTTTCTTTCCGTACAATGAAATAATCCTTACATGAAACAGAGTCGACCCGCGTCAAAAAAAAAATTGACCAACTTTATCATTTTTTAAGAACAACTCACGCTTGACCAAAAATTTTAATGAGCCAAATTTGTTTACATAAAAAAACACCTAATGTCTCCTTGGACACTTTTCCTCTATCTCCTTTAGATTCGGATTTCCCCATACTGTCCTATTTAAAAAAAACACTCTGTATATTCACCAGAAGAAAATTTGGCTCACATTAGAAAAAGTTTATTATGCAGAGAAACATTATCTAATTTATTCAATTTACAGCTTGAAATCACGAAAAGTTTTCGTACCAAATTTTCTGCCGGTGAGTGTATATTTTGTGCCAAATTGCAATTCAATTGGAACATACGGGTCAAACTGAGATCCTCCTTTTTTGTAGACGGTTAATAGTAGATTGTATGACAAGGGGCTAAATAATAAGCCTATCACCACGAGATGGTTATTTTCCCGAGCGAAGTGAGGGAAAATAGTTCGAGGGGTAATATGGCTTTTAGGCCAGAATAATACCTACACTCTACTTTTCACTTCGACTGCGAGAAAATAGTAAAAACAAAGATTATCCATCCACAATCAATAATAGTTAAATTTCACAGCGAAAATATTGTTAAATTTGGCGGTATGTTTTTTTTAATAAACTGCTTTGACACAGATACAAAATATTGACACTACGAATAAACGCCTTCCCCCGGCTATTGGTGTTTATTTTTTATTTATAGTTATAGGGGCCTGTTGTCCTTAACAGTTAACTTGAGACGTTGTCGCGGCGTTGGCCGACTCGCCACTTAGTTTTGCGGATACTATAGTTTTTGGGCTAGCGCTTGAGCTGTGATTCGCTCAGGCATGAGATGACTATGACTCGAAAGGACACAGCTCAAGTTAACAAAACTTCTCATTATAAAACACTAGCTTTTGCCCGCGAATTCGTCCGCGTAGAATTCGTTTCACTACACAAATTGCTGTTATTTTACCCCCTCTAGAGATTATTTTCTTTTTCACGCTATTTATAATTAAAACTAAAAAAAATACTTTGCTTACCTAGTATATTGTCAGACAATAAAGCACCTAAGCGAAAAGCTTACAAAAATACTGAAACTAAAAAAATAAGTTGGTCGCTTCGCCGCTGCTACTTATTCCAATATACTTCTATAAACTATATTGTATGATTTATTTCGTTCTGCTAAAACATGTAGATTTTTAAATTTAGACACACGTGAGCAAGCTAAATGCTAAATGTAATCCCGCTACTTTTAAGGTTTGACCCTGCTATTTGTTGATTGTCATTGAAAACGCTACTTTTAAAGGGAACTGTAGTCGTTTAAAGTTAAATGGCAAGTTATTAGGTATAATTGGAATACGGGGTATGAGTATATCTTCTCCTTTCGCTTCACCAGTTAAGATTGTGCCCTTTACTATGTATTTTCCCAATTCAGTGACCCGTAATCTTGTTCCATTGCACAATTTTGGTGCATCTAAGTTGCGCATTAACATTACGGGTACGCCTACTTTTAATTCGAGTTTGTGGGAAGGTACCCCGGATAGCTCCAGAGAGTTTAAGAACTCACCGGGTAACTGGTGCTGTCGTCGGATGTCATTACTGTATCTATGGAGTTGTACACTGTTGTTTCGGTTGATATTTTTTCTAAGATTTTTTTAATCCGCAACAATCACCAAAGTTAAGCAACGTCGAGTGAGGTCAATATTTGGATGGGTGACCGTTTTTTTTCATACAAATTCTCAAACGCCTTTTGTCCCCCTGGAATGAATTTTCAAAAACGCAGAAATTAGTTTTCTAATATTTTAATATGAAATCAATCTACGAAGTTTCAAGTTTCTATTAAAAAAAAAAGTTCCATACAATCTTTGGTTTCTTATTCCACTCTCTGAAGTAATTATATCTAAAAAACCGGCCAAGTGCGTGTCGGACCACGCAAAACGAAGGGTTCCGTGCCTATTAAAAAGGTCGTATCGTCATAGAAATCTTACGGCACTTACGTCCTTTTCTTTGAGGAAGGCAGTTTTTCAGCAATATCTCGGAAACCTTTCATCCGATCTTGTTCAAAACAATTTTCGGTGAATTAACTTAATAAGCGCTGTGTCCATGAATTTTTTCATATTTTTAAAATACACCGTTCAAAAATTAGAGGGGGGGGGACAGAATTTTAGTGACTTTCGGGGCGATTATCTCCGACCCTATTCACTTAATCAAAAAAAATGTTAAGAAACCTTATATTTATTTTGAAAGGCCTATCGATTGATGTGCCACACGGGGGGTCACAAAGAAAAAAAAAAATTTTGACTTTTAGTTTTATGTATGGAGTGCACCCCTAAAAAATTTTTTTTTAGTAATTTTAATTACAAAACTTTGTAGCGGCTAACAAAATACACCTATCCTCAAAATTTTATTCATATACACCTTATAGTTTTCGAGTAAAATGCCTGTGACATACGGACAGACGGACAGACGGACAGACGGACAGACGGACAGACGGACATGACGAAACTATAAGGGTTCCGTTTTTGCCATTTTGGCTACGGAACCCTAAAAACGGCCCGCTCTGTTCTACTCTGAGGTATAAACAATTATGTTGTTGTGGGGACAACGATTACTCGCGTCCTCAGGAATAGTATCTTAGATACCCTGCACGTGTCCCCTGGGTGGTGCTAAAGAGTAATCAACTTTGGCTGCTGCACTGCACTCAACGAGAGCCTCGCAGCAATTAAACAGAAGCAATACATACATTTAAATCACTGCAATTTACCTGTTATTGGAAGAAAATGAACCCCCAGACTAGAGATATCGGACCTTCTGTCAGAATTTGTCAGATTAATGTCGAGCGAGGCCATAAGCAGACCGAAATGCGATTACATTTCCAGACTCCTTATAGAAAATCATATCGACGTCCTGAATATGGCATCGCCACCTACATTCGAATGGACTTGAAGCATGCCAGCGTCACCTTCTCTGACATCACCACGAACAACTTCATCATCGTAGCGCAGGTAGCTGAAATAAGGATAGTGAACGTGTAGTAACAACGGACCTCCCCCTTTTGCGCACCCATGCATCTATATGGGTGATTTTAACAGTCACCACACATCATGGCGCTACTTAGTGGATGACATCAATGGGATAACTTTGGCACAGTGGGCCGAAACATTCAATATGTTCCTCGTATTTGACGCAAAGGACAGAGGTACTTTTCATTCGGCTCGCTGGAAGAAGGATCTTACCTTTGTCACCAAGGACGCCACAGGCAGGCCCCTTCCAACTAACCGAGTAGTTCTTAAATACTTCCCCAACAGTTACCGATTTAAAGGGCTAATACTATCGTCTGCCAAACACCACGTGTGCAGAGGCTATAGGAAAGAGTACATTCCGGGATGGAGTAGTGAAAACGAAAGCCTGTATAGATCTTACCGGGAAACAGGAGACTGCTTCACAGGCACTGAGCTCTTACTAACCCTGGACGCCAACCGAGTCAAAACATGGACCGACACAGTGAACTCAATGGATTTTAAGCGTTCGAATCGCAAAGCGTAGAATGTTCTGAACAAACTCACGGGCAAAACAACAGCACCACGATTGACCCCTGCAGTTAAGCCGAACGAAGTCGCAAACCAGTTAGTTTCCATTTCTAGAGCAAAAGGCGACAAACTTGAGAGGAAGATTAGGAAAAAGATGAAGGAACTAAAGTCTTACCTCATGGATAACTTAGAACTAGCTAAACCATTCACGGTTGATGAAACCCGTCTCTCCATAAAAGGGCTTCAGGCCGGAAAAGCCGCTGGAGTGGATGTGATCTTTAATGAGTCTTGCTAAATCTGGGTCCCAATGCGGTAAAATGGCTATCACTCTTCTTTTCTGACATTCTCAGCTCTAACAAACTCCCAAACTCGCAGTCTTTAAAGAGTCGAAAGTGGTTGCGCTCTTGAAGCCGGGTAAAACGGAGGCTGACCCTTCTAGCTACCGTCCAATTGCGCTGCTTAGCAACAGTTATAAATTGCTGGAGAAACTAATTTACAGAAGGATAGCGCCTCTCATAGACCGTGTGGTGCCAGTGGAACAGGCGGGCTTTAGAACAGGACGTAGTTGCACAGACCAGGTTCTGGCTCTAACAACACACCTTGAAAATGGTTTCCAGAAAGGGTTAAAGTCCGGGTCAGTCTTCTTCGATCTCACTGCAGCTTACGACACCGTCTGGAGAGAAGGCCTTTTGTTCAAGCTGCTGTCCGTTGTCCCAAGCTTAACCATGGCCAACTTAATATCTAACATGCTTACTGAGAGGCGGTTCAGAGTACACATGGGTTCAGAAGTTAGCGACATCAGGAAGCTCAGTAATGGCCTGCCCCAGGGATCCGTGCTCGCGCCTATCTTATTTAATTTATACATTTACGATATACCAAGTACCATGGCTAGAACGTTTATCTACGCTGACGACATCTGTCTCGTGACACAAGGCAAGGATTACGCAATCCTAGAATCTTCACTGTTCAAGGACTTGGAGGCACGTGATGGGTTTTTTAGAACTTGGCGACTGACACCCAGCACGAATAAAACGGAGGTGAGCTGCTTCCATCTACATAACCATTCTGCCAAGCACGAGCTAAGGCTAAGGGTGAGTTTGAGAGACTCAATTGTGAGACACAACTTCTTGCCAAAATATCTCGGTGTCACTCTTGACCGTTCCGTGACGTTCAAACAGCATCTCACCAATACAGCTCGCAAACTCCAGACTCGCAACAACATTGTCCAGAAATTGAGCGGAACCTCCTAGGGATTAGCGCCGAAGTGCTGCGTACGTCTGCACTATCCCTGGTGTATTCCACGGCCGAATACTGTGCACAAGTCTTGCTTGGCAGTGCCCACACCGCTAAGGTTGATGTGGAACTGAACAAGGCGATGCGGATTATCTCAGGAAAACTTTTATCTACTCCTTGCCACTGGCTCCCAGTACTTTGTCGGATAGGGCCTGACTTGAGAAGGAAAGACTCCCTCCTACGAGAAGTGACCAAGATCCAGGAAAATCCTAGCCTAACAATTAATTTGAAGTTTATAAACACTACCATACACCGCCTAAAGTCCAGGAACGCTTCGTATAGCATCGCCAGAAACCTGCTCGACAATAATTTCAACCTGAAGCAGGAATGGTCGAAGTTATGGGATGCGGAAATGGCGGGAAAGCTAGGCTCCGGGATTATTCCAGGTTCCACCATAGAAGGATCAGATCTTCCAAGACGACATTGGTGCAATATCAATCGGCTACGTACTGGCCACGGCCGTTGCGCTCAATACAAACATCGTTGCGGGTGGGTAGAGTCACCAGCTTGCCCCTGCGGTGCCGATGACAGACAGACCATCCAGCACATCATCGAGGACTGCCCATAACGCGCTACGCCGGTGGCCCTCCAGAAGACCTGATCGTCCTTAGCGACGAAGCCATCAAATGGCTGATTAGCCTTAATATTAATCTATAATTGATTATGTATATTTGCTACTGTTTCGTCCTGCTTGCCATACGATTAAATAAAAATAAAAGCGACAAGGATTCTTCGCTAATGTAGAAACCAAAAGATGGCGCTAGTGATGTGTTTTTAAATCGGTCATTCTCGAACTCTGTCTACGAATACCTAAACTCCATCAAACTTTGTTTTATACATTCTCATATGGTTTGGCAGAGTTTAAACGCATAGAAAAATCGGAAGAATTACCTACTACGGCTAGAATATGCCTGGAAATATGTGACGCTCTGCATCGCAGTATTGAAGTTTTTAACGTTAGTTGTATAAATACAATTTCCGTCGATGTTATTTTATTATGTATCTTTGACCACATTGATTTCCATATAGATACTGTTTCACATTTATAGTATTTAGTGTGTGTGTGATAGTGTGATATCCTAAAAGTCTATAATGTATGCATATGGAACATTATACTAAATCAATGATATGGAATGAAAGCAATTGATTGTGTGGGGTTTTTCTTCTAAAACTGCACGATGTTTGCTTGCTCCCTATGTATAGGCACAGTACGCCCCTACCGCCATACTCTAGAAAGTGGAATGACATTAATTTCTTATTTATTTATTTATTATATACTATTCATTGTTTATTGTTAGATAAGGTTAGATTAAGATAGTCACCCAATTCTTATGGTTAGTAGCCATTGTGAACTTATTTTCTGCGTTTACGTGCAGCGGTTTGACGGCGTATATATACAATATTATTTTGTATACAACCATTTGAACCATTAATTACAATAATTGTTAGTAGGCGTTAGCAACGATGAACAACTATCCCGTATTTCATAGATATGGATAGTACAACACAACCAGGAAATATCAATCGAGTCGCTACCGTTCCGGCGGCAGTCACTTAACTCACTCGCCTGCATAGCCGGGAGCCGCGGCCGTCTGCTCGACTTGGCTTTATTTCAATTTCCTGGCTAAATATCGAATCATTTTTAAAAGATCTATTATTTCTCAACGACTGTAATTCGAGAAGCTATATTAATGACCTATTATGGTCTTGTAGCCTCGGTATTGAGATATGGAATTATATTCTGGGGTAACTCGGTTCAAGCACCTACCTCAGTCGTACCATGTCGTACTATTTATATCCATTCAGATAGCCAGGCGGCTCTCTTGGTCCTTGCCTCTAACGTCACAACGTCGAGGCTGGTCGAGAACTGCCGGGAACTCTTAAATGACCTGGGCGCTAAAAACAAGGTAATTTTACGTTGGGTCCCAGGGCATTCAGGTATCGAGGGAAACGAGAACGCCGACGAGCTTGCACGAGCGGGGGCAAAAGGGACACACTGCGGACCTGAACCGTTTTGTGGGGTCCCCAAAAGTCTGACCAAGCTCACTCTAAAGACCTATTGTTTCTACAAGACCATTCAAGCCTGGAGAGCTATCCCAGGACTGAAACATTCCAAAGCGCTCATTAGAGCCTTTAGCAAAAAGGCGTCCACTAACGCCTTGGCTCTAAGTAGGAACCGTCTACGCATGCTGGTAAGGGTGCTTACAGGGCATTGTTGCCTAAACAAGCATATGCAAGTGTTGGTGCTGTGTGACACAAGGCAGTGCAGACTCTGCCTTGAAGCTGAGAAGACGCCTACATACATCCTAACCGATTGCCCTTGTCTTATGCGCAGCCGTAACTCCATTCTGGGCAAACACCTCATGTGCCCGGAGGAGATCAAGTTTCTTGAGTTCAACAAAATCCTGCAATTCTTTGAGTTCGCAGGACTTGACCAAGAATTGTAGTAAGTGGCGATCACAATAGATCAGCAATGGTCGCAGTGATACAATAGCCACTACCAGATTAATAATAATAATAAAATAAATAAATAAATAAATATTACGAGACAATCTTACACAAATCAACCTAGGCCCACGGTAAGCTCAATAAGACTTGTATTGTGGGTACTAGGTGACGATATATATAATAGATAAATACATATAGATACTTATATACATATATAACATCCATAACTCAGGAACAAATATTCGTGATAACACACAAATAAATGCCCTGACCGGGATTCGAACCCGGGACCTCCAGCTTCGTAGGCAGAGTCACTACCAACTGGGCTACGGAGGCCGTTAATAATAACTCGGTTCATAAGGATATAGCCTTCAAATTGCAGAGACGTTGTATAAGAGCAATGTGTGGGCTAAAATTTAGAGATAACTGTGCCCCCTTCTTTAAATAGCTTAAAATACTAACACTGCCATCCTTATACATACTTGAAGTTGCTATTTTTGTCAAGTCCAACGCCAACTTATTCATGAGCGTCTCACAAGACCGGAGGCTTCCAACACGGCAGCAATACAAATATAAAATAAAAACTCTGGAAGGTTGCAAAACGGCGCTGATGGGAAAAAGGGTCTTAGGTATGGCACCGAGAGTATTTAATAAAATTCCAGATACAATAATATCGCTTGACAAATTTAATTTAAAAAAACAGTTGACTTTATTCCTTATCGACAAATGCTATTATTCTATAAATGACTTTTTTAATGATAATGAATGATACACACACATCCACATTAGAAGTTTGTTTTTTTCACAGCTCCAAGGGACAGTAGGTAGACCTGAGTATTTGATATAAATTTAAGCTTGATACCTTCACGCGTTCCTGAGAAAAAGGATCTTGACAGTCGGACGGACAACGAAGTGATCCTATAAGGGTTCCGTTTTTTCTTTTCGAGGTACGGAACCCTAAAAATGGCGGATTTCAAACGAAAACCAATTTCCGTATTCTCAAAATCTAATATCACCATAATTATGTATTAGTTACACTTTCGTAAATTAATAACACTTTTGTTCTTTTGTTGTATTCACTAGAAATACTTTTAAAATATTTAATTATTTTACAATCGATTGTAAACAAACACAATCCAGAAAAACGAAACGCATGTTGCTATAGACATTGAGATCGTCGTTCGAAGTGGAGTCTACTCTATCATGCTCCAGGATAAGAAATTTCGCTGTCTTCGACTTTTTGGTGAGATTTTTCAATAAACATGTCGTCACTAGAGACACCATCTCGATCGGCCCGGCTAACACTATATAATATGTGAGTTGTTTGTGTGATCAACCGTAGATACTACTTCCTTCTTACTTCAATGATATGTTTGTTTACATTATATTAGGTATAGTCAACAGCAAAAGTAGGTTATCATTTTTTCACCTTATCGCAATGGAATAAGGTACAAAAGTGATAACTTACTTTTGCTCTTGACTGTACATACAACATACCTAATCAATTATTTTAACATTGCCTGTTGCAGAAATACACTTTGCTGAGTTTGCTGCAGATGATAATATCGTTAAACTGCAGGCGCAGCCAGACCATGGAAAACGCACACGCTATGAAAAGGTAAGTAGGTACCTATGTGTAAGTACTTGTAGTAAATATGGGAGAGAAGATACTAAATATCTAACTCTTGTATAACACACATACCGCAGTTTTTAGGATTCCGTACCTCGAAAGGAAAAAAACGGAACCCTTATTGGATCACTCGTGCGTCTGTCTGTCCGTCTGTTACAGCCGATTTGCTCTATATGCTGTACAATAAGTTCTTTACAGCATATTGTACAGTCGACGCCAAAAATACGTTTACACTTTTGCACCTTATTCCATTGCAATAAGGCGAATAGTGTAAACGTATTTTTGGCGTCGACCGTACAAGGTACTTCATGTATTCACATAATCTAGCCTTCTTTAGCCTCATTAAACTGGACGCGTCTTTTACGTGATGTCTATTTGTTATTACTTATAACTGTTTAAATCCTTATGAATGAAAAACAGAAGGAAACAACTTAGAAAAGTTGAAAAACCCCCGATTTTTTCATTTCAAATTTCAATATCTCAAAAACGGCTGAACCGATTTTGATGAAACAAAGCTAAAAACACTCGGGTTAAAATTGTCTATGACACAAAAAAACGCATTCAAATCGGTCCATCCGTTTGGGAGCTACGATACCACAGACAGATACACAGACACGTTAAACTTATAACACCCCTAAATTTAGCTTGACAAAGTAGCACGTGAGGGTGGGTCCCTGATATGAGTGATAATCTATAGTAATATTATAAAGACGAAGTGTCTGTGAGATTGTAGCTTTGTAAGTTTGTATGTAATGGGTAATCTACGGAACCGCTTATCCGATTTCAAAAAGTCATTCACCTGCATGTAGAATAGACTTTCTAGAAGGTATAGGCTATTTTTAACCCGTTTGGCTGCGTCCTCTACAATACGTGGGCAAAGCCGCGCGCGGGCTGCTACTAATATACAAAAATTGCCATCCGCAGGAGGTCCCGGAGGCGTGTTCTCAGTTACGAGAGAGCACCGCCGATATAGATACCGTCTCCGTATACCCCTCCTTCGAGTTCCAGGTATGTGCCCAACAATCTAACTGAGCTCCTACAGTGTAGGCACTGCCTGCCTGCTTTGTATACGCCTTGAATGCCTTTTATTATGCGCACTGCAATGAAATACCTCACAGAAAGTAGAATGAGAATTCTATTTTTGAGACCGAAGAGATTCAACTATTTTTCCAGTATGCATCGAAAGAAAGCTATTTGATCAAATAATGACATAATTAAAAATCAATGGCGGCATCGGCATAGGCTTGTGATCTCATGTTAAAATTGATTACGTAGTGTTGCTAAATGGATAGTAAACCATCAATTTATTCTTATAAAGTATAAATCACAAAATATCATTTAAATAATAAAAAGATATGGACCGTGAAAGTTTAAAAAATATTCTTACGCTTTAATAGAAACAAAATTATATGACAACTATGGACCTAAACGCAGTATTTTGCGACCGAAACAGCAATTGGGTTGATTTTCCATACAACGATTAGTACAAATAGCAAAGCAGTATGAAGCGTTTCGGCTGCCGAGGAGCAAGGTCAGTCTTTGACTAATTTTTTGGGTATTTATGTTGTTTAATTGTAGTTGCTCCCTCACAAACATTTGTACCTCTCCAAAAACTGATTTGAATGGTCGTAAAAAAATCGTAGTAAGTAAGCGTAAGTAAGCGTTTTCCAGCTTTTGTTAAATATGCTGGATAACTTTATAAGTATGTATATGCCAGGTACCGGTCTATACTCCTGCATAATTTAGGTTTATTTAATTAATTCATTTGGGTTATATAGTTGACTTTTCGATTTATCCTCCATTTATTAACGAATCATAAAAGGTATAAAAAAAATATAAGTTTAAAAAAAAGTTAATCGCATGTTTGAGAAAAGCACTATACATACCTCGGCGTGAAAAGGGATTCCAGCCTCGTATCCCTCGTAGCCATCTACTTGGCCGGCAATCCCTATTTTCCCGGCCTCTGCAGTAATGTACTATTATGACAAAATATCGATCTCAACAGCCCTTTAAGACTTGTACGAGTATAACTACATTGGTTATATAATTGCCGACTTCGAAGAGTTCACCAATATTAACCGACATCAATTTTAATCGCCTGACATACACTCAAGAGCAAAAGTTTCGGGTACACTTTGTATAGAATTTCAGTACAAACTGTACCCAAAACTTTTGCCCTTGAGTGTAGTTAGGCATTAGTTTACCGCAAGTCAAATCACCGATAAATCAGGTTACCTATACAAATAATAATTACAGTTAAAATTAAATAAAAAATAAATATTTACGGTTTTGACGACCGGTTAGCCTAGTGGGTAGTGACGCTGCCTACGAAGCTGAAGGTCCTGGGTTCGAATCCCGGTAAGGGCAAATATTTGTGTGTTGAGCACGAATATTTGTTTCCGAGTCTTGGATGATTTCTATGTATTTAAGTATTTATATCTATTATATATATCGTCGTCTAGTACCTGTAACACAAGCCTTATTGAGCTTACTATAGGCCTAGCTCGATTTGTGTAAGAATGTCCCATAATATTTATTATTATTTTATTATTATTTATTTATTATAAATAAATAAATAAATATTAGGGGACAATCTTACACAAGTCGAACTAGCCCTATAGTAAGCTCAATAAGGCTTGTGTTATGGGTACTAAGACGACGGTATATATAATAGATATATAAATACTTAAATACATAGAAAACATCCAAGACTCAGAAACAAATATTCATGCTCATCACACAAATATTTGCCCTTACCGGGATTCGAACCCAGGACCTTCAGCTTAGTAGGCAGCATCACTACCCACTAGGCTAACCGGTCGTCAAAATATATTCATTTCAATATTATGTACTTTATCAATGTGCCTGACAACAGTTCGAAATGTATATATACTTTTAGTTGCAAAAATTACAGCAAATTAAATATTAGCTTGAATAGCTTGGTATACAGACACCTGCATAAATATCTGACTCCACAAGCGCTCAAGCATACCTTTCCTGACGCGTTCTCATAGAAATAGCGTTTAGTTTAATATTATTGAGCACACATTGTTTTATCAATTTATCATATACTTAGGAGGTATTGCAGGTGACCATGTACTTGTATTTAGATCCTTATTATAGCAAAGTGCTCTATTTTTTTTAAAACTAATATTATAGAGTGGTATTATGTTTGTGAGGTTCTTGTTTTGTAAGTTTGTTTGTAGTGGTAATAACCGAGAGCACTAATCCGATTTGAAAAACTATTTCATGTGTGTAACTATAGAATTAACTTTTTGGGTGGGCATATTTATCCCCTAGCCGCCCATCACGCAAAAACTAACAGTGTTTGAGTCACATTTAAATGGAATATATTGTGGGCAGCTAGTGTCTAATTACATCGTTGTGAAAGGCTAGTAAAGGGTCAGTACGGTCAAAAAATGCTATATCTAATTACCAATCAGCCAATCACCGATCACTCATGAATCATGAAAACGAAACAAGTACCTAAAAATGTTATTTATACCGTAAACGTTATATGGGAATAAGCTAGCAATAAGGCATTCTGTGAACTGATTCACTTGACTTGCTAGTTGCTTACATTGCATCACGGAAAAAAGGTGTAGTTACAGGCGGGGGTAATTACGGATCTATACTTTCGCTTCTGTCATTCACTCTCACACGACAAGTATTATTGTGTAAGACGGTTTTTACTCTGAATATTTTATGGATCTCATTTGTGTGGCTTAAGTAGCGAAGCCTTACCTGTGTCACATGCCACGGAGTCTCCATGTGGCCTTAATGAATATCGCTGTCCCTACTCTAGTAATAGGCCGATTGTAAGTTTCCAAAATTAAACTAGACTCTTTCCATTACCGATTACAATAGGCTTGTGTCCTAATTTTTTTTACGATGCCATTCGAACCAGTTTTGGTGAGGAACAAATGTTTGTATGTGAGCAACTACAATTAAAGAACATAAATACCCAAAAAAATGAGTTAAAGACGGATCTCGCTGGCGGCAGCCGAAAACGTTTCATACTGATTAACATTGAATCGTGACGTCACAGTGTGATATTGTGTACTAATCGTTGTATGGAAAATCAATTAAATTGCTGTTTCGTCGTGAAATACTGCGTTTAGGACCATAGTTGTCATACAATTTTATTTCTATTAAAGCGTAAGGATTCTATTGATAGCTTTAAATTTACTTTAGGACAATAAAAAATGCATATTTTTTCTAAATTTTCAAGGTCCATATCTTTGTATGATTTTAATTATATTTCGTAATTTAAACTTAATTACATTTATTTCATGATTTACTATTCATTTAGCAACACTGCGTTATCAATTTTAACATGTGGGTTGTGGAAACTACCCAATTTAATCCACCAATGTTGGAGGCAACGGAAAGGTTCCATGTCTGTGGCCGGTTTCATACAATATTAGCTGCTAATATTAGGATTGTGTGGAAACTACTCAGGCTGACTGGCATATTATTTGAGAGTTATTATGTACCTGATTGTATTCAGCTGTCTGTTCAGAAACATTTTAGTAAGTACGTGTGTAAGCTGGAGAACGTTAAAAAGAAACATTTTAATGTATAAAAATTACACATCTCTAGTCCGCGTCCAGTCAAGGAATTTTTAACTGAATGTCAAGTTTGTGGTCCAGTAAACTATAATAAATTGATTTAAATTGTCCCTATTTTCAACATCAGGTGAACAGGGGGTCAATCGCGTAACGCATTGTACGCGCGTCAGGTAGATCTAGATATCACTTTTTATATGGAAAAATGACAGTAAAATCTACCTAACACGCGTAAGAAATGTTCCGTTCGTTCGTCGCTTAGTTATGTTGTATCTACTTCGATGTGCGGCGGTCATGGCGCCAAGCATCCAGAGTGACCGAAGACGCAGGTATACAGGTTTTTAGGAAATATTATTTAAAGTACAACATTATTATGCTACAGAAACTGCAAAGCGCACCAGCGGATTTAGGCTCGTTAAAATAAGTGTCGTATGACTTGAGGTGACGAATGAATGGCTTACTGCACAACGAAAACACAACCAATCGGCGAACTTATCAGGCATATAATATAGGAGTCATTTACAACGGCTTGCTACCGACTAGAAGAGTAATAAACAGTTAATTTTAATTTTCAGCAGTGGTAGTGTAGAGCCCGGAGTATGCGCTTTAAATTTAACCGTCTCGTCTGCCCACAGCCGAGCTGGATGCGCACGAAAGAATTCTGGGACAAAACATTCGAAGATCGCTACGAGAAGATTCGGAACGATAGTCGGCGGCCCAAGTTAAAGGTATCAGTACTATCAATGTAACGGGTTACCTGTTGGTACCTATTATCTTAACAAGTGATATAACGTGTGCTAATATCCCTTCAGTCAAGGTACAAGTTTGGTTTAATATTAGAAGGAAAAGATATAAGGAAAACTATACCTTTTCGTAAGGCTTTAAATTATTTAGTACTAGCTTCCGCCCGCGACTTCGTCTGCGTGGACCCGGGGTAAAAACTATCCTATATCTAAATCCAGGCTATAAACTACCTTCGTGCAAAATTTCATCCAATTCGGTTGAGCCGTTTAAGCGTGATTGAGTAACAAACATCTAAATTTTCGCATTTATAATATTAGTGGGATAGTAAGATGAGTTGTGTTATGTTATGAACATACGTCGCACTCAAGGGGGCGATATCCGGGCACGTCAGATGATAAGGTTCACAAATCAATTTTCGAGTTGTCAGAATACAGTATTTGTACTTAGTATTTGGTACCTAGTATTTGTAATGTGCAATTCCAAATATCTTAGCAACTAAGGCTGTACGTTAGTTAGGTATTTTTTTAATATCCATTCAATTTTAAATAAAAAATAAAATTTAATAGTATGTGGGTCGTTCTTCTTTTTTACCGACAATGAACCGAGGTTTTTCTGTTTTTTTGGTTTTTGAACTATCGAAAATTGTGGTTTTGAAGTGCGATTTAAAAAAAAATGCATAGGATTCTTCATTAGAACTAATTAAAGTTTCCTTTCTGGCCAATATAAATATTTATTTACGGTTGGTTTCTAAAAAAAAACATGTGACAAAGTGGACTCTTTCAGTGGGGACACCATTTTGGTTTACCACTCTGTCACGGCATTCTACGAAAAAAAAAACATTAAAAAAATGCTAGTTAGAGAAAGTGAAATATTAGATATCACTAATTAATAAAATAATATGGACGTTCATTCGAACATTATAAAACCGTAAACATCATTACTCAAATGAGATGCCGTAATAAGACGAAGGACAGGCTATTGTCGGTCGAAAAGAAGAACGACCCATGTGGTAACTTACTTAAGCATATTATGCGAATATATTATTCATATTTTTTCAAAATGTTTGGCAGTCAAGATTCTTCGTCGGCTTGAAAATATCCATTTCAAATGGGAGAACTTTCTCTCAACATCGACTGACGTAATTGGCAAGTATTTGCATTGCTCAAAATACTGGGGTGTATTTTTATTAACGTTATTTGTAGTCTATTTATTTGATTTTTTAAGTGGCCACTTAAATGGGCTTATCACTTTAAAGAGTATTTACACATTTGAGATTGATACATGATAACGGGTATGTTACAAATACTAAATACTCGTACATATACTCGTAAATTAAGATGTTTTTTTGTAAACCTTACCAAATGCCTGCAAAATGCCCGCTGGAGTGCGACGTATGGTTATGAATGTTATGATTATGGTTGGCGATGCCAAATAATTCTATTTTATTAGGTGTACGTAATAAACAAAAATAAAATGTTTTTTCAGGTTTTTGTGGTACCACATTCTCACAATGATCCCGGGTGGCTAAGGACCTATGAACAGTACTTTGAATGGAAGACGAAGAATATAATTAATAACATTATCAAGAAACTCAACCAGTATCCTAATATGACTTTCATTTGGTCGGAAGTTACATTTCTGAACGCGTGGTGGGAGAGATCGCATCCTGTTAAACAAAAGGTAATCTGTCTGTCTGTCACAAAGTTAAATATCTCAGGAACTACTAATGCTATCAATTTGGAATAGTTATAAACAAAGCTAATCCACGTGTATGGAAAATGAAAAATGTTAATATATATTTTTAATTTCGATAAAAATGGACGGATAAGAGGGGGGGGGGGGGGGGGGGGGCAAAAATTTAAAGTCTAGTAGTGTGGGGTAGCATATGAAAGAGCTTTGATTGCACATTCTAAAATAGTTTTTCGTTTTTTTCTACAGTGGTAAAACTTTGATTTATAAAGGAAAATGTTAAAAAAATACCATTCCCCCCCTTATCTCCGAAGTTTACCAAGTGAAAAATTTGAAAATAATATATATGATTCATATTAACGTAAATATTACCGGAAAAGTATAACGAGGCCTAACTAGCTTTTTTTTTTCTTCAAAAATTATTTATCGAAATTAATTCACATGATAAAGAATTATCGCTGAAAAACCAACCTACATACCGAGTTCCTTGGTCGCGCATGTTAGTAACAAAATGCATCGATAAATGGCGCTGTAGGTACAATGAACTACACTATGCGTTGTTAAGATTTTTTCCAAAATTAATGGGCGGGGCAAGACGGGTATGTTGTATGAAATTTTGTAGGGAACCCTCGGTGCGCGAGTCAGACTCGCACTTGACTGGTTTTTATTTTTACAAAAATCGTACGGGAAGTAAAGTGACTAGCACAAATTTAAAGAGTTAAAAATCATGACGGTTCCCCGCAACGCAAGGAAAGGCGCATGATATTCCATTTAGTCATGTATTTTATTTGCCAGCTTACGTAAGGTAAAACTCCCAACCCAATGCTTGACTCCTTAATGCCTAATAGTTGACTCCTATTGTTCACCTATATTGATTTGACATAAGATTGAAAATGTTAAGTAGATATTATATAAGTGTAGGGCACTAGGACGTCAACCTTAGTTATGTCAGTTGTCATTTAAAATTTACAAACTATTTTCCAGCCCCTTGCCGGTATCCGTTTGAGCTGAAATTTGGCATAGTTATTCAACTTCGGTGACAACGCAAACTGAAGGTGGCCGTAGCAATAGTACGCAAGATAAACCAGTCGTGTGTAGTTGACGCAGTGCAGAAAATAAAGTCTGCAATAAAAGCCTCTTGAATACATCACCAACACATACATTTTTGTAGAAAAATAAAAAACCTTCGCATTATCTCCTCTCTTTTGGCAGGTCTTGGCAAACTTCGGCTTGCCAACCACCTCGTCAGGCAATCCCCTAGTTTCCGCGCCTAGCCTACTTTTAGCGCCTAAATATTCATTTAATTAGTTGGTGATTTTCATTTAACACTTTTCAACTGTTGTCAGTAGTAGTAGTAGGACAATAAAAATAGCCTGATAATGATTTTTTTTACAGGCTTTAAAGAAGTTAATAAAAGAGGGCCGTCTAGAGATAACCACTGGAGGTTGGGTGATGCCCGACGAGGCCTGCACGCACTTCTATGCGCTTCTCGACCAGTTTATCGAAGGTAAGTGATAGGAAATGCAATAACGGTTAACCGAAAACCGGTTATTTAATGTTAAAAAGAAGGAAATTTTCGGCTAAACACCAAATAATAACTACCAGACCATTCTGACATAATGTGACACCCATACACTCTCTCATTTATAAATAAAAGCAATAGCAGCGTAATTCGAGTTTTACTGTACCTAGAGTCAAACCGCAATTAACAAACATGAGCACTCTGATTTCGCCTTTTTAAGCAATTATATAATAAGTCACCACTAAAACTGTACTTATTTGTCACTAGCTTTTGCCCGCGACTTCGTCCGCGCGTAACTCGTTTACATCGTAGCTCCATACAAACTTTCGCCCACCCTTTTCACTCCCTTAGGTAATTAATTTTGGGATAAAAACTATCCTTTGTCTTTCCCCGGAATTCAAAGTATCTCTGCACCAAATTTTCATCTCAATCAGTATAACAAAACCTCTAAGATCTAGCGTTTTTTTTTTATTCTTCAAAAATAATTTGTTGATTAGGTGTTCAATATTTTTCCTTCACATTCGTATGAAAGTATTCTGAAAGTACCTTCAAGCAAATACAAAAACAATAATCGCACTTGATAGAGATTTATCGCTGAAATGAAAACCAACATACATACCGAGACCGAGTTCCTTGGTCGCGCAAGTTAGTAACAAAATGCACCGATAAGTGGCGCTGTAGGTACTCATGACTTGACTACACTATGCGTCGTTAAGATTTTTCCAAAATTAATGGGTGGGTCAAGAAGGAACCCTCGGCGCGCGAATCAGACTCGCACTTGACCGGTTTTTTTACAAACGTAGACTCCGCCGCCAATTTGGTGTTTCTGTGGCCTGGCCTCGGCGGTCAATAGTGAACTTGTCATTAGCTGTCAAATTTACTATTGACCACCACCGCAGGCCGCGCCGGTGTGTGGCAGGTATTAACCTCTCACAGAATGGTGCGGCCTGGCCGCGGCGGTCAATAGTAAACTTGTCATTAGCTGTCAAATTTATGATACTATTGACCGCCACCGCAGGCCGCGCCAGTGTGGCACACTACAAACGGGCGCAATTTGTCACACCAACTTGCGATAACTGGAAAGAGACATCCATACATTCCTAACCAGTAACTATAGTAAGTTGTTGCGATAAATTGCTAGGCGTTTAAACGTGAGCACTTGGCTGTTTGTAGTAATTTGTCTGAGTGGTTCAAAGGTAAAAAAGTATGACTCATCCTTGTATAGGAATATTTATTTTAATGCCTTCTATAATTTTTGATCTGTAAATAATATGAAACTTTAATATAATATATACATATTATACTACTCTTTCCTGGTCTAAATTTGTTGATACATTTATTGAAATTACGCCTGAATACGAAATTTGCGCATATAAGTTCTCATATTAGAATATATTTATTTTTTTATGCTTGATCGTTTGGTATACATTTCGTGAATGTCTATCGTAGTCCGGATCTAAATTATTAATACGTAAAAGACAAAGTAATTCCGCCATTTTGACATTACTGACAGCTTACAGGTGTGGCAGCGATGTTTAAATTAGAAAAAGAAAAGAAAATTTTAAAGAGGTCAAATATTTCGGAAAATTAAGTAATTGTCGCAGACGCATAAAATCTATCCTAAGCGGAAGCCAGAATATTAATGTACTTATAAAAAATGTTTCATGTTTTTCCGTTCATGGGAAGCTGAGAACATTCGTGACAGAACAATGTCTGAAATAATACTGGCTGATTCTTTTTTTAATTTAGAGATTTATTATAAGTGGAGATAATAACAGAAGATAATGTATGAAACTTAATATATTTTGACAATTTAAGCAAGGAAAAGTACCTATAACCGAAAGAAACTAACCGGTTATATAATTTCAAAAACTGGTTATAAAATTTTGTCGGTGTAGTTTCTTCGGTCTCGGTTAAAACCGGTTTGCATTCCCTAGTAAGTGACCTAATAGATGCGATAATATTAATGGTCATTTGAATTACTTGCAGGTCATCAATGGGTGAAACATAATTTGGGAATAATTCCGAAAACCGGGTGGTCTATCGATCCTTTCGGTCACGGGCCCACCGTGCCCTACTTGCTAGGCAAGAGCGGAATCGAAGGTACCATCATCCAGAGGATCCATTACGCCTGGAAACAATGGCTAGCAGAAAGGCAAATAGAAGAGTTCTACTGGATGTCAGGATGGTCTGGTAAAAAGCCGTCACTTATTGTTCACAACCAACCCTTTGATATTTATTCAATTAAAAGTACGTGTGGCCCACATCCGTCCGTCTGTCTAAGCTTCGACTTTAGAAAGATCCCTGGTGAATACACGGAGTATACCGCTAAACAGGAGGAAATAACGGACATAAACCTTCACATCAAAGCGAAAACATTGTTCGAGGAGTACGAGCGCATCGGGTCGCTGACGCCGCACAACGTGGTGCTGGTGCCGCTGGGCGACGACTTCCGCTACGAGTATGCTGTCGAGTTCGACGCGCAGTACACCAATTACATGAAAATGTTCAATTATATCAATTCTCGGAAAGACATATTCTACGGTGACGTGCAATTCGGTACACCGCTAGATTATTTCAAAACTGTCAAAAAAAGACATAAGTCTATACCGACGTTGAAGGGTGATTTCTTTGTGTACTCAGATGTATTTAGCGAAGGCAAACCCGCCTACTGGTCCGGTTACTACACCACGAGACCGTATCTCAAGATTCTCGATAGACAGCTGGAACATCAACTAAGATCTTCAGAAATTCTGTTCACTCTCGTTTCCAACTATATAAAGCAGTCGAAGGATGTGAAACTGGTGTCTTCAGAGAAGAGATTAGAAAAATCATACGAACAGCTTATTAATGCGAGGCGGAATTTAGGCCTTTTTCAGCACCATGACGCCATTACGGGAACTTCTAAAGCCAACGTAATGCACAACTACGGGACGAAGCTGTTCACTAGTTTATATCACTGTATTCGTTTGCAAGAAGCGGCCTTAACGGCCATTATGATTCCAGATGAGACAATGCACTCCCAGAGCGTGCTCCAAAGTGAAATCGAGTGGGAGACATACGGTAAACCCCTGAAAAAACTCGAGGTTTCACTTTTTGATAAAAAGAAAATTATTCTATTTAATCCACTTGCAGAAGCGAGAACTGAGGTTATCACTATAAAATCCAACACGACGAGTATTAGAATTTACGATACACGACTAAGGGAGTATGTTCTTTACCAAATCTCCCCAAATATAGAGGTCGGTGCTGACGGCCGGCGCTCGATTAGTGAAACTACTTTCGACGTCCTGTTCGTAGCCACATTGCCCGCGCTTACAGCTGTCACCTACAACCTGGAAGAGCACACGAATAAATCTCATCATTGCACAGTCTTTTGTAATAATTGCGACAGTAACCAAAAAGCTGATTCTGATAAAGTTGACAACTTTGTAACAAAACGAATGATGCAAGGTGATATACAATTGGAAAATGGTGTTATGAAATTGCTGGTGGCCAGAAATACCGGATTCTTGCGCCAAATTTACAGGAAAGACCTGAACAGAAAAAATGTGGTAGAAATTCAATTCGGCGCTTATCACAGTGCCCAGAGACATTCCGGGGCGTACCTTTTTATGCCTGATAATGATAATCCGGAAAAGGATGTACTAGGTCAGTATGCTGCTAACGGAAACAGCGAGCAAGATGACAACATCTTTATTGTATCCGGCCCAGTCTCAACCGAAATAACTACCATGTACTTGCCATTTTTAGTTCATACTGTCAGGATTTTCAATGTAGATGACCCCGCGCTCTCGCACGGGCTTTATGTAGAAAATGTGGTCGACTTTGAGAATCCTCCTAAGAATAGAGAAACCGAACTTTTTATGAGAATACAAACTAATATACAAAATGGGGATCCCCAAGAATTTTATACCGATCAAAATGGATTCCAGTATCAGAAACGAGTTAAGGTTGAAAAATTGGGAATCGAAGCCCACTACTATCCGATAACGACCATGGCGTGGTTGCAGGACGACGAGACCCGGCTGACCCTGGTGACCAATCACGCGCAAGGCGCGGCGGCCTTCGAGCCGGGCCGCTTGGAAGTCATGCTTGACAAGAGAACACTTTACGACGACTACCGAGGATTGGGAGAAGGTGTTGTCGATAATAAAGTGACATTATTTCAGAATTGGCTGCTACTTGAACCAATGCCTGGGTTACGAAGAATGGCAAAAGAAGACGTAGTGAAAGATTACCACCATTCAAATGAGCGATATTTCAATCCGAACCGGAATTCCAATACAAAAGAATCGACATATCAGTTGCCATCACAAATGGCGGACTATTTGAGCAGAACGCTTAACTATCCAGTCAACACTTTCCTGCTGGACACCAGTGAAGTAGGAGAAATAGAACTGAAGTCTCATCAGACGTTCGTAGACAACTTTCCGCCAGGGGTGCATCTGGTGACTCTCAGGACAATCACGGACGATATTTTGGACCAGTTTCCTAGTTCTTCCTGCTACATGGTGTTGCAGAGGCCCGGATACAGCTGCTCAGTAGGATCGCAAGACCAGAAAAAATCTACTAGATTCACCTCTAAAACTTCATTCACAGGCCTTCGCGTCGAAAATATTACTTCGGTAAGTTTGACTGGCCTAAAAACCTACAAGTTGCTTGTTGGAATGGAAGACGTAAAAATAGATCCTATGGAAGTATTAACTTACAAGATCCGGTTTTAAAGACTGTTAGGTATAAATTTATATTATTTTGTATTGACATGAAATAGCTTATTGTAGCTACATTCTGTCAACCAGGGGATACCTGTAGGTATACTTGTTGATTGCATCGGATAATTTATGAGATAAAACATCTCAAGGAACTTTCATTGGGAAGTCGGTTATTTTTACATATGAGTATTCCCAAATTTTTACTGATAGTGTAATAGTAATGGTATGGCACAGTCAATTCTCTACCAGTCCAGATGACTTCTACAGCTACTTACTTTGCTTGGAAGTTTTAGGTAATTATCAATTATAATATTTATAATATACATTGTGATATTAATGACGTAATGCAATGGAAGTGTACCTGGTGCAGTTAAGTAATAATGAGTAACATTGCACAAAAACTTAATAATATGCAAGTAGTCACACTTAAGAGGAAATGTGAACATGCACAACAATGTTATAGTCGGTTAAATTACTGGTAGTTTACTGTTCAGGTACCGTCCGCCCGCGTCTAAAAATGACGCAGAAGTGATTTTAATAGTGCATTTTTTATCGTTTATTGTATTCAGATATACAGTGCCTCCTGCGGTAGACGTACAGTAAGGGAAATGTATTCACGTACCTTTTTATGCCTTATTGTCATAGTAAGAAGAGCGAAAAAGGTACGTGAATACATTTCCTTTGCTGTACCTAATCGGGTTATAAAACAATCTGTCGAGTAATCCAAGCAATAACGGACCAATATTGGTTGGTATTTTTTAGGGCTCCATACCTCAAAATGAATCAGGAACGCTTACAGGATCACTTACATTACGACCCTTTTTCTCGGGAATGTGTGGATACCTCCAAAATTAAAGTTGAAATTGATATCTAACTACCTACACAGGTTTAATTTAATAATTTTTGATTTAATTTCTTGAAGCTGTGAAAAAACAATAAACTTCTAAGTCACCGCAATCAAAATATAAAACCTTTTATGCGGTATATATGTGCTATAGCACAAGTACAGGAATAGGTAAATCTGAACCGGTAAAAATGTAATAACTTCGCAAAAAAATGCTATTATAAACATATTCATTTGCAGTTGATAAACTGACCGCGACATATACACCCATGAATAGGGACAACAGTTTTCCAAGGGCAACGTCAATTTTGCCTCGCAATTAAGTGGGAGAAATCTTTGAAGGCTCCTCTTCACAATAGGCCATCATGGCCCATCGCATACTTCCAACGCATAACTGCGTCCTGTCCTGCGGTCATGTTGGCCCATTCTGATGGAAGAACTATTTATATACCTACAGGTTTATACGGAACTCTCTTTTTTTCTCAAATTAAGTCATGAATTTTTATGTTAACCTACCTGAGTAGGAAAATATGCTCCAGATATTAAATTTGCTCAGACTGTTATAAAAGTTGCACCAAGAATGACTTTGCATTACGTCTTTAAATCACTTTATGAGGGAAACGCAGGCTCTTGATCAAATTGTCCCTCACTCCTGTTTAGTCCTTCCTCCTCCGTACATGTTCGTAGGTATATCCTCGACATCCCTACATCGGCCACTGACATAACTTGTTCACGTAACGTAATGTATAACTCCGTGATTTGTGTAATAGGCATGATGCTTGAGGAGATACATACCTTTGTAAGAAAGTGGACGAGTTCGGAGGTTGACGACCTATCATTTGAGCAAGTAATGAAGATAACAATGCGATTTTGATGTTGACGTAGATAATGTCATTGCGATTATAATATAAGGAATCGTAATACTAAGACAAAGTAGGAATCGGGACGGATTCGTGCCGAGTCAAAATTATTCTTTGCTTTACGAGTTAACACTTAGGTATGTCTCTGCAGTGCAGGGGGCAATCAGTATTATAAATACATACATTAACCTTACTGTACATTATATATGTACAGTAAGGGAAATGTATTCGCGTACCTTTTTCGCTCTTCTTACTATGACAATAAGGCATAAAAAGGTACGTGAACACATTTCCCTTACTGTACCTAGGTACAATATCAGAATTTAGTGGTATTTAATGTTTTGTTATAGTGTTTAAATTTAAATTTTACTCAGGACCAAATAATTAATGTTACGAGCATTTTGTTCGAAGTTTTAAAATTATCAAATAGGTTTATAATATTTATTTATATATAGAGAAATGTGATGCTTTTGTTTTAATATGTTTTACTGTACAGTGATTACTGATTAATTTAGCCGTCGACAACAGCTAGAATGTACAAGACGGCCCGCGAGCCGTGTCGCGGTGACATAGACTATCCGCCGCTTTCCAAGCGTTGTAATTAGTCTTGTGATAGCCGCCTGCGCAGGTCACGGCCGTAGCTAACATCAAATACAGTGAAGGACGAGAAAGCTTATTTTAATATGTTGAAAGGTATCTACACACAATCTCAGTGCTAGTGTACGAAATATGTGTACTGTTAGCCTAACGATTAGAGACCCGACCTCCACCCATCTGTTTAATGGATTAAAATAATTTTATATCGAATTTAGTAGGTACGGTACCGTAACTTGTCCATCAATGAAACACCAAAATTTCAAAGCACCCATTCTCCGACGTTTTTAATGTTACGAGTCGGGTATTTTGCACGAAAATAGATAATTTAATTAGTAATCACGTCGTATTAATAAAAATTACTTTACTTTTACAGTTAACCGTATACAAATCATTTATAAGAAAAATTACTTTTGTTCCAGTGCGTCCATATAGGTATAGATAAATTAACGAGAGCATGGAATTGCATATGTAGTAGTATTGTATGTTTACAGGCATTCTATATTTGAATTTTCTATTTTCTCGTACAACCACTACAAATGCAATTCCATGTTCTCGATAATTCATCTATACATGTATTCAATGAAACAATAGAACGGAGTTGATCTCCAGTGAAAAAGTGTTATTAGTATCAACATTTGTTTGCATTTAATCGAGTTTTATATAGTTATTATTATTGGGTAATTTTATATCAATTCATTTAATAAAACGTTCTACATGGCTGTGTCATAGTTGCACACACACACAGTTTCATTATGAACAAACTAGGTTTTTATTATTATCAATGAAAAACTGCACGATGAAATGTCAGTTTAAAATAGATAGGTTAAAATTGAATTTACCTAGTTGTCAGGAATGTCAGGTACTAATTACCTGGAGCATTTAACAACTCCACATCTTTTGTTGTCAAGCTTATTCACTTAAAACCATTATTTTGTGGTTTTGAAACGCAATTAATTTTGAGTAACTCATTATGTTCTACAACAAAAACTTACCGTCGTAGTTCTAAGAAACAAACTGACACTATTGGAACGCAAAAATACCGACTTATCGATTTTGTCTGTAGTTAAATATCTACATATAGTTGCGTATTACATTATCTTATCGCTGATATTTTTGTTAGTAGGTACCCTTATTAGATCAAAAGAGGTTTATGTAGGTATCAGTAGAATTACAATCGAGTAATTCAGGTTTGCTTATACCAAATACAGAGTAAAGTAGTTTGCAATAATTACTATAGATTATAGGTTAGGTTAGTGAATTCAAAATATTTAAATTATAGGTTTATTAGGCATATCAAATTACATGGAATTTAACCTTGAATGTATTTAAGATTTTTTCTTAGAAATATGTAATTGTATGGAGCTCTCATTGTAGAAGTGTATGATAATTGCTGTGATAGCGCTCATAATAATTATAGCAAATAATATGTCGTTTACCTGGCTGCGCGGCAGAGCACCGACACGACATGCAAAGGACAAAAATGTCATCCATTACCTGTATTGTGTCACTTATCTATTAGTAACTTATTAAAAAAATACATTCCGTTATTATAAGTACCTACTGGAGACCAATAAGTATTATTGTGTATTTGGGTGTAGGTAAACGAAAATATTCACTCGGCAGACTAAAGCGCCGAACAGGGCTGTTATTCTTTACGCGCTCATGCGCCTCACCCCACCCGTCACGCCTAATGAAACCAGCTCTACCTACCTACGCTTACGTACTACGAATCGCAGAGCCTTGAGGCGAGCTTAAAACAAGTTACAGAATAGCGGGGCAGAAGTCGAAACGTAGAGACGTAAAATGAAACCTTACCCGTTTATTTATCTTGGAAAATAACGCTATTCGAGTTTGTTACATCTGAATGAAGCCGCTGTTATTCTAAATTAGCTATTTGACTTGTTCGAGTCGTATCGGTTAATCGATGTTAGTTAGTAGCTATTAGATATAAAAGCAGGCAGCCTTGTCTTATCCACAAGGCTCCATCCTCATGGCTGTTCCCGGATATATGCCAGCGGTTCTTTTTTTTTGCACGCCTCGCTACGCATCTGCTCACTGCTGTTGACGAAAAAATTTAGGTACGTTACCAAAACCTCATATTTAATCACCATCATCTCATATCGTTTTAAGCCAAACCCCGGTTATAACTAGGACTTTTACAAGCAACGTGCTGACACTGCGTATAGCTCCTGCATTGCTAGTCTAAATTAAGTTTTCGGTTCATCTTTGACCAATACGTGTACGTATACCTATCATTAGATACTCTCCTGATCATAAATAATTAAGACTCCATATTTATTTATAGATTGTTGTTATTATTATTTTTCCTATACAAGTTGTTATTATTATTAAGACGAATTTCCGCCTATGTTTGGATTTAGGTTTAAGTATAGTTTTAATATTTTATTTAAAGATTGTAGGTACCTAACTATTTCAAATATGTATATTATTTCGGACAGGAACTTTGTTTTCAACGGCTGTCTGAGACGACACGAGCAATCATACAGCTAGGCCAGTAAGGAACTACGAGCAGTTAGTAGAGCTAACTCTCCTACAATCCTCAATACACCTAAACTTTATTATAATAAAGTATAGGTGAATTCACGAGAGCAAGCGTAAATGTAGTGATCATAAATATATCTGTGTGTACGGATCTGACGCTCTACTCTCTGGAAGCTCTTCAATTAGCGGGCCCTCACTGCCGCGGCATAGCTAGACGATATTGAATCTGAAATGCAATTACTGGTCATCTGCAAAAAAAAATTACTGTGCCGTGTCGTCAGTGAGCGCCGGCCGTAAGCTACGTAGGTACCTACTCTTTTTCAAGTTTTTCTTATTTTTATTTAGTTTCACCTGTGTGTGTTTGTGAGTGAGTGTGAAATAAAATCTTGTAAGTAAAGTTACCTCCTTTCGAGTAATATTAATTCCAGTTGAGTTGAAATGTTTGATTTTGTCGATGCAATATAATAAGTCAGTCTGATGATGGACCCGGAGTAGTTAACTGACAATAGGAACTCTGCAAACAAAGCAACTCATTCGAGTTTGTGCCCGTTGGAATCGTCTCGATGAAGTGTGACGTAACTAAACTATTATGACGATAACTGTGCCAAGAAAAGTACAGTCGTAAAACTTGTCTCTGTAATGTTGTTTTTCATTTTCTGTAACTTAAACATTCCTATGAACAGTGAATAATGAAATCTTGATCTCTAAGGTAACGCTTAACAAATGTTGCCATTTTATCTTATGGATGTAAGTTCTATTAAGACTGAATGTACCAAATTGTTTGAATATGCATGCCAAAGTAATAAATATATATATATATATGTAAAAACAGTATATACTGTGTTTTATTATCGTCGAAGTAATCGTCCGGAATGTCCGAAGTGGGATTCTACTGATGATAATAAAAGAACAAAAATGAAGTAGGTTAGGTACCCAATAAGTCGTTCGCTATACGTACCTACCCACAGTGTGTAAACCACAGAACACTATAAATAATATTAGAAAGGCGATGTGGGCGTGGCACGCGCGCCACTCGATTGAGCATGCCAGAGCATGCGCTCAACGCTTTCGAGCCACCGTCACCTGCAAGGCTATCACAAGACGGCGCGCAAGCTCTCGATTTTTCTCGCACTATACCTCTCTTTCTAAGTTTTCTAACAAGAGAGAGACGGTTAGTGCGAGAAAAATCGAGAGAGCTCGCGCGCCGTCTTGTGATAGCCGTGCTGATCGCCGTGCAGTCGCTCACAAAGTTGTCGGCGACGTGGAGGGGATGAGGTGGCGACACCGGTCCCGATAGAAACCGCGCTTGATACCCCTTCTATTCTATAGTATTTAGTGTTCTGTGATGTAATGAAAACCCAATAACTCGTTAAAGAATGGGTAGAAAGGAGTGTCGTGGGACATAATTAAGGTCTTGGAACCAAAAGAGGAACGTTTAAGCGAATATCCCAACTTCCCATTTTTTTTGTGGATTTGTAACTAAGTTTGTACACATTTTTTATACGTTGTGGTATGTCTATAGGTGGCAGTGGCGGAGCGGTTTGTGTCCTATAGGGACTGACACCGCCTATAGTTTTTTCATAATTGGTGAAAGATGATGCGGCGACTAGGATTTATTTTTCGAGTTCTGCAAAGACGAAGAAAGAAAGAATTAATAGTAGCCCGACCCGATTTGGAGACAAACATAGCCACCATCTTCTTGGCCGTGCTGCGAGAGCGAATAACTTTTTCACCTCGGCAGCTCTAACAAGCATATTTTGCTGCGTTAAACGCAGCAAAATATGCAAAATTGAGCAAAATGCGATTTTGCTCACTCCGTAGTAGCTTTTTAATTTTGAGGTCGAGCACGGTAATTTCATAGTGTAAGGTCTATTACAGATTCAAAATATTTGAACTTTATTAGCTCTGTCTCTTTCAATTCGTTAAGAAAGAAGATAATGACAAGAATAGGTCGATTCATAGTTCGACCTTCAAATTTCAAAGTTAGGTAGACCCCCAACAAAAGCGCGAAACTTCGAAATAATTGGAGATTAGTAGATTAGAGAGAACCCGATGCCCAAGAAATCCGAAGAATTTAGCTCAAAAGAAATTAGAAAATGGCGCAAAACATTTTTATATGATTTATTTTATAATTTCAAATTTAAATGTAGGAAATTGAAGTATACATACGTTAAAAGTAAAAAAAAAAACGGCTCATTCTTTAGCATTAATTCGAGTACCGAAGTAATTAGGACCTATAGGAAAAAATCCGCAAACAGCGATATAGAAAATAATCTTGCGAAATACGTTCATCTACGCACATGACAGGCTGATCAAGTTGGCCAATGTTTTTTGGTTGGACAAAATTCATTTTATGATTATTTTTGATTAGACGGTTCAAAAAATAAGGACTAAACCAGCGCATAATCAAACATAAATTTATAAAAACAGGAAAAACTATCTGGACGGTAAATTTCGAAATTAAATATTAAAATTTTAGCCGTTGCAAAATTGAAGTACTGTTGTAGACGCGTCAAAGAGCTTAGATATTACGACTTTTTTAGAACGAAATATGTTTCGTGTGAAAATCTACCATTCTTATTGATGTTAAAATGTCGTTTCTTAGAATGATCTCCCACCATAAAAAAACTTGATCTTCATTGATAACATGGGTGAACAAGTGCAAAACATGAAATACGTATGATATTCACCCAGTGTTTGTACGGCATAGCACGCCTTCCTTAGACGCAGCATTTACACGTGGTGAAAACAGGTTTGTACCTACTGTCCAAATACTACTTTTAACTTGAGTGCTCGATAAGCTTTAAGAGGAAAAATGGACTGGCGCGCGGTCTGCATTTTCAGCGTGTGCGTCAGGATGGCGGGTGGACCTCGGGAATTTCAATGAAATGTTGACATATATTTGGTACCTTCTGTGTACCTTTAGTAAAATTCTGTGTACACTCAGCGTCAAATACTTCGTAGCAACCAAAGTAGTCAAATAGTTCGGTACAGCATATATTTAGTATGGTGTACCGAACTATTTGGCCAGTTTGACTGCTACAGAGTATTTGACGCTACTGTACCTCTCCTGAAAAAAAGCTATCTTAACCCTTTATAAGGCCGCAGTTATACAGATATGCTACGTGAAAGTTAAATACACTACCATGTTTGTGCTACTACCATGCACTGGGGAACACATCTACGGTAAAAAAAAAACGAAATCATTAGTAAAAACATGTGGTCATTATATGCACTCAGCCCGTTAATGCACTCGAGTTTTCAGATGATCTGTTTCCAATACACCTATTTATTGACATTGACAACAAACATAAGATGCTCTTTACAGACTGGTGTTTGACTACATAATGTAAATCGTAAATCGAATATTATTGTGTATCTAGTAGAGGGTAGGATTATTATACGAATATTGCAATTCACGATGGAGAGTGGATTTATCAAAATTAGACCTTAATATCATACCAATAACAGTCTCGCCACTCGCCATCGTGAATTACAAGAGCTATAATTGAAATTATTAGATACAGCGACTTGTGTATTTTTAATATTATAATGGAAACAGTGACAAATGCTTGCTTCCCTTAACGGGCACAGTGCATTCATTGACCACAAATTTTAGATTAATTAATTACACTAAAATTAAATTATGACCGAAAAAGTATAAAAAAGAAAAGAAAGCCTGATATATTTGCTATATAATACCATTATAGTTAAATAAAAAAGAGTGGTTTCCAAATCGTCTCTGCCTTATAAAGGGTTAAAAAATAGGTCCATCCGCCATCCTTATATTACGTAGTACGTAGTCGGCCGCTCTGTCATCAGTATTTTAGTAAATAAAACGAAACAACCAACATTATATTATTATTATTACTTTTATACATCTTAAAAATGCTTGTTTAATGCTGATATAATTACATTATAATTTACTTTAAAATTAATTTGACTTTCACCTTCTTCCTTGTAACTTTCGAGGTTCCTAGTTTAGGTAGATCGCACGAAGTACTTATGCCGCGACAAAATTGAATAAATCTCAGGATTTAGGTTTATTTACAAAAGTTACTACTTAGGTATACTTAGGTATGTAATATTACAAAGATGTAAAATTGGTGTCTTAGTAAGCAAGTATTCCCTGGTAGTACGTGTAATGCCTAAAACTACACATTTCTCTACTCATCAAGTATGATAAAAAAGTCAGTGAATTTTCTTGAAAAAAACCTATTTTTCGTATTTAAGATATTCCAAAATATTGAAGGAGTCGCCTTAAGAAAAACAATACAGTTTTGTTGATTCTTTTGAGGTTTACTTTCGCCAGCCAAACACCCCCGTGTGTCAATAAAGAACAGCCTTTGAAATAGAAGTTCAACCTCCTCCGAGAGACTTATCCGGCAAGCTCCAGCTGTTTCGGCTTAGTAAGTATTATTGTAGTCATCTCATTATTTAGCATTACCCCTATATTATACGCTACAATAATTGGCTTTTCTAAGATAATAATAGTAGTTTATGTGACTGTACATAATGAGAGGCCTTAAATCACGAGTGTGGTTTTATGAAACGAGCGTCAGCGAGTTTCATAATAGGATCACACGAGAGTTTTGAGGCCTAATTATTTACAGTTGCATACACTACTTTGTCTACACACATATAATAAATCCTCAATGATGTGTTCGGGAACCAATAGAATAACCGCCATTGCCCCGCAATGGCCGACTAGATTTCAAATCGTGACCAACTAAATATCCATAACAAAATCTAGTTGGTCATGATTTGCTCTGACCTTTGGGCACGTTTCGAAATTTAAAAGTCATTACTTTATCAATATCGATATCTTAATGCAAATACGTACAAAATTACCTACGGCCAGAGACAAGTAATTTATTTTTATAAATGTTATTGATATAATGGTGGTCATTACTGCCAGTTTCTGAGCGCATTTTAGCGGGTTTTCAGTATGTGTGTAGATAATAGTACATTACTGAAGAGGCCGGGAAATAGCAATTCGTGGATGAGTTGATTTTGTCGGATGAAGCGAAGCTGAATCCGACAATAGAGATGAATCCACGAATTGCCATTCCCGCCGAGGCAGATATAGTGCTTTTCTCCATAAATGCGAGGAAATCAAATAATATTTTCAATAATTTTAAAACAGCGAGTAGTATGTAACCTATCATGTTCCCGCCCAACTAATTTTTTTAAAGAATGTACACAGAATGACTCATGGTGCCAGTTTCAATTTACTCACATAAAAAATTAAAAACATTAGAATTGATTACCATTTTATGTTTTATGTAATTAAAATTATTAAAGATTAAACGGGATTAAAATCTAAACGCATTGTAGTTCGCTTTGAATATTATTTCGTAAATATTTTAATTTCTTCAGTTAATACTATTTGAGACATTTTTTTAAAACGTCACTTCGATCTCTTGCAAAAGTAATCGTTTTGTCTATGACAATTAAAAAATATAAAACTTCTAACAAGTCTAATATAAGTAACTATAGCAAGTTGTTATGACAAATTGGCTGTTTGTAGTGATTTGTCTTGGTCAAAACATGATTAAAAGGTAAAAAACTATACAGTAAAGGAATTTCATACATTTTCCTGGCCGCTAAATTTGTGCAATAATGAGTAGGTATAACAATGACTTTTAACTTTTTAAATTTGCGATTGACAGTAACGGGGAACTTCACGTACTATTTTTGCTACAGTATGGCGCACATTTCCGAGCATATTGGAGAAAAAAAAAACTGTATAGCAAGATTTATTGACTGATTGACGTTGTTGCCATAGTTACATCTCCTGGGTCACTTTTTATGGGTTTAAACCACCAAATACCACCCGCCATCCTAATAAACATAATCATTTGTATTAAAAGTTCTGTTGCTCTAGTAAATGTAATGTTAGGTTAAACGGAATACAAAAAGCACACAAATGAAATATTTTATAAAATATCATTTATTTATCTATCAAGTTATATAGTGTCCGGCTGTACAACCTAATCGTTAATCTAAGAAGAAGTCACCCACCACTTCATGCACGAGCACATAATGAAACATTTTAGTTCGTTTACGTCCAATAAAAACACGAACATTACGAGCATGAGAAGTGATAATTGTATTACTGTAATATTATTTACATATTATAAAAATATACACGGATGTTCTTAAAATTTACCTGTGTCCTCTCGCGGCTTTGCTGTGTTCGTAATGCCTAAATAAATGTATACATTGGTAGAACAAAAGGCCGAGTATCTATACAATTTAAGTCAGCCTGTTGAAATTTATGAACTACATATTTTATTTCGAGACTAAAGCCATAATTTTAAAGTGCAACTATAATAAACAGATATTCAGCAATGTAAGCTTAAATATGAACTAAGGATGAATACTTATAAACAAAAAGGTGCTAAAAATGGGTGTTAGTAGCTATACCCGCCATGCCCTATATGCCCTATGTCAAGTATACCTACAGGGTGGAAGTCGATGAGGGACGTTTAAGGAAATATTGAATCGTTTAAGTAATATACAGTTCATTTGTAATGGTTAGAATCATGAATTAAGTAAAAAAAACAAATTTACTACTTCTTCACTGTGGTGATGACCCTATTGCATCTCCTTGGCGTACAGAGCACGTCACTTCGTTAGTTTTATGGCGCTGAAGAGGTTAAGCTTATTACCGAGCGTTGACGTAATCGCACTGATGTATGATTGACGTATAAATGTCAAATAAATCAAATAAATGATAAAATGTTATTTACTTGTAAGTTCATTGACCCAGTCACCTGTTTAGGGTCGGCACAAGTAGTTTTTTTCGTGAATATTTAAAAGGCTATAAGTTGAAAACGGCTGCACATATTTACATAGTTTGTATGGGGGAAATATAGTGCTAACGCTAAAATATCTCCCATTTCCACAAAAAGTCCCTCGTCGACTTCCACGCTGTATATGAAAATGCAAAATAAGCTAGCATAAATAGATATGTGAACTAATGTCATAATTGAGCGAGAAAAAGTAGCGACCGATGTTTTAAATTGGCTACTTTCCTAAAAAAAAATATTTAGTCCGTCGGTTAGATGATCAAAAAATATTGTACATGTATTTTTTTGATTGTCAATTAAACAAAAAATGTTGAAGATATAGCCCGTTAAAGTTCCATGTGACGTCACATTATGGTACACTATGGTAAACTTTAACGGGCTATATCTTCATAATTTCTCGTTTATTGACAAACAAAAAATACGTGTCCAATATTTTTTGATAATCTAACTATTCTAAGTATTCTAACTGACGGACTAAATAGAATTATAAGATTTTTACCCAGGAAAGTACCCAATTGAGACAAGAAAACTGCAAACTATACACGTGGGTATGTCCGCGAAAAATTGTACTTTAGAATTTTTTGCTTGACCCATTTTTGCTTTAATTTAGCGATATCGTTATTCGACAATAATCAAATCTGTGGGATATTGTATGGAATAGAATACATGTGCTTTTTTTGAGTAATATCATAAATTTAAGCTCCCTTACATTTTTATATATTTTTATTGATTTTCTGATACTAAAATTATTTGTCCCAACTACCGCTCTTGCAACAAAAACTGTCATCACTTACGAAATGGAATCGATATCCCGTTTTTAGGGTTCCGTAGCCAAAATGGCAAAAATGGAACCCTTATAGTTTCGTCATGTCCGTCTGTCCGAATGTCACAGGCATTTTACTCGAAAACTATAAGGTGTATTTAAATAAAATTTTGATGATAGGTGTACTTTGTTAACCGCTACATAGTTCTGTAATATACTTCCCAACTCGTGTCGATCAAAAACACTCCCTGACGGTCGGAATTTTGGTTATCGTCACTCGTTGGGAATTACGTTTCTCTCACTTGTAGCATAAATAACTATTTTAGTGTGTTACCTGCACGGTAAGTAGAAATACTCTAGGGTCGTTCTTCTTTTCGACCGACAATAGCCTGTCCTTCGTCTTATTACGGCATCTCATTTGAGTAATGATGTTTATGGTTTTATAATGTTCGAATGAACGTCCATATTATTTTATTAATTAGTGATATATAATATTTCACTTTCTCTAACTAGCATTTTTTTAAATGTTTGTTTTTTTCGTAGAATGCCGTGACAGAGTGGTAAACCAAAATGTTGTCCCCACTGAAATAGTCCACTTTGTCACATGTTTTTTTTAGAAACCAACCGTAAATATATATTTATATTGGCCAGAAAGTAAACTTTAATTAGTTCTAATGAAGAAACCTATGCATTTTTTTTTAAATCGCACTTCAAAACCACAATTTTCGATAGTTCAAAAACCAAAAAAACAGAAAAACCTCGATTCATTGTCGGTAAAAAAGAAGAACGACCCTCTATTGTTCTATTATATGAAGGGTCCACGGAAAAAACATGTTTAGTCACTTTTTTTCAAAATGAGATTTAAATCTCAAAATTTTGAGCTCGTTATGAACAATACGTGACATTAAAATATCATTTTGAAAAAAAATTACGAAACATGTTCTTTCCGTGGACCCTTGATATGTGATAATACACATTTAGAATTCAATAACATAATTAAAGTGATTCGCAATTCCGTGCTATCTTTTTTCAAAGTTATGTCCTGCTAATTTTGTGTCATGAATGTTACAATGTATTAGTACGCCACATTCAGTCATGTACCTAACATGTGTTATGATGTCATGAATATAACGGTACAATTTTTCGCGGACATGCCGACGTACACGTGAATGAAACCGGCTTTCCATGTATGTAACATAAAGTTACTACATATTGTCAATAGCCTCATAGATAAAAACTTAGAAAAGTTGGAAAAAACCCCGATTTTTTTCATTTCAAGTTCAATACCATGGTGCAATAAGCGATTATGATTATTATGATATGATTAACTCAAAAACGGCAGAACCGATTTTGTTGAAACGTAGCTAAGAAGCATCTAGATCACGTCAGCTTTCATACCGCATTAAAATCGGTCCATTCCTATCGGAGCTACGATGCTTTTTGCGTCAGGGGTTAAAAAGAGGAGTGTTATAAGTTCGACGTGCCTCAGCTTTCATACCGCATTAAAATCGGTCCATTCCTATCGGAGCTACGATGCTTTTTGCGTCAGGGGTTAAAAAGAGGAGTGTTATAAGTTCGACGTGCCTATGTATCTGTCTGTGGCATCGTAGCTCCGAAACGAATGGACCGATTTTAATACGGTTTTTTTTTCCGAAAGCTGACGTGATCGAGATGGGTCTTTGCTACGTTTCAACAGAATCGGTTCAGTCGTTTTTGAGATGTTGAACATTGAAATGGAAAAATGGGGGGTTTTTCATCTTTTCAAATTGTAGTGATTGCGTCGGGGGTTAAAAACTTCAGCGGCCTTTAGACCTGGCTAAATGCAGTGCACTAACTGGAGGAGGGGAAATAACCTCTTGTATGCTGGGACACTTACAGCGCTAAAGGAATTTGATTTTTTTGTTTCTGACACAGATTCAATTTTCGATAGCCCTGATCGGTGCAGATCTGCTACTAAGCATACGAAAGGATAAACCATCTCAGGGAAAGTTAGTGCACTGCATTTAGCCAGGTCTCAAGGCCGCTTTAGGACTTTGTTTACTATGAGACGAGAGCTGCCTGCGCTACATTGGACGTGTATGGTCTGTTATGCGGGGTCGACGCAACCCGCTCTAAATCAGCCAATATCAAGGTACTTATGTCTTACACAGCAACAGCCCTTATTAATGTTGTTTTAGTTTGGGCTTTCAAAAATAACTTTTATAGAGGGGAATACTAATAACAATCCATATATTTTGTTGCTTTAAAACTATATATTTGTTCGCAAAGCTCCTAGTTATTAAACCAACCTGTATCATGAAACCAATTCGACTAGTTACATTAAATCATGCAATCCATTCACGACAGTTTTCATAAATGTAGTCATATGTCACACACTTAACATGTTACATCCAATATAAGGTAACCATCCCAATGCCTCACACTTTCATTTCAATAATTGATACCCTGCTTGTCTCCATTATTGCTATGAATAGGCATGATGACTAAAAAAATTTCCCGATGCCATTTGAACCAGTTTTTGGAGAGGAACAAATGTTTGTATGGGAGCAACTACCATAAAAGAACATACATACCCAAAAAATTGAGTTAAAGACGGACCTCGCTGGCCGCACCCGAAACGCTTCATACTGATTGACTCAAAAGTATGACGTCACACTTTAGTATTTTGAACTAATCATTGTAGGGGAAATCAAGTAAATTGCTGTTTCGGTCGCGAAATACTGCGTTTAGGTCCATAGTTGTCATACAATTTTGTTTCTATAAAAGCGTAAGGATTCTATTGGTAGCTTTAAATTAACACCTGGACAATAAAAAAATGCATTTTTTTTTCTAAACTTTCAAGGTTCATATCTTTTTATGATATTAATTATATTTTGTAATTTATACTTTATTACAATAATTTGATGGTTTACTATCCATTTAGCAACACTATGTTATCAATTTTAACATGAGTCATCATGCCTATTAAGATTGAAGGTTCCAACCATTGGATCAGTGTGGGCCACTGGAACGATTTACCTTACGTGAGCAGTTGATTGGACAGTTATGACATAAATTTCTCGAAAAAATGAATTTTCTTTTAGTATCCCATAAATAAATAAGCAATAACAATATGAGTAGGATTACATGCGCTGCTCCTGATTCCAAGTTTATCTCCTTATTTACCTTTTCTGTACTAGTTACATGAGGAATCCAGTCAACCGGGTTTTAAAAGTAATTTAAAAGTTAACAATATAAGTATATAACGCGTGATGTCCATCGGCTCCTTGTCATTTCTTTTTTATCCTACTTGCAATCCACTCGAGCCCTAAATGTAACCTGAAACAGAAAATAAATTATATATGAATGAGGACAACATGATCATTGGTGAAACATAGTGATTATAAAAGTAACTAGGTGTCTGTGCCTGCTGCACCGGATCAAACGTTTGGCCACGTAACTGTGAAAAGAAGTAGCACACTATGACGTTCAGCCACGGCCAAAAGTATTCAGCACCCCACGTTTTCCTTTGTAACTTATGGATAAAGTATTATTTTTCAATTTCATAAATACACGGAGACGTAATAGTTATTTACGATACAAGTGCAGAAAATAGGAAATTTGCAACGAGTGGCGATAAATCGACACGAGTTGCAAATTACCTATTCGCACGTGTATCGTACAACGTTTTACAGTACATATGGCTCTTTAAAGTTTCAACGGATGCACGGCACTCGTGCGGAAAAGTAACACCATGTGTACTGTAAAATATAATAAGTGTTTGAACATGTGCAAATCATTAATATATATCATTTTGAAATTGCTATTTGCGTGTGAAAACTGTAGCTAGAAAAGGTCGGGTTTTACAATAAAGGTTTAATTGTATATTTTTTTCACGGATTTTCCCTTAACGTAATAAATATGACGAATTTTCCGGATAGATACACAACTTACTATTATAAATATATAAATGTACCTTTTAAAGTTTGACTTTTGTATAAAAAACGCATGCGTGCTCAAAACTTTTGACCAAGGCTGTATACATGCTCAATTGTTCAAAGACATTTAGTGCGGAGTTAAATCTTATGTCAATGCAAGAAGGTTGCTATCGCGCTGGGCTTCTTGACGCATATATCAGTCATTGGCGTTTAACCTGCGGTGCGGATTAATGCCTCGTTGGCGTCGAAAAGATTAAGAGTCGCCAGGACGGTCGACTCTCCATGCAAACATACTTTGGTTCTCATTTTAAAACGACATGCTAGAATAACATAAAATCTGGTATACACAATGGGATCCACCATATATAGGTAGTTTCTGTCAAAAAATGTATTTTTGGTACAAGCTTTTATTGCCGACTGTACTTTTCTATATACCGTCATCGACTACTCATTGAGACGATTTTAACGAGCCCAAACTCAACGGGGTTACGTTGGTTAAGTACTGAATTCCCTAGGCCTCCTTTAACATCAGATCAGCTCGATGGTACCATAATATTAAATTGTCATCCAAACTATACCTTTACCCAAAATTTCAGCTCAATCGGTCAAAGATATCTAATTCAAAATTGAGTTGCAAATTTTGACGGACAACTTACATACAAACAGGTCAAGTTTATATAAAGCTTGTAAAACAAGAAGCAAGTAGAACGTTTTGCATACAAAGTCTCTCATTTTTTAATTTTTTTTTGAAGTTTCCGACTTAGATATGGCGGCTCCTATTGTGTAAAAAAAGTTTCATGTTATTCCAACATGCCATTTTAAAATACTACGTTTGTATGGAGAGTCGACGAGTCGAGTGTGGTGTGGTGGGGACTCTTAAACAATTGGTCGTCTCTGTAGAAAACTAGATTCGTAGGTAGAAAGGAATAGGTTACCCCTCGCCGGTGAGTGCGCAGCACGCCTGTATGTGCCACGGATGCTGCTTGATAGACGTCAAGTCCAATTGCTCTGATATTTCGGCTGCACTCATTGAGCCTTTCACATCCTGTGAATAAAGCAATATTATAAAGCTGGAAGCCTACTTAAATGTAAACAGTATTATTTTTACCTACATTCAATTTTCAACACTTTTCGTCGCTTTGAGTTTATAACAGCTCAATGTCGATCAGAGTGCCAAATCCGATATGTGTATCATTTACGTCAAAGCAAATAATGCTCTAGTATATACACATATGGCGCCAGCGCTGCAGGTGTCTGTCTGACACCTCGGCACAATGCGGAGACAGCGACCGTTTCACTGCCGTGAAGACACACAATATGTGTCAATTGTATTGTATGTCTACTCCCTTTATCTCTGTGTGTCTTTTGTGTAGTGAATAAAAGTCTTCTTTTCTTTTCTTTTATATGGTATGTTGTCTCTTAATTCTAACCTTGCACATAAGGGATTTGGGCATCTTACCGACGTCACGTGCCGTTTACTTTAATCCGAACATAGTATGCCTCTGGTAATGTACAGTCGAGGAAATTGAATGTTTAGCACTTTTGGACTCTATTTGAATGGCGCTAAGGTCCAAAAGTGTTAAACATTCAATTTCCTCGATGATGTCAGTAATACATAAATTGTTGGAAATTGTAAAAATAACACGCAACGAAATTCTTGTTTGTTCTCAACACTGAACAACTCGAGATGCAGTTGTATCTGTTACCTACTTAAAATATCTATCTAGACATAGATTTTTTGGGGAAATCTTCGAAAGCGCCTATCACCAGTAGGAAAGTATCGTTATGTCGTAAATCTATACACAGTCAGTGCAATTGCCATTTTTACTTACATTCATCATGAAATAAAATTAATTGATATCAATTACAACAAAACAAAATATGTAGTACATACGCTATGCCGCGACGTTGCGCAGGGTGCGCGCCACCGCCAGTCTCCTGGCCGTTGTGGCGGGGAGATGGGACAGTGCCCTAATCAGGCACTGGACCACCCAACACTTAAGTTTAGGCACTAACATAGTTATTTAAGTTAATTTGTAATACTAACACTTATGGACTACAAATGTCTGAAATAAAAGATTTTTATTTTATTTATATTTTTTTATAATAATATGTACTACATATTTTGTACGTACCAAATATGAACAAGCTAGTCGCTGGTGGATGAGATGACGTCAGCACTAAACATACAGATACACCTGCTAGCGGCTATTTACTTAATTGGTGGCACAATCACAAGGTCGCTAAACACCTGCCTTATCTTAGCCAACTACTACAGTACAATTTATAATACCAAAAGTATTACTATTTCAATATACTACTTCGATTTCTATTTCTTCATTGATATAATTATTATGTTTACTGCATTGTTTTGCAGCAAAAGTAGGACTAGTGTAGTTTGTAATAAAAAATATAATCTAATGTATTTCGTCCATACTTTTTTTGGAGTTTCATTTTAATTAGTATCTAACGGATTCATTTATTTCTCGATGGACTCCGAGGTTTTCCGCAAGACCACAGATTAAGAGAGGCCACGATTCAAATTAGTGTATCAACTATTATTAATCATCACTAAGACAAAGTGGGGCTCGAAATATTTAAGTCGACCAGCTGCGCTACCACGAACTTCGAAACTCGAAGTTCGCATATCTGCATCCCTGTCGAGTTATGTAAGTGCGATAGAGATGGAGATACTCAAACTTCGAATTTCGAAGTTCGTGGTTATAGCTCTGGAAGTTCAAAGACAGGATTGTATATCATTTTCAGCCCGAATTCTAACTTATTAATAAGCATATGGACCAGCACGGACACAGGACAGGGACCAAGCAATAGCCACCGAATGCAGTGCGTTAATTTTTTTACGAAAACGACACACGGACGTTTTTAGTGATTGAAATGTAGGTACCACATACTTAATTCCTCCACAGCTGCACAGATTTCAAATGTTTGCCCACAAAGGTTCCGGTAAATTTTTCGCGATTGTCACGGAATATTCATGTTTATATTTTTATACCGAATGGTCGGCGACAGTACGTACCAATTTTCCTATTATAGGAGTTGAGATTAAGACAATTTTACAGTTAAATGGAGTTTTCCCAGACAATCATATTAGCCAAGACGTTTGAGGTGACATAAATCTCTCTTTTCAGACTATGTTTATGTTTTCCCAATTTGGTACCTACCTACTCATTTCGTACTGTTCGTAAATTATTGAGGGAAGTAAAGTGTCAATGCTCCACAGTGGGCCGCAGGGCAAGACGCAGTTATGCGGTGCTGTATGATGGGATTGAAGGGCCATGACATTCCACTGTGTAGAGCAGTCAAGTGTGCCACTACAACTTGACTGCTCTACCAAGTACCTAGTGTTGACTGTCAAGTACCTGTTTGTTGGCAAAGACGAGCAGACACGCGCGGCCCAGCTCCTCGTGCGTCAGCATGCGGTGCAGCTCCTCGCGGCTGATGCCGAGCCGCTGCCGGTCCGTCGAGTCGATCACCATTATCACGAACTGCGAACGCAACGTACACGTTACACTGTTCACTATTCTATCGATCTGTACTATTACACCGGGTTACCACCAAATTGTTACTAACAGCTGGGATTTTTTCCCCATCTTTTATCATTAAAGTACCCGGTGCCGAGTACTTCAGTGGTAAAAGATGGGAGAAAATTCCCAGCTGTTACCACTGGTAACAAATTGGTGGTGAACCCATTCTCTATAATCAATCTGAAAAATTCCAATAATTTCGTAACACTACTTTCGCAACTGATAGTGTTTTTTTGCCCAACTACGGCAGAGCCGAAAGGAAGGGATATCATATTAGCCGTCTGTTTGTATTTACGTGTGTTCTACCGTAACGTTAGCGATTTTGATAAATGAGGTGTTAGTCGATTCGAAATTATGCTCTGGCTGATGTAGGCTACCTTTTGTATGAGAAAAAAACTTTTACAGTTTTTTTTGAACTTTTTATGCTTTTTTTTGTCTTTGTAGAGGACAGCGCTTAAAAGCAGAGCACCTACGTTCATGTTTTCTGGCACTGAAAGGGTTGAGCTAGACCCTATTGGATAACCGGTGGATATGTATCTACTGTTTGTATTGTCAATACATGTATTGTGAAGTCAAAACGATGACTTTTCTATCGTCAGTATTGCAAAACTAAGTAATAATATATTTGATATAGATATACCTACAGACCACAGATAGTTCATGACCCATTTAATAATAATTTTTATACCGTAAACCGTGCCGGGGCGGCAGTTGGGTTCTTTGGATGTATCAAGCGGACGAAGTTGCGAGCAAGTGTTTTTTTTTTTATAAATAAATATAATTACAGGCAGTAGTGTTGCTTAACCCTGTATAAAGCTGGGTCCAGACGAGTGTAACGTGTAATGTAACATTACGTGTAATTTAGCGCCAACAGTGTGGACGGCACGGCGAGCGCCTTTGTGTTCGCGCGAAAAACCGACAGCCGATGGATCAACACCGAGCGTTACATGTAATGCTCGTAGTGACGTCCACACGTAGAATTCGTGTTACATTACACGATAGATTACATTACACGTTACACTCGTCTGGACCCGGCTTAAGGCCCTAGTTATACAGATATGCTACGTGAAAGTAGAAATCATTAAGAAAAACATGTGGTCAATATATGCACTCAGCCTGTTAGTGCACTTGAGTTTTCAGATGATCTGTTTCCAATACACCTATTCATTGACATTGACATAACAAACATAAGGTACTCTGTACAGACTGGCGTTTAATTGACTACACGGTAAATCGAACAAACATAAATAAAACATAAATCGACATCTCGCCACTCGCCATCGTGAATTGCAAGAGCTATAATTCAAATTATTAGATACAGTGTATATTTTTAATAGTATAATGGAAACAATGACGATAGCTTGCTACCCTTGACAGGCATAGTGCATAAATTAAGCATATACTATAGATTAAGTAATTTCACTAAAATTAAATACTGACCGAAAAAGTATGAACGAGGAAAGAAAGGCTGATATATTCGCTATATAATACCATTATAGTTAAAAACCGGCCAAGTGCGTGTCGGACCACGCAAAACGAAGGGTTCCGTGCCTATTAAAAAGGTCGTATCGTCACAGAAATTTTACGGCACTTACGTCCTTTTCTTTGAGGAAGGCAGTTTTTCAGCAATATCTCGAAAACCTCTGAACCGATCTTGTTCAAAACAATTTTCGGTGAATGAAATTAATAAGCCCTATGTCCATGAATTTTTCCATATTTTTAAAATACACCGTTCAAAAATTAGAGGCGGGGGGACAGAATTTTAGTGACTTTCGGGGCGATTATCTCCGACCCTATTCACTTAATCAAAAAAAATGCTAAGAAACCTTACATTTATTTTGAAAGGCCTATCGATTGATGTGCCACACGGGGGGTCACTATGAAAAAAAAAAATTTTGACTTTTAGTTTTATGTATGGAGTGCACCCCTAAAAAAATTTTTTTTTGTCATTTTTATTACAAAACTATGTAGCGGCTAACAAAATACACCTATCCTCAAAATTTTATTCAAATACACCTTATAGTTTTCGAATAAAATGCCTGTGACATACGGACAGACGGACAGACGGACAGACGGACAGACGGACAGACGGACAGACGGACATGACGAAACTATAAGGGTTCCGTTTTTGCCATTTTGGCTACGGAACCCTAATAAAAAAGAGGATGTTCTTCTCCGTAAATGTTTTATTAACTAAGTTGTTTCCAAATCGTCTCTGCCCTATAAAGGGTTAATTTAGGTAACACTTCACATAATTTTTCCTCTTAAGGCCCAGATGTCGCAACAAGCCCAGTACAAAACTTTATACTGTTACTGTTATGGTCATAAACATTTATGTACATTTTTGCACCTTATACAGAGTGTTTGGTCCATCGTTTGCCAAATTAAAACGGCAGGTAGGTTGGGTCATATGCTATCTTTTCTGGCCTCCAAAAAATTTTGTGCCCACGGATTATTATTAGTATTTTTTAAATTTAATTTTGGAAAATTCAGTGTTTACGCGTTTCAACTTGAATTATAAAAAAAGAAGCGGTAGGGCGTAATCGAGGACGGAAGACATAGCAAATGACCCAACCTACCTGCCGTTTTAATTTGGCCATTGATTGGACAATCTTGGTTTATTCTTATATTTATTTGATAATATTTAAATAAAACTCTCGCAACTCTAGCACTGTTGAATCATTAGCCAAAATTTTAACAAAATATAATTATAAAGCACTGCTCTATGTCTAAACATTAAGACTTCAAACCATCGCATCGGTAATCGTAAGTTAGGTCCGTTAAAATCTGATTGCATGGGAAGTTTGACAGTTTTCTATGTGATGACAGCTATCACGCCATATTTAATGTTTACCGGCCCGTAAAGTGTGTTCGAGTGACTTTAAGACATCAATTTTATGCTTTTTTGATGGAAACATTTCATGAGTATTGCTTAGCATTTTGATACTACTCAGCGAGACCGCAAAGCGCGCAGTGCGACTACTTCTAGCTTTAACAGACACTATATAACAATATTCAAGATTAGACACTCAATATCTTAAGAACAAGATATGATAAAATTTTCTTTTCTAAATATCTGCTTTGCCGAACTAGCAAAAATTACTTAAAAGTCATTAATGTCTTGTAGGCGTGTAGACCAAGTTTAATGCAGCTATTTTTAGTTTAATTTAACATTCGCAACTTGGCAGCAAAATTAAAACCCATTGTGGAGAAACAAGCCTTGAAAACATTTATTTCAAACCCAGCCATGCTAAATTTTATTTCCTGGTAAAAATAGTTGAGATGCAACAACATATTATGTGTTTATTCATTATTCAAACCTATACCAGAGCCTGTAGGTCCTTTAGTACAGCCAGATAGTATCTGTCCTTAGACAAGTGATGCAAAATATGTATAATTTTTAATGCTAATTAATTTAATATTGGTCTATGCCAAGAGCTGAACATAGAGGATATATTTTATGATGTTAATGAACTTGATAGTAAAAAGAGAAGTTCAGAATAAAGGGTTTAGAATTGAATATTCAACAAATGTTGGCTGCAAAACATGCAAAAAAAACTTACATATGCTTGAGATTATTTCATGTGACCGACTTTTTATAAAACCGTCATTGGAATTGGAACCTTCCACCTTGGACAGAGTTGCTTTTTGAACTGATGTAATTCGGCCAACTCAAATAATCTAAAGTATACACACATTTGGCTTCCAATATTACATACATATGGCTTCCTTACAAAGCATACATTCAATCTAAAGCCAATAAAACAAAGACTTGGACAAGTTGAAACTTAGAAAGTGGTATAGGTACCTAGAAGTTAAATAAATTCAGAGGTCTAAGAGGCCAGATTGGCTCACAAATGGCATTAAAGCACAGTATTGCAGATTTTAGTTTGCTTGTTTGTAGAAAACTACAATACTTATATATTATCATGACAATATAATATCTAAGTCAATTTACTATTAACCAAAAACAATAGAGTGGAATAAGAGCAGGGTAGATAGTAAAGCTTTGCTTTAAATTAAAGAATTCTGATTTTGCCAATCAACTCGTGTAGTGTGTTGTATCTAAGGATAGATTGCGACTGCTGTGCTGGCAATGTTGAAAAGTGCATCACATTGAATCATAATAGAGTGCTAGAGTAATGTATATTTACCTCACTATTGGTGTAGTATGTGTTCCAAGCGGAGCGCAAGCTCTGTTGACCGCCCAGGTCCCACATGACGAACCGCAGGTTTTTCCACACAACCTCCTCCACATTAGAGCCGATGGTGGGCCGCGTGTGTACCGCCTCGCCCAGCAGCAGCTGGTACAGGATCGTGGTCTTCCCTGCATTGTCCAACCCGACCAACACTAACTTGTGCTCTGTAACCATGCGTGTTGACTGCTTACTTGACCACCAAATATAACCACGATCATATTTAATACATGCATTGGTAGCTTGTTGCCATGTATCCTGAGATACAAAGTTTACTAGCTATGGTATTGTTTTGGAAGACAAGTATTACTACAAAATCCGTCATATGATAGAACAAAATAATTACCTTCGTTTCCGAATAGACTCCATATCTTTGAAATGAGTAAACCCATCGCAGCCTGGATGCAGGGTTAACGAGGGTAGGTTTAACACAAACGACGAAAAACCTACATGGAAGGTAAACTACTTGCTTCACATCTGAACCTCATCGGACCACTGTACCTTTGTGCTAATGTTCTGTTAATCAACTAACCAAAAGATTGTCTTACTCTTGTCACAAATACTTGAAGTAAAACTATTACGACTGTCTAAATCATAGTATAGTAGAAAAAATATGTTACAATTTACACGTCAAACAGGTCTGAATTCGACATTTTGGACTAAAATACGTACGTAGACTAGACATAGACAAGGTGAACGCAGTGTTGCCACTTGCGAGGGTCCTTAATTTATATGTCACGTTTCGGTTGCTGAAGCGATATTACCTACACTGTACGTTTCTTCAACACTCAATAGTTGTGAAAAAAATATATTATATAATTGACATCGGTTCAGAAAAAAACATGCAGCGAATGGAACGAACGTAAGCGGTCTAGACGACATTATATTAGGTAAGGGCGCATCCCCCCAGGCGAGCATGGCGGATTGCCGAGGAAGGTCAAAGGAGTGAAGCTTCTACTATGAAATGCTTCGTTCGTTTGTGTATCTCTCTCTATCTCTGTCGCAGTTGCATATTCAAGCGACAGAGAGGGAGACATTGCTTCTACGCTGTGACCTTGGTTCTACATATGTTGGTAGTTCGAACAAATAGCTTCTTAAGGCACGTCGAGACGAGCGAAATTGTTGGTCTGCATGCAGTGTGCAGTCTGCCGCGTGGTTTTGTCCCGTGGATAAATGCCGGATGACGGCTGTACGACACTGGTGATTGGTTATCTCTTTATAGATTAAAACAAAATCCAAAGTTTGTTATCTAAGGTACCTAATACTAATTTTCGGACACGAAACTACATGACCTTTTTAGCGTTCCGGACCAAAGGTAAAAAGCTTTTAAAAAGGGGACCCTTATGCGTCTGTCCGTCTACGTCGGAACGTTAAACATTTCAGGAACTACGTACGAGTAAACTTATGCTCTCAGTTAGAAAGGAACCGCACATCTGTGCCTATTTAAGTGTTTAAAAACAGTGAGGTGGCAAAAACGTTCTATGTATAGTTTTACTTTTTTAGTGGGAAGTTTCTTTAACCCTTAAATGCATGATTTTTTGTATAACTTTTTAATAAATTGAAATAGATGTGTCATGTTGTATAGATTGACGGATAGCTGAAGTGGATAGCTGCATATTGAGCCACGGACCATCAAATATACGATGCATATATACATCATTATGCATTTAAGGGTTAAAGAAGTTGTTTAGTTAAATGATAACATTAAATTTTTCATTCGGATCTGTATTTTTGTCAATCAAACATTCTACCGACTATGGAGCACAGTCCGCTGGGTCGATTTACAGAAAAACTATACATACAAAGTTTTTGGCCCATTCGCTAGTTTTAAATGTACCTACATAAAAATAAGTAATAGATTTTTTAAAGAAAATTATATATCTATTTTATTTTATTTCCTATGAAAAAATACAGATATGAAAGGAGGCCCAAATTTAAAGTCTAGTTATTAGGTAGGTTTGTGACCTTAGATTTTTTTACGATGCCGTTCGAACCAGTTTACAATACAATAGGGTATATTCATCTAACAAAATTAAATTATCAAAGTATTTATTTATTAATTTTTTTACCATAAGAAATACAAATATTTTGTTATAAAAACAAGATTTATTTTTAATTTGAAAATTAAAATCGTAGTTTTGTTATCTGTATGTTACGTGACCGATAACGCCGACCGCCATTATGTCTTCTGTGAGTGACGTCAGAACAGCAAATGCAAAAATTGAATCAGAAAGCGTAGACGACATGCAGATCTGACGTTTCTATGTTTCTGCACATAGTATTTTCTTAGTAGTCTATGGTCTGTTGTTTGGTGTTGCAGTTATGACGTCACGATAAAGCTGCCTTTTTGGCGCGAATATTTAACGTTCAAATTTGCATAAAACCATTATTATTTGCATAAAATTATATTATGTTCAGTAAATAAAAATACCAGTTGACTATCGAGTCTATACGAACATTTTATAATGTATTTAAAAAAAATCGTCGAATAGCCTGTTAAACAACATAAATACCCAAAAGTTTGAGTCAAAGACGGACCTCGCTGGGACAAACATGGACCAACAGTTTCAAACTAAGGTATACTAGTATACCAAAATTCCTTTTACAAGTAAAACTACAAATAATAAAAAAAATATGGCAATTTATAGATATAAAAATAAAATTTGAAGTAAGTAGTGCCTATACGAAACACTATAGCATTATTAAAGTGGGGATAACATTGGGTAAAGGATTACATTAAGAGAAGACCCGGGTACAGAAATACTGCAGGTTCACAAATGTATTCGTAGCGGTAATAGTTCCATAGGCGGAAAATTATCTATATTTATGTAATCCAAAGGCGTTCCTTTGGTCGTACCAGCTAAATTCGTTTTAAAAATTGATTTTGCACTTTTAAGAACGTCCTGTATAGAAAAATTAGGGTCCACGTCACAGTTAACCAGTGCCTCATAATTGATTCGGCAAGTGAAGCTTTGTCGATGCAAAATCATCAAAGCCACATTCAAAGACGACGGCTTTTCAGTCATACCGTCCAATATTGCCCTGTAATTTAATAAAGCCACGTCACAGGGAAATGTCGCCCTTATTAAAGGAATAAAAGAGTATGAGCAATACGCCTCCTCGTCTTTCTCTATTATAAAAATATCTATGTCGTAATTGAAGGTGTTTGATAAATAATTCGCCCTGAAGCTGGGTAATTGCACAGCTTTAAGATGTGTTACCAGGTCATAATGGGGTGTTCGGATGAAATTTTCAAGTAGAATATAGTGTCTCTGGCATGAGGCGCCACTGTCAGCTAGCCCTTCTTCGGTGCCTCGGCCGTCGTCGTAGAGGACCCTCCTGTCCAACATCACAACTAACTGTCCCTCTTGGAATGCAGTCACTCCTTTGGCATGGTCAGTAATAATGGTTAATCGTTGCTTACGATCTTGAATGAAGCTTTGTGTCGTCATAGGATACACGTTAGATTCAATACGTTTGCTTATGTTAACAGTTCGAGGGGTGTATTGAAATCCATTGTTATCTATGTAAATATCTGGCGGATAGCCGTTACTAATATCTGTTTGTATTGACATAAATAATTCAACCTCTCTGTTTTTTGGTGAAACGTCTAAATCTATTTTACTTTCAATGAAAATAGCGCTTGACAAGGGGCTGTTAAGTATATTAAATATTTTAACAGTATGATGCAACAGTCGTCCGTAAACCGCAGTGAATTCTGTTGTCAGTTGTCCAGTTAAAATGATAAATATCTTTGATTTCAATCCTGTTCTATATGGCTTTAAAATATCTCGGACTGGTGTCGTCGCATTAGTGTTAAATAAAAACATCCCTGAATTTATGAAAGAACTTGTGAACGCTCCGTAATCGATTACAAGCGGTTTTGCTGTATTACTATCTTTTTCGACAACAGTATTTAAGAAACCCGATGTTCCATCAAATACAAGTCGATGCTTATAATTTTCTATTTGGATATCCCCCTTTTCAATAGGTTGAATATGAAAGGGGAAATACGATCTGCTATTACCGTCTTCTTCTACAATGCACTTCACACAATATATAGTGGCTACATTGAGCGTGGTTACAGACGATTCTTTTATTTTAAATAATTCAATCGTCAACGGAGGGATAAGAACAGCGAACACAATTTTAAAGAATCGTTTAGATATCACTATACCATTTTTAGAATCGTATTTCCACACCGGATTCACCTGCGCCGTGACATCTTTTTTGCTGTGATTATTAATTCTGATGTTCGGTATTTTTGTAAACAGTTCTATTATCTCGTATCTCTCATGGCTCAAAGAATTAAACACTAATATGTTATCTCCAGGAGTGACTGTTCTAAACACTGATATAAATTCACCATTTCTGTAGACATACTTTCTTACACAAGGGTATTTTCTTGTTTTGTTACTAGTGAGCAAGGTAACCATGAGTTCCTGTATCTTCCAGCAGTCTTTCGCCGTCGTTAAGATCTTCTCATGCACGTATCGGAGCACATTAGCAGAGAGGGTACCGCTTATCACATTACGGTCTAATAACCGGGCAACGGTCTCTCTGCTTTTGGTCAAAAGTTCAATCATATCTACAACATCAACATGCCGGCTACCATTTTTAGAACCTGTTACCGCGAACGCAAACAAAATTTCCGTTGATCTCATGGTAGCTTGAAGACGCCTAAGTAAAATCTTAAGCAGAGGTCTGGACGTGAAAAAGCCTGTCCAGTAGGCAGGGGTACCGTTCTCCACATCAGCAAAATTTAATAAATCGCCTTTGAAACTTGGATAGTTCAAATTCCTCTGAAACACTGAATTGTAATAATCTATCGGTGTGCCGAACTCAACAGTAGCTTTATATATATCTCGATTTACGTTAATAAAATCAGCAATTTTTTTGTAATTATTGTACTGATAATCAAACTCATCCTGAGTTACGAAGTGATGGGGTCCTCCAATTGGAGCAATAATAACGTTATGGGGTGTTAAAGTCCCTGCCTTAGAATATTGCTCGAGAATCAATTCGGATTTATCTTTTATGTTGTATTCGGTTACATACCTCTGATGTGATTGTTTAAAAAAATTAAAATCTGTGGCGCACATTCGTCTATTCGGTCCACAGGCTTCAAATCCATCAGAGTTAAACTGTAAATAATGGGAAAGAACGGAATTTCGTGGATAACGATCTCTGCCGATTCGTTTTAGTACTTGATTAAGTTCGGATGAAAAAAACCCTTCACTAACCCAATTTTGAACCCAAACGAAGTCGCTTATTTGATACTCTGCAAAATACTCTTCCCACGAGAAGTGAACATTTGTGAATATTAGTTTAGTAACGCTGGACACTGCCAGCAGATAAGCCATAGTGGGGCTGTGGGTGACGCTGTTGGTGAGCCACGCCACGTCGGGCGCGTAGCTCAGCTGCTCCGCGAGCCACTGATGTCCTGGAAACATGCTAACCGTTAAGTAACCACGTTTTTAATTTCAATTATATATACTTACTCATAAAATAAAAATATTTCTTCTTCACCTTCAATCAGGTTATGAACGAGTCCAAATAAATGAGTAGTTGCTTCGTCTGTTTCTACCCAACCTCCTGTAGTTATCTCAAGCCTTCCGCCTTTTACAAATTTTCGAAAAATCTGTGAATTAGGTTACAGTGGAGTGAAATGCAGGCCTAAATACTTACGTATTATAATATAATAAACGTGACTGATAATAAGTTACTTATATGTTGTTTACTATAAAACTGTTCACATTTTTCAAGTTAATCATCAATCCTTTTGGGGTTCCGTACCAAAAAGGTAAAAAAGGAACCCTTATGTTGCGACTCGGTCCGTCTGTTTTGCTGCTAGGTTTTTAAGCTGCTTGGCAACATAATTATTTAGTCAAATTATAATGTATACAAGCATACATTCGATTTAGTTTCTTAGCAATCACCAATAATAATAGTTTATTACGACAATCGATTTAAGCTAGCCAAACTCTAAATAAGGCATTGTGTTGTGACACTCAAAAATCAAGGGAAGAATCTTAGGATGCGACGGGTGTAACGTGAAATTGTGAAATGTCGGATCTTCGTCGATTCGCAACTGTCAACGCATTTTTTAATGGGATTTCACGTCTCCGACATTGTCCGCAGGATCATCTTACGGGTTATTATACTTATTATGATAACTTCTAAGCGTGGGTATTTAGTTCAAAAATCAGAGCGCCGGCGCCGGGACTGGGAATCAGTCAGATCAAAGCATTGAAAACGGGTACAGTGTCCGCAGATCCCAAAAACTATCCCACAAGTAGTTTTTTAATTAAATCCTAATTTTTAACTTGACAGTATTTATTGGTACCTACTTATTGGGTTGTCTTTCCATGTACCTACCTACTACTTTACTTAACTCAGATAAGTATACCTTCGAGTAGCTACATATATATGATATATGAAAAACATACCGCACGGTTTTTGTTGGTTGTCTTTTTCCACCATTCACTTAAATGAGATATTTCGTTCCAGGTAAAGGTTAAATTAGGATAGAAGTTCATTTTTTTCACGATGTTAGAAAGTATTTTGTTGGCAGAGTTGTTGTTGTAATGCTCAAACGTGTTCTTCCAAATAGTATACACGTGTGTGCGAGGTATCAGTATAACCTTTGAACGAAAACAATATCAACGTTACGTTTGAAATAATTATTTCAAGATCAGAACTTAAACATATTTATACTACAGGTAGGTAAGGTAGGTCTCAATTATTCACATACGCTAAAATGTAATAAGAGGAGAGCGTGTCGAAATATTTTGCATAAAAGGGAGTTCGACTATACTTACATATCGTCGCTAAGTACTTTGAAAAAAATCTCGTATCTGAAAATCATCAAGTTTCTAGGAGGAACAATAAACATCCTGTAAATTATTGTGATTGATCAAATAAGTTCCTGTTAGTTTCATGAGATACTTTGATAGCCAGTAATTAATTTTACAAATTTATATTCGATTAACTCACGCAAACACTTTTTATTAAATTTACAGTTATTCGTAAGATACAAGAGTTTTGTTCTAGTATTGACTGAAAGTTGTTGAGTTACGATAATTTTGCTTTCCATTTTATGGTACAAAATGAAACGAAATGTATGTTTTATGTTTATTAAATTAACTAAGTAGACTCTCGTAGAGTAGGTAACAATAGACGAACTTAAATAATAACGTGTCTCCGTAATAAAAAAAGATCGGCCCGAATTATTTTTTCTTAACTATACATGCAATAAACTATCGTAAAATGAATGGAAGTCTTTTGGAAAAATCGGCTTTAGAGGTTGCAAATCATCGTTTTTTAATAGGGACGGGTCCAGAATATAGCTGAGGAATGCTTGATGTTCTGAACTATCATTGAATCTTTGAGGTAAAATAGTCCAGATGTCATCAAAGCGAAGTTTAAACTCAATCGGACTGTGAGGTGTATATTTTAAAGCCCTCAAATCTACCACACATGGGTCACCTGCTCTCTTTCCAGGTCTAATAGATGTTAGTACTTAATCTTTACGGGTAACGAGAAATTAATCGAAATATACACAATTACACAATACAATTATTATTGGTACCGTCGATTTATCGACGCTGAAGTTTGTGCACGTGTGTACACCATACGAGATGTAATTATATTAGTTTAATGAGTTAGTAAACGAAAAAATGAAAAATAAATCTGATACGAGGTTTTTTCAAAGTAGTGACGATATTTTGTTTAGATAACGATTACTTGTTATATTGTCGATTTATCGACGTTGGAGTTTGTGCAGCATACGAGATGTATTTTTATAAGTTTAATTCGTAAATAAACGAAAAAATGGAAAAAATCTGATACGATTTTTTTTCAAAGTAGTGACGATATAAAAGGTGGCACTGAAATGAAGGATAATCATGAAAATGAAAATGAAAATGATTTTACTGCATAAATTAGTTACAGTGTGACAATATAGGGTTGGGTCTTCCTATTAGGTAAAAAATACCTGTGTCAGGAAGACCCGCTCCTCCATAAAAAAACAGTTGCATAATCATGTAAAAAGTAATTGCCAATTTTCGTTTACGTATTAAATTTAAAAAAAGTGCCGTAGTATGGGCTCTAAAAAGATGATTTATGCTTAAGTTCTGTAGTTAGAAATAGTATAAGTATAAAATGTACCAAATTCCAACCATAATACTTTATTTTTATTTTGACACTGTTCCTTTTCGATTTTTACCATCAAACTAATATGACTGACTGAACGTTAAATAAGGATTTTTTTGGAATGACATTTAGCGTCGGGAATGTTTTTTTTTAATCTTGTCTTTTATGTTTTTTCGGAAAATGTTTTAGATGGAGCAATATTTTTTCAGGATATATATATACTATTTAACTAATCAAAAAAAAATTAAAATTTAAAGTTTAATAGTTTTAGAGAAAACTCATATTTCATAAATTCGGATTTTATTTTTTGCCGGCTGAACCACTGGGAATTTTTCAACAAAACTTAGCACAGTTGTACTACTACTATTTATAAGTAACTATAGAAAAAAAATCAGCACTGAATCATGAAGGGCATTTTTTTCCCTTACCCTGCTACGGCCTTTAAATGAATTTATAAAAATAAAGATGAAGCCGTTTAGGCGGCGCACGGCGGCTTATGCAAACGAAATTGACTTACAATATGTAAAACTTGAAAAATTTAACTTCCTACTGAGGTAGTCAGATAAAAAAATGAATATGGCCAATTCTTCAGTCGGGTACAAAGCAAGCGATGAGCTTTAATTTAAGCCTTAGCTACAAGTGCTACAACTACAGTTCAATTGAACACATTTAGTGCTCAGAATGGCTACGCGCTACGCTCGTAGCCGATCCCGTGGTTTTCCTCGTATGTAGCGGAAAGTGACTACGGCGTAGGACGCATATGTGTCGTCACGGGCCGGGAATTTTTATAAGGCGAAGGTAAATCGAAAGTAAAATAAAAAAAAAACTCTATCTAGCATGTTAAGTACATACCTTATCTGAAATAATGTTTTAATAATTTAGCTACACTACCTACTCTTACACATTTGTGTCATATTTCATTGTCCAAGTTTCAGTACTTTAGTGGAATGCCATCTATTACAATTTGTGTTTTAGTTAATAAATACAGGCTTATTTTTTATACTTTGTGAACATATTATGTAATCGATTTTACTACGAACCTTCAAGGGGGGCCATTTTGAATTTCTCATTAGAAATTCGTAACGACTGTTGAAAATATTGTTCCAAAAATGCTTTTTTGTCATCCAAGGTGGCTGAGGAAATAATTTCAAGTGTTGTTAAAGTTGAAAGGTACCAACTCATACGTGTATAATGTATTATTAGTTATCAATTAATATTAATTGTATATTTAACAACGCTGAAGTGCTATAAACACAAAGTATGACCTTGAACAAGCTATAAAATGATAATTATTTTTAGATACCTGATTAATGACGCTATTGCTGAACCTTTACATGCATCAGGGATCGGATACCGGTATTTTCTCCATACAAATTAAACCGGTATTATTTCGTTCTTTGGTTATAATATAATTTTTGATCGGGCTGTCTAATAATACGAATATGTTACCTAAATAGAGCCTAAAATAATTCAAATGATTTTTGATAAAACCGGTTCCGATCCCTGACATGCAAGGTACCCACCCACACAGGGCAATATGGATTTTTTAAATGTAGAATTGCACCTTGAACAGGCCACACTTTGTTTATTAAATTATGCATTTAAAAGTTAAGAACAATACGTTTAAGAGAAAAAAAGCTACATCAAACAATTTACCTCTATATCAAATTCGGAAAAACGCTTTTGCGCATCAATATTTGACCTCATTGTTTTTATGAACGCACATATATGAGTTCCCTCAATTGACATATTGAAGCCCCCGTGAGCGGGCGAATCCGAGCTGGATATTTCCAATAAATAGTCTACTTTTTGGGAATCAAAATCTATTTGCACTTTTTCAGTGTTTCCATGTTTACTAGGTTTGATACTTGATTCAGCTTTGGGCCTAAATATTCCTTTTATAAGGAGAGTATCATCAGATTCAGATCTTCCCATATTTTCGGGACTAGGTATGACGATACTTTCTTTCGTATGCGTTGTGCTTTCAATGGTTTGCAGGCTATTGTCGTCTACTGACGGAAACATGCCAATGGGTATTCGACGGACGCCTTGTAAATTTCCCCAACTGGTACTAACATTGCTCTTGTTTCTATTTCGATCATAGAAATACAAGTCAAATTTTTGTGGCATGGATTTGGAGGAGTTCAAATATATGTTTTTGACCGATCTAAGTTCGAGTGGGGATTTTTCAGATGGCGCTGTCTTGATTCGGGTGTAAGATTTCCCGTGGCCAATGTCCACAGAGGGCCCTAGAGACCCGTGGGGTCGCGCAACGCGGTGCACCTGGGTCCGCACGGGCACGCTCCTGCCCAGTCCTGAGCGGCTGCGTGGGTTCAGCGGGTTAAGATACTGGTCCGACGATGTCAGTATTCCACTCCTATCGTCAAAAGGCCTTTGTACCATTTTAGATTGATTTCGAACCATTTTCCGAAGAGCTGCAGACAATTGCAGAGAGATTATTCTAATATTTTCAAAATCGTGTACCTAAGCAACGTTTATGAACTCACTTGGATCATCGCAAAGAAAAATAAAGAATGTAAAGAGTAACATTTTACCCGAGTGCTCAGTACCTTCTCATTTGCAATGAGGCATCTACTGTAATCAATGGATGTAGCCTAAGTTCATCCCGAAGATCTATTATAATTAGACTAATGAAATATTTTTTGAAATCGGATGAGTAGTTACGAAGATTTACCCCCAAGGTACTTACAAACTTACATTTCACACATATTACCTCGTATAGATATAACATGTACGGTCGGCACCAAAAATACGTTTACACTATTCGCCTTATTACAATGGAATAAGGTACAAGTGTAAATATTTTTTTAATACAGTTGCTCAAAAAGTGCTACTTTACGTAGCTGTTTAGCGTGCGGATAGTTGGTTTTCGCGCACTAGTGCATTTCACTTTTCCTCGTACAAGTTGTACCATTAATTATTATGTCAATAAAAAATAAATACGATAGAACTGTATTAAACTGTATTTAATACAATGATATTACAGAATGAATAATATAAAAGTTTCGAATTCTTTACTTCTTGTTTTTCTTATTTTTTCTATATCTCGGTACTCGTGACGTAATGACATACTTTCCGCACTAGTATCGAAATGTACTATTTTGTGACTGTACGTACGTTTCTCAAGCCTCTTAAACAGGGAATGGATGAAAATTTTAGAAATGCCTGATTATTTTTTTGGTGATAGGAATAACCTTCCTTAGCACCAAGAAAAACTTTTAGATTTTTCAGCTGCGTCAATTATTAAAAAAATATATAAACAGTTTGCTCACTTACGTTTTGGGTCAAGGTCAATACACACTTTTCTTGATACGTGTCACATTACAAAAAAATATCTTAAATATCTGTGGTAATCTGACACTGGTAAATGACAAATATAGCTGCTTGTAAAGATAGTGATGTAAGGTTTGATATTTGTAAAGCATAAATATTAAATACATAACTTTAAAACAGCTGAGGGTGGGGGCTCGAGAAATGATTTTCCATACTAGGGGGGTCGCGACCTGAAAAAGGCTGAAAAAACTGATAGGACGAGTCTCGTGTCAATATTAGGAACGCGGGTCATTTGAAACTAGCTTCATAAATAACTACTAGATTATTTGGTGGTAGGTAGCGCCTAGCGGCGGCGGGGTCTCGAGGAAGAAAATTAGCGGCTTTAGTAAGTAAGTAAGTAAATATTTATTTGTGATACACAGGTTACATAATAGATGACAATATAATAAAAAAATACAGTACGCTGTGACCTACCAAAAAGGTGTACAAATGTTCAGCCTTACAAGAACTAAAGAAACAACTACTTAATTCTAATTTTTATGAGCATTCAATTTACTTAATCATTCCTAAAATACATATCTGTAGAAGAACATTCTGTAATTATATTTATATTTTACATATTTACGAAACTTCTATCTAAAAAAAACTCATCAATGGTGTAATATGCTCTCTCTATAAGTTTTAATTTTAATTTGTTTTTAAACATTGACATATTTAATTTAGTGTCGGGACTTGTGTGAACGGGACCAGTGGAATTTTTTATGAGGCTATATTCACCACGAAAAGTACGAATTTTGGTATTATTTTGTTCGTTAGGGTGGTAATCCACTTGTCCAAGATCTTTGTCCAATGTGCATTGCGTCTCACATTTTTTTAAGCAAAGTGTGAGACGCAAATACACATCGGACAAAAAAAAACAATTGTCGCTATTTATCAATTGCGTGAACTACTATTAAGTTTAGTTATGCAGCAATGCATTATGCTGGTATGGAAGCGTTTAGGACAATACAGTAAGTCTGGCACTCATTTATTTATTTATGTTGTTATGTTTTTGTCTCGAATAAATGGCTCTTATTCCATTCTAATTGATTTTATAGTAACTTACTCGTACCCAGAGGCTTTCGGTATAATATAATAATCACAGAGAGGTTGATGGGGAAGTTGAAACAAAATATTAGTGGGCAATAGAAATAATTCCAATTACCCATTACTTTAAACGTAAGAATTTCAAATCTAAGTCGGTATTCTAAACATAAATTAAAAGAAGAAAATAGTGAAATAACACGAGAAAAAAATCAGAGGGAATGTATCTATAAGACTAAAAATTGTTGATGACTTTTGTAACAGAATTTGGCTACCAAAATAAGTCCTTAAAGATCGGTAGGTAGGTGAATGAAGGTACTACTCTTTATTATGTTACATTCGAAGTAGGATGATACGGCTCCAGGTTCATTTTTATTATTATAAATATTTATTGAATGAGGTCACATAACCATAGCATTTAATTATCCAAATACCCTGGCTAGGTCTGAACACGTTCACCAGACAGATTCTATTAAAATGAAAACGTAATAGCCATATTCTTGTAAAACATTCCAATTGGGAATGGATGAAAATTTTAGAAATGCCTGATAATTTTTTTGGTGATAGGAATAACCTTCCTTAGCACCAGAAAAAAAATCAGATTTTTCAGTTGCGTCAATTTTTTTTTTAATATAAACAGTTTCCTCACCTTCGTTTTGGGTCAGTTACGGCACCTTCCTCAATCGGTCTCATATTACAAAAATATATTAAATATGTGTGGTAAACTGACACTGGCAATGATATTGACACTTGCAGCAGCTATATTGGTCATTACCAGTGTCAGTTTACCACAGATATTTAAGATAGTTTTTTTTTTAATATGAGACAGATCAAGGAAAGTGTCTATTTACCGTTCTTGACCCAAAACGTAAATGAGGAAATTGTTTATATTTTTCAAAAATAATTTTCGAAGCTGAAAAATCTGAAACTTTTGTCTGGTGCTAAGGAAGGTTATTCCTATCACCAAAAAAATAATCAGGTTTCTAAAATTTTCATCCATTCCCAATTGCCCCAATATCCTATAGAAGATAAGAGTAGCTACATTTAAGTCAGGTTTTATATGTTCAAATAAATCATTAGATGGCAGTTTTCAAGTAAGTACTTACTTTTTTCGTGACATCTAATTGTGTCTGCTAATGCAAATAGTAACATACTACCCAGAATTCGGCAACAGTTAAGCCTCCTTTTGTTTAGCGCCATTGCGCTCTCAGCCGGAGACGGAACGAAAGTGTCGCTCGACTCGATCCAGCCTATGTTTTGGAAACAATGTTCAACAAGGATTGTATTTCCCGATGTGCAATGGAAAGTGTCATTTTTAAAACAACTGGCATTCAAGCGGCATCATGTATTTACATGATGGCCGACATTATCGATAACTTGGACTGTTCGGCGAAGGCTCAACGTGGTTAAGCGATAATTAGGGTGGCGGCATCAATCATGGAATCTCAAAAATTGATTTATTTTCATTAAGTTTGTCCTGCGTAAATCAACGTAAAAATGAGTAGTTATGTAAACATTTTAAACATTAGCTATCTGCATTTTGAATATCCGGAAAAATACATAATAATCTGCGAGATTTAAAGAGTGTGTTTTAGAGGGGGTGCTGTTTTCCTCAAAATCCATATAAAAAGCGGTCCGAGAAATAATTCCCAAAGTCACCCTTATGTTTCCACTTGTAACTATTTCACTACCTACTGCATTTTTTTTACCTGCATTTATTTCGCTACCTACCTTTTAAAACGCAGGCGACGAATAAGAAGGGATTTTTCGAAATTCCACCCCTAAAGGGGTTAAATAGGAGTGCAAAGTTTGTATCGGGGAAACTTTTTTCTGCTAGGGTCTTAATACCTTGTAGAAAGATTACTTATCAAAATACAAATAAAGTACTTACAGCGTTTTGGAAAATTCCACCCCTAAGGGGGTAAAAACGGGGTGCAACGTTTGTATGAGGGAAACTTTTTTTTGAGCTAGATACATAAATCTTTGTAGAAAGATTACTTATCAAAATACAAATAAAGTACTATCAGCCTTTTGGAAAATTCCACCCTTAAAGGGGTTAAAAAGGGATGCAACGTTTGTATGGGGGAAACTTTTTTTGAGCTAGAGACTTAAAACTTTGTAGAAACATTACTTATTACAATACAAATAAAGCACTTTAGGCGTTTCGGAAATTTCCACCCCTTAAGGGGTTAAAAAGGGATGCAACGTTTGTATGGGGGAAACTTTTTTTGAGCTAGACTTAACATTTTGTAGAAAGATTACTTATAAAATACAAATAAAGTCTTTTCAGTGTTTAAGAAAATTCCACTCATAAGGGGGTTAAAAAGGGGGGTAAGCTTTGTATGGGCAACACTTTGTTTGAGGTAGAGACTTAAAAGGTAGTAGAATGATTACTTATTAATAATAAGTAATCATTCTACTACATAATAAGTTATTATAATACAAAACAGTGCTTTAAGCATTTAGAAAAATTCAACTCCTAAGGGGGTTAAAAGTTTATATGGAGAGCAAAGAATTTTTAAAGAACAACTTCGGTCTAATCTATGTTAAGACTTCAAAACTAATTTCAGAGTTTTTTCTAATTCATCCCTAAGAGTGTTATGAGGGGTTTAAAGTTTGTGTAGAGAGCCAAGACATTTTTAAAGTATGAGATTTGTAACTTCGGTTTTAGACTGTTTGTTTAAAAACTAGAAAATGAATTTCGTTGTTTTTAGGGTTCCGTACCTCAAAAGGAAAAAAAACGGAACCCTTATAGGATCACTCGTGCGTCTGTCTGTCTGTCTGTCACAGCCAATTTGCTCCGAAACTACTGGACCGATTGAGTTGAAATTTGGTAAACATATGTAAATTGGTGACCCAAAGATGGACGCGTAAAGTAAATTAATGAATTCTGAAGAAGGGGGCCACTTTTGAGGGTGTGAACTAGAAAAAAAAAAGTTTCGCAAACTGTATTGTGTGGCATATCAAATGAAGGGGTTGTTGTAAGCATCTCAGATATTTTTTATATAATTTTAGCAAAAACAGATTTGAAGTAATTTAGGACAAAGACGAAAATTGACCATTCCCCCACCCCCCGCCCCCCTTATCTCCGAAACTACTAGGCTTAAAATTCTGAAAAAAATATGGAAAATACTTCCTTGCCTAAAGATTACAGGAAAACCTATAAGAAGTTTGATTATTCAAAGTAACGGGAAAATTCTCAATATTTTACGGAACCTTCACCACGCGAGTTGAACTGGCACTTGCCCGGTTTTTTTTTAATTTATCCCCAAGGCCCAAGGGGCTTAAAAGAGGGTTCAAAGTTTGTATGGAGAGCAATCATTTTTCTAAGACGATAAAAACTTCTACCCGGGCGAAGTCGCGGGCAACAGCTAGTTTACAATACACGGCCAGGCAGCGGACAAAACCCAGCAGGGTTTTAACTGCCACTGCATTCACTCAGATACTATTTTCACCTCACTAGCTCGGAAAGACCTTTTTTATTCTTTAAAAACAGATAGCAAAACTGCATTTTATCCACATGTGTGCAAAGAATATTTGAAATCCGAACGTGTACGTGTTCCGAGTGTGTTGAACGTGTGTTAGTATGGATATGGATTACGTTTAAAAAAGTAACTAATTACTTTTTTAAACATAATCCATATCCATACTTAATATTATAAATGGGAAAGTGTATGTGTGTGTTTGTTTGTTTGTTTGTTTGTTTGTTTGTCCGTCTTTCACGGCAAAACGGGGCGACGAATTGACGTGATTTTTTAAGTGGAGATAGTTGAAGGGATGAAGAGTGACATAGGCTACTTTTTATCTCTTTCTAACCCCCCACTTCCCTAAAATGGGGGGTGGAAGTTTGTATGGAGCATTCCGCAATTTTCCAGGTAGAAAGCTAAAAATTGGTATGCGGACTATTTATGACTAACAAAAAAAATCGTGCATCATTTTGTTTTGGAAATCTGCACCTAACCCCTTAAAAGAGGGCGTGAAGTTTTATATGGGGGTCCAGATATGTAGAGTCAATATGTAGAATCGATATGTAGAGTCCATATGTAGAGTCGATATGTAGAGTCGATATGTAGAGTCGATATGTAGAGTCGATATGTAGAGTCAATATGTAGAGTCGATATGTAGAGTCGATATGCAGAGTCGATATGCAGATTCGATATGCAGAGTCGATATGTAGTCGATATGTAGAGTCGATATGTAGGGTCAATATGTAGAGTCGATATGTATAGTCTATATGTAGAGTCGATATGTAGAGTCCATGTAGAGTCGATCTAAATATATAAAAGAAGAAACTGGCTGACTGACTGACTGACATCACCGCACAGCCCAAACCGCTGGATCTAGAGATTCCAAATTTGGCACGTCGTTATAAGGTCTAAGAGTGCACTAAGAAAGGATTTTTCAAAATTCTCCCCCTAATAAGCAGGTGATATGTGGGTCCAAAGTTTGTATGGGGAAACAAAATAAGTAAGACTATTTCATTCGAAACTTCACAGGAGTATTCCTAGCAATAAATGAGTAAATACGTGTTTCAGGTTGCAATTCAATTGGAACATATGGGTCAAACTGAGAAGCACCTTTTTTGTAGACAGTTAAAATTACTTTTAGTACGCGGGCGAAGCCGCGGGCAAAAGCTAGTAAACACGTAAAGGCCAGTCCAGACAGGACAATTATCGGCCATCTGATTAAATTGTCTGATCAAAACAGGAGGTGTGGACGCAAAAATAGTTTTATATTGAATTGCATTCAATTAAAAACATATAGTGCTAACAATTTTATTAAATGATTTTACCTTAAAACACTTAAAACTGTAAAAAAACCGTACAAAAATGTGAAACCACAATATCTGATTTGACGTTGCATAATAATTGTGTTATTTGTGTAATTACTAGTTAAAATAAAGGCTGATTATACATATTTCAGTTGTTTTTCTTATGTAGTATTTTCCTCGGTTTAATGAGGTGAAAAGATTTGTGTTACACACGGGTGCAAGTTATTTTGACGTCTCGTGTGTTGCAACACTCGCTTTGCTCAGGATTCTATTTTTGAACCACTCGCTACGCTCAGGATTCTATTTTCGAACCATAGAATCCATTCGCTAGCTCGTGGTTCAACCCTAGAATCCATTCGCTGGCTCGTGTTTCAATTCCACACTCGCGGTTAAAATATAACTTTGCACCCTTGTATAACAAATAACTATTTCACTTCTATTGCTCGAAAAGTGTACGTGTTATATTAGGCTTAGCAAGCGGGCTAAAGTAGTACATTTAGCCCCTTGGGAAAATGTGTATACATATTTATGATTTTAAAACATTTAATTTGACCAATCAAAACACTTCACTGTATTAAATCCACCAATCACAACTCTTTCAAAAACATTTGTATTTGCTATCAACTAACCAGATTACAGCTAGGTTAAAAACAACCAATGAGAAAACAGATATAAATTCAAATATCAGGTGTTTTTTAGTCCCTAATTCACAATCATTAAAACAAAAAACCGGCCAAGTGCGTGTCGGACTACGCAAAACGAAGGGTTCCGTACCTATTAAAAAGGCCGTATCGTCACAGAAATAGAAATCTTACGGCACTTACGTCCTTTTCCTTAAGGAAGACAGTTTTTCGGCAACATCTCGAAAACCGTTGAACAGATCTCGTTCAAAATAATTTTCGGTGAAAGAATTTAATAAGCCCTTAGGTCCGTGATTTTTTTCATATTTATATTATACACAGAATTTTAGTGACTTTCGGGGCGATTATCTCCAGCCCTATTCACTTAATCAAAAAACATGCTAAGAAACCTTTTATTTATTTTGAAATGCCAATCGATTGATGTGCCACACGTGGGCTTACGATGAAAAAAAAAGGTTTTATGTACGGAGTGCACCCGTAATTTTTTTATGTCATTTTAATTACAAAACTATGTAGCGGCTAACAAAATACACCTACCCTCAAAATTTTATTCAAATACACCTTATAATTTTCGAGTAAAATGCCTTCGACATACGGACAGACGGACAGACGGACATGACGAAACTATATGGGTTCCGTGGCTACGGAACTCTAAAAACGCCTCTGGCCGTCAATGCCGCGCCTGTAGACGGTCAGGCGGCCACTACACGGTGATTAAATACTGATGATAGTGATGATCCACCATAGCTGTCGTTATCTATAACATGCAATAAGAAAGAAACATCGCTTGGATCGAGTGATAATACTTCACCGTGTATTGGACGCCTCAGAGGCGTTTATTCGTGGTGTCAATATTTTGTATCTGTGTCAAAGCAGTTTATTAAAAAAAGTATGCCGCCAAATTGAATCATCTTTTCGCCGTGGAATTTATTATTGACTAGCTTTTGCCCGCGACTTCGTCCGCGCGGAACTCGTTTACATCGTAGCTCCATACAAACTTTCGCCCCCCCTTCTCACTCCCTTAGGTAATTAATTTTGGCATGATAAAATAGTTTAAAAAACAAAAAAAAAACACGCTTTTAGCACGTACTAAAAAGCTAGTCATGTATTGTCATCAGAACTCAGAGCATGTGCAAAATTACATACCGAGTTCCTTGGTCGCGCAAGTTAGTAACAAAATGCCCGATAAATGGCGCTGTAGGTACTCTATGCGTCGTTAAGATTTTTCCAAAATTAATGGGTGGGGCAAGACGGAACCTTCGGTGCGCGAATCAGACTCGCACTTGACCGTTTTTTTTACAAACGTAGACTCCGCCGCCAACTTGGTGTTTCTGTGGCCTGGCCTCGGCAGTCAATAGTAAACTAGTCATTAGCTGTCAAATTTACTATTGACCGCCACCGCAGGCCGCGCCAGTGTGTAGCAAGCATTAAGCCTCTCACAGACTGGCGCGGCCTGGCCGCGGCGGTCAATAGTAAACTTGTCATTAGCTGTCAAATTTACTATACTATTGACCGCCACCGCAGTGTGGCACGCTACAAACGGGCGCAATTTGTCACACCAACTTGCGATAGTTGGAAAGAGACATCCATACATTCTTAACCAGTCTAACTATAGTAAGTTGTTGTGACAAATTGCTAGGCGTTTAAACGCTTGGCTGTTTGTAGTAATTTGTCTTAATCAAAACATATGGTTCAAAGGTAAAAAAGTATGACTCATCCTTGTATGGGAATATATATTTTAAAGCCTTATATGTATAATTTTTAGTTTTTAAATAATATCAAACTTTAATATAATATATATTATACTACTCTTTCCTGGTCTTTCGCTTGTCTTCTACTTTCCGATCTATCCGTATTTTCTTTTAATCCCATTCCTCATACTTTGGCTGAACGCGCCAAGAGCGCCCGCCATGCCATTAAAAAAAACAAATTCGTGTTACAATTATATTGTTCAAATTTGTTGATACATTTATTGAAATTACGCCTGAATACGAAATTTGCGCATATAAGTTCTCATATTAGAATATATTTTTTTTTATGCTGGATCGTGTGGTAAGCGTTTCGTGAATGTCTATCGTAGTCCGGATCTAAATTATTAATACGTAAAAGACAAAGCCATTCTGCCATTTTGACGTTACTGACAGCTTGACAGGTGTGGCAGCGATATATATATTAGAAAAAGAAATGAAAATTTTAAAGAGGTCAGATATTTAGGAAAATTAATTAATTGTCGCAGTCACATAAAAACTATCCTAAGCGGAAGCCAGAATAATAATGTACCTATAAAAATGTTTCATATTTTTCCGTTCATGGGAAGCTGAGATCATTCGTGACAGAACAAAGTCCGAAAAGATACTGGCTGATTCTTTTTTTAATTTAGAGATTTATTATAAGTGGAGATTGTGGATGGATAACCTTTGTTTTTACTGTTTTCTCGCAGTCAAAGTGAAAAGTAAAGTGTATAACTCTGGTGTAAAAACCTACACCTTTTCAAATTCATCAAAACGCTCCACGTTCGGCGTCGGCAGAAATTAGAACTACCCGAACCCAAACTTGAAATTTACAAAAATGGTCCTGACTACCGAGCAATAAAAGTGTACAACAAAATCCATACCAGTATAGATAAAATCCGCAATAACCGATTAATTGTTTATAAAAACCTTAAAACAAAAACTAATAGAAAAAAATGCTATTAAGGTGATTTTCCACCGGCGTGGATTGACGAGACGAGGCGTGGCGTGAATTGAAATCGTGCTGACCCTTTTCCACTAAAAATTGGCATTAATTGCAATCGCGAGCCCGCGCCTGCTCGCGATTGACATTAATCGCAATCGCGAGCCCGCGCCTGCTAAACACTATTAACAACTAAACACCTGTAGCGAGATGTTTGTTTCTGTTGCAGAGCTAATTTAATCTCTATTTCAGAAACAATACGGTTTATTTTTATACAAACAAATATTTTAATTCACGTCGCGCAAATTCTCGTCAATCCGTACTATTTCCACCGAAGATGCGCCGGGAGTGAATTGAAAATTTGCCATCCAAATTTCAATTCACGCCGCGCCGCGCCAATCCACGCCGGTGGAAAATCACCTTTACTCTGTAGCAGAGTTTATGGAGGATAACATTTGATAGACAACTGTTATTATAATTTAATTAACATATATATGCCTAGAAATGGTGATATAACTTAATACTAAGATGTATAAATTGTTTATGTACCTAGCTTTAATGTAATTTAAAAGAACCACGTTGCTACGCCCTACCTGGGCCCGTTGTATCTTAGAAATAAATACTTACATAAGGTTGCTAATAAACGATTACTATTACTAAAAGCCATAATACCCCTCGAAGTATTTTCCCTCACTTCGCTCGGGAAAATAACCATCTCGTGGTAATATGGCTTATTTTAGCCTCTTGTCATACAATCTACTATTTATACACAGGTTAACAAGCTGCGTTGGATGCGATTATGGATACGTCCGTGTGTGCGTGCAGTTATGAAAAAATTAAAGCGTATTAACTTGTGATGTTTTATTCATATTTAATTTAAGATATTTTAGGTGAGGTAAAATACCATCATTTTAGCTTGGTTATGTCGTTAATGATGTATTGTTCAAGTGCCTAGGCTGTGGTAAATATGTTTCAGTCAAAAAAATCATTTTTGGTACAAGCTTTTATTGCCGACTGTACTTTTCTGTATACCATCATCTATAATAATAAAGAAATCGCAGTAAGGAACCTTAGACTTGGCACGACTTTGTCTAGATTTCATTACTTTTTAGATATAAACAAGCATTTTGTAGAAACGTGGGCATATTGATTTATTTTTGAAGCGGTCCACCAAGTTGAATATTTTTTGAAAAGGCGGCGGTATGTCGATCTCTAATAGTTTGGTTGGTTGGGCTCTTATGTTTTCTAATCAGGGTCACCAGGTACTCCAGATCTTCGATTATCCTAGTTTTTATAGTTTTCCCTTTATGTGGCCATTAAATCCTAACTCTGTACCAAATTTCAGCTCTCTGAGTTTATGGGAAGTACTAGTTCTATTCTGATGATCATGAGTGAGTGAGTGAGTGAGTGAGTGTCATAAATGCGAAACTTTGCTTTCGCTTAGCTTCGGAACTAAATGACCTACAGACTTGAAATTTTGAAATTTTGGATTTTAAGTATGTGATTATATCTTACTGGATGACGAAATTTTTTGCGTTCTGGTCTTATCCAGAGGTTCTCTAGGGGCCTGAAAATGCGGCGAAATGGTTCCAGTAAAGGATGGTACGGCAGTGTTCGCGCTCGACTTGGCGGGGGCACTGCCGTGCCCCCCCCCGATATAAAGCTTGTAAAAAGGAAAATAAAGACACAACTTTGTTTTTTTTTTCAATTGACCCTCACGCCCTATGCAATATGGTGCGGTGCGTTAGTTTTAGCTTAAAATCTATTAATACTAATAACCCACGTTACCATTAACCTATGACACCTACGTAGTACAGTCAGCGTCAAATACTTTGTAGCAACCAAAGTAGTCAAATAGTTCGGTACACCATATATTTAGTATGGTGTACCTACCGAACTATTTGGCCACTCTGACTGCTACAGAGTATTTGACGCTGAGTGTACCTAATCGTCGTGATGAACGTAGTATTTAAAGCGTTCAATTTAGAAAGACGTGCGCTCCCACTCCCATCTACGTGGACAAAACATAAACACGTAAATACAAAGTACGCAATGAGGAGTAGGGAGCGTATACCTTCGAATATAATACACAACTATGCTTAAGAGAATATCTGTCGTAAGGCGCATGCGTCAATATGAGGCATGAAGTTAGCATCTTCCGAGCGGCGATGCCAACGTGACGCTCCTGATGAACGGGCGGGCGGGACCCTTCGCTATCGATCCGACCCACCCCTAGCTTCTCGCGCCGTCTCCGTGCCGGCAAAAACATTGCTTTGCTTCTTGCTTGGCATTTTACAACAAATACTTTTGTAATGTGAATTGTCTGAATACACGGAATAATAGTACATCACCATGGTAAGTAAATTAAATGTAAAATAGTTAAGAAAGGCAAATTTAATTTCTTCGTTGATATCAGTTGAAAACGGTATTATGGTAAAAAACATTTTTATTTTGATCAAATCATTTTATTTTTATGTTCGTAAGCCACATGTGGCATTATTTATTCTTCAGCTTCGTGTATAAATGTATGTGTTTACAATGGTGTTTTCATGTGTGTCAGGATACGAGCTCTATGACAACATCGGGGCTCCTCGAGTGGGAGTTCTCGCTGCCGTCGGACCAGATAATCTCGCACGGGTGGTACCACGGGGCGCTGAGCCGCGCGGCCGCCGAGAGCCTGCTGCGGGAGGACCGCGAGTTCCTCGTGCGGGACTCCTCCTCGCAGCCCGACAACTACGTGCTCAGCTGCCGGTCCAACGGCCAGCACCTGCACTTCGTTATTCAGCGGGTATGGCTATAACCAACTCTTTTATGGGCTCTGTTCTATACTTAGGTACTCATAACTTTCATAAAAAGAGTTTCAGTTGCATGTGCGTGACTGCTTTAGATTATTCCAAAGTATTTTAGCATTTACGATATTGTCTAAATTACAGATTGTTGTACTCCCGGAAACTGTTTACGAGAGATATCAATACCAATTTGAAGACGAAGCCTATGATACTGTAGCTGATCTTATTACTTCATATGTTGGTTCTGGGAAGCCCATATCCGCCGCGTCAGGTGCCAGAATACAGTACCCAGCCAATAGAATAGTACCTTTAACAAACTATATCCCCAGCGACGACGAGAACTCAGTTGTATCCCCTGTAGGAGACGGATCGAACTATGGGAATCCATACAGCCTTTACAGCCACTTTGCCTCTAAACCAGGCATACAACTGCGTGCTCCTTTCAAAAAACAACGTTCGCATTCGCTAACACCTATTGACATGGGTCAACATGCAAATCAAGCGAAAAGTGCTAGTGCGGATGGGGTTATCCAAAGTCAAACAATGAAACACGTTAAAAATTTCCCAAGTGAATCCAATTCCTGTTCTGGTACTTGGGACGCGAATCTTCCTACTAGCCCTCCCGCTAAGCCGGCCAGATACGATGGTCCGAAGTCTGAAGACAGGAGGCTGGAATTGCAGAGATTATACCTCGTGTCAGGTTCAGACTCCGGAAATGGCTCCGGGGACTCGACTCAAAGCTCTGCCCATAGCGACCCGAACAAGTCAAGGACAGACTCCGATTACAATGTAGTTACTCCCACGATCAAACAACAGTTCGATTACGAGCTCACGGAAGCACGGCTCCTGGAGGCAGACAATCTGGATTTTACCGTTGATTCCAGAATCAACCTTGAAAATTACCAGTCGCAGATAATACTGTCGGGACTCTGTAAACCCTTGGAATCGGAGACGTTGCACACAATAAAACTGTTACTACGAACATCAGGCCCGCGTATATTGGCGAACCATATGACAAAAGTGGATCTGCACTTTTTGCTAGACGATGCGATACAGATTGAAGGTCTTGAAAAAACAGCATCTGGCTTAGAGTTATGTTTTCTGCCACAGGGGCGATCACTGCGATTGGATGTTATTGAAAGGTGAGAATCTTGCTTGACTTGGTTGCCATATAGTAAGTAATTCATTGGGTAGCAATGTATGTATAGCTGATTATATTCCCTTTTCACAGAATTGAAACCATTCGCCTTCTAATAGCAGTGACGATATTGACTTGCCAAACAGACAGGCAAAGAGCTGATACTATTAACGATTGGATATTGCTCGCTGTCGAAACCAAAACTGCGCTGGGAAATCTTTACGGATTTTCTGCGATCATGTTTGGATTGTGTATGCCTCAGGTAATAATAATAACTTACTTCACTTTATTATAAAGACTGCCAATGTCTATAAAAGTATAAAATAATGAAACTGCTGTAGATACTGTAGCTAGTGTCCATACAAGGAATAACCCCACATGGATAAACCAAGAGTAGATGTCATAAGTTTTAGAACACTCAAGTCAAAAGAATAGATTTGATTTTTCCAGTATGGAGCAATACGTATATCTAACGCAGACCCCGAGCTCGTTTGAGCACTACCGGGAAAAACGCATTGGAGGGTGATGATGATGATGGAACAATGCGTATCTAAGAATTATAATGATTTTAGGTGGAGTGCTTGGAAAATGCCTGGAATATATTGCGGCGTGTTTATACAGACAACGCCTTTATGTTTGAAGCTAAATTGCGTCCTTGTTTTAAAAGTATGAATGAGGGAACAAATCCATTGCCACCCAACACGACCACTCCTCACATTCTCCCGCCGGTGCTGTGTTTTTATTTATTTGGTAAGCATTATATAAAAAATCATAATATAGCTGTTATTTTCATGTTTCAGTAACATTGTTTACACTATAAAATCAACTCACCACAGCTTATACACAATTGGGTAAAACCTGACGCCTTTACTTTGTGCACAGATGGAGAAGGAGGCGCGCTGATGCAACCGGACGATTCATTCCCGAGCAGCCTGATGAACACTCTCGCGTTCGACTTCAACGCGACGGCGGCGCACCTCGAGTGCGCGCGCCACTTCCCGGACCAAGTCGACATGTTCAAGCGAAACGCCAGAACAGTGGTGCAAGAGATGTCTTCACTGGGACCCACTTTAGACCCCACCCTACTAGAGTTATTCAAAACCGAATTCCACATTAACTTCCTCTGGGGCGAGCGCGGGGCGTTGACCACTCCGTACCAGAGGTTTGCACGGTTAACAGATATATTAACGGCTATGGCCAATAAACTCGCTAACCAGCCGCCGGAATGCGAAGGCGCAGTTTAAAGCGAAACCGAAACTAAATAATGTAGACACTTCTTCATTAATGACAACCTTTTGTACAATACATAGGAACGTTAATACTCTACTATATCATATCATCCATTATTCATAGATGAATATCATATTTATATACCTAATATACCTATCGGTTATTAAGCTTTTCTTATATAACGCGTGTATTTTGAATATTACCTCAAATTGTAACCAGAAGTAGATGTTAGGGCTATGAACATAAATATTGCAAGAAATTTCTCTTAACTACCAACTTTTTTGTCCATATAAAATAATTCAGCACGCAATGGATCACTGCTTTGTCTTACTGATGCGATGTCACAACTGTCACAAGTGACCCGCTTCTTCCATGAGTCAAATGTGTGTACGCAGTACAGTCAGCAGCAGAAGTAGCTAAGCGGGCCGGGTGTTCAAAATAACCTACACACGCTCTTAATTTCTTAAGAATAAAGTCGTGTGCAGGTCATTTTGAATACCCGGCCCGCTTAGCTACTTCTGCTGCTGACTGTACATTGCTGCTCGATAAATTTTCAAAAATTAATTACGCTTCAGTAGTTAAGGTTAAATTAAAATTTTCTTGCAATATCGGTTCACAGCCCTAACACCTACCTCTGGTTACAATTTGAGGTAATATTAAAAATACACGCAGTATATCACATCTATCTAAGAGCAGAGTATCATCTAGTTCTAGAATGTTCTTTGACATTGTGTCTATAGGATACTACATTCTGATGACATCTACTCAGCGGATCGAATGTACTAGTTTACTTTTGTAGCAGAAATAAATAATTTCTGTACGTAAGGCCAATGCTACATAGCGAGTAACCAATATTCTACCTCCCATGAGTCGATACTATCACTAGCTTCTTATCCAATCTACGCACAACCACGTTCGACACAACACAATTACATGTTTGAGGGATATCTCAGGGATTTTTAATTGAACCATTATTACACACAATTACGCGGGTTAATAGCTGCAATTACATGTATTCACTGCTAACGCGCTAATAATAGAACAGTGCCTGGGCGACCGAGCTCAGCTCTGGTGAAAATACCAAGAAAACGAATTTTCCCAGACATGAGACCTAGCTAGATCGATTTATCGCCCTCAAAACCCGCTATATTGCCAATTTCATTCAAATCGTTAGAGCCGTTTTCGAGAACGTGATTAGTGACTTCAAATAATATATACTAGGTACATATGTATATATATATATTATAAATACAAATATTGCTCGTTTTATAGTATAGGATGTTAGACTGACCAGCGAAAAAATATAATTTCAATAAAAAAATCCGGCCAAGTGCGTGTCGGACCACGCAAAACGAAGGGTTCCGTGCCTATTAAAAAGGTCGTATCGTCACAGAAATCTTATGGCGCTTACGTCCTTTTCTTTAAGGAAGCCAGTTTTTCAGCAATATCTCGAAAACCTTTGAACCGATCTTGTTCAAAACAATTTTCGCTGAAAGAATTTAATAAGCCCTACGTCCATGATTTTTTTCATATTTTTACAATGCACGGTTCAAAAATTAGAGGGGGGGGGGACAGAATTTTAGTGACTTTCGGGACGATTATCTCCGACTCTATTCACAGAATCGAAAAAAATGCTGAGAAACCTTATATTTATTTTGAAAGGCCTATCGATTGATGTGCCACACATGGGCTTACAATGAAAATTTTTTTTTTGACTTTCAGTTTTATGTATGGAGTGCACCCCTAAAAAAATATATTTTAGTAGTTTTAATTACAAAACTATGTAGCGGCTAACAAAATACACCTATCCTCAAAATTTTATTCAAATAAACCTTATGGTTTTCGAGTAAAATGCCTGTGACATACGGACAGACGGACAGACGGACATGACGAAACTATAAGGGTTCCGTTTTTGCCATTTTGGCTACGGAACCCTAAAAAACCAGTCAAGTGCGAGTCTGACTCGCGCACCGAGGGTTCCGTACAAAATTTCATAAAACATACCCGTCTTGCCCCGCTCATTAATTTTGGAAAAAATCTTAAAAACGCATAGTGTAGTTCATTGTACCTACAGCGCCATTTATCGGTGCATTTCGTTACTAACATGCGCGACCAAGGAACTCGGTATGTAGGTTGGTTTTTCAGCGATAATTCTTTATCAAGTGAATTAATATCGATAATTCTTTTTTTATTTGCTAGAAGGTACTTTCAGAATACTTTCATACGAATTTGAAGGAAAAAAATTAAACACAGAAGTATTAAATTACAAACTTAATTAACAAATGATTTTTGAAGAAAAAAAAATACGCTGGTATGAATCATATATATTATTTTCAAATTTTTTGTAAACTTCGGAGATAAGGGGGAGGGATGGTATTTTTTTCAACATTTTCCTTTATAAATCAAAATTTTACCACTGAAGAAAAAAAAATAAAAACTGTTTTAGAATGTGCAATCCAAGCCCTTTCATATGATACCCCACATGGCCTACTTACTAGATTTTAAATTTTTGCCCCCCCCCCCCCCCCCCTCTTATCCGTCCTTTTTTATATAAATTAAAAATATATATTTAAATTTTTCATAATCCATACACGTGGATTAGCTTTGTTTATAACTATTCCAAAATTCAAATTGATGGCATGAGCAGTTCCTGAGATATTTAACTTTGTGACAGACGGACGGAGTCGCACCATAAGGGTTCCGTTTTTACTTTTTTGGTTCGGAACCCTAATAATGGACTGAGCTGTGTAGCAGGGGCCTAGAGTACCTAAGTATATATGTCTAAGTATTTGTTATTTGTAAAATGGTTCTAAAATAAAATTAAACACAATTTGGTTTTTTATTGTGTGATCCTAACGCTAACTGTTCGGTTGCTAGTTCGAAACAGCTATGTCTTTTTTATACGAACTCATAGTCATAAGTACTATGTATTAATTGGACCCAAGGGTTTTGAGGTTGGTTTATGATACCAATTTTTCATGGAGGTTTTAGTTTCATACAGTTGAACCAACGTTAGGGTGACAATGATTACAAAGTAATTCCTAATTCAGTTTTATTCAGGAAAAAAGAACGTTTGTTTTAGGTAAATACGAGTTAATCGTGTTTGGCAGCAATAACTGAATTAGAAAATTGGTTCCTGGTCACTGAGCTAAGCTGCAGACGGACATGGTGAAACTATAAGGGTTCCTTGTTGACTACGGAACCCTAAAAAGGGTTAGCTTTCCTTCACCTATTTCGCGTAATTTGTGAGATTTTTTTGTCACCTCGTCCGTGGATTTTAACGAATATTGTATCCCGTGTCCAGTGATTGACATCTGTAAAGCGCTTTCGCTGCGTACACTTATCATGGCCATCGTCTATGACGAGCTAGTGTTTAAACTAGGTGTTACCTGTACGTAGGTATACGTATCCCGACGAATCTTGACTTGATCCTTATGACAGCTGTTACCTCAGTACAATTTTACGTTTTAAGGTTATAAATTGTACGGAGGTGATAGCTGTCATAGGAATCAAGGCTTGTCGCGATACGTATGAACACTGCTTAGCACTACTGGATGCGCACTCTTTAATTGGAATGGTAATCCAGCTAACTTGGGTTCTGAAAACATACTCCGTAATTTGTAAAGGTATATTTTATTAGAAATGGAAAACATGCAAAAAATATTGTAAATAACGCTATTTTAATAATAGTCTAAGTTAGTTTATGGATTACGATATTTCATAAAATAAATCCTTTTGCGTAGTACAATGCATAATAACGAGGTTATAAGTTCATTAAAAAAATTGTCTATTTTTTGCGTGTTACATTCATAATTTCATAAGTCCCGCGATAGGTAAAAGTACACAAGTATTCGACAATTATTTTAAGTAATCATAACATGCTGACGCAGAAATCGTCGCTGTCGGCGCTACTTCATTTCATAGGTAGTCATATAATATATGTATGGATAAAAACTGACTGTTACTCTATTATATAAAAAACCATACCTACACAAGTTTTCATACTTGTTAAGAACTAAAAATCAACATAACATATACTAAGCGAACGGCAGCCGCTACTAAAATAACCTTATAGCCTACATTAACTACATATGGGCAAAAATATTGAGCACCCATTCATTTTTATACAAAATTTTATAAAATAATTACTTACCTAATCTTAACTTTATAATGGTTACAAGAATTTATTGGAGTTAAAAAATAAGAAAATCTTAGATAAAATGCAAATCGACGTTTTATTTTTCATTATTCCTACTAGTAAATAATATTTATTTGTCCATGTAGTTCATTACCAAAAATAGCCATGCTCAATACTTTTACCTCATAAGTATTATACGAAAAAACCTTATTCTCAGTCCAAAACACGTCCACTTACAACTACGTGTTAAAAGGTAGATTACGTGTTTTACATTTCCGACTGTTGTACCCAACCAAACCATTACATTACAACCTAGTAGGTAAGAATATGACTAAAATTATTTGGTCAAAATAAAATTGTACAATGCCATGGAAATAAAATAATAATTATACAGCATATTGAACATAATGTCAATTGTAAACATCACACTGTTCATCTTGGTGTCTGTTTGTCTATATACTAATGATATTCTTTTATCTTCACCAAATAACATTGCAAGAAGAAATCGTATTTCTTTGACATCAGAATTTAAGTGATTTCGCAAACAGCGCAACGGTTGCCTGCGTCTTATCCCCGTTAAACCGGCGGAGCTCTACAATAGCCTGAAACAAAACAAATACTTTTGATTTATTAACATTTAATAAATACAAATCTAACTAGGGAATCGAAACCGAAACCGGTTATAACCAGTTACCTACTCCGAAAAAATGTAAATCGGGGTTAGCAAATATAAACACGCGGATTCGGTTGGTGTCGTTTATTCTTGTCTATTCTTGTCAAATATTCACAAATGAATTATATTTCACATGTTATTTCTGTGATTTCTAACAATCGACAGTTTTAGTGTTAAATCAATGGATAATTAATTAGTAGGTATGTTGCTAAACTCGAACCACTGTTCTGTTATCTATGAAGTGTTTACTACTAGGTACTAGTAGGTAGTCTAGTAATTGGGTACTTTCCTGGGTAAATAAAATATATTCTATTTAGTCCGTCAGTTAGATTATCGTGACGTCACATTAAGGTAAAAAGTGTACCATAATGTGACGTCACGCGGAACTTTAACGAGCTATATCTTCATCATTTTTTGTTTAATTGACAAACAAAAAATACGTGTCCAAAATAATATTAATAATAATAAATATTTGCGGACAATCTTACACAAATCGACCTAGTCCCAAACTAAGCAAAGCTTGTACTATGGGTACTAGACGACGATAAACATACTTATATAGATAAATACATACTTAAATTACATAGAAACATCCATGACTCAGGAATAAATATTCATGCTCATCACACAAATAAATGCCCTTACCGGGATTCGAACCTAGGACCTCTTGCTTCGTAGGCAGGGTCACTACCAACTAGGCTAAAGCGTTCGTGATGACGTATTATTCCATCAAGAGTTACCGTAGATCCGATCGATACCTATCTCAAATTAAAGAACTTATAAAAATAAGGGTTTTGAATTGACAACATATATCCGCAAAATTTGGATTGTCGCGTATTTTGTATTTAAAATGCAAATAATTGGCACTCGTTCCGCCATATTTGGTTGAGAGACTCAGTAGAGAAGAATCGGCGCAAACTGTTAACGTTATACTTAATGTCGTTAAGCTTAAGGTATAGATTCCTTTAGTGTTTAAACGATTTGGCGTTGGGAATTTTTGGACGTACGCGATGCGCGTATTCTGTAATGTCATAACCGACAAACGCTAACATTTAAATTAAAACGATACATGCTTGTAATATAAGGCTGAATTTTGAAAAATCGATTAAACTATACGAACGATCGAGTTGACTGTTGCGAGCAAAGTAAACTTATAAGGGACTCGTGGTACCAATTAGACTTTTAGTTCTGTGAGTGGCCGCCAGCGGCGGTGTATAGAGTTTTCATACAAATCTAAAGTATACTAGACTCACTGTAAACTCAAGACTAGTGCTACAGTCAAATTATGCCAATTTGTCACAGTGAACTGCCGCCGATCTCATTTATGGAAACCTACTTTACGCAACTAAGAAACAATACAGTTAATTACCTGTTCTCTAGTGAATCCCAGAGCGACGATTTCCTCCACTTCCGTCTCGCCAAACGAGTCCGTAGACAAGATGGTCAAGCTGGGGTCACCTATAACTGAACACGTTATACTCTCAACATTAAAAACCATGCAAACAAGTATTACTTCTACTAAGTATACACAACACGAGGATTTACTTTTGTAGTTAATATTGAATTATAGGTATCGGCAGGAGAGTTGAGGTGGACCCAATGATTGGGTCACTATCAAATTTACCTTATCGTTAACCGACCATTTCAGCTAGATGACATAAAATTTAAATACACAGTCAGCATATAGTCAATTCAGCTGCGACGACATGAAAGTAGAATACTCGGTCAGCAAAAATACAGTTTAGCTGGATGGCTAAGAATTAGAATGAATAAGTAGCCAAACGTCTGAAAATATAAATAGTCCATATGATTAGAATATCTAATGAGCCGAAAGTGAAATTAGTTAATTGACATAAACACAGAACGAGTTAATAGCAAAACGTCAGGAGATGTAAATAGTCTATATAATTAGAATTCCCAATTCGTCGAAAGTAAAATTATTTGATTGACATGAACACAGAACGAGTTAGTAGCAAAACGTCTGGAAATTTAATGTGTCATAACTTATAAATAAAAACAGTTTAAGCCAGGCTTATAAGTTATAATATATATTCTGACATTTTTATTTGTTAGTAACGCATACCCCCTAAAAACATTGGTTTATCCCATAATAAAATTGGAATTAATTGATTTACTTGTATTTGGATTTTTCCATATTTAACATTTGAAATCCAGACGTTTTGCTAATGGGTCGCTTTGCGTTTATTCCATTTAGCAATAAAAACATTATACAATCCAGACCTTTTGCTTCTTGACTGTTTAGCGTTCATGTCTGCTTAGTAATTAAGACGTTCTAAGATACAAACGTGTTGCTACCGGATCATTTAGCATTTGTGTCTATTAAGAAATAAAGACTTTCGAAGATAAAGATGTTTTGCTGCTAGATCATTTTAAATTGTTACGTTCTAAGATCCAGACGTTTTGCCAAAGAGGCATTTAGCATTCATGTCTATGTAGTTACAAAGACATAACACAATCCAGACATTTCAGCTATATTGTCCTTTAGCGATAAGGTAAATTTGATAGTGACCCGAATGATTGATTACACACACTATTATTGTTACTAATAAAGAAACTTTTAATCAATCTTACTTAGTTTGCTGCTGAACTTGCTATCGGTACGAAAAAATAACACTGATTTCAAAATTTCGCTTGTATTACATGACATGTCGTTGTGTGCGTAACCTCAACTCTGTTGCTGATACCTATACATCCCTAAGTGCAAGGCAATCTATAAAAAATCTTTCAAGTTAAAAATACTTAAGATTTCATATAAACAATTTTAAAAGTTAATCAAATATTATAACACTTATCTTAGTTATTTGCTCTCAAGTAGAGGTGAATGGTAGAAGCGTGATTGTATTCACACAACACAACATACACTATATTGTATACAAGATATATATAAAATAATAAACTAACTTCTGTTAAATAAATCAGTACCCGAGTATATATAATCCATTTATTCCACAACTATAACATAGTGTTATTTTCGGCAAATATGTGCGTTAATAAAGCATTCAATTTAATTTAAAAAATCCACTCCTATTGTACGTTGATGATACGTACTCCTATGATAGTTACTCGAAAGCGACTACATGAACTAGGTAGGGATTCGATATGATACATTAAGTACAAAGTGTTTGACATAGTACGTACCGATTCTCTGGCTAGAGCTCTGTCCCGAAGTGGAGGCGGATGTCTGGGCGCCGGAAGACCTCGCTGCTGAACTGCCAGCTATTTAACAAAGTATTGTGTAACTCAATCTCCATTCAAACCAGTAATATAAGTTTTCACTAGATAATGTAATACAAAAAGCAAATAGATGTGAAAAAGTCGACGGCTAATAGTAGGTGCATTGTGTTACAAGTACGGTAAGATATGAATTACGAACGAGAGTCTATTAGAAGCCCGGCGCCGAAAGCGGAGGGCTTTGATGACTCGAGTTTGTAACAATCTTACCGTACGTGACGCATACAATGTTTTTCATCACATTTGCGAGGAAACCAATACATTTTTAACTAATTTGTTACTAATCGTAATGAAAACTACAAAATGTCAGTCGTCCATTTTGTTGAATTTATTTGACGTGAGGCGCTTAGAGCTTAAAGACCCTTCTGCATACAACCACGATTTAAAATCACAGTTAAAAATATTTTACACGGACACTAAATTAAGGTAAACGTCCGAGTGCTCGACGCAGTACTAGTATATGGCATGCGCACTCTATGTCAAAGTGACATGGCTTAAATTCGAATGAAGAAAAATCCTCGTAGTTCGAATTTAACCCATATTGCTTTGACATAGAGTGCCCATGCCATATACTAGTACAGCGTCGAGCACTCGGCCGTTTACCTTACTACATTTAAGTTTTTAAATCTTTAAATCATTCTATTAATCATATTTTATTCGTGTTTTTACGTTTAAATTTATTTATAAATACGTTTTCAAACATCGTGTTTGAGTTAAAACCTCTTTTCTTTATAACTGACATAAGAGTGACAGTTACAATTTAAGAAAAAAACCATTACGCCCATGGGCGTAATAAAGGCTATTGCAGCTCTGTAGGTCTGCGCGTTATGAAGCCCTTTACGAGCAAGTGTGATGAAAAAGATTATTCCGTGTTAACAACAGTAATCTATATTGTGGCTTTAACAAACAGAATGGTCTACTTATTCAGTGCAAAATGAATATCGTACTACTGTAGGTATAGGTGCTAAACCAGAAGAAGTTTGCCTTCTAAATTTCGTACTAATTTTAACTACTCGTAGCACTATGTGAAATTTACTACTACTGTGTTTAACTTAAATTGTCTCAATTGATGTATATGACCATGACCGTACCAATAGAAGTTCTATTGGTACGGTCAACTGGCAACTGGGTTGTGATTGTCTTTCTTGTTCTCGATAGCTCCAGGGGTTTAGGGGCTACCCATTCATCGCCAATGGGCGATGGCCGGCTTGGTGATGCCCTGGATGTTGTCACGGAGTACCTTCCTGCCTGTGACGCTTGGCTCCTCCTTTCCCCAGACCTTTTCCTCCCTTACCGCGACCGGCCATTGTGGTTGATTAGCAAGTTACTATTCCCCTATGACGCCTTGCTAAGCGGAGCGCCGCTAGGCACTGACATCGCGATGAGGTCATTGCGTAAGCCGGTCAGCTTATCGGACAAATCATACCAATAGGCTTGTGACCTAAGATTTTTAAGATGTCATTCGAAACAGTTTTTGGAGAAGAGCAAATGTTTGTATGGAAGTAACTACAATTTAAATGAAACGATTCATACTAATTGACATAGAAGTATGACGTCACAGTTTGCTATTTGTACTAATCGTTGTATGGAAAACGAAGTAAATTACTGGTTCGGTCGCGAATTACTGCGTTTAGGTCCATAGTTGTCATACAATTTTGTTTCTATAAAAGCGTAAGGATTCTATTGGTAGCTTTAAATGTACTTTTGGACAATAAAAAATATCCATTTTTTTAACGTTCAATAACTTTAATTATATTTTGTAATTTACTTTTTTACAATAATTTTATGGTTTATTATCCATTCAGTAACACTACGTTATCAATTTTAACATAAGGCAACTACCCTAATGCAAGAGGGGCCAGCCACTATCGGCAAGGCACGGCACGGTTCGGTATCCTCGGCATTCCTAAGGACGCCTTGGCAGTATTTTCTTCTCGGTTGCTTCGGCAGCGTACGGCGTACCTAAAGACGCCGAGACAGTCTTCGGGTTGCTTCGGCAGTGTACGGCGTACCTAAAAACGCCGAGAAAGTCTCCGGTTTGTTCCGTCAGCATAAGTCGTACCTAAAGACGCCGAGACAGTCTTCGGGTTGCTACGGCAGCGTAAGACATCTCACAGACTGGCGCGGCCTGGCCGCGGCGGACAATAGTAAACTTGTCAAATTTAGTATTGACCGCCACCGCAGACCGCGCCAGTGTGTTGCAGGCCTAAGGCATATCTAAAGACGCCGAGGCAGTCTTCGGGAAACCGAGGCAAAACTGGGAATCGTCCGCACCCCCCGCGCGCTGCCATTTGCTTGAATACTCCGTCACTGATCGCACGAGGTGCATGGCATAACTTGCAACGATGACATTGGAAGACGAGAAATTAATTAATCTGTTACAATCACACGAATGTTTGTATGACATATAACATCGCGTTTCTGCTCAATTACTACTCAGTTTAGGGGCCAGGCTGGCATGCCCAGACGCCTAGGCATGGCTAAGGACGCCTCGGATGCCTGAGAACGCCGGAGAGATGCCTCGGCATTCCTATAGTGCGTTTTTTTAGCAATAGAAAGAAAGATAAAGCACGAAGCACGAGATATTTTATATAAGACACTTTATGCCACACAACTGTCAAAGTATCTCAATCAGCCATTAAAAAAAACATTATTGTTGTCGACCCTAAAATGATAGAAGTGTTTTCATTATTAATATCTAAATAATACTTACAACAGTAAGTATATTTATTTTGAAAGTATTTATTTTTTGACTCCGTTATTTGAAATTTCGTCATTCAGTTCTGGAAAGGTTGCATAGTAAAAAAACCTAAAGAAGGAGAGGTTTGAAACGATCGGTTCGTTTTTTTCGCTGTCGACGTTGTCAAAATTGTCAATCGTATCACGTTCTTTTTCTTCTTGGTAATCAACAAATTGTTGAATTCAGATTACGAGATTATTATACGAGTATCTATTTGTTAATTAATATTAAGATTTAATTTTTCGCTGTGTGGTGGCGTGCGGACTGCGATGGACCAACCAAAGGCAGGCACAAGTGGCTTGCAAAAAAACCGACTCGTTCTCCCCCGAACCTTTTGCCTTCACCAAAAGCAAATAGATAGAAACAGAGTCCATTTACAACAAATGAGAAACGTATGGTGGTCAATATTTACAAGTAGATTTAGTAAAAAAAAACGGCTGAAATACAAAATAACTAATATAGGACTGTTAAGTTCTCGTTCTGTTAAGGACTTCGTAACATCTAATATTTGTCTCAAGCAGAAAAGGTTGACGACGACTGCTTCTTTATTTACCGTATTTCTAATCCTAAATAAAAAAACCGGTCAAGTGCGAGTCTGACTCGCGCACCGAGGGTCCCGTACGAAATATCATACAACACACCCGTCTTGCCCCACCCATTAATTTTGGACAACAACGCATAGTGTAGTTAAGTCATGAGCATGACATGAGTACCTACAGCGCCATTTATCGGTGCATTTTGTTACTAAATTGCGCGACCAAGGAACTCGGTATGTACAGTAAGGGAAATGTATTCACGTACCACTGTAGAACCCTGTCGCAATTGACAAGCCGCCGTCACTCAAACTCGAGCGGTATGTTACCTTATTGCGATAGGGTTCTACGGTGGTACGTTAATACATTTCCCTTACTGTATGTTGGTTTTTCAGCGATAATTCTTTATCAAGTGAATTAATTTCGATAATTCTTTTTCTATTTGCTACAAGGTACTTTCAGAACACTTTCATATGAATTTGAAGGCAAAAAATTAAACACAGAAGTATTAAATTACAAACAAAATTAACATATGATTTTTGAAGAATAAAAAAAAACTACGCTAGATAGAGGTATCGTTATGCTTTTCCGGTAATATTCACGTTAATATTAATAATATATATTATTTTCAAATTTTTCGCTTGGTTAACTTCGGAGATAAGGGGGGGGAATGGTATTTTTTTCAACATTTTTCTTTATAAATCAAAATTTTACCATTGTAGAAAAAAAAAGAAAAACTGTTTTAGAATGTACAATTCAAGCCCTTTCATATGATACCCCACTTGGCCTACTAACTAGACTTTGAATTTTTGCGCCCCCTCTTATCCGCCCTTTTTTATACAAATTAAAAGTATATATTAAAAATTTTCATTTTCCATACACGAGGATTAGCTTTATTTACAACTATTCCAAATTTCAAATCGATAGCATTAGTAGTTCCTGAGATATTTGACTTTGTGACAGACAGACAGACGGACGGAGTCGCACCATAAGGGTTCCGTTTTTACCTTTTTGGTCCGGAACCCTAAAAACGGACTATAAGCACACAAACAAAGATGCCTCAGCAATCATTTACGTTAGTGTGCGCCTGCGCGTAGGTATGCCGAAGGATCCCTTGCCGTGCCTTGCCAATAGTGGGCGCCGGCACTAGGACGATGATGACGCGGACGCAGATTAGCACCCAAGTTAGGGAAAATGCATTAATACGGGTGTAGATACAAAATGTATCATTACCTCAAAAGAAAAAATGCAAAATAAATATGCCTAATAATAACGAAAATCCCATTCAAATATTAAAAAAAATTACAAAGCTACAACCGTTTTAATGTTGCTTGTTAGATGGAGAAGACGCTCGGGGATCGTGACGTCACGAACACTTGAGCGCCATAGTACTTAAACGACAATCGTTTCATATGAAGGTGCGTTTTGCGGAAAAGGGACAGAATATGCCCTCTCTTAAAACTTTGGACACTTTTAACTTTGTGGTTATTTAACCTCTTGCATTGCTTTTTTCTCCATTTGACAACATTTTTAATCCTTTTTCGAGAAAATACAACATTATTGAATATTTTATTTAGTGTCTACACCCCTATTACAAAAATATAGAAGCCTAGGACATGTGGGCGTTTGACATTCACATTACATTTAATGAATTAACTACGGAATGGTATTGCTATATGACGAAACTATGTAGGTACAGTCACGGACTTTAATCGTTGAGCCATTTAGGTGTCAACTAATTTTAGTTTTAATAGTTAACCCTTTATAAGGCAGAGACGATTTGGAAACCACTTAGTTAATAAACATTTATAGAGAAGAACATCCTCTTTTTTATTTAACTATATTGGTATTATATAGTAAATATATCAGGCTTTCTTTTCTTATTTATACTTTTTCGGTCATAATTTAATTTTAGTGTAATTAATTAATCTAAAGTTTGTGGTCAATTAATGCACTGTGCCCGTTAAGGGAAGCAAGCATTTGTCACTGTTTCCATTATACTATTAAAAATACACAAGTCGCTGTATCTAATAATTTCAATTATAGTTCTTGTAATTCATGATGGCGAGTGGCGAGACTGTTATTGGTATGATAATAAGGTCTAATTTTGATAAATCCACTCTCCATCGTGAATTGCAATATTTGCAATAACTGAACTACGTTGTTTGTAGTATCAGGAAAGTGTATCATTTGCCACTTAAGATTAATAAAATTATAAAAGGTTACATGCTATATCGATAAATAGGTGTATTGGAAACAGATCATCTGAAAACTCGAGTGCATTAACGGGCTGAGTGCATATAATGACCACATGTTTTATTAATGATTTCGGTTTTTTTTTACCGTAGATGTGTTCCCCAGTGCATTACAAACATGGTAGTGTATTTAACTTTCACGTAGCATATCTGTATAACTACGGGCTTATAAAGGGTTAAGCTATGCATATCCAGTAAAAGGTGAGCTCTAAATGGCTCAACGATTAAAGTCCGTGACTGTACTTAGTGCTATATGCAGATATATTTCAAAGCTAAAAAATCCAGTGAATAACTATCGGGAACAGGATAGACATTTAAACCATTCAATACATTCTTACGTTTCAAAGTTCAGACGTGTAACACGGTGGCACGACAATGTAATTTTTATGTGATGATAACATTATATTAAAAAAACATACCGATTATGGCGAAGCGGGCCCTTTTTATCACACAAAGAAATTGTATTACGACTGTGAAGAGAAAGCTTCACGGTAACAATTTTTAAACAACTCAATTTAATGAATCTGAACAATAGAGGTTTTCCTTTTTAGGGTACCGTACCTCAAAAGGAAAAAAACGGAACCCTTATAGGATCACTTTTTGGTCTGTCTGTCTGTCAAGACCCTTTATCTCGGGAAAGCGTGGAGGGAAGGAGGTATCGAGTTGAAATTAAAACCATATACTCAGGTCTAGTCCCTTCAAGCTGTAAAAAAATCAAACTTCTAAGTTAACGTAAAAAAAAGATACGGCCGTTTATGCCGCAAAAAAGTATATTTCGACTCAAGGGAATCAAAATTTATAGGATACCTTCCGTTGACCTAGAACTATGGAATTTGGCAAGTGGTATCATCTTATACTACAAGTACCTACAGGGAAAAATCTGAAAACTATACTTTTGTAATTCCAACTCGCACTTGTCCGGTTTTTTTCATTTCAGCTATCCAGTAATAATAAACCGAATCTTCTGAAATGAGGGCTATCCTATTTCTCTGTGTATCTTCCATATAAGTACTAGTTTTTCAGATACAAAAAAAGTTACCAGCGACAGCAGAAATGATAATAAGACTTGTGAAAAAGAATAAGCTCCACAATTGAACCAACCCCTTTCAAGGGCGGTAGGATAAAAAAAATTGGGTTACAATGCCCTTGTTATCTTCGCAATCAGATTTACACAATACCTACACAGGGTTAATCAAGTATTTCCGACACGATTCATTTTTTTAATGAACATGCTTAAGAAATATCCCCTAAAAATGGGTTTATAAATGATCGTATCAAAAATATAGCATCTTTCACCACAAAGAAATAGAAAATGCGCTATGTTCTGACATGCCACTAAAAGTAATGGTTTTAGAGTCTCGGATACCAGTTATCGTTCGGATATTACTTAGAATGTCTGAGAAGGAGCCAAATTTATGACCAGAGATTTGTATGTAAATTTTATGGTCCATATAAAATGCATTTTGAGCTCGGACTAGGCACTAGAGAATGAAAGTACATAAATTCGAGCTCTTAATATAAATGTAACCGAAGTCGGGGCTAAAACTCGGCGGCTCTGGATTTAACATTCAGTTTACGCAACCGTTAGCTAACGCTGCCATGTTGGAACCGAGCAGTTGCCAGTCTTCCTGTTGACTCCCCGCCCACACTGCCACCCTTCCTGTGGGGTTATTTCGCGGCGCTACTTAGACATCTATGTTTTTCATTCGCTGGTTTTCTCCAATACCATGATACGACGAAGTAATCACTACTACCACATCAAACAAGATTTGCTATTTTTATATGTTTATACGAATTGCTATGTTTAGTCAATATTTTAGACGTTCGAAACAATGAACAGCATGTTTGTTTATCGTTTGCAAAGATATTGATGCTTTCCTACTCTCCCACCTTGTTTAGACTTCTCCATTGCTTCTTTGACTTGTCTCTCCTCATGGTCCCGCATAGACTGGTTTACTATTTCGTCCTCGGAGCAGCCAGACAGGCGGGCACAGTCAGGCAGATCAGATTCTGACAAGAATGGCGTTTCTGTGCCTGTTGTTCCAATGCGAAGAAGATTTCTCTCCAAGTCTATATTACACTGAAATGTTCAATGTAATTTTGAGTATGCAATAAGTTTCTATCAAAAATTTCATTATTGGTACAAGCTTTTATTGCCGACTGTACACCGTCATCAACTACTCATTGAGACGATTCTAACGAGCCCAAACTCAACAGGATTACGTCGGTTAAGTACTGAGTTCCTATGGCCACCTTCCAGCTCCAGCATCAGATCAGCTCCATGTCATCATAATATTGCATTGTCATGCGAAATACATATGCATGCAAAATTTCAGCTCAATCGGAAACCGGAAAGTGGGTCTAATTTAATTTGCAAGATTTCATTACAGACACCGGGACTGGGGAAACTAAATAAATGCTTGTAAAAATTTATGATAATTGCATATAAGACCAAATAAGCAATATGATAAAGTCACGCACCTGATGCCTCTTTAACATGTCTAATCCAAGTAACATATCCATGGGTTGTTCCTCCAGAACTGAGAAAGATGTGGTCAGAAAGTCTTTTTCAATCCTCATTTGCACCATGTGGATGCGGCCGATAATTCTTTGTACCCCGACACCTTTAGCAATGCCAGCCCATCTGCGTACAAATATATGCCGTAAAAACATTCCATGTAAAAAATAGGCAGTCTCAAAACTCTTCTACCGTAAAAAAGTTGTGATATATTTCGTAGAGCCAAGTCAGGCATTGTTATTTTATTAATCTTTAATTGCTTGCTAAATAAAATTCTGAAACTTGGGAATCAGTAGCGACTGAGAAAAGTAGTTACCAATAAAATCATGTAGCACTTAACATGTTTTTGTGTGTCAGTATGAGGACAGTTTAGCCCTGAAATGAAAGGTACAGGCTTACCTGGAGTCAACTAGGCGCATGATATTGCATCTCTCCGCACAGGCGGCAGACATTATAGTTGTTTGCGCACCAGAATCTATAAAAGCCTTGACGGGAAACCTGAAAGAACATGTTACAATTTAATAACCTGTTTAGTTATCCGCTTCAAGGTGCGCCAGTGAAGCTGATGGTGCTGGGTTCAAATCACCGTAAGCAAGTAAAAAGCCCATTGTGAGACATTGATTTGTGTTAGATTGTCCCAATATCTATACTAATATTATAAGGAGGAAGTCTGTGAGATTCATCATCATCATCATCATCATCGTATCAGCCGAAAGACGTCCACTGCTGGACATAGGCCTCCCCCAAAGAGTGCCACAATCCGGACTCCAGCGACCTTTACCAGGTCATCAGGTCCACCTAGCGGGGGCGGGGTGGGAGATTGTAGCCTTGTAAATTTATAAGTTTTCGGTAAAATCCGGAACTGCATATCCGATTTTAAAAAATCTTTCACCTGCGACTGTGAATGGACTTTCTGGATGGTTATAGGCTATATTTTATCGTTGGGGTCCGCATGTGCTCTTTGAAATACGCGGGCGAAGCCGCGCGGGCAGCTAGAATCTATAAATAACATTCATATGCCCAAAAGTGACTACTGGATCTAAAACTAACTACTGTAGGAAACAAGGTCATTGTACTTTAGTATTGCAGTCTCATCGTCAACATGCTCCCATGCCAAATTTAAATATAACCCAAAATATTAAAGGCTCTAAATTTGTAAACAATAACATAGCATGTCACTTTACAAAAAATGGCCCAAAAGTTATAGTTATATAGTGGGAATAAAATATAAAACTTCATCTATAATCACAAGTACAATTAAATTACTATCAGGGCAGATCTTCAACATACTTCCATTAACTACAATTAGACATTGTGGTGTAATACATATTTAAAATTCCACACAAATTAGTTAAGAAAGATTATTATCAAATTATCATACATGTAATTAGCCATTCACATGATAGTTGATGTAGAGCATGACCACAGTTCCAAAGGTCTCCGGGTTGTATTCCATAGCAGCTTCCATGTTGGCTTCTATATTATTATAATACAAGTAATTACCCATCCACATGGCAGTTGATGTGGAGCATGACCACAGTTCCAAAGGTCTCCAGGTTGTATTCCATAGCAGCTTCCATGTTGGCTTCTATATTATTATAATACAAGTAATTACCCATCCACATGGCAGTTGATGTAGAGCATGACCACAGTTCCAAAGGTCTCCAGGTTGTATTCCATAGCAGCTTCCATGTTGGCTTCTATATTATTATAATACAAGTAATTACCCATCCACATGGCAGTTGATGTAGAGCATGACCACAGTTCCAAAGGTCTCCAGGTTGTATTCCATAGCAGCTTCCATGTTGGCTTCTATATTATTATAATACAAGTAATTACCCATCCACATGGCAGTTGATGTAGAGCATGACCACAGTTCCAAAGGTCTCCAGGTTGTATTCCATAGCAGCTTCCATGTTGGCTTCTATATTATTATAATACAAGTAATTACCCATCCACATGGCAGTTGATGTGGAGCATGACCACAGTTCCAAAGGTCTCCAGGTTGTATTCCATAGCAGCTTCCATGTTGGCTTCTATATTATTATAATACAAGTAATTACCCATTCACATGGCAGTTGATGTAGAGCACAACTACAGTTCCAAAAGTCTCCAGGTTGTATTCCATAGCAGCTTCCATGTTGGCTTCTATAATATTATAATACAAGTAATTACCCATTCACATGGCAGTTGATGTAGAGCATGACCACAGTTCCAAAGGTCTCTGGGTTGTATTCCATAGCTGCTTCCATGTTGGCTTCTATATTTTTTTGTCTAATTTCTTCAGCAATCATTCTCTGCGCTTCCGTATCGAATGGGTCGGAATTCATCATTCTACACAACACAATATTACCATTTTAGCATCAATTACTAGATTACATGAAAAATTGATTACTTTGGGGTCTCAGGGTAGTTACTTGCCTAATTCTTTGTTGTTGTCGTTCTGTTCTGGCTGATATTTGTTCACGGAGGACGGTGGCAAAAGCATCTACAACACATATGTAAAATCAAATATAGTAGTCTATTACAGTCAAATAAGTCATTTAGCTAATGTTTTGAGCCTCACCAAGATTTCCACTTATTAGGGCATCAGCTAGTCTAGGGTTGTTCTGTTTGAGGAGGGCCAGTTGGTCCGGGTTTGCAAGAAACATTTCTCTTATAATACGAGGATCCTCTTCTACAGGAGGACCACGAGCTGCCATTGAAGTGGTGGCCGGGCTTGCAACTGGTGGCACTTGGATATTGCTGAAGTCCAGGCTAGCCAAGCCTGACGGTAAAGCTGTAGGGCAGTACGAATATAAAGAACAATTTAATACAAAAATGTTTGTGAAAATAAAATCTAGTCTGACAGAATGATGTGACTTATAAATTTATCAATTTTTCGTAAATTTTAAATCTGACATTGCATATGCGCCACTCAAATAGTATTGGCATGAGTTGTCAATATTGACATTAACGGATGACAAATCAAATTGTATTGTGTTGTATATGTGGAACAGGGTATCAGAAAAGGATATGACGAGATCGTTGAGTCACGTCTATTTGTTTTTATAAATGGTTTAATTCATTTGTAGCTAATTTATACGCTTACTGACTCTGGCAAAGGCCCTCGAGGCTGCCATTTCTGTTTTATAATAATATATGTTGAGCAGGGGGGTTACCTTGGCTGGCGTCGGTGGCGTTGAGCTCGGGCGCGGACTGCAGCATGTGCAGTAGCACCAGCACATCGCCATCGTGCACACCATGCTCCTTTAGCGACTTCTTGTCGTCCAACAGAGGCTTGCCATTGAAATTTAACGTAATATCCTTAGCAGGAAAACCCGATTCTATTTCACAAAATGCCTTAAAATTTTCTAATTCTAAATCCTCCGATACGTCTAAGACGAAGATTTCGTCGTTAAGCGTAGTAACTGTAACTTTCATTCTCGTATTTGGTTGCTGTTCCGACTTTACTTTATCTACTTTACGAAGCTTAGCGATATTGAGTAAATAATTTTCACGAAATAACTAACCAAAGCATTTTAAATTATGTTAATAATATGTTTTTGCAGCAGCCTGTGTATATTCGATACTATGAAACTATAGACACCATCACACCACCCGAAATAAAACTTTCTTGATAAAATAATGTAAATTCATGCACCACCCACCTTTGGTGGGAGGTATTTTAGTGATGTTTTGTATAGGCTACGATGCGATGTTACCGATTCGATACAGATACACAATTACCAAAGGTTAACTTACTGTAACAGAACAAGAAGCATCTTATTATAATAATCTTACTCAAATATTATAATTAATGTTGGTGAGCAAAAATAATTAACTCTAAGGCCTTTGGCACACTGGATGCGTTCTGTATATATAGAAAAGTACTCTGTGCATTCTATGGTCTTACAACATAAAGCCTGTGTTAACCCCTCGTATGCGGATGTCAAAATTGTGCAATCAAATTGTAACTTTGATACGTAAAACAATGGGTTCAAATGCTTTGCACGGATCCGTGTCTAAGCATACGACGGGTTAAGCGTCTGCTAGACGGTCGCCAACAAGCCCCACCGACCGAGCGACCTTGGTCCGCACCGACCGTGTAGACAGAGATCTTATCTAGTTGAGGGCCCTTTCGGATACACTTCGAGTCGAAGTGTATCCGAAAGGGCCCTCGAAGTCTTCGACCCAGTGAGATCTTTTGTGCATTTGCCCTCCAGTTTATATCTACTCCCAAGCTCGCTCCATTGTTTCCACAAAACGGATGATGCAGCTCAATGGGAGCACCTTGAATTCCTTTGGTTGCGGATAGCCGTTACCAATGTGATTCTTTCTTTGTCTGGCAAGGGCATGACATTCACACAGTAAGTGTTCCATAGTCTCATCCTCCTCGCCACACATTCTACAGTCTACACTGTCACTTGTGAACTTCGAAATTCAGACACTTAAACCTTTTATAGATTATTACTATGTTACAGAGTTTTACACGTAAGTGAAGTAGAAAGATAGCTTATTTGGGAGAAAAAGACTGACGAAAGAACTTTAATTGTAGGTTTATTGCGATTGTTGATCTGTATCTTTTTTACCTGACTGCGGCAGCACCGAAAGGAAAGAATATATTTTTAGCAGTCTGTTTGTATTTACGTGTGTTCCCCTGTAGCGTATAAGATACTGAACTGATTTGCATGAAAACTTGTTAGTTTTCCCTTAGTCGGTGTCGCGAATCATGGCAGTTGATGATATCGCGATAACTTTAACTCATGGTCGGATCGTGTAGTGCCGCCTTAAGAGATAATTTGCACTGGCAAGGTGATGATATATTTGTCATCGAGGGTAGACTAAGAATTGTAGTCTTTGGAGGATTTAAGCGCTTTATTCCGTTGGAGAAGCGCATTCGGACGATCTACCATTGGCGAGTGTAGAAGTTACCGCACAGCGGGATTCGCCATAAAACAATCGTGCTAGAGAGAAATGGCGGGCGAATATGGCTGCCGGACTCTCCACATGCAAGGTGGGTGAGAAAAGGCATAGAGAAACAAGTTAGGAGCCCCGAGCTCCTAGGAGGTCCATCTGCGAGACCCCGGTGAGTGTTTACTTTGCAATATCTTATGTCGACTTATATGTGCATGATCAGTGGAAAGATGAGAGGACTGTTGTAATATGACATTCTTTCCATTACTGTAGTAGTCCAATCTTGCAGTGCACAGCACACTTAGAATTGGACAGGGAAGCCCGGAGCGCCCATATATTGGAAGTGTGGTCCGGAAACACACTGGTACGGTCGACTGAGTTGGAGCAACCGTGGCGAGGTTATGGGGATGGTGGAGACCTCTGGGGGGCCACAGGCCCCCTATCCGGCTTAGTGACTAATAAGCAAACATGATCAGAGTCACCAGGGCTAGACCCTGTCAAGACCGGAGCCAGTCGACCGATGCCCAATAAGATAGTAGAGGTGCATAGCCATAAGGAAATAATATTCATGAGGCCCCTCTATAGCATACGTGGGAGTGCAACCACGAAAGAGGGAATTAGAGATGGCAAGGCACTCGGTAAAACCGAATAATGTATTGTGAGTGGCACAGCCACACGAGTAAAACCGAATAATGTATTGTGAGTGGCACAGCCACACGAGTAAAACGGAATAATGTATTGTGAGTGGCACAGCCACACGAGTAAAACGGAATAATGTATTGTGCGTGGCACAGCCACACGAGAGAGGCTAGACCTCACCTTATACGTATACACATGCAAGTAACATGAGTAGAATAAAACTGGTCCACTCATCTTTCCACTCTCATGATAATAAATGTGTATTTTATGTACCCTATGTCGTCATTATATATCTGAGTTACATATATGTGAAGTTAGTATTTCACACACATATATACGGAGGGATGACATTTTGGTGGAGGTGCTGGGATATGAATCCGTGCCTATCGTTTATATAAAGCTGATAGGCAACTTATTTAGCCAGTTTGTTTCGGTCAATTCTATCTGGACCTCTGTTATGGCATTTAGTGTCGTGAAGGAATATGCCGATGCGTATCGGCGGATGCGTGCTGGTGTAGCATACGTCGATTATCTGTCGATACACGCACAAATTCCTTGATTGATTGAAACACACAAACAGCAGTATGATTTATTTGTCCCAATGTTACATTTGTTTGAGAATAATGCAAATTTTAGCTAAATTATACATCATATATAATGTATTAAATGCAATACCAATTGAATTCAAAAAGAGCTTCTATGGAACACTAATGGTGATGTCAATTCAGCTGTCGGCCGCGGCTGGTTGCGTCTCGATCAGTGTTCGATGTTGTAATGAAGATTCCTTTTCAAGTGCTTCCATGTTTTTATAAGCATTAATGTTGATTCATTAGTTCATTACTATTTTGGTACGTCATGAAAACACATCCAGTTTATAGAAGTTAAGAAACAGTTACCGTGGATAAACGAAACTGAAAATTGCAGCGGATTAAACTGTTTCAATCATAAATTTGCGTAATATGCTGCCTCATAGGTCAATGATTTCTTGAGTCGAATATGATGTAAAAGTGAAAGATTGCAAGATGACTGACTGATCTATATTGTTATGTATGTCGGGGTACCATATGGTAATGAATCAAGAATTTGCACTAGAATTGCCGTTAGATGGTGATTGGAGTGTGGCAAATTGTGCAAATAAATTAATTTGAGAGGGTAGATGGAAATTTAGTGGCGATGGGCCGAAATATTTCATAAAGTGCCTTGAGTTTTCATAAGTGTTGGAAAAGTCTTGATTTGGAAAGAGCAGTTAATTGGAAAGAGATGTACGAGAAGCTAGTAGTAGTAGCTAATAGATAGTTAAAGGTAAGAAGGTTGGCTTAGCCCATTCGAGGCCACGCATCGCCACGTATGCTACGCCGTAGCGCGTAGCAGCGTTTTTCCGCTCTTTAGCGGAAATCGCGTAGAGGCATGACACGCATATGTTACGTCACGGGCCTTGAATGTGTTAAATACCTACGTGAATCTCGATGTCAGATTCAGATTGAGAATTATTTTCAAGTATAGATTCTATTTGTGAGGATTGTCTTGAAGTGTGGAATCGGACACTGTTGGGAATTGGAATAGAGTCGATTGCTTTCTTCTACAATGTTTGTAACAGTAGTGGTACGATATATGTCTTATGTGGGTACCTACTGTCTGTGTGAAGTGGTAGAACAATTCTTTCCAAGATGTGTTTCTTACTACACTTGCAAAGTAACTAGTAGCACTACGTTGTAGCGCGTAGCAGCTTAATTTCTGGATGAAGTGAAATTGGTTGGTTACTCCCAATCCCAACGCATATGAGTGCTGTCGTAATTGACTAATTGGTGCTGAATTGATTGATCTTTCAATTTGATGCTAGTGGTTTGATTCGGCTTGTGAGCTCAAATTATTGTTAGCTATTGCGATGTTGAGGTACATCAATATTTATTGTCCCCAAGCAATTACAAACGTGCAATGTGACTCGGTTTACGGGTAGGACATGTTCAGGTTGCCTTATGTTATCAAAGTATTTAAGTGAAAATATTTAAGTGAAAAGAAAGGCGTTACTTGTGTGTAATGGTTACCTTGGTTTCGGTACACGAAGTAGCTCGCGGTGTATGTATGTAAGTAGACAACTTGACTTGCAGTAGTTGTGGTGTTAGACAAATTATTACCTACTTATCGTGACAAATTAATATTGGAAGCCCTGATTGGTAGCAATTTATTTCTGTCTAGCACTGTTCGAAATTAGTGAGATCAAATTTAATCTGGTATATTACAATCGTGACCGTATAAAATGTGTATAACGGCGTGAGATGTATCAATTATAGACAAAGAGGTGAATAAGTAACATAACATGAGTCAAGTAAATATAGTCAACCGGGTCACATGACTTCAGTTTCATACATTAAATATCCCACGAGTGATTAACTTGTTGCCTGTTGCATAATGACGTTGTAGAATAATTAAAGTTCTACACAAGTCCTAATTATTAGAGAAATAAAGGATCTATAGCATATTTACGTTCGACGTAAATATTTTGAGTTACTCAATACAATGTGTATATTCATGGAGAGCATGATTTCAGTACAGTGACGAGACTTCAATGAACTTAATGAATCATTAAAGAAGTATTTTTGTTGTTAACAAATTAAGAGAGCCGAACGTTTTATTTTAATACGTAATATGAGATCTCGCAGGATTAACTAATGTTCTACAGCCATACGTTCGAACGACTATACATACATATAATGATTTGTATAGGTCAGGAGTAAAATCAAAATGACTTGCCAGACATTTGCTTCAGATTGGTCAGTCATATATTGTGGTAAAGCAATAGCTTTCGTGAAAATCATATCAATAAAGATTATATTTCATACGCAACCCTAGCAGTATTCTTATTTAGGTACTGACTAGCTTTTGCCCGCGACTTCGTACGCGTAGAATTTGAGATGATAATCTCAATTAAGGATTTCTGGTTTTAATTCCTATTTCGGACAAGTATTTTAATTATACGTTTCGCAATTACATTGCAAAATACTTTCAAGAGGAAACGATAAGTTTCTTATGTAGTTCCAAACTAAATTCAAGGGGAATCTATATTTGCTTTCATGTGTTATTTTGGAGTCATATTCTTTACTATGTGATGTAGTGGATACTTGACTAGTGTTATAGTGCCTAATTATGTGGATTAAAATATTTAAATTGACTCGGTTAAACGAACAATTTGTTTATTCTAAATTGCAGACTCGCATAGTTTGTAATAATTACTTGGAATAAACAGGAATAAATACTTGTCAGTACCTAATGGCAGACCCATTTTGAAGCGGATTAGGTACTAACGGTCGTACTTATACTAAGCTTGAATAAGCCATGATACACAACATATCTAGTACTAATTGGAATAGTTAATTTAAAAGACGCGATGCATTCATTTTAATACGGACATTATGCATGCTTTTCGATATTTATTCAGTGTCATGTTTCATTTTATTGGCATACTACGAGTAACAGTATTGATTCTGTAAGGACAAAGGTTTCATGCAAGTTCAAAATAAAAATCGCAGTTTGTCGGTATGTGTCCCGACTAAGTATATTCCAAACTTAGAAAATTTTCGGTCTAGAAATTCTATTGCAGGCTGGACGCTTGTTGTTGGAACGGTATAATCACTCGTACGATTTAGGAACGATTCTAGAATATAGATTTCATGTTGTTGTGTATTCTGATAGAGGGTAACCAAAAACGGCTCGAAAACTTGTTTCTGGCTCCTGAAAATATGATTTGCTAACATGTGATAGTTTCTCCTAAAGGATCTGAAATTCTAAGCAGTAGTACCTAATCGTGTTTGAAGTTTTCTGATACAACAGCGTGACTAGCGTAACAAATAGTCAATGGAGTGATGTATCGATGAATGATACAATGATTGGGTAGTGCAATACGTGTACGTATGAGATCCAATGTAAAGAAAACATATGGGCAATGTTCCTTCTTTGCGATCCAAAGTTCTTTGTCTATATTCTCATGAAAGTGACTTTTCAGTTCGATTGTAGTGGTGTTGATAAAACTGTGCTTAGATCCGGGATTGTGTTTGTGCTATATTGGCTTCGTATAAAGATTGAACGATGCGTTTTTTCGGATCATTGCATAGATGCATACTAAGATACTCACATATTATTACAAAGGCAGCTATGTACCTACCTATATATAGTTACAAGTTGTAATTCAGCGAACATACTTCGGTACTTCGCTAGCTATGTATTATAATGAAAGTCACTGGTATTACGTAACTAGCCAACTAATAATGCAGTCAAGTGAATTTAATGCAATATTCACTTGTGTGAAGTTTTATCCTCAGGATACTTGAGCATCTTATTTGTTAATTGGTACCTATTGTATGGTGTGCATAATAACCATGTTGTGTCTTAAGTTTAAGACCTACTCGACTAGTTATTTGAAATTATAATAGTTACTACTGTTATTACGATAGTTACTACTGTATCCAATCGTAATATATCTACGCGAACTGTTGGAACGGTCTATCGTGGCTTATACATAAATAAACTGTGCTTACAGTAAAGGGACATTAAACGTTTTCATCTTCTTACTTAATGAAATATTCTATATACCTACTTCAAGTATGGTACCTAATACCTATTTAAAGAAAGTGAGTGTGGTCATTAACTATGGATGATAACAATTAACCATGCACTTGAAGTAAATGAGTACTTAATTGATAAGTCCAGTATTCAAAATGAATGAATTATATGAAAGGATTTAAGTGTTGCCTATTGTTACACGAGAAATAGACATAACTATAGTCCTGAATATTGGACATAATGCATATCAATATAAAGATTGGTACATACATTCAAGTTTGTTTAACTTATCGATGAGGTTTCAATATAAGTATCCAAGTTACATAGATGACCAAATAGTTTCAAATTAACATATAGATAATGACTGGTCATTACTTGAGTAAGGCTTGTGCGTACCATCATTGCACATAGAACCGATGGCCGGAAACGTTCTAGAGTGGCGACCACGTGCCGGGGGGCGCGGCGTGGGTAGGGCCCCCCACAAGGTGGACTGATGACCTGGTGATGGTCGCGAGAGTCCGCTGGATGCGGGTCGCGCAGGACTGGTCATTGTGGCACGCTTTGGGGGAGGCCCGTGTCCAGCGGTGGACGTCTTTCGGCTGATGATGATGATGTAACCATCATTTAGATTCATTTACCTAGTTTGGTAATATACCTACTTATGCAACTCGTTAAATAAACTATCTTTTTGAAGTGTAAGTACTATAAGGTCAAACATTTGAATCATGATATTCATAATAAAGATTTAGAATGTGTTGATTAAATGAATGGACTTAATATAACTATTTGGATGAATTGACGGTTACGAGTATTACTTGTTTGCAAAATCTAGAGGCATAGATTACACCATCTGGTGTTGCGGAATTATATTTGAAACCAGACGTTCTAGTCAGAACTCGCAATCCGAAAAAATAGTGGATGTATTTAACTGAATTGATCAAGATTTCTAAATCTATGGTAACAATAGATATAAATTGAAGCATGAAGGTTCGCTAGGTACCGCTCAAACTTATTAATGTCTAGAAGCCTTATCAGTTGTGGGAGAAATGCATGATGGATAGTTGGCATAACCATCTTAACCCGTTGTAGTTGTCGTCAGAAATGGCAGTTTTCTTTTAGCTGGCGAGGGTCTGTCGAGTGTGGCAAGCCTGTCCTTATCAGAGATTGTGGAAATAGACTTAGACTGAGGTACACATAGATAGCTGTCTAAACATGTTGATATTACGGGTGGTACTGTTTCAAGAGAGTGACGAATGTAACAAGTTTAAGACTGTTAGAGCACTTAAGGCAGCAAAAGTTTGTTTTGATCTGAATAACTTTTGAAGGATCGTTATTGCAGACGTGCTTAGGAAAACAACTAGAGAAGTTTACCTTCTTAGCGAAGCAGATAATATGTAGTCGGTTGAAGTAAGCTACCTAGCATTGTTTTCGAGAATGCTAAGAGAGGCACAGAAAAGCTTTGGTTTTATTTATTTGAATGGCTGATTCCCTTTCGTATATTCATTCGGATGTACAGAAGTAATGAATTGATTTCTTGATTTGGACTTCTGGAATTGAAAAGAGGAATAGAATAGATGTAGCCTAAGGGAGATACTTTTAAAGACGTGCTAATGGCGTGCTAATGTTCGAAGTCTTTTCGGTGATCTAGTAAACCGATTGGGAGATTAAGCGTGTGATGAGTTGCGAAAATAAGGTCAAGGAATAGGAAATGAGTATTCTAGATCTGTAGCAAAACTATGCCAATTTGGGATTATTGATTTGCCTCTTCTTATCTCTAATGATAAAAGGTCCATGAAAAAGCATGGTTTAAGACACTCGCAGATATGTGTGCCAAGCGGCATCAACGTGGCACCTGTACGCCTCGTGCAAATTACACCTGCCAGGCTTGCTATCGTGTATGCCGCTCCCGCATTGGCTTACACAGCCATGGAAGACGTTGTCTCCTTTCTTGACACTGCTTGTATAGTTTGTAATATGCTTAAAGGCCATTTATGATGATCTCTAATGGTCGTCAGGAGTGTCGTAAAGGGTGAAGTCTCGATGACTGTCGCGTACAATCACTTCGCGATGGCTACACTTCTTTTGGTTGATGGGAGTGTCGCGAATGAAGGCAGTTAATGGTGTCTTGATGACTGTCGTGACCAAGCACTTCGCGATGACTTCACTTCTTTTGGTTTTTGGGAGTGTCGCGAATCATGGCAGTTGATGATATCGCGATAACTTTAACTCATGGTCGGATCGTGTAGTGCCGCCTTAAGAGATAATTTGCACTGGCAAGGTGATGATATATTTGTCATCGAGGGTAGACTAAGAATTGTAGTCTTTGGAGGATTTAAGCGCTTTATTCCGTTGGAGAAGCGCATTCGGACGATCTACCATTGGCGAGTGTAGAAGTTACCGCACAGCGGGATTCGCCATAAAACAATCGTGCTAGAGAGAAATGGCGGGCGAATATGGCTGCCGGACTCTCCACATGCAAGGTGGGTGAGAAAAGGCATAGAGAAACAAGTTAGGAGCCCCGAGCTCCTAGGAGGTCCATCTGCGAGACCCCGGTGAGTGTTTACTTTGCAATATCTTATGTCGACTTATATGTGCATGATCAGTGGAAAGATGAGAGGACTGTTGTAATATGACATTCTTTCCATTACTGTAGTAGTCCAATCTTGCAGTGCACAGCACACTTAGAATTGGACAGGGAAGCCCGGAGCGCCCATATATTGGAAGTGTGGTCCGGAAACACACTGGTACGGTCGACTGAGTTGGAGCAACCGTGGCGAGGTTATGGGGATGGTGGAGACCTCTGGGGGGCCACAGGCCCCCTATCCGGCTTAGTGACTAATAAGCAAACATGATCAGAGTCACCAGGGCTAGACCCTGTCAAGACCGGAGCCAGTCGACCGATGCCCAATAAGATAGTAGAGGTGCATAGCCATAAGGAAATAATATTCATGAGGCCCCTCTATAGCATACGTGGGAGTGCAACCACGAAAGAGGGAATTAGAGATGGCAAGGCACTCGGTAAAACCGAATAATGTATTGTGAGTGGCACAGCCACACGAGTAAAACCGAATAATGTATTGTGAGTGGCACAGCCACACGAGTAAAACGGAATAATGTATTGTGAGTGGCACAGCCACACGAGTAAAACGGAATAATGTATTGTGCGTGGCACAGCCACACGAGAGAGGCTAGACCTCACCTTATACGTATACACATGCAAGTAACATGAGTAGAATAAAACTGGTCCACTCATCTTTCCACTCTCATGATAATAAATGTGTATTTTATGTACCCTATGTCGTCATTATATATCTGAGTTACATATATGTGAAGTTAGTATTTCACACACATATATACGGAGGGACGACAGTCGGATTACAGTATTTTAAACTTTATATGCTTATTTATTACTTATGCAGATTCATTAACTCTTATATCAGGGTAGGATCAAGTTGACTTGGGGGAATCAGGAAAAGATTTTGTGGACTTAGATCACTTAGCAACGTCTAGCACCAAATATTCAAATTCTCTTTTGGCAGCTAATATAGTTTTTGAAGAGTTATTTCGATGATCCGAATGTGGTGATTCACCTCGCGACTCTCGGTTCGGTAACGTTTGAAAGCTCGATAGATACTTGTGTGAATGCTGAATTCCTAATATCAATAGCCTTAATATTTAGTGGCTATCAAGAAACGCCAACTTCGTTCGTTAGTTTATATCTATCTCTGTTTACGTATTTAAGCAACAGAGAGGGAGATATATACATTTATTTAAAGAGTATAATTATTTTGGTGACCAACAAGCACTTGAGAGCTTACACTTATATTTAGAACAATACCATTTTATTTATTTCTTAAATACCTAAAAGCTTCGGAATTATTATGTTGTAAATTAGCAAAAGTCAGCGCAGCCACTCTTCCAGCCAATGTATATTTTTAAAGTAAGAAAAATAAAATAAAAAATTTGGACCACCCTTATGATGGACACACTTGGCAGTATTTGCTTAAATATTCGTGTTGTATCTTTTTCCTTCCTACGGCAAATGAGAGAGAGGCAACGATACAACGCGAACACGCATTCCCAAGTGTGGTGCCTACCATGGATGATTTGAACTATCATAAGTGAAGTGAAGAATCGATTCGATAAGATCAGAATGTTCACAATAGATCGCTTTGGCAATTTGGTATATTTTTCATATGAAATCGATAAACCCAGGAATATGTGTTGCAAACATTTTGATAAAAATGACTATGATTTATGACGCAAATCGGTGTTCTAAAATAACCGGTTAAAAACCGGTGTTTATTACGTCGTTGCGCCCATCACTAAGAAAAATATAGAAATGACATGACGACACGGTCCGACCACCGTCCGTCCGAGATAGAGATAGAACAGGGAAAGCAGCTTGAACCCTTTGTTTAAATTTGGATTTAATATGATTATTTTTTAGAAATCGACCTGCCCTCGTACTTTGATAATATGTTTTAAATTTAACCGTAATATAAAGGTGCTGCCTTTAATCTCATTATCAGCACAGTGTTATAAAAAAATACGATGCGAACTCTAAATCGAAACACTCGTGCAGATTGGTAAGTGTTATTACACAGCAGTTGTTTATATAAACTAATAAAATGATAGGTTCCTGCTAGTCTTGGTTTTATATTTTTAGGTCTGGTTTAGTTTAGCTAAAGAAATTATTTTTTGTTGCTTTGAAAGTGAATTCAAACGTGAAGTACTTGCTATTTGTTATTTGTCGGGCTAAACAGACTATAGGTAGAAATCGTTGGCACTTATTAGCTCACTTTCTTTTCTTATCTTGTGACTGAACGCAGAGACGAGGAAATTACTCACTTAAGTTAAATCACTGCCAATTAAAGACTGGATTGAAATATATATATATATATATATATATTTGGACTGTGTTGCAAATCTGTTATTATTCATCTCAACAGGAGGGTAGTCAAACTAAAGGCTGTTAACTTGTTTTGTGTCAATAATAGGCAAAATATGTGCCAAATATTATAGTGATCCAGTTATTTTAAGACTTAACAAAGTAAAGTAGCACAATTTCTAGCCAGTAGGGTGTAGAATATTTGTTTGTTTACCCACATTTATAGGCAAAACATAGGGAAACTGCCTAGAGCCCTGTAAATGGAATGTATCGGTACATGTCAAAAAATACTGATTTATTTGTTTTCTGATATTATTCTAATTAAATGCATGGAATTGTTTTTTTTTATTGAGTGTGAGTTAAAAATTGTTGAGGTATAAAAATAATGACTTGTATAAGACAGAATCATCATACTTCCCAAAACTTTTAGCAAAACAATTTTAATACTTTGTATGATTTATCTAATATAATCACAAAAATCTATGAAAAAAATCCATGTTCCAGAAAGACAATGCCACATGCCTAAGAAAGTGATACAGTAAATCCAAGATGTCATCGTCAGCAGGCCAGCTAGTGCCACAGTCCACCCGAGCACCACCAAACATGACCATCAAGTTTAGCGGGCCACACATTGAAGGCTCCTTTTGTACTTCAATTGACTACAACTATGATCCCACCATAAGCATCATCTGTGCTATGTATATTGTGTTTGGAATTGTGTATACATTATTTGGTCAGTATATTGATTTTGCATTTAAATCATTTGCAGGCAAAGTTTTTTGTACAATATTAGTCTTTGTTTCAGGTTATCGATGTTTTAAAGCCAGCATGTTTTTAACAGGATTCACATTTGGCTCAACTATTGTATATTTGATATGTCTTCAGGATTATTTAATGCCACCATATGGCAATGTTTGTAAGTTATTTTCAGAACTACCTACAACACTTTCACAACCATTTTGCTTAGTGTTCAGTTCATAAAACAAAACTGAACCTATATAATTTTCTTATTTGATTCCTATAGAAATTAGTTACCTATACATTTTAATGGCTTTTGTTTTCTCTCTGGGTGCTATGACAGGTTTATAGGGATGATTTATTAAAATAGTCTTAGAATAACATTAGCTAATTGTGGTTCTTCTTGCAGGTGTGGCATTGTGTGCCGGCCTCCTGTTCGGCCTGATCACCATGCTGATTCAGTATGTGGGCCTTTTCATGACGGGCTTCCACACGGGCCTACTGCTGGCTCTTGCTGGACTTGCTATCTATGATCATTTTCTCGACAATAGGCCTGCAACGGTGAGTGCTTTTCCACGGGACATATTTTTGTAACTTGTCAGCAGCTAACATTATAGCAATGTGTTAACTTTTAATCCACAAAATTACCCATTGACTGAGTGATTCACTTTAGCAGGAGTTTAATTGATAGATATATGCTTCACCAAGCATAAAACTAGTGGTAAGTATTAGTGGTTACATGGAGGTTACAGACACATTATCACGTAGGCGTTACCCAAAACTTTCCCGTGGTTTCGGCTAAAAGGCCGTGTGTTCTGAAGGGATGGTGTAGCTCGGAGGTGGAATGACGAACACATGTTAGAAGTTAACATTGGATTTATTAAAATACGCTGTGAGAGGTATGATAGTTGCGTGGCCCAGCCTCGCAATACGTATACCACTATGCAGTTTCCGAACGCACGCCCGGCGCCCCGCCCCTTTAAAAAAATCGCGCGCTGTTAAATTTTTTAGATTTTATTATTTCTTGCGCTATTGATATTAGTTTTAAATATAAAGCGACAAGGATAAATGAATTATCTATCTAACTAGGAAATATGTTTGCATAGTGAAATTAGTAAAGAAGGCAGTATTAAAATAATAATACGGCTAGTTTTTGTTGTGCACGCCAGACACGCGTAATAAGCGCAACAGACGTTAGTGTTGAATATTTCTAAATAGTTCGAAAATATGAGAATATGAGTGACAGTATATTAACAATAAAGCCGGAATTACATTACGAAATTAGTGGCATGAAATTAATTTCGTGACATTAGTTTTACCAACGTGTAATTTATTAATTTCGTAATGCATGCATTAATGTCATGCATGCAAATTAGTTTCGTGCTCTGCGCGATTTTTTGGTGAAATTATTGTCATGCAACTAGTTTCATAGTGTAAAGCCGGAATTACATTTCGAAATGAGTGTCATGCATGTTGAAATAGCTGATGCTGATGGCGCTATGGCCACTGCGATACTGTTGTTTTCACGACACTAATTATGTTACGAAATTACTTTCGCATATATCGAAACTACTTTCGTGAAACTGATGTCAACACGCTTAATACGGTTAGCTTTTAGTGTTGTGTTAGTGCCACGCGAGACTCGTATAGATTATGTATTAGAATGTGCTTTGGTCGGTCGCGCGCGCCATGTCTCGCCCCGCGCTCTCGCGTGCTTCTACTAGCTGCGCTGAGGAGTAAAAAGTGTTAAAACAAGCAGTAACGAACGCCAAATCAAGTTTTCTTCCCGAATAATCACAAGACGAATAGGTACGTAAAAGCCTATGGGTACTTATAGTTTTTGTTGTGAATATGTTCTCACTGCTGAGATGAAAAGTTACGTTAAGTTACTCGAGAGCAAAGTATTTGCGTCTCGTGCTTTTGAGTCCCTCGCTGCGCTCAAGATTCTAATTTTAGAATCTTTTGCTTCCTCGGGACTCAAAATCAGCACTCGCAGCAAAAACAAACTTTGCTCTCTTGCACAAATAACTATTTAAACTTTTTATGCTTCTTAATATATGTTCCCCGATTGGGTACTCGAAGACGCCTGGACCTATTTTTTTGTTTGTAAGGGTATCCTTCCCAGGCGATCCCATGGTCATCAGGTCAGGATCTGACGATGGGATCCTGGAGAATTCGGGGGAACTTCAAATTTTATAGGCGCGCTTGAATCGGTTTGGGTACCGGGAATTTGAAGTCGGTTATAAGTTTGTTTTTAACGTAAATTATTGTAATACGTAGTTACCAGCATTGAATATAACCCTGATGCCTGCAATATTTAATCTCTTAACTCGGGTTATTTAGATCAATAGGATGCGTATTGGTACAACGCTATAATGGAGCTTCAATTGCATCGCTCAATAGACCGTAGTTTGTAGCCACGTAACTACAATAGGGGTGTAGACACTAAATAAAATAATCAATAATGTTGTATTTTCTCGAAAAAGGATTAAAAATGTAGTCAAATGGAGAAAACATCAACGAAAGAGGTTCAATAATCACAAAGTTATAAGTGTCCAAAGTTTTAAGAGGGGGTATGTGTCGCTTAACTTCAAACTCAGATAAATCCATTCGACCCTCTCTGCAAATATCCACCCTATTATCTTTTCATAATACCAAAATCGCATGATCTGACAGATGGATTTACCTGAGTTTGAATTTAAGCGACTCGTATATTCTGTCTCTTTTCCGCAAAACGCACCTTCATATGAAACGATTGTCGTTTACTAGCTCGACGTCACGATCCCCGAGCGTTGTCATCCTCTAACAAGCAATATTAAAACGATTGTAGCTTCGTAATTTTTTGAGATATTCGAATGGGAGATATTATGGATTCCTAGTGTTGATAGCTAGAGTCGAAGACGAGGGCCCCTCACTCTCAACAGTCTCAACGTGCGCATACACGGTGTTCTCGCGACCTTACTCACCACCAGAAAACACCGCATACCTATAGTATAGACAATAGACCAAGTAGTGGTGCCATTGAGGCTGCGGTCTTCGGTAAGGTGGTACTTCACCAGTTGGCCTGCATCAGTATGAACGGGATAACATTCCGCTGCCGCTGTGCCCCCCACCTCTATAAGAGTCATCGGTTTTAAAGGGTTATAAGTATTTAAAAAGCTTTGGACTTATAATTACTACCTAAATTGCATTTTACCTCTTTCAATATTCCCAGATCTCAAAACTTCTTGGTCTCAAAACACCTAAATTGCAGAATGCCTAATTTTTTTTCTTAAAAAACAGGAATCATAATAGGGCCGAATTTCAAAATAGCTTAGTCTCATAATGCCTAAACTTCAAAACACTTTCATGGCAAAACAACTGTCAAATGTCAAAATACCTAAATTTGTATTACACGGAAATTGGCAATTTCTTTTTCTTTTGTCATTTCTGTCTTTCGTTATTTGGAGGAATGTGCATTTCAATCTTTAGGTATTTAGAGAATATGACGTTTTAGGTCAAAGTCGTAATGAATTTCGTTCATTTTAAGAATGTCACACAATTTGACATTTAGGTATTTTGAGCCCTTGGTAATTTGAAAGTTAGGGGTAGGTATTAGTGAGTAAGGTATTATGAAATTTTGTGGTTTTAAGCCCAAAGCGTATTTAATTGTCATATAATTTTAAATTATAATAAAAAATTATATTACTACACGTGATAATTTCTTGGTATTGTATGTATGATTTTTTTTTGCTGAGCGAAACCGCTGTTACCAATGAAATAATTCGATTTTAACAATGTTAATTGCTTGGCGTGTAATTGCAATTAACTACTTCAACTGTAAATCATTAATATTTATGCGACGCTTTAGTTTGTAATTAACAACAGGCGTGATTTTTGATACAAAGCTATGTATGCGAATTATGACCCTTTAAAAAATACTAGCTCGTTTGCGGCCCGGCTGTATCCGCGCGGAACTAGTTAACACATTCAGTGCCCAGCATCGCTAGTAGCCGATCCCGTGGTTTTCCTCGTATGTAGCGCAAAGCGACTACGGCGTACGGACGCATATGTGTCGTCACGGGCCGGGAATTCAAACTTTCGCCGCCCCCCCATATTTTACCCCTTAGAGGATTAATTCCGGGAATAAAAAGTATCCTATGTCCTTCCCCGAGTTAAAACTCTCCATACCTTTCATCTCAATGGGCTCAGCGGTTTTAGCGTGAAAAGGCAATGACAGGCAGACAGGCAGACAGAGTTAATTTCGCATCTATAATATTAGTACGGATGTGTGTAAGTATGATGATGATGACCACATTGATGACTCAAAGGCAGCATTTAAAGAAATAAATGTGCCGGTAGACTGGTTAGAATCACCGTCATTATATCAGACAGGACAAATTGCTCTAAGATATGTGTCAAAGCTGTAATGACTATTGTTAAAAATGATGTAACATAAAAAAGAGGCAGATAGGTTATACGCGCTCGAAAAATGGCACACTAAAATTGAGTCAATTGGCACAACTTGCCTCAGTTTCGAGTCGTCAATGGAAACGTTAGCTGTCAGAATTGGTGGCCATTTTTAAACACGGAATTTCGTATAGACAACATATGTACCTTTTTAGGGTTCCGTACCTCGAAAGGAAAAAACGGAACCCTTGTAGGATCACTTTGTTGTCCGTCCGTCCGTCTGTCAAGACCCTTTTTCTCAGGAACGCGTGGATCTCCACGCTATCAAGCTAAAATTTATATCAAATACTCAAGTCTAATGTCCCTTGGAGCTGTGACAAAATCAAACTTCTAAGCCAACGCAATTAAAAGAAACTCGCAAGGGAATCAAAACCTACAGGGTACTTCCCGTGGACTCAGAATCTTGAAATTTGGTACGAAGGAACGTCTTATAGCACAAATAAAGGAAAAATTATATATAATAAAAATATTTTTAATACATTTTCGAAACTCACAAGGGAATCAAAACCTACTAGATACTTCCCGTGAACTCAGAATCTTGAAATTTGGTACGAAGCACAGATATAGGAAAAATTGAGAAAACCGAAAATTTTTAATTACATCATATAATAAAAATAATTTTAATAATTTACTTATGTACCTACAGGTTTGTACGGAAACCTCGGTGCGCGAGTCCGACTCGCACTTGGGCGGTTTTTTTATATTACATCATTGATTGTTAAAGGGTATATTTGCGCTTTGTCGTGTCGGATATTGCTGTTTTATAGAAACAGCCTAAGCCTATATCATCGACATTCGTGTGCGTGTACTGTAATAATGAGGAATGGATGAAAATATCAGAAGTGCCTGATTTTTTTTTGGTGATAGGAATAACCTTCCTTAGCACCAGAAAAAAGTATCAGATTTTTCAGCTGCATCAATTACTTTTGAAAAATATAAACAGTTTCCAAACATAGGTTTTGGGTCAAGGTCGGTCAATAGTTCCTTGATCCGTCTCATATGACAAAAAAATATCTTAAATATCTGCGGTAAACTGAAACTGGTAATGACAAATATAGCAGCTCTTTGTATAGCAGCTGCTACTGTTAATATCATTGCCAGTGTCAGTTTATCACAGATATTTAAGATATTTTTTTTGTAATATGAGATGGATCGAGGAAAGTACCGTCCTTGACCCAAAACGTAAGTGAGGAAGCTGTTTATATTTTTCAAAAATAATTGACGCGATTTTTTTTGGTGCTATGGAAGGTTATTCTGTCCCTCTTGACATCAGATTAGCAAAATCTATCGTAACCTCAAATCCCTTTTTAAAGAACATTATTTGTCTCTCCTCTAACCCCGATCGTATTTTTTGGCTGATTGTTTATGTATCATATATTTGTATTATTTGTATTATATGTATGATTGTGTATGTATGTTTATATATAGAGCTATTTATGTACGTTTATTTTTATAATTATTTTGATTTTTGGTTAATAATAATATACCACCTACTGCATAATTTTTATCTCTTTCTCCGATACCCGAAGGTTGTCTGGAAGAGATCGCTCTTCAGCGATAAGACCGCCTGTGGTCTACCTCTACCTACATGTTATTGTATTGTTTCTATCTGTAACTGCTTTGTTTGTGTGAGGTGTGCAATAATGAGTATTTGTATTGTATTGTATTGTTATTCCTATCACCAAAAAAATATCCAGCCACCTTTAAAAGAAGTAACACCAGATCGATCTGTTTTCGCTGCTAAGCGAAGTTTGTCTGACCTTTTGAACTGCTATGTCTATTATTTTGTGTTTCTAGAGCTGTGATGTAACACCACAAAGTATGACCTATCAAAATAATATTCTTATTGAGTTTGTATTGCTTAGGTAAAGTTTTATATTAATGGTACTGGTAAGTAAAAGTTTGACAATAAACGAGTAATAATTTTTTTTCAGTATTGGCTTTGTGTTGTGGCGCTGCTCAGTTCCGGTATATTCTTTGCCGTCATCAATTTGTACTGGAAAAAAGGTGAGTCAGGCTCCGATTGCGTTGCAACACTAGCAACGCAGTAAATATTTTTCACTGTTGCGTGGCACGTGGCGTCATCGACAAACATATCAGTGGTTATGGTTAAGTGAATTTGGGACTCCATTATATACATTTCGACGCTCTTGTAAGGGTGGATTTGTGGGCATATACAAATCTTTCCATTTGCTTTCTTACTTAGGTAACTGTTAGAATGATTGGGGCCCAGTTAATGTACCGCCCAATAATACGCATCCACTATACCTCCGTCTTTTTATAACCTATGCCACAGAGAGAGAAAGATAGTTAAACGCGGATTATTGGGCCGTACATTTAACCAGCCCGGAATTTAAGTCCAGCCCTCATTCTAACAGTTATTATTATTACTAAGTAGTTTCTGCCCGCGACTTCGTCCGCGTGGAACTCGTTTATCTCGTAGCTCCATACAAACTTTCGCCCCCCATTTCGCCCCCTTAGGGTATGATTCCCGGTATAAAAAGTATTCTATATGTTAATCCAGGCTATACACTATATGTATACCAAAATTCATCTTAATCCGTTTAACCGTTTTTACGTGATTGTGTAACAAACATCCAAACTTTCGCATTTATAATATAAATAATACTAGCTTCTGCCCGCGACTTCGTCCGCGTGGAACTCGTTTATCTCGTAGCTCCATACAAACATTCGCCCCCATTTCGCACCCTTAGGGGATGATTCCCGGTATAAAAAGTATTCTATATGTTAATCCAGGCTATAAATACACTATATGTATACCAAAATTCACCTTAATCCATTTATTTAGCCGTTTTTGCGTGATTTAGTAACAAACATCCAAACTTTCGCATTTGTAATATTAGTAGAATTAGTAGGATAATATTAGTAGGATAATCATATCTCCACTATCATGCTGCATCGCTACTTACCTAAGTAAAATATGAGTAGATTGTTAAATTATGTACAACAATATTGTTGTACACCAAGTTCAATCCCATTTTTTGTAGAGTGTACTAGCATGCAAAATTTACTACGTTGGTTCGCATTGAATTTCTTTAAAACTGTAGCCCACATATTGATATTGATTAGTCCTGAGGGCCAATATACCTACCTACACTGCTATTTTACTACATAAGTAGTTATTTATTACTAAGTGTATATTCGACTACACAACATTGCGATTTATTACAAGACTAGGAAGTCCTTACAATTTAGATGTTTAATCTCAAGTAATTAAAGTTCTTATTCCGGATTGGTCTAATGGACCCTAAATGTAAATATGATGTTTATGAAACGTCATGAACGCCCTGTTAGTATGAAGTTTGTAAGGAAATACAGACTAGTGACGTCACAGTTTTCTGTGGTCAAACAGCGTCCTGTTTTTGGTTTATGTATTCAAAAATCTTTGAAATAGCATAAATTACTTGTACTTAACTTGATATTTTCCGAGATTTTTCGTACTTTACTGTTGTCAAATACCGTATTCGACCTCATCGTGATCATAATAGCCTTTCCCCGTTTACTGAAGGAGCCCAGGGTATTTCCTAAGCCCTTACAATATGCGCTACATAAGTTTGCGTCTCTGAAGTCTGAAGTTAGCCTGCAGTCACCTCCGCTACCCGTCGAACCCCTCAGGCACCTCTGCGGGCTACTAGTAGCTAATCACAGACGCAAACTTGTGTGTCGCGTACTGTACCCCATTTTGGTTGATTCTGGCCTAAGTACCACGTTTGTTTTCCAGTTCTGACGATAGTCGGCACGTCGGTGTACGGCGGCGCGGTGGTCGCCACCGCGCTCGACTACTTTCTGGAAAGAATGATGATGCTCAAGTGGGTCAGTATTGCACGCTGCGCTGCCTCGTCCGCATTCATTCGAGCTGCCACCACGACGGCCTTCATTAAATCGATTCATTACTTAGAGCATTCATAACTGGAGTAGCCTTCAGTAACTGACCCCTTTGTAGAAAACCTTGCACAATGTGCAAAAAATCATACACAGATAATTTCACAACCGATTAATGGTCATTCACAAAATCGCCTCGCAAGAGAACACTGATCATATAAATGCCCGCATGTTGCTGTAAGCACTTGATATTATAAAAGTTCAACCACTTCAAGCTTTCAATATACAATTTAGTTTCAATATCCTATTAAGATGCTCCCCCTCGCCGCAATTCGGCAAACATTTTTGTACGCAAAGGCTACTCCAGTTATGTATGCTCTAAGATTCATTATGTCCATGAAGTTGTTTATTATTGTTGCTAATCAGTGTGTAATGTGATAAGATATCGGAGATTTTTTATGAATAATTCTTGGAATAACGAGTAAAATATTTGGATTTTTTGTTAGGCCCGCAATACGACTTACAAAATGTGTCTTGTCTTTTCAAAATACAGTCAGCATCATAAACATGTATACCTACACTTTTCGACTTATCTCTAAAAATAAGGTCCTAGAACCACCTAGAATGAATACGTGTTTAGGATGATGACTGTAGCTACATGAAACAAAAGTGATATCCTAGGGATGCCCCTTCTGTCATTGGAATTGCGGCGCAGCTCATTCATTAGGAGGAATTTAAGGACAAGTCGTATTTTAGCTTATAGGAGATAGTTAATCATGCTGAAGCGATAACTATGGATATTCGACACGCAGTTTACCCGTTTTCATGGTTTTTGATATGACTGTATTAAGTAGTTAACCTTGGTATTTAGCATTATTAATTTGCATCTTAAATAATCACGAAGATATTCAACTTTCTTTACTTAGATTAGACCAAAGAAGTAGTGCAGAACCATGTATCACAGACGTTACATGCCTGAATTGAGAAGCGAGAACTTATAGGGTAGGTAGGGGATCAAAGTATTTTTTATATATAGTTTTTACCATAATAAATACGAAAACACTATTTTGTTATATATATAAACATAAGTTATTTTAAAATAAAAATGGTAATAATCTGTATGACTTGTGACCGATAAAGCCGACTGCCATTTTTATCTTGTGAGTGACGTCAGTATAGCAGAAACAAGTATTCGTTGTGGACATGAACATTTGACGTTACCATTGTCTAAAGGACATGCAATCTCACGCTTCTATGTTTCTGCTCTTATGACGTCACGATAATGGCGGCTGCCTTCTTGGCGCGATATATCGCTTTAATTTTAACAATTTTTTTCTTAGCATAAACGATGTTATTTTAAGGATCTAAAAATAATAGTTGACTATCGAATACATACAAACATTATAAAATATACGAATAAAATTTGTATCCTACTAATATTATAAATGGATAGATGTACGTTCCACTTAATCTCAAAAACTACTGGTCAAATTTATAAGAAACTTTCCAGTTATGTACCTTATATATATCAGAATAGGACATACGCTATAATTTATGTCATATTTCATCCCTTTTAGGGACGAAAAAGGGGATGAAACTTTGTATGGAGACCAGATTGCTCGATGTCTTCATATTCTAATTGGTATTAACCAATTAGAATTTTGGTCAAGTGCGAGTCGGATTTTAGTTTTCCCATACATTTTGAGACCCAGCGCCCGATGAAGACATCGAGCAATCTGGTTTAATAGGCTATAATTTATGTCATCTCTTTTAGGATAGTTTTTATCCCGGGTCCACGCAGACGAACTCGCGGGCGGACGCTACTATAGAATAATACAAGTGAATGAGTGATTGAGCGTAGCATAAAACAATCGTCGTTATGTTTAGTGTTTCTGTCGGCAGCTGTGGGAGCGCGCGAAGCTCGAGCCAGTGGTAGCGCCGCCGTGCCGGCTGTCGTGGCTGGCGCTGGCGGCGTGGCCGGCGGCCGCGCTGCTCGGGCTGTTCGCGCAGGCCGCACTCACCGCCTCCGGGATCTACCATGAGCAAAGTTAGTATGCCACGTAAAGGCACTGTGACAGTGTGCATTACGTGGGACCGTGGCCCTGTTACGATCGCTCAAGAGCCGAAGCCGAGCCTTATGGGTGTGGCTTTGATATGAGTCTGTGATGTCCAGACTGTCTTCCTACCAAATGCATATTAAGCCTGCAATAATTAAATGTCAAAAGAAATAAGCGATACCTTCGTACATTGTTCACAATCTGTTCGGGCAACACTCCTGCCACCAGCGCCATCTATACTACGGTACGCAAACCGTAAAATAATCAATATCCCTCATTTTCTTGATTGTAATAGACACTGGAGCATAATTTAAGGCTCTGAAATAAAACTAAAAAAAAAAAAAATTTTACAAGTGAAAAAAAATAATTAAAATTAAAACGGTTTCAATATTTTCTACAGTAATGTTAAGTACATAGCTCAATCTTAACTTTTAGAAATTATTAGCTAAGTTTAGTTTAATTACATATCACTTATTTGACATATTTGTTAGCAAATTAATACCTTTTCACACTGAGTATGGCTTTCTTAATGACATATCAAAGATTTTTCAAAAAACCTAACTGCTTTTGTTGCAAATATTATAGCCCATATCACTCCCACGATTAAGAGGAATCCAACGACACCTCATATATCGAAATCCGTCAAACGGTTTAGGCTGCAGGGCGTGCCAAAGATCGTCCTTCGGCAGTCGGGTACTAAACACGAGTATAAAAAGACTGCAATGCTAATCCCGATGCTAATAGAATTGGTATCGTGTCCAGGTATAGGAGCACAGAAGCGTCGCCTGAAGGCGCAGCAGCCGCGGCCGGTGACCCGCGAGCAGCGCGCGGAGATGAAACAACGCAAGTACCGGTATCTGTACCAGGTGCGGACTGCGCACGGTGACGTCATATCTCAGGTAACTACATGTATTCGTAGCATAGCTGCCATAATACCACGGAGAGTTATGCTAGATTTACACGTGTTAAGTTGTCAACAACTAACAACATTTTAACTTGCTACTAAATGCGTGTAAACAATCAATTTGGTAATACGAGAAAGTTACAAGTAAAAAAATTGCCGTGCAAGTAAACAAGGACAGTAAAATTTTGTCTATTTTACAATCTTTTATTAACTTGCAATGTATGTATGGGTGATTGAGTATACAAAAATCGGGTAACTCAATGGCATTAGACAATGGAACGATGTGGTGTTATATTTTATTATAAAAAATTGGGCATTTCAAAAGTGACTGACCCGAACACGAACACGAGCAATATATTAATTAGATTAGTTATCCCGAATTTGTAGAAATTTTATTAAAAAAATGTCGTAATCAAAGTATCCCTAAAAGTTACCCGATTTTTGTATTATCATAATCACGCGAATGTTTGTTCGGGTGGAATCTCGCAATTTAATTTTGAAGCAGATATCTTCAACCGATTGAGCGTATAGTGTGGATGTCAATTCAATATTATGGTACCATCTGATGATGGAGACAGAACGAATGATTCTTGAACAATAAATAAATACGGTAGATAGAGGTCTCGTTATACTTTTCCGGTAATATTTACGTTAACAATAATCATATTTTCAAAAGCTTCGCTTGGTTAACTTCTAAGATATGGGAGGATGGTATTTTTTCAACATTTTGCTTAGAAATCAAAATTTTACCACTAGAAAAAAAGATTAACTGTTTTAGAATGTGCAATTCAAACCCTTTCATATGATACCCTACTTGGCCTACTAATAGACTTTGAATTGCAGTAGCTACGGTAGTTCAGGCATGCGGCTGTCAAGCGGCGGTCGTGGGTTCGAATCCCGTCTCGTACCAATGAGTTTTTCGGAACTTATGTACGAAATATTTACCGTTAGCTTTTCGGTGAAGGAAAACATCGTGAGGAAACAGGTCTAATCCTTTCACCCAAAATAGGCACGTTGGATGTCGATTTGCGGAAAATGCCCAGTAAAAACGAAATAACCCGTATTGCAGTCGTACGTCCAAGCTCTGCAGAAGAAGGCCCACTGCGGCAACTGGAGCGGCGGCGGCGAGTGCAGCACCCTCCAGAGCGACTCCACGCACCTGACCGTGCTGGCGCCGGGCGAGCACGCGCCGCCCACCGACTCCGACGACGACCTCAACCAGATCCGGCCCGCGCACTAGCCCACACGGTAGCCACCTGCGGTGTCGTGACCTAGAGCTCGGCCGACCCTTAAGGCCCACTACACCGTATCACACCATGCATGACCGTAATAGGAACGTGTCAGGCACGGAATGTGACACGACACAGACTACTACGCCCACTAGAACGTGTGAACAGCGTTTCATACCCGTGCATAACGGGATTAGTAACCGTAGCATCGCGTTTCATCCTCGTAGCATTCGCGTGTCATATCCGCCTTTCCCGTTCTGTGCACTTGTGTCATTCATTTGTCATTTTACGCGGTTATAACCCGCTGTAACCTGCTTGGTCACCGTTTCGCCGCCTGCAGGCAACTGTTTGGCAACGTCGCGTGCCGTGCACGGAGCGTTTCGGCACCGGTAAAATATTCTCGCCGACAATAGTTGACGCTCCGTGCGCGGCACGCGAGGGTCCCGGTCGGTGACGAAGTGGGCATAGTCTCATACTTTACAATACAAAGAATATTTTTTTGCCTGACACGTTCCTATTACGGTCCTGGTATGATACGGTGTAGTGGGCAGAGACCTTTTTGGTGACGCAGGTTCATGGTCTTCTCTCCCTCTCACTGAGCATAAGCGTGAGCGAGATGGAAGTGCGTGTTCGGAAGCGCGGATATCATCTTTTTTAATTTTAATTCTTTGTGCGTTTAAATAAATAGAAAAATAATGGCTAAGTTCACTCAAATATGATATTGCCGATTTTTAGAACCAATTTTTATATAGTGTATTTTAGACCTATGTTCGTGATTTTTTTCTATCGAGCGAAAGTCAAAAACTCGGGATTCGAATAGCTATAGTCCCTAGAGAAAGGCCTCAAGATTGCTAATTAAATTTAGGGCAGCCGTATTATGATCCCAACAAGCGCTACGACTTTTTAAACATCCGTTTTCTGAACCTACGTCGCCAATCCATTCACTTTGATTAGTGCGAGCTTGGTTAGGCTAGGTGCTTAGTGATTAGGAGTTAACCACGTTTGGACAGCGATTGATTAGTGCGAGTGATTAGTTACCTGCGTAGTGAAGGGATTAGAATCGTGTTCTATTTTTTTGCGAGTAGCCCCGTCCCTCGCGCCCCAGTCTTCCCCCTCACTCCAGCGTGCCTACCACTAAACGTCTGGACAGGTAGTGTTTAGCGTTTCACGTCGGACTGTTTCAATTCCAAAAGGTCTTCGGTTTCAGAAATCACCGCGTTTAATAAGTCTTTTAGTAATTCTTGCAATTGCAAGCGCGCTTCTTTCAACTGAATTTACTAAACAAAGCCACTAAACAGAATTGGACACTACTAGCACTACACACCTGCACTAATCAACTGCAATTACTAATCACCTGCACTCGCACTAATCAAGGTGAATACAGGCCTTTAAACAAACACTTGAGCCGTCACAGCTGTACAGTGTGCGAGGCGGTAAGAGAGCAAAAATGCACCACTAGCACAGTATAAAGAACTGCAACCAGTAGGCAAGCTTCATTCATCTTTAGAATTTACGCACCCGCTCAGCGTAACCGCTCAAGAGTCGGGGTTATCAAAATATGTTTGGAGAGATAATCTTTATCTTATAATTACTTGTTGCGTTTTCAAACATAATTCATAAGCAAGTTGTTATTTTACAAACTCTCTCACTCGCTCAGATCTTCCGAGATCGTTCAAACTCGATATCTGAGTGTCCTAGAGGTCCTTCTTACTACGAATCTGAGATAGAATTTAAAAAAAGTGACCGCTATATTTCGCCATTCAAAATGGTGGCCTTTTTTATCTACCTACCCTCGGATTCATATTAAAAGTCCACTGGAGCCCTCAAATATCGATTTCGAACACAATCGAAATGACATTATTAAAACACCCAATCTTATCTTTTTGAAGTCGGTTTTATAAACTCAAACTTGACACCCCTTCAGAATAGTTAGCGCAAACTCTTCCTCGCCTCCCGCTTCCCCGCATCATTGGCCCGCGCAGAGCCGAGCTTGCAGACTGTATGTAGTTAGACTGCGCCAATAGGAAGCGATGCGCTAGCACCCCCGGCCATGCTATTGGTGGTTTTTTTCCCTCGCTCACCGCCTCGCAACCTCGCACAGGTCTGGTCAATTCCCTGATACACTGACAATATTTTAATCAGGGCATTCTTTGCCACTATCCGTTTTCAAGATACTCTTTGCGTACCTATTTTTATAGTCACCCTTACGCGAGTCCTCTCAGTATTGCATAGCGCTATTCTTAGCTTTAACGGTTCGAGTCTTCCGGGGTCGGCCCAGTGCTAAACCACAACACTAACTTTGAGTAACTAAGCTGCTATTTAAATGGCCGTAAATGTACCTACTCGATAGAAAACATACGTAGTTTTTAGGATTCCGTACCTCGAAAGGAAAAAAATGGAACCCTTATAGGATCACTTTGTTGTCCGTCCGTCCGTCCGTCTGTCAAGACCCTTTTTGTCAGGAACGCGTGGAGATACCAAGCTAAAATTTATATCAAATACTCAGGTCTACTGTCCCTTGGAGCTGTGAAAAAATCAAACTTCTAAGCCAACGCAATCAAAAGATACAGCCGTTTATACCGCAAATTTTCGAAATTCGCATGGGAATCATAACCTACAGGGTACTTCCCGTGAACTCAGAATCTTGAAATTTGGTACGAAGCAACGTCTTATATAGCACAGATAAAGGAAAAATTGCGAAAACCGTAAATTTTTAGTTACATCATATAATAAAAATATTTTTAATAATTTACCTACAGGTTTGTACGGAACCCTTTGTGCGCGAATCCTACTCGCATTTGGCCGGTTTTTTTTTAAATAAAAACAGCATTTTATTCAGAAATGTTTGTTTCAGAATGGCGATGTATTGCGTGCATGAGAAAGGTGAGAGCAATCATTTCCATTCTATGTATCCAGTATTATTGTAAAGCACTCATATTTATTAGTGGTTATAATTATTAATCGTATTGGTATTCAATGTGACTCTATTAATGTATTATACATTATAATTGTACTTGCCGTCTCTTGTCTAAGTCAATTGGGGTTCAAGATATTTTGACTTTGATAATAATATTTTTTTTAATATACTGTTTCGCTGACCGACACTGCCATAGATATGTGATCACCAATCAGTATAAATAATGCATGAAGTGAATACAGAAATAATTATTCTCTGATTGATTAAACTTCATTATTTTAAGGCGTTGGAAATAAAATTGTAGGGGAGGTCGAAAAAGTTGATTATCTCATACGACGTAGTATTAACACATTCCCTGTCCCATAGTAGTTGACAATCTCTTATTTTGTTGTTGCGAAGGTCTATTTTAGCTAATCATGACCCCGCATTGGGGGCACTCGGACTGGGAACGTGTTAAGACCAGTATTTCAGTCAGGTGATAGGCAATCGTCAATAACTGGCCGCATAGAAAAGTGTCATTGGGTTACTAACCACCAATTTTGACAACAGTTCGGCCTCTGATTATTTCAGTTGAATGCCAAATAAATTCGCTTTCTTCGTTCGTTTGCGAAGTGACAAGTAGCCAGTAATAGAGAATTTACTCTGCACTTGAAACAAATCTCCCGATTTATTTCTGTCCGATCCTCCACACAGATCACTAGTTAATTATTACTGCATTTATTCCTGACTAATATACTGCTCATTTGATCTATTGATCCGACAGAAATATATTTAAGATGATAAGATGTAAGAGTTCAACTGAAATAATAAATAATAGTAAACTAATTTACCAGGGGATCAGTTACGGAGATCCGACTGAAATCTCCCTTTTAATGACATTATTATTGTAATTTTATATAGGCGTTTACATAACGGACTTGAACCCCTACTCTAAGATATGGTTGTGTTGCTTAGTTTATTTTATATACTGAATAATTGAAATGTGTCAAATATCACAATTATTGATGACGACGTTCGGTTTATGTACTACCTATAAGTAAACTCGAATACGAAACATCACAAGTTTTAGAAAACGCCAAGGCCTATATTATTTTGACAGATGACGATAGTATTACATTTTTTTGTTGTTTTAACTACTTGAACATTATGACTATCTATGCTGAGAAAATCACGCACATTGCTGCTTCAGCTCAAACCAGATACAATGTCAGAAATAAAGAGTCACTTCAGATTTGTTGTGTAGTTTCTGGCTTCAGCAGGCCGGATTCTGTTTTCCATAATATCTCTGATTATTTTAATTACATTTCTCATCCGAGCGTTAAAGACAACGATACTTTTTCTTGCCAAATCTTTTTATGGTAGAATATGCTTTAACTGTCCATTTTTATAGAAAGCTTTAATTCTTCTTTAGCACAATGCGATTTGGATGTGATGAATGGGTAAACTCATAATAAAGTGTAGAATAAGGGAAGCTATGTATTTGAATTGAATTTTATAAGAACTAAATTACGTATAAAGTGAATTGGCCACTTATAATATAACACAGGTTTAAGAACAGGTTTGTTATGTTTAAAATATTTATTGGTAAAATTACTTATGTTATGTTGGTTAATGCAAAGCATTAGGAGAAACATTGAACTCCAAGTTCGGTGTTCTCTCAATAATTGTAATGTTTTCGATTAACGGCTGTCTGGTCTCTTGAGCTGAGCACCCACGCCTCTCGATTTCAATTGGTACGCTTTACGATATGCGGGCATATATCCAATGCAGCTGAAATATCAACTGACCAGTAGCGGGAGCATCATTAGCATTGTGATACTGATAACTATATGTTTTCGCCAAAGTTTATTTTAGTTGTTAAGTTGGTTAAAGCACATACATATTTTTACTACTGTGATGACTATTTTCTCTAAGAGCAAGTGATGCATTGCAGTTATATTCATTAGTTCACTACTCTATACACGGTGCCCGTGAGCATTGCGAAAGATTTTAACAGGATATTCCCGACTATATTTAAAGTTAAAAATGTTAATTAACGTCGAGTAAATTCGGTTCGGTTTTAATGAACGGTAAAAATGTTGTAATGAAATCTCCAGTATGAAACACCTAATGATTGCGACGTTGCGAGACTTAACCATCTACTTTGACAGCTCGTCCTAAAGACACGTTTTTACTAGATTAGCAATTATTGTGTATGAAAATAAGAAAACAATTAAAAATCATAATTCGACCTAGCTTCATATGACATTTATTACTCCTTATAGCCTCAGGAATTCGTGATTAAAATCTCTCGCAATGCTCACGGGCACCGTGTATATTCATTATGCTCTATAAAGGGCGTCCTACGGCTATGCCACACGGAGGGAAAGTACCTTGAATATTGTAGATGGAACATTTTACTGAAAGAAGCCATTATTTTAATTTAAAAAATAATTTAAAATGCATTCAAAGATTTTTAAATAATTACATGGTTGAACCGGGAATCGAACCCGCTACACGAGAAAAAATTAAATAAAAATGTTAAAATTCATGGTCTTCCTTTTATTTCTAACACTATGTTATTTAGCAAAAAGTAATCCTTATGATGAAGCCTTTTGACCGGTATGATAAAGCTACAGGGTATTTTTTTTCCCGTGTAGTGGGTTCGATTCCCGGTTCAACCATGTAATTATTTAAAAATCTATCAATGCAGTTTAAATTGTTTTTTTAATTAAAATAATGTCTTCTTTAAGTAAAATGTTCCATCTACAATATTCAAGGTACTTTCTCTCCATGTGCCATAGCCGTGGGACGCACTGTATAAATCAGTGAACTTTCAAGTTAAATCGAGCTATATCGACTACAGAATATGAAATATGTACATAATTATATATTGTATAAGAGGTAGAGGTAGTTAGCGTTAGGACAGATACGTTGGCGTTTGACTTTATGCAATTCTTCAACTTTGAACTTGGTTCATTTTATCGCTCAATTTCTAGTCTTATTGTTTATAAAAAAACATTATTATACTTAATAACGAGGGTCTAAAGATCAACATAACAAACACTATATAGTATCCACCAGTCGCGTAATATGTAAGTACCTATAGTTTTAAAAGTTGCGCATTCATAATCTTACACTTTGGCCACCGCGTGTTACAATTAGTAATTTACTGCAGCTGGTTAAAATACGTTCATAACAGAATTGCCAACATTTCAATATTTCAAACATATTTTTTAAAACGATAAATGTAATGCAATGTTTATTCCTAATAATAACGGATAAGAGAAGGTCCTAATTTCTCAGCCTCCTATTGTTTTCACTTTTCCATTAGTTTATGTTATGATTATTTATATTATATAATTGATTTTATGAATGTACTGTATGATTGTTTGAAATTGACATTCCTTTCAATAGTTACGTTTTGTTTCATTTTACTATCGAATACCCTAACCTGCACGGAGTTGTTGTTATCCCGCTACTATATTTTAGCACAGTCGAGTACGAAAATAAAAAAGTAAGATAGGTATCTGGTCACCGTAAAAGTCAAATCTTCGAAGAATAGGTGTAGACACCAAATATAATAACCAATAATGATGACATTTCTCGAAAAAGGATTAAAAATATTGTCAAATGGAGAAAAATGTAAAGAAGGGTTAGATAATCACAAAGTTATAAGTCTCCAAAGTTTTAAGAGGGGGTATATTGTGTCCCTTTTATGCATAATGCACCTTCATATGAAGCGGGATCGTGACGTCATGATCCCCGAGCGTTTTCTTTCTCTAACAAGCAATATTATAACGTTTGTAGCTTCGTAAATTTTAGAGATATCTGAATGTTATTTTCATCACTAGGCATATTTTATGCCTTCTTTCTTTTAAAGTAATAATAAATGTTGAGTCTACACCCCTATTTGATGGTATTTAGTTGTAACATAACATACTCACGCACCTAGAAATAGTCATCCATATATCAATACCGTAATACTATATTTTAGTTAAGTATAACGTAGTGTAACGTAGTATCGATGCACAAAAATAAGCTATTACCTATCCCACCCATATGTTACCTACCTTTTTTACATATCAGACGTTTATCACAAAACAAGGGAGAATTCACAGAAGCCGTCAAACTTAGGTATTCCATTGGCAAAACTATTGAGTAACTATCGGTAGACATCTTATACAGATGCCTGCTGCATCTATACGAGTAGATTATGTGTGTACAATGTGGGTGAAGTTTGCATGCGATAAGGAATTGTAAATTTAACTTTCTTTAAAAAAAATCGATTTGTATCAGTAACCGAGTGAATGGTTCATTTAGATCTTAGACCTAACATTTAAATAATAATTAACACCTTGGGAAAAATTAAGGAAAAAAGTTAAATATTTAGTGAGAGAAAAAAGTGACACAAGAGAATAAGTGAGTCGCTTAAATTCAAACTCAGGTAAATCCATCTGTCAGATCATGCGATTTTGGTATTATGAAAATAGGGTAATATAGGTAATAGGGTAGATATTTGCAGAGAGGGTCGAATGGATTTATCTGAGTTTGAAGTTAAGCGACACAAGTAATCTCGAAGTTACAAGTGTCAAAGTTTCCACAAAACGCACCTTCAAAAAAACGATGGTTGTACTAAACAAACCTAACCTTTGTCGCCGTCTATCAAGTACTTCCGGCTATTTCAGGACTGACAGACTTCGGTTTACTCTCTCTACGATTAAAGGGCTAAATGATGCCACATGTCTGGTACTGTTGTCACATGACGTAAATATACCTACCCTTACAATTTTGACCGGACGTGAAAGATTTTTCAAACTTTCGGCCAATTTTAGTTGCGATTATCTTCTGATTCTTGCTCAGCACGACATTCTCGACCGTGTGCCATGCATTTTATCATGTTGTCACGTGACGTAGGTATACTTGGCGTGGGCTTACGGACTATAATCGCTACAAATCTATTCTAGGCAAAATACGTTCAGAAAAGCACTGCAAGACAGATGGTGGCTTGGGGCTTGGAATTTTCTAGTTACACGGAAATAATACCTATAATTTTTCTTGTGATTGAGATTTATATGGCAACAGTAATATTATTGTCAATGTATCAAACGTCTTAAATTAGTATGATGTCCTAATCTTGATACTTGATTCGTAACTAAGAAAGTAACTGTTCCACATTAAATTAGACTGTTTTGTTTTTTAAAAGAATTAAAGCGTGGCTTACTGCTAATATTATTCACATTGAAGAATATCATAAAAAGTTGAATTATTCAGTCTCTTCAAAATAAATTTTTTTGTAGTGGTTTTGATTATTCTTCTTAAATATAAAGTAGAATGAAGATAAACAGTTTTATTTCATATCATTTTACTTCCTTCTGCTTGATCAGTTGCATTGTGTGAATTGAAGAAAAATAATAATTGTTCAAGTATAATTATTATATTATCGCGTTATAAATGGTGTTGCAACACGCTGTTTCTTTTTTAATTTGCCGCTCTTTTATAGGCTCATCTTTCCCTGGCCAGAGGCCCTACCGGGAACTGCAAACGAAGTTTTCCCTCTCTGTCGCACTTGCGAAAAAACTTGCAAGTGCGACAGAGAGGGAAAACTTCGTTTGCAGTTCCCGGTAGCGCCTCAGACTCTAATCAACAACTTTATAAATGTACCTATGGCACTACACATGTTATGTAACAGTTCAGTTGGCAATGACGATGGGACACCTAATAATAATAAAAAAGGTTCATCACATGGGAAACGTAAGGTAACCATTTTCTACCTGTAATATGCAGTTCTATGAAATTGTAATGTTAGAATATTAAGAAACTAACGTTAGTCTAAAAGGTTCACAGTTTAAACGATTTTTGACTCGGTCTGTTTTGTAGGGCGAAAGTGGCGAAACACTAATGTTTTTAAAACTGAAAGATCATATCTGAAGATTCTAATATATTATATTAAGAACTATTTCGGAAGAACAAACTAGTACCTACTTAGAATAATCGTGTACCTAGATCAAAAACCTATAGTGTCATAGATAGTGTAAGCTATCGTTACGTCGCGGTCGCGACTCGCGACCCATGTGAGATGTGCGACGACTTTCGGATAGTAAGTTCCTGCGGATAGATGAGTCCATACATATGCGTGCGGGATTGACGGGCGATCGGTCTTGAAGGATGCCACATTGTAGCCTTGAAATAGGCTTGTGACCTGTGATTGTTTTATCATGCCATTCGAACCAGTTTTTGGAGAGAAACAAATATTTGTATGAGAGCAACTACAATTAAATAGCATAAATACCCAAAAAATTAAGTTAAAGACGGACCTCGCTGGCGGCAGCTTTATACTGACTGACGCAAAAGTATGACGTCCCATTTTGCTATTTGAACTAATCATTGGAGAGAAAATCAAGTAAATTGCTGTTTCGGTCGCGTAATACTGCGTTTAGGTCTATAATTGTTATACAATTTTGTTTCTATGAAAGCGTAAGGATTCTATTGGTAACTATAAATTTACTCTTGGACAATAAAAAAAATGCATATTTTTTCTAAACTTTCAAGGTACCCATATCTTTTTATGATTTTCAGTATATTTTGTAATTTATACTTTATTACAATAATTTGATGGTTTACTAACACTACGTTATCAATTTTAACATGAGGTCACAAGCCCATTGTAAGCTTCGAGCGCACGTTCCTGCCCGGTGCTGTGTCGCGAAAACAAAGACTATCCGCCTCTTCTAAGCATTGTTATTAGAAACAGACGGATAGTCTATCCCGCGACACAGCCCGCGGGCCGTCCTGTGATAGCCGTGCCATGCGTTTCCAGCTTTAGCATCTAGTATTCCACACTATTGCAACACGGGAAGGCACTTGTGCTAGTTTATTCTTCCGCGTTCCTATTGTAAACATTTTGATTATGTACGATACTTACTGCGCGATGTGATATGTCTGAAGATTGTCGTAGGAATAAGCAGACGTCGATTTAGTACCAAATAGTGGACATTGGTCCTTTCTTGCCATTAATGTAATTTACGAACGTTATTTTAATAAATAATATGTCGTTGTAAACTTGGAGTTTCTTTGGAGATATTCATGGGCACCGTTTGAAATAAAACTGAAAAAATATTTTTTAACACTTTAATATTAATTAATTAGCACTTTGGTTTATTTTATTTAAACTAAAATTACATTTGGGATTATTGATATAATTATTTAATGTACATCACTTCCAATAGTTTTTGATCATAGTAATTTTTATATATTAAAAAACGTTGGGTGCATACATGCATCTACCGTTTCATAAACACGAATTAATATACTCTGATGCGTAACATTTATACAAGGTATGTGCATTTTGAATAAATAATATAATAACAGGTATTGATGTCGGGTGTGATATTCATATGCAGGTGGTAATCTCCTCGACGTAGGAAGCGGGGAAGATGCCGTAGCGGCCGTCCAGGTCGCCGGCCCACCAGCCGTCCTCCTGCTTCTCGTGTATGTTTATAACGTCGCCTGCGCAGAAAGGGCACGTCAGCGATTCATATGGCCAGCTCTTCGATATATGATACACAGTATATTTATAGCTTTAAGCAGTAAACAAATCCGTACAAACGTCCGATGCGACGCACTCGCACACACGCGCAACAATAGACTTAGTGCAAGCCGGGGCAGTCGGCGGTACATCAGCCTGCGTGCCGCGCATGTGTGCGTAGTAGAACTGGTTTACAATGGAGCGCAGGTGTAAAAAGGTCATAAAATACTGTAGTTGAGATACTGCGTTGGCTACTATATTTACTGTATATGACAACGTCGCATTGGCAGCCAATTTAATCTCGCTCGGCAGATAAATATTTTGTATAATCAGTTAGGTAGGTATATATTATATAGTAAGAACAAAGGTAATCTTAACTACAAAAAATAGTTGTTATGAATACATTTTATAACGTTAAAAAGCTCATTTGACGAGGGTCTCGATAGTCTACTTTTAGTGAAGGGACCACAACGCGCTACAGATCTGCAGTGCGGTTGACGGACCTATTGAAGAGCTCTCTCAACCCAGCCAAAAGTAAGGGGCTAACACGAGTGCCCGAAGAAGGCTGGTGAAGCAATTCACCACCAACATAACGACCACGACTGCTCTGTCAAGAGTATGACGACCAAGAAGAGAGATTGGTATATGTATTTTTTTAAATATATATATATGTACTGTACCTGGTGATAAAGTAAGCTCGTCATTCAGCCTGGCTTCGTAAATGTAGAGCGCTCGACATTTGCCTATGGACTTGGTTGGCGTAGAGCTGTCGCCGCTCTCGTTCTTGAGCATGTCGGTCAGATCCGTGGAACTGTCGCTTTGTGATGAAAATTCGTCTGCTAATAAATAATATATTGTATCAAACTCAGCGAACCCCGTGCTCCGAAACAATTGGTTGAGGATAGGAGAGTGATTAAATTCGAGTTATTACATCATTAGGTGTTATAATCTTGATTTTTATAAAACTATAGGTAATTGAACTGTTTGAAAGTAAGGAGATATTTTAAGTATGCTGCATGCATGCAGAATAAATTTAGTTATTGTGGTATAGCATTGGCTTTCACTTGGCTCCCATGCTTAAATCCTATAGGATTCCATCCTAATATTTTTGTCGCTTTGCTCCCAAGGTATCAAAAAAAAATCTTTTGCCTCCCAAACCGCTGCTATTTGGGATCACAGGATAATACATATCCCCTTGGCTCCCAAAACGTTGATCTTTGGGATTTCAGGATAATACTTTTCCCCTTGGCTCCCAAACTGTTGCTGTTTGGGAACCAGAGATAATATTTTTCTTGGCTAAGTGGAAGGAGGGGCTGGGAGATAATATAGACCGAGTACTAGTTTGTGTTTCGTCCATCGCGTTAACACATTCAGTGCCGGTCATCCGCTAGGTGCTCGTAGGCACTTTCCTCTACATAAATATACAGAGTTTCCCATATTATCGGATACGAAATGTTTGCCCACTGAATGTGTTACTGGGAATGGGGCGTTTCTTAGGGGATTGACTATTTGAACAATGTATATTGGTTGGAAGGCAAGGAAGGTAGACTGACCGAAGTCGCTGTCGTGCTGGTTGGAGAGGCCGTCGCCCGCGCCGCGCTCGCCCCAGTCGAGCGGGCTGTCGGGCGGCGGCGGCGCGGGCGGCTCGGCGCACTGCGGCGTGGCCGGCGCGCTCCGAGACTCGGTGTTCCTCCGGAACGAGAGGTGCTCTATGCGCAGCTTGCTCGACGCCCTGCTCATTATAGAGTCCCGCCTTTCACGCTCTTCCCCTCCGCCGTTCACACTTTTTGTTAACGCTGAGTAATTCGGTTGCAGATTTTTGTTTACTTCGTTCTGATAGTCCTCCTGCAGCCATGGAGGCACCTGTAAAGATCAACAATTATTTTATCTACTCGGTGTCTACATTGGAATATTATGAAACCCGTCACTCACGTCATTGAGGTCGAATATCGCTCGACAATGTTTTGAACCGATTCGCGGTTCCTTATAATGAGCAAAACGCGCCTTCGGAACCGCGTACAGGTTCGAAACATGTCGAGCGATATTCGACCTGAAAGACGTGAGTGACCCGTTTCATAATTAACCGACTTCAAAAAAGGAGGAGGTTCTATGTTCCACTGAATGTATTATTTTTTATGTATGTTCACCGATTTCTCTGTCAAGTGTGGATTTTCAAAATTCTTTTGTTATTCGAAAGAGTATATACTTGAGGTGGTCCCATTGTCACTGAGTAAGGATCTGATGATGGGATCCTAGGGGAATTGAGGGCAATCCTCAAAATTTATAGACACGCGTATAGTGATTTCGGTATTTTCTATTATAGATCGTGTATTTACCCTCGGAAATCGCAAATTTGGTGAAGTGGAAGTGATGATGAAGACCACAGATGACTTATGGAACTCCTCAAGAATGTAAATTACGTCAATGATTCTGATTCTTATTATCAGCCCACATATAGCGACTTGAATTTTTTTTCTGTAATAATCAACACATTTGCTCGAAAAGCAGTTTACGTGGTAAATCAGAAAGTAAATGTAGCAAAATTCATGTAAGTACCCATGTTGCTTGGCGAAGTATTGAATTGAAGTCGGTATAAACTTTGTTTTTAAATTTGTATTAAAATATTATATTTTAATATGTCTGAGACTCTTCTGTATAAAATTACATTTAAATAATTTGCAGTATTTTATCAATTTTTAACACAACACTGACTTTTAGTATGCTCTGTTGCAATCCTTGTTTGTCCCTTATGACTTTGATGTGTGTAGATAGCGGGTGATTGACGGGAGCCCGGCTATCCAATTCATTCAATGTAGAGGTTATTTTGTACCGCACAGCTTCTAAATATGTCAACATTGATTTCATCTGAAAAGAAAATATGAAATTAGCTATGTGGCCTAAGATGCAAATTGATATAGGTGATAAGGGATATTATCACCTACTTGTGGTCATTATTTATTCAAAGTAGTTTATAAAATTCGGTTTACGTGATAAAGTTTGTCGGCGACATTCTGTTGCGAGTCGTCGTTGCCGAATGTCGGCGTTTGCTTCATAGCCATCGAGAGTTTCTCCAAGCCCTGCTTAGACTTGCGCTCCCGATCAATATCTTGTTTTACTAGTTGTAGAATTTTTAGCAGTGCCTGTAAAAAGTGGAGAATAGTTCATTAATTCGTTAAGAGATTATGTATGAGATGAACGGGCAAGAATAGATATATGTATATATAAATAGTCCTCATTATCGATTTCGATGACGGCGACCCTAGCAATTATGGATTTGCCCTCTTGTGAGCTCTGATGTGGCTGGCTAGGCCAAACTTACTTTAAAAAACTATTGCATGGGGGACAGTAGAGTTAGCCAGTTGTGTTATAGTTGTACACGTAGGGAGGTTTAGGCTTCTCTTTTCGCAATTGGCGTTTTGTGTCTAACGTTGGTATGCGGTAGAATAGATACGTAAGTACAGAAAGTAGTGATTGCGGAGCCTGTTTCATATTATCATTGCATAAGTATGAAGGTACATTAGATACAAATGCCCTACCTACTTGGTTCAAAAATATCCGACGTTGCGACTTATGGGACTTCCAAAGGACTGACACAATGTTTTAGCTATAATCGTACCAGCAACGACTTCAAATTTTGAGCCACCAAGGAACTTTGTCATAAATTCATAATATAAATGATGTACAGTACATGTGTGGAGTAAATATTGCTAGTGTAAGAACTGAAAAGGCACTCTCCAGGATCGAGCATCTTAAATTAAGGGCCTGTGCTAAATTAACCTTTTGACAGCTAAAGACGGCTGTGGACGCGGACGAAAACTCGTGCCACTGAAGCCACGGACGGCCACAGCCGCGCGGGCGCTTTGCACTTTTTCGTTATTTTTATGTAATAAAAACCTTTACAAGTAACTAGACCCATTTTTTTAAAAAATATTCATGATACGTACATAAATTTTGACATGACAATATTTCTAAATATATATCAGAAGTTTCATTTTATTTGTCTGGCTAGTGTCTTTGTTCTGGCCTCAGTTGGGCACCGTTTTGTTTTGCACCCTCGCTGTCAAAAGGTTAAGGGAAAGCGCACCCGAGTTCAGTTGCCTAGTTACAAAGTAACACCATTATCCCGTATCACTAAGCTACAAGTTAAAACCGTTTTAAAAGTCCCAGTTCCTGCCATTAGACCTGTGTATATTTGTCACTGGGCACTGTTTATATTTGTATAATTAGAACTGATGTAGCTTCGTGAAACAAAACGTGCCACATCAATAAAACCTGAGGTTCCACCAATACGGCAGCTCAGATCGAACTTGGACGGTGTCAAATAGAAGGATAATGGATAAACGGAAGGAATGTCATTGTGATTTTTGACGATGACGGAACGACGAAGAAGAAAAGAAGACGGCACCTGTTTGCGGCGCTCCTTGTTCATGGCGAGCGTGGTGTGCTCGCAGTAGAAGTCGGGCAGCAGCTGCTCGGTGGCGCCGGCGGGCGCGCTGCGCACGCGCCGCACTACGCGCATGTCCACGTGCGGCTCCGCCTTGTTTATGGGACCCACTAGGTTGTTGGAAATCTGTCGTCGACAATAATGAGCTCGTAAGTTTTCGTTCGTAGATACTATCATAGAGCATTGACTAATGAATTAAACTCGTATTCATGAATTTACTTTTAAACGACCAATAAATATTTTTGCATCTCTCATACTCTGAAAGTAGGTCATTGTTTATCTGAATAGCGGGTTGAAAGTGAAGCTTGTCGCCCATAGGGCTGAAAAGTAATTAAAAAAATTGACCAATGGCAGAAACCTAAACAGGTGGCTGTTCGTTAAACTGAATTGTTTTTTGATGTTTATTGTTAGTAATTACGGTTACGTTATCTAAAAAGTTGTAGTTTAAGTCAATTAAAGTTATTAAAGCCATTTAGAAAAGTAATAAATACATTTAATGCATTCAATTTATTTAAGCGCGGCGCGGCGCAAAAATGGTCCACACACAAACAATATTTAAAGTTGGTCTACCCTTGTTGAGCAACGGCAAAACCTATACAACCACATTTCAATATGTGATCTTGGACTACCTACTTATAATTTTAAATACCTACTAATGTGAATAAAATGATGAAGTACATACAAAAGGTAATTATGGATTACCTTTTGTACGAATTTTATTCGACTCTGTAACGAATGCCTCTTTACGCTAGTTACCTAACCATCGTCCCCATCATCTAACGGACCCCTTAATTAAAAAAAAACCGGACAAGTGCGAGTTCAACTCGCGTGGTGAGGGTTCCGTATATAATCTAAATTTCATAAGTGTTTTTGAATAGGTACTCAAACTTCTTGTAGGTTTTCCTGTAATATTAAGGCAAGGAACTATTTTCCATATTTTTTTCAGAATTTTAATCCTAGTAGTTTTGGAGATAAGGGGGGGGGGGGGGGGGAGGGGGGGGGGGATGGTCAAATTTCGTATTTTTTCCTAAATTACTTAAAATCTGTTTTAGCAAAAATTATAAAAAAAATATATCCGACATGCTTACAACAACCCCTTTCATTTGATATGTCACACAATACAGTAAGCGATTTTTTTTCCTGTTTACCCCCCAAAAGAGGCCCCCTTGTTCAAAATTCATTGATTTACTTTACGCGTCCATCTTTGGGTCACCAATTTGCATATGTGTACCAAATTTCAACTCAATCGGTCCAGTAGTTTTGGAGCAAATCGGCTGTGACAGACGGAGAGACAGACAACCGAGTGATCCTATAAGGGTTCCGTTTTTTTCCTTTTGAGGTATCGGAACCCTAAAAACATCCAGTATGGATTTGATAAACGAAAATACTGACGAAACAAGCACAGCGCATCGCTACCGGTGAGTAGGTTAATTGATGCTTACCTCAGCTAGCTGTGGAGGCACTGCTGCTGTGAGCCTCAGGTAACAATCGGCTGCAGTCTTTAGCTGGGCCAGCCTCTCCTCCTCTAGAGATTCCAGCATGCCGGCGCCCTTCATGACACTCGATTCCCACTCGAGCCTGAATAAAACAATGATATAAAAATAAGGCATAAAGGAAGCCTGCCGAAATCCGAATTTTTAAGAATATAATAATGAATTGATGACCTTGCAGTTTGGTAAGTTAATACGCACCTGGCCCTTTCTGCGTGAACACAGACATTATAATATTCGACTTCAGTCTTTTTAACAGCGTCTTCCGTCTTTCTTTTCTTGACTAGGAGCTTGGCCGCGTCTCTTTCACTCGTGGCGCCGGCAACGCGGTCTGCGCGCGCGGCGCTGAGGATGGAGTGCGCGTGCGGGATGTGGCCGACGCTCGAGCTGCGCGGCATCCGACTAGAAACAACATGTCACCTGGTAACAAAACATGCTCAACAATCTCCCCCAACGTTCGCACAGCAAATTCGCAGACACAATCGCATTGCTAACAGAGCGAAGGATCCTTCAATTCGACGGCTGAACATGTGCTAAGTCTAGGTACTTCGTTTTTTCAAAATAATATCACAATGTTCAGATCGTCGAATGCGTTGCAAAGTAAGCAGACCTAATATCTAAAGTAGCATCTTGCAGTTTCTCGTTTTCCCTGGCCGCTGCGTGCGAATTCTTCTTTGATTTAACTTCGTTCGTGCGCCACTCGGAGAGAGTCCGCGACGTCTTATCCACGTTACCCTCGATCTGAGATGGCAAAACAATGTTATCAGGTTAAGTGGTCGAGGAAACATTAATCGGACATACATTTTCGTGCTGTTTCTTGTTATATTTACCTTTTTTCTTAACTTTAGTTGATTATCGATTACGATTTTCATAGGTTTCACTAATTCCTCTGTGAGAGCATGAGAATATGTCCTGAAACATACCGTGAAATGAAACGAGTTGAGTATTTTTTATGGTTACTTGAAATCTATTTAATTTGTTGCTTAAATTGTTTATTCCGGTATTTCACCTATGAATATCGGCTCGCTTCTCCATTTCAGTCGCGACATGTTTCCACGCCTCGGCGCAGGAGCCGATGCTCTCTTTGCAAGCTTTGCCCAGCTTAGTTCCCAGTTTCGCTAGACATTTCGAGTAGTAATTTTCAGCTTCTATCCTGAAATTTGCAATATAGAAAACAAATTATTTATATTAGAAATTATATCTATCTACTTGTGTACAAGATAAAAATAGTATACAATAAATAACAAACAAATTAACTACTAAAATTACTAAAACGAACTTAACCTATGGGGTTTACACTATATTTACATGTATCCCTAAAAACATTAACATATCAATTTTATGTCCTGCGATGCACATATGAAATTATTTTTTTTTTATATACGATAGATTGTTTGATTTAATATTTTCAGTCCTACTTGTACAGTCAGCATCATAAACATGTATACATTCTATGACCTTATTACCTAGACATAAGGTTAAAAAGTGTATACATGTTTATGATGCTGACTGTACGAAGATGTTACCAAATCCTACTTATTTCGTTTAGTACCAGGAAAGCATGTCAAGAAAGCGATAATGTTGATCAAATACAAACACGTAAACGAATGGTATATTTGTGGCCATCGAGTCGCAGCGTGGCCCACTTGGCGGCTCCTCGCGACGACCTATTTTTAATTTTGGTGCCATTGAAGCGTCCTACGTTCGAACTCTGATACTGTTACGTATATATATAGACGACATGTTTTTCTCCTACATTCATTTGCGATCAGTATGTAAACACCGCAGCATTAATGCAGACATCATAGAAAAATAGATTAGCAAACAACCATCATAGACGCATATTATGGATTATAGACATAAAGCGCATCAATTTTATACGTTCAGTCTGAAACTAGTAAGCGCAATGGAAGTAAAAAGGTACACCCGATCACAATGACCGATGAGTAATATTCGAAATGATGAACACTGTCTATGACTGAATGAGCTGTAGTGTAGGTAGGTATGCAGTAGATATACACCTAACAGATGGCGTGTGCTGCTGAGTTAACGAATGCTAAACTCAATTACACAGCGTGTCGAACCATGGTTCTGCTCGCGCAGTTGTCTCGGGGCGCGTGATCATTCATTTTGCTCGACGCCTCGAGCGTTCATCATAAACAATCAGGTATTGTTTCATACCTGTGTTTCTTCGAAGCGTTTACTTTCTACGGAGATTTTGATAAGATTGCTTATCTTAAATGGGAGAATGGGTTACTTTTTGTCGAAGAATCTAGTAATTCACTGTTGACTTCACTGACATAATAGGCTTTATGACCTAAGATTTACTTACGATGCCATTCGAACCAGTGTTTGGACTTGGAGCCGAACAAATGGTTGTAAGTTAAAGACGGACCTCGCTGGCGGCAGCCGAAACGCTTCATACTGATTGATTTAAAAGTATGACGTCAGTTTGCTATTTGAACGAATCGTCGTATGGAAAATCAAGGAAATTGCTGTTTCGGTCGCGAAACGATGCGTTTAGGTCCATTGCTGTTGTACAATTTTGTTTCTATAAAAGCGTAAGGATTCTATTGGTAGCCTTAAAGAGTATTTCTTGGACAATAAAAAATCATGCATATTTTTTGTAAACTTTCAAGGTCCATATTTTTTTATGATTTCAATAATATTTTGTAATGTATACTTTATTATAATAAAGTTATGGTTAACTATCCATTTAGCAACACTACGTTATCAATTTTAACATTAGGTCACAAGCCTATTAACGTTATACAAAACTAATATAAGTTTCTACCTAATTTAATACCTAAGTACAAGGAAAATGTCTTCAAATTATTTTGATTTCTGAAGACATTATCCTCGAACTAAGCCCTCTTTCCTTGTTATTAAATTATTTATAAGTATCTACTTACGTATTTATATTTTTTTCTACTCCTGTACCGTTATCTGTCATTTATATATATGCGCTGACTCAAATACAATAACATCGATAAACTCTATGCTCTATGGCCCATAAACGCACTGTTTAGCGTACTTTTATCATATGGTTCATACATTTTTCATAAAAGCACTGTCAGAATGAGAACTGAGTCTGTCAGACTTGCGAGTTCGTACGTAAGTGCAACAGAGAGGGAAAACTTCGAATACCGTTGGCGGTAGGCCCACAGTCCAGTCAAGCTTTTTAATTTAAATCATTGCTGCCAACACCGCGAAAGAAAGCACACTACAAACGATACAATTTTTTTCCCCATCTAGCGATATACTATATAGCGATATCATTCTAACTATAGCAAGTTGTTGTTACAAATTGCTAGGTGGCTAGTTTTGTGTAATTTTAATACTAATAAAAGTAGTCGTAGAAAAAGTATTGTATGCAACGGTGTATAACTGGTCTAAAAACACTCGTGGCGTCTTTAATTGCCCACGCCTCTCGCGTTTTAAGACCCTTCTTATACAACAGTTGCATAAAATACTATACAACGTTTATCTGCAGGAGCGGATCCAGGGGGGTTGAAGCTCCCTCCAAAGCAAAATCCTGGATCCACCACTGTTTATTTGGGTGGCACCAGGATCGTCGGTGTATCTCTATTCCTTAAAACACCTTCATAGAATTTGTTAAGAGGTACTAGCCCTAAGATTTAATTTCCTTATTAGGAAATACAAACAAGGTGACATTATATAATTGGCTACATACCAATTTTTTATGATGCTATTCGAACCGGAAGTCCCGACTGACTGACTGACTGATTCATCAACGCACATCCGGAACTACTGGGACTAGAGACTTGAAATTTACACCAGAACTACCTTTTACGCAACGGATAATAACGGATTTTTGGGAATTCCACCCCTAAAGGGGTTAAATAGGGGTGCAAAGTTTGTGTTAGGGGAAACTTTTTTTAGGTAGTAGAAAGATTACTATATATTACTATTAATTAGGCTACAAGAAAAGTACTTTCTGCGTTTGGGAAAATTCCACCCCTATGGGGGTTGAAATGGGGTGCAAAGTTAGTACAGGGAAACTTATTTTTGCGCTAGTCTTAAGATTTTGTAGAATGATTACTTATTAGAATACAAAAAATGAAGTCGGACCACGCAAAACGAAGGGTTTCTTTAAGAAAAACTTTTTACAGTACACATGGTGTTACTTTCCCGCACTAGTGCGGAAAGGAGCACTTTCCGTGCATATGTTGAAACTTTAAAGAGCCATATGTACTGTAAAACGTTGTACGATACACGTGCGAATAGGTTATTCGCAACTCGTGTCGATTTAAAACACTCCCTTCGGTCGTGTTTTAATTTATCACCACTCGTTGCGAATTTCCTATTTCTGCACTTGTATCGTAAATAACTATTTTCATATAATGTAAAAAAATAGTACGTTAAAAAATCAGCCTTTGTGACATTGACAATAAAGTCCTGGTGTTTGTGCACTAGGTAGTTGTATAAATATAGTTCCCCGACTGGTTGTCTAATTAACCTAGGTACCTGTTTAATTATAGATACGTGAATAGCTGGGTAAAGAAGTACGTTACCACAATTTTACAAGTTGAAGGTCGAGAAACAGTGCTAATTTCTGGAATTGTTTGTTTTCCGGTTATCAAAGCAATTACTCAACCTTTATTAGAGTTGATTATGGTGTTACCAGGAAGCTAGTGCGTTGGAATTTGGCTTGATTATAACCAAAACTGCGAATGAAATTCAAAATGGCAGCTGGTTACATCGGTGTCGGTTATTAATTAACGTTATTGAATAGGTGTTTCGCTCTTGTCGCTATGACAATAAGGCATGAAAAGGTACGTGAATACATTTCCCTTGTACAAGACGTTGTTGGTCCAAGTTAACCAAGGGATATCAAAAAGTGTGAATCAGTAGCTCGTATCAACGAGCTCGCCACCGCCAGTATCGCCACTAAGTTACATTTGAAGAAATTTAAACTATCGATCCTAAATGCAAAAAGAGAAGCAAGCGCTGTGTTTCAGCTACTCACGGCTGGACACACGCACACAGGAAATCAAAGCTTACCTTTCTTGTAGTATAGCAGCTAGTTCTTTGCTAAAATCCCCTCCTTGTTTTACGTAAAGACGGAGCTCATCAAAGCCGCTAAGAGCCTGAAACAAAAACGAACAATATGAGCAAAGAATGACGTTCCACATATTAGGTACCTACGTACCTATTTCATCTTTTGAAATTATAGTTAAAGACTGTACTTACAAAAACCTAATATATTAATAGTTTTGAGACAAACCTACCAAAGACGTATTTAAGTATGTTTGAATGTTTATAATGCAAAATCTCATACATTCATTTTTCATTCATTTCATATATTTTGATATGATTGTGTTTTTATTTTATAGTATTTTAACTATGGATTATTAAAAAAAAAGTGCTGTTGGTAGAAAAATATACTAGATCAGGTAGCCCAGATTTCATCGCGTACAGTCTTTACAACCCGATTACTCTAAGAAAGGACCTCGCCGGAACCGACCGTCATCAAGACCAGCTCCAAACTTAAACGGGTTGTAAGTATGATTATGAGGTATTAAGTATTTTCTTGTACAATATCCAATCACGAGTAGTAGTGTTAAAGAGTAAGTAATAATTTACGCAGTGATTAGGTATGATTAACGTTCTACTTTAGCGACACACACAATCACACTGAATGCAAATTAACTTCGTTTTGTACCCTTGTGTTATGAACGGCGTAGTATCTGTAATTACCTGCAATACTTTACCGCATTGTAGATTTCCTTTAAAATACGGAACTTTAACACAGCGGAACACTAAAGGAAATGCACTACTCCATTTAAATACAAAGTAGGTATAGTGGTGTAATACACTCATTTTAAATTGTATGTTTGAATTGGAAAGTATGTTGTTAAGTAGTATTCTGCACGCTGATACAAGTTTATTATGTAAACTATGTACATATGTATATGTATAGCACGCGTCGCATTCAAAACCCGACGAATGTAATTTAACTTAAATAATATTAGGGCAAAATATAATTAAAGGCAAGTTCTAAAATATATCCCTCTAAAAACATTACATGTAAAGTTATTGCCAAGACTCCCTAGCTCATATAGCTTTCAGCGTCAAAAAGATATGAAATCGCAAGTAGCGCCAAGCTTTCCACACGGCTTAAGTCTACCAGCCACGCTCTACAAATTCTATATCTTGGCTAAAAAGTATAGCTTGGTTGGGCACATCCCGATCGCCGCATAGACTCTCCCGCGTGAAAAAGGTACCTATGAATTTATGATGATATTAATAAGACACGGGTTTCTATATTTTTTAGCCAAGATATAGAGTTTGTAGAGGGTGGCTGGTAGAGTCAAGAGTCCGCTCGAGAGTAATCTCGGTTCTCTATACAAACGTAGTTACGCTCTCATTTTAAAACGACTAGCTAGTTTGCTCTGAAACTTTGTACTTAGAATAAGTTAAGGTATATCCAGGTCTGTAATTAGTTTATGTAGCTTCAGATACCATAGTAAAACTATACAGCGAATTTAAGTTTTTCATAAAAAACTTGTTTTTGCTGTATTTCGGTTGTTTTATAAACTGGTGCCATATAAACTAATTACAGACCTAGATATAGGTACCTCGTGTCATTGTATATGCAAAGTTCCGTTACAATCCAACACGTAGTTTTAAAATGAGAAAGAAACTCCGTTTGTATAGGAAGGTACGTGAAATTCGGCCGAGCTTGCCGTGGACTCTTAAGCCGTGTGGGAAGCTTGGCGCTACTTGCGAGTTCATATCTTTTTGAGTTTGTAAGCTATATGAGCTGGGGAGTCTTGGCAACCACTTTACATGTAATGTTTTTAGTGGGATCTCATTCCTTTTTATAAGGTCTAACGAAGTGTATGGGAAAACCCATACAAACTTCCATCCCCTAATTTAAAGGGTGGAAGGGGTGATTTACTAAAAATCGTGAAATATGTATTTTATTATTTATAACAAGGAGTCCCTATATCTATTTTCAGACCTCTAGCATCAATATTTTCGGAAGTCTCATGCAAAATTTTATCCCCTAGTTTAAGGGGTTGAAGGGTAAAAGTTCAATTTTTTTGGATTTTTCTGTTGTTTGTGTACTAATATTAGCTTACATACCAAATTTCAGCTTTCTAGGACTTCAGGAAGTACCCTAAGTGTTTTGATGATCAACGTGCGTGAGTCAGTCAGTGAGTCAGTGACGAAATCGGCGTTTTTTAGATATCAATAAAATCTAAAGTATAAGAGCTATGCAATTGAAACTTTATATGTTTAATATGTCCACTATTGACATCATATCCCGAGAATTTAGTTTATCTGGTATAATCCAAACACAAGTTATGAGGGTTCAAAAAAACGACGAAGCGCTAAAGTAAAAGCGAAAAGGTAGATAGTGCCTGCCCTTGCGCTTCGCTTGGCTCCTCAGTCTTGGTGGGGCACTGCCGTGCCCCCAGATACCTACACGAACAATGTGAATCATGATTATTATGAACTCGACTGAACAAATTCGATTATTAGTTTACCCTTACATCTACTGACTGAACCTTAGTAAACCTGAATTAGTGAAGTCGTGGCTAATAGACAAGGTTGGCGTTGGTCACATCGATCTCATGTTTATTTTCCATAGGGCTATAGGAGCGAACTACATGAAACGACGCGTTCGCAACCTCTGCGTGTCCCTCCTCTGTATGTTTTCTATGCACATTTTGCGTGTGCTTATCATTGAAGGAGGACGCGTCCGAGACGCTTGCTCGCGTTATGCTCCTTATGTTTTATCTCGCGCTCTATCCTGCCGCATAGTATTCTTAGACTTGGACACTGTTTTAGAATAAGTCTATCACGGATCACGGTTCTCATGCTTATGGTAGACGATATTTGCGTAACTAGGTACGCTTTGTTGGCCTTGTTAGTGTCGCAGCGTGGCGGCCTGCGCATGCGGCACATGTCGCGCCGCATGCCTGTGACGAATAGTCAGATGCTCTGAGTTTCGATTCGGCTCATTAGTTAACTGAATATTTTGTTGCAAATATATTATTTGCAATTAGGTAGCTACCTATGTCAATATTTTATAATTGTTTAGGTACTACTACTATAGTATGTTTGTTTGTGGGTATTTTAGAACCCAATCGGTTACGCATACACATAGTTACTATCAGATATCACAGGTCTACATATGGACGAAGCTTGCGTACATAAAAAAAACAAGCAAATGAATATAAGGGTACATTTTTGTATACTGACTATCGCACAGTTCTCACACCGCACTGAAAAATAAAGTACAAACAGCAGTGACGCTCGGCGTATGACACACTACCGCGTGAGTAATAAACCTATACCTACTGTTCCTCTTTCCATAATTCTTGTCTTAGAAAACTTCTAATTAATGAACTATATGTTTGGTAATAATTTAAACATTATATCTACACTTTCAGTTCGCATACTGCTTAAGTTTCCTATTAGTAACAACCTCTCCACTGCAGACCGGCCGCAAAATAAGACCTTTACTTTGCAAGGATGTATTCAGTGAAAGTGTTCAATTTAAAGGTCATCCAGGCTGTTAATTACAACTGCAAAATTTATTATTTTATTGTATATATGGACCGTAAGTACCTAAGCGTTAATAAGTACATATGATCTCGCTATTCAGCCACCTGCAACTTCTTCCTTCGGTTTATTCCAGTTTGGCCTAACCTCCGCAGAAGGTATATGTAGAAAAAACCGGACAAGTGAGAGTCGGACTCGCCCACCGAGGGTTCCGCACAAATTTACAAATAGTTTTCAGATTTTTCCCTGTACTTACAGTATAAGACGATATTACTTGCCCAATTTCATAGTTCTAGGTTAACGGAAAGTACCCTATAAATTTTGATTCCCTTGAGTGTCGAAATATACGTTTTTTTGCGGCATAAACGGTCGTATCTTTTTTTTACGTTTAGAAGTTTGATTTTTTCACAGAGTCAAGGGACTTGTAGACCTGAGTAAATGCTTTTAATTTTAACTCGATACCTCCACGCGTCTCCGAGATAAAGGGTATTGACAGACAGACGGACGAACAACAAAGTGATCCTATAAGGGTTCCGTTTTTGCCTTTTTAGGTATGGAAGCCTAAAAACGGTTTTCGCATTGGTATCTAATTACACATTATTATTATTCTTAAAGACTATAATGATAATACACAAGTTCTTAAGTTACCTACCTACTGGTATTGACAAATTTGGAAGTAGAATGGGTTGCGTAGGCCGTATGAGGGACGTTAACCAAGGTTGAATAGTCAATGGGAATATGCTATTTAAAACTGAATGTTTAAATAATTAGGTATGTTTATGGGTAAAGGATGTCGTTGTGCAAGTTGTCGGCGTGTGTCTATGTGAGGAGCGGAGGCGGTACGGCGGGCGGCCAGGGCGCCGCGCCGACGCGCGCTGGCTGGCCTGGGGCGAGGGCGCGTGCTTGCATAAGTGTCGACGACCTCACTAAACAAACGCACTAGCCCAGCCATAAACAGACATGCACTCGATTCATATTCATATGAAATATCTTTCAATTTTTTCCCATTTGTACTTCTACAAGTTATCGGAATTACTGTGTTTGATAAAGAGAGATAGTGTCTCCGTTTTAATCGGCTTCAAAAAAGGAGTTCTCAATGCTTTTCATCCCACTTTCCATTATTTACTAAAAGGAAAGGATTTTTTTTTCAAAAACTGGAATACAATAAAGTAAGTGTACGTCATAAAAGAACAAGTAAATATATATTTCACAGCAAACACACAGAAAATAAAAGGGAGTAAATTTTTAGAGACATATAAAATCATAAGTGCCAATATGAAGGAAATAAGGCCTACGCATTATCCAATTGCACTAGCCAAACATCCCATGTACTTGAGTTTTATTTGTACGTTTTAACAGGGCAGACTGGTGACTAAGCGTTTCCTGGATCGGCACGGGCTGCGTTTCCTGTTCCATTTAGGAATGGGATTACCATAGCAGGTACGGAACCCATTTACATTAATGTATACAAAGGCGAGGTATTGCATAACGAAACCTGTACAACTATTTGAGGTGTTAAGAAACCTCGTAACTGATTTTTTACTAATATTGTCAACTGTTACGTTAGAACACTTTGCATTGTTGTTCCTATTGCCATCTAACGAAATACTGCCGGAGCCGCTTGGGGCTTATGTGTGTTCAATATTGAATGACACATATAATAACATTGGCTATCCTATGACACGGGCATGGATAATGGATAGCATCAGCTCAGTCTCCCCTTGAATTTCATTAAATTGTCGAGAGGGCCTCTTGTGTTGGCTACGTGGTACTTGTTTAGAACTTCGGCTCCACGCACGCCTCTCAAAGGCGCCATTGTTGCGTGAGCGGGAATGGAAAGACTACGACTACGACAAAGTTCGAGGATAATGCCGAGTCAGCGCATGCGTGATGTTTTCCTCACCTGCAACGCAGTTAAATTAGCTTTTAGGTATAATAGTACATTACTGCAGACGCCGGGAAAGAAGGGCTTGCCGGGTGAGTAGGTATAGACGGCCGACCGTAGGGAGGCCGGATAGTGATACGAAGCCGGCAAGCCTTTTCACGGCGAGGCATGTATACTGCTTTTCTCAAACATATGCAATGAAATAAAACAATACACCACTCACAAATACTCACAATAGTAATTTAATTTTCCCTCCAATCCCTCCATACTTAATGTTTTTTTTACGAAAGTCGTCCGTATTTCGCGTGTGTAGTGTTTGAATAGACCCTATTAGGGCCATTAGACATAACCTGATAATAAGGATCTTAATTTCTATAATGTATAAAATAAATGCAGAGGATTTAAAATTTTGTCTATGGTCTCTGGTGACTTACGTATAGATAGGTAACATTTTAATTTATTCATCAACACATTGAATCATACAGATTTGTTTTCTTAATAAAGGTTCGTGTGTAATAGGCATTAAACGCGGATATGTTTGGTCCGATAACCATTCAGCCACTAGAAAAAATAAAAAATATATAAATCAGCTGTTTAGCCTGTTGATGAACACAGACGCCATGTTAACATTAAAATTAAAAAAAAATTACTTCCCGGCCTAGGCCTTCAATTTTGTATGAAATTGCTTACCAGTTCTCTCGGGTAGTTCCGCCCGAAAAGTGATACTTTGAAGCCTGTTATAACGCATGTAAGGACGACATTTCATTGCATGTGAGAGAGTCACGCAGAAATAACGGAATCATCCATTATTTACTAGCTATATGGAAACGACGACGTGTCTAATATTTTTCTGCGCTTGTTTGCACACGCGTGAAAAGCACTCGGAAGCAGTGTATTCCTTGCCTTTGTGTATAGTTCTAAAAATGGCTATTTACGAAAACCGTGTGTCGCTAGGTCGCTACCCGCCCATGACTAGCGCCTGTGGACGGCGTCGGGCGAGTGTGGACATTTCGCAATCCGGTTGATCTACAACGCATAATTGCTCTGTCGTATTTTAATCGTTTCAATGCATCGTATATCAACCATTTTCTAGATGACGCACTGTGCTTATTCTTTTGTATTCAATGCATATACTTTTGCTTTTTTCCCACTGTTATTGTGTATGAAATATACTGAAACGGTCCTCAGGTAACTTAGGTATTAAGCGTGATTATATCGTAGTTTTGTAGCAATGTACGCACTCTTAAAAAAAGCAATTTTTGATTGAGGAGAGAGGTGTTTTGTACAAAACATTCGTTTCAAGTTTGGATTTTAATGCAAGGTTCATTAACTCATCTATATCTATATACTTCGAGACTTATATTATTGTTGGTCCCGTCGAGGATGTAAGTTACCTAGGGGTCTCCGGAAGTATTCATCCGAATTCAATAATCTTTCACCAGTGTATGGAATGGACCTTTAGGATGGACATAACGCTGCCTGGGTTATTTGTAATACGCGCGCGACCAGAGCCACGCGGGCAGATAGTCAATAATTATGTGCTCTAGCTGATTCCTGTTACGTCCCATTTCTGGGCACAGGCCTCCTCCTCTCATCCCATTTTGAAGATTGAATACATATTGAGAGGAGGAATAAATAAATACTTATCAGCAATTTCTGCACTTCAATTTGCGTGGTTTGGTATTTATATTTACCTACTCGAGGCCGTGGTCGAATGTTAACCACTATTCACGGTAAAAGTATCCGATCCGAGTCCCCTGTGCGATTAAATGTGTCGGCCACCATTTTTGCTGTTAAACCTCATACCATATTATGACGTGTGCATAAGGTGGGTGTATGAATTATAAAGTAGACAATCTGTTTTGATCGGTTTCCACACATTTTCATGCAATCTACATCCGCAATCCTGGCTGCATTCGTAACTGTATTAGAGAAGTCGTGTCCAGACTTCGGCATCGTTTGTATTTATATTTACTATATTCATATCACTAGCTGACAAATTGAACATTGTCTGCGGGTCACGCGCCGCAACGGTAAACATCAATGGATGTAAATGCTACCATCGCTATACTGGCATGTCTAGTTGTATGCAACACGCGATAACTTTCTTAGTATCGTAACTTTCACTGTCATAAAAATGGAACCGTAAACCGCGTGATCGAAGACATAGAATGGTGTGAACACGCCATACAGAGTTACGTCAATTTTGAAAACAGCCGTACATGAGTTGAATAGCGTCCGATGCATGCACTTCCGCCTCTCCGGGGAACGCGTGAGCCATCGTAAAATAGAAGCGCGTTCGGTTCAAACAGATAATAATAAATTACACTAAACGCATCGATTCCATTTGTGGTGATAATGTTTGGATGGGTTATTATTATTAGTTTTCATCACACTTGCTCGTAAAGGGCTTCATAACGCGCAGACATACAGAGCTGTAATAGCATTTATTACAGCTCTTTTTTTACCATGGACTTATTATATAAGTCCATGTTTTTTACAGCATTTAATACAGGTTTTTTCTTAAATTGTATCTGTCACTCTTACGTCAGTTACAAAGCAAGGAGGTTTTAACACAAACAAAATGTTTGAAAATGTATTTATAAATTTATTTAAACGAAAAAAAAAGGAAAAAAATATGATTAACATAATGATTTAAAGATTTAAAAACTTAAATGTAGCAATTTAGTGTCCATGTAAAATATTTTAAACTATGATTTGAAATTATGGCTGTATGCCGAAAGGTCTTTGCTCTAAGCGCCTCACGTCAAATTCAACAAAATGGACGACTGACATTTTGTAGTTTTTATTACGATTAGCAAATGTGATGAAAAACATTGTATTCGACACGTACGGTAAGATTGTTACAAACTCGAGTCATCAAAGCGGCTTCTAATAGACTCTCGTTCGTTCTTGTAACACAGTGTACTATTACTGACAGGTAACGCACAGCCTAAGCGACGAAACCAAGTTGAAACGAGCAAAGTGAGGCTTAGTCCAAATAGTCCGTGTCAATTATTACAGGTGTATTAAAATTGGTTTGTTTGAAAGCCAGCCACAGAACCGGAACGAGAACGAAAGTTAGATTTGACAAAATGGAAAAAAAAACATGGTGTACGAAATCACGACCAAGAACCGCAGAAACTAACTGTCCATGCTGATGAAGGAAATGGAAAGGGCTTACCGCGCTGAAGTAGTTGTCCTAAACTAAAAAATATCATGGAACTGTAATGCTGGGAATTGCTTCCTCGCCTCAATGAAATGGGTAATGGTAGCGAACTCACCCACGAGGTGTCCTTGAAGGACTGGTGGTTGTTGGAGGTGCGCAGGTTGATCATCTCCTCGAGCGTGCTCTGCCAGCGGTCCATGCCCGCGGCGATCTTGGTGGAGACGTCGCGGTTCATGGCGCCGGCGTCGCCCGCGTGCGCGCGCGCATCCCCGCTGCCGCCGCCAGCCTGGCTACCGCTGCCACTGAACGCCCTGGAACAGAACAAGTTCATGATTCATTTTACTTCAGGAACATCCTCCGTAAATTAACGTAAACATTAGTATAGTATTGTAACTATTTTATTCAATTAACTAATAACTATTTTAATTTTTGTATCAGACGTGCATACTGCACAACATATCGAGCCAACAATAGCGAGCGAACGAGACTTGAGCAGAATCTTGGCACGGGTGTAGCCGTAACAAGCACATAATTTTTGGACACCTTTACATATTATGAACGATTTTTTCTGATCTATCCAGAGAGACCGAGGCTTGAACGTACGATAGTTTTTTTAAGGGTTGTGCCAGGATAATCTATCTTGTATGTAGTGTTCCTGCCCCTCCCCCCTATGAAAGCCCCCCATGTTTGTATGAAAGGCATGGCTGCACATTAGTAACAAATGGGTATACCTCAGCAGCATAACCAGCAAATAATTTGCTTAGTAAAATTAATGACAACTGAGTAGCGAAATGACTGTACACGTGCCTGCAGAGCTACGAGAGCATTTTCTTCCACGAGAGGCGTGAGTACATTTTCTGCTGCCGCCGCCGTACAAATTACGACACTTGGTTTGGTTACGTCAATAAACTTTCCACAATTACCTATCTGCAGACAATCGTAATACTGTTGATGCATAAAACTGCAGGTGTAAAGTATATTTTTACCACTCTTGATTTTCAAACAGTCACTACACTACGTTGACTACTTTACAGATTTGACTCGTTTCAGAGACTAAATACTCGCAATATAACAAATCGTGTACCATGGCTGCTGTATCACGACATTTGCGATATGACATTTAGTTTCCATGATGAGGCCCCCGGTGATAAGGCCACTTTGATGTTATCGCCATGTCCCCATCAAGTGTCACTAAAATGTGTAAAAGTAAGAGTGATTTTATGGGTTATAATTATAATAGTAGTTTATGTGACTGTGCATAATGCGAGGCCTTAAATCACGAGTGTGGTTATAGGATCACACGAGTGTTTTAAGGCCTAATTATGTACAATTGCATACACTAATTTATCTACACACCTATAATAAATCCGCAATGATGTGTTTGGGAACCATTAGAATAACCGCCATTGCACCGCCATGGCTGACTAGATTTCAAATCGTAATCAACTAGATGTCCATAACAAGATCTAGTTGGTCATGATTTGCTCTGACCTCTGGGCCACGCTTCGAAATTTGAGAGTCATTACTTTTACAATATCGATATCTTAATGAAAATACGTACAAAATTATATACGGCCAGAGACAAGTAATTTACAAATCTTATTGATATAATGCTGGTTATTACTGCCAGTTTCTGAACGCATTTTAACGGGTTTATAGTATGTGTGTAGATAAAACTTCTAAAATTGGTTAGGTACAGGATTTTCGCACGCATAATAAGTTGTGAATTCTTTTAGCAGTTAGTCACACGTACATAAATCATTCAGATATAAATTTATTCTGAGGTAGGTACTTTACCGATACCAGCCATTAGGTGTGATGTGTGATTGTGCGCTGTTTTTTCTTTCGTTGATAGTGTGAGGAAGAGAGCCAGGTACCTTTAACTTGGTCAGTTTCTGATGTACATTGGGCCTGGGTTAGTTCGATATTGCAGTGATACGTGTCCTTGTTATGACGTCGCACACACCAACTGGAAAATCAACTGGTTGGCGTGAGAGTGACGTCGTGACAAGGTAATATCACGGTTCTCTCTCTGTCAATCTCATGAAAGTGTCCAGGGGGTCAGCTCAGAACCCAATCTTGCAGTGTTGCGATTGCCACCGGAAAAAGAAAAGCTGACGATTGTTTTTCGTCATGATATTGGATTAACTAGTTATCATAGATAGAATCGGGAGGAAATGACATTTTTTTTTGTGCTTCGCAGGCTGCTGCTGCTCAACTCACCCACGGAGCCGCAGCTGATGTCCACGGGGCTTCATGACACAACATTCTGAACCTTAAATTCTCACAAGTTATCGCCCGGGCGAAAGTGACTACTGACTAACAAAAAAATGTTCCTAGCTCGCGGGCTATATACTCTAACTAAACTTATTCATATTTTTTTTGTTCCGTGCTGTCCATCGAAAATTTTCACGTGCCGCCGCTGGTACCTAAAGCCCCTCTTCTCTTGCATGTAGGTAGTTATGGACTGTTCGAATGGGCATTTGTTTAGTTTGTGTTTCATATGTTTAGTATGTAATATCTATTCGAGCAGGTCATATGTACAAGAGGGGCCCTTACTTACATGTTTTATACCCATATCAGCATTTCCATTCAACGTGACGCTGCTTCGCTGGTGGCGTCTCATGTGATGTCTAATTCTTAGTTGATGTGATTCATGTGTGGTTAATGTATAATTTCCGGTTTGTATGCGTAACATTTTAGTTACTCACCGCGTGCTATGACGAAATATTTGCAAACCGCAAATGAACGCCTCATCTGGAAGATACCAACCTCGTGATTACCTCGATTATATAAATCAAAATAGTTTTCGTGTAATTTAAGGTGTAGCAGGTTAGTGAACAGGCATAATGCAATACATCGCACCTAAATAATACGAGTAGGTAGGTACCTAAGTACATTCGCGTCAAGACGATGTTTTCTACTTTTGATCCTCCAGATTGATTTTGATTTTAACGGGTCAAGCTGCCTCGTGGGAAGTCTTGTCAAGCGGTCTAGATTGACAGATAATCATATACACTCTTAGTACTCTTGCACTCTAATATACACTGTTAAGAACAAACCTGGAATTTTAATTAGCTACTTAAGTTATTAACGGGCTAAATTTTCCTTGAGTACAATCGTATTGTACACGAATGTGACCAGAGATAAGTAGATCTCATATCTCTCTGGTTTCATCGTTCATTCATATCTGAGATTCTCCGCATATCTCATCTCACGTAGGATTCGAAATGATTCAAATGATAAATCATAAACAAGAGAATTCAAATGATTATTCGAAAACCTCAACTGCTTTTACCCGACTGCCGAAGGAGAGGAGGGTTATGTTTTTCGAGCGTATGTATGTATGTATCTATGTATGTATGTATGTATGTATTATTCTTTGGCACGCCCTACATCCTAAAGCGTTTGGCGGATTTCGACATATGAGGGAGTCGTTGGATTCCTCTTAATATCCTGCTCTTCGTAATGTTACTCGTACGAGTATCATTACGAAGAGCAGGTTCAACGCGTTTCGAAACTTAACGGACGCAATAATAACGTTTTAATGATAAATAGACTTGCTGGATCGCTGGCATGCATTAAGCGATTAGTTAAATGTTTCGTACTAACGTTTTTGGCGTTATTGGTATTTTTATTTTGAAGGACTTGAATAAGTACATCATTGTGAAGTGTATTAATACAATTATTGAAAGCTGCACATGGCGTAGAGTTGCGGAAACCTAGGCCTCGAAAACCTATATATGTAACGGTTTTTATGATGTCTGATTTGTTGGATTTGTCTTCGCTCCGAATAGCAGAATAACTATAAAGGCCTCCACACATCGAACGCGGGTCGGGCGCGGCGCGGGTCGTGCACGACGCGGTTGACGCGGTTATATTCGCACCGCAGGCGGGCGGCGTGTCGTGCGCGGGCCCGCGCTGGACACGCGTTGGTCCCGCGTTCAAGGGGACGGTAAAGAGAATACGCCCGGCAGCGCCAGTCGATTTTACGGTCGTGCGCGACGCTATGAAGATCATTTTTAGGGTTCCGTACCCAACGGGTAAAAACGGGACCCTATTACTAAGACTTCGCTGTCCGTCCGTCCGTCTGTCTGTCACCAGGCTGTATCTCAAGAACCGTGATAGCTAGAGAGTTGAAATTTTCACAGATTATGTATTTCTGTTGCCGCTATTACAACAAATACATACTAAAAAACCGGCCAAGTGCGAGTCGGACTGGGGCTCTCATACAACAGACATGATTTTTTTGCCGTTTTTATAGATAATGGTACGAGTCCGACTCGCACTTGTTTTACATATTTCCGAATGTCAAGAAACAGCTATGAAAAATTGCAGCGTTCGCTCCGCAAGCGCGGCCAATGTGTGGAGGCCTATAAAATATTGAATTTTACGAACAAAAACATTGAATTTTCTCATATATTTTGTATGGAGATACGAAGATCGCAGGGTCGGTTAGTATAGGTACTATTAATTAATGGATTTCGATGATCTTATGACTTTCCAAAATTCAACGGAGGCTTTATTAGATAAGAACGGTCAAAACAGACGACTATACTTAAAAATCTTGATATTTTAATATCGATTTTATTATATCGACAAATTGCAACATTTTCATTTGTAACTAAGTAGGTAGTTTACCTGGTTTCGGAGCTCACATCTATTTACGCTCACCTTCTTTTACCTAACAGTCCGAGATGGCTAGTTACCACAAAATCAACGGCTAAGGCTATTTATACGTACTCGTATTAATACAAGGAATTGATAATCGCCTTCGGAAGTCGAGGCGTGGAGTGACCGTTATTATGTAACCGCCGCGGCGCGGCCGAGCAGCGGCCGTCGGCCGTAACAGCCAGCCACTACGTCACTGTCCATGTTACCGACTGATATATTTTACTTACCTATTTATTTTATATCTTTTAAACAAACGAACATAAAGCGTGTCACACCTATTAAAGTTCGATTATACCAGATTGATGGAACAAAGTAGGTAGGTACTTAAACAAAATGAAATCTTGAAGGATGAAAGGCATGTGTGTAGTGTGTATGTATGTGTATAGATACCACATTCCATTAATTACAATAGTACCTAAATAAGAATACTTATGTATTTATTATTTAATCGTATGGCATTTATGGAATACAAAAACAGGATAAATACAACTATAAATTAATTTTAAGTTGTATTGTAATAGATTAATTGATTTTATAAGCATTTGTTCACCTATATTTATGTGCATATTTATATCCTCGAGAATGAGAAGAAGGACAGTAGTCTTTTGTTAGATACTTTCCTGTCGGAAGAAATATGATATTCCTGTAATACTAAATCGTCGAGACCGAACCTTTTGCGAGGCGGAAACTAGTGTTTATCATGAAAAGTAGGTTCAATTTAAAAAAATACTGTTACTAGATTACCTACTAATAAATGTACTGGGGTCCCAATTCGAGTCGACTGAAAGTGTTGTCCCCGACTTATCATAAGAATATCCCCACTTTTACGTGTCTGTCAATACTCTCAACAGACCGAAATGAAACAATACCGATATTTGTAGTGAAAATGCCCTTACATCCAATATTTGACAGCTGTCATCCCATCGGCTCTTAAAAAATCTAATTATAGGTGAATTGGCAGCCCTATAGAAGTATACACTCACTACGTTTTCTGTATCAATCACTCTACATTCTTATTCTGTTATTTACGTTTAGGCTTGTATCTAACAACAAAAATAATATTACACACACTGGGAACAGCTAGTCAATATATTAACACCTTTGCGAACGTAAAGTGTAGATATAGTGTAATATGTCATAGCTTGTAATTAAATCCTCACATATTAATTTCATAATAGAAGCAATATAAGACATTTGAGCCATGCGTTTACGTAACTATTGCACTGATGTTTCGAACAGGCATGCGCGAGAGGCGGATCGCCAAACTTAACCACCGTGTTTTGTATGCGGCTCACGACCTTCCATACAAACAATGCTTTCATGCTCTGCTAATTCTTCAAATATGCGTCTAAGGAAGTGACGCCCCAAACATTAGGTTATTTATGTTGATGTAAGTGACCAATTTTGTTATATAGATATCATAACGGGGTTAGTATCACTTAGTGAACTGATTCTCGGGAATGCCACAAAGGTCCATAATAGGTTAGGATTATTGAATAGGCTTGTGTTCTAATTTTTTTACGATGCCATACGAACCAGTACTTGGAGAGGAACAAATGTTTGTATGGGAGCAACTAAAACTAAAGAACATAAATACCAAAAAAAATGAGTTAAAGACGGACCTCGCTGGCGGCAGCCGAAAAGTTTCATACTAATTGATATTGAAGTATGACGTCACAGTTTAATATTTGTACTAATCGTTGTATGGAAAATCGAGTAAATTGCTGTTTCGGTAGCGAAATTCTACGTTTAGGACCATAGTTTACAAAGTTGTATGATAGTTGTCGTACAATTTTGTTTCTATAAAAGCGTAAGGATTCTACTGGTAGCTTTCAATTAAATTTTGGACAATAAAAAAAATACATATTTTTTCTAAACTCTCAAGCTCCATATCTTTTTATTATTTTAATTATATTTCGTAATGTATACTTTATTACAATTATTTTGATTGTTTACTATCCATTCAGCAACTCTGCGTTATCCATTTTAACATGAGGAAACTACCCTATTTTCACTCAATCAATATCAAAACGATTGTTTCTCACTCAATAGTTTATATTGATCTTTTACTTGGTAATTTAGTCCGTAAATAAGCAACACTCTCCTTTCCAACATCTTCGCCTAACACGTGTTTAGCTTGAGAGCTGTCGCGCGCGAAAACGAGAACACAAATAAGAATATACCTAGATTAAGTACCTATAAATACACGGGATCCCAGGAAATGTTCTGCAGCCCGTACGAGTGGAAGACACCCCTAATGAACGACATTTGCCGGTCCTACGAAAGTGCACAGGTTTGCTAGACTCCCAATCTGAATTTCAAACTCTGCTGACTTCATACAAGTGGTTACACTAGGCTGCAAAGTGACGGGCTTCCCAATAGAGGGAAATCGTACTGAGTACCGGCCTCAGAATGACAATTGATTTGCCGCGACGAAAGTGTTGCAGATTGATGCCTCTATGGCTTCGATTTGGCGACTTTCACTTAAGCCAGTGACCGATGTGACGTCACCGAGATGTCGTCTCTGCGATTATTGAGCAATCAAATCAAAGTTTGACAGTTACACGATCGACCGTTTAAATAAAATGTGACTCTAGTACCTATTCACTGGAAGTCCTATCGAAATATACGGGACTTGTACCTTTTGCCTCTAGAGTCACAGAGTAATAGTTTAATTTAGAGGTTTATACTAGGTAGGTACGGAGACAATTACTGCCATTTGTTAAATGTTACCCGTCCGACAATATCTAAAGATGCTCTAGCGACAGCGACTATAGGTACATACATGTAATTAATAAGTTATGCTCAGATGATTGCGAGCACCTCGCTCGCTCAGACATATTAGATGGATGGGACACGGACAGTGCGCTGACCACAATGGGACAATAACACTCTAGTGAGCAAGCATACATTATCTATTGCATACATTAGCAAATAATGGCATGCATCGTATTTCTAGAACTCTACTATGTCATAAAACTCGTATTAAGATCGTGTTTCTTGGCTTCTGACTTTCAAGAATAGCAAGATATTATTATTTACACACACAGTCCAGTCACTGTGCCCAATCGATACGAAAGCCACATCATGACAGGGTTATATTATATCACTATGAAACAATCCAAGATCCACAACCCATATTAAACTGTGCAAGTTATAGTTTATTTTTGTCCAGTAATTTCTAATGTAGTTAGTTTCGTCTCCTATTCTAAAGCTCAGAGATAAAGCTAAGTAACCAATATGAATTTATTTATAACTAAAAAATCTATAGATATTTTGGTCACGGCCTCATATGGAAGGCTTCTCATGTGAAGGGGTCGGCAGCCGAGTGTCCAATACGAAATGTAAACAGAACTACGGCAACGAAATAAGCATTCCCTGAACATGAAACGCCACAAAATATGGTCGAGATAGGTATAAGCCTTGCTTTACATAACACCCCCATTTTTCTAAGGTAAAATTGTGATTGTTCACAGAAATGACAATACAATAAAAATACTCATACATTTATTTTTGCGTTGAAAAAGTAAATACCAAATATTAATAAGCACATTCCGTAGATCCGAGTAGTAGTCATGCCTATAATTGTTGTTTATTAGAGCCGTGACGCGGTGGACCGGGAAGACCGCTACTTACATTACATACCGCCGTTACCACGGCATTCGTTTACGTTTCATTGGAATTGGAAATGAGTTACTTACTTCATATATTTTCATATCTAGCAAAAGATGAGTAAAGGGTACAAGCAGATGATGTTCAGTCTTTGACGTCAGTTGTACCATCTTTATCTTCGCGAGGGTTGACAAGTTACAATATTACAACAGTATGCTAAATATCTTCGATACCATTTAGATCAGACACATGTATGCTCTTAGGTATAAAGTTTTATAATGCATGTAACAGTAACAGGGCTTGGCTAGGCTAGATCGTTTCTTATTCATCAATAAGAACTGTGAACGCACACACACAAACCAAACCTTTAACACTTATTAATATGTAGAGCTGCTGGGCAACCTTCCATATAAGATTTCACAACGCGAACATTAATCGACATTGCCGAAGGCCGAGTTATTCGGTCCTGCAAGTTAACTTGAGACTTTTTCTAATTACCTATTCCACCACATGCAAGGTTACCAGCTTTCCCTCCATGGGACTGCGGTTTTTCTTCTTATCTGTTTCGCTGTTATTGACATGCCGACACGACACTATCATTGTTAACCCGCTGTACGACCTTGGTTCTTGTTCAATAAGAGCCTGCAAATAATAATAATAACGCCGTGTATTGCTATTTCAATCTATTAGCAACATTAGCTGAGTAGGTTAAAAAAATATAAGAATTTGGAACGGTACAGTCAAGAGCAAAAGTAAGTTATCACTTTTGTACCTTATTCCATTGCGATAAGGTGAAAAAATGATAACCAACTTTTACTGTCGACAATAGGTACCTATTGAATGTTAGAATGTGTTCATTACTAGAGGTGCGCCGAATATGGGTTTTACCGAAGACGAATATTCAGCCTAAAGTTCGGTCCAGCTTTTGGCGGACCGAATTTTTGGCCGAATTATTCGGTTCAAAGGAATACCTTCATCAGCTGTTCCAAAAGACTCATTTTTCAGTGGTAAAATCTTGTTGATTTTTAATGTGAAATATTTACATTAAAGTTAGTTAAATAACAATAAAAATCCGTTTTAGAATAATAATTTCACAGGGAAATGACTATGTTACATTAATGCAAGTTGCAGACAAACACCTGCAAAATTATTTGGTAAATATTCGGCATTTGAACCGAATAATTCGGCCGAATAACGAACATTGAAAAACGTGCCATTATGCCGAATAGGTACCGAATATTTACCCAATATTCGGCGCATCTCTATTCATTACTGTTGAGAACTTTTGACAGTATTGCTTAAGCTGATCTAAAAGAATCGTGTCAGAATTGTAACGAACAACGGTTCCACTTACAGGAAATTATCACTACGGACTACGGACGACTTGTTTCGAGCTTCAGGAAACCTTCAAGACAAGATTCATCGGAGCCGTGACGCGCTGCCCCCCTATTCTGTAACTTGTTTTAAGCTCACCTCAACGCTCACCCACGAATATATCTTGACTCCGCGATTCGTAGTAACTAAGCAGAGGTAGAGGTCTAGTTTCGTTAGGCGTAGCGAATAACAGCCCAAGCTGGAGTGCGCATACCTGACGCAACGTTTAGTTGATATCATTTTGAACCTGACCTGAGTTAAGAATGAATATTGCTTAACATTTCATTATTAAAGGTAGGTAGGTGTACACTTGTACAGGGTGGAAAAAAATTAAGGGCCCTGGAGGGGAACTACCTTAAATCCTTTCGTTAGCTCATTTTACTGAAAGGAAACATTCCTTCATTTTTTTAAAGAAACAAAACTGCATTCAAAGATCTTCTAAAATTTGCTTGTCTGACCCAGGAATCGAACCAACTAAAAATTGAAAAACTAAACCCTCGCTATTTTATTATATGAATCGGTAGGATTATGGTTCATGACAAAATTTGTCTAATAAACATTGGTCTTTGAAAAAAAAAGTGAAAACTAATATTTATTTTATTTTATCATCAATACGAAGAACACAAATATTTATTTTAACGTAGATGGATATTAAGAAGAGAAAATAATCTTTATAATTTAACTGATAAGTTGCTCAAAATGACCCCCCCCCCTCGTTCCGGATACACAAATTATTAAGATTCTGTTCTGTTCTTAATATCCCTCTACGTTATTTTTTTTTATCCTGAACAATAATCCTACCGATTCGTATAATAAAATAGCGAGGGTTTATTTTTTAATTTTTAGTTGGTTGGATTCCCGGGTGAGACAAGCGAATTTTAGAAAATCTTTAAATGCAGTTTTGTTTCTTTAAAAAAATGAAGGAATGTTTCCTTTCAGTAAAATGAGCTAACTAAAGGATTTAAGGTAGTTCCTCTCCAGGGCCCTTAAATTTTTTCCACCCTGTATAACATAAAATTTAATATTTCTTACAAACGCATAAAGTCAAACGAACGTAGCGCCAATGTAACTGAGATGGGTTTAGCGGGCGTCTATGAATAAGGGCATAAGTTTCTAGATAAAAAGGGCATTGGTACTTGGTAGTATAATGATATCGGATCGGACGGATGTGCAGGCGCAGCTCCGTGACGCGGTCGCGCGCTCGACTCGTGTGAAAGCTCGCCTGTCCAACACCAAGAGCCCATGGCTGGCCCTATTTTTATTTTTATCCTCTCGACCCAAGGGCAGCTGCTCTCGATCGACTCTGCTCGACGCATTAACTTGAAGATAAATTTGCAACAAATGTGCGACCGTAAGTTTACTAAGTCTTAAAAAAAATATTATCTTTTCACCTCAGCGGCTGGAACATTGCTGCTTCAAACCAGTGAGAAAAATGCAATTTTGATGCGAGCGTAAAAAAAAGTAACTTTTTAATTTTTCATATCGTAGGTTAGTTGCAGGTCATCTTTGCATACTGCGGGTTGTAATACAAACTTGGAACATTTAAACTTCATTCTCTCTGTCACTTTCACTCCGTCACAAAAAAAGAGAGAGATAAAATATGTCGATTCGTCATTCGACTTCGAAACCTTCGTAGTAGTTTGGGGGCCAAAAGCAAAAACGAAAAACTCGTTCCGAAACAAAATAAAACTCGACTCGTGTTAAACTCGTATAAAAATATGAAACCTATAATAACTCTAATATTATTTTGATCACGTTCACACGTTTTCCTATTTCCTCCGCATTCCCAGCTCAAATACCGTGAGCCATCCGATTTCCTCTTGGATACTGCAACTAGACGCGACATCGCTCTAAATAGTACCTATATATACTAGCAGCGCTATGGCTTCTGCCCGCGACTTTCCGCGTGGAGCTCGATTATATTGTAGGGGATAATTACCGGAATATAAATTATTCCTTCTTAGTCTCAAACTAACATTATGCCAAATTTCATTTAAATCGGTTCAGCGGTTAGTTTCACGCTGAAAAGGAAACAGACAGACATTCTTAGTTAGTTTCGCATTTATAATACCTATATGTAGTATGGATATAAGAATGAATCACGTTTTAGTCAATTACCTGGATAATTAGGTATTTTTTCAAGTTATTTTGCAGTTATAAGTAGCCAAAAAATACTTACCCGTTTGATTATCAGATGACCATAAAATTTTAATTGTAGGTACGTATAAAGGTAGGTTAGTTACAAACAGAAATGAGTTTACGATGATACAGCAATCTGTATTATTAATACAATTAAATAACAATTAATAAACAGTTAACCGCGAAGTCGACCGTGAAACACAGATAACGATTATTAGGTACATAGATCTTTATGTTTGTGATGCAACTGTTTTAAGTTACGTAAACTAAGCTAGGTATTATTTACGCAGGTACCTACCTATAATTTTCCACAGTTGTTAAATTGAATATAATAGATGTGTCGTTTAGTTTCAATACGAATGGTACGCTATACTAACGTATTTAATGTTGCGAGTTTGAAGGTATATATGATGATGATGATGATGATAACACATGATATCTATTTTAACCAGGGGACTTATACCAAACCTTAAAGTTGATTTTCTGGACCAGTCTAAGGTGCCCTATTCGTAGTTAGAAGGTTGACCATTAATTACCGGACACCCTGTATATAAGTCGATACCTACCTTGCCAATTACTTTATTATTTTAAGGTCATATCGAACTTGTACCTACATTGAATTTATTTCCTGTCCGAAATAGCTTGTCGCCGTTTGACATCAACAACAATGCACCTTCATAAATGCTGTAAAAGTCCTTTGTTTTCGCAACTTCCTTCGGGTGTAGTGCCGGATGATTAGGCAATCCGGTGACAAAACTTATCGACAAGGCGCACAGCGGTTTTGAAGTATCACCGAACAGATCTTCTGTTGCAATTATTAAGTTGAATAGGCAGGTTGGCAGGTTTCGATTATAAGGTCGCCGCGTTCAATAACATGGATTTGTGTCATTTCACTACTGTGTAGTGGGTTCCATTTTAATTGCCACGTCCGCAGCACAATGCCAGTGGAACATAATCTGTGACAATATAGCGGCCAGATGAACAGCCCCGCTATCCTGTAACTTGTTTTAACCATACCTCACCGTATTACCCACAAATATATCTTGATGCCGCGTTTGGTAGTATAACTAAGCGTAGGCAGAGGTCTAGTTTCGTTAGGCGTGATGGGTGAGGTGGGTGCATTAGCGCGTTCCGTATAACAGCCCAGGCAACATTGCGTGTAGTCGCTCAGGGACGCGGCTGCACGCTGCGGGTGAGCTCTTTTAATAATTCTATGTTTAATAAACTTGTTTGCACTAAATATCAATGAGAACTCCATACTTAAAACATAGATATTGAATAAGAATCGGTAATTTGAGAACCCCCAACGTACGAAATTCCCCCGATGCAAAGGAAATGAGTTCAGTGAGATTGAATATTATAATTACAGGTAAGTACAGTCGCCACCAGACATATCGGAGCGGCCAGTGCTCACAAATATCTGAACACGTCTCTAATGCCTCGACAATAGAGACGTGTTCAGATATTTCTGAGCACTTTGGCCACTCCGATATGTCTGATGGCGCGCTGTAGTACCTAACCTACCTACCTACACATAGGGTGTCTGTATTATGACCGCTAAAACGTGGGCTATTGCTATTGTTCGGCCTTACAAGAAACAGCCTCGAAAGTATCTGATAATAATAAGCCCCCAAAAAACTACCTAGTATACTGATTAACTGAGAATACAACGACAGGCAATTCAATGTTGTTACGTGACTAAACCATATTGCTTTTGAAGCCCAGAGGTCTTGTCTAGATTAAACATACCTACGGCAAACAATACTTAACTTTTATCCTTTATGAATTAAAATATCAGACAGCTGAATGAAATGATCTCAATATTTGGGTAACATAATAAATCTAAAGCTCGGGGAGAGCTACTTTCACTATTCTCAAGCCTCCCCGCGGCCCCCGTTGCATTGTCTCCCACTCATTACGAGTATGAAATCGAGAATAACATCTACTTTAGGGGAAAGTATTAAATGCAAACTTAAATGGGCGCAGTCGGCCGCTGGCCAATTATTTGTTATTAAAAACAACTTCCGCACTGTCCGGCGGTGTTATCGTTATGTAAATTAGTTCATACGATTCATAAGTAAGGCGCCATTCACGTAGAATTTAGTACTGCGCCAGCTTTTGCCCGCGGCTTCGTTCGCGTCGAACTCCTATATATCATAGCTCCAATGGGTCGTTCTTCTTTTTTACCGACAATGAACCGAGGTTTTCCTTTTTTTTTGGTTTTTGAACTATCGAAAATTGTGATTTTGAAGTGCGATTAAAAAAAATGCATTGGTTTCTTCATTAACACTAATTAAAGTTTCCTTTCCGGACAATATACATATTTGTTTACGGTTGGCTTTTAAAAAAAAAATGTGACAAAGTGGACTCTTTCAGTGGGGACTGGGGACTACATTTTGGTTTACCACTCTGTCACGGACTTCTACGAGAAAAATAGGTCTAAAAAAAATGCTAGTTAGGGAAACTAAAATATTAAATAATACTAATTAATAAAATAATATGGACGTTCATTTTCGAACATTATAAAACCGTAAAATCATTACTCAAATGAGATGCCGTAGTAAGACGAAGGACATGCTATTGTCGGTCGAAAAGAAGAACGACCCCAATAGCAAGATCATAGCAAAAACTAATTAAACTATTTAAAGCAGTTTTTTATACAATTAAGTTTAGTGACACAAGTATTTTTTGTAAGGAATCATAAGGCATTTACTAAACTTTAGTAACTTTAGTCTCACAATTCACAATCTTGCACATGTACCTAATGCAAGAAAATAGTCTTTTAATATAAATATTATTAAAAAATCACTGTTTTATTATATAGGTAAATTATTATTTTACTGACATGGAACAGAATTAATTATGATAATGATAACGTTGTAGGTCCATTTGTTGCTAGAAAATCAAAAACCAAAAAAGGAAATAAATGCCATATTTAGTAGTAGCAGCAGAGGGGGATGGAGTCGAACTTATGAAATAAATAAATAACAAAACTCATCTAAGTGCTATTAATTCAATACAAAAGGTCATCATCCCTTCGGACCACGTCACCCAGGAGCCGACACTTTTACTACTCTAAGTAACATAACAACTAGGGAGTGTATAGACTGGTCATTAGCCTCCTCGACAAACTAAAAACCGGTTAACCGGTTTTTTACAGGTTTTTACGAATAGTATATATATATATATATATATATATATATACATTTAAGTACTAGAGGATAATTTTACTGCAGAAGTATTTATTTCAATATATATGAAAAATTAAATATTAAGTTACCTACTAACGGTAAATAATAAATTCAGTCCATCATACAAAATTCCATGGGAAATTATATTATCTAAAGCTAACACATACGTACTTATACAGCACTGAGCGTATATTCTCTACTTTTTAGAATACAGAACAGCTTAATAAGGTTGTGTAAGGTACCTACATTACTTAAAGATTAATGTCGTTTTTTATTTCGCTCAAAGTAAATCACGAGCCGAACAATCGCGCAATTGTACAGGTGCCTTTTATGTTCCTAATCACCCGCCAATTGCTCTAATGACCGCGTACCTGTCGACATCGTATTCTATCACGCGCATCACCGACGACTACGACTAACAAACGGTCATTCCGATCCTATTTATGTCAACGTAATGTTTTCGTAAGGCAGTTGCGAGTAGCGGCTCTGATCTAGAGCGCGCGCCAACACCAAGAGCTGACAATTAACTCCAATGGAGAGGTCGCAATAATTAAATTAGCAATGCACTCCTAATGTGAAAAGCAAGTCAAGTCGGGATTGCAATCTACTCAGTGGTTACCAGTACTGTAACGTACTGAGCTATTCATATAATAAACACATACCATGTACGTACATATGCGGGTAAAAATAGGAGGCAGGTATCTCATGGTCTTCACTCGAACAAACGGTTTTGAAGCCCAATATCACGCAAATGGACCACTGAGTTAAAAGCTTTTAAAAGCCCATCATATTTTATTAAAAGTATAGCTTTATTGGGCACAGCCCAGGAGCCGTAGCATGGTTGGCCTTAGACGCGACAAGTGATAAGATAAGCGCGTCGTCTCGTTCTATCGAACGGTGTCAGCCAGTGACGCACGCTCTATCCTATCACCTATCGCGTGACAAGGCCAACCATGCTACGGCTCCTGCCCTATTTAGTGGACTATATATATATTAGTGGACAATCTTACACAAATCGAACTAGTCCCATAGTAAACTCAATAAAAGCTTGTGTTATGGGTACTATAGACGACGATATATTTAATAGATATAAATACTTAAATACATAGAAAACATCCAAGACTCAGAAACAAATATTCATGCTCCTCACACAAATACCCTTACCGGGATTCGAACCTTCGAAAATAACAGTAATCTGTAAAAGCACAATACCACCATTTCCCCCTATTGTTGAATCCTAATCACTGCTATAACGCAACGACTATAGAAGTTTCCAGGGTACCTTAATTGCGCCAAACAGTTGCACAATGGCGATGTAAAGCACTCCTATAAAGTAATATGGCTCTGTACCGGTTATGTCACAGCCTGTAGTACCTGCCCATAATAGTTCTATAAAATAGTGAAGTAAACCTTTACATCGATTGGTAATAAATTAAGACTGTTTGGCTCTATCTATAAGCTTATAAGAAAAAAGGTATAGCCTAGCGCTTTTACACAACAAGCTAACAGATAACACTTTAATACGACGTTTATACGAGCTGTTTGGGATATAAGTTTAAGTTATAGGACCATTTTGCTGGTTGGGTAGGGACTCTTGGCAATCACTTTACATGTAATGTTTTTAGTGGGATCTCATTCCTTTTTTTAAGGTAATTTACCCATACAAACTTCCATCCCCTAATTTAAACCCCTTATATATTTTATTTTACTACCGTACCCCCAGATTACATTCCCACTTTACGTGTAGGGGAGGTACCTTAAAAAAAATCATATATATTATTCTACCATTATGGCGGCGTGATTGATTTATATACCTCTGCCGAATTCTAGTAGTAAGGGTCACTGAGCTAAGCCGGGTCGTTATTCTTTTTTACCGACAATGAACCGGGGTTTTTCAGTTTTTTTTGGTTTTTGAACTATCGAAAATTGTGGTTTTGAAGTGCGATTTAAAAAAAAATGCATAGGTTTCTTCATTAGAACTAATTAAAGTTTCCTTTCTGGCCAATATAAATATTTATTTACGGTTGGTTTTAAAAAAAAAAACATGTGACAAAGTGGACTCTTTCAGTGGGGACCACATTTTGGTTTACCACTCTGTCACGGCATTCTACGAAAAAAAAACATTAAAAAAAATGCTAGTTAGAGAAAGTGAAATATTAAATGTCACTAATTAATAAAATAATATGGACGTTCATTCGAACATTATAAAACCGTAAACATCATTACTCAAATGAGATGCCGTAATAAGACGAAGGACAGGCTATTGTCGGTCGAAAAGAAGAACGACCCAGCCGCAGACGGACATGGCGAAACTATAAGGGTTCCTTGTTGACTACGGGACCCTTAAAAGAAGAGTTAAATTTAATTAAGAAACAGTGAAGAGGGCAGGCCGCTGTCATCAATGATGTACCGTCCGCATCGATTAAGAATATTTTAAATCGATGACCGGCCGTCATTTCGAACGAATCGCAACTAAGTAGGTATTACATCTTGTGTTCAAACTTCAAAGTAGTGGTTCAAAACACAACATTTTGTGCTTGTTATGTTCAATTAAATATTTTAAAATATTGAATTTATTAGCGAATGTCCATTCGAGTAGATGGGATGGTTCTTATGAGATGTAATAGGCCGCCTCGACGATATCTGGTTCCTGAGAGTCATGCGGTTACACAGTAACTGTACCGGCAGTTGACGGATAGCTGCTGTCGTGTCGGAGACGCTAATGCCTCGAACGAGGTCAGCGGGGCCTGTGCTGGCGCACGAAGACCCACTAGGTAGGTACTCTATTTGAACTTGAACAAATAAAAGTGCCATTTTCATTTATCAGCCCAGCCGCACGCTATTAGGGCGCGATTATGTTAACCGCAAACTATGAATCTAGGTTAACGTAATTGCAAGTTATGCGAAGTAGTTTAGTTACCTACCTGCAGTTTGTGGAAAATATTTAAAAAAAGTCCTTTGTCGCAGTAATACATATATCATGGAACGAATCTTAGATATGTAATTTTTATTAATAGAATATCGTACCAAATAATTAAATAAAAAAAGCTACCTGTTCAAGTTAGTATTTCCAGGAATACCTCCTGCTACGATTACCTGCGAGACCCAGTTTTAATGCCATGCCATGCCACCCTTCTTGCCGAAAATCGCATGCAAAGGTTTGTGAACCGTCTTAAGAATGAAGGGATCTCGCTTGCCGTACTACAAATATTGATGGAAGCGCTTTACATCAAAAACAATTGCAGTTGCTTCTTTTTGAATTTGGCTGTAATTTCGTTCGCATTGGCTGAACGAAAGGGGAACCAAAAGCGAACGGATGCTCGCGGCCGGCGCGGCGGGGGTCTTTCTGTATTTAAGATTGTTGATCCTCATGCATGATATCTTCACCACACCACACATCGTCCCCGCGCCGTCCCGGCACGGCGTCCATGCAGAGTATAGTGGAGCCAGACTCCAAATAAACTCCGTGAAAAACAAAAAAAATACACACGTTTCATCTTCGTTCTTCGGGTACACATAATTGAATGTATTTAAGTATGTTTAAATAAAAAAAAATAAAAAAAAAAACTACTTACTTACGTACTTTTTTAATTTCCAATAAAGTTTAAATAAATAAAATAAATATATAAGTTTCCCTGATACTTTTTTACCTACATGAAAATTCTAAATGTGAGAAATTTGACATCGACTTCCGGATTCCGGCTAAAACAATATCTGAAAAACGGCTGACAATGAGTTGCCGAGATAGTGTTTCGTAAACAGAAGACGCAGGCAACCTTGTCGGAGCTGATAGTATCTTATTGTTCCCTCGCCTCTCCCTCATTCTATGCGATTCTTTCTTAGGCATAGGCTTTGCATAGGTTCTTTAGATGCTAAGTATCTACACACCATACTGCATTTTTACATTTGACTATTTACATCAGTCTCATCTATACTAATATAAAAACCGGCCAAGTTGCGTGTCAGACGTCAGACCACGCAAAACGAAGGGTTCCGTGCCTATTAAAAAGGTCGTATCGTCACAGGAAGGCAGTTTTTCAGCAACATCTCGAAAACCTTTGAACCGATCTTGTTCAAAATAATTTTCGGTGAAAGAGTTTAATAAGTCCTATGTCCATGATTTTTTTCACATTTTTAAAATACACCGTTCAAAAATTAGAGGGGGGGGGGGACAGAATTTTAGTCACTTTCGGGACGATTATCTCCGACTCTATTGACTTAATCAAAAAAAATGCTGAGAAACCTTATATTTATTTTGAGACCTATGGATTGATGTGCCCCACACGTGGGCTTATTTTTTTTTTTAATTTCAGTTTTATGTATGGAGCGCACTTCCAAAAAAAATTTTTTTAGTCATTTTTATTAAAAAACTATGTAGCGGCTAACAAAATAAACCTATCCTCAAAATTTTATTCAAATACACTTTATAGTTTTCGCGTAAAATGCCTGTGACATACGGACAGACGGATATGACGAAACTATAAGGGTTCCGTTTTTGCCATTTTGGCTACGAAACCGTAAAAAGGGAAGTGCCTGTGAGATTGTAGATTTGTAAGTTTGTATGTAATGGGTAATCTCCGGGACCACCTATTCGATTTCAAAATTCTTTCACCTGTGTATACCGACAGTCTTACAAATCAAATGTACCTACACCAGTGTAAGAAACCAAAATAGAATTCGCTTAGATTGCCATCACAAATCGTGTTTTGGAAAAAGATTTTAAAAGATAACCTAACTAGTAGGTACCTAGTGTCAAGTGCAAAAATATGTATCGATTTAATCCGTTCATAAATAAGTATGTGCTACAACCTTATTCCGCTGACATAAGAGCGCCCATATTTTTGCACTTGACTGTACCACCAGCTTTTTTTTTGTAATTTTTAGGGTTCCGTACCTCGAAAGGAAAAAACAGAACCCTTACAGGATCACTTTGTTGTCCGTCCGTCCCTCTGTCAAGACCCTTTTTCTCAGGAACGCGTGAAGGTATCAAGCTAAAATTTATATCAAATACTCAGGTCTACTGTCCCTTGGAGCTGAGAAAAAAATCAAAGTTATAAGCCAACGCAATCAAAAGATACAGCCGTTTATGCCGCAAATTTTCGAAACTCGCAAGGGAATTAAATCCTACAGGGTACTCCGTCCGTCCCGTGAACTCAGAATCTTGATATTTGGTACGAAGCAACGTCTTATAGCACAGATAGAGGAAAAATTGCGAAAATCGTAAATTTTAAGTTACATCATATAATAAAAATATTTTTTAATAATTTACTTATATACCTACAGGAATCAAAACCTACACGGTACTTCCCGTGACTCAGAATCTTGAAATTTGGTACGAAGCAACGTCTTATAGCACAGATAAAGGAAAAATTGCGAAAATCGTAATTTTTTAGTTACATTATGTAATAACGATATTTTTAATAATTTACTTATATATACCTACCTACAGGGTTGTACGGAACCCTCGGTGCGCGAGCCCGACTCGCACTTGGCCGGTTTTTATAAAGAACATCAAATTGTAAAAGCTCAAAGCTCTGCCTTGCCTTGCTGAATGCACAACCTCGCTTACCGGGATATGGCTTGCGTGGCATTTCGGACCATCGTCGGTGCTATTGATGCGAAAACAGATCTTACATCTTTAAATTATTAAAATAGCAGGTAATATTTGATTTTTTATGGGACTTTTTGTAATACGTCGCATAATTATCGAACCTGCTCATAAAATTTCACGACAATCGGTTGAGAAATGCGACCTGCAGAGGGGGACAGGTCGACAGCCGGACATAGAAAGAATATTGGCCCAAGCTGATTCTGCTTCGTTCGCATCGCTCGCTCATTCAACCACAATGCTGTTGTGGAGTTGAATTCTCCTAGATAGGTGCCCGCCCCGTACAACTAATTGATTGGAAAGTATTGGTCTGAGTGAAGTGAAACTAAAAGCATTTACTTCAAGCAACGATCACGATGTCATTTACTAGTCATGATTCCACCGCGTTTGTGGTAAATGCCGGCTTCTTAACATGTAATAGAATTTTAATTTAGGGTTTCAAGGAATTATGTAAGTCATCTTATTGAATACATTACATAATACTAGGGAATGCAATCTCCCGAGATTTCAAACCGAGCCGAGTTCTCGTGAGACCACAAAACCAGTCTCGCGAGATTTCAGACTAAGCCGAGGTCTCGTGAGACCACAAAAACAGTCTCGTGAGACCACAAATCTCGCGAGATTGGGAGTTTTTCACTGAAAACCATTGATTTAGTATAAGTAACTAGATACACAATCAGCCGAAAAAAGTGGCCGTCCAAAAGAACCGCGCGATCGACACTTGCGGCTCTTTTGCGTTTAGTCTGGTTTCGACCGTGAGACTTGACGGATGTCAAAAATGACCAAAATGATCTGTGAAAAAATTCGTTAATAACAAATATAGCAATAGAAAAAAAATAAAAAAGGATTGGATATATTTCTTTAACTAAGTTCTATTGATAGCGTAAAGAATTTCATGTAAACTCATTGGCATTTCATAGTTTTGAATAAATAATTTCGTTAGTACAAATGACAGATTATCACGGAACAAAAACCTAAGGAGTCAGTACCTACTTATTAGATATTTTTATGGAGTAGTACAGTTACGTTATTTGTGGTTTTCAATTTAAGATTCCCGAGAAATCCTTAGCGATGTGCAAAGTAGGCCTCAGTTATAGCACGAGATAGGAGGCATCAACGACGAAGAGTGGTGACTTCGTCGTGTGTTTATTTTTCAAGTTTATATAAATCTTGTAAAAATTTATGTTTAACTAAAGATAAATTGATATTCAGATTGTAAGTCATTATTATATGTCGCAAAGGGACTAATTAGATACGTCAAATATACCACGCCTTTTCACTGGTCGTGCGTAGAATTTTTAAGGAGTTTGACAGCTGCACTGATAATACGTAATGCCCACCGAAAAATGTTTTGTGTATACGTATTTATAAAAAAACAGAAAGTGTTAATTGTTTAGGTATTGCCTGCTTGTAAAAATAAATAATCATGATTTATTTGTGTTTTTCGTCTTCCTGTTTAAATAAATAAAATATTATAGATTTTATTCATTAAAATGTGACATGTAAAATACTTCCAAACAGCAAAAATCCGCAACGTACTTCGTCAATCATTTACAAATGACTGTATTGTTTATACAATATTATTAAAATAATTTTATAATGCGACTCCATTCATTCGCTATTTAGTTTTGACGTGAGCAATCAAGTCACATTATGATAAAATCTCAATAAACTAAAAAGATTTTAATCTGTTTGATGCTAATTCGCTAATATGGCCCTTACAGCTTAAACCACTAAGTTCTCTTTTATATGAAGCATATATCTCAACGCAGGTTATAAGTAAACGCGATTGGCATCAACTGAAATATAGCTAGAGTTGTCAAATTGGGGCACATTTCTTGAAATTTTTGTTCGACATTGTGCGTCTATTTACTTTATTATACGTCAATGCTGAAAACGGATGCAAATGCTAAGAATTCCATCTAATGAATTACAACATGTGAAATAAAAATAGGCACTGCACGTAGTGGTTTATAATATCAGCTTTCTTTCAATATTTAATATAGAAATAAAAAATATATTTATGAATATTTTTTATTTAACTATCAGGTTTTGAAAAAGGGCAGGTTTTTAATGTACCAAATTTAATTTTAATTCAATAATAGTATGTTTTAATCATCATCAGTCAGATGAAACTTTTGTCATGCCGTACGTGTTTTATTTGAAAAGTACAATCTCGCGGAATCTCGTACGAAAATTGTACGAGACTCAATCTCGTCAAATATGGACGTTTGCATTCCCTACATAATACCTACCATCGGTGTTGCCAGCTTTGTTGCGTTCCATCCTAGGCCTCATAGTCTGTTACGTACGTCCGTCCATAGACGTCAGCCGATAGGCTTTCTTGTAAAGATTTCTACTGTCTGCGAGCTCGCCCCTTGTTTAATTAACATCAATATTTGTAACAACCACGCGGTCCGTCTAAAGCGAATGGTCGACAGCTGACCATATCATGAGCAACTAACTAAGCTAAGCTAACGTATAATGTACTAGCTGCCCGCGTATCGCAAAGAACGCAGCAGGAAAACCGCAAGATAACGCAGGAAAACCCGCAAGTTAAAATATAACCTACTAGCTTCTGCCCACGACTTCGTCCGCGTAGAACTCTTAAAAGAGATGAAATAAATTACCTATAGCCTATTAAATAATATCAATGCTTAGAATTTTACTCGAGTGCTAGTCGGAATTTAGTTTTCCCATACATTTCGAGACCCAGCGTCTGATGAAGGCAACGAGCAATACAAAGCTCCATACAAAGTTTCATCCCCTTTTTCGTCCCTAAAAGGGATGAAATTTGACATAAATTATAGCCTATGTCCTATTCTGATATATAAGGTACATAACTGGAAAGTTGCATATACATGCGTTCAGTAGTTTTTGAGATTAAGTGGAGCGTACATCCATCCATCCATCCATACATCCAAACTTTCACGTTTATAATATTAATAGGAAGGATAACCATCCAGAAAGTCCATTCTACACGCAGGTGTAACACTTTTTGAGATTACCCTTTAAATACACATTTACAGTGCTACAACCTCACAGACTTTTAGTAACACATAGCTACTATTAGTAACTAGTTATAGATTGGCCATATTCAAAAACGGTCAATAAACCTATTTTAGCTCAAATGGCGCTAAAATTCGTCGCTTTGAGTAAGAAGGAGACATATTATTATTTATCAGCACGGCTATCACAAGACGGCGCGCGAGCTCTCTCGCTTTTTCTCGCACTATACCTCTCTTTCTAAGTTTTCTGATAAGAGAGAGACGGATAGTGCGAGAAAAATCGAGAGAGCTCGCGCGCCGTCTTGTGATAGCCGTGCAGATACATACGCAAACAGGTAACCCCGATATAATGTATTAACGCCATTTCTTCGACATATGTCAATAAGTCAAACACAATAAAAGAGAGACCAATGACTATGTCGATAAACAAAGAGCACAAAACATTAGTAATACACCGCGATATTATTTCACTAAGGTAAGTAAGTGCCTAGCTCTACATCTCTGCGGATTGAGAAGAAAATAATTGGTATTCGAGCCAGACATGAATCTCGGTCCATGCTCCATTTCGTTTCGGTTATGTGATCATGGATGAGTGCGCCGGCAAATGGAACGAGGTATTCTCATCTTTTCTACTTCAACTCTAATTGGTTATTCACTAGCGAAAGAGATTAGTACAGTCCGCAACATATAGTAATATAGTTCATAGCAGCCAAAGTAGCCAAATATTTCGGTAGGTAGCCAGTGACGGAGTGCCCATAGTTATGTATATTAAATAAATTTTAGGCAAGCCTATATTTTTATACTCTAAACCTTTCATAACATTTTTTTGTTCCGGGTTGTTCATTGAAAATTTTCACGCACCGCCACTTAGGTACTTACACATCTTTATTACTGTAAGAGTAAGAATGTGTTACGACATAATTGGTTACTCTGGCTGCTACTAACTATAGGGACTGTACAGCTTCTTGGCATTGCATTTAGGTATCTTAAAAACGTTTAAGCTAATTCCTACGAAATGCGTAATATAAGTGACTTAGCCTTGTTACTTTAAAGTAGGTACCTATACTCACCTATAGGATCTAGCATCTAGCTAAGCTAAAGAATTCAAAGTAAATCTCTACGTTAGAATATACTGAATGAATAAACGTTAACTTGTTGGTAGTTAAATAGATACATAGGTACTAGAATAAACCCTACGTCATATTAGGTACTTTTCAATAATTTCATTACTTACATAAATTCATAGCATACGATTAGAAAAAAGCAGAGCCGGCTGGGTTTGGGTCAATGGAATTTGTTCAAGAGTGTCTCCGTTGTCACGGTGCACACTTGTAACTCAACAAAGATACTTCATAACGATCATTTGAATTAAATGGGTTATGTTAACAAATAATTAAATAAGTAAAAACTTTTCTTTTAACTTCTCATGCTTATACGTAAGTTCGTATTTATGATGGGTGTAATGTTAACTGCATTATCTAACACTAGTAATGTAAGTCTGTATTACTAACAAGCTATGGGCAAATTGGCCTGAAATAAATGGTTTTATTATTATGTGGGTTACAACACAAACTTTATGCTCGACTTTATATTTATCGGATATAATGCATCATTTGGGCTCTGCATATTTTTCGTACATTGTACACTTGTACAGTCTACTAATGATGGGTGTAATGTTAACTGCATTATGTGGGTTACAACACAAACTTTATGCTCGACTTTATATTTATCGGATATAATGCCTCATTTGGGCTCTGCATATTTTTCGTACATTGTACACTTGTACAGTCTACTATTGCTAGCATTACACTTACAGGGTTTATCCCAAATCCCATTAGGTATCCCTCTCGCACCAACCGTGTAATCGAATATGATCTACGATTACGCATAGGTATTACGGGAATTGACAACATTAAAAATATATTGTTTCTACATTCCTTCCTTCCTTCTTGGTCGTATCCTCGTGGCTGAGGGTTGGCGAAGGCTGTGGGCACTCTTTACCATCAACCATCACTCTCCAAGCTGCTTGGGCTTGGAGCATGTAATGCGGCTCTCGTCGGAGCCGATGTGACCGTGTGCGCCCAACATGCAGGCATCCGTCCTCTATCTACTCCTCTTCCCCGCCATACATATGTTTACATTACCAATAAACAAAATCCTCGGAATACTCGTATTTTACGCTTCAACTCATTTTTGCTACTTAAAAATCAAAAACGTTTTGTGAGTAGTTAGGCTATGGCGTTAAATAAATTCTTACCTATAATAAATTATTTTTTTAATAAGTCAAGTAGATTCTTACTTATAATAAATTCGTGTCCAGTGCATTCAAGTGCAAAACCAGATAATAATATGATTTGTAGATATTTAATATCCATTAAATCATAGACACGGACATACATCAAAAATTGTATCTAGACATGGAAACTTTGAAAGACTTGCGAACACGTATCTAGACTTTCCTGTCTTTGTTTCATTCACTAAACCCTTGACGATTTATTTTAGTTCAAATATTTAAATCTGTGAGTGGCCCCCGCTGCGCCGCGCCACATCCACAGTCGAGATCCTTTCCAACGGGACCAACCAAATAAAAATAACTTTCAAGTTTCAGCTAGCTTGCCAGCTGTATATATCTGCCTAAATAGGTACACAGCTTACTCATTCCTGCAGAAACAACTAATTAAATACAGATTTGTAATTAAAACAACATTCTGACTTACAAGTTCGGCTTATGTAGCCTAGCCTAATAGGCTATGCGCACCATGCCGACAAGATTTTGTATATAACGAGGAAACAATAAAGGTAAATAAGTCACATAAATCGAATTCATAAAATGTATACTTTCTTACTCAGTAAAAACATAGAATACCTATAGTAAGCAAGTACCGCATAGTAAGTACAACACACTTTTTTGGTTGTACAATCATGATTCATGCTAGAAAAAAATCACGTAATCAGAGGGATAATCACGTAACGTAACGTTTTGAACGCGCGTTAGGTAGATCCACCTGTCATTTTTCCATATAAAAATTGACGTTTAGACCTACCTGACGCGCTTACAATGCGTTACGTGATCGACCAGCATTTTTAAGTTCTATTATATTGAATTATAACTTACCTTTTCAAAGGGTTAGGCATCGAGTAAATACTGTTAGGTTCCTTGTTGTATTACGACACTGTCGTTTATTGCGTACTCTGAGCTATCAAAACTACAAAGACCGACTTTCCTGTCGGATTCTCTCTATACTTTATCTTTAGTGAGATGGTGTTATCATGACAGATCGGGGACTCTTACCAGTTTATCAGTAATGTAATCTGGGAATAACACGTCAATCATGTAGCCGTCACACAACTCGCCTTCTTCTGATAAGTGTCCCTACTGTCCCTAACCTTTTGCGGTTAATTTTTATATGTAGATGGAGATTATTGGAGATCATTCGCCTGACTTAGTGTCTTTTATATTCTATGTTGGTTGTATTGAGCGCGACTGTCCGTTTTCAGCATTCTATGATTTCATTGTGAATCATTCACAAATTTCACAATCCTATGGGCTCTATAGATCTATGTAGGTATGATTCCAATTATTATGAGCACATTGAAAACCACGGGACTCAAGAGTTTCGTTAGAACCTCTGCCTGCCCTTAAAAAAAGCTTTATAGAACTTAGGTAGGCGCATTAAATGAACATATTACATAGGCTTATGTACAACATGGGCCATATTTGTAATCTAATAGCAAAGCCACATCATAACATAAGTCTATTAGGTACTTTCGTGAAGTTTAAATAAGAGTAAACTTAAATGTACCATAACCTCATGGCTCCTAATTATACATTCTGTCCCTTATCCGCAAAACGCACCTTCATATGAAACTATTGTCATTTACTATGACGCTCCATGGTCGTGACGTCACGATCCATGAGTTGTTTGTAGCTTCGGAAGTTTTTGAGACATTTGAATGGGATTTTCGTCATTAGGCATATTTTTTGCCTTCTTTCTTTTGAGTCTACACCCGTATTGGGCAACTTTGAGCCGGGTGGTGCGATGCGGGTCAGCTTTAGGTATTATTTCTCTTTAATATTATTTTTTTATTTCCTACAAACGCATACCTATTTTTGTAACACTGTTTTCTAGGCAGCAAAATAATTAAACAACTGAAAAAAACTTGGTTCAATAACACTATTTACCTCGTTTTTTTCTGTGTAATATTTTACAGAATATTAATACTACTACAATTCCGGGATCCCGGTATTGGTCCCGGTATTGTAGTAGTAATCAATCCCGGGATTGCATGCCCTAGTCCGCTTAGAAAGAGACGGATAGTCTATGTCGCCGCGACATAGCTCGCGGGCTGCCATGCCAAGGATGGAGGAGTGCTCATTTTACGTGATAATAATTATGTTTACGGCCTCGGCTACATGTAGTACCTACCTACATACAAAATGAGCAAAGCGTTTCTTACGTCATTCGCATTGTGATGGTGCTCGCAGGTAGATACACCTGTCACTCAAATTGCAACTAAAGGAATTCATTGTTGTTTGCTCTGATAACAGTGATAGTAGGTATGACAGAATCCAACTAAATACTTAACGTCGAACATGATCTCATGGCTACCCTGTCTTATATGTTTTGACGACCGGTTGGCCTAGTGAGTAGTGACGCTGCCTACGAAGCTGAAGGTCCTGGGTTCGATTCCCGGTAAGGGCAAATAGGTATTTGTGTGATGAGCATGAACATTTGTTTCTGAGTCTGATGTTTTCTATGTACCTATTTAAGTATTTGTATCTATTAAATATATCGTCGTCTAGTAGGTACCTACCCATAACACAAGCCTTATTGAGCTTACTATGGGACTAGGTCGATTAGTGTAAGATTGTCCTCTAATATTTATTTATTTATGTATAAGTACAGCACTGTACCTATACTACACATAAGACAGAACCAGTTGACTATGTAATTTCAACAGGTAGGTAATTCCTATGAAATTATACCGAATTTCAACATCTGTTAATTAACAACGAATTCTGATGAGAGTAGGGTTGCCATATGGAAACATGAATTATCCTGATAAAAATCCTGACATCTCCCTAAAAGTCCTGATATTTCTTGTAACAGAGTTGTATCATTTCATTCATTAAAACTGTGTAATAATAAATGTATCATAAAAACATATAGGTATTTAATTATATATTTTTATGAAGTCATTTCGGAAAATCCTGACACTTGCCTAGTCCGGCCGCAATCCTGGCAAAGGGCTAAAAATCCTGACATGTCAGGACAAATCCTGATGTAAACCCTAGATGAGAGCTGCTGTCGAACTCAGAAATAGGTAGCTGAACATTTTTTATGCACATTGATTGTCCGATGAACAAACAGTGGTTTTGAATTGGTTATGGCAAGGCGTTACAATGTTTAATTCATCAACTGTGCCTGTGTGTTGTATATAATAATTATATACTTAAGGTAAATTACACGTAGGTATGTTTGTAGTTACGTAGTTACTGTGGATTCACGTATGATTTCCTAACTTTCCATTTAATTTCTTCTCACACATAAAGTTTACAAAACTACGTAGATACTTAGTAGATATCAGAAACATCCTATTAAGTATTATCCCTTCTCTTATGACAAGTTGCATGTTGTACCAAATAAGCAGGCACTAGATTCGACTAGATGAATGAAACTTTGATCAATCTCGCCTTGAATATAGATTAGCACACGTAAGTAGTTAAAATCCTACCCGATTTTTTTACCCCCTGTAAAATATTTATTTCAATAAACAATAACAAATACAGCATGTAAATGCACTCACCCGTTTGAGGCGGGACCAACAGGTGGGTGAAAATCCTTTATAGTTCACAACGCACTACGTGTCCACGGAAGAGTTTTGTTACACAATATTTTCTTGTGCAGAAACAAAATTTACTGTGTTTGGGAGTGATTCGTGTGAGTAAATTGACGCGCACAGCGCCGGTACGTCTACTCCGATGCTGCCTCTAAGTGCTACTGCCTACTGCCTAGCTAGTGCCTACTGACTGAGTCAGTCAACTGAGTGAGTGAGCGGGAGCGGAAAACGCCGCCACGCCGCGCCGCTAGACCGCGCCGCAGCCGTGCCGGCTGTCAGCGGAGACCCGGGCACCGGCCCGCTGCATGCTGCATGCTGCATGGGAGTCACTTTAATTCGGGTTGTGATTGAGATTGACATTGTGCGTCTTGTGCATTTTTGAACCTGCTTTGCATAAAATGAAAATGGAAAAAAGAGAAAAGCCTTTTTGGTAACAGAACCTAGGTAGGTACTGTTATTTAATGGTCACTTTAGGTACTTAATTACCTATTTACTCGTAGTTATAACATATTGAATCAGTTCGATCCCTGAAAGTACCTACTTAGGTGAAAAGTGGCGGCAGCGGCAAGGGCGGCTCACTCCGTGATTTGGTCGCTCCGCTAGCTACAAGTACCCACGGTGTTTTCACTTTAGAACCTTCTGTAGAATTGCTTTTCTTTTGTTTCTTTTCCTTTATTCTGATAATATTTATTCTCTCGGCTATAGATGTCACTAAAGTCAAATTTGTACTTAGGTCCGGTGCAAACCCATCGGCACACGTCAGGTGGCGGGAACCGACCAGTTCCGGTAACGGTCCGGTAGCGTGCGCCAGCACTAACCTTGTATAATTTTTTTTTTTTTTGCAGTAGCAACATTCATGGAAAATGAACTTTGTGGTTATTTTCACGCAGCTTTCTTCTTAATTAAACTATATTATTGAAATAATTTTATTAATCGCAATAATATTACTACTAAATAAATAGGAAAGCAAAAAATAATCATAAGCAGATTTTACTTATCCATAAAAAATCTACACGGGCCTTCTCAATAGTTCTGGGAAATGGAATGGTATCTGTCAAGTGTCATTTATGATGTTTAGATAAATTTTAAATTTGTTTTATTTGAATTGAGTCCGTGAATGCGATTTGAATGGAATTCACGATTATTACTGTATTTTTGGAATTCCTGACTCGTAGTTTGCTTATTTCTCTGGACCCCCTGCTTTGTGTTATCGTAATTGCAATCGGAAGACATCAAATTATTAAATCTGAACATGTAATCGCGAAAATGCAATAAGTGTGTCGATTGCGATGAAATTTGTAAGTACTTACATATTTTCGCTTATTTAGGCATTTCATACAAGTTTTGAATCCGTATTTGGCCGATATAGCTAAAAACTTACTGCACTCTAATAGCTCGGCAATAATAGCTTGTATTTACCAAAAATTTATTGTTGACAGAAACTTGTTATAGATTTGTTGCCTCGATGCCAAATGAATACACCTAACAATATAATCTTAATTTCACAGAAACAAATAACTACCAAAAGATAATGAGGAAGCACTGGAAACAGATAATATGATAACATTCAGAATTTATAGAATCGGGATCCTTTATGGGTTGATGTAGGTAACCTGAAGAAAAGATAAATATAAAGTATTGAAAAAAATATAGGAACAGGAAATGGAAATAAAGGAAATTTGTAGGTAGACTATATTTGGCTAATGTTCATTTTGATTGAGTACAGACCTACAAATATGAATGTAAAATAAAGAAGTATAAGTAAATATATTATTTTCAAATTAGTTTTTTATTTCTGATTTCTAATAGAGTATTAATCCATTATTTCGGAAACTACCAGAGTAAACTTATATAACAAACCTGCTCTGGTAGGATTTCGAAATGATGGATACAAATTGTTTCCATTAATTCAAATTCTCCTCACACATATAGGCATGTGTTTGAGGTATTTTGAAGTGTATGTATTCTTGCGACTCTAGATGGCGCTACTGCCAAAAATGTTGAGTGACAACTCTACTATATATATTCAATATTCTCTTTGCAAGTACCTACATGCCGGCTTACCGGCCCCATAGGGGTAACCGGGGTAACCTATGTTAGCGCTGGTCGTATGTAGGAAAGCTTCTTCGGGTAGCGATAAATTAAATGTCGCTGTGGCCGAAAACGGTCAGGACAGCATCATCATCATAAACTTCACATAATAGGTATATCCACGCTATTTAATATCGCAAAGCAATAACAAGAAATAATATATAGGTACATTGGGTAGGTAGCTAATTACTTGACAAGACACTGTCAAACTCCACGACAGCACATGCGATCAGCGGCCAACATCTGTATAGGTAGGTTGTAAGTCTTAAATAAACATTCCGATATTGACAGAACTGTTGTAGATTTAAAATGTGTTATGTGTTATGGTTATGAAATAGCTCAAAGGAGTTTTCCTTAAATTCATCTAGGCAATGTTGCAGTTTTTGGCCACAACTTTGCCTACAACTTTGACGGCTTCTAGAAGCCAAATAAAGAGCGTTTAAGGCATTACACACCGTAAAACATGTAAAATTAGATTCAAATTAGGGTGTCATTAGTCATTACATAGGTATAACGGCACAGACGACGTATCCTCTATGAAATATTCTTTAAATAAAAACTAAATTTCCGTGCAAAGTTACAGCATTTTACGGTATGTATTATAATATTTCGATTGCAGGTATATTTTCATTTATCATTTTATCAAACCAAAACAACCCGAAATTTGCCGGAACTTGGCCGAATTGTGACTTAAAAAAATACAGGTAAAGATAAACCGGTAATAAACCATTTAGCAGTTTAACCAGTCAAATGTCAAATGCAACTATAACCGGTTATTTTAACCGGTAGTCAGAATACCGGTACCATTTGAACAAGAAGGTTCTTCCTATTAATTTATAGTATCCTATTCATTCATATTATTGAATAGTAAGTAGTAGGTATTATACGTTTTGGAATGGAGGTGACAGCTATCCTATTCCCAAACATTTCGAATAGGTAATAGGTATACACATTCATAACATTAGTAAAGTAGGTATATAATTTTATTCAAGAGATAAATGAACACTCATACAATAATCTACTTATACTAAACTAAGGGGTTAGGGCGCATAACGTCCCACTCGCAAAACGTCCCTCCACCAAAATGACGTCCCATTCGCAAAACGTCTTCTCTGCAAATGGTCCCTTATGTAAAATACCCCATTCGTAAAACGTCCCTCTCTCAAAAGGTCCCACCCCTTTCGCAAAACGTCCCTTCTGAGAAAGCCCCTTTCGCTAAAAGTCCCTACTGGATGACGCCTCTTTCGCAAAACGTCCCGTCTGCGAAATGACTCATTCGCAATATGTCCGTCTGCGAAATGACCCATTCGCAATATGTCCCGTCTGGATAAAGCTTGTTTAAGTAGAGACTATATATCTCTTAGACTTCTGTCTTCTCATGGGATAAGAGATGGCCAATAATAGAAATCATTTTACGAAAGGGACGTTTTGCCAACGGGTCATATTGCGAAAGGGACGTGTTGCGAACGGGTAATTTTGCGAAAGAGACGTTTTGCAGAAGGGTCGTTTTGCGTAAGGGACATATAGGAAAGGGACATTACGCGAAAGGGACAAAGGGGCGTTCTGCGAGTGGGACGTTATGCGCCCTAACCAACTAAGGATCATCATCATCATCATCATATCAGCCGAAATACGTCCACAGCTGGACATAGGCCTCCCCCAGAGAGTTCCAAATTGACCGCTCCTGCGCCACCCGCATCCAGCGGACTCCCGCGACCTTTACCAGGTCATCGGTCCACCTTGTGGGGGGCCTACCCACGCCGCGCCTTCCGGTACGTGGTCGCCACTCGAGAAACTTTCCGCCCCAACGGCCATCGGACTAAGGATAAAATAAACTAAAAACGAAATAAAATATTTACAAATAAAAAATTGGTTCAAGCTCGGAACCCGGGGGCAGGGTGCCCAGAAGGCTGGCAGCATTGCCGCCCCGGCCCTGATCGAGGTCCCCGAGAGATGGGACGGCGCTAGGGTATCCACACAGGTGGCGTCCCAGACTAGCGGCCGTCCCAACTTCCAAGGAACCAGGGTCATGCCATCCGGTCTCTTGCCATCGTCGCGTGCCAGGCCAGTTTGGCTCCAGGACCGCCGGTGTACCGGCACTGGCAAGGGCTCGGCGCAGAATGTCGTTGATGGAGGCGTGTCGTGCGATACGGCCAGCACTCCTGCTACACGAAAGGCCGTGGAGACCAGTTTTGTTAATTAAGTGTTTTTATTGTTAGGTACCTACTAACCATAATAAAAAATTTGAAGTTGAATATAAAAATCTATTGATGTTACCTTTTTACTAGGCCACGCTGACGTAATGTGACATTGTTTGGTATTTGTCAAACGTATGTCAAATTATAGTAAAAATTACATTCACTTTGGTCATTACCCTTTCGCACTTGGCGATTTATAATTAAAATAATCTTAACTATAACTACGACAATATGGAAAGCAAGGGATCTAGTAAGGCAACTTCAAATGTAAGCCGTAAACCGTCGAAAATAAAAACTAATACGAAGACAATTGAAACCACGAAAAAAGCAAGAGGGGACAGTGGCGACGTTTCAGAAAGTACTTCCCATACTCAATTCTTTGGTAAGAAGAGAAGATACGACGATTACATGAGAATTACGAGGGACAAATATGATGGGGTCCAAGCTTCAGACACTTCGTCGGAGAGTTTCGGTTGCATCCATGGTTCTCAAGGCAAAAAGTATACGGCAAGCGAACAGCTAGAAAGAACGCTTCTTCATGAATTGGATCCAGTTCCTGTAGGTAATCAAACCGTTATTGAAAGCGGATGCCGGCAAGGAAATTTCATTACCTTTTTATTTGGATAGATAGCGCTTTCCATCACCCACATACCATTTAGTGCAGGTACCTATGTGTCGCTGGTCATGATTTCGTTTGCGTGACTTTATGTTGACCCACTAAACTGTATGTTGGTTAGAAAAACGTGTGTACGAAATATAGTGTAAGTTAGTTAAAGTAGGTGCAACAACTATTTTGAATTTTGTTATTTGGTTCAATCAACTTTTTCTTGTTATTCTGTCCCGGTAAGCCGAGAGACAACAGTGACAGAGTTTCTTAGAATATATATATATCATGGTAAGGAAGGAGTTGCCCCACCATGGAATGGGTTTACCAATATAACAAAAATACGTGTTTAGTGGATTTAAGCCCCATAAAATCATAGTTTTAAAGAGTGACCCATGGGACGTAACCAACGAGCAACAAAAAATAGTTGATTGGCCCATTTATCTTTGTGTGCATCCATATAATGCATGTGTAAGTTAGTGATATAAATATCTGTAGTTACATAGTTTCGTGTTCAGATGTCTTCGAATCTCGTTCTGATGCATATGGGTCGTTCTTCTTTTTTACCGATAATGAACCGAGGTTTTCCTTTTTTTTTGGTTATTGAATTATCGAAAATTGTGATTTTGAAGTGCGATTTAAAAAAAATGCATTGGTTTCTTCATTAACACTAATTAAAGTTTCCTTTCCGGCCAATATACATATTTGTTTACGGTTGGTTTAAAAAAAATATATGTGACAAAGTGGACTCTTTCAGTGGGGACTACATTTTGGTTTACCACTCTGTCACGGACTTCTACGATAAAAATACGTTTAAAAAAAATGCTAGTTAGAGAAACTAAAATATTAAATAATACTAATTAATAAAATAATATGGACGTTCATTTTCGAACATTATAAATACGTAAAATCATTACTCAAATGAGATGCCGTAGTAAGACGAAGGACAGGCTATTGTCGGTCGAAAAGAAGGACGACCCATATGACTGTATTTAGATTGATCATTCATTAATAATATCAAAGTATGATATAAATACGTCCCACTGTTGGGCACAGGCCTCCTCTCATGAATGAGAGAACGGGCAGTAGTCCCCACGCTGGCCTAGTGCGGATTGGGGACGCCCGTGCCCAACAGTGGGACGTATATAGGTTGCTGATGATGATGATTATATAAATAATTAGATGACTTTTGACATGTCCACGTTCGTACTATAGTGAAATATTTCTTGACTTCCGCTTTTTGAAAAAGTTTTTACGCGATATCACTCATCCAGCTACTTAATTACTTACCAATCAGATCTGTTATAATTGAGCAAGTATATTTCAAGTATCTACTTACCGAGAAGTAGAGTACCTACTGGAATAATAAAATACCTACCACGAGTTTTAAGTTCGAATATCACCAACTGCAATTGCGATAGACTTGCAAAGAATCCTCAAGTTAATAACGGGTCGGCACGGCAGCGGCCTTGGGATTCTTCTGGAGTCGCAAAAGTGTCCATAGGCGAGGGTGCTGATTTACACCAGGCAGGCCGTATGCTTGTTTGCCACGGCGTGGTATTAAAAAAAGTATGGGGTTAGATACATATTTGAACTCAGAACTCCGATCTTCGGGTTTCGCGTCGGCTAGCCCTGAAAACATCTGTGGCTAGAGCCACACTACATGCCAGCATGCATTAATTCAATACCAGGAGCGAGCAGCTTCGAGAGAGATGGTGAAGAGCTCCCACAGCCGTCACGTTCCTCAGCCATGAGGGTACGACGAGGAAGGAAGCCCTGAAAACAAAAGCTATGGTTGGTTCTCAGATCGGGCATGGACCGACACCTGCCCCCCGGCATACGGCTGGGAGATGGCCACGAAACTGGTGTTCCTGGTGACGGACGCAGCGCCGCTGCGGCAGCTGGACCGACTCAATGCCCACCTGCGGGACTTTGCCACCACTTCTCGGGGCGGATATGTATCCTTTATTAACTATTACAATTTTAATTACCAACGCGAGCCAAACCCGAAACGGAAAGTGGGGAGATAAATAGGATCTCCCGACTTTCCTGTTTCGGGTCCTATTATAGGATAAACGCTACGCTACGAGTATCTACCATAGTCTGAATAGCTATCGGCTGTCTATCGCTGTCACACTCACTCTTGCATCTGCCAGTATATGTGAGGAGTGTCTTTTCAAAAGGGCTTATTTTTATTTTTGTATCACTTTAAAAGTAAATCTAATTGACTGAACCGTAAAGTTTACTTTACAAGTTCCCTTACGAAAAAAATAAGTCCTTTTGAAAAGACACTCCTCATGTATGAACTATTCAACTCGTACTAATCACTAATCAAAGTGTAAACAGCCCAATAGCGTTAGTTTCGGTTGCATTATTTTCTCCTACAAGATTTCTCTTTGAAATAATTAGTTCGCTAGAATAACGTTCTGAATGTATTAATTACTACTTACAATTCCTTATAATCTATTCAGAGAATAGACTATCTTGACAGTGTAATCATAATATTGGATTTCCTGAAGACAACGTATTTAAAAGAACCCGATCTTCGTGACGGATTTATATCTTTATTAGAAAATACACGGCAACCTATTATATTAAACAGAAATGCAGACATGGCAACCTACTTTGATAAAGTCACCAACTACATAGGATTTATAGGTGAGTGGAAAGACGATAAGTTCCTAAGTTCTAAGTCGGTACCTATAGTCTTACCGTTTAACTAAGACGCCTATGGAGTGTATGGACTATGGCGATACGCGATGGAGGTCTAGAAAGGAGGGTACTGAGCGCGCCGTCTCAGTTAAGCGGTCTACCAATAATAAGATGACATGACACTAATAATAGCTACCTATATAGGTACATTTAAATATGAATATACTAGCTTTTGCCCGCGGCTTCGCCCGCGTACTAAGAGTAATGTTAACCGTCTACAAAAAAGGTGCATCTCAGTTTCAGTCTCTTATATATTTAGATCGACTCTACATAGACTCTGCATATCGAACATAGACTCTACATATCGAATCTACATATCGACTCTACATATCGACTTTACATATCGACTATAAATATCGAATCTACATATCAACTCTACATATCGACTACATATCGACTCTACATATTTATATAGATGTCCACTGTGTACTTAGATAGGTGTCGACTCTACATATCGAATCTACATATCGACTCTACATATCGACTTTACATATCGACTATAAATATCGAATCTACATATCAACTCTACATATCGACTACATATCAACTCTACATATTGACTCTACATATCGACTCTACATATCGACTCTACATATCTACTCTACATATCGACTATACATATCGGCTCTACATATCGACTACATATCTGGACCCCCATATAAAATTTCACCCCCTCTTTTAAGGGGTTGGGTGCAGATTTCCAAAAAAAAAAAGATGCACGATTTTTTGTTAGTCACAAATAGTCCGCATACCAATTTTTAGCTTTCTACCTTGAAAATTTCGGAATGCTCCATACAAACTTCCACCCCCCATTTTGTGGAAGTAGGAGGTTAGAAAGAGACAAAAAGTAGCCTATGTCACTCTCCATCCCTTCAACTACCTCCACTTAAAAAATCACGTCAATTCGACGCCCCGTTTTGCCGTGAAAGACGGACAAACAAACAAACAAACAAACAAACAAACAAACACACAAACACATACACTTTCCCATTTATAATATTAGTATGGAAGTATGGATAGTAAGTAATGTATTATATTATTATTTATGTGAAAGTTGAGATGTTTGTTAGTCAATCACGCAAAAATTGCTGAACATATAGATATAGGTAGAGTTCTCAACAAAAATAAGCTTTACGTCAAATTATTTGACCAGCATATAAGATTGAATTTGTTATAAACTTATAAACTAGCTGCCCGCGCAGCTTCGCCCGCGTATTGCAAGAACGCAAGCAAACCCGCGGTATAAAACATAGCCTATGTCCTTTCAGAAACTTTATTTTATACGCAGGTGAAAGAATTATTGAAATCTCTAGTGGTTCCGGAGATTACCCATTACACACAAACTTACGAATCCCACAAATGTTTATTAGTACTTACCTATAGATAAAATCAAGCTGCAACTCTTGATTTGCACAACATGTTACAAACGATCAACTATGTAACCGTAGTCCGCCTTATACATCCACCAAAACAACCAATTAATTAATTCCACCAAAACAACCACCAGCAAAACGATTAATTTAACGGCAAAATTTCATAAAACACAAATAAGTAGCCGTTAGTATAATAGATTCCGGCTAAAAGTAAGCTATTAATTAGTCAGTATGTATACAGAAACCAACTTCTTAGCAGAAATGTAGGTTAGGTTAGAACTGCGATCCTCATTTAAATTGGAATGGAATGAGGATGAAAATTGAAAAGGTCAAATGTTTCGGAAAGTAAATTAATCGTCGCAGTCGGATAAAATACCTATAAAAAATATTTCATGTTATTCCGTTCATGGGAAGCTGAGATTCTTCGTGACAAAAAAATGTCTGAAAGTCTAGATAAAGCCAACTGAACATAAAGGACCGCCCACACCTAAGTACGTAAAGACTGTACGCGATAAAATCTGGGCATACCTGGGGCCCATTGCATAACAATTTACAACTTATATTACAAGCGGAAACCTCTTTTCAACTCCTCGCATTAGAAAGAGACTTCCGCTTGTATTATAAGTTGTAAATTGTTATGCAATGGGCCCCAGATCTAGTATATTTTCCCCCCATCTTGATATGATTGTATTTTATTTTATAGTATTATATCTATGGATTATTTAAAAACGTGCTGTTTGTTAATAAGCAGTAGGTAAAAAAATATACTAGATCAGGTATGCCCAGATTTTATCACATAGTCTTTATTACAGAGCTCAGAGGCATCCCACGGAATTAGGAGCTACCACAAAAAAAGCGAACCTAATTCCGTGGTAATTAAATTTACATTTTTAAGTCACAAAGAACATAAAACCGACATATATTATAAAGGTCTAGTTAGCACATAAATAGATAATTAATACAATTCGCAATTCGCTAAATAAGACTCGAGTCTACTTACGTGAGGCGTCGTGCGTTTGTATGGGACGAACTGCTCTTTCGTTGCTGGCATGGACACTGACACTTTTGGACTCGTTTATTAGGGTTCCGTAGCCAAAATGGCAAAAACGGAACCCTTATAGTTTCGTCATGTCCGTCTGTCCGTCTGTCCGTCTGTCCGTATGTCACAGGCATTTTACTCGAAAACTATAAGGTGTATTTGAATAAAATTTTGAGGATAAGTGTATTTTGTTAGCCGCTACATAGTTTTGTAATTAAAATAACAAAAAAAAATTTTTTAGGGGTGCACTCCATACATAAAACTAAATGTCAAAAAAAATTTTTTCATTGTGAACCCCCGTGTGGCACGTCAATCGATAGGCCTTTCAAAATAAATATAAGGTTTCTTAGCATTTTTTTTGATTAAGTGAATAGGGTCGGAGATAATCGCCCCGAAAGTCACTAAAATTCTGTCCCCCCCCTTCTAATTTTTTCACGGTGTATTTTAAAAATATGGAAAAATTCATGGACATAGTGCTTATTAATTTCATTCACCGAAAATTGTTTTGAACAAGATCGGTTCAGAGGTTTTCGAGATATTGCTGAAAAACTGCCTTCCTCAAAGAAAAGGACGTAAGTGCCGTAAAATTTCCGTGACGATACGACCTTTTTAATAGGCACGGAACCCTTCGTTTTGCGTGGTCCGACACGCACTTGGCCGGTTTTTTCAGATAGTCTCGCAATAGTCAAGAAGCCTGTGTGAGCTTAGATTCCAAGTAAATCAATCCGTATGCTTATAAAACGCATATTTGTAAATACCGCGGTAAAAGGTGCAGAAAATTATGGGCTCGTTAATAGGTGCCGTTACCTTACCGACCCAATGATAATTTGTGTTTAATTTGAGCTACTTCTATTAAAACAACACAAACATCAAGTTCAAAAGTAAGTTAAATATATATCTACATGTAGATGTAGTAGATACATAGGTCTATTCGATCATAATACAATTGATATGTATTACAACTCTCTTTAATCACGTACTGTTAGAATGAGAGCACGTTTATCAAAAAGGGGTAACGAGGCCAGTGCCTTTCGTACTCGGGGGAATATTACTCCTAATATGGCAGCGATCCATGGGCATGACTACATTATTTGACTACCAATATTAGCCGAGACTAGTATTCGTATATTCAGCCTATGAAATTATCATTAGAGGCTTAAGAGGATTGTGAAGTGCCGATACGCGGCGCGAGTAGGTATTTTAAAAAATGCTATCTGTTTCACACCGCTCGGCCTCCCTCCTGGCGCTTATTAGTGTTATACAACATGCGCAAATTCTCACGCACACTACGATAGAGCAACAGCGTGCGGCGTGCGGGTGTTCGCGGGGTGAGGGGGGGCGATGGCGGCAGCGCGACTCGGCGCGGAGTTCGGGGAGTTCCCGACTTCCCGGAGTTCATTCGACATCGACATTCATAGCGTACTATCTGCGGTTTGTTTTGCGTTTATCAAAAAAAACCGGCCAAGTGCGTGTCGGACCACGCAAAACGAAGGGTTCCGTGCCTATTAAAAAGGTCGTATCGTCACTGAAATTTTACGGCACTTACGTCCTTTTCTTTGAGGAAGGCAGTTTTTCAGCAATATCTCGAAAACCTCTGAACCGATCTTGTTCAAAACAATTTTCGGTGTATGAAATTAATAAGCCCTATGTCCATGAATTTTTCCATATTTTTAAAATACACCGTTCAAAAATTAGTGGGGGGGGGACAGAATTTTAGTGACTTTCGGGGCGATTATCTCCGACCCTATTCACTTAATCAAAAAAAATGCTAAGAAACCTTATATTTATTTTGAAAGGCCTATCGATTGATGTGCCACACGGGGGGTCACAATGAAAAAAAAAATTTTGACTTTTTGTTTTATGTATGGAGTGCACCCCTAAAAAATTTTTTTTTTGTCATTTTAATTACAAGACTATGTAGCGGCTAACAAAATACACCTATCCTCAAAATATTGTTCAAATACACCTTATAGTTTTCGAGTAAAATGCCTGTGACATACGGACAGACGGACAGACGGACAGACGGACAGACGGACATGACGAAACTATAAGGGTTCCGTTTTTGCCATTTTGGCTACGGAACCCTAACAAAACGAAAAAAATGCAATCTTCTTCGTAAATCTAAAGGATGGACAACGCCAACTTCTAAAATCAACAGGCAAGTAGTACCTACTAAGTACTTACCTACCTAAAATACTATTGTCATAGTCATAGGTAGATTGATTGGTAGGTGACAAACCGAAATTTATTCCACAAAGTACAAAAGTAGGTACCTAGCCAATTTTGATTTTACTAGTAGTATAAATTTTAGTCCGATAGAAAAAGTTGTTTGTATTACTACTTACTTGTACTAGTTATAATCTAATGATGTGCTACTGTGGAATTTCGATAATTTCACGAGAAATGCTAAAAAAGATTTGACTGTCAAAATTTCGATTTCGACTCAGCTAGACGCATTATCTAAGTAGGAAGGTACTTACTCGTAGGTAGGCGGGATTATTCGCAGTAGTTACTTTTTAACCCCTGACGTAAAAAGAGGGATGTTATAAGTTTGACGTGTCTGTGTGTGTGTGTCTGTGTGTGTGTGTGTGTGTGTGTGTGTGTGTGTGTGTGTGTGTGTGTGTGTGTGTGTGTGTGTGTGTGTGTGTGTGTGTGTGTGTGTGTGTGTGTGTGTGTGTGTGTGTGTGTCTGTCTGTGGCATAGTAGCTCCTAAACGAATGGACCAATTTGAATGCGGTTTCTTAATTCGAAAGCTGATGTGATCGAGATGGTTCTTAGCTACGTTTCAACAAAATCGGTTCAGCCATCTTTAAGATCTTTGAAATGAAAATTTCGGGGGTTTTTCAACTTTTCTAAGTTGTAGTTATTGCAGTACCTATTTAACCCCCGACGTATAAAGAGGGGTGTTATAAGTTTGAAGTGTCTGTGTGTCTGTCTGTCTGTTTGTCTGTGTGTGTGTGTTTGTGTCTGTTTGTGGCGTAGATGCTAAACGAATGGACCGATTTGAATGCGGTTTTTATCCGAAAACTGACGTGATCGAGATGGTTCCTAGCTAAGTTTCAACAAAATCGTTTCAGCTATTTTTGAGATATTGGACTTAGAAATGAACATGTCGGGGGTTATTCAACTTTTCTAAGTTCATACAAAAATTTACCTACCTACTGTTAAAGGAACTAATGTGAATACGCCGGTAGGCGAGTGTCACTGCTGGCTAAGTACATAAAATTATAAAAAAAAATTAAGGCCCGCGAGTGGGGAATCAAAAAAAAGGGCTTCAAAAGGCGAGTACGAAAAAAATTACAATACATATGGTCGAAAACAGTTTGGAGTGATAAACACAGACAATCTAAAAATCTGATTTAGTATGAAGTTATGGCCAATAAATCACTAAGCGTAAGCGATCAGCCATTTTAAAGGTGATTTTCCACCGGCGTGGATTGACGAGGCGCGGCGCGGCGTGAATTGAACTTTGTATGGCAAATTTTCAATTCACTCCCGGCGCATCTCCGGTGGAAATAGTACGGATTGACGAGAATTTGCGCGACCTGAATTGAAATATTTGTTTGTATAAAAATAAACCGTATTATTTCTGCCATAGATATTAAATTAACTCTGCAACAGAAACAATTTTCAATTCATTCCCGGCGCATCTTCGGTGGAAATAGTACGGATTGACGAGAATTTGCGCGAGGTGAATTGAAATATTTGTTTGTATAAAAATAAACCGTATTGTTTCTGAAATAGAGATTAAATTAACTCTGCAACAGAAACAAACATCTCGCTACAGGTGTTTAGTTGTTAATTCGTCGAGACTGCCGTAGGTGATTTTCCACCGGCGTGGATTGACGAGGCGCGGCGCGGCGTGAATTGAAATATTTTTAGTGGAAAAGGGTCAGCGTGATTTCAATTCATGGTATAAACTTTCTTTACTTTATAATTGACTACGTCTATATACGTTCTTTGGGATACGCGCATAATCCACTTATTTTTGTTAATGAATAAACCATTATATAGGCCAGTTGAAATTCAATATTATCTCAAGGTCATAAATATAAAATTAAAATGCCGTTATTTCCTAATGCATATATTTTTGGATTCAGGTAGTAAGTCTCCAAATTAGTGAACTCAAACATGTTTTCATTATAAAAATACTGATAGCATTTTTGCTTGCGGGTTAATTTTTTTTCCTAACTTCCGGTCCATATAGTTATTGATTTCAATAGTAAAAGTTGTTTAAAATAACATATAAAAGCCGTCTACAAATAATTAGCCTGATATTGAATTATTTCCAAAAAAAAACGTAATTTTCTCAGGGTATCTGTCTGTCACCAGGCTGTATCTCACTGATACCGTGATAGTTCCAGCTGAAATTTTCACAGATGATGTATTTCTGTTGCCGCTATAACAACAAATACTAAAAACACAGAATAAAATAGTTTTTTTATAGATAATGGTACGGAACCCATAGTGCGTGAGTCCGACTCGCACTTGGCTGGTTTTTTTTAGGTAATATCAGTCCGTAGAAAACCGTCATTTTAGACCTGTCTAAGGGGGTAGTCTAAGTTTTTTGTAATAACACCGTAACTTTTTCATGATATTATTTGTGTAGTTATATATATCGATATTCTTTTCTCCTCCCTAGGCGATAATAATATCGATGCCACCTCCGACATCACTACAATACCCCCGCCCCCCGACCCGTATCGTGCGATAGAGAGAGTTGCAAGTCCTGGAGGCAATTGCCTACATTTCCTTGTTGAAATATTGGTTCGGGTGATAACGTTTTTACCCCCCTAAACCTTTACGAAATTAAACAATTTTGGTATTATTGGATTTAGTACACTTTAATCTATGTCTGTACGTTTTCCTTTTTTAGTAAATCAGTTTAGATTAATTAGAAAAAAATAAAACGGTAGACAAAGTTTTTAAGTCAAAAATACAGATTTTCAGATGCTAATAACTTTTAACGTGAGCAATATTTCTTAAAAATCAAAACGTACAGACCTAGTTTTTCGTTATATCTACAACATATCCAAAAATTATAAAAATCGAACTATGTTTACGGGGTGAAAAACGTTATCGCTTTTTGTATGAAAATTTACAGGTTCACAATCCTCTTAATGGTTGCCAGGACCCTCGACTCTCCATACAAACGTAGTTTTATTCTCATATAAAAGGACATGACAGAATAACATGAAACTTTGTATGCTCAATGGGATCCGCCATATCTAGGTCATAAACTAGTTTTCATCACACTTACTCGTAAAGGGCTTCATAACGCGCAGGCATACAGTGCCTTTATTACGCCCATGGGCGTAATGTTTTTTCTTCTTAAATTGTATCTGTCACTCTTACGTCACTTATAAAGCAAGGAGGTTTTAACTCAAACACGATGTTTGAAAACGTATTTATAAATATATTTAAACGTAAAAACACGAATAAAATATGATTAACAGAATGATTTAAAGGTTTAAAAACTTAAATGTAGCAATTTAGTGTCCGTGTAAAATATTTTTAACTGTGATTTTCAATCGTGGCTGTATGCCGAAGGGTCTTTGCTCTAAGCGCCTCACTTCAACTTCAACAAAAGGACGACTGTCATTTTGTAGTTTTTATTACGATTAGTAATAATTTAGTTAAAAATGTTTTGGTTAAGTTAAAGTTAAAATTGTATGCGACACGTACGGTAAGATTGTTACAAACTTGAATCATCAAAGCTCTCCGCCTTCGGCGTCGGGCTTCTAATAGACTCTCGTTCGCAATTCATTATCTTACCGTACTTATAACACAATGTACTATTATGTTGCAAGACATTAAAATATATAAAAAATAGAGAGTAAGTAAAAAGTTTTTCATACAAAGTGTCTGATCGCTTCATTTTAGGGTTCCGTAGCCAAAATGTCAAAAAGCGAACCCTTACAGTTTTGTCATGTCTGTCTGTCCGTCTGTCCGTTGTAAAAAAAATGATTGTAAGTCCACGTGTGGCACATCAATCGATAGGCCTTTCAAAATTAATATAAGGTATCTCAACATTTTTTTTGATTAAGGTGAATAGAGTCAGCGATAATCGCCCCGAAAGACACGAAAATTGTGTCCCCCTCCCTATAATTTTTGAACGGTGTATTTAAATAATATGAGAAAAATCATGGATTTTGAACAAGATCTGTTCAAAGGTTTTCGAGATATTGCTGAAAAACTGCCTTCCCTATAGAAAAGGACGTAAGGCACGGAACCCTTCGTTGTGCGTGGTCCGACACGCAGTTGGCCGGTTTTTCTATAATATTTCTATTACAATTTATAGCAACAGAAACTAGTTTCCGACCTAGTATGGGGGATCCCATTGTGTATAGGTATAAAAAGATGCATATTATATCAGTATACATACCGTTTAAAAATGAGAACCAAACTACATTTGTTTGGAGAGTCGACTCAGTCGACCGTGAGGGGGCTCTTAACGTTGGTTGTTTCTAACGGATGTCCAGGCCACTTAGTTCAATAAATTGATACCCATTATGTTACTGTTGGAATTATTAATTACTAGCTTCTCGCGCGGCTCCGTCCGCCCGCGTATTACAAGAACAGAGGCAGACTGCAACGGATAAAATATATGTAGCCTATATCTATCTCAAAGATCCATTCTACATATATTATACTGGTTTTTTTTAACCCATATAGAAACTTACAAAGCTTGAAACATAACTTATTTTAATAGACATTATTTAGGTAGGTACCTCTTAATTATTACCTAGTAAAGATAAAGCTTTTCTAAATAATACTTTAAACTGTCTGGTTAGTGCCAGTGACAATATAAGGTAGGTATATCTACAAAAGCCATAATGCCAGCCGCCACAGTCTCCTGGCCGTTGTGGCGGGGAGATGGGACAGTGCCCTAATCAGGCACTGGACCACCCAACACTTAAGTTTAGGCACTAACATAGTTATTTAAGTTAATTTGTAATACTAACACTTATGGACTACAAATGTCTGAAATAAATGATTTTTATTTTATTTTTATTTTTATTTATAATTCATTCATTCATTTATTCATCGGATCATTTTTGTGTAAGCCAAGTGCGTGTCGGACCACGCAAAACGAAGGGTTCCCTGCCTATTAAAAAGGTCGTATCGTCACAGAAATTTTACGGCACTTACGTCCTTTTCTTTGAGGAAGGCAGTTTTTCAGCAATATCTCGAAAACCTCTGAACCGATCTTGTTCAAAACAATGTTCGGTGAATGAAATTAACAAGCCCTATGTCCATGAATTTGTCCATATTTTTAAAATACACCGTTCAAAAATTAAAGGGGGGGGGGGGACAGAATTTTAGTGATTTTCGGAGCGATTATCTCCGACTCTATTCACTTAATCAAAAAAAAATGCTAAGAAACCTTATATATATTTTGAAACGCCTATCGATTGATGTGCCACACGGGGGTCACAATGAAATTTTTTTTTGACTTTTAGATCTATGTATGGAGTGCACCCCTAAAAATTTTTTTTTGGCATTTTAATTACAAAACTATGTAGCGGCTAACAAAATACACCTATCCTCAAAATTTTATTCAAATACACCTTATAGTTTTCGAGTAAAATGCCTGTGACATACGGACAGACGGACATGACGAAACTATAAGGGTTCCGTTTTTGCCATTTTGGCTACGGAACCCTAGAAACTTACTAGCAAAAGGAGTGTTGGAAAATTGGTGACGATAATCCTTAAAGAAACATGAATGATTGAAGGTACTCTACTGATCGGATTAGAAGAGGAAGAGCTGTTCGCGATGGTTTCGGAGGCGGTGGTGTGGCACCTGTCGGCGGCGGACGCGCGCCGACCGGCGAGCGCGCTGCGCCGCCGCGGCACGCTGCTGGCGGCGGCGCCGGCGCTTTACCACGCCGCCGTCAGGATGCTCGCGGTCACCACCTCCTGCCGTTTTCCTACCTTCTTGAAGATCGCCCTGTTGCTAGCTAGCGCTTCGCAGGAAAATTGTGCGTACCTAGTATAAACTATCTTTTAAAAACTTTTTTTGAAAAACGCCCAGAAAATATTATGTTTTTTTAAAGGAGTGTGAATGAATGCATATTTTTAATTTTATATACGGCATAGGAAATTCAAAGTTCAATTTTCATCGAGTAAGGTATGGATGTTTTTTTTAAACATGATTTGTTTTTTTTAAATACTTTTTTACATATGTATGATCACTGGTTTGCGGCATGTCGCTGACTTTTGGGACAACCTTGTATATGGCACATGGGACAAATGGCCTTTCTGGTTTGTACGCCACTCTTTTGTCGAAAATTGTTCGCTACTATCGGTTAGAGATAACGTCTATAGGATATCTATAACACAGAGTCTCAGTTCGGTGTGGAGTTGTGGATGTGACGGTGTGTAGATGTAGAAACAACATTATACTTATTCAGCTGGCTTTATTATAATGGGAAATATTACGTTCGATAAGGTGTCAGGTCTCACATCAGTACCTACATCACATACATATTGCGTCAGGTCTTCTTAAAAGAAATGAGGGTATTTTGCGTCATGTACTGTAAATTGTAAATATTCGTCGATATCACACCATTCTATTTTATAATATAATTGATGCATAAATAGAGTTTTTTTCTAATTTGAAAGCGTCCTTGTCCAGGTATCGAACTGCTGAAGGAGAACATATTAGAGAATATATTTTACCGCTTCAACCCATACTTCCCCGAGAGAAAGTTGCCGGCGTACGACATTAATCCAGCCGATCCTCAAGACCACAATGTTCAATTGGGTGCGTCACTTTCGAAATTCACTTATGAATTATGGTAATCAGATCAGGTCTCACCGACTGTTATTAACCGCGCCGAATGCTGTGCTAATTATATAGCCATTACACCTAATGAGACATTTGTAACGGTGTTACTTAACATGTTCACGGACCCCATATCAAATGTTTCGGTACCTACACCATTCTTGCGCATGGTTTTCCGATCGACTTATATACAAACGCATAGTATGTCTTATAACGAATTTATTGCTACGTACTTATAATGTTAATTTCGTAAGATCTCGCGTCACGGGAGTGCCGAAGGAATAGGTGCCTACATAATGTACATTTGTACTGGATGTACCTACACGGACTTATAGTCCCCGGGCCAGGCTAAAATTTGGTCAGTCATTTACTCCTGGACGATAACTTGTACCACCTCTGGCATTCTAAGATTCTAACCGAGTCATGTCCATCTTCTCCGCGCCGCTCGCTAAATCAACTGATTGTTTGCGTAATTGTAACTTTTTTTAGTAACGGTACCGCCTTAGCGACGTCTGTCATGTAAACATGTTGCCGACAGGAGACAGCAGCGTTAACCTGCACACTACACTGACTTTACTCCTAGTGCTTGCCAAGACCCTAAAACAGAGTAGCGAGAACGACCCTAATTTTCATAAGCAACTGCCCGGACCGGATTATTATGCGCAGAGGTACTAATGTTTTTTTAGAAATTATCGTTTTGTAAAATACAGTTCACCACACACGTTAATTAAAAATGACAATGTCACCTTGCCAACTGGCCAAATAGTTAGCAGTGGTGGTGCGTGAATATTTTCGATGGGCAACCCTGAACAAAAAAGTTATGAAAGAGTTTAGATTAAATAGTTAACTATAGGCTTACCTAAAAATGAATTTTAGACCAGCCGGTGGGAATCGGCTTGTATGAGCGCTCTGCCACTGGTAGTTAGTAAAGTGACGATATAATGATTAAAATGGTAATGGATCGGTCACTTAATGGGTAAAAGATGCGGCGGATTTATTCCACCAGCCCAATGAAGGGGTAACGATATTTAAGAGTCCGCAGCACGCTCGACACAAGTCGGCTTCCCATACAAACGTACCTAGTTTGGTTCTCATTTTAAAACGGCGTACTGGAATACCATGATACTTTGTATACACAATGAGATCCGATTGTGTATACAAAGTTTAATGTTATTTCAGGATCCGACTTGTGTCAAGCGTGCTGGGGATTCGAGCGATATGGGACTCTTAAGAGCATCGTGGGTCAGGGTCGCTCGACTAGCTCGAACGAGTCGAACGGGACTAGTGGCGTTCTCGAAGAGAGGCCTATGCTCAGTGGGTGGTTGCAGGCTGTAATATTATGATGATAATAATAATAATAAATGAGCCCACTGCTAAGCAAAGGCCACTCCCCTCCGTTTCCAGACGTCACGAAGCTGGCCAATCCTTTAAAGTTTAAAGGGGAGTCTAGCTCGTCCGCCGTTGCTGCCAAGGACTGCCGGGTCTCCGATCCGAGCTCTCGGGCTGCCAGCCAGTGGCGATTTTGGTCCACAGCTCAAAATAATGATGAAACATGCAATTTATTGCAGGTGCTTTGTATGGGCGTACAGATACGAGTGCCGCGCACGAGGCCGCCAGGCCGAGCGGACGACGATGACTGTGATCACGTCTGCCCTGATCAGGTGCTTCGGCGCGCGGCTAAGTGTGTTCTCCTCGTCTTTGATGCCTGGTTAGATGAATACTTTTAAGTTTAATCTTAATCCGCAAAGAAAGGAGCTCCCATACCTGGATTCTTACATGCCGTACATGCGAGAGAAATAAATAAATAAATAATAAATAAATATTAGGGGACATTCTTACACAAATCGAACTAGGCCTATAGTAAGCTCAATAAGGCTTGTGTTATAGGTACTAGACGACGATATATATAATAGATATAAATACTTAAATACATAGAAAACATCCAAGACTCAGAAACAAATATTCATGCTCATCACACAAATATTTGCCCTTACCGGAATTTGAACCCAGGACCTTCAGCTTCGTAGGCAGCGTCACTACCCACTAGGCTAACCGGTCGTTTAAATGTTTTATTAAAAGGTGTTATTGCTCTAAATCTGATCTCTAAGATCAGATTTCACAACGTCTGTGGTATAATAATACTTAGTTGTCATACCTCACGCTGTACGCGTTTTAAACTTATACTGATGATTAGAATTTTGTATGCAAGGGGGACTTCTCTGCAGCTGACTTTACTTTGCCATCAGATGTGTTGTCACTGTCAGTGGCGACGGAGTTGCCTCTATACAGGGGCTGGATCGCCTCGGTGAACATCAATACTTCGCAGGCAGACGTGCAATTCAAGAGAGTTCTCATATACCTGTGCGTCGACTTCATTAAAGCCTTTCCCTGCAACAAATTTGTAAGTAAATATAGCATGTACCTAGTAAGTAGTAGGTAGTTAGGACCTATAGTAGTGATCGAACAAAAAACGCATCTGAACGGAACAGCGTATTAAACGAAAGAAGTTGTGTGAAGACTTACCTCAGCGGAATACAGAAAGAAAATGGTGTCAATAATAAATGTAATAATAGTAGTTATATACTAATAGTAGTTTATACTATATAAATTATAATTTAATATATATCACATCAGCTAAGTTGGGTAAATCGCCTCCAATTCTTTACTTATGAACATTTAAATAGTTTTTAATCAGATATGCTATTCGCAAAATACTTGAGTGCTGCTATATAGTAACCCATCCTGTATCTAACTATTTTGTTCTAGTTGCAGAAATTCCAACAAAATGCTTTTTGTTAAGTATGCATATTTTAGCGAATGTGCTATTTCGGGGGCTCACCAGCTCACCAGTAAGAGACAATTTTATGCTAAATTTGCCTTACTTAGATTGTTTACAGTATTTGTCATTATCAGATGATAGAGTCCCAGCACTGGTTTGTCGGCTTGATGTGTTTGCTGGACCCGGGGCTCATGCAGCTCAGAGTCAAGTGGTCCCAGCCACTGTATGAAGAACTCAGGATTTCGGCTCTACAAGCTTTGGTGTGCACTCTACCACTGGCCAATCTCGATTTACCTACTGATTGTGCATTAATAAGGAGGTTAGTAATATTTTTTTCATCACACTTGCTCGTAAAGGGCTTCATAACGCGCAAGCATACAGAGCTACAATGACCTAAATTAGACCTATGGGCGTAACGGTTTTTTTTCTTAATTTGTACCTATCTGTCGTCTACTGTAGCTTGTGTGTTCTGGTTGGTTCGTTGCAAATCGTTCAATCGTTGAAAAATCTAGTTGGCCACGCGCCGCAAGAATACTACTGTACTTCTGTACTGTGTTTGGTTGAAATATTGAAGCTGCGCGCTCCACTCGCACTGATCTGGAACTGAAGTTGTCAATTTCGTCAATTTTTGGTTGGTGCGGTTGTTATGATATGAAACAGATTTTTCTGTATTTTATAGTTATTTACTTCTGATAGACCCTTGTTCGCAATATTTCACTTACGCCCCTCGTTAAACAATGTACTAATTAAGTTGCCTAATGAAGAATTCGGTGGAGAAGTTGTAATTATTACCTAGGCACAACAATTCCTCTCCTGAGACAAAATAGGTAAGCCACACGTTTTATTCTTAAAACATAAGATTATTACAAATAAACTAGCTGTGTTTAAGGCATTACCGGAATAAGAATATCAAGCCACACTGCCTTTGCTACACTGGATGCGATCTGCGGTCAGCGGTCAGGTCCAATTGAATTTGTTCAGACATAATGCGGGCTTGACCTGGCCGCAGAACGCATCCAGTGTGGCAAAAGGCATAAAGGTTTATAATGCCGTAGGATAATGTGGTACGTGGAGTGGTATATATGGAGCCCCTTCGAGCTGAGGGTGCTGTACTGGTGCCTGCGGCTGCTGCTCTCGGCCGTGGGCCGGCACGGCTCGCGGCGGCGCCCGCGGGCAGTCAAAGACTTGTTCGAAAGCCACGGAGTCATCATTCTAATACGTAAACTTGATTCATTACGAATATTGATGTAGCTGTAGATATTCTTTACGCGGAGAGGTACTCGTGGAGTAGCGAACCCCGTTCGAGCGTAAGTATACGAACAAAGATACTGGTGATATTGCATAACAGACCGTGGTACAAAAAAGGAGAGATGAACATCTTTAGTTCTTTGTATGAGAATCACACACTCACTCTCTCATTTAGTTTTTATGTCGTTAATAGAAATCGGATATGTAATCGTTATATGTTTGGATGATATCTATTGAGCCCGCTGTGGTTAGATTTAATAAGGAAGGACTCAGACAAGTCTTTTCTCAGTTCAAAATAAACTTGATAAATTATATAATAATAGCTTGTGGCGAGCTGACGGTGAATGGCGACACCGCGGACCCCTAACCTCCAGAGAGCCCGATTGATCTAGCCCTCGCCTCTGTCTGTGCTTGCCTTAACCGGCCGGCCAGAGTGGAGTCGCAAGAGCGGAACCTATGCTCCAGGTTGAAAGTGTAAAATGTCCTAACGCCGGCGGCCTGCTGAACGGATTACCGGGATCTGGCTTCCGCAGACTCACCTCTTTACAACCTCACAGCCGCTCTGAGGTGTTGCTCCATTGTCGCACTGTGCGTGCGACTGTTTTGTGGGGCCCACTTAGCGAGCTGGCGAGTCACCGCCTGCCTTTGTACGATTCTGAGACTAATTGTCACGGCAGGTGTCCGCTAGTGTCCTCCTATAACCCATTATCCAGTCCATCCAACATTCAACTCAATAGCCCATGACCTTAATTTCCATCGCAGTCACAGTGCTGCACTGCAATAGTGTTTGCACCTGGCGGGTACCATCACCGGTTGTATCATGTTGAGCGCTCGGAGATGGTATCCGCTGTGTGCATCCCTTGCTTTAGATTATTCTTAAAGGGCCTCTGCGCTTTTGGCTTCGGCCCCACGTATGCCTTCCAAAGGTCTGGGATCCCATGGTCCCGAGATATGGCAAAGACATACAAAACCTATTATGTAATAATAACAAACACAAGGCGTAAATAAGTGCGCAAGAAAGCGAAGAATGCACACTTTTTGTTGCAATATGTTTTGATTCCGCGTGTAAACCGCGTAACGCAGAAGAGATAATATATGTTTCTCGGATGCGCTTGGCAGTTTCTTGGTAGGCATTATTTTTATCGCTAGTGTTTTAAACCATCAAAGCAGGCCGAGCAGGCGTGAATACCTACAGAGAGTTCCACGTATCGCACCCGATTTCTTTGTTCGTATCAACATTGGTTAGTTCAGTTTAAATTATGCTTCAATGCATCTGCATACTACCTACCTAAGTACAATTGACAACCTTTTAAAATAATAATAATATTTTAAAAGGTTGTCAATTGTACTTAGGTAGTATGCAGATGCATTGAAACATAATTTAAACTGAACTATTATGTAACGATGCCTAAATCGATAACTATTTCGGTAAATATATTGACAAACCAGCCCCCCTATTCTGTAACTTGTTTTAAGGTCACCTCAACGCTCACGCTCACCCACAAATATATCTTGACGCCGCGATGCGTAGTAACTAAGCGTAGGTAGAGGTCTAGTTTCGTAACGGGTGACCGGCGGGGTGAGCCGCATTTGCGCGTAGCGAATGACAGCCCTGAAAGTAAGATCGTAAATTTTCGGAATTTTTCCCACTCGTTTTTAAGAAAAACGCGAGTGCATTTGGAATTCCCTAATTTTAAATTCGATATTTTTGAATGAAAATTACAATTTGGGGTGAAATAAAAAAAATACGTTTAGGTAGTATGTACATTAAGTTTTCATTTTCTATCGAACTAAATCATAAAATGGCCTACCCTATGTTAAAGAATGGCTTCAGTAGGTACCTACCTAGGTTTAGGGGTAGGTTACACGCGGCGGCCTTAGCGTGTAAAACAACTATAGTGATTACCAGTCTGACAATATTTATAGTTTCATTTGCAATTGACAGATTTATGTTCTACACTGATATCCCAGCGCGGACCGCCAGTGGAGATGTGCCAGGTGGTCATAGCGCTGAGTCTGCGCGTGTTGGCTAGCGGCCTCGAGACCCAGCAAACGATGATCAAGTGTCAAGTCTACCCGCAAATCAAGTGGCCCACCTCGATCAACTCGCTCGCAAGGACCATGTTGAATCTCATTATACAATCGCTTGAAAAGAGTTGCATTATTAGTGAAAGGTCATTCTTTACTTCTTTAAAATAGTAATTAGTAATCAAAATCATAGTAGGTACCCTAGTAAATGTGCCCTTAGACACAGTCAAGGTGAAATTAAATATCTGAGGCACGGCTCTATGTTACGTCAGATTTACGCTGCGCAGGGGCACAAAGTTATATTATAGGTAACCTATGTTTACGTGTCGTCGACGCTGCATAGACGCCTGCGCAGCGCGCCGCGCCGCGCAAACTCTGAATGACTCGAGTCACGCCCGAAATGTTTGCACAGCCGCAGCCGTGTGCCGATGCCGGATGGACCCGACATAAGAGACGAGTTAACGTAATTACACTAACTGCATACATATTCTTACATGTTACAGTATTTATCGGTTACAGGCTCTCAAAAATATTTGTCGTAAAATGTGTGTTACAAATACTTAGCAATTTATTGTTCATTATTAATTCAGGTGGTTGGTATCGCTCCTGAATTTCATTTGGGAAGGGATAATCTGGAGAGACGACTATAGAAAACATTTTATCGCTAACAATGGTGTATACCAGTTGTTAGATTTAATTACGGTAAGCCCTTGCACTTTTCGCGTAGCCTAATCTTGGTGATGATAATAATTTGAGGCTAAATATAATTAGGTACCTACCTATACCTTTTGAAGAACACATCATCGACAATTTCTTTGGTGATGATTAAACGCTGTAGCCTTTTCAGCAGCTGGGACAGGATATATTGGTATAGTATAGACTGCTTACGTTGTTCACAATTTTTTGTCAATGTAATTGAAGCATCATAGATTTATCAGACACGATAGCACGATCGCGTTTACGAATGTCCAACATAAATCATTCGTTCCTTTTGTTTTGATACTCGTACGTTTGCATACAGCTATACTAAGTAATTAGCACACGACATAGGTTTTCCCTCGTTATTCATCTTAAGCTGATAAGTTAACAAACATCGGTTATCTAAAATGTGTTTTGTCCCTTTCTCAATAACCTAGTAGTAAAGTACTAAGTAGACAAATTAATTTTAATGGTATTTTTATTGGCTAAAATAGGTTTGATGAACGTTTATACCTAGGGCCATAAGACTTGGGCCAGCCTAGCTGATAGGGACGAACGCTTCATATGGGAATAAACTCGTTCGTGTTATGGGCGTAGATGACGCGCGCATCGGTGCAGTGCGTAGCGTTGGCGCTGTTGTGCGACCTCACATGCGACGGCGGCGCTGTCACGCAGCTCGTGACTTGGCGCGCCAGCGCTGCGGCTTCGAATACTGTGAGTATGAGCATCCATTGCGGTTTACGACGGGTACTTCAGTATTTGGTACTCTACATCAGGAAGGTACCGGTACTTCATCATTATCGAAGATAGATCTGGGTCGGCCTTAACCATTTAGGCGACCCGGACGAGTCAGGCCTTTGGCGAGGCGCCCTATACTTACAACTAAGTATAAAAAGCGCCCTTTAGTACATTTCTGCGATAAGGCCGCCCCAAAAAAAAAGCTTTTTATTATCAGACCAAATTGATCTATAGATTGTTAGATAAAGTATCCTGATATGTTAGTAAAACAATTAAAATGAAAAAAAGAACTTAAAAGACTAAATATACTTATATACGAGTAGCCATAGGCAGGGGCATGCAAAGCAAACAACCTGCTCTACTTGGCCCTGCCAGTAGCTGCTTCCACCCAGTAGCGCGTGAGTAGTCGAGGCGCTCTGCCAACACCCTCAGAAGGCTATTGCTGCTGCCACGCACTCGTTTCAGCAGTGACCCTACTAACGCCGGCCCTGGTCACATTGGACTATTTCATTTATCATGGTAATAATACCGCAGTAACTGGTATTCTAGACGTTGTAATGAGTAGGTGTAAGTCAAATGGAAACAATGTCTTAATTTAATACTAACAGTCAACAATATTTTTGCATCGCATCTATTGCAATGACAACTTGACAATAATAGAGTCGGTGTCTAGATAATGATTAGGTATACAATCATTCTGTAAACGGGTAAGTCCTCAGATTAAAACGTCCATTATCTATCTGGGTGAATATTCAGCTTTTTTTTTTGTAATTTTTATCTCGGCAAATAGTTATTGTCAAAAGAAATGATAATGTCGTGTGTCGTCTTGCCTACCACCATCAACAATCACTAAAAAGGTCGGAGTAAAGGTGTACTTTGATCATGAATAAAAACTATCATGCATTGTTTTTATTAGTTTTAAACGTCGTTACATCAAGTTACAGTGCTTGGCGTGTGAGTGATCACTTCATTAAAATATGAAAGCGTTCAAAGGGTAAAATGCCTGCGTTTTTTTAAAACGCGGGCGGTGCTGCGCGTGCATAGGGTTGCCATACGTCAGGATTTCTCCTGACATGTCAGGATTTTTGACCCTTTGCCAGGATTGCTGCCGGACTTGTGTCAGGATTTTTAGAAATTATCTCATTAAATAAATACACTCAAGAGCAAAAGTTTTGGGTACAGTTTGTACTCAAATTCTATACAAAGTGTACCCGAAACTTTTGCTCTTGAGTGTAAAAATGTAATGAATGAAATGATACAACTCTGTTACAAGAAATATCAGGACTTTTACTTTTAGGGTGATGTCAGGATTTTTATCAGGACAATTCATTTTTTTTCCATATGGCAACCCTACGCGTGCATAACATTACATGACGCTTGTGTTCTCGAATCTGTTTTAGCACCCTCGCGTGGTGCAAGCACGTGCCACCATTGCGTCTCTCCTAGCATCGGTCTTCCGAGACGAGTGTCGCAGGATAGGCATATTCTTAAACTATGATGGAGTTATACAGGGTAACTATAACTATATAATGCATATATACGGGGTGGACCCTGATGTAATGGGAGCAAATATTTAAAAGGACGCTTCCTTAGAGCATCAGCAGTAATCCCTTATGTCCAATATATATTATTTCGGTGAAATATAATACTTTTTGCATTTTTGTTTTAAAAAGATATTTTTGAGTGTTTTTAAAATAAAAAAGCTACTTATATCACTCCAGAAGAGTAAAAAATACACGTAAACTTATTATGACCAAAAAATAATGAAAAAACATGTAAAACCACTTGAATATAATTGCTAACAAGCTTACCCTTTAATTTTATGCTCCTGTTACAGGGCCCACCCTGTATGTATATATATATATCAGGTATTTACGGGACACCCTGTATAAGTACTAACAGTGCATGTGGTTTATTCTGCAGATCTAGATAATCCGTTGAGATCGCCCCGCGTTCAGATAGCATTAGAAAATCCGAAATTAGACACGGCAGTACATAACAAAAACCCTATTTCCTATGCTGCTGCTGATTTGGCGGGATCTCGCATGTCCAAGGTAAAGCCCCTCTTGCATGTAGGTAGGTACTAGGTAGTGTGTAAGAGTTGAATTTTAATGTTAATGTCGACTCCATAGCTCGCTTTCATCTTACGATAAGACGAAATGTTTGCGGCCTGCACGGCTACGAGTATCACACGACAGTGCGCGAGCTGTCTCGATTTTTTTCGCACTAGCCGTCTTTCTCTTATTAGAAAACTTAGAAAGAGAGGTATAGTGCGAGAAAAATCGAGAGAGAGCTCGAGCGCCGTCTTGTGATAGCCGTGCAGGACTAATACCCATCTATTCGAGCAGAACACAACTACTTACCTACATGATATATCTACGGGTGTCCGTCCTTACTTAAGTTTAAAGGGTTCCGTACAAAAAGGGTAAAAACGGGACCCTATTACTAAGACTTCGCTGTCCGTCCGTCTGTCTGTCTGTCCGTGTGTCACCAAGCTGTATCTCATGAACCGTTATTAGTTCGACTGTTGAAATTTTTACAGATGATGTATTCCTGTTGCCGCTATTACAACACATACCAATAAAAAACAGAATAAAATAAATATTTAAGGGGGCCCCCATACAACAAACATAATGTTTTTGCTCGTTTTAGGGTTCCCTACCTCAAAAGGAAAAAAAAAACGGCCAAGTGCGAGTCGGACTCGCGCACAAAGGGTTCCGTATCATTATCTATAGAAACGGCAAAAAAATCATGTCTGTTGTATTGGAGTCCGACTCGAACTTGGCCGGTTTTTTAGTTCCCGTTTTTACCCGTTGGGTACGGAACCCTAAAAACGGAACCCTTATAGGATCACTCGTGCGTCTGTCTGTCCATGTCACAGCCGATTTGCTCCCGAAACTACTGGACCAAATGAGTTGAAATTTGGTAGGTAAACATTATGTAAACTGAGGGCCTACCGCGAAACGATTTTCGTTTTCGTTCGTGTATCTCCGTCTCTGTTGCACTTGCTAGTTCGAGCGACAAAGAGGGAAATACACGAACGAAAACGAATATCGTTTCGCGGTAGGCCCTCTGGTGACCCAAAGATGGACACGTAATAGTAAATTATTGAATTCTGAACAAGGGGGCCACTTTCATGAGGTAGACTGGAAAATTAAAAAAAAAAGTTTCGCAAACTGTATTGTGTGACATATCAAATGAAAGGGGTTGTAAGCATCTCAGATATATAATATATTTTTTTATAATTTTAGCAAAAACAGATTTGAAGTAATTTAGGAAAAAAGACGAAAATTGACCATTCCCCTTATTTCCGAAACTACTAGGCTTAAAATTCTAAAAGAATTATAGGAAAATAGTTCCTTGCCTAAAGATTACAGGAAAACCCATAAGAAGTTTGAGTACCTATTCAAAGTAACGAGAAAATTCTCAATATTTTTGTGTATTTTGTATGGAGCGCCTGATGCTTAGAGCATAGCAATTTTACGGAACCCTCACCACGCGAGTTGAACTCGCACTTGTCCGGTTTTAAAGATAATGGTACGGAAGCCTTCGTGCGCGAGCCCGATTCACACTTGGCCGGTTTTTTATCTACGTCTATTGGTTTGTGATAGTGTAATTAACAAAATTACGAAGTGGGATTGTTTATTTTGTGGTGTGGTTTGTGTACGATAAATTACTTAGAAGGCATAGGTACGGCTATAATACTTCATGATCTATTCCTATATTATTAAGCCGCAATTGGATTGGGAATGGTGATGGTGACAGTTTAGCGGTATAGGAGCAGTCCTAGCAATAAGCACATGTTTGGTAAGAAGATATGTCGTGATAGGGACAGGATCGATCGATTTTGCGAAAAGTCTACAAGTATCTACCTACTTATATAGCTAGCGAATTGGGCGTGCTTCATCCACCAACGACCTATGACACTATGATTACATAACAGCTCAATCAAACCGAGACAAGGATATTGTCGTTGTAGAAAAGAACACTTTTTGACAGATGTCTTCATCAACATCATCATATCAGCTGAAAGACGTCCACTGCTAGACATAGGCCTCCCCCAAAGAGTGCCACAATGACCGGTCCTGCGCCACCCGCATCCAGCGGACTCCAGCGACTTTTACCAGGTCATCAGTCCACCTTGTGGAGGGCCTACCCACACTGCGCCTTCCGGTACGTGGTCGCCACTCGAGAACCTTTCCACCCCAATGGCCATCGGTTCTACGTGCAATGTGCCCCGCCCACTGCCACTTAAGTTTAGCGATTCGAGGGCTATATCGGTTACCTTGGTTCTGCTGCGGATAGCCTCATTTCTGATGCGATCACCCAGAGATACTCCCAGCATAGCCCTCTCCATTGCCCTTTGGGTGACTTTGAGCCTTCTTATGAGGCCCATAGTAAGCTAATTTCAAAGTTTACCTACTTTTAGGTTTATGCGCTGCTGCAGATGTTATCTCAAGACCTGAATGACAAAGTGATGGTAGCGGACGAAGCTTATAACCTTTACAAGCACGTACAACTGGCGCCCAAAGACGAAGTTATAATTTGGTTTAATTATTTCAATAACTTTATAACTTGTTTAATCAATGAACAAGTACGTGTAATTATCACGATTTCAGGTTATGTTAGTGCTGTGCTCCCATTACTTGACGGAAAAGCTGATGGAAACGTGGGCTGAGATACGTATGCAAAGCCCGAACCTAGAACCCCGTGATGCTGATATTCTTGATGAATTCCTTCACATCAACAAGTACGAACTGTAACAACATTAATTCCTTATACTTAATGTACCGGATAGGAGAGTTGCACTGACATGTGAACGGTGGTGTCGTGACAGTTTACGATGTATGTACTTTATTTCGTGATGGCTGCAATGTAAGCAAGTACCTAGGTATATATAAACACCTTAAAGAATCACGGTTCCTCGCCGTGTGGCGTCGAGTTAGATTAGCCCGTGGTTCCCCTGAGTGTCGTAAAAGTTGAATAGGTATTTATCAGATAACTGAATATACTAACCGAAAATAATATTTTTAGTGGTTGGGCAGCTGAAATAAAGCGACAACAAGAAGAAGTTGTTGAAAAGGATCGAAAAAAAGTAAGAATAGCCTCTGAACCTCCTTAGCTAGAAACACGATACCTGCCACTATAAATCCATATGGTAGGTCGTTTATTAAATAAACCTGCAAGTAACTAACCATTTGGCGCTGCACACATAAATTGGTCTGGCCTTTTTTAACGACTTCAAAAAAAGGAGGAGGTTCTCAATTCGATTGTATATTATTTTTAATTATTGTTACCTACCTAAGTCCGTCATTTATGCGATTCGTACAATTCTTTTTTATTTGAATATGTGCTTCCAGGTTGGTCCCATTGTTATCAAAACTTACGTTGGACGATGGGAACCATGAGAAATTGAGGGAACTCCTCAAATATAGAAGGCACGCATGTAGTAATTTCGGTATTTTCACCCGAAAAAAACAAATTTGGTGAAGTGGAACTGATGCTGATGAAGACCACGGATGACTTATGGAACTCGTACTTAAAACTGTAAAAGTTATTGATTCTGATATGATTCCGTTGAAACAGCATTAGCAACTAAAGAAGTCCTAAATGTCAAGTGTGCCAAATCGACGAAACTCCTCAAATATTATCGGCCCACATACCTACAGTGATATGGTTTTCGCCTGTAATAATCAATGTATTTACTCTCGGAAAGCAGTACATGTGGTAAAGTGGAAAGAAAATGTAGAAATGTTCATTTGGCTTGACGGAGTACCTACTAAATTAAAGTCTGTTAAAACTTTGTTTTAGGTAAAGTAAATTATAATGTGTCAAATACATCGTACATTGCAGAAACACGAGGAGGAACGCTCGCTGTATTCGTTCCTGGCGCGCGTGCGCGTGAATATTGCGCTGTACGCGCTGCGTGAGGTGCGGTGCGGCGCGCGCAGCGTGTCGCGCGAGCGCCTCACGCACGCCATGCTGGCGGACGCAGTCTGCGCGCACCAGCGGCGCGCCGATCATGCCGCCGGGCTCGGCGAGCCTGTGCTGCGCACGTACTCGCCTCCACTCGACGAACAGGTACCTACCTACTCGTACTACCTACTTTGTACCGTCACAGAATAAGTAATAGTACTACGTACCAGAAGGTTCTCTGTTAACAAATTCCCTGTTTAGGTACGCCAAACGTGCCTAAATGTGGCCATTTCTTTCTATCGCATGCAACGCGCGCTTTCGGAGGCGGAGCCTTAGAGCTAGGGTTACCCCCAGCTGGTCTATTAAATTATAGGTACGTAAGTATAATAGTGTATTATACTAACGATATTACGATTATTCTTTATTTACTTAGGATCACCCAACAACACAGAAGCTGTATAATTTGCCTTTAGGTTATGACATCAAAACTGCCTGTTTCTGCAAAATGTAAGACGAAGACACACAACTCTGGGTTACCTAGATAAAAAATATTTTCAAGCAATATACATAGACGACGCGGCATATTTATTTTACGAGGCCAATGACGACGCAATGCAAAGCGCGAACGCAAGTATATTACACTCTTATTTATGGCACGCAATGCGTCCCGTAACAGCGCGTGGCAACCACTAATAGACCGCCTAAAGGCGGCCGGCCGGCATGTTTTTGTGCGGTGCGACGAAATCAAAGAATGAACCGCCCCTGCACGGCTATCACAAGACGGCGCGCGAGCTCTCTCGATTTTTCTCGCACTATACCTCTCTTTCTAAGTTTTCTAATAAGGGAGAGACGGATAGTGCGAGAAAAATCGAGAGAGCTCGCGCGCCGTCTTGTGATAGCCGTGCTGGTATCGTGTCGAATTAAACGTCATGTTAAACTGCCATAAAGTCGTCAAGCGAGTGAAAACGACAAGGTTCTTAGATGTTCAGGTACTTATGAGGCCGACTGTACCTACTGTGTACGTGTCCTGGCGCACGGGCACGGCGCTGGAAGGGTCGCGCCAGGTGCAGCGCGATGCCGGCAAATCGGGTCTCGTCTAACCCCCGGTTTTACAAAGATGCGTTAGACCTAATGTCGGTATCGGTAAGTAATGTCCATACCTCGAACAAATCATGCGGATGACGTCAAACCACTCATAGGATGATTTCAAAAAGTATTTTCATAAACAATTACTACTTATCAATTATCAACCTGTTTAATAAAACCGAGCAATCGAGTAGTGCGATTGTCATTGATACAGCGAAATTGTTAGCCAAATTTTTTTGTTCCCGGTCAAGCAAGTGAGGAAGAAAAATTTATTAAAGCTTATTTTAAGTGTGTGACCGCAATTATAGACTTGTTAGAGAAATAGTTGTGTACATAATGTCATTAATTTTTTTTTAGCAACATATTGACTTTTATTATCAATTATCGTACTTACGTAAACAAATCTCGCAACATTTATTTTATTCACTAAGTACATCATCCTATCATTCAGATAATTTTGTATACATTTCCTGAAATTATACGCGGTTAATCTGTTACTTCGTGCAATATGTCATACGGATGTTGCAATACAGACATCATCCTGTGTGCAAAATTAGGTACGTCATCCGCATGATTTGTTCGAAGTATGGTAATGTCTAAAAATGTACTGAGTTACCTACTAAAATGTTATCTCACATTTGGTCTAACACCAGGGCTTGATCATTCAGACAAGGTCTCGCTAGAACCACATTGTGTTAGGTATATGGGACCTAAAGGAAAGTCCTCTTTTTTTCAGAACGCCACTGCTCAATATGTGAAAACCTACAGCATCCCAAAAAAGAACGCTAAGGAAGACAGTCCATCGCTGACTCTATACAGTGTTAATTAGTTTTGTGCACATGTAAATATAAAATTAAACTGGGCTTTATCCAAAGAAACATTGTTCGTTATTCGCGTACACAATATCTCAGCGAATCATTCAAGTTGAGATTCAGATTATTTAATATTTAAGTTAAGTGCTGGCGGCTTTCTTTTTGAACAGGAAGAAGAGGAAAATTGACCCCCCCTTGCTTTTGATTGAACTCGCGCTTGTCCGGTTTTTAATTTAATTTTTTAATATATGGTAGGCGAGGATAAATTATTTTGCCCTTTTGGTCACTATGCAGTGGATCCGTGTCCGATAGTTACTTCAAAATCTTTGACTTCATTATTAAATATTTCTGACGAATACACAACATACTTTTATTCCAACCATGTCATAAGATAGGTCTACAGACGGATAGTCTATCTCGCCGCAACAGCTCGCGCGCATCTCGTGCTATCCGCGCAGTTGTTATTAATTGAAGCAGAAATAAACACTACCAGATAAAATAAAACATGATTATTATTTACAATAATATTTTGCCAATAACGTATTCGCTGTGCTCTCACATCAAAAATATCACTCTTTAGTCCACTCACAACAATGTAGTAGGTACATTTATTAAATACAAATAATTTATTGTTTGAAAGTGAGTAATTATAAAAGGTCACAGTATCGTTATTGTTCGTCACAATCAGCCAGAGTTTGGCACACAATATTTGTTGAATTTATTAATTGAATGTCATTGAATTAATGTATTTTTAATATAGGTAGGTATACGTCAATAATAATAATAATGGTGAAACAGAAAAAGAGGAAAAAAAGATGAATTATAAGGTCTGAATCACACTGGCGCGGCCTGCGGTGGCGGTCAATAGTAAATTTGACAGCTAATGACGAGTTTCCTATTGATGGCCACCGGCCAGGTCGCGCCACTCTGTGAGAGGCCTTAGCTGTCACATTTACTATGGACCGCCACCGCAGGCCGCGCCAGTGTGATTCAGGCCCGTATAGTGATGCGATGTCAATTATCAAATATACAATCCAGAATTTTAAAAAAATTGTCAGAGAATGTTTTCATACAATAATTCGGTCACATAGGTACTTGACAGGAATTGTAAATTTCAAAATGTTTGTTAATTCTATTTTATTTAAGCACCAGTTAAATAACTTTTTTTTTGAATATTGAGTTTTTAGGTCATTTGGCAATTGGTTAAAGATTTTGACTGACATATACAATATACTTTTCTTCAATTAACTTGCTTTCTTTTCATATTGAAAAATGCCAAGCGAGCTTTGGCTATAATATGCTACTTTAGATCCACTGATAAATCCCTTGTCATAAACATGTACCTAATTTAACTTTACATACTGTATGCCTTCCCAATCCATCAACCATTTTAGATGCTAAGTTTATAATTATACAAACAAAATCTAAGCCATTAGCTGTTTGGCTGACAACACTACAAAATATCAATAAAGGAATATGTAACATGGATAAAATTCATCAATTTATTCGCTCTGCGCTAGGTACAATACTTGAATACAAATAAAAAAAACATTTATACAAAAATAATAATTAAAATTTGCACATATATTGTTATCATAAAATTATTCTGGATTAAGTGTATGTTTTGTGCAAATACATCGCCATTTATTCAACTAGGTTAACCTGATATACGTCATATAATTACGTCTTTAGTGTTGCGACAACGTTACAAATCTATTATCTATTTGTAAATTACCCTAACTATGCACTCAGACACATACATTTAATTATAATTAGATTATTTTATCAGCCGATATTTGATAGCCGTCCTCCCGGCACAATAAACATCAATGATGACATAAATTGTACTGGGATGACAGCTATCAAATATTGGATGCAAGCATTTTCAATATAAATAAATTAATTATTTGCTTTGCCTTAGTCAACTTTGAGTGCGTAATATTTTCCTCGTGTAGTACGCACAAATATAATTTCCCACTAGTGTACAAGCCACCAAATATATTAAAGCTCAGTCACTAAAGCACGTCAATTTTATTGTAAGGGGAGCCCCAGCGTGTTCCTGACTAATCTTTCAGCGATTTTGTTGAATTGTTCTCGGTCTTCTCTCCACATTTTAGCTGCATCTACATTTGCACCACTTTCGTCATTAGGTTCTGGAAATAAATAAATGACAATTAGCTAAAAGGTACTTGTGCCATATTGAAATACTATCAAAACCACGTTCTTTACTGTAGGACCGTTTTCGCAAAAATATTCTTTGTATTCCTATACAACAGGATTGTCAACCTTAAGTGGGTCCCAAATTAAATTTTGTTACCATATCTTAAAATATTTTGTGTAATTTTTGGTATGCACATCAAATATTTATAATCTCTAAGTATGAGCAATTAATTTTAATATTTATATGGGAAACCTTGCAATTAAGGAGGACACAATTATGTGTAAAAAAATTGTACCTACATAAACCTTTAGGATTTTTGAATTTGCAACCTTTCTGCACTGGCACGGATGGTTGGCCTAACTAAACTATAATGAGACTGAATCAACTGCAACTTACCAGCAAGCATACTGACTACAGACAGCAGTATTTTTTCAACACTTTGAACTGGCGACCACCTTTCTGCACTACTCTCATACCCCATGGGGTCATCCCCTGGCGCGTGGAGAATGGATATGCAGACGCGGCCGTCAGCATATACTGGAACATATACGACATAAACAATGATAATACATTGAATATTATTTAACTTCAATCATAAATTTAGCTAATAACCACTCTGGGTCACTTAAGAGTCCAAATACGATTTTGAATCGAGATTTCAAAGTAATGTCTGTAAAGATCTGGTGATCCAGGGTACTACTCATCTATTTTTTTGAAATTAGTCTGTGTTAAATACCTCAGTTGCGCAGTGGAAATTTAAATACTCTATCATTTTAATGTGTTAAGACCTGAAGCAATACTGTTATTCTGTGAAATACAATGTCAAAAAAATATCAAAATCTCGAAATTTCCAGACTTGAAAAACTGAAAAGATGTGAAGAATGTACTGAAACAAATCAGAAGTGTGTTATCTACAATACATTTTTTTTTAAAGATTAATGGAAGTATCATCAAGGTACAGGTACAACTTACAGTGATAAAACAAACAAAACTAACTTTACTAAATGAATTTATTTATTTTACTCACTATTTGGATGGAACATTTCACAGGTAAACTGCATCTTGGGAGGGCTCAGAGGATAGTCTGGAGGAAAAACTAATTTTGCTGGAAATATGCCGCCTTCAAAGCATGTCCCTTCCGGACCTCTGTAATGTGACAAACATGAATGTTTAAAAAAACATACATTTAATGTCCATAATTGCCACCTAATGTGCTTATCAATAATAACTGACCAAATTTGTATCCCTTGAAATGTGGAAACATCACTCTTTGTCTTGATTCTACAAGTCAACCAAAAATTTTCAGTAGCCACTTGTCTACACTAGGTTTAGCTTGGTTGTGGTCACTTCTATGTCAAGTCTTGTGCCAATGTTACTCTTGTGATGCAACAGCAACACAATGTAGATCTATGTATGGTGGAGTGAGGGTTGACATTTATACTGAAGTGTGTCACAGATTTGTCTGTCCATGTTGGAGAACACCAATAAAATCTTTTCCTCGACTTTCCCTTGCACAACCAATTGTTCCATGGAGTCCTTGTTACAGGCAAAGATATATATATATATTACCCAAAAAAGACTAGCAAACGAAAGAAGAGAGGCATTATTGAACAAAAAGTGGTGCTCACTGAGCTATGAGCTAAAGACAAGGCAGATAAATTACTTACGTAATTAGAGCTTCCCACTCAAAGAAGTTCTCTTCGTTTATCGGCCCAGCTATTATCCCTTCTGGCGGATTCACTGTAAGTTCTGAAAGTTCGACATTATCATTTCTTGAGTAAATCAAAACTCTTCCTAACCTAAGGGCAGCTTAAACTTAAGATTTTTTTTTAATGCGTACTATTATAACACTACAATGAACACTATTGTGCATAATTTATTTACACGTAAGCTGATAGTCAATATTGGCAAATCATAATACGTAAGCAATAGGTGACCGTGAGAACTACTGCACTTACGTTTATATTCAGCCATTAGCCGTCGCAATGCAGACCCCGCCATTGTATGATTTTAATCTGGCTCTAAATTATTATAAAATATTTGAGCATATTGTATTGATACGCCGAAACCGTCTAGTGAGTGTCCCAGAAAAAAACCGAAAGGAAAAATACTGTGCATTCGTTTGGTGTACGTTCTTAAACGCAGGTCAGTGCAGTGTTTCGAATTTGGTATTTAAGTTAATATGGCATCCAATTTTTGATTTAACTATCAGATAAATAATTCAATGATAAAATATTAATATATAAATAAGTCTGAAGTGTTAAAATAATACATAATTAAATTTACTCACATGTCAGCTCTAGAAGTACTTCAAGACTTCACGTTTTGATATTTGAACATTTTGAAAGCTGGGTACTGACCAACGTTACGAGGTGTACACGTTACACGTTACACAGCGAGCATTCATGCAGTCAGTACGTAGTGTTACGGTTAATAACACGTACTGACTGCACGAATGCTCGCTGTGTAACGTGTTACATTACACCTCGTAACGTTGGTCAGTACCCAGCTTAACGAAGACGTCGACAACGTGAGGCGCATCCCCACGGCCAAGCAGCCCGGCAATCCTGCGGCGCTACCACGAACTTCGAAACTCGAATATATCTGCATCCCTGTCACTCGAGTCATGTAAGTGCGATAGAGATGGAGATAGAGCGCGACAGGAAACATTCTGTTCTCTATCTCCCTTTATTTTTTAGCTTACGCCCCGTATACAGTCCGCCACGATCGGACGTTTGGACGCGGCTTTAGGGCCGCCATATACTATATTAGGTTGAATTCGGCGATCGAATGCAGAAATCGGTGTTGGGCTGACACCGACCGCCCGCAGCTGCCCAGCTAGCACGATACGTTTTATCGTTATGTTTTAGGTACATGACGTCTCAGTACATTTTCGCCGTAAAACGTGACGATAAAACCTAGCGTGCTAGGGCCTCAGCTCCATGTAAAATGTCTCCCACTGATAGAGCCTGTCAAGTGTCAAGTGGTCCGCGAGCTAGCAACAGATTTTCGTGACCAATCAACTCCCGTGAACTTGTGAGAAGGTTAAGAATGTTGTATCATGTAGCCCCGTGGACGTCAGCTGCGGCTCCGTTGGTGGGTTGACCACCAGCAGCCTCCCAAACGTGTAAAATAAAATAACAGGTTTGCCTGTTCCTCTCGATTCCTTTCATCATCAAATGATAGTTAATCCAATATTATGACGAAAAACAATCGTCAGCTGACTGTACAGTGGTGGTTAGCTGTTCACACGACCATGTAAAAAAAAATTTTTTTTCAGTCATTTCCGCGCAATTGAAATTTTGTCAGATGACAGTTTATATGCCATTATAAATATATCAACGCGTCAGCTGGTTCTATAGCGGTGGAAAACTCGTCAGCTGATTCCCTAAAGTTTATATTAACGCTGGAGCCAGACCAGGAGCCGTAGCATGGTTGGCCTTATCACGCGACAAGTGACAAGATAAGAGCGTCGTCTCGTTCTGTCGAACGGTGTCAGCCAGTGACGCACGCTCTATCCTATCACCTATCGCGTGACAAGGCCAACCATGCTACGGCTCCTGAGCGGAGCATCTATCGCGTCGCGTATTGAAATGCGCGCTGTCGGCTGATTTATTTATTTCTTATAGAATCATAACAACTACCTGCTTACGACGCAGGGCGACGCCCATGGGGCTTCATGATACAACATTCTTAACATTCTCACAAGTTATGGCACGGGAGAAAGTAACTGACAAAAAATTGTGCCTAGTACGCGGGCTACTGCGTTACAAACTTCAGGGCATCAGCTGACGAGTTTTCCACCGGAATAGAACCTGCTGACGCGTTGATATATTTATAATAGCATATAAACTGTCATCTGACAAAATTTCAGTAGGGAGGGAAATAACTGTTTTTTTTTATTTACATGTTCGTGTGACTAACTGACGGACTTCCCACCACTGTAGCCAGAGGGCCTACCGCGAACGGCTTTCGAAGTTTTCCCTCTCTGTCGCACTTATGTACGAATTCGTAAATATGACAGAGAGGGAAAACTTCGAATGCCTTTCGCGGTAGGCCCTCAGCTGACGATTGTTTTACGTCATAATATTGGATTAACTATCATTTGATGATAAAATGAATCGGGAGGAACAGGCAATTTTTTTTACATGTTTGGGAGGCTGCTGCTGGTCAACCCACCAACGAAGTTGCAGCTGACGCCTACGGGGCTTCATGATACAACATCCTTAACCTTCTCACAAGTTATGGCACGGGAGTAAGTGACTGACAAAAAAATGCACGTATAGTCCAGGCAATGAACTGACAACTTGTATGGAAAAAATGTCAAATTTGGAAATAATTTATAATAGCAGGTTTTTTTATTGTAACGGATATATTATCAATTAAATAGTTACCTAGAGGCAAAATCCAACAAAAAATTAGACATCAAAAAAATAATAATTTAATTAACTCCTGTAAAGTCGGAATAAATATTAATAATTTTTTTATTCTTTATTTTGGTTTATTTACATTTGCTTTAATAGTAGATTGTATGACAACAAGGGGCTAAAATAAGCCATACTACCACGAGATGGATATTTTCCCGAGCGAAGCGAGGGAAAATAATTCGAGGGGTAATATGGCTTTTAGACCCGAGTTATACACTCTACTTTTCACTTCGACTGCGAGAAAATAGTAAAACAAAGATTATCCATCCACAATCAATAACAAACACTGCGAAGAGATTGTTCAATTTAGCGTGAGGCATTTTCTTTTTTAATGATTTGGAATTAGGGACTAAAAAACACCTTTATGTTTGATTGGTCGATTTTAATATGTAGCTGTATTCTGGTTGGTTGATAGCAAAGAGAAATACTTTTTGAAAGAGTTGTGATTGGTGGATTTAAATGATTTGGAATTAGGGACTAAAAAACACCTGATGTTTGATTGGTAGATTTTAATATGTAGCTGTAGGTATTCTGGTTGGTTGATAGCAAAGATAAATGTTTTTTGAAAGAGTTGTGATTGGTGGATTTAATAAGGGGAAGTGTTTTGATTGGTCAAATTAAATGTGTTAAAAATCATAAATATGTATATATATTTTCCCTAGGGGCTAAATGTACTACTTTAGCCCCGCTTATTAAGCCTAATATGTCACACTTTTCGAGCATGAGATGTGAATAGTACATTGTTCAACGAGGGGCGTAAGTGGAATATTGCCAACGAGAGTCTATCAGAAGCCCGACGCCGAAGGCGGAGGGCTTTTGATGACTCGAGTTTGCAATATTCTTACGCCCGTGTTATACACAATGTTTTTCATCACATTTGCGAGGAAATAAATAACAACAAAAGACAGAAAAATGTAAGTTTCATACAGCAGCACCAATCAAAAATTGACAACTTCACTTCCAGATCAGTGCTAGTAGAGCGCGCAGTTCAATATTTCAACCAATCACAGAGCAGTATTCTTGCGGGGCGGGGCGTCGTGACCAACTAGATTTTTTTATTCAACCAATCACACAGCAACCAGATTTGCTTAAGCCAATCAGAGGGTTCTATTATTTTAAAACTAAACTTAACAGCCCGTGGGAGGTAAAACGGCTATAACTGCTCTGCACGCTCGCAAGTAATAACGCCATTGACGAGCAAGTGTGATGAAATAGTACATTGTTTAACGAGGGGCGTAAGTGAAATATTGCTAACGAGAGTCTATCAGAAGCCCGACGCCGAAGGCGGAGGGCTTTTGATGACTCGAGTTTGCAATATTCTTACGCCCGTGTTAAACACAATGTTTTTCATCACATTTGCGAGGAAATAAATAACAACAAAAGACAGAAAAATGTAAGTTTCATACAGCAGCACCAATCAAAAATTGACAACTTCACTTCCAGATCAGTGCTAGTAGAGCGCGCAGTTCAATATTTCAACCAATCACAGAGCAGTATTCTTGCGGGGCGGGGCGTCGTGACCAACTAGATTTTTTTATTCAACCAATCACACATCAACCAGATTTGCTTAAGCCAATCAGAGGGTTCTATTATTTTAAAACTAAACTTAACAGCCCGTGGGAGGTAAAACGGCTATAACTGCTCTGCACGCTCGCAAGTAATAACGCCATTGACGAGCAAGTGTGATGAAAAAATATTAAATATAAATGAAACAAGAAAGACAATGCATGCTTAATTTAAATCTATATAACTACTTCCGGATGGAAAGTTTGTTGGATTCTTGAATAAAGCATCTTAGAATAACGTTTTAAAATAACATAAACAAAAAAAACGCTATTATAAATTAATGTTTTTCGAAACCGTATTTTGTCTGGAGTAGTAGCTCGCGGTCTAAAGGTCCCTCACGCCCACGCCGCATATAAACCTGCTGCACTCTAAACCATCACTGAACTCTTTAAATTCACATCTGGAAGCTATTTTGTTCAATTCGAAAATTATATTGTTCAGTTGACTCACTCTTTTCGATCTCTTTTGAAAAATGTATGCCTTTCGGTTGCCAAATTCTTTACAAGTACCTACTTACAAATAACTCACCAAATTTTTGTAATAATCGTTTCTCGCAAATCTTTAGACAATTTCTTCGTTTGAGTCATCTAATTTATCACTTTCACTGTCTGTCATTTATTTCCGACACAAAACAAGCAGAAACTACTTTTTAAGAGAAGTCCACGAATAATTTAAAGTAATTAGGTATCGGCTACGCCACGTCAACGGGGTACGTGAACGGGGAGTCGACAATCAAACAGGCTGGGCTGAAACTAATTTATTATATCAAATATCATGCTACCCACATTTTATGATATACCCACAAGTAAATAAGAACACCTACTGAGCCGTGCGAGATTACCGTTATCCTCAGCATTTTAGGACATCGATACGATTTTGTTATGAAACGATGTCAAACATCAAAACAAAAAAACAACTGACAAATTCGCTACACCCCGCCGGTGACGGGCTGGCTGGAGGCAGAGCCAGGCGCTATGTGTAGATATTAGCTGCCTCCACCATAGTGGATCTTCGCAGGCAATCATAGTCCGTTAACCCGCTGTCTCCCTGGCAGGCGCGATGCGTAAAAGTGGTTATCCAGCGTTAATAGTACATTACATACCTAGGGCGGTGAATTCGTGAAATGCCTAAGGGCCATACATATGCAATCTGGGGTTTGACGAATTATCGCCCGTGGTTTGTTTAAATTTTTACGTCTTGCCTTGACCAGGAAGTGAGATTTTCTCCTCGCGTAGCGGGCAGAAAATCACACTTACGGCCTAGGGTGACGTAAAAAACGTTACGCAACCAACAAAAAACCTTATAGATTCACTAAAGTATGTTCGTCTGTCTGTTGGTTGGCTAACTTAGCCTATCTATAATTTGGCATAGTTAGGTATATATAATAAGAACATAAGTCACGCTGACAAAATTATAAAAAAAGCCGGTCAAGTGCGAGTCTGACTCGCGCACCGAGGGTTCCGTACCAAGAAACTCGGTATGTACAGTAAGGGAAATGTATTCACGTACCACCGTAGGACCCTGTCGCAATTGACAGGCCGCCGTCACTCAAACTCGAGTGGTATGTCACCTTATCTGCATAGGTACTTATTTCTCATGTTTTGTAAGCAGTTTATTAATAACATACTTATAACATAGGTGTATTTATTAAAAGTGAATACAAGATTATAATTAACATTAACTAAGATAAATTAAAACTAAGTTAAATCTAAAAAGGCCCTCGAGGCATTGTACCGATTTTTTTTTATTAATTATTTTATTAATTAGGTACGTTGTTTTCTAAAAGTTTAGTAAATTATCATTTTATACCTATCTATGTATAAAATGCTTACATATTTTTGTTTCTTTTATGCAATAAATGTGATTAAAATAAACAGCTGTGTGTTTTTAAAGGACCCTTCAACGGCCAAGTCACACAACATTAACTATAATAATAAAGAAATCGTAGTAAGGAACCTTACACTTGGCACGACTTTGTCTAGATTTCATTACTTTTTAGAGATAAACAAGCAGCTTCATCAAGACTTGGCTAGTTTTTTACAGAATGTTTTTGGTGGGATTTCACTTCTTTTTGTAGAAACGTGGGCATATTGATTTATTTTTGAAGCGGCCCACCAAGTTGAATATTTTTTGTAAAGGCGGTATGTCGATCTCTAATAGTTTGGTTGGGCTCTTGTGTTTTCTAATCAGGGTCACCAGGTACTCCAGATATTCGATTATCCTAGTTTTTATAGTTTTCTCTTTATGTGGCCATTAAACCCTAACTCTGTACCAAATTTCAGCTCTCTGAGTTTATGGGAAGTACTAGTTCTATTCTGATGATCATAAGTGAGTGAGTGTCATAAATGCGAAACTTTGCTTTCGCTTAACTTCGGAACTAAATGACCTACATACTTGAAATTTTGGATTTTAAGTATGTGATTACACTTAGCTTATAGGGGCTTGAAAATGCGGCGAAATGGTTCCAGTAAAGGATGGTACGGCAGTGTTTGCTTCGCGCTCAACTTGGCGGGAGCACCTCCGTGCCCCCCGATTCAATTTAGTTTACATAAAGCTTCTGTACTGTAAAAGTTGTAGGTACTTAAAAAATACGGATGGTCAAATGGACAGTTTATACAAGTTCATACTGTAATTACAGACATGGTACTTATGAACTTATAAAAAGTGTTGATTTGATCGCCTGTATTTTTTAAAGTCTAAATTTTACATAGGCTGTATGTGCACTATATTAAATACAATAAATCAGAAACAAAATTAATCAAACTCATTATAAATTATCATCAAATTTTAAGCCATAACTGTATGCAAAAATAGTGTTCTTAATTATCAGGCCACGACTGTATATTAAAAGACTTGGCTTGTATCTGTTATAAGTGTTTTTCAGCTAAGAATTGTAATTTTTAACGTTTGATCCAAAAATGTAGCTACAAATCACGAGATCTTGTTCTTGACCAGCTTTTTATTTTCAGGTACCTACTTAGTCAAACATTGTTGCTAACTGTACTTATTTTATTATTGCTCTGTCATCCTGAGTGCCAAATTACAAATCTGGAGATTGGAGAACGACATTAGATATGTAGGTACCTACCGATTTCTTATCCCGGAAATCATTCACTAAGATTCTATTGTAGTTGATGGTAGTGCGACTTTCGTTCGAGTTCACCGCGGGCTGGCATACCTACGTAGTATGTATCACGTGTGCCACAAAGTTACAATTGACGGATGCGGCGGCTTTATTTTTACATCTAGGTACAGTTTCAGGAACTGCAGAATACGATAGTAATTAGTTAGTTTAGACGAATGTGTCTGAACAGTGATGAGTCGTCACAACACGGCGCGGCCTCGGCGTGTGGGCGCGGCGTGGTTACATTTTGGTCTTCTGTATATTTTGATAGAGCCGCGTATGGCTCGCTAGTGAAAACAAAGAGAACCGTCCCGTACCGACAACCCTTTTGTTTCGTTTTGGCCTTTAATAGTTCTGTGTATTACTTACTTTTAATAAAACATTACCTATGTAGGTACCTAATAAAATTTTATATATATTGGATAAATAATATCTCATATGATATGAGATATTATTTATGCAATATAAAATTTCTCATATAAATGAATGCTGCCATATTTCCTCACCATCACGTTTTTGCCTTGATTCACATTTTTTTTAAGTTCTTCGCGTTTTGAGACTGGATACCTACTCCTTCTCATAGGCTAAAAACAAGGCTCCTGTTTAAAAAATAGTAACACTGTTTCGTTTACCAGTTTACCACGGTACATACCTACAGCAACCCTTTAGTTATCATATCCTATATTATTAAACTAGCTATATTTGTACATTTGTATATATATATATATACTTACAATCACGCTCTCGGAAACAGCTCTAACGATTTCGATGAAAAATGGAATACACGTGTTTACGGGTGCGAAAAACAGGGGAAAAATTAGTTTTTTCACCCGAGCAGAGCTCGGTCGCCCAGAGAATGACCCCCTTATTCATAATACCTAAAATGCCTCGGCTAAATAAAATGTTTTTACGAACACAAATGTCAAAGTGAAAGACAAACGAATTTTAACGCCATTTTATTTAAAATAGGCAGAATAGAATGTTTATGAATACGGCCGTTAGGGTCCACAAATTTGACATTTAATCTAAGATGAAATTTTAATTTTATGCTCGGATCGTCCTTATGACCTTCAATTAACAAACGTGATTAGGAAAGACATTACATACAGTGCACATATTTTTAAACTGTAGGTAATAGGTACCTGCCTGGAGATGGGTAGACGTGGGTAAATGCACACGGTAAATACTCGTATCTACCCAAATTAGTGGGTATAAACTATCTCGATTGGACTTTTTTTTCATGAAATGTTGAAAGCCTTCTTAACAACCTTTGTCACTATAAAATATTCATCATGACGCACATAGTTCACAAGATAATAAATATTCTTTTATTCAAAGTAACACGGGACAACAAAAAACGAGAACCGCTATCAGAATAGTAACTATAAAATAAACCTAAACATCAGAATATAAGAAAAATATCGAAATGTGCAATGTGTGCTAGAAAACTCTTTAAAAGGTTTGTATGTAGGTAGTGTGTGTAAAGTCTAAATATTGTGAATAAGGCTGACCATAATTACGACACATTGTGTTATTTTGAGTAAATGCTTACGATGCTTGGTTTTACACAAACCAAATAAAGAAAGAACTCTAGTTATTTTGATTCACATTTTGCGTAAAGTGTGCTATAAACTCTTTCTACTCTGTTTTCCTACCGCGCGCCAACACAAACCGCGCCATATAATACGCGTGTGGACATTTGCCCAATGTCTAAACATTTATTAGGAGATGAATCCGGTAATCCTTGCGTCGTTTTCTTCTGAGTTGAACTGATCTATCTAGAGCTTGACTTACTTGACTTAAGGTACTATGCCCCCTAGATAGGGCAGAGGGTGTCCACATTGACTCTTCATGCAGATAGGTCTTGAGCTTCTCGCTATCTCGAGCTTACGACGAATAAATTAACCCAGGGCTGTTATTCGCTACGCGCAAATGCGGCTCTCCCCGCCGGTCACCCGTTACGAAACTAGACCTCTGCCTACGCTTAGTTACTACGCATCGCGGTGTCAAGATATATTTGTGGGTGAGCGTTGAGGTGAGCTTAAACAAGTTACAGAATAGGGGGGCTGGTTGTCATCACAGCTAAGGTATTGTTTGCGTATTTAGCAAGTTCCCAAGTTAGATAATCTCAATGAGAAAAATGTTTACACATATATATACCTGTAGGTATGTATGACTTAAACAGTTTCATTATAGCTATTTTGCAAAAAAAGCTTCTCAAGTAGTTTATACCCACCTTTATGGAAAGAAATGGGTAAATACGGGTAGATTGAGTAAATATCCGGTATTTACCAGTGGGTTCTTACCCACTATCCATCTCTCCTGCCTTTACCGACTTTATCCAACGTCTAACATGTGGCCGACCCGGACCTTTATTTTTGTTTACATCCGCTTTTCAAGGGTTACCTACGACGGTTACGTAGATCTATTACACGCTAAAAAACTCGTCGTGTTCTGTTTTTTACCAATACTCGGATATTAATATTAGTAGGTAGGTACCAAAGTCAAAGTTGAAAGTTATTGTTGACCTATAATTTGATTGCCTGGAGTAAAGTTTCAAAGCCCATATCTTTTTTATTTTATTTTATTTAGGTAAACAAACAGTCACTACAAGAACTTTTGATTCGAGAGGGGTGGCATTATTAAAAATTTATTGAATTATCAAAAGGTAAAATTCTTACACGTAAGGATTAATCCCCGAACTACCTATAGGTACTTCCAAATATCCTTTACCAATATGCACGTGAGTAGGTACTTCTATAAGGGACTTTTGGATTGGACATTATGCGAACTATTATATAATCTGTGATTATGCTCCGAATGCTTTCTTCAGGTGGACTTTCGACCAGCGCGGCTCCGGCGTCACTAACGCAGCGTCAGTGACGCGGCGATAGAGCGATAGTACTATACCTACAGTACGGAAATGTATGAGGGACCATACCCGAGCGGAGGCCCGGATAAAGATAAGCTTAAGTCTTTCAATTAGCTATTATTTTTTAATTAGCCCTTCAATAGAGAGCTCTATATCAAATAATATAATGTGCTGATAAAAATAAAACTGCTTTCAAGTTACCTTTGTCGAGCGGCGATTGTTTATGCATGGTTTATGCGATCTCTTTACCTAACCTAATGGATTTCGTTTCGAGTTACGTGCACAGATGGATACCTATACTACACTAAATTTACACTTTCGCCACTTGCTTAGAATAGATGTGCCACTCATGGGCGTAGCGAGGTAGAAGACGCAGTCCCATTGCTCATGCAGCATTTACCTTAGATATATTCTTGGATTCTTGGTTTGTCTAATACGCCTGCCCCCCCTTAACAAAATCCTAGCTACGCTCTTGGTGCCACTTGATTATTTACTATATGTAACTTACTTACCTGCCTCAGTACCTACCTATACGCTAGCTCTAGCTATAATGACAGAGGATCTTGGCCTCTGACACGAGAGAACGCACCCTTCCCTAGTGCCCCGAGGGTGGTTAAATATTTGTGAGCTTTGTCTTGTCGCGGCATCTGGGCCTGCCAATTCGGACATTTCCTATTGGGCCGACTCACATACGAGCCGAGCCAGTGGAGTCGCGTAGCCTTTACTTTGGCAATTATTTTCGGCATGGCCATCAGACCACCAGCGAGCAACTTTACTTTACTTAAGCATACTTTAGATCGAGTTCCATTCCATCTTATGAACGCCCGCTCGTTTCCCCGCTGCCCGCTGGCTTACAGACCGGGCCCTCAAGCTTTTCCAACTCCCAATTCTTCCTTTGCTGACTCGCAAATAAGAATAACATTTATTCCAAGATTCTTTCTGAAAGTAAATACAAGATTATGATTAACATTAACTAAGATGAATTAAAACTAAGTTTAATCCAAAAAAGGCCCTCGAGGCATTGTACCGAGGATGCTGGCGGCATTTCCTCGCTATCCCTACTAACCCCAACTACCTACTGGGTGAGGTGGGATTTCCTAATATTTTGTGTTTACAATTAAAATCATGAAATGAAGTAATGGGTTATTCCCACCTGTTACCACCAATTTGTTACCAGTGGTAACAGCTGGGATTTTTTTCCCATTATTTACCAGTGGGAACTAATGAGAATAGTAATGAAAAAAAGAGTTGAAAGAGTTTCTATGGGAAATACGTCGTTTTTAAAGATAGACGTTTAAAACTTCGGTCACAAGCTCCTAATGTACAGTCAAAAACATTGATAAGTAAGGGTATTTTTTCTAATTCATCCCTTGAAGGGGTTAAGATGGGGGTTGAAAGTTCACATAAGTAACGTGTGATTTTTAATGACAAACTGTGGCTAGAAAAAATACACTTACTACGCGGGCGAAGCCGCGGGCAAAAGCTAGTCTTTGTAGGTATACGGTATACAGTTCAAAGTTCCACATGTAAAAATAAACTTTTATCGAGGTTTAAATTTCTGTTTTGTGCCTTCTCTCCCGTATCTACTGCTACTGCTTACTTACGTATCTATTTGTTTAGTACGATCGGCATTTGACATTTTTTAGGTACCTTAATGTAATCTTTTTGTTTTGCTTAATGTCACTGTTGGAAGTTTTATACGTAGAACCTCGGTAACATGATCTTCAAGGGAAACGTGGAAATGTTCGTGTTAATGAGGTTTCGTCTGAGAGAGGATTTCGATTTAAAGTGGTCTTTATAGGGTCAAATTCGACTTACAGAGGTTCCGAAACCTTCCAAAAATATTTTAAGTTAGAGGTATTTTGCTGACAAGAAACTGAGCAGTTTTTTTAATCGTTATATATACGAAATACATTTGGGTTAATATTCCGCCAATCTTGAATAACGATCTCGGTTTTACTTTAAATCATTTTGTCAGTTGCAAGTTAGAGCCCGGCCGCGGATCCGTCCGCGCCGGCCGCTTCCCGTCGTCGACGCTGACGGACGCTGTGCACATGGCCACGTTCATAAAATATAATTTACTGCCACGTTCAACGTTCAAGTTGGCTGCGTGTGCACGTGAACCCAGCGTATTTAGTTTCAATAAAGAACATGAAAAATTGGTAGTGAAGATTAGTTGCCTATTGTTTCGATGATTCAGGCATTCGACAGGGCCCGAGGCAATGGCGGAGCGAGTATTAATCTAGCCGTGGGCGAAGTCGCATCTGCGAGGCCCTTTTCTCTTAGCCGGGTTGTATTTGTATACTTGTTTGCCACGGACATTCATTACATATAAAAAGATACGGACTAAGATGTCCCTGATTGTCGGTTTCCGTAACTTAAGAGAAAAGATAAGTCATTTCAGTCAGTCCCGTATCATTATCTATAAAAATGGCAAAAAAATCATGTCTATTGTATGGGAGCCCCAGCCTGACTCGCACTTGGCCGGTTTTTTTGTATTTGTTGTTATAGCGACAACCGAAATACAACATCTGTGAAAATTTTAACTGTCTAACTCACGGTTCATAAGATACAGCTTGGTGACAGACGGACGGAGGGGCGTACGGACGGACAGCGAAGTCTTTAGTAATAGCGTCCCATTTTAACCCTTTGGGCACGTAACCCTAAAAAAGAAAAAAAAAGAAAACAGAAAAATTAATAAAATGAAAAAAAAGATAGAAAAGTTAAAAGGAAAAAAGAAAAGTTTCAGTTTTGTTATGAAAAATTATTTCCGTCTTGGACGTAATAAGAGAAATCCCTCGTGCACTCGTTACGCTCAGGATTCTATTTTAGAATTTCGCTTCACTCAGTCAATATCCCGCCCTCGGCGTAAATATATAATTTTGCTCCCTTGTGACACATTCTACTATTTATGTATGATTTATCTTGATTATTATAGAGAAAATATAAATTAACCAAAATAAACATTGAAACATTTACCTACCGACTTTTCAGGAGTTAATTAGTTAAGTTATATATATTTTTATATCTGATGTGATATTAGATTTTGACTACGTATATACTAAAAAATGATGATATATCTGTTACCCAAATTTGCCATTTTCCCATACTACAGTCAAAATAAAATGACCGCACTATAAATAGGCCTTCAAGTACTTGTTTTGGGATTTCTAAGAACAGAACACAATTACTAAGCAAGTTACATTGTGATTGTGACAATCAGGAATTAGGCTCCTAATAATAGTAATAATGCTTACGCTTAGTGTGCGGCTTATCTGCAGGGAGGTGTCGGGTGTTACAAAATCCCAGAGCAAAGGCGGATGCCGACGTGATCACAGTAATTGGGTACTTTCCTGGGCAAACATTTTTTAATTGTATTTAGTTCGTCAGTTAGATTATCAAAAAATTCTATTCTATAGAATACGTATTTTTTTGTTTGTCAATTAAACCAAAAAATACGAAGATATAGCCCGTTAAAGTTCCGCGTGACGTCACATTATGATAAAAAGTGTAGGTACCATAATGTGACGTCACGCGGAACTTTAACAGGCTATATCTTCGTATTTTTTTGTTTAATTGACAAACAAAAAAATACGTGTCCAATATGTTTTGATAATCTAACTGACGGACTAAATATCATTTTTTAGGAAAGTAGCCAATTACCTTATCCGTTAATATTATCTACTTATGCTACAAACTTCTTGCCCAGATCGAATATTAAAAAAACCGGCCAAGTGCGTGTCGGACCACGCAAAACGAAGGGTTCCGTGCCTATTAAAAAGGTCGTATCGTCACAGAAATTTTACGGCACTTACGTCCTTTTCTTTGAGGAAGGCAGTTTTTCAGCAATATCACGAAAACCTCTGAACCGATCTTGTTCAAAACAATTTTCGGTGAATGAAATTAATAAGCCCTAGGTATATTAATATGTCCATGAATTTTTTCATATTTTTAAAATACACCGTTCAAAAATTAGAGGGGGGGGGGACAGAATTTTAGTGACTTTCGGGGCGATTATCTCCGACCCTATTCACTTAATCAAAAAAAATGCTAAGAAACCTTATATTTATTTTGAAAGGCCTATCGATTGATGAGCCACACGAGGGGTCACAATGAAAAAAAAATTTTGACTTTATGTATGGAGTGCACCCCTAAAAAAATTTTTTTATGTCATTTTAATTACAAAACTATGTAGCGGCTAACAAAATACACCTATCCTCAAAATTTTATCCAAATACACCTTATAGTTTTCGAGTAAAATGTCTGTGACATGATTTCAAGCCGCAAACGGAACTTGAATTCGTGATTTTATTTTAATTTGCCGAAAAGGTACCTACTCATTATACGTTTATAGGAACTATAGAATTACCATTACTGAATCTGAATTAAACTGACCCTACAGTACCCTAAACACCATATTCACATACCAACTACCATTTTTTGCATGATAAGTAATGTTCTATTTATAGCATAAACATCTATATTATATTAATAAATTAAATAATAGATATAAATACCTAAATAACCTAACAAGTAACTACCTATATACCAAAGTAAGACCGACCTGTGTCTACCTACATATTCAAATTATTAATAAATAAAATATGTATATTAAATATTTGATAGTATAGATAATGATTTAAAATTCAATGCATAGGTACAAAATATTCTTGTGTTCATTGTTCATCAAACAAGAGAAGAGTTCAAGAACGGCGCAGCACTCGCAGCAGCAATGTTATTCACGACCTGTTTCACCTCACCCCACGAGTCCTCTCTAGTACAGCTTAACTAAGGTTCGTAATAAATAAGCGTAGTCGGAGGTCAGAGTTATATTGGTCCTCCCCAGACGAGTAGTCGATGAGTATGAAACCAGCCCAGCGCTTGAGGCGCTGCTGATGCGCGCTACGCGCCATTTTGTGGGCGGCGCTACGTAGCTTTCAGAACCGCACTAATCTCTCCCTCAAACGAGCCTTTAGAGTCACGGACATGAAAAGGAGAGCAAAGCTTCTTCGTTTTTTATGTATCGTAATACTTAGTGATTATTTATCAATAAAGTGAGATTCGTTGGTGTCATTTCGGTCGAGAAGTAAGCAAAATGCTACGATATTGCTACGACGGTCATGACGCAACATTGACGTTTGCTTACAGTAGGTAACGTTAATCTTAGTAAGTGTACAGTATCTACAAGTACGTTCTGGTGATTCTAGTAATTAGTGCTAGTAACTAAGTAATTTAGCAAGAAAATGTTTATTATACCGATCATCAACCCGGAGCAGAAGTACATAGGACCGCCGCGCCGCGCGCTTAAGGTACTGCCCGCCAAACAACTCACTTGATTTCGGATTTTTAGAAAAGGTAGCCTAAATTGCTTTAATTTTTTCTTTATCAAAAAGTCCATACTTCGCTTGGCAACCACAGTTGCCACAATCAGTTTAGGGGTCTGCGAAATTGGCAACTGTGGTTGCCACAAGCAATGCAGTGATGACTACAAAGCATTACTTAGTATAATTATCTGTTTTGTTGAAAGTTATGTATTACTTCTAATGTTGTTAATCAAGTGTAGGTACAATCACCAGCCTCAATATCTGCCACAACAAAGCACGCATAAATATCTGACGTGACTCTATTGCTAGGGCCGTTAGGACGTGTCAGACATTTATACGTGCTTTGTTGTGGCAGATATTGATGCTGGTGACTATACAGTCACGAACTTTAATTTGCGACCCACCTAAGTTTGACAATTCTGTCAAATTGTATAGGAAATAGGAATACAAAGAATATATTTGCGAAAAGGGTCCTAAATTAAAAAGCGCGACCGTACCTATACATCAACCCTATACTTAGTAAAATAAGTATGTCCACTCGTGAATGTTGTTGTATAATAATATTATTAATACATTGTTATGAACAGACATCGTTAATTTTGTAGCATTTTCGGTGCAGCGTAGTAACGTGTTATTAACGGAATTGGAATAAACAATTTCAATTGTAATGTTTAATTAGCGTTAATAATGTTAATATTAACCTTAATTAACCATTCTGATTGATATTGTCTATGCCAACATCGTTAACACAACCATGCTGCACCGAAATTGCTACAAAATTAAAGAAGATAATTGATCATAACAGAAAATTCAATTATGATTTCTAAAAGCCTGAAATTCCAAGATATTTTTTTTATAACACAAAGCCTTGTGATGGACCACGATAGTGGCTTGTAAGTAGTTGTAAAGTAGGGACGTTTAAGCGCTTTTATCGGCTCTGTCTAATAATTACACTATAAGCCCAAGTAGCGACCTTAAAATACTATTCTAATGCGATGTATTATGAGCGATATTCTAATGGCCCATTCCTGTAAACCAGCTTGAGTAAATAAATTCAACCAGTTTAATGCAAAAGTTTTGGTTTACGCTTTATGGTAAATATTTGGTGTAGGTATATACATCGTATAGACGTTTTATAGATATAGTAAAATGTTTGGTTTAATTGTGCTAGGTCAAGAGCGGGCGTTCGACAGGCGTCCTTGCGACGGGTAAATATTATTGTCTAAGCGGGTTTTCCGCTGTTTAGTGTTTGTGGACTCATGGCTGCCGGGCGAGCCGACGGGCAGAGTGCGACGACCGCACCATGCTGATCTCCACTTCCCTAGCCAATGCCTTCTCTGATGTGATGTACCATACGTTGATTTACCTTAACATTTGACGGGTATGTCGCCTCATCATATCATCATCATCATATCAGCCGAAAGACGTCCACTGCTGGACATAGGCCTCCCCCAGAGAGTTCCAAATTGACCGTTCCTGCGCCACCCGCATCCAGCGGACTCCCGCGACCTTTACCAGGTCATCAGTCCACCTTGGTGTATGTCGCCTAGTGTTATTTTTTATAATTTACGTGTCGTGTAGGTGCCGCCCTATTATGCACCATACGAGTAGTATTACCGAGGTAGCTCACAACTTAGAAGAATTTTACGACTGCACAGATTTACAAGTAGTCACATGAAAATGATTGAAATGGATGTAACCGCATTGGCAAGTGTAATTTTGTAAATAATATAATGAGAATAGGCGGTTGTGGGAGTGGTGTGGCGGTGTGGGGCGCGGCGGTAGGCGGCGCGGAGCGGCGCGGGCGCCGGCGGTGGGCGGGCGCACTGTTGCCCTGCACGCGGCCCGGCGCGCACGCACGACACGCATGAAGACCGAGGAGCAAGCGACGGAGGAGGCGGCCCGCCGCCCGCCAGCCACCCGACGACAAGAAAAACCACCCTTCTCCTACATAGCCCTCATAGTCATGGCGATCCGACACTCTCCAAACAAAAGGCTCACCCTTAGCGAAATTTACAGTTATCTCCAACAAACATTTCCATTCTTCCGAAGTTCTTATCAGGGTTGGAAGAACTCTGTGCGCCACAACTTAAGTCTAAACGAATGTTTTGTGAAGCTCCCGAAGGGGCTGGGACGACCGGGGAAGGGGCACTATTGGACTATCGACCCGTCCTCGGAGTTCATGTTCGAAGAAGGATCGTTCAGAAGGCGGCCACGAGGATTCCGCCGGAAGTGCCAGGCTTTGAAGCCTCAGTTTGGGAGCGGGGGATATTTGTGCGGAGGTGGAGTGTCAGCGCTGCCACCGTCTCAGCCCGCTGGCTACGAGCTGGCCGGCAGCAGCGGCGCTGGCACGAGCAACGTGGGCTCCATCGACTACGGGGCCTGTGCCTACTCGCACACCGGCTCGTCGAGCCAGCAGCTGCCCTACGGCAGTGAGTACTGCACATACGGTGGCATGGGCGAGCGGGAGTGGCCGCTGCCGTACGGCTCGGTGGACCCAAGCTACCGGCCGCCGCCGTCGCCGCCACCACACCACGACCTTCCGGATCTCATACCCAATTACCAATATGTGACCAATGACCACGGTGAGTTGCATTTGTTTAATATTTGAAAAATATTTAGTGAGAACCGTATAATCTACCTCTTACATAATAGTACATTGTTTAACGAGGGCCGTAAGTGGAATATTGCTAACGAGAGTGTATCAGAAGCCCGACGCCGAAGGCGGAGGGCTTTTGATGACTCGAGTTTGCAATATTCTTACGCCCGTGTTATACACAATGTTTTTCATCACATTTGCGAGGAAATAAATAACAACAAAAGACAGAAAAATGTAAGTTTCATACAGCAGCACCAATCAAAAATTGACAACTTCACTTCCAGATCAGTGCTAGTAGAGCGCGCAGTTCAATATTTCAACCAATCACAGAGCAGTATTCTTGCGGGGCGGGGCGTCGTGACCAACTAGATTTTTTTATTCAACCAATCACACAGCAACTAGATTTGCTTAAGCCAATCAGAGGGTTCTATTATTTAAAAAAAAAACCATAACGCCCATGGGCGTAATATAGCCCATTACAGCTCAGTACGCTTGCGTATAATAACACCATTTTCGAGCAAGTGTGATGAAAAAATATTTTTATACGCATATTATTAATATTAGGGTAGATTGCAATAAAATTATACGTAGTTAAGGGCCTTAATGTAATCTATGCTTTAACTTTTTTCCATTGTGTAACGAAATTTACCCATATAAAATGGATGGGTAATTGCTGTTTACATAATTGAAAAAAGTAAAAGTGTAGCTCTTAACTATGTACAATTTTTTTACAACACCCATTAGGCACAACAGAGTAGGTATATTTTAGTGTAAGTGTAGGTAGATATATTTATTTACAAGCTTGTAATTTTTGGTTTAGCTTTCTTCATGTCCCCTTTTGGTTTGTCATTCTCATTTTAGGTCATGAAGGCGGGATATCCCTAATATGAAATGCTGGGGACATGTCACTTTTTGGAAGTCAAGTCGTTTACTTGATCAATACTCGTATTGTTGAGGTCGATAGTAAATAATCTCATTAAGTACCTATGTTCCCATTTCAAAATTACTTTTCTCCAATATGTTCGGAAATATGCGCCTTACTGTAGCAAAAATAGTACGTGAAGTTCCTCGTTACTGACAAGCGCAAATTTAAAAAGTTTAAAGTCATTATTGCACAATTTTAGCGGCCAGGAAAATGTATGAAATTCCTTTACTGTATACTTTTTTACCTTTTAATCATATGTTTTGACCAAGACAAATCACTACAAACAGCCAATTTTTCGTAAGTTTATAGGCCTAGCAATTTATCATAACAACTTGCTATAGTTAGACTGGTTAGAAGTTTTATATTTTTTAATTGTCACAGACAAAACGATTACTTTTGCAAGCGATCGAAGTGACGTTTTAAAAAATGTCTCCAATATTATTAACTGAAGAAATTAAAATATTTTCGAAATAGTATTCAAAACGAACTAAAATGCGTTTAGATTTCAATCCCGTTTAATTTTTAATAATATTAATTACATAAAACATAACATTGTGATCGATTCTAATGTAAATTTATTTTATGTGAGTCAATTGAAACTGGCACCATCAGTCATGCCTGTTTCAGTGTACATACTTAAAAAAATAAGTTGGGCGGGAACATGATAGGTTACATACTACTCGTTGTTTTAAAATTATTGAAAATATTATTTGATTTCTTCGCATTTATGGAGAAAAGCACTATATCTGCCTCGGCGGGAATGGCAATTCGTGGATTCGTCTCTATTGTCGGATTCAGCTTCGCTTCATCCGACAAAATCAACTCATCCACGAATTGCTATTTCCCGGCCTCTGCAGTAATGTACTATTCCACAATAACGGCAAATATTCCTGGTACGCACTGATTTTAGAGATAGGTAACTAAAATAAGCTTTTCCGAGCTTGTCAGATGAAAACAAAATTGTCAGTGTGTAAATGGCAGGATAAGAATTAGAATAGAATAATTCCTGTCATGCCAAAACCTCTATTTAAGTTGCTATGATAGATGTAAGAGTTTTTTCTCGAACCTGCCCGGAAACGGTTGCATTCTGTTTGAAAACAAACACGCTGTGTAGGTACCTAAATTTTAATCCGCCCAAATTTAAAAAGTTATCTCCACTCGCTAAGTTAAACTTTTAAGAATCCTGATAGCACCTACTAAATCCAGACAACTAAGGAAAAAATCACATTCAGCCAAAATAACCGCGCGTTTTTCAGGGTTTTTTTTTAATTTTATTTTTTCTGTTTTATTGTTTATAATAAGGAAATGAATGAAAAGTTTAGAAACGTGACAATTTCATTTAATGGAACACGAAATTAACTAAATGTGTCATAATTAGTTACTTTAAGAAGTAAGTTTTAATGTAGAAGATATTGTGAAAGTAACTACACTGCTCAAAAGTGTCTAGGGATTAAGTAAGTTTTAGAGTATTGCTGCAATTGAGGTGTGTTATTGTAAATTACTCTCTCGTAAGAGAATAAAAGAGGGAGAGAGTAATGTCTCTTTTATTCTGGACCTTACACTTTAATTAGGTACTTACTTCGGTATTGTCATTATCGCCACGGTTGGATGGACTGGTATTACAGCAATTGTAGTATGCTAAAAAAGCTACAAACTACAACTTAGTTGATCACTAGAGACTTTTGGGCAGTGTATACGCCTTTGAAAGAAGTCGCAGAAATAATGCTTTTAGCCTAATCAAATTTGCCGCCGTTTCTTATGACAGGACTCGCTGGTTACACTCTGAATCACCAATTGTTTTTTGCAATATTATCTTTGTATTAGTTCCTCAAATTGTTTGAGAAAAGCAACTATAACTTTAGCGAAAAGATTGCCTGACTCCTTTCTTGGTAGGCCTCGGCGAGCCTCGCCCTGGCAACCACATCGTCAGGCCCTCCTTACTGGTGGTGCAAGTGCATAGAATATAATCCTGCCATTTAAACTAGTGGTTCTCAAGGGCGAAGCGAGGTTACACCCCCCCCCCCTTAGAAGATGCAGTCCCATTGATCATGCAGCCTTGCATTTACCTTAGATAGGTATATTCTTACTTTGTCCAATACGCCTGCCCCCCCTTAACGAAATCCTAGCTACGCCCTTGGTGGTTTTGAGGGGTAATCACGTAACGTTTTGAACGCGCGTTAGGACAATTTAACTGTCATTTTTCCATATAAAAAGTGACATTTAGATCTTCCTGACGCGTGTACGTTACGTGATCGACCTGCTGGAGCCGTAGACATAGCGACTCCGTCTTTAAAAAAACCCTTATATTTTATTGCACCTGCTTATAAAATTTCACGAGAGTCGGTTGAGAAATACGACCTATTAAGGAGAACAGCCGAACATCCGGGCAGACATACCAAAGCATTTTTGCCCAAGGTGAAACTGAGAACTTTCGCTTCGATCGCTCGTTCCGATATATATTGGAACGAGCGATCGAAAGGGAACACGAACGAAAACGAATTTCGTTTCGCGGTAGGCCCTCTGGATAGATTTTTTTGTGACGCCGTTAACTTTTCGGTAACGTAACGATATTGTAACTTATAAAACAAAGTTAACCTAACGGGTTCTATATGATATTTAATTTCAATTTTTTTAATGATTTAAAAAAAGAAAGCTATCGGTCAAAATCAACCTTTGGAAAATGACTTATTCGGGAAACAAGAATTCTAAACTTCCCTGTTCGTACCTTACCAACATGAAATATCCTTATCATTCTGAGACTAATGATTAAACGAACTGCCCGTTATCCTGTTACTTGCATGCTGTTGATGATATTATTTTACGCATACTTATATGTGTGGTTGTTTTCAGTAACTTTATTGAACACCGTAACTTGCACTGGCTGGTCGTAGTACTCGTAGGTAAGTATGTACAGAATGTAACGACTCTAGCTCTGTAAAATTAACTTAGGTACTTTTTTATTCTTGTTCGAATAGTATTTTAAACAATCGTTTCACAATGACTGCTGTCGAGATTAGGTACCGCAAGACACGAGAATTAAAGAGCGAATGTTGTAATGACATCAGTAGGTAAAATAATATTTTCATTAACAATAAACAAAACATACGAAAATACTCGAGCAACTCAAGTTATTTTTGATTTTCCCAAAATTTTCGCCATGTCCGTCTGTTCGCCGGTCCGTCCGCCTGCGGCTTAGCTCAGTGACCTTAACAACTAGAAAGTTGTAATTCAGCATGGGTAGTTCAGCAGTATATTAAATATTATAAATCAATCACGACGACAAAATGATAGAATAGGAAATAAAAAATTTAGAGTTCCCCTACACGCAAAGTGGGGCTGTAATTATTGTTCTCGACTTTACCTCACTGAGGCTAGATTTTGATAAGGACTCAGAAGATTTGGTGGGGTCCGCTATTGAACACGGACGTTGGTTGACCGTAGAAAATTGTGACGATCCTGCATTTCTCGGCAAACTTCATACTAACAGAGCGTTTTTGACGTTTTATAAAAAGTTGCAGTTTTGACTAACAGTCATGTGCCGTACGTATTATGTAACTATTGTCCCCTCTGGCGCAAAATATACAAAACACAAAATGTTACAACTGGAAAAATATACAATACGCAAAATGTACAGACATTGGTATATTTAGAACAATAATTCATATAATTATACACCCCAGCCTCACCCCTGTCGAGACAGTCCCCAATAATAAAGAAAATCTGAATCTATAAGAGATACGGAAATAGAGTCACGAGGCCGATTATAGAAAAAATTAAAACTGCATTCAAATATGTAAAAAAACCGCCGGTCGGCCAAGACCAGGCGACTGAGTCCAAGTTGGCTCAGTTCGGGTTGCACAGGGCGCTCAACTTCTTCCAACACTTCGGGAGCCATCCGGTTGCCTCTTGCATACTGCAACTATAGTGAAAATACCCTTACATCCAATATTTGACAGCTGTCATCCCAGTACAATTTATGTCATCATTGTCATTGACGTTTATTTCACCGGGATGACGGATGTCAAATATCGGCTGTTAAAAAAATCTAATAATACGCGTCATTGCTCTGAATATACTGGATGAAGCTAGGATATAAACGGTAGGTATACGATTCAGTGTTGGCTTATTAAGAAAAATGTTGCCAGTCCACGGTAACGGCAATATTTTCAACGGTTAAAGAAAACAAGTGAAATCAAAAGAAATTTCGAAAAACCCAACAGCTTTTTTTACAAATATTATCACCTCATATGTCGAAATCCGTTAAACGGTTTAGGCTGTAGGGCACTGGGACAAAACGTTCTTAACCATCTCAAAAATGGTTTTAGCGAAAGTCGTAGTTCTGATATAATTTTGATAGTTCTACGTTGTATGATAAAACCACCTGATATTAGTGTGTAAAATAATAATTGTTAAGTTTTACCTACCTAAAATTGCACTGAAACATTGAACTTCGATAATTTCGTATTTAACAGACTAGACCTTCGTGAAGTTTGACTTTAGATATTTTTTAAGTTTCTCAAAGAAATATATAAGTATTATACATATTTAGATTTACTAGGATCTCTAGTTTTCAAATGCGGTACTATTTTACAGAAAAATAAAATATGCATTTTTTAAATACATTTTGAAAAGCCCCATGAAAATTTCCGAATGTTTCAATTTCAATTGGAGGTTTTTTATTTTATTTAAATCCATTCATTCGCTATTAAATAAACGAAACCTAACTATTTACAATAATATTAAAAACTAAACCTAACTTTAAAATATATATATATATATATATACATATATAATAAAAATTAAACAATCTCTAAAAAGGGCCCCCGTGGCATCGTACCAAAGACGCTGGCAGCATTACCTCGCTGGATAGCAATGCTAATCCGTTGTGCGAGGAAGCTGCCAGCTCTTTGGTCACCTGTAGTGTCGACTAGCCTTTGGAGGTTTCCTTGTTATCGAAAGCTGCTGATGTCGAGTTATTATCATTTATAGAATCCTTAATTAGTAAATAAACCAAGAAAACAAAAAAAAACCTGCGTCATTATAGCGCCTTTTTGAGCTAGAACCTAAAATGTCAGCAGAGGACCAAAATCATTATTTTTATTTATACCTACTTATGGAACTTTTTTACATAATATACGTTATTGTAGTTATATTAGTCAGATTTACCGTTGTTTTTATTCATATTTGATAAAATAGGTTTGTTTGGCTATCTTTTAGAGTACGAGTTTTAGAGTACGATTTTACCACAATTTTGATAACAATACTTTTTTGTTACTAGGTAGTTGTAAGTTGCATTATCAATTAAGACACTTAATGTCTGCCTTTTTAACCTAATTACTACACTTTTTTATTTATTATATATTTTTTTTATATATTTAAGTTATTATAAATAAAATTTGAAAAAAGAAGAAAATTAAAAATATACCTATATCTACCTACTTAAATCAAGTTTATTATAATTATTAGTTAATACTTATCCTTTAATACTTCGTTATATGAACAAAAAAAATAATAAAAATATTAAATTAAATTTTTGTATGAAAAATTGTGAAATTTTATTTCCTCTATAGTACTCAATAAATATAAGTTTTATAATAAAGGCGTTTTGATTATATAAAGGCATAACTATTCAAGATTACCTAAGCCAAATTTCAGCAATAAATCTCAATAAACAAAAAAGTTACAGATTTTTGAGATGGAAATTACCGTTTTGTCCCACTGTGGGGCGTGCCAAAGATTATGACATACACACATACATACATACATAGATACATAAATACATACGCTCGAAAAACATAACCCTTCTTTCATTCGGCAGTCGGGTAAAAAAGTGTCGATTATTGGTGGTAATAAAGTGATTTACATGAACGCAACTTAAACTTTTACCTCAGCATATTGTTATCACTTAGATAAGTGAGAGGAACATACTTTTTACTCATACATAGATACGAGTATGTATGTCTAATAAGTGTGGAAACCGCTCTATTGTTAACATTGTAACACCTAACTCACTTCTTATTTTAGACAGTAGGTAGGTTACATATTTATCGTATACCTACATGAGATACAGCTAGGTGCTCGTACTTCCAATGACGATTAATGTAGACATAAAACAGATGCACCAAAGGTGATCGGCAAATCACCAAGAAGCGTACATAGATGGCTAATAAATGCCCCAGGCAGCAGAGCCGGATAATCGCCGGTTTATAGCCTCCCATGTGCGCTCGCGCTCGTTTCTGAGAAGCCCGAACACTCCCTTACGACTGTCGTAAAAGCTGCGGTAACATGTGCAATGGCAGCGCGCATCGATCATCGAATGCATTGCTTCTACTCAGCGAAGCATGCTTATGTTATGAAGTATATGGAGTTTATTTGGAGGTAAGAGCGATGCTCAGCATTGTCGAGGGAAAGTCCTGGTAGAACCGACCACAATCAAATTAGCGCAAAAAATCCAGTTAGGTACAATAAAAGTGAAACCAAAAAAACTTAATTGTTACATATATATGAAATTTGCACTAAGTAACACTCAGCTTGATGTCACGTAGCGAGCCGAAGATCACACTTCGTGATGCTTCTGTCGTCTTCATTTTCAGTGACAGGTATTATTTGGACTAGATGGTATGGCACATATCTAGGCGAGTGTGCTTCCAACGTGATTGGTTGAACCGGTGATCCTGGTCAATTCGATAACAAATATCTGCGTTTTATCATATTTACCTATATAATAAACTGATGTAGGTATTACCATACCATAGGATTGTCTAAAAATAAATTTCTGATGCCCCTAGTATTCCTTCCCTTAATTTCTTATTAGTAATTAACTACAACTCGCGAGCCTGTCTTTTTACAAAACCCTTTTTTTTAATTTTGAAAATGTAACTCGGCAAAATAAAAATAAAAATTAAACGAACCCGTTCACAAAATTTCACGTGAATCGGTTGAGAAATGCGACCTGTAAAGGAGAACCGCTGAACAAGAGAGCATACATTGAAGTTTAATCCCAGATTTAGTAGGTACTTATTCCGGTTGGTAGAATCCAGCCTTAACCTCACGAATACCTAAATGTTGTCGAATGAAAAACAATGATGAATCATGAAAGCAGGCTACTTATCCTGAGATACATGAATTAAATAAAGAAGGTTACATTTCCTGAAATTACCACGATATTTTTTATATTAGGATCACCTTATTTTTCTTTGAGACTATCCTTGAAATACGTAGTAAATGTAACGGCATTGAATAATGGAGCTTTGTTTAAATATGATTTTTTAGAGTAGACGTTGATGTATGTTGTATGTATATTTAGGTATTGCGAGCGAATGAAACGAGAGGGAACGAGGCGCTGCGTACGCGCGGCGCAGGCCAGCGTAGAGGGTATGATCTGTTTACATGAACGCTCGTTTGTTCCGAGCGTTTGATCTTTATAAATGCAATAGGTATTTCGAGAATATCGTCGACGGCGAGTAACTCTAACGCACGTTCGCTTTAATAAAAAAAAATCAAGAATGATTTTAAGAAAGACAACCTTGATGTTCTGTTTATTCGTTCATAGGTGCTCCCCGTTTATGAGCATTTTTGATTAGACATGTGACGTCTGTTTAAAAAGATAATTTTGTGATTCACCGATGCTCTAGAAGTATGATAGGATTGCAATGAGAAATAAATATTTTTGTTACCTTACCAAACCGAATATTTATTACTCGTATTAGATCCAATATGTATTTGATGTTCGTTACATTTCCCACCGATGTCAAGTTTATTGAAATAAATCAATAAATTTAAGAGCTAGAACAAAACTTTTGATTTCCGATGTGACATTATCTCACGTTCACCATATCGGATTTTTATATTCTGAACAAGCATACCTTAAACACTACGTCTGAATTACGATGACTCTAACTACGACACCTCATTAGTTGGTTTCAGTCAAGTATCTCGGCCTCTTAGGTGGGTAGCAAACTATCAGTTTTTAACGATCGTTTATAACCATTACCCTTCTTTTTGGTTTGGCCGCAGGTAGGTAAAATGTTCACATAACTCATGTCCTCTTGTATAAATCAAAGTGGATTTCAAATTCACCCAAGCATCACATTCATAGAATTTCCCGTAGTTTTCGCACATAGGTAACGCGAATTTCTAACGAACGAAGTAGATACATTTTCCAAGATGGCGCCGTTATACTACACATCCGTGCACTTTATGTGTCCGTGCAGTTAACTGTGTTGGCGTTTGTACAATGTCCTGGCTAGAGAACTTTTCGGAGACGAAAACTCCAACGAACATTCGTAGCAAATTTCATCTAACTCCCCGTGATTTCGGGTTTGATAATCACGACAGGATTCTTTAGTGTCATGTCATGAAACACCTTTATTTTAGGAATTTAAATTCTCAACAATACAATATAAAATATACTTCGCCAAAATAACACAACTTTTACCATACGCGGGATTGAAATAATGAGATTGACTAAAAATAGCAATAATAATTATGCTTTATTTGTATTCTAACAATGTTGTTCAAAAACGTTTGTAATTGTTGTATGGAAAGCTAAACGAACATTCCACCTTAAATTAAGCTCTACCTTTTTAGGTAGAGCCTACCAAACGCCGTAATGGGCCTACTTTCGTAGGTCCATTTTTCAATTACTAAATTGCCAGAAACCTTTCAAACGGGTAATTGCGCAACTTTTCGAAAACGTGTTAGAACCACTCAACTGTTATTTATCCATGCTACAACTTTGGTCAACCTAGCGTAACCTCCTCTGAAAATATTGATTTAAAAAGCTAAAGTTTTGCACGATGTTTTAAACTTTGGTCATTGATTGTTAATAGAGGAGCAGGCAATTAAAGTAAATGGTATGTCGCGCCACTCTCTCACACATTACATTGGAAGGATGTTTACGGATTCTGTAACAGGTATTATTATTTAGTTTATTTTTATTTCACACTAGCTGACTCCGCGAACTTCATATCGCCATACATTCGTTCTTGAGTTATTAATGGTGTAACTAAACCGACTTTGTTTTATACATAAGTAGATAATCCCACTAAAAACATTACATGTTAAGTGATGCCCAAGACTCCCTAGCTCATATAGCTTTCAGCGTTAAAAAGATATCAGATCACAAGTACCGCCAAGCTTCGTACTCCACACGGCTTAGTGAGTGCATTTTCAAAACGCAGGGTAGCATGGAATGTTCTAGTAAAAGTAAGCGAATAGAACATTCGATTCTTACGGAAATTTAAAGACAAATGTATGGAGCTTGGAATATTCGAGAAACGTGGACGTAGGACGACTATCTAGAAAAGCCCATGCTACTCAAAACAAATGAGTCATGGTCTAGAACCTTCGGAAAGGAGTGTATAAAGGGACCAAGTTCGCGGTACGAGTCACCGATCAAGTGCGTGCTCTGCGCTGGCCCACACGAAGCGCGAGACTGCACGCGGCCAAGGTCTGAGCCTGCCACCTGCGCCAACTGCGCGGGGCAACACCTGGCAAACCACGCCGGATGACCGGTGAAGCGCAGGGAGCCGCGAAACAAAAGAGGGCGGGAACAGCCGCCCGCACCGACACAATCCGCCGCGGCCCAGAGACCCGAGCCTCAGACGACAAGCCCACGGTGGAAGAGTCGGCGCCATCAACCCTATGGCGGCCGCCAACGCCCCCACCCAAAGGGGCGCGTCCCTGACCGGCGAAAACAATATAAGAAGAAGAAACCTAAAAAAAGGAAAAAAACCCAGCAACGAGCTGGACGCGTTAATCTCAGCTCTCCTCACCGTAGCAGCACGCCGGAGCCCAATAGCAGTCGCGAAAGGCCCAACAACAACAAACAACAGAAGCTGCAAAAAAGCCACAAGAGCCCAGCCTGGTGGAGTTCTCGGAGTGAAGTAGGTACTAAGTGTAGTACCAGAGAGAGAACTAGAAGAAGAAGAACAGTGGAAATGAGTGGTGAATAGTAAAGTGACCTATACAGTGCAAAGTAAACAGTAAAGTGTTAGCTATGTCGGTACTGGCAGGCGTGGACTCAGTGGACTTGTCCTGTGTTAAGTCACGTAATAAATCTGCTGTCGCGTTAAGAAGGTGTATTAACTCTATCCTGTAACCAACCCCCCCCCCCCCCCCTCCACCCCACCCCACACTCGTAACAATGTCGTAGCTCCGTACAAAATTCGCTTCCATTACACCCCCTTAAGGGATGATTTCCGGGATAAAAGCTGTCCTATGTCCTTCCCCAAATTTCAAACTAAGTATTTCCAAACAAAATTTTATCTCAATCGGTTCACAACCGTGAAAAGGTAACGGACAGACAGACAGAGTTACTTTCGCATTTATGATAATTACTACTTAGTAAAATGGATATGGATCGCTTTATAGATAGAGAACTCTTGGACTGTGGAGCTATAGCAAGCAAGTAAAATTCGAACTAAGAGGATATTTCTTCATTTAGAATTGCCATGCCACTTTGACATAAAGTGCCCATGTCATACACTAGTTCAACGTCGAGGACTAGGACGTTTACCTTATTACTGATTTTCTTCCTTTTCTCTTTTAATATTCTTTCTCCTTCTCACATCTTTAGAAAAAAATCGATTTATGACTTGACTGAACCTGGTGTAAACAAAAAAGTTAATTCTGACTCATTCAACCTCTTTTTAACGACGGTGTAATTATAGAACTGGTTAAAATAAACTCAGTAATTGACACTGAGATCGATCCATTTGCCGCAATGTGTGCGGTCGCTTGCAGTCGGCCCGTTAGGCTTTGCATCCCCAGCCAAAGGTTAAACACGATTATGCGTCAAATCAGTATTTAAACAACCCTAATGCACCCAACGGCATAGGCACAATGCTACAAAAAATATTTATCCTTTTACAGCCCTAATCCCTTGTTTACACAATTCTTTTTTGTAAAATTTGCGTCGGTTGCTGTAAAACATATTTTTTACCCCATTATACCTACTCAAAAACCGTTTTTAGGGTTTCCTATTCGGACGGTGCCAATGGAACTACTAAGTCTGCCTGTCTGTCCAATCCTTTTATGAAAGTAATTTTTGAAATATTGAAGTGAGCTTGTTTTTGTCAGATTTCCTAAAGTATTTTTGTTCAGATGTCTGTCTTAAAGATAGATCGACCGGTGTCCGGCTAGCAGGACTGAAACTTTAACATACACTTTTGTAGGGTAGTTTTTATGTACCCATATCTCTGTTGATAACTTACTGAGACGTCAGTCATCTGAGACCGCGGTCGGCTGAATGAATGTTGTATTGCAATAGTTATTTGTTATGCAAGGCTGCAAAGTTGTTTGACTGAAGACTGAAAAGATTGTAAGACTGAACCATGAGCAAAGCGGATGGTCCAAATGTACAATGCTGAGCATATTAGCGAGGCTTTCAAGGCACGAGTAACTTTTCACTTCACCACCGCGAGGAAATTATAGAATGTAATGAAATTCATTTGGACCTGAAACCCATTTTCATAAAAGGTTTGTTTAAATCTCATCAAAATCAAAGCATTTTATAATTATTAGGTAAATGTAACATTTTTGCGTCTTTAAATAGTCTCCAGGCATACATTAAAAAGTCAAAGTATTGCTGCATGGCTACTCACGGGTAAACTAAGACCCAAATACGCATATTTTACTTTTTCCGCTAACTTAGCAGGCGTTAAAATTCATATATTATTATCTTCTGCACTAAAATCTATAAATAACTTCCATTACTTATTTTTATTTTACTGCGGCTTTAGAACAAAACAAAACAAAATTAATTGTGTAAACTCTTTAATTACATAGGATAAACCCGTCGTGTTTGAGCTCGTTACAATCCTCTCCATGAGCAGTTGATGAGTGTGCAAAAAAAAAGTACAGTCGGCAAAAAAATCAACTTGGCGGAACACCCAAGATGGCGGGCTAGTTATCTTTAATGCACTCCTACAATATGGGTATCAAATGAAAGGGCTTGCTGAGAATAACTCGAAAACTAAAGTGACGTCACTGTAAATCCAATATGGCGGACAATACACTGAGAAACCTGTCCAGCGATGACCAAAAAGTAAAAAATAAATTAAAAGTAAAAAACTTTTAAAAAAACAAGCTCTTATTTAAATGCGCTAAAAAGAATAAAATAAACTTTTCCTATCAACTTGTAACGTCATAACACATTTTAGATGATATAAAAGCTTGTCGCGAGATTTAGGTACTCGTATATACTCAGGTAAATCTCGCGACAAGCTTTTATATCATCTAAAATGTGTTATGACGTTACAAGTTGAAAGGAAAAGTTTATTTTATTCTTTTTAGCGCATTTAAATAAAAGTTTGTTATTATATTGGGTTTATTATCAGTAGGTATTTAAAACAAAATACTTAACATAAAGCAATAAAAAAAAGTTGCACTCATATTTTGGCGGGATTTACTTCATTGAAATAAAATATTTAAGTAAGAAATTGCTAAAAATGAGTTCTGATGAATCAGATTTCGACACAGATTGCACGCCCTATTTGAAAGCCGAATGCGGAATTGGTGAGAAATAATTTACTTCTACCTACTTAAGCAAAATGAGAGATATTCAAATGAAAAATTCATGAAGTGGAAAGCTGAACATCAAAGTACAAGTTGGTCAGAATTAATTATTTGTTCAACAGGAGAGCAAAGTAGATTTTTGCTGCGAGTGTTGATGTTGAGTCCCGACCAAGGGAAATATTCTAAATGAATCACTTTTTCATTCAAAATTAGAATCTTGAGCGTAGCGAGGGACTCAAAGGCACGAGATGCAAATATCTTTGCTCTCGTGGGATACATACAACTTTTAACCTTAGTGGCGTGAACATATAACGCAAAGGAATAACACGCCACATAGAAGCAATTAAATCATTATTATGTAAAAAAAAACAAACAACAAATACATATATGAAATAACATTAACTTTACATCATGTTAAGAAAAAGTTAAGTCCGTTTGTTTATGCATTTTGCTGATACTTGTCCAATGTCCAAGATGCACTTACTTAGAAAACACCATTCAGCCTCTTTGACGGCATCTCTCAACTCTTGAGGAGTTAAAACATCGATTACGTCGCTTGATTCACTCATATTTAGTACAGTTTTTAGTTTTTGTTTATTTTATGTTTTATCTCCAAGAAAACGTAATACGAATAACATTTAAAAAGTTCAATCGCGCTAACTTTTTATTAGTAGATTGTTAACCAAGGGTTGAAAGCCACCCATTTCAGTCGAGATATTTTGGCCAATAGTTCGAGACTGAAATGGGTGTCTTTCTTCAGGGTTACACACTCTACTTTTCATTTCGAATAATAGGAATATAAACAACACACAGGAAATACAACATCAAAAAAATATTACTAATAAATTATAAGTAGTCCAAGATCACGTATTGAAATGCGGCTGTATAGGTTTTGCCGTTGCTCAACAAGTGTAGACCAACTTTAAATACTTAGTGTTTGTGTGTGGACCATTTTTGCGCCGCGCCGCGCTTAAATAAAGTAAATGCATTATAAAAATAATGCGTTAAATGTATTTATTACTTTTCTAAATGGCTTAAATAACTTTAAGTGACTTAAATTACAACTTTTTAAATTACTTTTCAGCCCTAGGGGCGACATGCCTCACTTTCAACCCGCTATTCAGATAAACAATTACCTACTTTCAGAGCATGAGAGATGAAAAGAATATAAAGTGCGTTCTGAAACTGTTTATAAATTTATATTCTTTCACCATAAAGAAAAAAAAACTTAAGACTTATAATAATAAATGTTCGCGACAAATATCCCATTTCTTAATTGTATTTTAAGAATAATGAAAAACTAATATGATTTAAATAATATTAGAGTTAATTTCATTTGACATATTTTAATGTAATTTTTATTTTTAATTATTAATAGAGTAATATTGTTTTAATTAGATTATCTATCCAATTATTTATAAACAAACATAAAAAAATATATAAAGAAAGAAAACATACTAAAACCCAACTATAAAAGAATACACCATCCAAAAGGTCCGCCTGCGGCATGGTCCCCAATACGCTGCCCGCGTTACCTCTTTGTATCGCTAGAGAAATTCTCTGCGCGAGGTAAGCGCCTCTGCAGCTCTGGGGTCCCTGAGGTGTCAACCAGCCGCGACGACAGGGCCCTGATAAATGCCTTCATGTCAGTCGACCAGGGTCCAAGTGTCTCCACTGCGAGCGTCACAAACTCGTAGTCTTTTAATAGAGACGAATATTTGCGGCGCTTAAGAACCTGGGCCTGGTCGGCTGCAACACCGGCCTGAGAACGGGTCACCTGGATGTAGGACGAGAGTTAATATAGGTTTTATATTTTTATACGAGTTTAACACGAGTCGAATTTTATTTTGTTTCGGAACGAGTTTTTCGTTCCCGCGATTTGGGGGCCTACTATAGCCTACTACGAAGGTTTCGAAGTCGAATGACGAATCGACATATTTTATCTCTCTCTTTTTTAAAGGAGTGAAAGTGACAGAGGATGAAATTTAAATGTTCCAATTTTGTATTACACCCCGCAGCAAAATTGCATTTTCCTCACAGTTTCAAGCAGCAAAACCGCCATGTTCGAGCAGCTCGCTGAGGTGAAAAGATAATTTCGTCCTATTTCATGTGAGACCTAAAGATATCAAAGATCTTCAGGATAATATTATTGTTGATACCAAAATACCTAATTGTGTTTTAAAAAGTTCCTAAGTTCCAAATTTGAATATGTTTTAGCACACAGCTGTTTATGACCTACCTAACCCCATGAGAACTGGCTTGATTGCAATATTTTGAGTTTTTGAAGTGGATATTTCTTTGCTCGCGTTCAAATGTATCACGTGACTTCCGGAATAACTTTTTGTAGAGAAGCCTAATCTGATTTCAAATAATGTTTGTTACATGTCTTAATCCTTCATTCCTCCCGTTGTAGTACTGTTTTATATTAAAAAAAACACATTTATTACATTAATTATTTATTTATTATGTTTCTACTATCGAATAGTATGCTGTGTTGCGTTCCGTGGGTCACTTACGGTGCTGTCTGAAAACCAGCGCTGTAGGTGTCTGTCTGACACCTCGGCACAATGCTGAGACAGCGACCGTTTCACTGCCGCGAAGACACACACAATGTGTCAATTGTATTGTATGTCTACTCCCTTTATATCTGTGTGTCTTTTGTGTAGTGAATAAATGTCTTCTCTCTCTCTTCTCTTCTCTTCATTATTTGCCATTAGTTGTTAATCACAAAATGTTATTTAGTTTATGTGGCGGACATGAATATAATGCTGAAATGACCGCCATTTTCAATGTATCGCGAGTCAAATGAGCTACGTCAGTCAATGTTGCCATATATACAGATTTATCTGTACCTACAGTCTGTACTTATACAGATTTTAATGAATTAATTCAGATATATATTTTACGGGTACAAGGGTTCCATAGCCAACAAAGAAGTATCCACTTAAACTTAATTACCGGTTGTATCTCCGACACAACCAGCTTCTTTTTTAATGTCTTGGGCTTGATAGCAATATTTTGAGATTTTTAATGTAAAGGGCTTGATTGCATTATTTTGAGAATAATAGGGATAGGCTGAAATATCAGTTTTTCCATGGTAAAAATCACCGGCTAGCGTCCATGACAATATTATATCCTATGTATAGTCCTATAAAATACTCAAAACACGTGGTTATTTTTTTTCAATCATATGCATTTATACGAGTACTTATCTGCTAAAAACTTTTTAAAAACAAGCTTTTATTTAAATGCGCTAAAAAGAATAAAATTAACTTTTCCTTTAAAACTTTTACTATAACCTTATAACGTCATAACACATTTTCGATGATATAAAAGCTTGTCGCGAGAATTAGGTAGTCGTATATACTCAGGTAAATCTCGCGACAAGCTTTTATATCATCTAAAATGTGTTATGACGTTATAAGTTTATAGTAAAAGTTTTAAAGGAAAAGTTTATTTTAATCTTTTTAGCGCATTTAAATAAAAGTTTGATAAAGAAAAGTTTTTTTTACTTGGTTTTAATTTATTTTTTACTTTTTAGTCATCGCTGGACAGCTCGACAGGTTTCTCTGTATATTGTCCACCATATTGGATTAAGAGTGACGTCACTTTATTTTTCGCGTTATTCTCAGCAAGCCCTTTCATTTGATTACCCATATTGTAGGAGTGCATTAAAAATAAATAGCTCGCCATCTTGGGTGTTCCGCCATATTGGATTTTTTGCCGACTGTACTTTTTTTTGCACACTCATCAACTGCTCATTGATAGGATTGTAACGAGCCCAAACACGACGGGTTTATCCTGTATAATTAAGGAGTTCCTACGGCCACCTTCCGTCTCCATCATCAGACCAGGTTTATGGTACCATAGTATTGCATTGTCATCCGACTTACATAATTGTACAAAATTTCAACTCGATTGGACGTCGGGAAGTTGGTCAAATTTAACCTGCAAGATTCCACCTGAACAAACATACATTACATACATTGCAAGTTAAATAATAGTAGATTATACACCAAGGGGATAAAGCACTGTTTTATGTCACGGGAGCGAATTGAATCCCGAACGTAACGAAGGACTCATAATTTAACTCCTGAGCGTAGCGAGGGAGTTATAAGTTAATTCCTGAGCGAAGCGAGGGAATTAAGACTGAGTCCTGAGTGCAGTGAGGGGTTCAACCGCCCAAGACTAAAACAGTCTTATCCCCGAGGTGTATACTCTACTTTTCACACCTTATGCGAGACAAAAAAACAGGCTCAGTAGATAAATAATGTTTGATTTCTTTGCTCGATGTCCATCCGATTTCCTTTTTAAAAAGGCCAATAACTTGGCATATGTATTAATTTGTATGTCATGTTTGACACTTATTGTTGCCCTCAGCATCGAATATATACACCACAGGCTACTTGGCTTCTTTGTAGCTGACAAATATTCAAAATAGACCAGAAGCACTGATTCAGACACAGACTTTACGCCTTTTACAGCTTTCCATTTGTCAAAATCGTTGTAGGCTTTTAGGTATTTTTCCTTTGACTTCTCTGGCAGCAGATTGTTGACAATGCCTATGGCATCTAATTTGATAAACTCAGGAGTCAAAACACTTTCATCACTCGACATTTTCAATATTATTTTTGAAATTAAATCTTCTATAGGCACCTACAAGAACTCGATTTGTTTGTCACGCGTGAACAAAAGAAGGCGCGCGACGTTCCAAATTCGAAAGCACAAGCCGTGGTCCTAGATTCGAAATTCGAATTTCGAACACCGTGCTCCTCCGGACCGGTGTTCACACGGAGGCAAACTTCATTTATTTTGTCAAATCAAGTAGGCCATGGCCTAGGACAAATTGTGTTTAGCAAAATTAAACTTTATGCATATAGTAATAAGAATTATGAAAAGTGAAATCATATTATTAACCAGCGGGTTATAATGAAATTCAGTACAACATTATAACCCGGCTAATACCAAGGGATTTAATGTCTTGCTTTCGGTAGGGTTTACATGACCTATAATTCGGCATTGTCGAGCATGTGGTTTGAAAAAGCTTTTAAAATTCAGTAGTTCAATATTGTGTTGTGACGATATTGCTTGTTTAAAAGTGATAATGTGATACTATACTCGTGCAAGTATAAGTATGACTAGAATTGAGAATGTTTATGATTGTCACATATTTATTTTCCTTAATTTAGGGTGGATCGGAGGCGCAATACCAGATTTTCAACGAATGGGCACGTGGTGTGTGACCTGATAACGTAGAACACTTAAATGGTCTACAATCATACCTTTGTATCAGGTACAGAGAAATGCACATACCTTTATATTATTACTTCTTGGCGAATTATTTTTCGATTACAATGCGTTACTCAAATTCACGTGTGAAATTTAATTTAGACAGGTGTAAAGACACACGGCGGTCTGCAAGTCAACGATTACAAGGCACAGTCAAGGTCACCAATATGTATTCACTCAAAGTTTTATACATATGTAATACTACTACCTTATTGTTGCAGACATAAGGTCTGTCTACATATTTTTGAGACTTTGTGGTGTATACATATTGGTGCCCTTGACTGTACCTAGTCTAATACATCTCACACGCTTGATTTGACATATGCATGTATCTACATTTTATTCTGGAATATTGCGTCCCCGTGAATCCTTAATGCGAATTCTGACGTCAACTGATGTTCGGGCGAACCTGCCAACTCAGAGTCCGTTTTACTTTTTATGACTGTTAATTCGAGCGCGAGCATGAATAATTAAATATCATAACGCCTGTAATTTCATGTATTTCAAAAGTTTGTTGGCAGATTTCCGGCATTCAGGATTCACAGTATTTTGCTGGCGAAAGTATTTATGCGATAATCAAAAATATTACAAATCTGTAACAAGGTGCGATCTACGTGTACTATGCAGTCTATTCAGTTCCGCATATCAAAATGATGTTTCAGCTTCAGCATTAGTCATCTTTATTGTAGCAGTCATTTCCCACAGCTCGAAGCAAGCATGCCTCTTAAAATCCTATAAATCTTTAGCTGAGCGTTTAAATTACATATTGTTATTTGGAAAAATTGGGTGCGCCGGCGCGTGTCTCTCGTCGCTTGCCCACTCGAGAGCATTTACCAGCAAGCCGTGATCTACGAGCGAGCGCGGCGCGCGATGACAACCGCCCGCGCCGCCGCCGGCGCAAGAGCAGCTCTCGCGGCCCTCGTTACTCAACCACTTGTGCTCAAACACAACTTCTCACTCCTCTTTTTCATAGGTCATCCCTTCAGCGTATGTCGTCTTTAATAGGTGCTTATCATGTTCGAGTTAAGACTACTTACTGTTTTTCAGTTGTTCGGCAGGATATATTAATTATTAAAGTAGCATTAGAAGAGTATTGTAAACATATTCTGCTGCCAAATACTATTTTTTAATTATATATTATCCATAGTATACCTAGACCAAATTAAACATTAACTACTTAAATCTAGTATAGTTAGCATTTTTAAGATACCTTTTTTAAAACGTAGGTAAGGCCATTCATGGTTTGGCCAGTGTGTTAACGAGTAAACGAGAAAAATAGTGCAATTTTCGTTTAATCAAAGGTGGAAGATTAGGTACTTTACGGAATTGTATATCATATTTGTAGGTACATAGGAAAAAAATCTCAAGTAACATAATTCTTGTAGCGGGTAACGCGCAACATCTAACAACACGTGTATTTAAATTCCAAGAAAATAGATTTAACCAGTTGGTTTAATACCTAAAACCGTTCAATCGGGGGCAGTGGCGGGTTTGTTTAAATTACGACGATTACCAGAGGCGTGCACGTGGTGCCGACAACAGACGCCGCGCAGGCGCTCGCCGCGATCGATGGGAACCCGCCCGCGCCGACGCCGACGCCCGCAATTATACCTACGCGTAAATTTAATCGGATGCATGTTTCACAAATCACTTGTCTTGTCCGTGTATCAACGCCAACCCGCCAACGATTAGCGGAAAACTCGGTGACTGATACAAAGGGCCATCTACACTGGAAAATTATTTTTAACAGTGTTGCGATATCTAAAATGATATGTTAGAAGCAGGGACCGGAACTGGTTACCCTAATTAGAGTTTTCCATAGGCTAATTTTAGAAGTGGTTTTTAAAACCATATGCATAATGGTAACCTTATGAAAAAGGAAGCTTAGTGATAGGGTAACCCTATTGTTATAGTAACCATATCTGATGTGGTAACCATAAGGTATCCTTAAAAAACTCTATCTTATCGGGGGGTTACCTTATGATTACCACATCCGATATGCTTACCATAACAATAGGGTTACTCTATCAGTAAGGTTGCCATCATAAGGTTACCAAATTGATAGGGTTATCAAATCAATAGGCCTGAAAAGGGGTTTTCCGGTCCTTGGTTGGAATATTATTTCATCCTGTAATCTCGTTAGTTCCAAAGCGCGTTCCATGTTTTAGAGAATACAGAACGGAAAACTTTTGATTGTTTATTATGTGTTGGCTGTTGCGAAAGCGAATGATTACAAATGAGCGAAAGTAACAATTTTATAAAAAGAATAACGATGAAATTATTTTATTTTTGCTCGTCAGGTACACCGTCGATGTTCGCAGGAATGCGCGGCGTGCACGGGCAGATGCTCGGGGGCGGTTCGCTGGGGCTGGGCGGGTTCGGGCTGGGGTCCCCGCTGCCGGCGCTGCCAGAGCGCAAGGCCTACGCGTCGCCGCCGCCGACGCCGCTGCCGGCGCTGTCGGCGTTGCCCTCGCCCGCCTCCGCCGCGCCGTCGCTGCCCGCCGTCAACTCCGCCTCGGCCCATGCCTACTATGATCACATGAAGTACTCTCTACACCAGTAGCAGCTAAATACTGCCAAACCTCAAATATATAGCACCAGCGTGGGCAGCTAGGACTACTGAGCAAGGACTCCCCATGTGTGATCTAGACAGTTATATCTAAAGAATAAGAAACATAGATTTTTCTGTGCGCTTTAGGTACTTGCTCTGTAATTGATGTTTGTGTAAGTACTGTGTAAAACACTTAAAGTCTGATAAAATAATTATTATACATTTTGTGCGCATCGGTGTAAATGAACCATAAACTATATTTTTAACTATTAAACTAAATTTTACCAAACACGAAATTTAAATAGGTGATCAACTGATCATATTGTCTGAAAGTCTGAAATAATGTTCGCATGTTTGCGTCATTATTCTTCCATAAGCTTCCAAAATTCAAAGGAATGGAAAAGTTACAGAGTGAGACAATTTTATTAAGTATTAGGAATTAGACATTTGTAGGTAATTTCCCAAATATTGTAACCAAAGGAAGTTTACGTAACGCTCGGTAATTAAAATGATTAAATGAGTTGGTAGGGTACTCATATATTTTAAAATAGAGACTATAGGGAGCTCTCCATTATTATATGTACATATATATTATTTACGTAATTTTCGTTTATTACATGTTTTCACCTGAAATAACGCTCCTATTATTTTATAGGATCGATATTGATGTATCCATACAACACAGCCTTTCGGCTAAAAGTATTGAGTACAGATTGCACAAAACGTACGTGCGTTTTGTATATTAAAATAACACTTTAAATCGAGTATTTAAATATATTATTTAACTATCATATAAATCAAAATTTCGAATTCTTCCTTACCCACCTACCTCTATTGACATTATAAAAATTGCATGGAAAAAAATGCAATTCATAATTTTACTGTACTTGTACCCGTCCTTTTCTAATGTAAAGAGATAAAATAGACTAAAGTTATCTAGATGTTTTGCGTCAATTTATATTTTTGTAACTGTTAAATAATAGTTTGTTTGAAAGTTACAAGGGAAAAAAAAGGTTCTCAATACTTTTGACCAAGGCACTATAAGGATATGGCTATCGGTTAATTTTGGGCTGCCGATATGACTCGACTGCTACAGGTGCCTAGGAAACTGGAATACACTTATTACGTACAACTACCTACCTATCCGATATGACTCTACTGCTACAGGTGCCTAGGAAACTGGGTTACACTTATGATGTACAACTACCTACCTATCCGATATGATTCGACTGCTACAGGTGCCTAGGAAACTGGAATACACTTATGACGTACAACTACCTACCTATCCGATATGACTCGACTGCTACAGGTGCCTAGGAAACTGGAATACACTTATGACGTACAACTACCTACCTATCCGATATGACTCGACTGCTACAGGTGCCTAGGAAACTGGAATACACTTATGACGTACAACTACCTACCTATCCGATATGACTCGACTGCTACAGGTGCCTAGGAAACTGGAATACACTTATGACGTACAACTACCTACCTATCCGATATGACTCTACTGCTACAGGTGCCTAGGAAACTGGAATACACTTATGACGTACAACTACCTACCTATCCGATATGACTCGACTGCTACAGGTGCTTAGGAAACTGGAATACACTTATGACGTACAACTACCTACCTATCCGATATGACTCGACTGCTACAGGTGCCTAGGAAACTGGAATACACTTATGACGTACAACTACCTACCTATCCGATATGACTCTACTGCTACAGGTGCCTAGGAAACTGGAATACACTTATGACGTACAACTACCTACCTATCCGATATGACTCTACTGCTACAGGTGCCTAGGAAACTGGAATACACTTATGACGTACAACTACCTACCTATCCGATATGACTCTACTGCTACAGGTGCCTAGGAAACTGGAATACACTTATGACGTACAACTACCTACCTATCCGATATGACTCTACTGCTACAGGTGCCTAGGAAACTGGAATATACTTATGACGTACAACTACCTACCTATACTAAATCGACTCGAGTCGATACCTACCTATACTAAATCGACTCGAGTCGATTTAGTATAGGTATATAGGTACGACATAATCATAACCATTTGGCCAAGTTTCAAGTGATGATGGAGTACATATCAAAAAAGCAAGAACACTTCGTTTGAGAGAAATCACTGAATTTGAATAGGTACCTACTTATCGTACAGTCAATGGCACCAATAAGTATTCACTCAGTTTCATAAATATATATAGATACTACAACCTTATCGTTGCTGAAATAAGGTCTGTGTACATATTTATGAGACTTTATTGGTGCCCTTGAGTGTACAAACGGCAACACCCAAAACTGAATATTAGATGCAATAAGGCCCAGGTCCAAGGTACCAGTGGCCAGTTAAATGTGATACTATTATATCTACACTTTTGAACCTGAATATATAATATAATATCTACAGTCAAACGTGTAGCTATATTTTTTTTTGGGGTGGTAGGGACGGCGAACTTAACCACGTCACTGTTTTTTCTTCACAATGTATATTTGTACCAATGGGGGGGGATTGAACCCCCAGAACCCCCCCCCCCCCCCCCCCCCCCCCCTCCCATATATACATCCCTCGAAGTCGAGTCGAAACGTGGAAGACCCAGTTTATGGCTTAGGTACTCGTACTTTCAAATACAAGATGTTTATGTAAAAATCTCGTTGTGTAATTTTCAAAAGGGGCAAAGTTTTTTCTTAGGTACTTTCCTAATAATGTACAGGTAAATTACTGTCGAGACGTTTTTGCATTTGTAGTAGTATTGGTATATTTACAGGGACACACGTACTCCTTGACGTATACAGACACATGTAGGTATGTGTGTGTGTGAGGCTGGCTACAGAGCTCAATACTACAAATGCAAAAACGTCTCGAAAATAATTTACCTGTAAGTAAGTAGTTGTTACGGCTATCTTTTGAACATCTTTTTTTTATTTCAGTGTCATATACTATGTAGCCTATTTATTGTACATAACTCGAACCGGCAGTAGTCGGAAGATGGGTGGTTTGCAAAAAAACTGTACATAGTTAAGAGCCTCAATCTTATCTACGATTTAACTTTTTACAGGTGCGAAACGGCAATTACCCATACAGTTTATAAATAAATAATTAAAAATTATTTTCACTTGAATAAATAATTATCCTCCCTTTTATATGGGTAATTGCCGTTACCTGGGCTAGGTTATTTGACCTATAACTATAAAATTTCAGTTCTAGGTCAACAGATGAGAATGTCGAAATTACGTTATTTGCGGCCGTTTCTTTTTTTTACGTTAACTACCTATGAAGTTTGATTTTAACACAGCTTCAAGGGACTATAGACATGAATATCGCTACTGTACACAAATAACGACTGTGCACAATGGCGAATGTGGTGAAATACTGTTGTGTGGAATTCAGATTATGCAGAATTGCGAACAGGAAGAATCGATATTGGCATGAACATCGAATAATCGATCCGGCTAAAGAAGACTTTTGACACAACAATATGATAATATTAATGCCACTTGTCCAATGGGACGAAATCGTCTCAGTTGTCCAGTCAAGAGCAAAAGTAAGTTATCACTTTTGTACCTTATTCCATTGCGATAAGGTGAAAAAATGATAACCTACTTTTGCTGTTGACTATCCCATAATGGGACAAGTCAATGGGACTAGTGGGATAGACGGCAATTTTGTTTCTATAAAAGCGTAAGATTCTATTGTTAGCTATAAATTTACTCTTAGACAATAAAAAAATGTATATTTTTTCTAAATTTCAATGCCCATATCTTCTTATGATTTTAACTATATTTTGTAATTTATACTATATTACAATAATTTGGGGGGTAGGTATACAATCCATTTAGCAATACGTATGGACGTAATACATAAGGCAACTACCCTATTAACCTGCAAGTTTTGACGCTTGTCAAATAGAGGTCCTATTATCCTTGTGCCACAAATTAGAGAATGTTTTGTACTTATATTGACTAAGGATTATTAGTACTATATTTGTTTGGATGAATGTAATATTTACATTTATATTTTATAATATCGTGTAGAGAATTATTTTAAATACCTACATAGTACTTAAAATGGTTGGCATAAGTGCTACCTGAGCTATTACCACGAACTTCAAAATTCGAAGTTCGGGTATCTCCATCTCTATCGCACTTACATTACTCGAATGACATGGATGCAGATAAACGAACTTCGAATTTCGAAGTTCGTGGTAGCGCCGCTGTTTCTGTTCTACGTAGAACTGGAGGTGTGTGAGTGCAGTTTCCACTGAGTATTATACTTAGCAAACAATTTATAATGGTTAGGATTTATCGTTTTGAATAAATTACCTTTATCTAACCATTACTTTTTGTTCTGTTCGCTTAACCCTTAATTGTTCGACCTTATACGTAACTATACCTTACTCCAGAGGGGTGATCACGTAACTTTTCGAACGCACGTTAGGACAACACAGCTGTAATTTTCCTATACAAAATGACATTAAGATCTACCTGACGCGCTTACAATGAGTTAATACGTGATGCACATGCTGTTATCAAGATAATTTTAACCCTTAACGGACAAATTCGTCTATGTTTCTTCGTTTATCTAGGATATCAAAGGGAATTATACAATTGTAATATTTATTAAAAGTGAATACAAGATTATAATTAACATTAACTAAGATAAATTAAAACTAAGTTAAATCTAAAGAAGGCCTTCGAGGCATTGTACCGAGCATGCTGGCGGCATTTCCTCGCTGAATTGCAATGCTGATGCGTTGCGCGAGAAAGCCGCCAGCTCTTCGGTCAACAGTTACATCGACCAGACGTTTCGCGATTTCTTCAAATAACTTATGCGCACTGGGACCCCACGGACCGAGGGTCTCGACGCCAAAGGGTACAAAGTCGTACTCTCTGCCGAGGCCTCTATATTTATTACATTTCAGATTTTCGGCGTTTTCCGCCGCTGCACCCGCTTTAGAAGTAGTCCGTTGGAGGTGAGACGGTGCCAGTGTGTCTACACATGTAGCGTCCCACACAAGCATCCGTCCCAACCTCCATGGAACCAGAGACTCGCCATCAGGTCTTTTGCCACCATCTCTGACAATGCCAGGCGGCTCAAGAAGAGCAGGCACATTGATGCTGGCAAGAGACCGGCGGATTATGTCATTAAGTGACGCATGTCTTGAAAAGCGGCCTGCACTTTTTTGACAACAAAGTCCGTGGTGACCCAGTCGGTCCACGTCCGTGCCACAAGGGCATATGTGTGGAGTGCATACCGTGACCCCAAGCCGCAGACCAGTCGCCAGACGAAGGGAGGTCGGATCCAGGAAGGTACCGGTATTTGGAGAAGGATGGGCATGTAGCCAGTGACCGGCCTCTCTGGCTCCAACCGCCAGAAGTCTTGCGCGATCTGGACCTGAACTGCGGCTCAGAATCGATTTGTAGGTTAAATCGCAATAAATATCGTCCCAGCTCCTTTGAGATTTTGGGTTATCTGGAAAATCTTTACTCGGGCAAGCAATTTTAAAAGCATTCTTGGCATCGTCCACGCCCGCAGTCTCATAGTTTGTGGGTAGATCCCTTAAGATATTTCCTATGAGACGTGACGTGCTATGGCGTGCTAATTTATATATAGCTGACTTACCTGACTAGTTTTACTTATTTCGATCATTAAGTGCCTTTCTATAAAGACTGTACACGATAAAATCCGGGCACACCTGAGGCCCTAGCACAATAGGTTTAATCGTCACGTTTTACGGCGAAAATGTACTGAGACATCACGTAAAACATAACGATAAAACGTATTGTGCTAGCTGGGCTGATCTAGTATATTTTTCTACCAACTACTTATTAAGAAACAGCACTTTTTTTAAATAAGCCATAGATATAATACTATGAAATAAAAATACAATCATATATCCAAATATATGAGCATGTATAAGTTTTTGCGTTATACATTCCAACATACTTATACCAGCTTACCCCTTACTTGCTGACTAGCATCAAAAGTAACTACGCAATCGAAGACGTCAAAAGCTCTTATTCCCTTTTAATAAAGACTTTTAACATCTTCGTTTGATGCCGACTGTTAGTTTACAAAAATATCAGACACGCTCGAACGGCTCTACAAATACGGTTGTGTGTGAACTTGTGAAGCACCCTACAAACGATGCCATTTGTCACCACAACTGACAGAGACGCAGCTATAGTTAGAATGAAAGGTGTAGATATTGCTGTATCATTACTACTATACTTAGCTGCTGCGCCTTTGTCGGTACCTAGCGAATTGAATCGTATGTTTATAGTTTATATTGTTTAGATAATTTTGCACGCCCTGACCAGTCAGAATAATTGCAAGTCACTGTACGGCGTCACGTATACAGGCGCAATAGAAAACGCACTGCGTCACACAGTTCCGTCAACCCTCAACTAGTTACTTTGCCATGAAGCATTCTTTCATCTCGCAGTTGTATACTCGCTAGAGAAGGACCAATGGACTAAACAAGACACTGCTAGCCAGGCAGGGGTAAGTTAGATCACTCAGTTCTAACCCAGTATCTGTGGTAGGATATACACCTTAACAGATTTCTAACTATGTACCTAAATTAATCAAGCTACCTATAATTATAATGCTGGTTGTGTATATAACAATTGCAGTTCCTCAATGTTCCAAAGTCACCCCAATCCACAGTACAAGTGATGTATGGGACGGTAGATAATTAGGTAGCTGCATTACATCCTCTCGAGCTGTCATCGCGACGCACTTAAGTATGGCTTATCGGTTGGCAGGCGTCGACAAGCGCGCGACAACGGCTGCTGTGCGGCTCGACCGGAACGCAACGCAACAGCTAGGTACTTACTTACAGGTTTTTTTAACGCGTCCGATTTTAACCTAGACACGCGGCAGCGTGTCAAGCCAAGTTCAAGCAAAGGAACTGGCTAGCCAGCGCCAAGTGTATCATTACACGAACCACTTGGTGCCACTTTTGACCCTTCTATAACTCAAAACCTCTTCAACGTTAACACATAAAACTACGTGTGTTTAATTATATCCATAAGGTTTTTGTAGAAACGTGGGCATATTGATTTATTTTATTAGATTTTCTTATTTGACACATTTTTTATGGCATTACCATATCTCTAATATCTACAGCTGAGACCAGCTGAGGGTTCTTCATCAGATACTTCAGACCTTCGATTTTTGACATCAAATGATGCGGCCCATCAAGTTGAATATTTTTTGTAAAGGCGGTATGTCGATCTCTAATAGTTTGGTTGGGCTCTTGTGTTTTCTAATCAGGGTCACCAGGTACTCCAGATCTTCGATTATCCTAGTTTTTATAGTTTTCCCTTTATGTGGCCATTAAACCCTAACTCTGTACCAAATTTCAGCTCTTTGAGTTTATGGGAAGTACTAGTTCTATTCTGATGATCATGAGTGAGTCAGTGAGTGAGTGAGTGTCATAAATGCGAAACTTTGCTTTTGCTTAACTTCGGAACTAAATGACCTACATACTTGAAATTTTGGATTTTAAGTATGTGATTATAGCTTACTGGATGACGAAAATGTCTGCGTTCTGGTCTAATCCATAGGTTCTCAAATAGGGGCCTGAAAATGTGGCGAAATGGTTCCAGTAAAGGATGGTACGGCAGTGTTTGCTTCGCGCTCGACTTGGCGGGGGCACTACCGTGCCCCCCGATTAACTAGCCTATCTAACATACTTTAACTCCTAACATATGTCTTAGTTTCTGAAATTTAACTTTACGCAAAGACTTAGTAAGTATATCAGCACTCTGATCTTCAGTAGAAATCTTTTGTACATTTGGATGGTTCAAGACCTTGACAATTAATTCGCCGTACATTTCTGGGTCGGCAAGTAATGACCCAGCGTGGTTGCTGTTTACTTTACATAGAGATAGCCATGTCTACAGATGCATACCGAAAAGTGTTAAGTGCGGATCAAGTGCTACTCAAGATAAATAAAATTAATTCGATTCCACCGTTACCATAAACCGGGAGCTACAACGATTTTAAGGTATGAAATGAAACTTAATAAAAGACCAAACATTAAAAATTTGTTTTACAGTATTTTTAAATGCCAGTGATAACTATAGGGTGTGGAGCGGGCAAAATGCCACGGGCCGTCAGGCCGCCAGACCAGATAGGCTCTGAGGACACATATACCTTTTTTTTTATATGGGAGGAAAATCCGTTATGGATACCTCCACGCCACGGGGATAGCGCGGAGGTTATGTCGGACTCGCACCGACTAAAAACCCCCCGATGGTCCTCCTCGACGCATTTCGGACGGCTCTCGGATCTCCTATGGAACGCACCAGTGCCGCCCTAGAGTCATGCCTCAGTGGTATCTACCTTTTTTTTTTTTCGATTGCAGCCCCCAACTGCAACCGTGTACCACCCCGAGGACCCCTTTTAGTCGCCTTGTACGACAGGCAGGGGATACCGTAGCCCTATTCTAATGCCCGGGCTACAGGGCACGAGGACACATATACCTAGTCCAGGCAATAAACTGACAACTTGTATGGAAAAAATGTCAATTTGGGAAATAATTTATAATAGCTAATTTTATTAATGTAACGGATATATTATTAATTGAATAATGTAAATGAAAAATGAAAGTTATCTAGAGGCAAAATCCAACAAAAAATCTGACATCAAAAAAAAATTTAGCTACTAAAAAATCCGGATAAATACTAATATTTTTTTATCTTTATTTAGGTTCATTAACATTTGCTTTAAAATATTCAATATAAATAAAATAAAAAAGACAATGGATGTTTAATTTAAATCTATAATTACTTCCGGGTGGAAAGTTGGTTGGATTCTTGAATAAAGCATCTTAGAATAACGTTTTAAGATGAAATAAACAAAAAAAACGCTATTATAAATTAATGTTTTTCGAAACCGTATTTTGCCTGGAGAAACAGAAACCCTATCATTGAAGAAGGGTCCCCATCCGATGATTTCTCAACGGGCCTCGTTTGGTATAGTTACGCCACTGGTTAATAGCGTTTATGACTTTATGCTAATTTCCTCCACTACAAAAGTAAAAAAAAACTATTACTAGAAACATGAGCGATCCGTTACATTGTTACATTATTCAAGAGCTTATTAACATTTGGTATGATTCTCTCAATTACAACTGAGAACCTTGAACTAGGGTACTAGTTGCGATATACCAACAATATAATATAAAAACATAGAAAACATCCAAGATACAGAAACAAATTTCATAATAAATGACGCCTAAAACCTGACACATGACTCCTGAAATCAATAAAGGGGCGGTTTCTGCATTTGTGATTTTTCAAGAGTCGCAAGTGTTCATAGGATACGATGTCTGCGCATCAGGCCATATGCTTGTTTACTACCGCCATAGTGAGCGGTTTCACATAATCTCAGTAGGTATTTGGAAAAAACCCGTGTGCATGATTTCTTTAGATTTCGATTTGAAACCTTGACAATAATGTAATTCGGATAAAAACAAAACGCCCTGATGGGATTAGAACCGCGGACCACCGGCTATGTGGGCAGGGTCACTATCAACTAGGCTAAAGTGTGAAATAATACGGCTAATTGAAAAGCCCGCGTTTGTCATTTTTAGTTCCCTGCGCGAGATCTTCTTCTTTTTATTTTTTGGCGTTCTGCACGGTTAGCACAAGACGGCGCGCGAGCTCTCTCGATTTTTCTCGCACTATACCTCTCTTTCTAAGTGGTATAGTAAGAGAGTGACGGATAGTGCGAGAGACCTCGAGAATATATCGCGGCCGTCTTGTGCTAACCGTGCTGGCCAACTTCGTCGGCTCAAATTTGCCAGTATCAAGTAACAGGAGAGCTACTCATGATCTGCGAACAAACGGACAACACAAACACATAACGACTAAGTACCAACCACCACTGTTAAAAATCCATAGTCTTAAATATTATTGTAAGTCACGAACGAGGTGTTATGGGAATGAAATAGGTTAAAGTCTAATGTTATTCTTTTCTACGAACTTGGCAAGTAAACGGAACACTTTTTTGTTTTCGGTTAGACAGATTAAAGAAGCTACATTCATAGGGAGGGGAATCTTTAATTTTGGCAACATAGAGTAGAGATTAAAGAAAGCGTATTACGAGGGCAGTTGAAAAATATATATGGTCAATAAAACCGATCTCTTCACCACACTCACACAAAGGGGAATCTCTTAGCTTAAATTTAAAACGAAACTCTTGGCGAGCAAAACCGTCCAAGACGTAGTCTGATGATACTGGTACCTATGTCTTTAAGAGAGAGAACGATTCTTAAAAAAACAAGGTCGAGAGGGGATCTTGGGTTGTACGAGTGAATAGAAACATTTTTTGGATGAATTCCATCGCGACGACCATTTCTTGAGCAAGATTTTGGCTGGAATGATCGTTCTTCGCATATAGTAAGTATTAAATTATATTCTTTGATTATTAACCTTGATAGTTAATGTCCATTTACTATGGATCGCCACTGCAGGCCGCGCCAGTGTAATGTAGGCTTAAGACTGTGATCTACTAATAAAACTTAATGCCGCGCTTACATCCTCCCGTTCAAAGCGACCCGTGCTCGTGCAGCATGTCGCCGATTGGAACGACTGCAGTCCTCAGAAACTCCAATAGGGAGAACAAATGTAAGGGGACTCCAAGAGGGTTTTGCCAACTTACGAGACAAATATATGGTGGCAACACTCAGGCGTTGTCAAATTGACAATATTTTTTTTATATTTTTTCTTTAAATTTTAAAATTCAAATTATAGCGTCATTCTAATTGTCATCGTGTTTTCTCCATATTTTGCTGAAAATAATTATAATTCTTGCCGGATTTTAGAACGAAAGTTTCTAAAATCCGGCAAGAATTATATGGCGACGACCGTTCTGCTTGCGTATATAAGTAATACTAGCTTTTGCCCGCGACTTCGTCCGCGTAGAAGTCGTTTCACTACACAAATTGTTGTTATTTTACCCCCTCTAGAGATTATTTTCTTTTTCACGCTATTTATAATTAAAACTAAAAAAAAATACTTTGCTTACGGTCTAGTATATTGTCAGACAATAAAGCACCTAAGCGAAAAGCTTACAAAAATACTGAAACAAAAAAAAGTAATATTGTTTAAAGTGACTCACAATGGTGGGTAAAACCCGAAGTGTGTGGCGTCAGAGAAAGCCTTAGGGGAGGATTCTTTGCCAGTTTTCCCAAGGATGAGCTCCGGTAAGTCAAAAACATAATCTAGCTACAGGTACACATTTACCGGTAGTTTTTTCTTAGTGGACGTTTTAGGGTTCCGTAGCCAACAAGGAACCCTTGTAGTTTCGCCATGTCTATCTGTCCGTCAGTCCGTCTGCAGCTATTATCTCATTGACCCTTGTTACTAAGAAAGCTGTAATTCGGCATGGCTTTATAAATCAAACGCCGACAAAATGGTAAAATAAAATCATGGCAGTGGTACATAAATTATCATGAATTGAAAAGGAAAACTATCACGCCTAAGTAGGCAAAACTAGTTAACAAGTAATGTAAAATAACTACTTAAAATTAACTATATTAACTTGGCCTGTTCGTACCTAGTGGTTATATTCTCTTTGGACTGTCGGTTTTTTTGACAAAGATCAAAGGGTAAATGTGCTCGTGTACCGGCGCTACCACGAAAATCGAGACCCGAAGTTCGTATATCTGCAGAGATCCCTCTCACTCGAGTAATGTAAGAGCGATAGAGATGGAGATACCCGAACTTCGAAGTTCGTGGTTACAGCTCAGGGGGCCTACCGCCAACGGCATTCGAAGTTTCCCCTCTCTGTTGCACTTACGTACAAACGCGCAAGTCTGACAGAGAGGGAAAACTTCGAATGCCTTTCGCGGTAGGCCCTCAGATGGGCTACCGCGAAACGAATAGTATTCTATTCGTTAGAATATTTTTTTATTGTATAACTGTAATTTTATTGTAACACGAACTTCGTTCGTATATCTCCCTCTCTGTCGCTCGAACTAGCGAGTGTGACAGAGACGGAGATACACGAACGAAGTTCGTTGTCGTTTCGCGGTAGGCCCTCACACGCTCGCATTCGTTAGTAAACATGTCGGAATTGGACTCGTCAAACGATCAAAATAGTCGAAGAACGAAATTTAGCTCTTTCTGGAGGGTTACCAGGGGAAATCAACCATATAAGACCCCCAGAATAAACATTTAAAAGAAAAAAAAACTCGCATGTTTGCGTGTCAAGCATGCCCGCGAGCGGGTGAACAGCTTGTTTGGCCCGCAAAAGTGCACGGGTTGCGTGCCGGGCTGCTTGCCGGGCTGCATGCCAAGCTGCTTGCCAGGCTGCACGGCGTGCGATTAACATACCAGAAAAAAAATGACTTGAGCACTATTTCTGACAGCTGTCAGCCTGACTTGCGAGTTGTCAGAAATCGGAATAGATAATATAGATATTTGAAAATATATTATTATGGTTATTAGAGCTAAACTCTTTAATATTTACGGTATAATATACACGATTAGTTTAGAACTCTTATTAATATGACTATGCACGATCATATTAAATTGGTACTGAAAATATTGAAAATATCGTCATTCTTCGGCTGCAGTGGATATTTTGTCACCTATCCTTTCCGGCAAACGTATAATTCCATTAATAAAATAGTAAATTCCAATGTTCTGGCCACGGAGAAGAAGCATATCCCGGAGTACATCTACATAGACGACCCCAGCTATGACCTTACATTGAGAATGGAAGAAGTTAAAGCTAAGGAGCAGTCGGTAGGGTGGAATCGTATTTGGAAGAGTTTGAAACACTCTCTGGCGTGGCGATTATTGTGGCTTTGCCGGCATGGAAATCGGGAACAGCGCAACATAGCGCTATTGCAACTTGCTTCATTCAACAACAACAAAGACTGGGACTGCATGAAGCTCGCGCAGGCTATCGACAAGAACACGGCGGTGCGGCTGGCGCGCACGCGCGGCGCTGACCTGCGCTACTTCCTGCCCCCTCCCATACATGTGAGAAGAGCAGCAAAATCACCTGAACTACTGTCATACAAATTGCATGACTTAATTGCAGCTGTCCAGAATCTACAATGTCATAGTTGTATCCAACACTTCCTATCTAAGTATTTTGCCAATTTTCAGGAACAGGCGATGGAGGCTGACAATATTCCTGCTAAGCCCGACACTCTAAGTGAGCGTGAGCTATGCTTGATGTGCTTAGATGCATTGCATCACCATCTTAGTCTATTTAATAACAAAAATTATGAAGAAGATCCATCTGCCAAGTTATTAACAGATATGGGTCTATTGTCCTGCCTTGCTGAATTGTTGGTTAGGAATCCTAATGATGTGGAGGTGGATCTCACTGTTCTAAGAGTTCTTACAGTGTTAAGTGTACATACTAGTCTCCTCACTGTGTTTTTTCAAAATGGTCTGATTAGAGAACTAGCAAGATTATTGCAAACAGAAGATATAAGATTATCCAGTTCTGCAGCTGTGTGTCTAGCAAATTTGTCCGGAGAATATTGCTACAGACCGGGGCTATACCTGCTGCACCCTATTTATAGAAATAGTGCGACACCAACATGCGACACACTTCTGGTGCATGGCTTAAGAGGCGGGGTGTTTGTGACCTGGAGGCAACGGGATCAGTCCTGTGAGCCAGTTTACATCTTGGAAGACACAATGGCAGATCTTGAATGTGGTGACAATGTGCCGAAATATATAGACCAAGAATTTCAACAGGTATTGGAAGAATTAATTGAACTGGAAGATGAAGCTTTACTTGCCAATATAGAGGTAGTGTTACAAGATCTGCCTATTACTTCCAAGCGAGAGCCAGCAAGCGTTTCCCCCTACCTAGTGAAAAATAAGCGCTTAGGTCTGCTTCAAGAAAAGCAGGACAGGTGTATGTACACCACTTGCTGGCCTAAAGACTGGCTCCCACAAGATTGTAACAATCTCAGGATTATAGGCATAAATTATTTCAGTTCTCTATCAGACTGGCTGGAGACATGTCCCTTGCAGGCTTCAGACATATCAACTCGGGCCTCTGAATTAGGACCTAATTTAATTGATGCAGGAGTAGGCAGCCGCAATACACCCATTGTATGGCTAGCTCACTCAATGGGAGGGCTTATTGTGAAACAAGTTCTCAATGTGGCTGCACAGAGCCAGGATCCAGAAGCCAGTAAACTGTGTGACTGTACCAAAGCAGTATTTTTCTACAGTACACCACATAAAGGAAGTGCATTAGCAACCATGCCCAGGGCCGCGGCTGCGGTGCTGTGGCCGTCTACAGATGTGCGCCAACTGCAAGAAAACTCTCCAGTATTATTAGAACTGCATAAATTATTCCTCAAACATGCAGAAAGATACAATTGGGAAACAATTAGTTTTGCGGAAAGTTTACCCACTTTAGTAACAACATTCAAAGTTCCTATACATTTTGTTGAGGCAGTGTCAGCTGATTTAGGAAGAGGACCTTTCTACCAACTGCCTGTTGATCATTTGTGTATATGTAAGCCTGCAACTAGGCAAAGTATTTTGTATACAATATTATTAGATGTATTGCATAGGGTGACAAATAAGGATGCATCTCTAAAGTACACAAATATAGAATGGATTTTTAACATGTTGTGGAGTGCTCTGCAGAGAAAAAAGGATGAAGTAATGGAAGTTTTGGATGACTCTCAGAGCAGTGAAGGTCTACGATGGTCTGAACGGTTTTTGTTGGACATGTTTACTGATGGATTTACAGAATAAAAATTATGAATATGCTTGGTTTCTACTTAAGTCCTTTATTCCGGGATCCTATAGCCTGTTAACTTAACCATTCACCAGTTTTTTTCATATGATTCCATTGCTAAGTAAATAAAATTCTGAGATGTTTTTTATGCATTATGTTTATTTATTGAGTACATAACTTTTGCAAGATTTAATGTAGGTACAGTCAAGTCCGAAAATATGTATCGATTTCCTCTCATAAATATGTACCGAAACCTTAAACCGCTGACATATTTAAGAGCGATGGGACATATTTATGAGTACTTACTCATAAATATGTCCCATCGCTCTTAAATATGTGCTACTTAGCACACCCATATTTTTACACTTTTGACTGTACCTGTACTCTACATGTAGTGATGGATGATCCTAACGTGTAACGGTATTTAAGATACTACATTTTTCACGGCGCGGTTTTTTTTCTTCTACATTACCACTTATTATAGTTATTAAACATCATTACTTCATTAATTGATTTTCGTAATTACATCCTAAGTACAAACTATAATTGCGTAATTTTTTTTCGCTCTCTCTTCGGGTTACAGTCGTGTTAAAGTGTACGTTTAGCGGTAGATGGCGTTGTTTGAGAGTTAACAGCTACACCTAGCGGTGTATACTTGGACGAAATACCCAACCAGGAACCAGGGACTAGTCGTTCGCCTAATGCTCAATAGTTATGCAAAGATTAAAATAGGTGTCACATAGGAGCATTTTATAGCCACAATTTTGTTATACCTAGGCCAAAATTACATCGGGTGGTTTACGCCTGTATTTTCCACAACTCGCTTAGCTAACATGAACTTGTTTTATATAGGACGTAAAGCATTCGACCTTCACTAGAAAGTAAGTGCGAGAGGGACGAATGCATTACGCCCGACTAAACGCCCCATCAAGCTTGGTAGCTAGGCCGAAATTATGCTCCAACGTTCTGAGGGCCTAGCGCGAAACGAAATTCGTTTTCGTTCGTGTATCTCTGTCTCTGTTGCTCGAACTAGCAAGTGCGACAGAGACGGAGATACACGAACGAAAACGAATTTCGTTTCGCGGTAGGCCCTCTGAACTGTTTTGTTTATTCGCCTGTCTGTTTGTGTGATCCAAGAGGGCATTCTGTATGCTCTTCATTTCTACTTTCTGCCGTGGTGCAGAATGCAGATGACGGAACTAAAAGCGAAATCTATTAATTAACTTGAAATCTGCTCCGAAATTAATGTGCATTGAAAAATAGATGTCTGTCTCTTATTGGCGAATACTTACATATATTTGTAGAGCTGTTTTTCTAGACGTTCTCAATAAATTAATATCATTGAAATAACTCTCACAAATAAATGAACACAGCATTTTTTACGGAAAATCTATATTGGGTTCTCTTGCGGTTCTTTCTTGAGTAGGTATATAGAGAACGGATCACTACGGAAGTGGGTGATTCTTGAGAGGGTCAATTTTCACCGTCCAGAGGGAAAAAGTACCCGCCAACATAAGATAATTGACCTTTCACATTTTTTTATAGTAGTTGAACCCTTACTCTAACTGGGGCAGGATTTACTTTTTGATTAAGGTAAGTAGAACCTAGCCATATGGCACACGCTTTACCAAACACCCTGTAGGTCAAACCTTGGCTAATCGGTCATAGTTAGGTTTTTGACAATATAATATTAACTGTCAATTCAATTATTTCTGAAGTATTACTTAGTAAAAGTTCATGAATTTGTCCACCATTTCTGAACTTCTGATTATATGTATGATGTACCAAATTAATTTAATAAACATTTTTATTGACACATGAAAAAGTAGATAATTTGGTGATATTCAGGTTAATATGTGACATGTGCTTGGTGCAGGGTTAAAAAATAGAAAAGTGTTACTTTTGCAATTCTAAAAATAATTGATGTGTTTAAAAACTATTACCCTAAAGGGTTTTTCTTCAGTTTTTGCCATATTTTCATTTGTTTTTCATCAATTTTTTTTTTACACTGCATCGATCAACTAAAATCGTTAGACGTTACACTTAAACTTATTGATTTGTTTGACATATTTCTTTTCCTTATTTTCGACGGATGCGTTCGGATACTTGCTGCACGTTGGCATGTTGAATGACAGTGCCGCCACCTACTGGAGATTATTACAAGCCGTAAACATATCCAGAAATTCCGCTATTAGGCCATAAGTAACTGGGTCGTTCTTCTTTTTTACCGACAATGATCCGAGGTTTTTCTGTTTTTTTGGTTTTTGAACTATCCAAAATTGTGGTTTTGAAGTGCGATTTAAAAAAAAATGCATAGGTTTCTTCATTAGAACTAATTAAAGTTTCCTTTCTGACCAATATAAATATTTATTTACGGTTGGTTTCTAAAAAAAAACACGTGACAAAGTGGACTCTTTCAGTGGGGACAACATTTTGGTTTACCACTCTGTCACGGCATTCTACGAAAAAAAAAAACATTTAAAAAAAATGCTAGTTAGAGAAAGTGAAATATGAAACATCACTAATTAATAAAATAATATGGACGTTCATTCGAACATTATAAAACCGTAAACATCATTACTCAAATGAGATGCCGTAATAAGACGAGAGACAGGCTATTGTCGGTCGAAAAGAAGAACGACCCAACTATCACCGAATTCCTTCATATCACCGATTAGCCAAGGTTTGCTCTATAATCCATGTTTTTGTTCATCTGGCTCGTCCTAGGACGAAACGATCTTCGTCATCTTCCCTGGAATTTGTAGGCGAGTGCCGTGTCCTCCGCCACATGGAATACTAGCTGCCCCGATTACCCCATTTAGTCGCTGTTTATGACAGGCGGAGGAGACCCTAGAGGCTTAGACCTATTCTTGGTTTCGACCCTTTGATATACCTAGGCCTACTGATACTGCTGCTCCCCAGCCTCAGGTGAATGCTTATTTACTGGCGGCAATTATTTCCCATGTCACAGGGTCGTCTTTGGATCTAAGAAGTTTTTTCTTTTGGAAAGTAGGTGAAACATAGATCCTCGGAACGTGATCCATAATTTTTCAGCCACACGTCGGTATCCGATTGAGCTAAAATTTGGCCCACTTGGGTAGATACGATGTATTTCAGTTTCAGTATTTGCATGCGGTTAGTGTTATGTGTGTATAACAAAACTATACAATCGTTATTGTGGTTGGTAAAATAACACTCCTTTTTTGAAGTCGGTAAAAATGGATTTACTTCTGATTAAAATGGTGTGTTTTTTGTATCGTGATATAGGTATTATTATAATTTAGTCCCTGGGTGACCGAGCTCTGCTCGGGTGAACATAGAGAAAATAAGGAGAAAACCATTATTTCCAGACATGAGACCCAGCTAGATCGATTTCACGCCCCCATAAACCCCTATATTCCAAATTTCATCGAAATCTTTAGAGCCGTTTCCGAGATCGTGATTGCAAATAAATAATATACAAATATTGGTCGTTTAATAGTATAGGATAATGTAATGACTGTATAAATGTAATGAATATTGTAATTAGTCTTATAATTTCCGATACAGTTTATATTGTCATGCAATAAATTGATTTGATTATCTGTGCCCCCGCCAAAAGTCGAGCAAAACAAAGAGGCACGGGCGTACCATCCTTTTCTCGAAACCATTCAGGCCATTTATAAAATCCTGTAATTGTGTGCTGGCTAAAGCTAGAACCCTGAATTTTCAGTAACATATAGGGCATAATATGGCTTAGATATATTCTCATAACATTTAGTTTAAACTTTAAGAACAGCCCTTTAAAGTTTTTTAGTTTTGTCACTGACACACTGGCTCACTTAGGTAGGTACTTACCTACTGACTGATTGATCATCATAATTCTAATAAGGTACTTCTAGCAGACCCACTTCCTCCAAATTTTAAATATAATTAATTTTAAGACTATCAATTCATAAAAAACCTAAAAATATTGCTAGTTCAGTCACGTTTCAGAGATATTTTATCATATAGATAAGGGCCCTTTCGGATACCTTCGACCTAGTGGGATCTTTTGTGCATTTGCGCTTTCCTTTATGCCTACTCCCAAGCTCGCTCCATCATTTCCACAAAACGGATGCTGCAATGCAACTCAGCGGAAGCACCTTGAATTCCTTTGGTAGCGGATAGCCGTTACCAAAGTGATTCATTCTTTGTCTGGCTAGGGCAAATTTCAGAGATATAGAAACTGCATAAGTAAGTTTGAAATCATATACGAGGTACCTGGTACCTTCAGATACCTACATGCGATTACAAAGTTACTTTTGTAGTTCCTGCAAATAGTAATAACAAGGTAGGTACAGTGCACTACAAGATGTATTTGCATGCGGTTAGTGTTATGTGTGTACAACAAAACTATACCTATAATCGTTATTGTGGTTGGTAAAATAACATTTTCATACAAAGTCTATGCAAAACTATTATTTCTGGCTGCATTCATACATTTGTATGTGTTGATAACACAATAACCTACAAAAAGAAGTGAGACCCCATAAAAAACATTCCATTAAAAAAAAGGCCAAGTCTCACAACTCTACCACAGTAAAAAGTTGTGAGATATTTCGTAGAGCGAAGTCAGTTGTTAAGTAAAACTTTGTGACTGGCAATCACACAATACCTACAAGTTCAGTAATTAATCATGCTACTGATTTTGTGCGCCTACAGGCAAAACATAGTGTTCCACAACCCATTTTATCCACCAATGTATCGCACCTATGTTTACAAATAAATCACTATGACTATGACTATGACTACATAGTTTTAGGTAGGTATGCAAAAATAAATAAATGAAGACTTGTGCTTCCCAAGTTGCAGAATTTTATTTAGCAAGCAAATAAAGATTAATAAGAATACTTATTTTGTACCTGAAATGTTTTTATGGGATTATAGATTACATTTGACTTATCTGAATACTTATTTAGATAATTATTTGGCTTTCCAACCGGCATCGAATGAGAACGAGCGGGGCGAAACGTGGGCACGTCGGGGCCTTCGTAAAGGTACATTTCGATTAGCGTACTAAAAGTACCTTACCTTGACATGGAACTAGCCAGCAGACAGATCGATATCACGCTCGGTGCAGCTGTGACGAGACTCAATTAGGAGCACCGTGTGCACCGCCGCACCTCTACGCATCCTAGCTCGGACGGACCTACCTATTGTATGCATTAAGTGCACCTTTCAATGCAATAAGGTGCACAATACAGACTGTATCGGTGCCTACTTATCTACTTAACTCTCCCAACCAAGCTTAATCAAAATAGGTCTTTGTTGGAAGGTCGATGACAGTCGCTTCAACTAAAACTAGTGCATGTGTCAATGACAATCTCTGAGATTACAAGAGAAACTAGAGCTCCTTCAGGATGCAACCGGGATATCGCTATAACGAATGTACCTATGATACGAGGGAGATGTAGTACCTACCTACTATATTATCTGTACTAATCTGAAATGTAATAAATATAGAGGCCTCGGCAGAGAATACGACTTTGTACCCTTTGGCGTTGAGACCCTCGGTCCGTGGGGTCCCAGTGCGCATAAGTTATTTGCAGAAATCGCGAAACGTCTGGTCGATGTAACTGGTGACCGAAGAGCTGGCGGCTTTCTCGCGCAACGCATCAGCATTGCAATTCAGCGAGGAAATGCCGCCAGCATCCTCGGTACAATGCCTCGAGGGCCTTTTTTAGAATTAACTTAGCTTTAATTTATCTTAGTTAATGTTAATTATAATCTTGTATTCACTTTTAATAAATCTGTACTTATAATAAATCTCTTTTTCTCAAACATACTCGGAAAACGTCGCGTTTTGTTTAAAAACGAACACCGGAAGTACCTAATTTTCATCCACCAAGATTTAAAAAGTTTCAACTTTTCTCTGCTTAGCAGTGTAATAAATAATCCATACAAAACCCATTATTTCCCGCTGCGGTGATAGTTATTTACTACTACAAGTGTGGAAAGGAGCCATTTTTATACATGAGCGAGTGAAAAGAGCGAATATATAAAAATTCGATACGAGTCTGAAATAATCTTTACGTCACCCTAAGCCGTAAGTGGGATTTTCTGCCCACTACGCGAGGAGAAAATCTCACTTCCTGGTCAATCGAAGACGTAAAACTTTAGACAAACCACGCACGGTAATTAGTAAAGCCCCAGATCGCATAATTATGGCCCTCACCTTCGGTTCAGGCCACAAGCACCTGCGATCTGGGGCATTCACGAATACCGCCCTAGGTATGTAATGTACTATTTTATACTCGTCGACTTTAATGTTTGAATTAAGACTTCGTACACTAAAGTAAAACCAGATACTTTTTTTTCTATGGAGCTCCCAACTCAACTATAATAATTATAAGAAAACGCTTTAGACAACTAAAATAGATTCGACCAATCACGTGGCGCCTTTACTGAACTATAATGAATTTGACCAATAGGACGTATCATTGATTCCAATACAAAAGACATAAACGAGGCGGCGCACCTCTGACTTGCACTTCGTTTCAGCAGGGCTTAGATATTTTTCATTAGATACCAAGTCTGTTTAATTATTTCTGTTGTCTGGTATAAAAAGTATTGTATACAATAGTTACACAATTAGCTCTTAAATTCTCGTACCTTACTTATTAGGCCACTCGGCAAGCCTCGTGGCCTAAACATGGTACTCGACTTTAACATACTTTACGCGCGTGTATCACACAACGTTTTACCATGCCTTGTGCAAGGAAATAACCAAATAAATATAGAAATGTCAGTTTAAAATAGAAAGGTTAAAATTGAATTTACCTAGGTTGTCAAGGTACTTATTACCTGGAGCTGCATTTAACAACTTCTCCATAACAACTTCTTCATACAGCAAAAAACACTGTACCGTAGTTCTAAAAAAAACCGGACAAGTGCGAGTTCAACTCGCGTGGTGAGGGTTCCGTATATAATCTAAATTTCATAAGTGTTTTTGAATACTCAAACTTCTCTGTAATCTTTAGGCAAGGAACTATTTTCCATATTTATTTCAGAATTTTAATCCTACTTAGTAGTTTCGGAGATAAGGGGGGGAGGATGGTCAATTTTCGTCTTTTTTCCTAAATTACTATAAATTTGTTTTTGCTAAAAAAAATATATATATATCTGACATGCTTACAACAACCCCTTTCCTTTGATATGTCACACAATACAGTTTGCAAAACTTTTTTTTTAAATTTTCCAGGTGACCCTTCAAAAGTGGCCCCCTTGTTCAGAATTCATTAATTTACTTTACGCGTCCATCTTTGGATCACCAATTTACATATGTGTACCAAATTTCAACTCAACCGGTCCAGTAGTTTCGGAGCAAATCGGCTGTGACAGACGGACAGACAGACAACCGAGTGATCCTATAAGGGTTTCGTTTATTCCTTTTGAGGTATCGGAACCCTAAAACCAAACTGAAACTATTGGAACGCAATAAATTATTATCATTGATTAGTCACTTTTACTCGATATTTTCAATCAAGTGAAAATAATATTTCGATATCTCAAAGGCACTATGAATCTTGGGATTACATATCAAGTCGGATATGAGAGCGATGTAGAAGGATACAGTGATGCGGATCATGCTGGAGATCCTTCAACCGGAAGATCAACATCAGGCGTTGCATGCCTATTTGCCGGCGGAATTGTATCCTGGCTAAGCCAAAGACAAACTTCTGTAGCGATTTCGACGACAGAGGCGGAAATTGCCGCAGCGAGTGAGGCAGCCAAAGAACTGATTTGGCTTCAGAGGATATTTTGCTTTCTATCCCTCCTAAAAAGAGCACCTTCATTGAAAGTAGATAATGAAGCTGCTAATAGATTGGCACACAATCCCGTCTTTCATAAGCGAACGAAACACATACGTGTACGGCATTTTTTTTTGTTCGGGAGATGGTACAAGATGGAAGCCTCAGTGTTATGAAAACAAGTTCGGCTACGCAGCTTGCAGATATAATGACCAAGCCAGTCCCGAAACCTAGGCTTATGAAAATATGTGCCAAGCTGGGGCTTGCCCGCAGTTCTTGAACGGGGGAAAGTGTTAAGTTTGCATATACACTCTATCAAACATACCTGTTGTCAAACCGTTCAAGAACAATAATATTGACGGTTGCTATGATACCTAGTTAGGAAAAAATGTCATGTCAAAAAGTGTCTTATCCTTTTAAATTGCTTTAATAATATAAATAAAGTGATAAATAGTGTGTGCACACAAAACAAACATAGATTCTTAAATAACATAAGTTTAAAATCTATTGTGAAACATATCCGGACTTCCTTATAAGTACTTCCACAGTACTTCCGATTCCACTGCTGATGCTGTCTGGTAAGTTAAATCAACTTCATTAGAAACTACTAGGGTTAAAATTCTGAAAAAAATATGGAAAATAGTTCTTTGCCTAAAGATTACAGGAAAATCTATACTATAAATATATACCTAAAGTTTGAGTATTCAAAGTAACGGGAAAATTCTCAATATTTTACGGAACCCTCACCACGCGAGTTGAACTCGCACTTGTCCGGTTTTTTTATTTGCCACAACTAATTTAGTACGAAATTGTGGCAAATAAAGCACAGTAATATGTTGTTGTTTTTTATGGTAAGCCATCAGCCATTTTATAATAATAATAATAATAAAATGGCGTAGGGATGTGACGGCCCCATCGCCCACCAGATTTCTGGTGCAATCAGTCAACGTAAGGCAGCTTGTGGCGGGCTGTTAGGGAGTAGCGACCCTAAGTACCTGAGTGCTCCTGGGGGTGTCCTGTGGTCAGGCTGAGCCGATCGGATGGATGGTTGGACAGGCCCCCCCCACCTCTGGCTTGCCTTAACCGGCCGTCCAGAGTGGAGTCGCAAGAGCTGTTGCTCGAGGGTAGATGTGGACACCTAAGTGGCGAGTTGGCTATATGTTTAAAGTCCAGTGCCACCTCTCTACCCCTCCAGCTCTCTGACCGGTGTTGCCCTTAGGCCATTTTTTAATGTCGCTATTAATAGGGGCCCATCTAGCAGTTGGCGAGTCACCGTCTGCCAGAGATAAAAAGTGAAACAGTTTTATTAGGCAGGCGTCCGATGTTTCACCAATAGCCCAGTCACTAGTCCATCATTTTCACCCAATAACCCGTTTTATTTAGATTCCATCAACCAGTAATAGTCCCTATACACCCCAGCGGGTGCTGTCTCTGTGCGCGTCCCATGACACGGGCAGGGACAGCATCCGCTCGGTGTACTCCTTGCATTCCATTAAATTGTCAAAAGGGCCTCTACGTGTTGGCTCAGTTGGTACTTTGTAGGTACCTAGCCCCACGCACGCCTCCCAAAGGTCCGGGACATCATGTCCCGTGAGCGGGAAAGACATACATAATAATAATAATCATTTATTTCGGATACTTGTCCATATTTGTTAGTAGGGTCGTTCTTCTTTTCGACCGACAATAGCCTGTCCTTCGTCTTATTACGGCATCTCATTTGAGTAATGATGTTTATGGTTTTATAATGTTCGAATGAACGTTCATATTATTTTATTAATTATTGATATATAATATTTCACTTTCTCTAACTAGCATTTTTTTTAATGTTTGTTTTTTTCGTAGAATGCCGTGACAGAGTGGTAAACCAAAATGTTGTCCCCACTGAAATAGTCCACTTTGTCACATGTTTTTTTTAGAAACCAACCGTAAATAAATATTTATATTGGCCAGAAAGTAAACTTTAATTAGTTCTAATCAAGAAACCTATGCATTTTTTTTTAAATCGCACTTCAAAACCACAATTTTCGATAGTTCAAAAACCAAAAAAACAGAAAAACCTCGATTCATTGTCGGTAAAAAAGAAGAACGACCCAGTAGCGTACATAAAAACTTAATTCTAGTGTTAGTAATTACATACATTCATTATAATTTAATTACAAATAGTTCAATTATTTATTTATTTATTTATTAATATTTATTTATTTATTTAGTATGGGATCATGCAGGCTCATGCAGCTTGCCACATCGCCCCACGAGTGGACAATCTATTCTGCGAGATAATGCGTTTAGGAGACTGTTAGCACTACCTTGCAATCTGTGCAATAGGGATGCCGCTCTTTTACGCATAATAGCGTAAAAGTCGTCCGTGCGGGCATCGGCGAACATCCCTGACGCACTGCAGTATCGAGGTAGCCCTATCAGCATCCTAAACGCATTGTTGTATTGCACCCGCAAGGCATTGTATGCTCGCTGCGTAAAGCTGGTCCACAGGCCATTTTAAGACCAGTTTTTAATTTAGCTGCATTAGTCTTTCCGTCCCACATTGTGGCATCACGTATAGCTTGTCCTGAGTAAGGTCCATGGTGTCTGGTAATATGTTTTTTTTTCTAAGCAGATCTAAAGAGGATGAGTAAGTAAATTACATACTTACTTACTGGACAGTAGGAGATCCCAAATTTAAAATCTCGCTTCTAACTTACTGGACAGTTGTGAATAAATCTCCGGTAGACTTCACTTTCTGGATACTTTTTAGAGATGTTACGGCAACATTACATACCATTTTTGATAAAACAAGTATTATATGTCAAGTAACAACTATGATTACGCCTTAGTAATAATTTATTACTAATAAAATAACCTAGCGATAGATTTTGTTAATATTCATTAATGGCTTTAGCTGTAGGTAAGATTATGCAACTCTGCGATAAGTAAATCTAATTATTAGGAACTTTTAATTTTAAAAAAGTAGTAGCGCATGAAAGTTTCTACAGATGTAGTGCATAATTATTTTCCATCGTATTTTCTTGGAAACTTTATTTATCATGCTACTTCAGTCAACCTCAGTACTTTTTATACCGTGACTGACTGACATAGCAAGACACGTTCGTACGTTTCCGTGAAAATACGATGGAAAACAATTATGCACTAGATCTGTAAGCAGGAACGTTTGACTAAGCAAGTAATGCGTGTGATTACCTGTCGTACCTTAGTCTGCAGTCAAAAAGTGTGAAAGAGTAAATTCTTAAAGGAGAGCCACGCAAGACTACGGACAAATTGAGCAAGTCGGTAAATATAAATTTCCTAATTATAATTTTCACGAGAACACGGCGCAGTGCCGCATGCGACGTGTTGGCTTTCCTCCAGCTTTATATTTAAACGGACCGGTATCTACTGACATTTTTATGTAAAGGTTTTGAAATAATCCAAATCGTACCTACACCACTTCCTATCGAACTCTTCAATCGTGCGGGCGTCGGGTAGATCTAAATGTCAATTTTTATATGGATAAATGACAGTTGGATCTACCCGACGCGCGTTCGGAACGTTACGTTATTACCCCGTTGTTCAACTAAGTCCCGTTGGCTGGGTAAAGCCGTCAAAATCTTGCTATTAATTTATTCTATGAATCAATTATTGAGTTTCCCCATTTTCACTAACTGAATAAAAGTTGTTGTTTCTATAAAAAAATATGCATTTATGTTCATCAAACCCCCCCTAATTTTGGTCGAAAATGCCGTGTCTGTTTTTTACACTTACTTTTAAGCTATTTATTATAAGTATAATTATTTTCAAATAAACGTTTAAATACCTTTAAAAGATTAGACACATTACTTCCTGTTAGGTACAAGTACGATGTTTAAATAATTTGTTTTGTGTATTTTATAGATTTTTGGATTATAGTTAGCTGTCAGAGTTTTGGCTTTTGTGACACAATTTTTTGTGTTACATATGTAACACAAAAAATTGTGTCACAAAACGACAACGGTGGCTATGTGGGTAATTATGTTTACCCCTAAATATTGACAGAAAACTATGGAAAAACGTATTTTGACACAGCAACACCGCAAGGTGTCATTCAATGTAAATTAAAAACCGGCCAAGTGCGTGTCGGACCACGCAAAACGAAGGGTTCCGTGCCTATTAAAAAGGTCGTATCTTCACAGAAATTTTACGGCACTTACGTCCTTTTCTTTGAGGAAGGCAGTTTTTCAGCAATATCTCGAAAACCTCTGAACCGATCTTGTTCAAAACAATTTTCGGCGAATGAAATTAATAAGCCCTATGTCCATGAATTTTTCCATATTTTTAAAATACACCGTTCAAAAATTAGAGGGGGGGGGACAGAATTTTAGTGACTTTCGGGGCGATTATCTCCGACCCTATTCACTTAATCAAAAAAAATGCTAAGAAACCTTATATTTATTTTGAATGGCCTATCGATTGATGTGCCACACGGGGGGTCACTATGAAAATTTTTTTTTTGACTTTTAGTTTTATGTATGAAGTGCACCCCTAAAACAATTTTTTTTTGTCATTTTAATTACAAAACTATGTAGCGGCTAACAAAATACACCTATCCTCAAAATTTTATTAAAATACACCTTATAGTTTTCGAGTAAAATGCCTGTGACATACGGACAGACGGACAGACGGACAGACGGACAGACGGACAGACGGACAGACGGACAGACGGACAGACGGACATGACGAAACTATAAGGGTTCCGTTTTTGCCATTTTGGCTACGGAACCCTAAAAATGAAGCTGCCGTCTTTAGTTTGTCTTTGAGAAACGTTACAAGTGGGGGGGGGCGTTATCGTCAAAATTTGTGTTTAGTGATTTTTCAAGGAAGTAAGCGTTTCAGAAGTTCATTTTAGTATGTTGTATGCGTTTATGTTTAAAGCGTTAATGATAAATGTCAATTTGCGTCTAGTTAACTGATTTTCGGTTTTATAACGGAATACTTATGTAAAAACCTGCTTTTGTGTTGTACATTTTGAGCTTTTGTGATACTTTTATGTTAACCGTAACACAGCACAATCGTAAAGTCATACAGATTGAGGATACTGTAATAATTCAAATTTATATATATTATGTTGAAATTGATTCAAATTGTTATTTTAAATAGTACTTACATTACAAACTTATTACAGTATGTTCGGCCGGTGTCAGTCAACCAAAGTTTTTACAAATCTGTGTCGATTACTCAATATAAAAATATGTAAAAAATATTTATTTTCTTAGGTACGCTCTATTTTAATACTAGCGTCTGGCCAGCGAAAGATGAGCCTAGAAAAGAGCGGCAAATTTAAAAAATCAGCGTGTTGTAACACTGTGTATAACGCGATAAAATAATAATGATACCTACTTGAACAATTATTATTTTTCTTCAATTCACACAATGCCCACACAATGATCAAGTAGATGGAAGTAAAGTTGTATGAAATAAAACTCTTTAACTTCATTATACTTTATATTTAAGAACAATAATCAAAAACACTCCAATATTTCAATTTTTACGATATAATAATTGAACTTTTTATGATATTCTTCTATGTGAATAATATTAGCAGTAAGCCACCCTTTAACTCTCTTAAAAAGCAAAAACAGTCTAATTTATTATGGAATATTTACTTTTATAGTTGTATCAAGATTAGGACATCACACTATTTAATATGCGTTTGATACATTTGACATTATATTTTTGTTGCCATATAAAAAATGGGTTAATTTTTCCATGGCCAGACTCTATTATGAAACAACCTTGATAAAAAAAAACACAGATTTCATGCCTCACACGATTATCGAACACATTGGAGATGAATCTACGGAATTCGAAAAAATACTGTCGGTGAGCGACGAGAAAGTCGGGATAAGGAAAAGGTTAAACAATAAAACTAGAACGTAAAATAATTAATATTCTATTCTTAGATTAACATAAGTATCCTCGACATAACGCCTGTGAACAAACAAATTGCAAAATTTCCACAAGAAGTTTGAATAATTGTCGCCGTGGCGCGTACATACATACATATTTCATTTTTATCTACGCCCGTCGCAGACAGGATACCCCGATAATTCACAACAAACACCGATAGCGAACTCTGCGAAACATGAAGTCATAAATGTAATGTGAAAAATGTAGGTGACGTAGGTTCATGGTCCTCTCTCCCACTCACTGAGCATAAGCGTGAGCGAGATGGAAGTGCGTGTTCGAAAGCGCGGATATCATGTTTTTTAATTTGAATTTTTTGTGCATTTAAAAAAATAAAAAAGTAATAGCTAAGTTCCGTCAAACATGATATTGCCGATTTTTAGAACCAGTTTTAATAAATATGTTTAGCTTTTGTGCGTAATTTGTTACGAATTTTTTAAGTGTATTTTAGACCTGTGTTCGTGATTTTTTTCTATCGAGCGAAAGTCGAAAACTCAGGATTCGTATAGTCGCTAGAGAAAGACCTCAAGATTGCTAATTAAATTTAGGGCCGCCGTATTATGATCCAAGCAAGCGCTACGATTTTCAAAAAAATCCGTTTCTGAACCTACGTCGCCTCAATTTTCAACACGTGATATTATCTAGACTTAACTAGGTACTTCATACTGCCAAGTAATTTAATGGTTCGATACGTTTTTAAATAATAATTGACTTCTATTTTATCTGGTTTTATTAATTTAGTAATAGAAAACAAGGATGTGAACTTTATTAAAGCAAATCTAATAAAAAAAAACAAGTTTATTCTACGAAGTTTTATTGTACGTGTGCGCTATTAAACGCGATTATTTTAGTCTTTAAAACTAAGTATTTTACTTTGTGCACTACAGCATAAAAGTGGCATTTTGTGCAGCATACATCCATAACTTTGCAAGCATCAGAAGTGAAAATAAGACTTGTCCAACTGATTAACATTTTAATTTACCTTTAACTTTTATTGATTTTCCCTTGGCACCCATGTGACCACTAATTTACACAAAAAAACGAAATTTCCTCAGGGAAAAAATTGGGTCTCGTTAGTTTTAACAGGACAGGTGTAGCTGGGCCTTTTCATTTTATGGTGTACGATTAAGGCCTGCATCACACTGGCGCGGCCTGCGGTGGCGGTCCATAGTAAATTTGACAGCTAGGCCGCGCCAGTCTGTGATAGGCTTAACCTTAGCACGTTATACCACAGAATAATAGTAGGTACTACGTACTCGTAGTTATACTTAAGTCAAGTACGACTTGTCACATACGTGACAAAACGTGTGCATTTGATATTGACCGTCAGTTTTGTGACGACCTCATTACCATCCGTTAATGAATGGAGATAACTCATAGTATTTAAATGAAAATGCCCAGCTAGACGTTAGACGCCTATTAAAGCTTCCCCATCCAAAACATCGTCGTATTAATTTTGATAAACAGTTCTATTATTGTAATTTTTCCTTGCAAAATGACAAACCTGAAATGTATGTAAGTATATATTAGGGCATATATTGAAATATGTAACGTTTTTGTCCTATTTTGGTATTCTCTAACGCTGCCTGCCATAACGATCATTTCTCCTAACCTAACGTTCTTAGCTCTACCTATTTATGATTCACCTAATTAATAAATTTTGGACGACATTTGACTGTCTTACTGTAATTCCCTAATATTATTTGTCATAATTATTGTGTGTCCTAATGTTCATTTGTCCTAAATTTTTGTATCCAATTTTTTTTCTACCACTTTCTTATTATAATGTTCAATTGTCCTATTGTTCTATAATAGACCTAACTATGACCTACATCACGGACGAACTTTTTTGTCTTCCTATTTTAATTACATTTTAAGAAATGTTCCAATGAGACTATTTTGGATTCTACCGCTGCTACATTTCTCAACAGCCCACATCTCCACCCTACGCCCAGGCTCCCGCCAGAAACTCGCTTCGTCAGCCCTTCGTTTTACGGGCTTCTTTTGCTTTCTGGCATAAATATGGCATATATATAAGGAATTTGTTTTACGACATGTTTTCTTTATCTAATGCTAATGCATGACCACATTTATCTTTAAGCATCAAACTTTACATTAGGACAACCGGCATTATGACAATCCCTAATAACCTAGGTCCTTAAGTCACATATGCCATAACAGTGTTTCCCTGTTTTTGTCATAACTATAACGTTCAATAGTTATAAAACTCAGTCATAAATGATAGGGCACTTATTTTAAGACAAACAATATATTTTGGAACATGAATATTATGAGTTATGACTATTGAACGTTATGAGAAAGTCCAGGAGGGCAAAACTGTTATGGCAAGTGACTTTAGGTACCTAGTACTGCACTGCACGGCAGGTAACTTATCAGGCGACCGAGGGTATACGTACGTACCTACCTATATTATATACCACCATGAAAGTGTGAAAGACACTAGTTTGGTCCCAGAACTCGGTCATCCATTTATTACTGCGCTTGCTATTTATTTATTTGGTTGTAGTAATAAGTAGGTAGTAAAGATTTTTTTTAACGAAACTATACAATTCAGTGGCCGTAAAGACCAAACCTTGACAAGGTTTTTATTCAAACAGACCTTGTAGCTCTCAACAAAAAAAAACATTCCACGGGCGTTAAGGAAATATTAGACGTAGGTGCCTATTATATGCTATGTCAATATAGGCACAATAACTATGCATAACAAAACTTAATTAGTCTGTAACTTCCACAACATAATAGAGAATACGCAAGAATGTCATCAAATCTTTATTAATTAGTTAATAGGTACCTATATAAATAATATAATAATAATAATAAATATTAGGGGACATTCTTACACAAATCGAACTAGCCCTATAGTAGGTAAGCTCAATAAGGCTTGTGTTAATAGGTAATAGACGACTATATATATAATAGATATAAATACTTAAATACATAGAAAACATCCAAGAACCAGAAACAAATATTCATGCTCATCACACAAATATTCGCCCTTACCGGGATTCGAACCCAAGGACCTTCAGCTTCGTAGGCAGCGTCACTACCCACTAGGCTATAGGTTATAGGTTATAGGTGTACGCGGGCTGGGTTTCCGCAACTCGACGTCATAATTGCGCCTATTTTGCGTGTGGGTTGGCACTACTATTATTCGTGCCAACCCAGTTCCACCAGGAAGCCTAGCAGACCCTTTATGTTGCCGACGGCCTCCGGTAGTGACCCCGGTGTTCCGAGGTGCTTTGCCCGGTAATCTGCCACCCCAGGGCACGTCAGGATGACGTGGGCGGCTGTCTCCTCCTCTTCCATGCAGGCTCTGCAGAGAGGACTGTCTGTAACACCTAGGGTGAAAAGATGTTTGTTTAGTAGTGCATGACCAGTTATGGCTCCCGTCAGGAGACGAAGTGCCGGCCTCTTTAGCTTCTTTAGCTTCCTTGACAATCCGGGGTTGATTGTCGGGAGGGCCTCCCTGGTTTGCCTGCAGGTTCCTAGGGTATGCCAATATTTTTGGTGTTCTACCTTGGTGTTTAGTCGCAGTGTGTTCCGCAGCCATGCTATGGGTAGAGGAATTGTGGGTTCCGGTCCTACGGCTCTAGACTCTGAACCTTCCCTAGCCAGTGCATCCGCTGCGTCGTTACCGCGTGAGTTGCTGTGTCTTTTGATCCATTGCAGGGTTATGTCGCCGTTGTTACATACCTCTGATAGGATGTTGTGGCACTCGTGTATTAGCCCAGAAGTCGTCGCGTGACCTTGTAGGGCTTGCAGTACAGATCGACTGTCGGAAAGTATGCGGATGGGATATCCCCTTACCTCCCTGGAGGCGATTGCGTGAGCAGCCATTATTATACCCATACACTCTGCCTGGAAGACTGTGCTGTGGGCCCCTAATGGTGTCGAGATGCGTATGTTTAGGTCCTCCGAGAATACACCTGCTCCGGTGCCTGACCTTGTCTTGGACCCGTCCGTGAAGATTCTTAACTCTCTGGGGTTAAGTCCTTCCTGGGGGGTTTCGTATAGTTCGACTTTGTACTTTTTGTCAAAGACGAACTGTCTTGGGATGATGTCGGTTGATGCCTCTATTAGGGGTTCCCTACCTACAGCCTCGTAGAGTATTTCGGTGTGAGGAACCCTGGGCGGTCTCCAGAGATGCTGTTTTTTGAGGCGTATGGCTGACGCCAGCGCCTCCCGCCTGATGAAGATGTGTAGCGGCGGAATGTCCATGATGACTTCCAGGGCTGCAGTCGGTGTAGTCCTCATGCAGCCACTAGCCGCCATGCAGGCCAGTCTCTGGAGGCGTTGCAGTTTAGCTTCGACCGTGGTTAGTGTGGTACGGGGCCACCACACCACAGCGCCGTAGCTTACTATTGGTCGAATTATTGCCTGGTAAAGCCATAGAGTGATCTTGGGGTTTAGCCCCCAAGTCCTACCTACCATTCTACGGCATTGCCAGAAGGCGACTGTAGCTTTCTGAATTTTGTTGTCTAGGTGACTGCTCCAATTAAGTTTGGCATCGAGTGTTACACCCAAATACTTTACCTCTGTTGACAGTTGGAGTTCTGTATTGAACAGTCTGGGTAGTCGGTAGGTTCCCAGGTTCCGTTTGTTGGTGAACATTACTAGCTCGGTCTTCCTTGGGTTGACTGTTAGTTCATTGTCGTTGCACCAGCGTTCCACTATGGCGAGTGCGGAGCGGGTCACATCACACACTGTACCTGCGTGGATACCGCTAGTGAGTATCGCTATGTCGTCAGCATACCCGATGGTGTAGTGATGACTGTTGTTTAGCTTGGTGATTAGGTCGTTAACCACCATGTTCCAGAGTAGTGGTGAGAGGACGCCTCCCTGTGGGCATCCCTTCGCTACCTGTGCTTGCTTTGTCTTGTCTTCCCCGAGCCTGATGACCCTTTGACTTAACATGTTGTTTATCCATTTAATCATAACCTCATGCACTCCGTGTCTTGCCAGTGCTGCGGTTATGCTGGTGAATTTGGTCTTGTCGAAGGCTCCCTCGATGTCAATGAAGGTGCCTAGACACATTGTCTTATTTTTGATTGCGACTTCCGCTTTGGTAACCACCGCATGCAGCGCAGATTCTGTTGATTTACCTGAACTGTAGGCATGTTGATTCTGATGCAGGGGCGCCCGCATTAGCGCCCTCTCCCTCAGGTGTCTGTCACACAGCCTTTCCAGCGTCTTCAGCAGGAAGGAGGTTAGGCTTATTGGTCTAAACGAAGATGACCTTGACTTCCCTCCACTGTTTAGGCACGAACATGTGCGCTAGACAGGCGCCCAGGACGATGGTGAGCCAATGCGTTAGCGCCGCCCCACCCCATTTCAATAGGGCGGGGAAGATCCCATCTGGTCCTGGTGATTTGTAGGAGTCAAAGCTGTCAATGGCCCATTGTGTTCTTTGGGGGGTTATTACCTCGCTGGCCAGTCGCCACCCTTCCTCTCTTGGGGTGGTTACCTCATCCAACTGCGCGGTTGGACTCGATATCTCGCAGTCCGGGAAGTGCGTTTGTACCAGGACGCGCTCTGCTTCCTCCGGTGAGTTGGTGAGGGTGTCGTCAGGCTTGCGCAGGGATCCTAGTGTTAAGGCTGTGTTGTTAGAGAGAACTTTCCTTATCCTGTTGGCCTGTGTAGTGGACTCAATGTTGGTACAGAAGTTGCGCCATGAGCTTGTACTCCTGTATCTGAGCCGTTTTTTGTACCTGGACTTTGTGACTTTATAATCATCCCAGTCCTGGTCTGCCCCGGTGTTCATTGCCCTGTTAAGTTGTTTCCTCATTTTAGCCCTGAGTCTCTCCAGCTCAGGTCCCCACCAATTAGCTTTGTACCCATTGCCTGTCGGTGGGGTAGTTAAAGGGCATGATTGATGGTAAGGCTAGGCTCGACCCACTAGGCTAACCGGACGTCAAATCTATATACCTACTAAACCTACTTATATAATAATGCATTATAAAATTGTGTAATATTTATACCTTAATTGTGAATGTTTCGATGCAGTTTTACAACCGCTTACCTTGTGAAAAAAGGTTGGCGTAAAACATTAAGAAAAAAAATCTATGAAATTATAATAATTTGTTACAAACTAAACTTCTGATGTTACTCAACTAGCAAAATGCTCTTGACTTTCGCAGTGCACAATGCTTAGACCCTTAGCCAGAATATAGGTAGGTATCCTGTCATATACTTAAATACACATTTGTCAAAGTGCACATTTCGTCATTACGACTAAGAATGTATGGCAAGCGACCTCCATCGATCTGACCCAATGCGGACATTAAGTATGTTTTTTTCCCATTCCAAACATCATTCCCATTTGTTTCCGTAAGTAAACAGTATTGATGCAGAGTGTGTTTATATTTTATAGGAGTTCTGTTGATTATCTCTTGATCCCATCATTATCAGGTCGCAATGTCTACTTATAATAAATATCTTACTTAAAAATATCAGCCAGTACGTATTATTCTAGACGTTACTTTGCCACGAAAGATCGCAGCTTCCCATTAACGGAAAAATGTTAAACATTTTTTGTAGATATATTATTAATTCTAGCTTTAGCTTAGGATAAGTAGTTTTTATTCGACTGCGACCATTAATTAATTTTCTCTACTTATAATAAATCTCTTACTTAAAAAAAGAATCAGCCGCGAAGGATCTCAGCTTCCCATGAATGGAAAAACATTATATGTACATTACTATTCTTGCTTCCGCTAAGGATATTTTTTATCAGACTGTGTCAATTTATTAAGTTTCCGAAATATAATATTATTCATATATAAACAAACTGTCCTGCAGTTTGGCAGAAGAAAATAATGTAAAGCAAGGGTTGTTTTAACTGGTCCCGTAGCATGGTTGGCCTTGTCACGCGATAGGTGATAGGATAGAGCGTGCGTCACTGGCTGACACCGTTCGATAGAACGAGACGACGCTCCTATCTTTGTCACTTGTCGCGTGATAAGGCCAACCATGCTACGGCTCCTGATTAAACTTTTTTCATTTTCATTTTTTTTTTCATTCACTTTAACTTTAAAAAAATTGTAAAGAAAGAAAACCACATACATACTAAAACCCAAACCCAACTAAAAAAAAATACACCATCCAAAAGGTCCGCCTGTGGCATGGTCCCCAATACGCTGGCCGCGTTACCTCTTTGTATCGCTTGAGAAATTCTCTGCGCGAGGTAAGCGCCGGCTCTGGGGTCCCCTGAGGTGTCGACCAGCCGCGACGACAGGGCTCTGATAAATGTCTTCATGATAGTCGGCCAGGGTCCAAGTGTCTCCACTGCGAGCGCCGCAAACTCGAAATTAACTTCTAACTGCAGTTACGTTGAACCCATATTGTGTAGAATCACGAATAAGAAGAATCCCGATTGCGTTAAAATAACGGCTGTTTGGAATCACGAATTTTACTTGCCGTTGTGTGGAATCCATATTGTATGGGAATCACGAATAGGAAGACTCGCGTACTTCCTACAAACATCTACCTACCTACTAAACTTTTAACAACATTATATGTTAAATTAGAATTAACCTAAGTCCTTTTCGTATGTTTAAAAGAAGAAAATACATTTATTTCCAGCACATTTCCACGCAAACGATAGATAAATCGGTAACAGTGTCATTCAGTTTTAATAGTACGGTCGACGCCAAAAATTACGTTTACACTATTCGCCTTATTGCAATTGAAACCAAAAATACGTTTACACTTTTGCAGCTTATGCAAAAGTGTAAACGTATTTTTGGCGTCGACTACAAACCTTATAAAATGAGACGTTACTTACCTACTATTAATGAAAAACGGGAATTTGTATTTTAGTGGTCTAAGTACCTATCCATTAGCCGGTTTTTAAAAAACTGTACAAAAACTGTTAATTAACGAATGCACCTTTTTAATACATACCCCTTACTGCGAGGTGCAAACGTATCATAATCGAAACTTAGATGCAAGATGTCATTTTTCGTTGTGAGAATCATCATTTTCAGTCCTTAATCGCCCACTGCTGAGCATAGGCCTCTCTTCGAGTACCTATGCCTCCCGTCCGGATCCTGAGCTAGTGACTAGCGGGGATCTTTCTAATATCGTCGAGCCATCGAGCTGGTGGACAACCGACGCTCCTTTTACCTAGGCACAGAATAAGTACCTAATAGTACTACCTAGGTAGAATGTGATGTGTGAGAACCTTCTATTTATTTTAATATGTTCTGAGGAATAAATAACCTAATGCCAGGGGACTCGATGAATTGTCGCAACTGCTTGTTAATTGTAAGTGGCGCGGCTCTTATCGACGCCGGCGTTGTAGGCGAACCTTGGCCTGCTTTTCAGCTTGCTTCACTTATTCTTATTAGGTACCTTATAAAGGGCGTACCAAAAATCACGCGAGAATCGCGAGATACACGCTGACTTCGGGGTCATGATCCCCACTCGTCCGATTTTTTCTGACTCTGTAGATGATTGTAATACCACGTGTAGGTATATTTATTTTTGAAAAACTGATGTCATTTTGTTATTATAATTATTAATAAATACAATAAAAAATATTATAGAAATCTAAAATAATGGTCATCCAACTTTTTAAATTAAAAACTATTTTAAATCAAACTCTAATGCTTGGTTACTTTACGAAATAACGAGTAATAATGTGACATTTGATATCCAAATCAAACAACTTTAAAACAGTGCGTGACCATATTCTCAGATCATTCTAGTTTGTTTGTATATCTACAAATCATTCTGGTTTGTAGATACGTGTGGCTGAACTTAGTTGATGCAATCCTGAATTTCTTCTTTCTGCTTTGTTATTCTTGTCTTTTGACTTCAAATAACCATATACAAAAACAATATATATATATTGTGTTTGTATATGGTTATGCGCATAGTAGACGTTACCGTTATGAGTACAGCACCATCTATCGTTGCATTTAGTTACTAACCTGCGCGACTAAAGCAAGGTGTAGATGAAGCCAGTAACGCTGATGGCTCGAACTCGAAAAATAGGCCATAGTTCTATTCCCGCCAGTGCTGGCAACCATCCGCGCCCTAACCCTACTAAGGGGCAAGTCGTACCTAACAAGTTTTTTTTAAATCGCTTTTACACAAAATAGGATAATGATTTAATCTAATTGACATTTGGATTCAATACTCAAATAGGTACGCAATAAACGTATACACTTCAAATAAGTATAATACAGTCAGCAGCAGAAGTAGCTAAGCGGGCAGGGTGCTCAAAATGACCTGCACACGACTTTATTCTTAAGAAATTAAGAGCGTGTGTAGGTTATTTTGAACACCCGGCCCGCTTAGCTACTTCTGCTGCTGACTGTACCTATGTAGGGATTTGAAATCATAAGGATTTTCCTAAAAATGTTACAAGCCCCTGTCTCCCACTAAATGCTGAAAAATTGAAAGCATTTGCAATGTAGAAAATAATAGTTTCTGACATTAAAAAATACGTTATATAATACAAAAGCATATTTATTTTATGAATATTTTTAATTAATGCGTAAAATAAATTCTTTAATAATATAAATTGAAGTAAAATATTGCACCTTAAGGTTTCCTTTTTGCATTTTCGGTACGGAGCGGAGCTACAGTATTAATGATTATGATAACCACCTTGTTGTACCTACGTCAGCTTCATTGATAACGTCAAGGACGCAAACTAAGCCTAAATTGACGTAGGGATTTGACAACGCTGCTGTCAACAAGGTGAGCCTACTTCCTTATATACCTACTTATACCATTACCATAATAAGACACTAGCCCCGCTATTCTGTAACTTGTTTTAAGCTCACCTCAACGCTCACCGACCGACAAATATATCTTGACGTCGCGATTCGTAGTAACTAAGCATAGGTAGAGGTTTAGTTTCGTTACGCGTGACGGGTGAGGTGAGATGCATTAATGCGTTCGGAATAACAGCCCTATTTCATAATCGTGTAGCATTATTATACAGTTAGGTACAGACATCTCATTGCAAAAGCAAATTAATAATCGCTGATCCTCCTGAATTACTAATTGTAATTTCAGCTACATTTCATCTGTTAACCATCACTGGCTATCTTTCTAGAACTTCAAAGAATCCATAACGCTTGAAATGTAGCCAGTCCATTTCCTAATGGTATCATTATAAACATTGAAAATTGACTACAGTCCGTGTAGTGTAGATGCAAATAACTAGTAGGTACCTACCACGCAAAACGAGCTTAGCCCTCGTCGGTCGGAGTCTAAATTGAATCTGATTGAAATGCTCTAGATTTCATTCACTACCTTCATGGTAAGTATTCGTGACGGTTTGTCAGTACACATTCGCGAGGAAAAAACCTTTTTTATACTCGTCGACTTTAATGTTTGGATTAAGACTTCGTACACTAAACTAAAACCACATACTTTTTTTCTATGGAGCTACCAACTCAACTATAATAAAATAACATACAACGCTTTAGACAACTAAAATAAAGTCGACCAATCACGTGGCGCCTTTACTGAACTATAATGAATTTGACCAATAGGACGTCGCGTTGACTCCAATACAAAAGACATCAACGACGTTGAGCCGGTGCGCACCTCTGACTTGCACTTCGTTTCAGCAGGGCTTAGATTTTCATTAGATACCAAGACTGTTTAATTATTTCTGTTGACTCGTATAAAAAGTATTGTATACAATTAGCTCTTAAATTGTCGTACCTTACTTATGCCACTTCGGCAAGCCTCGTGGCCTAAACACGTTACTCGACTTTAATAGCCCTTATTGTGTAACGATTATATAAAATACTATTTCAAAACCTTTCATTTGAGCCGGTGCGCACCTCTGACTTGCACTTCGTTTCAGCAGGGCTTAGATTTTCATTAGATACCAAGACTGTTTAATTATTTCTGTTGACTCGTATAAAAAGTATTGTATACAATTAGCTCTTAAATTGTCGTACCTTACTTATGCCACTTCGGCAAGCCTCGTGGCCTAAACACGTTACTCGACTTTAATAGCCCTTATTGTGTAACGATTATATAAAATACTATTTCAAAATGATTTTTTTATAGGCTCCTAAGTATTTTTTTTTTAGTTATTAATGGCAACAGGTTTTACTCACATATTCATCATCAAGAATACATCGCCAAAAAATCCTGCGCGATCTGGACCTATACTACAGCTCAGAATAGATTATGTAGCACGTTATATCACAGTAAATATCGTCCCAGCCTCTTTAATATTTTGTTTGGGTTATATGGGAAATCTTTACCCGGGCAAGCAAATTTAAAAGCGTTCTTGAAATCCTCTTAGCCCGCTTTCTCATAGTTTGGGGGCTAAACCCTTAGGATTAGGGAATGCAAACCGGTTAACCGGCTAACCAATTTACCGTTAAATTGACTGAATATAAGGCCGGTGAAAATCGCTAAATTAAAATCAACACCGGTCATTTACCGAAACATGAATTATAATAATAACCATTTATTTCAGACTACTACACATACATAGGTACAATGCATTATCAGTAAATAATACATTGAAACGAATATCGATACATCATCGACAATAACCCTCCTTTTTAACCGACTTTATTAGAAGGAAGGAGGTTTTCAGTTCGTCTGCATGTTTGCTTTTTAGGGGTTCCGTACCTCAAAAAGAAAAAAACGGAACCCTTATAGGATCACTCGTGCGTCTGTCTGTCCGTCTGTCACAGCCGATTTGCTCCGAAACTACTGGACCGATTAAGTTGAAATTTGGTACACACATGTAAATTGGTGACCCAAAGAGCTTAAAGCTTAAATTAATGAATTCTGAACAAGGGGGCCACTTTTGGGGGGTAAACAGGAAAATTAAAAAAAAAAGTTTCGCAAACTGTATTGTGTGACATATCAAATGAAAGGGGTTGTTTATTTTATAATTTTAGCGAAAACAAATTTGAAGTAATTTACGAAAAAAGACGAAAATTTACCACCCCCCCCCCCTATCTCCGAAACTACTGAGGTAAAAAAAAAAATATGGAAAATAGTTCCTTGCCTAAAGATTACAGGAAAACCTGTAAGAAGTTTAAGTATTCAAAGTAACGAGAAAATTCGCAATATTTTTGTTTTTTTTTTATTTATTTATTCAGAAAAAAGTATGGTACGATTACATTTGTTTAAATTTCGCCAAACATTACGTTTATCGGCGAATAGTACACTCACTTCCATTTATGTACCAGCGGGTTGACTACGCAACACTCCGTACGCGCGTGTGTATTTTGTATGGAGTGTTTTGTGCTTTCGTACCAGTGACCAACATTTTAATCATAAGTATTATGTGTATAATTTGCTGGACATGGCACATAACTGATGACTATACCTAGATATTTTTCTAGCACGAACGACTTATTGTAAGTGATTGACAAAATAAAAACATCGACAGTCCTGTTATCGATAAGTACCACTTCAACGTCATAGAGGTAAATAAATACAAATATATATAGGGTAATTGGGTGCGTTAAAAATTGATAATAATAACAAAACTATCAATTTATTTATATTTTACATACTTCAGAAAACAATTTTCAATACTTTCGTAACTTTCTTTCTTCGTGTCACTGAATTAATTATCACCTACTTTACTTTATAACACACACACACACACCGAAATTGTCTTTAAAATCGACGCAGAATGTCACAACATGTAGTTTTTCCCAAACCCATTTTTGGCCCAAAAAAAATCTGTGTCTCTGTATATGGTTACAGTGTAGGTGCACGCGGCGTCTAGGTAGATAGCCAATATATGTCTGTGGTTGTATGTACGTATTGTCGTTGAAGTAGTATGTACTTATCGATAACAGGATTGTCGACATTTTTATTGTGGCAAGCACTAAACAAATGTTGTTCCTGCTAGAAAAATATCTAGGTATACTGATGACTCTTTATCGTTAATTATTTTTACGATAAATAAGCGTTTTCGAGAAATTAAAACAGCATTTATTAAACAAACTAAATAAAACCGGTAATTTATCGCTTTTGAATTTTGCCCGGTAATTGCATTCCCCTACTTAGGGTGAAGACACATATATCAGCATCGAATCGCATTTAGCTGGATGATTTTGGACACACTATACGCATCGGAAGTTAAAGTATGCTGTTACATGTGTTCAGGTGCTAAAGGGAGCTAACGCACGTTTTTAAAGCTGAAGTATCATTTAGCATGCTTTCATCCGCTAAAGCATGCGATCGCATGCTATTGAATTGAATCTCATACGTTATGCCGCAGTTGAAGTTGAAAACCGTTATGGATAGGTCAACTATAAACGTTATTGTGATAGCGTGTATTATAGAAGCAATGAAAAGGAAAAAAAGCAAAAAACGAAGCACTCTGTGAATACCATGCTTAAGCATGCTTTCTTATTCGCAAGCTTCCCGGCTCACGCTTAAGCAGCCTTTATCAATCGCAAGCGTTATGTCTCACACGTAATCAAGTATTCTCATTCGCAAGCATCTACTTTCACGTCTTAAGCAGCCGTCCTCATGCTTTATATGGATGATATAGGCTGCGGAAGCAACACTCGATATTTTAAATCCGAAAAGGGAGGGATTTGAATCCAAGATAGCTCATTGAGCTACATGTTTAAAATCATTTATAATAGAAAAAAAAAACAATTGACTAAGTAGTCTATTGGTGAAAGTAAATTTTAATGTTATAAATAAATTATTTGAATATTAATGTGTACTAAGTGAATGTAGCTATATTTGAATAACCTAATGCATATTTTTTACAAAAATGTATAGGTATTACCTACATAATTATAATTAATAGTTTAAAAAAACACTAGAAAAACACGCTTCTATTCCTGGGCTGAAGTGTAAACTATGTGCTTTTAATTATAATATTTGATTGTAAAAGCGTGGGGCGCTGGAACAGGAAAGACTTTCTTGTAAACAAATACTAATACTAACTTCCTGGTGGAAGCTGCAGAAAGTCTTTCCTGTTCCAGCGCCCCACGCATTTACAAACAAATAAGTATTATAATTAAATCACTTAGTTTACACTTCAGCCCAGAAATAAAGACAACTTGAACGATCCATAATTTATTTTTGGTTTTTACGTGCATTTATAAAAGTGTGTTTTGGTAGTGTTTTTTGAACTATTAATTTATTTTTTACTTTTTAGTCTTTGATAACGAAATATTTTTAACATTTATACATTTATTTCAAGTAGGCGAATGAGCCCGCATCCTCTCCATCTCCGCCAGTGCGTCTGTATTGCATGGTGTTTTACCTGTCAGCTTAGAACAATCTAGCTCTTCAATCTGGAGACACTAAGAGTGCAAACACGACTATGATACGATATTCCACTTAATCGTGGTCAAAGTTCGTTACAAGACCTTTCTAACAAGTCCAAACACGGCTATGACACGATATTCCATCATGGAATGCCAGTTCATATCTTCCGGCTCCATCATCAGATCAGTTCGACAGTACCATATTATTGTATTGTCATCAGAACTACATACAGCTGCCAATTTTCATGACGCTACGATCCTTGGAAGATGGTTAAATTAGTTACCTTAGATTTCATTACATAGTTAGTTACATATAGGTCGACCTAATAAAAGCGTGTTAATAATCAATCCTACTAATATTATAAACGTGAAAGTTTGGATGTATGGATGGATGTACGTTCCACTTAATCTCAAAAACTACTGGACGAAGTTATATGAAACTTTCCAGTCTCGTTGCCTTCATCAGGCGCTGGGTCTCAAAATGTATGGGAAAACTAAAATCCGACTCGCACTTGACCAACATTATAATTCATATTATTTAATAGGCTATAATTTATGTCATCATTTTAAGAAGTTCTACGCGGACGAAGTCGCGGGCAGAAGCTATCCTACTAATATTATAAATGTGAAAGTTTGGATGTTTAGATGTTTGTTACTCAATCACGCTTAAACGGCTCAAACGATAATTTGCACAAAGATAATTTATAGGCTGGATTAAAATATAGGATAGTTTTTATCCCGCCCGGGTTAACGCAGACGAAATCGCAGGCGGAAGCTAGTAACTAATATTTAAGAGCGCTTCTAAGATTAAGGCTTATCTCGTGCGTAAGGTTATTTTTAAGAAATAGTAGTTAATTTGTAGGAATTAAAGCTCAGCTACCTACTTTATATAGATGCCGTAACGCATAAACATATACAGAAAACCTGTCGATTGCGAATAACTAAGCGATGTGGCTGTCAGTTTCATAAGCCGGCCAGTTTACTTTTTACGAAATAGGCAGGTACCTACCCAACATACTTACCTAGACGTAGGTACCTATAGGCAAGCAAAACGACGTTCGTTCCGTCACCCGAGCTATGCGCAAGTGTAAACGCGAATAAACGCAATGCGTTATTATTTGAAAAAAAAACCGGGTAAGTGCGAGTTCAACTCGCGTGGTGGATTTTCCCGTTACTTTGAATACTCAATCTTCTTATAGGTTTTCCTGTAATCTTTAGGGAAGGAACTATTTCCCATATTTTTTTCAGAATTTTAAGCCTAGTAGTAGATAAGGGCGGGGGGGGGGGGGGGATGGTCAAAATTCGTCTTTTTTCTAAATTACTTCAAATCTATTTTTGCTAAAATTATAAAAAAAAATCTGAGATGCGTACAACAACCTCTTTCATTTGATATATGACACAATACAGTTTGCGATTTTTTCCCATTTTAAAAGTGTTTACTTTTTAAAAGTGGCCCCTTTGTTCAGAATTACTTTACCAATTTACATACGTATACCAAATTTCAACTCAATCGGTCCTGTAGTTTCAGAGCAAATCGGCTGTGACAGACGGACAGACAGACGCACGAGTGATCCTATAAGGGTTCCGTTTTTTTCCTTTTGAGGTACGGAACCCTAAAAAGAAAACCGGTCACGTGCGAGTCTGTCTCGCACACCGAGGGTTCCGTACAAACTTTCATACACTGTATTCACGACCCGCTTTATTTAGTTAAAAATCATAGCAATACTGTCCGAGTCCAGTATGCCGTACGAGTCATACACACACAGATGCAGGAGTGATCACCCGAAACTTTACTGTCCCGTTCCGTTGACTGATATATCAACGCACAGCCCAAACCGCTGGTTCTAGAGATTCCAAATTTGGCACGTAGGCTCCTTATAAGGTCTATGGGTTCACTAAGAAAGGATTTTTCAAAATTCACCCTCCAAGGGAGTGGAATGGGGGTCCAAAGTTTGTATGGGGAAACAAGATTAATATTATAGATCGACTATTTTATTCGAAACTTCACAGGAGTAGGTATTCCTAACGATTAATGAGTAAATAAATACGTGGTATGCTATTTTTCATCAATGCTTTCTTATGACGTTATCACGTAAAATTATCGTCCGTAAACCCACTTTACAGACAACTATTTTTTTTACAATGATATAGCTTTGAAAAGGTTCCGGGAAGTAACCTTATTTTGGGCCTTGTTTCATTTTTCTAGTCAGTCTTTTATATAATTTAGTTTACCAAAACAGGCCGAGTCATCAGTGTACCAATTTTGTGTATATTTTGCAGGGTCGTTGCAGCTTTGAATTAGTGGTTAAATCCCAACAGTAGGTATACCTACTTACATTAGCATCGCCAAAAGGTCACCTTGTATTGTACCTTCTTTACTCAAAATGAAATCGTTTGAGCCTGATAAACAAATGGCCGCATTTCCTCTATAAGTGTTGAAAAGAAATATTGCGCCACGAGGCCAGTAGATTCTAGCATTTCAAAGAGCAATTGGACGACTCAGCGCGTTAAACTAAAGTCATAGCATGAATTCCACCTACATTGCCCGTTTTTATGCCGGCGCAGAGCTGATCAGAACAGCAGACTAGTTGTTCGTCTAGTCCTGTTGCGGTGTTCATGACTTTTGTAATAATGCGTTGTGTTGTAGTATTTCGCCGACGCCGATTTTGCGAACGCCTGGACATTTGTTCAGTGCTATGCCTCTTCCTGCCAGTAGAGCTCTAATGCAGTCTCATTCGACAATTTCACTGCTAAGTTTTCTGGTTAATGCTGCGATTGATTCTCTCAGCTCAGAGCTATGGATTCCAAAAAGAAGGATGAGTGACATCCATTGTTCTAATCTGAATCTGTACCACTGATTCCAGCTCCACCAGATAGTTTTCTAGCGACATTTTCTATATGGATTGAAGTAATATAAACATTCACCATTATAGGTAGTTTAGGGTGATCTGAAAAATTGCTTAGTTAGGGAATAGCTTGGTTACGATGTTTTTCTTTAAACATTAAATTTGATGTACCTACTGTTTTCCTAGTTTTTCATTCGGGTACATGATTCCACCTCCTAATCTTTCTGTTACCTATCTATTTTTTTGGCTCGTGCATGTTGATGTAACAAAAACAGATAGGTAACTACGGAACCCTACCTACACTGCGCGGGGCCCCAAAAGCACTTGGCCGGTTTTTACCTTTTTGGTTCGGAACGCTAAAAACAGCGAAAAAATAATTAAACATAATATAATTAAAATAATTGATATAATTAAAAACTCATACATAATATCTATGATAAAATTAAAAAATATATATATATATTTAATAGTTGTACCTACGGAAAAATTGATGTCTGCTTTGGTTTCTTAGATGTGGGATGTGTATGTAGGTAGAATAACCGCAATCATCCAATAATGCAGCCATAAATAATGCCGCTCACAGTCCTCGACAAGGTTTCTCTTTGTCAGCTCTCGAATCCTCACCTCGAATCAATGTCGGGTCCAAAACATCCATAATTAATAAATCGGCAATATGTCGTTTGTATATTTATAAAAACCTGTAAGTACTTTTTTGAGAAAACCCCGTAATTCTCTCGGGGAATAAGCTTGAATAAAATGTAGCCGTTTCTGTTCTGTAGGTGTGCACGAACGAGGGACGAGGGCTAGGTCGACACGACACTCGGTGCCGAAACGCCGAATGCGAAACTAGGTCAAGATGATTTTAGAATCAATACTCGCGCAGCTCCGTCCTGTGAGGCGAGCAGCGGCCGACAGATTATTGTACGCGAAATCTTGAGATGAGCTTTGGACACCACCACACCTAGTAGATCTATTGACAATGACATCTGATAATTATTGGAAGACACTACAAACCAAACAACATTGTAGGCTGGCTGGTGTAGGTACTTTCCACCACTGTATAGACAGCTGACGATTTTTTTCGTCAAGATATTGGATTAGCTATCGTTTCAATCGACGGAAATCACATTTTTTGTGATTGGGAGGCTTTTCTGGTCAACCTACCACGGACTCGGTGCTGACATCCAGCGGGGTTTCATGACACAACTTTTTGGAGCTACTCACAAGTTATCGCTCGGGGGAAGTAACTGACAAAAAAATTTACCTAGCCCGCGGGCAATAAAATGAATGCATGCTTTCAGGAATGTTTCTCGAATACCCAACAGCTTACAACTTTAAATTTGTAGAGACCGAGTGCCATCTATGACATGCAAATTATACATGTAGGTAAGGTACTCGTAACTATATAATCGTATGAGGGGAAAGTGTGGAGCATATGTACACTTTTTATTCTGGGCTGTGTAAAAAAATAACTATGTAGTAGCCAAATCAAGATCGATCTTGACTTTAAAATGAGTGTAGTTTTGTGTCAGTTAAAGTATAAAGTGACATGGCTGAGCTATGACAGTCTTCCCAAAAAATGGAAATTGTATGAAAGCACCCACACGTGGGGTAGCTTCGTGCACCACGGCTATCATCACAGGACGTTATTTGATGCATCGATCATAATTAAATGTAAATTAATAATATTGTTAACAAAGTAATTATTTTAGTAGAGGTGAGCCATTCGTATAGTGTATAATGGAATCCACAATTAGGCAAACTAAACTGATAGGTGAAAATGCACAAATTTAATATGGCCATAGTTTTGCCAGTGCTGTTCAAGCCAGTGATATTATTAAAGGCTACGAAGAGGTACGTAATAGTGTGACTTGAGAACGCCTTTAATAATATCGATATTGAACAACACCGCCAAATTATGGTCATATTTGTACATTTTCTCCTGTCAGATTAGTTCGCCTAATTGTGGATCCCACTGTAGTTTTTAATACATTTTTGACTGTACCAAACCATCCCCAACCAAAATTATTTTAAAATTTAATCATAATGAAAATAACTAAAAATAACATAAAATTGTGAAATTGTCAATATATAATATTTGATGATGGACGGCAACAAATTACTGTCGCATATTAAGAAAATATTTCTAGAGATATCCTGTTCAAAGTTAGATCCAAAAATTACTCAGACATGACAAAAAAACGAAAACATTTTTTCCGAGGAAGCTAGAAGTCCTATGGTCATCTCCCCCCGCTGATGCCTATATTGTATGCATGTATCGTATTGGAGATTGGAGATAATGGTCATTGCGCGAATGCTCCCGTTGTACGAATAATCCACACTTCATAACAGTTAGGTTATTAAATGTATGTTTCGTAAAGTTGGCAAATGAGAACTTCTATAACTCTACTTTTTGGCTTGTATTTCGCTTAATAAGGACTGGGAATATGTCTGGTATTTAATATCCATTTGTAGGTACACAAGCCACATAGCACCTTTGTATCATGCATCATGCCACTCAGGGTCGCTATTGGCGGATAGAGACTTCAAATTGAGAACCATCATGTAACTAATTTAGTTTTTGAATGATTGCACTTCAGTAAACTAGGTATCTCTTGATGGCAATTGAACATCTTGTCTTCTCTCACCTTTTCAGAGCTTAATCTAGAATGTGAACTATACCACCTACTTTATAATTACAACATCCTTGAAACATAAGTGTAACCCACTTGATAACGTTATACGTAGGTGCGTAGATTCCTATATCTGTTTTTATTCTCACAGAACAAAGGTTCTAATAGCTCATGGCCCTACAATGTCCGGTCCGCATATACCTACGAGCCTTGATATCGCAACTCTAGGTGGAATGCGTACGCAGCCTCAGGCTCGGCCTTCTGACATCATGCGCATTACGTCATCCAGTATTGAACACGGCACATGTTCTTCTATATGAGCGCCGTATAATTAAACACAGGGTTACACATATAATAATTTATAGACGCCATGCGGCCCCTGCTCGACCTCTATGTGACGCTTATCTATAGAGTCGAAACTTCCTATACAGTTCCTACCCGGTTCTATTTACGAGTATTGGGGAGCCTATGTATATCTTCACCGGGTGTTCAATGAGAGAACTGGAAACATGTCTTCGGAGAGACGATTTACTGTCATTCGCCACAAATGGAAATTCGTCCACTCGAAATTATACGTCGAATTAGAAAAATTACAATTTAAAACACATCAACAAGGAAAATTGTCCAACCATAATAATGTTGAAAATAGAATTATGTCCCAAAGTAAAATTGACAAATATGATATAGGTCTAAAAATATACTTATGTCCATTTGTATTTACGTAGGTACCTACACGTACACTCAGAAATATGACCAATTGTAAATATGACCAAATCTGAAATATGTCCATCGTATAATCGTCCAAGTGTATAAATGTGTCCATTTCTATTTATATAATATGATTAACAGAATGATTTAAAGATTTAAAAACTTAAATGTAGCAATTTAGTGTCCGTGTAGAATATTTTTAACTGTGATCAAGATCATAGATAGATAAAGGGAGCTGTGATTTTAAATCGTGGATGTATGCAGAAGGGTCTTTGCTCTAAGCGCCTTACGTCAAATTCAATAAAACGGACGAATCACAACGTAGTTTTTATTACGATTAGTAACAATTTAGTTAAAAATTATTATAATTGGTAATTAAACCACATATTTATAAAAATATATCACAGAGTTTATTCAGCACATAGGATTAAAATTAAGACAGTGACAAGAGTGACGATCGTAATAATAATGACAACACGGAGTCCCAGGATTAGAACAAGGTTTATATCGGCTACAAAATGAAACCTCCAACACGCCCTCATAATCTTGGACGACTTCCAGCATATCTTGAACAAATGACTGGTGCTTACAAGTAGGCAGTGCCTTCGTGAGCACATCAGCAGTCATCTGCTCTGTAGGCATATATGACAACTCAATGGCTTCATTGTCAACAGCCTCACGAATATAGTGATACCTAATGTCTACGTGCTTAGACCGTTTATGAAAAACCGGATTATTGGCAAGCTTTGCCGCAGACTGATTATCACTATACAGAGTTACAGTTTTACTCTGACCTGTCAGTTCAGTAAGAACCGCACGGACGTATACCGCCTCTTTGGCCGCTTCAGACAAAGCTATATACTCCGCCTCGGTAGACGAAAGTGCGATACAGGATTGTTTATAACAACCCCAGGAAATTACATTCCTACCTAGTTTATAGATATAACCCGTGTATGATTTACGATCCGCTCCGTTAGCCCAATCAGCGTCAGTAAAACCATAAACACGAAATTTATCATGCTCAACACTTTTCCTGTACACCAGACCCAAATTCATTGTGCCTTTCAAATAACGCAACACACGCTTAGCCGCAGCAAAATGTTCCGCTGTGTAACGGCTATTATACTGACTAAGAAAACTTGCAGCATATGAAATGTCAGGTCTAGATGTCACAGACAAGTACATTAAAGATCCTATCAACTCCTGATATGGTAATCTACTATCGTGGTTAGCGCTATCAGAAAACTTCAGACTTACGTCTAAGGGCGTCTTCGCGACTTTACAATCGCTCATACCGAAACGTTCAAGTAACTTCTCAACATAATTTTTCTGACTCAGCTTCAACTCACTACTAGTGCGATCTACTTTAATGCCCAGCATATGTTTAACCTCACCCAAATCCTTAATAGTAAAGTGAGACTTCAGTGACGTTTTCAGCTTTTTAGCAAGCTCGTCACAATCGTAGAAGACGAAAAAATCGTCTACATAAAGTGCGATAATAATGGTTTGCTTACCCACTCGACGACTGAAGATGCAGCTCTCATGCTTGCTCTGTGTGAACTTCTCTCTGAGTAAAACCTCCTTTACCTTATCATACCAGGCACGAGACGCCTGCTTTAACCCGTACACGGCTTTCTTGAGTCTGTAGACTTTATGCTCATCACCTTGTCTTATAAACCCTTCCGGCTGTGACATATAAATCTCCTCGCTCAAATTACCATTCAGGAAGGCAGTCTTGACGTCAAGGTGATCAATCTTCAGATCTAACTCCACCGCAAGAGACAGCAACATTCTCAACGAACTATGTCGTACAACTGGAGAGTACGTATCCATGTAGTCGATTCCGAACTTCTGGGTAAACCCCTTCGCAACCAATCGCGCTCTATAACACGCTACTTTTCCATTCGCGTCGCGTTTGATTTTAAATAGCCACCGATTCTTGACAATGTTTTTATCCGCCGGTCTATCAACAAGCTCCCAAGCCTCATGCTTATTGAATGAATCAATCTCGTCTTGCATAGCTTGCCGCCATAGCTTGCTATCGCTCGATTGCAAAGCCTCCTTGACAGTTGTTGGCTCATTCGACTCTATCTCGAGCGCAGACATTGTCTTCGGTATTCTTGGCCGCAAATTATAGGCAGGTCCGTCATTATGTGGCTCCGGTGTTATACCGCCTGTGCTCGGTACCTGCTCGTCCGCCTCTAACCTAACTCCAGGCGCTACCGGCCTCTCCGCCTCAACCTGAATCTCTACATACGGTGGGAACGGCATCTCCGCATTCTCCGCCTCAAGCTCAGCCTCAGGCTCATCTTCCGCATGACTGTCGTCATCGATGACACCGTCGTCGCTTGCCGGAAAGAATATCTCCACGGACCGCTTACTCTTGACACCTGGAAAGATTGTTTCATTGAAAACAACGTCACGACTACGAAAAACTTCATTTTTCGCCAAATCGTAGAGCCTATACCCATTACTCTCATAGCCAAGAAATATACAACGCTTGCTTTTTGGTTCAAGCTTATTCCGCTTCACTTTATCAATGTGAGCATAAGCTTCGCAGCCAAACACACGTAGGTGTTTCAAGCTCACCTTTTTACCCGTCCAGGCCTCCTCAGGAGTTTTTCCCGAGAGCCTTTTCGAAGGTGACACATTTATTAAATGGGCTGCAGTGTTGGCAGCTTCCGCCCAAAATTTGTGATCTACGTTTGACGTGTATAACAGACACCTTACTTTTTCCAGGAGCGTCCTGTTCAGCCGCTCTGCGCAGGCGTTTTGTTGCGCACTGTACGGCACAGTCACCTGGTGGACAATTCCCTTACCCTTCAAAAAGCCTTCTAGGTCTCTATTCACATACTCCGTCCCGTTATCCGACCTCAAAACCTTGACTTTATCACCAGTTTGAGTTTCCACTAGCTTAATAAAGTTTTTAGTGTATTCACTCACCTCGCTCTTACGCTTCAGGAAGTACACAAACACCTTCCTCGAATGATCATCCAAGAACGTCAGGATGTACCTCTTGTCTCCAAGTGAATTCACCGGCAGCGGACCACACAAATCAGTATGGATTAAATCCAACCGTTTTGCAGCCACAGACTTCTCAGGATGGCTAGGAAAAGGAAAACGGGCTTGCTTTCCTTTCAAACAAACCTCACAAGCAACGTCTTTACAAGGGTCCTCCTGAAAACTAATATCATTAGCAAGTCCCTGCCTCAAAAGCTTCATATTATGGCCGCTCAAGTGACCAAGTCTTTGATGCCAAGTTGCAGTGCTAATACTTAAATTCGCCCTTAGACTGCAGGTCTGAAGTTTATAAGCACCTTCCACGTCATTTGCCTTAATCAAAACATCGCTCAAATTAGAAATTGTACAACCCTTAGTATCAAAATGTACAGTACAACCGTTCTTAATCAATTTGGAAACGGATATAAGATTCACAGACAGCTTAGGTATAAACAACACGTCAGTCAACGTCGCGTTATCCGACAACTTAACGTTACCTACACCTGTACACTGCAGTTTCTCTCCACTAGCAATGGTGACGAAACCACCGCGCGATTTAAAGTCTGTCAGCAATTCGCGCCTACCAGTCATGCAATTTGTTGCACCTGAGTCAATGTACCACGAAGATCCCGAGCCCGCACTAGTACTGAATGCTGTCAACACAAAGTTTCCTGAAGAACCCTTCTCGTTACTACAGTCTTTCTTCAGATGTCCTTTCTGTCTGCATTTCCAGCACCACGGTTCTCTCTTTCGACCAGAATTATCCTTCGCTTTTGACTCTGCCTTGTGCTGCTGCGCTTTTCTCGTCCAGGAGTCACTCGTAGTAGCGCCTTTTCTGTTAGAATACAAGCACTCACTCGAATCTCCACGAGCAGTCCAACGTTGATCCTGTAGCAGTTTGGATTTGACTAGATCAGCTGTGATGGCAGCTCCCGAATGCTCTAGTGCCATGATCATGGGCTCGTACTCCGTCGGTAAACCTTTGAGCATCAGCGCACCTAGAAACTCGTCGTCAACAGGCTTGTTCATATTCGCTAATTGCTGTGCTAATGACAAGACTTCATTGACGTAAGCTTCCATGTTCGCGAAGTTTTCAAATTTGACAGCGCACAAGTTCTGGAGAGTTCTCACTCTTGAACCGAGTCCCTGGTCATCATAAGCACGTTCCAGTGCATTCCAGGCATCTTTTGCCGTCTCCGCCGACATCAAATGAGAAAAACATGACTTTTCGACACTCAAGCAAATTTTGGATTTCGCTATTTCGTCACGTCGATTTCTCACCTCAGACGTTGTTTTATCATCCACACCGTAACCGCTTATACAGATCCATAAATTGTCGTGAATCAATGCATTTTTCATAATAAATTTCCATTCGACGTAATTTTCACGTCCACGTAATTTTTCATGTGAAAAATTTTGATTCTTGGTTTCCGACATATTTATAACAACGTTTTACTAATTCTGCGGAACCATAACCTATTATAATTGGTAATTAAACCACATATTTATAAAAATATATCACAGAGTTTATTCAGCACATAGGATTAAAATTAAGACAGTGACAAGAGTGACGATCGTAATAATAATGACAACACGGAGTCGGCCAGGATTAGAACAAGGTTTATATCGGCTACAAAATGAAACCTCCAACAAAAATGTATTGGTTTCCTCGCAAATGTGATGAAAAACATTGTATGCGACACGTGCGGTAAGATTGTTACAAACTCGGCGTCGGGCTTCTAATAGACTCTCGTTCGTAATTCATATCTTACCGTACTATTATCAGATGTGAGACGTAATTTCGTAGGAATAATGCATTTTCTTTTTTTATGGTATTAAGTAGGTATAGTTAGTTGACTTGCTGTCTGCTGCAAAAGGCTTCAAGTTCGACCTCTGATTTAAGAGTCCCCAGCGCGGTCGACTCAAGTCGACTCTCCATACAAACATAGTTTGGTTCTCATTTCTAAACGTCATACTGGAATAACATGAACCCCTATTTTATTTTATTTCTAGCAACAGAAACCAGGGATCGGTACCGGTTTTTTTATAATATGAGTAGGATTTGATTTTTTGCCGGATTATTAATCTAGGTAACGCCATTCCCAGATAATATTTGAAAGTATGTTATGAGAGAAAGTTACCAGCTATACTTGTAGTAGTGTAATCAAAATTAAATTATCAAAGTATATTTTATATAGTTTTTACCATAAGAAATACGAATAACACTACTTTGTAAACACATATGATTTATTTTTAATTTGAAAATTGAAATCGTAGTTTTTTATTTTCTGTATGTTACGTGACCGAAAACGCCGACCGCCATTTTGTCTTCTGTGAGTGACGTCAGAACAGCAAATGCAAAAAACGTAGACGGACATGCACATTTGACATTTCTATGTTTCTACACATAGTATCTTCGTAGTAGTCTATGGTCTGTTGTTGCAGTTATGACGTCACGATAATGGCAGCTGCCTTTTTGGCGCGGACATTTAACGTTCAAATTTCAACCATTATTTATTTGCATAAATCGATATTATTTTGAGGAAATAAAAATATCAGTTGACTATCGAATATATACGAACATTTTGAAACATATTTAAAAAATCGTAGAATAGCCTATTTGGGAGCCTATTTGTCAGTATATCTTAAAACCACACTCGACCTAATCGAGTAAACCCTGAGTAGGTGCAGTTTCAAAGTCTTACTTTGCTTTAAAGCTACTGTGCGTATAAAAGTATTATGAAGCCGCAGCTTGGATGTCGCCGTAAGTCGGTCACCGAGGGTTTATCACCATGGTAACCCTCTATTGGAGCCAGTATCGATCCTCATAGCGTTCTGCGGCTGGAGATGGACCTTTCAGTGGCACAAGTGAACGATCTTCCGTAAATGGTTACACCTGCCCTGCAGGGGTCGACTGATCCGGAAAGGTTAATTAATTAATAAAAAGGATATAATAAAATTTATTGAAATAAAAATACAAGATTATAATTAAGATTAACTAAGATAAATTAAAACTAAGTTAAATCTAAAAAAAGCCCTCGAGGCATTGTACCGAGGATGCTGGCGGCATTTCCTCGCTGAATTGCAATGCTGATGCGTTGCGCGAGAAAGCCGCCAGCTCTTCGGTCACCAGTTACATCGACCAGACGTTTCGCGATTTCTGCAAATAACTTATGCGCACTGGGACCCCACGGACCGAGGGTCTCGACGCCAAAGGGTACAAAGTCGTACCTACTCTCTGCCGAGGCCTCTATATTTATTACATTTCAGATTTTCGGCGTTTTCCGCCGCTGCACCCGCTTTAGAAGTAGTCCGTTGGAGGTGAGACGGTGCCAGTGTGTCTACACATGTAGCGTCCCACACAAGCATCCGTCCCAACCTCCATGGAACCAGAGACACACCATCAGGTCTTTTGCCATCATCTCTGACAATGCCAGGCGGCTCAAGAAGAGCAGGCACATTGATGCTGGCAAGAGACCGGCGGATTATGTCATTAAGTGTCGCATGTCTTGAAAAGCGGCCTGCACTTTTTTGACAACAAAGTCCGTGGTGACCCAGTCGGTCCACGTCCGTGCCACAAGGGCATATGTGTGGAGTGCATACCGTGACCCCAAGCCGCAGACCAGTCGCCAGACGAAGGGAGGTCGGATCCAGGAAGGTACCGGTATTTGGAGAGGGATGGGCATGTAGCCAGTGACCGGCCTCTCTGGCTCCAACCGCCAAAAGTCTTGCGCGATCTGGACCTGAACTGCGGCTCAGAATAGATTTGTAGGTTAAAATAAAAAGGATTAAAAGGTTTTTTCCAGAAATAGTGAACATATATTACTCTTCGGGCAGATACTGTTCTGCAAATACCTCTTGAAATGTAGAAGACCTTCTCATGTTTTTATTATTGTTTTAAGTAGGTACCTACTCATTAATTTACTTACAATTGATTATCGATTAGCACAATTTCTACCCAGTAACAGGCCTTACGTTGAATAATAACTGTACCATTTTGGTTTTACGAAGGTAGTGCCGATGATATAGTCAAGTGCCTATTTATTGCTAAGTATGAAGGAACAGGATGGGCATTTTTTCTTATTATCTGGGTACATAATTACTTTCCAATTCTTTGGTCAATTTATTAAATGGTTGGGTCGACGGTGGTGGTGGCTATCATATGAACTAGACCAGTGTTATTCACTGGGGGGTCGCTCAGCCTCTTGAAGGGAGGGAGCATTCAGCCAAAATAATGTGCTATGTATGTAAATGTCTCAATATTTAAGTAACATCGTAATTCCAGTAAGAGAGACAGCATGTTGTTCACTTTTATTGCTATGAATTAAGATTGAATGTGCCAAGTATAGGGTCAGTGTCGAGCACTGGAACGTTTACCTTTCCGCTAGTACAATAAAGACCTTGTTAAATATTGTTAGCATACTCCTAAGAGCCCTAAGTCCTGAGACATGGACGGCCTAGTGTTGTGTAGCGTTCTGCCAAGATCTATATATATATATATACGGGGTGTTTCCTGTAACAGGAGCAATAAATTAAATGGTAGATTATTAAGCTTGTGATCAATTGTTTCTAAGTGGTTTTAATTGAAAAAAAATATATTTTTTTCGGATTTTTTTTTCTTTAACTAAAGTTTTGGTGTACTTTTTTACTCTTCTGGAGTGATATAAGTATTTACACTACATGATGCTACCTCAAAATCTGCATTGACTACTGTGCTATGATCTCGTGGTGCCAAGATACATTACTCGGAGGTCATAACTTCAGATCAATTTTTCTCCGAGTTAAAAACATTTGAAAAGAAATGGACAAAAGGGGTTACTACAAATGCAGTAAGGAAGCCTCCGTTTAATTTATTGCTCCTGTTACAGGAAACACCCCGTATACCTACAAGTCGATTTATATTATTATGGTATAGGTACCAAAGTATTTTTTCACAGTTCTTGCAGATAATGGTTAAGTACGAACGAACATTTTACTATGTGAAATCCTGTTTTCATCCGCCCAAGAGTATCGCTATGAACGCAACAAACTACAGGACAGTTGTACTACCAGTCTGCCGTTATGGTCACTAGTACTACTGGTAGTACTAGTGACCTTAGGGTGTATCATTTGTACTACCAGTAGAACTACCTGGTAGTACTACTGTACCAGAGGGGGTTAAAACAGTTCCGACTTTTTAAGTAGGTACCTATATTTTATTTACAGTTATTAGTTGAAGTATTACTAAATAATGAAGTTAGCTGCCTAATGAGTAACTTATCCGGGGCGGTATTTACAATGTCTACGAATAACTCGCATGTGGCGATCCATTGTATATCTGACTTATGATTACGTGTAGTTGTTTTGAATCTCGACGACAAGATATATTTGGGGTTAGTGGTGAGGTGAGTTACCACCACAAGAGCGGGCCTCGTAAGCGTAGTGGGCCCGCCCGACTAACGGGACATTTTCGGCTATAGCGCACAACCAAGTTTTACTAATGTCATGTTGGAATGTTGACATTTCTTACTTGTCACGACGTCCCTAGAAATACCGTCTATGCAAATTGATACGTCCAAGCAACAAGGCGAATAAGATATAGATCATTCAACCCGCGAGAATCCTTCTTCTCGTTTCATGCCTACCACACTACATATAAGTAGATTTCGTTTATTACACCTGTCAACTATCATTTTTGAAGGTGAAAATTACAGTTAGAGGACCCTATCGCTCGTTAGGAAAGTTACGCAACTACCCCGCTAGAGTAGAATATAATTATTGAGATGATGTGTGGTTAACCTAATTAGGTAAATATTTCACGTATCCAGTCGATACAACAATCGTGGCCTGTCATAGTTGTATCATTGTTGAATCCCTCAAAATGTCTTAGCCCCACGACCCACTGAAAGCTAGAAGTGGGGCGCTTGTTTGTGGATTGAACGAGAACGATCTTAATACAACTAACATCTATATTTATCTTCTGAAAAGCATTAAAAGTCTGATATCAGTAAATATTAATATCGGTCTCGTAATGAAGACCAGCACGCAATGGTTAGGTACTTATGTATCTATTCAAAATGATTGAGGTCGGTATGATTCGGTGAATAGCGAGAGACACGTTATGAGGCCCGCGCGGTCCTGTCCTATCGAAATAATCGTTGTATCTGGGCCACTCCGGTGCGATGAACCTCAGATTTTCGGCGGAACGGCAACTAGCACGCGATAACAGCCCAGACAACGTCACCATTTAGGGTTTGTGCAATATTAACACGTTGTAACTACGCTTTTCGTCTATAACAGTTGAAAATTATGAATATTTTCCTAATTATAAATCCAACTCTACAAAACATGAACTGAATATATAGGTCAGTAAAAATAGACATTAAAATCGCAAAGCATGATTTATTGGTATGTTGTATGCGGGCGGTCAGCACGCCTATCACAAGACGGCGCGCGAGCTCTCGATTTTTCTCGCACTAAACCTCTCTTTCTAAGAAAAAAAAGACGGATAGTGCGAGAAAAATCTTGTGATAGCCGTGGTGCTGTTAGGGTATAGCCAAGCATGGTCAAACTGCACATAGCGAAAAAAATATTTTCCTTTTACTGGATAACCTTAATATATGTTCCTTTTACTAAATTTTACCCTCAAATGCTTGCGTTTTGAGAAAATCGCATAAAAAGGAAAACCATTTTTTGTAGCCAAACTACTGATCCGATTTATTTTTCATTTGGGTATGTTGTATATAAAATGAAGGACGTTTCCTGAAAAAAAAACACAATTTATTTCTTTAATAAATTAATAATATTTGAGTTCAGTTTTTTTGTATTACTTTCGAAATAGTGACAAAAACTTACGTATAATTTAATGTTGTATAACATACTTTTTTTTAATTACTTGAATCAACAGTGTGAAAATATCGAATTTGTAACATACCATATTCTCTCCATACAAAATACCTTATACGTTAATCATAAGAAAGTGCAATTAAACAGACAATAAATTAGATACTATACGTATTTCGAACGCAGCCTTTTACGGATTTGAATTTAGAATGCGAGTAATTTCACATTTTTTTCTGTAATAATATAATCAACGCATTGGCTCTCGGTAAGCGCAATTCATGTGCTAAAGTGGAAAGGAAATGGAAATGTTCATGTGGCTTGGCAGAGTGCTGAATTGAAGTCGGTACTTATTACAATTATAGAAATACGTATTCAATATATAACTGGAGACCCGTCGCTTATTAATATCATCATAAATTCATACCGTATGCACGCGCGAGAGTCTAAGATGCAGTGACCGGTATGTGCCCAACAAAGCTATACTTTTTAGCCAAGATGTAGAATTTGCAGAGCGTGGCTGGTAGAATTAAGCGGTGTGGACTGTGGAGTAGGAAGCTGTTCAGCTGTTCTCCTCCACAGGTCGCATTTCTCAACCGATTCCCATGAAATTGTGTGAGCTGGTTCAATAATTACAGTTTTTTTGTCCATTCAGTTTTAGCGTTCTACAGCTCACATAGCCGCTAGTTTGTTAAGTACTATCGCCCAAGGGTACGGGTTCACACCTCTGGGATCATCTTCGAGCGTTCGCCGGATGCATGTGCAGGAGCCGTAGCATGGTTGGGCTTGTCACGCGATAGGTGATAGGATAGAGCGTGCGTCACTGGCTGACACCGTTCGATAGAACGAGACGACGCCCCTATCTTGTCACTTGTCGCGTGATAAGGCCAACCATGCTACGGGGCCAGACGATTTTGAACAGAAAGTGTGAACCCGTACCCTTGGGCGATAGTACCTACCTACAACGGCACTGGCCTATTTACCCGCGCCCATCATGCGCACCGCGTCACTGCGTTGAGCTGCATTAGACAGCCTTATCATCAGGAGTGACTCGAAATCATTCATATAAAGGTAGAAATAGTTCTAGTATAGGTAGGTATGTGTAGTAAAAACCTATAGGAACCTATACACACTCAGTAGAACAAATAAATCCGATGTTAATAATACACTGAATACTAACGTCCGGTTTTTAATTACTCTCGGGTACCTATGTATTATCAGTTTGGCCGCTGTCGATGGTTCGACTATGCTATTTGGCAGCGCCAAAAAAGGCCCGTTCACCAACAACACCAACTTTCACTTCATGGCACGTGAAAAAATGTACCGACCTTTCTAACAAGTTGGTCTTTGCAACAATTGTGACGCAACGCGCAGGCGGATTTCTAAATGACGAGAGAGGACCGACAGGGCTCGGTTATTACATACTTACCACAGCTTTGGACATCACCCATTCATTCCAGTTGCAGTAAAATTGATAATATTTAACTTTAAGTTTACGTCCCTGTTGGTTGGCATCGACCCAATACTTAACGTTTTCAATCTTATTTCATAGCAATAGGTTCGGGTGGGAGTGGGACACGTTATACCTAAAATCACTCGAAAGAAATCCAAAACTAAGATCTGAATATTAGAAAAAAACAAAAATTCTGGCAGAAGGTCGAAGGTCATCGTAATCCGAAAGGAATTTGTAGTTCATAGCTGCACGGTTAGGGGGGCATTTTATATAGAGCCCTGAGGAGTGATCACGTAACTTTCGGAACGCTCGTAAGGACAATTCAACTGTCATTTTCCAATACAAAAAGTGACATTTAAATCGACCTAATGCGCGTACAATGCGTTACGTGATCGACCTGCTGGACTCATTCTGCCCTCATAAGACAAGTAGCGGTGTCTCAAAATTATTTGTCATTGTAAGTTATGTCATTTGACGTAGATCTTAAATGACATTTTCCAATGATTTTTCATTTTGAGACACCTCTATTTGGCTTAAGAGGGCAGTATTAATTATCAAACATTTTGATAAACTAGCATCTTGACCTAGTAAATTATACTTTAAGCTTCTTGCCACACCAAAAACTACAGCGTTAGTACCTACATAATTACTGAAGCCTTACTTAGTTAATTAGAACTAAATACGTGAAATTTGGCAAGAACCCAGGTCTTACATTACAAGTAAAGGAATAATTACGCACACTGATTTTGTAATACTGTTTGAATGCAACCAGCGCTAAGGGTCACCCAGACGCGGTAAACTCGTCGTGAAGAGAGCTCACGTTACGCTAGATATCCCCAAAATACAATTTAATTAGCTACAAATTATGTGAGAGTAGTATACGGTACTGAGCCCACGTGCGCAAGTCCGAATCGCTCTTGGTAAGTTTTATTATAATTTGGTTAGGCACAGTCAGACCCGGACCTAAGGCAATTCTCAAAAATCACGCGGTTCTCCACTATTTTTAGAAACCCGTTTGGTGAGTCCAGCGCGGTTTGTACTCAAAAAGCATTTGGAGGTGAAACGTGTGAGAAGGAGACGGGCACGCGGCTTTTATAGAGCAGGCAAAATAGGATGGGGAGACGCCGAATTCTCGCGAGTTAGTATTCACTGTGGTCTCTTTGTAGCACTAGCTCCGCGCCAACGCAGTCAGTTATATTAATCAATAGAGCAGCAGCGCCGTAAATATTGCGGGTACCTATGGATGAACTAACCTGAAATATTAACGGCACGGCTGTTGTGTGCTTCATTAAATGGATCATTTCACTTTTTGGTTCGGCATAAACAAATTAAACAGCTGCTGTTTTTTCTGAGCCTCATAACTCCTAATAACTGGCTGAATTTTCAACACACCGGAAGGTGGGCAAGGGCGCAGGGCATACGTTCAAACGGCCTTAATCTTTAAATGTATAATTTTTAGGGTTCCGTACCCAAAGGGTAAAAACGGGACCCTATAAGACTTCTATTCTATATTTCTGTTGCGGCTATAACAAAAAAATGGCTAGTTGCAAATATCCAGAAGTAATCATCTAATAGAATTACGTTTTTATTAAATTTCAATTTTAAGGTTCATAGGGCATAATTCAATTTGGCTACGACAACCATACCAATATTAACAATTTTAATTAGGGCACGCACACGCGATAACCTCCTGGCGTTTATTTCTGCTAAATTTGCTTCTTTTTCATAAAACTTCGAGCATTATCGGACTTGTTATCGCTTTTAATGTGGCATGGCCTGTGCCTGTACACGTTATTCGATCAAGTACGCACATGAATTAGGTGTCGCATTAAATTTACTGTTATATGGCATTTACGTTAGGACTGAAAGTTACCTACTGATTTAATTTAGGTAGGTATTACATTGGTTCCAGAGATAATTTCGATATCACATTATTACCCGCACTCCTGCCAATAGACTGGAAGTCCGGGTGCAAGTGTACGAGTATTAGTCTGAGCCCAACTAACTAGGAAAAAGATTCTGTCAATAATTTCATTTTTGGTATCTACCAAACCTACCTAGGGTCTTGGGTCTTGTCTTGTACCTATCTTAGGTGCAAGGTTTTATGGCCGTTTTTAGGGTTCCGTAGCCAAAATGGCAAAAACGGAACCCTTATAGTTTCGTCATGTCCGTCTGTCCGTCTGTCCGTCTGTCCGTCTGTCCGTCTGTCCGTATGTCACAGGCATTTTACTCGAAAACTATAAGGTGTATTTGAATAAAATTTTGAGGATAGGTGTATTTTGTTAGCCGCTACAAAGTTTTGTAAATAATATTACTAAAAAAAATTTTTTTAGGGGTGTACTCCATACATAAAACTAAAAGTCAAAAAAAAAATTTCATCGTGAGCCCACGTGTGGCACATCAATCGATAGGCCTTTCAAAATAAATATAAGGTTTCTCGAGAATTTTTTTGATTAAGTGAATACAGTCAGAGATAATCGCCCCGAAAGTCACTAAAATTCTGTCCCCCCCCCCTCTAATTTTTGAACGGTGTATTTTAAAAATATGAAAAAATTCATGGATACAGCGCTTATTAAGTTCATTCACCGAAAATTGTTTTGAACAAGATCGGATGAAAGGTTTCCGAGATATTGCTAAAAACTGCCTTCCTCAAATAAAAGGATGTAAGTGCCGTGAGATTTCTATGACGATACGACCTTTTTAATAGGCACGGAACCCTTCGTTTTGCGTGGTCCGACACGCACTTGGCCGGTTTTTTTTTTTGTAGAATGGTCCACTACTTGTATAGAGGGTTCCAATGAGCCCAAACACCATGGGCTTATATTGTGTAATTTAGGAGTGTCTATGGCCACCTTCATCATCAGATTGGCTCGGGGGTGCCGTAATAACATAATATTATTATTGCTTTGTTAAAAAAATTACATAAGTATAACTACCAAAGTTCAATTGCACGTAGAACCGATGGCCGTTGGAGCGGAAAGGTTCTCGAGTGGCGACCACGGTGGACTGATGACCTGGTAAAAGTCGCGGGAGTCCGCTGGATGCGGGTGGCGCAGGACCGGTCAATTTGGCACTCTTTGGGGGAGGCCTATGTCCAGCAGTGGACGTCTTTCGGCTGATATGATGATGATGATACTAAAGTCCAGCACAATCGGATATGGGCAAGCGGCTGAAAATGGTTTGCAAATTTTGAATACTTATGTTCCTACTTGCATAACGAACAATGCAAGTTAAATAAAAGATTGTAAAATGTAACGGAAGCAAGGGGGTGATCACGTAACGTTCCGAACGCGCGTTAGGTAGATCCAACTGTAATTTTTTGCCACCCCGTCTTGCCTCGCTCTCCTCTCTCTGTTACACGAGTTATAACAGAAAATGCCGAAATCACTACACGCGTGCCTAATATAGGTTTGAGGAGTTACCTCAATTCCTCATGGTTCCCATGATCGAACTATATAATAAATATACTTTAAAAAATCGAATCGGTTCTTAAAATTACAATGTTCTGAGGTAACAAAGACTAAAAAGCACAAATGGAATCAAAAGATTAAAAAAAAAACCAACTGCTTTTTTGCAAATATTACATCCTATGCACTCCCACGATTAAGAGGAATCCAACGACACCTCATATGTCGAAATCCGTCAAACGGTTTAGGCTGCAGGGCGTGCCAAAGAATAAGACATACCTACACACATCCATACATACATATATATATAATTATATATATTTATATATACATACGCTCGAAAAACATAACCCTCCTTTCCTTCGGCAATCGGGTAAACATACAACCGAATTGAGAACCTCTTCCTTTTTTTTGAAGTCGGTTATAAATACAATCGATTCAATTTCTTAACCATCATCAATCGTAATCGTTTATTACGATCGATTTAAGTTAGCCACAACTCTTAAGAGGATCCTTCAAAACACAAATGGTATCACTGCAAATTGTATAATTACTAATAGTAATATTACGCATTATGTATTACACAGAACGCAAGTGGAGCTATGTTCATACATCCGTCCATTGGTGAAAATATAATTTAAATCGCGTGAGTAGTTTCGGGGATTACCCCCTGGCTAGATACAAACTTACAATCCTACACCCTCACAAAGCTAAATAAACAGAAACTTCACCTTATGTTATGAGTGTTATGACGCGGCCGCGCTGCCTGGGGTTTCATGGGTAAGTACATCGGCAACCTTTTCACGCTTAAAACCGCTCAGATGATATTTGGTGTAGAGGTCCCGGAAATTATCCCCTAGGGGGGTGAAATCGCACCGGAAGTTTGTATGGAGGTACGATATAAACGAGTTCCATGCAGACGAAGTCGCGGGGAAAAGCTATAGTAGGTACTTATATAACTAGTGGCTCACAAGGTCACGTAACCACTTCTGGGCTGATACACGAGTGCCACAAAATCCTAACAGGAGCCGTAGCATGGTTGGCCTTATCACGCGACAAGTGACAAGATAAGAGCGTCGTCTCGTTCTATCGAACGGTGTCAGCCAGTGACGCACGCTCTATCCTGCGAAAGTAACTCTGTAACAGACAGTTACCTTTTCACGCTAAAACCGCTGAACTGATTGAGATGAAATTTGGTGCAGAGATACTTTGAATTCCGAAGAAGAACAAAGGATAGTTTTTATCCCAAAATTTACCTAAGGGAGTGAAAGGGGGGGGGGGGGAGTTTGTATGGAGTTACGATATAAAGGAGTTCCACGCGGACGAAGTCGCGGGCAAAAGCTAGTAAGTTTATAAATTTGTACGTAATGGCGAATCAACGGAACCGCTCATCCGATTTCAAAAATTCCTTCACCAGTGTATAGATTTGATTTCTGGATGGATATCGGCTATATTTTACCCCGCGGGTTTGCCTGTGTGCTTTCCAATACGCGAGCAAATAGTCTAACTAGAACTGTTTTCAGTTGGTCGATCACGTAACGCATTGTATACGTGCGTGGGGTAGATCTAAATGTCAATTTTTATATGGAAAAACCGGCCAAGTGCGTGTCGGACCACGCAAAACGAAGGGTTCCGTGCCTATTAAAAAGGTCGTATCGTCACAGAAATTTTACGGCACTTACGTCCGTTTCTTTGAGGAAGGCAGTTTTTCAGCAATATCTCGAAAACCTCTGAACCGATCTTGTTCAAAACAATTTTCGGTGAATGAAATTAATAAGCCCTATATCCATGAATTTTTCCATATTTTTAAAATACACCGTTCAAAAATTAGAGGGGGGGGACAGAATTTTAGTGACTTTCGGGGCGATTATCTCCGACCCTATTCATTTAATCAAAAAAAATGCTAAGAAACCTTATATTTATTTTGAAAGGCCTATCGATTGATGTGCCACACGGGGAACACACTGAAAAAAAAAATTGACTTTTAGTTTTATGTATGGAGTGCACCCCTAAAAAATTTTTTTTTGTCATTTTAATTACAAAACTATGTAGCGGCTAACAAAATACACCTATCCTCAAAATTTTATTCGAATACACCTTATAGTTTTCGAGTAAATTGCCTGTGACATACGGACAGACGGACAGACGGACAGACGGACAGACGGCCAGACGGACAGACGGACAGACGGACAGACGGACATGACGAAACTATAAGGGTTCCGTTTTTGCCATTTTGGCTACGGAACCCTAATAAGGGTTCCGTTTTTGCCATTTTGGCTACGGAACCCTAAAAATGACAGTTGGATCTACCCGACGCGCGTTCGGAACGTTACGTGACTACCCCCAAGAAGAAGGACACCTACCCTGCATTTACCCTGCAGAACGACAGGTAAATATTGTATTAAATAAATGGCGAACATGCATTCTTCATGTGTCATCGCCTGACCTAGTGCAGTGTTGAGTGGCGGCCATATGTTTTCCAAGAAAGAGGGTTAATGGATAGTCAATAGTGGAGAAGTGCTAAATAATTCAGCGAGTACCCAGTTGGCATGCTCACGTAGACACTTGAATTGGGAATGGATGAAAATTTTAGAAATGCCTGATTATTTTTTTGGTGATTGGAATAACCTTCCTTAGCACCAGAAAAAAGTTTCAGATTTTTCAGCTGCGTCAATTTTTTTTTAAAAATATAAACAGTTTCCTCACTTACGTTTTGGGTCAGTTACGGCACCTTCCTAGATCGGTCTCATGTTACAAAAAAATATATTAAATATGTGTGGTAAACTGACACTGGCAATGATATTGACACTTGCAGCAGCTATATTGGTCATTACCAGTGTCAGTTTACCACAGATATTTAAGATAGTTTTTTGTAATATGAGACAGATCAAGGAAAGTGTCCATTTACCGTTCTTGACCCAAAACGTAAATGAGGAAATTGTTTATATATATATCAAAAATAATTGTCGCAGCTGAAAAATCTGAAACTTTTTTCTGGTGCTAAGGAATGTTATTCCTATCACCAAAAAATAATCAGGCATTTCTAAAATTTTCATCCATTCCCCATTGTCTCGCTTACTGCCGTATTTTAGTATACCGTGAGGGAACCGGTTTCACCCCATCTAGTTTTCCCTCAGGGTTGGAAGGTCAATGGCAGTCGCTTTCGTAAAACTAGTGCCTACGCCAAATCTTGGGATTAGATGCCAAAGCCGACCCCGGACTCGTTTCAGCACTACTAGGAAAAACGCTTGGAGCAGAGGAGGATCTGTACTTTATGAGAGATCCAGAATTCCAATTCCAATGTGATCCAGAATTCGTAGGTACGTTGATTTAAGTAGACTCATTTTTAGGGTTCCGTACCCAAAGGGTAAAAACGGGACCCTATTACTAAGAATTTGCTGTCCATCCGTCTGTCTGTCTGTCTGTCCGTCTGTCACCAGACTGTATCTCATGAACCGTGATAGTTAGACAGTTGAAATATTCACAGATGATGTATTTATGTTGCCGCTATAACAACAAATACTAAAGAACAGAATAAATGAAATATTTAAGGGGGCTCCCATACAACAAACGTGATTTTTTTGCTCGTTTTTAGTGTTCCGTACCTCAAAAGGAAAAAAAACGGAACATTTATAGGATTACTCGTGCGCCTGTCTGTCCGTCTGTCACAGCCGATTTGCTCCGAAACTACTGGACCAATTGAATTGAAATTTAGTGAACATGTGTAATTTGTTGACCCAAAGATGGACGCGTAGTCAATTAATGAATTCTGAAGTAGGGGGCCACTTTTGGGGGGTAAACTGGAAAAAAATTAAAAAGTTTCGCAGTTTTTTTTTATAATTTTATCGAGAACTGATTTGAAGTAATTAAGAAAAAAAATTGAAAAGTAACCATCTCCACCCCCCCCCCCCCCCTTATCTCCGAAACTACTAGGCCTAAAATTCTGAAATAAATGTGGATAATAGTTCCTTGCCTAAAGATTACAGGAAAACCAATAAGAAGTTTGAGTATTCAAAGTAACGGGAAAATTCTCAATATTTTACGGAACCCTCACCATGCGAGTTGAACTTGCACTTGTCCGCTTTTTTGTAGATAGGTAATGGTACGGAACCCTTCGTGCGCGAGTCCGACTAGCACTTGGCTGATTTTTTGGTTCAAGAATATTTACTTGATTCGAAGTAAATATTCTTGAACCAAGAAACTACTCAGAAATGTTAAATTATCTCGAATGAAGCGAAATTATCATGGGTCAAGCATTTTTTCCTTTGTTTCAGACTTTCATCTTAATTCAAGATGTTATCTGCGGCGCTATCACGATAATCGAAGTTCGTATATCTGCATCCCTGTCACTCGAGTTGTGTAAGTGCGATGGAGATACTCGAACTTCGATTTCGAAGTTCGTGGTTATAGCTCTGTTTCATTCAAGGTATTGGCGGTCTTCCTAATTTATTTGTTGATTCAAGTTTTTTTTCTGCGTATGGGATTGCAATCTAACCGAGTTGGTTCGAGTTGTGGGAGGGGTGCGGTTGTGGCACGTACTTAGGATCTATGACCCTTTGCCAGGATTGCGGCCGGACTAGGAAAGTGTCTGGATTTTTCAAAATGACCTCACAAAATAAAAATAATAATAATTAAAGTTAATAGTTTTTATGATTCCTACATTTATTTAAAAAATTTCACGGTTTTAATGAATGAAAACTCTGTTACAAGTAGGTGATGTCAGGACTTTTAGGGTGATGTCAATTTTTATTAGGACACTTCATTTTTCCATATGGCAACCCTAGGCGCGGGCAGTATGATCGGGCCCTACGTTCTAAGAAACAAGAAACTCTGGATTGTATGACTATGACCCATCCAAATTTACCCCCATATTTTACTTTTTTTTATTCAGTCCAAAGGCTTACTTGACCTGACATAACCTTTCAAAGATATAAATTGTATAAATATTAAAGTGTACTCTGAGCACATGCACTTAAGAGCAGTGGTATCGGGACTGATTCGACTTTCAAATCATAGGAATATCCCAATTTTTCAAATCAGACTGAAAATGCGACTTAAAATAAAAGCGATATCCTAGAGCCGTTCCGTTCTGTCAACAAGCTGTGTTACGTTTGGGTCTAGATACAAGTTATCCAAATCAATTGTTGCCGAAAAAAATGCATTTTTACACCCTATTATAGTTTACTCCAGAGCCCACGACGATTCCAGTTAGGCTTTAAGGCAAAGGAAATAAGGAAGCGTGCGTGACACTTCTCACAATACTTACGAGTGTAAACGGAAATGGATAGAATACCTCCAGCCTTCCACGAAAACACGCAGCCGGCTACCTGTGCTGTTGATTTGTGGCCAATGTTGCAGTAGACTTCATGTACCTACCTATGTATTATACATAATATCATTTATCTACTTAGTCGCGATTAGAATAGGATTAAAGCTTGAGTTTTGCCATCTGCTTACGTCAAAGTGCATATATAAAATGACAGCTGTTCAAACTAATCGCGGTTCATCACGTAAGTAAGACGCTCGTAGTAAAATAGTTGTGAACTAATATAGTACACTGTATGTATGCATCTATTTTTTTATTCATTAACTTTATTTTGTAATATGATTTTATATGAACTAATGGTTCGAAATTAACGATTATTATAACAATATAAATCCCTCATAGGTACTTTGAATTTTTCGTCTTTACATTATACGATAGGTACAAATTTTTTTCTGTTAAATGATCTAGTAAGTATACAGATATTTTATATTTTCCATCTAGTTTTTTACTGTATGTACTTACCTAAGTAATGCGTATAGAAGCTACGTACGCGGGACACTGTGTTTAAAATTTCGCTCGCTAGAATTATATAATTCCAATTTTGCATTTTTAACTTTTCATGGTTCCAGTAAAGTTACATTCGCGAAGCCATATTTTTGAGGGTAATAATAATTTTAAATGGTCTACGTGAAATTTCGTGGAAGTGGCGATGGCCGTCGCTGGGATCTGCGGACAGGAAAACGGGCCCCGATTGGGCCGCGCGCCCGAGGGCGGAGCGCGGGCGCAGGCACAGGCACCCTGCGCGCCCTTGTCCCACCACCCATATTTTTTTAACTTTATTTTTATCACCCCTATAATTAGATTTTTTAAAAGCCGATATTTGACAGCCGTCATCCCGGTACAATAAATGTCAATGATGACATACGATGACATAGATTGTAATGCGATGACAGCTGTCAAATATTGGATGTAAGGGCATTTTCACCATAGGTAATTTTTCTAACAACAGTACTTACTAACCTAATCAGTGAAAATCCAGCTGAAGGTGCGTTCAATAATTTAATTTCAAAAGCATAGCAGAATCTGAGAACACATTCGCAAACAGCAGTACTGAATAGGAAAATAAAATAAAAGGACGCGCTGATGATTGGAGTTATATAGCTGAAACAATAAATATAATGAATGTTTAAATTCGTAATAAGCAGGTCGGTGGAGTTCGCCGCTGTCCGGCGCGGCGGGCGCGAGCGGGGCGCGGGGCGCGCGGCTCGGCACGTCCGCTCGCGGATTGCCCAATTCCTGCCGCGCGAGCGCGCCCGCCTCCACGATTATTTCAATTTCGTCATCTTGTATGTAGGTAGGTGCGATGACTCAAACACGCTTACGACATCAAAACTCTTCTAAGCGCGAGCCATTATCAACCTATGTTCAACAGACATACATCCGAACGAATCCAAACAAAAATGAATACGAGTACAATGTAGTACATATACAGAAACTGAAAATAGTACAGGTCACAAGTTACATTCATAAAACTATATAAAAATATACAAAATATAAATTATTCAATTTACATTATTGTAAATCGGCCGTCTTTAGCAGAAAATTCAGTGATTTCGCAGCCGAATTCAATGGACAGCTTGCGTAATCTCCGAGGTCACTGCGAGACTGACTGAGACTGGCGGCGTGCGCGCGAGCAGCCGGCGGCGCGGTGGTTGCATGCCGACCATATAGGAGAGAGAAAAAGACTGACTGATATTGGGTAAAGTCGCGTCAATTTCTCTCCCCGACACGACCGACATTTATTCTTCTTCGCAGTTTCTTTAACGCACCAATCTTCATCAGCAGCTGGAAGTTAAATAAAAATTCAAACGACGAAATCACGCCGTAAGTCTTCAACCTGTTTAATTAAACGACTGCTGTCTAAGACTGGACGAGTCACACGTCGAGGCTGGAGATCAAGTAATTGTAAATAATTGCAGAGCCCGTGAAGAGATCCGCCTGCGCGAAGATACGCTCACTGAAGTAATCTAATGACTTAAAACTTATTTTCGTTTGATACAAAAAATACCAAAATGGCGGCTCTACCACATTGCGGAAGTTACAAAAGTAGGTCGCGAACATCTCACATTTTTTAAAATATCATTAGTATTTCGTTAGATATAAGCACTTCCTCATTGGATCAGTAACACCAATACTTTCTATATCACAATTTGTTGAACTCTATTCACGAGAAAACTTTTTAGTTATTAAATTAAAAGTAGAGTTAAAGTTAAACAAGTGCAAACTGACAGAGCAAAGTGAGCAACCGTTGCGGACGACGTCCAAAAGGCGAATGTAGGCGCGTAGCCAAACGACGTCGTAGTGGCGGTAGCGCGGCGGGGCGCGGGGGGCGCGCGCGGGGCGGGTGCGCGCGCAGAGAAAGGACGCAAGTGGTGATGTAATCGCGATCGATGCACTCCGCTCCGCGCGACGCGACCGCCGCGCGCCGACACTCTGCCACGACAACGACAACCCGCGCTAACGATTAAACCTAACAGCCAGCCGGACGCTACACGCATCTAACTAATCACTAATCGGACTTAGTGTTCTCGTAGCCCCGTTGGACTCTAGCATAGGAATAGCAAGCTTATCAGGTGACTTAGTTTATCGAGAGTGCAAAGAAAGGGAGACAAACCACGCAGGTCAGTGAACCCTCCTGTGTCACGTGTTTGGCTCGCCTCCACGTGCAGCAACAAAGAGCTCTCCGATACTGCTGAACTAACGTTATGCGTGCACTCATCGTAGCGACAGGAGAGATATGAGCTCGTAGCTAGAAGAGAGAAAGAGCTAAGACAGTGTTGTAGCGTTCAGTATCGATTAGCAGAGCGTAGAGCGAGCGCGGCGTTCGCTCGGGGGCCCTCGTGACCGTTCGCAGGCGCTCGGTTCCTATCTAGGTCACACGTGGAAACGTTATCCCCACCACGGCGGCCTTGGCTTACTTTAGGCCAAAGGCATAGCACCTCCCCTTCTCTGGCGGCGCGCGGAGACAGGCCCGCCACTAACTCTTCTATGGGCTACATTATATAAGGCAAAGCTATACCTACGTTGATTTGATGCTTATGGAATTAAAATTTACTAAAACTTACTTTGACTCGATAGTTTGGATATTTACGTTAAACCTTCTGAGTGTCTATAAAATATGGTTTTAGTTAACAATGCTGGTAGCGGAGAGCTAATTAAACATATTATCTTAGATCTGATTTTGCTTACACTGAAAAACCAACAGCAAGAGAAGTATTAGATACCTACCTGTCGCAAGAAACAGTACCTACCTACTTACCTAATAATACATTTCAAATACGATTTAGTTAATTCATGCTAAAATTCATACCTAATAATTAATAATTCAACATAAACATTAAACTAGCTTGCCAACTTTAATAAAATATCTTATTATTTTTTAAGTGCCGTATTTCTTTACGCGCTCATGCGCCTCACTCCTAACGAAACTAGGCCCTCTATTTACCTACGCTTAGTTACTGCGAATCGCGGCGTCAAGATATATTTGTGGATGAGCATTAAGGTGAGCTTAAAACAAGTTACAGAATATCGGGGCGGGACTCCTCGCATAGAAGATTAAGCAAAGATGAACTAATTACCTATAACTAATAGGATCTAAATAGGTATTCGCGTAGAGCGTTTTGAAAAATCCATTTCGTGTATTCCTGCTGAAACTCATCGCTCTACCGTACATTATTGCAACCAACTACATATGTATACATTCAAAATCGATCTCCGTCCAGTCAAATATAAACCAAATCTATAGGTAGGTACATGCTGTACATGTAGTATCTTAAGATGCAACTCATTTCACATATCGATACCCTAGTTTACAGTCGTACTAATTAAATTTTTTTGTCACTGAAATTGTAACTTTATAATTTGTGCACTATCGTCCTAATTACGCCACTTTTCTCCCCGTAATTAGTACGATTGTGAACTACGGTATCGATATGGGGCCTGAAGTATCAGACTAGTTTTATAAGATTACATAGAATTTGTATACCAAGTACCTACTACATTGCATAAAATAAAAATAAATAAAGAAGTATAAACATAAAGTACAGTATTTTATATTATACTTTATGTTTATACTCGTTTAATTTTATATATACAGATCCCACTAAAAACATTGCATGTAAAGTGATTTCTAAGACTCCGTACCTCATAGGTATAGCTTTCAGCGTTAAAAAGATATCAGCCCCCCTATTCTGTAACTTGTTTTAAGCTCACCTCAACGCTCACCCACAATTATACCTTGACACCGCGATGCGTAGTAACTAAGCGTAGGTAGAGGTCTAGTTTCGTAACGGGTGACCGGCGGGGTGAGGCGTTACGAAACTAGCAACGCAAGTAGCGCCAAGCTTCCTATACTCCACACGGCTTAACTCTACCAGCCACGCTCTACAAATGCTACATCTTGGCTAAAAAGTATATCTTTGTTAGGCACATCCCGGTCGCCGCATAGACTCGCGTGCATACGGTATGAATTAATAAGCGACTGGTATAATCCAAACACAGGTTATGAGGGTTCAAAAAAACGACGAAGCGCTTCAAGGAAAGGTACCTAGGTTAGTGCCTGCCCTTGCGCTTCGCTTGGCTCGTCTTGGAGGGGGGCACTACCGTGCCCCCAGATAGGTATAACGACAATCTTTAAACACGTCTTTAGATAATGCCACCGAACAAGAATAGAGTTTATTTTCCCTGGTTTATTCCAGGATTAGTCAGTCAGTAGATACAATTTTACGTTTAATCTCAGAGTGATTCTCTATGTGGTTTTGGAAATTGTGTCATTAGATATATCTATTAATAAAATTTGTCCTCGGGAGACCGAGCTTTTTTATTGGAAATGAGTCCTAGCAAGATCGATTTTTGGCCCGGTAAATCCTATAGTAGGTATATATATTGTAAATTTATTGACCCTTTTATTTATTTATTTTCTTTATTGGGGAAAAGAAACAGAAATATACTGTTATTTACAAAGGAAGGTGATTTACAAACGAACAAATACATCAAAATATACAATTGTGTCTTGATAATAGCTATAGGTACTTATTTATAGGATAGGAAAGAATAAAATAAAATATTCAAGTTAAGTTTTCGCGTTATAGGTATCACGTTATACCTACATTCACGATACAAAAACGAAATGTATGCCATTATACTCAATTTCGCTAGTTATCTTTTGGAGTTAGTTTGAAGGTGTTCAGCACTGCAAAATATAAACGACTACAGCTATCTCTGAATAGCATACGTAAGTGCAAAGTCGGTAAATGAAATCTTCTTATATATAAAGTCGTGTGAGTAATGTGAGTTACACCATGTATAACTCGCGAACGGCTGGACCGATTTATATGATGTTAAAAAAGTGATGAAAAAAAATCATTTCTTATAATTTTTGGATGGCGAACATGGTGATACGAAGTTCGCGGGGTCAACTAGATAAAATAATTATGAAGCATTGTCCCGCTCCCAGTGCGGCGCGCGCGGCGGTTGGGGGCGGGACCTACGCGCCCACCCTCCCCCTTACATTTTTTGTCCATGTGGTAGATAGTTACCACAATTCTAAGAAAAAACGGGTCGGCGTTTGATAACCAACCGAACCCAGCCGAGCACGCAAGCGGGCCATGGCCACGGGTTCTTTGTTATATATATAGGTAGGTACCTAATTATAACCGCGTCATAATGCTTTATAAATACCTTATATACCTAAATCAGCGATTATATTAATACTATTTATAAACAAAATACATTTCATCAAGTATACCCAACAAACAAAATCTTACTTAAAAATTGCTAGTGCAATATGTGTACGAAGCGCGAACTGAATGTGTCTACGTCGGTATATCTGCGATCGGACAACCCACGGTGGCCCCCTCGAATAAAATTCACTGGTGATGATGAAAACGGCGATTCGAGCGACCTCGTTTAGATCTAGGACAGCACCCGAAATAACTAGGGCACTGTTACTGCGCAGCCGCGAACGCGGGTCGTAGCCATAGTACGGTATAGCGACCAAAATACGGGGAGCTCTGACGCCTCAAGTTATGCCACTCCCTTGTACCAAACTCATTAGGAGACGGGGATGGGTCAGGTCTACATAATTTGGTGTGATTCGTTGGCGAAATCGACCTACCATACATACACTGCGGCAATTTTATGCACAAAACGGTCGGATGAAGTAAGCTATTCGTATCGAGATTTTGAACGAATAATGTGTTGTTTTTATAACAAATGATTACCGTTGAGCAAATACCCTTTGGATGTCCTTCCTTTATTTACATATGTATTATGTTCGTAAGTTACTTACATACCCTACATAGAAGATTTTCTTGAACGGATGCTTGTTTTATTCTACCCACGACTTATTTTTATTTTATTGTAAAAGTAAAGTACCTACCTAGTAGATAAACCGTCCGATTGAGCACACATATACCTATATGCATACCTGGGAAAACTACGTTTTTAATATTATACAAACTGTTTATTATGTAGAAAGTCGCAAACACGGTATAAAGATGGCCAAACCGGCGCTTCTCGTTATATAACATCCTAAACCTAACTTAGTACTAATTTGCGAAGGATTCCTAATAAGTTAATGTGTCCAGAAATGTGGCTAATTGGCTATGTACCTTTTCGGGTAGGTAGGTAATATCGCGTGCGAGTCCAACGGATGACGTAGCGCGCGAACAAAGAAACTGGGCGCGCGGAGAATGCAGCGCATGTATGCGTTGAAACAAATGAAACTGAAACTCTTACATTACTGTAACGGCTTTGTTACGTACCCAGTTGCTGTTGGTTTAACAGTCGACCTTGTTAAACGATTACATACAATTGCGCCGGCAAACAAAGGAGCTCGTAATACAAATGTTTAGAATGAAATAATTTACCTAAGTAACTAAGTACCTATTTTTTTCAATTTTCGTTTAGTGAGTAATAATGTGAGTAGATGAATAAAATGTGTTGTTAGAAAGAAATTTCATTTATCCTTATAAACCAGTTTGTGAGACCAGACAAGATAATTTTTTGTTAACTTTACCTCCAGATATTTTGAGTTATTCATGGTAAAGTTAGGGGTTGTAGTATTCGGGACGGCAATCATTGACGGGCGGTATGGATGTGTTGATGTCTTACCGACGTCTGATCTGATATATATATCGATATTATGTACATAACAACCGCTGCATTGGAGTTGATTTAGGTACAGTCAGCATCATAAACATGTATACACTTTTCGACCTTATGTCTAGGTAATAAGGTTATAGAATGTATACATGTTTATGATGCTGACTGTACATCAAAATCAAAAGCAACCTAAAGGTACATATTATAGACGAATTAGCAAAGTAGAGTTCCTCGTAGGTTATGTAGGTAGGTACTGGTATACTTGGTTTGTAAAAGGACGTAACATAAGAAACTTGGTTTAGGTAGTTAAATACAATGATATCATCACTATCATCAGTAAACCGATGAGGTTTACATTTTTGAAAAAGTATATTCGTATTATGTAAGTACCTACAATAAATGTCGAAAGCAGATTTTTAATATACTATGACAACTAGGTATTAGTAGATACATTAGGAAATACGTTAGTTTTGACTGACTGAGGAAATAAAATTGCGTACTTACCTAATAACAGTGATAGGTAAATAGGTCAACATTAAGCAACGACGTTCAATAGAGGTGCCCCGATAATTCCGACTCTTACGTAATTATAAGTATACTTTTAATATTAGGTACTTGTAGGTACTTCAAAAAATAATGTAGCAAATTAACTTTATGAAACTTTAATAATCAACTTAATCCCATTTACAGGCAGGATAGGATAAAAGGCCTTTTGATACTTAATTATCATCCTGTACTAGTTATAGGTAACTACAGGATGATAATTAAGTATCAATGTTATTACGCATTTTCATAGAAATATGGAAGATTTCCAACAGTAACTGTCAGATAATTGCGACGTAACTAGCTACAGAGCGGCGTCACTTAGCCTCGACATCTACTCATTGCACAGAGATAGGTAGGTACCTACCTAGCTAGTTCCACGCCGCGACCAGCTGTGATTCACAACCGGTCTCTCCCCTCACCACTCAAACCCAGTATAACTTGACAGCGAGATTCGTAATAATTATGAGTGATTGTCGGTCAGTCATATGCTGGGGTCGATGGTTGTCGATAGGCATTGCGAATAGCAACCTAGAGACAATCATGCGCTTATTACTCGTAAGTACGTCTCGAGTCCGCCCCGTCAACGTTGCAATCAATCTAAACACTGCAGTCATTTGGAAACAATCTAGTAAAACAGACTACAAATCGTTATTTAGCATGATGACGATGTCGTAATCGCTAATATTTGGAATGAGTAGTTTAAAATCTTGTCGTCGTAATGAAATGGAGTAAAATTTGTATGTAGGCAGGTCATTTTAGGTTAATACATAATGTAATTCACAATTAATTAAACAATATCTTAATTACCTATTTACTTTGCATGGACACGTGGTTTAATTGGGCCTAATCTAATTGTGCTATAGCTTTCTCTACATTTATCTACATAATGAGAGAACACATCTACTTAATGAGAGAACACCGAAATCAATTTTCCTTTAAATACAAACAGCAACACAACTTTTCGAAATTGTTGATCGACGGTGGCATTTTCTACACAAAAACTAACAAAATCTGGATAAGGTGTTCCAATTTTCACGTATTTCCCGGAATAGATTTGTTATACGAGTTAGTACCTACTGAAACATGTCGTCCGATATAAGTAATTGGTAATGAATGAAACGGGTCTATTTAATGAATAAGTCGATTTTATGCCAAGCGAGCCTTTCATACATAAGTATTAGTTCACTGTAGAAGGCTACACGAGCGGCTGATAAGGCCGCGATAACCCACGCGGTGGAAATGTCGCCCGCAAAGCGTGGAAGAAAATTGCCAGTTATAATGTATGTACCTATTAGCGCGCAGCGGGACTCACCTGGATACGGGACGCTGCGACTCTGCGGCTGGCGGCAGTGTGGCGGTGGCTACCATGTTTTGTATATTTATGACGGTTGCGGCGGGCAGTAGTACGCTGGCGCGCGGGCCCACGTCGACGCAGAACGATGCCGCATTGTGCTCTCTACGTATGCGCGACAGATCCCCCCCGGCCCCGCCTGCCCCGGGCCCACTCGTAGCCGTAACGGCCTAACCGCAACTAGAACATTACAATTCAATTTACACCCTTCAGGCTAAATTGAATCAAGGCGTAACTAGGCAAGCACTTCACGGCGCTACAGCAGTATAGATATATAATGTATAATGTACTTACTTAAATTTGAAGATAAAGAACGTTTGGGTAACTGACTAAGTGCATTGCTGTATTTTAACCGCGAGTGTGGAATTGAAACACAAGGTAGCGAATAGAATCTAGGGTTGGACCACGAGCCATGTAGCAAATTGATTCTATGGTTGAACCACGAGCGAAGCGAATGATTTGAAAATAGAATCCTGAGCGAAGCGAGTGGTTCAAACTAGAATCCTAAGCGTAGCTAGTGTTGCAACACTTGCAACACACGAGACGTAAAATACAACTTTGCAACACAAATATTTTTACCTCACTAAAGCGAGGAAAGTACTACATAATAAAAACAACGGAAATATGTAAACAATAAGTAAAAAAACAAGTAAAAAAAAGAAAAAACAGCACAAATAAAAAAAGAGAAAAAAGAAATAAAAGGAAAAAAGAAAGAAAAATACCAAAAAAGAAGAAACGAGAAAAAATATAAAAATAAGGAAGAAAAATAAGAAGAAAAAATAAAGAAAAAAAGAAGAAACGCGAATTAAGAAAAATATGTCCACACCACCTGAATTGTACTTCGCCAAGCCACATATGTAGTAGGTACATAAAAAAATCCGCATTTCCTTTCCAATTTACCACATGAACTGCTTTCCGAGACCAAATGGCTTGATTATTACAGAAAAAAATCCAAACCGCTATAATATTTGAGGAGTTCCGTTGATTCCTCAAGGATCTCAGAATTGACACTTCATTAATTGCTATTTCAACGGAATCATGTCAGAATCTTTGAAGTACCTATAGGTACTATAGTTTACATCCTTGAGGAGTTCCATAAGTCATCTGTGGTCTTCATCATCAGTTCCATCTCACCAAAATTGCGATTTCCGAGGGTAAATACCTACACGAGTTATAATAGAAAATACCGAAATCGATGGGATCCCAGGGAAATCGAGGGCAACCCTCAAATTTTACAGGCACGTATTACGTGTTTCATGATTTTCATGTATTTTCTAAAGCTATTCAGGTATTTGCGTCTGGTAGTCATCACTCCATGTTGGTGGGCTGATGATGGAAGGTACAACTCCTCAACGGTTAGGATTTAGAGGTCAGTGTTTGAAATATTATAGGTACGTATAAACCTTTAATCGTGTTCTTTCAAGTTATTCAGGTGAGCACAAGTCAGGATCCGATGATGGGAACCCAGGGAAATCGAGGGCAACTCTCAAATTTTATCTTAGGCTCTCAAATATATTACGCGTGTAGTGACTTCGGTATTTTCTATTAGAACTCGTGTATTTATATTTACGTTCGGAAATCGCAATTTTGGTGAAGTGTCCTCATCATCATCTGTATGACTTATGGAACACCTCAAGGATATAAAGTAGGTACGTCAAAGATTCTGACATGATTCCGTTGAAGTAGAAACTAATGAAGTGTCAATTCTGAGATCCTCAACCGACCTGATCAATGGAACTCTTCAAATATTATCAGCCCACATATAGCGACTTTTTCCTCACGATGTTTTCCTTCACCGAAAAGCTAACTCGAAATTAAGACGGTTTTTAAAATTTGTTTTTAAAGGAAATTATTATTAATGTTGCTATTTAAACAGGGACCCATCTACCAAAGGGCGAGTCACCGTCTCCCGGAAAAAATGTAATGTGAGTAAAAAAAAACCGGTCAAGTGCGGTACATTTTGTTACTAATAAATAACTTGCAAATTTGTTCGTTTGTTTTTCAGCGATATGATATAGGTATAACCTAGTTATAGGTATACGCGGGCTGGGTTTCCGCAACTCGACGACATAATTGCGCCTATTTTGCGTATGGGTTATTGGCACTACTGCTATTCGAATCCTGAGCTACCTACAGTGTATTTAGGGTTTTGTAACGGCCTGATTCTTCAGCCAAGCCTCCGCTAAGAATGGCGGAGGCTTTTGCCAGAGAAATCACCATTGCGGTTACTGGTGTTTTAAATACATGTAATTTTTCATAATATATGGCTATATCATCTTCTTCTAGCCGTATTCGGCCTCAGGTGACTGACATAGCCAATTTTTTCGGCGAATGTACGACCACATTTGCGTCACAAGAGGGGTGCCTCCGACATAATTTTACTGTATGGCCGCAGCCCACGCCTTTACCTCTTCGCGCTTTGTGTCGAGCTCTGCGCGCCGTCTTACTTCGAAATCGTTCACCTGTGTGAACACAATTTGACTCGACTGTGATCGGCCCTTAGTTAATGCCGCCCAATCGGACGGCTGTATATTAGTCCTCTTCATGTTACGTTTCAGCACATCTTTGTACCGCAAAAACTGGCCGCCTTGTTTCCTCTTGCTATTCTGCAGTTCGCAGTAAAATATGCTCTTCGCCACTCTGTCATCAGACATACGGGAGACATGTCCGCACCGCACCAACGCAGTTGTCGTCTCATTAGATATACCTCTATACCAGCGACTTTAGCCCGCCTCAGGACTGCCGTATTCCTGACACGGTCAGACCAGTGAATGTCACGGAGACATCTCAGATAGAAACTGTCTAATGAGTGGATATGCTTACAGTAGAGACACAGCTTTTCAGACGAATAGAGAAGATTTGGCAGGACGATCGCCATGTATACTCTTCGTAGGTAGCTTTATGTCGTGCGACCGGAACACCCTGGAACGAAGCCAGCCGAAGGCTGCTGCTGCGGCTCCTATTCTGCAGTTGACTTCGCTTCGTTGTCAAGGTGGCACTTGGCTGTAATAGGCTACGATTTTTTTTAATAAGTATATGTATTTTAAAATGTTGCAGTTATTAATTAAAAATTAATTAATAACTGCAACACCAAATAATAGACTATAGACTATTAAGATACTATGTGCAGAAACATAGAAACGTCAAATGTGCATGTCCGTCTCTACACTATTCTGATGTGACTCACAGGAGACAAAATGGTGGTCGGCGTTTTCGGTCACGTAACAAAAAGATAATAAAACTACGATTTATTAATTAACGATTTATTAAAAAAACAAATCTTTGACACGACTCGTCAAGGCTCGATATAATATGTTGCAGAGCACCCTAGGGATTCCGCCTTTAGTCCGTTTTAGCAATTGCGGTTTCACAATTGGCTGCGACAGAAGAATTATTTTTCACTGTTTCGTAATTAACTTTCAAAGAAGAATTTTTTGGCTGTTTTCGCAATCGAATATATTTTCTCCTTTCGTAGTTAATTACTAAAAACATCTCCATTTTCTTTTTTCACAATTAATTACTAAACAAGAATTAGTCGCACTATTGGAACTCATTGGTCCTACACTAACCTCCTTCCTTCAGCTTAATAAAGAATAAAATCGTTTGTGACATTTTATTTATTATATCAATTTAATGAAAAGAGTGAGTTTAAACATATATATTAATTTCTTATCAACTTATGTGAAATGTCACTAAGATTTAAGTGCACTTGGAACTAAATAAAACCTATTTTCACAATAAGTACATTATATCAATACAACAGTATTATGGCTGACTCTTCTGAGTGCACTGCGTCAAATACAAATTGAGTAATGAAATTCCACTTCTTCAAAAATAAAGGCAATAATTTAAGATTTGTATATTTTTATTTCCTCCATTTACTTTCGGAGATCGATACTTAAGGTGTTTGCCCATGACATGACAACGTAGCATACTATGACCGTGCTATGAACGTATGTGTCAAATACATGATGACGGACCGGTGACGGAACGGTCTGATGGGTAAAGTCTTATACGTTTCAATACAAATAGTACTTTTTTGCTGATTACGTTCCTAGCACGGTCATTGTGTGATACGTTGTGATGGGCAAACGCCTTTATTGTTATTTTTTTCGTTCGGTTTTTGAAGTTAATTACGAAATTCGATTAATAAAACAGCAACAAAACGCTTGTTTGATAACTATTTACAGTGAAATATGGTTCATCTTTCGTAGCCAGTTTACTACGAATGAGAATGAGAATGAGAATGAGAATGAGAATGAGATATTTATTGATAAAATTATAAATAATTTTACATGTCACTCATTTTACATACGAAAACAGAAGAAAAGTCTTATTTCTTAACTAAGGTTAATTACGAAACTTGATTGCGAAAACAGAAAATCAATTCTTGTTTGACAATTAATTACGAAACAGCGAAAAATAATTCTTCTTTCGCAGCCAATTGTGAAACCGCAATTGCGAAAACGGAAAAAAAATCTTATTTCGTAGTTAATTACGAAACTTGATTGCGAAAACAGAAAATAAATTCTTGTTTGACAATTAATTACGAAACAGCGAAAAATAATTCTTCTTTCGCAGCCAATTGTGAAACCACAATTGCGAAAACGGACTAAAGGGGATTCCGTCACAAAACACAAATCGTCTGCATACATCAACTCAGTGATGGTAACGTGGGCCACTTTGGTGCGCGCTTTAAGCCGTGAATATAAATATAAATAAGTACCTAAATAAAAAAGGAATTCTGATAAATCTGATAAACACCTACAGGACATATATAACGTATGGGTATAATATAATGAAACTATACTAAAAAGTCAACGAACAATTTCCACGATAGCCGAGTTACCTACGACCATTGTTCCATTTACCCTACGGCCCCGACCTGGCCCTAGTTATACTCGTAGTCCCGGAGAGCACGACAAATTTATTCCCTGAAATATACGCGGAGGATATCATACTGAAGGTGGCATTTTGTATGGCTGGTCCTGCGCGGTCGCGGACAAGAGTTAGTTTTATATAACCTGACCAAATTGTATGATTGCTACAATATTGACAGTGAAATAGGCGAGGCATGCTTTACTTAGTTATCTGGTCACTTTGTATGGCTAGAAGGTCAGAGCTAACATTTATCAGAATTGGTGAATATGATCGTCCAATCCACGAGGATGTATATAGGTACCAGCTTTTTTTAATTGTCGCCATCCTAAACTAAAAATCTAACAACAAACATATCGATGCGACGTCCCTCCAAGATAACTGCAAGGACACAGACCAGACGAAGGAGGCCTCACGTAAAGCAGAAATAAATGGGTCGCGGGGGCACGGGCGCCGGCGAAGATGGGGCGAGGTGGCCCGCTCTGAAACTAGGTGCCCTACATGTGCACGGAACCACGGACCCTCGTACCGCTGCACACTGCTTTTTCATCGAAGCCATACCAACCGACCGCTGTAAATGAATTATTCGACTATCCTACCCGCCCCGAGAACTGGGTCGTACGTAGTGTTTCTGTGGAAATAGGACACTACTGCACTACCAACTTAATCATATTAATTTTCATTTACGAGTAGGTTATTTTACTGATTAAATGTGATGTATTAAAAATCCACATGAGACCTTTGTGGCATTAATTAAACTCGGGCAGACATTAGATTCATTATGATTTATTTTATTTATAGCACGTGCGATTACATCAATTACGAGTAAGAACAAAGTAAACGGGGCACAGGTACACTTTGCATAAGAATGCTAAGATACAAACTAAATCCTTTTTAGGGTTCCGTAGCCAAAATGGCAAAAACGGAACCCTTATAGTTTCGTCATGTCCGTCTGTCCGTCTGGCCGTCTGTCCGTCTGTCCGTTCTGTCCGTATGTCACAGGCATTTAACTCGAAAACTATATGGAGCATTTGAATAAAATTTTGAGGATAGGTGTATTTTGTTAGCCGCTACATAGTTTTGTAATTAAATAAATAAAAAATTTTTTTTAGGGGTACACTCCATACATAAAACTGAAAGTGATTTTTTTTTTCATTGTAAACCCCCGTGCGGCACGGCGCCGGCGTGCGGAGTCCGAGATAATCGCCCCGAAAGTCACTAAAATTCTGTCCCCCCCTGTAATTTTTGAACGGTGTATTTTAAAAATATGTAAAAAATCATGGATATAGGGCCTATTAAATTCTTTCACCGAAAATTATTTTGAACAAAATCGGTTCAAAGGTTTTCGAGATATTGCTGAAAGACTGCCTTCCTTAAAGAAAAGGACGTAAGTGACGTAAGATTTCTGTGACGATACGACCTTTTTAACACGCACTTGGTCGGTTTTTATTATTAATTTCTCTTTCTGCCATTTGGAGTGTGTTGCCAGCTAATCCAAAAACCAAAATACCCGCTACGCGCTGCGATGTTAGTTTAGTAGCGTTCTCGTAGCAAACTCGCGCGGTGGCAACGAACGCGATAGGTTAGGTAGATACCTACATGTGCACGTGCGTACTTGCACAATTAGGTACACTTAAACCATATACTTATGCCCAGATTCATGGTTGTTTTTGGTATCTCATTTGCCCATTGTTTCGAAAACGATATACTGCCCTTATGCCCAGAACTAGGTAGGTATCCTATTGGTATTCTATATGCCCATAGATTCGAAAACACAACGAAAATAATACGGTTCTGGGCATATGAAGGTAGATATCATTTTCGAATCAAGGGGCATATATGGGTTAAGTAGTTAAACTGCATAAGAATTTTCAAGGGTCTATTGCTGAAAGCAGTAGGGGAAGTCCGGGAGAAATGAACCCTATTTTACTTAAAGGTGCTTAAATTTGCAAGTGTTTGTCGCAGCAGCTTAATTTTGCACCCATATGTGTAAAATTTGATTATGTATCATTTAGTATCATTAGATTGTTGATTAAGTTAATAATTTATTTTTAATAATATTACTTTCAAAAACAGGAAAACGATTCAAATCTCCTCCCACCCTATGGAAGAGATGACCAATGCACTGGGGAGACTAGACCATAGATCTCTTTAGTCCAAATAAGTAAATAAAGAGTTGTATATTGGATAATACATAAGTTATTTACAACAAAACCATAAAAAAATAAACATTATTAGGCCGATTTTGGGCATTTAAGATTGTTTTACCGTCTCTCATTATTAATGATTCATTTGAGATCGTATGTATTACTAAAAATAACAATTCAACCCATTTATAACATGACTGGCGTATTGAATACCTATTATTGGTTTGTTAAACTAACATTAACTTCGTGCACACATCTTTTGCAGTCAATAAATATTCAAAACAAAAAGTTATTTATATAAAGTAATCAGAGTATACAATCTTACCCATTAAAAGAAAAAATCAACAGGTTTTGTGTGCCATTTCAGAAGACGAATTTCTAAAGGAAATTGTTAAAATCTGGGTTCAAGTCTCCTACCTTGTCAAGTTTCCCGGTTTTCCCCTACTCCTGGACACGGTGGGCCTTCACAAGATTCCTCTCTATGCTGTTCTGGCCACAGGGCCAGGCCTCCGGTTACACACGTACCTATGATTTTGACTATAATAGTAATTAAATCCTTTTTTTACCTGTAATGTGACCGAATCCAGTCCCCGCGAATAATGGTACGGGCGGCTAGAATCCTATGTATAGAGAGTAAAAAAACTGATATGACAAGCTAGTCATTTACATTTCATACGATCATTCGCATATTCAATGAATCACACACAATAAAATTAAGTATTGTGAATTATTTCACAGTCGATGCATGAGTCATTCAAAGATTTTTATAAATCATCTGGTCTATGGGCGTAAAGCACAGTAAACCAGTACATAATACCGGAATCAAAGCCACACATTACAGTACTTTTCTTAGTCAAAGCATGTCAAAGGGATTTACGCGCGGTACTTATAAAGAGAATATTAATTTGCCCTGTCTGGTCGTACCTACCTATTGTGGAGAAATACAGGAATACAGCTGCGAACACATAATGAATAGCTGGCTTTTAAATGGAGAAAATTGTTTTTTAATACATTTGCTCATAACGTGCTTCTTATTACTTACGTGTCGCTTTTAGGCTCATAATCCTGGGTATGAAACACGCGTGTTTTAAACATTACGGCACTCGTGTTTTATAGTTATATCCTGACTAACACAGGTTGGTACCTTAGGTACACGTCGGCTTTCTTTTTAATTGTCGGCAAATGGATTCTTACTCACTATATAAACAAATTAAAATCTTATTGTTAATTAATTGATTATTTCTTCTTGGATATGATATAGAAACGTTTCATTTTGTAAAATTACTTAGATTTGATAACATCTTGCATGAATTTGTACCTATTGAATACGATGATACATTTTATTTTGTATGGGCTCGATTTTACATACGCGTGCGCTGCACGAAAAAATAGTTGCGCGCCATTATAGGCCATTTCACAAATATTTGTAAACATTGTTGATGCGTGTTTGATTATTACCAAAAATGTTGACTCGGGGTGAAAAGAAAAGTGATAAATAGAAGTGGACACGCTGGACAAAAGCACCATTTTTTTCAGGTACTTGTTATGGTCCGCGAGCTAGTAACAGATTTTCGTGACCAATCAACTCCCGTTCGATAACTTGTGAGAAGGTTAAGAAAGTTTTATCATGAAGCCTCGTTGACGTCAGCTGCGGCTCCGTCAGTGGGTTGACCAGCAGCAGCCTCTCAAACATGTAAAAAAATGCCATTTCCTCTCGATTCATTTTATCATCAAATGATAGTTAATCCAATATTATGACGAAAAAAAAACCTCAGCTGACTGTACAGTGGTAGAAAGTCCGTTAGCTGGTCACACGAACATGTAAAAAAAAATATTTTCACTTCTCATGCTCTAAAAGTTCGTCTTTATGTTGTGCGTAGGCGACATAAAGTCGCTTTTTAGGGTTCCGTACCTCAAAAGGAAAACAACGGAACCCTTATAGGATCACTCGTGCGTCTGTCTGTCCGTCTGTCACACCGAAATTACTGGACCGATTGAGTTGAAATTTGGTGTACATATGTAAATTGGTGACCCAAAGATGGACGCGTAAAGTAAATTAATTAATTCTGAACAAGGGGCCACTTTTGGGGGTAAACTGGAAAATAAAATAAAAAGTTTCGCAAACTGTATTGTGTGACATATCAAATAAACGAGGTTGTTGTAAGCATTTCAGATAAAAAAAAAATTGCATAAACAGATTTGAAGTAATTTAGGAAAAAAGACGAATTTTGAAACGAAACTACTAGGCTTAAAATTCTGAAAAAAATATGAAAAATAGTTCCTTGCCTAAAGATTACAGGAAACCTATAAGAAGTTTGAGTATTAACGGGAAAATTCTCAATATTTTACGGAACCCTCACCACGCGAGTTGCACTCGCACTCGTCCGGTTTTTATGCTCTAGTGCACAAAGTAAAATCTGTTAAAATAGGTTTGATATCCTACCTAAGTATTCAAACTCTATGCTACTGTCGGTATAGAATTCAAAGAGGACACGTTATTGTCACTCGGTTGTTGTCAACGTTTTTCGATGTCATAGCAATCGTATTGGAATAAATAATTATATTGTGTTCTCCTGGTGTAAATAATTATCCGCACGTGCAAGTACCACGCGTTAGATCTGCTACAGCTTTAAAAGGTTATTCGGCCCAGCCATGGAAATTATTTCGCCACGATATTCGATCGGAAGCCTTGAAGGCAAATCGAACTGGTCAACCTGGAAGTACAAAATCCTTATCATGCTACGCGGTGTCGCAGATGTCATGGATGTGCTTGAAGGAAGGTTGAATAAACCAGAAGATATTCAAGGAGTAGCAGGTGACGCAGCTGTTCTCTTGGTGCACAATCAGGCCTTAGCCAGATATACAAAAGCGAACTGCAGTGCTCTTCTCATCCGGACGAAACACTACAGAAAGTAATAAGATTTGAGACAGCGTATGAAGTCTGGAATGAGTTACATCGTCTGTTTGACGGTCAGACCGAGGACAGGTCGTACCACCTTTGCATGGAGTTCTTTAACTTTAAACGAAACCCATCTGATGATGTTTCTTCACATATGTCGAAACTGAAGAACATATGGAATAATTTAAATGTTGAGATTACCAAGGCAGATGGAACAGGCCAGCTCCCAGATCTGTTGCTGATATGCAAAATATTGGAAACACTCGACGAATTCTTTGCGTTCAAATCTAGCTGGTTACTTTTGAACAAGACCGATAGAACTGTTGACAATCTAACAACACAACTGTGTTCTTATGAGAAAGCTTTAGAGTACAGAGAAGGGACTACTAGTCAAGAGACACTTGCAATCCAAGAAGTCCAAGAGTCGAAAAAGAAGAAAGATGCGAAGCTGAAGTGCAACTGTTGTTCACACAGGACATAGAGTAAGGAACTGCAAGAAATGGATAAAGGATGGAAGACCACCTAGCAGCTCAGCACCAGCCTGTTCGTCAAAGCATGTACAAAGCATAACACTAATGACTGTTCATGCGTGTTCAAAGACAGCAGATCAAGACAGAGAAAATTGGTTTGTTGATAATGGAGCAACAACGCATATTACTATTAGGAGAGATGCATTCCAAGAGTTTGAGCCTTTTGATTCTGATGACCAAACTGTGAAGACGGCAGACGGCACAATGATTCCTGCTTTAGGAAAAGGCATTGTCTTGGTAGAATCGATGGTAGGCAAGAAAACGGAAACCATACGACTTAAAGATGTCTGGCTAGTACCCTCACTGACAAAAAATCTATTCTCGACGCTGTCAGCACAAGACAACTCGCGGAACAGCTTTTTCACATCTACCGCGACAAGTTGTCAGCTTGACATTGACGGAGAAACAAAAAGTGTCGGCAAAAGAGAACCTAAAGGAGGGCTATATAAACTGCAGTTCAAGATAGTCCCTCCCTCAAAAATGTCTAACCATATTGAAGTGAACGCACTCACGGGTACAAATATGCTGCAAGTCTACCATGAACGTTATGCTCATCAAGATAAGAAGCACGTAAAAGCACTTGTCAAACGAGAGTTTGGGATAAATTTACCTGATGACAACGTTAAATGCGAGGCATGCATATTCGGAAAAGCTCACAGATTGCCATTTGGGAAGAGAGAAAGAGCAACGGCTCCTGGTGAGTTGATACATTCAGACGTTTGTGGACCATTTGAATATCCCAGCGTACAGAAATATAAATATTTCGTACTCTTTAAAGACGATTTTTCCTCGTATCGGCTAGTTTACTTCATGCGTCACAAATCTGAAGTCAAGGATAAGTTGAAACTGATGCTCAATGAAACAAAAATAGCAGGCCATACAGTTAAATGCCTCTTAAGTGATAACGGAGGAGAGTTCGATAACGAAGATTTCAGAAAATTATTGAATGCACACGGGATTCAGCAGCGTTTCACCATGCCGTAGGTACACACCGGAGCAAAACGGATGTAGCGAGCGCGAGAATCGCACCTTGGTTGAAGCCGGACCTGACTACACTCCAGAGGTGAACTTCCTCAGAAACTTTGGGCTGAACTAATCAATACTGCAGCGTATGTTCTGAACAGAACCGGACCAACCAGAGTTAAGGATAAAGTTCCCTACGAGCTGTGGTTCGGAAAGAAGCCTAAAATATGTCATTTACGCGTAATAGGTAGCCTCTGCTATGCTCACGTACCCAAACAATGCAGAAAAAAACTGAGCAAGAAGGCCATCAAGGGTGTACTTATCGGTTACGAAAACAATGACGGTTACCGTATTTGGGACGGAATGAAAATTAATCGCTCTAGGGACATCACTTTTGCAAGCGAAGTCGAATTTAAAGTTTCGATAGGGACAGACAATTACTATCAAATCCCTGAACGAGCTCTTGAGGGAGAGACCTTGGAACATGAGGAAGAGAACTTGGAACCTCAAACATTCCAAGAAGACCACGTTCACGAGTCTGATATGTATAGAGAGAACTTGGAACATGAGGGAGAGAACTTGGAACCTCAAACAGTCCAAGAGCATTTGGAACCTGCACCTGTCTACGATCATGAGCGAGAGAACTTGGAACCTCAAACAGTCCAAGAGACACAGAGAGATAAAAGGAGTAGACATACAATACAATTGACACATGTTGTGTGTGTCTTCGCGTCAGTGAAACGGTCGCTGTCTCAGCAATTTGCCGATGTGTCAGACAGACACCTACAGCGCTGGTTTTCAGACAGCACCGTACCGTAAGTGACCCACGGAACGCAACACAGCATACTATTAGATAAAAAGTAAGTAAACACATAATAAATAAATAATAAATGTAATAAATTTGAATACAATTATATATATATACATATATATATATAGAGGTAGATAGGTAGAGGGAGATCATTGCAACACTTGGACTAACACATAAATAAACTCCTGTTCGCAAAACGTCCCTTTCGCAAAATGACCCGTTCGCAACACGTACCTTCCGCAAAATGACCTGAGGGCCTACCGCGAAACGATATTCGTTTTCGTTCGTGTATCTCCGTCTCTGTCGCTCAAATTAGCAAGTGCGACAGAGACGGAGATACACGAACGAAAACGAATTTTCGCAAAACGTCCCTTTCGCAAAATGATCCTTTCACAAAATGTTCCTTTCGTAAAATGTTCCCTATAATAGCTTAGTTATTAATGAATAAAAAATATAATATTCTATAGTTGAATCACGAGCGTAGCGAGTGATTCAAAATTAGAATCTTGAGCGTAGCGAGGGACTCAAAGACACGAGATGCAAATATCTTTGCTCTCGTGTGATACATACAACTTTTCACCTCAGCGGCGAGAACATATAACGCAAAGGAATAAAACGCCACATAGAAGCAATTAAATCATTTTTAGGGTTCCGTAGCCAAAATGGCAAAAACGGAACCCTTATAGTTTCGTCATGTCCGTCTGTCCGTCTGTCCGTCTGTCCGTCTGTCCGTCTGTCCGTATGTCACAGGCATTTTACTCGAAAACTATAAGGTGTATTTGAATAAAATTTTGAGGATAGGTGTATTTTGTTAGCCGCTACATAGTTTTGTAATTAAAATGACAAAAAAAATTTTTTTTGGGGTGCACTCCATACATAAAACTAAAAGTCAAAAAATTTTTTTTCATTGTGACCCCCCGTGTGGCACATCAATCGATAGGCCTTTCAAAATAAATATAAGGTTTCTTAGCATTTTTTTTGATTAAGTGAATAGGGTCGGAGATAATCGCCCCGAAAGTCACTAAAATTCTGTCCCCCCCCTCTAATTTTTGAACGGTGTATTTTAAAAATATGGAAAAATTCATGGACATAGGGCTTATTAATTTCATTCACCGAAAATTGTTTTGAACAAGATCGGTTCAGAGGTTTTCGAGATATTGCTGAAAAACTGCCTTCCTCAAACAAAAGGACGTAAGTGCCGTAAAATTTCTGTGACGATACGACCTTTTTAATAGGCACGGAACCCTTCGTTTTGCGTGGTCCGACACGCACTTGGCCGGTTTTATGTAAAAAAAACCGGCCAAGCGCGAGTCGGACTCGCGCACCGAGGGTTCCGTACAAACCTGTAGGTATATAAATTATTAAAAAAAATTTTATTTTATGATGTAACTAAAAATTTACGGTTTTCGCAATTTTTCCTTTATCTGTGCTAATATAAGACGTTGCTTCTTACCAAATTTCAAGATTCTGAATTCACGAGAAGGACCCTGTAGGTTCTGATTCCCTTGCGAGTTTCGAAAATTTGCGGCATAAACGGCTGTATCTTTTGATTGCGTTGGCAAGTTTGATTTTTTCACAGCTCTAAGGGACAGTAGACCTGAGTATTTGATATACATTTTAGCTTGATACCTCCACGCATTCCTGAGAAAAAAAGTCTTGACAGACGGACGGACAACGAAGTGATCCTATAAGGGTTCCGTTTTTTCCTTTCGAGGTACGGAACCCTAAAAACAGACAATAAATATTATGAAATAACAAACATTAACTACAATTACTCTCTCCCATAACATTAACTTTACATGACATTAAGAAAAAACTAAGTCCGTTTCCTTTTGTTTATGCATTTTGCTGATACTTGTCCAATGTCCAAGATGAACTTACTTAGAAAACACAGTTCAGCCTCTTTGACGGTATCTCTCAACTCTTGAGGAGTTAAAACATCGGCTTCGTCACTTGATTCACTCATATTTAGTACAGTTTTTAGTGTTTGTTTAAGTTATGTTTTATCTCCAAGAAAACGTAATAAAGTTCAATCGCGCTAACTTTTCAAAGAATATAAAGTGCGTTCTGAAACTGTATATAAATTTATATTCATTCACCATATAAAAAAAGTAAAGACTTATAATATTAAATGTTCGCGATAAATATCGCATTTCTTCATTGTATTTTAAGAATAATGTAATACTAATATGATTAAAATAATATTAGAATTAATATAGGTTTCATATTTTTATACGAGTTTAACACGAGTCGAATTTTATTTTGTTTCGGAACGAGTTTTTCGTTCCCGCTTTTTGGGGGCCTACTACGAAGGTTTCGAAGTCGAATAACGAATCGACATATTTTATCTCTCTCTTTTTTTGTAACGGAGTGAAAGGGACAGAGATAATGAAGTTTAAATGTTCCAAGTATGTATTACACCCCGCAGTATGAAAAGATGACCTGCGACTAACCTACGATATGAAAAATTAAAAAGTTAGTTTTCTTCACGCTCGCAGCAAAATTGCATTTTCCTCACTGGTTTTACGCAGCAAAACCGCCATGTTCGAGCCGCTGAGGTGAAAAATATGTGTGAACTTCATATTCGTTTTCAGAACAATACTTACAAAATAAACACAAAATGCTGGGGGCGATCGCGATAATAATTAATGCCAATCTAGGTCGAGTGTCGCCTCCTACGTGCCAAACACAGACTATTACCTACACGTCCTACATTGGACACGTGTACACATTCGTAGGCCACGTCCGAAAACTAGGTCGAAAACTCGCGCATGCGTCGATTGTCTCCCTGCCTACTCTAGTGTGATTGTTTACGAGATTTGTACGGAGAGTTGATGTATTTTTTGTACTTATCATGTTTTGTTTTATTAGAATTTTAGGGGCCAACATTTTGTGTCTATTTACGCGCGTTGCGGATACTTATTATAGCCTGACAAGTTTTTTTGACCCTAGTCACGTTGCGGATTTTTAATGGAACTAATTTATTTTACTGGCAAGGAGTACTCTTCGACAACAGACGTTAGATCAGATCCCTCAGGGCCTACCGCGAAACGATATTCGTTTTCGTTCGTGTATCTCCCTCTTTGTCACACGAACTAGCAAGTGCGACAGAGATGGAGATATACGAACGAAAACGAAAATCGTTTCGCGGTAGGCCCTTAGAAGTCATCGAATGTCACCGATGTAAACAAACAGCGGATCGGAGGTCGCCATCTTGGCGAGTCTCGTTTTATTTGTTTTTGTAAATGGTTTAATTCGTTATTTCGTAGTTAATTTACCTATACCCTCACTGACTCTGGCAAAGGCCCTCGAGGCTGCCATTTCTCTTTTATAATATATATATATATAAACAAACAGCAAGAAGGAAGGAAGAGGAAATATTTCGTGATTGTAGAAAAAAATACAATAAATATAGTGAGGGAGGAATACTTATTTTGAATATAATTAAATATTTACAGCCAAAAAAGGAGGACGGATTGTCTAGTATTTCTTTAAACAATGTCTTAAAATTGGTTGTTGACATTCTCACCGGTACTGACATTTTATAGTGCGGTTGTAGGAATTGATTGAACTGGGGACTTCATGATGCAACATTCTGAACCTTCTCACAAGTTAAGGGCACGGGAGAAAGTGACTATTAGTTTAGTTGGATTGGATTTAAATAGTACATTGGCAAACTAACAACGTTTATATTCCTAATGATGCGTTTCTCAAGCTTGTTGAAGATAGTTTTCAGGTATAATAGTACATTACTGCAGACGCCGGGAAAGAAGGACTTGCCGGGTGAGTAGGTATAGATAGACGGCCGACCGTAGGGAGGCCGGATAGTGATACGAAGCCGGCAAGCCTTTTCACGGCCAGGCATGTATAGTGCTTTTCTCAAACATATGCAATGAAATAAAACAATGCACCACTCAAAATAGTACATTAATTTTCCCTCCAATCCCTCCATACTTAATGTTTTTTTTACGAAAGTCGTCCGTATTTCGCGTGTGTAGCGTTCGAATAGGCCCTATTAGGGCCATTTATACATGACCTGATAATAAGAATCTTAATTTCTATATTGAATAAAATAAATGCAGAGGATTTTAAATATTGTCTATGGCCTATGTTTTTAATTTATTCATCAAACACACTGAATCATACAGATTTGTATTCTTAATAAATTTTCGTGTGTAATAGGCATTAACGCGGCTATTATTAGTCCGATAACCATTCAGCCACTAGAAAAAAAAAAATATAATTCAGCTGTTTAGCCTGTTGATGAACACAGACGCCATGTTAACATTAAAATTAAAAAAAAATTACTTCCCGGCCTAGGCCTTCAATTTTGTATGAAATTCCTTTACAGTTCTTTCGAGTTGTTCCGCCCGAAACGTGATACTTTGAAGCCTGTTATAACGCACGTAAGGACGACATTTCATTGCATGTTTGAGAAAAACTTATTTAACTCATTCCCAGTCCATGACGACACGTATGCGTCCCTACGCCCTAGGCGCTTTCCGCTACATACGAGGAAAACCACGGGATCGGCTACGAGCGTAGCGCGTAGCGATTCTGGGCAATGAATGTGTTGTGTTGTTTGTATGTTAATGTAGTTTAGAATATGTTCGTGTTATTTAAGTTACGATTAAATTTATATAAGGATTTAGGGACGGCGAACGTAACCAAGTCACTTGAAAATTGATAAGCATATCTACACTTAACTAGAAAGTAAAAAGAACTCTGCTCGTATTCAAACTTTATAAAAAATAGGGTAAAGTAACCAGAAGTCGGCCTGGCACCTGTAGTCGGCCTTTTCGGTCTTTTATTCATCACAAATATCGCCAGTTTTCAAATTGTCCAATGACGTTAATGTATAATCAACCTCCAACTTGTCATTGGTCGAGAAATCGCGTGATCTGTGCCGGGAGGGGTCAGGGGCGAAGTAAAACAGGTTCATACCAGCGTCGTCCGCGAGCGAGTGCAGTTGTGCGATGGCCGCCATTTTTTCGTTAACTTTCCGAGTGGTGATTATTATCGGTAAGCAGCTTCCTTTTACACTATATTGCAGCCGTTTTCTTTTCAATGTCTTATTTAATAACTTACGAGTGTGTTTTGGTACGACAATCGATGTTTTTCCCCACGAAAGTAGTATTTTGAGGCGGCCGACTATTGGGTGCTACCTTTTTAGTGATAAAACCAGTAGTCGGCCGTGGGTGGCCGACTTCTGGATTTCGGCGGTTTTCTTATTTTTAAATGAATTTGATGCCATTAAATGCGTATTTTTTTTCAATTACTTAAAACAATACTTGTAGAACGCGAATACGAAAAAAACCCAGTAGTCGGCCGCATTGAAATGTATTATATGGAGGTGGCCGACTATTGGGTATTTAGGTTCTAAAGCTCGGCCGCCTATTTTGATAATGATAGCCTATATGTAAAATATGCGTTTTGGGTGGTCACATATTGCTTTTTTATTTCGTATGTTATATATACGTATGTTACTTTAATAATATTGTTTTTTATGATTTTTACCATTGTTTACTTCAAGCTAATGTAACGGCCGAGCACTGGGTACTCATAGGCCGAATTAAGGACGTTCGAGGCCGACTACTGGGCAAAAAGGCCCTTTTTTGGTTTTTCTTAATAATCAAAAAAATGAAGAAATAATTACGTTTTTTTCTTTATAATTATAAAAGTTTAATAAATGATTATCGCATTAAAAATTGTTTCTTTTATATTGCTTCCATTAGGCACAATTGAGAGGAGTTTAAACTCAGAACTTTTCTAAAAAGGCCGACTACTGGTTCCTTTACCCTATAGATAAAACGTGAAAAAACACGGGATGAAATATAGTGCTAGGCGGATAAAGACTATATAATAACCAAAAATTGTTGATATCTCAGTAGCTGTTAGACATTAGAGACCTAATTATGTTGCAAACTCAGTCGCTGACCACGTCGCTGTTGATATTGAAAAACCATTACTTAATAAAAACATAGACTTACGCGCACTGCTTAGACACAACTACGCTTACAACGGCTAGCGGTGACTCGCCAGGGCCGCACTCAGCTTATTTTTGAAACCTTTCATAGAGTGAACTTCTTTAATATTTTTGGGTATGTCATTGTACATCCGTGCTCCTTCAAATTTAACATTTTTGGTGCCATAATTTTTAGTGCGTGGGAAGGGTACGACTAAATGGTCAGCGTTTCGAAGTACACCGCCCTTCTTCTGTCTGTTAACTAACTTTCGAATTAAGATAGATTGAAGTTATAAATTTGGTTAACGGATAGGATTTTAGTTTCTGAGTATAATTTTTTTTGTTGGTGTAAGAAAGTCATAATGGAAAAGTACTTTGATAATCTTGTTTTATAGAACTTCTATATCTTTCAAAGTAGTTTTTGGGGCATGTTCCCATATTTCGATTAAATAGTTTAGATGAGATTTTACAAGTGAGTTATAAATATAGTGCCTAATCTGGCGAGGAAGACATTTTACAATGCCACGAAGCGATCCCAAAACGGATGACAATTTTGATCGAATTTTAGCAACGTGAGGTTTCCTTGTTAGGGTGCTGTGTAATATTAATCCTAGATATTTTTCTTCAGATGACTGCTTTAGTTTTATGTTATTTATGTTTAAAGTTACGTGAGGATTAATTCTTTTGTTTTTGGTGTTGACAATTATATATGAAGTTTTTGATATATTAACGGTAAGTAAATTGCACTGGAACCATCTCTGTATCTTAGGTATTACCTCGGTCTTCTTGAGCAAACTCGAAGATTTTTTCTAGTGAATGACCAAAGTAAAAAATATTCGTATCGTCAACGTATAACTCCGTGTAGTGTAAGTTCACCGATAGTGTTTACATATATTAGAAATAGTAAAGGCCGAGTATGGATTGCGGCACACCATCATTTAATGGTTGTGATGTATTTTGGTAGTTTCTTATCTTGACTATAGTCAAATATATATTTTTGATATTAGACACTAAAATATGATATGATATATCATATTGTAGTGTCTAATATCTATATCTTGCGTAAACGTAACGTAGCTACGAACCTAACACCAACTTAGCAAGTCGGTACCTGGGCCAAAATTCTTTTTAGTGCCTAAAATAGAGATAAAAACTTATAAACAATTATAAAAAATTGTAGATGTCTCGAAATATTTTCCTAGCAGTGTTACATTAGTTCTCAACCGGGCCTCATTGTTTATTATGAATTTTCCCATCACCCTGGGTTTTGTATCACAAAAGTCACATTTGGTATACTCAAATTACCACTGCGTTACCAGTCCCCATGACCCCTAAAAAATAATGTCACCTGCGTTACCAAACATTTTTTTTATTTTTTTTAGCCCAAATATTTCGATAATGTTCATCATTCGGGTATGCATATGTCATGTGGATTAGAAAATAATAGTTTTTTGAAGATTATCCGAATAAGTAAAAAATTAAGGGTACAAGTACGTAACTACAAGGGACGTTTTTATAGGCATCAAATAGAATTTTGGCCCACCTTCCAAATAATACAACCCGAAAACACACGTGGGACTATTTATTTGATCAGATTATTTTTCCAAGCTTATAAATAAGACGAGCCCTGATCTAGAAATTAACAAAGGAATCCACACAGCGATAAAGACTCGTTGCATGGAACTTTTCTTATGTGTGCGTTCCTTTTTGGGTTGGCGTTGCGCTACCAATAGCGGCGACCTACTCTCTGGATCGCAGAGGCTGCGGTATCACAAGAAGAACTCTGCAACGTTCGGCGGGTCACAGTATTGTAGCCCAGAATACGCTTAGGTTACTTTCTCAAAAGCACCAGGTGCGTGTGTGTGCTACTGTGCCGCTGCCGTGATGGCGACTGAATTGGAATGCTTGTGTAGTGGTGACCGCGGGGCTCTTTTGGGTGTCTGGCAAATCGAGATAGATAGTACCTACCGCGATGGAAAGTTAACCTGTGGATAAGATCTTTCTATTGACAGAGCATAGGGTAAGTACCTAAGTTCGAGATCTATCTCACTGCCTCATCAACAAAGTTTACGATCGTGTAACCTGGAGCCTGACCTGACCTAATACGTATTCCCCTCAGTAAAAACTATATAAAAAAATACTTTGATAATTTTATTTTGATAGATGAAAATGCCCTATTGCGTAAGGGGTGGGCCCTGTAAGAGTAGCAAATATTTATAAGGGAGCTTCCTTAGAACATTCTGCAGTAACCCCTTGTATCCAATTTTTTTTTTTAATTTTTATCCGGAGAAATTTTGATCTAAAGTTACGACCTCCAAGTAATGTATCTTGGCACCACGAGATCATAGCAAAAGCAGTCAATGCAGATTTTGAGGTAACATCGTGTAATGAGTCATAATGAAAAAAATTTAAAATGATTTATTTGTTTTCTTAAGTACTAATTTTACATGTGCTGGTGTCCCTTGTAAGTAAAAGAATACCTGTGCTAAGGGGCACCGCTCTTCCATATACTGGTATCGAGTAGTAAAAGTACAATAATATTTTTTGCATTTTTGTTTTCAAAAGATATTTTTGTGATTGTTTAATTTTGGCACAGTATGAGCAATACCTAATCAGAAATTATTATTTTGAGACGTAAACCTTTACATTATTGAACGCCCTACGTAGGTAGGTAGGTATGTCTTAAGGGCAGGTGGGTATTGATTGTAGCATGAAAGTATTTCATCCAGTTTGTGAGTGATACATAATGAAAATTTGCATCTTTTAAACGGCGGGTCATCGCTAGCCCGGATTTCGGCAGGACCAGGACGGCAATAGGCGGGGCCGGGCTCGACTGCGGGCGTGATCCATTTTCATTGACCTAATTGGGTAGTTTCCTAAGTACTTATGTTAAAATTGATAACGCAGTGTTGCTGAATGGATACTTGGATAGTAAACCATCAAATAATTGTAATAAAGTATAAATTACGCAGTATAATTAAAATATTAATATAGACCTTGAAAGTTTAGAAAAAATATGCAATTTTTTTACTGTCAAAAAGCAAATTTAAAGCTACCAATAGAATCCTTACCTTTAATAGAAAGAAAATCGTATGACAACTATGGACGAAAACGCAGTATTTCGCGACCGAAACAGCAATTTTCTTGATTTTCCATACAACGATTAGTACAAATATTAAACTGTGACGTCACACTTCAATGTCAATTAGTATGAAACGTCCCGGCTGCGGCCAGCGAGACCGTCTTTATAACAAAAAAATTCAAAGTCTAGTTAGTATGCCAAGTAGGGTATCATATGTAAGACCTTGAATTGCACATTCTAAAACATTTTTCCTTTTTTTTCTACAGTGGTAAAATTTAGATAAAGGAAAATGTTGAAAAAAAAACAAATATAATAAATGTTGAAGTAATTTTTTTTTGTTATATGATGCGGATCGAAGAAAGTGCGGTGTGCCGTCCTTGACCCAAAACGTAAGTGAGGAAATTGTTTATATTTTTCAAAAATAATTGATGCAGCTGAAAAATCAGAAACTTTTTCTGGTGCTAAGGAAGGTTATTATTATTATAGACAGACTCATATTAGATAGTTGCTGTTGCTGCCAAAGATATCGCTACACATCTTTATTACTGTGTAGGAGCAAGGATGTGTTATGATATAAAATTCGCTGAATTATTTATATTCGGTACTTCGACTGTTACGATCTACTTTATATTATGAATTGTGATGCTGACGATGACGTTTACCTATTGCGATCATTATATTTCGATGTACCTATTATCGTTTGACCGAAATTTAATTTCGGTAAAAAGCCGTAATTCGCTGGCTACGAAATTTTCAGGATTATTGAACGAGCGAACGAAGTTCTCTGTTTCACCATGGGCCAAAATGCTTTCGTCATGGACCTATGATACCTACTCAGGACAAGCTATACGTGATGCCACAATGAGGGACGGAAAGGCAGCTAAATTAAGAACTGGTCTTAAAATGGCTGATGGCTTACCATAAACAACCCACTTAATTTGGGCGGGTAGTGGTTTTTGAAGTGGATACCTACTTGTATGCTCGCGTTCTTGTATAAGGGTACAGTTCAAAATGTATCACGTGACTTCCGGAATAACTTTTTGTAGAGAAGCCTAATCTGATTTCAAATAATTGTTTGTTACATGTTTTAATCCTTCTTTATTGGCCATTAGTTGTTAATCACAAAATGTTATTTAGTTTATGTGGCGGACATGAAAATAATGCTGAAATGACCGCCATTTTCAATGTATCGCGAGTCAAATGAGCTACGTCAGTCAATGTTGCCATATATACCAATTTATCTTTACTTATGCAGATTTTAGTGAATTAATTCAGATATATATTTTACAGGTACAAGGGTTCCAGCATAGCCAACAAAGAAGTATCCACTTAAACTTAATTAACGGTTGTATCTCCGACACAACCCGCTTCTTTTTTTGCCACAACTTCATACTAAATCAGTTGTGGCAAATAAAAAAAACTGGACAAGTGCGAGTTCAACTCGCGTGGTGAGGGTTCCGTAAAATTGCTACGCTCTAAGCATCAGGCGCTCCATACAAAATACACAAAAATATTGAGAATTTTCGTTACTTTGAATACTCAAACTTCTTATAGTTTTCCTGTAATTTTTAGGCAAGGAACTATTTTCCACATTTTTTCAGACTTTTAAGCCTAGTAGTTTCGGAGATGAGGGGTGCATGATCAATATTCGATTTTTTTCCTAAATTACTTCAAATCTGTTCTTGCTAAAATTATAAAAAAATATATCCGAGATGCTTACAACAACCCCTTTCATTTGATACACAAGTCACACAATATATTTTGCGTTTTTTTTTTTAATTTTCCATTTTACCCTCCAAAAGTGGCCCCCTTGTTTAGAATTCATTAATTTACTTTAGGCGTCCATCTTTGGGTCACCAACTGACATATATTTACCAAATTTAAACTCAATCGGTCCAGTAGTTATGGAGCAAATCGGCTGTGACAGACGCACAGACAGACACACGAGTGATCCTATAAGGGTTCTTTTTTTTTCCTTTTGAGGTACGGAACCCTAAAAAGTGGAACTATGACAAGGACTACGAATGATATTTCCCTTTCTGTCACACTTATCGAGATTTGTATGCTACCATCCTCTCGGACGTGGTATTATTATTACCTACCATAGCTTGTCCTGAGTATCATAGGTCCATGGCTTTCGTACTCCGAAACCGTCCGGCTGTCCGGCTGTTCTCCTCTACAGTTCGTATTTCTCAACCGATTCTCGTGAAATTTTGTGAGCAGGTTTAAATTTTTTTGAGTCTCCATAAAGTGCACATATTAAATAGGGTGAATCTAGACCCAATTTTACGACACAAAAAATTAAAACATGTTTTTGGATTTATAACCAAAACACTTTTTTCAACGGCGAATGATTCGGAACGACTAATACTTCTTCTTCTATTTTATTTATATTTATTTTTTGTTGCCTGACCGCAACCCTCACCAACAATGGTGCCGAAGCAGCTTGAAACTTTTTTTTGGAAATACTTCCAAAAAAAATTATTACGTTTTCCGTCGCTGGAATTGGGTCTAGACTATTCACCCTATTTCATATGTGCACTTTAAGGAGACACACTGTATACCATGTATTCCATAACAACTAGAGATGCGCCACGCCATTCGGCACGTTTTTCAATTTTGGTTTTTCGGCCGAATTATTCGGTTCAAATTCCGAATATTGACCGAATATTTTGCAGGTAATAGTCATTGCCCTGTGAAATTATTATTCTAAAACCGATTCTTATTGTTATTTAACTAGCTTTAGTAAAAAAATTGCACTTTAAAAATCAACAAAATTATTTCCACTGAAAAATGAGTCTATTTTGGAACGGTTGATGGACTTTGAACCGAATAATTCGACCAAATATTCGAAAAGCTAGACAGAACATTCGGCCGAATATATTCGTATTCGGTAAAACCCATATTCGGCGCATCTCTAATAACATCACTTTATAAATCACTAATACTGTAATAATGTAATATGTAATACTGTACTAGGGCGGGCAAAGAAGAGGTATACAACTTTGGATTTACATAATAATTAATAATATACCTATAATCACAAGGAACAAGTAAAAGAGTTTGTGTATTTGGGGACATTATTTACTGGAGACGGAAAGCATGAGAAAGATATTGAGAGGAGAGTGAATGCAGGGAATCGAGTGAATGAGGCACTGAACGCCTTTATGGGCAGCCAGAAAATATCACAAAAAGCGCGCGTGACTGTGCATAGAGGAGTGTTGGTGCCCACACTTATGTATGGTAGTGAAAGTTGGGTCTGGCAGAAAAGACATCAAAGTCGAGTGAATGCAGTAGAAATGAGAGCGTTGAGAAGTATGTGTGGAGTGAAATTGAGTGATAGAGTCAGAAACAGTGTGATAAGAGATAAGTGTGGAATGGATGGAGATATAGTCACGAAAATTGAGAAGGGTATGTTAAGGTGGTTTGGGCATGTAGAGAGGATGGATGAGAGAAGATTAACGAAGAGAGTGTATATAAAAGGAGTGGAAGGGCAAGTTGGAAGGGGAAGACCTAGGCGAACTTTCTCTGATCAAATTGGAGAAATGTTACAAAAAGGCCAGGTCAAAAGTACCCTAAACCGACGAGCATGTATGAGAAATGTTATGAAGGTGAGTGAAGCGAAAGTGGTTTGTCAGGATCGTAGCAAATGGAGATCCGTGATCTCTAACTACCCCTCTGGGAAAGATGCGTGATTATATGTATGTATGTATGTATACCTATAATCACAAAATTAAGCTATAAATACCAATCATTTATGTATTCATGTATTTCTAAGATATGGCAATTACCTATGTATGAAAATAAATATCCGTCAAACATCCTCTTCGCCACGTGGAAATGGAAAGGCATTTTCATTGGGTTTTCCATGACTTTCCTCATTTCCGACAGTGTATTTTTTACAGCAACTCGAATTTTCCGCGGCTTTAGATACTTAGTCGTCTAGAAAAAGTCAAAATAAGTAAAATTTAGTGACTTTGATGTTTACAGATTGGGTGACCTGAAAATATGCCTCAGTGTCTCGCGCCGTGTAAACATGTTTCTCAGGCTTTAAACTTCCTTAGTCTAGTCATTTTTAATAGTTAAGCTTTGAATATCCATTAAAGAGTGAGCTGTAAATGGCTCAACGATTAAAGTCCGTGACTGTATTTAGAAGCATCGTTTTTCATTCGATCATATCTTTATAATATAACTATTGTTCTTTCCTTTTGAAACTAATTAACTTGTGACTTGTGTTAGATATAGTCGATCAGGGATATACCCAGGGTGGTATTCCACGTGTCCAAGATCTTTATTCAATGTGCATTGCGTCTCACATTTTTTTAAAGCAAAATGTGAGACGCAAATACACATTGGACAAAGATCTTGAACAAGTGGAATACCACCCTTACCGCTTTGAGATTTCTCAATAAAGAAAATTTCATGCATGCAATTTTAACTGAAAGCAATGGGTAGATACTAATTAATAAAGTAAAAAAAAAAATGTTTGTGATCCCTGAGACGCAAAATATTGACAGCTGTCAGAATTCTAAGGACTAAAAATTTGGCTTTATATATTTGACTGAATTAAAGTATCATATTTTTATAGATATTAAAATTGAATAAGCCAATGAATATACATAAGTTTCTATACAAAATACGAAAAACTTTCTCCCGACCTTAATGTATACCACTAGTTAGCAGGGGAAATATTTAAGTAAACTCGAATGTAGCTTTTTATTTTTATTATTTCTTACTAAGGACAAGTACTGCAGATGCTCTTACAATATCTCCGTTAGCTTTTGCTAATTCATCGCAACAATCTTGTAAAGAAGCTGCGCCGTCCACGGCAATTTTGACTCGAACGAGTTTGATGGCTCGGTGCACGTTCCACTCGCTCAACTCCAGCGCTTCCAGGCACTCTTCAGGCGACACCTGAACACAACACAAGCATAGCACATCAATTGTTAATTCATAGAAAGAGAAATGCTTTATAATTATAAGTGATTATTTCCTGTACCTACCTGTTGTTTGAGAACTTTATTCATAATTCGGACCTCATCGGATTCCACCCCGCGCTGTCGCCCGTCCGGCTTCTGATCGGCAAATTCCAACAAATCCTCCACAGACACGTGATCTGAAACCAACAATATTTAATCGATACAAAGCCGCTTATGTGACGGGTCTCAATGCAGAGTTATGGAAATCGAATAGACAAGGAGTTTACGCGTGGGGATTCTTCCCTATGTCTGCACACATGAATTAGTAATTGGAAACATGTGAGTGCGAGCAGTGTTACCATTATCACCTCTCAAAGTTAGTTTGGCCCTTTTTTTTAATTGAAGATTTATCCGCACATTAAGGCGTTCAAAATACAATCACTGTATAGAACGGCAATTAGAAAGTTAAGCGCAAGTGAAAGTGAAACACCGTCATATTTTAAAATGTGAATGTACTTGGTAGATGACGCAGCTGTTGTCGTCGTTGATAATCGCGCATTACTATTAAAGCAAGCTGTTCTATAGAGGTGAAGCGCACGTTATTCAAAGCTTACTGTACATCGCTCTATACAAGCGGCCTGTGGGTAGATTATACTCAGAGGCAATACAGCACTCTGCGCGTTCAATAAAACAACGCATTCAGGACGTTGATGGGGCTGCCGTGGAGATGCAGCGCGTCGGGGATGTTCGCAGAGGCGCGAGTAGACTGTTTCTACACCACCATGCGTAAGAGATGCGCGTCCCTGGCTCGCCGTGCCTTCGCCAGCGCCAACACCGTCCTGAACATGATCACGAGCCGACTCGATTGCCCTTATATTAGTAATTGCTGCCTTCTGCACATACGTCCTAACTCTGAGTTATTATTATTATTGAAACTGTATTCTGACATTTTTACATTTAAATTTTGTTTATTTTTATTTCGTAATTATGACATGATGATGTACCTACTAACATTAGTTGCAAGCATTTACTAACAAGAATGATCCGAGTTGGTCTTTGAATAAATAAATAATAATAAAAATAATTAGAAGTAGGTATACTGATATTTAATCAATATATTAGTAATCATATTATATCAAATAAACATTGTTTGAAATAACAAAGCTCTGTGTACACTGCACACATCACTGCACACATGATTGATGTTTTTAGGGTTCCGTAGCCAAAATGGCAAAAACGGAACCCTTATAGTTTCGTCATGTCCGTCTGTCCGTCTGTCCGTCTGTCCGTCTGTCCGTCTGTCCGTATGTCACAGGCATTTTTCTCGAAAACTATAAGGTGTATTTGAATAAAATTTTGAGAATAGGTGTATTTTGTTAGCCGCTACATAGTTTTGTAATTAAAATTACTAAAATATTTTTTTTTAGGGGTGCACTCCATACATAAAACTGACATTCAAAAAAAAATTTTTCATCGTAAGCCCATGTGTGGCACATCAATCGATAGGCCTTTCAAAATAAATATAAGGTTTCTCAGCAATTTTTTTGATTAAGTCAATAGAGTCGGAGATAATCGTCCCGAAAGTCACTAAAATTCTGTCCCCCCCCTCTAATTTTTGAACCGTGCATTGTAAAAATATGAAAAAAATCATGGACGTAGGGCTTATTAAATTCTTTCAGCGAAAATTGTTTTGAACAAGATCGGTTCAAAGGTTTTCGAGATATTGCTGAAAAACTGGCTTCCTCAAAGAAAAGGACGTAAGTGCCGTAAAATTTCTGTGACGATACGACCTTTTTAATAGGCACGGAACCCTTCGTTTTGCGTGGTCCGACACGCACTTGGCCGGTTTTTATTTTTTGAATTCGATCGTTTATTTAGATTAGCGTATCACGTGGAAATAGAAATAAGTTTAAATGTATCTTTGACATCTTATTGCGTTTTATTGCCGGTTTAAGTGCCTCTATATCCCGTGAGATTCATCAGAGGCCTTTGTATATTACAGACTATAAAAACAGTGTTAAGGGGAGAGACAACGTCCCTTATGACTACATAAGCAGATACGGGAGCGGCACGCACGGCCGCAAGTCATGCAAGTGAGACTTGCTCGCGGGGAACAGGTGCTACGCTAGTGCCTCTTGGCTCGCTTATTCGCGAGAATCCAAGAAGAACACATAGTTAAATAAATATTATATCTTACACAAATCGAACTAGCCCGCCTATATTCGGGGTTTCATCTCGGAATGAGAGATACTAAACTGGTAACATTCTAAAATGTGTCTCAAAGTCTCATATAATCCCGTGTCCGCATCGTGAGTTATTAAAATAGAAATGGCCCACATGAATCGGTTTTTCACGATTATCTAGGTTAGAATGATGTTAACTGCTGATTCTACTTTAGAATCTTTTGCTTCACTCAGGTTTCCATTTACCCCCCTCGCTGTAAATAAATTATTTTGCTCCCCTGAGATACAATCTACTAATTCATGGTTGTTTTACGAGTAGCGTCCATTTCGCGGTAGCCAAATTAATAAATATAATAGTCCCCGTGTGTAGATGCTAGTAGTAGATAGGCGTATCTTCCCGTGGGAAGTAAAAGTCGACTACGGATAGGGTTGAAGTGTGTTGTGGGCGATAGGCTAGCAATTTATCACAGCAATATCTCATTTTCTTTTCAAAAATGAATTGTACGCAGATTAAGACACCAACCAAAAATATGGCTATAAAACTCTTGCCTTTGACAATGAACAGCAATGGGCAACGGAGAGCAAAGACGCGAACCTACATCACTGTATGACTGATTTGTAAGATCGGATTGGAGTGAAGTACTTAAACTGAGGTTGCACGTCAAATTAGTATGAAATAATCTAATGATTAAGAGGGAATGATATTATTTAGATTGAAGTTTACGCTGGCCTGTGTCACCTTTAACAAGGGATCCCTCTCCGAAGTAGTGCTCAGGCTGATGCTCTTCCTTCGGCGCGGGCTCGGTGACCGGCGTCAGGTAGCAGTTGAAGGGGTTAACCGAGCTCGGCCCCGCGCCGCTCGTAAACGGGTTAGTGTCCACTTTCGGCTCGCACCCGTCGAACACATCCCTCCCGTTCTCCACATGCATAGGATCGTCACTTCTCTTCTTTATGTACTCTTTGATCAACGAACTAGGAACCGCATTTTGGTAGATATTCACCGATTTTTGAGTGACGGTGTCGTTAAAAGATGATTTAGTCTCTAAATTGTGGTTGGTGGGCAGCTTTAAGGGGTATTTTCTAATGTGCCGCGGTTTGTCGATAAGCTTGGGTTTTGTCGCCCTAGGCGGCAGCGGCAGTTCGTTTTGGTTATTCTGAAATATTTTTATTTATTAAAAATAATGGTAAAGCAATAATATTTCATTGTCACATGACCAAGGCACGCATATACTTACATCGTCGATATGTGAATCAGGAACATCGAAGACATTAACCGTTTGCCTGTAACAAAAAAAACCTTTTGAAGTACTTAACATAGATAGTGTCTAGGAGAGATAGGGAGAGATAACTAAATCAAGGAGGCGGCTAGATAGGATCAGACGTGGAGTGCTGCAGGTATACCAACAAGAGTTTAACACTTCAATTTAAGAACAAGGAAATTTGTGTTTTGACTGTTCAGTGTATAGCAGGCTCGAAGTGAGTTTACATTTCCGTAAAGAAAGCCTACGGAACAGGCAGGAACTCAGCAACGCATGACCAGGTATTTCGATCTACTGAAAATTTGACGGCTGGTTGCCGTCTGCGCTTTCGTGCGGATGGCTCCATGACAGCTAGCATGATAGGTTTATGGTCATGATTTACGTGTTTTGAGCCATTCGGCCTGTAAAACTTTACTATGAAATCTATCGTGCTGGCTGGGCTGGATCTCATAATGGAACTTTCTTCACGCCTCCTTCGGGCGTAAGGCTATGGTCTCGAATAAATCACGCCGTACGCTGCGTCACAACGATTACTATGGAGATGTACTGTTGTAGCCGACGATCACAACAGTACATATCCATAGTAAGCATTGTGACGCAGCGTACGGCGTGATTTATAGGAGACCATAGCCTAACACGGTTTTTGCCGCTCTCTCTGCTGTGGTCGCAACGTCAAGGAGACTCGCGAAAGCGAGCCTGATATACGACAGGCGGGGCGGCCGTGAATCTATTCCAGTCAAACCATGTAGTTGGCGCAGTAAACCCAGCGGTAGTATACCTGTTTTTGTAACATATTTGCTTCTGCAGCGAATGGAAGTCGGGTCGTTCTGGCGCGCGCGGCGCGGGCTTGGGTATCGTGCAGCGGAAGCCTCCATGATTGTCGCAGTGAGTCCTGCTATAGTGTACCTGTTTGTATAAGGTATTTGCTTCTGCAGCGAATGGAAGTCGGGTCGTTCTGGCGCGCGCGGCGCGGGCTTGGGTATGGTGCAGCGGAAGCCTCCATGATTGTCGCAGTGAGTCCTGCTATAGTGTACCTGTTTGTATAAGGTATTTGCTTCTGCAGCGAATGGAAGTCGGGTCGTTCTGGCGCGCGCGGCGCGGGCTTGGGTATGGTGCAGCGGAAGCCTCCATGATTGTCGCAGTGAGTCCTGCTATAGTGTACCTGTTTGTATAAGGTATTTGCTTCTGCAGCGAATGGAAGTCGGGTCGTTCTGGCGCGCGCGGCGCGGGCTTGGGTATGGTGCAGCGGAAGCCTCCATGATTGTCGCAGTGAGTCCTGCTATAGTGTACCTGTTTGTATAAGGTATTTGCTTCTGCAGCGAATGGAAGTCGGGTCGTTCTGGCGCGCGCGGCGCGGGCTTGGGTATGGTGCAGCGGAAGCCTCCATGATTGTCGCAGTGAGTCCTGCTATAGTGTACCTGTTTGTATAAGGTATTTGCTTCTGCAGCGAATGGAAGTCGGGTCGTTCTGGCGCGCGCGGCGCGGGCTTGGGTATGGTGCAGCGGAAGCCTCCATGATTGTCGCAGTGAGTCCTGCTATAGTGTACCTGTTTGTATAAGGTATTTGCTTCTGCAGCGAATGGAAGTCGGGTCGTTCTGGCGCGCGCGGCGCGGGCTTGGGTATGGTGCAGCGGAAGCCTCCATGATTGTCGCAGTGAGTCCTGCTATAGTGTACCTGTTTGTATAAGGTATTTGCTTCTGCAGCGAATGGAAGTCGGGTCGTTCTGGCGCGCGCGGCGCGGGCTTGGGTATGGTGCAGCGGAAGCCTCCATGATTGTCGCAGTGAGTCCTGCTATAGTGTACCTGTTTGTATAAGGTATTTGCTTCTGCAGCGAATGGAAGTCGGGTCGTTCTGGCGCGCGCGGCGCGGGCTTGGGTATGGTGCAGCGGAAGCCTCCATGATTGTCGCAGTGAGTCCTGCTATAGTGTACCTGTTTGTATAAGGTATTTGCTTCTGCAGCGAATGGAAGTCGGGTCGTTCTGGCGCGCGCGGCGCGGGCTTGGGTATGGTGCAGCGGAAGCCTCCATGATTGTCGCAGTGAGTCCTGCTATAGTGTACCTGTTTGTATAAGGTATTTGCTTCTGCAGCGAATGGAAGTCGGGTCGTTCTGGCGCGCGCGGCGCAGGCTTGGGTATGGTGGAGGGGCGGCGCGGCGCGTCGGAAGCGAGGTGCGGCAGCAGCGACGCCGGCGTCGGCTGCTCGATCAGACTCGTGTAAGCTAGCTTGCTCTCCTCGGACAGCGTTGACTGCGAATTATATGAAATGTATACATTACTAGTATTAGCGGTGATCGGAATTAAGTGAGCTAAAATAGCTATTGTTCGCAAGAGGACTTAATATAGAGTGGTTACAGCTCCCGAAGTGTTGTGGCACCGCCCTATGCAACCCGAACTGAGCCAAATTGGCCTGTCGCGAAAATAGGAAGATGTATGAAAAAATAAATAATAGTCGCGAATGAAATGCTATTTCAATTGGCTGCCTCGCGACAATTTTTTTTCACTTCTCATGCTCGAAAAGTGTGTCATATTAGGCTTAACAAGCGGGGCTAAAGTAGTACATGTAGCCTTAATATTTATGATTTGTAAAACATTTAATTTGACCAAAACACTTTGCTGTATTAAATCCACCAATCATCACTCTTTGAAAAACATTTGTATTTGCTATCAACTAACCAGATTACAGCTAATATTAAAAACAACCAATCAGAAACCAGCATTAATTTCAAATATCAGGTGTTTTTTAGTCCCTATCTCACAATAATTATTAAAACAAAAAACGCCCATGGCCGTCAACGACGCGCCTGTAGACGGTCAGGCGGGCCAGTACACGGTGATTAAATACTGATGATCCACCATAGTTGTCTCTTTCTATAAATGCAATGAGAAAGAGACAGCGCGTGGATCGACTGAATACTTCACCGTGTATTGGACGCCTCAGAGGCGTTTATTTGTGGTGTCAATATTTTGTATCTGTGTCAAAGCAGTTTACTAAAAAAGTATGCCGCCAAATCGAATAATCTTTGCGCCGTGGAATTTATTATTGATTGTGGATGGATAATCTTTGTTTTACTATTTTCTCGCAGTCGAAGTGAAAAGTAGAGTGTATAACTCGGGTCTAAAAGCCATATTACCCCTCGAAATATTTTCCCTCACTTCGCTCGGGAAAATAACCATCTCGTGGTAATATGGCTTATTTTAGCCCCTTGTCATACAATCTACTATTTCACCCCTCTCCAATTTCCGCCCCAGTCCAAGTTGGCTCAGTTTGGGTAGCACAGGGCGGTTCGGGAGCTCAAATACCGCGAGCCATCCGGTTGCCTCTTGGATACTGAAACTACGCGTCATTGCTTTAACTATAACCTTAGTAGTAGGCAAGGTACCTGAAAATCAGGGACACTATGCGCTTCTTCGCTGAAATTGCGTCGTTCGTGTTTGCCTGAAACAATGTTATGAACAATTATACCTTAGTTATATTAATAATATTATTTATTAGCTACTTACTAGCCAACCGAAGCTTGTCAAGATATGATTATTTTTATAGATAACATTTTTAGTGATATATAAAAGTACATTACTATAGAGGCGGCGAAGTAAGCCTGACAACTATTTTTACGTTTGCTTTCCTCAAACACACAATGAAATAAATCAAAAAGCAAATATTGCTTTTAGTTATTTTAATGGCTGAACGCCGTGATGCTGTGTCACAAATAAAAGTGGAATGAAAATTTTAAAAATCGGCCAAGCGCTTGTCAGACCATGCACAACGAATGGTTTCGTACCTATTAAAAAGGTCATATGGTCACAGAAATCTTGCGGCACTTTCGTCCTTTTCGATAGGCAAGGTAGTTTTTAGCAATATCTCGAAACCTACCGATCTTGTTCAAAATTATTTTGGTGAAAAAAATGATTGATTACTATGGTGTCCATGATTTTTTCATATTTTTAAATACACTGTTCAAAAGTAAGAGGGGGGACACAATTTTTGTGACTTTCGGGGCAATTATCTCCGACTCCATTAACTTAATCAAAAAAATTGCTAAGAAACCTTATATTTATTTTGAAAGGCCTATCGATTGATGTGCCCCACATGGACTTGTGCCACATGTGGAACTATGTAGCCGCTAACAAAATACACGTATCCTCAAAATTTTATTTAAATACACCTTATACACCTTATAGTTTTCAAGTAAAATGCCTGAGACGTGACATAAGGACAGACGGACATGACGAAACTATAAAAGGGGTTTCGTTTTTACCTTTTTGGCTACTGAACCCTAAAAAAACCATCTTGCAGGCCTAGGCCTCCAATTTTGTATGAAATGCCATTACCGATCTCTCGTCTCGCCGTGATACTTCGAAGCCTATTATAAAAAACACAACGTCAATATTTCATTGAAATATAAGATATTATATAGGTTATACCTTACCCTATAAATTATATACTTTTAACTCTCCAGCCCTGCGTATTTTATACAGAAAGCAAGCGAAGCTTTGGGATAAATATATCCTTTAAATTCTGGTGATTTTTGCAATCGGATGAGTACCTAGTTCCGGAGATTACCATACAAACAACATAACAAACTTTCACCTTCACTAAGCTACACACTCACAAACTTACCCATTATAAATTATACCTCGTTTTTCCTTACCATTAACGTCTTTTTCAGCGTCATGCGCGACCGTATGATGTTTTGACACAAGTGGAAACTTGAAGTGAAACTTGGACCGGTCGCTCGGCGATCTTGGTATTTTATTGTCAAAGCCCAAGTCATTCATTGACCTAAAAAAACAAAGTATTATTTTGATGTTTTTTAACATGGTAGCTATGTGGCGTGAGGTGCGTGTATCAAAATCCACCAATCATTATCATTAGTGGATTTTGACAGCTTCTGTTAGAAATACTGTCGTCATAGTGCTTATTCCCCTTATCATCATCATCATATCAGCCGAAAGACGTCCACTGCTGGACATAGGCCACCCCCAAAGAGTGCTAAAGTGACCGGCCCTGCGCCACCCGCATCCAGCGGACTCCCGCGACCTTTACCAGGTCATCAGTCCTCCTTGTGGGGGGCCTACCCTCGCCGCGCCTTCCGGTTCGCACTGGCGCTTATTCCCCTAATATTTATTTATAGATTTATAGGTTAGTCTCCTACAACGTCACTAACTAAGATTAAAAATCGAGTAAACTCTCGAGATAACCATAGCTACAGTTTAGATTAGTCACTGAAAAAAAAAACTAAAAACAAAGATAGTTGCACGATGCTTACTTGGCGGTTATTTCATTGGCCATCGCCACAGCAGTTTCCAGCGTCTTTTCATCGTGCGCCGACATCGGCTTCATGGTGCCCGTGTGAAACCCCTTCTTTTTATCAGCTTTAAACGTATGAGATCTGAAAAATACGAATACACGTTACGTACAGGTAAAAAAAACTTAAGTAAACCCCTGTTATACTTATACTTAAGTACATGTAGTTGCTCCTGGATCGAGTAGGGATTTCATATTTAACCAGCATAAACAGTTAAAAAAAACTTTAAGCCGACTCTGGAAAAGTAACCGGAAACATTTTTTTTTCATACAAAAGGTTTTCTAATCGATTTACACCTTATACGGGGTGTTTCCTGTAACAGGAGCAATAAATTAAATGGTAGATTATTAAGCTTGTGATCAATTGTTTCTAAGTGGTTTTAATTGAAAAAAAATATATTTTTTTCGGATTTTTTTTTCTTTAACTAAAGTTTTGGTGTACTTTTTTACTCTTCTGGAGTGATATAAGTATTTTATTATTTTAAAAACACAAAAAAAAATTGAAAAAATCACAAAAATGTCTTTTGAAAACAAAAATGCAAAAACTATTATGACTCACTACATGATGCTACCTCAAAATCTGCATTGACTACTGTGCTATGATCTCGTGGTGCCAAGATACATTACTCGGAGGTCATAACTTCAGATCAATTTTTCTCCGAGTTAAAAACATTTGAAAAGAAATGGACAAAAGGGGTTACTACAAATGCAGTAAGGAAGCCTCCGTTTAATTTATTGCTCCTGTTACAGGAAACACCCCGTATATCAATATTGGTTCAGTATCTTAAACGCGTTGGAACACACGTAAATACAAACATAGACTGCTAAAAACATATCTCTTCCTTTAGGCTCTGCCGTAGTCGAGCAAAAATATTAACACCAGCAAAACAATCACCTATTCGAACAATTGACAACTACATGCAAGAGGGTTACTATAGTTTTTCACTTATAAGTACTGCGAACGCCCAGTCAATAATTGATAAGTTTATCAATAATTTGAATTTCTCCGACGAAGTCTAGGTAGGTAAATAATACACAAATGTTTGAAATGTAGGTCACGCTAGAGTCGATGGGCCTAGATGCACTGCAGCCCAATGCATCTAGGTCCATCGACACAGACAGTGTCCAGTTACGCTGACTTTAGCCTTTCGTTATCAAAATGTTTCCTGTGTCACGAAGCCGCTGAAGCGTGTAAAGTTTTACTACGCAGATATGACACAAGTTTGCTGTTGTATACACATTTAGTTATTATTATGATAATACATTCATCTTACCTCAGGGCACTGTCGAAGTCAAAATGTCTAGCCGGTGAACCCTGGAAATGATTTTTAAAGTCAATTAATTTTTGATGGTGACTATGTTAGGTCTTAATTATATAAATATATAGATATAACAACTGTTGGAGCAAAAGTAAGATATTTTAGGCCTCCGGCTATTTTCTGTGACGCTAAGCTCGTTGCGCTACGCCTTAGTCCATGGCAGCTTCAATTCTACATGTAGCGAAAGGCGCCCGTAGTGCCCTGACGCATGTCTGTTTTTATTGGCGCTGAAAGGATTTTTTTCTATGTATATACGCCATTTTATTTTTTCTATGCATACAGGGTGGAAAGTTAAAACGGGGCAGTAAGGGCAGCTACTAGATCCCTTGCCGCCACGCAAAAATGGCATTAGGATTTCATTCCTAACTTTTTAAGTGATGGCAATCTACATTCACAGATTTTTGAAAAAAAATACAGTAAGCGAGAAAATCATCAATTTTGACGATATTTTTTTTAATGCCATTCGATCCCATTCCTATTAAGGATCAAAATACTCTTTGGGACCGACTAAGGTTTGACTACTAGAACGCCCAGAAATCAAAGAAAACTTTTTCCATACAGTGAGTATGGGAACCCCAAAGTGCAAGTAGTCCTTTAGTTAGACGATCATCAAATTGTATGGAGACGGAGAATTTCATTTAGATTAGAAATGAGAGAATTCATTCCATTGTTAAAAAAAAAAAACAAACGCATTCCCGTTTTCATAAACGTTACTATGTGTACAGTACTCACGAGCGGACAGGTGCTGTAAAACCCTTACCCTAGTAAATTTTAAGTTTCGAACAGAATTTCTGAATACGGATGTTAGTATTCTTTTTACAAACTTTTTACAGAATAAAGCTGGCCGTCATTAAATAAAACCAGAATTGGCATAAAAAACTACATGAGCAAAATTAGCTTTGGGATTCCCATACTCACTGTATGGAAAAAGTTTTCTTTGATTTCTGGGCGTTCTAGTAGTCAAACCTTAGTCGGTCCCAAACAGTATTTTGATCCTTAATAGAAATGGGATCGAATGGCATTAAAAAAAAATATCGTCAAAATTGATGATTTTCTCGCTGACTGTACTTTTTTTCAAAAATCTGTGAATGTAGATTGCCATCACTTAAAAAGTTAGGAATGAAATCCTAATACCATTTTTGCGTGGCGGCAAGGGATCTAGTAGCTGCCCTTACTGCCCCGTTTTAACTTTCCACTCTGTATATCGTCACATATTTTATTAGTGACGAAAATCAAGCCGAAGGACGATGTTCAAAAAGAAGTAGGTATGTATCTATTTGCTTTTGTCGTTTACAGTTTTGAATCCAGAAATGTTAATTATGTATTTATATTATATGTATAAATAGTGTACCTATTTGATGTACCTAGTGAAGTGTTTCGGAATTACGTGACAATATATGATGGTAAGGATAAAGCTAGTGCCTACGCCATATCTGGGGATTTGGTGCCAAACTAGACCCCGGGCTTGTTTATGGCACTATCGGGAAAAACGCTAAAGGAGGATGATATTATGCTAATGATGAAAGGTGTTAACTGACACTGACTGTTAACAACAGACTTCCACTCATTCTATCCGGGGTTAAATTGATTAGAAGTTCGGTTTAAAATATTTAATTTAGTAATCTAATTAACTTGGTAATAATTTCTGTACATATTTAAAGCCATTTATTTCTCCAATCTTTCCTGAAATTAGTGTTAATAGGTTAGACCAAAAATGCCGACCCTAAATAGTGGGAAAAGGTTTAAGCCAAGAAGAAATGATTTCTGTACTCTTGATACGGTAATAAAACGGAGAGGAAATACGGCGGAATTATGCGGTTAGATAGAATGCTGATAATTATTTTAATGAATAATGATACTAATTACACTATGGGAATTGCCATAATATGTACAGTCGATGAATTTAATGTTTAGCACTTTTGGACCATAATATCATTCAAATAGAGTCCAAAAGTGCTCAACATTCAATTTCCTCGACTGTGCATACCTACGTCAGCATCAAATATATTGTAGCAACCACAGCGGCCAGATTTATTATATTTACTATTGTATTTGGCTCCTCTGGCCGCTACTAACTATATGATGCTGATTATAAATGTACCTACTGAAATAAAAACGTGATAACTAATGACAATGCAAACCACGAACTAAATCAAATATTCTAACTTGATTGTTTTTATATTTACGATATGAATCTAGCCTACATATGCCTTCTTACCGAAAATCCAATTTGGGCTAAGCACCTGAATAAATGAAATTTAGACAATTGTATTATATTCCACATATTATTAGCAGTAGGTATAATAAAACATTTCAAATGCAAACCATTAACGGAACTTTCCAATATATTAGAAAGACGACCATGAGTATGATGACATAGTCAGAATTGTAATTGTAAAAACGTGCCTGTAAAAAGCTGCATGCCGTGGTGGTCATCTTTGTACCACTGATAAACGGCGATACACCTGACGGAAAGTGTCAGGTTATAATAAAATTGTGCCCGTAATACGGTAGATTCAATCAATCATTATTTCAGATACTAATACATAGGAATCCAACTTAGTGGTAGTTTTTCGGTATCGAATCTAAAGAACTCGTACGCGTACTGCCGGTCTGTAACAAGTAGCAGCAAGGTAGGATATACCATCACAATTATTATAATGGGGATGATAAAAAGAAATTGTCACGCTTTAGAATTCCCTTGAAACGGAAGAGCAAACCAAAATTAATAGGATACGGCACTCACAGATTCATCTGGTCGAAGCCTGCTGTCCAAGCTTCGAAACATGGACTCCATTTCATCCAGCAAACTCTGACTAAAATCGCCATAACTTTTCTGAAAGTAATAATTTTACTTCAATTATTCACCACCTGTTTAGATTCATAGTAAAATGTTAGTAGTAAATTTTCTGCATTTTTGCGTTTCTGTTTTAGGTATGTGGTTGGGAAACACTTACAGGTATTCCAGGACTTTCTAGTGGAACTAAATTTTCCGTTCTCGTACGCTCGGTCACAGTGCTTTCCTGAAAAAAAAAACGAAAAGCAATTGATATTGGTTAATTCATCGAAACCAATCGTCTGTCTAAAAATACTTGAAAATCTGTATAGTGTTGATGAAGCCCTTCTCGCTTCATTTTAAAATTTGGACCCACCATTCCTCATATAGGGAATCCATTAGGGACCATATTTTTTGTGATTACCTAATTAAAAAATAATGGTTTCAGACTTTTCCCTTTACTTGTGCGTAAAGGTTGAACACGTAAAAACGTGGGCATACGTGGGACGATCCAAAATTTTTGATAGTTTGAAGAAGTTACCCGTATTATATCATTTTTAGGGTTTCGAACCAAAAAGGTAAAAATGGAACCCTTATGGTGCGACTCCGTCCGTCTGTCTGTCACAAAGTCAAATATCTCAGGAACTACTAATTCTATCAATTTGAAATAGTTGTAAACAAAGCTAATCCAGCTGTATGGAAAAATATAAATTGTAATATATATTTTTAATAATTTCTATAAAAAAGGATGGATAAGACGGGGGGGAACAATTCAAAGTCTAGTTAGTATAGTAGGCCAAGTGGGGTATCATAATGAAAGGGCTTGAATTGTACATTCTAAAACAGTTTTTTTTTCTAGTGGTAAAAAAATGTTGAAAAAAATACTATTCTCCTCCCCACCTCCCCTCTCCCCCTTATCTCCGAAGTTAACCAAACGAAAAATTTGAAAATAATATATATGATTAATGTTAACGTAAATATTACCGGAAAAGTATAACGAGACCTCTATCTAGCGTATTTTTTTTTATTCTTCAAAAATCATTTGTTCATTTTGTTTGTAATTTAATACTTCTATGTTTAATTGTTTTCCTTCAAATTCGTATAAAAGTATTCTGAAAGTAGGTACCTTCTAGCAAATAAAAAAAAAGAATTATCGAAATTAACTCACTTGATAAAGAATTATCGCTGAAAAACCAACATACATACCGAGTTCCTTGGTCGCGCAAGTTAGTAGTAACAAAATGCACCGATAAATGGCGCTGCAGGACTCATGACTTGTTCCAAAATTAATGAGCGGGGCAAGACGGGTATGTTGTATGTGTACGGAACCCTTGGTGCTCGAGTCAGACTCGCACTTGACTGGTTTTTATTAATACACTCTTTCTTAAGTTTACTTACCTATATAATATATTAAAAATGTTTTAATTTGAATTGAGGCTTAGTTTTTACATCGACGCAATTGCACCGATTTTATTGAGGAGTTTTCAATATCTAAGGATAAGAAGTAATAGTAAAAGTGTTGGTCTTGATTACACGGTAGGTAACTAGTTTTATAGAATTCACAAGCCTGAAACCTTGGTAATCGGCAAGCTCAGCCAAAAAACTCATCGAATTGTTATATTTTTTCTTTGGTTTTTTTCTGAGACGGCCTCGCTTAATTGGGTACTTTCCTAGGTGAAAACTTTGTTTGTCAATTAAACATAAAATGATGAAGATATAGCCAGTTAAAGTTCCGCGTCACGTCACATTATGCTAAAAAGTGTACCATAATGTGACGTCACACGGAACTTTAACGGGCTAGATCTTCGTCAGTTTTTGTTTAATTATCAAACAAAACAATACGTGTCCAATATTTTTTGATGATCTAACTGACAAACTAAATAACTTTTTTAGGAAAGTAGCCAATTGGTATAGAATCCCTTCGTATTTATATTCATATATTTGCCACCTACGTTCACCCTATTTAAAGAAATTAAAAAATATATATTGATGGCCAGAAAAACCTACCTCGAACTTTGTTACGTGAGCTGTGCCTTAAAAAAAAGATTACATGAGTTTGATTAACTAATTTCGTGGTATCAAAATAAATTAAATTCTATTTTTTTATTATTACCGCACCAGAATTTTGCCAGCACCGCCCTAACATGTAACAAAATATCCTCCCATTTTACTGACGTCAGAATATATTCAATACCGTCATATTTATTTAGCAATTAAAGAAAAACAAATGAATAAAGTCTTTTTAAAAAGTTTTTAGTGTATTATTGAATTGTCATCACGAGACCAAATCATGCTGATTATCAAACCTTTTGGATCACCCCTAGTACTAGTACATAAGTAGGTACTTATATTTTTTACTTACTAAGTATAGAAACATTTAGTACTTTACTTATAAACTTCACAGTATGATAAAAAAAGAAGCGGGTTGTGTCGGAGATACAACCGTAATTAAGTTTAAGTCTGACTCGCGTACCGAGGGTTCCGTACAGTTTGTTTTGATTATTTAAAGGAATCTGCTATTATGGTGTACCCGTAATAAATATATCTGAATTAATTCACTAAAATCTGTATAAGTACAGATAGATCGGTATATATGGCAACATTGACTGACGTAGCTCATTTGACTCGCGATACATTGAAAATGGCGGTAATTTCAGCATTATTCTCATGTCTGCCACATAAAAAAATGTTATGATATGACAGCATGTCACTTCAATGGCGGCCCATACACGGTGAGTAAATCCACCATAGCTGACTCACTCTATAACATGCGACAGAGTGAGACAGCTATGGTGGATTGTCAGTATTTACTCACGCCATTAAGTGCTTCCCAAGATACAAGTATTTCCCAAGCGTTACCGTGTCGGTGTCAGATATCTCGTGGTACTCGTGCGGCTCGTCAGTCTTCGGAGTGTTCCCGCTGTCGTCAGTCTTATGCGATCGGCCCAATGTAGCCGATTTTACCTGGCGACATACAAAAAAGTTAATTTGGTAAATGGCAACGTGTGTGAAATACAAATGACATGGAGCCATCAGAAGAAAACAATAATTATAATATGCTACATATGCCAAACACCTTTTTTTTTAATTCAGCATGTTTACTCGTCACTTCTTCTACATTGATCTACTTAATGTAGTATGTGCCTGGGTTAACATAATTAATTAACCACCTTGACATTTTCACATTTACTCTGTTGACATAAAATTATTTTTGTATGTATACGTAGGAATAAAATAGTATCTGTTTTAAATTATTTTAATGTAACTGTAATGTAATTTATATGGAATGATTGTGTCCTGAAATAAAGATATTTTATTTTATTTAATCGTTATTTTATTATAACCGGTCTCATTCTTTATTTTACAGTTTTCGTTAGTGTAATTTACCGTCCGTCGTCACGTCTCTCTTTGTCATTCTCTCTTTTTAGTGAACTTTTAAAGTAAAACTTTCAAGTTCTGGATTTGACTCAAGACGGTTTATTTTTTGACGGTTGATTTATTTCACATATTGGATTAAATAACAAATAGCGAAATAGACTAATCTAGATGCAGTGGTGTCAAAGTTACAATAATCGAATTGGCAAAAAAATTATACTTGCATAATAAAGATACAAATACATAAAGAAATGATAAACAAATGTATATTACCTTACTAAGGATGCTCTTGCTCGTCGTGGGGTCTGTTATATTTTTGAGATTATGCTTTTTGATATTCTTCGTCATGGACCCGGCGTCTGTAAATTTTGCAAAATCTAAGTAATACATTGTCTCAAAAATATCGAAATTCCCGCAATTCCGCAATGCAGCTTTAAATATAATGGCAGTTCGTCAAAAACACGACCGCAAACGATTGCGCGTGCGCGTGAAATACTTTTATAAATGAATGTGACCAGTAAGTAAGTAAGTTACAGTATGTACATTCCGAATATAAAAACACCACTCAAATACTTGCTGAATTGATATTTTTTTATAGAATGCTGTTTGACGTTTTTTCACATTCGAATTGACATAGAAACAGTTCTCAGTGTGCTCATTATTAAACGAATTATTTTTAAGAGAACAACTGAAGAGCGGAGTCGGGGCACCAAAATCTGGCCAAACGGCATGGGACAATCTAGGTTCTGAGCCAACTTACACGGCAAGTCGACTTCATCGCAGTTGTTGCCGGCGCCGGCGGTCAGCAGCGGGTACGGCGAGGGGCAGGCGGTCAGGTGCGAGGGCGAGTTTGGGTTGATGAGCGGCATCTGCTCCAGGTCCTCGGACGGCTTGTACGGCGTCACCACCTGCCGCGGCGGCTGCCACAAACGACTCATAAGCCCAAACATGCTGCACTTGCGCTCGCGACTGCTCATCGCGTCGATATACCCGATATCGACGCGGGGTTATCGTAAGGACCCCCGATTGATACAGTTCGGGGGCATGCGATCTATCAATAAGACCTCAATACATGCGAATTGATGTTTGCTCTCAAATAAATAATGATAGCATTGAATTGAACGGAAGTTTGAATAATGTCTTTGTCGGTAAAACTAGGTCTTGTATACTAAAGTTTTTTTTAAACATTTAAACTATTTCAGTGAAGGCTAAGACAGACCCTGTCAAAAAAAATTGCGCAAAGTTAACATAATGCAAAGTGTCTAAGTAGTAATTTTAAATATTACTGCTAGAGTAAATCTGGTGGTATGGGGCGAATTTGATATAATGCATTGTTTACACGACGGCCAAAGGAGCAGGATATATAATTTCTGCCCGCAACTCCGTCCGCGTGGTACTCGTTTATGTCATGGCTCCATACAAACTTTCACCCCCCATTTCACTTCCTTAGGGGATGATTTCCGAGATAAACTATCATATGTCCTTCCTCGGGATTCAAACTATATCCATACCGAAGGCCGTGCCAGGATAAGCTAAGTGAGTCTACCCCCTCAAGTTTGGGCTTGTAATTTTTATAGATGGTGTTGTGGCTCTACAGTAGTAATTAATGTGCAAAATTTTAGCACCCTAAACTTAATAGTTTTGTTTAAAAAAAAAGAAATATATTTCTATTAGATTTTTTATTCTAGCCAAGCGATTTTAGCGTGCTACACATATAAATACGACATAAATTATATTCTCATTATGTCATTAGAAAAAAAAAGCTGACTAAACTTTTCAAGTATTTTTTTTAATTACTTCCACATTAGAGACCGCTGCATTTTTTTTTACCAGTAATACACCCACCAACGGCCTATATTTATTTATTTTCGAAATTATAGCTGTGAGAGAAAAAATGCTAGGTAATAATGTTGTAATATTTTAAAGTGTTCCATTCAACAGTTATATAAAGTTAGGATAACATCAATTAAAATCATCAAAGAAAATGAAGATACCCTTACATAAAATACTTTACATACATTTCCCAGAACCGCTATAATATAAAACGGAAAGAGAAACCGTGCATGTTGCGAACTAAATACTGGCCATTTACATTTCATCACGTTTATTGTATGGGAGCCACCTTAAATATATATTTTATTCTGTTCTTTAGTATTTGTTGTTATAGCGGCCACAGAAATACAATAACATCTGTGAAAATTTCAACTGTCTAACTATCACGGTACATGAGATACAGCCTGGTGACATACGGAAAGACAGACGGATGGACAGCGGAGTCTTAGTAATATGGTCCCGTTTTACCCTTTGAGTACGGAACCCTAAAAACGACAAAATTAAAAGAAGCAAATAAAATAATTTTCATTCTGCCTTTGAATTTTATTACTTGTTTTCCGCAACAAGCACATCGCTGACTTTTTTCAGACATGTTGTGTAAATATAGTGCACATTTGCACTTATTTATCTTCTGATGACTGCAAATATATTACGTCAACTGAAGTATACAACTAATGTTTGTGTAAGACGTTTTCGTTTGACGTGTAATTATTATAATGCTAAAATAATTCCGCAACGTACGATAATCGAAATGAGTTAATTGGGTCGTTCTTCTTTTCGACCGACAATAGCCTGTCCTTCGTCTTATTACGGCATCTCATTTGAGTAATGATGTTTACGGTTTTATAATGTTCGAATGAACGTCCATATTATTTTATTAATTAGTGATATTTAATATTTCACTTTCTCTAACTAGCATTTTTTTTAAATGTTTTATTTTTCGTAGAATGCCGTGACAGAGTGGTAAACCAAAATGTGGTCTCCACTGAAAGAGTCCACTTTGTCACATGTTTTTTTTTAGAAAGCCACCGTAAATAAATATTTATATTGGCCAGAAAGGAAACTTTAATTAGTTCTAATGAAGAAACCTATGCTTCAAAACCACAATTTTTGATAGTTCAAAAACCAAAAAAACAGAAAAACCTCGGTACATTGTCGATAAAAAAGAAGAACGACCCAATTAAATATTCCGATGCGAATCGTCGTATTTTAGGGTTCCGTACCCAAAGGACAAAACCCTATTACTAAGACTCCGCTGTCCGTCCGTCTGTCTGTCTGTCCGTCTGTTACCAGGATGTATCTCATAAACCAGTTGAAATTTTCACTGATGATGTATTTCTATTGCCGCTATAACAACAAATACTAAAATACAGACTAAAATAAATATTTAAGGGGGCTCCCATACAACAAACGTGATTTTTTTAACGTTTTTATAGGTACCTAATGGTACGGAACCCTTCGTGCGAGAGTTCGACTCGCAAAAGGCCGATTTTTAATTTGTTTTTAAACCTAATGAAATGTAAGTGGCCAGTATTTAATATGCAACATGCATGTTTCTCTTTCCGTTTTATATTATAGCGGTTCTAGTAAGCAAGGATATCTCCATGTTCTCCCACAACTATCATTTTGAAAAAAATACATATTATAGGTCGTTGCTGGGTATATTACTGGTGAAAAAAATGGAGCAGTCTCTAACGTGGCGGTAAACAAAAAAAAAAAGTTTTGCCAGCTTTTTTAATCTATGGCATAATGAAAATATAATTTATGTCATTTAATCATCTTTAGTAAATGTACAATATATGTAAAGCACGCTAAAATCGATTGGCTAGAAAAAAAAGAAGTAAAACTATATTTGTTTTTTTTTATCATAATAATAAAGTTTAGGGTGCTCAAATTTTGCACATTAGGTAATTACTAAGGTAATTTATTACACACCATCCATAAAAATTACAAGTCCAAACTTTAGAGGGGCAGAATCACTAATATAAGGTTATCCTGGCACGGCCTTTTATCTCAATCGGTTCAGCGGTTTAAGCATGAACAGGTAACAGACAGACAGACACAATATCGCTTTTATAATATTAGTATGGATACATCCATCTCATTTCTACAGTCTACACTACGACAGCTGTCATGTCATGTATGTTAGTTTTATACTCTAACAATCGACTCCTGTCCTGTAATCTGTCCCGTAGGTTTCAAGCGTCCCGTGCCAATGACGTCACCAGACGTGCCAGTGGCGGATCCAGGAATTTGGTAGAACTAACCCCGCTGAGGTTGTTTTAGTCAGTGCTCAGACGCTTTGGATTTGAATTTTGTAGAGCCCCGGGCCTTATTCCAAGTGCACAAAGCAAACAAATGAATGAAGTGGACATATGGTATCGTGATTGCGATGTGAAAAAGCCGAGATGTCACGAGCTGTCTTTCATAGACAAATGAACATGCAAAAGAAAACAGCCAAAACCAAATGATGGGTCAATAAGCAGCGTTCTTGTTTATTCCCAGACATGTAATAATGTTGAGAAGTAGGCATATGTCATCAAACTTTTAAAAAGAAACAAGTACTAAATACAGTCCTAAACTTATGGTCGCGTTTATCATCAATATACCTAGACATTTTTCTAGCACGAACGACTTATTGAAAGTGATTGACAAAATAAAAACATCGACAGTCCTGTTATCGATAAGTACCACTTCAACGTCATAGAGGTAAATAAATACAAATATATATAGGGTAATAGGGTGCGTTAAAAAATTGATAATAATAACAAAACTATCAATTTATTTATATTTTACATACTTCAGAAAACAATTTGCAATACTTTCGTAACTTTCTTTCTTCGTGTCACTGAATTAATTATCACCTACTTTACTTTATAACACACACACACACCGAAATTGTGTTTAAAATCGACGCAGAATGTCACAACATGTAGTTTTTCCCAAACCCATTTTTGGTCCCAAAAAAAATCTGTATATGGTTACAGTGTAGGTGCACGCGGCGTCTAGGTAGATAGCCAATATATGTCTGTGGTTGTATGTACGTATTGTCGTTGAAGTAGTATGTACTTATCGATAACAGGATTGTCGATATTTTTATTGTGGCAAGCACTAAACAAATGTTGTTCCTGCTAGAAAAATATCTAGGTATAATCATGAATATCGTCAATCTAAGATAAAACAACCGACACAATTCGTATAGTAGGTATTTGAAGACGAATGCGTTGTGTTCTTATTTGTACTCAAGCATCATGGGCCCGTAGATCGAGGCCAAGTTATCGAAAATTAACATTATTTCGCTGCTGTCGCGTTTGTCGGGTGAAATTTAATCGAAAGAAGCAATTAGAACGCTTGCTTATCGCCCCTGATGATACTTACGCAACCAGCTGGATCCAGGAATGAAATGTCACCGAAATAAGCCCCGTCGAGGCCCACATGGCCGGTATGTTTGACGTCGCCCTGCGGGCTCGAGATCATGCTGCGCTGGATCGTGCGCTTGCCCGTGTACGTGTGTCTCTTCACGTCTCCGCGGGACAGCGCCGAGCGGACCAGCCGCGTCGACTGCCGGCTCGGGTGAGGCGATAACCCAGCCACGTTACTCAGAGATTTCTGTCCGAAAAATGGATGATGAACGGTCTACATCAGATATATGTTTACAAGTTTTACATATATTTGAAGTCGACTGAAAAGCTGATACACGATAAAGCAGCTCAGAAATTCCGTCCAACTTTACAGGACTGCGTCTCTAAATTTTGAATTGCAGTCTTGTACTTCGGATGAATGTACAAGCTTCCTCTAGTTAATAGTTGTGGAAACTAGTCCCTAATTGAGTTTTGCGAACAAAAGTTTACCAGAAATGCCCACATATTAAAGCAAGAACCAAAAATCAATACGTGGGTCGTTCTTCTTTTTTACCGACAATGAACCGAGGTTTTTCTGTTTTTTTGGTTTTTGAACTATCGAAAATTGTGGTTTTGAAGTGCGATTTAAAAAAAAATGCATAGGTTTCTTCATTAGAACTAATTAAAGTTTCCTTTCTGGCCAATATAAATATTTATTTACGGTTGGTTTCTAAAAAAAAAACATGTGACAAAGTGGACTCTTTCAGTGGGGACAACATTTTGTTTTACCACTCTGTCACGGCATTCTACGAAAAAAAAACATTTAAAAAAATGCTAGATAGAGAAAGTGAAATATTAAATATCACTAATTAATAAAATAATATGGACGTTCATTCGAACATTATAAAACCGTAAACATCATTACTCAAATGAGATGCCGTAATAAGACGAAGGACAGGCTATTGTCGGTCGAAAAGAAGAACGACCCACGTTACTTAAACCTATTGAAAGAAACAGATTGTAAACATGTAACAGATCGTTTAGGTAAGATAATAGATGATAAGATTGATAAAGCCACACTTTACCCCCAAATTATCCGCTCATATGATGTATATTGGTTAGAAACAACAGAATCTAACCAGAAATGCCTGTTTAAATGTTGATGTATCAGGAATTTTCGCAAAAAAAGTTACTTCTGATCAGGCTTGTTATAATGACAGATGAACCCACATGAAAAATGAAACAGTGCTGGGAATGGAGTGAACTACGATACGTAAAATTGGGTAAAGAACAAAGCTAAAGAATAAAAGATCAAGAAAGAATGGTTACAACTTACTCTGGGTTAAAAAAGATAAAAGAGTTGTATTTTTATATCATAGGCAAAGCTTGTTGCATTACTCAATCATTAGTCGATATCCTTCTTACTCAAGAGAGGAGGCCTGTATCCAGCATGGGATGTAAAAAAGCTGATGATTATTATAAGATTGTTGTCACTGTCAGTGTCACACAAAACGCGACCACCTTAACAAGACGAAATACCACATGCATGCGGTAGAGCGAGACGGCATGATGAGTTGTTTAGCTGTCAAGCAACGGTGTTGTTAGACAGTTGACCTTCTGCACATAAGAACTATTATTTATTCTGTGCCATTACTACCAATACTTTTACCAGGATACAGGGAAAACAGTTCACGAAAAATATTTTCATCTTTTTCACGGTTGCAACCAGTCTCACTCTTAATGTTGCCAGTTTGATGTATGATGACTCACCCCATTCCATTCACAGTACAATGAGACTACTCACTTCAGTCTTAGTGTAGGTTTTGGTATTGTTCGGGTTGAACATGCCACAAGCGCCTCCCAGGAGCACCCCATGCCACATTGATGTTTTAGTACAATTCCTGAAAACATGTAAACTCTATCCGAAAGTGCAAGAGTAAATTCTGTCAAACGAACGCAAGTAAAAAACGATTTTGTGCTATGACTATAAGGCTGGTTTTAGTGTCACGCGGACAGCTCCGCACGACCAATATGTATGGCGTGTGCGCGCGGACCCGTCCGCATTACCTACTCTAAATCGCTCCCTTAAGCTTAATACATCGTACGTGATCCGCGCGGACGGTCTGCGTGCGGTCCGCGTGACACTAAAACCAGCCTAAAGTCGTATTTTGCAAGCGTTTCTTGAGTGGTATTACAGTTTCAGGCGTACTATAAGTACCGACCGATTTTCTGAGCAATGCTATTGCAAAAAAACAAAACAAAATTAATTCGAAGACGTGAAAATTTATACACACCACAGGCTGTAAAAAAGTAAGCCCCTGCGATCTGATGAATTTTACATACATAAAGTTCCTAAAAGCAAATAAACGAGTAATTTGGTGACAAACTTCGTAAAATGATATTAGCCTTAATGTACTACGTATAGACGAAATAGACAAGACTAACTTTCGTCGCCCACATTTTTCTTTACATTCTATATTTTCTTTATTTTATATTTATTTGTCCTTTTTGTAAGCAACTAACTTATTCGTAAAATTTAAAATTACTACAAAAATGTATGGATCAAAGGTCTGATTTTTTTATTTTATTTTAATGTGACTAAATGCAACTACGGCATTATAATTCCTACAGGCATTGATTACTTGTTTTGTGTTGTGCGTCGCCAATGCATATTACTTACTCTTTGCCAAGGACTGTTATTATTTGCCCAGATTTATATTCTAATAAATTATTTCGCCGTCCATCTTCTGACTTTTGAAAGTTTACAGTTGTTTCGACCTGAAATGTACAATTTATTCTTAACACATCCTCTTTAATTTACTTTATACTAATTAACTAACAATCGGATCCGTACCTGTTCTGGGCGAATAGCTCTCAGTTTCGGCCCTAAATCCTTAAATTTTGGTCGGTTGTTAGGGTCGTGCGACCAGCACTCCAACATGGTCGAGTAATAGTCGTCTGGACAACATTCAGGCTTTTCCAACCTCTGCAACCAACATTTAAAAAATATATATTATAATTAGGTACCAATACAATGTTTTTAATTATTACACCAGATGACCGTACCTCGTAATGACCTATGATGAGATCAAATGTAAACATACGTAAAAAAATTATAAAATAATCGAAGATTCAAAGATTTTTATTTTGCTCGGAATGCGGTTACACAGTTCTTAAAAATACAATACAATAGTCCAGTGCATACAGCCTGCGACATTTTTGAGGAGCGTTAAATTACATAATAATAATTATAAAAATGAGCATTAAATGTCAAAAAAATTTAAATTATAATAATATCGAATTCAAACAAAAATAATAAGGACAAATAATAATTAGGTAAGAAAATGTCAATAACAATAATGAGGAGAAGCGGAAAGAAAAATATAATAAAAATAATAATTAAATAACATAATATCAATCACACAAGTCAAATACAATCCAAAAAAAAAACTACAAAAGCATTTGTCCAGAAGCCAGGTTGTGAATTTGTTCTTAAAACTATTTTCTCTTTCCAATTTTGAGTCATCAGGTAGTTTATTATATATTACTATACACGTGACTATGACAGACTGCGAAATAAAGATTGGTGAAGAAAGACTGGAACAAGTAAAAGAGTTTGTGTATTTTTGGGGAAATTATTCACTGGAGACGGAAAGCATGAGAAAGATATTGAAACGAGAGTGAATGCAGGGAATCGAGTGAATGAGGCACTGAACGCCTTTATGGGCAGCCAGAAAATATCACAAAAAGCGCGCGTGGCTGTGCATAGAGGAGTGTTGGTGCCCACACTTATGTATGGTAGTGAAAGTTGGGTGTGGCAGAAAATACATCAAAATCGAGTGAATGCAGTATGTGTGGAGTGAAATTGAGTGATAGAGTCAGAAACAGTGTGATAAGAGATAAGTGTGGAATGGATGGAGATATAGTCACGAAAATTGAGAAGGGTATGTTAAGATGGTTTGGGCATGTAGAGAGGATGGATGAAAGAAGATTAACGAAGAGAGTGTATATAAAAGGAGTGGAAGGGCAAGTTGGAAGGGGAAGACCTAGGCGAACTTTCTCTGAACAAATTGGAGAAATGCTACAAAAAGGCCAGGTCAAAAGTATCCTAAACCGACGAGCATGTATGAGAAATGTTATGAAGGTGAGTGAAGCGAAAGTGGTTTGTCAGGATCGTAGCAAATGGAGATCCGTGATCTCTGCCTACCCCTCTGGGAAAGAGGCGTGATTATATGTATGTATGTATGTACTATACACGTGTTATAAATATTCTTATTGTAAATCATTTTGTGAGCACGCGGTTTGTAAATCAGTTTCATAATGTTTCGACGGGTCTATCTCTGTATTATTTCTCCTCGTTTCTAAAAAAAGGTTCGATGGGAATTTACGAAAGTACATATATCTCTTATGTATAGGCAGGGTAAAGGAAGCATGTGCAGTTTTTTAAATAAGGGTACGCAAGAATCGTCATGCCAAGCATTACAAAGAACCCGAACACATTTTTTTTTGTATCTTAAAGACTCGCTCCTGGAATAAGCTCTCTTTAAAGTTACATCGAAATCCGAATCCATGTTTTGTTTGCCTCTACTATGTTCTGTACTGATTTTATTTACTTGGGCGTGCAATCAATATTGTTTTCAAGTATTGTATTGAATGTTCATATTTTTTACAGTTACTGTATAAACAGTAAATACATATTTGTATTAAAGTTGTTTCAAATCAATTTACGTCATACGACTACACATAAAAGTACAATTCTTCAATACGCGTAAGACAAGACGACGTATATCATCATCATCAATATTAAATGTCGCGTCGTGTTATGTTGTTGCCCTCATTTAATAGGCTGTTTAAAAACGCATTTCAAGCTAATTCTTATTTTGCTCAGTGTATTCATAATATATGTATGTACCTAAAGTTCGACATTTGCCTACAATGCATTCCACGGTCATGAAACGTAAATAAAAAATCGCTTATGAGTAGGTGGCATAATATATTATATTACCTATGTATACAGGGTGGAAATAGATTTTGGGTCAGTGAGGGCAGCTACCAGATCCCGTGTTGCTAGGCGAAAATGGTCTTCGGAGACCTTCCTTCGATTTCAAATGAATGAAGATTGGCGTTTACAGATTTTGGAAAAAACATACAGGGTGCGAGGAAATGGTCATTTTTGACAAACTTTTTTTTTGATGCCAATCGACCCCATTCCTGTCCAAGATCAAAAGCTTGTATGGGACCAAAAAGAAATTTCCGGCTAGAAAAGCCATAAATCGAGAAAAACTTTCCCCATACAATTTGTATGAAAATGAAAGTTTTTTTTACATGTATTTTTTTATACAATCGATTCCATTTCTATCCAGTATCAATAGTTTTCTTGGGTCAACTTTCGGTAATGTACAAAAAAGCAAAAAAATTCAAGGAAATAATTACAAAAGAATGACTAACTCCATAGTAAACGCGCCGAAAATATGGATTGTGACGTCATAGTCTATGTCTCTTTAATATAGAGCGTTATCGGTGAGTGCCGGCGCGTGCAGACTTCAAATGCCAATAACATCAGAAAAAAAATCGTAAGAAAGTTTTAATGCTACAGTTGATATTCCTCTGGATTATACTTTTGATTTTCGCAATAAAAAATAAAGATGCATATTTCCTATCATCGAGCTTTTAGCACGACCCAAAATTATGTTAGCTATGCACAGTCGCGGTAAAAAAGGGTTCGTCACCTTAGTCGACATTTGCTTGCACCAAGGCAATTATCAGTCCTGCCAACGTTTCATTTCAAACGAAACAGAAATATCGCGTTGACGTCTACATTTGCAATAACAGGCTAATCTCAGAGTACTCCAGAGTAGACGTCAAATAATAATACCACTACCGATCGAGATGGTAATATACTCAGAGAGAGATATATCATTTGTTGAACTTGTCATAGTTAAAATTACAAGAGAAAATATTGACACTGACAATTAAATATAATATATTTGATTGGAACTCTTACGAAGTTGTTTGTTTGACTAGGTCATTAAAAAGGTTCCATGTTGATACGAAACTAGATATAGGTCAGAGGTGTAAACTATTTTGGATCCTTGTTATCATATCAAGTAAGTATAATTTTATATGCACTTGTCTAATTACTACTTTGCTTTCAAAAGGTACTAAGAGTCTATGACTTTAAAAGGAAATTATTTAATAACTGACGAAGGTTTTCGTACCCCGACTGTACATATAAAATAGAAATACGTCTGGTCGATGTAACTGGTGACCGAAGAGCTGGCGGCTTTCTCTCGCAACGCATCAGCATTGCAATTCAGCGAGGAAATGCCGCCAGCATCCTCGGTACAATACCTCGAGGGTCTTTTTTAGATTTAACTTACTTTTAATTTAATTTAGTTAATGTTAAACATCATATTGTATTTACTTTATTAGAAAATAAATGATTTTATCATTTAAAATAGAAATATTACATATATACAGGGCGTCCCACACGGCTATGCCACATGGAGGGAAAGTACCCTGAATATTGTAGAAGGAACATTTTACTTAAAGAAGACATTATTTTAATTTAAACTGCATTCATAGATTTTTAAATAATTACATGGTTGAACCGGGAATCGAACCCGCTACCCGAGAAAATTACCCTGTAGTTTTATCATACCGATCGAAAGGCTTCATCATAAGGATTATTTTTTGCTAAATAACATAGTGTCAGAAATAAAAGGAAGACCATGAATTTCTATGAATGCAGTTTAGATTGGTTTTTAATTTAAAAAATAATGTCTTCTGTCAGTAAAATATTCCATCTTCAATATTCAAGGTACTTTCCATCCATGTGGCATAGGCAGGGGAAGCCCTGTATATTGTAATATTTATGGGAAATAGTAAGAATAATAAATAACAATACAGTTAATTGTCAAGGAACTTTGTCTCCGACCGAATTAAAATAAATGGCAAACGTAAATGTAAGCTGACCAGCATAAGGTGGAACGACAGCGCTAACTATCCGTACCAACGTTTTTCGGACTGCATTTGTTAATTACAATACATTTATTATTATTCTTTAGTTTAGTCCATAAAATCATGGGCTTCCTGCAAAAGAAACATTAAAAAACATTCATAAAGTTATCACGAATACACTTAAACTCATCATAGTCATCATCATTCGCTTGTCCTTGTCCCATTTACTTGGGGTCGGCGCAGCATGTTTGTTTCTGCCATACCTCTCTATCGCCCGTCAACTCACCACACACTTCCATCCTATTCATATCGTCTCTCACGCAGTCCATCCACCTTTTTCTTGGTCTACCTCTTCTCTTGCAACCCTCCACGTTCATACTTAATACGCTTAAACTCAGCATTTCAAAATTATTATACAAATCGATTATTGCTGAAATAAAGTATTTTTCTTGGCTATTTTAAGAAACTTATAGATTTTTGGGAATAAGTTGATGCCATTGTCTAAATAAATCAAGAATAATATGTTTAAAAATGTTTTCTATTTTAGTCCAAAAAACGTTTGTATGAAAATTCCAAGCTGTCGTTCTTCAAGCTAGTGCCGCCACACCGTCCTGTTTTTGACAATATGTATACAATTATCTATATTCTATGTTCGGCCAGATTACCTCTCCCAGTGACCAAATGACTAAAGAGATTGACAAAAGGATAACATTTGGATGGAGAAAATACTGGTCCTTGAAAGAGAAAAATACGAAGTACCTAATTATAAAATAAAATAAAGTATTTGTCAGTTGTTAAAAGTAACTTTATATGTATTTCTTATACGGAATAAAGGCACATTATTATACTATTTTCAAAACGTAATGATTATTAATTTTCAGCCAGCGCATGCGCTGTGTTGCTGCCACCAGTCGACACAACGAATCCTCAAATCAATAAAGCGTCGACAACACGCTTGTGATTTTTGTGGAGTCGCAAGCGCTCATAGGCTACGCTGACACCTTGCCATCAGCTAGGTCGTAAGCTAGTTTGCCCCGTCGTATAAAAGAAAGAAAAAGTCAGTCTTTAAGGTATTTAAAGAGGCGTGTATCGTCGCAAACTTCAATTTAACCACTAAATTTAAAAAACAAACCTGAAAGTTTGGGGCATCTATTGCTTCAAGTATTTGCTGGCCGGAGAATGCAGCCCAGGGCTGGAAGCCGTACGTGAACATCTCCCAAAGACACACGGCAAACGCCCACACGTCACTTGCTGATGTGAATCGGAGGTATAGAATACATTCAGGAGCACACCTTGAAAAAATTAAATGCGGTATTTGACAACAGTAAAAAAACCGGTCAAGTGCGAGTCTGACTCGCGCACTGGGGGTTCCGTACAACCTTTTATATGCCCCGCCCATTATTTCTGGAAAGATCTTAATAATATAATAAGGTATCAGTGGTTATCGTCATAGGTAGGTACACAGCGCTAAAAATCGGTGTATTTTGTTGAGCGAGCAAAGAACTCGCTATGTATATTGGTTTTTCAGAGATAATTTTTGCTCACATGAACCGATTTCAATATTTTTTTTTATTTTATTCGAAAGAAGGTACTTTCAGAATAATGTTTTAAGTATTTAAATAAAAAAAATTACATACAAAGGTGATTAAATTTCTAACTTAGTTCAAAAAGGATTTTTGCTGATTTAAAGAAAAATAACCTAGACAGAGATTCCGTTATATTTATCCTGTAATATCTACAATAATGTTAATATTATGTAATAATTTCAAAATCTGGTATTTTTTTTAACCTTTCCTTCATAAACCGAAACTTAATCACTGTAAAAAAAACCTTACTCAAAATGTGTATGTTATTACTAGACTTGGAATTTCTGTCCCCCCTCATATCCTTAATTTTTCATAGGATATAAATATATATGTTAAAAAAAATGTGCATTCACGTGCATTAGGCGCGTTTATAACTATTCCTAATTCAAATTGATAGCATCAGTATTTCCTGAGATATTTAAGGGGATGAGTGGTAATTTTTCCATACAAACATTCTCGACTGTTTCCCCGAGGTTTTCGACCGTATATTATTTTGAAATAATGTTCATATCATCAATATCTGTGTCGGTATATTCTTATTTTTATAAGTGCTAGGTTGCTTCAAACAATGCTTGAAACAGCATACTTATTTCAATAGGCCGCAATAAATTTTTGCTGATTTAAAGAAAAATAACCTAGACAGAGATTCCGTTATATTTATCCTGTAATATCTACAATAATGTTAATATTATGTAATAATTTCAAAATCTGGTATTTTTTTCAACCTTTCCTTCATAAACCGAAACTTAATCACTGTAAAAAAAACCTTACTCAAAATGTGTATGTTATTACTAGACTTGGAATTTCTGTCCCCCCTCATATCCTTAATTTTTCATAGGATATAAATATATATGTTAAAAAAAATGTGCATTCACGTGCATTAGGCGCGTTTATAACTATTCCTAATTCAAATTGATAGCATCAGTATTTCCTGAGATATTTAAGGGGATGAGTGGTAATTTTTCCATACAAACATTCTCGACTGTTTCCCCGAGGTTTTCGACCGTATATTTTTTTGAAATAATGTTCATATCATCAATATCTGTGTCGGTATATTCTTATTTTTATAAGTGCTAGGTTGCTTCAAACAATGCTTGAAACAGCATACTTATTTCAATAGGCCGCAATAATAGGCCTGAATAAAATTATACAAATTCGACAGCAATAAGCGCCAAAATCAAAACAGTCCGATTTAATATTTCCTTCTTATTCTGTTGGCAATATCCGGTGCGCGCTAACTCCTTGCGGGCGAACCCTGGTTTCCGGTCGACAAAGGGCGCCACTTTGATGAACAAAACCGACGTACCGAGCAGCGTGCGGGCACTTTTTAATGGGCACTCGACACGGAAACATCACTTCGCGACTATACTTTATAGTCAAATTAATCACGCATCACCTTTTAAACTTTGATATTATTAATTATTGATTTTTCTTAAACATGCAATGAAATGTCGTCCTTACGTGCGTTATAACAGGCTTCAAAGTATCACGTTTCGGGCGGAACAACTCAAGAGAACTGTAAAGGAATTTCATACAAAATTGAAGGCCTAATCCGGGAATTATTTTTTATTTTATTTTAATGTTAACATGGCGTCTGTGTTCATCAACAGGCTAAACAGCTGAATTATATATTTTTTTATTTTTTCTAGTCGCATAATGGTTATCGCACCAAAAATATCCGCGTTAATGCCTATTACACACGAACCTTTATTAAGAATACAAACCTGTATTATTCAATGTGTTGATGAATAAATTTAAAATATTATCTATACGTAAGTCACCACAGACCATAGACAATATTTAAAATCCTCTTTATTTTATTCATTATAGAAATTAAGATTCTTATTATCAGGATATGTATAACGGCCCTAATAGGGTCTATTCGAACACAACACACGCGAAATACGGTCGACTTTCGTAAAAAAAAATTAAGTATGGAGGTATTGGAGGGAAAATAAATGTACTATTTTGAGTGGTGTATTGTTTTATTTCATTGCATATGTTTGAGAAAAGCACATACATGCCTGGTCGTGAAAATGGCTTGCCGGCTTCGTATCACTATCCGGCCTCCCTACGGTCGGCCGTCTATACCTACTCACCCGGCTAGTACATATATATATATATATGTACTAGATTAAAGTTGCATATATAAATTGGGGTTAATTGCTGTATTATTTCCTAGCAGTTTCCAAAATATTGTTACGATTGGTTAAGTTTCGGAGGATGAAACAGTCGAGAACGAAACCTCGATTTATGAGTTTTTCACTTAAGATTGTTAGTCTACGTTACAGCTGTTCTTATCGCACTAGCGCGCGGTTCCACCTATGTCAGCGCAACAGAAATAAGGGTTCCTTTTTACCTTTTTGGTACGGAACCCTAAAATTAACTCTTCACAATACCAACAAACAAAACTTACAAAAGTACTCGGACAATATCAAACTTCAACTATTTTTTGCAATTTTTAAGGATTTTTAAATACATAAAGATCAAAAAAAGACGTTGTCTGACCATAGAAAAATGTGTCATCACTTGTTGCGTTTTTGATGTTTACTAAAATAATAATTTGACTATGAGTCAAATACCGTATTTTAGTGAATAGTTTAAAATTTCATCAAAACTGTTAGACACTGTTATATTCTGCTACACAGTTAGATGAAATTTTAATTTAAGGGTCAGCATCAAAAGTTACTACACAATCGAAGACGTCAAAAGTCTGTATTAAATGGGAATAAGAACTTTTGACGTCTTCGATTGCGTAGTAACTTTTGATGCTGACTGTACGTGTACACACTATTTGTAAGTAATACATAAAAGAGAGAATTTAAAAAAGACTCACCACGCTACTGGCAACTTGAGATTGACATTGTAATTTGTTTGGTAGTAATCTTTTCCGACGCCTAAAGCTCGGGACAGCCCGAAGTCTGAGATTTTTACCCTATCCTTGTTAAACACTAAAATATTCCTTGCTGCTAAATCCCTGAAAAATATAAAGTTAAATTAATGTTACGGCTCACTAATCATTCGACCCGAAACCACAAAATTCGCTAGTACATTAGTAGGTACTACCATTTTGTAACGTAAAAAGGTTACCTATGTATCAGTCTTTTATTTTCTAGATAAGTCATGCCATCACAGATCTGTTCCGCAAATTCGCAAAGGTTTGTCACAGGGAAGTTTGGTCGGAGAGACACTTCACGAAGACATTCCAGTAGAGAGCGGAGGGGTGCCAGTTCGGTTACCTGAGGAGAAAATAGGTATTAATGTTGTGGCAGGTACGGTCACGGACTTTAATTGTTGAGCCATTTAGTCATTTTGGTTTTCTATAGCTTTCATAGCTTATGTCGTGATTCCGGCCTTGACCGGAAGCAGAAGCCCGGCGACGTATCGGGAAATTCAGGAGTCTTTGAGGATTGGAATTAGTCAGATACAATAGTATATTGTTAATGGTTCGAGTCAGAAATGGGTGACTTTTACCCGAGTTAAACACTCTAATTTTCATATCGAATACGAGGAAAGTAAAAAACACACTGACTGAATATTTTACAATGTATTGTATTTAAAAAAAAAAAAATATCGTGGGAAAATTCACACCAATTGATCTAGTCCCAAACTAGGCAAAGCCTGTACTATGGGTACTAGACAACGGATAAACATACTTATATAGATAAATACAAAGGTACTTAAATAGATATTAAACATCCAAGACTCGGGAACAAACATTCGTATTCATCATACAAATATCTGCCCCGACCGGGAATCGAACCCAGGACCTCAAGCTTCAGTCATTTATTATTAGTATTAGTTGAAGAGTGGCTGTAAGCGTTTCTGCCTTAGCTCACATGCACAACTTAAATTAAAAAAGGTTTGTGGGTGTATTCCATTTGTCACCACCTCATAGAGCCTAGTGAATATTTTAGCTAAAATAAAAGTAATTAATTTATAACATAAACTTATTTTATATTTAATAAAATAAATTCCATTAACTAGTGAGAATAAAATTATTTCCCTTTGTCAGTGGCGGGGAAAATATTGATATTTATTAGAATTAGTTCCCGCATAAACGCATAATGCTTATAAGGCGAGGACTAATTAGAATACACTACTTTCTGCACTAGAGCAGAAACGTATCACTTTCTGCGCACTTTTTAGAACATCAACAACCCACTTTCACAGCATGAGATATGAAAATTATTTTACAGAAAGAATTATGTGTGCGAAAGTTGTTTTCCCGTGGAATCCCTCATTTATTGTCTGACGAGCAGAAAACGACTCGTGTCAATTAGTGCCGCAAATCATTGAATACATTCAACGGAGGAAGCTCAAATGCAATTTTTAGTGTCGTATCGGGTGACGAGTCGTGGATATACGCATATGAGCCTGAAACTAAAAACCAATCTCGCATATGGGTTTACGAAGACTATCTCAAGCCAACAAAAGTTATTCTCTCTCGCAGCACGGCCAAGAAGATGGTGGCTATCTTCTAATCGGGTCACGCGCCTACTATTCCTCTTGAAGATCGTAGAACGGTCAAAGCCGATTGGTATGCAACTATTTGTTTGTTTGCTGAACTCAGAAACAAAAACCCTAGTCGCCGCATCATCCTTCACGACAGACAATGCCAGCCCTCACAGCGCTCGGAAAACAAATGAGTATCTGGAAGGTGAAAAAGTCGAACTTCTGGACCATCTTCCAAACAACCCAGACTTAAGTCCCAACGATTTTTTCACATTCCCCAAAATCAAGGATAAGTTTACGTGGTCAGCGGTTTCAGACACCGTCAGAAGCAGTAGAGGCTTTTAAAATGGCCATTTGGTCGACCCCTATTTCAGCGTCCAATAAGTGTTTTAACGATTGGTTTGAACGCAAGTGCGTAAAATATAAAGGAGAATACTTAAAAAAAAACAATAAAAATACTTTTATTCAATTTAACTGCATATTTTTTTTATATTCCCGAAACTTTCAGTTTTTGAGAGGAAAGTGGCTACAGATAAAGAGAGACAAGTTTTCTCTGTCAGTCTTTATGACATTAACATAAGTTTTTAATTTTACCTGGCCTGTGGAAGTTTGTTGTACCTATCTGCTTACCAACATCAACGAGTCCAGATGTAAAACTACGCCGTACAACCGCACGATATTGGGATGATCAATACTGTGCATTACAGCTGCTTCCTTTAAAAACTCGGTCGAGTTTGAAGTCATTCTCTCATGGCCGAGACACTTAATAGCCACTTGCAACTGTAATAAAATACCTTTGCTTAAAGAAAAATAGAAAAAAGATACATTTATTCACGAACACACGGGACACACATATTAAACAATTAAAAAAAGAAAAAACACATAAAACAGGAAACATTGTGCAGGAACCTATGCGAGGGCATGGAGCATCTAACTTTATTAGGATTAAATTAGTTTGTATAAATAACATTAGTTGATAAGTTGTGCTTGTATACTAACAAATTATGGATACTACTGTCCGAAATAAAGAATTGAATTGAATAAAACAAGTGTGTCTCTGCGGCACTAAATTGGACACTGGCTTAGCATTAAGCTGACTCCTCCAGCGCTGATTTTCAGGCAGCATTTGTGTTTGTATTACTTTACTTACCACCTAGTCAACAAACATTTGTAAATCCTACTCCAACTGAGGTAAGTTGTCAAGTATGTAATAGTGTCCATTAGTCCAGGCAATGAACTGACAACTTGTATGGAAAAAATGACATATTTGGAAATAATTTATAATAGCGAATTTTTTTTATGTACCTATTAAATTGTTACCTAGAGGCAAAATCCACCAAAAAATCAGACATCAAAAAAATCTATATTTACTTAGCTCCTAAAAAGTACGGATAAATATTAATGATTTTTTTATCTTTATTTAGGTTCATTTACATTTGCTTTACAATATTCAATATAAATAAAATAAAAAAGACAATGAATGTTTAATTTATATCAATATAATTACTTCCGGGTGGAAAGTTTGGTGGATTCTTGAATAAAGCATCTCAGAATAATGTTTTAAACCCTTCATGGTCAACTGATCCCACATAAAATTCATCCCGCGGGCTGAATGGCCCCTTTTGATTTTTTTCGTAGGTGACTCGACCCAACTGAGCCTACAGGCCCAGTTAACCACTTATCCCACTTACAGGTCTACTCAACCCGCGGGCTCATTCAACCACTCTTAGCATTAAAGAGTCTTCTCAGCCCGCGGGCTCAGTTTACCACTCTCTATTAGGTATGACGCGGGTTTAGTCGACCCCTATCCGAGGCTTAAGGGTTTACTCACCCTACCGGCTTAATGGTTGTCACTAGACGGATTCGTGAGGAAGGTAAGTATTAAAAAGGTAATGTGATGAAATTCAGCACTAATGGGACGTAAGCTTTTCTGGACTGGAATAACCCTTACGATAAAGGGTAATAAACACGGGTACATGAAACAAATATTTAATTTCCACGACAGTACATCAAATTAAAGTAAATTCTAAATGCAAATTTAAAAAACATGGAAATTAGTGCCTATTAAGCTTGCTTGAAGAAAATGAAGCTACCTACATTCTTAAATGTTCGATACAGAAATCGAGGCAAATTTTTTTGTTTTTTAAGTCCAAGACTGTTTCAGAAATGTGATCATTCACTTCCATTATTTCGCTTTTTCTTTTAGAAAATTAATTTTTTCTTATTTTTCTACATCGTTTTTCATCATCCGTTGCATTATTACAAGAAGTTGAATAATGCTGAGTCAACCCTAAACTGGTAAGGAGTAGTCGACTGAGCCCGCGGGCTGAATTGACCATAAAACGGCAGAGAGTGGTCAACTGAGCCCGTGGGATGAGTTATCGAGGCAATGGCTCGAGTCACCCACGAAAAAAATCAAAAGGGGCCATTCAGCCCACGGGATGAATTTTATGTGGGATCAGTTGACCATGAAGGGGTTTTAAAATGAAATAAACAAAAAAAACGCTATTATAAATTAATGTTTTTCGAAACCGTATTTTGCCTCGGCTATCCAACCTCCCTTGGAGAAGAGGATGGACGTTATAGTTTTTTTATTTGGTAAACTACACGATTAGAACAAGACCACGCGCGAGCTGTCTCGGCGAGATAAACTATCCGTCACTTTCTAAGTGTTCTAATTAGAAAGAGATGAACAGTCCATCTCGCGGCGAGACACCTCGCGCGCGGACTTGTGCTAACCGTGCTGGTATCCCTTATAAAGACTGCCAATGTAGATAACAATGTCGCTTTCCTTATCTACACTTATAATAAATCTCCGAATTAAAAAAAAAAACAAGTTTTCAGATTTTTATCTGTAGGTACTTGTAGTTTAAGACGATATTACTTGCCAAATTTCATAGTTCTAGGTCAACGGAAAGTACCGTATAAATTTTGATGGCCTTGAGTCAAAATATACTTAGAAGTTTGGTTCCACCGCTCCAAGGGACTACAGACTTGAGTATGTGGGTTTAATTTCAACTCGATACCTCCACGCGTTCCAGAGAAAAAGGGTCTTGACAGACGGACAGACAACAAAGTGATCCTATAAATAAAGGTTATTTTTTTCCGTTTGAGGTACGGAATGTTATAAATTAGTTATGTACAAGTAAATGACTCACCCTCTGACTGCCAGTGGCCCAGGTGCCCTGTTGCACTACTCCGAATTGGCCCATGCCCAGTTCCTTATTAATAGTAATATCTTCCACGGGTATAATATGCTTGGTAGGAACTTTAATACTATTTTCGGAAAATGGTTCGAAATCGATAGGTATTGAGCAATGACCCTGTAAATACTGTAGTATTAGTTTAGTATATTTCAATCTGAATTTCCTAAAAAACATTATACTACAAATTATTCATGTTTTTAGTAGGATAGTAGGACTTGTAGCCGATTTGAAAATCTTTCTCATTTTTAAATATCAGATCCAGAACTGTAAATTCTTATGAGAATAAATGATCTTAAACCAAAAAAAAAAAAAAAAAAGTTGTACACAAAAAGTCGAAAACGACATTACTCCCTACGTTGGTACATAGACTTATATGTCCCTACGTGGGGAAATATTTGCATGGTTACAATCCCTGTAGACCTATTATCTAGAAATAATACGACCGGTTAGCCTAGTTGGTAGTGACACTGCCTACGAAGCTGAAGGTCCTGGGTTTGAATCCCGGTAATGGCAAATATTTGTGTGATGAGCATGAATATTTGTTTCTGAGTCTTGGATGTTTTCTATGTATTTAAGTATTTATATCTATTATATATATCGTCGTCTAGTACCTATAACACAAGCCTTATTGAGCTTACTATAGGCCTAGTTCGATTTGTGTAAGAATGTCCCCTAATATTTATTATTATTATAATACGAGATATTAATCAATGGTGAAGCTAACCACATGTTTCAAAGTTTTATTTACCGCTATTACATAAATAGTTAAGTAAAGCAACCACCAGCATGCAGCAATATGAAGTAAAACACAAATGGAAAAACTTACAACATCAATCTTCTTATTTGAGCTGAGAAGTTTCTTGATTTTAGAAATGTAAGGATTAGGGAAGCATTTTGAATAGACTTTCTTGTACCGCCTCTGTTCTGGTTTGGATAAGCCTATCTGTACCAGGTCTTCAGTCACAACAAACTTTAATTGTGACACTTTCGCAACTTTTAATATATCCCTGAAGCAAAAATGTATGAATAATTATACACATACGTACAGTAAGGGAAATGTATTCACGTACCACTGTTTTAGTTCTACAGTAGAACCCTGTCGCAATTGACAGGCCGCCGTCACTAAAACTCGAGTGGTATGTCACCTTATTGCGATAGGGTTCTACGGTGGTACGTGAATACATTTCCCTTAATGTACACAGTCAGTACACATTGTTAAGTCATTTAGAGCTCACTTTATATTGGACACTTCATAGCTAAACAAAAACAAAATTACTTCACACTTAAATGGCTCAATCAACAAGTAAAGTCCTTGACCGTACAAATGTTCAATAACATAGGCATGAATAACAAATACATTTTTCAAAATGTTAACCCTATCGGAAGCATGATTTATAGAGTACTAGTAGGTACTAGCTTCTGCCCGCGACCCCGTTCGCGTGGAACTCGTTAATATTGTAGCTCCATACACACTGTCACCCCCCATTTCTCTTCCTTAGGGGATGATACTGATCCTGGGATAAAAACTATCATATGTCCTTCCCCAGGAGTCAAACTATCTCTATACCAAATTTCATCTCAATTGATTAATTAAGCGGTTTAAGCGTGAAGAGGTAACAGACAGAAAGACAGACACACTTTCGCATTTACGATATCAGTATGGATTATATACAGGTACTAGGTAGGTATATTAACCTGTATATGTATAATGCTATAGATACTGGTTAATTAGGGGGCAAACTTGCTGTTTGTGCTTGATAATCCTATGCGTGTTGAAGCACTGTATTTATAAAATAGAATATTGATGATGTCCTGACTGATTTTGGCCACAGCAACTGTGTTCTAGCTTAGGTTTCAATGATTACCTAGTGTCCCGTAAATGGCACGTCACATTGACACCGAAGGTAGGTCAGCTTAAGAGGTTCCAAACCAACCTAACATGACCCCAGTAGAAGTTGCCTGGTTTTCGAGTTATTGGCAAATTTAAGTTTTTTCCATTGTTTAACATTGTTAGTGGCATCATTTACTTGGAAAGCCCTCTAAGTAAGTTTATTTCCGGAGATATGAATAATTAATGGGTGGAAAGCAAAAAATTTGTGCATAGTTAAGAGCCTTAATCTAATATAGGATTTAACTTTTTTTAGTTTCGTAACAACAATTAACATACCAACATGCTTAATTTATATATATTATAATGAGGTTTATATATATTAGCTCTCTAGTAAGTAGTCTTTAGTAAGAATAGTGAATGATTGGAAGAAATACTGGAGTCTGAAAGAGGTGATGAAAGACAAGTATCTCCATATATCATCAAAAAGTAAATTGTTCAACACCTGCATTCTATCAGTCTTAATATATGGGAGCGAAACATGGACCTTAACGCATTCGCTGCTGAGCCACGCCCCCTAGGAACAAATTTGCATGAAGGCAAACCCACATGTGCATTGCCTGGAAACTCACAAGAAAGAAGCATGATAGGAGCAAAAAGGTTGGACAGAATAAGAAACTCTAGCATTAGGCATACTAGACGTAACCTTAAAAATAAGGAGACAAAAATGGAAGTGGACAGGCCATATGGCAAGGGGCAGAGAGAAATGGAGCAAAATTGTCACCCAGTGGTACCCAAGAGAAGAGAGGAAGGCCACAAAAGTGATGGAGCAATGACATCAGACAGGTAGCGGGAAAGAGATGGGGCATGGTGGCCATAGAGAGGCCAGGATGGAGAAGATTGGAGAAGGTCTTTACTGCTTGGCAAGCGGACATGCAGAAATGGAATACTCCATAACAGAATACTCACACTTATATTTTGTGTCTGAATAAAAGGCTATTATTGATATTAGTATTATTATTCTGGTAGTGGCTATTGTATCACTGCAACCATTGCTGATCTATTGTGATCGCCACTTACTACAATTCTTGGTCAAGTCCTGCGAACTCGAAGAATTGCAGGATTTTGTTGAACTCAAGAAACTTGATCTCCTCCGGGCACATGAGGTGTTTGCCCAGAATGGAGTTACGGCTGCGCATAAGACAAGGGCAAGGCAGTGCAGACTCTGCTTCAAGGCAGAGTCTGCACTGCCTTGTGTCACACAGCCCCAACACTTGCATTGATATTAGTAACAATGATGTTGAGTGTGTAAATGGGTATACATCATCAAAAACATATAGAGCATTTTTTATGTTGTTACTCTGTCCCTATCATAATAATCCTAGTCACATCAAGACTGAAGATCTGGGTCTGCTCTGCTATGACATATTTTATATTCGCTTATGCCAATGTTAAATGTTACAATAACATGTTAATTCTTAGGAGTTAACCGCACACTGTGCATGCCTGTATCCTCTTGACGATGGTCAGAAATACAACCAAGTTTTAAATATAAGGATCACCTAGGTTTTAGAGGTAAAAAAAATCATATTTATTTCAATCAACCACAACCTCCAGATAATAGATAATCAAAAGACAAGTGACACAGCTTATCATCTTTTGTGTTGCTGTCTCATCTTGAAAGCAGATGTCTACCAAAACTATCAATTTTAACAATCCTAAAGACATTTGTATGACAATGAGTAAATAAAAAGGTTTCAAAAGTATTCTCTAATCAGAGTAATACATAATACTTCATAATACTGACAAAGCTGGACCGGTACCGAATCAGAAAACAGAGTTATAAGAGTGTGATGCTCTGAGAACATTCACTCTGCGAATATAATTTACATACAGTTTTGCTGCAACTCACTATTGAAATGAAATATATCAATAGTTAATCACATAAGCAAGAGCTGTAACTGCATAATCATGGACTACGGCTTGACATTTATTGTATTAATATAAAGTAAAATCGCGAGTGCGTCTACCAAAAACCTTCGCCAGCTTTTTTTTTACATACTACGATTAAACAGGATCGACAATTATGAATAACAATTTAAACTCCTTACCTAAATAACTCATAATACTGTTGAAGCTCTGCTTCTTCCAGGAAATCTTTCAGATTCTCATTATCTTCCAGAATTCCTTCTGAAAATACAAAATAAAAAAACATTTGTTACCCTGCTTAAAAATGCATCATGATACATGTTCGTATATATCAATAAAGACGCCACGTACCCATACCAACTTCGGAAGAGAAAATCAGAAAAAATATCACACAAACACCATTAAACAGATTCTAGATAATAGTACAAACAACTTTATTTATATTGTAATGATGCTGCCTGTTTTATCTAAATCTAAATATCTACCAATAGTTTGACAAATGACAGTGTGACCAGTTCTTACTACCAACTTCTACCAATGACCAGTGGCCTGTTTCAAGAAGCTACGAGTTACATTTTTACTCTTCTAAAGAGGCAGCACAAGTCAAATGGCCAGTCGTTATTGGTCCTACACAATGGGCCATCATGGCCACAGGACTGAGGGGCTACCGCGAAACCAAAACGAACTTCTCCCTCTCTGTCGCTCGAACTAGCAAGTGCGACAGAGACGGAGATACACGAACGAAAACGAATTTCGTTTCGCGGTAATAGTCCAGGCAATTAACTCACAACTTGTATGGAAAAAATGTCAAATTTGGAAATAATTTATAATAGCGATTTTTTTTAATGTAACGGATATATTATCAATTAAATAGTTACCTAGAGAAAAATACCACAAAAATACAGACATAAAAAAAAAAAAAATAAGACAGAGAGTACGACTTTGTACCCTTTGGCGTCGAGACCCTCGGTCCGTGGGGTCCCAGTGCGCATAAGTTATTTGCAGAAATCGCGAAACGTCTGGTCGATGTAACTGGCGACCGAAGAGCTGGCGGCTTTCTCGCGCAACGCATCAGCATTGCAATTCAGCGAGGAAATGCCGCCAGCATCCTCGGTACAATGCCTCGAGGGCCTTTTTTAGATTTAATTTAGTTTTAATTTATCTTGGTTAATGTTAGTTATAATCTTGTATTTTTATTTCCATATACATGAAACCAATTAAAAATAAAATTAGCTCCTAAAAATTCCGGATAAAAATTAATATTTTTTTATCTTTATTTAGGTTCACTTACATTTGCTTTAAAATATTCAATATAAATAAAATAAAAAAACAATAAATGTTTAATTTAAACCTATATCATTACTTCCGGGTGGAAAGTTTGTTGGATTCTTGAATAAAGCATCTTAGAATAACGTTATAGACTAAAATAAACAAAAAAAACGCTATTATAAATGAATGTTTTTCGAAACCGTATTTTGCCTGGAGTATAGGCCCTCAGGAAAGGATCGAGATTTGCGCGCCAAAACTATTCATAGGCAAGCGAACCGCAAGCGAGCTCGCGCGTCACCTATCTCTCCTGCTCTAGCGCATTTATCTATCCCGCTGTAATCACGTAAACATTACGGAGTAATACGGTCACTAGTTCTAAGCTTTTTAACCCCCGACGCAAAGAGACCCCTCTCTCTTAGCCATGTTTCATCAAAATTAGATCAGCCGTTTTTGAGATATTGAACTTTGAAATGAAAAAAGCGGGGGTTTTTGAACTTTTCTAACTTGAACTTATTGTTGTATATAGTTAGGCCTATTTGTAAATAAATTAATTCCAGTATCCTACAGTTAACAACAGAGTTTTACTTTTGCCTCCAGCCAAGTCTCCCTGCAACAATCCACTGATAAACTATGATTATCTAAATATATAAAAGAAGAAACTGACTGACTGACTGACTGATCTATCAACGCACAGTACAAACCGCTGGTTCTAGAGATTCCAAATTTGGCGCGTAGGTTCTTTAGAAGGTGTAGGGGTGCATTAAAAAATATTTTTTCAAAATTCAACCCCTAAGGGGGTGAAATGGGGATTCAAAGTTCATATGGAGAAACAAGATTACTTAGACTATTTTATTCGAAACTTCACAGAAGTATTCCTAACAATAAATGAGTAAACACGTGTTTCAGGTTTTTTGAAAATTCAACCCCTAAAAGGGGGGAATGTGGTCACAAAGTCTGAATATCGACATGGGTGTCGTTTCTATGGTTTATCGGATCGCTGATTACAAAAACAACAACGATTTCAAAATCCAACATGGCAGACGTGAAATACCATCTCCCCTGTTGGGATGCGATGGGGTTGAAATGTCCAAAATATCAATATGGGTGTCGTTTGTATGGTATTTTGGGACGATAATTACGAAAATGGCATCGATTTTGGAAATTAATATCGTGGATATATTTTAAATATATAAAAGAAGAAACTGACTGACTGACTGACTGACTGATTGACTGACTGACGTATCAACGCACAGCCCAAACCACTGGTTCTAGAGATTCCAAATTTGGCCCGTAGGTTCCTTAGAAGGTCTAGGGGTGCATTAAGAAAGGATTTTTTAAATTTCGTTTCATCCCCTAAGCGGGTGAAATGGATTCCAAAGTTTATATAGTGGTTATATGTTTTAGGTTTTTTGAGAATTCAACCCCTAAAAGGTGGAAATGTGGTGACAAAGTCTGAAAATCAACATGGGTATCGTTTCTATGGTTTATTTTTCAAATCCAACGTGCCGGACGTGAAATACCCTCTCCCCTGTTGGGCTGAGCTGGGGTTGAAATGTCTAATCAACCAATATGGGTGTCGTTTCTATGGTTTTTATGGACGTTACTACGAAAATGGCACCGATTTTGAAAATATATATAATATATAAATATTGTGTACATCTATCTAAATATGTATATTCGATATGTAGAGTTGATATGTAGAGTCAATATGTAGAGTTGATAGTCGTTATGTAGAGTCGTTATGTAGAGTCGATATGTATAGTCGATATATAGTCGATATGTAGAGTCGATATTTAGAGTCGATTTGTAGAGCTGATATGTAGAGTCGTTATCTAGAGTCAATATGTAGTGGATATGTAGAGTCGATATGTAGAGTCTATGTAGAGCCGATAATTATATAAAAGAAGAAACTGGCTGACTCACTGACTGACATATCACCGCTTAGCCCAATCTGCTGGATCTAGAGATTCCAATTTTGGCACGTAGGTTCCTTATTAGGTCTGGGGGTACACTAAGAAAGGGTTTTTCAAAATTCACCCCCTGAGTGGGTGAAATGGGGGTCCAAAGTTTGTATGGGGAAACAAATTAAGTAAGAGTATTTCATTCGAAACTTCACAGAAGTATTTCTAGCGACAAATGAGTAAACAAATGTTTCAGGTTTTTTGAGAATTCAACCCCTAAAAGGGGGAAATGTGGTGACAATGTCTGAAAATCAACAAGGGTATTGTTTTTAAAGTTTATCGGGTCGCTGGTCGCTGATTACGAAAACAGCAACGATTTTAAAATCCAACGTGGCGAAAATGAAATATCATCTCCCCTGTTGGGGTGCGATGGGGTTGAAATGTCTAAATATCAATATAGAGGTATATGGTGTTTTGGGACGTTAATTACGAAAATGGCATCGATTTTGAAATTTAACATTGTGGACATGGAAACTCTTGAAAGTATTTGTGCCAAAATGCCATTAAATTGGAACATGTGGGTCAAAATGAGATGCACCTTTTTTGTAGACGGTTAAAATTACTTTTAGTACGCGGATGAACCCGCGGGCAAAAGCTAGTTCCCTGTATAAAGCTGAAGTCTGTCCGTCTGTTCTCCTCTACAGGTCGCATTTCCCAACCTATTCTCGTGAAATTTTGTGAGCAGGTTCGTTAATTAAATAGATTTTTTAAATTGAGTCTTTTTTCGAAATGCAAAGAAAAGAGTTTTTGGAAAAAAGACAGGCTCGCGAGTTCTACAGCTCGCGCAGCCATAGTATTTATTCTAGTACGTAGGCTCGAAGCAAAGGGTGTAAGCTATTTATAGGATAACCAAAAAACCTTTTCGGTTCGAGAAAACGAATCGATTTTTTTGTGGCTTTACATAATACTACATATATATGCATGTTATAGTGCGTGTTGTTACGGAATTCTGTCGAACAAATACTTCCTTCTGGATCCCAGCGCCATCTTTGAGTTTGTTGTTAGGCATGTCTCCTGGAACCCAAAACTGTCGGCCTCTCTAAGAAGTCAGTCTCCCCAATAATGATTTCATCAATGTCACCGCGGCCGCGTTTGAAAAAGTGTAAATTACACCAAAACCATGCAAAGTACATACAATTGTAATTCAATATAACTACTAGTATGTTTCAGAGCTACTTGCAAATAGTCGGATGAAATTTGATCCTGATCAAGTTACTTTAGACATTTATAAATTTGAACAAAATGTTCTAAGTAGGTACAGCAAATGTTTAGCAAATTAAAGGTTTTGCTAATTGCTCCGATACTTATCAATTTATCGAATTACAATGTTATCAAGAATTATAGCATATTTTACTATTTAGCTTTCATGTGATATCACATTTACATTCAGAAAATACATCGTTTTGGTTTAATTTAGACTTGTCAAAAAGTAGGAGCGGGGAACAATTACCAACACCAACAGTTCTGTCAGTTTTGTGCCACTTACTTCTACGATTTTCATAACATTTTGTAATTGTTTACTGTGCTTAATAATTAAGTATTATTCCAGTAGCAAGCGGAAGCGTAGTAGTAGCAGGAGGAGGGCAAGCGGAAGCAAGGCAGACAACTTCTCCGGTACAAGGATGTCCAAAAGCGACATATGAAGAGATGCAACATTGAGTCCTCTCAATGGGAGTGTTTGGCAGCACAGCGGTCAGCGTGGTTACCTGTTACTTGATACTGGCTAATTTGAGCCAGAAGAAGAAGAAGGTTAGAATGGCGCATCAGGATGGTGAACATCCAAGTTCGCGGGTTCGAGGATCAGCAGAAAGTTGACCTTGACTATAAACGCGACCAGTTAAAGGCCCACCCACCTGCTGCCATAGCATACAACTACCAGAACGGCGTACTTACGTGCCCGCAATGTGCACGGAATTTCACCGCAAAGATAGGCTACCCATCTTCGAGCGCACGAGCGCCAAAAAATAGGAGTCGGAGTGGTCACCATGGCCGAAAACGGTCGGACAGATCAGCATTATTCCAGTAGTAGGTACGCAACATTTTATTATTATTATTATGACAGTTTTTAGGGTTCCGTACCCAACGGGTAAAAACGGGACCCTATTGCTAAGACTTCGTTGTCCGTCCGTCCTTCGATCTGTCTGCCACCAGGCTCTATCTCAAGAACCGTGATAGCTAAAGAGTTGAAATTTTCACAGATTATATATTTCTGTTGCCACTATAACAACAAATACTAAAAAACCGGCCAAGTGCGAGTCGGACTGGGGCTCTGATACAACAGACATGATTTTTTTGCCTTTTTTATAGATTATGGTACTTGGCCGGTTTTTACTCCTTAGGGCCTCAGGAACACGTTGTTAAAATTATTTGGAATCCTCCAGAGGTCCCGGGGCACGGTTTAGTGTTTATAAAAAATACTCTAACATAATGTACGAAGATTTCAGCTTCTCAGATCCAACTTCAAATTTCATTCATACATATGTTTAGGGCTAAATGGTGCTCGTTGCGTTATTTCTTGCGTTTTTTTATTTCTACTGAAAAGTCAAATCACATATTTTTGAGATCCACCCTCAACGGCCGATGTCCCTGCCTTATCCCCAATTTAGGGGTTGAATTTAAAAAAAATCCGTCTTTAGTGCACTCGACGTCCGACGACGTAGTCCTGACGAATAATTAATAATTTGCTTATAAGGCAGGCAGTTGAAACAACTGATGATGCCTGTATCCAATTAACTTTAAGTATAGTTGTTGACCTAAAATTTTCTTTTATATTCAAATATGCTTGAATAATTTGCAATTGTTTGTTTGTGTTTGGATATGTATTTAATATTTCTTGCTTTTAGCTTCAGCGGAATAGTTAAGACGGTACCATATTTATTACTTAATAAAATATTAATTCACTGAAATTGTTTCGAGCTAAATGTTGTTTGTAGGATTATTAGTTGCATTAATTAATTCTAATTGATAAGTCAAAACATACATTTTAGAGATCCACCCTCAAAAACGACAGATTCTTTGCTGTATTTTATCCCAAATTATACCCATCCAGGAATTGAATTTCAAAAAATCCTTCTTCAGTGCACTTCGACGTTTCTGTTGGACATTTATTTCATATTTCATGCTTTTAGCGAAATTTTAATAAACCTATAAATTACTACTGCCTCCAAACCTCTTATTTTTTCTACTATCAAATTTATGCCAAAAACTTTTTTATGCTGGCAACATTGAATCAATCGTGCAAATATGGCGTTACGATTTTACAAAATGCAGTGGCAGATTATTTTGTTAGACTGTCATTACTAAATTTTTAATAAAGACAAGTTCATTGGTTTTGATTAAAACTTTTGTTTTGAATTAAGTCATAATACGAAGTTACGTTGTTAAAGTGAAATGCGAATATATCGCGATGTAGGTGTCAATACTTTCAATTAAATCTAAAAAAAACCTTTTTTGCGTATTCTAATGCGTTTACTCCGATTGTTTAGGCAGTTATGGTTTCATATTTGTGAAGTATGTTAATTTGCAAGTATTATTTTATATATTTTATAATCCATATTTGATTGAAACCAATTGTCAAGACTAATGTTCTACAGGGTATAATGCTACATTAATTTATATACGATTATTATGTGCCTATTGTTTTGTGTACACATATTATTTATTTATAAATGGTTACTTATCCTCATAGTTAAAAATTATATTAAGTATTGTAGTTTAGCTGTAAGTACTAGTGTTATCAATAACATGAATGTAGTAAAGACTCTTGATTAAGTTATGATCAAGACAGCCTGGATCAGTCCAAAGAAGAATATGATGTGTTCCTGTGATTTCCAGGTGAGTCTTGATTTTGGATATTAACTAAGTATCACACTCATAGGCATTTGTTGTAACATTAATGTCTTTTGAATTTATTGCTAATTGGATTTGTTACCAAGTGGCTTTTAATGGCATTGTTAATTATTGTTTGTGTGTACAACCCCATTTATATCAAGTTTTATTTCAAATAGTTTCAAAGCTTTTCACTTTTCTTTTGATAAAGCTTCATTATTCAAGTCATAATGTATGTGATTTGTGGAACTTTGACTAGTGAAACATGCTGAATGGTTATATAAAGCTTAAAATATAGTTTGCTTGATAGAAAATGTAACCACAAATTGCACAAAATGAAAAATTCACCTTACTAGAATCTAATAAATATGTAGACATATGGCTAAAGTATCTATTGCACAGTCTAGAGTGAACCTTTTGTTTAGCATACTTAATTCTTGGGCCTCTGAGTTGGTCATTCTTGACAGAATGGTATTGATATATTCTATACTTTATCATAGCAGTATTTCGACTTCTGTTTATACTAGGTAGCTGATATAATATAGTCCACCCAAAAAGTCCAATCTATACGTCCAGGGTCTATCGGTCCAGGGTTCCGGAGATTATCCATTACATACCAACTTACAAAGCTACAATCTGACAGACATTTCCTCTTTATAATATTATCCTATACTATTAAACAAGCAAAAAACAAAATATATATTTGCAATCACATTCTCAGAAACGGCTCTAAAGATTTTGATATATAAACTTACAGATTATAAAAAGGTCGTATGAAGGGGCTAAACCTCAAAACAACTCGCCTGAAATGGTTTTTTTTTTGTCACCAGTGTACATACCAATAGGGAATATTCTATCCCATCCCATGGCTCATGTTAAGGTATTTGTAAAATGCAAGGTGAGCCGAGCCATGTGGACAGCTAGTCTTATTACCAAGTTCTTTCGAACATAAGTATTATCCATATGTTGCATATCTATAATCCAAAAAGTTTATTTGAATATTTTTCTGTGTACTTTAGATCTTCATTAATAACACCAGTATTTTTCTGCTTCTTCATTGTATTACAATTCACTCTGCACATACCTCAAGAACCCTTTGTTCTCAGCAATTATGCATCATTGTTCTAATCCAGGATGTGTTTAGACGTTTTTTATGGAATTATAATTCTTATATGCTGCAGTTTAAGTTGCTGCATGCTGGATTTTCAATTTTTTAGATTAATGCATAGGGTAATAAACTAATAACAAATCTAGTACATAGAAATAATATATTAATTAATTACAACCTTCACTAGTTTTAGAAGAAGGCAATTGTTTGGATAATTTTCCAACTTTCAATTAGTAAGAACCTGCTTTTTATTTTAGGATTCCGCAAACCGTTATCATATTTGCCTATCTGTTGGATCAATGTTATGATAAAACATTACCTTTACCTTTATGCTGCATTGGCTGGTCAATTATTGCATTTAGTAGGCTGCAATTAATACTGATACATACTAAAATGTCAGAACACAATACACAAGTGATGTTAGACTGATTATTGTTTACAAAGTTGTCTTAGTAAACAAATATTCAAGTACAAAGGTACATATTGTGACATGCACTATTTTCAATTGCACTATTTTAAATTGTTTCCCGAATGAAATGGTAATGCACATCAATGTGTTTCGTTTGCTGATATTGCACCGGGTTAAGTGCTATAGCCATTGCTGATTGACTGTCCGTACAAATGAATATGGGAGGCTCCTCCTTTCCCATAATTTCTGTTAGGAACCGTTTTAGAAATATAGCTTCTTTGGCAGCTTCTGATAAGCTTATATATTCAGCTTCTGCCATAGATAACGCTGTACTCCTCTGCTTTGAACTTTTCCATGAAATAGCTCAGTTTGCCATCATAAAGACGTTACCTGAATATGACCTTCTGTCAACAAGTTAGCCCCCATGATCAGCGTCAGCAATTACTTACAAAATAATATACCCAGATGTCTCTTTGGAGTATTTCCGTCGCATAGGTACCAAACCTTTGAGGTATTTCAAAATTCTCTTGGTAGCAGTCCAGTGTACGTCTTCATAACAGTTGCAGAACTTACTCATGAAGTTCACTGAGTGAGCTATATCCGGTCTAGAACACACGACAATATATATCAGTGAAGCTATTAGTTCCCTATAGGGTAAGCTTTCATCAGGTGTCTGTGGCTGTCCTGTTTTCGTAAAGCGTTGCCCTGGAACACCGGGTGTACTGACAGGATTACATACTTCCATTTTAGAGCTTCTCAAAACTTTCTTGATGTACTCCTCTTGATCAATTTTTATAAAGTCACTTTCTTGACTAATCCTTATTCTTAGAAACAGCTCTGCCTTTCCCTGGTCTTTCATCTCGACTTTTGACCTTAATTCATCCTTTACAACATGCATAATTTCTCTCTCATTATTGTAGAAGATAAGAATATCATCAACATAAACAGCCAGAATGATTATATTTTTGTCCGTTGTTCTTAAATAAACACTGGACTCATTTTTGCATCTGTTGAACTTAAGGAGACAACTTTGTGTTCCTCAATCGAGGCGATTGTTTAAGTCCATATAATTATTTCTTTAATAGACAATACATGGTCTTTCATCCCCTTTGCTGCGAAGTGAGGTGGTTGCCACATGAACACCTTCTCGTTAAGGTTTCCATTGAGGAACGCGGTCTTAACATCCATGTGGTCAATCTTCGAGCCAAGGTTAGCTGCTAATGCAAATAGCATTCTCTATGGAACTGTGCCGAACTACCGGCGAGAACGTTTCGTCGTAGTCTATGCCTTTTCTTTGGCTAAAGCCTCGTGCTACCAGACGTGCTTTGTAACGAGTTTTATTCCCCGCCTCCTTTTTGATTTTAAATATCCATTTAGAACCAAAATATTGCACGTTTGATTTAAGTCAGGCTTTACTAGGCTCCATGTTCCGTTCTTCTCTAGCGCGTCCAATTCCTCCTTAATTGCTTGTCTCCATTCCTCAGAATCCTCTCTCGATAACGCTGCTTGAACTGTAAGTGGGTCATCTTCCGCTATTGTTTGATGGGAGTGGTAGGTTACGTAATCAGGGAATTGAGTAGCTTTTCTTTCTCTAAGTGCATATCTTCTTGCTTCACTATTGGATCGGAAGAATAAGTTTCTCTATTTTCTTCATCAGGTTTCTCTTCAGTCGACACCCACTCATCATTGTCTTCAGCTGTATCAGTATAGATATCATAATGATCTCCGTCATTGGAGTCCAGATTCTCTTCCTGAACTCTCTTCTTATCTTATCTAGTTGAGGGCCCTTTCGGATACACTTCGACCCAGTGGGATCCTTTGTGCATTTCCTGAACTCTCAGCTCCTGCTGAATACGCTGTGATGTTTCTGGTCGCTGTTCCTGATCGTTAAGATTTATTGGTACGTGTTTTTCCTTTTCGTCTCTAGTAACCCCTTGTCCTTGATACTTTTGCCTTTCAAAGAATACTACATCTCGAGCTCTATGCAGTTTTGCGTTCGAGGGATCAATCAATATGTATCGTTTAGATTTATAACAGCATCCCACGAAAACTAGTTCCTTGCTTTTTGGATTATTTCAGAAACTCATCAACTCTCTTGTTGACATATATACCTCCATTGTCTGTACTCAATCAAGAGTCTCTGCAAAGCTCTTGAACTCCTTTATTTTTTCGAAAGCTTCGCTTTTTGCTTCCAGAAAATACACAAAGGTTTTTCGCGAATAATCGTCAATAAATGTAATATTTATTTATTGAACCATAAAGTTGTGCAACATGACAGTCTAAACCAAAACGTTACAGCGATTCATTCCTCCTTAACCTAAATTACTAAACTAAATCTAAGTACTAACTAAAAACCACCGTCTCTCTAACACTCTTACATTCAGCCATCAGTCGCGACATCCCTGTCACAAACATATCAGACTGCGGTGATGCTGCGAGCACGGAGTTGAGGAGATCGCGAGGTATGGGCGAGTTTTGGTACAGGTTCGTCCGCGAGGTCACAGTCTCCAAGAGAGGCACTCTAAGGCGCTTGTTCCGATAATCGTTCGGTATATTGAATTTGAGCATTTTTTCCATCAGATTAATGCTGTCAATTGTACTTCTACTGACATTTAAAATAAAACTGAGTAAACTTAAATCCACTAAACACGTATTTTTGTTATATTGGTAAACCAATTCCATGGACTTACTGTTCATTGGTCCGCCTATATCCGAATGAACTAACTCTAGGATCTCTCTAGCCCTCGTAACCTTGTTCCGTTCAAAAGATTGTCTCGTTTGTTTGCCCATGAAGCAAGCTACGCAGTCCAATTTGCTATCTGTAATGTTTGGAAAACTTACCCCCGTCGTCAGGTTGTCCCTTATTAAGGTGGGGTTACGTATCCCCAAGTGTGCCATCCTTTTATGCCAAAGCTCCATCTCGTTTATAAATCAACATTTCAACACTGTAGAAAAAAAAGCAAAGCGTTTTAGAACTTGGCCTAATAAATAGACTTTGAATTTTTGCCCCCCCCCCCCCCCTCTTATCCATCATTTTTATAGAAATTAAAAATATATGTTTAAAATTTTCATGTTCCATTAGCTTTGTTTAAAACTATTCCAAATTTCGCACAGACAGACAGGCAGAGTCCATAAGGGTTCCGTTTTTACCTTTTTAGTCCGGAACCCTAAAAACTTTAGTCTAACTCTAAACTCTTCATGGGTTGAAATGAAATTTCTTGGCTCAAATTGAATTGCGTTACTTTTGATTGTATTTAAAATCACTTTGCAAGAAAACACCTAGAAATCGTTAAAAAATCTATACCCAGAAGTTAGGACTTGCTTTTTCTGCAAACCAAGCGGCAAGTCTAATTTTGTATGAATTATTGAATTGAACGACTCGAATTTGTTCGAGGACTTAAGTTATTTATATGACTCTTCTTATAAAACTACGTAGTTGCACTACAGACTTAGGTAAGTACGACTCTAGTTGAAATCCAGGGCTGTCATTCGCTACGCGCTCATGGCGCCTCACCACCTACGCTTAGTTATCCTCACGAGTACAACATAATAATTTACTTTAAAAACAAAGTTTTAACCGACTTCAAATCAGTTCGAAAATCTCTTTAAGTGTAGGTACCTGTAAAATTTGAACAGTTTCCCAAATCGGTTCAGGTTTCTTCGAGTAATCGAGGAACATACGTAAAAAGATTCCGACGATTGAGAACTTAACCTCCTGCTTTTAGGGTTCCGATACCTCAAAAGAAAAAAACGGAACCCTTAAAGGATCACTCGGTTGTCTGTCTGTCCGTCTGTCACAGCCGATTTGCTCCGAAACTACTGGACCGATTGAGTTGAAATTTGGTACACATATGTAAATTGGTGACCCAAAGATGGACGCGTAAAGTAAATTAATGAATTTTGAACAAGGGGACCACTTCTGGGGGGTAAAATGGGAAATTAAAAAAAAGTTTCGCAAACTGTATTGTGTGACATATCAAATGAAAAGGGTTGTTGTAAGCATGTCAGATATATTTTTTTTATAATTTTAGCAAAAACAGATTTTAGTAATTTAGGAAAAAATACGAAAATTGACCGTTCCCCCCATATCTCCCAAACTACTAGGATTAAAATTCTGAAAAAATATGGAAAATAGTTTCTTGCCTAAATATTACAGGAAAACCTATAAGAAGTTTGAGTATTCAAAAACACTTATGAAATTTAGATTATATGCGGAACCCTCAACACGCGAGTTGAACTCGCACTAGTCCGGTTTTTTTGGAATCGGGTAAAAAATTGTCGAAAAGCGAACCCCACTTATAAAAAAAATTGAATTTAGCGTTTTTCACAATTCCCTTTAAGTGGAATGATCTAAGAGAGAGAAAAACAAACAGGATAGATTCTACAAAATTCTGTAAACAATGTTTGATCTCTCCGTTTTTTGAACGTATGTTATAACATAGGTATATGTTTGTGACATGCAAATGTATATCTATAGAATACCGGATATATATGGAAACTTAACGGGTTTTTGAAAATTGATGATTTGATTTGCAACACGTGGACTGAAATATAGTTGACGGCATTTTGATTTTCAACATGCCTTGCAATTCTTTCATTTTCGATTGTGATATTTGAGATATATTCAAAACCATCAAATTTGGCCCTATATTTAACAGTTTAAGCATTGAAAATTGTGCGCCGATGTATATAGTTTGTTCCATTACTGTTAATGTAATGCAAATTAATGTTTCTATTCTAAAAAAACCAAAATCGAGCTACTCTTTCATAACCAACTTACGGGTAAAGGTACAAATAGGTATTTTCCCGGGTTATGGCCGTCGTCCCGTGACACTGGACGAAGAGAGTTATTTGACGATTCAACAAGAACATTTCAGCGCAGAAATGCAGACTTCATTTCGCGTGATGTAGCCTTTGATGGAAAATAGATAATGTTGGTTCTAGCTTCGCAGGCTTGCGACATAATATTACTAAAACGTAGAAAATAATTCACTATTTAATTTCCACCCGAGTGTTACAAAGAACGCACGCAATTGGGAATGGATGAAAATTTTAGAAAGGCCTGATTATTTTTTTGGTGATAGGAATAACCTTCCTTAGCACCAGAAAAAAGTTTCAGATTTTTCAGCTGCGTCAATTTTTTTTGAAAAATAATTACAGTTTCCTCACTTACGTTTTGGGTTTAGGACGGCGAATAAGAAACTTTACTTGATCTGTCTCATATTCCAAAAAATATCTTAAATATCCGTGGTAAACTGACAATGGCAATGGTATTGACAGCTGCAGCAGCTATATTTGTCATTGCCAGGGTCAGATATTTTTTTTTTTTGTAATATGAGTCGGATCAAGGAAGTTGTAGACATTCGCCGTCCTAAACCAAGAAACTGTTTATATTTAAAAAAAAATGACGCAGCTGAAACATCTGAAACTTTTTTCTGGTGCTAAGGAAGGTTATTCCTATCACCAAAAAAATAATCAGGCATTTCCAAAATTTTCATCCATTCCCCATTATTTGTCTATGAATTCACTTCATATTTTCCAGTGTCATCCACGGTAACGTAAATCAGAGCACCATATTCAAAATGTATGTGCACATATGCATTATTACCACCACGACATAATTTACTAAAGTAGAGGCACCACTCCTATTAAAGCAAAGTGATTAGCTCCATTGAATCTCTTTCAAGCAACTGTTGAATGTAAATATTGGCCTGAGTAACAATAGCCGAGTCGTTAAATGTTTAGCATTAAGTATTCATACGAGTAACTACTTTGTTTTTGGAATTGTACCTATTCGTTTAAGCTGTGTGTGATGTCATGTTAATACTGTCACACTTACATCAAGTAACCTTACTCCAATTAAGTTTTACTTATCTGTCCGTGTTATTTTCTTGCATTTCTATGAAACTTCCTTTGCCTCATTTGATAGTCTCAATAGCTGTACAGTTCGAAGTACACAATTGTATTTTTTTGTAGTGATAAGTTCTTCATTCTATGCTTGTAGGATAAATTAAATGTTTTGAGAGATGAGCATGACGGACCACGCACAATGAAGGGTTCCGTAACCCAATATAGTACAATCTTCATAGGAAAATCACGGCACTAACGTTCTTTTGTTTAGTAACAGCAGTTATCCAGCGATAACTTAAAAATCTTTAGGCCTGCCTTGTTCAAAACAGTTTCTCATGTCCGAATTGTTTCAAAAATCCTGTATCGATTAATTTGTCTCGTGTTTAGCTACGTTGTTTTTTTACGGTTCCGTAGCCAAAATGGCAAAAACGGAACCCTTATAGTTTCTTCATGTCCGTCTGTCCGTCTGTCCGTACGTCACAGGCATTTTACTCGAAAACTATTAGGTGAATTTTTTAAATAAAATTTTGAGGATAGGTGTATTTTGTTAGCCTCTACATCGTTTTGTAATTAAAATGACAAAAAGATTTTTTAGGGGTGCACTCCATACTTAAAACTGAAAGTCAAAAAAAATATTTTTTTGTAAGCCCACGTGTGGTACATCAATAGATAGGCCTTTCAAAATAAATATAAGGTCTCTCAGCAATTTTTTTGATTAAGTGAATAGAGTCGGAGATAATCGCCCCGAAAGTCACTAATATTCTGTCCCCCCCTCTAATTTTTGAACGGTGTATTTTAAAAATATGAAAGAAATCATGGATATAGGGCTTATTAAATTCTTTCACCGACAATTATTTTGAACAAGATCGGTTCAGGGGTCTTCGAGATATTGCTGAAAAACAGCCTTCCTTAAAGAAAAGGACATAAGTGCCATAAGATTTCTGTGACGATACGACCTTTTTAATAGGCACGGAACCCTTCGTTTTGCGTGGTCCGACACGCACTTGGCCGGTTTTTTACTTTTAGTGACGATAAGGCCTAATAATAATTTACTTTAAAAACAAAGTTTAAACCGACTTCAATTCAATACTTCGCCAAGCCGCATAGGTAGGTAGGTACATGATTTTTTCCACATTTTCTTTCTGATTTACTACGTAAACTGCTTTCCGAGAACAAAATCGTTGATTATTACAGAAGAATACCCAAGTCGCTAAATGCGGGCTGTTAATATTTGAAGAGTTCCAGCCATTCCTCAAGGATCTCAGAATCGACACTTCATTAATTGTTACTTCAACGGAATCATGTCAGAATCTTTAACTTTTCATCCTTGATAAGTTCCATAAGGTCTTTATCATCAGTTCTATTGCACCAAAATTGCGAATACCGAGGGTAAATACACGACTTATAGGTAATATATAACTTGAAAGAATACGATTAAAGGTATGTACCTATAAAATTTCAAAAAATATCCTTTAACTCCTAACCGTTGAGGACTTGTACCTTCCATCATCAGCCCACCAACATGAAGTGATGACTACTAGACGCAAATACCTGAATAGCTTTAGAAATACATAAAACACGTAATACGTGCCTGTAAAATTTCTGTGACGATACGACCTTTTTAATAGGCACGGAACCCTTCGTTTTGCGTGGTCCGACACGCACTTGGCCGGTTTTTTTTCGTCATAATATTGGATTAACTATCATTTGATAATAAAATGAATCGGGAGGAAATTACTGATTTTTTAATTTTTTTCTTACATCTTTGGGAGGCTGCTGCTGGTCAACCCACCAACGGAGCCGCAGCTGATGTCCACGGGGCTTCATGATACAACATTCTTAACCTTTTCACAAGTTATGGCACGGGAGTTGATTGGTCACGAAAATCTGTTGCTAGCTCGCGGACCATGATAGGTTATTATTGACATACTACTCGCTGTTTTAAAATTATTGAAAATATTATTTGATTTCCTCGTATTTATGCAGAAAAGCACTATATCTGCCTCGGCGGGAATGGCAATTCGTGGATTCGTCTCTATTGTCGCTATCGTATCGCTATTCAGCTTCGCTTCATCCGACAAAATCAACTCATCCACGAATTGCTATTTCCCGTCCTCTGCAGTAATGTACTATTTTTGTAATATATGAGACCGATCGAGGAAAGTGTCGTCTCTGACCGAAAATGTAAGCGAGGAAACTGTTTATATTTTTAAAAAATTATTGATACAGCTGAAAAATCTGAAACTTTTTTCTGGTGCTAAGGAAGGTTATTCCTATCACCAAAAAAATAATCAGGCATTTCTAAAATTTTCATCCATTCCCAAGTGACGGAGAAATCGGCGAACATACGTAAATAAAAGATACAGTAGAATATATAGCCTTCCTGTTTTGAAGTCGGTTAAAAAGGATTTGACTACACGGCTCGATATTAAATACAGCTTTATTCTAAATTTCATTCGTATACACGTTATAGTTTTAGAGTTAATTGCATGTGACATGCGGTTGGAAAGACAGACATTTTTTGCCATTTTGGCTACAGAACCTTAAAAAAATATTAATTTAGATTATGATCATCATCAATATATTTAGATACGTAACGACCGCAGAACCATGGCCTATGGGTATTGTTGAAAATTTATGTGTATATATTTATGCAACCAAGGACTGGTTCGAATCCCGGTAAGGGCAAATAGTTGTGTGATGAGCATGAATATTTGTTTCCGAGTCTTAGATATTTTCTATGTATTTAAATATTTAGGTATATCTATTAAATAAATACATATATCGTCGTCTAGTTCCCATAACACAAACCTTATTGAGCTTACCATTGGGATAGTTCGATCTGTGTAAGATTGTAAGTACTCTAATATTTATTATTATTTATTATGCATTCTTTTTTTTAAATTGTGTTGAGCCTAGTGTAGTGGACTCCAATTTTGGTTTATGATCGATATTGTAAGAATGAGAACTTTATTTGACCTGAGACTTGTAATTTTATTTTGGGTTTGGTGATCGAGTAACGCGTGCGCGCAGATTCGCTGTGTCGATGTGAATTATTTTGAGGCTGAGCGATCCCTAAAAATAAACGCGGGTGTGATGTCATAAAACAAGTGTTACGTATGGTATGGCTGCAGACATAAGGTATACGCGGCTAGTATGACATCAGTTACGTCAGTCACTATAATTTGCGCACATTTATACGAGTACTAGCTTTTATTTAGTTTCACCTTTGCGTTGCGTGTCTGTAATCAAATCTAACATGAACCCGTTTCCCGTTGGTCGATTGAGCTGAAATATTGCATGATATGATGCATTATTATGTCGTAGACCTTGTTTGATGATGGAGCTCGGAGATGGCCGTAGGAGCTCTGTAATAAATAATAAAAAAACTGGCCAAGTGCGAGTCGGACTCGCGCACCGAGGGTTCCGTACAAACCTGTAGGTAATAAGTAAATGATTAAAAATATATTTTTATTATATGATGTAACTAAAAATTTACGGTTTTCGCAATTTTTCATAATACACTGCTTCGTACCAAATTTCAAGATTCTGAGTTCACGGGAAGTACCCTGTAGGTTTTGATTCCCTTGCGAGTTTCGAAAATTTGCGGAAATTTACGGCGTAAACGGCTGTATCTTTTGATTGCGTTGGCTTAAAGTTTGATTTTTTCACAGCTCCAAGGGACAGTAGACCTGAGTATTTGATATAACGCGTTCCTGAGAAAAAGGGTCTTGACAGACGGACGGACGGACGGGCAACAAAGTGATCCTATAAGGGTTCCATTTTGTCCTTTCGAGGTACGGAACCCTAAATATCGCAATGTAACCAAGTTAACTCGCTAAAATCGTCTCGACGAGAAGTGCATGACTGTGCACTAATACACAACAAAAGGATATTAGTAACTTTGTGTTACGATTGTAAAAACATAATATTTAAGATTATGAAATTTATGAAGCACAAACTACAATCATGGGACGCACATATATGCATGCAGTTGCAGTTAATGATGTGAAAAAATCTATTAAGACAACCATCAGGGACATTCGAAAATAATAAGTATTTAGGACTGGGAATATACATTCCAATTCCTTTTTTTATCGTTGGAAAATCCGTTATGGATACCTCCGTGCCACGGGGATAGCGCGTAGGTTATGTCGGACTCGCACCGACTAAAAACCCCCCGATGGTCCTCCTCGACGCATTTCGGACTGCTCTGGGATTCCTACGGAACGCACCAGTGCCGCCCTAACGTCATGCCTCTGTGGGTCCTACCTTTTTAGGGTTCCGTAGCCAAAATGGCGAAAACGGAACCCTTATAGTTTCGTCATGTCCGTCTGGCAGTCTGTCCGTCTGTCACAGGCATTTTACTCAAAAACTATAAGGTGTATTTGAATAACATTTTGAGGATAGTCCCCCCCCTAATTTTTGAACGGTGTATTTTAAAGATATAAAAAAAATCATGGACATAGGGCTTATTAAATTCTTTCACCGAAAATAATTTTGAACAAGATAGGTTCAAAGGTTTTCGAGATATTGCTGAAAAGCTGCCTTTCTTAAAGAAAAGGACGTAAGTGCCGTAAGATTTCTGTGACGATACGACCTTTTTAATAGGCACGGACCCTACGTTGTGCGTGGTCCGACACGCACTTGGCCGGTTTTTTTAATTTATTTTATTCTACAATTGCAGCCTCCAACTGCAACCGTGTACCACCCCGAGGACATCTTTTTGTCGCTTTGTACGACAGGCAGGGAATACCGTAGCCGTATTCTAATGCCCGGACTACAGGGCGCACATTTCAATACCTATAGTCAAAGTAAGTTTACATGACTAAAAGTGCGTGCGATGTGACCACCATACTCAAGTGAGCTGTATATGATATCAACTCGTAACACGTGTTTCGAATACATGATTATAATAAGAGTTTCTGTTATTAGAAACTGATAAACATTATTAAAAGGTACGATTTAATTAAAAAGCGATTTACTTTCATACTTCTTCTGAGCCCAATATTATCTTTATTTGGCTTCTTATTAGCCAGCTGCCTTAATTAAACAATGGGTAATGTAAGATTGTCGTTACTGACATTTTACGGAAGTGACGCCAAACCATTCAAGCAAACAAACAAACAAGTGAGCATCAAAACATTCACAGACCCGTCTGACAAGAGTGCCCGACTGAGAAAAGGTTTATCTTGAAATTATATCGATTGGTATTTCTACAAGTGCAATAGTTCTTGAACTAAACAATATTAAGCAGATTCTGTTGCGTTAGGAGACCATCGTTGGATATTGAATAGTATCTATATTTAGGGCTATCGTCACACATTAATTCATCTGGGTGTGTATTTTCGCGCGTGTATGTTAATTAACGAATTCAGGCATTAAGCGCTAGCTAACACATAACCTCGTTTCGGGATCGTACGTCGTGATGGCGGAGTTTTTATGACCCTCGATAGCTTACACCGCTACTGCGTCACTCGAGGTACCCATAAGCCGTGGTTGGAACTCATTTAGCGATATCAATTTGCCGGTTAGGGGCCTGCCTTAATCGATAAAGGTTTGAACTGGTTCGCATTCCCCCTGGCGATCGGCGAACAAGGAAACAATCGGATGGAAAGAGCGGTCGGCTGCCGTCGCGTGTACCCTGGATTGCGGCCAGCCCTCTCGAACGTGGACAGTCGCTGTGACTCGCTCATGACGCCGCATATTTTTAACGTAACAGCGCAGACACACTATCGAGTGCCAAATGTAAAGTTCACTAACATAGATTTGGCAAGAGCTGCTATTTACGCGAAGTGTCTATGCTTTGCGAACAAATGATCACAGGCCACGTTTTTGTGATTGTATATCATGCGTAGGAGTACCTATTTAATCTAAACTAAGTTCTAAGTATCAGTATCTAGCCACGCTAACACCCACACATTCAAAGCGATTTTGAGAAGCTTCTGCATCCTATATCTAGTGCAAAGAACTAAAATTGAATAAACACCTGACTGCGTTATATTATATTAACCAATTATGTAGATAATTGCTCGCACATCGTACACTCAGTTTCACTATGACGGAAGTACCTACCTAATAATTTATGGGACAATACATTCGTCTTGAAAATGGCACTCGCCAATTGGCGTGCTGCGATATTGTTGACTACAAAGTGCCACCTATGATATGTACCTTTTATATTTGTGAAAATTATATAGATTTATTTCGTGATGCATTCGTAAAATTTTGTCCGAAAACGATCATTTTTTGTTACGTTTCTTAGCTCCCGTTATTACGAACGCGTACGCGTTGTAAACATACATTTAACTAAATCTTTATTGATTACAAGACGATTGACTGAAGACGACCTCGTAGGTACTATTTCCCTCATCAGCTCATCCGTAACGTTCTCCCAAGTAAAGTTCCAAGACTTTCCATCTTGTTTTCGTTCTGATAGAATAAGTAAAGGTAAAACCCAAAGGTGAATAAATGTACAAATTGGATTTGCTGCTGAAATATAATTGAATTCAGATCCTTCGTTTTGAAGCGTAGATACTTATTCCACATATCACCATTTAGGTGTAAGGGTCGTGGCGAAATACGTAAACCAATTCAAGGACTTTATTAAGACACTTTTGGACTTACTCTTTTCATAAAATGAGTATTAATTTAAATTTATAGCAAAGTAATGCTACTAAACGGAAAAGAGTAGGACTTTTTCCGTTGTTAAAAGGTGAACTACGTGTTACAGGGTGTGCATACCTACTCAATATTTCGAAACCTAATCGAACTGTTGAACTGTTATTGTTATTAATGCACGTGTATGGCACTTACTTGCCCTTTACTAACTGCCAATACGTTTTTAATGTTTCTAAGCAGTGATATTATTCCAATATTATTTCACTACGAACTAAAACAATTACTTCTGTATCGCAACTAACGCAGCATCGCGTTAGCATCAATAGCTTAGCGTTTTGCTTTGCTAACATACAAACGAAGTCAGAAAGAATGAAACTGTATTTTTTCTTCCCATTTACTTTCCATTTTCACAGAATTTGGACTAAAAATAAATATAAATAAGACCAAAACATTAATTGCATCTAAGACAAACCAAATCATAGATCCCATAAAAATTAGAGGTTCAGCCATTGAACAAGTCAAAAGCTACAATAATACTTAGGCAGCATTAGAACCTGTGACACCAGATGCACTTCGGATATCGTCGCACGCATAGCCATGGCCAAAAAAGCTTTCAATGCTAAAAAGCAAATATTAAAAGCGAAAATATCTCGATAGATCAGAAAACGTTTTATTAGGACCTACATCTGGAGCAAAGCGTTGTACGGAAGCGAGACGTGGACTCTAACCCAGCGTGACAGAGAGAGACTGAACGCATTTGAAATGTGGGCATGGAGAAGGATGGAAGGTATTAGTTGGAGAGAAAGAAGAACAAACGAACAGGTTCTAAATTTGACAGAGGAAAAAAATCTACAAAAAACAATTGAAAACAGAAGGGGAAATATGTTGGGGCACCTGATACTACATGACAATTACATAAAAACTATAATTGAAGGCAAAATAGAAGGAAGGAGAGGCAGGGGAAGGCCAAGACGTGCGTTTATGGACCAAGCTAAAGAGAAAGTTAATGTGATGTCGTATCAGGAGCTCAAAACAGTGGCAGAGAGAAGAGAGAACTCCACCGACAAGAGCCTGGCTCTTAAATTTTTGATGATGATGATTTACTTTCCAAATAGTTGTATAACTAAAGATAAAAAGGTTCTTAAATCTTAAGAATATACGTGTATAGATTTTGCTTAAGTTGATTTCGTATTGCATTACAACTCTGTTTTTACCCGACTGCAGAAGGAAAGGAGGGTTATGTTTTTCGAGCGTAATATGTATGCATGTATATATGTATGTATGTATCTATATATGTATGTGGGTATATCTTATTCTTTGGCATGCCCTACAGCCTAAACCGTTTGTCGGATTTCGACATATGAGGTGTCGTTAGATTCCTCTTAATCGTGGGAGTGACGACATAAGCTATAATATTTGTAAAAAAGCAGTTGGGTTTTTCGAAAATTATTTTGATTTCACTTGTTATTATATTATTATTGTGATTCTAAACCGAATCTCTAAATCGGCGACTAATAAGTCCACGTTCGACCTGTTTATAAGTGCGCCCTTATTTTAGACATTTTATGAGAGCCAGCGAGATCCATACGAATTCCATTTGATTTTATCGGTGCACGAATAGAAGCCCTGCACGGCTATCACAAAACGGCGCGCGAGCTCTCTCGATTTTTCTCGCACTATCTGTCTCTCTCTCTTATAAGACAACTTAGACAGAGAGGTATAGCGCGAGAAAAATCGAGAGAGCTCGCGCGCCGTCTTGTGATAGCCGTGCTGTAGTACATACATACAGATAGCCACGTCACGCCAGCGCCATCTAGTGTTGAACGAGGATACTATGAAACGAACGGCCAGACGGCCACGTCGCGGTGTCGGCGTTGCGTACGTAGTGATCTTTTAAAAATAATACAGAGTTCGCTAATAGTTAGTCTAGGCTAGGTAGTTGAACTATTATACTTTTTAGGTAATGTAAAGTCACCCTCTACACAATGGGTACGATAGATAGCCCCGTTGTGTAGAGCAGTCATAATGTACCTACCTACATATATGTTTTCGCACATGTTGTTGGGCATTTTATCGAGAAGAAATTCATTATATTAATCATGATACGTTATATATATTTTTTAAAGAGTTCGTACTTCAATTTCAGAACCGCGTACTAAAGACATATTTTTTTATCAATGGCAGACACTTCCATAAAATTGTGTTGATTTTAGAAGCTTGTGGATTATTGTGATGGGTAGACATATGCTTGTTCTATATAGGTAGAATGGATGAAAATTTTAGAAATGCCTGATTATTTTTTTGGTGATAGGAATAACCTTCCTTAGCACCAGAAAAAAGTTTCAGATTTTTCAGCTTCGACAATTATTTTTGAAAAATATAAACAGTTTCCTCATTTACGTTTTGGGTCAAGAACGGTAAATAGACACTTTCCTTGATCTGTCTCATATTACAAAAAAACTATCTTAAATATATGTGGTAAACTGACACTGGTAATGACCAATATAGCTGCTGCTAGTGTCAATATCATTGCCAGTGTCAGTTTACCACACATATTTAATATATTTTTTTTATAATATGAGACCGATCGAGGAAGGTGCCGTAACTGACCCAAAACGTAAGTGACGAAACTGTTTATATTTAAAAAAAAATTTTGACGCGGCTGAAAAATCTGAAACTTTTTTCTGGTGCTAAGGAAGGTTATTCCTATCACCAAAAAAATAATCAGGCATTTCTAAAATTTTCATCCATTCCCAATTATGAAATAAGCTGTCAGTTATAAGTACATTTGAAGCCTGTCACACAGACTGACGGGGCCTGCGGTGGCGGTCAACAGTAATTTTACATTAACTATTGACCGCCACCGCAGGCCGCGCCAGTCTGTGAGAGGCTTTACGCCGCTATACATTTCGTGTTACCATGCGTTTTTTCAAATTTTCCGCCTTTTTCTTGTGAAACGACCCCACGACTCGCTGGCCAGACTCTGTGAGCTAATCTGCTAGAGAACAGGCCCCAGCTATATATAGCAATATAGCTACCTTTTGTCAAAGCTATTCATCGCTTTTTCAAATTATCTCCGCTTCGGTCTGTATAATAGAGCGCCTATAATCACAGGATAAGGTGGCCTTAGAAACCTCAGACCACACGAAGTTTCATTTGTCTAGCTTGTATACTTTATTTTGTACTAGCTTTTGCCCGCGACTTCGTCCGCTTGGTACTCGTTTATATCATAGCTCCATACAAGCTTTGGCCCCCCATTTCGCCCCCTTAGGGGATGATTCCCGGGATATAAAGTATTCTATATGTTAATCCAGGCTACACACTATATGTATACCAAAATTCATCTTAATACTCCAGGCAAAATACGGTTTCGTAAAACATTAATTTATAATAGCGTTTTTTTTGTTTATTTCATTCTTAAACGTTATTCTAAGATGCTTTATTCAAGAATCCAACAAACTTTCCACCCGGAAGTAATTATATAGATTTAAATTAAACACTCATTGTCTTTTTTATTTTATTTATATTGAATATTTTAAAGCAAATGTAAATGAACCTAAATAAAGTAAAAAAAAATATATATATTTATCCGGACTTTTTAGGAGCTAATTAAATATTTATTTTTTGATGTCTGATTTTTTGTTGCATTATGATTTCAAAAAATCAATTAAATAGTTACCTAGAGAGGTAACTATTTAATTGATAATATATCCGTTACATTAAAAACATTTGCTTTTATAAATTATTTCCAAATTTGAAATTTTTTCCATACAAGTTGTCAGTTCATTGCCTGGACTATAATCCGTTCAGCCGTTATTGCGTGATTGATTAACAAACATCCAAATTATCTAAACATCCCAACATCTAAACATCCAAACATCCAAACTTTCGCATTTATAATATTAGTAGGATTAGTAGGATAGCTAAAATAGGTCGATTTGGTCACTCACTCACTGACTGGTGATCATCGATTCCTTTATTAGGTACTATCCTAGAAGATCCGTAGAGTAACTACGGAGTTAGTAAATTATTAGATACCATAAATGTATGGGGTATCGGAACGGTAGTGTCCATGCGGCGGCAGATATAAAGCAAGGCAAGAGTATGTCTGTTACCTCTTCACACTTAAAACGCTGAACCGATTTATACGAAATTTGGTATATTTAAAGTTTGAGTCCCGGGGAAGGACATACGATGGTTTTCATCCCGAGAATCATCCCCTAAGAGGGTGAAATGGGGGGGTTAAAGTTTGTATGGAGCTACGATATAAACGAGTTCCACGCGGGTAGAAGCTAGTTCGATATAAAATACTTTTCAGATGGGTGAAGGTTGAGCCTGCATTCGTATCCTAGGCTATTAGGTTTATTGTCATTTTCTCTCGTGTCAAGCCTCGTGCATGTCATGTCATAGACGAAACATTTTAAGTATAAGTGACTGCGAACATTTAAAATAGTCCAACTTAGATAAAATTGAATAAATCAGAAAACCCTGTAGGAATCGTTGTAAGAAGCTAATATATATAAGTACTAGCTTCTGCCCGCGACTTCGTCCGCGTGGAACTCTTTTATATCGTATGTCCATGAACACATATGAACATTCCCTTAGGGGATGATTTCTGGGATAAAAACTATGCTATGTCCTTCCCCGGGATACAAACGAACTCTATACCAAATTTTATCTAAATCGGTTGAGCGGTTTAAGCGTGAAGAGGTAACAGACAGACACACTTTCGCATTTATAATCCTATTATACAAAAAAAAACGGTCAACTCACAAAATTTCATACAAAAAATCTTAACAACCCATAGTGTAGTTAAGTCATGACTGAGTATACCTACAGCGCCATTTATCGGTGCATTTATATTACTATCTTGCGCGACCAATGAACTCGGTATGTATGTTGGTTTTTCAGCGATAATTCTTTATTTCAATAATTCTTTTTTTATTGGTTAGAAGGTACTCTCAGAATACTTTCGTACGAATTAAAAAGTATTAAATTACAAACTAAATTATCAAATATTTTTTGATGAATAAAAAAAACGCTAGTTATACGTTTCCGGTAATATTTACGTTAATATTAAGCATATATCGATACCCTAGTTCACAGTCGTACTAATTACATTTTTGCTGTCACTGAAATTGTAACTTTATGATTTGTGCACTATCGTCCTAATTATACCACTTTTTTCCCCGTAATTAGTACGATTGTGAACTACGGTATCGATGTATTAAATTATTTTCAAATTTTTCGCTTGGTTAACTTCGGAGATAAGGGGGGTATGTTTTTTAACACTTTCCTTTATAAATCAAAATTTTACCATGGTAGAAAAAATTGTTTTAGAATGTGCAATTCAAGCCTTTTCATATGATACCCACTCGGCCTACTAACTAGACTTTGAATTTTTGACCCCCCTCATATCCGCCCTTTTTTAAAGAAATTATAAAGATATATTTGAATTTTTCATTTACCATACACGTGGATTAGTTTTGTTTACAGCTATTCCAAATTTCAAATTGATAGCATTAGTAGTTCCTGAGATATTTAACTTTGTGACAGACAGACAGACGGACGGAGTCGCACCATAAGGGTTCCGTTTTTACCTTTTTGGTCTGGAACCCTAATTTGGATGTTTAGATGTTTGGATGTTTGTTACTCAATCACGCTTAAACGGCTCAACCGATTTGGATGAAATTTTGCCTTTGGGCCCATGCCTACAGATTCCCAATTCTACAGATTCTCATGTCCACCGATTCCCAATTCTACAGATTCTCATGTCTACAGATCCTCAATTCTACAGATTCTCATGTCTACAGATTCCCAATTCTACAGATTCTCATGTCTACAGATTCCCAATTCTACAGATTCTCATGTCTGCAGATTCCCAATTCTACAGATTCTCATGTCTACAGACACCTCTATAACCAACCAGTAATTATTAATCTAGAGAAATAGGTTAAATCTCTTCGGAAAAAAGTTACAAGCTCCGATTTCTATAAATGTTCTAATCTAATCACATGATCACACTTGTATGTGTCTATATTTTGCGATAGTTAGACTAGAATTGGGAGTCTGTAAAATCACAAATATGTAGAACTCGAAATCTGTAGAATTGGGAATCTGTAGAATTACAAACTCGAGTCTCAAAGCCCCCCTTTTTTGAAGTCGGTTAAAAATGAAATATTAAGTTACCTATTAAAAAATTCAGTCTATCAACTTTTCGTATCGATGTATCATAGACATCATAGTCAAAATAAAACTTCGTGCTCTTCCTTTTAACCTTTGACAGCGAGGGTGCAAAACAAAACGGTGCCCAAATGAGGTCAGAAATCGTATAAAATGTGATGACTTTGCATTCGCAATTGCAGAGGGATTCTCAACTTAAATCAATCGGTCAACAATGAATTAAATCGTAAACGTTTTCGTAATATTACGAGTATTAACTGTACATTTTATTAACTGAGCTACTGAAACGAGCATTAAGCATTTTGAAGCTGCTCGTCTCGTGGAACTTGATGAGGGACGTCAGGCACGAAAATCGCGCTCAAAGCCCAACTACAATTATACGTACAATAGATCTGAGGGCCTACCGCGAAACGAAATTCGTTTTCGTTCGTGTATCTCTCTCTCTGTCGTTCCAACTAGCGAGTGCGACAGAGACGGAGATACACGAACGAAAACGAATTTCGTTTCGCGATAGGCCCACTGGTCAGCTGTACTGTGCTTCCTGCGACCGAGTGTTCAAGAGTAGTTCGGCTTCGCAAGCCATATCAGGGCTCAAGCCCGTTACTAAATAGCTAGGGTCGCCATCGCCGGTCACGGCGTGGATCTATATATACTGAAAATCTCATAATTTTCAAGCCATACAATTATCAAAAGGGTAAAAACGAAACCAAAATGAGTCCAACGGAACACTTTTATTAATGCACTGGTAAACTAGGTACTTAGATGTAATTGTATCGACCAAAACGAAGAACAATAAATATTGGTCCACATATTATTTGATTTTTTACGCTGCTGTTTTACAATGGGCATGTTCAAAAGAAAAAAACATACATATAATGCTCAGAGACAGAGCGCAGAGGCTCAAACGTGGCCTGTTGCTACAAAACTGATCACACAAGATAGAAATAATCCGTTTTAAACAAAAATATAAAAGTTTACTTAAATAAATAAAATTTGCTTCTAATAAATCTTGTATCTTTAAATGCGTATAAATTATTGATTTATTATTTTGAACCCCGTTTTTGCTACTTTCGCTTAGTGCGCTTATACGAAGGTTATATTGTTGTTTTTTTTAGGAATGTACAAAATAAGTATGAAGGAGTCAGTACTGTGTTGTAAGAGTATATTCCATATTTAGTTGGTCGGTGAGGCAGCAAAGTCGAGGTCGGCGGCGGTGCGTGTCGTAGGTATTAACATTGCGTGCGTCTCAGAGCGTGGCAAGATGCGGTGGAGTGGCGTCCGGCGGGGGTGGTTGATGCCGCAGCCTTAAAGCGGCTACACCTGGGCTGCAGACGTCGCTTTGTCCTCGGCCCGGTGCTCGGCGGCGCTAACACCGCCGCCGCCGCCTCCGCCTCCGCCGCCGCCGTGTCGGTTCGCGTCGCCGCGCCTACCTCGCACCGCGCATGCTCTCCCCGCTTCTCTTGCGTCCTACTACGTCACCGTTTCAAATGCTGTGCAAATCTAACTATCGCCTATTAAATTAGATATTTGTCAGTGTTAATGGTCATCTGATTAAAACCTCCTCTTTATCATCAGTGGGTCTGCTCGTAGCCCGTACAAGCCTCCTGGTTAGAGATACACTCGAGAGGGAGCGCGGCAGCGCCGGTATCGATCTGAGCGTTTCGTGTGGCCGCTCGTGCACGACGTTTCTCGGGATATTCGCCTAGCGGTCGCCGTCGGCGCCGGCCTTGTAAACAGTGCATTACGCGCCGCGTTTACCTATTCCCTCCGCGCGATCATGAACGCCGAAGCTAATTAATATCGCGGCGGACGCATCTGAAGAGTGCCTGACACACATTTGGCTTAGTTTTAGATTGATCTCTAAAAGCGGACTTTAAAAGGTAAGTCATGTTCTTTGTTGCAGATATCATGTTTATTGTTTCATTTGTTTTATATGACGATTGATAGTAAAATATAACAGATACTTATTTATTTTTATTTAATGAAAGTCTTCTTTAATGATTATTGGTTTCATTTTATTCGCAAATACAGGATGTGCTTGAAGTGTATTCAAATATTCCTATTGAGCGTGAGCTAGCCATCTGGTTTATATGTCTAAAGTTAGATTGTTAAATCGTAAACGACGAGGAATCATCGGTATCGGTATTTGTGGAGCGGTTTCCTAAATGCGGTCGTGTATCATAATGAATGCGGGTCTTAAGTAGCAATTCGGTTCAGATCTGATATAAACAATAGTAAATAATTAACTCTGATAATCAATTGAAAATATTTTAGGGTACGGGACCCTGAAAGCTCTCCCGCACGTGATAGGTTATTCTTATTCTCACTGCGCATGTCTTGAGTTCTAATTTATTTGTCGTATGGGTTGGCTGTACAATGGGATGTACCTGAAATCTGTAACTGTTGATTCACAGCGCCGGGCTCGAGTTCTTCGATTTGTATTTCCAACGTGTGTTGCATAGACGATGGAATACTTTAGGTATTGTAGTAGGCATCAAATCTATGAATTAACGTTGTGAACAATAAGTTTACAAAATCGTAATTCAATAGTCCGATAAATTAAGTGGCTCGTCACATTCCTTTAAAAACGACAATGCAATTAAATATGACTTTTTATGCTTCTCCGATAGAATAATTTCATTCGTACTAAATTCTCTACAACTAAGCAAGTATTGTAACGTCAACAGGAAAATATACAAATTAACTAGTATGTACATTTTTTGATTAATAATTGAATACTCAGATAATATATCTTTATTAAGTTGACTTCTCACCGAATGGGTTATGATTTTTTTTTCTACTTCATCTTCAGTTCTCTTTTCTATCGCTGATAGTAAAGGCTTTGAAGGAACGTCACAGTGCATTTATCATGCAAATGTTTCTCATATTGCTTATTTAGAAATCAATTTCACGTTTTTATTGTTTATTTAGTTAATTACATCATCTAACAACTGCTAAATGGACAGAATTCATGAAATGGTCATAAATAATACTTTAGTTACCACTTGTCACTTCACTCCCATGACTAAAATGAAGTCAAAGACATATCACTAAAAATCCATCAAGCCGTGTAAGCTGTAAAGAAGGCCATAGACAAACTTTTTTTTTCCCATATTTTATATATATCGCTCCCAGAAAAGAGACATCAAATTTGTCGCAATCCATCAAGTCAGGTTTCATTATAGACATGGTTAAGGTATTGAACTGTAACTTCCCAAAAGAGAAGATATATATATCAACTACTGAAAATTGTATAAGCAGATCATATTTAAGTAAAATAATAACAATAGAAAATATGCTAACGCACCTCGATCGTTCGAGGTAGACAGATGCATGTTGTCCTAACAAATTTCCGTTTTCAACCCTAGCGTGTAGCGTGCACTAGGCTATCAAGAAAACAGTATGCCTATAATCAATTGGGCGCCTAACTTCCACTGCCTCTTACATCAGACATAAAGGACTGTCACAATTTATACAAACGAACTGGAATTTTGCTCGCATTTTGTGCTCAAATTAAGCTTAAAATTACGCTTAAAAAGTTGTAGCTTTTAGCTAAAATGTGAAGTAAGAATCATTTCGTCTAAAAAAGCAGCTGGTCTAATTAGCAAGTGGTCTAAAAAGCAGCTGGTCTAAGTACAAACTGGTCTAAAAAAAGCAGCTGGTCTAATTAGCAAGTGGTCTAAAAAGCAGCTGGTCTAAGTACAAACTGGTCTAAAAAAGCAGCTGGTCTAATTAGCAAGTGGTCTAAGTACAAACTGGTCTAAAAACGCAGCTGGTCTAATTAGCAAGTGGTCTAAAAAGCAGCTGGTCTAAGTACAAACTGGTCTAAAAAAGCAGCTGGTCTAATTAGCAAGTGGTCTAAAAATAAGCTGGTCTAAGTACAAACTGGTCTAAAAAGCAGCTGGTCTAATTAGCAAGTGGTCTAAAAAGCAGCTGGTCTAAGTACAAACTGGTCTAATTAGCAAGTGGTTTAAAAAGCAGCTGGTCTAAGTACAAACTGGTCTAATTAGCAAGTGGTCTAAAAGTCAGCTGGTCTAAGTACAAACTGGTCTAAAAAAGCAGCTGGTCTAATTAGCAAGTGGTCTAAAAAGCAGCTGGTCTAAGTACAAACTGGTCTAAAGCACAGATGGTCTAATTAGCAAGTGGTCTAAAAAGCAGCTGGTCTAAGTACAAACTGGTCTAAAGCACAGATGGTCGAATTAGCAAGTGGTCTAAAAAGCAGCTGGTCTAAGTACAAACTGGTCTAAAGCACAGATGGTCTAATTTGCAAGTGGTCTAAAAAGCAGCTGGTCTAAGTACAAACTGGTCTAAAGCACAGATGGTCTAATTATGCGGTCTACAATTAACAAGGACAACCTGATAATCGCTTTAAGAATCCGCTGGATCTTAAATATGTAGCTGTATTTGTTCTTAAAGATACTGATGCATGTATGATATACAAACTGGTCTAAAGCACAGATGGTCTAATTTGCAAGTGGTCTAAAAAGCAGCTGGTCTAAGTACAAACTGGTCTAAAGCACAGATGGTCTAATTAGCATGCGGTCTAAAATTAACAAGGACAACCTGGTAATCGCTTTAAGAATCCGCTGGACCTTAAATATGTAGCTGTAAAATAGTTTATAAGGAACATTTTTAGTTTGATAATAGGCTTAGTCCAATAGTTAAGAAGTTTTTAAAAATAAAGTATAATTGTAGTGAAGTTATTTTATTATTTACTTGAAATACATTTAGTATTTTTGTTTTCAAAAATGTCTTTAAAAATATTATTAGCCTTTGCCTGCGACATCGTTTGCGTGGAAAACGAGTTTTGCACTACGTAATCTTGCATCTAAGTCAAAGTCAAAGTGATTTATTCTTCAATTTAGGCATATTACATGCACCTATGAATGTCGATAAACTACCACCGGTTCGGAAACTAAACCTCTGCCTCGAGAAGAACCGGCGTAAAAAACTCGGCGCGGTGTCATTTTTTCAAAACAGTATACAATATATCATTTCAGTATCAGAGTATTATAAAATTTTAAAATTACATTGCTACAGTAGAAAGCCTATTTATTTTACGACAGATTTCTAGTGCAGGATTTTATCGCTGCCAAATATCTCTATCCATGATGTAGTCGTTTATTTTATAATATGCTTTTGAAATAAGTGTCCGTTTTACGACAGATTTGAATTTAGAGTCAGTAAGTTCGGTAATGTGTTTTGGAATGTTATTGTAGAATTTTATACAATTTCCCATGAACGACTTTTTCGCTTTTACTAGCCTGTAAAAAGTTGTTTTGAGCTTCCCTGCGCTTCTGGTAACCTTGGGCCTATCAGTGTTTGTTGGGTAGTTGTATAAATTCTTCCTAACATACATAATTATTTCAAATACGTATAGCGACGGCAGTGTTAGAATATCTGTTTCCTTGAAAAACTCTCTTAATGACTCACGCGACCCGAGGTTATACATTGCTCTAACAGCCCCTTTTTGTAAAATAAATACAGTCTCAATATCTGCCGCTGATCCCCATAAAATAAGACCATAAGTAATTAACTAATATCATTAGTATTGACATACAATCTTTTCCAAAAATGATGTACGATGAATTCAATATAAATGGCTGAAAAGCTAAATCCCAATTTGTATAACTCTTATCTTTAAGAATAAAATAAAACAATGACTCGTACCTTCTCCTGAAAATGCATGTGTCATAGTATGTTATTATTAAATTCCTTATGTTGATCTATGCTTTTAATTTTTAATAATATGAAAAATATTTTTATGTATTTTTTTTGTACTATATTTTATCTTCTTATCAATTGTCGTACAGTCGGTTCAGCAGTTTAAGCCTTCAGCAGTTTAAGCCTTGAGAGGGTTTATTACATTCGCATTTATAAAAAAGGATACTTAAGGAATAGTGTGGTTAGATCTTTTTCTACTTCTGCTGCTGACTGTACACAGAAGTGGGTTGCGGTTAGGGTTGTTATATGGAAAAATTAATTGTCCTGATAAAAATCCTGACATCACCCTAAAAGTCCTGACATTTCTTGTAACAGAGTTGTATCAAAGTATCATAACATAAACATATATATCTAATTATTTATTTTTTATTTATTGAGGTCATTTCGAAACCCAAACCCAAAACGTGAGGTGAACAAAGTGTTTTACTGTGAAACTGAGAAAAATATAAAAATAATTTACGCAGCTGAAAAATCTGAAACTTTTATCTGGTGCTTAGCAGGCTATTCCTATCAACAAAAAAATAATTAGGGACTTCTGATATTTTCATCCATTTCCCATTGTCCATCCGGAGGTCCATATCGGTAAATGAATCTTTGAAAACGGATGAGTAGATCCGGAGATTACGACCTACATACAAACTTACACTCACAGACTTTTCTTCTTTATAATATTAGCATAGATTAATTTATATAATTATGTATATAGATCATAAAACCTTTCATGGCCAATAACCACAGATAACCTCCCTATGATGGAGGTTATCTGTGCCAATAACTAAAACTAGGTATTTAATGAAATGTTGAGTAGGTACTAATCGAAACAACCAGAAAGAATATGGACTCTAACGATCACTGTACCTTAATTCCACAAATGCATACCATTTTCACATTAGGGATATCACCACTTTCTTGTTTTGAGTCTTGACACAAAACAAAAGCGGTATGCTTCTCCTTTTCAATCAATTGTTAAAAAACGCGGCACAGCAGCACTAATAATTTTTCATCACACTTGCTCGTCAATGGCGTTATTACTTGCGAGCGTAAAGAGCAGTTATATCCGTTTTACCTCCCACGGGCTGTTAAGTTTAGTTTTAAAATATAGAACCCTCTGATTGGCTTAAGCAAATCTGGTTGCTCTGTGATTGGTTGAAAAAAAAAAACTAGTTGGCCAAGAATACTGCTCTGTGATTGGTTGAAATATTGAAGCTGCGCGCTCCACTAGCACCGATCTGGAAGTGAAGTTGGCAATTTTTGATTGGTGCGGCTGTATGAAACTTAGATTTTTCTGTCTTTTGTAGTTATTTATTTCCTCGCAAATGTGAGGAAAAACATTGTGTATAACACGGGCGTAAGAATATTGCAAACTCGAGTCATCAAAAGCCCTCCGCCTTCGGCGTCGGGCTTCTGATAGACTCTCGTTAGCAATATTCCACTTACGCCCCTCGTTAAACAATGTACTATTACTACCTACTGCACGTATTGCAAATGAATTGTGATTGAGAAAAAAGCAATTTACATTATTCTTTCAAACGGTCCGACCGTTATTGCGCCTACCGCAACAATCAACACGCTATCGAGTTGAGCAAATACAATTCGACATGGAATCATGTGGATTACGTACGTGTAGAAATATAGCCCTTGAGTTACATCTGTATAATGTTATCCTTTTAGGTTGGTGATGTGATGTATTTCCCGTTTTGAGTCATTTTCCATACAGACGTTTTTTTATTTAGAATATTACGGTACTTATAGCCGCAAAGTAAAAAAAAACAGCTTACTATTTTGAAATTATAAGTCTAAATATATAAAAGAAGAAACTGACTGATTGATTGACTGACTGACTGACTGACTAACTGATCTATCAACGCACAGCCCAACCCGCTGGTTCTAGAAATTCCAAATTGGGCACGTAGGTTCCTTATAAGATCTAGGGGTGCACTAAGAAAGGATTTTTCAAAATTCAACCCTAAGGGGGTGAAATGGGGTGCCAAAGTTTGTATGGGGAAACAAGATTAGTTAGATTATTTCTTTCGAATCTTCTCAGCAGTCTTCCTAACGATAAATGAGTAAACACGTGTTTCAGGTTTTTTTGAGAATACAACCCCTAAAAGGGGTTCCCCCCCTGGTGACAAAGTCTGAAAATCAACATGGGTATCGTTTCTATGGTTTATCGGGTCGCTGATTACGAAAACGATTTTAAAATCCAACATGGCGGACGTGAAATACCATCTCCCCTGTTGGGGTGCGATGGGGTTGGCATGTCCAAAATACCAATATGGGTGTCGTTTTTATGGTATTTTGGGACGTTAGTTACGAAACAGGCATCGATTTTGGAATTTAATATTGTGGAAATGTATCTAAATATATAAAAAAGAAACTGACTGACTGTCTAGGTTTTCTGAGAATTCAAACCCTAAAAGGGGGGAATGTGGTGACAAAGTCTGAAAATCAACATGGGTATCGTTTCTATGGTTTATTTTTCAAATCCAACGTGTCGGACGTGAAATAACATCTCCCCTGTTGGGGTGAGCTGGGGTTGAAATGTCTAAATATCTATATGGGTGTCGTTTTTATGGTTTTTTGGGCCGTTATTACGAAAATGGCATCGTTTTTGAAATTTAATATTGTGGACATCTATCTAAATATATAATCGATTTGTAAAATCGTAGTTTTATTATCTGTATTTCGCGTGACCGAAAACGCCAACCGCCATTTTGTCTTGTGAGTGACGTCAGTATAGCAAATGCAAAAACACATTTGACGTTTCTATGTAGTCACGTAGCATCTTCTTAGTAGTCACAGGCGTCAGAGTAGTCTGTGGTTTCTGCTCTCATAAATGACGTCACGATAATATGGATGCCTTTTTGACTCGAATAATAACGTTCACATTTTAACCATTATTTCTTTCATAAAGCGATATTATTTTGAGGAAATAAAAATACTTGTTGACTATCGAATCTATTATAATAAAAATAATTGTAGAATAATTATTATTTCCATAACATTACTAACTTCCGTAACATTTTGACTTCCATATGTGAGTAACAAAGAAGAATAATGCCCCTTAATAACACCGACGATGTCCTATAATGTTACATATTAAGTTCTTTCCTAGTATTCTATTCTTGCTCCTTGAGTTGATAACTCGTTATTTTCTTTTTCTTAAACAATTGTAAAAGAAATGAATACCTACATCTATACCATACCTAGTCATCTGTGAAACATGACAAAGCTGTAAAGTTGTTATCGGGCGCAATGATATTGTAGGTACCTATTGAATTCCGAGCAACCCAGTGAGACTGAAATTAAACTACCACCGTCGCACGGGTTTCAAAAAACATTTCTGAGTCCTGCTATATTCAACGGCACGGGCGCTTAACTTCAAATGTATCATAGATATATGTATAAGAAAAGATAGGGTAGTTTTGCCTATTGGTTAAATTTTCGAGGGAATCACTAGTTAATTAAATTTTTTCTAGGATTTTGCTACAAAACAAGCTAAGCCTAAATCAGTTCTAGTTCTTATTTTCAGTCCCAATATTACAACAGATATAACAATAAAAAAAGTTATTAAACAATTATTTGCTGAGTGTGTACCCGCGTTTTACTGAATGTTTGAGCGCCAGCTATGAATGTTGCGATTCTTATCAATTACTAATCATAATCAGTCATTTCAGATAGATAATATGAAAATGGAATACATAGTATAGTTAATTTTGTAATTAGTGTCTAACATAATGTTAGTCAGTAGTTCTCGTTAAGTTTGATTGTTGCTCGCTCACGTACCTAAGTTTTTCTTCCCGCTGACGTCAGCGAGCACGCGCTCGCCACCGCGCTATTATGCCGCCTTGAAAGCCCCCATTCGTTTCCCCGTTACCGGCTTGTTTGACAGCCATTGTCATAACACCAGGTAAGCAAGCTCCCACTCCTCATTGACACCCATCTAGTGTTCAAGGAATACGATGCATCATTTTATTATTATTTCTTCAGTTCGTGATTTCTTGTCGTTGCTGTGTAGGACCAAACATTCAGTCATTTGTTAGTGAACATTCTCTTTTTTTTATGAAATGACCTTTTTTGTATAATTATATCAATAAGCATTATCATTATTTCCCTATATTTTTGGTTGCGCGTCACGAATGTTGTGTAGGTTATACACTAAATATAACCCCGTCAAATAAGTATCATGAGGGAAAACATGAAACAACGTACGGTAAACTCACTGCATTATTTATTTCTAGGACGGGTAGTGGCTAAAACGTTGGTTATTTTGAAGAGTGTTTCGGGCTCACTGTTTGCTTACGCGCAGTCGGTGGCTCTTGGACTACACGTGTTCTTTCAAGCGTTTTTGTACATACGTAGTTAATTTCTAAATCCCATTCCATGCATTAAAACGTCGTGGAATTGCTTCGCACACGAGCATATCTAGTGTATGGTCGACGTCAGACATGTGTACATTTTCGCCTTATCACCAGGGACCCCGCCCGGTATCCCGTCGAGGGTTTTTGAAAGGATTTTCGTAAGGCTTTGCTTACCAAAGCCGATGCTCCTCAAAACCCATTCATTTGGCTACTAAATCGCTTTAAATACGGTATCCCCTTCGAGAGTTTTTGAAAGGGGTTTTCGAAAGGCTTTGCTTACCATATCCTATGCTCCTCAAAACCCATTGATTTAGCAATTAAAGCGCTTGAATATCGGATACCTTCTCAAGCGCTTAAAAAGCCTTTCGGAAGGGTTTTTCTACTAACGCTCTTGAAGGGGTTTCCTAAATGCAATTTTTATCCTTTTGCTAATGACAATAAGAGCAAAATATGAAAATTTACCTTGGACGTTACGATATTACCTCTAAAAGGTTAGCGCTAAGCTCGAAAGGCTAACCCTTTCCCGAAACTTATTCATTAAATGGGATATCAGCGCCTAAAATTGTTGGAAAGGGGTACCCTTTCAGAAGTATAGCCCCTTCCTTCATTCATACGGCTAAGTAAAATAATGGGTTTGCAAACGATATCGGACAGCAAGTGATTTGGGCTATTGAACGAACGACTAACCCCTTCAAAGGCTTTTTTCTGGGAAGGGGTGGGCCCTCCTGCTTATCACAATGGAATTAGGTGCAAAACTATAAATAGGTATATGTATCATAGACGTCGACCGTACACAAGCCTCTAATAATATTATGTAAAATGTCGTATTTTTTTTGATGCACGGTGCATTTAATTTGAACGGTGCATCAAAAAAACAATACGACATTTTACTAGCGACATGAGAATAAATAATAACTTAATCACACGCTTCACTATACCTCATTCCATATAACTTTGGAATTTTAACGGACAATTTCGTCTACGTCTTTTCGCTTATCTAGGATATCAAAGGGAAACGATCTACTAGTTTTATACTTATTTCAGTTATTAAGTGCTTTTCAAACATAACAATACTAATTTATTTGCATTTAAAAATGGTCTTCCTTGAAATCACATGACTATTAACGCACGATTTTTCTAATATTGTATACATAGGGTATACATCATTTGACAGCTTTTAACTGAAGCAAACTGTCGAACAAAGGGTTTCACTGAACATATGGTTGGTTTAATATGACTACTCGGTTAATTGCACACCGTGACTCGTACATTCGTTGGTCCTAGAACGATTTTGACCTTGTAAGGGTAGCACGGAATTATTCTGAGCACTATTTTTGTATGTGTGTGATTTATGAGCAGATTAACACGGCACACACATTTTTATTTCCTTTTTATTTTTTAAGTAGGTAAGCCTGCGATATTGCTCATTAAATACTTTCTCAGCATTTCAGTTAAATGTTTTGGAAACAATGAAGTGTGCCCAGGCAATTAATACATCGTAAATATAAGAGATATCGAAAACCTTTAAACTGATATCGAAAGTAGGTACATTAGTAGATTATCCAAGACCCAATGAGTAAAACCATATTCCTACAAACTCATATTTTACAGATAATAAACTCTTTATTATTACTATACAGGGTGGAAAAATCTATGGGCCCTGAAGGGAATCTATAATGGAATTCACAATTAGGCAAACTAAACTAAACTGACAGGTGAAAATGCACAAATATGGCCATAGTTTCGCTAGTACTGTTCATATCGATATAATTAAAGGCTTTCTCACACTACGTACCTATGCATCGCCTGTCAGTTTAATTCGCCTAATTGTGGATTGCACTGTACCTTAAATCCTTAACATAGCTCATTTTACATCAAGCAAAACATTATTTTAATTTCTCTAAGTTGAATAACTGTATTCACAGATTGTATGATAAGTTTACTTGAACCGGGAATCAAAGCAACTAAAAAAGTAAAAATAAATACTCACTACTTAATTCTACTAACCGATAGTATTAATGTTAAGGATAAAACCTTTCCACATAGTCTTGTACAGTTTTACCCAATGAGGGTACACTTTCGATATCAGTTCATGGTTTTTGGTCAGCGGAGTAAACGGGTTAATAGCCAGGGCACTCTTAACGATTACACCCTGTATAGATGAATTGTATTATAATAGATAGGTACCCTATCTGTTATACACTACACACTACTATTAAAGTTCGAGTCGAGCTGCACGAAAGAGCGTATCTTCATGCGAAACTCGAAGCACTTGCGTTTTGTTTTATTGTCTAGGATGTTTACGCTGTTTTGACTATGCAATTTTAAAAATGTGTCCTCAATGCTATCCAAAGATCTCCTATTAGAGTTACTGTAAAGTAGTTTAGTAGTAACTTGCTGTTCGCGCCGTATTGTACGTGATCGACCGTGAACGACATTCAACTGTTAATGTGCCGCCGACAGCAACCTTTGCTTAAACACGACGTGACTGCAAATGAGCTCAAGACCTTCTTTGTATTTTATGTCATTTGCAGCTTTTGCAATTGCATTGTCAAATCGATTGAAATGGGGTCTGAATATAAACGGCGAGCTTACCTTCGATACAAAATCTTTGACAAAGTTAGTGTCAACCTACGAAAAGTGGAGTTGCCAGTCAACTGATAATAAATCCGGAGAGGTGACAAAAGTGTTAAGTAATAGGTTACGTTTTAGGACGTCCTCCTATTTCATTTCTAATCATTCGCTACAAACTAATTAGGAACTTTAAAGAAAATGTTTAGAGTCCCTGTTTCTGTGTACTTCATGAATCTAATCGAACGAGCGAGCGAAGCGAACGAAGTTCTCCGTTTCAGCTTGTGCAAATATAGTTTCGTATGTCCGGCTGTTCTCCTCTACATATTGCAATTCTCAACCGATTCTCTCTCTCGTGAATTTTTGTGAGCAGGTTCGATAATTACATGGAATAATTTTGTCGATTCAGTTCAAAATACAGAGTCGCGTGTTCTACAGCTCACAGAGCCACTAGTGATATCTGGAATGAACTTCAATATTTCATCAGACGCGCAGCGCTCGCGCCGTCGCGCCTCGGTCTTCCGACAACGGGCACGATTGCGACGCGTTTTTGCGTCACGACACTAAACAACAATCACGAACGTGTGGATAGGTGTTTGCCTGTTTTGTTTGTGTTTGCCAGTGATAGACGTCGGTTTCGGTTTTCGTGCACAAATCAAGGGAGCATACGGAATAAACTAACACATTTGCCAAACCTGGTGATGCCGTGTTTGTATTGGGTGATTGTGGTCGGAATTTGGCACGTGTTTGGTGTTTGTGGCATTACGCATTGTAAAAAATCGCACTCGTGCCCCGGTTACTTCTTATCTGACGTTTCTTAGGTTAGTCTTGGGCCTGAAGTATTTCGATTGTTGACTTCATCTATTCCGTTCCATAATTGTTGTGAAATATAATTATATCGTCTTACTAGCTATTAGGGACAAGCAAGGCAATCCCTATAATTATAAAGTATGTTTATCAACAGTCCAGTTATTCTAATGAGGAAAAAGCCGTAAATTAAATAGTGTGTAGAGGTGACACAAAAGATTCGATATGGATCATGATTTTTAGAGCACCATCGGCACCGCAGGGTTACATAAAGGTGCTGGTTTGAATCCAAGGTAGTTTTGTTTTTCTATCTTAGATATTGGTATCAATAACATGCTACAAAATATCAATTTCAATTCATTTTTCCATTATTAATCTATTAATCTCTGTTATACAATCTGGGGGCACGGCAGCTATTTCTATATCAGTCACGTTTCAGACATATACAAACTGCATAAGTAAGGTTGAATCCCATACAAATACATGCGATTACAAAGTTACTTTTGTAGTTCCTGCAAATAAAGATTAATAATAATGCCTTACGTGGCTCTACGAAATATCTCATAACTTTTAACGGTGGAAAAGTTTCGAGACTTGGCCTATTTATTACATGGAATGTTTTTTATGGGAAAGACATTTCTTGAAAGTATGGGCGCACATCTTGACTATCAGCATAAAGCTTTTTACCTTCGAATATATCGTAAAGCTATTTTTGTAAAACGATGGCCCGCTGTTGTGGGCATAAATCACTTATCATTTTTTTATGTATATGAACGATTCACAGTCACGTCTTAATATAACCAATTGCGTTCCATAAGTTATTAGATGCTTAAGTAATTTAGATATATCTGGTTACATGACGCTTTGGACAACGTCTTGAGTACCGTTAGGCCCTGGTCTCCTATAAATCACGCCGTACGCTGCGTCACAATGCCTACTATGGAGATGTACTGTTGTTATCGTCGGCCACATCAGTACATCTCCATAGTAAGCATTGTGACGCAGCGTACGGCGTGATTTATAGGAGACCAGGGCCTAAAACAATAGCCCAGAGTAATAACTAAGATAGTCCAAAATAAAATAATTAATTTCTGCCAATACTAAGGCCTTTTTACCCGACTGCGCGACGCAAAGGAGGGTAATGTGTTTATCAGCCTATATATGTATGTATGTATGTTTGTTCCTATGTGGTACTCCAGAGACCAAACGCGTGAACCGATTTTGATAATTCTTACGTCAATCGAACCGTCTTACTCTTGGGTGTGTCACTAAAGACATGACAGTAATCAAAATTCAATATGGCGACAACTAGACGCCAAAATTAAAAAAAAAAAAGTAAACGAAATATGTCGAGTGGGGTATCACTGAATAGGTATTTAAAAATCAGTTATAGGTTTCTTTTACAGTTTTTCATTTAGAGTGACGATTTAAAATCTATAACGTTATAAAGTTATAGTAATTCTGTTCAGTATTAATACAGCACTGCGCGACGCAAAGGAGGCCAATGTGACTATGTGACTAATGACTATCCTATAATATAAATAAAAATATTATAATGATGAAGCCTATATGTACGTATAAATGCAAGTATAAAAAGTTGACATACTATATGTCAACGATAGAATTCGATGCACTTCGTGGACAGGGCAAAATAGAGAGAAAAATGTTGCCATTGATATTGTGCTGGGGTGTTACTGTACATAAGCTACAAGGAACGACTTTACCTATAGACCGAGCTGTGGTTGATTTAAGTTCACGCATTTTTGCAAAAGGTCAAGCATATGTAGCTTTGAGCCGCGTTAGGTCTCTAAATGGATTAATTATCAGTTGTTTAGACCACCGCAAGCTACTTAATAACCCTCACGATATTAACTCCCTCAATGAAATGATTGCGAAATTTGCCGTCTATTAATACTAACTAAAAAGTGTTAAATAAAAAAAAAGATAATTTAAAAAATAAAAAAAACCCGACTGCAAAAAAGCTATCTTTAGAAAAAAAGAAAAAAACTGAAAAGAAAAAAAGGACATTGAATCAGTTTCATGATTAACATTTCGTATGTCAATTTGGACCTTAGAGTTTAAAAATAATGTCCAAATCGCTTGTGACGGATCCGGAACGAGGCATACGAATCGTTACGACACAGATAAAACAAACTATACATTCTTATACGAAACAGCAACTTCAACAGTCGGGACCCATTAAAAGTCTAAGGCTCCGCAGCCTAGACTTTTACTAATGTTGACGACAATAACATACCATATACCAATATATACCAATAGGTAATAGTCACACGGAATTGTGTAACATTCAAGTTCAGTTGGACCATAGTTAGGAGATTTGGACTATAGCTGGGAGGTTTACGGTTGTTTATTTGGATTACTCTTCCACTTGTCTTTCGTAAAGTGACTGCGGAATATGCGACCAGAGGCTAGAACTAGAGTAACATGTGTTATGAAAAGAGCTCGAAACTTCGCGGCTTTACTCAATGAGTAATAATCACAGAACCCTAGGAAAATCTAATATATAATTATATGAATATGACATTTATGAGTCTTGTAGAATATAGCTGCGTAACAATCGCCGGCTGCCACTTCTGGCTAAGATTGCAGTTGGGCGCATTATTTAGTGTTGACAGTGTAGAGGATATAGATTGTTTTATGGATGAAGTTAATTTATAGATATTATTATTTATGTCTTTCCCGCTCACGGGACATGATGTCCCGGACCTTTGGGAGGCGTGCGTGGGGCTAGGTACCTACAAAGTACCAACTGAGACAACACGTAGAGGCCCTTTTGACAATTTAATGGAATGCAAGAAGTACACCGAGCGGATGCTGTCCCTACCCGTGTCATGGGACGCGCACGGAGACAGCACCCGCTGGGGTGTACAGGGACTATTACTATTAATATAATAAAGCTGAAGAGGGTCGAAAGTCTGTACATGGAAGATAAACGAAAAAAAGTTGGCTGGGGAGACTTAGAATTGATAACAGAACACGTTCCAACAGTTTTTAGAATTTTTGTCTGTTTATCTGTTTGTCTGTTTATTTAAACAAGTATCACGTGAAAACGGCTGAACGGATTTTGATCCAAACTTTACTAATCTGTCGAGAGAATCCCCGGCCAGGTTTAAAGCTATAAAAATCATAAAGATTAGGGTTCAAAGGGTGTAGAAAATGGGGTTGAACTTTGTATGGGAACTCCTTGAAAATTGGTAACCATAAACTTGACTGGAAAGTAAAAACGACCCCATTCAAACTTTTAGCAATGTATAGATAAAACGTGAAAAATACGCCGGAGGCATAATTCATTAATTTTATTTTAAATCTTTGTTGACACCTTTATTGACTTTGACTTGCTGTGACATTATTACTCATCAATTATTAAGTATTTTATCAGACAGTTTGTTTTCAAAGAGGTTGTAATTGGAACAGTAGGGTGACCACGTATTTTAAGTTACTTGACGTTTTTTAATTAAAATACGTAAAAAACGAACCATCTTTGTTTCAATTGAAATATATACAGGTAACATCGCAATCGTTTACTGAGTCAGAAAAAAAATGGTTGGGATCACGACTCCTATTTCACCCTGTATACAAGAATGGCCAATCCTATACAGAAGTGAAGGAACATCAGGAAAAGGAACTGTAAGGATAAACAGCAAATATTATAATAATATATGTTAGGAACGTATGTGACGTTCCACGGGTAACGGTACCTTATGGCGGTAGTTTCGGAGGTATTAAATGTTTTGTAAAAAAGTTTGTTGACGTAATTTTATTTTTAGTAGGTACCTATAGGTATGTAAATTACAAGTTCATTCATTTGGTCCTACGGTTTAGTAGAAAAGGTACCTTACGGTTGTGCGATAAGAAAATATCCTATTAATATTATAAATGCGAAAGTTTGGATGTTTAGATGTTAAGATGTTTGTTACTCAATCACGCCCAAACGGCCCAACCGATCTGGATGAAATTTTGCACGAAGATAATTCATAGCATGGACCAAAATATAGAATAGTTTTCGTCCCGGATTCACGCAGACGAAGTCGCGGGCGGAAGGTAGTTACAAATAAATAACTTATTAGTTAGCTTAGGGTTATGTTATAGTTAATGAATCTATAGCACCAACAACATCAAATACTAGTGGCTCTTTTTTATTTCGAAAAAGTGACTACAAACAAATTCTATATGCTTAACAAACCTGTTCACAAAATTTCACGAGAATCGGTTGAGAAATGCGACCTGTAGAGGAGAACAGACGGACAGACGGACAACGTGACAGACACCGGTTTTCGGCCCAAGCTGAAGCATAGAACTTCGTTCGCTTCGCTCCCTCGTTCGATTATTTTTAGCTTAAACTCGAATGAGGCGTTAAGTTTAAGACCGGATTTACTCTAGTTGTTGAGCGATAGAGAAACCTGAACATAGCGGACCAGGATTACTCGTCAGACTCTAGTGTCTCGTTTAAAATAGAAATCAATTTTCTACAGCGTAACGCTCAGCTTTTCTAATACAAAGTAGGTGCGTATTATAAATACTAAATTAAATCACTATTTTTATGAAAAGAATTCTGAAAATGATTGTAAACCTTATTTCCTCCTTTCGCCCACATTACTTAAGTTTTGGCACACAACTGATTAAATTCAGCACGCAATCAGTATAGGTATTTGAAGCAAATCTTGGTTTTTTGATATTGACATCTATTTTACCCGACTACGTCAGAGCCGAAACGAAGAGATATGTTTTTAGCATTCTATGTTTGTATTTACGTGTGTTCCAACGTAGCGTTTAAAATACTGAACCGATTTTGATAAATGGGGTGTCAATAGATTCGAAATTATGCTCCGTGTGACACACCCTACCTTTTCTGTGAAATAAAATATGATGACTGTCACATACAAATAAGTGACTGACTTTGAAAAAAATCTTTTGCTATCATAGCGTGTGGGGGATCAAACGAAAGAGGAGAAAATTTCGAGTTCTATAAAATACCTGTATAAAGATATTATTCATAGTTAATTTAACGTAGTCGAAATTAGTAATAGTAATAGTAAATTGAAAAGTTGTCTGAAATTGTAGCTCAAAATATATAGCACAGCTCAGAGATCGTCAATATCGACGAACTAACGTTTTGAATGAAGAGTTGTTAGGAATCCAATCAATCAGTAATTGCCCATCAATTGTGAATTGCATCTCTACCTGTGACATTGCTCTCTATTAAATTTGCCAGAAAGTTCATGAAAAATGGATAATACCCCTGCTGAAGCCGCCCAAGCCGTAGCTCTGCTCCAAACCGGACTTAGTCAGCGTTAAGTGGTCCTGCAACTGAATTTAAGCCGATCAGCAGTCCAACGAGTGTTTCAGAGGTACCAAGAGACTGGTGCCTTTACGAGAAGACCCAGCACAGGCAGGGTACGGTCTACCTCAGAAACAGACGACTGCTTCATCGTCTCGACTTCTCTACGGGCATGCCGACTCAATCTGTTAAGCTACAGCAGAAACTGCAGGAGGTCCGGAATGTGTCCATAAGTCGATGGGCCGTGAAAAGACGTCTCAAGGAACAAGAGCTGACACCACTTCTAGCTGCCAATGGGCCCAAGAAGGCCGCAGCTCATCGCACAGCACGCCGTGTTTTCGCTCAGGACCATTTCAATTGGGCCCTTGAGCAATGGAAGACCGCGATGTTTTCTGTTAAGTGCAGGATTTGCCTTTTTAGCAATGATGGAAGAGGGAGGGTCTACCGAAGATCAGGAGAGCGATTTTTGCGGTGTTGCATTGAAGAAAGGGTCGCATATGGCGGTGGATCTGTCATGGTCTGGGCCGGTATTTCATTGGAGGCGAAGACCGATATTGTTTACATTATAGGGCCTGATAGGCGTAACGCGAGAGGCTTTACTGCTCATCGCTACATAGAGGAGATTTTAGCCGAACATGTGGTCCCGTTTGCGGGCTTTATATACATATTTTATTTCTTTATTCAGGACAATGCCAGGCCGCACACCGCAAAAATCACCAAGGAATCCTTAGGATCGTCAATATTGCCGTCATGGATTGGCCTGCAAGAAGTCCTGACCTCAATCCGATAGAGCACCTCTGGGACGAACTGAAAAGACGAGTTCGAGAAAGAAATCCAGTTCATGAAACTCTCCGTGAGCGGAAAGCCGCCGTCGAGGAGGTTTGAGCGGACATCCTCGAGAATTCGTCAGCAACTTGGTTCGATCCATGCGTAATCGCATGAACGTATGTCGTAGAGCTAGAGAGAGGCAGTACAAGATATTGATTTGTTTTTAAATTTTCAATGTAATTTTTCTCTACACTCGAATTTTTATTGCGTTGTTACAATGCCATTTTGACATGAGTTTTGTTTTCCGCCCTAAATGTATAGAATATCACCCGTTTTTCACCTGAAAATAAAGTAATTCAATAGAAAACAAAAGTATCTTTTAGACAATACCTTTCCACATTTTATTGGACAGTTTTTCCATAATATATCAAATATTATAAATATTGTAATATAATGAAAACGGGTCACTCACCCGTTTTCATTATATTTAATGTCTGATTCTCACGGGAGTTTTCTATATAAAGTTTTTCCATAAAACAGAAATTGGAAAAAATATGAAGGTGGAGCCGATTTCTTTGCTCCCAAATGTATAAAGCTTAGTTCATGACATAGATTTTTTTTATATGTTCCAAGAAATGCAGTATTAATAGCGCAAGTTTATCGTTCCGCTCCCTATATCGTTTTTGCCTTTAGCATTTGCGTAAAAAACATTACATAATAACAAACTAATCTTTATTATGCGTACGTCATAGTCATAGTGCGTGTGCACTCATCTTAACAATCGTTCATTACTGTAGCGTAACACATTTCGTAACACATTGTTACATTCATGACCAAAAATTGGCAGAACATAACTTGAAAAAAAAAAGATACTCGTAGCACGCTATTGCGAATAGCAATGGACTGCGAATCACTTTATATCTGTTATTGAATTGTAAATCTGTATAATCACATATTAATAGAACAATATAGTATTTCTACTTACCGTGCAGTTAACACACTAAAAAAGATTTTTTTCGAGCCACATAACTGTAGTCGACACAAAACATAATTTACAGTACACATGGTGTTACTTTCCCGCACTAGTGCGGAAATGAGCACTTTCCGTGCATATGTTGAAACTTTAAAGAGCCATATGTACTGTAAAACGTTGTACTATACACGTGCGAATAGGTAATTCGCAACTCGTGTCGATTTAAAACACTCCCTTCGGTCGTGTTTTAATTTATCACCACTCGTTGCGAATTTCCTATTTTCTGCACTTGTATCGTAAATAACTATTCATTCAGCAAATATGGCTGCTCTTATTTTTCTATGTTGCCATCATGTTGAACGGTTTTGCCATTCGGTGGAAGGATATTCAGTTAGTGTAGGAGTAATAATAAGCGTTACTTTTTGAAACAGTTTTATTAGGCAGGCGTCCGATGTTTCACCAATAGCCCAGGCACTAGTCCATCATTTTCACCCAATAACCCATTTTATTTCGATTCCATCAACCAGTAATAGTCCCTATACACCCCGGCGGGTGCTGTCTCTGTGTGCGTCCCATGACACGGGCAGGGACAGCATCCGCTCGGTGTACTCCTTGCATTCCATTAAATTGTCAAAAGGGCCTCTACGTGTTGGCTCAGTTGGTACTTTGTAGGTACCTAGCCCCACGCACGCCTCCCAAAGGTCCGGGACATCATGTCCCGTGAGCGGGAAAGCGTTACTTTCATAAGCATAACATTACACTTAATATCAAAATTTGGACAAGTTTTCAAAAAATTATTAAAATGAATGTATGCTTTTTATAAACGTGTGGATTAAATATTAACTTAAAAACTCCGTTAATTAAAAAAACGGGATAGCGATTCCATTTCGTCGTAAGTGATTGACAGTTTTTGCTGCAAGAGTGGTAGTTGATTGAACAAATCATTTTAGTATGGGAGTGAAAGTAAGTGTCCATGAGAAAATAAATAAAAAAGAAAAAGCTAGCTCAAAATTCATGAAATTACATAAAATAGCACATGTAGTCTATTCCATCCAATATCCCACAGATTATCGCAAAATTAAAACAAAATTAGACAAGCAAAAAAAACAAATTTACAATTTTTCGCAGATTGTATAAAAAAGACTGCATACAAAAATGTGACTATCTGTAATGGAATATTTGGGACACTTTTTTCTTGTACAAGGATCGTCAGTATTAACGATTCTGAGTATCAGATATCGAAAAATAATAGTAATAAAAAAAAGAAAACGCCCAAATACGTTGACTAAAGACGAATTTGCTACATGACTCTGCGGTTTACAACGGCCGCCCCATAACTAGGCAGCGCCGGCTCAAACTTATTGAATTTCCTGTCAATACATAGCGAAAGGTAGCTTCATCAACACTTTGTGCGTATTCATCGTATCCGGGTACCGATTTAGTCCTTAATCTATCATCTTTTAAAGAATATATATTCATTTTAACAAGGCATGTTGCCTGTCGAAGCCGAAGGCAATAGTCCACTGCCACGTGCCTCTTTACATAAATCGGTTCTGTATTTGTTGCGCGAGCTCTCTTTCACGTGCACTAAGCTTATCGGATCAAAATCGGTCCTTACATGTCAAAACAATTAATAATTTACTTTAAAAACAAAGTTTTAACCGACTTCAATTTAGTACTCCGCCAAGCCAAATGAACATTTCCACATTTCCTTTTCCACTTTACCACATGGACTGCTTTCCTAGAGTAAATACGTTGATTATTACAGACGACAACCATATCACTGTATGTATGTGGGCCGATAATATTCGAGGAGTTCCGTCGATTTGGTACACTTGACATTAAGGACTTCATTAGTTGCTATTTCAACGGAATCATTATCAGAATCAGTAACGTACTTTTACAGTTTTAAGTACGAGTTCCATAAGCCATCTGTGGTCTTCATCATCAGTTCTTCTTCACCAAATTTGTGATTTCTAGGTGTAAATACACTAGTTATAATAAAAATACCGAAATTACTCCATGCGTGGCTTCTATATTTGAGGAGTTACTTCAATTCCTCATGGTTCCCATCATCCAACTGAATTGTTGATAATGATAACAATGGGACCAACCTGGAAGCATACTTTCAATTAAAAAAAGAATTGTACGAATCGGTTCATAAATGACGGAGTTCTGATGTAACAAACGTAAAAAAAAACAACTGAATTGAGAACATCCGCCTTTTTTTGAAGTCGGTTAAAAAATAGTTGGCGTGGCCCGTTGGATATTCAAAAGGATGGAAAACCATGCCACATGCCACCCTAAAGGAACGACCGTGAATGTCCAATTCACTGTGGGAGCACAACACACCGCGCCAAACCGATTGGCCGTCCACCGGTTCATCCGACTACCGCCAAGCAAAAACTACGTGAAATTATCAAGAATTGGGAAAATTCAACATTTTGGAAACTCCGTTGGCACGTCAGTGATTTAAAACCATAACGATGGCCAACAAGCAGGCACCGAAACCTATGGACGCTTGCATGCTCCAGACCCAATCTAGCTCATTACCGATTTATTGATTTGACATCATTGTATTACTAATTTCTTCACAAGGGAAACATTTATTTTTTCATCACACTTGCTCGTAAAGGGCTTCTTAACGCGCAGGCATACAGAGCTGTAATAACCTTTATTACGCCCACGGACGTAAAGGTTTTTTTCTTAAATTGTATCTGTCACTCGTACGTCAGTTATAAAGCTTGGAGGTTTTTACTCAAACAAAGTGTTTAATTTATTTAAACGTAAAAACACGAATAAAATATGATTAACCTAATGATTTTAAGATTTAAAAACTGAAATGTAGCAATTTAGTGGCCATGTAATTTTTTTTAACTGTGATTTTAAATCATGGCTGTATGCCGCAGGGTCTTTGCACTAAGCGCCTCACGTCAAATTCAACAAAATGGACGACTTGTATTGTACCTACTTAGTTTTTATTACGATTAGTAACAATTTATTTAAACATGTATTGGTTTCCTCGCAAATGTGATCTACCTACGCTTAGTTACTAACTTACTACGAATCGCGTCGTCAAGATTTATTTATATACACGATACGGTGCTCTTTGAAACTTCATATTATTTATTTAGAATTTTAGTTTTGCAAAATTTATAGTTGCGGAAGACGACATAATTGTCAAATGTCAGACCTACCTAATATGTCAGATGTTACGATAAATCTATCACAAATACACACATATACCTACACCTATACGCCGTCTAAGACAATGTGGCCTGTGTAATAAAAAAATATTCCACATACTAAAGAAACTAATTCGAACTTTTTAGGGTTCCGTACCTCAAAAGGAAAAAAACGGAACCCTTATAGGATCACTCGTGAGTCTGCCTGTCCGTCTGTCACAGCCGATTTGCTCCGAAACTACTGGACCGATTGAGTTGAAATTTGGTAAACATATGTAAATTGGTGACCCAAAGATGGACGCGTAAAGTAAATTAATTAATTCTGAACAAAGGGGACACTTTTGGGGGGTATACTTAAAATAAAAAAAGTCTCGCGAACTGTATTGCGTGACATATCAAATGAAAAGGGTTTCTATAAGCATCTCAGATTTTTTAAAATTATTTTAGCCAAAACAGATTTGAATTAATTTAGAAATAAAGACGAAAATTGACCATTGACCACTTATCTCCGAAACTACTAGGCTTAAAATTCTGAAAAAAATATAGAAAATAGTTCCTTGCCTAAAGATTACAGGAAAACCTATAAGAAGTTTGAGTATTCAAAGTAATGGGACAGTTCTCAATATTTTACGGAACTCTCAACACGCGAGTTGAACTAGCACTTGTCCGGTTTTTACATTAAGAAAGGGCACGAAGAAGAAAAGGAATTATGAAAAATCGGGTTGTAATGGTATGTTTTTTTTAAACTTTTATATTATACTAACCGCAAAACTCAGTGCCGAGTCGAGCAATAAAACTAACAAAGAAACCTTTTTTGGGTAATAATAGCACGATTCTTATATTTTACGACCTGACTCGCCAGCTCGCCACTTGGTTTTGCGGATAGTATAGTGCGTATTGCAAAAATACCATAAAAAACTAGTTAGAGTGCTTATCCAACCACATCACATCCAATTTTTTTTTCTAAAAACATATTATTATCTGGTTGCTGGTATTAAAGGGTATAGCCGTGTTTGGATGGCGCACTGCCTTTGACGAAGTGGTTTTCCTTTTGCTCGGATGATTATCTTTATATACGTTGTAATTTTACCAAATATCAGCCCCAAAATCGTCGTGATTTTTGAGAAAATTAAAAAAAAGGATATCTGTGGTATGGTAAAAAAAAAATATAAAAAAAAATATTGTACTACTACATACCTACATTTGGAAGAGCGGTGCCCCTTATCACAGGTATTTCTTACTTAAAAAGGGACACCAACACATGTCAAATCTTAGTACTTAAGATAACAAATAAATCATTTTTCATTTTTTTTTTCTTTTTTTTCATGGTAGCTCCCAAACGGTTTTTAAGACATTTAACTTTAAATGAAAAAATCGGGGGTTTTTCAACTTTTCTAAGTTGTAGTTATAGACAAATAAATACTTAAATGCGTATACAGAAAACATCCATGCCTTGACCGGGATTCGAACCTTGGGGGTAATCACGTAAAGTTTGGAACACGCGTTAGGACAATTTATTAAAGAAAGTATTCGTATAAAGATCCACTTTAAATCAGTGCCTATTTTTGGTCATTGTTCACTCGAGTCAATTTTATTCTTTGGCACGCCCTGCAGCCTTAACCGTTTGACGGATTTCGACATATGAGGTGTCGTTGGATTCCTCTTAATCGTGGGAGTGACATATAATATTTAGAAAAGAAGCAGTTGGGTTTTTTGAAAAATCTTTTAATTCCACTTGTTCTTGGTATGATACGATCGAGCGAAGTAAAAAATACCGTGTTTTGGTTCGTAACAGTAACAAGGACGATCATTAAACTATAACATATCCCATAAAAAACTCAGTATTTCATTGTTTATTATTGAATGTAAAATAGGTCGATTTCGAATAACGTGGTCTTCATTAGTAAGGGACGCTCTTTATTTCTAGAAAAAAACGAAGAAAGCTGTCGCCGGGGGCAAGCATCACTCTCGCTGACACGTTTTATCTTTATCGGCGTAGCGTCCGTGACATTTCCACGCCCTGCGTCCCATCGAACACATCACCCACTACTTCATTATTGAATACTTTTAAAATTAACTTGCATTCTGTCTCGCAACCTTACTCGTCATGTAGGTACATAGAACATTTATTCGATTGCTACAAACATACACAAACAAAATCACACAAAACCGAAATCAGACAAGAATTAAAAATTATAACAAAAACTTAATGATACAATTGTTGAATGCGTTGCCATCAAAACAAAATGATGAATATGATAACGTTTTCAATTATTAATATTACCCTTTTTATAAGATTTAAACTAACAAATCGAAAAATACAAATTTTCTATTTATTCTTTTACCTTACCTTTTTATTATTAGGTATTATATATTTTAGGGTTTTAGTTTGTATGTAGGTGTAATATCAGGATGGATATAGCTATGTTTAATCCAACGACTTGGATTGCTTTTATTTAAAAAAATGGACACAAGGGGTTCCTGTGCTCTAAGGAAGTGTCTTTTTAAATATTTGCTCCTGTCACAGGGCCTACCCGTACACACAACACACAACTATGACATATATTGATACGAATAACACAGCCCAAAACTAGTTCATCAAGATTGTACAACTGATCTGAAAAGTACCTTACATAAAACGATCTTAATAGACTGTCAGATTGGTGCGTAACAAATAAAATGTCTTTGAACGTAAAGAAATGTAAACACATAAAATTTACAAAAAACAGAAATATCATACCAACTACCTATAACTTGAGTGGTGAAGTTCTTGAGGAAATTAAAAATATTAGGGATCTTGGTGTGACTTTTGATAGTAAACTAAAATTCGTGGAGCACATAGATAGTATCATCTTAAAGGCATCTAAACTGTTGGGTTTTGTTTTACGAGAATGTAAAAACTTTAGAAATATTGGAACGAAGCTTGTCATGTATAACGCCTTGGTGAGAAGCAACTTGGAATACTGTAGCGTAGTGTGGTCACCTTGTTATAATCTACATATAAATAGAATTGAAAGGGTCCAGAAAAAGTTTGTTACAAGTTTAACATATAGCTGCAAAAAAAACAAGGTGTTAAGAAGTTATCGTGAGCGACTTAAATACTTTAAGATGGGATCGTTGGCTGATAGAAGAACTATAAGTGATCTAGTGTTTTTGAAGAGAATTGTTACCGGTGCATTAGATTGCCCAGATTTACTGCAAAAAATAAATTTCCACGTACCCTCTAGAATTCCTAGAGCATGTAATATTAAGCTGTTCAGTTTAGCTACTCGTCGTACTAACCTCAAGCTACACTGTCCACTGTCACGGATGTTTACGGCTTATAGCAAACATCAAGATTGTATTGATCTAAACTCGTCAAGTATCCCATTCATAAAAGCCACGATTGCTGACAAGACTTAGTAATTATTAGTTAAGAGTAAACATATTGTAATCTGTTTTTTAGTTGAATTTCACTGTTAATTGATGCATGCTGTGTCCTTCTGTAATTAATAAGGTACTTAGTTTTAATTTGCGCATATAAGTGTAATATTATGTAATGGTATGCTTATTGTTGAAGGTCCTAATAAATAAATAAAATAAATAAATAAAACTTGTATATCATCCGTAACCCCTTTCACAGTGTGTAATAGAAACAATGACTTAAACCGATTTATTATTGTTACAGATACCAAGATGGGCTGTTTCGTCAGCAAAGATAAGCTCACCAAGGAAGATATGGATTTCCTCAAAACGCACACATCATACGATGAGACCACCATCAAAGAGTGGTACAAAGGGTTTAAGGTAATCTGCTCATATATATAAAACAGCACCATGATTGACCTGAAATAATAAAAAATAAAGGCATCCCGTGTAAAGGTGAGAGTTTCATGATTTAGGAGGCCTTCGGACACATTGGTACAACGTCCATATTTGGACAAATAACGTTCAATATAATTAATCATTATATATTTTTTTCACTTAACTACAATAAATAATCATAACAATGATAGAATCCGCAACAGGCTTCGTCAACAATACGTACTAACCTAAACTAACAAAAAGCACCGCCCCTGATCGTCGGTGGCCCGAAAGTTCCCATGACACTGGCGGCGTTGCTACGCTGAATGACCAAGCAAATCTGTTGAGCCAGGAACGATCTGCAACGAGGATCGCAGCCCCCTATCCCTAAGCCGCCGTCCCACATCCCGTATGAAGTGTTTGGCCTCCGAACCCGCAAGGTCCCGCAGTCTCCATTATGTACAAATACATTGGCAGTGCAAGTATGTACAATTTTGTTCAAATTATAAATGTTTCACTGGCGAATACAAAAACAGTTTTTTATGTTAAAAAATAAGACTACAGGGAGAGAAATCAAAATATATTATATCTCCACTTCTGTTGTAAAAAAATAGGTAGGTTAGGTTCGTTAGGTAGCTATGCCCGAAGGGCAAACAGACCAGAAATAGGAGCCCAGCGGAGAGGGGCACCGTCAAAACTGTCCACCACCAGGAGACCATTACTACCAGGAGACCATTATATTAATACGAGATCCTTGACTTTTTTTTTCATTTTCATAACCAGAACCTTCTATTAATGTATGGGTTCCTCGACGGGGTTTTTCCTATTTCTGAAGATAGCTAACGACCCTAACCTACCTATCTTTTACAACAGAAGTGGAGTTTAATATATTTTTCTCCAATATGCTCGGAAATGTGCGCCTTACTGTAGCAAAAATAGTACGTGAAATTCCTCGTTACTGACAAGCGCAAATTTAAAAATTAATAGTACATTGTTGTAGAGGCTAGAAAGTAAGCAATAGATGGACGAGTTAGTTCGAAGTACGAGTCCAGCTATTGCACTTTCGGCCGAGGCTTAACATAGTGCTTTTCACGCCTACTGCAAGGAAATTGCAAATAATTATAATTTGAAATCAAAATTAAAGATCATAATATTAAACGGGCTCGCTTGCTACGCGCCCGGCGCGCAGGAGGAGGAGCACAGGCAGCGCACGCCGGCGCGACCGCGCGGTGCCCTGTGATTGGTCGATCGCTGTTCAAACTGTCCAACTATAACATTGTTGGACAGTTTGAAGTCATAGATGGCCTGTTCGTGCGACGTCCAACTAACCCCAGCTTTGACGCCTGAATTCTGACCATCTTTTGCCACATTTCCGAGCAGTGGCGTAAAAAAGTCATTATTGTACAATTTTAGCGCCCAGGAAAATGTATGAAATTTCTTTACTATAGAGTAAAGAAATTATAGACTTTTATTATTTAGAAAAGTATAGACTTTTGTACTTTTTCATCATATGTTTTGACCAAGACAAATCACTACAAACAGCCAAATGCTCGTAAGTTTAAAAGCCCTAGCAATTTGTCATAACAACTTGCTATAGTTAGACTGGTTAGAAGTTTTATATTTTTTAATTGTCATAGACAAAACGATTACTTTTGCAAGAGATCGGAGTGACGTTTTGAAAAATGTCTCAAATAGTATTAACTGAAGAATTTAAAATATTTTCGAAATAATATTCAAAACGAACAACATTGCGTTTTATTCCCGTTTAATCTTTAATAATTTTTATTACATAAAATTGTAATCGATTTTAATGTTTTTAAATCTATATGTAAGTCAATTGAAACTGGCACCGAGAGTCATGCTGTGTACATACTTTGAAAAAATAGTTGGGCGGGAACATGATAGGTTACATACTACTCGCTGTTTTAAAATTATTGAAAATATTATTTGATTTTCTCGCATTTATGGAGAAAAGCACTAGGTATATCTGCCTCGGCGGGAATGGCAATTCGTGGATTCGTCTCTATTGTCGGATTCAGCTTCGCTTCATCCGACAAAATCAACTCATCCTCGAATTGCTATTTCCCGGCCTCTGCAGTAATGTACTATTGATTTCTCTCCGTGTAAAGTGGAATTGTTCAAATGTGGAATTGTACATATATGGACCAATGTGTCCGAAGGCACATAAATCTAGGTAACACAGATCTATTACAATAATGTAAATAATTTCAAAAACTTGTCGTGCCTTTCGGTCAGTCTTGGGGTCCCGGTCTTCAAGATCGTCCATGTTGATTGAATCGCTGTATACTCGAGGGTTGGTGCGGGCTGTAGGTACCTAAAATTCTCTGCCACTGCAGAGCATACTGCCTTGCAGCTGCATCAGAAGTTCACGCATATTTCACTTGCACCTTAGGACTGGGGTAGTCCTTTCTATTAAATTAAATATTTTTATTATTACAATAACTTGACCTGAGGGGCTATCGAGAAACGAATACGAAATTCGTTCGTGTATCTCTCTCTCGCTTGAACTAGCAAGTATGACAGAGACGGAGATACACGAACGAAGTCCGTTTTATGTTAATATGTAAGTATGTAATAATAATAAGTTAGTTGTCTGTGGTACCATCGAGCTGATCTGATGATGGAGAGTTGGGTAAGGGAATTCAGTACTTAACCGACGTAACCCCGTTTAGTTTGGGCTCGTTAGAATCGTCTCAATGAGTAGTTGATGACGGTAGGTATACTAAAAAAGCTTGTACCAAAAAATGTAATTTTTGACAAAAACTTATTGTACTGGTAATACAACTGAGTTAAATAATGTGAATGAATCAGGCAGGCTCCACGCACGGTCACTTATGGTGAAAATATGTATCACACCGAATATATCCATCATAATAACACCGTAGTTCAGAAACTGTAATCAAGTTTGGCGTAAAATGTGATGAATTGTTAGCATTGTTTTTTATTTAAAGCACTAGGCGTGTTTGTATAATATGTTATGTTTTACGCTTGCAGCAAGACTGTCCGAATGGGAGGCTGACGCCGGCGAAATTCGTCGATATGTACAAGATGTTCTTTCCGTCTGGCAACGCAGTCGAATTCTGTGATCATGTTTTCCGCACATTCGACATGGACAAGAACGGCTATATAGACTTTAAGGTAAACCCTCGGTAATAGTACCCTGAATAGTGCTGCGAATTATGCGATCGATATATTTCACATTACGTGTTTTACTTTCAAGCTTGCATGGCGAATGAATAACGTTTAGTGTTGTCTGCTCGAGCGAGTTGAATTATACATGTCATTTAATTCATTGTGATTTAGTTGCGATTTTTTTGTTGATTGTGTAAAAGTATAATTTGGAATTGACGTGTATCGGAACATTGTGTTTGTTGTAGGAATTTCTGCAGGCGATTCACGTTACATCGAGTGGCACGCCTGAAGAGAAGTTGAAGTGGGCTTTCCGTATGTATGATGTTGATGGGAACGGAGTTATCGACATCCAGGAGATGACCAAAATTGTTCAGGTATACAATCATAATAGGCATTCTTTTTCCTCATGTTACAATTGATAACGTAGTGTTGTTAAATTGATAGTAAACCATCAAATTATTTTAATAAACATTAATTTAAAAAAATTAAAAAATATATGTACCTTGAAAGATTAGAAAAAAATTGCATTTTTTTAGTGTCCAAGAGTAAAATTAAATCTAACAATTATATTCTTTAATTGACCCCATTTCATTTTTGTAACACGTGAACATTTATAAATGATTCGAAAACAGTTCGCCTCCTGAACAATGAATAAAAAATATCATATTTTTACCAATTCTAAGAAATAATAGGTGAAATGCCATTGTCTTTTTCACGAGAAAAAATAATTTTGTATTTGACATTGTCAATTGAGTACATAACCTTCAAATATTTATTTTCGATGTTTATCCGTACCGAATTGAAAACTAAGAGGCATTTATTTACTTTACATTCTTAAGTTACTACATACTTCGATCCCCTCCGTATCGAAACGTCCTATAAGCAAATAGTCCTATTAGCACAATGACCCGAAAGCAAAACGTCCTGTTAGTAAAACAACCTAAAAGCAAAAATCCTATTATCTGGTCGCCCTTTTAGCAAAACGTCCCGAAAGCGAAACGCTATGAAATCTGAATGACCTAAAAGCAAAACGCCCTATAAGCAGAACGTCCCATGGTGGGGGCAGAATCACTCAGTTCTAGCCTATCCCGGCACGGCCTTTGGTATTTTTCTCGCTACTTGCCAATGATTCACGCCTAGCAGTCCCCGTAACTCCGCCCGCACATAACAAAAAGTTCAGGATTTTTCATTTTATATACTTAGGATTATTAGTATTTTTCGAATTTACCCCTTACGTACAAAAGTTGGTAAATTCATATCAGTAGGTTATGAAAGTTATGATTTTGTGAATACTGCTTGCCATAGATAGTGAAAATTTCCTAAGGTTTTGACTCTCCAAATTATCTTCGTAAGTATACTTACCTAAATGTACATTGTAAACGTGTAGCGTTGTTTTGTTGCGAAAACTGGCTACGAAGAAAAATCCCGGCAAGCCGATTGTTAGGATAATTTGAGTCAGTTCGAATTTCTGTCTAAGTACTCAATAAAAAAAAACAGGTCGCATACTGTAAGGGAAATAAATATAGGGGTCGTTCTACTTTTCGACCGACAATAGCCTGTCCTTTGTGTTATTACGGCATCTCATTTGAGTAATGATGTTTACGGTTTTATAATGTTCGAATGAACGTCCATATTATTTTATTAATTACTATTATTTATGATTTCACTTTCTCTAACTAGCATTTTTTAAAACGATTTGTTTTTCGTAGAATGCCGTGACAGAGTGGTAAACCAAAATGTGGTCCCCACTGAAAGAGTCCACTTTGTCACATATTTTTTTTAAAAACCAACAGTAAAAAAATATTTATATTGGCCGGAAAGGAAACTTTAATTAGTTGTAATGAAGAAACCAAAGCATTTTTTTAAAATCGCACTTCACTTGGTTTTTGAACTATCGAAAATTGTGGTTTTGAAACCACAATTTTCGATAGTTCAAAAACCAAAAAAACAGACAAACCTCGGTTCATTGTCGGTAAAAAAGAAGAACGACCCATAGGTGTGGGAAATAAAGCTGGAAGGACTTCGTGCGATTACACGTAATACAGGGGCGCTTGGCCTTTTAGGGTTGTTGACTCAAATTTTATTATTGCTCCCAGTCAAATATCTCATTACGGAGCTACACCGTTTTAATATTGCTTGTTAGATAATGAAAACGCTCGAGTCACAAAAAATGGCAGTTTAATATGAAGGTGCGTTTTGCGGAAAAGAGACAGAACTCCCTCTTAAAACTTTGTACATTCTCTTTTGTTAATTTTTACTCCATTTGACTGTATTTCTAATCATTTTTCGTGAAAATTTAAAAACATTGAATATTTTATTTGATGTCATCATCTCTATACTTCGAACTTTGCCGGATACACTATAATGCAAGGCATCCCGCCGGTATATAGCATGCCTGTAACCCCATAAATAAACCATCGACATTTGACGTATTTCAGGCGATCTACGACATGCTTGGCGCATGTTCGAGTAACCGCCCCGCTGACTCCGCCGAGGAGCGTGCCAAGAACATCTTCGCTAAAATGGACGAAAACAATGACGGGCAGCTTACGCAGGACGAGTTCCTCAAAGGCTGTCTCCAGGATGAGGAGCTCTCTAAGATGTTGGCCCCTTAAGAGGCTCATACAGCCCTTGGTCCGGTCTCACCACCCACCCCCTTTCACTGTATACCTCACGATAACCCGACGGCGTGCTCCTGTAGACACGACAGCAGTTATGAGGCTAAAGTAAACCAGTTACAGAACGTAACATAACCACCACTCCTTTTTGGTGAGAGATATAGGCATGAACAAGTCATTTGTAAATAGTTTCCATAATTTACGCACACTATTTTATGAATGGTTTATTTTAACACGATTGCGTGCTATCCAGTCAATTATTAATATTTTTTGTGTCGCCCTTTATTTATTGTAATGAAAAACATTTCTTATCGGTCCATCTAGTATTTGCAAAGCGACGTTTGTCTTTCGCAGAGTAATTATTAAGTGATGGTTGTGTAGCTGTCGTGTCGGCATGGTTAACTATGAAGTGTACACAGTCTCCGTGATTGCTAATTCACATTTGTTAGCCCAGCAGCCGCTAGAGCGAAGTGCAGCCTTCGTTCCCATTGGTAACGTCCGCCGTTATGTCATCACCACAAGTAACGTATTCTAGGGAGCTATAACCAATTGATGCTCGGTCTTTATACGAGAATACAATTAGGTGAGAATATCTAATAAAAGGAACAAGTAACAAACACTGCATCTAGAGGCGATGAATTTAATTGAGAACGTAGCTGCGCTTCTTCATTAACATCATCCACACCGAGCTTTTTCCAATACGTGTTTACTATATATTTGTGAAAAAGTATTTGTACTTAGCGAATATTAATGTAACGAACTATAAAGTCAATGAATTCTTGAATATGAAAAAATATTGAAAATGTCCATTCCTATTTGATAAAGTTAATGTATGTTAACGATAATTGTATATGAAATATCATTTCTGTCGCTGTCGGATTGTCCTATACTCGTATTTATTAAATAATGTATCCGAACCACTCACATTTCACATAAGTAAACCAATCGCTCGTAAGCCAAGTTCTTCACTGTTCTGCCTTGTCCTTTTACTGCCTAATCGTTAGGAGCGAGCAGGCTAAATGCCCGGTACCAAATTATAGTTGTATGCCAACAGTGCACGGACCCCTTCTCAGTGGGAAGGGGATGTGCTTAATTGTGGGACTATTATTAATAGGTGTATGCATCCGCAAAATTATAATCAGCGCTGTAACAAACTCATCAAGTACTCGTCGATATCGCGCAAAACGACGACGCTCGGTTAATATTGGTTATACCTGGTTTACGTATTAATTACACCGCCTAATAGCTGCTTTAACCAAAATTATAATTTATTTTTATTTACGATGTTACCTAAAAAAAAAACTGGTTTAAAGTATTAAAATTATTAAACGGTTTTTAAGTTTTGGTATCGGGGTAGTATGAGTAAAGACGATGTGGGATAGCGCTCGATAGTTGACACGACACTATCAAATACACCTGCGCGCGAGCAACAGGATCGAAGTTAGGTTCAATTAGGTACCTATATTTCATTAGCTCACTCGCTATATATATTAGTACATATATATTTTCGATATCAAGTCGCTTAACAAACTTTTCCATTTTTATTAGCTGTCAAACCAGCTTATACTCAAGTTATTTTATTTATAGCAAGTGAAGTATTTTGCTATGTGGTAGTATTTAAATATTAAAAATTAAATACACACTGGGCATAACTATCTGGCGATCCTTTCGCCTCCTTGGTAAATATCATTTATCACCTTGTTTTCACACTACTGTGCCTTCTAGCTCTCTTTGTAAATAGTTATCATTCATTTTTCATCCCCGGATCAACTTGTTGTTTCATTATTTCTATTAATTAAACTTTATTAGTTTATTATTGTTTATTTCCATTATTGCTCTTATTTATTTACCAAGTATTAAATTGTTTTACAAACTAAGTACCTACCTGTATAATATATTATATGCAATTTGAATATTTTGGTGGGTTTGAATCTTTGTTGTACACAATTTTTGTATGTTTTATATATTTGTCTCATTCCATATACCAAACAAACAGAGGGTCGCAAACTTTTTTAGGTATATTAAGAAATTATTGTATTTATTCTGGTAATTGCTTTAATTTAATTTTAACCTTGACAGTGATTTTATGCATTAATTTAACCAGCGCAAATAACCGGTAAAAGTACAAAATAAACGAACGCACAATTGTTTTCTCGATATGAACAGCAACTGGTGGAATTCCGTATGATTGAGATATAAAAATATATGTCTAAACCTGACAAGGAATGCTTTTTGAAATATTATGTGATTGTATAATTAACACTTACCGAATTTATAAATGATGTAAAGCATAATTATATTAATTGCCTAGGGCACAAAACGGAAGAGGATTATTTCTATAATAATTTTAATCATAATAGTACCTATTCTTGTGATTAATAATTCGATATCCCTGGGACATAGTACAATCAAGAGCAAAAGTTTCGGGTACACTTTGTATAGAATTTCAGTACAAAGTGTACCCAGAACTTTTGCTCTTGAGTGTATTATACCGCGTTAAGTAATCTTAACTCATTGGATTAAAATATGTGTTATGCATAGTTATGGCCAATTAACCCTCCCGAAGTTCCCCCTAATACTTTGGAGCCTTAACTTAGTCGGACAGATTTATAACAGGCTCCAGTTGGTACCCTTTGGGCACGGAACCTAAAAAAATGTATTCGCGCAGTAGTACATGTAGATGCGTAAAAACAATTCACTACAAAACCAGCATCAAAGAACCGTGGTCCTGCTTTAGATGGTTATTTTATTATTTATCTGGGGCCCGTTACAATAGCTCAATCAGTGAGCTTATTTTAAACGACACTTTCAAACCTCATTTTAATTAAAGTACTTACAGATAAATCTAATTTGTTACAAAAAGCCAAAATGTTTCGAGCATAATTATACGAAATTGATGAGGACAAAGAAGTATTTTTAGCAAGCTGTTCCAAAATCATCAAGCACCAATATGTTTAGTTTTGTTTATTTTGACTTGAAATGTTGTTTAGGTAAGTTGAATAGTGCGCCCGACCTCAGGAACTATATTCAGACTTACACGGTCATGTAATGCTCCTACATCATATCACATTTTGAAACGGGCGCCAGACGTTTTAGTCACTGTATCTGGGTGGATTAATTAATTTAACACATTCCAATTATTTTTTTATGTCTCACAATATTGTAATCTTTATTAATCTTAACGTGCTCTACAGACACTGCATAAAAACATACTTATTAGGTATTCATGGAATGATCCTGATTCCTGTCATCCATTCAGAATTGTATCAGTTATTCCTCTTATTCAGAGCAATGCCGCGTAGTTGATCCAAGAGGCAACCGGATGGCTCAGGGTATTTGAGCTCCCGAAGTGTTGTGGAACCGCCCTGTGCAACCCTTGGACTGGGTGGGAAATAAAAATAAATATGAAGAAAAAAAAATTGTCGTGAGGCAGCCGGTTGAAACAACGGTTGAATGAAAGTGTGTAGGCTGTTTATGTAATGCAATGCTGTTTCAATTGTCTACCTCGCGACAATTTTATTATTTTCACCCCTACTCCAATTTCCGCCCCAGTTGAAGCTGGCTCAGTTCGGGTTGCACAGGGCGGTTCCACGACATTTCGGGTGCTCAAATACCGCGAGCCATCCGGTTGTCTCTTGGACACTGAAACTACGCGTCATTGCTTGAACTACCTAGGCTCCTTCCGTATAATGTTTATTCTACGGTGTTAAAAACTGAGTTTAGTTTTCGCAATGATGTACAAACGACCAAATATCATCAATTTGTAATACCACTGTAATGTTTTTTTTTATGTAACGCCAAATTACATATAATGCAGAGTATTTACATCAAGTGAAAATTGCTCTAAAAAAGATAGAACTTTCACACATAAGTTTTAGACCCCACCCCTTCAGAAATAATGTTACAGTAACTGGTAAAACACACAAACATAACCGATGACTTGCGCATCTTCTGTATCATTAATCTAATGTACTTATTACTTAGTTTAGTATTAAGATTTCCTATGATTTTGTTCTCAATGGAATAGCAAAAAATGAAATGACTGAATTTATACAATTAGGGAAGAGGGATCAATGATTCTCATTTCGGACCTGAAGGTAGCTCGCAGACAGGGTCTTGTGTAACATATCACAACATTAATAAATGGTTGATTTTATCCTGCATGCTGTTGCTGCTAACAACTTGCGATTACAAATCGCACAAGCGCATATAATATCGGGTTATGGTTTCGCACGCTCACTAGAGTTTTACATATTAACGAATTAATACATATCTCATAAATTGAGAAGTTACACTTCAAATTCTTGGTCAATTAGTGTCATTATTTATGTTGTGGAAGTCATTAACGCGGCCCAAGCGTATGCGTCAGTTGCTATTGTTGTATTACAACAAGTATATTACGTAGTCAGTATTAGTAGTTAGCTGTATGTACTTACTCGTTCCCACATTACGACTTTTCTATCTCGCCACTCACAGAGACGAATCGATCATCTTTACCTTATAATAACTTGCACCTTTACCGCACGAATCTATTATGAGCGTATTTGTACTTAATTGTAGAAACGTCTCATCCTGTAGAAATATCTTAATAATGTAAAACTTTCTTTTCTTCTAAATGCTTCAATATATGTGCCATGTGTGTTGCCATAAATAATGTAAGCTAAAATCGAAAACAAAAGGGCGATTAATGAATTATTAGCAGATAATTACAATAAGCACGTATAAATTAACTGTGTCTAATAGAAAAAGGTAAACGTGTCGAAAACGCTACTCTGTAGACATTATATTATTTTAGTCCATATTCAGGACTATAGTCATATATCCGTGAATGGCGGGCGAGACGAATGTTGCGTTATTAACCTTTTTAGAACATCTTTATTATGTGATAAATAAAGATAGTTGTAGTCATAATGACTTTGTTATGTTGTGCCAGTTATATAATTTATGTTCAATACTAAGGTGATGCGAACGAAAAAATAATGTATGGAGACCCCAGCAATATTCTCCCATCCTTGATATTTTGCCACGCAGAACGGCCTACGACAATTTTGAGCACTTCGGCTCCTACTCTGTCATTCGTAATGTTTTGCAGATGATAGATGTCACTGAAGAGATTTGCTTTCGAAATGACGAGGTCCTAATCATGCTCAACATTTTCATGAGTCGACTGTCCCTATAAGGTAAGTTTTAGAAGGTCAAAAGGAAAGTCCAAAAACATAATTTTGTAATATTTGGCATTAATTGTGATATTAAAAATTCAACCTGTAAGCATCGCGTGGACGGGGAAATTATTGTGAAGGTCCGCTTCTTGAATAAAATTAAGTAGTTGATTATTTCTTCCTATGATAAAGTCTATTTGTGAAATTTATTTATAACTGAGTAGTATTTTCCGCATTCTTTGAAAATAGGGTCACTTAATTTTTGCAAGTACTTTTAATATTTTATGTATACCATTACTGACGCGTGGCGTCCAACATATCTGTATTCTGGCCGGAGCTGATTAGGCTTAATTTTTTTTACCTGCAGCTGGTGTAAGATAAGATACACATTTTACATAAACAAATGCAAGCCAGGAGAAATCCAGTTATACGGACGCCTCGCCACGTGTGTAATTAAAAATAATTTTATAAGAATTTTAACTTTGGAATGACTAAACTGTAACAAACTGCAATGGTATTGAACCAGCACCTTTTTACCACATGAGGAGTTCCAAAAAGAAGTCTGCACAATATTAGCAATCTTTGTCATCCAAATTTTTGGGATTTTGGGTAATTATTTTCAATAAATTAAACACAGATTTTACAATTGTTTTTCCACGGCATTATACAATACTAGCAAGTATAATAAATAATTAGCAGTCGTGAAACAGAATAATCCGAATCAGGGATCGGATACCGGTATTTTCACCATACAAAAATACCGGTTTTATTTCGTTCAATTTCGTTCTTTGGTTTATAATATCATTTTTGATCAGGCTGTCTAATAATACGAAAATGTTACCTAAATACATGATAGAGTCCTACATTAAGAGCCTAAAATAATTCAAAATATTAGACTACTTCGGGGACTTTTGAAAAAACCGGTTCCGATCCCTGCCGAATATTAATTATTATAATAAAATCCAATTCGGTTATCAGTGCGTCGCGCTCTGACACACTTAGTTACCGGCGGTGATTCTTATTTTTGGACCTCCTTAATTAAATAAAAAAATGTACTCCCAGAGGATCACATAATTTACATATTGACAATTATGGTTATGCGTCATTGAATGTTATCAATTATTTATATCTTTGAACTCATAATTATAATGTACCAGCCCTGTTGTAAACGTTATGTCTTGACAAATGCAATTCTATCCAATGAATGATTATTTTAAGTCTGAGCAAATATTTAAGTGTTTACAGCCTACTCTTTCTTTACAGAAGCAATGATTTGTCTTTTAGAATGTAGAGTCCGGTATCATATAGCATAATAGATAGGCACATACACTAGATGAAGTAACCACTGTGTCCCCATGAAGTCTCTGTTGTATTTCTAAGAATAAATATTTTTATTGATTCACATTTTGCCTATTCATGTATAATATACAAAATACAAAAATAGTTCTTAAATCGTCTCATTATTTTTGTAGCAAGTAGTTATTTTTTATTTAATTTTAGCTTTATACTAAATTGCTGTGTTATGTTTATATGTGTGTCAGTTATATTATTTTGTGTCTCTTTGCTGTAATTCAAATGTAGTGTTTAAATATTGCCAATTTCTAGGGGCCACGAGATACCTAACTAGGAAGAGCACGATTTTGAGAGTCAAATCTACTTTCCATATTTAAAAATAATAATGGGCAAACAAAATAGCAAACTCAAACCAGAGGTTTTAGAAGATCTGAAGCAAAATACTGAATTTTCAGGTACCTACTTATTTTATATCACTAATAAAAAAATAAAAAAAAACTATAGTAAATATTGTTTAATAATGCAAAATATAAATATTTCTCTGGACAAGCAATATTACATTAAATCCGATGGAATCCATACAACGCCAGGCTACCATGGGAATACTAGTAAACTATATAGTCGAGTGTAATCAAAACGGGTACAATTTTCATTGTATGAGCCGAGAAATTAAATATATATTTTTTCATCACACTTGCTCGTAAAGGGCTTCACAACGCGCTGGCATACAGAGCTACAATAGCCTTTATTACGCCTAAGGGCGTAATGGGTGTGATCTGATTGGTTTAAGCAAATCTAGTTGGCCGCACGCTACAAGAATTCTACTATGTGATTGGTTGAATGAAATATTAAAGCTCGCGCTCCACTTGCACTGATCTGGAAGTGAAGTTGTCAATTTCGTCAATTTTTGAATTGGTGCGGTTGTATGAAACATAAATTTTTCTGTCTCGTGTATTTATTTATTTCCTCGCAAATGTGATGAAAAACATTGTATGCGACACGTACGGTAAGATTGTTACGAACCCGAGTCATCAAAGCCCTCCGCCTTCGTCTTCGGTCGGGCTTCTGATAGACTCGTTCGTAAATCATATCTTACCGTACTTGTGGCATAATGTACTATTACACCTATAGGATATTATGATACCCGTAAAGCGTCAGTCTATTTTCACCAAGTCGGTGTATTCAAGCCATAGAAACATAGGGAAAATAATGCATAAGGTCCGTCTTAAACCACTATTCTCCGACTTGCATGTGCATTTCGTGTAGTCGAATTATACTATACTATTTACAAATACTACGGAACTTACCTATTGTTTTCGTGTTGGTTATTACAGATGCAGAAATACAGGAATGGTACAAAGGTTTCTTGAAAGATTGCCCCAGTGGACATTTATCCGTAGAAGAGTTTAAGAAAATATACGGGAATTTTTTCCCATATGGCGATGCTAGTAAGGTATGTTAGAATTTATTGATGTTCAAGAAAGTGTATGTTATGTAAACTGTAAGATATTTTTGACAAGGACCACACAGACATAAATACGGTTAAATACATGTACATAATTATTAATATCAATCCTTTATGTTTAGTTTGCAGAACATGTGTTCCGGACATTCGACGCTAATGGTGACGGAACGATAGATTTCCGGGAGTTTCTATGCGCACTCAGCGTAACTTCGCGTGGCAAACTCGAGCAAAAGCTGAAGTGGGCCTTCTCTATGTACGATCTAGATGGTAACGGATACATATCGCGCCAGGAGATGCTCGAGATTGTTACTGTAAGTCATCACCACAACTCGTAATATTACTGATGAACACAACCGGCGACACCGCCATTTCGAAAATCATAATCACTAAGGGTCGTTTCTTTCTAAAAACATTAATAAAGCAACTTAATAATAAAAAAAAGATGCAAGTACATGCGAGGTTTAGATTAGCAATAAATTTTCCGCAAACTGACTTTCGCAACCGACTTATTCGTATTTTGCCCCTTTATTACGAACACAAAAGTCAACGTGACAGATAAAGACAAATAGTAGATTGTATGACAAGGGGCTAAAATAAGCCATATTACCACGAGATGGATATTTTCCCGAGTGAAGCGAGGGAAAATATTTCGAGGGGTAATATGGCTTTTAGACCCGAGTTATACACTCTACTTTTCACTTCGACTGCGAGAAAATAGTAAAATAAAGATTATCCATCCACAATGAATAATAAATTCCACGGCGCAAAGATTATTCGATTTGGCGGCATAATTTTTTAATAAACTGCTTTGACACAGATACAAAATATTGATACCACAAATAAACGCCTCTGAGGCGTCCAATACACGGTTATCGGTCGATCCACGCGCTGTCTCTTTCTCATTGCATTTATAGAAAGAGACAACTATGGTGGATCATTAGTATTTAATCACCGTGTATTGGCCCGCCTGACCGTCTACAGGCGCGTCGTTGACGGCCAGAGGCGTTTTTTGTTTTAATAATTATTGTGAGTTACGGACTAAAAAACACCTGATATTTGAAATTAATGCTGGTTTCTGATTGGTTGTTTTTAATATTAGCTGTAATCTGGTTAGTTGATAGCAAATACAAATGTTTTTCAAAGAGTGATGATTGGTGGATTTAATACAGCGAAGTGTTTTGATTGGTCAAATTAAATGTTTTACAAATCATAAATATTTATACATATTTTCCCTAGGGGCTACATGTACTACTTTAGCCCCGCTTGTTAAGCCTAATATGACACACTTTTCGAGCATGAGAAGTGAAAACAATTTTTTACGGCATTTTAGCTAAGATAGGTTTGTTGGACGTTTATGAATACGGCCATAAATAGCCTCGGCAAGTAACTTCTACAAGTATTTCAGCTTGTCTACTTTGCATGATTAGCCTAGCAATTAAAATTGAAGCACACTTCTTTTGCAAAGGCACCGTGTCAACAGCGAGGCAAGCTGACATCGAGCAAGTTTTTAACTTTTCAAAGAATCTGCGATAACTTGCCAACTATAGTCTGCGTCCAGAATAAAGTTTTCTTATTCAATCAGGATTCAATCTACACAACCTAGTTTTACGGGTGGAACTTTGAGGGCGTTACAGTGCACACTAGCGCCACTGGTAAATAATAGTGATTATGTAAATATAATAACGGTTTTTTTTAAAAGGAGGCCACTACACCCTTTTGTATTTAAGTACATTGCGAATACATCAAACTAGTTTTTATGTTGCTGGTTTCGCCAATCTATTTCCAAAAAATTGTATGTTATATTTGCTCGTCTAACACAGCCTTGATTGGCGAGTTTTGCAATCACTTTGATATCAGTTATTTTACCTAGTTACCCTAAAAATAAACATAAATGAAATAAATGTCTAAAGGGGATACCCTTTACATTGGCAACTTTTAATAAATTACATATAAAGGTAATTCAATTACAAAGTCGGTTAAGAAATGATTTTTTCACGCCACTGCTCGGAAATGTGGCAAAAGATGGTCAGAATTCAGGCTTCAAAGCTGGGGTTAGTTGGACGTCGCACGAACAGAGGCCATCTATGACTTCAAACTATCCAACAATGTTATTGTTGGACAGTTTGAACAGCGATTCGACCAATCACAGGGCACCGCGCGCGGTCGCGCCGGCGGGCGACTCCTCCGCCGCGCCGGGCGCGAGGCAAGCGAGCCTGTTTAGTATTATGATATTCAATTAGATACTTAATTTGGATTTAACATTAAAATTATTTGCAATTTCCTCGCAGTAGGCGTGAAAAGCACTGGGTTAAGCCTCGGCCGAAAGTGCCATAGCTGGGCTCGTACTTTCGAGGGCCTTGGAAATGTAGCAAAAGATGGTCAGAATTCAGGCTTCAAAGCTGGGGTCGAATCGCTGTTCAAACTGTCCAACCATAAAATTGTTGGACAGTTTGAATTCTAGATGGCTGGCCTGTTCGTGCGACGTCCAACTAACCCCAGCTTTGAACCCTGAATTCTGACCATCTTTTGCCACATTTCCGAGCAGTGGCGTGAAAAATATATAGAAGGTCCGTTTATTAACCTTAGACTAACTGATCTGGATCGGGTTCCTTAGACATAAAAATCCTGTTGTAGATGGCGCCACCATAGAGGGACTACTTACTAACCGTCTATAAAATCATAGAAAAAGCTCCTATAGTTGACTCTAAGGCCGTGCCAACTGCCATAGGCTTTATTTCTAAGGAACGAGTCTTCGTATTTATGGCTTCGATGGTCCTCTTGTATAATTCGTCCAAGATAAAACTATAACCGCGTAGTAAAAGAATAAAATACATTCGCATTTATTTGTACATTTCAGGCCATTTACAAGATGGTTGGCTCTGTGATGAAAATGCCGGAGGATGAATCTACGCCGGAGAAGAGGACGGATAAAATATTCCGTCAAATGGATCGAAATAAAGATGGAAAACTGTCTCTGGAAGAGTTTATAGAGGGCGCTAAGAGCGACCCATCGATCGTGCGCCTGCTCCAATGCGACCCGCAGTCACAGTGAGACCGGCTACATACTCCCCAACAACAGCCACGCATCGGATCGCTTGAATCTATCCAAAACTACTACGATAACCTATAGTAAATAACCCCAGTTGAAATTGCTTGTAAGAGCTAGTGCGCGACACAAATCGTTAAAGCACTCTTTGAATTTATGTTCTATCGATTGTCTGTTTTTGACTAGACATCAACAATTCTAAGTACCTAATATTTACTCTTCGCTATGTATTTATTTGTTTCTATTTAAAATAAAGACATTATATTAAGGCACTATGAGGGCACCGAATACACAAGAGTGAATATGGATAACCTTGATATACATGAATTATCTAAAATGGAAGCTCCAACGACACCTATACATCTAAATCGCTTGTCTTTCGACTATCTCGTCATAAAATTAAAAGGAAAGTTTCGTAAACATGTTAACAGGTCATTAGAAAGTTGACGGGAAATAAAAGGATAGGAATTAGGAGTTACTCCCACCTGTTATCCCCAAAATGGAAAAATTGGTCGAAGCCACAATAATAAAATAACGATTGATTTTCTGCATTTTTTTGTGATTCTGTCGTACACTTATGAAGGATGTGCGATGATTTTCTACGTCGATTTAAAGGGGTTTGGGTGCATTTGTCGTTGTTTCTATTTGTTCCTGTAGTTAGGTACCTAACTCGCTACAGCAAGCAGGTTCTTGGCTCGTAATAACGATCTTAAACAATTGCGTACGTACATACTTTAAATAATGTCTTTGAAACGCCTTACAGTAAACTTCGCTGATAATGAATCTATATTATTGTCGTAGGTTTGCCATAAATTGCGTAAATTAGACAAAACCCTGTCATGATGTGGCTGACTTACCGAAATAACTAGATAATTAACCAGTCTGTCGTGACAGCCACTTTATGACCAGATTGATACCACTGTTAAATCTCCCAAAGTATTAACTCACGACCAATCAAAAATTGTGAAATTATAGAGTTGAATTTATGATTGGATATACCTGATTTATTTTTGTTATAAATTACAAGACTACATAAAATACATGTGGGCGGATTGCTAAAAAATTGTACATAGTTAAGATCCTTAATCTAATCTACGCTTTAACTTTTTTCCATTGTGTAACGGCAATTGCATTACCCATACATTTTATATGAGTAACTTTCGTTACGCAATGGAAAAAAGTTAAAGCATAGCATCTAAGATTAAGGCCCTTAACTATGTACAGTTTTTTTTACAATCCACCCATGTATTACTAAAAATTTGTTTAAAGTACTGTGAAATAAGCTGCTGAATAAGAATGATGCCGCTAGTCCATTCTATGTTACTCAAACTCTAAACATCTATTGTTTTGTATATTTTATACAATATGCACTAGGGTTTAGACATTTTTTGCTTATTGTTAGTCTAATAACGTGCCCATGTCATCAGTTCATTAAAATAAATTATATGTACCTTTTATTGCAAAAACCGAAAAAGAAAAAATCCAGCATGTTCTTGTATGATTCTATTTAGGTCTCCCTGTCGAATAGTCGCTTCATTATAGAAACAATGTTGTGCATGGATACGGGCAACTCACGACATTGGTATCTACTGGTAGTCCGGTGTGTTTACATAATGGAATCGGTTACTCATACTTTCACGACACAGCCGCCTCACTCGTGTCTATAGTTGAATCATTTAAGGGGTGCGTTTGTAAATGTCTAGGTACTATGGGAAAGTGTGTGCGTGGTACTTCAAATACGGAATACAATGCCAACACATTCGCAATCGCAACCTTTACGCGATTTAGTTATATAATAATCCGGTTACTAAACTATATCTTAATCATTTAAATTTAATAAGGCGGACAAATTCTACATATTAGTCGCGACTGTATCAACGTAGCGAAAATAATTTGTGAGTTGCGAGTGACCACAATTAATTCTTTATAATCAAACTACCTTCTGAATGTTTTTATTGTATAGGTGCTACAAGTGTTTTTTTTAGCTGCTGATTAAATTAACTACGATCAGTTTTAACACTTACTTTCTAAGCTAACATTGGAAAGACTGTGGGTTTATTGCACAATATGAAGACAATTTACGCATCAAACGATATTGACAAATATACCTAATATAATTATTATTTAATTCATAGTTATACACAAAATATTTATGCTGATCTATTTGCGTAGCTGATCTATTATTAAGATTTAGTTGTAATGATTGAGAATTGTTAAAAAAAACGTATAGCTTAGAGTCAGCCTAAGTATTATTATTCAATTATTTTTTATGTAATGATCTGTAGAAGTACCACTTAGTGTCACTTAGCGTTTTGTATTTTTTGTAATTAACTATTGTGGTGACGAGCCGCGTTAGAATTTATGAAATGACTTTTGTTTTCGAACAAAGTATCACCATAAACATTGGGACTTAAATTATGTGGACCGCGAAAAAGTGAAAACGAATAGGAGCGTTTTCATTTAAAAGTGTACCATTCCTTTTTTTCAGAATTAGTTTATTATTTGTTGTTCCTGCTTAGAACCATGTGTAAAAATGTCCCTATTTTTCCATACATTTAGGATTCCACTATGTGACGGTCCATACAAAAAGTATGAGATACACGTTTTCTTTATCAGAATCGGAGTAAGAAAAACCCAAACTCTAAATTCTGAGAAAAAAGTAAATGGAACACTTGGATGAAACCGCCCATAGGATATCTGGATAAATGGTCACACGCGCAGGTTAGGGCAGGCGGCGCTTCGGCGCCTGTCAGCCCGACTCTGCTATCCCACTACGAATTCGTTGTACGTCTGGTTCCACTATTCATCTCCGTATCCATTCGCTTTGCTGAGCTTTGACTGACCTAATTCCATTAGTTAGGTACGCGTTGTTTACATCTCGGGAAAACCTAATTGGTATATTGGTGTATTTATGATACTTTTAAAATAAGATATTTCTCTTTGTAGTTATTTTCTATCAACATGACATGCATTAATTATTATACCAATGTATAAATTGCATGTAAAAATATGGAACATTTCGATCTATATTTTCTGGTTTCTTTTAAGACTATTTTGTTTTTTTTAATGTGTAAATATGTGTTAGGTGGATCTTTCAGTATGCATGCCATCGTAGTGTCCAAATAGTCGTTGCATAACACGTCCGTTCGAGTCGGGATACACTTTCACTGGCATTGCATGCGCTTTTTCTGAATACAAGGTCTGGAACTAATTGCAATTGACAGAGCAGCGTGCAAATGTACTGGCGTGTTTGCGAAGGTAGCTCTGGAGCTTCACCGTGCGAGCTCCCGCCTTGAGTTCGCGATACAATCCAGTAGATAACTTAATATTACAATAGGTACCTCTGCACCGAGTTTGCGTTAAATACTGTCGATTATGCCTTGTTTTGATTTGTACTAGCTAGTCGCTTTTGCTTCGCTCCTCAGGCCAACTACGGTTTGAGTAAATAATGTCAGCATGAAGAGAATGAACACATAGTGTCAAACTTATCATGAAACTAACTAACGCTTAATTTGACAACCTTCGGTTCTTAACTAAGTCGTTCAATGTTTTATCTCCTCGATGTAAGATTCATTATTTCCACAAAAAATCACTGGCATACTTATTGACCGCTCCAAATGCGCAAAAGCGTCCAGATTATGTTATTTGACGTGGCATAATAAAACATACAGACACGTCTATTTTATTTATATACCTTTTCAGCTTTTTGACTATTTTTCGTTTTTTTAGAATTCTCATTACAAAAAACGAATCAGGACAATTAAGTACTTAGATAATAAAGAAATATATTATGATAATTATGAGTATATTGGAATAGCAAATGCGATAAATAACTAACGGACATGTAAATCATATACCTGTGGTATGTAATTTTAATTGAATGTATTTTTTATTTTAAGTAAACTGAGTTATGTTTTATCTATCCAGACAGATATTCAACTGTTTCAATCCTATTGAATGTTCATTATTTAATTATCTATATGATACTTTTGAGTTTATTCAATCCAATGCACAATGTATAAGTAAATATGTACCGCACAATAATGCGTTGTATATTTTGATCGTGTGTTCCGGTGTACCTAAATTATTTGTGGTATTGATAACTTCCCTGGTAATGTTGGATTGTAAACACTATTGTAATGCGTCTAGTAAATGCTGCACACACACGTGCTAATCGTTTACTTGGCTAAATCAAAGTACCCAGTTTTTTAATCGCGTTCCGTCACTATTTTACACGTCCGCTATTACATTGCAACTACTTTGTGATTGTGCATTTAGTTCACAGTTCGCGAAACGCAATTAGGTGTACTGAAACACTGTCTTGTCCCGCGACCTCTTGCAGATCGGACTGCATAGATAGATAGACTTAATTGTTAGATAGAATTCAGTTAAGCGCTAAAAACGCCCGTAACTAGTCATTGTCGCTGATTTAATTGATCATTGTTTTTTTACAGTCTTCCAGTATTTTAAGCGGTAGAAGACATACGAATCGTAATTTGATCTTTATTATATAATTATGAAGTAAAATCTTAATCAGGTTACCTATATGTATTTCATAAACTCGAAATAAATTCTTAGAAGACTTAGGCGCACCCTACTAGTTCAATGCTAGCTTAATTGGGTGCTATTTATTATTACTGGCAATAACATAATGAGCTAAGAAATGCTTTGTTAGAATATTTTAATGCAACAGTGCATTGCGCGTTACGACATTCTTACGTACTGTTCTATCTTACCTACCTGGGTAGGTACGGTTCTGAAACCCTACGTACAACGTTTACAATCTCTATCACCTAGTTAGACACGTTTGGCTCTTTCCCACGTTTGCTTAAAAGTCTTCTCGTATCTGATATACCTACTTCACTATTATAATTATGTTAGTAATATCAACACTGATAAACCTATGGTGCATAAGGTGTACCTATGAGATTAATGGATTGTTAGATAATATATCTCTATTACTACTTTTTTGTAACATTAACTTATATCTACATCAAGTGTAGAATTATTTTTTTCTTTTGATACAATAGGTATTAATGCGTACGCTATGTTCCAATACCTACATATTCTATTGAATCCAGGGTGCTACTTGAGTCGCAGCTCGCACTCGATGCGGAGGAGGCTGGCATAGAGCATGCTTCAACGTTAATAAGTAGATAGGTTTCAGCTTTCAGCGCGGTGCGGCGCGTTCTACTATCTAGTGTAAACAACTTGCAGATAAATTAAGCGCACTGTTACTCTATTGTATTAGTATCTTGCCTTAAATCTGCTTGTTCTTTAGTCGTAAAGACTGTACGCGATAAAATCTGGGCATACCTGACATAGTATATTTGTCTACCAACTGCTTATTAAGAAACAGCACTTTTTTAAATAATCCATAGATAATATACTATAAAATAAAAATACAATATATCGAAATGTATGAGTTTTTGCGTTATACATGTCAACGTACTTATTATTTTTTGTACTTACAGCAAATTCTGACAATGGTCATTCACTTTGTACTACAATACCACTATCGTATTTACATTATAACACTTTTTAGAATATCATCTGACCAAAAAGTTACATTAGTTGACTGGTTTCTACTTGGGGTAGCCAGCAACGCTGTCCTCTTCATGCACTGAAAGTTTTTGTATGGAAGGTAATTAATTAACAAATATCAGCCAAAAAGAAAATGGACTAAAGTGGTAAATATCTCCTAACTGCCCCAAACAGAAGTCAATTAAAAATGTTAGTTAAGATAATTTAATAAAGCATCGAATAGCTCGTCCAACACTTACTAAAACCTAATATATCAATAATTTTGAGGCAGAAACCTACCAAAGACTGTCAGAATTTGCTGTACAAAAAATAATGAGTATGTTGGAATGTATAACACAAAAACTCATAGGCACATGCTCATACATTATGATATATGATTGTATTTTTATTTTATAGTATTTATTTATTTATTTATTTATTTATTTATTTATTTATTTATTTATTTATTGAAGACACATATAAGCTTACAGTATTGCACCAAAACGCTTACACGGTAGCATTCAAATGAAAAAATATAAAACATAAAGGTATTATATCTATGGATTATAAAAAAAAAAAACTGCTGTTCCTTAATAAGCAGTTGGGGGGAAAATATACTAGATTAGGTATGCCCAGATTTTATCGCATAGGTACTGTCTTTATTAACCTAACCCGACCCGACTATTGTCAAAGTAGGATACGTTTGATGAATAGGTACGATTACTTGCATCTTCCTCATTGTTTCCCTGCCTCCCGGCAAGAATAGTGTGATTAAAATCATTAATAGATTTTTAATTGTGTGCCCACTTCAGCCTTCTGTGTAGGATGTAAGTATATATTGTTTATCCCATGTATATGAACAATTTTCAGACAGAGTTCTTGGTGTTTGTGAATTCAATGATGTATTTTTGACTATACCTAAATCTTAATTCCCAGTTACTTGGTCACTAAGTCACTATCAGTGTGTCCCGGAATGAATAAAGATCGCGATGCATTTGACTTCTATAGCACCCTGCCTTATACCTAAGTATTGAACATAACATACTTAATGCTATCTTACCGTGTGAATTGTTCTACTGTACTATACTATCTTTAAGTGTTTGACTCAAACATTGTTCGGGTGGTTCTCAAAATAATGTAACGGGCGTTTCAAACGCTGTCCTTACCACCCCCCATATTAACTGTAGTGTTCAGTAGCTAACCGAGTTTAATCTTACAAAATCAGAGCATATCCATAATACCTAGCAACATATATTTTTTTAGTTTTAGTTTAATTAATAATCAAAAAATATAACAGATGGTAAAGACAACCGCTGAGCGTTTAAAAAACGCTACGTGAGAATCACCCGTTCCCACAGAATGTTTATTGTGAAATTATGTGCCGTCGACATGAGTAATGTAACATCGTATACATTGGAAAACCAAATGAAAAGGTTCACCTGTTTTAGATTGTAATTATGACATCTATTTATTAAATCTTTCTTCTCTCAGAAATGCAGTTTCATTTAAATCTTTTCTCATTGTTTCTTAACTGTCTTATCATACTTAGTTACCAGTTGTAGGAAGGTACAGTCACGGACTTAAATCGTTGAGCCATTTAGGTGTCAACTAATTTTGGTTTTTAATGGCTAAGCTATGAATATGCAGTAAAACGTGAGCTCTAAATGGCTCAACGATTAAAGTCCGTGACTGTACGTCTTCACTCATGAATTTGAAAGTTTCGTGGTCTGGACCTATAGCATTTAGGCTACGTGGTTATAGTAAGTACCTAATAAAGGGGAGCCTTACTTATGTTTTTCACCTAAGTATATTATATTCTGTTTGCTGCCAAAAAATGCCAAAATTACTATGATTCTAGCCCACTTATAATCAAATTGTCGACAGATTACATACAGAGAAGAAAAGCCGTTCAAGTGAGAGTTGGACTCGCGCACCGAGAACTTTAAAATTCCTTGCTAGCTGGCTGTAAACAAAGGTAACCCACGTGTTAGGAAAATGAAAAAAGAAGTATATATATCTACATTATGTCAACTTACTAAAACCATATCTTTAAACCAGTTGATGCTCACGTCGAGTTAAGTGTTTGACCTCATTTTTATTTCTTATAGTTCGTTTTCTTTAGGATTAGAAATACGGTAAACAAAGAAGCAGTTGTCGTCAACCTATTCTGCTTGGGACAAATATTAGAAGTTCTTAACAGAACGAGAGCTTAACAGGCCTATATTATATATTTTGTATTTTTCCTATGTAATAAATAAAAAGTGCGTATTTCCACATCAATTTATGTAAATAAAACATGTTTTTTATTTTGATAGCCTTAATGAGCCTAGTTATCACAGAGCTATTCTTTTAAGTACGATATATGGTGATTACGCGGCGGCAGGCTATATTCCGGCAGTTTCAGCCGTTTTTTTCATTTTACTAAATCTACCTTACCCGGAAATTCATCCTTGCTGCAAAGTTCACACACCAACTTGTAAACTTGTAAATGTTGACCACCATACGTTTCTCTTGGGTTGTTAATGGACTCTGTTTCTGTCTCTATGCTTTAGGTGAAGGCAAAACGTTCGGGGGAGAAGAAGCCGGTCTTTTTTGCAAGCCACTTGTGCCTGCCTTTGGTTGGTCCATCGCAGTCCGCACGCCACCACACACAGCGAAAAATAAAATCTTAATATTAATTAACAAATAAATAGTAGTATAGGTACCTACATGCTTTAAGCTATTTGGTGCTGTGTTCCTGGTGCTGAGTGAAGTCGCTAGACACACTATGCTAAGAGCAAGGGACCTACTTTTAACATCACTAGGTACTTACATGCTTTGAGCTTCTAGCTGCTGTCTTCCTGGTGGTGAGTAAAGTCGCTAAACACACTTTGCTAAGAGCAAGGGACCTGCGTTTAACATCACTAGGTACCTACATGCTTTGAGCTATTTGGTGCTGTGTTCCTGGTGGTGAGTGAAGTCACTAGACACACTGTGCTAAGAGCGAGGGACCTGCGTTTAACATCACTTAGATTCCTACATGAGCTATTTGGTGCTGTGTTCCTGGTGGTGCGTAAAGTCGCTAGCTGTCATCACAAGGATTCCTCATATCGATAAAGGGTCGCGCTTTATGATTATTTTGAAATCCCAAACGTCCATAGGCGACGGTGTCTGCTGACCATCAGGCAAGCCGTATGATATGAGCGGCGTGTACGCATCAATTGGAATTTTGCCGGGCACGTCGATTGATTTTCTTAAAAGCTTGTACAATCCGCAGCATAATTTCTTCCTCCGTTCTCGACTCTTTTTTAAATACAACTGCTTCAGCCAACCGCAGAAGAAATAATCGACAAATACGTGAAGTCTGGCGAACGTGGCGGCCATGGATTATCCGCGAAGCGGCCAATCCACTGACGTCCGAAGATTTGGTTCAACCTTTGCCTCACTTGAACAGCAACATGAGGCGGTGCTCCATCGTGCTGATACCATGTTTTTCTAAATTGCACCATCAGTATATTGTCCACATAGCGGCTTACTGATTCGTTCAGCACATTTAAAGACCAACGAGTCTGACGGGCTAATTCGCGGCCGACATTCCCATGTTGGCGCGTTTTGATTTTTTGGTGCTCAGTGATTTATAATTACCCTCCGATTCCACATCGCGTTTCTTGTCAACAAGCTCCATCTGTCCATATTATTTTTGTGATCAAATGAGGATCATCCGCTATTTTTCTTAAAGCCCAATTTGCATAGTCAACCCGCCGTAAAACATAATCTTGTTTCAAGGAATGTAGAAAATGGATGGAGCTGGCCCCGTTTTAAAATTTTGTGGACGGCTGTATGACGAATATCATACAACCACACATTTAAAACCGGCCAAGAGCGTGTCGGGCCACGCTCAGTGTAGGGTTCCGTAGTTTTTCGTCCGTCACAGTAAGTGTCCCCACTTAAGGTAAAAAAATGGGCTATGTGTTACATTCATTGTGATTTTGTATAAATTACAGGTACAATAAACACCTGCTTATACGGTTAAATTACAAACTTAGTTCAGAAATTATTTTGTATTTTTTTTCAAAAACTATTAAACCTATCAAGTTCAAAATTATTTTCCTAGAAAGTTTTTATAAAGTTCTACTTTTGGGATTTTTTTCATATTTTTAAAACGTATTTCATAAGTTAGAGGGGGGGACACATTTTTTTTAACTTCTGGAGCGATTATCTCCGAAAATATTAACATTATCTAAAAATGATTTTAGCAAACCCCTGTTCATTTTTAAATACCTATCCAACAATATATCACATGTTACGGTTGAAATGAAAAAAAAAACACTCCCCACGTTACGTATAGGGGAGGTACCCAAATAAATAAAAAACACTTTTTATTTTACCACTTTGTCGGCGTGATTGATATACATATTAGTACCAAATTTCAGCTTTCTAGTGCTAACGGTTACTGAGATTATCCGCGGACGGACGGACAGACAAGCGAAATTAAAAGGGTTCCTAGTCGACTGCGGAGCCCTAAAAACCCTAAAGTGTGAGTTCAACTCGCGTGGTAAGGGTTCCGTATAAATGTAAAATAACGTTTTATTACGGCGCCTACGTAATTTCAGAAGCAAGTGCAAGAGCAAAAATTGCTATGCTACACAAAAATATTAAGAATTTTTCCGTTACTTTGAATACTCAAACTTCTTATAGGTTTCCCTGTAATCTTTAGGCAACGAACTATTTTCCATATTTTTTTTAGAATTGTAAGCCTAGTTGTTACGGAGATATAGGGGGGCTGGGATGGTCAATTTTCGTCTTTTTTCCTAAATTACTTCAAATCTGTTTTTGATAAACTTATTTTAAAAAATTATACTTTTCAGATTTTTCCCTTTACTTGTATCTAGGTAGTATAAGACGATATTACTTGCTAAGTTTCATAGTTCTAGGTCAAAGGAAAATATACCACGAAATATAAAGTCGAAATATACCACGCGTTTTGCGGCATGAACCACGTATCTTTTATTACGTTAACTTAGAAGTTGTCTTAGATTATTTTACAGCTTCAAGGGACTGTAGATCTGAGTATATGGTTTTATTTTCAACTCGATATCTCCACGCGTTCCCGAGATAAAAGGTCTTGACAGACAGATAACAAAGTGATCCTATAAGGGTTCCGTTTTTTTTCCTTTTGAGGTACGGAACCCTAAAACTGATTAAAAGCCTAACAATTTGTCAAAAAAGTATCAAGAAATGAGTTTTTCATGATAAAACTTCATACAGCTAATTAGTAATTATAGAACAGACGATTTATTTACTAAGAATCTTACTTTATATGACAACCCAAAATATCCACCTCTACTTGAATCAATCACTCGAAAACTATCGGCAGCCACATAACATCGGCCTACATGTCCTTTCATTTGATATGTCACACAACACACAATAATTTTAATTGCATAAAACATAAAATTGTAAGGGTTATTAACTGTAACAATAAAAATTATATCTAAATATAAAAAAAAACATTAAGCTAGCCTAAAATAATACAGTACAGTTCGCGTTTTTTTTTTAAATTTTCCTGTTTACCTTCCAAAAGTGGCCCCCTTGTTCAGAATTCATTAATTTACTTTACGCGTCCATCTTTGGGTCACCAATTTACATATGTTTACCAAATTTCAACTCAATAAAACGTAAAAAAATAATTTTTCTAAAATGATAAAATTAAAAATATTAGACACATAACTACTATAGTGCGTTTTTTTAGCATTAGAAAGAAGGATAAAGCACGACACTTTATGCCACACAACTGTCAAAGTATCTCAAACAGCCATTAAAAAAGACTGTCATTATTGTTGTCGACCCTAAAATGATAGAAGTGTTTTCATTATTTGTACCTATGTTGTTTTCTTTGTTTATAAATAATAATGTTACATCATATATTAAACACATAGTTTAACATTGTAAACCAATTTGGAATAAAATATCGTTAATAAAAGCATGTTGGAATAAATACAACAGTATATTTATTTTGAAAGTATTTATTTTTGACTGTGTTATTTTCGTTATTCAGTTCTGGAAAGGTTGCATAATAAAAAACCTAAAGAAGAAGTAGTTTGGAACGATCAGTTCATTTCTTTCGCTGTCGACATTGTCAGAATTGTCAATCGTTCATGTCCTTTTTCTTGTTTTCTTGGTAATCAACAAATTGTTGAATTCAGATTACGAGATTAGGTATTATAAGTGATGTTAAATGCAGGTCCCTTGCTCTTAGCACAGTGTGTCCAGCGACTTCACTCAGCACCAGGAACATAGCACCAAATAGCTTAAAGCATGTAGGTACCTAGTGAGTGATGTTAAATGGCTGCGATCTTCTGTAGGGTCTCGGCACTTAGGTATACCTAACTGGAGTTATACTTCCCCAGTTGGGCTGCTCCAAATATGAGTGAGATGACACACTGCTGTTTCTTAACTCTCTTCACTGAAAACTTATTAGCTTAATTCATGGATTCATTCAATCAAGCTTTTGCCTGCTTTCTTAGTAACAAATTGTACTTATTCACTTTAAAGCTGCCAGTGGTCGTATTGTACCTACTTGTTGTTCTTTCGGATGCCGGTGACGATAATGCCGAATTGCGCAGCCCGATTTCATGTTACTAGTTTGATGTGAACTATGAAATGTTATTTCGCTTTTCAAGCATTCTGATATCGCAAGTTTTTGTACTTATAGAACGTTATTTGTTCGTTTTTTGATCCTGTTGCAATGGCGTTGACGCCTGTCCTGCCGCTTCAAGGAGATAAATCCAAAAAAACTTTACACTTCTGTTCAATTGGTTTTAATTCAAAGTACAAAGCTGAAACTTGTGTTTATAATGAAAAATAAATTGTAGAATTTCGATGCAACTCAATTTTTTTAATGGATACATATATGATAAAAAAATGCACTAAACATGTTCAAAATTTGTGCCTTTCTACACGTAAACATACAACGGATAACACTTCTTCTCTTCTTAGTTATTTTTTACGCTTCATTGTAAAACCATGGACTTTTGTTGAGAACTTTGAGAAACAGAAACTGGTGGAAAAGTATTTTCAGAACTTCCACAAGTGACTAATTCATTTTTCTACACGTACACGTGTTATTAGTAGTATAGTAGACGTTATGTTACCCTGTTGTTAGAAGCTGATTTCGACCTTATGCGGTTGCACGTAGGTCACTATTTGATTATTCTCAGTCTACAGCGTGCCGGGCTACACTTTTCGTGGAGTTTTTTGCCATCCGGTATTTGCAAGTCGACTCGATGGCCTGAATGAGATGATGATGACTATTTGAAGAAAACTTGAACCGTTGAATTTGTTCCTATAACGATACAATACAAAGGCACGGAGGTTTACTACTTATAACGACGTAACTTATTAGTTAATAGGAAAATTTTGAATACCCATTAGACTCCATATTTTTTTCATAGGTGCTTAATACGATCATTATTATGAAAACGGGCACTTAACTTGTAGCAGTCGTTCGTAATTCCCATTGCGTCAAGTAAAGTAAAGTGAACTGTCCTTGTCTATTCTTAAACGAAGTTCTTAAAATTGTAACAAATTAGGTATTTATTAAAAGTTTTGCGCTTAGGTTCTTACCAGCTGTTCTAAATTGTATATTTAAAACACCTATCTATAAATACACGTATGAGACTTTATAGAGGTTGGCGGAGTTAGTTCGCTTGTATGGTGTATAGTATGCGTGAGGTGGTCCAGGGGGTGGCCAGATGAGGGAGGATGGGGGTCCACCCGGGGTGGAGTTCAGGACGCGCCTAAGGGGCCTCGTCCAGAGAAAGTAAAATACCCTGGTATGAGGGAGGCTAGTATTGTCAAGCCGATGTATAACTATAGCTTTAAACTATATATCGGGACCCTATATAGGCTGTGGAGTACTTATTTACATACGTATATAAGTTTATCTATTATGCAGACATAGGAAATGGAACAGGTTGGTAAAGGGACGCGCGCTTGCAAATTTGCTTACATCTATTGGACCCAGAGGCTCTAGTTATCGTGTCGAGTCGCCTCGCCGCTTGCGAATATGACACATTACATTAGTCCTGGCCAATAACGTGTCAAGCACTAAGGTGTTGAACAAAACAAAGGGCTTAATCGCTATACATAGGTACCATACGTGATTATATTTTAATTATGTTTGCTTTGCACGTATAAAACAAAAGTTGAAGTCGATAAGTTTTGGCCGAGTTAAATTTTTATTGAGAGTTAGATGATGGTCGAGTATATATATTATCTCTTCCTCATTTATTGGTCAGAATGAGATGGGTGACATCAACGTCGACGGGGCAACCATTATGAAGTTATGCACGCGGGGTGATGCCTAAATGCGTAAAAAACGACTTGTCTTTGAAAAGTAAGTTCTTCGTAGGTCACATTTGGAATTTTGGATACAGACCTACTCGTGCTGATTAGAGGAGAGAAAGGAATAAGCATGACATACGATTGCAAGGCCATACCGTCGACCAGTGTCGACATTTTTAAATAACATTCCTAGCTTGCATTAGCTACCTAGTTAGTAATATTTTGTTACTAGATTAAATAATTGGTACCTAATAGGGAATGCATTCCCGATCTCGCGAGATCTCGCCCATATTTTACGAGACTGAGTCTCGTAGAATTTTCTTACGAGATCTCGCGAGATTGCGTGATTGAACTTTCCATATTTAATTTACTTTAAAAACAAAGTTTTAACCGACTTCAATTTAGTACTCCGCCAAGCCAAATTAACATTTCCACATTTCCTGTCCACTTTAGGTACCACATGGACTTCTTTCCGGAGAGTAAATAACTACGTTGATTATTACAGACGAAAACCATATCACTGTATGTGGGCAGATAATATTGAAGGAGTTCCGTCGATTTGGCACACTTGACATTTAGGACTTCATTAGTTGCTTTTTCAACGGAATCATATTAGAATCAGTAGCCCCTTGTCATACAATCTACTATTTTTTATATTTAATAATAATAATAATACAAAATGTGAATAAAATGAAACTTCTGATAAATATTGTCATGTCAAAATAAATGTACGTATCATGAACTATTAAAAAAATGGGTCAAGTTACTTGTAAAGCTTTTTATTACATAAAATTAACGAAAAAGCACAAAGCGCACGCGCGGCTGTGGCCGTCCGTGGCTTCAGTGGCACGAGTTTTCGTCCGCGTCCACAGCCGTCTTTAGCTCTCAAAAGGTTAAGCGTGATTGAGTAACATACATCTAAACATCCAAACATTCAAATATCTAAACTTTCGTATATTAGTAGGATTAGTATAGGATTGTGGATAATCTTTGTTTTTACTATTTTCTCGCAGTCGAAGTGCAAAGTAGAGTGTGTAACTCTGGTCTAAAAGCCATATTACCCCTCGAAAAATTTTATCTCACGTGAGATTTTTAATGCAAAATGTGTTTTTCTAATGTAAATATGTGTTGGATGCTGGTCACCCGTTCGGCGGGTAGTGACGCGTAAACAAACGATGGGCTACCTACTGTGCAACTTTGCAGCGTTCGCAAAGTCTCGTTAAATATTATTTTGAAAGATTTGGCCATATTTTTGTGAAGAAAAATGTTTTACTTAATTTAATATTATCGCAATTTTAGTCTTGATTCTTGCGGAAAAAAAAAATGTGATATTTGCCAAAAGCCCCCTCTCCCCAAAGTAAGATTAGTTGAAATTTTGCTCGACCCCCTCCCCCCTTGAACGTCTCACGTAATTAATGCACGCCCCGTACCTAGTAGGTATAATACATACCACCATAAGACTTGTCCTAAATGTCCATCTGTCGTGTGTAACCATAATTAGTTTGTTGTTTGTCGTAATTTGACTAAAAATACTTTTCTCAAGCTTCGCTAGAACACGATTATTTTCACGACTTTTGAAATGTTGCTCTATGACACCACCCGACCAATGTGAATCGATCGAAATTAGTGTTTAGTGTAGCAGGGCTTGCCGTCCATTCCCCTCAGCCAAATCCGACCTCCTATTACGTGTACTTGTTACGAATTTCGGTATTTAGGTTAGGTAGGTATAGGTAGTATCATAGCATAAAAAACCAAGGTATGCCATTCCCGTGACAGCTCGTGCCGTCAGCGTAACCTGCCTACGTCATTAGCATCTTAAAAATGGCGGACTGTCAGAGTGTTGCCACTGTGTGAAAGTAAATTTAACTTACTAACTTCACTTAGGTCTGCAGTGCGGCGCCGCGTGTCTAAAATTCGCGTAGCGGTCTCAGGTCTTCTATACACGTCTAAAAAGCTACACGTATATAGAAGACCTGGGAGTGATATTTTGCTTAGTTGTTCTTCAAAACTTAATATTGTCAATCTAGAATATAGAATAATCAAGCAATTTTCTGTCACTGGTTTTCAACGCCTTGTATTTTCTCTTGAAATGACTCTCAGCAGGATTCATGACGAAAAGATCCCATATCTTCTTATCATTTTCTTTTTTTTCTTGCCCCTTATTAACAACAACAAGAGCAGAATACGTTTGATATGGTCCAACTCTGTTTGAAGCCTGATAGTTGTATTATGACGACGCAGCACCTTAGGAAAACACGATGCAACGCGGCGCCGTAGAAACTCATATCTACGGCGTGGCGTGAATTTCTGCGGCGCTGTAACGTAAGTTTTTGCGGCGCCGCAACGCGAGTTTTTGCTGCGCCGCACCGCAGACATGTGGCCGGGCTCACGTGCTTTCAATCAATATTTACGTTAAACTAACTAATTCTATACAGTTGTCTTTTCACCCCAAATAAATAGTACTAGCTAACATTAAAAAAAAATACTAATCATGCATTAACAAAACTCCTTGTTTGTATGGAAGATGTCAGTCAATGGTAACATTTGTGTGCCAACTTTGCACATTGACATCATTTGCAAGACGTAGGCAGGATACATCGTCGGGAATGACATACCTTGTTTTTTTCTGCCATGGGTAGTAGAACAGTGGTGAGTTGAGCCCGGGTTGTGAATTGTATTCACCTCGATTTAAAAGCAGTTTCCAAACGGGGCGCCGCGTGTGCGATCTGATACAGCATTTGTTTTTATTATTATTTTATACAGTTTTTTTTAAATAGTTACAGTGTTGCACATAAAGCCATTATTTAAATATTTGAAGAGCTCTCTTAAGTTCCTTCAGGACTCCATCATCAGATCCTGACCAGATGACAATTCTACTTGACGAAATGGTGCTTTCCAAGAGCAAATGCACGAGTTACTATACAAAATATCCAAATCTATAGGTGTCCCTATAATATTTTAAGATTTCTCTCGACTTCTCCAGGACCCCACCATTCTAACCCTGATCCTAACCCTGACCTGATGACAGTATTCCCATCACTTTGGAAGTCCCTTTCAAGAAAAATCAAATCAGTTTATAAATGATGGAGTTCTGAGGTTACAAACATAAGTAATAATAATAAAGAATACTTAAAAATACTTTTTTATTTGAACACACACAATTACCCAGCTGGACGCCAAATTTCAACTTTCTAGGTCATCTGGAAGTGGGTCAGGTTTTTGGTATATCCGTCAGCTAATTATGGTAAGTCATTCAGTGATAAAAATGCCGATTTTTAGACGTTAATTAATCTCAATAACCGTTTGCCTGTATATATGAAATTTCGGGTTCTAGTTAATATAAAGAATTTTAATTCATATACCAAATTTGATGTTTCTATGCTATTTTTTTTTTCAATATATAAAAGTTTGTTTATTTCCAACTAAATGTTAAATAGATATGGAGTTACTTAGAAATGGTTCGTGTAATATAACAGCTGCTGCGTCGCCAGTTCCTTTTGGCTTTTAACTTGGCTGGACACGCTGCCGCGTGTCTAGATAATGTTAAAATTTATGAATACAAAATATGATAAATATAAAATATATAAAATAATGTGACAATACCTATGCATTAAATTAGTTTATTGTCATTTAAATATTCATGAATGTCATAATAGCATTTAAATGACCTTGAATGACGTCACGTGTGGTTTTATATCTTTCTTTTAGGGTATCCATGATTCTGCATAATACGTTAGGAATAACTTCTCTTTACATCATGCTACTAATAGGATGAAAAAATTATCGAAAAGACAGGCATCTTACTATCTTCAAATACATTTTACAATGTTTGTTTATTACATTGCTTCTTATGTCTAGTTTAGATTTATTAAGAGTAAGTCGATATATGTAGCTGCAGGACCTACAGGGGCCTTGACAGTAGCAGCCATTTACATTTGTGCAATTAGAGAGAACAGTTATATTAAAAAACGAAAATCCCTTAGCAGCAAGAGTAGACGTCAACAGTAAGGCCAGGTACAAACATTACAAGTAAATGTTATATCTATCGTATTTCCACGAAAATTTACCGTAAAATGTATGTCTTCTTTACCACTTACTACTAACTTCTTGCCGTTAGCAACACAATACCTTTGTGGACAAATTATCGTGAGATTTGAACCATTCTCGACATCCAGACATGCTGTCCGTAGCACGTCCAACGTCACCGCTTAAACACAGCCACGCTCGAGCCTTATCTCCTTTGCGGGCCTGTTCCACAGCGCTCTGACTAGTACTTGAATTAGCGGGTTTATGTCGTCCCGTAACAGTGCCATAAGTTTTCAAATATGAGAATATTTTGCATTTGGTATACCCAGTCAAGATAATTACTCGTACCTTTCAGTCACGGTGTTTTCAGTGCCTTATAACCCTTAGTCCCTGGGCGACCAAGCTCTGTTCGGGTGAAAGTAGAGAAAACACGGAGATAACTAATTTTTCCAGACATGAGACCTAGCTAGATCGGTTTCTGTTCCCCGTAAACCCCTTTACACCAAATCTCAAGGAAATCGTTAGAACCGTTTCCGTGAACGTGATTGCAAATACATGGTGATGTAGTGAATAATATGTCACACTGAAGAACTTTTCCTAAGGGACCGACCACGAAATCGTAAAAAAAAAATCAGCTGTCCCATACATTGCTCTCAATTAACTCACAGTTAACTCTTAATTGGCTCCTATTTTTTTGCGATTTCGTGGACCGTCTTATTCGTTTTTGGTCATTCTTGCTCCACAACCCCTAAATCACCCTGTATACATACACAAATATTGCTCGTTTAAATGTATAGGATAAATGTCAAAATCGCAGCGTGTTTGAGGAAACCTATCGTAGGTTTCCGTTATGAGTATGATTCATCGCGGTCCAAAGCGGAATCGGAAGCGGGGCTGACTAAGTATGACCTTCAGGCAAATTCTAATTTACGTACTTTGATGACTGAGATTACATTTCCAGGTTAGTATATTCGTTATGCAATTTATTTGGCCAAAAAATAATTCTATAAGTAGATACTTATTATTAAAACAGAACTTTGAAGTTACGGTTTGAGTATTTTACATGAAATAGAAAGTAAGCAACCTAACATTCCGTCATTGTGAGACAGACTGTCACTGTTACTCTGAAAATTGTTTTATATTTGCCCTTAATTATTATTTATCGTTTATATTGTGTGCTACGAGTGCGCTGATTGGTTGGACCTGCTGTTTTCTCATCTGGATCTTGATTTGCTTTATGACGATATCAGTAATGCTCAAATTTCGTGGTTTTTAATTGTCTGTTATACCTCAAATACAAGATATTATAATTCATATTTTGTTTTTATTATTTTCGGTTTATAAATTAAACAAATAGTGTCTTGAATAGTAATTTTGTGTTAAGTAAGCGCAATCAAAGTGCGAGGATTTGTAATTTCCAATACAAAACATCGTGATTTGCAGATAAAAAGGGATATAAATATTTATATCCTTTTTAGGGTTCCGGACCAAAAAGGTAAAAACGGAACCCTTATGGTGCGACTCCGTCCGTCTGTCTGTCTGTCACAAAGTCAAATATCTCAGAAACTACTAATGCTATCGATTTGAAATTTGGAACAGTTGTAAACAAAGCTAATCCCCATGTATGGAAAATGAAATATTTTAATATATACTTTTAATTTGTATAAAAAAGGGCGGATAAGAGGGGGGCCAAAAATTCAAAATCTAGTTAATAGGCCAAGTGGGGTATCATATGAAAGGGCTTGAATTGTAAATTGTAAAACAGTTTTTCTTTTTTTTTCTACATTAGTAAAATTTTGATTTATAAACATAAATGTTGAAAAAAATACCATTCCCCCCCTTATCTCCGAAGTTATCCAAGCGAAAAATTTGAAAATAATATATATGACTAATATTAACGTGAATATTACCGGAAAAGTATAACTAGACCTCTATATAGCGTATTTTTTTTTAATCTTCAAAAATCATATGTTAATTTTGTTTGTAATTTAATACTTCTGTGTTTAATTTTTTTCCTTCAAATTCGTATGAAAGTGTTCTGAACCTACCTTCTAGCAAATAATAAAAGAATTATCGAAATTAATTCACTTGATAAAGAATTATCGCTGAAAAACCAACATACAGGGAAATGTATTAACGTACCACCGTAGAACCCTATCGCAATAACCTGACATACCACTCGAGTTTGAGAGACCGCGGCCTGTCAATTGCGACAGGGTTCTACGGTGGTACGTGAATACATTTCCCTTACTGTAGGTACATACCGAGTTCCTTGGTCGCGCAAGCTAGTAACAAAATACACCGATAAATGGCGCTGTAGGTACTCATGACTTAACTACACTATGCGTTGTTAAGATTTTTCCAAAATTAATGGGTGGGGCAAGACGGGTGTGTTGTATGATATTTCGTACGGAACCCTCGGTGCGCGAGTCAGACTCGGACTTGACCGGTTTATTTATATAAGATAATAAGCATTTATAGGTAAAGTGTACACGTCTACAGCTAACGGTTGGGCTGTTTACGAGAAGAAACGCTAGATGGCGCTCGGAATCCATTTCCTAGACTGGCGTTTCTATCTCTATATATTCATAGTACTCTTTGCTTTCAATTTCTCCATCGTAACTGCCGAGTTAGAACACTCAACCATATTTCGAACAAAATAATATTATTTTAACACAATATTCACATTGCTATGATAAGGCACATTACCTATTAGAATTTTAAGTAAGAAGCAACACAGGCGCAGTGAGAATAACGAAAATATTGTAGTATATTATTTAAAGAACATTGTATGACATGTTCAATAAAAATCCGATTTAAAGGAAAATAATAACTTTTTTTCAATATGTGTAGGTTTATTTATTTGTCTTACCCGAGCGAAGCCACTTTTCATATAGTAGATACGATCATTTGAGACGAACCTTTATATATAACAAAACGATAAAACGTGGATCTTAAGAACTTACGAGAAAGTTTAAATGACAGCCTTAGAAAGAAATTCACTATTCATTATAGTTTTCTTCGTCGTTTTTCGTTTTAGATCTGTGTAGCCGGCCGACTAATAACTCTAATAAGGGACTGCAATGCTACACTCATAGCGCTACGCCGTAGCTCGTAGCAGTTTGATGCTATATGTATGTAGCGACAATTTGTCGTAGCGCTTTGATGATGTCATTACCGCTAAATGAGTGCTTGGCAATTTACTTAAATATGCCTTTTTTCAATTTCTTGGCTTTATAAGATTTGTCAATTAAGTATGTATTATTAAGTAATATTTTTACATATGGTACATTGTTTATTTAGTTAATAGGTACAAAGCTTATTCGGTACCTCCTCACGTATAACAGAGGGCTGGTTATCTATGTATAATGATAACGAATTTAATTAAGTTTAGCCGAGACGCTGAGAGACGTAAGCCGGCTCGGTATAGTGGCGCGGGCTGTAGGCAATCGAAGGGGGGCGTCCGAGTGGCGCATGTAAATGCGAGCACCGCTGCCGCGGGCCGGAACCTACCGCCGCAGTAGCCTACATCGGGAGGAATAGAATATATATATCAAGCCGAGCGAAAAGTCCACTACACACCCCGCGGGGTGGCGGGGCCCGAACGTGCGTTCGATTCAAACGAGCAACGGCCGCCCCCGCCTGAGGCTCAAGCAATTTTGTCTTTGGAACTGTTGCGCAACGTTGCATGGCAATGCCGATAACGAACGCGCGGCGCGCTTGCACCGTGCTGCGAGTGCAACTCCACTCGACCAGCGCTGCCTGCGACGCGCTGGCCGAGGGCTCGCGATGCGCACTTGGCGCCTTAAAACAATACAACACCGCTATCTCCTTGACTCCCATCCGCCTACTCATTTTCAGAGGCACCATGAAAAGCGATTTTAAGGCGCAATTTCGGATTTTTCTTTTAGCGTCGAGAAACTCCCGCGTAAAATAAATATACTTAAACCCGACCCTCCGCTGAAAAAGAGGAAAAAAATACTAAAATTAACAAAATATTTGTTTTACAGTTCTGTAAACATCTCTAATTACGACCTGTTCAAATTATTTTTTCTTTTTGCACCGTGCGGAGCGGCGCTCTAATTAACATCTATTACAGGTATTTCGGGAACAGAGGAGTATCATTTGGCAAGGGCGCTGAGTACACTCAATTAAACGAGGCCAGAACCCCGCCCGCGCGCCATGCCCTTGCCCACGGGCTACCGAACATACCTTACTTGCTGCTTCATCAACTTTAAGTTGCTACAAGTTAAACTGGCCAAGCTCTTTGTTTCATACTGTTAATGAGAATGTGATTGCGAACACTGAACTCAGTGTTCCCATGAGCATATGTCCGCGAGCCTCGCGCTGTCAGAGCGCGTTGTGGAGCGCTCGACGACGAACGCTGCCGGCAGCCTCGCTGGTGCTGAGCCCGTGCTGCGGCAATCTCCAGCACGCACTTCGGCCTGTAGGTGGCGCACGTGAGTCCGGCGGCCATCCGACACACTGGGTCGCCTCCCCGTGGTCACCCGTTCGGAACGGCTCGCCCGCCGCCCCAGGTACCTCCACCCGCCACCCTCTTTAAAAGCCAGTGGCGAGCTTCAAGAGAAAGTACCGCGTACGTACGCTCACATACGTAGAACCATCTTTAGCGAGAGCCGGCAGGCTCGAGGCCGGCGGGGGAGCCTCGGATTATGTGGAGGCGACGCCCGGCCGCCCCGTATGCGTAAGTGCGTACACACAAAGCCTTCCAACATACATTTGCATAGTGACATTGTACGGTAATAATGTATGTGACCAGTCGGCTCGCCGCCGCCCTGCGGCGACATCTTTCAATAGATCGCTCGCTTGTTCTGCTCCTCCCAAGTCGTCCCTCCTGCCCCCTCTCTCCCAAGCGAGCCGCTTTCTAATTAAAATATCTACATCTACACAGTTATACATATCAATTTTAAATTACTTAAGTCCATGTACTTTTTTCAGGCGTATGTAATCATTTTTAGACTGCGATATCTTACGTATTCATGTCACCTTTACATTGATTTCGATTGGGTACTCAAAGCTAAGTGTAGGTAATACCTAAATTAATTAGTGATGTTCGTGTTCAATATATCGTCAATAAACGCCTCTTGGGTACAGAGCTTAATGAGTAGTGTGTACTTACCACCTATGTTGAGCATCGTTTATTATACTGATTTTATACAAACACAGGTACCTAATGAGTGTTATTTTGTAAGATTATACGAAAGGAGTAATCTCCGGAACTACACAACCGAATTAATAAATCTCTAACTACGTAGTAGTATTGTAGACTTGTTTTATCCCGCGGTCCTGCCTGGGCTTTTGTTAGACGTGGGCGGAGCCGAGCGGGCAGCAAGTTTAAAATCCATATGCATACTAATATTATAAATGCGACACTGTGTCTGCCTGTCTGTCTGTTCGTATGTTACCTCTTCACGCTTAAACAGCTGAACCGATTTAAGTAGATGAAATTTGGTATAGAGATAGTTCGAGTTCCGGGGAAGGACATAGGATAATTTTTATCCCGGGGGTGAAAGTTTGTATGGAGTTACGATATAAATGACTGCTGCCGCGCTCAAAAACTGATTTCCTTGCCGGTGGGTAAAACTTCAGAGGGGTATTCACGTAACATTTTGAACGCGCGTTAGGACAATTTAACTGTCATATTTCCATATAAAGTGATGTTTAGATCTACCTGACGCGCATACAATGCGTTACGTGATCGACCTGCAGGTTTAAGTTCAAATCGATTATCATAGATTACCACCGACCGTCAGCCTGTCATCTGATTACCGTCAACAATTCTCTATACCTCTATATAACTTTAGTGATCTATTTAGGTCTTTTGTGGTTAGTCCTAGTGTTCTTGTCTTTAGTGGTCTTGTCGCATTTATCTTATTATGGATTTGAACTTTATGCCTTGGTGTCAACTCTTAAGACGTTTTTAATTACACGAACTTCGATCCCTACAGTGTTCTTACAGATAAATAAATAAATAAATGTGTGAAAACTTATTTATTTATCAGTATATGTGCACTTGATTCCATCCGTAACTGTCATGCAAAGGTACATAAATTAACACCAGAATTCCTGAAAGGAGTAGACAGAGCACGTCAGTCACCTTTAGCGATTGTAGATTTTAAAGTTGGACAAAATGTGATATTAAAATCCCACTTCAATCCTTTTCCCATATTCGACTCTAAAAGGCATATCTGGTTTTTATTTACATTTGCCCATTCAGTCAATACCAGTGTAAACCTAACCTCCGATTACGCACAATGTTCAAAATCTCGCGGTCAACTTATTAAAAAGACCGCACCCCGTGTAAAATGTTTTGTAGGTTCCATTAAACTCTCTAATGATTAGAGTATCGCATAAATTATTAGAATGGCATCTTTCTGGACGTGATGGAGCACTTGCCACGTGCTACGTTAACGTCAAAACTTTTTCCGGTTTAGGTGGAGCTTTGTTCAGTTCAGATGTGATTCATAAAGTCAAGCATTAATTTTACACTCTCTCCCGAATTGCTTCAAGTCAATATCGTGATCCCTACTTAGGTATACATTTTTCTAGTTGCTATTCTGTGCCGTTAGCCATGGCACAATTAGACAGTTTCTTAGAAAAAAGATAACGTGGTCCTAGGCCTAGGTTGATAATGATAAGAAAACCCCACATTTTTAAAATTAAATCCCCACCCCACCCAAAAACCCAAACCCAAAATGCCAGTTTTAAGAAGTGATTTGGGATCTGTAACCATGGCAACAAGTAGGTAACAGACGAAAGTTGATACACCCAATATCAATAAGACTCAAATCATGTTAACACACAGTCGCACAGATGAAACATCATTGTAAGTCAAAAACATGATACATACGCAGTAATGCCAACGTCGGAAGTAGTACGGGGATCCCCATAAGTTATTGTTTGTCTCGGACTGCTACAAACGACGGTAGTTTTGTCGTGACGAGAGATTAAAGAATCCAATGAGTAGGTACCCATGGATAGCTACGCAACAAAAATGTTTAATGGTTCTATATTTAAGGTTGTCTGTACACTATCTATATGCTACTCTATACTAATAATAAAGAGGTAAGTTTGCATTGTAAGAAGCAATCTCCGAAACTAATTCATCAGATTGAAATAACACCAGTATATGGAATGCTCCAGTATATGAATCCATTGATCTTTGGGGTGGACTCAGGGTAAGTATAGTTTATCCCGTGGCTCCGGGTAGATTTTTTTATAATACGCGCAATGGCTAGTTAGTAGGTAATACTTAGGTATGTGGTGATATACTCGTATACTAAGAGAGGTGAAATTTCCTCGATTCATAGGTATTTTCTGTAAGATTCTCTTTTAAAAAGTTCGATATGCAGATACAAAGGACCTACTTAAAATATGAATATCTTACATTGTAGAATGATGTACCTAATCATAGTTAATGACATGATTTGTACTGTCAATGTAATCCTGTCCGAGTATAACGACACGTAGCACAATTTGAATGCGTAATTTTGATTTATTGTACATCAGTGGATAGCACATATGCGTATACGAGGATTTCTTGAAGTTCCGTCGATACAGCGGGCGGTGGGCGGTGGCTCGGACGCGTGGCCTGCGTGTGTGTGCGTATGTCTCGGACCCCGCATGTTACGCAGATTTCTCTAACGATTTTCCCGGAGTGTGAAATGTAAAATAAGGGGTAAGGAGTTCGCCCCCTCCCTTCGCCCCTCGCTCGCCAAATTGATGACCAGTTATGTACAAGCAGGTCTGTTAAATTTAACACAAGAATGTTACGCAGGCACATGAGGCAGGCAAGTAGATAATTGAAACAGTTAAAGACGACCACTAAGTGATAACCAACGATTTACCTACTTGTAAAAAAAAAACTACCTATATATACTCATATTATCAAAAGGAAAAGTCATGAGGTAGTCTTTGTTTGTCTGTGAGTTTGCATTAAAGTCAAAGTCGAAGTCAAAGTGATTTATTCTTCAATTTAGGCATATTACATGCATCTATGAATGTCGATACCACCGGTTCGGAAAGAAAACCTCTGCCTAGAGAAGAACCGGCGTAAAAAACTCAGCGAGGTATAATTTTTTCAAAACAGTATACAATACACTTTTTCACTTCTCATGCTCTAAAAGTGCTTCATATTAGACCTGCAGAGCGGGGCAAAAATCGTATTTTAGTCCCTAGGGAAAATATGTATACATATTTTTGATTTAAAAAACACTTCACAACAGCCAATCACAGCACTCATCGGCAGTTAATCGGAACTGTTTTTTATTGGCACGTATTATTTAAGTATTTGGGAGAAACTTCGAATTTGGTATCAACCAATTAGAATACAGATATATTAAAATTCACCAATCAGAAAACGTAACTCATGTCATAAGGTGTTTTATAGTTCATACTTTACAATTATTAAAAATATTATTCAGCCAATTTCATCATAACAGAAACCAAACGCATATTTAAAACTAAATTGCTAAACTTTTTGTTTGCTCATTCTGTAACGTGAAACAATCTTATATCTCCCTCCCAAAAAATAAAAACTCAAAATGTGCCAATGCGATAGAGAGGCAAGACATCTTTTTTAAATCGGGAATTTCATGGCAAGCATTCGGCTGTCAAATTAGTACCTTATTAATTTTATTTAAAAAACCGGCCAAGTGCGTGTCGGACCACGCAAAACGAAGGGTTCCGTGCCTATTAAAAAGGTCGTATCGTCACAGAAATTTTACGGCACTTACGTCCTTTTCGTTGAGGAAGGCAGTTTTTCAGCAATATCTCGAAAACCTCTGAACCGATCTTGTTCAAAACAATTTTCGGTGAATGAAATTAATAAGCCCTATATCCATGAATTTTTCCATATTTTTAAAATACACCGTTCAAAAATTAGAGGGGGGGGACAGAATTTTAGTGACTTTCGGGGCGATTATCTCCGACCCTATTAACTTAATCAAAAAAAATGCTAAGAAACCTTATATTTATTTTGAAAGGCCTATCGATTGATGTGCCACACGGGGGGTCACAATGAATTTTTTTTTTTGACTTTTAGTTTTATGTATGGAGTGCACCCCTAAAAAAATTTTTTTTTGTCATTTTTATTACAAAACTATGTAGCGGCTAACAAAATACACCTATCCTCAAAATTTTATTCAAATACACCTTATAGTTTTCGAGTAAAATGCCTGTGACATACGGACAGACGGACAGACGGACAGACGGACAGACGGGCAGACGGACATGACGAAACTATAAGGGTTCCGTTTTTGCCATTTTGGCTACGGAACCCTAAAAACATTGCCGCCAAATTCACAAAATTTTCATACGTTCATTGTTCAAGTTAGGTGCTTTAATTCTGCTGGACTTATTTAATAGTTTTAAACACCACATAATAAGTAAAAATACTATAAAATGACGTCAAGTGATGACGAAATGGATCTTTCGCCGAATGCGCTAATGGAATATAGGGCAAGAGAATTAGTGGAGAACAATTTGCCTGCAAAATCACGACCTCAGTATTTGAAAGCATATACAAATTTGCTTGAGTGGAAAAACTTAAAGCAAGTGGATTCTTTCAGTGAAAGCCTTTTGCTCAATTATTTTGAAGAACTTTCGAAAAAATATAAGTCATCGACTCTGTGGAGCATTTATTCGATACTTCACTTCAAAAAATTGAGTCCACAACAGCTTTCGCCTACATTTACTCCCGAATCGACTAATTATTCAATAAATCTGCCCGGAATACCTCTTTCGCCTCCCCAATTGACTAAGAATACAATTAATTTACCCGAGAAAAACATATAAAAAAAATTACCAATTGTCTTTTAATATTTCATATAATATAAAATAAGTACGTACCTGTTGTCTTATGTTTATGTATGACCAATAAAAATATGCACTTTGTTATTATGATAATGTTTGTTATGATTTCCGTACGTCGTAGGTATGCTGCTTGAAATTATGCATTTTGTTTTTAAGGCGACTGATCGGCACTCCACTTGAAAAATTATTTGAATTGACCGAATTGCATCAAAAAGTAACATTACCGTCCAAGGTTTGATTCCAATTCCAAAAACAGTTTTATAAAAAGTCAGCCATTTTAAATAATCTCAACCATGATTACAATACAATTCTAAAAAATACCTGCAAAACCGTTTTAGACAATATGTCTATATGGAGCCTTTTAAAACAATACTATATGTACTTATATTTATTTTTAAATTAAACGTAGTTTTTTCGACACATTTCTAACTATTTAACTAATGAGAGGACTTTATACTCCGTTCTATGCAAGTGGGTACGTTTCTCTGCACTTGACTATGCCTATATTGAAACAAAAAAATGTCACAGGTACCTGTAGGTACCTAGGTTTAGTTTCATTAAAGGTATAGTAAGAAAAACCAATCAAAAAGTTTCATAAGTCGCGCGATTTTAACCTTTACTTTTCTAGCAGCTTTAAAAGCAGACATAAAATATCTTTTTCAAACAAGTTCTAACCTTTAAAAGAAAACTTAGAAACTAAGAAAAACTTATGTGTATAAACATTCAATTTTGTTTTCAGAGTTTCTCTTTTAAATGCGTAATGTAAATTACTTACAACATATTTCGCTAGAGAACAGGCATGGTAAAATGATCGAACGCTTTTGGAAAGGAAAACGATAAACCAAGCTGCTGACGAAAGATAATTAATTTTTCACCTCACTAGCTCGGAAAGACCTTTTTTTATTCTTTAAAAACAGATAGCAAAACTGCATTTTATCCACATGTGTGCAAAGAATATTTGAAATCCGAACGTGTTATTAGTTACTTTTGTTTGTCCGTCTTTCACGGCAAAACGGGGCGACGAATTGACGTGATTTTTTAAGTGGAGATAGTTGAAGGGATGAAGAGTGACATAGGCTACTTTTTATCTCTTTCTAACCCCCCACTTCCCTAAAATGGCGGGTGGAAGTTTGTATGGAGCATTCCGCAATTTTCAAGGTAGAAAGCTAAAAATTGGTATGCGGACTATTTATGACTAACAAAAAAAAATCGTGCATCATTTTTTTTTGCAAGACTGCACCTAACCCCTTAAAAAAGGGGGTGAAGTTTTATATGGGGGTCCAGATAGGTAGAGTCTATATGTAGAGTCGATATGTAGAGTCGATATGTAGAGTCGATATGTAGAGTCTATGTAGAGTCGATATGTAGAGTCTATGTAGAGTCGATATGTAGAGTCGATATGTAGAGTCCATTTGTAGAGTCAATATGTAGAGTCGATATGAAGAGTCAATATGTAGAGTCGATATGTATAGTCGATATGTAGAGTCGATATGTAGAGTCTATGTAGAGTCGATATGTAGAGTCTATGTAGAGTCGATATGTAGAGTCGATGCGTAGAGTCGATATGTAGAGTCCATTTGTAGAGTTGATATGTAGAGTCGATATGTAGAGTCAATATGTAGAGTCAATATGTAGAGTCGATACGTATAGTCGATATGTAGAGTCGATATGTAGAGTCTATGTAATATTTACTAGTTAAAATAAAGGCTGATTATACATATTTCAGTTGTTTTTCTTATGTAGTACTTTCCTCAGTTTAGTGAGGTGAAAAGATTTGTGTTACACACGGGTGCAAGTTATTTTGACGTCTCGTGTGTTGCAACACTCGCTTTGCTCAGGATTCTATTTTTGAACTACTCGCTACGCTCAGGATTCTATTTTCGAACCACTCGCTTCGCTCGTGGTTCAACCATAGGATCCATTCGCTAGCTCGTGGTTCAACCCTAGAATCCATTCGCTGGCTCGTGGTTCAATTCCACACTCGCGGTTAAAATATAACTTTGCGCCCTTGTATAACAATAGTACATTGTTTAACGAGGGGCGTAAGTGGAATATTGCTAACGAGAGTCTATCTTTTGATGACTCGAGTTTGCAATATTCTTACGCCCGTGTTATACACAATGTTTTTCATCACATTTGCGAGGAAATAAATAACAACAAAAGACAGAAAAATTTAAGTTTCATACAGCAGCACCAATCAAAAATTGACAACTTCACTTACAGATCAGTGCTAGTAGAGCGCGCAGTTCAATATTTCAACCAATCACAGAGCAGTATTCTTGCGGGGCGGGGCGTCGTGACCAACTAGATTTTTTTATTCAACCAATCACACAGCAACCAGATTTGTTTAAGCCAATCAGAGGGTTCTATTATTTGAAAACTAAACTTAACAGCCCGTGGGAGGTAAAACGGCTATAACTGCTCTGCACGCTCGCAAGTAATAACGCCATTGACGAGCAAGTGTGATGAAAATAACTATTTCATCATAAAATAAAATGAAAACTCCGACCTGAGTGTCATCTAAGCTAAGAATTTCGACCGACTTTCGACAACGTCCAACGACCCTCAAAAATTTGATATGCTGTGCTGTTCGCCTAAATTTAATAATTGGGCCAAAAATCTTTTTAGTGCCTAAAATAGACATGAAAATTTATAAACACTTATAAAAAATTGTAGATGTCTCGAAATATTTTCCTAATAGTGTTACATTAGTTCTCAACCGGGCCTCATTGTTTATTATGAATTTTCCCACCGCCCTGGGTTTTTTACAAAAAAAAACCGGCCAAGTGCAAGTCGGACTCGCGCACCAAGGGTTCCGTACAAACCTGTAGGTATACCTCTACGCGTTCATGAGGGAAGGGGTAGTGACTTTAAAATTATTAAAAATATTTTTATTATATTATGATGTAAATGAAAATTTACGATTTTCGCAATTTTTCCTTTATTTGTGCTATAAGACGTTGCTTCGTATACCGTTCACGAGAAGTACAGTCAGCATCATAAACATGTATACATTCTAGGACCTTATTGCTTGGAGATAAGGTCGAAAAGTGTATACATGTTTATGATGCTGACTGTACCCTGTAGGTTTTGATTCCCTTGCGAGCTTCGAGAATTTGCGACATAAACGGCTGTATCTTTTGATTGCGTTGGCTTGGAAGTTTAATTTTTTCACAGCTCCAAGGGACAGTAGACTTCAGTATATTTGATATCAATTTTAGCTTGATACCTTTACGCGTTTCTGAGAAATTAAATGGGTCTTGACAGACGGACGGACAACGAAGTGATCCTATAAGGGTTCCGTTTTTTCCTTTCGAGGTACGGAACCCTAAAAAGTCACATTAGGTACTCAAATTACCAATGCGTTACCAGTCCCCAAGACGCCTCAAAAATAATGTCTAGTGCGTTACCAAACATTTTTTTTTGAGCCCAAATATTTAGATAATGGTCAAAATTCGGGTATGCTATGTCACTGTGAATTCGAAAATAATAGTTTTTTGAAAATTATTCGAATAAATAAAAAAATATGGGTTAAAATGTACAACGGACGTTTTTATAGGCATCAAAAAGAATTTTGGCCCAATTATATTTTTGATTGTGGGATTTCTTAAGGGGTCTTGAAAAAATAAAAAGTAGGTAAGATCAATTGTCAACTGGAAAAGATCCCTTGCAGGGATAAGTTCGCCTTTGTACCGGCTTTACCTATTTTGTCTGTATCTTGTGTATAATAAAGTATTTACATACCTACTTCAATATTAATTAGTACCTACGGTGTGTTAAACAGCTGGTGAGTACCTCTAATTGGCTGTTTTGTATCACATATTCAAATCTTATGTTAATTATTATAGCTGATGGTTTTCCAAATTATAAATAATAGTACACTGTGTTACAAGTACGGTAAGTTAGGAGTTACGAACAAGAGTATACCTACTAGAAGCCCGACGCCGAAGGCGGAGGGCTTTGATGACTGGAGTTTGTAACAATCTTACCGTATGTGTCGCATACAATATTTTTCATCACATTTGCGAGAAATAAAAGAACTAAAAAGTCAGAAAAATCTATGTTTCATACAACCACACGAATCAAAAATTGACGAAATTGACAACTTCACTTCCAGATCATTGCGAGTGCAGCGCGGCTTCAATATTTCATTCAACCAATCACAGAGCAGTACAGTGGCTACATATATTTTTTTTCAACCAATCACAGAGCAGAATTATTGTGGCCTACGGCCAACGAGATTTGCTTAAACCAATCAGATCACACCCATTACGCCCGTGGGCGTAATAAAAAACCATTACGCCCGTGGGCGTAATAAAAAACCATTACGCCATTAGGCGTAATAAGGGCTATTATAGCTCTGTATGCCTGCGTGTTATGAAGCCATTTACGAGAAAGTGTGATGAAAATAAATATACTATTCAAAACCTGACTCGACACACCACACTCACCACTTGTAGCTATTTTATAACCATGAAATTCAAAACATCTTGGCGCAACCGGAGGTTAGACTTCGCATCAAGTGAGTATTCGGTAGGCATTATGAACTCTGTAGCACTCGTAGAGTTTACAGTGAGTGAAGTTTGCTTTCCTAGGCTAGCGAGGAAAGTAAAAGATTTGTATGAAAACTCTATACACCGCCCCTGGCGGTCACTCACAGAGCTAAAGATCTAATTGGTACCACGAGTCCCTTATGTTTACTTTCCTCGCAACAGTACGCTTACCATGAGTGGCCATCGAAAGCATACAATAGTTTACTTCCGACGCGATCGAGCTAACTCGCTTCGAATAGATTTCGATTCTCGCAAGTTCGAGCTGTCAAATTCGTCGTACTCATGTCATGGTGCCGATGTACTCCGAAAACAACTACAACACGTTACTTGCTAGCGTCTAGTTTTCGATGCGTAATCTAAACTTTCGATTCGTACGACCAATTCATACCATGAGACACAAATTTGACATTTCGAATCGAATAATACCGTAGCGTCTCTAGTAAACTATTTCACTTGCAAAATGGCGCGTGATTACGTATTATTCCGTCAAGATTTACCGTAGATCCGATCGATACCTATCTCAAATTAAAGAACTTATAAAAAAAAGGGTTTTGAATTGACAACATTATATCCGCAAAATTCGGATTGTCGCGTATTTTGTATTTTTTTTCCCGTTTTCAGTGGCTTTTGCTGCTTATGCACTTTGCCAATGCCAATTTTGTATTTAAAAATGCAAGTAATTGGCACACTTTGCGCCATATTGGGTCGATAGACTCAGTGGAGAATCGGCACACACTGTTAAAGTTATACTTAATGTCATTAAGCTTAAGGTATAGATTCCTTAAAAGTCTTTAAATTTTGGCGTTGGGGAATTTTTCGACGTTGGCAATGCGCGTATTCTGTAATGTCATAACCGACAAACGCTAGCATTTAAATTAAAACGATAAATGCTTGTGATATAAGGCTGAATATTGAAAAATCGATTAAACTATATGAACGAGTAAGTTAACTGTTGCGAGCAAAGTAAACTTATAAGGGACTCGTGGTACCAATTCGATTTTTAACTCTGTGAGTGACCGTCAGGGGCGGTGTATAGAGTTTTCATACAAATTTTTAACTTTCCTCGATACTCGCTAGCGTATCGCGACTCACTGTAAACTCAGACTAGTGCTACAGAAGTGTAAACATAATATATACAGTGTGTGTCTTTCACAAGAACATTTATTTTAAGGGCTGAAAGTATAAGCCCTAATGAACGTAAATTGGTATCTCTAGTTTAAAAAAAAACGGTTATTTTTTTTCATACAAATAAATTCGGCCCGCAATGTATTGGTAACAAAGCTAACAACTGACAGTAACTAGCTCTGCCTCTCTGAAACGTCAAGTGAATGTTAGCAGTACATTGCTGCTCGAGAAAATTTAAAAAATTAATAACTCTCCATTAGAAAAGGTAATTTTTATATTTTTTCTATAAAACGGTTCACAGCACTGAAAGCTATCGTTCCTTAAAATAAATGCTCTTAGGACAGACACACACTGTATATATATATATATACTAGCTTGTGCCCGTGGCTTCGCCCGCGTACTAAAAGTAATTTTAACCGTTTACCTACAAAAAAGTTGCATCTCAGTTTGACCCGTATGTTCCAATTGAATTGCAATTTGGCACAAATACTTTCAAGAATTTTTATGTTCACAATATTATTTCAAAATCAATGCCATTTTCGTAATGAACGTCCCAAAAAACTATAAAAACGACACCCATATTTAGACATTTCAACCCCATCGCACTCCAACAGGGGAGATGGTATTTCACGTCCGCCACGTTGGATTTTAAAATCGTTGTTGTTTTCGTAATCAGCGACCAGTGACAGTGACCTGATAAACCATATAATCAATAATACCCATGTTGATTTTCATACATTGTCACCACTTCCCCCTTTTAGGAGTTGAATTCTCAAAAAACCTGAAACAAGTATTCTTTCATTTATCGCTAGGAATACTCGTGTGAAGTTTCGAATGAAATAGTCTTACTTATTTTGTTTCCCCATACAAACTTTGGACCCCCATTTCACCCGCTTAGGGGGTGAATTTTTGAAAATCATATCTTAGTGCACCCGAACTTATAAGGAACTCATGTGCCAAATTCGGAATCTCTAGATCCAACGGTTTGGGCTGTGCGGTGATATATCAGTCAGTCAGTCTCTTCTACATATCGACTCTACATCACGACTCTACATATCAACTCTACATCAGCACGGCTATCACAAGACGGCGCGCGAGCTCTCTCGATTTTTCTCGCACTATACCTCTCTTTCTAAGTTGTCTAATAAGAGAGAGACAGATAGTGCGAGAAAAATCGAGAGAGCTCGCGTGCCATCTTGTGATAGCCGTGATGGACTCTACATACCGACTCTGCATACCGACTCTTCATATCGACTCTACATATCGACTCTACATATCGGCTCTACATATCGACTTTACATATCGACTCTACATATCGACTCTACATATCGACTCTAGATACTGACTCTACATATCGACTCTACATATCGATTCTACATATCGACTCTACATATCGACTCTACATATCGACTCTACATATCGACTCTACATATCGACTCTACGTACTGACACTACATAGTTAGGGGCTGGAGGAAAATTAAAAAAAAAGGCAGGTATTTTTCGTTGGTAACATAGTCTGTGTACCAATTTTTAGCTCCCTACCTTGAAAACTGCGAAAAGTCCCATATAAAATTTCACCCCCTCTTTTATATATTTATTTATTTATTTAAACTTTATGTCTATATGTAGTGTATAATACATTTGTTTTTTTTCCTCTCTCCTCAAGTATATTCGTAACAGAAATTATCATACTTTTACAGTACACATGGTGTTACTTTTCCGCACTAGTGCGGAAATGAGCACTTTCCGTGCATATTTTGAAACTTTAAAGAGCCATATGTACTGTAAAACGTTGTACGATACACGTGCGAATAGGTAATTCGCAACTCGTGTCGTTTTAAAACACTCCCTTCGGTCGTGTTTTAATTTATCGCCACTCGTTGCGAATTTCCTATTTTCTGCACTTGTATCGTAAATAACTATACTTTTGAGGTATCCTGGAGCAGAAGGCTCAGACAAGATTGAAAAAAGGGTGCAAAGTAATCTGAGGTATGTTTTAAGGGGTTGGGTGCAGATTTCCAAAAAAAAATGATGCAAGATTTTTTTGTTAGTCACAAATAGTCCGCATACCTATTTCTAGCTTTCTACCTTGATAATAGCGGAATGCTCCATACAAACTTCCACCCCCCATTTTAGGGAAGCGGGGGGTTAGAAAGAGACAAAAAGTAGCCTATGTCACTCTCCATCCCTTCAACTATCTCCACTTAAAAAATCACGTCAATTCGTCGCCCTGTTGAAAGATGGACAAACAAAGAAACACACACATACACTTTCCCATTTATAATATTAGTATGGATATGGATCTTTTCAACTCGTTTGCTCATAACGTGGCTCACGTCGCTTTTAGGCTCATAATCCTTAATTTTAAACACTCGTGTTTTATGGTTATACAGTGTGTCCCTGGATAATGTGCACAAACGAATATGGGTGAAACTAGATGCGATTTGCACCGTCGAAAAAAATAATTAAAAACATATTATGTCCTTAAATATGTTTTTTTTTACTAATTTGAATACAATGGACCCACCCTATCGGAACTTGGCAAGGTATCTCGCCTCCTATGGTATCTATTGATTTGAATAATTTGTAATAAACGGAATAGTAATCACAAAGCATTACCTACTTATTCTCGGGAATCTTGAGTCTCTTTGGGCCCGGGCACTCTTAGCGCCGACGGAACGTTCACGTTGCGGAGCTGCGCGGGCGTTTACTAGAAGACGACGACGCTCGAAAGACGCTAAGGCCCTGGTCTCCTATAAATCACGCCGTACGCTGCGTCACAATGCTTACTATGGAGATGTACTGATGTGGCCGACGATAACAACAGTACATCTCCATAGTAGGCATTGTGACGCAGCGTACGGCGTGATTTATAGGAGACCAGGGCCTAAGTGTGCTCGCTCGGGCTCATCATGCTCACCGGGAGATCGCGTGAATAATTCCGCCTCGCGCGCAATGATCAACATGGCTCACTTGTATGTATCACAATGGGCCTTGTATTGACGTCGATGGTGCCTACTGAGTCGCCATCGCTAGTTGAAATATAGATTTTTTATACCAGAGGGTGGCAAACAAGCATACAGCCCATACAGGTAGGAAAACACCGTAGCTTATTCATACTTGCGATGGCGACTCTAGCGCGTTACCGACCCTTTATTGATTTGAGGAGCAAGAGAAATGCAAGTCCGTCACTCTCATCCCAATACAGCGCGTTCTCAAGATCAAAAGGCGACGTTACTTACCAACGGGAAGGAACACACCACCACATACACTTACCTTACAGAGAAAGGTGGAGGTACTTCCCCTGTTGGTTTGTTCCAAAAAATGAGCGTGTTGACATTTCTGTGCATCCTACCTACCACGCCCTACCCCTGCAAAGTTAGTAACACAGAATAATAATAAGTTGTTAAATATTTTAATAACAACCACGTCTAATAACGGTCAGATAGCCTAATAAAGATGCATTAGATAGCGTGATGGTAAAACTAAGTATTAAGAGAAATATTATGGTAACTTTTATCTAAACGACCATCTATTGAAATCGTAAAGAACCCAAGACGGGCCGATAATAGTATCTAATCGCCACCGGACAACGCAGACCACGAGGAAAGAACCCACGTGTGTTTTTTTTAACACGTGTTCATTGTAGGTTCCTGTGGCACTAATACTTGTTCCCAACCAAAGTGATGACTGAGGCCATAAAACCATAGGCTCGCGTTATCTCTTTGCATTGTCTTTCTTTGTTTACCTTTGATTTAATTACTATACTAATTAAATCGTAGGTAAACCTACTTACTTATTTTTTTAAATTCATTACTCTTGTTGTGAATCCCTAAGGTCTAAGGCCTCACAAACAAAAAGTTCATATACATATACTTTTTATTTAAAAAATATAAGTTATGTGCACAGATCAGATGCGTGTTAATTTTCAATATAAATCGTTAAATTTGTTACTGTGTTACTCATTAAATGACTATAATTTATACGAAAAACATTAAAGAAGCAATTGGCATAGAATTAGTACCTAGTAGATCTAGTACCTACTTAACTTAACATTATTTTATCTACTTAGCCGTATTTTACGTTCGAGCAGATCTATGTTTGATAAAATAACTGTTAACATCATTCCATCCATACTGCTATATTTCCGTACTATTTATTCATCAATATCACGTACAGTCGTGCATACTATCTATCCAGACTAATACCTATTATAAATGCGAAAGCAACTCTGTCTGTATGTTACCTTTTCACGCTTAAACCGCGGAATAGAAAGATTTTGATGGGTATAGAGATATTAGAGATAGTTTCAGACCCTGGGAAGAGGGATCCTTAAGGGGGAGAAATGGGAGGCGAAAGTTAGTATTGATGGAGGTAGGTACAATATAAACGAGTTCCAAGCGGACAGAGTCGCGAGCAGAAGCTAGCACTTAATATTAAAAATGAGAAAGTAACCTGCCTGTCTGTCTGTTACCTTTTCACGCTTTGTCTGCTGAACCGATTTAGATCAAATTTGGTATGGATACAGTCCGAGTCCCGGAGAAGGACACAGGATATAAAATTATACTCGTATACGTACTACCTAAGTAGATCGCATCGGTTAGTTGTGTTGGTTTAACTGTACTTCTTATTTAATTCCTGGTACAGTCGAGTTCTCTGAGTTCTCCCGTTTCGGTGAACAAACCACCATTCAAAAATATCTACTTATACACACTTAGACAGTCTTTATTGTTACTGACTTACGGCCCATGTGTAGATTTTTCTAAAAGGTTGTCTGTATAGGAGAAATCGATAGTATGTACACAAGCAGTTGTATGATTATTCATTTTCAGAAGTTTCATTAGTTTTAGATGGTATTAGAGAGAGAGCGCGGAATGCACGATAATCAAAACGATGAAGGAAGTAACAGTGGATGGCTGGAGAACCGGTCGCGCGCCACCCCCGACTAACTGTACCTCGCATTTTTTGCGCCGCATTCCTCCGCGCCCCATCACTGTGATGCAATACAACCCCTTGCCTCGATTTGTTTTTACGGAGCCTGCATATTAGTGTCATTCTCATTTTTATAAAATACGTATTAAACTACGCGGTTTGAAGGGCTGGGTGCTGATCTAGAAAACATATATAGGTATATCGCATTTGAGGAAATAATGTGGCGCCATTGTTCTTACACTGGTCGCGTGAGTCATTAAGATAATTATTTAAGGAAACAGATATTCTAACACTGCCGTCGCTATAAGAACGTATTTGAAATACCTAATAATGTATGTTAGGAAGAATGTACAACCTCCCAAAGAACACCAAGCACAAGCATAAGCCCAAGGTTACCAGAAGCTCTGGGAACTTTTACAGGAGAAACAACTTTTACAGACTATTAAAAGCGAATAAGTCGTTCTTGGGAAATTGTATGAAATTCCAAAACACATTACCAAAATTACTGACTTAAAATTAAAATCTGTCGTAAAACAGACACTTATTTCAAAAGCATATTATAAGATAAACGATTACATCATGGATTTAATTAGGAATATTTGGCAGTGATAAAGTCCTGCACTAGAAATCTATCGCAAAGTAAATAAACAGGCTTTCTACTGTAGCAATGTAATGTTATAATGTAATACTGAAAATATTGTATATAGTATACAGTTTTGAAAAAATGATATCACGCCGGTTCTTCTCGAGGCAGAACCTCAGCCTCGTCCTTTCCGAAGCGGTGCCGGTGCGGTTGTTTATCGACATTCATAGGTGCAGTGCATGTATATTATATGCCTAATTTGAAGAATACTTAAATCACTTTGTCTTTATAATACTTACAGGAATTGTAATATTTGTAGTACAGGCGTTTTACAGGCTATTGGGAATAGAATGTCATGGAATCTCGTTTGCAATATGTACATATTGCAACTTGCACCTATCGCTATCACCGTGCTATGCGCCGGCGCATTTAGCGTCGCCGGCGGGGCCCCACCGAGCGCGTTTGACTTTTTTTGTAATTACACGCCACCCCTCCCTGTGTGCGTGCTTCGCTTTTCTGAGAAATCTTTCGTAAGGGCTGCAACTCTCTGTGTTGGTGTGCGTGCTCTACGCATATTTACACCTGTCTCTAGTGTTGCTGTGTGCGAGCATCTCTCACCGTGGTGGTGCGAAGCGATGTTGCTAGATGCATTTTTTCACTGCGCTGGTAAATTTGACAACGTCGCGCAATTTGGATGCTCCACTACTTTCAAGGCCGTGGATTGTATCTAAATCAGGCGCAGGGGTTTATTTAAATTTCTGTTTTTTGGTTTTCCTGCTTCTTTCGTTAATTCTGATTATCTAATGATTAGGGAACGGTAAAACCCTATTGTGCCAAAGATTATTTTTAGATCTTCTATGTTAAGCTTAGCTTACTAAGTTCGGCTTAGCTTATTTAAAATCGGGGCTGTACTGTACCTAAAGACCTAAGGGTGTATCAATGGGGTGGGCATTTTGAGCATCCCTATTTTGGACGATACGATGAAAATACCATAAATTAAGACACATTCTAGTTTTTTAATTGCATTGCATGTAGCCGTTGTCGTACAACAAAACACATCTACCTTGACTCTGCGGTGAATACTTGGGTTTAGGTAGGTATTTCGTACCCATGCACGAAATTTGTTGAGAAATATGATGTGAATCAATTACGTTTAATAGTTTTCCAAGGAATTAAGGCATTCAATAATGTGCTAAATGCGCATAATAACACGTCTGTGCGGCGCACGCGCTCGATTCAGGAATGAGTGTTCGCAGAATTAGTACATCAATGTGACCTTCGCGGCTGAGGTCGAAGCCGAGACTGGGACCTTAGTATTTGCCAGACTTCCTAATAATACTTAGGTCTAGGCGGATTGTAAAGTGGTAAATAAAGTATAATTATACATCAGAGATTTATTGTACCTAATAAATTATAACAACGTTCTAGCAAATCGGTTCTATGAAATATCCCGAGTAACATTAAAAGGGCATTAGAAGAGCAAAATAATTAATTATAGAAAACTCTTATCAACTATCCAGCAACATATTAGTGCTTTGGTAGCTTTCGTAGGTATATTTCACAACTACATAGTGCACACTGCAAACTGCAAACATGAATGACGTCACTTAAAATTTCGTTTCTGTCGTGAACATCTATCAACAGGTACTTTCGATTAAATTAACTGCACTTAAATCGGTTCGTCCGTTTGGGTGTTACGATACCACAGACAGACACACAAAAACATATTTTAAACTTATAACAACCCTCGTTTGCGTCGGGAGTTAAAAATATGGATAGATAGATCTTTAACAATAAATAGATATTCGGGGGAAATCAAGTCTTACTTAGTCCTAAAGTTTATAGGTACTCTGTATATTACTCAATAACGATACACACGCTAAATTTGCATTAAATCATAGAAAGGCCAATTAGTGGTCATGGTCAATCCGTAGGAATATATTCTAGGTGAAATTAGAATCATTTTTTGCCCTGAAAAAGGATAAATAAATACCTACTTTTTATCTCGAACCCGGAAATAAACCTCTAAAGGGATGAAAGGGGATTGAATTTTGTATGGGAGTGCGATTAACGAGTTGTACACGGGTGATTGCTAGCACTATAATTCACTATATATATTAGGGCATACGATTTTGAATCTTAGGTTTTCTATATAAATATAATTAAGTATGTATATATGAAATAAAATTGATTATAGGTCACTATGTCAATCGTTTATATGTAAATGAGTAGGTATATCACAAAAAAATGAACATACTCGTATAGTTAGATGAAGTGTCAGCAGCAGCAAGGGTGAGTTCTGGCCGCGAAAGTATTAGGTGGGTGACACAAGTTTGCCAAACCGAGTGTCTCGTGCCTATAGATAGATGTATGACTGTGTTTATAGCCAGACCCTCATAAAATGTTATGAATGACGTGGTCCTGGTTGGGGCATAGTGTTTGTTTTATAGTAATACCGTACCGATTACTATGAAAGTAAAGTTATTGTTTTGATTACGTTTCAATTACAATGTTGATTAAACCTGCAGTGGTAAGGATATATTGTCGCTTCGAACATTGCATGTTTTATGCATCAGCGACACTGAAACTTGAAATACGCTAGCACTGCATTACGCAGAAAAACTTATGTGCAAATCGACGACGCATACGACGCGACGGTCGCCCCACGCGGCGTCATGATCCGGTGAGGCCGGTCCCTTAAAACTTAAAAAAAAAACTTAGTTTTTATCATATGTCACAGAGCGAGTTCATTCATCGCAAAACTAACAAAATAAGCGAATAAAAATTTATTCTGGTTAATTCTGGTAGTGTAGGAGGCATAAACCGGTCAAATAAAATAAAATAAAAGAATTTTGTGTTTTTTTTCAAACGCATTTGCATTGGGCGATTTACACCTCGGCGGAAATAAACATGACACATATGCCTGCCAACGAAGGTTGATTCACGAAGATTTCCACGGCTAGGCTGTTGGCAGACCAACAAAGTTACGTTACAAAAATAAAAAAGTTACAAGTTACTAATACTTACGTGAAGGGGTCACATTATAATAGAAACGAGTCCTCAGAGATGTACCAACCGGATCGAGAATGGGCCATGTCGTCAAACAATTCTAAGGTAGGTTGCTAAAGTATGAAACATAATTTTTATATTATGAATTAATAAATGTAATCTCAATCATAGTTACCCAATCTGAAAATTTCTCATATCACACTGGGCAGCAATACAGAGTGCATTGAATATCCGGACCATTTTACTTTTTGATGATCCTTTTTAGGGTTCCGTAGTCGACTAGGAACCCTTATAGTTTCGCTTTGTCTGTCCGTCCGTCCGCGGATAATCTCAGTAACCGTTAGCATTAGAAAGCTGAAATTTGGTACTAATATGTATATCAATCACGCCGACAAAGTGGTAAAATAAAAAGTGATTTTTTATTATTTATTAGGGTTAAAAAAAAAACACCTCACGTTACGGTGGGGAGTGTTTTTTTTTTCATTCCAACCCTAACGTGTGATATATTGTTGATAGGTATTTAAAATGAATAGGGGTTTGCTAAAATATTTTTTTGATAATGTTAATATTTTCGGAGATAATCGCTCCAGAAGTTAAAAAAAATGTGTCCCCCCCTCTAACTTTTGAACCATAAGTTTTAAAAATATGAAAAAAATCTCAAAAGTAGAACTTTATAAAAACTTTCTAGGAAAATTATTTTGAACTTGATAGGTTGAATAGTTTATGAAAAAAAATTACAAAAAAATTTCTGAACTAAGTTTGTAATTAAACCGTATAAGCAGGTGTTTATTGTAAGCTGTAATTTCTATAAAATCATAATGAATGTAACAAATAGCCCATTTTTTTAACGCTTAAGTGGAAACACTTACTGTGACGGACGAAAAACTACGAAACCCTACACTGAGCGTGGCCCGACACGCTCTTGGCCGGTTTTTCTATTGTGGTAACGCGGCTGTACATACCATTTTGTATACAAATCGTATCTAGATGTCGTAGTCAGTCATATGACTTATATAGTATAATCCACCGTAAATTATTACATTACAGCCAGCTGTTTTACAAAACAGGGCCGTTTTGTATTGCGGCGGGTCGACGATTAGCTGGATTGTCAAAGGCGGGATTGTTCGGTACGACGACGAGTGAAGCGAGAAGGAGTGTAAGGCATTTATTTCTATTTATCTGTCCACGGGATTTGAAGGATTGTCTAGTATGAGAAAGTGAAATAAAACATGTTCGGTTCTGGCGCTTCGCCGGCTGCTACCGCGGCACGCTCGCTTCGCTCGCTCGGCTTGCGCGCTGTTAGGGTCGCATTTCTGTCCAACACTCCTCCTCGCTTCGCTCGCTCGTCGTCGTACCGAACGGAGGCGTTCCTTAATATAATATTTTAGAATGTATCGTAATGACAACCCCACTAATTGTCGACCCACCGCTATACAAAACGGCCCTGTTCCGTAAAACGGCTTGCTGTAATGTAATACAGCGGATTATATAGGTACTATATGACTGCGACATAGATATTTACATATATGTATTTACAGTTGTTAGATATCTAACAATACCTACTATCAAAAGTGATGACCAAATTAGATCCATTTTACACACTACAGAAAATATAGAAATGAAGGGAAGAATACTTATTTCAATTTTCAAACTATGCATTTTGAGCAAAAAGTGTCTAAAAAGTCCAACTATAATGTTGGTGCATAAGTTAACGACACGATGATTAAAGGGCTATCTTTAGCTTTGATTAAAAAAAAGGCCGAGTGGCAGGCGTCGCGGCGCGACTCTACGCAAAATGAGTCCAGTGACCTACTCCAGCCCCCCCTATTCTCTAACTTGTTTTAAGCTCACCTCAACGCTCACCCACAAATATATCTTGACACCGCGATGCGTAGTAACTAAGCGTAGGTAGAGAGGTCTAGTTTCGTTAGGCGTGAAGCATGGGGTGAGGCGCATGAGCCCGTAGCGAATAAGAGAACTGGTGTTCATAATGCTTACCGATAACCCGCTACTGGTCAACCATTATAAATCTGACCACCGATTAAGAAAATTTGTAACAAACTCGGGATTAAATTATAATAGGAACGGACGGTGAGGACAGATAGGTTGCGAATCGGAGTAGCTCAGATCGCCTTTTGAGGACGCGAAACTAACCGTTCAACCGTCCCTTTCTTTTAAACGTCCAATATCGAAACCGAATTCAAGTACACGCATGTATCAAACGATCCGCTCAGGTGGTACTGAATCCCTACGGAGTGAAACCATTGTTCCGAGTGGGACATCGTGTTAGAGTCTGCTTAGGTTTTAATACTTAATCGGAAGATATAGTACAGTAATATACAGTAGTATATACAGTAATATATACGATTCGGAGCCTCCGATAGTCCTTTTATTTACCCGGTTGCCGATCTCACTGGTACAAGTAACTTAGTCTACTTGGTACTACTAACCTAACTCACTCTTTCTACTATGCTTTTACAGGCCACTAATAAAATTAATTTGTAACTACATATATATACCTGTATATTTCATATGATTCAGGAGACGTAAGCATGATCAACCCTACACATACAATAAATATAATACCTGAAAAAATCTTTTCACCTCAGCGGCTCGAACATTTGTTGTTTGTGTTTTGCTTCTTGAAACAAGTGAGGAAAATGCAATTTTGCTGCGAGCGTGAAGGAAACTAACTTTTTAATTTTGCATACCTATCGTAGGTTAGACGCAGGTCATCTTTTCATACTGCGGGGTGTAATACAAACTTGGAACATTTAAACTTCATTGTCTCTGTCACTTTCACTCCGTTACAAAAAAAGAGAGAGATAAAATATGTCAATTCGATTCGACTTCAAAACCTTCGTGGTAGGCCCCCAAAAAGCGAGAGCGAAAAACTCGTTCCGAAACAAAATAAAATTCGACTCATGTTAAACTCGTATTAAAAATATTATTTTAATCATATTAGTATTTCTTTATTCTTAAAATACAATGAAGAAATGCGATATTTATAGCGAACATTTATTATTATAAGTCAATTTTTTTAATATGGTGAACGAATATAAATTTATATACAGTTTCAGAACGCACTTTATATTCTTTAAAAAGTTGGCGCGATTGAACTTTTTAAATGTTATTCGTATTACGTTTTCTTGGAAATAAAACATAACTTAAAACAAGAACTAAAAACTGTACTAAATATGAGTGAATTAAGTGACGAAGCCGATGTTTTCACTCCTCAAGAGGATACTTACCGTCAAAGAGGCTGACTGAACTGTGTTTTCTAAGTAAACGCACCTTGGACATTGGACAAGTATCAGCAAAATGCATAAACAAACGAACTTAAGTTTTTCTTAACGTCATGTAAAGTTAATGTTATGGGAAAGAGTAATTGTAGTTAATGTTTGTTATTTAATACGTATTTGTCGTTTGTTCTTTTTACATAAAAATGATTTAATTGCTTCTATGTGGGTTTTATTACTTTGCGTTATATGTTCTCGCCTCTGAAGTGAAAAGTTGTATGTATCACACGAGAGCAAAGATATTTGCATCTCGTGCCTTGAGTCCCTCACTACGCTCAAGATTCTAATTTTGTATACAGCGTAGGTAGAGGTCTTCGCTACGCTCTCATGCGCCTCACCCCACGAGTCACGCCTAACGAAACTAGACCTCTACCTACGCTTAGTTACGAATCGCGGCGTCAAGATATATTTGTGGGTGAGCGTTGAGGTGAGCTTAAAACAAGTTACAGAATAGGGGGGCAGTAGTCACACGTTTTTCGGTTCGCGCGCGACGGCCTAAAGTGGGTACCTACTTTACTTACTAACTTACCTAAACATCGAAGTGGAGTTAATGCTAATAGCATTACCTACTGATATCATTATTGATATTCCTCAACAGAAATGTCTTTCCGTATCATAGGTACATCCATCACGACCGATAAGTCGAAACCACGATAAACAAGACTAGTAATCAAAATAGAACTCTGCCTGAGTTTAAGTTTAAACTCAATTGGTCTAAAGACTTCATAGACCTGTTAAAAAGTAAATAAATAAAGAAATTCACAATCTGATTCTGGCGTGTGTGTGCTTGCTCCAAAAAAAAGAAGAAAAACCGGCCAAGTGCGTGTCGGACCACGCAAAACGAAGGGTTCCGTGCCTAGTAAAAAGGTCGTATCGTCATAGAAATCATACGGCACTTACGTCCTTTTCTTTGAGGAAGGCAGTTTTTCAGCAATATCTCGGAAACCTTTCATCCGATCTTGTTCAAAACAATTTTCGGTGAATGAACTTAATAAGCGCTGTGTCCATGAATTTTTTCATATTTTTAAAATACACCGTTCAAAAATTAGAGGGGGGGGGACAGAATTTTAGTGACTTTCGAGGCGATTATCTCTGACTGTATTCACTTAATCAAAAAAATTCCCTAGAAACCTTATATTTATTTTGAAAGGCCTATCGATTGATGTGCCACACGTGGGCTCACGATGAAAAAAAAAATTTGACTTTTAGTTTTATGTATGGAGTACACCCCTAAAAAAATTTTTTTTAGTAATTTTAATTACAAAACTTTGTAGCGGCTAACAAAATACACCTATCCTCAAAATTTTATTCAAATACCCCTTATAGTTTTCGAGTAAAATGCCTGTGACATACGGACAGACGGACAGACGGACAGACGGACAGACGGACAGACGGACAGACGGACAGACGGACAGACGGACATGACGAAACTATAAGGGTTCCGTTTTTGCCATTTTGGCTACGGAACCCTAAAAATGAAAGGGCGCGTTCGGAATTCATAATCTTATATTTTCCTATACTGAATTCATAACGCACGTTCATATCATTCTGACAGATTGATCTTATAAGTTAATAATCTGAAGATGTCAGACTTCGGGTGGATAACAGCTAAATTGCATGCGATTCCGTGCTATTTGAATTGATAATATGAATTCAGATTATGAATTAAGATGAGAATTCAGACTGTGTGAGCCCAGCCTAAGCATTCATACATTTTCTCAATAAATATAGTACCTATCTCAGTATAGTAATAGTAGTAGTAGTAGTGTAGTACGTGATCTTGTTCTGTAAGTTATATCCTGTCATAAAAAAACAAACTTGACCCTTTTTATTACACATACATTATATTAACTTGCTTGCTTCAATGTAGGTAGGTAGGTACTCGATAATATTGAACAATCAATCAAATAATATCCCTTTTCCACTGTGTTTCTTTACCTACATAAACTGCAAATAACCCAGAAACTAACAATTCTACAACGGATTTTGATACCGAAGAACAATGATGTATCTAATATAAAAAAGAGGTAGATATAGGTTACAAGCGCTCCAAAAGTGGCACACTAAAATTGAGTCAATTGCACCAACTTGCCTCAGTTTCAAGTCGTCAATTCGTGTTTTAGGTTTCAGATTTAGTGGGTGTTTCGCATAGACAACATACCTATCTACCTACCTATCTATCTATCTACCTCTTATTTTATATTACATCATTGCCGAAGAAATACGAATGTAAAATCGCACAGCAAGCGTGGATAAGGAAGCGATCGGCATAGTCCGAGAAAATCGATGTCGGCACCCCTCATAGTTTGCATGGCCCTCGTGTCCGGCCGATAACGGCGCACACTGCTTCCTACCCCCACGAAAAAGCAGTGACCGTCACAAAACAGCCACTCTGCCTACTTTTCTCGCTGTTTGTCGATTCAACTCGTCGTAGATGAATTTTTACAGCAGTGTGCAATGTCCGAATTTGGAGCGAACGCTGCAGAGACGGTGGTTCGATGTGTTTAGAAAAAATTGAAGGAACCGCGCCTGTGACTTGTGAGCCTCCCCCGCTCCCTTCCCCTCGGCCGTCCACGATGCAAAATTTTCAGTGCCCTGCGCGGGTCTCGGTCATTGCGACACTATATGCTTCTCTCGGTGGTTTACTCTGTTTTTTTTTTCATTACAATACAGTTTACTGAATTTGGCCCATAGTGGGAGAAAAATACTATTTTAGGTTATAATTTGAAAAGGAAGTAAATTATTATATTGAAAACAACGTTTTTAAAAATATCTAGTATGATCTTTAATTTTGTAATTTTAAGCTCGCTGCAATAATATTAAAATATTTAGAACAATAAGTGCGAGTATTATTATTAGGTACCTATAACTCCATTAATATTACTTTGGGCTGCATATTGTAATAAAAGACCGTGTTCATTTTCATGGAAACTGACTAAAAAAATATTTTACGAGTTTACATATTATTTATTTTACATATTCTGCTAGCGTATGCATATATAAAAAAAATACTTAAAGGTCCTCTCATTTAAGTTTAGTATTGTATCAGCTGTCAAATAAAGGATTTTACTTGAGTTTCGTGGCACGCGGAACTAAAGTTCATTAACATTTATCATTCGATTTTCGGTAAAGGAAAATATCGTGAGGAAACCTGAATTGCGAAGAAATTTGAAGCGTTTGTAAAATAACCTAACCCGCACTGGGTCAGTGTGAGGACTATTTGCGATATTTTATCTGAACCATGGGAGGAGGCTGGTGACCAGCTCTAGGACGATACATGCTGACGATGAAAGAGCCAGTGCGTGTAAAATTAAATCAGTAAGCACGTTGTAATAAAATTTACTTGAGATGCTTATGTAATTCCTCCCATTTAGATTATTGGTACTAAAAATCCCACGCGTTGGCATTGCTGCATCTCAATACAGCGATGCCAATAACCGCACTTGAAAATTTGCAAATAATACTAAGTGTACACTCATTGTATAAAAGAAATTAATGTTTTTTTCTCGGGTAATGTTTAGATTTTCCTTATATTAACACTTAAGTAAGTATAACAGGATTGGAGAATATATCCTTAGTCAACAAGAATTTCTTTGTATGGAAATTATTCGACCACTTTAGCCTAGTTGGTAGTGACCCTGCCTACAAAGCAAGAGGCACTGGGTTCGAATCCCGGTACAGGCATTTATTTGTGTGATGAGCACGAATATTTGTTCCTGAGTCATGGATGTTTTCTATGTATTTAAGTATGTATTTATCTATATAAGTATGTTTATCGTCGGCTATTACCCATAGTACCTACCTACAAGCTTTGCTTAGTTTGGGACTAGGTCGATTTGTGTAAGATTGTACGCAAATATTTATTTATTTATTTATTCGCAAGATTTTAAGTAATTTGTGTTCTATTATGTTAAAACTAACTCAAGACAACTTACTTTGTTATTTTTCTAGACACATGTATCTAATATTAGGCAACAAAAAAAGTTAACTGAGTAAGGTTAATATTCTATACTCGTATTACTACGTCTATGTCTATGAAGATGGCGACTAATGAGCGTATCATTTTTATTTATGTAATCATAAAAAAAAATAAGTTTGAAGAAGTAAAAACAAAATTTTAAATTTATAAAATTTCGTCGCAGGGCTCTGTCCGCCCGCATTGTAAGGGTGGGTGCTATCGCTATCCTACTCGGACGCAGCATCACCGGACATTTCGACCGGGCATTTCAATTTTGAGAAAGAGTAGGACCAGCCGCCTCCCCCGCATCCCGCGCCCCCACACAACCGTCTCGCTCGCTCCAAGGACACACAAAAGGACGAAGGAGCGATAACTTCATCACAGCGTGTCGCTCTCACTCGCACGCACGCTACGGTGGGGGACGACGTTGCGAATTGTTATTGAAGTCATGCCCCCGAAGGCGACTTCGGGAAGGCTGTCAGTTGCTACTAAACGTCCGCTCGCAACGTTCGTACCTACCCGGGTGACCCGAGTGGCCTCCGCTCTTATGTGCTGACAGCTTATGCACTACAAACTATATCGTAACGCACCTCCGGGTCTGAAACAAGTGCCAATTGTTATGTTTGTTAAATTTGTGATAAAGTACACTTAAGACTTTGTGAATTAAGACTCTTCCTTTACGTGCTAATAATTTTAAACAAACTTTAAAATAACGGATTAAGTGTTACAAATTAGTGTTATCGGAGTGGTGAAGTCGCGCGTTCGCAGTAGATCGGTAATCAAGTTTGTTGTTGCCGGTGTCGGGCTGCGAGTGTCGAGTGTTTACACCGCGCACGTGGTGCGCCGCACACCCGCGCGCGGAAATGCCGCGAAAAACTTTCTTCGACAACATCGCCATAGTATAGTTCGAGTTGAGACGAGGGGTGACGGCCGCGACCACGACTTTAACCTGTAGCGCCTGATTGATGCAGTGCGGACTTCATGTACGTCGAAACAAAGACTGTTGCTTTTTTATTATTTTTTTTTCGTTGGAGGAGACGGTGTTCTCCGCTGGATTGATGTTTTAAATGGCAAACAGCAGCACAGTGTCGTCGACCTTACCGTCGAGGGATTATCATTGTGAAGTTTGTGATCTTTACCTTGACACTGTTGATTCTTTAAAGGTACATGTACAATACCACAAAGAAAATTTATACGCGAAGTGGAGTACTCAAAACTCACAAAATGATAGCGAAAATAATAATGGCACAAAAGTGAAGAACGAAACAACAGTGTCGGCTCCGGCTGACTCAAGTGACAATATGATTACGAAGCCGAGCCCGGAGTTCCAGCAGCGGGCAACACCGGAGACCTCAGCGCAGTTCCCTCACCCGGCGACACCCCAGAGCTACCATAGTGCACCTTCGCCATACCAAAACCCGGACCAGAACAATTTTTCACCAGGGCCACAGTTCGGTAATAATTACTCACATTCTGGGTTTCCTCAGAGCCAGCAACACCCTGATCAAATAAATTGGGAACAGTCGCAATACAACCAAGATTATCATAAGCCCAGTCGCTTCCATCCTTATAACATGCAGGAAAGGGTTTCGCAAGTGTCATCGTCGAGTCCACTGTACGGGCAACCATTGAACCAGCCGACGCCGTCGCCATCCCCTAACCAGTGCGACAAGTGTGGCTTTGTGTGCGACTCTGCGGTGCAGCTCAACGAGCACTGCAACTCTGCGCACGCCGGCTCCAGTGCGACTGCCTCCTCGGCCTCCATGCCTTTTCAACAATTTCCACCGAAGCAGTACAACAATTCCGGTTACCAAAATGACAACATAAAAATTAAAGAAGAACACGAAGAGTCTTCAGATATACTGGATTTGGATTCCCAGAAGGTGGTTTATCAAGGGAATGAAGGTGAGCAACCTAATTCATCTTATGACCAAACTGCTCCTCAAGGGCGTGAAGTGAACCCACGTACTGTACCTATGATGCCGTGGGAAACACAGAAGCTTTATAGTAATCCACAACTCAATGGCGATGTCTCCTTATTCAAAGACCAAAAAATGTTTGCTGACAAAGCTTACACGACGGAAACTAAAATGTTTCATCAAGATCAGAAATTTCCTTACGTTCAAGACAAATTTCTAGCTGTTCATCACGATCAAAAGCCATTTATGCATGTTGAGCAAAAAATATATCCTGGTGTACAAATGCCACCGCTCACGGATTATTCTGGATCTGTAGCTTCTTCCAATCCTGATATGAAGCCACCATATCGACCGTATGACTCATCGGCAGCGCCACAGATAACAAGCACACAACCTACGAACCCAGCATCGTCAGCCATGCCCCCTATTGGCGGCAAAGGTGCTAACTGGAAGTCAAATGAAGCACGAAGACCAAAAACGTATAACTGTACTGCTTGCAATAAATGGTTTACCAGCTCTGGCCATTTGAAGAGACATTACAATACTACATTACATAAAAATGCAGTCAGGTCTTCAGGTCAGCCCGACCCAGCTGTTATGCCCATCTCAAACCATCACCATCCGAGCCGCGACGCGATACAAGCTCGCGCTGCGCAGCAGGCTGCTGACTCCAACACCCAGAGCCCCGTCCCTTCCGAGGACGGCCGCAGCGTGGACGACGGCGCGCTACAGTCGCCGTACGCTTCACAAAGCTTCGAACGGTCTCACCGTGTCGCCACCATGCAGTCCAAGTCACCGTACACACATCTTCAACAGGGTAATTTAGATAATAATTTCAGTAATAATCCATTAGCCAATCACCCTTTACAGCATCAGGCCGGTTCTCATCCGCTCAACATAGGTAGTCAACCGCCAGGTATAGGTAATCCGGCAGACAATAATCATCAGGGCACAAAGTCTGTCCCAATCACAACATCAGGGAATCCCCCAAACGGGGAAGCAGGTCCCTCTGTTACTCAAAATCACCATATGAGGGGCCTGCTATCAGTGTCAACCAGCAATATTTCAACTCAAGCTCTAACTCAGACTACGCCGGCGCTTACACCGCACACGCTGCCGCCGTTCAGTCATTTGGGTGTCAACCCGTACAACCCGAGGTCTACGGATCCTTTGGGGGGTTCGGTTCCGGACCCCACGCACACCCCATTATATTTGGGTCAGAATTTTCAGCAGACTATAGCGCCGAATTACCCAAACGGGATGGCCCCCCACGTTATGGATATGGCTATCAACAACCTGCCTATAGCCAATCCAGCTACTTTTGGTGAATCGTCACCTGAAACAGCTGAAGTAATGGAACAAGCCCAAACGAACCAGTCTGCTAGCGTGCGACTGCCGAGCTTCGCACAGCTGCAGACACAGCGGTTCGGCGTGTACGTTTCCAATTACATTACATCACCTAACGTGGGGGGTCAAGTTATTGCTGATGAGTCGACCGCCGGTTACATTATTGTCGATCCGGTTCACGCTCCCTTGCAATATACGAATATCGAAATCGGTGGACAGAGTATGGATTATGAATATAATTTAGCGCCCAGACCAGTTAAAGAATTCCTTTCTTATAATCCAGATCATGTAAAGATTTATCCGTATGGGTACGCGATGGGAGGGAAGACGATAAAACGAGAAGACGATTCTATGCGCACAGTCTCTAGCGAGCTTCAAATATTAAAAATAGAAGACATTATGGATTATGCTAATAAAGAAAACTATAGTACACAAATGAAATCCCCTGCTAGTCCCGAGAGCGCAAAAGTGGAGAATGAAAGTCGAAGTTCTCCGTTAATTTCTTCAACGGTTCCGAGTACTCCGCTGTCGGAGAGAAACCAGTTGAAGAAGAGCGCGCCCGCCACGGTGCACAAATGCTACGAGTGCGACAAGTTATTCAACAAGGCCTGCTACCTGACGCAGCACAACAAGACTTTCCACTCGGGAGCCAAACCGTTCAAGTGCGACCGCTGCGGCAAGCGCTTCTCGGACGATGTCTCATACGATTGCCACTACATGAAGCATACAGATAATAAACCGTTCAAGTGTAACGAGTGCCCCAAGTCCTTTAACCATAAAACCGATCTGCGGCGGCACATGTGCCTGCACTCCGGCTGCAAGCCCTTCGCCTGTGATCACTGCGGCAAGGGATTTATAAGAAAGGATCACATGATCAAGCACTTTGACACTCATATTAAGAAAAACTTGCGCACGTCGTCTTCGCCATCGTCATCGACACCAGCGTCGTGAATGTCCTACGTAGTTTCTACATCGTCTCCGTCAGGGACAAAGTTGTCGTGTAGACATATCATTTAAAATTTACAAAGTAGCAACTTTGCAATATAGTTTAACTTTTGAAGTAGGGTTGTAGGTTGGTTTATAAGGTTAGATGGGGACGTTTTGTTTGCGTCGTGCCGTTGCCGTTGAATATGCGTGGCTGCCCCGGGCAGCGCGGCGCGCCGCCGACGCGGGCGCACACATCGAGTTCGCGGCTCACTTTTTTGTTGTTCATTCAACCTAACCTTGTTTTTGGTGCAAGGTGACTTTACATGCCTGGGCGTCTGAGCACTAAGCATGTAATTATATGACGGAATATTATTCCGCGCTAACATTTTAGCAACCCATACCATATCAATTTTACATATGAACTACGATAGATATCAAAGTTATTAGGAAAATTTTCAATGAGCGGACAATTTATATACAATATTCAATATACATTGTTTTACTAAGGTATTATACATATTATGCTACTTCGACGTTTATTAGTTGTCATGTTAATAAGAACGTACATCGCGTTTGTACACAAGTTACAATATTTTTTGTAAATATAATGGGACTTATTTGCCAGACATTTTATGAACATGAACTTACTATAAAATTACTTATGTTTAGGTTTTATAATTAAATGTTTATTGTAACTTGACATGATTTGAGCATGATTAGGTTAACATTAACAAGTCAACAACGAGCACAAAGGAGTCTGCGCGCGGCGTCCGCTTACAGACCGTCGCAATCTTGTTCTAGTTATACCTTTTATATTGACTTGTACTTTATCAATATTTTCCGGTGCTTCCTATTATTATTATTTTTCTGTTAAAATTTGTTTAAACGTTAAGCTAGTTAACTACTTTGTTTAATATTCGGAATGTTTTTCTTAAAACAATTATATATCCGACCTAAGTTACCAATTTGTTATTTGAACGAATTTAGTTTACAAACATTCCTGTTTCGTTAGTGGTAGGAAAGTAGTCTTCCTGAACGTTGCCAAATTATTACCGCCAACTGTCTGTTGCGAAACGATTTAATTTTAATAAGTTCTAGCTTAATAATATCTAATGAAATTCTGTAGCAATAATTTAATTAATGATAATGTAAATGTTTTTTGTATAGTATTAAATAAAATTATAGCGATTATTGATAAATTGTACTTAAAAATATAAGAATATCATGAAATCTTTGTACATAAGTGTGAAAAAACGATTGCTAGGGTATATACAGTCAGCAAATAAATTAGAACATATCAAGGCCAAAATGTGCGGATGTTTCAAAGTACCTCGCTCGCCGCTTGTCGTACCGACCACTATACAGCAGCCCGGAGCGGAGCGGTGCAGCGCGCCGCTCGCGCGACCCGGGCGCGGTGACACGCTCGCTTACCAAACCATATCATTGGTCTATTAGCAGATTTAGAACTACACAATATTTGTTTACCTTGGACTAAATGTGCAATATGAACATTACGATCGAATTAATTTTGATAATGTTTGTATTTGAATGTTGATTATATTGCAGAAGTATTTTTATACAAATAGAATAGCACTTACAATATCGATCTACCTCATCAGTGACTATATCTAATGACGAGCCGATATAATCATATTAACTAAGTATACAATGTTGTTTCGTTCAATAGAAAAGCAATAACTCTTTATCATACAACTTTGGACCCAGTTGGCCTACCTCCTAGATACGAATAAATTTTTAACATATTTTGTACAATATACTAGTTATGACTATACCTAACTATAATGCGGTAGTCGCTTGTGTCCGTTTCCGAACCCGCCCGTGTGCTACGCCACAAGCCAGACGCACGCAGGCGCGACAGGCGCTCGCGATAAGGTAGTGTGTACCAAGGCGCAGAAGTAGCTACGCGTTTCAGAACGTCAAAATAAATAAATAAACTACACACGGCTTTATAATGAAGCAATTACAGATTGTGTAGATAATTTTGAGCGCCTTACCCGGGTAGCTACTTCTGCTGCAGACTGTACACAAAGTACTAAATTAGTAAACATACGTACAAACTGTTTTAAGCAGAATAAACAATAAAGTATAAGTTAAAATTGTTGAGAAAAAATTTGTATAACAGAAGTTTTCTTCATAGCAATAATAAAAGAAAATGACACAATTATGAAACTTAACTACCTCATGTAACGAGTAATAGGATTAAAGTGGTGGTGTTGTGAGGGCGCTCACTCGGACTGCCGCAGCCGCCGCTCGCCGCTGAAACCGATTACCTCAACTTGCCTTCCGTTCTTGTACACTCGTAGTTAAAGGACCTATTGTATTGTATGTTACGTGCCGCACGCAGTTGTGTGCGGCGCGACCGAGTGCACGCGAGCGGGGGCGGCGACGCCGCTTGGGTGCCCGCTTGCAGATAAATATATATTTTAGTAGACGTGGTTATCTTTCATACCGTTTAAAGCACACACTTAGAAATAACAGTTTAATTTTCACAAATGTAAATATTAAATAACGATAAATTTGTTATTTATCATATTCTATTATCGTATCCATCGATAGACTTATTTTGAAATAAGTTTAACGTAGTGATTACAAGTTTATAACAATAGATTGTAAGTGTAATGAAGAGAAGTAAGTTTTATGTGATGATTATGTTTGTGTATAACGATTAATTTAAAAATCAGTTACCAGGTGATTTCTGTTACATTGAGTTGAGTAAAATTGGGAAAGTTATATACGGTAAGATGTTGTTTTCTTTGAATTGTTCCCTTGTCCGATCATATCGATACGTCTGTAGCAGAGATAGATATGGAGTGATGTTGAATTGATTTAATAATGAAGGGATATTTGTTTACGATAAGCGTAGCGCAAATTTTACTGGTGTTCCTAGGCGAAGATCAGCAGTGCTCGACCCTGCCGGCCTCCGTTCCGCCGCCCGCTGACCGCGCCACCGCGCGCTGATCCTTGCCTACACACGTTTTAGACCTAAGTTTTACTAGCTACCATAGATTAAGGCGACAGATCTGTTAACACCGCTATGGCGAAAGCTAATTTCAAATATTACTGCTTTGCGTTACGATTTGTTCACCAGTGCGTACTCAAACAACGATTGCTAAAATATAGGTACAATCACCTTTCTAGAATATATGATACTTGCCTTCTTAGCATACATTTTAACTGAATGTAGTATGTGCTGAGAACAAATCGAATTTAATTTGTTATGCGAAAAAGTTGTATCTTACCCGCTCCGCGATTTGTTGTATGTTTAGGGTTCGCAGTGAGAGTTGAGCATTACCAATAATTCCTCATGTCCTGTCGGACGCTGAGTGCGACGTCAAGCTACTGTATCAGCTTCAAGTCTCGCAGCGTTACCTATACCTAGTGTGTTGTAGGACGTAGGTGCCTCCGAGCGCCCGCGGGGTTTCGTGGATAGCTTTGTATTTCGAATGCCAAGTCGCGGAGTCAACTGTACCTACCACTGTTCCGAGGGACCTCCTCGCTCACTCAAGTATGTATTTATATAATGCCCCTTAATTAAATGCCTACTCGTGACCTGTAGCTTTAGTGGTCGTTTCAGATCTGTCAGTAAATATAAATTTAATGTGAAATTGTTGTTTTATTTCTCTTTACCTTTCTGCTATTTGCGAATGAACTGCTAAGCACAATATAATTGTATTGTTCATTTCATTTCCACAGACAGGAATCGCTACAAGTTTTAGCAGTTTCGTTAGTGATCAAGATCATTCAGAAGTGATCATTACTGGGAGGAAAAGCGTCCTGGGGGATTAATCCGATTACTTTTATGACGGCTCATGACATGGCATAACGATCGTATAGTCACTTTTGTGAAAATTTTGTGCATTTCATAATGAATTTAGATCGGGTAGGTATGTGGCAAGTTTTTTGATAAGGTATACATAAGATATGTAACCAGAATGATCACGAGCTGGGAAAAAGCGAGTGGAACATCGCCCGGGCAAACTTCTTCACGGATTCGCTCTCGTACTTATATTTTTTCCCCAAAAATTAACCCTATATGTACAGTCAGCATCAAAAGTAGCTACGCAAACAAAAACGTCAACAGTCTTTATTAAAAGGGAATACGAGCTTTTGACGTCTTCGATTGCGTAGTTACTTTTGATGCTGACTGTAACTAAATATCATTTTATATATAAATGTTATTTGGCGTTGTACATTCAGAATCAAATAGATTGTAGCAATTAAAGTGGCAAATCTATCGCAACACATCTTTTTTAGGGTTCCGTACCTCAAAAGAAAAAAAACGGAACCCTTATAGGATCACTCGTGCGTCTGTCTGGTCCGTCTGACACAGACGATTTGCTCCGAAACTACTGGACCGATAGAGTTGTAATTTGGTACATGTATGTAAATTGGTGATCCAAAGTTAGACGCGTAAAGTAAATTAATGAATTCTGAACAAGGGGGCCACTTTTGGGGGTAAACTGTAAAATTAAAAAAATTAGTTTCGGAAACTGTATTGTGTGACATATCAAATGAAAGGGGTTGTTGTAAGCATCTCAGATATATATATTTTTTTATAATTTTATCAAAATTTGAAGTTATATATAGGAATAAAGACGAAAATTACCATCCCCCCCCTTATCTCCGAAACTACTAGGTTTAAAATTCTGAAAAAAATATGGAAAATAGTTCCTTGCCTAAAGATTACAGGAAAACCTATAAGAAGATTGGGTATTCAAAGTAACGGGAAAATTCTCAATATTTTACGGAACCCTCACCACGCGAGTTGAACTGGCACTTGTCCGGTTTTTTTTTTATTAATTTGGTTACAATCTATTCGCAGCTGATTGTACTAAATGTCAATGTACTGCATTTTTTTGTTTCAGTATTAGTATTTATAGAGTTTTAATAAACAATAGTAAGCACATTCTATGAGTACGGTACGTACCTATGAATAATATAGGTACTTATAATAATGTCACTTCTAACAAACTAGGTACCTACTACAAAGCACACAGTTCGAGTTTAGGTAAAATTGAAATGGTAAGTACATATACAGGGTGGCTCCTGTAACAGGAGCAAATATTTAAAAGGATGTTTCCTTAGAGCATCTGCAGTAACCTCTTGTGTCCACGTTTTAAATATTTTTTTTATTAGGAGAAATTTTTATCTAATATTATGACCTCCAAGTAATGTATCTTGGCACCACGAGATCATAGCACAGCAGTCGATATAGTCATAATAGTTTTTGCATTTTTGTTTTCAAAAAGAAAATTAAGTTATTCAGTGTTTTTAAAATAAAAACACCCCAGACGAGTAAAAGGGTACACGTAAACTTATTTTGAAGAAACAAAAACATTTGAATGTTTTATTTAAACCCACTTGGAAGTAATTGCTCACAAGCTTAATAATCTACAGTTTAATTTTTTGCTCCTGTTACAGGGCCCACCCTGTATATATGTAGGTGTGTTGACAATGAATAAAATATATAAGTCACCCTCAAAATCAGTCCGAATAGGTTCAATGTACGGTGTTACGATCTCTGATTGTTCACCATTAACACTCGATAGGTAGGTACTACGTATTTTCTCTTAATTTTAGGACTTGTTAGCAATTCTTAAAGTTATAAAAAAATTGTTTGTACAACTACTGTAGCAACTGAGAAACATTTCGGTGAACTTGAATGCAAACGTTTTTTATCCAAAATTTACGTAACTAACTTCAAATTATTATTCAAATTTAATTTGTCAGATTTTATAGTTACTTAATAATTTGCTCGAAAAACGTTTCTATGGAAATTGAGCCGAAATATATACATACCACCTTAGGCGAACTACATGCATCCAGATTATCCAGAAACGCTCCCACCCGCCTCCGCGATTCGGGCCCGTTTCTAAGCGCGTCCTTGGGGTTCCAGATACGGTCAAGTATATGAAAACACATCTCTGGAGGATGTTCACTCTTAGTCCGAGTAGAAACAAGTTTTAAACTATATGCAAAAAAGAATAGGTAGCTAAGTATAGGTACCTATTGCGTAACCAGCTTGAATTGCCAGCTATATCTTGGCGGGCTTGCTGAGGCCCCAATTCGATTCATCTCTTTCACATCTTAATCGCATTTCAATTTGTTCCGTTACCTGGTCGAGTGTGCGAAACAAAATGAAATGAGATTGAAATCGGAAGCGACGGACAAGAACTGAAGTCCTGGTTGCAGACACTGAGGTGAGTATCCTGAATTTTTACTTGTCTCTAAGTCGTAAATTCTCCTGTAGCGCTAGTCCGAGTTTACAGTGAGTCGAGAATACGCTACGTGAGTATAGACCAAGTTAAAGATTTGTATGAAAACTCTATACGGGCGGTGTATAGAGTTTTCATACAAATTAGCTACTAGCTACTAGCGGTCACTTACAGAACTAAAAATCTAATCGGTACCACAAGTCCCTTATAAGTTTACTTGCTCGCAAAAGTTAAGTCGATCGTTCGTATAGTTTAATCGATTTTTCAATATTCAGCCTTATATCACAAGCATTTATTGTTTTAATTTAAATGCTAGCGTTTGTCGGTTATGACATTACAGAATACGCGCATTGCCAACGTCGAAAAATTCCCCAACGCCAAAGTTTAAAGGCTAAAGGAATCTATACCTTAAGTTTAACGCCATTAAGTATAATTTTAATAGTGTACGATGATCCTCCACTGAGTGTGTCGACCCAATATGGCGGAACGTGTGCCAATTATTTGCATTTTTAGGGTTCCGTAGCCAAAATGGCAAAAACGGAACCCTTATAGTTTCGTCATGTCCGTCTGTCCGTCTGTCCGTCTGTCCGTCTGTCCGTCTGTCCGTATGTCACAGGCATTTTACTCGAAAACTATAAGGTGCATTTGAATAAAATTTTGAGGATAGGTGTATTTTGTTAGCCGCTACAAAGTTTTGTAATTAAAATTACTAAAAAAAAATTTTTTAGGGGTGCACTCCATACATAAAACTAAAAGTCAAATTTTTTTTTTTCATTGTGACCCCCCGTGTGGCACATCAATCGATAGGCCTTTCAAAATAAATATAAGGTTTCTTAACATTTTTTTTGATTAAGTGAATAGGGTCGGAGATAATCGCCCCGAAAGTCACTAAAATTCTGTCCCCCCCCTCTAATTTTTGAACGGTGTATTTTAAAAATATGAAAAAATTCATGGACACAGCGCTTATTAAGTTCATTCACCGAAAATTGTTTTGAACAAGATCGGATGAAAGGTTTCCGAGATATTGCTGAAAAACTGCCTTCCTCAAAGAAAAGGACGTAAGTGCCGTAAGATTTCTATGACGATACGACCTTTTTAATAGGCACGGAACCCTTCGTTTTGCGTGGTCCGACACGCACTTGGCCGGTTTTTAAATACAAAATACGCGACAATCCGAATTTTGCGGATATAAGTTGTCGATTCAAAACCCTTATTTTTATAAGTTCTTTAATTTGAGATAGGTATCGATCGGATCTACGGTAAATCTTGACGGAATAATACGTTATCACGCACCATTTTGCAAGTGAAATAGTAAACTACAGACGCTACGGTATATTTCGATTCGAAATGTCAAATTTGTGACTCACGCTAGTGTTTGGTAATACGATTCGTAAGTTAAATTACGCATCGAAAACTAGACGCTAGCGAGTAACGTTTTGTAGTTGTTTTCGGAGTATATCGGCACCATGAGTACGACGAATTTGACAGCTCGAACTTGTGAGAATAGAAATCTACGCGAAGCGCGTTAGCTCGATCTCGAGAAACGTTCACTATTGTACGTTTTCGATAGGCTCTCATGGTAAGCGTACTGGTCAACATTAATGAAATCCAGTTAATTAGCAATTTACCTAAAGCGGAGTTCAATAGCAATGACATAAAACGTAAACAACTGTACTATTCGACATAAACCTCAAAGTTACTTATTTACTTACTTTAATATAAATAATGTAGTTGAATATAAATATATTTCGAGCTATATAAATTAGATATGAACATAATCAAGTACAATCTTAATAGGATCATGCTTGATATTTAGAAGTATATAATTGTGGCGTCATAGTTACTCATGGTAAAGAAAATTGTACACTTTTATTGCCGTTTCTATTGAACTCCTTTTTGTCTCTAGGTCTAGGACTCCCATCGAAATCATAGTGCTAGAGTGTAAAAAGGGCATATACTTACTACGAGTATATTTACAAATGGTACCATTTGTAAATATGTACCTATGCACCATTTTTCATCAGTAAATTCATTGGGTTATGGTAACAACCATTGTTGGCGTGATGATGATCATGGTAACAACAATAAGTTTGAATCAGCCTGTGACCGGTCGATGTCACAAATTAATAAGTACATAAACTTGACATTATATGATTTGGCCGAATTGCGACTCTATCGTCTAAAGTAGAAGATTGTAATTCCAAGGAAAGTTAAATAAAAAGTCGGCCATGTTAAATAATCTCAACCACACCTATTTAAAACCATTTTGAATTATGCTATCGTAATGGAACAAGGTTGGTGCTTACGCTTAGCGTGAGTTGCCAATAGTTAACTTCCGACGCGATCGAGCTAACGCGCTTCGAATAGATTTCGATTCTCGCAAGTTCGAGCTGTCAAATTCGTCGTACTCATGGTGCCGATATACTCCGAAAACAACTACAAAACGTTACTCGCTAGCGTCTAGTTTTCGTCATTGCGCGTGCATAGTTGCGCGTATTCTGTCATGTCATAACCGACAAACGCTAGCATTTAAATTAAAACGATAAATGCTTGTGATATAAGGCTGAATATTGAAAAATCGATTAAATTATACGAACGATCGAGTTAACTGTTGCGAGCAAGTAAACTTTTTAGTTCTGTGAGTGACCGCCAGGTGTGGTGTATAGAGTTTTCATACAAATATTTTACGCACTTGCTAGCGAGGAAAGTAAACTCGACTCGCTGTAAACTCAGACTAGAGCTACAGATGAAGAATGGATCCGCCGTCACCCGAATAATAGAACAAAAGATTTCAACGCGGCGATCGAGACCGAGGCTTGGCTGCGTTTTACCTCACCGTACCTCGGGCAAACCAGTGTATGTCATACTTTTGATTGCGCGTTCTTATTATGAATCCCGAGGTCAGCATTTGCTATAGGTTAGCGGTGGGTGTGGAGGCAAATTGTGAATAGCAAAGCTGGTGTTCCACAATGTTTGTCGACAACACCCAAGGCGAACATTGGTTCCTATACTTACTCGGAATATTTTATTCCTATACTCGTACTCTATCTGGGGGCACGGTAATGCCCCCGCCAAGACGAGCCGAGCGAAGCGTTTCATCGTTTTTTTGAGCCCTCATCATCCAAACCCAAGTTGGGTTTGGATTATACCACATTAATAAAATTCTCAGGATATGATTTCAATAGTGGAGTTATTAAACATTTAAAGTTTCAATTGTACTTTATACTTTACATTTTATTGATATCCAAAAAAAAATGATTTCGTTACTGGCTCAGCACACACTGATGAATTGATGACCATCAAGATTCTAAGGTAGGTACTTCTAGCAGACCTACAATGTTGAATTTTTTGCATGCGATTAGTGTTAGGCGTATAATGCACTAGACAACTATACAAACATTATTTGCGGTTGGTAAAATAACATGTATTATTATTAATGCTGCATTGATAGATTTGTACGTTATTGATAACACAATAACCTACAAAAAAAGTGAGATTCCATAAAAAAACCATTTACAAAATTGGCCAACTCTTGAAACTTTTCCATCGTAAAATGTTTGAGATATTATTACGTAGAGCCAAGTCAGGCATTCTTATTAATCTTTATTTGCTTGCTAAATAAAATTTTGTGACTTGGCCATCACACAATAATCACGTAACGTTCTGAACGCTCGTTAGGACAATTTAACTGTATATTTCCATATAAATATTGACATTTAGATCTACCTAACGTTCGTACAATGCGTTACGTGATCGACCTGCTAGGCACATACCTCTCTTGGATGAGACGGAAGGCATTAAGTACCCATGCATCTTTGAAATAAATATAATTACAATTTTTTTTAATATTTAATCTATGATTAGTCCAATTGGCGCTTAGTTGATGCATTCATTACATTGCTGTTTTAATATTATATTTTTCTATACAATATATTCTGTCACTTCTATCTGTCAATTAAATGACTGACAGCGATATCTAAATCAGCTTCATTTGAGTAATGGCAATGAAGTCTATTTGTCTATGGGCTCATAAGATGACTGCTAGCAGTCATCTTATGAATATAGTTCAACTGTTTTTTTAAGATTCATAATTTGTGCAGCATGTTTGAAAAAGGTTTGTTTTCGTTTACAATAATAAAAACAATCTTGTCAAATTAAAACAATTCTTTACTTAGGTACATATTTTGAATCTAGATTGACCATTAAATCTAATTAAGACACATTTGTTTACAAAATAAAAATGAACACCAATATTCTATCATCTTAATTTTATTTTTGACATTTAGATTTACTTGAACACAACCACATTTTTCGTAACTAAGAACTGTCTTATTGTTTCTTGTATATGCTATCAAGTTGATGTAGGTACCTACCGTCTTCAAAATTTAAAAAAATTGCAACACTATCAAATGTTAATAGGCTTTCTTTTGTGAATATACCAAGAAATATACTTTAAACAGTTAAAATGAGTGAAACTGGGAGTGACGAGAAAAAGCTGTCATAGAAAAAGTAATGTAAGCAACAGCTCATAATTGGTTGGTATGGTAAGAACACTAAGAACCCTTATTATAGAACTGTTGCATAAACTACTATAATCTACTTTATGTACTCATGTAGAATTGCGTGTAAATAAGTTGCTGACTTATGTTGTTGCTTTAATGCCTGCCTCGTACAGTAACCCCCCCCTCGTAATATACTTCTACTTTCCCATGGACATGCAGCGAACATATCTATTCGTCTTCTGGCGATACTGTCTCTTAGCATTCCTTTCGTCGTGTCCGACCAGCCTATATATACTGTTGTTAGTTTATGAACAATCATGGAGAACGTTTATTTCTCGGTAGGAATTAGCATCTTATCTAGAGTCAATCTTTGATTTTTTGTGGAATCTTAATAAACGCGCTCCACTAGCTCAGTGACCCAAAGAGGATATTGGCCTCAGAACTAAAGATATCACGTGATATTATCTACTCTCACGAATACTAAAATAATCGAGGAGCAGATAAAATTATTCTAGATAATCCTGATAGAACAGTCTACATAGAAAATATAAGTGGAACTATTAAGTGTAAGTGAGGCGTTGCACGGCAAGCGCGCGCGCGCCTCGCCGGCGGTCGTGGTCGCTGGCACGATGACCTACACCGGTTTCGCTTTCGTTCGAAGGTCACTCTGAATCACGGCCCAACCATGAGACTGACGCACACCATCCGATATCAATACTTTACAATTCTATTTTAAATAGTTTAACCTTTATACGCCCCGCCCAGAGTAATATCATGACAATGTGACCTATTGACCATTATTTTTCAGTAAACATGTTTATAAGTAGGTAGGTATCTAGCGTTGGTTCTGGATTTCAAATACTAAATGCTACATATTCACGCATCTACTGTTAAATAACAATTGGGTTTTCTATGATTTAGAGACCAAGAGAGACGTGAAAATTATAATTTAGTAATAGGAAATAAGCACAAAAGCACTATCTCACAAAACACAAAACAAAATCACAATTCAGGCGTACAACTTAGTAAAATTCTTACTATAGTACTTACAATATATTGAGGAAATAAAGAATGAATATATAATACACATTTAAAAATACACCTACATGTTGTTATAATGGATAACGATATATGTACTCGTACTTCCAATGTTGCCGATACTATCATTTTTTTTAAATTGGTTTTTGTTATTGCAAAAGGAAATTTTAGGAGACCAAAAAAAATGACATCCTACTCGTACAACATGTCATTTCAGTATTTTTATTCTACAATACGTTTTCAGAAAATTTCATTAAAAATCCTTTAAAGCGCCTACTGTTCCGCCAATTTTATTAATAATGTCTTACTCGGTAGGTACACTGCACAATAGTACATTGTTGAAGAGGCTAGAAAGTAAGCAATAGATGGACGAGTTAGTTCGAGGGCCGACGCGTAGCGGAGGCCCTCGAAAGTACGAGTCCAGCTATTGCACTTTCGGCCGAGGCTTAACACTGTGCTTTTCACGCCTACTGCGAGGAAATTGCAAATAATTATAATTTTAAAACCAAATTAAGTATCTAATTGAAGATCATAATACTAAACAGGCTCGCTTGCCTCGCGCTCCGGCGGAGGAGCAAGGAGCACACGCACGCCGGCGCGACCGCGCGCGGGGTCCTGTGATTGGTCGATCGCTGTTCAAACTGTCCAACAATAACATTGTTGGACAGTTTGAAGTCATAGATGGCCTGTTCGTGCGACGTCCAACTAACCCCAGCTTTGAAGCCTGAATTCTGACCATCTTTTGCCACATTTCCGAGCAGTGGCGTGACTTTGTTCAAGCGAGTTACTCAAAGGCACGAGATGCAAATATCTTTGGTCTCGTGTGATACATACAACTTTTCAACTCAGCGGCGAGAACATATAACGCAAAGGAATAAAACGCCACATAGAAGCAATTAAATCATTTTTATTAAAAAAAATTAAACAACAAATACATATGAAATAACAAACATTAACTACAATTACTCTTTCCCATAACATTAACTTTACATGACGTTAAGAAAAAGTTAAGTCCGTTTGTATGTATTTTGCTGATACTTGTCCAATGTCCATGATGTACTTACTTAGAAAACACAGTTCAGCCCCTCTTTGACGGCATCTCTCAACTCATGAGGAGTTAAAACATCGGCTTTGTTGATTCACTCATATTTAGTACAGTTTTTAGTTTTTGTTTAAGTTATGTTTTATCTCCAAAAAAACGTAATACGAATAACATTTAAAAAGTTAAATCACGCTAACTTTTTAAAGAATATAAAGTGCGTTCTGAAACTGTATATAAATTTATATTCGTTTACCATATAAAAACAAACTAAAGACTTATAATACTAAATGTTCGCGATAAATATCGCATTTCTTCATTGTATTTTAAGAATAATAAAATACTTGATTGATTCAAATAATATTAGAGTTAATATAGGTTTCACACATACGAGTTTAACACAAGTCGAATTTTATTTTGTTTTGAAACGAGTTTTTCGTTCCCGCTTTTTGGGGGTTTCGAAGTCGAATGACAAATCAACATGTTTTATCTCTATCTTTTTTGTTTTTTTGTAACGGAGTGAAAGTGGTGGGGAGAATGAAATTTAAATGTTCCAAGTGTGTAGTTTAAAGTGTATAGTTTCAGGTAAGATCAAAATTAAAAAAATTAAAAAAACATTGCAGGCTGCCTGGAATGTTACATATAAATTCATTTATTTGTCGAGTACCAAATTTTTTGTAACCGGCTTTCTATGTGTCTCAAATTATCCCAATTCAGATGTACCTGATTGATTTAACAAATCTCGTTGGTCGTGCGTGCGCCACAAGAACTCCGCTCTGCAATTGGTTGAAAAAAAATCTGATGGTCACGAGCCGCAATAGTACTACTGTACCTACTGCTCTGTGATTGGTTGAATGAAATATTTAAGCTGCGCTGCACTCGCACGGAACTGGAAGTGAAGTTGTCAATTTCGTCAATTTTTGATTGGTGCGGTTGTATGAAACATCTGTATTTTGTAGTTATTTATTACCTCGCAAATGTGATGAAAAACGTCGTATGTGAGCTTTGTTAATTACATCTCGGCTCTCTTATCACGCTCACCTGCGGCTCGCGGGACAATTCCGCCTCGGATGTAGGTAATGATCAACCTAGCTCACTTGTATTGTATCATAACATAATGTACTATTAAACTTTCTCTTTTCATTTAGTGTAACTTAACGATTTAGGTATATTTGAAAATATCAAAATATTTCAACATTACAGTTAGTAAAATAGGAAATTAGTTTTTGATTTCATATCTCCACGCAGTTCGAGTTTCGTATCATCGAAGAGATAACTGCTTGTAATTTATTTGGAATTCAATTAGTTTCCGGTCTCACACGGCTTTAGTAGTTGATAACATAAATTACATCGACCGAGTCGGCCCGAGGCTTTGATGCGGTCGAGTGTTCTTGAAATTTCGTTCTCCAAACTAATACCAACGTCGTAATTCTGAGATCTTCCTATTAAAACTGGCCCATGTCGGAGTGATCTAACTACGAGTCTACCCACGCTAATATATTAAATAATTATTACTCATATCAATGTCTCAATATTTACGAAATACTTGAATTTAATATACAGTGTAGGTATACTTATTCTGAGTGTAGACGGGGGTAGTTTTAATTGTCAGGTTGATAAGTATATTGGGGTTTGAGAAGGTGAACTCATTGCAAATAATTTGCCTTTTCTTGCGAGGAATATTTAATTTATTTATGTATAATATACTCCATGGACTACAGATACAGGTTGTAACTACTTGTAACTGTAACCATGTATGTATTGATTACGAAAATAAGAATAGTACTTGAAAATACGAATGGCAATCATTACATACGAAACAATTATAAGTATTTTATGGGTATATATTCCAGATTTGCATTAGGTATTATAATGTTAAATTTATTTAGTGTTAACTTACATATTTCAAAATAAGTAACACAAATGATATAATGGGCCCATAGTTAAAATTGAAAACGGACGTTACTTGAATTTTTTACCTTCGTAGGTATAAATAAAAGATCAATTAATCTCGTTTCTCTATGAGAACTACCTGACAACATTTTTTCGGCGAAGTGTGGATTTAGACTTAGGTATTATGTAACATCTCGTCACTAGAATTTCAACGGACAAATTCGTCTCTACGTTTCTTTCGTTTATATATATATATTATATACATATTAAAGAGTGAAAAAAGTATTAAAGAAATATTGGACTAAGTAGTTTTACCACGGAATACTTGTTCTGTGAGTTTTACCTTTCAAACATAACTATATTTACAGTACACATGGTGTTACTTTCCCGCACTAGTGCGCAAATAGGCACTTTCCGTGCATATGTTGAAACTTTAAAGAGCCATATGTACTGTAAAACGTTGTACGATACCTACACGTGCGAATAGGTAATTCGCAACTCGTGTCGATTTAAAACACTCCCTTCGGTCGTGTTTTAATGTATCACCACTCGTTGCGAATTTCCTATTTTCTGCACTTGTATCGTAAATAACTAATTCTTTCTCGCTTGACGATTAACGCACGATGGTTCTTATCCTCTGCCTATGAAATAAGGTTTACTTAGTTAATTTAAAATATTGCTCAACTCAATGATTGTACGTGATATCATTCGAATGGGTTAAATGTCTATGGATTTATACGGGTTTATTTTTAAAATTTAATATCACAATTTGAAGCTTCGATTTGTTAATGGAATAAAAATGTTGTCGTTTTCCGTCTACAAATGTATAGTCACGTGTTTTTTTTCTGTTTCGTTATGAATCGAGTCCGAGAGCGGCCGATGGGTGTAAACGACCCATCGTACTTGAGAGGCATGAGGTCAGTGTCGCCACACTCTGACGCCATTATGTTAAAAAATAATGAATTTTAAGTTAAGGCTAAGTATAGTAATGGGTAGTTAGGTCTGGTATTGGTATCACATCAATAACAACAAAGGACTGGTTCTTCTTAACTTATTGACTTGCGCCGTACACGAGGATATAATACAATATTGTTTAATGAGGGCTGGTGACACATGGTGACATCGCAAATATTGTAATTTGACAGTAACATCACGAATTGATTCAGACGAAATTGTCAAGCAAAATTTGACATTATGTCGATGAAATTCGCATTGCCATGTTATGTTATGAGATGATATTAAATTTATCTCATTATTAGCGATCTCTTTGAATTTACAGCTGTATAAAAATGTTTAATGCTGAGAAATCCTCTTGAAAAAGTCCCGTGGTAAACATAAGCCACAACGAAAATTACATATATATATATAGTGTCGATACCTAGTACTTACCACGTCCACAAAACTGTTTCCGAGATTCATTACCTACTTCATTAGCAATAGTTTTGTTATCGTCAGATAACAATACTATACTTGTTCCCAACCAAAGTGACGGCTGAGGCCATAAAGAAAGACAATGAAAGACAATGCAAAAGAGATAACGCGAGCCTATGGTTTTATGGCCTCAGTCGTCACTTTGGTTGGGAACAAGTATAGTTACGCACGTACTAATACGAAACGAAACGAACGTACGTACGTGAATAAGGAACGTGCGTGGCGTGCGTCGTACCTACGATACGATGATGCGAAACTAAGGTCTTGATTGGAAAAAACATGCGTCGACAGAAGTGAGAAGTTAAGAACCTGTAGGTAGGTACTTGAAAAAAAAATGTATATACATTACAGATCTTTCAATCCTAAACTTGGCAGTGTATCTTTAAATGAACTATTAAGGTTCGACCACACCGTCGCTCAAAATACGGTTACGGTACGGAATCGCAGTGACATATGACGTTACTGACATGGAACTTCATACTAGGTAGGCCGTATCCGTACCGTCACCGTTTTTTGAGCACCGGTGTGGCCGGACCTTTAGTATTTTTTTAGGCACCTTTTCTTAAAAAATAAAATTCAAGAACGATTTTTTATTCTGTAGACCTACAACGCGACCTAGGCATGGTCGCATGTTTTTTTTTATTTGTTTAGCTTAGGGACTTGATAACTACGAAGTTGAAAGTGAAAATATTCAACTTTCCCTGCAAAGTTGATTAGTTTCCGTTTCTCTGAAGTGCCTCATACAAACTAAGTTTGAGTTTATTGTTAGGTGAGTTTTACTGTTTTACAATACAAATATTAAAGGGAACGTGTGTCACTTTCCATACAAAAGTTATGCGGACTAAATTGCATATTTAGACAACATTTTCAAGTTGTTTATGTTGTATAGTCAACAGCAAAAGTAGGTTATCATTTTTTCACCTTATCGCAATGGAATAAGGTACAAAAGTGATAACTTACTTTTGCTCTTGACTGTACATATGTATTTAGGTATTACCCACGTTATTTAAAACCGCGAACAAAAAATATATATATTTCAGTACCTACGCTAAAATAAAGTATAATTAACGGCTGTTTCATACAGTTTTTAAGTTTTGCGGTAATAAATTGACGTGATTAACTAAACAAAACAATAAAACCATGATACTGTTTTGTAAAAACTCGTAAACAGTATTGTAGTCAGAAATACGTTTATATGACAAGTGTAGCTTTAGCTAACTTTTTAAAGAGATATTCAAATAAGGGGGCACCCGTTATCACCCAAGTTACCTATGCCTATCTATCATAGAAAAAAAATAGTTCTAACAATACGTTTGAATTTTTTTAGGAGGAATTCAGACAAACGATAATTTAGTTAAGAATCATATGAATTTAGTCAAAAACCAAAGCTTATTGTTTCCTAATCTGGTCAGAACGGCATTTCAAAGAAAGCGATACTTTCCAATTCAAGCTCTTCAGGCTTTTAGAATTGGTTCACTTCAGACACATCTTTTGTGTTTTCAGGCGAGATAAATGACGGATATATTGTTATTTGTAGTCAAAGTTCATGGTTACCGAGCAACGCAAGTTATACAGCGAAAGCATCGCTATTGAATCGCGGGTGTATCTGTACCAGGGATTGGAACCGGTTTTTTCAAAAATCCCCGAAGTAGTCTAATATTTTGAATTATTTTAGGCTCTTAATGTAGGACTCTATCGTGTATTTAGGTAACATATTCGTATTATTAGACTGCCCAATCAAAAATGATATTATAACCAAAGAACGAAATAATACCGGTTTAATTTGTATGGAGAAAATACCGGTATCCGATCCCTGATCTGTACAATCGTGCATCGTGGGATGGCTCTTTGACCTGTAGCTCTAGTGTGAGTTTACAGTGAGTCGGAATACGCTAGCGACTATCGAGAAAAGTTAAAGATTTGTATGATAACCAGGGATCGGATACCGGTATTTTCTCCATATAAATTAAACCGGTATTATTTCGTTCTTTGGTTATAATATCATTTTAAATCGGGCAGTCTAATAATACGAATATGTTACCTAAATACACGATAGAGTCCTACATTAAGAGCCTAAAATAATTCGAAATATTAGACTGCTTCGGGGATTTTGAAAAAACCGGTTCCGATCCCTGATGATAACTCTATACACCGCCCCTGGCGGTCCCTCACAGAACTAAAAATCGGTACCCCGAGTCCCTTATAAGTATACTTTTCTCGCAACAGTTAACTCGATTGTTCGTATAGTTTAATCGATTTTTCAATATTCAGCCTTAAACCACAAGCATTTATCGTTTCAATTTAAATGCTAGCGTTTGTCGGTTATGACATTATAGAATACGCGCATGGCCAACGTCGAAAAATTCCCCAACGCCAAAGTTTAAAGACTTTAAAGGAATCTATACCTTAAGCTTAACGACATTAAGTATAACTTTGACAGTGTGCGCTGATTCTCCGCCGAGTCAGTCGACCCAATATGGCGGAACGTGTGCCAATTATTTGCATTTTTTAATACAAAATACGCGACAATCCGAATTTTGCGGATATAAGTGGTCGATTCAAAACCCTTATTTTTATAAGTTCTTTAATTTGAGATAGGTATCGATCAGATCTACGGCAAATCTTGACGGAATAATACGTTATCACGCACCATTTTGCAAGTGAAATAGTAAACTACAGACGCTACGGTATTTTTCGGCACCATGAGTACGACGACGCATTTGACAGCTCGAACTTGCGAGAACCGAAATCTATACGAAGCGAGTTTGCTCGATGTCGAGAGAAGTTTACTATTGTATGTTTTCGATAGCCACTCATGGTAAGCGTAGGGGGGTAATCACGTAGCGTTCCGAACGCGCGTCTGACAGTTAAATTTCAATCTAACTGTCATTTTTCTATATAAAATTGACGTTTAAATCTTACAGACGTTCGTAAGAAAAGTTACGTGATCGACCCACAGGGCTGTTATTCGCTACGCGAAAATGCGGCTCACCCCGTCGGTCTCCCGTTACGGAACTAGACCTCTACCTACGCTTAGTTACTACGCATCGCGGTGTCAAGGTATAATTGTGGGTGAGCGTTGAGGTGAGCTTAAAACAAGTTACAGAATAGGGGGGGCAGGGCTGTTATTCGCTACGCGCTCATGCGCCTCACCCACCCCACGCGTCACACTCACGCCTAACGAAACTAGACATCTACCTACGCTTACTTACTACGAATCGCGGCGTGAAGATATATTTGTGGGTGAGCGTTGAGGTGAGATAGATCATCCACAACATGTTCTATCAGACTCGTCATGGTGCCTACATCAAGGTTCCATAAAATATCCCGTAACAGTCCTATCCGTGCGGAAAGTGAAAGTGGGAACTGTTGTTCGCATTTTGAAAAAAATATCATACACCATGATATTTATATATAGCATCGCGTGTCTAGACTTCCACGCTTGAATCGTCATCTACGGCGAAGTATTTTATATACGTGTCGTGTCGTGTCACTGCACTGCAGTGGCGGAGCGTCAATACAAGCCAATTCCCGCCGGCTTGCCTAAATTTTCTTTTTAGGTAAGCCTATAGTTATATACTCTTAACTCTTTCATAACTTTTTTGTGTTCCGGGTTGCCCATCGAAAATTTTCACGCGCCGCCACTGCTGCGCTGTTATTGTTTCTCTTGGGGTCACGGCGAGTATGAATGTGCGAAAGCCACCTTAGCGCTTTGAGCGGCTTAATTTGAAAAGTGACAAGTTCTTCAGGAAATATTATTATATAGATTACTAGTTATGTAGTATATCGGTGTCCTGTGTTTTTGTGAATAAATGTATCTTTCCTTCTTTCTTCTTCTTTCTTTAGTTTCTGCCCGGGACTTCGTCCGCTGGAACTCGTTTATACCGTAGCTCCATATAAACTTTCACCCCCCATTTTACCCCCTTAGGGGATGATTTTCCTACCAATTTTCATCGCAGTAAGGGGTATAATGAGGCGTGTAAAGGTAACAGACAGACATGCAGACAGACAGACAGACGGACGACAGCCAGAGAGACTGAGTTTCTTTCGCATTTATAATATATTTAGAACGTGTCAAATGTTATTGTAGATGACTTGATCACTACTGCTAATACTACTACTACTAAATACACGTTTTTTTTTTACATCATCGTAGCTAACGAGCTATCGTCATCATCCGCCAATTATTTGAGAGAGAACAAAGAAAGGTCAAAATAGTACCCTTGTACAGCTGATTTAAGTAGGTATGCTGAGGGATATGTATACCGCAAATTATTACTGTTTTGTATTCCACGTATATTTTCTCCTACTACTCGCTGAATTACTTCGTCGATAGCGTCATTTAAATAAACAAATGAAGACAATGCCTGTTTCGACTGGTCAAGTATAGTGTAAATAAAAATGATTTGATTCGGAAGGAAAAAACGAGCATTACGGGTGATGGTGACTGGCCTTGCCATTCCAAGGAGGTTGCAAGGGGAAACGTTCCTTGACCCATATTGAGTGCTGCGACTGCTTATTTGCGATGCCAATGCCGGTACATTAATTCAAATCTGTTATATTCTTTCAATACTTGCGTATGTGCTAAGATATATTGTTAAGATTGAATGTACGTTTATAATACATAAAAATATAACCCTCCTCTCCTTCGGCAGTCGGGTAAAAAGGGACAGTTTTTATATTATGATACAAGTCTGTTATGTTGTTTATTACACTCGAAGCGGAATTGATAACATTTCAAAATATGTAATGATGCCTAAATCTAAATCCATTTCGGTAATTATGTTACCTGAATTGTACTATTATCTATTCTATGCCTAAACGTAATAAAGTAGTTTTCAGATTTTTTGCTCTGGTTTTTAAGAAAATCGTGAAATTGTATAAACGTTTTTTAAACCATGTGTGAGGTCAATACTACATCTATCATATCACAGAATAGATTATAGTACAAGTGTCATATGAAAGATGTGCAAGCTGCCATACCAGACCCGTAAATATTGACGTCATAATTTACTTACGACCGTCTCGAATTCGCTACTTTTCAATTTGATATTTCTGAATGAAAATGATATTATAATTTAGGGAGAAAGAAAAACCAAGTGTCCCTTAAAAAATAATTTTCTAGTGAACTAAATCATAAAATGGCCCACTTGAAATAATGAAAAATATTGTAATGGTCAAAGCTCACGCGTTTCACATGTAATTTTATTGTACAACTTTGCGAGGAAATAATCATTTCATAGGATGAACGGTAGTTGTTGGTGGCAATGGCAACGATTTTTTTCAACACATTTGCTTTTTTATGGTTATATCCCAATCAAGACACGTTGGCACCTTGCAGCAAGGTTCATGTAGGAACACGGTGCATTCTTAAATTAACCGGGTTGTACAGATTTCATTTCATTCTCGGCAAATGGATCAACTCGACTAAACAAATTTAATCCTTTTTGTGAAATAATTGATTATTTCTTCTTGTATAATATATGATATAGTAAAAGTTTCATTTAGTATAAGTTATACTAAATTAAACGTTTACTATATCATATAGAAGAAGAAATAATCAATTATTTCACGTATAACTATTTACTTTTGATAACATATTACTTTATAATTTGTATTGAATCCGAAAATATTTATTTTATTTTGTATTGTCTGTTTAGAGATTTCATCTAAGCTAAGCAACAATATTATTGCGCGCTATTATTAGGTACATAATTTCACAAATATTTGTAAACATTGTTGGTGCGTGTTTTGTTATTATATTGTTAAAAATGTTGACTCGTGGTGAATAGAAAAGTGGTAAAATAGAATTGACGCCACTGAAAATTCTTAGCGATGTAAGTAGATACAATATGTGAGCAAAAACCTGTTGTCATCAATAACTAAACGAAATTACTTCGGACCTATAAAATTCCATTTTATGAAATAGCAGATTGTTAACCGAGGGTTGAAAGTGACCCATTTCACCCGAGATATTTCTGACGCGTGAAATGGGTAATTTCACCCTAGTTAAACACTCTACTTTTCATTTTGACTGTGAGGAAAGTAAAGTACTATACAGTAAAATTTATAAAACAGGTATATTAAGGTAATCAGTTAAAATACATATACTGCCAGTGCCAACTTTAGAAAAGTTTTAAAAACGTACCTACGTAAGTAAAGATATACCTAAATAAAATAATTACACCTATATCCAACCTCCAACCTTTTTGCACTAGCCACTTGCTACGGCCTACTAGATTGCAATCGAGTAGGCCGCGACGCAACTAATCTAGAGGGTCATGCCAAAACGTGAAAAAATAAAGTGTCACGGCGGGCAGCCGAAATTTACAGGAATTATTTTGAATGTTGATATTCTGTAATTACGAAAAAATATAAACCAACTGTAAAAGGATTTGAATACTAACCTATAGATTGTAATAAACCCGTCGTTTAACTGAGTTTAGATATATGTAAAGCTTTTATTTTAATAATATGACGTAACTCAATTATCTTTGACTCCATGGCTAACCGTAACGATTAAAAAAATATACTTTCCACCCTAGGGTAGAAAACGCTATTTCCATCCGGCTATTGAAAAGTCAACTTTCAGAACAGGAGAGATGAAAAGGATTGTTTCCTCTCAAATGTGTCGAAAAACGTCGTCACGAAACGCGTGAACTTTGATAATTACATTACATCCTCGGCTCTCTGTTCACGCCCACCTGCGCCTCGCGTGAACAATTCCGCCTCGGATGTAATGATCAAGATAGCTCACAGACGTCTGCCGAGATATTAAAATAAAATTACATCTTGGGCATTGACTTACTATTACACTACGTACAGTCAGCAGCAGAAGTAGCAAAGCGGGCCGGGTGTTCAAAATAACCTACACACGCTCTTAATTTCTTAAGAATAAAGTCGTGTGCAGGTGATTTTGAACACCCGGCCCGCTTAGCTACTTCTGCTGCTGACTGTACCTATAGAATGGCAACCTAGAACATTTTTCTTGACGTCTTCCTTCAGGCCGCCATCTTGGATAAATCAATTTGGATTCAGATACAGCAATAGCGTGATTTAATACACTCAGATAAAAAATACTACTTATTGATTTAATCACGAATCACATCATCGACATTTGGTATTTGTATTTTTTTATACTGGGAATCTTTATAGTTCCCGAGGATGTACTGTGTTGATGAAATTTGTCTCAGACATTTGTGTCAGATTTGATGACAAAGTCCTATTTAAGGTCCGGTCCGTGCGGATCCTCAGCTCAGATATCGATTTTGATGGCAATTGCAGCAATACAAAAAAAACTGTCCCTCGGGATTCTCAGATAGCTTCGAAAGCAATTGGAAATTAAAATGGATGGCGGCTAATATTTATTATTTTTCTAAATATATACGATAATTGGCCTAGGGAAATGAGTAGAATACTCGTAGATCTAAATAGCAACTAAATATTGTCAATTCATAAAAACTATTAAATAAAAAAGCAAATGGTTGGTTGGCTTTAATAATGTTTTTTAAAAAAATCCGTGAATTTACCAATGAAAAGCGATTCCCGTACTTTTACTATCCCACCAAAAACATAAATGTAAAAAAGGAGAGCCAAGTTCAATGTTCAAAAAATTATGCTTGGCTGTGGGCTTCGCCGCAAAAAGAATGGAGATCTAAATGAGTGCCAAGTTATGCATAATCCAAATATGTATATATAGGAACAAATTAACATTATGAACAAGAATTAAACTCTATTTCTTTGCTTTATTGGATACCTATAACAATTGCTGTTATTTAAAAATGTGAGACATTGACGTATAATAAAGTAAATAGACGCACAATGTCGAACAAAAATTTCAAGAAATGTGCCCCAATTTGACAACTCTAGCTATATTTCAGTTGATGCCAATCGCGTTTACTTATAACCTGCGTTGAGATATATGCTTCATATAAAAGAAAACTTAGTGTTTTAAGCTGTAAGGGCCATATTAGCGAATTAGCATCAAACAGATTAAAAACTTTTTAGTTTATTGAGATTTTATCATAATGTGACTTGATTGCTCACGTCAAAACTAAATAGCGAATGAATGGAGTCGCATTATAAAATAATTTTAATAATATTGTATAAACAATACAGTCATTTGTAAATGATTGACGAAGTATGTTGCGGATTTTTGTTGTTTGGAAGTATTTTACATGTCACACTTTAATGAATAAAATCTATAATATTTTATTTATTTAAACAGGAAGACGAAAAACACAAATAAATCATGATTAATTATTTTTACAAGCAGGCAAAACCTAAACAATTAAAACGTTCATTTTTTTTTATAAATACATATACACAAAAAATTGTTCGGTGGGCATTACGTATTATCAGTGCAGCTGTCAAACTCCTTAAAAATTGTACACAGGACTAGTGAAAAGGGAATAAGAACTAGGCATGTAGATCATTTTAGCGTGGTATATTTGACGTACCTAATTATTCCCTTTGCGACATATTATAATGACTTACAATCTGAATATCAATTTATCTTTAGTTAAACATTTATTTTTACAAGATTTATATAAACTTGAAAAATATACACACGACGAAGTCGTCAACACTCTTCGTCGTTGATGTCTCCTATCTCGTGCTATAAGCCTATAACTGCGGCCTACTTTGCACATCGCTAAGGATTTCTTGGGAATCTTAAATCGAAAACCACAAATAACGTAACTACTCCATAAAAAAATCTAATAAGTAGGTACTGACTCCTTAGGTTTTTGTTCCGTGATAATCTGTCATTTGTACTAACGAAATTATTTATTCAAAACCATGAAATGCCAATGAGTTTACATGAAATTCTTTACGCTATCAATAGAACTTAGTTAAAGAAATATATCCAATCCTTTTTTATTTTTTTTCTATTGCTATATCTGGTATTAACGAATTTTTTCACAGATCATTTTTGTCATTTTTGACAACCGTCAAGTCTCACGGTCGAAACCAGACTAAACGCAAAAGAGCCGCAAGAGTCGATCGCGCGGTTCTTTTGGACGGCCACTTTTTTCGGCTGATTGTGTATCTAGTTACTTATACTAAATCAATGATGTGAGATCTTAAAGTAGGTTAGATTTGACTTGACCAGTTTTCATTACATCAGTCATTTTATAAAGTTATTCAACATATATATATATATATATATATATATATTAATTCTGATAAAAACTGGCAAAGTTTCAAATATCTGCTTGTAACAGTTCCAACGCTACAATTTAAAAAAAATTGTATGGGGACCCCCCCTATTTTTTTACTTTTTTTATTTTTAGATTTTTTCCTATGCTTACACACAATTCTAGAGCTTGATTCCAAATTTCATCTTTCTAGGTTATCTGGAAATAAGTTAGGTTTAGGTACTATATGTCAGTCAATACTAAAATTTACGACTTTTTGACCTTCATATCTTTATAACCATTTGAGCTAGCTACATGAAATTTGGGCTTCTAAATGTCCTTATGGATATAATTAAACACACGTAGTTTTATGTGTTTACGTTAAAGAGGTTTTAAGTTATAGAAGGGTCAAAAGTGGCACCAAGTGGTTCGTGTAATATTACACTCGGCGCTGGCTAGCCAGTTCCTTTCCTTGAACTTGGCTTGACACGCTGCCGCGTGTCTAGATTGTTGTGTGTGTTGTTGGTATAACACACACCACAAATATATCTTGACGCCGCGATTCGTAGTAACTAAGCGTAGCTAGAGGTCTAGTTTCGTTAGATAAGATATATTAAAATTTTGAGGTGAGCTTAAAACACGTTACAGAATAGGGGGGCTACACTCGAAACGACCGCCATCAGTGCCCGTCAGCCCGCCCCACAGACTAAACCAAGGAACTCTCATGAGGGTGACTGCGCAAACTTATGCTAGGGATGTCTGCTCTAGTAATATACTCGTAAATCAATGATCTCGGGTAATTTAAGAATGCAACTTGTTCATACATATGGTAAATATCCCAATGCTTGACATTGGACGTCTAATGTTTTGATATAAGATTGAAAGTGCCATGTCATTAGGCCAATGTCAGGCACTGGGGCGTACATATACCCTAGGTACGCCTTTCTGAGGAATACAAAAATATTTTAATCGGGATATAAAAACACAAGTGCTAAATTATAAGACGACCGCTTTAGCCTGGTTGGTAGTGACGCTGCCTACGAAGCTAAAGGTCCTTGGGTTCGAATCTCGGTAAGGGCATTTATTTGTGTGATGAGCACGAATATTTGTTCCTGAGTCATGGATGTTTTCTATGTATTTAAGTATGTATATATGTATGTTTATCGTCGTCTAGTACCCATAGTACAAGCTTTGCTTAGTTTGGGACTAGGTCGATTTGTGTAAGATTGTCCACAAAAAAAAACTGTTATAAAAATCCTGGATTATTAGCTTAAAGGCACCGCAATAAGCGCCATGTTACGAGCAAATGTGTACACAAATATACTTTTTGTTTACGTCATAATACTCATGATCATGGTTAAGCCTGCTGGATTCTGAAATTGGTGGCTGCGAGGACGGAGAAAATCTGTGTTTTCTCACTCTATACTCCGTTAAAAATGTCAGCCTAAATTGCTTTAATAAACCAGGCACCGCAAACATTTCGAAACTGATATGAAAATTATAACATGCAGAACAAACCATGACTAGTCGTTGATGCCTCATACTAAGCTCACAATAGGGAAGTAAGAGAAATACGATAAAACTCAAGTGTCAGACTCGTCGTGGTGTGTAGCAATGAGTATCTTCAATTCCTCATGTTTCAGTGTGCAGCCGTAATAGTGAAATGTCTGTTGCTTCGCTTGGTGCTCTTTGTTATTTGTTTTGTTTTGTTTTTGTTTTGTACTGTTTAAATGGATTCACTGAAAATCAGCGTCGTGGTACTTTTTGAGACTAACCTTAACAATGTATTACTTTTTTTTCTCTAGTTTTAAGCAAGTTGTAATGTTGTTGTGCTGTATGTTTCAAAAAAATCATCATGCGTTCATACATAAACAAATCAAAGACGGAAAAAATCTATGTTTCATACAACCGCAGCACCAATCAAAAATTGACGAAATTGACAACTTCGCTTCCAGATCAGTGCGAATGGAACGCGCAGCTGCGCGTTATGAAGCCCTTTACGAGCAAGTGTGATGAAAAAGATAAAATATATCCCCTATTTCCACGTACCTACTCAAATTTAGCACTTAACGGCCTGTCGCCTCATCTACTTACATAATTCAGACGTGATTTTCAATACATCCACTAAAGACAATTTCAAAATCAACATTATAAATCGTGGTTACTGTGCCATGGTCCGGTTTTTTCTGATACAATACTCGTAATACAAACTGCATGAATTCCCTCACGTACGGTACGGTGTGAGATCCCTTCAGCCCTCTCGGTACTGGGAAGATACGTATGCCTCGTTTTGTGGTTATGCCATCTATCACATGCGGAACCTAGTATCTAAATTAGTGATCACCAAGGGCTACTCGATAATATTGTACACCTATTGTATACTATATACATGTATTGTGTGTTTATAGAAACATCAAACCACAATGGGCATGGTACTTTTAGGCATTAGTGGAGATTAGGCAATTAACATCTCTGTCCTTGAATCTCAGACGACCTTAGGGCATAGCCAGTTATGCATAAAGAATCAAACTCTAAATTGGAGCTTGGACAAAAACTGGTTGGTTCACTTCTGCTGGGTGACGTCAGTCGGTCGCAACTCGCCCGCTTCCGACCGAATCAATGGTCTACAGAAATCGACAGTAGGTATAACTGTATCTAGAATCTACCTGACTTGTTCTTATATGTTACCAATAAATTTTATCTTATCTTATCTTATCTAGTGCCGGATATCTAACTACGTTAATGGAGAGAGAGGCTAGGCTTATTTATGTTTGTTACTCGTACCACAGAACTCCATCATTTATATACCGATTTTTTTAATCCTTGAAAAGGACTTCCGATGATGACGAGTGATGGAACATGTCATCAGGTCTGGGTTAGGATCAGGTTTAGGGTCAGGATCAGGATCAGGGTCAGGATGTTGGGGTCCTGGAGAAATCCAGGGAAATCTTCAAATATTATAGGGACACCTATAAGCTTAGGAGAGGCTTTCACTGCTATGAGCGGTCCTTATGCAGAAGAATAAAAAAAATAGATAATTGAAATAGTGAAGGAAAAAATATGCAAAATATAAACTTTCTTATTAATTAGTGCACAAAATATATTTAAAACTCTGTTAAAGGAAATAAAAGCTTATCTTGTCTTATCTTAGTAACTCGTGCATTTGCTCTGGCTTTGGGTAATTTGTATAGTAACTCATGCATTATCTCTTGAGAAACACCATTTGGTGAAGTAAAACTGATTTACTGAAGTAGAATTGTTATCTGGTCAGGATCTGATGATGGAGTCCTGAAGGAATCGAGAAAACTCTTCAAATATTATAGGCACACCTGTAGGGCATTGGGTAATTTGTACAGTAACTCGTGCGTTATCTCTTGACAAACACAATATTTATATAGCAAACATTGAAGTAGATCAGTAGCTATAGTATAAGTTTTATCGACAGATATACCTACGTTTTCGAACGCATTTGCGTTTAGTAACAATTTGTATGGCAACGCGGACAGCGCCTGTGGTGTGGTGGTAACTATTGGGAACTACGCGTTGCCGTACAAATTGAAACTTACAGCCAACGCGTTCGAAAACGTATTTCCCACCAAAAACATTGTGTAAAAAACTAGCCAAGTCTCGATGGAGCTGCTTGTTTATCTCTAAAAAGTAATGAAATCTAGACAAAGTCGTGCCAAGTCTAAGGTTCCTTACTGCGATTTCTTTATTATTATAGTTAATGTTGTGTGACTTGGCCGTTGAAGGGTACACAAGGGTACAAAACCATGTGCTCCATGACACCATTGCACCAATCTGTCGCCAGTACCGCTACCCATTGACGATGGAAAATTGCAACTTGGAAAACGTTGATTCAATAACCAGTTAATTGGACCCACCCTTGTATACCCTTCACTTCAACGGCCAAGTCACACAACATTAACTATAATAATAAAGAAATCGCAGTAAGGAACCTTAGACTTGGCACGACTTTGTCTAGATTTCATTACTTTTTAGAGATAAACAAGCAGCTCCATCGAGACTTGGCTAGTTTTTTACAGAATGTTTTTGGTGGAATTTCACTTCTTTTTGTAGAAACGTGGGCATATTGATTTATTTTATTAGATTTTCTTATTTTCGTTTTTAGGGTTCCGTAGCCAAAATGGCAAAAACGTAACCCTTATAGTTTCGTCATGTCCGTCTGTCCGTCTGTCCGTCTGTCCGTCTGTCCGTCTGTCCGTCTGTCCGTATGTCACAGGCATTTTACTCGAAAACTATAAGGTGTATTTGAATAAAATTTTGAGGATAGGTGTATTTTATTAGCCGCTACAAAGTTTTGTAATTAAAATTACTAAAAAAATTTTTTTTAGGGGTGTACTCCATACATAAAACTAAAAGTCAAAAAAATGTTTTTCATCGTGAGCCCACGTGTGGCACATGAATCGATAGGCCTTTCAAAATAAATATAAGGTTTCTCAAGAATTTTTTTGATTAAGTAAATACAGTTAGAGATAATCGCCCCGAAAGTCACTAAAATTCTGTCCCCCCCCCCTCTAATTTTTGAACGGTGTATTTTAAAAATATGAAAAAATTCATGGACACAGCTCTTATTAAGTTCATTCACCGAAAATTGTTTTGAACGAGATCGGATGAAAGGTTTCCGAGATATTGCTGAAAAACTGCCTTCCTCAAAGAAAAGGACGTAAGTGCCGTAAGATTTCTATGACGATACGACCTTTTTAATAGGCACGGAACCCTTCGTTTTGCGTGGTCCGACACGCACTTGGCCGGTTTTTTTATGTACAAATAGTAGAAGGGGGCACTATCATATCTCTAATACAGCTGAGACCAGCTGAGGGTTCTTCATCAAATACCTTCGATTTTTGACATCAATTGAAGCGGCCCACCAAGTTGAATATTTTTTGTAAAGGCGGTATGTCGATCTCTAATAGTTTGGTTGGGCTTTTGTGTTTTCTAATCAGGGTTACCAGGTACTCCAGATCTTCGATTATCTTAGTTTTTATAGTTTTCCCTTTATGTGGCCATTAAACCCTAACTCTGTACCAAATTTCAGCTCTCTGAGTTTATGGGAAGTACTAGTTCTATTCTGATGGTCATGAGTGAGTGAGTGAGTGAGTGAGTGTCATAAATGCGAAACTTTGCTTTCGCTTAACTTTGGAACTAGGTGACCTACAGACTTGAAATTTTGGATTTTAAGTATGTGATTATAGCTCTGGATGACAAAAATGTCTGCGTTCTGGTCTTATCCAGAGGTTCTCAAATAGGGGCCTGAAAATGCGGTGAAATGGTTCCAGTAAAGGATGATACGGCAGTGTTTGCTTCGCGCTTGACTTGGTGGGGGCACTGCCGTGCCCCCCGATGTATCGATATAGAGCAATTAATGATGAATACTACAGATGAAAAATAAGTGTTTCATATTAATATAGTTTGCAAGTTTTACTTGGCAAGTTTTTACTAGCAAGCCAAATTTTTCGAAGAGTAAGATATTACCTAACAATGTATAAACAGTTACTTACGTATAATATAAAGATGATAAGTTGTATGTAAAAACTAGCCAAGTCAAATCTTGAGCATCAGTTTATCCTAAGTTATCTGCTTTGTATTTCTAGTGTTTAAATTTAACACTTTTATATAGCATATATTGTTGTAGTAGAAAAAATAAGAAATTGTATGTTCTTAAGAATACATTTTATTTTGGGATTATCCACTGAACTTGGCTTGGCCCATTTTCACATTTATGTTTTTGGTGGGATTGTTTATCGTAAACATTATATCTATCACTGGTTACTGCCCAATATAATTTAAATTTAATTTGTATACGAACTTAACTGTTCAACCCAGGGTAGGTACTTATAACTAAGTGCATGGTGTCATCGTATCAAAGGAAAAAATATATATTTGTATTTGCTAAATAAATTTGAAAAACTTAAAAGTGAAACAGCGAACATGTACATCAGGAGCCGTAGCATGGTTGGCCTTATCACGCGACAAGTGACAAAATAAGTGCGTCGTCTCGTTCTATCGAACAGTGTCAGCCAGTGACGCACGCTCTATCCTATCACCTATCGCGTGACAAGGCCAACCATGCTACGGGGCCAGGGCGTATTTTATTTTTCCAAATGCTTTGTCCAAGGCCAGCCATGACCACACAATTGGAGTAGCGGAGTATTGAAATACCAATCCGATACATTTGGGTATCACAGTATCACCTTCAAATATCATTACGCGAACATATTAGAATCGACCAGTTTTTTGTCTACCTAATTAAATCGACGCAAATGTATAATTTGGTTTAAGACAGACATCATCAGTATTCCGGGAATTTCAAAATCATGTTTTTATACAGTATATTTTGTTATATTCTTTTTGTTTTCCCGAACTTGATTTATTATAATATCTAAATATAAAGAGCAAATTCCGTGAATTATATTAAGATGCTGCTGTTGTTCCACTGCAAAGTGGGAAGTTAGGTAAGTGTTAACTAAATACATGTTTTATTCGGACCAGTGTCCGAAATATAAATGTACGATAAACACGTAACTTACATGCACATATTGGCCTCAAGAAAGGCAGCGTTTGTCTGACCAGCCGATTCCTACATTGTCTTTGTTTTCAAATTTCAACACATATTTTTATAACGTACGTAACGTACTGACTGAAAGATTTGAATAGGGGCTCTAATTAAACCTTAGGCTGTGTTATAAGTGTTATAACAATACATTTGAAAGCATGTTTCAGGATATTTAAAGACACAAGATAGTCTAATAGCAAAACCGGCCAAGTGCGTGTCGGACTCCGCAAAACGAAGGGTTCCGTGCCTATTATAAAGGCACTTATGTCCTTTTCTTTAAGGAAGGCAGTTTTTCAGCAATATCATGAAAACCTTGGAAGCGATCTTATTCAAAATAATTTTCGGTGAAAGAATTTAATAAGTCCTATGTCCATGATTTTTATCATATTTTTAAAATACACCGTTCAAAAATTAGAGGGGTGGGGACAGAGTTTTGGTGAATTTAGGGGTGATTATCTCCGACTCTAATAGCTTAAAAGTTGCTAAGAAACCTTATACTTATCTTAGAAGGGCTATCGATTGATGTGCACACGTGAGCTTACAGTGAAAACATTTTTTTTGACTTTCAGTTTTATGTATGGAGTGCAGCCTTAAAAAAAAAAATCTTGTCATTTTAATTACAAAACTTGTAACGTTACATGTTACATGTATTATTATTACCATTAAAACAAACCTTTAATTGAAAAACCTATTCTAAAATAAACATATTTTATTCTAAATTTAACATTATGCAACTACTTGAAATAAGTATTTACATAGACACAACCTTAATTACATGACAATAAATAATAACAAAATAAAATAATTATAATAAACAACATATATAAACCGATCACGCTTAACACTTGTGCGCGCGATAGATTCGCGCGGCGACAAGGAATGTTCTAGACGGCTTGCGGCGGGCGCATCGCCGTGGCATTACGAGAGACTACTTAGCGGACATCGTACGTGTGCCGGCCGCGTTCACAACAGTTCTTTGTGTCCTCTTACGCGCTGGCAATTTTTCTACTTTAAATAAAAGTATACGTACCTTTCGTCCTTCTGACCTATTCGGAAGTATTACTAAATACCTAAGTCCGTTAGTGAAAGTATACCTACATCGCACCCCAATAGGGTAAGTGTTGAACAAGTGTTATAATCCAGCAGTGTTTAGCTTTAAGTTAGTGCTTATTTTATACCCTAGTGCATCTAAATGCTAAAATGACTTTTTCTAACAACTGTGATTTAATTGCGTCATTATACTGCACTTTCGTTTTGATTAATATGACCGTAGTACCTACCTAGTGCACGGAACGAAAATACATAGATTTAATTTTATAACGCCGCTCGCTAGTGCTTTAAATTATGCAAGCCAATTTTATTATTAAGCCATTAGATTTCGTCGCTTTGCGTAACGTTTTATTAGCATACCTTCTTTTATTTTTCTTAAAAAACTATCCCGCTGCTATTTCCTTTTCATTGTATACTTTTAACTCCGTTCTGATAGTGGACACCTTCACCAACTGCTTACGGCTTCTCCTCGTACCTAGCGCAAGTCTTCACGGGTTCCACTATCAGCGGAGGAATCTGGATAAATTTTAACTGTGGCCGTTTATTCACACCTGCAATTCTCCGGTACCCGGAGACCTTGCAGCCGCCGTCGCTCGAGGGGAGTACCGTACTACGGCGTAAAACCAGACGGGCCATAACGCCCACGACCTAATATTTTTTTAAATAAATATTTATTCCTTTTCTTTTTGTTGACGTTCAGAGTTTTCTTTTCACCAATCACCACATCCTGGGGACTGAACGTTACACTGGCGCCCTCTAACGTGGTTTCGTAAAGGTCTGGTTTTGCGTGGTAGAGTAGTTGTGTGTTTTGTGTTTTTTTATTTTTTGTAAAACGTTTCTATGTTTTTTTTTTTGGTTGCCGTAACTAAAGTGTATACCTGCATTCATTTTTCTTTAAATCAAAATATAGTTGCTATTTTTCAAAAAAAATGTTTGATAAAATTTATTAATTTCATTCATTTGCTGGTAAACAATATATTTTAGTGCACTCTGTATGCGCAAACTGCGTCACTAGCGATTTCTTTGTTCGTAATCTAGAGACAGTCGAGCACAAAAGTGTTAACATTTAAAAATATTTTACCTTGTTTGTAAATTTAAAAGGCATACACATTAGTTGCAATTATTAACGCTTGTTTTCTTTTATTTCTGTGATTGTTTTTTTTTAAATTTAGCTGATTCATTTTTCATCATCTCAACAACCAGAACGTTGCTTCATTGATTTTGTAACGGAACGGAGTATTTAATCAAACCTTGTTCAATACCTTCCCAATTGTGGTGCATTACATTTAATTTACGCAAATTATTATTATTATTAATTTTGCAAAATGACTCACCACATGTCATATTCAGTGAAATTTTTATCGCTACAGAAGGCCGAATTAGATTATGAGGTTCAAATTAGGGGTGGTTCTCCTGGTACCGTTCCTGATTTAAGGAAGCAGATTGCAAAATTAGGCCCATTGTTTCCTTCAGAAGACATTTTGGAAAGCCCATTCGATAGTGTCGATGACTTGAAGGGCGTTTCCGACGTTCTCACTAAGATTAGGTCACTCCTAGACGGTCCTCTAGATAGGAATGCATTGCTGCGAGTTCAAAATTACTTGCATCACCTCTATCACCGACTTAATCGGCTGATTCTCGATGCCAAAACGCAGATTACACATGAGAACTGTGTTACAGAGTTCCAGACCTTGTTTGATCGGTACAATTCGGTTAAAGATTCTGCTGCAGTAGACAAATTAATTGGTCCGACTACTAGTACCAGTTCAGAGGTGCAGTCAGCTGTACCGCCATTAAATATAAACGTGTCTTGCGACCGTGGTGCAGTTGGTGAGCTCGGAAAATTTAAATTTGATGGAAAATCATGCGTACGCTCATTTATTCAGCGTATTACTGAATTTAGCAAAGCTAGGAATATCGCGTCATCCAAGTTGCTTACATTCGCAACTGAGATTTTCATCGGCGACGCATTACACTGGTACCGTGGACTTCAAGATCAGGACCAGCTGTCCGATTGGGATGATCTAGTCACGCGCCTTAAAAAAGATTTTGATCAAGCTGACTACGATTATCGTCTGCTCTCGGAGATACGTGCTAGGACTCAAGGTGAATCAGAGAATATCACAATTTATTTGTCAGTTATGTCTGGACTGTTTTCGCGCTTGTCAGATCCTTTATCAAATAAAGACAAATTGGAGATTCTTCTACACAACATCAGGCCATGTTACGCAAGTACCTTAGCCTCAGCCACAGAAATTACAGATATTGACACCTTGAGATCATTATGTCGTAATTATGAGAGCATACAAGCACGTCTTGCTGGTTTTCGTGAACCTCCCAAACGGACATCTGATACCATGGCACCAGAATTTGCTTATAGTGGTCATACATCACATAAAACATTCAATACAAATCAAAATTACCAACAGAATACTTACACAAACAATTATAATAGAAATAAAACTTACCCTAACAACAATTACAACAGTAATAAATCTAATAATGGTAATAAATATGTACATGCAATGCAAACGACCAGTTCCAAAACACTATTTTGTCCCCGGTGTCGTAACAATACCCACAATCTACGCCAATGCACGGCGAACAAGGACAAAATATGTTGTTTCATCTGTGGACATGAGGGTTTTAAGACTCCACAATGCCCGACATGCAATAAAAACCAGCCAAGTTCGTCAAAAAACTGATTGACCTGCAGAGTTGTGATACGAATAAGAATGTTAATTTTGATAGCGAAGATTGGGCTACATGGCTACAGACGATCAACTTTTACTTTAACTCTTATAAAATTCACACAATTCTGCAGGATCAACCAGTTAATGACCCTCGGCCTTACGCATCTATTAAGATTAACAACCAAACCATGTTAGGATTATTAGATTCAGGGTCAGCCGTTACAATTGTAGGCAATAATACTCATCGAAGTTTAGAACAACATGGCTTAGAACTTCAACAAGGACACATTATTACGGTCACAGCCGCTGGAGGACAGTTGATGAGTAGTATTGGTTACATGAACCTGCCAATTACTTTTCAGGGCACATTTCATATCATAAAGGCGTTTGTTGTGCCAGACATTAACATAGACCTCGTCTTAGGTATCGACTTCTGGCACTCATTTGAAGTCTTTCCGAAGCATCTTACAGGCATTACTTTTTCTAATGCCATGATTTCAAATGCTAGTATTAATGCGGATCAGCCTTCCTTGTTACATGCCTATGACCATTTAAATGATTCGGAAAAGTTGGTAGCTGATAATATAATCGCTCAATTTAGTGATATCTCTGCTGAATCCAGGGGTTTAGGAGAGACCAAGTTGATCACTCACCGAATTGATACGGGTGACGCCCAGCCTATTCGACAACGCTACTATAGGATGTCTCCAGAAAAACAGCGCATTCTTGTCGAACAGGTAGACGAGATGCTAAGTCTCGACGTAATCGAGCCCTGCGAGAGCGCTTGGTCGTCCCCGGTATTAATTGTAAACAAGAAAAATGGCCAGCCTCGTTTCTGTCTTGACAGTCGAAAATTAAATTCGGTGACAAAACGCGATGCTTACAATTTGCCGTACGTGTCAGAAATATTGGACAATCTTCGTGACGCTCGCTACCTCTCTAGCATAGATTTGTCCAAAGCGTTTTGGCAAATTCCCATAGCACCCGAAGATCGAGACAAGACGGGATTCTACGTACCCTCACGTGGTACATTTCGTTTTAAGCGTACCGCGTTTGGATTAACCAACGCGCCTGCTACTCAGCAGAGATTGGTTGACCTGCTTTTCAGGGAATTCGACTTAAAAGTCTTCGCGTACCTCGATGACATAATTATCGTCTCGAATGACTTCAATTCCCATGTCTCCCTTCTACTTCGCGTAATGGAAAAGTTAAAGCAGGCCAACCTCACCGTGAACCTGGATAAGTGTCAGTTTTTTCGAAGCCAGCTTAGGTATTTGGGCTACGTTGTCGACAGTTGTGGACTACGTACCGATCCGGAGAAGGTGCAGGCTATCCTCAATTACCCGACTCCAACTAGCCGGAAGGACATAAAGCGCTTTCTCGGGACCGCTACGTGGTATCGTCGTTTCGTCCCCAACTTCAGCACTATAGCAGGCCCTCTTAATAAGCTGACTTCGAGTAAGAAAGGTGGACCACCGTTTGTCTGGTCTTCGGAAGCTGACGCTGCATTCCAGCAGCTGAAGGAATGTTTGGTTTCCGCTCCTGTTCTTTCCTGCCCTGACTACGACCAGCCATTTGAGGTGCACACTGATGCTAGTAACTATGGTGTTGGTGCCATGCTGACGCAGACCTTAGAAGGTAAGGAGCATCCAATTGCTTATATGAGCAGGTCGTTGTCAGCAGCAGAAAAGAACTATGGTATAACTGAGCGGGAAACGCTGGCGGTCGTGATAGCTTTAGAGCATTGGCGGTGTTATTTAGAGAACGGAAAGCCCTTCACGGTATATACAGACCATAGCGCTCTGAAATGGTTCCTTTCTCTGAATAACCCGACCGGCAGGCTTGCTCGCTGGGGTGTTAGATTGTCCGCGTTTCATTTTGAACTAAAACATCGTCGCGGCGTTGACAATGTCATTCCAGATGCCCTTTCACGAGCCGTTCCTATTAGTGCCATCAGTACATCTGATTTTTATGCTAAAACTACCGATGCATGGTACAAAAATATTTATAATGCTTGCCTAACCAAACCCCAAAATTTCCCGAATTTTTTAATAAAAAACAATACCCTATATAGGTTGACAAAGGACAAACACGACTTGACTGACTTAACTACAGAGTTTTCTTGGAAGGAGGTTGTTCCGCATGAACTGCGTGAGCAAATCATGCAAGAAAACCACGCAGAGCCAACAGCAGGACATCTTGGCGTCTTTAAAACGTACCGTCGTCTTGCGTTACGATACTACTGGCAAGGCATGCACCAAGACGTCGTAAATTTTGTTGGTTCGTGTCACAAGTGCCTTCAGTACAAGGCTCAAAATCATCAAGTCTTGGGTGAAATGGGACGCCCAAAACAATGTAGTCGCCCATTTCAGACTATTTCGGTCGACCTTATGGGCCCTCTGCCAATCACTCGGAAGCAAAATAGCTACATCCTAGTTGTTACCTGCTGCTTTTCAAAATTTTGCTTAATAACTCCCTTGCGTGCTGCTACTGCCGTTGCTGTCTGTAAATTTATGGAAGAGTCGGTTTTCCTTGTCCACGGTCCGCCTCAAACTATTTATCTTGACAACGGTAGTCAGTTTGTCAGTAAAGTTACAGATGCTCTTTTCAAACAATATAAAGTCCCCAACGTATTTTTTACCCCCAAATACTCGGCACATATTAACAGCGTTGAAAGATTTAATCGTACGATTATAACATCCCTGTCAACGTTCGTAGAGGATGACCATAGGACTTGGGACCTTTTCATCCCAAGAGTCCAGTTCGCTATTAACAATTCGGTGAATGAGGCGACTGGGTTCACTCCTTCATTCTTAGTTTACGGCAGAGAGATCGCTACATGTGGTTCTCATTATATTAATAATGACTTGGGTGACAAACTTGAGTTCTTGCCTCGTGACATTTATGCCGAGAACCGTGGTTGTCTTGCTGAGGTATTTGACAAAGTGCAGGCAAAACTCTGGCATGCTCATGAAAAGAACACGGCTCATTACAACCTTCGCAGGAAACCGATGGAATTTAAGGTCGGCGACGTTGTCATGAAACGTGCGTATGTCCTGAGTAACAAGGACAAATATTTTAGTAAGAAGTTGGCACCTAGATTTTTAAAGTGTCGAGTTGTACATAAAAAGTCTCCTCTGGTATATGTACTTGAAAATATGTCCGGAAAAAATATTGGCACCTGGCACATAAAAGATCTAAAACTAATTGGCTTAAATAAATAATTTAAACTGTATCATATAATAAGACAAATAACAACAAATACCTTGCGTGGTACAAATATATACCATCACTTACTTATTTTATTTTTGTATGGGTAACTATTAAATAAATATATAGTAACCTCTAAATATGACTGGTCGCGTTAGTAGCCTTTAATATGGTAACTATAGCATTTTTTTTGATTGCGTGATGTATGAACTATTGAAATTGATTGAAGTATGAAAGGACTAAATACGAAAAGTAGACTTAAAAGTACGGATTTTATTGTTTAAAAATAATAAAATCCTTTTGTAACGCGCGGGGTATTGTAACGTTACATGTTACATGTATTATTATTACCATTAAAACAAACCTTTAATTGAAAAACCTATTCTAAAATAAACATATTTTATTCTAAATTTAACATTATGCAACTACTTGAAATAAGTATTTACATAGACACAACCTTAATTACATGACAATAAATAATAACAAAATAAAATAATTATAATAAACAACATATATAAACCGATCACGCTTAACACTTGTGCGCGCGATAGATTCGCGCGGCGACAAGGAATGTTCTAGACGGCTTGCGGCGGGCGCATCGCCGTGGCATTACGAGAGACTACTTAGCGGACATCGTACGTGTGCCGGCCGCGTTCACAACAGTTCTTTGTGTCCTCTTACGCGCTGGCAATTTTTCTACTTTAAATAAAAGTATACGTACCTTTCGTCCTTCTGACCTATTCGGAAGTATTACTAAATACCTAAGTCCGTTAGTGAAAGTATACCTACATCGCACCCCAATAGGGTAAGTGTTGAACAAGTGTTATAATCCAGCAGTGTTTAGCTTTAAGTTAGTGCTTATTTTATACCCTAGTGCATCTAAATGCTAAAATGACTTTTTCTAACAACTGTGATTTAATTGCGTCATTATACTGCACTTTCGTTTTGATTAATATGACCGTAGTACCTACCTAGTGCACGGAACGAAAATACATAGATTTAATTTTATAACGCCGCTCGCTAGTGCTTTAAATTATGCAAGCCAATTTTATTATTAAGCCATTAGATTTCGTCGCTTTGCGTAACGTTTTATTAGCATACCTTCTTTTATTTTTCTTAAAAAACTATCCCGCTGCTATTTCCTTTTCATTGTATACTTTTAACTCCGTTCTGATAGTGGACACCTTCACCAACTGCTTACGGCTTCTCCTCGTACCTAGCGCAAGTCTTCACGGGTTCCACTATCAGCGGAGGAATCTGGATAAATTTTAACTGTGGCCGTTTATTCACAGGGTGCGACCTTATGATTAAAAAAATCGGCCGCGCTTTAGCGCACCGACCTTTCCACCTGTTTGTGGGAAGACCACCGAAACACCACCCAGCTGCCCGGCGCTCCCGAGCCAGTTCACCAGCTCCACCGACCGCTGCTCCGGTACCCGGAGACCTTGCAGCCGCCGTCGCTCGAGGGGAGTACCGTACTACGGCGTAAAACCAGACGGGCCATAACGCCCACGACCTAATATTTTTTTAAATAAATATTTATTCCTTTTCTTTTTGTTGACGTTCAGAGTTTTCTTTTCACCAATCACCACATCCTGGGGACTGAACGTTACAAACTATGTAGCGGCTAACGAAATACACCTATCCTCGAAATGTTATTCAAATACTAACTTTTGCCTTTACCGTCTACAAAAAAGGTGCATCTCAGTTTGACCCGTATGTTCCAATTTAATTGCAATTTGGCACAAATACTTTTAAGAATGTTCATGTCCACAATGTAAAATTTCAAAATCGATGCCATTTTCGTAATTAACGTCCCAAAAAACCATAAAAATGACACATATATTGATATTTAGACACAACCCCATCGCACCCCAACAGGGGAGATGGTATTTCACGTCCGCCACGTTGGATTTTAAAATAGTTGTTGTTGTTTTCGTAATCAGCGACCAGCAACCCGATAAACCATAGAAACAATACCCATGTTGATTTTCAGACATTGTCACATTTCCCCCTTTTAGGGGTTGAATTCCCAAAAACCCTGAAATACGTATTTACTCATTTATTGCTAGGAATACTCCTGTGAAGTTTCGAATGAAATAGTCTTACTTATTTTGTTTCCCCATACAAACTTTGGACCCACATATCACCCGCTTAGGGGGAGAATATTGAAAAATCCTTTCTTAGTGCACTGTTAGACCTTATAAGGAACCTACGTGCCAAATTTGGAATCTCTAGATCCAGCGGTTTGGGCTGTGCGGTGATGTCAGTCAGTCAGTCAGCCAGTTTCTTCTTTTATATATTTAGATCGAATCTACATAGACTCTACATATCGAACATAGACTCTACATATCGAATCTACATATTGACTCTACATATCGACTCTACATATCGACTATACACACCAACTCTACATACTGATTCTACATACCAACTCCAGCCTCTACAGCCGCCAGTGTCCTGGGAACTTTCGGGCCACCAACGATCCGGGACGGTCCTTTTTGTTAGTTTAGTACGTATTGCTGACGTCGTCAGCAATACGTACTAAACTAACAAAAAGGACCGTCCCGCAACAGGCTTCGTCAGCCTGACGAAGCCTGTTGCGGATTCTATTCTTTGACTTTGAATAAATGAGTTTATTATTTATCTACATGTCGACTCTACATATCGACTCTACATATCTGGACCCACATATAAAATATCACCCCCTTTAAGTCGTCTAACTCAAACTCAAACTCAAAATGATCTTTATTCAAGTAGGCCTAGTAACAAGCACTTTCAAATCGTCAGTTAATTTTTTAGAGTAATTTTTACCCGACTGCGCTACGCAAAGAAGGGTACTGTGTTTATCAGACTATATATGTATGTATGTATGTATTTAAAGTTAAAGAATAAAATATATGTGAAATATTTTTTTTTATAAAAAATACTACATAGTAGAACCAGTAGCTCTTTTAAGGAGTTGGGTGCAGATTTCCAAAATAAATGATGCACGATTTTTTTGTTAGTCACAAATAGTCCGCATACCAATTTTTAGCTTTCTACTTTGAAAATTGCGCAATGCTCCATACAAATTTCCACTCCCAATTTTAGGGAAGTGGGGGGTTAGAAAGAGACAAAAAGTAGCCTATGTCACTCTCCATCCCTTCAACTATCTCCACTTAAAAAATCACGTCAATTCGTCGCCCCGTTTTGCCGTGAAAGACGGACAAACAAACAAACACATACACTTTCCCATTTATAATATTAGTCTGGATATATGGAACTATGGATACCTTATAGTTTTCGAGTAAAATGCCTGTATGTAACATACGGACAGACGGACAGATGGACAGACGGACATGACAAAACTATATGGGTTCCGTTTTTGCCATTTTGTCTACGGAACCCTAAAAATGCTGCGAAACCTTATTTATTTTGAAAGGCCTATCGATTAAATGTGCCACACGTGGGCTTACAATGTTTTTTTTTTGACTTTCAGTTTTATGTATGGAGGGCACCACTAAAAAATTTTTTTTTTGCATTTTATTTACAAAACTATGTAGCGGCTAGAGTCTGGCTCACCAAATTTTAACCCAAATTTTTGGCGGGAAATTCAAAAAGTCTTTGGCTGGTCATACTTTGTGTAGTAGGAATTAAAGTTTTGATACTAGACATTTAATATGTCAAATTCAATACATTGTTTGTTTAAATTTTTTTCGTTTTCAACTGGTGCTTACTTTACGTGCTCATGCGCCTCACCCCACGCGTAACAACCACCTAACGAAACTAGACCTCTACCTACGCTTAGTTATACTACGAAACGCGGCATCTAAACATATTTGTGGGTGAGCGTTGAGGAGGTGAGCTTAAAACAAGTTACAGAATAGGGGGGCTGGTTTGCACAGGCGAGTTAGGTTAGGTAAACATTGTGAATACCCGCCTTAGCTGCGATGCGACGAGCCGCAAACGCGATGTTGCGTGGCGCTGCACTGATGCAGTAATCGTTGCCCCGGGTACGCATACGTCAATTCTTGGGTGTTTAATGATAATGATAATGATACCTACATACAATTTAAATTGCTATTAAAATTTGTCCAATAAATTCATACAGAACTTACCAAGGATATTAGTAGATACTGGTAGGTACTAATACTACATGGATTATGATCATGTTCCGTTATAGATTAGAATTTACATCTCACCCGTGAGGAATGTATTTCCTAATTCAATTTTAAAGCTCTTTTTCCCTCTTAATGATAAGGAATTATCCTCGATGTTAAAATTACGTCACGTTATATCAAGTTACAATTTAAAGCCACTTATTTAGACACCAAAATCAAATAGCAATGATGAGAACCTTAATTGAGTTCATGTTTCTGGATGAGAAAAACACAAGACCATGTTAGCCTTAGCAACAGAAAACATTTCCTTGTCAAAATGCCTAGTGACACTCACAAACTGGCGCGGCCTGGCCGCCGCGGTCCATAGTAAACTTGTCATTAGCTGTCAAATTTACTATAGACCGCCTCCGCACGCCGCGCCAGTGTGATGCAGGCTTGATGCAGTTAAATAATTATATCAAGATCGATGTCATTAAAATGTATTCAGTTAAATTTATTGCGAGCAGGTACCTAAAAAAAAGATTAATTTTATAGGTTAGAACGTCGTAGATAATAGTCAAAGCATTATATGCGATAAAGCGGTCCGAGTGCACGAGACGGACCGCGCTACGGAGCCGGCGACATGGGTGGTCCAAGATTTTTTTCGCTGCAAATTATACTAACACCCCGCCCGACGGACAAAGCAGTTTTGAGTGTGATTAAAACCTGTTTAAAGTTAATTCCTATTTATACTTTCCCTTTACGGTTTAATAAACTTGCAAACTCGGGTTTTTGTGTCATTACGATATATTTTGTCAGGCCTAAAACTTACATTTTACCCGGGTTTCGTAATGCTACCTTGCGTGTTAATAAAGATTAACACCACCAGATCTAGCACGCCAGCAGAGGTTTTAACGCCGACATGCAGTATTCGTCTTTTTTTAGCAATTAGTTGAAATTTATATATCTGCGATAAACAGGGTATTTAATGTTACTGGGGCAGGAAAAAGATTCGATGGATAAACTAACTTTTTTAACTGAATATAAGCCATGTATAGGCATAATAAATTACCAAGTTTCCTATACACTGTATGGTAAAAAGTCAACTTGAATAACTCACACTATATTAAAATCAGTTGTAACCTCTTAGTTTCAATTTAAATATTAATAATAAACACAAATAGAGTTTCTTCCCAGATTAGTGCACATAATCTTGATGTTCAATCTCAGATTAAGGTCTAACATAAGTATGACCGGTTTGGTCAAATCGAGCTGTCGTAGGTACCTAGTGAATAAGATACCTACCTAGAAGTTTCTAGTTAACTGCGAACACTTTATCAATCTAAATATCTTGTGGTAGGACATCAACGGGTTTGCCCGAAGAACACCAAGCTTCGATGAACATGTGTAGGTACAGTAAGGGAAATGTATTCACGTACCACCGTAGAACCCTGTCGCAATCGACAGGCCGCCGTCACTTAAACTCGAGTGGTATGTTACCTTATTGCGATAGGGTTCTACGGTGGTACGTTAATACATTTCCCTTACTGTACGTACAGTCAAGTCAAGGGTGAAGGAATATTGTAGGTACATAAATAAGGACATAAATATCCGTACAGGACTCCATTGCCAATGTGATAAAGACATGTACAGATATAGTGAATAATATGTTTCCATCGGTAAAACTCGGATCTCAATCGGAAGTCACGGGAACCGAAGTGTCAATTAAATATTGTATTAAATGAGTGACATGTTTATATTCATTAATATGAAACTTTATTATTTGGTGCCAAATGTCAAAATGACAAATGACAGCATATGGCACTGTATAATATAGAGATGTTATAACCACCCTGAAATTTAGGTATACACTCATGGGTATATAAGTTGTACTTTTATTGTCATTCGTAAACGAATCACTCTCCTTACGTAAACATAAAAGCAGCAAAATAACGCATTCGTATTTTGAAATATTTACAACTAGCTATTGCTTCGCCCCCCGTATGTTCCAACAAATTGAATTGAAATTTGACACAAATACTTTCAATAAATTTCAAAATCGATGCCATTTTCGTAATTAATGTCCCAAAAAGTCTTAAAAACGACACCCATATTGATTTTTTAATAAAACACGATGGAAACTAATTATGCACTAGTTGCACTACATCTGCACAGATATTTATGTCCTTATTTATGTACGTATCCGTTCACCCTTAACTAATGACTTTGACATGTTTACCAAAAGGTAAACCTTATGAACGAGACTGCTCGTAATATTTAAAACCGGCCAAGTGCGTGTCGGACCACGCAAAACGAAGGGTTCCGTGCCTATCAAAAAGGTCGTATCGTCATAGAAATTTTACGGCACTTACGTCCTTTTCTTTGAGGAAGGCAGTTTTTCAGCAACATCTCGAAAACCTCTGAACCGATCTTGTTCAAAACAATTTTCGGTGAATGAAATTAATAAGCCCTATGTCCATGAATTTTTCCATATTTTTAAAATACACGGTTCAAAAATTAGAGGGGGGGGGACAGAATTTTAGTGACTTTCGGGGCGATTATCTCCGACCCTATTCACTTAATCAAAAAAAATTCTAGGAAACCTTACATTTATTTTGAAAGGCCTATCGATTGATGTGCCACACGGGGGGTCACAATGAAAAAAAAAAATTTGACTTTTAGTTTTATGTATGGAGTGCACCCCTAAAAAAATTTTTTTTTGTCATTTTTATTACAAAATTATGTAGCGGCTAACAAAATACACCTATCCTCAAAATTTTATTCAAATATACCTTATAGTTTTCGAGTAAAATGCCTGTGACATACGGACAGACGGACAGACGGACAGACGGACAGACGGACAGACGGACATGACGAAACTATAAGGGTTCCGTTTTTGCCATTTTGGCTACGGAACCCTAAAAACGGATTCAATGAGTATCCTACATATCTTGTAGAAAGGTAATAACATTCGGTACCTAGAACCATAAAAGGTTCTTGAACTTCACATGATCGCATAATGTAGATATTTAGCGTGCCCGACTCGTATCAAACACATGTTTTATAGGGAGTTATTTCAAGCCCTTCCTTACATAAACGTGGTTGTAAAGTTACCTCCATCCGTAGATAACGACTGGCATGACACTAGCCCGTACCGCGCTAGTCGAGTCTAGAACGTGGGTGATTACCTGATTACGCACACGAATTACACTCGAGATAAATTAAAACAGAAACTTATTTTGTTGTAGGTGCCTGAAACCCTGATTTCGGTGTTTGCACTGTACAAGTGCCACAAGTGTGACATTCACAACAGTTACTCAAGGGGCGAACCAGTGTACTCTGAGCTCTGATTACGCGGAGTTTTTACCTATTTATAAGGGTGAAGTTAGGTATGTTAGGGGTGAGTGGAGACAGGTAGCATAGAATTCTGTAGACTACTTTACCCTCGACTTCCGATTGTTACAAATCTACGGGGCAAATGATATGATGTATGATAGGGAAGACGCCATAGACACGCTGGAAACTGTAATAAGAGGACCGCGAGCGTCGCGGCTCGCGGCGTCGGCGCTAGCCTCCCGCTGCGTACACTTCAGCCCCCCTATTCTGTAACTTGTTTCAAGCTCACCTCAACGCTCACCCACAAATATATCTTGACGCCGAGATTCGTAGTAACTAAGTGTAGATAGAGGTCTAGGTTCGTTAGGCGTGATGCGTGGGGTGAGGCGCATGAGCACGTAGCGAATAACAGCCTAGGGCTGTTATTCACTACGCGCAAATGCGGTTCACCCCGCCGGTCACCCGTTACGAAACTAGACCTCTACCTACGCTTATTATAGTTACTACGCATCGCGGTGTCAAGATATATTTGTGGGTGAGCGTTGAGGTGAGCTTAAACAAGTTACAGAATAGGGGGGCAGGTCCCTGTCTCATGCAGGAACAAAGGGCTCTTACGAGTCCGAAGCATTTTCTTAGCACATGGACCGTTCTGCGGTTTACGGGGGCCATAATAATAATAATAAATAAATAAAAGGAAATTGTACTTAGAAAAATTTTGAACTGCTTAATACGAACATTAGTATAGGCAATTTTTAAATATTTTTATACATTTTATAACTGCATGTGCAGGAGCATCATTAAGATTGTACCTATATAAAGGCTCCTACACAATGGGCCATCATGGCCGCAGAACAGGACGCGGTTATGCGTTGGAATGCGATGAAAGTATCTCTTTCTTCCTCTAACGCATAGTTGCGTCCTGGAATATGGGTCATGACGGCCTATTGTGTAGAGGAGCTTTAAGCCTAATAAGGTAGGTATGTCCAATTGTCCATGGATCTCAGGAGACGGTTTACCTAACCCAGGAATAAAATTGTTCCTGATCTTGCAATGTAATAAAGCCAAATAAAGTAATATTGAGTACTTATGCACTCCGGTCACTTTGGAACTCTTTGGGGGAGGCCTATGTCTATGATGAGTACTTATGGAAACTACACTGTTTTCATCGAGACTTGATTGCCATCTCTGTACAATTTGTAACTTTCATTTCTAGCGCAATGAAATACAGGGATAACGTTGATACCCGCATCGAGCGTCGATGAAAATAATATCATCGTTTGCTTGCTTTAATAGTAGGAACTATGATCGATGCAATTATGAACGAGGCTTAACCAAGCAGAGGTTATGATTATAGCGCGCTGTAGTCGACCGGCGGGCACAGCGGCGGCGGGCCGCTTCGTATCCTCGCGCTGGTAAAACTTTCTTTCTAAACCACTTGCTTCACACATCTTTCACTATTTTGCTTTTTTCACACCCCACCATTACTTAACCGTTAGATGCATATGGTATCATTCACTTGGCTTATGGAATAGTGTATGTACTTACAATTAAATCCATGTGACATTTGAGACTCCGTGTCCAGTTTGACAAAGTACCTACCTACATAATTTATATTAATTTGATTACTACTTGTGTCACTTCAGTAGTGTAATTTTTGATACTGTTTTTGATCTTTTGGTTAAAAGCTGGACTCCCTATCCCACTGTAGTTGATATTTGAAAGTGAGGCACTATGATAAATCGCAACCTGTTAAATGTTAGCTACCCCGAATTATTTAATATTAGTCATAGAAGTGGACTTTCAAGTAGGGTTTTAGACTTAAGTAGTTCTTCGAAGAAGTTTGTCACGTAGTTTCTGTGAGCCCTACGTAATTGTATGTGTTAATTCGACCAAACAAGAATAGAGCTTATCAGAGATTATTACTTATTATACTTTAGTTCCCACATACCATACTACGTACGTACGCGTACCACGTATATTTATCGTCGTCTCGCCTAGTACCCCATATTAGTACAGTCCAGTTCTCCAATATCTATACATACCTTTCAAAAATATCTGTACACAGGCTTTATTATTACTGACATAAGACACATGTGTAAGTAGATATTTTTGGAAGGTTGTCTGTATAGATATTGGAGAACTCGACGTACAAGCTTTGCTTAGTTTAGAATAGACCGATTTGTGTATGATTTACCCATTTACCACAAATATTAATTTATTTAGGTATTTTACATAGTATTAGACGTTTTAAAACTACAGCAATTTTAGATTTGCCTAATTAACTAAAAATAATAATATTCGTCCTTCACCTAAAACTACGGCTGTAATTTGCGAGTAAGTAATAATTTGGTCGTGAAATCGATGGTAAATGGTTTAACAACATGCGTATCGAGCGGCCCGCGCCGACAAAGCCCCCGACAAAGGTGCCGGCGACGAGCGCTCATTGTCCACGTCTGTCGGTAATTAACTTTACCGTACTGCAGTATTTCTACAAAGCAACGTGTTGTTTTCTTTACTATTGTGTCGTCTATTGTTTATCTTTCCTTATTTTGTTACTTAAAAACCAGGTGTAGTTGTTAGCTAGTTTTTGGAAGTTTTGTTTTCACATGCACCAAATTCCCATTGAGTCATACGGTGCAAGTAGGTACCTACCTAATGGCGGGTTGCACCAAGTTACGAATACAGAACGATCAACGTTAAAATATGGCGCCGGCAGCTATCATTGCATAGAAACTTGTCAAACTATCCATACTTACATTCTGATTTTAACTGACACCGCCGGTTTGGTGCCACCCCCCCCTTAGTCTAACCTTCAAGTTACTGCTGACCCGGTACTGATACACTAAGCACTAGTCAGGTCAGAAAAGTACAAATACGTAGGTACCTACTTATACATGTAAAACCTATCTACTTAATGCCTTATTTATGATCACAAGTGGTTTTGTACAGTTAAGGGCACCAATTATGTACACACAAGACTCAAAAACAAACATTCGTATTCATCATACAAATATCTGCCCCGACCGGGAATCGAACCCGGGACCTCAGGCTTTATAGTCAGGTTCTCTAACCACTAGGCTATTCGGTCGTCACAATAATATAAATATACATCGCCATACGCGCTATACCCGTCCACTGTCACGCATGACGCTTCGCGCAACGCCGCGCGTGTCTATATAAGAGTCCTTAAAAACCTATTTACACGCGATGGGGTTTGAAGTCAGTTCGCAACCCGAACATCCTATCCTATCTATCAAAATGAAATATATGCCGAGGAGAGCTTAGGTTAATCCAACATAATTTGACCCCGAAATTCATAACAGCTATGCGTTCGTGCTGAGGTCAGCTTATTCTGGTAGGGCTGTAGCTGGCTAGATGTATCTATCAAAATGTAATATCAGTTAAAAACACATAGTGAGGTATGTAATAAAATAACATACCTACCTAGGATATGCTATTAAATTTCTGCTTAGGTATGGTTATATTTTATTGTACTGGTTTTGTTAATATAGGTATCTAGAGAATCAATAAAGATGAATACTTAAGTAATTTTAAGGCAATGGAGAGGGCTATGCTGGGAGTGCGTGATCGTATCAGAAATGAGGCTATCCGCAGCAGAACCAAGGTAACCGATATAGCCCTCCGAATCGCTAAACTTAAGTGGTAGTGGGCGGGGCACATTGCACGTAGAACCGATGGCAGTTGGGGCGGAAAGGTTCTTGAGTGGCGACCACGTACGGGAAGGCGCAGCGTGGGCCCCCCACAAGGTGGACTGATGACCTGGTAAAGGTCGCTGGAGTCCGCTGGATGCGGGTGGCGCAGGACCGGTCATTGTGGCACTCTTTGGGGGAGGCCTATGTTCAGCAGTGGACGTCTTTGGGCTGATATGATGATGATGATGACTTAAGTAATTTTAAGTATAATAAGGAATTTTATAGTAAGACGTGTTTTCTACGATCTAATATTATTGCCTTCAATATTTTTAAGTCAAAATTTCGACATCAAGCCGAAATCGGGCCGTTGATCCATGTATCGTATACTTATTCAACGCGCTCTCTTTATAAAATTATCTATCCACCAATTCTAGAAAGAGAGGCCGATATGTTTTTTCATGCAAGAACTAATAGTTCCCACAACGATTACCTTCACCTGAGAGTCGATAGTGACGGGATTACTTTATCGATGTTCATATTTTATTAAACTTGTTGTTGTGCGTAGGTACTTGAGTTTTCTATAAAGTTTGTAAGACTTTTTTTTATTAGCCTATATTACACAATATTGTGCCACTGCTGGGCAAAGACCTCTCCTTTTTTCCGCCACTCGTCTCGGTCCTGTGGTCGTGTTCGCCAATCTGTCAAAACGTATCAAGGTCGTCCCGCCATCTCCTTTTCGGTCTGCCTCTACCTCGAAAGCCATCTTGTGGGGTTCATTCGGTGACTTATTTAGCCTATCGCTCCGCGTGCATCCGGCAGACATGTCCAACCCAGTCCCACTTTAGCTCCACGGTCTTGGCACCCGCATCTACAATGCCAGTTTTGGTACGCAGCTCCGTGTTCCTGATCCGATCGATCCTACGAACTCCGAGTATGCTGCGTTCCATTGCTCGCTGGCAAATCTTGAATCGGGACTTTATTCGAGTAATTATGTCGTAAGATATGTCATTATGATATTAAAATGATTACTTAGTCGATAAGACACAAAAAGAATCATCGATATTATAAATTGGAAGTCGTAATAGGTAGGCATATTTTTTTCTGAATATTGAAGATGTAGAAACATTGTAGGACATTGAAGACAACCCCTAAGGAAGCTCATACATGTTTTATGGAAAACTAGGTAAGTGGCGTGTTATACTGTAGATACGTATAGATACTTCGTGAAGAGAAATGTTTTTACCGTCAAAAATTATCTCAATTACCGTTCCTTGTCTATTTAAAGAAGTCCTATTATTTTTGCATAAAAAGTTATTGAGTTCAGTTCTTTGCAAATAATACGATAAAATACAAAGGGTTTGGGACTCGTTACCTTCCTCCGCTGTCATAAAGTCTTTGATCGACTCTTCGTCCGGCCGGGACCGAGCCAGCCTGTTGGCAGCATCCAGGCCAGAGGGCCATAGCTGTCTCGGCGCCCAGTACGATTTTGTCGCATTTGGCGTCGAGACACTTGGCCCTTGGGGAAAAAGCGCGCGTGGGCTCCACAAGGAGATCAGTAAGCGGTCGAGGGACGCAACGGGTGACCCTCGCGCAGGCAGCTTTCTCGCTCAAAGAATAGCGATTGCTATTCAGCGCGGGAATGCTGCCTGCGTGATGGGCACCCTGCCTAAAGGGCAAAGTTTTGATACGTTTCTTTAATTGTTTATTTCTAATATTAATTTAAGTAGTTTTAATCCCATGCGTATTTAATTTTTGTTGTTAAATAAATGTTTTACATTTATTTGATAAAATACTGCAACATTTTACGATAAAAAACGGTTTAAAGTTTTTTAACAATGAGTTTCAGATATATAATAAAATTTAACGTTTTTTGACCCAATAACTACCTATAGGTAGTTCGTTTTGGTATTAAAAGCGGCTTTGGAACGGCTCTTCGTTTAAAAAATATCTATCTTGTCATTTTAATTTTCAAATGAAAATACGATGACTATTTAACACATTTATAATTTTCATCGATAATTTACTGCGTTACATCCCTAACAAGAATGCACCTTGACAGCTCTAAGGGAAATGTTTTTTTTAATCACATCACGGTTCACAATATATCATCCCTTTATTTACTTGCTGCCTTGTTACATATTCGCGCACCCGGCTTTGTCTACTCCGTGGTAGATTTTAGCGCAAAGGGGTCATGAATAGACGCAGCCGGTGTTCGGGGTCTTTTTGTAAATGTGCCATCGATAACCGACTTTCATGGGACGTCAAAAATGATATCATAGAATAACTGGTTCATTACGCGACGAGCAGGTATGCTTCCTTCCGATGGGAATACTTGTTTATATTTAGTATCGTATAGGTTCAATTTAGGCACTTATTTTAGATTACTTACACATTAAGGAGATTACTTAGACAGTTATTTCTACATTTTTTCAAATGCGATAATATATAGCAAATGACTTTCCTACAAATTAAAAGTTATAAATCAGTCAACGGCTGAATTATTGAATTAGATTTTGAGGCTACGACGGGGTGTGGTCAGAAACGCATTTTATTTATTTTAATGGCAAGAGCATACCGGGGGTCCAGTCTTTTGTTATGGTAATGCAAGGTACATCCGAAGACTGGATGCAGTTTGATCAATACAGTCCTGTGACCCTCTTTTGTATGGTCTGACCTAGTGACAGGTTCAATGGTCAACTTGTTTGGCAAGTCTATTCATTGTGCGGTTCTGCTAGCAAGTGTCAAAGTTTGATGCGAAATATCGAAGTGCCGGTGACAAATACTTTAAATGCACACTTGACATTGTTTGCGTAAATTACTTAGCAGCTACCTACTTGTCAATGAAGCAAATCGATAGTAATAGAAACAGCGTTTACAAAGGAGCACTAGAATCGAATTTTATAGGTATCGTAATTTATAGTAACTATACCTACTTCATATTCCAAAGACGTAAAGTTTGTATGTATTACAGAGTAATCTACGAAACTAAGAACATGTAGGTAAATAAATAAAATGGACTTGCAGGTTCGCCTGCGTTTCCTGCACGACGTGGCCGGTGATACTGATAGTTCTTTAAAACTGTGCCTAATTGTATTCTGTAAATACATAGCAGGATCGAATTGAAAAGGTAACAAGTTAGTAGATGAGCTGAAGTCTGCTAAAGTACACGTTTCATCTGAACGATCCGGTGTCTTTTTCAAAAGCTGTGTCCATGCAGTTTTCGAAGCTTTGTTTTTAAAAAAGTTTCTGGTAAGCTACTTATTCCTACCAATTCAGTTGACTACCCCAGTTGTTTATAGTAATAATTTTTCACGCGAAAAGCACGGCTATCACAAGACGTCGCGCGAGCTCTCTCGATTTTTCTCGCACTATACCTCTCTTTCTAAGTTTTCTAATAAGAGAGAGACGGATAGTGCGAGAAAAATTGAGAGAGCTCGCGCGCCGTCTTGCGATAGCCGTGCTTGTACAGACCAAAGATAACAAACATAAAATTTACTAGAGCGTCATCTAATTCATAAATTGACGCCAGGCTATTGTATAAGTACGAAAACCCTTCTTTAAAAGTTGTAAGCTTTTAGAAAAGTCATCTTTGAGAGAAAGGTATTTGTAAATACGATTACGGGCTTGGACTGAAAGTTTATATTTCAAACAAGTTGTATATAGTGACTTCATTATTCCGACTTCATTATTACTTACATACTTAGAACCAACTGAAACTAAAACCCTGACGATTTTGCATCTGCGTGCTTTCAAAACAATTAATTTGTATACGAACGTAGCCGTATCTTTGGTATGCTGGCGCTGCATGCATCAAAACAGTTTTCTTTCCAATACCATAGAGTGTAAGTTGCAACGACTGCACCTTGTAGTTTTAGCCATGAGATCCAAGTTAATCGTTCACTAAGCAATAATTTAGTATCGTGACCTCTAAAGAGCACGAGGTAAGGTCCATTTTGGTGAGTCATCCTTGGTATGCCTATTCCGGAATAATAATAATGCATTTTTTGTTCCCGAGATGCCAGTGTGCGATGCACCGACGCGTCTCTGTGTGTCTCTACCATTCGTCTAGCAGCTGTGCCTATTATTTTGAAGTAGTGTGCGGGTTTTGTATAGCGCGACCACGTGAACTTCATACTTTTCGGCATAAAGATGGAAAACATTCACGCAATAGATGAAGACGTAATGTTCGCGTGACGAGTTGATATTCGACTTGATTTAAAAACTGCGCCTCACGAATGCGAATCACCTACCCCCCACTAGGGTGGCGTTTGATTGTGTCAACCGTGATAATAGGGGTCACGTAAATAAACGCTTCTAATCATAAATTAGAACAATAATCATGCATTTTTCATGTATTTATCTTTATATTTAAACTTTTCACTTATGGTCTGATGGCTATCAGAAACTCACATTTTAAATGGTTTATTTCTATTCGTTTTTTAAAGTAAATACTTAATTAGACTCTTAATTCCATAAATATTAACTGTAGGTATAATATATATTTTTTTTAATTTACGATACTTACGATCATAATATATAAGTAATAAGTAAATCCAAAAGTTACATTTACATCATGATAAAATGTACATGCACACGATGCTGTCAGATATCAAGATTGTCCGCACCCTTATACGAAAAGTTTTTTGCATTGTTGGCGAAGCTCTTCCCAAGACCATGTGGACCGCTACGTTGCCAGTTTAAACACACCATCCTGCCGGCATTGTAGTTTCTTTATCAATACTTTCTAAAAAAATCCTTGTGAACACGCGTCCTTTTCTAATCTGCCGAAAATGTATAAGTGTGATGAAGATAGTTATAGACGAACATCTTCGAGCATAATTGCTTCCACAATGAATAGATTTTAAACAATTGCAGGGACTTAAGGAATGGCAGTGCGTTTCGCAGAGTCGCTTATCGGTGTTAAAGATTTGGTTCATTAGTATAGCACTTAATACAATAAATTCGTGTACTTTTTGAAACATTCAATCTCTAAAATGATCTGTTGGACAATTAAGCTGCTTAGTCAGTCATTTAAAAATAATAAATACACCACGTGGCTTGCTTATCGCGATTCACAAAGCAGTGCCTTGTCGCGTTGCTTAGCTAAATTCAAAATAAGTAATGGAATCAAATCACGGAACGCGAATTAATTCAAATAGTCCCGTACCACTGGATTTCTATTTCAAGTTTATAGTTGAGATACTGATATAAGCGCCCGTACATGACGAAGCGGAATAACAGTTTTAGAGAGTGTATAAGATAATTGCAATACCTACTTAAATACAAATTTCGATGGCTTAGGTTTCAGAGTGGCAGCCATGAAATGCGCTAGACTTCATCTTCACGAGAGAACAAAGCCTAGGACTAGCAGAGGCAGGGTCCCGGAGCCCGACCGGCCGCGCAGGTTCTGCCAGAAGCGGCTGGTGAACCCTGCGCACGAGGAGGACCCGCGTTGGGCAGACCTGCTCGACCGGTAACATACACCTTTTGTGTCACTACCAGAGGGGTGATTACGTAACTTTTCGAACGAACGTTAGGACGAATCAACTGTCATTTTCCCATACAAACAATGGCATCTAGATCAGGGATGTTGCAGTCATTAGCATCCGGTACAAATTGTTACGCAATCAACCATCAGCCCTCTAACTCTTGATATACAATGGATCGATTATAAAATATTAAAATAGTCAATGTCGTACAGACCTATCCTGGAATAAGAACTGAATCATTGTTTCACCTAGTACCGTTGTTGCAGATTCTACTGCAATCCAAGCGCCGACGCAGCCATTACTGTTGACTTAATTCAACCTCAACCAGATGAGGACTTGTTTCTCTCTGTACAAAACATACAATTTGATGGCGATGTCAACGAAAGAAAACGGCCGAAAACTTGTTTTAAATATAAAGCAATGAGAGATGGTAAACAACATAGAATGTTTGTAAAGCAAGTCGTCGAGGAAAAAAATGAGTATACCGAAGAGTGCTCGTCTCAACTCACTTGCTACTACTTCGACGATTACCTAAAATATATAATTAATCCAGAACACAACGTATTATCTGAGAAATCAAGTATTTTGCTTTGTGAATATGGAGACAATAATAAAGAACATAAAGTAGTGCAAGCAAAGTCAAAACAGACGTCCGATTTAAATAAATTCCGAGAAATGAACATTGTCCCGCAAAATAACTGCTCTGTTAAGGAGACGAAGGCAGTGAAAGAAGAACCGCCTGAATACAGATATAATCTAGATTCGCAGGACACAAAGATAGCCTATCACAAGTCGGGGAAACGCAAATGTCTTACGATATCGAGGGCTCAGAGCCCGGAGACGGTGCAGGTGATCCGCGTGGACGTGGTCTGCCACGCGCGCGGCCTGCCCTCCGACGCGGGTACAGACGGCTCCAAGCAAACCCACCAAGACAACCACACCACAGATCCCAAGCTTCATAAAAATATCAGCATGAAAACGAACCATTTTTCTAACAAGTACCTGCTGACAAATACAACAAAAACTCTGGATGAAAATGTTTCAGGTGGAGCGAAAGTTACACTGCTTTGTAAAACGTTCAGACTCTCGAGCAGGACTAAAGCCAACAATGAGAAACCATGCATAAAGAATAACCCTGAAAACTAAATTGCTGAAATTCGCAGCTTTATTTCTGTTATTGTCAGTATGAGTAGATACCGATCGCCGACAGCGCTTCACTAATCGGCGTTGTGGACTACATAGGTATTAAAATTAGATAAACTTACTATATTACTAGTTTCTCTCTGTAACTGCTTTGTTTGTGTGAGGTGTGCAATAAAGAGTATTTGTATTGTGTTGTATTGCCTTGGTCAAAAGTATTATGCACCCTTTTTCTTGTTACGTAGACTCAGATTGCAGATTTCAGATTCATTTATTACACATTACAAGACTTCATTATATATTACATTCATGGCAAAACACAGGGATCTGACTATGTCAGTCAAGGAAATCCCCAAGGATCAGCCCTTGGCAAATAAGTAAGTTAAAAACCTATTTTTAACTTACGCGAATGTTATCCCATCAAAAATAACTATAGGCCTGTCATAGGTGTGCTAACGTTCAGCTTGGTGATAAAATAAGCGCCACATGTAGTCAGTTGCAACGTGGTTTTGTTCATATGGATTACATACTACTAAGGGCGAGTTGCACCAACATACGATTACAGACCGATCAACTTTAAATATGGCGCTGGCAGGTGTCATTCCATGGAAACTTGTAAAATTTTTCATAAATTCAAATTTTAAAGAACACCGCTTACAATACAGACGGTTTGGTGCAACCCACCCTAAATGTCATGAAATGTAACGTCATGATTTCACTGCACCCCTGTATATCTAGTAGCTATCCTGTCCAATGCCACTATGCAACGAAACTAGGTTCCTTAGCTTTATGTTATACTCAAACCTGCATGACCTGGAAGTATCATGTTGACATGCTGAGTGGAGATAGGTTAAAGTAGTGCGGTCTTTGCGCTACGAAAATAAAAATAAAACCCCATATTTCGAAGGTTTCATTAAAATCGGTTTACTATGCTCATTTCCATTCGTTGATGACATACGTCATACAGTGTACTCATTTGAGGCAACCTTATAAATACTATCATATAAACGAGACATCCAAAAGAAGAAACTGACTGATTGATCTATCAACGCACAGCCCAAACCGCTGGTTCTAGAGTTTCAAAATTCTGCAAGTAGGTTCCTTATAAGGTCTAGAGGTGCAATAAGTGAGGATTTTTCAAAATTCACCCCTTAAAGGGGTGAAATAGGGGCCCAAAGTTTGTATGGGGAAACAAGATTAGTTGGACTATTTCATTCGAAACTTCACAGCAGTATTCCTTACAATAAATGAGTAAACACGTGTTTCAGGTTTTTTGAGAATACAACCCCTAAAGGGGAGGAATATGGTGACAAAATCTGAAAATCGACATGTGTATCGTTCTTACAGTTTATCGGGTCGCTGATTATGAAAACAACAATGATTTTAAAATCCAACGTGGCGGACGTGAAATACCATCTCCCCTGTTGGGGTGCGATAGGGTTGAAATGCCTAAATATCAATATGGGTGTCGTTTTTTTTGGTTTTTTGGGACGTTAATTACGAAAATGGCATCAATTTTGAAAGTTAATATTGTAGACATGAAAATTCTTCAAAGTATTTGTGCCTAATTGCAATACAATTGGAGCATACGGGTCAAACTGAGATCCTCCTTTTATGTAGACGGTTAAAAATTACTTTTAGTGCGCGGGCGAGGCCGCGGGCAAAAGCTAGTATTTGTATAATTTACCTATATTTGTATGAATTCACGTTCTCGAAAAAGGCTCTAACGTCTTCGATGCAATTTTGAATATAGGGGTTTACGTGGGCGAAATATCGATCTGGCTGAGCTCTTTCACCCAGCTCTGAAACTTTTATGTAATGCCGATGTGCTAAAATTTAACAAGGTATATGTATATTTATCTAGAAAACTTTAGTCCACATACTCCACATGATTTAGAAGTAGGTACCTACATATTTAGCTATTAATTTTAGAGAACTCAAGGTTTGCAATTTTTTTCTTCAAATAAATGACCAAATATTTTTTTATAAAATCCTTCATATACGAGTAACAGGTTTTCTAAAATTATATATTGAATAGGTAAATAATTTTTTTAACACTCGATTTAAAGTATGAATTATATGAAAAACGCATAGGACCTCGATACTTTTGGCCAAGGCTGTTTCCAGCAGGATAAACGAGCATTGGTCAAAAAAGGTGTTCCTAAACTTTTTTTAGTTTTTTTTTGGGTTTCTTTTACTCAGATTCGTTGATACTATCGATCCTTATATAAGAAAAAAAATGTTCCGTATTTTACTATGTAAGTTTTTTCTTTCAGTGCGTCACGACTTTTGTATGCTGTTTTTTTTTATTTATATGGTCCATATAAATAAAAAAATACTGCATACAAAAATGTGAAGATGTAGAATGGAATATTTGGGACACTTTTTTTATATGAGGGTCGATAGTTTCGACGATTCTAAGTAAAAAAACCCAAAAAAAACGAATTCTGAAAAAAATGATCATGAACACTTTTTTTTAAAACTTTCAAACTCGTTTCTAAAAAAAACCTTTAGCAATTGTACCTATACCTAATAATAATAAATAATCTCATCAAAAACTGTAAAATCTTATGAGTAGAGTAGGTAGTTGTAGTTACCGGAAAAATCTTTGCAAATGAGAGCATCCAAAAAAAGCTGTCAGAGAAACAACAATGTGAACTGATTTTTAAAAGTAGATACCTGGCGAGAAAAATCTTGGCGACCCTTTGGCGCCACCCCCGCCATTACTAATGGCTCTCAAACTTCATCTAACGGTTTAATACGACGCCAGAGTCTCTAGAAACTCTATTATTACTGATTTTGCTCATACGCATGCGAGACAAAATACTGTAGATTATAGAAAATTGTATTTTATTCTAGTTTACGAAATAAGTCCATTAGGAATTTTATCGCTTTATTAATTGAAGTGTCAATTCAAACCACCCAGAATAGCGTTTATTCCTAGTTTATTCTCTACAATCATAACTCATTTCAGACTAGATTTTTATTTAGCCATAGCACAGGACAATGGCGGTGTCGGTTCTAGAAAAATCTAGGTGCCAATGACTGGTTCTATAGGGCCTTATGATAACGGGTGGTCTACCAAGTACAAGAATGCACGGTATGCTCGTTGTGAATCAAAAGTATCAAAACGAGCATAACGTGCATGCAGAATGCACGTTAATTTTTACAGTTTCGTGACGGCAATTACCTATATTATAAATTATATGGGTAATTGCCGTCACGAAACTGTAAAAAATTAAAGCATAGATTAGATTAAAGCTCTTAACTATGTACAATTTTTTTGCAATCCACTCACATACAATTTTTCACACCAACTATCAGGAAAATATAACAGTCATCGATAGTTTTGACCTCAGTTTTTTTTAATATTACGAAAATTTTCATAAATTTTCATATAACGTTGTTAAAGTTAAAACTTGAAATAAGTACGTTCGTTTTTAATCGATTACGATGAAATTACAATCGATTACTTTATTAAGATTGTTCGATTATCATATTGCGTAAATGCTATATGCCGATGAATAAACTAAAAAAGTAGCTGGAACAGAAAAGTAGCATTTTGATCCCTCTCGTCGTGGAGCAAAACCCTTTTCTGAATGAAAGGTGTGAAAATGTTTTTATAAAGAGTTGTGATTGATGGATTTAATACTATGAAGTGTTTTGATTGGTCAAATTAAATGTTTTACAAATCATAAATATGTATACATATTTTCCCTTGGGGCTAAATGTACTACTTTAGCCCCGCATGCTAAGCCTAAAATGTCTCACTTTTCGAGCATGAGAAGTGAAGTAGTAGATTGTATAACTAGGGTCTAATGTAGACTATTTCCCGACCGAAATGAGGGAAAACTGATCGAAAGGAAATATGGGTTTTATACCAGGCGTTATTAGGTATGTCACATAATGTTTTTTGTAATTTTTTTGTATTCTTTCCTCACATGTTTGAGAAACTATATTTACCTTGGCGGAAACCGTTGAACCCATTTCTTTCAGCGCCTCGGCAATAATGTACAATTTTTTTTGTAATCGAGTATCCGTTACCAGGTGCGATCAAGTTTTCACCAAGTTATAACTTAATTACTGAAGCGAAGCTAGCGTGCAGCCGCGGGGTTTCAGTCATATTCGAGGCGAGCGCCGAGCGCGCGAAAACAGCCCCTGTGGCCCAGCAACACGGGCGGTCGCGCCGCGGAGCCGCCGTGGCGTGATCCAGACCGTGCATTTACACCAAACCGCATGCTACGAACTTTCAACCAACAACAGATTATACCTACCTGAAAAAGGTATGATAATAGTTAAGGGATATCTCTCATCAGCAAAAATACTTTTCGTGACGGCAATATTTTAAGAACAACCCTGTAATTAATTGTAAACTTTCTAACAAACAACATTTAATATTTAAATATTGTCACTAAATAATAATTATTTCCTATATCCGACACATTTAACATAATTTTTGCGAGAATAGAACAAAAGTAACGTTTTATCTAACAGAGGTTTGTTACGTTTTATTAACTAGCTGTAAATACCTTTACCTGCGACTTCGTTTGCTTGGAGATGTGGTAGGAATAAACGTATTAATTTCTTCTCTTGCACATGCAGTTTTAATTAAAGATACCAAGTAGTTAAAAGTAGATGTTTGTGATAATAGATCAAACAGGTAGGACGTAGGCTGCAGCATTATGCAGCTGACAGTGACAGATGTATGGCGATATATTTTAAGAAAAAGAGATGCAAGTTTGAAAGAGGTAAAATATTTCGGAAAATTAATTAATCGTCGCAATACGCGGAAGCCAGAACCTACCTATAAAAATGTTTTATGTTATTCAGTTCATGGGAAGCTGAGATCCTTCGTGACTAAAAAAAACTAAAATGATACAGGCTGATCCTTTTTTAATTCAGAGATTTATTATAAATCTAGATGGGGTTAATGATTAATCTCAGATTATGTCCTTATTCCAGTTTTGTCAACTGAGGTATCAATTCCACAAACCAAGAATTGTAGTAATATAAAGATTAATTAATGAAAGTGTAATGTCAGATAAAATCCCTATTCTAACTAGGTGAAGTTAACTAAGTACATTATATTATTTGATCTTAACAAATTATTTTCACGACGCGGCCAATTCTTAAGCCAATGAAGTATCTGTAAAATAAGTATTATGACGTAAAGTACTGTTAGTCATTGCCAAACCAAGCTTAACTGGCTCCGCATACAATAGCGCAATATTTTGCCGACCTAATCGAGACACGTCAGTAGGCTAGTTTCCGGATATTCTCGCGGGATTTGGTTTGGACGGCCGGTATGAGTATGACTATACCACAAGACAGTATTGGGGCATTTTCACTTAAATGTGTAACTTTGACTTTTTCTCAGAATTTGGCAATTGTAGGTTTTTCCTGATCAGAATCGTAAGTGCACTGATTCTGACAAAGAAAAAAACTGTCCGAAATTTTCCAGAGGTACCTACATTTTTTAGGTTACCACTTTGTCACGGTTCATACAAAATGTTTGAAAAAATCTCACAATAAAATAAAATAAAAACAAATCCTGAGAAAAAAGTAAAGGGTACACTTTTGAGTGATATCGCGATTTGCGATCTGAGGGGTGATCACGTAACGTTTCGAACGCACGTTAGGACAACTCAACTGTCATTGTTCCATACAAAAACTGACATTTAGATCTACCTGACGCGTACAATGCGTTTCGTGATCGACCAGCTGGTTAATGGTCAAACCTTCTGATGATACATAAAATCAATTTTAAGGGTCTTCGGAAAAAATGGATGCAAAAGGAAGAGCTTGGTCAGTAGAATAAATGAATTGATAACATCGCACCAAGCTTGAGGTGTGGATAGTGGCAGTACATAAGCTGAGCCGAGATCACGAGCAGAGAAGGCAATGATTAACGATCCGAACGGAAACGTTTCCGAATATTAATTTGTAGTGGAGGTCACCGACGCGGCGGCCTAGCTAGTGTGACATAGCCGCACCGAAAGGATTGGGACGCCACGGGCCACCCCACCCGATGGGGTGAAATGTGTGTGCCGAATTTATAGGTGTGAGAGATGGAACTTCAGGGTAGCTAAAGGGTGAGGTGGACTTCGGACCTCCCTTAGGGGGGTTGTAAACCCCCCAATTTGCCCTAGTCCGGCACCCCCGCCCGAGGCTCCCCGTCCGTTCCTGTCCAAGCGATAAGAGGGAAGAGGGGTGAGCGTCAAATGGACGTTTTACGCATAATTTAGAGCAGTAAATGGATTCGAACAGTCTCCACACGTATAGTCTCCCTGGAAGACCGACACCACCGATTATGATGATATGTGTTTCGAAGATAAGCCTCTGGTGGTAAATTACGAGTTAAATCTTTTGCAAATTACGCCTATTTGTGGCACTCGCCAATCGTGGACATCATTTGAGCAGGCCATTTGCTCAGGATAGATTAAATGATCAATGTTCAATGATTTAAACCGCTGAAAGAATTTTAATGTGAGTAGATAATATGGATAGTACTTACCTAAATTTGCATAATTTTATGGAAGAACTTACGTAACTTTAAAAAGTAAAACAAAGTAGCGACGATAAGAAAGGTAAGAATTTATGTCAGTACTACTTGGAACTTTTTCGGCATTGCGTAAAACACATTTTTGAATGTGTTCGCGATGTGAGTCTGCTCGGGCCTCAGTTTCCGGTGAATTTTCTTTTTTCTTATTTCTTGTAGCTAGGGCGCGAGTATTTTACTCTAAGAAATATACCCGGCGCATACATATTTGTAGATAATATGTCCTGGTCTACTTTCGCATTGTTCATTTCGTGGCTCGATTAAGTTGAAGGCACAAAATACGTTGCAATATTAACAAGTATAGTTAGGGTTAACTGAAGGGAGCTGCAATCTATTCGATCGTAGCATTTGTAACGGTGCTAGTTACTAGTAGATAAGCAGGTATGCGGCATGTTGAAAACATATGAAAATATAATCTTGTATTTTACTTATGTACCTGGACGAATAATGTTTAGAATGAAGTGGGTATATTCTCTAAAGTAAATACAAGATGATGATTAACATTAACTAAATTAAATTAAAACTAAGTTAAATCTAAAAAAGGCCATCGAGGCATTGTACCGAGGATGCTGGCGGCATTTCCTCGCTGAATTGCAATGCTGATGCGTTGCGCGAGAAAGCCGCCAGCTCTTCGGTCACCAGTTACATCGACCAGACGTTTCGCGATTTCTGCAAATAACTTATGCTTAAGTTTTAAATAAACTTATACTAAATTTAGCACGTAGGTTTAAGTTGGTAAACAGGTTATGACGAGGAACACGTCATGGTAACTTTTTTTGATCAGTGTTTAAGAAATCCTTTTTTGGGCTTTAATAAGTATTTCAAAATACACTGGCTTGTTTAATTTCATAGATATGTTTTATCACGGACGGGACGGTATAAATAACTATTGGAAGGTAGACTACTCGCTGTTGTAACCTCTTTTTTCAATATCTACCTAATAGTGTAAGAGTTTTTACTACTTTACTCGACGAAATATAATTTTCGTATTCGTACTTTTGAACTACTTATACTTTGTTTATAAGTATACTAGTAGTGTATGTGTAATAGGCTTGTGACTTAAGATTTTTTCACGATGCCATTCGAACCAGTTTTTGGAGAGGAACAATGTTTGTACGGGAGTATGGGGGGTATGGGAGTATGGGAGCAACTACAGTTAACGAACTTAAATACCCAAAAATGTAACTCTAAGACAGACCTTGCTGGCGGCACCCGAAACGATTAATACTAATTGACATAAAAGTATGACGTCACAGTTTGTTATTTGTACTATAAGTACGTTGTATGGTTAAACAAGTAAATTGCTGTTTTGGTCGCGAAATAATGCGTTTAGGTCCATAGTTGTCATAAAATGTTGTTTCTATAAGCGTAATGATTCTATTGACAATAAAAAAAAACTTTCAAGCTCCATATCTTTTGATGATTTTAATTATATTTAAGTAGAAATGTATACTTTATTACAATAATTTGATGGTTTACTATCCATTTAGCAACACTACGTTATCAATTTTAACATGACGCAACTACCCTATTGCGTAGAATTTAAATAGCATAAACCTAATTACATTACAATAACTAATTATAAGTATATCGGTGGTTCGGTACCTTCAACTTTCGCGATTTGCACAGAATATTGGAGACTGCCCTGTAGAAATCAAGATCAACAATCATAATTATTGTTGGATTGGCACTAGGATGTCGTGCCAGTTTTGTGGGCCAAAATTCTTTTTGATGCCTATAAAAACGTCCCTTGTACATTTTAACCCATATCTTTTTACTTATTCGGATAATCTTCAAAAAACTATTATTTTCTAATTCACAATGACATATGCATACCCGAATGATGACCATTATCGAAATATTTGGGCTCAAAATAAAATAAATAAAATGTTTGGTAACGCAGTGGACATTATTTTTGAGGGGTCATGGGGACTGGTAACACAATGGTAATTTGAGTACAAGATGTGACTTTTTTGTAATAAAAAACCCAGGGTGGTGGGAAAATTCATAATAAACAATGAGGCCCTGTTGAGAACTAACGTAACACTACTAGGAAAATATTTCGTGACATCTACAATTTTTTATAAGTGTTGTGTTTATATAAGTTTTCATCTCTATTTTAGGCACTAAAAATAATTTTGGCCCTTATATCAAGCCATATGCCTAATACGCATTATTTTATAATTTTTATAATTTTATAATTATACCAGTTATGTATTAAGTACGAAGCTTGTGACAGTTGTGTCTACATCAGATACCCAGTATCATCTAAATCGCTTGACGAAAAGGTAATAGTAGATTGTTAACCAAGGGTTGAAAGCCACCCATAAGTAGTCCTAGATCACATATTGAAATGCGGCTGTATAGGCCGTCGCTCAACAAGTGTAGACCAGACCAAATTTAAATAGTGTTTGTGTAAATGTGTATTATGTGTATGGACCATTTTTGCGCCGCGCTTAAATAAATTGAATGCATTATATAAATAATGCATTAAATGTATTTATTACTTTTCAAGTGGCTTTAATAATTTTAATTGACTCAAATTAGTTACAACTTTTTAGATAACGTTACCGTAATAACTAACAATAAACATCAAAAAATAAATTCAGTTATCGAAGTGTGGCTGTTTAGGTTTCTGCCATTAGTCATTGTTTTTTTTAATTACTTCTCAGCCCTAGGGGCGACATGCCTCACTTTCAACCCGCTATTCAGATAAAGAATGACGTACTTTCAGAGTATGAGAGATGAAAACAAATATACAAGCAAGGGCACCAATATGTATACACCACAAAGTTTAAAAAATATGTACCCAGACCTAAACGCGTGACAATGCAATATTACGATGACATGGTGCTGATCTGATGATGGAGCTGGATGGAGGTAGCCATAAGAACTTCGCAATGAAACGACTCAACCTCATCTAGTTTGGGCTCGTTAGATTAGAATCGTCTCAATGAGTAGTTGATGACGGTATACAGAAAAGTACAGTCGGAAATAAAAACTTGTACCAAAAATGAAATTTTTGACACAAACTTATTTTAATGATTGTAAATGAGGGACTAAAACACCTGATGTTTGAAATGAATTCTGCTGTATTCTGGTTAGTAGAGTTGTGATTGTTGGATTTAATACTGTGAAGTGTTTTAATTGGTCAAATTAAATGTTTTAAAAATCATAAATATGTATACATATTTTCCCTAGGGGCTAAATATACTAATTTAGCCCCGCTTGCTAAGCCTAATATGACATATTTTTCGAGCATGAGAAGTGAAAAAAAAAACTGTATTTTGAAACCTTTTCGACTCCGGAACACGATAAACCTAGTCAAATCCCACTTAAAATTTGTCTGTCACAGTCTTAGTTATGTCAAAGTCAAAGTTTTAGCTTGGAAACATTTAAGTTTAAATAAATACCCGCGAGTAAGTAGGTACCTACCTAAAGTTTGTGCGATCTCATTCATGTTACTTAGTGTTTTAAGTTTAAAATGTTTCATTGACGAGTTGACTACTGACAAAAACTTGTTTTATTTATTTACTGCAAGTAACTTAGCAAACATCGTTTTGTTAACAATTATTAGGAACTTCATCTTAGACAATTTTGTTGATAATTCTTTTCTATTGACGTGCAGCGACATCTATCGCATTGATGATGAATTAGTTATTTTCTTATAGCGTCAGATATTTAATATTGACTGTATTACGTACGCGTATTCCTAAATCAAGTCAAGATTAGTTCATAAGAAAAATCTCAATATTCGCAATAGAAGTGTAGTTGGCGCTATCTTTTAAGCATGGGCGTACTCTCATCATTATATAAGGCGGTCCCGTTTGCGCGGTACCTAAGGGAAACTGAAATCTGTGGTTACGCGTACGTTTTTTAACCCTTACGCGATTGTGATAAGAGCGATAGAAGTAGGTACGTGTATCAGTTTCCTTAGTTGTAGGTACCTATTTTCCCGTAGCTCGAGGACATCTAATAATCCTAAATGGTGAAGATATATATATAATACAAACTAGCTTTTGCTCGCGATTTTGTCCGCGCGTAACTCGTTTACATCGTAGCTCCATACAAACTTTCGCCCCCCCCCTTTTCACTCCCTTAGGTAATTAATTTTGGGATAAAAAACTATCCTTTGTCCTTCCCCGGAATTAAAATATCATTTGTTAAATCGGTGTTTAATATTTTTCCTTCAAATTCGTATGAAAGTATTCTGAAAGAACCTTCTTCCAATACAAAAAGAGCAATCGCACTTGATAAAGATTTATCGCTGAAAACCAACATACATACCGAGTTCCTTGGTCGCTGATCGCACAAGTTAGTAACAAAATGCACCGATAAGTGGCGCTGTAGGTACTCATGACTTAGCTACACTATGCGTCGTTAAGATTTTTCCAAAATTAATGGGCGGGGCAAGACGGAACCCTCGGTGCGCTAATCAGACTCGCACTTGACCGGTTTTTTACAAACGTAGACTCCGCCGCCAACTTGGTGTTTCTGTGGCCTGGCCTCGGCGGTCAATAGTAAACTTGTCATTAGCTGTCAAATTTACTATTGACCGCCACCGCATGCCGCGCCAGTGTGTAGCAGGCATTAAGCCTTTGACAGACTGGTGCGGCCTGGCCGCGGCGGTCAATAGTAAACTTGTCATTAGCTGTCAAATTTACTATACTATTGACCGCCACCGCAGGCCGCGCCAGTGTGGAACACTACAAACGGGCGCAATTTGTCACATCAACTTGCGATGGTTGGAAAGAGACAGCCATACATTCTTAACCAGTCTAACTATTATAGCAAGTTGTTGTGACAAATTGCTAGGCGTTTAAACGTGAGCACTTGGCTGTTTGTAGTAATTAATTTGTCTTAGTTTGTCTTAACATATGGTTCAAAGGTAAAAGAGTATATGACTCATCCTTGTATATGAATATATTTTATTTTAAAGCCTTATATAATTTTTAGTATATAAATAATATCAAACTTTAGTATAATATATATAATATCAAACTTTAATATAATATATATTATACTACTCTTTCCTGGTTTTTCGCTTGTCTTCTACATTTCCGATCTACCCTATCTTCTTTTAATCCCATTCCTCATACTTTGGCTAAACGCGACATGAGCGCCCGCCATGCCATTAAAAAAAAACAAATTCGTGTTACCTAATTGTTAAAATTTGTTGATACATTTATTGAAATTACGCCTGAATACGAAATTTGCGCATATAAGTTCTCATATTAGAATATATTTCTTTTTTATGCTTGATCGTTTAAATTATTAATACGTAAAAGACAAAGCAATTCCGCCATTTTGACATTACTGACAGCTTACAGATGTGGCAGCGATTAGAAAAAGAAATGAAAAATGTAAAGAGGTCAAATATTTCGGAAAATGTATTAATTGTCGCAGTCGCATAAAAACTATCCTAAGCGGAAGTTAGAATAATAATTTACCTATAAAAAATGTTTCATGTTTTTCCGTTCATGGGAAGCTGAGAACATTCGTGACAGAACAATGTCTGAAATGATACTGGCTGATTCTTTTTTTAATTTAGAGATTTATTATAAGTGGAGATGGAGATGGAGATAAGTAGGTATAAAAAACTTCAACTATGTTATTATTGGATTTGTCCTTCTACCACCCAGAAACAGTAGCTAATGCTGGGTGTCCATAGTTTCGTACACTGTACCTATGACATTTAAGTACCTATTTATTTTTGGTACTTACTTTGTTATACTGAGAGATTTTCAATGACACATCCTAAATAACAATAATTAGGTACCAGGACCCCACTAAAAGTGTTAGTGAAATGAAACTAGTGCGTTTTTTTAGCATTAGAAAGAAGGATAAAGTACCTACGAAGTACGAGGTCTTTTATATAAGACACTTTATGCCACACAACTGTCAAAGTACCTACATTATTGTTGTCGATCCTAAAATGATAGAAGTGTTTTCATTAATTATATTTAAATAATACTTACAACAATATATTTATTTTGAAAGTATTTACATTTTGACTCTGTTATTTTAAATTTCGTTATTAAGTTCTGAAAAGGTTGCATAATAAAAAACCTAAAGAAGAAGAGGTTTGAAACGATCGGTTCGTTTTTTTCGCTGTCGACATTGTCAAAATTGTCAATCGTATCACGTTCTTTTTTTTGTTTTCTTGGTAATCATCAAATTGTTGAATTCAGATAACGAGATTATTATACGAGTATCTATTTATTAATTAATATTAAGATGACTGATGACACAACATCTTCAGATGACGAATAGGTAAATAAGTGGCAGGAGTGCAATCATTATTTTCTCTTTGACGAAGCACCTCAACTACTCTTACTTCTTGCTGCTCGCTCTTGTATTAAATCACATAGTTTATCGATATTAATTTTTCGACGCGGCCGCCGCCAGAGTAACCACCGCGTAATCGCATAGCGTTAAAAGCATAGCTCTGTGATAGATAAGTAGTAAGGCTATCAGAATAAAAACATGTTTTATTTACATAATAAATAGATGTGGAAATACGCACTTTTTATTTATTACATAGGGAAAATACAAAATAACTAATAATAATACAGGCCTGTTGAGTTCTCGTTCTGTTAAGAACTTCGTAACATCTAATATTTGTCCTAAGCAGAAAACATTGACGACGACTGCTTCTTTGTTTACCGTATTTCTAATCCTAAAAAAAGGGACTATAGTAAGCTCCCTCTGTAGGTCTATGTTAGGGTTAGGGAATGCAATTACCGTGCAAATTTCAAAATCGGTAAATTACCGGTTAACCGGTTACGGTTAACCGGTAAATTACCAGTTTTACCAATATGGTTATAAAGTAGCGTTATTTGACGTATATATATCGTAAAAATAAGCTACGATTTAGTTTAAAGAGTTATCATGCGCCGTAAATGCCATACTTAATAATCAGATTTATTAATATATAAAACTTGCTCAGTGGTAGAAGGGAATAAAACACAACTGAAAACGTTCCTTGGGGATTAGCAGGTCGGTAGGAATTATTTCTATTTCTACAGATCTCCATTACAACATCAGTATATAATACAAAACAGTACCAGTAGTAAATATGAAGTCACGAAGATTAACTTGAATATTACCTAGTAGGTATTATGGTGCATTATACCTGTTCCCCTCCACCCTTCACTGGCGTTGGCGATACAGTGCCTGCTGTCATTCTCTCGACTCCCAAATCGACAGATACGTAATCCTACAGATTTCCAATTCTAATAAAAAAACATTTACTGAATAAAAAATCATGGAGTAAACCCTTGAATGCGCTGTGACTGACACCGATGTCCAAGTCCACCGAACGCCAGGCTGTAAAACAAATTAGTAAAATTAAGTTTTCTATTTTTCGCTGTGATTAATTGGTGTAGGTACCCCTGCCAAAAAATGGGTCGCAGAGCGTAGCCGCCGACAGACAAAAGGATATGGCGAAACTATAATGGTAACCCTTGTAGACTGCGGAACCCTAAATACTGTCATTGTAATATGTAAGAAAATGAAGCAGTTCCCTCAATGTTCCCATTTTTACACCTAGTAAGAGGTTTAGGTAGCACCTAAAATTTTATTTACGCGTATGTATGCACGAATGCAGAATTGTACGTCTTGTACTGCATACTAACACTACTAGGTACCTGTACAGTCGACTACAAAGAGAAAGATACAACCAAAGTTACAAAAATATGTATACACGACCTTAATGTGAAGGCAATAAAGTCGTGTATACATATTTTTGTAACTTTGGTTGTATCTTTCTCTTTGTAGTCGACTGTACTACCTATACAAAAATATTATTTGGTAACTTTTGGTGATTCTAGAAGAAACCGTAAACCCAATGTACTTACTTAAGAGTAGGTACAGTCGCCATCAGATATATAGGAGCGGCCAAAGTGCTCACAAATATCTGAACACGTCTCTATTGTCGAAGCATTAGAGACGTGTTCAGATATTTTCGAGCACTTTGGCCGCTCCGATGTATCTGATGGCGACTGTACCTAGTATCAAGTGTAGTTACCTACCCGCCACACCGCTCGCTGCCCGGAGAGTGTTCGCCTCAACAAGTCGGACGTGTGACGTTGACGGAGTTTAAGACAGTTTCGCCTATTGAATTTTTAACAACTATGCTACCCTTTTCAATTACCCATTGAAAATGGGGTTGCTACGCTGTCCAACCTCGACTGACAATCCTTTTTGCGGTAATTAATTATTAACGGAAATTTCCTAATTTAGATGCGAGTGGAAACATTTTTCTGTCAGCATATAGGTACAATTCTATATATTCAGATGGGTGGCACTTTACTGATACTTTGAGACTTGTACAGTCGAGTTTTAAAATATGTGCACGGACAAAGTGGTGGACAGAACTTTATTTTGTTAAAAATTCTATATCTTGGCTAAAAAGTATATAAACCCATGTCTTATTAAATACTATCATATATATTAAATAATAAGTTATTTGCAGAAATCGCGAAACGTCTGGTCGATGTAACTGGTGACCGAAGAGCTGGCGGCTTTCTCGCGCAACGCATCAGCATTGCAATTCAGCGAGGAAATGCCGCCAGCATCCTCGGTACAATGCCTCGAGGGCCTTTTTTAGATTTAACTTAGTTTTAATTTATCTTAGTTAATGTTAATTATAATCTTGTATTCACATTTAATAAATATTTATAAATATCATCATAAATTCATACCTTTTGCACGCGAGAGAGTCTATGTGGGGACCGGGATGCGCCCAACCTAGCTATACTTTTTAGCCAAGAATTTGTAGAGCGTGGCTGGTAGAGTTAAGCCGTGTGGAGTTGGAAGCTAGGCACTACTTACGATCTCATATCTTTTTGACGCTGAAAGCTATATGAGCTAGGGAGTCTTGACAATTACTTTACATGTAATGTTTTTAGTGAGTTTATTTTACAAGAACGGAAACTGAATTGTTTATTTTTATTTTTTATTTATAACTGTTATGACTTGGGATACCGAGTATTATCACAGCCCAACTAGCACACTAGCCTTAAAATAACCCTTATATTATTCTTATATCGGTTCCAGCCAAGTGTTAAGGTGTTAAGAATGCCTGTAAAAAAGGTGTTATAGCATGCCCTTACACCCTTATAACCACGAAAGAGGCCCACGTATTACAGGTAAAGGTGTTAGAAAGCCTGTAGAGCAGTGTTATCTGACACCTATAGTGTTGACCAACGCTCTACAAACACCGTAGTAACGGTTAAGGTGTTAGCTGAGAGTCTTATAACACTTGCGCTCACCCAGTTTCAAGTGAGCATCTTACTCTTTTCTTTACTATAAAATTATGAGACAAATATATTCTACCGACAAAATGGCGAAGATAGTTAGTAGGTATTAATATTTGAAAGCTATGGAGTCGTACTAATTGAAAGTGAATTAAATTGAAAGTGTTTGTGACATTAAGTGAAAACAATCTACCCTTGTGATTTTACGGTAAGTGTATACCATGTTTCCCATCTCAATTTTAACGCGCCCGGGATTTATTAAAGATTTCTAATAAAAAATATCAAGAATAAAATAGACATCTAAAGTTTTTATCATTTTCTATTCTTGTTTCTTGGCCAGTGGCATATTAAATTAAGTGGCATCCATAGAATGATAAGAGTAACATAAATAATGAAGTATTTTGATGTCAAATATTGAATAACCTAGTCAATTTGTAGGTTAGAGCTCACCAAAACAATGGCGAACTTACATTAACCCCTCGTATGCTTAGACACGGATCCGTGCAAAGCATTTGAACCTATTGTTTTACGTATCAAAGTCATAATTTGATTGCACAATTTTGACATCCGCATACGAGGGGTTAAAGCTGTAGGCGTCAGTTAACTCAACTATAACGCTTATTGAGTTACAACACCTTTAGTCAAGAATATTGTGCAGGCTTTGCCTTCCTAACGGTGTTATAATACCCTCAAATAACACCTTAAGCGTTAGAAAAAATTTCAATACTTACAAGTGAGTTAACTCTGTTATAAAGTCTCTGCCTGCACCTTATAGTAGATATAACACCTTAAGCTTTATAAGACACTCCATGGCAACAACTAAAAAGCAATAAGAGTTAACGAGCGTCAGCAAGCATTCTTATAAAGGTTAAGGTTATAATAATACCCTTAGCTGTTTGGTGTCAGCTATGTTAGTTGGGAGTGCCTACTGATTCATGGCCAGGCGTCGCTACATGCGCTACGCCGTAGCGCGTAGCAGTGTTTTTCCGCTCCGAAGCGGAAATCGCACGTCGAGGCATGGCTCATATAGTGTGAGTCATTGGTCGTGAATGGGTTAAAGCAGTAAACGAATTCATACAAGGGTCCGATTTAACACTCACACAGACATATTGTAGCTTGTAGCAAATGGTACATATTGTTTTAGACAACTTTCAAAATAAAGAGGTTTTTAAGTTTATGAGTTTGCGGTTATGTAAGTTTGTATGTAGGTGTAGGGAGTTTTATTAATATAGGTACTAATGACCACAACTCGGTACTTATCCGGTTTTTAAAATAAATTTACTAGTAAATATATAGAATGGAACTTCGGGATGTAGGTACTAAGGCTATATATTTATTAGCCTACCAGTCCACTTGAGTTCTTTCTAATAAGTAAGCGAATCCGCGGGGGTAGCTAGCTATATAAAAAATATAATTTTTTTTCTTGAGTCTTGATATTGAATTTGAGAAGATGATGTGATATGTGTGTGAATGAACAAAAATGTGATTTAATATTTGAAATAATAATGCGCCAAGAAATGGTAACCCTATCGCTCCAATGGAGTCGAAGTCTAGGAAAGATCTTAAAAGAATCCAGTTGAGATACTGTTTTAGCTACTATTTTTACTGTATATGCAGATGGGTCAATCAACTAAGTATTTCGTGTTGTTAATCTGTCCCGTTAGCCAGGAGAAAATATATCAGAAATTCTTTGAAAAATTATTTCAAGGTGGACTTCTAACACGCTAATATAAATGGGGTTGAAAATGATACCCTACCTTTGGTGGATTAAACCCGTAATAGCAACTTTGGCAACCAGTGACAGAATAAATTAAGTTCATCCAGACATTCTTTTATCCAAATCAAACGTAATAGTACATTGTGTTACAAGTACGGTAAGATATCCAAATTTCATCGAAATCGTCAGAGCCGTTTTAGAACGTGATTACAAATATTGCTCGTTGCAATATTTGTAATCACGTTCCATATTCGCTTCCATATCTGTCAGTTGTTAGTGACGTCACAATGGCGGGATTGCCATAATTAACTATAATATAATACTTATTAATAATTTCGTTCCGGTATACGATAGACCTTCACGAAACGCATATAAAATGATAAAGTATAAAAAATCATTCAGTGAAAATCTAAGTCCTACCTGGTCTACCTAATGTTTGATCTGTTGCCACAAACATCTACTAAACTTTTAACTACCTAATAGGTTATATTTGAACTACCTATGTCCTCTTCGTATGTCCAAGAGAAGAAAGTAGATTTATTCCCACCACATTTCCACGCAGCTAGTTCGTAGTAGTTTTTCACACCTTTCATTCGGAAAAGTAAGTTTTGCTCCACGACGAGAGGGATCAAAATGCTACTTTTCTGTTCCAGCTACTTTTTTGAATTTAATCATTGGCATGTAGCATTTACGCAATGTGCCAATTGAACACAGATCTTAATAAAATAATCGATTGTAATTTCATCGTTATCGATTAAAAACGAACATATTTCAAGTTTAAACTCTACCAACGTTATATGAAAATTTATGAATTTTTCGTAATGTTAAAAATAATTGCCACAATAAATAATTATACATTTTACTGAAATCAAAACTATCGATCACTGTTATATTTTCCTCATAGTCTGTGTGAAAAGTTGTATGTGTCACTCAGGAGCAACATTATTTTCGCCATGGGCGTTAACGCTTGAATCCTTCGTTACGCTCAGGATTCAATGTACCGCCCTCGCCGTAAATACATCATTTTGCTCCCTTGCGACAAAATTAACTATTTTTTTACCTGTGGTATATAAACTAGGTACTTTCGTAATGTTTTGTTTGAGACAAGAATAAAACTACTGTTACACATGCTGATTACTAGCACGAAAGAATGCTAGTTTCAAGCCAATAGCATGTGTATCTGGATAGTCGCTAGTAAGGAGCATGCTATTTGCATAGATAATAACTGAGCATGCTCAAACAAGCATGCTACTACAGAGCATGTGTAACAGTAGCTTTACCTACATTAAAGATCAATATGTCGCAATTAGAACCCCGTTTGAAAAAATTGCATTTTTCAATGCTATAGACGAGTAAAAAAATGTTATCAGCGTAATTAATTAAGCAAGAGTTTCTGCGTTAGCCGAGGACCGATGGACGGGTACCTACAGTCAGCAGTAAAATGACCTACACACGACTCTGTCCAGAGGATAAGGACTGTCTAGATCATTCAGAGCGTGTTATTTTGCGTGGCTACTTCTGCTGCTGACTGTACGGCAATACTGTAAAGATTGCTTGTTAATAACGGAAGCCGTAAAATAGTCCGTACCATTTTGCTAGTGTTCATATGACCATTTCGGCTTCAATAAGACCAGCTCCAAGAAAATATTAAAATTGAAATGACATTCGATTATGTACGTAAGTAAAATTTCAGCTCTATCGAAAACAGCTAACGGAACATTGATCTGATTCAGTTTGTGTAGGGCGTGCTACGCCGTAGCACGCCGTAGTCCGTAGCGTGCGGGAGTCGAAAGTAGCGAAGAATCTCGCATAGCAATTTCAGGGACACTAAAAGGGTTAGTTTTATTAAATAATTTCCGTGACAGTGGAACACGAAAACTGACTCGAAGCTTCTGATAAAAATGATTATCTTAATCTTAAAGGAGAGTAATATATTGTAATAAAATCCAGTATTGGGATATTATTCTAATTATTTTTAGAAACATCAGAATATTCCCTGTAAATGTCAAATTCAAAAGTTAGTCTTACGCATTTTTACCGTATTAAAAAGGGTTGCATACTTAACTGACCACAATCTAATTACGAGCACCATCGGCGTTCTGAAATCCATGCGTAGAGAAGATACATATTAATACGGGAATTTAAGCTGGGGAGAGTCGCAAGTATTCGAACGCACCCTCCCCCGAAAGCCACCTAAGTCCGAGTACTTGGTTACGTGTGTGTGTGTCCGGCACGTCTGTGTGCACAAATTTCATAATAGGTGTGCGCTACTCTGCTCAAATTTTACATCTCACATCTCACAGATATAGGATGTTGGTTTTGCGGAAACTGCTCGCTATATTCTGTTACGTCGGCGATCCTGTTTGGTTTTAGGCAATACTACTTACATCGTACGGCATTAATAGTACAACATAACTAAACTTAGAAAAGTTGAAAAACTCCCGATTTCTTTTTCAAAGTTCAATATCTCAAAAACTGCCAAACGGATTTTGATGAAACATGCTAAGAACACTCGGGTTAAAATTATCTATGACACAAAAAAACCGCATTCAAATCGGTCCATCCCTTTGGGAGCTACGATACTACAGACAGATACACAGACACGTTAAACTTATAACACCCCTCTCTTTGCGTCGGGGGTTTAAAATGATTTTATGATAATCTCGCTGTTTGAGTTCTTGTCTCCAACTATCAATTACTAATTTTTCGATATTATTATAACATGTTACACCAAACATTTATTACTTTATGTTATAGTATTACTAACTGAAATGCTAGACCTACCCAGTTTTATAAAAATCCCTTAGATAAATCCTGTCTCGGTCAGCAATGTCCCTATATGAACTGAGTTACTAAAATTTGATCTGACATTTGGTTAACGAATATTATAAAAATCGGGACCTTAAAGTAACTAGTCAGTTCCCATCATGGATTTATTATAATACTGAAATTCGTTAAGCCCTGCAAATGTATTATGCCTGTGCTGAAATTCTTTAAAGCAAGTGTAATCGTAAAGGAATCACCCCGGCCGGTGGAGCCACGCGTGGTAGCTATAAGGACGAGTAGATATATAGGTATACCCATAGCCGCTACGTTATTAATTTATCTGTAGAGAACTAACCATCGCCCGGCCCTCCCCCAGCTACCTCGCTGTTTAAACATTTCCAAATGAGTATGCAGAAGATTGTACCTAATACATGGCCACGCGTGGCGTATTCCTACTCGCCCTGGCCCTCTAAATTACTTGAGCTTTAATTAAAAGCCGAGCCGTCCTGTACATGACAAGTATTCCAACAACGACCGCTATGGCCCCCGATGACGCTATCACTAGTCGCCTTCTGCCCCCTACCAAACTAGGGATTCAAGTCACTTTCATTCTTGTGTTTTCATTGTAGTGACTTCAAACTTTGTACAATTCGTTTTTGTGATCATTAATTGCCAGACACAAAACTTTCTATTATGTATAAGGCGGCTAATGATAATTATTTTAAAATATGAATATATATTAGGTGAGTTAGACTTTACGTAGAATAAAGGGTTGAATGACTAATAATAATATAAAGAGCGATAAGTATTTTACTTTCAGTAGTCACAAAGGGAAAATGTGATCTATCGAAAGTAAGTAGATAAACAATAATAAACCACTGTCCACTCTTGACACCGCTTAGACTATTTGACTTAAGTATTACTTTGAAACCTTTACATAATACATGTCGTACGTTCATTGTGATAAATAAAAGTAGTTATACGAGTGAAGGTTTGAGCAATGAAAGGAATAAAGAATTTACTTCCTCAAACTGAGCTCATAGCGTGTGCCGCGTAGCACCTACGATTAGGGCGCGAGCGACGATAGCTTGATAAACAAGTTTCCGCCAAGTGAATGAAACGAAAAGTCAACGGCCGGGAAAATTGTTCACAACAAACAAGTTTAATAACTCGGCCAGACCATTCATAGAACGCCCTAATCTTAGTCGCGTCCTCGTCGCCACGGAGGGAATTAAGCAATTTCATAACGCTGAATGTGGACACGAGTAAAGTTTGGAGCGTACGGACTAGAAATTGTATAAAATGTGGCCGAGCACATTTCCATCGCCAGGGGAATTTGTACAAGGAGGAAGAAGGAAGAAGCGGGGGCACCCCTTTCTCTGGGGTGTTAGGGACGTCCATCCCTCCATACGCAGGGTAGGCTGTTTACAGCGCGCCGGGCACGCACGGCGCCGCTGTTCTACAGAATCAGGGATGCGCGCTGGACATCCAGGGCTGACACCAACCATCACTTTCACTTTACTTTGCATTTTAAACAATTTTAATTTATTTTATTCCTGTCGTTCATCTACATTATTACTATGCAGCGGTGAGCGGTGAGCTGTTTCTTAAATGGTCTTAAATTACACAATAATGATGTTTTTAAAATAGGATATCAAATGGGAAATAGAACTTTTAATAACACTTGTCACAAGCCAAAAAATAAAAACTCAAAGCTTTAAATAACTGTGACCCGATGTTTACTCAGATTAGATTGACATTATAATGTTTGACATCAGAAAGAAAATCTAGGAAGTAAAACTCTAGGGCCTTTCCAAGTGCCTAAAGTAAAAAAAAACTATATATATATATATATACATATACAGTGCGTTGCCGGTAAGTGGGCTTTTTTTAAAGTAGGTTTAATTAACTTAGTTCCTTAACTTAACCATAGCCTTAATTCAACTAATTAACTAAAATTCCGACTTCATACATTTTCTAACAAAATTTAAATTGCCAGCAATGTACAGCAAAGTAAATTGACATGTAAGTGTAAATGACAGCACTTCAAAACTTTGTTTATTACGGCGTCATACACGTAGTATATTGAAGGTTTGGATTAAGGAAAATTAATTGTGCGGATAATTTACATAATTATAATACGATTTGCTAATACTTGAAAAGAATTGCTAATAGAACATATTATTATATTATTATCAGTACTGTATATATATATATATATATATAGTTTTAAAACAATGAAGTAGCGCGTGAACATTATTTAGATAAGTTTTGTTCCACAATATCTTTTTCCACAATAATGTCACCTTTTTAAGAACTGTCAAAAATTAAATTTACCTAATTAGTTCGAAACTTAAACGAATAAAATTACACGAATTCTTAACAACCTGTATATTTTTTTGTTTAAATGGAATTTTAAATTTCAAATATTCAAAATAGGTTGTGTAGGAACCCTAGCGCGCTAGCCGCACTAGATGGCGCAGGGTGGTGGGGGCGGGGGGCGGGGGGGCGCCTGGCCGGCCGGTAACACGAGTGCGCCTATGCGAGGCATGTATCTTGGACGGGCAGATATAACAGAGAAGTAGCCCCCGGTTCCCTGCTTGTGTTTGATCTGTCGTTCATGTAACTCTACTTCATTTTTCGACGAGAATTTGACGCTATTTATAAATCAAGGATTGAACTAATTTGTTGCATTGATTTAGTAGGTATAAGTAACTAGATACACAATCAGCCGAAAAAAATGGCCGTCCAAAAGAACCGCCCGATCGACTCGGGCGGCTCTTTTGTGTTTAGTCTGGTTTCGACCGTAAGACTTGACGGTTGTCAAAAATGACAAAAATATTCTGTAACAAAATACGTCAATAGCCAATATAGCAATAGAAGAAAATAAAAAAAAGGATGGGATATATTTCTCTAACCAAGTTCTTTGTTGATATATTTCTCTAATCAAGTTGGTGATAATTTTATGTAAACTCATTGTCATTTCATGGTTTTGAATAATTTATTTTGTTAATACAAAAGACAGATTATCACGGAACAAAAACCTAAAGAGTCACTATTAATATTTTTTATGGATTCGTAATTAGGTACGTAAATTATGGTTTTCAATTTAGATTCCCGAAAAAACATTAGCGAAGTAGGCCGCAGTAATAGCATGAGATAGGAGACGTCGACGACGAAGAGTCGTGACGGCTTTGTCGTGTGTTTATTTTTCTTGATTAGATATAAGTATAAATCTTGTAAAAAATAATGTTTAACCAAAGATAAAGTGGTTTTCTGATTGTAAGTCATAATTATGTTTCGCAACAGAACTAGTTGATACGTCAAATACACCACGCTAAAGTTATCTACATAACTAAGTAGGAGTAAGCCATACAATTAAATAAATAAAAGCGGAATTGGTGCGTAATGCCCATAGAACAATGTTTTGTGTATATTTATAAATATTTTTGAAAGTGTTAAGTTTAGATATTCCCGCTTGTAAAAACAAATAAAACTGATTTATTTATGACTGGTCGTTCTGTTAAAATAAATACAATTAGGTACCTTTATTAAAATAGTTTTATAATGCGACTCCATTCATTCGCTATTTAGTTTTGACCTACATAATGATAAAATGTTAATAAAAAAACTGTTTGATTCTTATTTGCTAATCTAGCGCTTAAAGCCTAAAAAACTAAGTTCTCTTTTGTATAAAACATGTATCTTAATGCAGGTTATAATTATAATTAAACGCTATTAGCAATTACTAAAACACCTACAGCTAGAGTTGTCACTTTGGGGCACATTTCTTGTAATTTTTGTTCTGCATTGTCAGTCTATTTACTTTATTATACGTCAATGATTTGTTGCTAATAATTACTGTGAATTTGGTATGCGAAAGAAAGAACAGCGTCTGTAATTTTTTTACAAGCAGAACACTACACGGATATAGAAAATAATCTTACTTTTTGTGGCCAACAATATTCTCCCAACACGCAAAGGAAATATTTGTATCGAACACCCGTAAAAAGTTTCATGGGCAAGTTTACAACATGAGATTGTTTTGCAATTGCATTTGACTCGTTTATAAACATATCATAATATTTTAAATTACGCGGGATGCTTTAAAGCTAGTACTTAAATTATCTAATCTATACTTTTCTACTATAGTGTATACTAACATTATAAAGATGAAAAGCTTGTGAGGTTGTAAGTTTGTAAAGTCGTTTGTAAACTTTGTATCTAGGGTTTGATGTTGATGTTGCGAAGGGACGGCTGGCTCGTCGCGTTCATCCAGCCCGATTTCCTAAAGTTCGAGCTTAAGTTTGCTGTCCCGGCAACGTTCCCACATCAAATTCATGCATTCTTCTCGTTTTCCTGCAGAACAGACGGACATCTTTAAGGTAGACATCCTTCAATTCCTTCCCCTCTAACACATCTTTACCGAATGTATTAAACCGCAATGCCGCGTACTTAATACGTTCCGCTAATAAATGCTTACTAGTTTCTTCCTCCCCACAGTGTGGGCAGGAAGCATCATTACTGAGACTATTATGACCGGTTACGATACCAGTCAACAACCTCAGATTGCTCTTACCCAGTTTCAGCAGATACCTAGTCTTCTGTGATCTATATTCCTATCTTCATCTTTGTCTGTCTATATCCAGATGCTTCCCTCCATTCTCTCTCCCCGTCTTGTTCTTTTAGCCTTTTTATGACCCCCTTTGTGACTTGAGCCGAGAAAGGAAGGATCAGTTCTGGGCCTACAAAGCTCCTTTCCGCACCCTCCCTAGTGAGTTCATCCACCCTCTCAATGCCCCTGATGTCCTAGCACCCTCGCCACCGTAACACCTAGGTTTACTCCTTATTAAACTCTTCCTTACAGTCTTTCACTAAGGCGGATGTTACCGTTGCCTTTCTTAGTGCCTTCAATTCTGTCTGACTGTCAGTATATATCACTACCCTTCCAGTCTGTTGCATTGTCTCTCTTATAATATGTGCGCACCTCGTTATCGCGCACACTTCTCCTTGGAAAGCGCTGGTATATCTCCGCGGTGGGATAGATACTCTTTCACGCAATTTAGGTATAACTATACCTGCTCCGTCTCAGCATCTGTAGCTTCCATAGTGCCTCCTCCTAAATCAGCTTCTTCTCCAGTTTTTATGTTTCATCCTGTACAACTGTTCCATGGCCTTTTTTTCCACTTCAAACCGCATTGTCTTCATGCCTAGCAATTTTTCCTTGGCTTGTGTCGGGTTATTCTCATAGCCCCCGTCACCATCAGACATGCTACTCTTTGCAACTTGTTCGGTGTGTAGGGTATCCGGATTTAATTTCACCAGTATGTAGAATAGACCTTTTGATATAGACATACCTAGCCTATATTTTATTCCATGGCACCACCTGGATTCTCAGTAATACGCGGGTGGAGCTGCGAAGGCGGCTAGTCTGTACTCGGGGATGTAATCCTAGTACTGACAAATTGTTTCACACTTGTAAGTTTTTTTATAAGTTTATGTGAAATATGTTATAAAATATATGTTTTAAATAGATTAGGATATAATGAATGTTTATTCCAATAATAATTTGTTTTTACTGTCTAAAAAGTCAACGATAGTCCTTATACTATAGGGGCGTATATTAATACCAATCTAAAGTGGCATTTTGCTCTCAGAAAGCACCTATTTGGACCAGTGGAAAAGATGATGAAAGCTACGTACAGATGACCTACAGAGCTCTTCTTTACGAATTCCGTTCGAGATTTCGTTGAAATGACCATGCAATGCAACATCAAAGTTACAGCTGGGTATCCTAGCTTTTATTAAGCTACTTGTCAATCACAGTAAATGAGCTCAGTATACTGTACTTTAGGTTGTATTTTGCTCTCTCATTTACGACTGTTCACCACTTACAATATAGTGACAGATATTATTAATGTATTTTAAACGGCAATATTCATAGTGCTTTATAATATGTAGTATACTAATTAAATTAAGGATATGACATTTTTACTGCATTTTAATTAATAATTATGCTGAAAAAACAATAACATCTCAAACAGTACAAATATTTTAGAACATTTATTCAGTTCGCCATTTATTGCACACTTGAGTGACAGAGCTAGCTATATAAGAATATACATCATAGTATAAAACAACTAAACTATGGTGGCAGCTCTGTCTACGCATGTTAATGTTGGTCAACCTAAACAATCTATTATTATAATCTCAACCTTTATATTGTACTGCATTTTAAACAGTTTTTGGCGTAAGTATTTACTATTCTTTACTTGTTCATTTAGGATTGACATGAGGCCTTTACTGTATTTTTTAATCAGTGAAGTCGAATAATTCACAGCCGACAACTTTATTACGCCAGTTTAGTTAGTTTTACCTCAATAATTTACTAAATTCTTCTGATTAACTGTACATGGAGGCTTCGATTTTTATAATTACATATTATGTTCCCATTGTCATAATCGCACGTGGACTATATACATGTGTGCGTCTTGACACGATGGTCCAATATCAAGAAAAAACAAAAAATCGCAAAAGTAGCATTTATTGTTGTTGAAGTATTGTACGGCAGTGTTCAGCATCATTGAACGTATTTAGAAGTGGAGTCGGAAAGAAGCCGTAGAGACCTCACTAAGCAAAAATCCGCCGACAATATCGAATAAAAAAATTCGAATACCCTCAAGGAGATGATTGCGTGGCAAGGAAATTATAGCCATTAAAAATGACCCTTGCATTCTTTTTTGACAGTAAGTAGCTTTGCACACGAAAGTTGTTGAACGTAAAACTGGTTAATCCGACCTATTCGATGACATCCTATTTTTTCTATGATCGCAACCGAGAATATTCTGTGACTGAATCATCCAGAAGGTTCTCAAATCTTCCATTTCAAGTTTCTTGCCTAACTAAACCAGCACATCGTCGAACTCAATGAAGGTGACATTCGAATTTGTTCCACTCGTATACGTGACGGGTCAGGTGCGCGGGGGGAGACGTCAAAGGGCACCACCGGGAGGGTAACGGCCGCCAAATCCTACCGCCCGCTACCCTCCCGCACGGACTCCTTTAAGCGGTTGACCTACAGATTTGAATTTATTATGAGCCACCAGAATTAGAGTCAGCACACGTCAGGTTCCCGGTTCAGGTTCTATATACATGATTTTGGTATTATGGGGTGCGTAGCAGTGTCATATGAATTCGAGCATTCTCAACGGGTTCCGGGTTCAATAAACGCTCGAATATGACAATAAATGCTACGAGCGCTCTGGAGCCGTAGCATGGTTGGCCTTATCACGCGACAAGTGACAAGATAAGAGCGTTGTCTCGTTCTATCGAACGGTGTCAGCCAGTGACGCATGCTCTATCCTATATCCTATCACCTATCGCGTGACAAGGCCAACCATGCTACGGCTCCTGAGCTCTCAAACTATGTCAGAAAATCCGATCTGGTACCTGATTTGTGCATTGAGCCTTATTCGAGAAGTTTTACAAGTTATTGAGTTACCGATACGACAACCGATTACTATTAAGTTAAAAAGCGACTTAATATTAATTCGACATAACAAAAATAGTTTATTTCAAGATTGTTCCATAAAAATTTGCCGTTTAACCTCAGACTAAGTCCTTATACCTGTTCGGTTGGATCCGGCCGTAGTTTTTGAATTATGTTTTCCTTTACTTACCTGATACATATCGAATCAATATGGAAAAGCTTGTATTGTTGCCATAGGATAGGTACATGATCATGTCGGCTCAAAATAGGTCCTTCCTTAGGCGACCTCAGAGCGTGGTGCCCCTGCGCATCACCAGGACTTACCGCACGGTGTCTTTCGCGGTTGCTTGCGCCCTTGCTGGCACTCCGCCATGGGAGCTAGAGGCGGAGATGCTTGCTGAAAGATACTGCATGCAAGCGGAGGCCAGGTTGAGCGGTGAGCGACTGGACCCAGAAGAGGCGGAGAGGGCACGCCGACGAGCTGCCGATAGGCTTAGGGATCGCTGGAAGAACGAACTGGGGGACTCCCCCTATGGGACCCGCACTATAGGGGCGCTCCTCCCGGCGTTTGACCAATGGTTGGACCGGAAATACGGGGTCCTAGAGTATAGGCTGACGCAAATAGTGACCAGACATGGCAACCAGTGTGGTGACCCAGATGACACGGCACAGCACACTCTCGAGGTATGCGGTAGGTGGGCAACAGAGCATCACTCTCTGGAGACGCTCATAGGGACTCCTATTTCTCTGCATGGCATAGTATCGGCCGTACTGCGCAGCGAAACATTGTGGCGGGCTGTGGCCTCATTCTGTGAAAGTGTTATGTCGCAGAAGGAGGCCGCCAATGCGCACCCGCCAACGATGCCAATGCGCACCCGCTTCGGCGCAGACGGAGGGGGAGAAGGTGTAGAGAATTTGCCGCTGCTAACTGCCAGATCCCCCAATAGGGCCGATGGGTAGGGGACCCATACATGACCAGGCTCAAAACGTCTAGGTGAAGGTCCAACCCTTCAATCCATTTGGTGTGCGGGTGCTCACAGGGCAGCCGGGGGGCATCGTGGTAGAATGCTAGCGATCCCATGATGCCCCTCCTTAACGGCAGTGAGGGTAGACGTCGCAGAGTGGTTTAGTGGGTATTCCCTCATAAGGGCGAGTCCCACATACCCCCTGGACCTTCCCCTGGTCCGGGGGCATGCGTAAATGCATTCCCTCTGCGTCAACAAAAAAAAACATGATTGATAAAATAAATACAAATTTAATTTATTTATTTATTACATGCTAATTGGTAAATTAATATTTATCTTGCGACTTTAGAATGTCATATGAATAGTAATTATTGTTAATTGGAAGTAGAGCATACTCCAAGTCGTGAGCGGAGCTATTTTACATGTGCGCGGACTAGCTGCCGCCCATCGGTAGGTAGGGCAGTCGAAATAGGTTTCCAACGGCGACGCTGAATACGTTTTATCACAAGGCTCGTGTGTAGCTATAGAATACAAATACTCCATCTCTTTTAACACTTTCCTTACATTTTAAACAAAAAGGTTTTGATAATTTTACCCCCGACTTCAGATATTTAATCACTAGCCCTTGAATGGATTTTATGGATTAAAGGATGTAGCAAATTTTTCTGAGGTTATGACGATAAATTGTGATAAGGTTGAAGTGTGTTGTGAGGGATGTCCTAACAAAATGGAACTGGTGATGAAGACCACAGATGACTTATGGAACTGCTCAAGGATGTAAAGTTCGTCACAGATTCTGACATGATACCGTTGAAGTAGCAACTATTGACGTGTCAATTCTGAGATCCTTGAGGAATCGATGGAACTCCTCAAATATTTTCAGCCCACATATAGCGACTTGGATTTTTCTATAATAATCAACGCATTTGCTCTCGGAAAGCAGTTTATGTGGTAAACTGGAAAGGAAATGTAGACATTTTCATGTATCTATGTGGCTTGGCGAAGTTCTGAATTGAAGTCGGTTTAAACTTTGTTTTTAAAGTAAATTGTTTCTTAGACGCATAAGGCCACACACGCAATACACCAACTGTATCTACCTACATAAAATTCCTAACTAGCAAAATACCAGTACTAATTAGAAGTTTTGTGTTTGTGGTGTTTTGCGTAATCAATTGTATAAAATCGCAAAACGCCATAAAATGCCGAGTTGGTGTTTTGCGTTTGTAGCTATCGATTTTGAACGAAATCGCAATACTTAGAAACTTTTTATTATATGGCCTTGATTTCTAAACGTATTTCTATTTAAAGATCTGAATGAGTAAGAGAGTGTTTATAAAATAACAACATACTTATGAAATGCTTGAAAATGAAACAAGTATTTATACAATATATAAGAAAATGTATATCTGTCCAAACATATTTTGACAACCCTGACTCTTGAGCGGTTGCGTAAATTCTAAAGATGAATGAAGCTTGTCTACTGGTTGTAGTTCATTATACTGTGGTATTAGCTGCCCGCACGGCTCCACCCGCGTGCTAGGTAGCCCAAGCGAAGCCGCGGGTAAACTACCTTCTGCTATAACATTCTGCATAGGTAAGTACTAAGTATTTAAAAAAAAATTGAAATCTGATGTGTACCTAGTCCCGAGATTACGGTCGAGTCGACGTCATTTAAGATATGTTTGCACTTTTGCACCTTATTCCATTGTAATAAGGCGAAAAATGTAAACATCTCTTTGACGTTGACTGTACAAACTTACTACCTTATGTACTATCGCCCAAGGGTACGGGTTCACACTTTCTGTCCAAAATCGTCTGCACATGCATTCGGCGAACGCTCGAAAATGATCCTAGAGGTGTGGACCCGTACCCTTGGGCGATAGTACAGTACAACCTCACAGACTTTTCCCCGACATAAAATTTATACCTTAGTATAGATTACAAACGTAAAAGTTTGGATGTTTGTTAACCAATCAAGCAAAACCGGCTTAACTGATTTGGATGAAATTTGGCAGACCCGTTTGTTCATAACCTGGATTAAAATAAAGGATACCTATCTAGGTATCCTTTATATAAGATAGGTATAACAAAAAGGAAAAGTAGGTATCTATTTTTTATCCCAAAAAGGGACGCCATTGGGTATGGAAGTTGATACGGGAGTTAACGCGGAGGAAATCAAGGGCAAATACTAGTATATATACATATTTTAAACATATTGTGGTAATCTCAGTGGTAATACTTACCTATCTTATTTATTTATTCATTGAACCATAAAGTTGTGCAACTTACACTCTTAACCAACCTTATGTAAGAAAATAATATATAAGTAAGTACATAAAAACCCTTCGAAATTATTCATATATATTACATATTTAGTGAAAATGACACACCGAAACGCGGAAGAAATTCGTTATGGCTATAAGGGCTTAATTTCGGAGTGGTAAGGACCATTTTCGTTTGAATTATTAGTAAAAAAAATGATCGAGTCTTATATAGTGACTTGACATTCGTATTTTGCAGCTAGTAATCCTATCGTAGTATTTGTTAGAGTATACTTGAAATTATTTGAGTTGGCCGAATTGCATAAAAAAATCCATTCAAAAAGCAACTCTACCGTCCAAGGTAGAAGATTCCAATTCCAATGTCAGTTTTATAAAAGGAGTGCCGCATTAAATAATCTCAACCGTGTGTATAAAGTGTGTAGCGTCCCAACTGAAAATATAAGTAACAAGGGTCATATCGCCATAGTGCCACATTTCGACTTTCTATCAATTACCTAACCTATGCGAAATATTTAGCAAATTTTTAAAGTCTACGTCGCAAATTTTCTCGGAAAACTCTCACTTAAAGTAGCAATATGTTCTCATTGAAAGGAGTGCCATTTCAAACAACCCGAATTGCGTCTAAGGTTTTTATAGGTTACCTACTATTTAATTAATTCTTACATTTACGCGAGTTTGGCCCTTCTCCCTCCTATAATGACTGAGGTTAGGTACCAATGCCGATGGGTTTTGATGGTTCACCCGTTAGGTAGTATGTAGGTACCTGCTTATGAGTACATGTTTCGTTGGCAGGTTGGCTGCTGCGGACATCGACATTTGCCTAATGTTGGAAAGGTAAGGAAGGATAATAATAGCAGATTTTATGTTGCCGAGGCCCGAGGGTAAGAAAAACAGTAGCGCACCGTTTCTAACTTAATGTAAAGTCCACAGTTTCTTGTTGGTACCCACCTGGCCTATTAAGTACCTACCTACCTACACATTTCCGGAAAGTTGAATTTTAACTTTACTTTAAGTGATGTTTAGCTTTAAAGTCTGTTTATGTTTTTTGAAAAGAGTAGCTTTTAAGTTAACTCTTCAATAACAAATTATATTTATAAGAATCTCTTCATCATGCCAGCAAATGTAAGTAGAAAATATAAATCGTAATCACCCTTTAAGGAAATGATTAAGATTTAAATATATGCCTACCTAAGATAGGTTATGAAGGAAGTGAAGCGACTGTGTGATGGGTGCTGCTCATAAAGAGTAAACGAGGCCAGCGCAATAAACAGTGCTCGGAGCGTGCGTTCCGAAAGGCAAATCTCTAAATTCAATTAAGGGCGCACATTTTTCGGACATAGGCGTCCGGGCCGAGCGAGCTCCAGCCCTTCCGCCGCGGGCTCTCGCCCCCGCATTGGAAAATTTTCTCTCGAAAATTGAAGATATTTCGTGCCTGCCTCCCCGGGGGCGACTCGTTTCTCGACACTTATGGTCGGCGTCCTCCGGGTGTGCAGGAGGCTTTTTACATAAAGTCCACACGTATAGGTATCGATCGAGGGCGGCCGGACAGGGTGTACGCAGATGACGGCTCCCCGCTGCCCCCTCAGGGCCCCTTGGTTCCCCCTTTCATTATGTAAGTGCGTAACGCGTGCTCGCGCGGACCTGATTAGGGGGCCTCTTTTTTAACTGACCCCCTCACTTGGCGGCGGAAACTTAATTTGAGAGTCCTGTGAGCTGCGATTAAGTTTCGTTAACTATGCTAAGGTCTGACATACAGCATCATCTACAATTATCCTTTTGACCATTTCACTAATAAAGCCCCATTAGTTGTTTAAGTCTCCTCGATTATTTTGTCTCGGGCCCTTTGTCCACGTGGATGAGAATAGGGATATAACTTACTTACCGCCATTGCTAAACGAGTACCATTGTTAAACAACACAAGGGTCTGTTATTTATCTACCTGATCTACCTTTGAACCAAAATATTAATAAGTAATAAATCGTACAATAATACAATTTACATTCGTTTAAGATGTATAACTTACATAACATGCATCAAACAATATTGCGACCAATATAAAATGAAACAATACCACCATTAAATATCCTACCCAAACAACATTTTTACAATAAAATATAGATATCCGCACGGCCCGCGTATTACTAAACGCAGGCAAACCCGCGTGATATACTGTACAGCGTACTAGCTTCAGCCCGCGACTTTGTCTGCGTGGAACTCGTTATATCGTGTCTGTATGCAAACTTCTGCCCCCTATTTCACCCCCTTAGAGGATGACTTCCGGGATAAAAAATATCCTGTCCTTCCTCGGGATTGAAGTTATCTCCATACCAAATTTTATCTCAATCCGGTCAGCGATTTAAGTGTGAAAAGGTAACAGACAAACAGACGGACAGAGTTACTTTCGCTTTTACTTACAATTTTATTATAGTATTTAAATTATTCTTTTACACGGATCTAACGCTAAAGTGTTCTAAGTGCGAGAGTTTATACTATTATAGTAGTAGTATAGTATAGTATATATCGTATAGGTATCGTATATATGTATGTAGTATCTATTACGTAATATAGTCCCTATGTAACATTGATGTATGTCCGTTCAGAAAGCCTATTAAATCTATCCACAGATGAAATAATTTTTGAAATCGGTTCAGTGGTTCCGGAGGTTATCCCCTATATGCAACCCAACTTACCTATAACCGTCTAGAAAAATTCAAAACGCAGGCGCAGGTAAAAAAAAATTGATATCGGAAAAGTTCTTGCGGGGTATACCCGGTACATGCAAACTTACAACACTACAATCTCACAGACTTTTCCTCTTTATATTAGACATAGACATCGACGGTACCTGGCCCGTGGACTTGAAAATTATCACCCGAGGGGTACGTAACGTTTCGAACGCGCGTTAGGCAATTAAACTGTCATTTTTCCATACAAAAATTGACGTTTAGATCTACCTAACGTTCGTACAATGCGTTACGTGATCGGCCAGCAGGCCTCGATTTTACCTACTTTACAATCGTCCGTGGCAATGGCAACGTCTGTAGGTATGTTGCTGAGTGGATAGAAAATAATACTGTTTCAACCCAGCAATGTACATCGATCTGTCACTATCAAGTGACCAATTATCAAGCTGAGCATTGTCAATTAGGCTTGTGTCCTAAATTTGTTTACGATGCCATTCGAACCAGGTCATACAATTTTGTTTCTATAAAAGCGTAAGGATTCTATTGGTCGCTTTAAATTTACTTTTGGACAATAAAAAAAATGAATATTTTTTCTTAACTTTCAAGGTCCATATGATTTTAATTATATTTCATAATATATATATTAATTTATTTATTTATTCAAGGATTACCAACAGAGTTCACAATGTTACATTTTATGCAAAAAACAAGCACTAATATAAAGTCTAATTGTAACCCTAATAATAGGCAACCACAGCATGCGTTACATTTTTTGATGGACTAACTAATTATCTAAGCTTAAAGATAAACTGAATCACATCAGTCGGACTATGACTATGAGGTTCAACAACAAATCCCTGATTTTGCATTTGAAGCTATTTAATGGGAGTCACAAAAATTATCAATATTTTCCTGTTCTGTAAGGAGATCATTGTAATATACTTAATTACATTTATTTGATGGTTTACTATCCATTTAGAAACACTGCGTTATCAATTTTAACATGTGGAAACTACCCAATTGTGCAACTAAAGATAATCGTTGGAAACAATTGTTACTTATCGACCAGGAGCCGTAGCATGGTTGGCCTTATCACGCGACAAGTGACAAGATAACAGCGTTCGTCTCGTTCTATCGAACGGTGTCAGCCAGTGACGCACGCTCTATCCTATCACCTATCGCGTGACAAGGCCAACAATGCTACGGGTACAGTAAATGTACAACAAATAGTAATTGTTAACTGACACTCTAAAATATCACGACACCGACTCTATTTCAACGATATTAGAGTATCGAGATAATTTGGCGGATATACTATTGAAGTGAAAACCTTTTTTCAGTAGACTGTATGTACATAAAGGTAAACGATAAAGATTCGTATGTTGGTTTGGTATATACGCCCGCCTCAATTTACCTGTAACTGACAGGCCTACGAAAGCGAACGCGCGAGCCTGGTCTTAATCCCAATAGAGCATGATTTCCACTGGACGATTCCTAAAAGAGCCCGAAAAGTTGTTGGAAACGAGGAAAAGGGGTTGGTATCTGCATTAAGTATTCTATAAGACGAATTGTACAAGAAAAGCAAAGTCTTGTTTAAAACGGGGATCGAGGCTTATATCGAACTTTTCCAATGGACGGGGTGGAAGGATTTTTCCAATAATTGAGTGTCTACAATATTGTTTTCGAAGATTGTAGGTCCTTTTATTTGTGCGGCTTATAAATATAGCAACCTGAAGAGTCCGATTAACTCTCAGATGTCTAGTAAATGTAAATTCTACAAGGTAAACGTCCGAGTGCTCGACGGTGCACTATAGTGTATGGCCTGGGCAGTCTATATCGAAGTGACATGGCTTAAATTCGAACGAAGAAAGATCCTCTTAGTTCAAATTTCACCCATATTGCTTTTACATAAATTGCCCATGCCATACACTAGTCCACCGTCGAGCACTCGGACATTTACCTTACAAGCAATGTTTGTATAGGTACAGATGTAGTGCATAATTATTTTTCACCTCAGCAGCTCGAACAAGCATGTTTTGCTGCATGAAAACAGTGAGCAAAATCCGATTTTGCTCACTCCGTGAGTCAAAGTAGCTTTTTGATTTTCATGTCGAGCACTGACATTTCATAGTGTGGGGTCTATTACAAATTCAGAATACTTGAACTAGATAACCTCTGTCCCTTTCATTTCATTACGAAAAAGGAACAATTTGAAAGGGACAGGAATAGGTCGATTCAACTTCCACATTCGAATTTCAAAGGTGACTCCCAAAAAAGCGCGAAGCAAGTACTACGTTCGAAAACACACTTTATATGTTAAATTACCAAAAAATAGGTAAGAAGGAATGTTTTAAATTGAAGAAAATAAAAACATTAAACATCTCAGAATAAAGTCCGTTTTACTTAAATAGGTAAACATGAATTTTCATACGCTGACCAATTAATGATTCTAGTTTTAATAATCTTAATTTTTAAGAACTTATTGCAGTTTTTGAACGCACAGCCGGCGCCCGCCCCGCCCCTTTAAAAAAAATCGCGCGCTGTTAAATTGTTTTGATTTTCTTAGGTATGTTATTCTTCATTCTTGCGCTATTGATATTAGTTTTTTAAATATCTAACTAGGAAATATGTGTAGTGTAGCAAAAACAAACTTGTTGCACAAATAACTATCAGCAGCTCGAACAAGCATATTTTGCTGCGTGAAAACAGTGAACAAAATGCAATTTTGCTCACTGTTTTTCTATGAAGTTAAAGTGGCTCTGCTGTTTTATTTGTCGATTTTTGCATTTCGTGAATATACCTAATTATTATTTTTTATTTAATGACTGTTTTTTTCAGGGTATTTGTATAATGTTTATAGTGTGCCTTCAGGACGGAGCTTTTTGTGTTACTTGTGTGTATTTTTAGAAGTCTTTTATGAGTACAAGATATCTTAAGACCTCTCGTACGACATATAATCGCTTTTTATGCTCTAGTGCATAAAGTAAAATCTTCGTCGAAGACCAAGGCAATCGGTCCAACAGCCACACGAACCACTTTAACTTCATAGAAAAACAGTGAGCAAAATTGCATTTTGTTCACTGTTTTCACGCAGCAAAATATGCTTGTTCGAGCTGCTGATAGTTATTTGTGCAACAAGTTTGTTTTTGCTACACTACACATATTTCCTAGTTAGATATTTAAAAAACTAATATCAATAGCGCAAGAATGAAGGATAACATACCTAAGAAAATCAAAACAATTTAACAGCGCGCGATTTTTTTTAAAGGGGCGGGGCGGGCGCCGGCTGTGCGTTCAAAAACTGCAATAAGTTCTTAAAAATTAAGATTATTAAAACTAGAATCATTCATTGGTCAGCGTATGAAAATTCATGTTTACCTATTTAAGCAAAACGGACTTTATTCTGAGATGTTTAATGTTTTTATTTTCTTCAATTTAAAACATTCCTTCTTACCTATTTTTTGGTAATTTAACATATAAAGTGTGTTTTCGAACGTAGTACCTACTTGCTTCGCGCTTTTTTGGGAGTCACCTTTGAAATTCGAATGTGGAAGTCTATGTGGAAAATTATAAATAATATAAAAATATATAAAAATAATAAAGAAAAACTTAAAACTAACAATTATGCCTCAAAATTTCGTTACTGAAAATCTTAATACAATAGCAAATACTTTTAATAACTTCTTTGCCTCTGTTTAAGATGGCCAAGGAGACCAAGAGAGTACGTCTCATGTGTCACCACCGCGTGGCCGCCCTGTGTGCTCTCCCTATGAAAATAATGTTTAAAATCAGTCCACAATTGACGGAGAAATCGGCGAACATACATAAAAAAAATATTCGGTGAGACATATAACCTCCTCTTTTTTTGAAGTCGGTTAAAAAGCAGTCGGGTTTATCGAACATTCTTTTAATTTATTGAATTTCGATATTTACTCGATTGATTTCGCGGAGAAAATTAGACCAAATCGTCAAAACCAGAATAAATTTAAAATTCTTTATAGCAATTATTGGTTTTAAGATGTTGATGATGAGTGATGAGACGTTTGTTCATTTGTCTGCCTCTTGTTCGAATTTGCCGCCCTCTGAATTGGCATGGTCCCCGGCTTGTTCCCCCCACCACGCCTAGATGCGTGCTGACAGCGCTGTGGCTAACTCGACATTACAAAGAGAAATCTAAAAGTAATCTTGCAGAAGTTAGGTGAGATGTAGAAGCACTGGTACCAGAAGAGTTCAATCACACTGCCAGAGAGGCACATCTTTCATAGAAAACCCAATGCTAATGCCCATGGCTAAGTCTCGGTTGCGCCAGATAATCTCGGTGCTTTTAGGCCGAGAACCGAGACCGAGATCTTGGCTCGAATTTTGGCCGCGATTAGCCGAGACCGAGACTGAGAACTCGATCGGACCTTATTGCCATATGGAACGTTGCTTTTGGCGTGGACGTGTAAGGCAAATAATCTTCAACAATATTTTATGCAGACACTAAATAGCTAAGGTAGGTACATTTTACATTATAATCCTAGGTAGGTACTAATATTATAAATGCGTTTTACATTTTTATATATAGATTAGCTTCCGCCCGCGACTTCGTCTGCGTGGACCCGGGATAAAAAAAAACTATCCTATAGCTATCGGAAGCATCTAAGTATCGCCTTAAGTTACAATTGGGAAAAATGCTCCTTCTTTCACCTGAAGAGAATGCGCGGTTAGAATAATAGAGACTTCTTGTGCCAGGTGATGTTGATTCCAGTAGTAGGTAGTTTTTTTCTGAAGCCAATTATCTCCGTACTAGATTTGGTAAACGTCCGAGTGCTTAACGGTTTTGATCTTAACTATTATTTTAATGCTATAAACTATCTTCGTGCAAAATTTCATCCAAATCGGTTGAGCCGCGTGATTTAGTAACAAACATCCAAACTTTCGCATTTATAATATTAGTAGAATAGTCAAATACCGCATGTAACTTAAAACCTCCTCGGTTTAAATGTGACGTGTGATCAACTAATACAATAAAAAAAAACCGGTCAAGTGCGAGTCTGACTCGCGCACCGAGGGTTCCGTACTAAATATCATACAACACACCCGTCTTACCCCACCCTTTAATTTTGGAAAAATCTTAACAACGCATAGTGTAGTTAAGTCATGAGTAGGTGTACCTACAGCGCCATTTAATATCAGTGCATTTTGTTAATAACTTGCGCGACCAAGGAACTCGGTAGGGGAGAGGGGGGCAGCCTGGTACATTTTTTACACTCATTAACGTATTCCAAAATACTACCCATAAAAACCAGTTTTAAGCCTCTACACAACAACATATGTTATTAACCTATGTAATTAATGCATTTGCACATGCCCAAAGCTAAAGACAAAGGTACAATTTAGAATTTTGCAACTCGAGGAATAATGTTCAATACTGCCCCAAGCGTGGGTAGCTTTGAATTTACTTGGGGCAGATTTGAAATATGGGTTATAAGGCAACAATGTTGAGATATACGTGTTTTTTTAACCTGTACTTAGTACAGTTAGTCACTAGGAATGGTCGTATTAACATTTTACTTGTATAATTTGCAGTTATAACTAAGAAGGGGTAGTTTTGTACAGAAATGTTTTTTGTAGTGTTCAAAGGTGCCTCAGGAGGGGTACCTTTGAAACGTATTGAAATCCTACTAAAGCTGCCCCCTTGAGGCAGTTATGCACACACTGTTGTTCAAAACTACCCCAACAATGTAGCAGGGGATAATAATTCTGTATTAATTATGTTTTGGCTGTTGTTAAATAAAAAAAACATAAAATGTTCTAATTATAATGTTTATTTTATCATATAAAATGACAGAAAAACAAACAATAGAATTCTAATAACTATTATACCAAACAAGACTAAACGTAATAAGTATACAACTAATTAACTCAGGTAAATGCATTATGAGCGTGTACTAAAATATCTAAGATTATTGGTTTACGTACCTACATGTCAGTTTATATCGGGGCAGATATGAACATTTCCTATGGCCGGGGTAGTTTTGAACAGACTGCTAATCAAAACTGCCTCCTAATTTATTTTCAAAACTACCCCAACACCTATTTAAAAAAATAAACATTGATATCTTCCAAAACAATAACAAATTCTGATTGTTTATTCTTTGTCACTAAAGCTTATAGATTGTATTATCGAATAAAATAAGTTTCACTTACCGTTTCCTTCAAATACAGCCTGAAAATCCTTACACATGGGGAGCAAAACCGCTAACGGATGACATCGAAATCAAAATATGTTACTGGTTCGTTCATGTCCTGTCAAACGTCAAATCTATCAAGTGACAGTTGTGTGGGTCAGTGTTCCGAGCCCAAAAAATGGATTTGGACCATAATTGCACTAAAAATACGTCTTTGAACGCATTTGTTCTAAGCTGCCTCCAGTGATAGCTGCCCCCCTCTCCCCTATGTACCTACAGTAAGGAAAATGTATTAACGTACCACCGTAGAACCCTGTCGCAATTGACAGGCCTCTATTACTAAAACTCGAGTGGTATATCACCTTATTGCGATAGGGTTCTACGGTGGTACGTTAATACATTTCCCTTACTGTATGTTGGTTTTTCAGCGATAATTCTTTATCAAGTGAATTAATTTCGATAATTCTTTTTTTATTTGCTAGAAGGTACTTTCAGAACACTATCATACGAATTTGAAGGAAAAAAATTAAACATAGAAGTATTAAATTACAAACAAATTTAATATATAATTTTTAAAGAATAACAAAAATGACGCTAGATAGAGGTCTCGTTATACTTTTCCGGTAATATTCACGTTAATATTAATCATAGATATATTTTTTTTTCAAATTTTTCGTTTGGTTAACTTCGGAGATAAGGGGGAGGGGAATGGTATTTTTTTCAACCTTTTTCTTTATAAATCAAAATTTTACCATTGTAGAAAATAAAAGAAAAACTGTTTTAGAATGTACAATTCAAGCCCTTTCATATGATACCCCACTTGGCCTACTAACTAGACTTTGAATTTTTACCCTCCCTCTTATCCGCCCTTTTTTATACAAATTAAAAGTATATATTAAACATTTTCATTTTCCATACACGAGGATTAGCTTTGTTTACAACTATTCTAAATTTCAAATCGATAGCATTAGTACTTAGTTCCTGAGATATTTGACTTTGTGACAGACAGACAGACGGACGGAGTTTTTACCTTTTTCGTCCGGAACCCTAAAACATTATAATTTATAATCTATCGTGGCGCACGACACTTGCGTGTTAAGAAACCGTTTACGAACAAGTGCGTTGAAACATTTTTTTCATCACACTTGATCGTAAAGGGCTTCATAACGCGTAGGCATACAGAGCTGTAATAACCTTTATTACGCCAATGGGCGTACTGGTTTTTTCTTAAATTGTATCTGTCACTCTTACGTCAGTTATAAAGCAAGGAGGTTTTAACTCAAACAAAATGTTTGAAAACGTATTTATAAATTTATTCAAACGTAAAAACACGAATAATAGTAGGTAGTTACATTGTGTTACAAGTAGGTACGGTAGATATGAATTACGAAAAAGAGTTACGCCTGCGGCGTCCGGCTTCTAATAGACTCCAATGTGAACACAATGTACTATTTAAACACTTATTTTTTTATTTAATTTAAGAAGTTTCCCAATAAGGTATATTTTTCCCTCTGGGTTGGAAGGTCGCTTTCGTAAAACTAGTCCTACGTACGCCAAATCTTGGGATTAGGTGTCAAAGCGGACCCCGAGTTCCTTAAGTGCACAACCGGGAAATCGCTAGGAGGCTATAATAAGGTTTCATTATGTTATGAGATTTATTTTATGTCTATAGTTTACAACGGACTGCCAAACTTTGAATTGGTCTACCGATATCAGCGTTGTCAGCGCCATCTGTACGATTTTGTTCGAAGTAATTAGACTACTTGCGAGCTCTTACCATTGCAAAAGCGGTGTTGAGAACATTGGATATGGCCACACCATCGCCACACATCGAGAACTGTGATGCAGAGGGCCTACCGCGAAACAAAATTCGTTTTCGTTCGTGTATCTCCGTCTCTGTCGCACTTGCTAGTTCGAGCCACAGAGACGGAGATACACGAACGAAAACGAAAATCGTTTCGCGGTAGGCCCTCTGATGTGGCAAGAAAGTAGGTAACTTTCTTTTTTTGGATGGTAATTTCCTTGTTCAGAGCCCTTCGGACAGGCGCATAGTTTCTGTATCGTTTGCAAAGACACAAGGGACATATATGCGACATACAAAGTAGACAGATGAGATAAAAATCAGTATGTTTAACACCAAGTATAAATACCTACTATCCACACTATCAATCAAAAAAAGGGTTCTATTCTAAACGTTAAAACTATTACACCTAGTAAATAACCGATTGGTATGATCGTGTGTAAAGGCTCAAAAGTTTGAACAAAAAAAGGGTATTTTGTTGCAGGCAATACCCACGCAGACTAAACTAACCAACCAACAAAGTACAAACTGCCATAACTGTCACATCGTCAGCTTTTTCGGTTTTCGCTCCGCGTAATTTTTGGCTTCCTATTGTATTTACGGATTAGTTAGGATTATATTTTGCACCCATTTCTTTATGAAGTCGTCTGAAATGTTATTATTTATTTACTATTATTCATAGACTTTGGTCTTTGAATGTAGAGTCAGAATTAAAAGCGCTTATTAATCCGTAAAAGCTAAATTCTCAAAATATTTATTTATTAATTAGTTGGGTTTTCGATATATACGCAAACCACGGCGTCGAAAAAAAACGAGAACTTCTCCAACACGGAGACGGATTACCGATACAAGGTAAGTATTTTTGTAAATGTATAGTTTCGTCGAAACGAAGGTACTTTTTGGTAAGTACACTAAAGTTTTGCATTTATGCATCTGCCTTATTCAAAATGATTCGGTAATGTTGTAGATGCCCGCCGCTAGTTTTGGGGCCCAGCTGCCCCCTCTTGGCGACGGGGGCATCAAAGATGTCTGGAATTCCAACCTACATGAAGAATTCCAAATAATAAGACAGGTTTGTACTTAAATGTTGTTTGTTACACATGCACTTGCGATGGATGCTTGTTTTACTTTCCATTCGTTCAATGTGGTCTGCCAATTCTTTGCAAATACTGTGAAACTGTTGCCAAGGCAGATTTGATAAAAAATGTCAACACAGCATACTGCGAAATACTTTAAGTGCTAACCTAAAATCATCAGGTACTTACAACTAAGTAATGGTGTAAATGTCAAGTAATTATGTGTATTGTTTTACAGTTTGTATTTAAGTTGACAATGTTCATTTTATTTTTTTTAGTTGTTAATAAACCTCTAATGCGTTTATTCATAAACATACATCAAACCTATTTTAACTAAAATAGTGTTACTTTGTCTTTATCTATTTGCTTTTTTTGCTTTATCTACTGCTTTGATATTTGTGTTTGTAAGAAACAGACATTTTAGTTGAAAGAGGTGTTCTTAAGTTTTATGAACTTATAAAGGGCTAATCAATCTTATTTGAATGTATTTTGTTCAATTGAATGTTATACACAGTAGGGTCATTATGTAAAAATTGAGAAATTATCCTTTCACTTCACCAACTTATCTAACCGGCACATGAAATTAGGTGGTTGCTAACCGGTCAAATGACCCTACACTGCTTTTGCCAATGGTTTAAGTGCATGATAGTTATCATTCCAGTAATTGAAACTGTAACTTACTTTTGGCATTTACAGTACCGGTCAAAAGTTTAAGTTCACCCTTGGTTTTTGGTACAAATTTGTACTTTTGTGCGATAATGTTTTGCAGTTCAGATGTCGAAAATTGTTTCCAACTGATTCGTTATTGTTTACGGAGATGTGTTTGATTAGTCAGACACAATTTACGTAGATTTCGTTTAGAAAGTTCAGTTGTTTAAACTGATTCCCTAAAAACCAACATTGTATCTGATCATTGTATGTTTTAAGTGTCAAAGCCCATATATGGCCCAGCCTTTGCCGTCATTCCTATAAGATTTTAGGGAATGCGTTGTTTAGAAATGTACGTGAATTGTGTCTGACTAATTAAACAAATCTCTGGAAACAATAACGGATCAGTTGGAAACAAATTTCGGCCTCCGAACTGCAAAAAATTACTGTCCAAAAGTACTCATTTGTGCCTAAAACAAAGAGTGAACTTAAACTTTTGATCGGTAGTGTATCAAATGATGCAATTCACTTGTTTTATTTCCCATGCCACATTTTTTTTGGAAACTAAATCTTTTGCTTGTTATATTCAAACAGGAATCCAGGCCAGGGGGCAAACTTTTATGAGAGGTAGGGAGTTCCTATATCGATAAAGTCAATTATCGATGCTTGTTCTATATACTAGTAATCACTCTAAGTTTTGTTTGTGAAAATATGGTTATATTAAAAGTGTAAAAATTAAACAAAGTAATAACGCAATTCTCTTCTTCTTTTTTTCCAAACGAATTTTAAAATTTTACTAATCACAATTTTTTTCTTCAATACCATCACACCTACTATTGATAAAATATTGTTCCAAATTTACGGGCTTTAAACGTCTCCGTTTTGGCTAGTAAATCTATTTCAGTTGGCTAAATGACTTTTCAATTTCTGTGGAGATAATAGGGGCATAACAAAATTTCATAAAGTTATCTATGTACTTCATCTATTCTTCGGTTGTAAAGTGACTTATTCACCTTTTTGTAGCATTTTTTGTGCCGTACCCGAAGTTTTTGGCAAAAAACATTTTAAAATTATTGTAAATCATTTTCCCCTTTTTATGTAAATATATTTTAGATAATTTAGACTGTACTTTCTTTACCATTCGAACACTAAAGTCTAGCGACAGACATGGTGATTGTATTTTTTTATAGTATCTTGAATAATATTCCGATTTTCGGCAATAAACTCAAGTTCACCCTGAAGAGTTGATTTATTTAGTGCAGCTTTGGCTTTTCTAACTGATATACCATCTGATGTAGAAAATGTATTCATAACTCGTCTTACATGTTAAAAATATTTAGCATAATAGTTTGATGCTTGTAGAGTCTGTCTAATGAAAGCTGAACCTGAAAAAAAGCGGCAGATTCAAAAAAATCATGACAGGGTAACACAGGGTCACTCACACAGCAGCAATTTTCTTAGAGAAATTTCAATTTGACATACGACATGACACCTCAGATAGACACACATAGAGAAAAAGTGTTGCCAATCAAATAACTACTAGGTTCAACTTTCATTAGACAGACTCTAGCCATGTGATAATTGTTGGTTGTGGTGGTAGAGATATATTTGGTAACATATTTTTGAATACATTTATTCTCCAGGGACACCTTTTTTGACCGATGATATCAACTTTCTCAACAACCCTGTTCAATCCATGAGCTGCACATGTTACATGAGTCATACTTAAAAAAATGAATCAAATTATTAACCCACTTTTATCATACAAGGTGCTGTCTCTCACTATAACAATAACACTTTGTTGAATTTATCACTATTTCATATTCACAACTAAGATTAGGATTTGATAGGGGCGTTATAATCAAATTTGTAATTGTTTCATTATTTGTCTGCTGTAAACATTTACTTGCAATAATATGCAGCCGACTTGGTGTATTGTGAACAAGTTTGCCAACGATAACATGCTATTTGGTCATATATATGTAGATATATTTGTTTCTAATCTCAGTCCTAATTTTTAGATATGTTTCATTATAAATTTGAGGAAGATTTTTTTTTGATGTGAGATTGTGAAGGCACTGAAAAATGATCATATTATCGTCCAGAAATGCAATTTTGAATAAAACCGTAAGAATATGGATTTTGTAATTGATACCACGATATATTGCAGGCCACCATAAACATGTAAGCTCTTTGTAAAATTGATATTTATCTTCTCGAATACTTGTATGTCTTTCGGATTTTATATGCCTAACAAGAGAATATTTTTGCGATGAAAGGTGACTTGACATTTGTTACAGTATAGCTTGGACCCACGATTCTTTATTTCAGGATGTTATTGAAGCAAGTCTTCTATATTTTTAGGAGGCATTTTCTATTTACACTCTTAAGTATAAAATATTTAATAGCACGTCTTTACAAATGACACTGTACGACAAAATTGACTGGGGGCGATCACTAGTATATGGAAGAAGCATCGATAATTGAGATTATCGATATAGGAACTCCCTATCTGTCATAAAATGTTACCCCAGGACTCCTATGTTTGGTTATGTTATAAGTCCTGAAAAGTAAATGGTTTTGCGAAATAAAAAATAGATGACAACAACTTGATTCTTTCTTATAAATTACTTTTTTACCAACACTATATCCATTATCAAAAAATATATCCTTCGAAGTTGTGATTGGCATGTTTTGCTCCAATAATCTAACCCAAACAAATAGCTTTTTACTTGTGCCTTCTGTATTTATTATGCAATGCTATTGACAAAGATCTGCACGGCTATCACAAGACGGCCCGCGAGCTCTCTCGATTTTTCTCGCACTATACCTCTCTTTCTAAGTGTTCTAATAAAAGAGAGACGTATAGTGCGAGAAAAATCGAGAGAGCTCGCGTGCTGTCTTGTGATAGCCGTGCTGGTAACACAAAATCACCAGTAAAAATTGCTGAGGCCCATCGCATACTTTACTGACTGGAATATGATAATTTTAAAAGGTGGTGCAAAAATATCACTGGGTTGCGATGGACACAGAGTTCCCGGGTGTGGTGGCCCGGCCTATTGGCGAGTTCCGCTCCACTGCCGACTACCAGTACCAGCTGCTGAGGTATATAACACTTACCAATCTTGACCAATTGACTCTACTTGCATACCACTGCACTGTCCAGTTCTTGGAAGTTTGTTAGTTATAATTTATTAAGTGGGTGAATCAACTTTTTTCTGTCACTAGTTGATATGGCTACGTCTCCTGGGTCACTATTTAAAACTGCTATTTTATGGGTTTAAGTTCACCAAATGTGGGATTTTCTTGTCTTGTTCAACCTCTTTTTGCATGGACCTTCATAGCTTAGAAGTCCATATTGTAACAATTTTTCTAATATTCTCTGTCGTACTGTCTCCTGGCTGACGGGACTGAATAACAACAAAACACCGTTGATTGACCAATTTATACATTATTTGAAAAAAAATGTAATCAACATAAATCCTTCTATTTATTCTAGGTGCAATGTGGATCTACTGAGAATAATTCAGCTTGGACTCACATTTATGGATGAAAATGGAAAAACACCGCCGGGTTACACCACCTGGCAATTTAACTTCAAATTTAATTTACAGTGAGTACACTTAAGAAATTACGTTGGTATACGTTTTATTGGAATGAATATTACTCTAGTCTATGGTCAGATAAGGGCTCACCCATTAATTACATCACACGGGTCATCATCGGGTGGGAGGGGGTCAACAAAATGTGAAATGTTGTGACAAGGGGGAGGGAGGAGTCCAAAAATTCGTGACGTCACATTAAAGATATGTATAAAATCAGTATGGTTATTTTTACTTCTATTGTAAACAAAAAAAGTATTTTCTACATACTCGTATTTTTTTGGGTACTTTCGTTCCAAACTCCATGGACTTATGACCAAGTTTGTTAATTAAATATACTTTTTATTGTAGTCATTTTCGCTTTGTTGATTTAATGAAAATATTTTTTAATTGTAATACTAAACTAAGTTTTGGAAGTGCTGGTGTGATTTATATTTTCCTAAATTGAAAATTGCTAAATATGTAACGTTACACCAGGGGGGAGGAGGTAACCAAATGTGACCACCACAAGGAGAGGGGGAGGGCTCAAAAAAGTCATGAAATTCGTGTGATGTAATTAATGGATGAGTTTAAATGAAAAATTTGACCATATCAATATCCATATTATATGCTTATACTATACTCTACTATATATACTATATTTATTAGTATATAATATTATAAATGCGAAAGTAACTCTGTCTGTCTGTTACCTTTTCAGGCTTGAACCACTGAACTGTTTAAGATTAAATCTGGTCTTTAAATCTCCTTATAGTTTTAATCCCGGGGAATAACATAGGATACTTTTTATCTCAAAAGTCACCCTTAATGGGGTGAAATGGGGTTCCACGCGGACAAGTCGCGGGCATTGCTTATTGTCAAGTTCGTTTGGAGTCAGCGGGCAGGTCTCTTCAAGGGCACAATCGTCATGTGATGAAGACCAGATTAAACATTTTTCGTATTCTTACTCATCATTATAGAAAGGGACGACCAATCGAGACTTTTCCATGTTACAAACGCGATTAGGTTATACCTCCTGTTATTAGAATGTTCACAGATCCAAGATAGTGACCCTAGTTTGTGCCTTCGAGTGTGACATTGTTTATTCAATTTACAGAGAGGACATGTACGCACAGGATTCCATAGATTTGTTGCAAAACTCCGGTCTGCAGTTCAGGAAACACGAGGAGGATGGCATCGAACCGCTGGAGTTTGCCGAGTTACTTATGACATCAGGTAACCTTCACTGGAAAAAGCTTTCTTTAAAAAAATGTACCACTTGGTCGGCAGTCCATCATGGTCGGATTTAATTAATAAATCTATATAAAAAGGCGTGCTCAATGTAAACTATGCAGGAAATTAGTATCTTAAAAAAATCTTTTTCTACTCCAGCACTTCTGTCAATTAAATGACTGACAGCGATATCTAAATCAGCTTCATTTGAGTAATGGCAATGAAGCCTATTTGTCTATGGGCTCATAAGATGACTGCTAGGAGTCATCTTATGAATATAGTACAACTGCTTTTTTTTTTAAGATTCAAAAGGTTAGGTGTATTGGATACGAATCCACGAATTGCTATTCCCGCACTGCGAACTGTTGGATTTTTTTTCACTGCTGTCCGCAGTGCGAACAAGTCAAGCTAAAATTCGATCACTTACATAAGAAAGCGTTATGTCTATGATAATCAAAAAAAAAAAGTGGGAAAACTTTAAGGTCCGAATCACACTGGCGCGGCCTTCGGTGGCGGTCAATAGTAAATTTTACAATAGCTGTCAAATTTACTATTGACCGCCACCGCAGGCCGCGCCAGTCTGTGAGAGGCTTAAGCCTGAATCACAATGGCGCGGTCTGCGGTAGCGGTCAATAATAAACTTAACAGTTATTGTCAAATTCCAAAGGGGTGCAATTTGTCACACCAACAGGGCGGTTCTCCTCAGAAAAATTCTCACACAAATATCGTGCCCGCCGACAACTTAGTGCGAGAGCCGGGTTTTTGCCCGACTACGGCTGAGCCGAAAGGAAGGGATATGTTTTTAGCAGTCTATGTTTGTATTTAGGTACGCGTGTTCCACCGCAGTGTTTAAAATACTGAACCGATTTTGATAAATGGTGTATCAATCGATTCAAAATTATGCTCCTGGTGAGGTGACATAGGCTACCTTTTGTATGAAAAAGAAAACTATGATGGCCGTCAAATACAAAAAAACCGGTCAAGTGCGAGTCTGACTCGCGCACCGAGGGTTCCGTACGAAATATCATACAACACACCCGTCTTGCCCCACCCATTAATTTTGGAAAAATCTTAACAACGCATAGTGTAGTTAAGTCATGAGTACCTACAGCCTACAGCGCCATTTTGCGGTGCATTTTGTTACTAACTTGTGCGACCAAGGAACTCGGTATGTACAGTAAGGGAAATGTATTCACGTACCACTGTAGGACCCTGTCGCAATTGACAGGCCGCCGTCACTCAAACTCGAGTGGTATGTCACCTTATTCTACGGTGGTACGTCAATACATTTCCCTTACTGTATGTTGGTTTTTCAGCGATAATTCTTTATCAAGTGAATTAATTTCGATAATTCTTTTTTTATTTACTAGAAGGTACTTTCAGAACACTTTCATACGAATTTGAAGGAAAAAAATTTAACACAGAAGTATTAAATTACAAACAAAATTAACATATGATTTTTGAAGAATAAAAAAAAATTACGCTAGATAGAGGTCTCGTTATACTTTTCCGGTAATATTCACGTTAATATTAATCATATATATTATTTTCAAATTTTTCGCTTGGTAAACTCCGGAGATAAGGGGGGGGGGGGGGAATGGTATTTTTTTCAAAATTTTTCTTTATAAATCAAAATTTTACCATTGTAGAAAAAAAAACAGTTTTAGAATGTACAGTTCAAGCCCTTTCATATGATACCCCATTTGGCCTACTAACTAGACTTTGAATTTTTGCCCCCCCTCTTATCCGCCCTTTTTTATACAAATTAAAAGTATATATTAAAAATTTTAATTTTCAATACACGAGGATTAGCTTTGTTTACAACTATTCCAAATTTCAAATCGATAGCACTAGTAGTTCCTGAGATATTTGACTTTGTGACAGACAGACAGACGGACGGAGTCGCACCATAAGGGTTCCGTTTTTACCTTTTTGGTCCGGAACCCTAAAAAGAGACTGACTGAAAAAAACTTTTGCTATCATTGCGTGTTGGGGATCAAATGAAAGAGGAGAAAATTTCGAGTTCAAACATATAAAAATATTATTCATAGTTACTTTTCTGTAGTCGGGATATAGTTTATTAAACTTTTTATGCTTGTGTTAGATTTAAAGCGGACGTTACACTAGCGCCACTGGTAAATAATTGTGATTATTTCAATTTCACGATAAATATCTAAAAACGAAGGCCATGACGCACTGTATTTTGTATTTAGGTAATTATTTATCAGTGGCGCTAGTGTGCACTGTAACACCCTCTTAAATTGTAGTGTTCGTCAAATATACAATGTTATGGAGAAGGCATTATATAATTGTCAACCCTTATTTACGAAGATATTTGAAGTTACAAAAAAAAAGGCTGTCACTCACAATGACGATATGTGTTAACAATGACGTTACGTAAAGACTGCAATGACGGAGTGTGTAGGTACATTGTATTCGCTACCCAACCAGCACACATGCCGTAGGTTACATACATGTTTAACTGTTACCCATCACAATAAACAACCCATTCACTTATTGATGAGTTACCGTACAACAATGACGAACCTATGTATCCTTCAACCAGAAAGGACTTAAGTACAGTCACATACTATAATTGTCGAGCCATTTAGAGCTCATTTTATACTGGACACTTCACAGCTTCATAGAAATCCAAAATTAGTTGACACCTAAATGGCTCAACAATTAAAGTCCTTGACTGTGAGCACCACCGGCCAACCGTCGTTTTAAAAATACATTAATGAAATGTAATTTACATAAATGTGCAATGGGTAACGTTTAGGTAATAGTAGATATGTTTAATTAAGTAACGGTACTAATCCATGTTAATATTATAAATGCGAAAGTGTGTCTGTCTGCTACGTCTTCATGCTTAAAACGCTGGACCGATTTAGATAAAATTTGGCATAGAGATAGTTTGAGTCCTGGGGAAGGATATATAATAGTTTAAGGAGATGAAATGGGGGGCGAAAATTTGTATAGAGCTGCGATATAAAACGAGTTCCACACCGACGGAGTCGCGCGCAGAAGCTAGTGTAAATATATCCCTTTTTCCCAACTGCGCGACGCAAAGGAGGGTAATGTGCTTATAGTGCATTCAATATTAGCTGGCGTGTTTCCACTTGATACCGTCATTAGCAGTAACAAGAGGATTAAGTCGCGGCGGGTGCATTTCTGTAAACCTTGCTAAATACGTGCGGCCGCCGGTGCTTCAGACGATCTTGATACTTTTCCTATGTTACTTTTCCGTCTAACAACATTAACAAATTTAACTCAGCTCAGTTGTTTTTTTAATGACTGAATAAGGATTTTTACATACACCAAGTAATTAAGATAATATTGACCATTTCACGCACACACACACATACAAAAATAATGGTTAACTATTTAATTTTCAGGTCTCGTTCTCATGGATAACATTAAATGGTTGAGCTTCCATTCCGGATATGACTTTGGCTATCTGTTGAAGCTACTTACCGATCAAAATTTACCACATGACGAGAACGATTTTTTTGAAAGTCTTCGACTTTACTTTCCTACAGTTTACGATGTCAAGGTAGGTTCAGGTTCATGCTTAGTAGAAATTTTACATGAATGGAACGGATCGAATGAGTGACAGACAGCTTTGTTTGTATGTTACTCATATGTTACGTTTATTGCACGCTTCTAAAGAGGACATAATTTGACCGCGATTAATTTGAGAATGGAGGTGCCATACAATCACGTCAAGGAGTATAGGACAATTCCTACGAAGGTATCTCAATCCCAGACCAATCCCAGTCGAATAATACATATCTGTAGCATAATGTCCTTGTTTCTACTAATATTAATACTGATCAATGACGGTAAGATATTTATTTAATTTGTTTCCAGTACCTCATGAAGCTCTGCAAAAATCTGAAGGGCGGATTACAGGAGGTGGCAGACCAGTTGGAGCTGCGGCGCGTCGGCCCTCAGCACCAGGCTGGTTCCGACTCTCACCTCACTGGGATGGCGTTCTTCAAGATAAAAGAAGTAACCTTACTGCCAATAATTACAATACTCGACTTATTCACTGTGTAGCTTTACATCGATTATACCCATTACCTATACTAAAGCGACAAGTGAACACTGAGGTTCTTTGTGGAGAAAATCTTTGTACTCGGTACCCTAGTGGCAGATCAGATTTCAGCCAACTGTGCCAACCATATCGGTTCTCTCAGAATCCCATCAGTAGTGGGGTTGGGTAGGTAGTGTTCTGGTTCCCCGATATTGATGGTTCACAATCGGCTCACAGCCTGCAACAAGTTAGAAAGAAATAAAGAAGACATGTATTCATTACACAAAAGACACACAGAGACAAAGGAAGTAGACATACAATATAATTGACACATATTGTGTGTGTCTTTGCGGCAGTGAATCCGGTCGCTGTCTCAGCATTATGCTGAGGTGTCAGACACCTACAGCGCTGGTTTTCAGACAGCACCGGTCACGCCCACGGAACGCAATTTTCGTAAATTCTTCTTCAAATCGATAATACATGCGCGTACAGCACCTCTCTCCTGCTTTCATGCCGTTTTCTCATGTAGACGGCAGCTTTAATGGGTATTTCTCAAATAATGTGATTGAATTGTCACAACCATGTGCAAAAGTTAACGCTACTAATGCTTAATTTTTCTTTTTTTATACACGGATCAAAATGTTGACTAAATAAGCTATTATATAAATAAGTATTACAATATTTAACTGCTGGGAAATTCTTAACTTTTGCACATGGTGGTGACAAGTGACGTTAACAATTTGAGAATGACCCTAATAAACATTATTCCGAGCTTCCATTGAATCCTGTAATGAAATATGCCTGAAAAACCTTGTCATCACACGGGATGTGATGAGGTACACTTTTTCTTACCTATTTTCTTCACAGTTAGGGCGCGTGTAGGTAAGATAACGTGCTCCCAGAGGCGAGGAGGCACGTCGCTTCACAGCCGAGTACTAGGGGCGCACACTGTTGGAGTAGGAGGGCCGAAAAGACAGCAGGAGGGATCCTGCTTGAGTTGCGGGGCCAGCTCTGACCCCGCAACGGATCAATTTAGTATTACAGAAGTCGACGTAGAACTGACGGGTCTGCCGCTGTAGGGCTTATATACCCCTGAGGATCCGCATTCCAAATTGTATTATTCCAAAGCAATTTAAAATAAGAGGTACCAGGAGTTCATAATGAATGACGTAAAATTATTACGACCTTAGCCTAAAAGTAAACAACCTTAACTGCATGGTGCCGTGGTTGACAAAATTGACGTAAAATTGTTAACAGAATGTCAAATATAAACAAAAAACTATTTTTCAGCAAATAACTATACATACGTACAATAATGATTAATTTAAGCTAAAATAGCAGAAAACAGGTAAGAAAAAGTATACCTCATCACATCCCGTGTGATGACAAGGTAAAATTCTGGTTTTTCAGGCATTATTCATTATAGTATTCAAAGGAAGCTCGGAATAATGTTTATTAAAGCTTCCGTCTACATGAGTAAACAGCATGAAAGCAGGAGAGAGGTGCTGTACGTGCATGTCTTATCGATTTCAAGAAGTATTTAAGAGTCTCGCAACTGAGCGCGGATGACCGCATTTAACCATCAATAGACAGGTAGGTAAACGCTACAATATTGTGAGTGACATCAGCACTATACAATATAAAAACCGGCATGAAGGTTTCCGTACCATTATCTATAAAAACGGCAAAAAAATCATGTCTGTTGTATGGGAGCCCCAGTCCGACTCGCACTTGGCCGGTTTTTTTTTAGTATTTGTTGTTATAGCGGCAACAGCGACACAGACGGACGGACAGCGAAGTCTTAGTAATAGGGTCCCGTTTTTACCCGTTGGGTACGGAACCCTAAAAAGCAGGGGATCCAGTATTGAATCTTGCGGCACTCCTCTTTCCACATGGCAAAGAGCGGACCGCAAAGGGGTACCAACCATCCTACGCAACGCCACCACCTGCACGCGGCCGGAAAGATAACTATTTAAGTTAAACGTGTCAATTACCGCAACATTACTTTTGCCTGCAGATATTTTTCGATGACAACATAGAGAGCTCAAGCGGGCACCTGTACGGTTTGGGCGCACCCTTCTCCGTGACGAACGCGAGCAACTTCCAGGAGGGCGGGGAGGCGGGTACCTCGTCCTGATCGGAGGCGAGCGCGCCGGCCACCACCCCGCCGCGGGTCTACCACGCGCAGGAGTGAGCTCCCCTCGAGGACCCTGCCCGGGACTCGGAGGCGAGCGGGTCTACACTCGCCGGCTGGTCGTGCGACGCTGTGGACGCCATTGTCAACCCCGGGGACATTCCTGCGTCAAGTGCACGATTGACGTTTCTTCCTAGACTTTAAAGTGAATCACAGAACCCTCAAAAGCGTATCTGAATCTGAACTTATTGATGAAAAAAAATCTAAGCCCCTTAACTGTTGTTGTGTAGTCCTCGGTTTTAAAAGTATTTATTATTAGAGTAAAATATCAATATTTTAAAATTTCGACATCAATTTGTATCATAGGCGATTCCGTATTTTTATCAGTTGGTTATGCTATATTAGTTACGTTTTAATATAGTTAAGCTTTTGATACTATATACATTTAATTTAGTAGTCTACACATGAAATGAAGTATGCGTGTAAGTAGTCTCGAGGGTGTCGAATTGATACTTTACTCGTTGAACAATATAATAATCATTGATGCAAATGGAAACACACCCCTCATGACAACTGAAATGTTTGGTGAGTTCTGCACATCTCAGCAACGACCGAACAGGGTGGGTTGGGTTGCTTCAAGCCACCTGTCATCACACGTTTCATACGTGTGGTATATTGGGACATTCTTTCAATTTTGTTGAAGCAACCTGCATTCTTCAGAAACACTATATTTATTAGCCATTTTATAGTTGACTGCAGTTAAAGGTATTGTGGAATTTGGTCTACTTTTAATTCCAAAAAACGTAAATACCTAAGTCCTAAAGCATGTTGCATTTTACATGAACAAAGTTCCTAGCTCTCGACTACGATTGCTGCTGTGAACAGTTTTTTATGTGTTGCATTGCGTGATGATTACTGATAATTGAGATGATTAATGCATAATGTTAGTGAGATGATTAATGCATAATGTTAGTGAGATGAATGCATAATGTTAATGAGATGATTATACTTAATTATTTAATATTTATTATTATTATATCTTTTTTTAACGTGTCTTATACTTACTAGCTTGTGCCCACGACTCCGTCCGCGTGGAACTCGTTTATATCGTAGCTCCATTACTAACTTTCACCCCCCATTTCACTCCCTTAGGGGATGACATCCGGGATAAAAACTATTCTATATCCTTTTCCGGGACTCAAACTGGTACCTATACTTAATTTCTCAGCTTAAATCGCTTCAGCGGTTTAAGCGTGAAGCTGTAACAGACAGACAGACACACTTTCGCATTTATATTTTACGTATGTATGGATGATATTTTAACTTTATATAAAGCTTTTTTATATTTCGACGTTAATTTAAGGAATATTTTATTTTATATTACACCAATACCACGTTTTTATGCCTTATAACTGTACATATTTTCCGAAATGAATCATTGTATCAGTGCAGGTAAATTATTATTAATTTTATTAGCCCAAACAGTTGCATCGATGTAAGAAAAAAAATAACGTTTTTATCCATGTTTACTTGATGTCTGCATTTGATGAGATTGTAATCCTGAACTCAAATTGTAATAAATGATTCGTACATCACGTGAGTAAGCGAACATGTGCAGTCAGCATCAATAACATGTATACACTTTTCGACCTTAAGTATGTCTAAGTAGTAAGGTCATAGAATGTATGTATACATGTTTATGATGCTGACTGTACCTATTCGTGCATTTTTCAATTGCTTTGATGGATATTTCCGAAATATAATTTAAATGAATTGATTGTGACGCTGTTTCTGACAGGACTGGGCAATTCGACTGATTCGAAGATGCATCGTTAGTTCATAACGTCACCAAGTAAAAGTTAAAAATATTCCATTTAACACACAATAATTAACAATACCTACTATTTGTAAGACAAATCGGCGACTAATGATACATCTTCTCGCGAAAATGCCTGACTCTTGAACTGCACGAGTTTATAGACGCCAAACATGAAATTTAGTAACTTATCAATCTTATCATACATAATTGTGTAAGTATATGCACGTGGTTTACACGAGTTGCGTTTCATACAACTAGGAATTGACAAGCCACTCATTGCAAGGCTCCGGTGCCATCTTACATTATTGACGAGTGGCATAAAGGAAGTCGCATATTCAAAAGATTAAAAACAAACTCTCAAAATTTGTTTATGCTCTAAGAGAATTAAAGAGATCTACAGACTTCCACTGTGCTTTGACTGCCTACTATGCATACGCGTTTTCATGGCTAAATTACGGGGTAATTCTTTGGGGTAATAGTACTGACATCAACGATTTATTTATCCTCCAAAAAAAGTGCATAAGGATACTCGTCAATATAAAAAATAGAAACAGCTGTAGGCCCCACTTTATTAAAAATAACATTTTGACATTAACATCCATTTATATACTTGAAATGTGCAAGTTTATTAGAAAGTACCCGCATTTTTTCCCAAAACTTACAGACCAACCGCGAAGATATGAAACCAGATTTAAATATAACTTAGCACCACCCACACACTCAAAACTCAAACTGCATAACACAAGTCCAAATGCGATGGCAATAAAAATTTACAACCAAATCAGTGACGACATCAAATTAATACCAGAAGAAAAGCAGTTCAATACACAGTTGAAAAATTTTCTAGTAAAAAAATGCTATTATACGCTTAAAGATTTTTTTGACGATCAAATGTAATAATTATTTTTTTTGTATTGTGTAATCACTGTAATCAAATATTATTTTATATTATTGACATACTATAACGGAATTGCAATTGAATTGTCGAAATCGTAAATTATTATTATATTATGTTAGATTTAATTATTATTATTTTTATTTGAAATTGCTGTGCCCTACCAGGGTCCATGAGAACCAATGCCCTATGTAAGACCAATATTTGTACCATGGCTGCAATAAATAAATAAATAAATAAAATAAATAAATAAACGTGTTAGTACAATACTGTTCGAGCAGATACATGAGAATGAACAAAAAATCGTTTCGTCAATCAATTGTATGAAGTGACGCAAACGCCCTTTATTCATCGCTCATCAATTCATAAGTTGTTTCAGAACTTTAAAACGGGCATTTGCGAGCGATATTCTAACATTACTTACCCCGGTATTGTAGGTCAAAATACCGGTATTAAAAATAGCCCATAAAAGGCGGGATCCCGGGATTGGAAGCCGTTTTATGACGTACCTGGGTCCATTATATTATATAGCTTCCGTCCGTGACTTCGTCTGCCGTGGACCCGGAATAAAAATTATCCTATATTTTAATTCAGGCTATAAACTATCTTCTTGCAAAATTTCATCCAAATCGGTTGAGCCGTTTAAGCGTGATTGAGTAACAAACATCTAAACATCCCAAATTTCGCATTTATAATACGAGCCCAAATGCAAAAGAGTTCGTCTATTAAGATTCTTATAATGAATAGATTTTTAGACTAGAAATATCGAGTTCAGTAAATAAAAAGAAGCGGGTTGTATCGGAGATACAACCGTTAATTAAGTTTAAGTGGATACTGCTCTGTTGGCTATGGAAACCGGACAAGTGCGAGTTCAACTCGCGTGGTGAGGGTTCCGTAATATTCCTATTCTCTAAGCATTAGGCGCTCCATACAAAATAACCAAAAATATTGAGAATTTTCCCGTTACTTTGCATACTCAAACTTCTTATAGGTTTTCCTGTAATCTTTAGGCAAGGAAAAATCTATTTTTGCTAAAATTATAAAAAAAATATATATCAGATATGCTTACAACAACCCCTTTCATTTGATATATCACACAATTGCGAAACGTTTTTTAATTTTCCAGTTTACCCCCAGTGGCCCCCTTGTTCAGAATTCATTAATTTACTTTACGCGTCCCAAAGATGGAGCAAATCGGCTGTGACAGACGGACAGACAGAAAACCGAGTGATGTTAAGTTTGCATGTGCAGCGGTGAACAGTTTTGGAGAAATAACATCCCCTTGCCTGACTCCCCGCTGCAGCGGAATAGGCTTCGAGCTCCGATCTTGGAGTCGGACTGACATAGTGGCGTTCTCGTACAAACACTTCAGTACTTCGATATAGCGGCAGTCTACTTGGCACCGCCGGAGAGACGTAGTACAGCCCAGGTTTCGATCGAATCGAAGGCTTTCTCGTAGTCCACGAACGCTAAGCAGAGAGGCAGGTTATACTCCTCAGTCTTCTGTAGAAAAAATATGATTGCATAGATTTCAGCTCCAGAAGTTTAATCGTTACCGAGAGTTTAGGGGATTATATTAAACAAAATTATAAGAATAAAACTAAAAAATAACAATAATCCTATGCAATACCCGCCGTCCCTTGATTCCGTGAACAGTTATACAGCTGAAAATCAGTGAGCAAAGTGTGCCACATCTTTTTTCGAATCCACGGAGTCATAGTGAATCGAATGCGCGCAATGAGAACCGCGTGCAAAATGTCTTAGTAGAGCTTTTTTTAACATTTTTAGCAGTCTGCCTCTTTGATTTTCTTCGTTTCCAAGATGATTGTGGCCATGAACTCCAGAGGCATACATGTGCAAATGATTTAATACCCCGATTTTTTTAAGCAACTTCAATCCGCTGTAACGCGAAAACACAGCGACATAGGACCTTAATTGATTGGACCAAATCAATTCGTAATGAATGATTCAAACAGCAATCCACCTCGACGTGAAACGTGTACAAATCATATACCGAAATGCTCGCCACCTCCCACCACCTATTAGACAGAAAGACATTTTCTTAGGCGCTGGAAAGGAGAAATGGGATAAGCGACACAGAGCTAACTTTAGGTACAGGAGAGTCAAAAAACCGTGGATCAATTTCTTATAAAAAGCGATTTTTTTTAAATAACAGTGATGTTTTCTACATGATGGCTTTATTATTTTACCTCTAAATGGATTATTTTAGAAATTAGTGTAGTTTAAGCAAAATGGTCATAAAAATATATTCAGGTAAAATTATCTAACCGATGCTCACGAGAAATTTGTCAGGTAAAAGATTCTAACCAAAATTTTACATACCTATTAATGAATCGAGTAAAAGTTATCTTATTGCTAAAGATTCTGCTAACCCTTCCACTCTTCTTTCTTGCGCTTTCGCATTGGAATAGAAAGTAAATTCGTGTCGTCCAGCTCATTTATCTCCTTCATGCATAGTTACCTATATCACTTTCCTAAAGAGAACAATAAGTTTATGTCAGAAATGTAATATTTGGTACTTATTACATACTTACATATTTACCAAACCAAACTCAACGGGGTTATGTCGGTTAAGTACTGAATTCCCGTGGCCACTTACTGTATCCATCATCAGATCAGCTTGATGGTACCATAATATTGAATTGTCATCCAAACTATACTTAAATCCAAAATTTCATCTCAATCGGATAACGGAAAGTGACTGAAAAATTAATTGCAAATTTTGACGGACAACTTACTTATTACATACTTACATATTTACATACGAACAGCACGGTTAGCACAAGACGGCCGCGAAATATTCTCGAGCTCTCTCGCACTATCCGTCTCTCTCTTATTAGACCACTTAAAAAGAGACGGATAGTGCGAGAAAGCTCGAGAATATATCGCGGCCGTCTTGTGCTAACCGTGCTGATCAAGTTAATATAAAGCTTGTAATAAAGCTTTACGATTGCGCAGTGAGCCGGCTGCGTCAGTTACGATCATTCAACTGATTAGGTATCTACCGATCACTTTACAAGTGCTTTCCATTGTCACTAAATGCGAGCTTAATATCGAAGTGGCTTATACCGGGATGGCGAGGAGCTTTCTACCTCGAATGAAGCTAACATACGCGACACTAAAAATCCGCTAGGCGGCGCAACTTTATCGTAATTCTCCCCAGTAACGCACACCACTACATTTCAAATTTTAATTTTTTTAATTTCTTTTTCTAATATTCGGACAATTTAAGTAATATAGTCTGACTAACCAAATTTTGTTGACAGATATTTCCTTGTGGTATCACCAATTGTAGTCCGTTGGCTAAGGTGAATCCTTGTATGGAGAGGTAAGTATGTGAGAGGTATATAATTTTGAGTACAGCAATGGCATTTGCTACGGGTAGGTATTATACAACGCCCGGTAGCCAGTTTAAATTACGCGACAGTTGGGGGGGAGGGGGGGGTCAAAGTACAAAGCTCCCGGCGTTCAGAAAAAAAATTCTGGCGGATTAGTTACGGAGCGTTTTTCAAAAAAAGTGTACATGTACTTTTTTTTTCAGATTTCGATTTTTTTTTGGTTTTTCTTACTCAGAATCGTTGATACTACCTATCGATCCTCATACAAGAAAAAAAGTATGTAACATTAGTTGACGCAGTTTTAATTTTAGTACATATTGGTACATTATAAGTACGTAAATGTGGTTCTACGGTTTAGTAGAAAAACCTTACGTGTGTTAAGAAAATATGCAAAATAATACTGAAAAAAGCCTACATGCATCTAATTATGGTGAGGTGGGCCAAGGAAACACCAAGTTGGCGGCGGAGTCTATGTTTATCAAAAAAGGCGTTCGGTGTAAGCTTATCTACCCATATAATTTACTTTAAAAACAAAGTTTAAACCGACTTAAATTCAGTACTTTGCCAAGCCACATAGGTAGGTACAGTAAGGGAAATGTATTCACGTACCACCGTAAAACCCTATCGCAATAAGGTGACATATCACTCGAGAGACAGCGGTCTGTCAATTGCGACAGGGTTCTATGGTGGTACGTGAAAACATTTGCCTTACTGTACATAAAAATGTCCACGTTTCCTTTCCATTTTACCACATGAACTGATTTCCGGAAAAAAATTCAAGTCACTATATGTGGGCTGATAATATTTGAAGAGTTCCGTTGATTCCTCAAGGATCTCAGAATTGACACTTCATTAGTTGCTACTTTGAGGAGTTCCATAAGTCATCTGTGGTCTTCATCATCAGTTCCACTTCACCAAAATTGCGATTTTCGAGGGTAAATACGCGAGTTATAATATACGAGTAAAATACCGCAATCACTACACGCGTTCCTATAAAATTTGAGGGTTGCCCTCGATTTCCCTGGGATCCCATCTTCAGATCCTGACTTGTGCTCACCTGAATAACTTGGAAGAATACGATTAGAAGTCTATACGTATCATTAAAATTTAAAAAAAAAATCTCCAACTCCTTACCATTGAGGAGTTGTACCTTCCATCATCAGCCCACTAACATGAACCAGACGCAAATACCTGAATACATGAAACACGTTACGTGTCTGTAAAATTTTAATGTTGCCCCCAATTTCCCTGGGATCCCAACATCAGATCCTGACTTCATTAAAATGACCATAATCTCAGGAGTCATTTTCGAATAAAAAAAGAATTTTTAAAATCGGTCCCACAATTGACGGAGAAATCGGCGAACATACATAAAAAAATATATATACAGTGGAACATAGAACCTCCTCCTTTTTTGAAGTCTGTTAAAAATCATGTAAATCAGCCAAAAGGAAGTCCTTTTCGTTTCAAACAAACAAGTAACTCTGTCTGTCTTTTACCTTTTCACGCTTAAACTGCGGAACCGAATGAGATGAAATTAGGTGCAGATATACCTACTTTGAATTCCGGGAAGGACAAAGGATAGTTTTTTTATCTCAAAATTCGAGTTCCGCGCGGACGAAGTCGCGGGCAAAAGCTAGTGCCTAATATTTAGATACTAGAAACACAAGTAACTAATGTACAAAAACTACCTATATTTTACACCTATGCAAGAATAGGTTCCTACCTAAGCAATGTCAATGGTTGAATAGGTACTTGGAGCTTTGTTTTAAATGAGAATATTCCCCTCACAAAGCTTTCCGAGATCGAATCGATCGTAGGAGGTTAGTGTAGGTAGGGCCATATAAAGAGTATAAGCATTAACAAATTTGTTACAAGTGACATGTCAGGTCCACTTCACTGAATGGACTACCCGCACTTTGCATCGATCGCAAGGGCAAGGGTAGTGACAGATGAATTGTTAAAGGTTTCTCACATTTTGGCAATGGTGCGCGGTAGGCGGGCGCGGCGGCGTATTAGGGCGGCAAGTGAGAGGCGAGAGGTCGATAAGCAGTGTGGTGCGCTTAGTCGAGGAGGACGGTCGCGCGAGCTTCCGGCACACGTCGCGCCACACGCGCCTTCCGCGCCTTCAGCACCCCACGCGCTGGCGCTCGGCCTCTGGCTGCTGCGAGCGGCACTACTCCGCCACAACAAGCAGTAACGTCCAAGTGAGTATACACCACGGTTTCCCACCTCGATCATTCTGTAGGCAACCTGTGGGTTGTAAATCCCGAAACCTTTGACCGCCGAAAAAAATGTTGCTACATAGTGTCGTATTTTTTTTCGTTCCTATTATTTAACAACTGCACGTCATTCTTGTAACCTTAACGGACAGATGCTAGCTGCAGAGTTACATTGTTAATGTTTAGCTCTCACTTTCGGGACAAAATGACGTTTACTTAGTTGACGTGTAAGTGTTGTTTGTGTTGACAATGGAAATCGCAATACTTATTAGGCTTAGGACCTACAGATCCTAATTTAAAACAACGCCTTTACATAAATATTCTTCAAGCCGGTTGTCTGTAAAATAGCCCTAAAATGTGTGTCACTTATTATTAATTCATGTTTGTAAAAAAAAACCGGACAAGTGCGAGTTCAACTCGCGTGGTGAGGGCTCCGTATATAATCTAAATTTCAAAAGTGTTTTTTTAATCGGACCCTAATTGCTATGCTCTAAGCATCAGGCGCTCCATACAAAATACACAAAAATATTGTAAATTTTCCCATTACTTTGAATATTCAAACTTCTTGTAGGTTTTCCTGTAATCATTAGGCAAGGAACTATTTTACATATTTTTTTCAGAATTTTAAGCCTAGTAGTTTCGGAGATAAGGGGGAGGGGAATGGTCATGTTTCGTCTAATTCATTAATTTACTTTACGCGTCCATCTTTGGGTCACCAATTTACATATTTTTACCATATTTCAACTCAATCGGTCCAGTAGTTTCGGAGCAAATCGGCTGTAACAGACGGACAGACAGACGCACGAGTGATCCTATAAGGGTTCCGTATTTTTCCTTTTGAGGCACGGAACCCTAAAAAAAGAAAACACGATTTTAACGGTAGACTTAACTTTTACAAATAATGGGAAAAGTGTATACACTGACATCATTCGACAAACAACAAGCAATTGTTTAATTCTCTACGAAATATAAGATGCCTGAAGAGCTTAGAGTAATTATAGCACAGGGGACCGATTTTTGACTTTCGAGCGCTCGACTCTTTCACTCGAAAACTGTCAAAAATTATGAAATGCTATATTGAAATAGCGATAGAAAATTGAAATAGTTATTTACGATACAAGTGCAGAAAATAGGAAATTCGCAACGAGTGGCGATAAATTAAAACACGACCGAAGGGAGTGTTTTAAATCGACACGAGTTGCGAATTACCTATTCGCACGTGTATCGTACAACGTTTTACAGTACATATGGCTCTTTAAAGTTTCAACATATGCACGGAAAGTGCTCATTTGCGCACTAGTGCGGGAAAGTAACACCATGTGTACTGTAAAATTAGGTACTTGTCTTAACCTGCAATTTTGACACTACAATCATATTTACTTTTATTTAATTTTCGAGCGCTCGAAATTAAAAAAAATCGGTCTGGATGAACAAACAAGATCCGAACCACATTCTTCCTCAGCGCAGTTAATTAAGGTTATGTGACATCAGCAGGCATCGGATATTCGGAAGCTTTTATACCTACACTTTGGCCTCAGTACCTACACCGCGTTGTTGTTGAGTAGCATGGAGGCGGACTCAATTTAATTTTACTAATAAATTTCCTGGGATTTCCCGGAATACCGAAAATTAGGATAATATAAACACATACGTATTAAAGTATTTAAATAAACTATTTATTTGTTCCTATTAAATGTTTCATTTACTCGTAACTAACAGTACAGTAGTAGTTAACATCAATCTAAAATTGTATGGCTACTTTTATTACAAATAATGGTACAAACGTAAGTATCTTTGTTAAATAAGTAAATTAAAACAAATGTAGGTATATAGGTATATAGCCATACTGATATATATGTAAGCGCGTTACCGACGTCAAACCAGTAATAAACTAGCTTCATTGTAGTGCGGTCGTTTTCCTTATCATCCAGCGACACACCACATACAAAAGTAAACTGGTAATCAACTTACAGCGACACACGTGGTATATTTGTATTTCCGTCCTTGTCTTATGTTAAGCAGGTAGAAAAGGATGGCAATACAACAAGGACTTGTACTGTGGATTCCTGGACTTTGTTATTCCACGTGACTTAACAATATTTTCACGTTGAAAAAAAGGGTCTCCCAATATTCGGTAATCAAAACACAATACCTATTACGCCCTTAAACGGACCACCACTATTTTTTTTGTTTCACCCATTATGTCGTTAAAACTAGGGACTGTTTTCGGTTACGGTTTTACCGGTATGCAACCGGTATTCCATTACGATATCGTAATGCTTTAAAGGTTACCTTTACGCGCCAACCATAACGGGGTAACCTTTTTGTAATATCGGTTTCGGTTTTGCGTTTTAAAGGTTTCGGTAACCTTTAAAACCTTTATATACATGTTCACAACTGCTACGCAACCGGTTTCCGAAAAAAATAAGCGAACTGACAACATCGCCTGCCGCGCCGGTTCATTCATTCATTGCGTGATTTGCGTCTGCCTGCAACCTGCAACTCTGTTAAATAATTAAAATATGATTTTTAAGAAGCCGACTCTATATTTGATTAGTTTTTCCGGGACTTTGCTAGTTATAGGTATAAAATCATCCGTGTTTTCGATGCTTAGACGTCAGCTATACATGGTATGAAGATAGTATATAAGTACAGGGTCACATTTTGTTGCGGTGCGGATATATGCGTCGTTGGCGTCGAAAAGATTAAAAACTTAACCTAGGTACGTTCGTATATTTACATGTAGGTAAGTATAATATCGGACATCATTGCCTCTGGCGACTAAACACATATTGCACTTGACGCCTTCCGGCTGTCAACACATGAAACTCACAATTAAACGTGCTGCATGTAGCGGGCAAACGCAATTTGTGAATATTGCGATCGCTCGAGTTTTTGATATTTATTCAGCGTCGGTCGCCCGCTTCTGGGTGACAAGCCTTTATGCATGTACCTACAGACCAAATTGAATGAGGCGCAGAATCGAAGTTGGCAGAATTGTAATAAAATCGATTGTAGGTATAGGTACCACTGAGTATTTGTAATACAAGTAAATTAAAATTCCCTTTTCATCACATTTGCTCGTAAAGAGCTTCACGCAGGCATACAGATTACAGAACAACAATAGCCTACACTACGCCCAACGGGTGCAATGGTTTTTAGGGTTCCGTAGTCGACTAGGAACCCTTATAGTTTCGCTTTATCTGTCCGTCCGTCCGCGGATAATCTCAGTAACCGTTAGCGCTAGAAAGCTGAAATTTGGTACTAATAATGTATATCAATCACGCCGACAAAGTGGTTAAATATAAAGTGATTTTTTTATCTTATTAGGGTACCTCCCCTATACGTAACGTGGGGAGTGTTTTTTTTTTTCATTTAAACCCTAACGTGTGATATATTGTTGGATAGGTATTTAAAACTGAATAGGGGTTTGTAAAAATCATTTTTTGATAATGTTAATATTTTCGGAGATAATCGCTCCAGAAGTAAAAAAAATGAGGGGGGGGGGGGCTCTAACTTTTGACGCATAAGTTTTAAAAATATGAAAAAAAATCTCAAAAGTAGAACTTTATAAAAACTTTCTAGGAAAATTATTTTGAACTTGATAGGTTGAATAGTTTATGAAAAAATTTACAAAATATTTTCTGAAATAAGTTTGTAATTTAACCGTATACGCAGGTGTTTATTGTACCTGTAATTTCTACAAAATCACAATGAAATGATGTGCTTTCAAATAAAGTAAATAAAAAACGGTGAAAATCGGTTCACACAATAAAGAATTATCCCATAAAAATCATCTTCCATACTTTAAGCTCGCGCGCAATATGTAGATGTCGATGTACGCGGAACGCTCACATTGTACATGGCGCTGTTAAGATTTTTTGACGCTTAAGTGGGGACACTTATTGTGACGGACGAAAATCTACGGAACCCTAATACTGAGCGTGGCCCGACACGCTCTTGGCCGTTTATTTTTTTTTTATTTGTACATGTCAATCATGCGTCAGTTAACTCAAACACTACCTAGGTATGCTTGAAAACCCTATTTATAAATAAATCTAAACACAAATAGATGATGTTTAATCTTTTCGACGCCAACGACGCATATATCCGCACCGCAGGTTCAACGCCAACGACTGATATATGCGTCAAGGAGCCCAGCGATATAGCAACCTCCTTGCATTGACATAAGATTTAACTCCGCACTAAATGTCGTGTTGATTTGGTGTGTGGTTGTAAGGTGGTTGTCAAATTTTCTCTTTGACAGAGCGTTGAAAACGTTAATCGAATTGTTCAGTGATTTAAAAATTAATTTAGTGAATGTGTATAAAATTTAAAAAAGTGATTTTAAATCGTGCCTGTATGCGGGGAAGGGTCTTTGCCTTACGCGCCTTCGGTCAAATTCAACAAAATGGACGATTGACATTTAGTATTTTTTATTGTGATTAGTATTATTTTTATTTATAATGTATGAGCTTCCTCGCAAATGTGATGTAAAACATTGTGGGCGACACATACGGTAAGAAGTTTACAAACTCGTGGCACAATGCATGTACATTACGCAATATAATAAATAATGGAATGGGATTACTGCAAATGCTGGATGCTATCAATTAGTTAAGTACTTTTTACATGGTTCCAAGTTGATCTTATTGTGATTTTTGGTAAAAATACTATTGTCGTAAACACGGGTAGTGTTGTAACTTAATTAAAATGTATATATCGATATTTTGTCGACCTGAATTATTTATGTAGGCGTTAAGATAAAATATTTTGATGTTACATGTAGTTAACTGTTAACTTTAGAATTCCGGAAAATAACAAAAATCTTTTAGAAAAATGGATTGAAGCAGTTTAAAAAGACACCTTAACAAATTTACCTTAAGTGATTAATATCGAGCTTAGACTTTTCCCATTGTTTCCATTAGTAACACTCGATGACTTTTTAATCGTTGCCATTATAACTTACTTTAGAAACAAAGTTTTAATCGACTTCAATTCAATACTTCTAGACCAGGCAATGAACTGACAACTTGTATGGAAAAAATGTCAAATTTAGAAATAATTTATAATAGCAATTTTTGTTAATGTAACGGATATATTATCAATTAAATAGTTAGCTTGAGGCAAAATCCAACAAAAAATTAAACATCAAAAAAAAATTAGCTCCTAAAAAGTCCGGATAAATATTTTGCTTTAAAATATTCAATATAAATAAAATAAAAAAGACAATATTCATTGAATGTTTGTTTAATTTAAAACTATATAATTACTTCCGGGTGGAAAGTTTGTTGGATTCTTGAATAAAGCATCTTAGAATAACGTTTTAGAATGAAATAAACAAAAAAATGCTATTATAAATTAATGTTTTTCGAAACCGTATTTTGCCTGGAGTATTCGCCAAGCCACGTGAATATTTCCACATTACCACATGAACTGCTTTCCGAAAGCAAAGCATAAGTCACTATTAAAAATACACAAATCGTTAGTGTGCCTATAAAATTTGAAGAAGGCCCTCGTTTTCTCCAGGATCCCATCATAAGATCCTAAGTTGATGACCATGGGACCAAAAAAAACCTAATCGGTCCAGGCGTCTTCGAGTAATGGGGGAATATACTACATGAAAAATAAAAGATTCCGACGAATTGCCAAACTCCTCCTTTATTGAAGTCGGTTCAAAATAAATTAGTTCCACTAAAAATCCACAAAATGGCGATGCATAAAAACTAACTTGTCTGACTACTCATAACTGAATTCGTAGTGAATATCTGGGTCAATTGAATGCAGTTTATTAGTACTTAATGGTTTTTTTTTAAATTGGTAAGTTCCATATGAATTTTTGCATAGTATGGATGGAGATACAATTTACTTACGAGTATCGCATATTACAAATTTATTAACAGTAAATATCGATATCGATAACTTGTAAGAAAATATCTTTTTGCTGCACCAAATAATGAGCGAGCGAGAGAGCGAATTACGTCGTGCGAGCGAGAAAGCGGAGACAATGACGTATGAAGACCTGTCAGATAACATGGTTCTATCCCTTTCTTACTCGTTGTTCAGTACGAAAGTGCGAAGAGATCGGATGTATAGAAAACGTTCAATTTATTAGGGCCTATCTGCCTATTTCTGTAATCTGTGATCGCGAGAGATCTCCAACGAGAATCCAGTTTTATTAGTGAAATCACTAAGGAGGTGAGTATGATTTATTGCCCATAACTTTTTATTGTTTTGCTTTATCGAAAATGTTAGTTATTTATAAAATTTGGATATAAATTCACTACTTTTTAATTATTTCATTACAAGGGTGAGGTTTATATTAAAATGCCAAAACACGCCTGTAGGTAATTGGAGTTTTTTTTTCGCTTGTTCCAATCTTCGACAAAGGTCGAAAAGTTTTTTTTAATTATTTTGTGCATTTTATTTTGTTATTTAGCTAAGTTTGTTCAGCACTCTAAAAGTATAGTTCTTTCATTTAAATTGTCAAACTGCTTCCAATGATCGACAGCCATGTCGATGATTGGATATATTCCATATGTTCCAATGATCGACAGCCGATGTGTCGATGATTGGATATTCTATATGTTAGTCTATACGTTCACTGAAACGTTATTGTCGGCTACTGAGCCTACATTTTTTGCAGGAATGGTGTACCCAGAATTACATTAGGTACATGATAAGATTTGTTTATTATAAGCTAAATAAAATGATTAAAAGAATAACACTTTTTCTTGGGGATGGTGTTGGGGTTAGGTTGATACATATTATATACATGTTGATTACTATGTCACGATTATTGGAACATGTCGATTACTGGGTGTCGGTATATGGGATTTTGCAGTCGATAACTAGGCTAAAAAGAGCCTAAATCTATTTTGTTTTTTTTACTTACTTATTCGTATCACACTTTTTTTTACTTCAAAATAATATAGAATGAACCCTAAACTTTTACCCAGTGCATGAAAGTATCATTTAATATCATAATAAAACAATATATTTTAAAAAAATGCTCGTATGCGTACCTACGTTAATGTGTCGATAATTGGGGGTTTTACCTTGTTTCTGTACATAGTATCTTCTTAGTAGTCTGTGGTTTGATGTTGGAGTTATGACGTCACGATAAGGACGGCTGCCTTTTTGGCGCGAATAAATAACGTTAATTTGCATAAAGCGATATTTATGTGGAAATAAAAATACCAGTTGACTATGGAATCTATATGAATATTTGAAAACATATATAAAAAAAAAAGTAGAATAGCCTACTGTCCAGTTTTGAATTTTCCTTCCCTTCGGTACTTAACGTACGTAACATATGTCTTATACACAGCGATTAGGTACTTAGTGATAAAGTGGCGACCATCTTAGGCCAACAGGTACCCCTTAGACGTTTTTTTGTCCGTCACCGTGACTAATAAAATAACTACATAGGTATTACCACAACTTTTTATTGTTCCTACGTTGCAGTTCTCCTGGAGCCGTAGCATGGATGGCCTTGTCACGCGATAGGTGATAGGATAGAGCGTGCGTCACTGGCTGACACCGTTCGATAGAACGAGACGACGCTCGTATCTTGTCACTTGTCGCGTGATAGGGCCAACCATGCTACGGCTCGGTGTGAAGATGTATCGATGAACTAGAATTTAAGCTCTAGTGTCCTTGACGTACGAGAACAGTACCTAGGCATTATTTGTTTTTAGTGTCTGTCTGGGCCAATACTGTGTCGCCAGTTTTTAACATTTTTTTCTCTTGGATAAGCTCTACTTATAACAGCCATTATAATAATTTACTTTGTGTAAGTCGATAGTGAGAGCTTTCGTTAATTGCTCCGCCGCGCAGAGAGCGTTAGGTTAGCTTGGCACTAGCGTCGGCGGGAACCGGAAATTGTGTTACAGAGGTGGTACCTATATCTAATTTAATAAAGAAGACTAATCAGAACTTTTAAGGGCTTCTGGTAGTTGCGGAAACATAGGCGTTTTGCAAACGAGGAGTAACGAGCGCACATTATCTAATTTCATGTTAAGGGGTATGTGATATACTATTTGATGAATCAGTCGTGAGACTAATAAAAATCGCATAAATTTTGTTGCAAAGCATTTGATCCATTGTAATAACGACAAGGAATAAACCAAAAAACTAACAGAAAATATCAATTATACAAAACAAACACCACACGGAGCGCTTGAAACAACGAAAAAATAACCACATACACCTGCCTGTGCAAACGTAGAGTAGACCGGGGACAATTGAATCGAGTTATGTTTAACCGCCTGTAACCTTTGTATTCATATAGTTAGAAAGATATGCGCCTAAGTTTGTTTATTTAATTCTTAAATACATTTAATTGAAAGGTCTATTGCCCAGGGTTACTATTAAGTATTAGAAAGGGAATTAAAGAGAGTGGTTTAATTGACATCACTTCAATTAGAACACTATGTGATGTCATTTGAAACCCCTAAATATATTCGACAAGATTACAGTACTTTTACTATTTCTCATCTTTTTTTAATCACTATCACGGTATACTCACTCGTAGTCAGTAGCCTTTAAGCTGGCGCTTTGTATATTTGTATACTTGCTAGACGTTGAATAGGTAGAGGGAGATCAATCCAACACTTGGACGCCGATGGCACCAGAATCATAGCCTTACAATGCATACACTCACTTGGGCCACAGAGGTCTACTCAGCAAATATGCTGGCAACCCAGATCGCATTATGCCAAAGAGAAGAGTGGCGAGGTGGAGCCGTCTGCGTGCAGGCATGTTCAGCAGACCAGTGGCGTTCAAATAGGGAGTGATATGGGAGCGTAGTGGGACTCGCAAACACAAACATTTTGCGGAAAACAAGAGGATTTTTATACAAGTAACCGAGTCCTTAATTCCTTACTTTCTGTGAGGGTGAAGTCTAACATGACTCTTTTCGACAGGTGGCCGGCAACGTCGATGTAGGTCAAAGGAGCGCAGCATCCCTCGCCGCGCCGACACAATGCAGAGGTAAATATAACTCTTTATATATCACACCTATCGAACTGACGCTACCTCATTATTGTACAAAATGTAAATGATACGAGTGAGTGGTAAGCTTTTTTTTTTACTACACAACCCTAAAAAGTTTTAAACATGTTACGAGAAGAAGGTCAATATAAAGATTTAATGCTGCAGATGGTGAAACTACCTACTCAGCAAAAATGTAAGTCCTATGTACTGTACTAATGTGTGATCTGTTGACACAATCATGTACTAAACTTTTAACTACCTAGGTTAAATTAGAACTACTTACCAATGTTCTCCTCGTATATGTGCAACATAAGAAATAGTACATTACTACAGAGGCCGGGAAGTAAGGGGTTGCCGACCGAGTACATATAGTTATGAGGCTGGCCACCTCTTTTCACGCCGAGGTAGGTATACTGCTTTTCTCAAACATGCAATGCAATAAATTAAAAAAAAAACTCCAAGAAATCAAACTTTAATCTGTAGAGAAACTAAAAGTAAACTGGACAAAAATATAACTAACACATATATTATATATACTATTTTATCGTCGGAAGTGTCGGAACTCATATTAAATAACAATTTAATCAACAACGCACAATAAATCCAATAAAATAGAATGACAGAAATAAAATATTTCTTTTATGCCTCCTGATGAATGATTAAAAAAATACCTACGCGTTTGAGTAGAGGGTCATTCTTGAGAATTGCATTATTCATCTCATTCCCTTGGCGTTATTTAATATAACAAATTTCTACTAAGTTACAATAAAATAAAATATTTAATAATAAACGTATTTATGGAGTAGGCATCACTTTTTTGTTGATATATTTCCGTACCTAATTGACCCAGGTACGGAAATATACCAACTCAAAGTTGGCAGGGGAATGAAAAAAATGTCAGGGGAATGATAAAAAAACTACAAGGGAATGATACAATTGAAAACGGAATGATAATCTTTTTTAGTTTTTTTATTAAATTACTAACTTAGTTTAATTTAAAGAACTGACCAATGTATACTAAAATTAATATAAAATGAAACTAACCTACTTATAAACCAGTAAAATACATGTAAGAGCTCAATATATGAACCTTTTAGATCAGCCTCCCTGCAGATCTGCCATATACGAAAATAATTGTTATAATATGTGTATACTCCTGTACAATAAGTTACCTGACATTATTAAATTAGAAAACATGACTTCTTTCAAAACTAAGTTGACCAAATGGCTGCATGAAAAATGTTTTTATAGTATCAAGAAGTATTTGACAAGAAAATAATAGGTATGTAACAAATAGCTGTAAGTGTTAGTATTTAAGTCTTGACATCGTGGAACTATACATTTTTTAATTGTTTAATTCGTAAAAATTTGCACACCTGTATCCAGGTTGATTACGTTGGTTTATTTATTATTTTTAAGATCTTGTAACCGTAATCTTGCAAATAAACTATTTCATTCAACTATAATTAATATTTTCCCTTGTAAAATGAGTGACATGTAAAATTATTTATAATTTTATCAATAAATATCTCATTCTCATTCTGCCCCAGTTAGTTAGTTTACCTACTAAAAGAAAAATGTGTAAGATCAACTTATTTTACTTTTGTGGATACTTTTACCTTCTGGACGGTGAAAATTTAGCCTCTCAAGATTCACCCTAGACATTTTTACCGATAATATGTTCACGTCGATTTTATAAATAAAACTGCAAAATATAGCAAACATCGTTTATTGTTTTTTTTAATAATCGTAGTGGCAGAATGTCATAACGAACCAAAAAGCTAATATTGTTTAGTCACAAATAAATCCTCCATATTTGTATGAAAAGCTATTAAGTATCTCTCATCTCGCCGCCCCCGAAACGTGATACTTCGAAGCCTATTATAAAGAACACAACGTCAATATTTCATGCATGTTTGAGAAAATACATTTTTTAATACAGTTGCTCAAAAAGTGCTTAATATAAAATAAATAAGATAGAACTGTATTAAACTGTATTTAAACTGTATTAAACTTAATTATTTTCCAACTGTATTACAATGATGTTACAGAATGAATAAAATAAAAGTTTCGAATTCCTTACTTGTTGTTTTTCTTATTTTTTCGCAACTGTATTAAAAAACGTCGTTCGATACACGTGCGGAAATGTCATTCTTCACTCGTCCCGAGTCTTGGTCTTCTTGATATCTCGGTACTCGTAACGTAATGACATACTTTCCGCACTAGCATCGAAATGTACTATTTTCCCACCACATTTATACGCAAACAAAGAAGAACAAAAGCTAGTGTTTTAATAATGTTGGATATTGAAATTGTAAATAATACTAACCATCTTCTATTATGACATTTTCACAAGGTTTGAGTTTGTAAATCTAGAGGGCACTAGGCAGGGTAGAATCCTACTAATTCACGGACAAAGTATCGTACCCGAAATAAGTTGTGTGACGGGATTTCTATGAAATGGTACAGCATTTACTGACACTTACTGTAAGTAGATATACAGAAACATCGCATGTGACGTGCCAATATAGAAATGTATAGCATTCTTTGTCACATATTAGAAAAGTTGAAAAACCCCCGATTTTTTCATTTCAAAGTTCAAAATCTCAAAAACGGCGAAACCGATTTTGATGAAACATGGCTAAGACACTCGGGTTAAAATTATCTATGAAATGAAAAAAAACCGCATTCAAATCGGTCCATCCGTTTGGGAGCTATGATACCACAGACAGATACACAGACACGTTAAACTTATAACACCCCTATCTTTGCGTCGGGGGTTAAAAATAGTACAAAATATAGCCAAACATAATGCTGTGAATGTTGGAACAGTCCCAAATTATATCCAACAGGTGTGTGCAACATTTTTTGATGGAGTGAGTCCGAACTAGATCAAAAACCAAGCGCTTAAGTAGAATTTGGGGCTTCTCATTTTCGGATGTAGGGATTTTCCTTCCAAGATTATTAGCGGAACCTCTGTCAAATGCTGCTAAGTTTGTTTAGGCTTTTACATATTTAGTCGTTTTCTTTTTTCTTTAAGATATGTTTGTATTTTTTGTAGTAGTTCGACGAACGCTCCTGAATAAATATCGATTAAAAGTCGTAAGGTTTTTTAAAAACCTTGATACTGAGTTCTAATCTTGTACCGAACTTTAATTATTCGATAGTCCCAGACAGCTTTTCGGAAAAATCATGAAAAATGGAAACACACTTTATTTGACCAGCTTTTCTTCAAATTACCGCGTACATAGGTATGCAGATAGTAGATAGATAGGTACTCACAGATAATTCTAGGTGGTCCTTTGCGATTCTAAATAAGTTAACTACAGTTACATCTTATAGTTACATTACACAATTTCAGGCCAATCCGACTTCAGAGCTAGCTAGGTACAATCAATGTCAGTCACGGACATTAATTTGTTGAGCCATTTAGAGCTCATCTTTTACTGGATATTCATAGCTTAATTATTAAAAACCAAAATTAGTTGACACCTAAATGGCTCAACGATTAAAGTTCGTGACTTTACAACATACGTTTACTTAGTTCACAGAAAAATTGTTAAATTATGAAGGCGTATTAAGTGAAAAGAAATCAAGTAAGTAATATTAATGGGTCGTTCTTCTTTTCGACCGACAATAGTCTGTCCTTCGTCTTATTACGGCATCTCATTTGAGTAATGATGTTTACGGTTTTATAATGTTCGAATGAACGTCCATATTATTTTATTAATTAGTGATATTTAATATTTCATTTTCTCTATCTAGCATTTTTTTAAATGTTTTTTTTTTCGTAGAATGCCGTGACAGAGTGGTAAAATAAAATGTTGTCCCCACTGAAAGAGTCCACTTTGTCACATGTTTTTTTTAGAAACCAACCGTAAATAAATATTTATATTGGCCAGAAAGGAAACTTTAATTAGTTCTAATGAAGAAACCTATGCATTTTTTTTAAAATCGCACTTCAAAACCACAATTTTCGATAGTTCAAAAACCAAAAAAACAGAAAAACCTCGGTTCAATGTCGGTAAAAAAGAAGAACGACCCTATTATGTTTAATGGAGATCGAACCTGGCACTAGCGTAGGTAGGTGTGTAACATAATTTTTCTATGTTTTCTCATAGCCGCGATCAATTATGTAATATAAAAAACCGGACAAGGGCGAGTTTAACTCGCGTGGTGAGGGTTCCGTAAAACTGCTATGCTCTAACTAAGCATAAGGCGCTGCTCCATACAAAATACACAATAATATTGAGAATTTTCCCGTTACTTTGAATACTCAAACTTCTTTAGGTTTTCCTGTAATCTTTAGGCAAGGAACTGTTTTACATATTTTTTTCAGAATTTCAGCCTAGTAGTTTCGGAGATAAGGGGGGGGGTCAATTTTTGTCTTTTTTTCCTAAATTACTACAAATCTGTTTTCGCTAAAATTATAAACAAAATATATCTGAGATGCTTGCAACAACCCCTTTCATTTGATTTGTCACACAATACAGTTTGCGAAACGTTTTTTTTTAATTTTCCATATTACGCCCCAAAAGTGACCTTCTTGTTCAGAATTCATTAATTTACTTTACGCGTCCATTTTCGGTGACTCAAAGTCACCCAATTTACATATGTTTACCAAATTTCAACTCAATCGGTCCAGTAGTTTCGGGGCAAATCGGCTGTGACAGACGGACAGACAGACACGAGTGATCTTATAAGGGTTCCGTTTTTTTTCCTTTTGCAAAAACAGTATTGAAGTAATTTAGGAAAAAATACGAAAATTGACCATTCTCCCCCCCTTATCTCCAAAACTACTAGGCTTCAAATTCTGAAAAAAAATATTTCCATATTTTTTTATTTTTAGTTCTTTGTCTAAAGATTACAGGAAAACCTATAAGAAGTTTGAGTATTCAAAGTAACGGGAAAATTCTTAATATTTTTGTGTATTTTGTATGGAGCGCCTGATGCTTAGAGCATAGCAATTTCACCACGCAAGTCGAACTCGCACTTGTCCGGTTTTTTTATATTACATCTTTGGCCCTCGATGATTCGACTATGTATCAAGCATTTGAGTTCGTATAAATAAATATGCACTTTACATCATCTGTGTGCCCCTTTGACATCAGCTCAATGAACTGTATTTTAATTTAGACCTCTGTAAACTTTAGTGAAGCTGGATTAATAATTGCATTTTGGACTCCTCCCACTTTTCTGCATTTCCGCCCCCCTGTTGACGTTTTCGACTGACCAATCACGGCATAGCTAACAGAGCATGTCCATGATACTTTTGGGAGCCTCTGTTAGTCCTCGGTCAGTCTTCGGTGCAGGTGGGTCGTGCTTGCTGCGTCTCCGCCGTTGCAACGGCTCGGTGTCTAGTGCGTTCCGGGTTTATCTCTGCGATATGATGCATTACCAGTAAGTAATTTAAATAAAAAAGGTGCACTGGAATGAGTTATTTAGTTTACTTAAATTATATTAATTCAAAAGTGTTTTTACCCAATTGCTGGAGAACCCATTTCTTCAGAGCGTTCTGCAGCCTAAACAACTTGAGAGATTTTCTAGTAAATGTAACAAGTATAAGAAATAATTATTCAAAAAAGTTTTGTTTATTTTATGTACTTATTCATCAGATGAAAAATCACCGGACTAGAAATCCGAAAAACTAAGTAGTGGGAGATACGAATATACACACGACCTTCGCCCACCTGTTTGGTGGATGAAAAGTATTTTATATCGAATTTAGTAAATTAAAAAATATTTCCCGAATGGGTTGGCTCATTTAGCCAACCATTTTTGTATCATTAATAAAGCCATGAATTATTTATTCATGGCTTCATTAATGATACACAAATTAGTCCTCCTTATGCGACGACAGCGCGCACCCAAAATGATAGTTGAAGCCGAGACTTCTTTAAAATGTAAATAAAGTAAGTACCTAAGATTCCCTGAAATCCCCATCAAACAATAAGCGATTTATAGAATCCTCCCTAGATGACATAGAGGTATTTTAATTATATTTACTAGCGTCACTGTGGCCAAAGAGTTAACGTGATGACACCAGTAATCGACACAGAACAGTATAGACGACACTTTTTAGACGACGGGTAAGGCAAGGCATTCTCCATACAAACGTTGTGCAAGTTTTTTTTCGTCGGTTTTGGCACTACAGAATATTCGTTTTTTTTGCTTGTTCATATTGAATTTACGCAGCACATGATGTTAAAATTTTGTTAGATATAAAAATAATGAAAATTAAAAAAATATAAAAAGTATAAAAATAAAAAATAATAACATCAGTGAATAGCTAACAGAAAAATAAGTATACTGACCTAAAAATTATATTTATAGCCCAAACACAAACGAAGAAAAACTTGCACAAAATTTGTATGGAGAAGGCTTGCCCTACCCGTCCCCTTAACCGTTGAAAATAAGGACTGGCAACTATTTTTTAATGTGACACCGAACCATCTAGGCAGTGTCTATCCTTACTTTCATCCATATTATATTTACAATTATTGGGATGGGTCGTTTTGTTTAAAGATTGTGAATTTACCACTATTTCGCACGAAGTGCTTTGCTTCCAGTTTTATTGCGAGGATAGCTAAATAACTCACTTCCGGCACACCTTATCCCAGCTACGTATATAGCTACGTGTATATATTTTCAAGACGAGAGTAAATAGGCACCATCTATGTATGCAAGTAACACCCTCGACCTCATCATCACTTACTATCAGGCGAGATAGTGGTCAAGTGCGTGCCTATAAGTAATTAAAAAAGAAGAAGCGGTGCAAGCCATTTGTAAAAAATCAAGATTTCTTCAGCTAATCGTTAAAAGAGTAAGAAATTGTACTCTTTTTCCGATACTTAATGTAATAACACAATGTTAAGCTTAATGTAATGACTGTAAAAGATATTTGAATGTTAGTTTATTTTATGGATTTTTTTATATATGACGGCGCATCAAGAGAATTAGCTTGATGGCACTAGTATTATTGCCTATTCGATTGCTGAAGTGGCGGCCAGTATACGTGGTGTCTACTAAGTAGTCTATGGATGGAACTGACAGAGCTGTCACGGGTGTGGCATGGTGGCTTTGGGCAATAGGTTAACGTGGGCTAGGAATAACAGGATTTTTCGAAATTCCACCCCTAAAGGAATTAAATAGGGGTGCAAAGTTTGTATGGGGGAAACTTTTTTTTTGAGCTAGTCTTAAGACTTTGTATAAATATTGCTTATTAGGATACAAATTAAGTTATTTCATCGTTTTGGAAAATTCCCCCCTAAGGGGGTTAGAAAGGGGTGCAACGTTTGTATCGGGGAAACATTTTTTGAGCCAGACAATTTTTAAAGATTACTTATAAGAATACAAAAAATACTTTCAGCGTTTTGAAAAAGACCATCCCCAATAGGGTTAAAAAGGGGTGCAAAATTTGTATGAGGGATATTTTCTTATTAGTTAGAGACTTGAAACTTAGTCGAAAGATTACTTATTAAAATACACAAGAAATCCTTTCAGCGTTTAAGTAAATTCGACCCCTAAGGGGGTTAAAAAGGGGAGTAAACTTTGTATGGGCAATACTTTGTCTGTGCTAGAGACTTAAAAGTTAGTAGACATATTACTTATTAAAATACAAAAAGTGCTTTCAGCAATTAGAACAATTAAACCCCTAAGGGGGTTAAAAGGGAGTTCAAAGTTAATATAAAGAACGAGAAATTTTAAAACTAAAACTTCGGTCTAATCATGTTTGTTAAACTACTTTAAAATTAATTACAGAGTATTTTCAAATTCATCCCTTAAGAGTGTTAAAAGGGGGTCTAAAGTTTGTGTAGAGAGCAAGACATTTTTAAAGTACCTATGAGATTTGTAACTTTGGTATTAGACTGTTTGTTTAAAAACTAGAAAATTAATTTCATCAAAACGATTTTTCTTTATCCTCTAAGGGGGGTAGTTTGTATGGAGAGCAGTCATTTTTCTAAGATGATAATAAGTTCTACGCGGACCAAGTCGCGGGCAACAGCTCATCATAGATAAGATGAAAACGAGCCGAAAGAGACTTTGTTTTAGTGTATCCCTCTCCCACTTATCGCGATAAGAAAAAAATAACCATATACTTTCGTATATTTGATTTTATAGATACATTAATTAAATTACCTTTATTACACTATGAAATAAATATGCTGTTCATATTTTATTTAGCAATTGAGAATTACTTTACTTAAGTACTACAATAATAATTTTGATTTATTATGATTTTATTAAATATTGGCTGTTTGGAGCCTTTTGTTCACCTGCCCGCGCAGTGCAAATGCAAACTACAGAAAAACATTAGTTTGCGCCAATTGGGAATGAATGAAAATTTTAGATGTACCTAATTATTTTTTGGTGATAGGAATAACCCTACCTTAGCACCAGAAAAAAGTTTCAGATTTTTCAGCTGCGTTAATTATTAGGGTTCCGTAGCCAAAATGGCAAAAACGGAACCCTTATAGTTTCGACATGTCCGTCTGTCCGTCTGTCCGTCTGTCCGTATGTCACAGCCATTTTACTCGAAAACTATAACGTATATTTGAATAAAATTTTGAGGATAGGTGTATTTTGTTAGCCGCTACATAGTTTTGTAATTAAAATGACAAAAAAAAAATTTTAGGGGTGCGCTCCATACATAAAACTAAAAGTCAAATTTTTTTTTTCATTGTGTCCCCCCATGTGGCACATCAATCGATAGATCTTTCAAAATAAGTATAAGGTTTCTTAGCATTTTTTTTGATTAAGTGAATAGGGTCGGAGATAATCGCCCCGAAAGTCACTAAAATTCTGTCCCCCCCCTCTAATTTTTGAACGGTGTATTTTAAAAATATGGAAAAATTCATGGACATAGGGCTTATTAATTTCATTCACCGAAAATTGTTTTGAACAAGATCGGTTCAGAGGTTTTCGAGATATTGCTGAAAACTGCCTTCCTCAAAGAAAAGGACGTAAGTGCCGTTAAATTTCTGTGACGATACGACCTTTTTAATAGGCACGGAACCCTTCGTTTTGCGTGGTTCGACACGCACTTGGCCGGTTTTTTTTAAAATATGTATTAAACAATTTCCTCACTTACGTTTTGGGTCAAGGACGGCACTTTCCTCGATCCTTACAAAATGTCTGATATTACAAAAAATATCTTAAATATATGTGGTAAACAGATCCTTGCAGCAGCTATATTTGTCATTACTAGTGTCATTTTACCACAGATATTTAAGATATTTTTTTTGTAATATGAGACGGATCAAGGGAATTCTCTATTCACCGTCTTTGACCGAAAACGTAAGTGAGGATACTGTTTATATTTTTCCAAAATAATTGACGCAGAATTATCTGAAACTTTTTTCTGGTGCTGAGGAAGGTTATTCCTATCACCAAAAAATAATCAGGCATTTCTGATTTATTCTGATTCTGATTTATTTCTAGGAAACCTCCTAAGAAGAAGAAAAGGAGGAAGGTGGAAGAGTCCTATTAAGTTTATTTAGAACCGAAGAATAAACCCGTTCTGCATGTTGTAAATGTTGTAATAACTTTATTTCAATGGCCTTTTCATTCCGCGTCTGTACCTGCCAGCGTTAAATGTAAACAACGTCTAGACGGCAACAACATTAAATTACTTAAACAAAACCTATAACTGCTACAGTTGTTCTCACAAATGTCATTTAATGAAATTTTATTTTTATTAACCTGCTTCTAGTTTTGTACTTTCGTAGTTTTTATCTGTACTTCCTATTATAAAGACAAAAAGTCTTGGAGCTTTGTATTTTTTTTATAGGGGGATAATATCAATATTTCACCATTATTTGAAATGGACCTTCTGTAGAGCTCTAAAAATGGCTTTTTAAAAGTACATTTTATCTTTTAATATATATATATATTTTTTTCAACATACCATTGGCCATATGACATTTAAATAATTTACTATAATAACAGATAATAACAATTTATGTATTTAAACCTAATTATTTATAATTAGAGCATATCTACCGTAAAATGACCTGTAACAATTGTTATCAATAAATATTTTCTTTTCTTCTTTTCTTTCTGAATGGACTTAGGCCATATTTAATCCCGGAGCTCTACCCGGGTTCTGTAATCGCCAGTAAGTTATAAAACGGCAACAATGGGGAATGGATGAAAATTTTAGAAATGCCTGATTATTTTTTTGGTGATAGAAATAACCTTCCTTGGCACCAGAAAAAAGTTTCTGATTTTTCAGCTGCGACAATTATTTTTGAAAAATATAAACAGTTTCTTCATTTACGTTTTTGGTCAAGAACGGTAAATAGACACTTTCCTTGATCTGTCTCATATTACAAAAAACTATCTTAAATTTCTGTGGTAAACTGACACTGGTAATGACCAATATAGCTTCTGCAAGTGTCAATATCATTGCCAGTGTCAGTTTACCACACATATTTTATATATTTTTTTGTAATATGAGACCGATCTAGGAAGGTGAAGTAACTGACCCAAAACGGAAGTGAGGAAACTGTTTATATTTTTCAAAAAAAATTGACGCAGCCGAAAAATCTGAAACTTTTTTCCGGTGCTAAGGAAGGTTATTCCTATCACCAAAAAAATAATCAGGCATTTCTAAAATTTTCATCCATTCCCAATTGTTCGCCCGATCATCCCTAGCTACGAACCTACCTATTAGGACGTTATCTCGCTGGGTACGGCCGGCGCGCAGCGGGCCGCGCCGCCGGCCGGCCGGTCATGCATCAAGCCGTGCAGTCACGTTGTCTGATTTGCGTTAGTATCATCAAGCCAGTTTAAGAGTACACTTTGACTTGCAAAGTCCCAATTCAAACTGGTTTAATGGTCTAGCGGAGGCTTAGCTGTGTTCCATTAGCTTTCATGTTATCATTTGGTGCTTACAATGTTACAATGACGTTATTTCATAAACTGTCATGTCTAGTTGAGTAATACAATGAATAATCACTATGATACATTTTTTATTCTCCAAATAGAAATACCATTGACGGTACCTTGCCAAAAGTATGGAACTTGAACAGTCTTAACACGTTCAGTGCTAATAACCCCTACGCTCATAGCCGGTCCCGTGGTTTTCCTGCTAAGTAGCGGAAAGCGTAGCTCGCTAAAAGCCTCCTCGCAGCTTGTGTACAGTGAACCCATTCGAGGCCAAGGAACACTACGTGTGCCACGCCGTAGCGCATTTTACGCTTGGTAACGGGATATCCCTTTAGACGCAAGACTAACCCCTTCGTAGCGCTACGCTCGTCGTCAGACAGAAAACCCGCGTTGCAAATTAAGTGATTTAGGACAATATGAACCACAAATTATAAAAACAAAAAAAATATTTGTTTACTGCAGATTATCGACGTCACAGGCACAGGGTGGACACGAGGAACAAATGAGTCAGTTCCGGTAAATATGTGTGCGCGCCTTGTCGGTGCGTACGTCAATGTGTGTGTGAATGGCGTAGGGTTGGCACATTTGCTGTACACGTTCAAGTCGCTAGACGGCGTCATTAACCCTTTTCTTGGCAAAAAATAAAAATAAAAAAATTGTGAATTTGGATATTTTTTTTGAAAGATAATCAATACTATAACTAGAAAAAAATATTTAAAAAAATTTTGCTATCCTATTTTTGGAAATATCATATGTATCTCACAGGATACATTGCCAGGAATACCCACATTTTTTGTTGTGATTGCAATGTATCTCAGAAGATACATTGCCAAGAATGTGTTAATGAAACTCAGATAAAAATTAACACTACTCCAGTATTTGTATATAATAATTATAATTTTAATATGTTATAAACCTATTTTGAATGGAACATTACAAAACAATTACGATTAGGTGATAAGCACAAATTCAAATTACATTTTAGAGCAGTATATGGTGGTTTGTTGTAATAGTAGTAAAGCTCTTACTGTACACACGTTAATAAAAGTTAAATTTACACGAGGAAAGGGCAAGTACAAAGGCGACTTTATTCCTTTAAGAGATCTCTTCCAGTTAACCTTTGAGTATATATGAAAAGAAAAATAAACAGAGGCAGACAAATTCAGCAAGCTGTACGACAAGGTATAAAAAAAACAAAATATATAAAAACAAACATACACATAAAAGCACAAGATAAGTACACAAATCGCAAGAACAGCAAAGGTCTAAATTGGAAATGTGTTAAAGATAATAAGTAAGAGAGATATGAAACTTGCCAAAAACAGAAAGCCACAGTTTTTTTGACTTCCCCTTGAGTGACGCAACCGACTGCGACTGCCTAAAGGCGGCCACTCATACCATAAATTCACAGAGCGCACCACGAAAGCTTTATCTTAGGTATGCATGAAATTTGTGAGATGGGATCACGGTGGGATAGACAGGGCCAAGTTCGCGCTAGACAGCAAACGATGGCCACTACCGTCAGCCATGAAGCAGAATGTTCAGTTCTCTGCGGAAATGGGATACATGATCGTATTTCCGAAGGCCGAAAATATTATCAGACATTTTGCAAGCAGTCTAGCTTGCCAAGCAGTTCTTCCTTAAGATCAAGGTACGCAATGTCACCATAGTCAAGAAGTGGGAGTAGAAGAGAACGAGCAAGCAACGTCTTGGTATGAAGAGAGATAAAGTTCAGAGAATGGAGAGAAGCTGTTTCTTACTGACTTCACATTATAATGAGGTGCCCAAGAGAGTCTGATCCAAGGTAATACCTAGGTTTTTAACAGTAGGAGTGAAATGTATATGAGTTCCATTAAAGAAAATCTTAGACATATCCAGATCCGACAATTTAGAGATGTAAACGAAATCAACCGGTGATTCGGATGTTTTAGCAGCAATTGCATTGGTGCACTTGGCGATGCTGTTGATGCCATTGGTGTAAACGGCGATGGCATAGGTGCAATTGGTGAAAGCAGAGACTGAATTGAGGCAGTTGTAGAAGATACAGACAGCATTGGTGCAGCATTTTTTTTGAAAACTAGGTGTATTATCGTCTGATAATGTGCAAGTTTTCAAAGGAAGCGGGTAATGAAGGTGCTGGAGAACTGTCATCACTGTCATTGTTGTCTACATCGAGCTCGAGCCTTGAGGGAGAACTGGTGGAGTTTCTGATTCTGAATCAGATGATTCCTCAATATCTGACTTTATCCCTCCCTCCCTCTCCTCCCTCGCTTTGGGACCAAAGACAGTACCATAAGCCAGCAAAATCTCAGCAAAAAGATGACCGTGCACCTTCCGAAATTTAAAAAAAAATACACATAACATGCGAAGCAGCGACCCAATGCATAACTAAATTAAACCAAACCTTTATAAAGACCCGTCTTGGCAATAATGTGTTATAAGATAGGTACACAAAACGAATAAACCACACACTCTATGAACCGGGCAACGTATACTTTAAGATACGTAGCAAGGAGAATGACAATTTACATGAAGCTGGCAATGTATACTACAAGATACGCAGAGCAAAAATGAAAAAAATCCATGAACCCAGCAATGTGCATTTTGAGATACATAACTTTTGAAGGTCAGTTAGTCACATGAAATATTAATTATTTGTTACATTCTTCATTCTTCCAAAACAAAAATATTATTAGGCGTATGAAAACAGTCACATTTTGTTCCAAAAATATATCCAAACAGAGTAAAACCTGGTTTTCTTACCTTCTTGCGCGAGAGCATGTCGAACCCGGTTAATCCCACTGAGTTGACGTCACATTAGTGTTGCCAACATATTGAAAATTGCAGTTTATACGTTCAGAAATATGTACAGAAAATAAAATTATGGAAATGTTCAGGTTTACTACAAAAACTTTAGTGAAATATTTTTTTAAAGTTAATTGTATCTTACAAGATACCTTGTCTAGAAAAGGGTTAAAAACAACTGGGTCGTTCTTCTTTTCGACCGACAATAGCCTGTCCTTCGTCTTATTACGGCATCTCATTTGAGTAATGATGTTTACGGTTTTATAATGTTCGAATGAACGTCCATATTATTTTATTAATTAGTGATATTTAATATTTCACTTTCTCTAACTAGCAATTTTTTTAATGTTTTTTTTTTGCGTAGAATGCCGTGACAGAGTGGTGAACCAAAATGTTGTCCCCACTGAAAGAGTCCACTTTGTCACATGTTTTTTTTTAGAAACCAACCGTAAATAAATATTTATATTGGCCAGAAAGGAAACTTTAATTAGTTCTAATGAAGAAACCTATGCATTTTTTTTTAATCGCACTTCAAAACCACAAATTTCGATAGTTCAAAAACCAAAAAAACAGAAAAACCTCGGTTCATTGTCGGTAAAAAAGAAGAACGACCCAACTGTGCACACGGCTGAATATTATTAAACCAATATAAATTGACATATATCACTTCGTATACTGTATTAGCAAATTATTTAATACTAAATCTGTAAGTGGTTTTAGGTAGATTAGGATGTGTTCTACTTGTTTCTTTTTTTATTTTAAGTACAGATTTTTAATTAAATTAATAATCACAGACATTGAAATCCAATTTATACCTTAGAATAAAAAATAATTGGAGCAAGTAAAGTTTAGCACGGAACCTATTCATCATCATCGGGTCGTAATTAGATTCTACCTATTATACTACTTGTATTATAACGCCTAAGTTTTGAAAAATTAACTTACCTATTTGCATCGGATGGGAACTGGTAAAAACTCCTACCCACGTCTTTGCGCGTGGATAGACAGCCAAACAGTGCGCAATATTTACCCATCGCGATATTACGAACGTGCACACGGCAGAGCGGTGAGCGTCGCACTGGGCTTACCCGGCAGCGCGCCCGGCAAGTGGCGCCCAGCGGTGAGGTAGCTGACTTCGGTGGGGGGCGGTTCGTGTCCGTTCTGTATGTAGTTAATACTATTATACTATTCTGTGTCACAGGGTTATCCTGGATGGACTAGGATGTTTTTTTTGTGATTGGGCCAAGTGGCGAGCGGCGGCGGCCGCGATACGCAAGGCCGCCGCCTAGGAATCTACTAAAAAAACGAAAAAATATAATTTAATACATCCAACTTATCTAAGTAGTCGCTAATCGGCGCAATGACCCTACTAAATATTAATTATAAACAGAGATCAGTGGTTCTTAAAAAAAACGCTCTGTTTGCGCTCACATGCAAAGTCGGTGTAAAGAAGCAAAGCAACATAATTTCCGGGCTACCTAAGAGAAAGCCGAAGTGAAAAGAGCTCTTCTCATCTCTTCGGTTAAGATAATTTAGTTCAAGATCATTCAGTTAACGCATAATTATGTTTCACAATACTGGAATATAAAAATATCATAGCAATTACTTTAAATGATTTATTTTTTAAAACAAAACAAAATGTATGACGAGCACTTACTTAGTAGGTACTTTCTTAACTACTAGGTAAGAACCACGTGAAACCATTCTCTTAGGTTATAAATGGTATTTAGACATTAGACAAGCATGGTCAAACTGCCCTTAGCGAAAAAATAATTTTCCTTCTACTGGATTTTAACCTTAACATAGGTATGTATTGTTTTTACTAAATTTTAACCCTCAAATGCTTGTGGTTTTTAAGAAAATCGCATAAAAAGGAAAACCATATTTTTAGCCAAACTACTGATCCGATTTCTTTGTCATTTGGGTATGTTGTTCAGTATGACCATCTAATTCGCTTTTGGTCTTCTTGCTCCACGACCGCTTAATCACCCTGTATATAATTAAAATCGTTTTCTGGAAAAAATATAATTAATTTATCTCTTGAATATATTGATAGTATTTGAGTGGCGACTATTACCCAATTTAGTTACTTAACGTATAATTTAATATTGTATAACATATATTTTCATCAAATATAAATACATAAATGCTAAAAAGTGTACCATAATGTGACGTCACGCGGAACTTTAACGGGCTATATCTTCATTTTTTTTTCACTTCTCATGCTCGAAAAGTGTGTCATATTAGGCTTAATAAGCGTGGCTAAAGTAGTACATTTAGCCCCTAGGGAAAATATGTATACATATTTATGATTTTTAACACATTTGGTTGACTGCATGGCGGCATAAGCTATGAGATTGAGCGGGATAGAGCTATCTCGCTTTATCTTGTACCCGTACGCTGTCCGCCGCGCGGCCGTTTGGATGCGCCTGTAGAAGGTCAGATGCGTTTATTCGTGGTGTCAATATTTTGCATCTGTGTCAAAGCAGTTTAGTAAAAAAAAGCATGCCGCTAAATTGAACAATCTCTTCGCCGTGGAAGTTGTTATTGATTGTGGATGGATAATCTTTGTTTTACTATTTTCTCGCAATCGAAGTGAAAAGTAGAGTGTATAACTTGGGTCTAAAAGCCATATTACCCCTCGAAATATTTTCCCGAGCGAAGTGAGAACCATCTCGTGGTAAAAATTATATAGACTCATGGATCCCACAGTCAAACTGTGCAAACAGTTTTGTGGGACGTTGTATTTAGTTTTAAGTCATTGTAAAGTGCTTTACTGAAATAAATAAATAATAAATAATAATATGGCTTATTTTAGCCCCTTGTTATACAATCTACTGTTTAATTGACAAATAAAAAAATAAGTGTTCAATATTTGTGACTGTGTCTGGGAAAATTAAGGGACCACTTTGGCGGTATGGTGTTATTAATATCTCCTAAAACTAGGTAAAATTAGCTATTCAGTGAAAAAAGAATCATTTTCCTCAATCATTATTTTTTTATAAATTTTTAAACATACAGTATACAAAATGTACGAATTGAAAAAAAATATATTTTAAAGTTTATGCTCGTGAAAAATACACTTCTACTGGGAAGTTATGGAATGATTGGTAGCAATTTAATATACTATCGTCAAAGATTTATGATAATTTTAAAGGTATTAATTACCGATTAGCATTAAAAACCCATTCTACATAATTTTCGACTAATTTTTAAAAATGCATATAACTCGGAAACTACAATCCTCAAAGTGGTCCCTTTTACTAGACACAGTTACATTTTTTGATAGTCTAACTGATGGACTAAATATCATTTTTAGGAAAGTAGCCAATTATGCAGTCACTATTTCTTTCCTGTGAAAAGGCTTTGTAAGTTAAGTACTTAACTAGATTGTTATTTTATTGCGCCGTCCGTGCAAGCTAACAGCCTTTGATAGCCCATTACGAGGGGTGATATTATTGTCTTGCCTTTATTTCATAGTTTTAATTTACCTAAGACCTTTTTACAAGCTTTGCCTGTTCGTATCTAAGTATACAGGGCGCCCCAAAACTATGCGACATGAAGGGAAGTACCTTAAATATCGTAGATAAGATATTTTGCTGTAAGAAGACTTTATGCTATTTTAAAAAGTTAATAATACCTACTTCATACAAAGATTTTCTAAAAATTACTTGCTTCGTCTGGGAATCGAACCGACTTGAATGTGAAAAAAAATCACCCGTATGTTTATGATGCCAATCGAAAGAATGGCCAAAAAATATTAAGTCCTCTTCGTGATATCTAGAATGTTCAAGGTCAAGTTCAAGTTTCTTTATTTTGTCAAGTAACAAGGTAACGTTACATCTAGCAAGTCATGATACATATTACTTTTTCTCCAATATGCTCGGAAATTACTCCAGGCAAAATATGGTTTCGAAAAACATTAATTTATAATAGCGTTTTTTTTGTTTATTTGATTCTAAAACATTATTCTAAGATGCTTTATTCAAGAATCCAACACTTTCCACCCGGAAGTAATTATATAGAATTAAACATTCATTCTTTTTTTTATTTTATTTATATTGAATATTTTAAAGCAAATGTAAATGAACCTAAATAAAGATAAAAAAATGTATTAATATTTATCCGGACTTATTAGGAGCTAATTAAAAAAAAATTGATGTCTAATTTTTTGTTGGATTTTGCCTCTAGGTAACTATTTAATTGATAATATATATCCTTTACATTAAAAAAATTAGCTATTATAAATTAATTTCCAAATTTGACATTTTTTCCTTACAAGTTGTGAGTTTATTGCCTGGACTAAATGTTTGCCTTGCTGTAGCAAAAATAGTAAATTAAGTTCCTCTCCCAATTTTTTTTCCGTCGCAGCGACCAGGTTATGAAATTCCATTACTGTATTCTACTTTACCTTTTAACTAAGTACAGTCGACTACAAAGAGAAAGATACAACTAAAGTTACAAAAAAATGTATACACGACCTTAATGTTAAGGCAATAAAGTCGTGGATACATTTTTTTGTAACTTTGGTTGTATCTTTCTCTTTGTAGTCGACTGTACAGTCAGCATCAAAAGTAACTACGCAATCGAAAGCGTCAAAAGTTCTTATTCCCTTGTAATAAAGATTTTTGACGTCTTCGTTTGCGTAGCTACTTTTGATGCTGACTGTACATGTTTTGAATAAGACTAATCACTACAAACAGTCAAGTTAAAAGTTAAGTTGACGTTTACAAGCCAAGTAATTTATCATATACATACATACATACATATAATCACGCCTCTTTCCCAGAGGGGTAGGCAGAGATCACGGATCTCCATTTGCTACGATCCTGAGAAACCACTTTCGCTTCACTCACCTTCATAACATTTCTCATACATGCTCGTCGGTTTAGGGTACTTTTGACCTGGCCTTTTTGTAACATTTCTCCAATTTGATCTGAAAAAGTTCGCCTAGGTCTTCCCCTTCCAACTTGCCCTTCCACTCCTTTTATATACACTCTCTTCGTTAATCTTCTCTCATCCATCCTCTCTACATGCCCAAACCACCTTAACATACCTTTCTCAATTTTCGTGACTATATCTCCATCCATTCCACACTTATCTCTTATCACACTGTTTCTGACTCTATCACTCAATTTCACTCCACACATACTTCTCAATGCTCTCATTTCTACTGCATTCACGCGACTTTGATGTCTTTTCTGCCACACCCAACTTTCACTACCATACATAAGTGTGGGCACCAACACTCCTCTATGCACAGTCACGCGCGCTTTTTGTGATATTTTCTGGCTGCCCATAAAGGCGTTCAGTGCCCCATTCACTCGATTCCCTGCATTTTTTTTTTTTTTTTTTTTTCAAATTTAAGACAACTACGTGGTCCACTGGTGTTAGTTAATCTTAGTTTAGGTTAGTATTTAATAGTAAGTAGGGATTTGGTGCGGTCGGTAAGTATTTTTGTCAGGGGACAGTCAAACTTACCAGCTATCATATTCAGGATACTGTTGCCACTCCCGCGCATTCTATTTAAGAGAGAGGCAGACTTTTTCCGCCAGACGGCATCAAAGCCGTCTGTACGCGCCTCGGCAAACATAGATGACGCACTGCAGAAGCGCGGCAGTCGCAACAGCGCCCTGAAGGCATTATTAAATTGGATGCGCATTCACTCTCCTTTCAATATCTTTCTCATGCTTTCCGTCTCCAGTAAATAATGTCACCAAATACACAATAGTACATTGTTTAACGAGGGCCGTAAGTGGAATATTGCTAACGAGAGTGTATCAGAAGCCCGACGCCGAAGGCGGAGGGCTTTTGATGACTCGAGTTTGCAATATTCTTACGCCCGTGTTATACACAATGTTTTTCATCACATTTGCGAGGAAATAAATAACAACAAAAGACAGAAAAATGTAAGTTTCATACAGCAGCACCAATCAAAAATTGACAACTTCACTTCCAGATCAGTGCTAGTAGAGCGCGCAGTTCAATATTTCAACCAATCACAGAGCAGTATTCTTGCGGGGCGGGGCGTCGTGACCAACTAGATTTTTTTATTCAACCAATCACACAGCAACCAGATTTGCTTAAGCCAATCAGAGGGTTCTATTATTTAAAAAAAAAACCATAACGCCCATGGGCGTAATATAGCCCATTACAGCTCAGTACGCTTGCGTATAATAACACCATTTTCGAGCAAGTGTGATGAAAACTCTTTTACTTGTTCCAGTCTTTCTTCACCAATCATTATTTCGCAGTCTGTCATTATTTCATCTTTTTCAAATACCATCACTTTCGTCTTACTTACATTCATCTTCATCCCTTTCCATTCAAAAGATGCATTAATCTTCGTTACCATCATTTGTAACTCCTCAGCTGACGATGCAAGTAGAACAAGGTCGTCAGCATATAGGAGACATTTGACGCGTAACCCTTCCATTCTCAAACCACATTCATGACCTTTCAGATCCTGCAGACAGCTGTCCTTGAATAGATTAAACAGCCACGGAGACGCTACACATCCCTGTCTAACACCCTTTTCGATGTTAAACCAGTCAGTATATGACCCGTTTATTCTCACGAAAGCACTGGATTCCTTACATAAAGATTTCAGTGCTTGAACGAGGCGGCTGTCTACTCCATACGTGCACAACACCGACCATAGTTCATCCCTCATCACTCTATCATAAGCCTTTTCCAAGTCCACGAAAGCGCAATAGACCCTTTGACCTTTGGCCAAATACTTCTCGGCTATGCATCGCAAGGAAAAGACTTGATCCGTACAACCCATACCCTTTCTAAATCCTGCTTGTGCATCCCATACTTTCTCATCGGTCTCTTTCACTACTCTTTCAATCAACACTTTTGCATACAATTTGCCGACGATGTTGAGTAAGCTAATGCCCCTGTAGTTTTTGCAGTCAAGTTGTGACCCTTTCCCTTTGTAAATAGGAACGATTACGGCCTTGCACCAGTCCCCCGGTACACGGCCGGCGCTGTAGCACAAATTGAAGAGGCGATACACCTGACTCGCTACAACGCCCTGGCCTGCCTTCAGCATCTCAGCGGAAACTCTGTCATACCCTGCTGTCTTACCCGATTTCATTCCTCTCAATGCTTTCGTAATTTCGTACATGCTAATATTACTTTCATCCTCGGTTGCTCTACCATTCAGACTTGAGGTTAGACCATTTTCTTCCTCCCTATCAAACAAACTTTCAAAATATTCCTTCCACCTCCCTAATATGCATTCTGTGTTATTAATCAAACTTCCATTCCTGTCTTTGACTGACTTCAGCTCAGAGTTATCTACTTTCTAATTTCTATACTTAGTTAAATTAAAATGAAAGGTATGTACTGATTTCTCATGCCAACTATTGCAAGTTGGTGTGACAAATTACATCCGTTTGTAGAGTGTTCTTGGAGTACAGATACCGCCTATACTCAGTATAAGGCGTCCTTAAGTCTAATTACCACAACCATTTTTAGTTCTAGCTTTTTTTCACCCGCTATAATGTAAATGTCTAAAGCAAACAAATTAACAATTTAATCCAATTGTAAACAAAGAAAACATTGAAATTGGAATGTGCATCCGAAATCGCCCTAACGATGGCAGGTCCGTTGTCCGAAATCATTTTATGTTTCACTTTATCGAAGCTAAAATTTTGCCGTATTCTCCGTATATAGTAGACCCATTAGAAACAGTTTCCAATTTCGGTGATTTAAACATGCGCGCAGGTAAATTATCATCAGAATACAGTAGGTACCTACATAGTGATTAGTATTTTACCAACCTGTATTTATGTTTTTACTATAAAAAAATAAACAAATATTTAATTTCATCGAACCTAACTACCATCGGCAATTTTACAGCGTAACCCTGCAGGCGATTTTGCAGTAATGATAAAGAGTATTTTTTATAAAAAAACATCAAGTGGCTTGTTCACCAGCGAGGACTGGGAGAGGAGATACTCGTATGATGAAGGAAAGGACACCGCACAACCTTTCATTCGGAAAAGTAAGTTTTGCTCCATGACGAGAGGGATCAAAATACTACTTTTCTGTTCAAGCTACTTTTTTAATTTATTCATTGTGCCATTACGCAATGTGCCAATTGAACACAGATCTCAATATTTATAAAAAAAATATCTCAATCTCAATATTTAATAAATCTTTTTCGTAATATTAAAAAAAACACCTTTTACCGCTGCCCAGTTAGGTGAAAAAGCTTGTGTTTCCCTCTCGACTGTTTATAATATTGTATCTGAGAGTAAGAGTGACTAATTCAAAGCAACAAAAAAAATCACCTCTCCAGAAAAAGTTACGTAAATACTTGTCCGTTATCGACAGTAGACGATTTTGATCAAGAAGTCATCAGGAGCCGTAGCATGGTTGCCCTTATCACGCGACAAGTGACAAGATAAGAGCGTCGTCTCGTTCTATCGAACGGTGTCAGCCAGTGACGCACGCTCTATCCAATCACCTATCGCGTGACATGGCCAACCATGCTACGGCTCCAGGAGAACTATATATAATTTTCTTCTGTCCCATAAGCAATTCCCAACCTTAAAGGCACTCCACTCTGTGTTAAAAACCACTATTGATTACAAATTCAGCATTTCTACCTTACGAAAACAAATAAAGAAATTAGGTTTTAAATGGAAAAAGACTGAGGACAATCGAAAAATATTAATGGAAAGACACAGCCAGCATACGACTACTAAGAATAAACTACCTTACCAAAATTGCGCAATATCGGTCTAAGGTAGACCAATAGCAGGGGCGGTTCACTCTTTGATTTCGTCACGCCGCACAAAAACATGCCGGCCGACCGCCTTTAGGCGGTCTATCAGTGGTTGCCGCGCGCTGTTACGGGACGCACGCGTTCGCGCTTTGCATTGCATCGTCATTCGCCTCGTAAAATAAATATGCTGCGTCGTCTATTTATATTGGTTAAAAAGATTTATCTTTACATTATGTTTATGTATGTAGGTAACCCATAGTTATGTGTCTTCGTCTTTCATTTTGCAAAAACAAGCATTTTTGATGTAATAACCTAAGGCAAATTACACAGCTTTTGTGTAGTTCGGTGATGTAAATAAAGAATAATCGTAATATCGTTATTAAAATACACTATTATACTAACATACCTATAATTTAATAGGTCGAGCTGGCGGTTACCCTAGCTCTAAGGGTCCGCCTCCGTAAGAGCGCGTTGCATGCGATATAAAGAAATGGCCACATTTAGGCACGTGTGGCGTAGGTATCTAAACAGGGAATTTGTTAAAAGAGAACCTTCTGTACGCAGTACTGTTACTTATTCTGTGCCAATAGTGTATACTGATGAAACCTACATCCATACATCACACATGTCTGGTCAAGCTTGGACCGATGGAACAGAATTTGGTGTCAAAAACAGATGCATGCGATAGAAAGAAATGGCCACATTTAGGCACGTTTGGCGTAGGTATCTAAACAGGGAATTTGTTAAAAGAGAACCTTCTGTACGTAGTACTGTTACTTATTCTGTGCCAATAGTGTATACTGATGAAACCTACATCCATACATCACACATGTCTGGTCAAGCTTGGACCGATGGAACAGAATTTGGTGTCAAAAACAGGTGCATGCGATAGAAAGAAATGGCCACATTTAGGTACGTTTGGCGTAGGTATCTAAACAGGGAATTTGTTAAAAGAGAACCTTCTGTACGTAGTACTATTACTTATTCTGTGCCAATAGTTTATACTGATGAAACCTACATCCATACTTCACACATGTCTGGTCAAGCTTGGACCGATGGAACAGAATTTGGTGTCAAAAACAGATCAGTACAGGCCAGCGGTTGAAAGGAAAGGTGCATGGGTAAAAAGGAATTCCCCGTGCACCCACTGGTGGGTGGACCCGGTGGGTGCACGGGTCGCAAGGAAATAAAAGTGCACGCAGGAGGAAAAGATGGCTGTATTCCTAACGCCTTGTTAATGTTTAAGGCAAACCAAAAAACGGGAGATTATCATGACCAGATGAACTTTGTCAACTATGAGAAATGGTTAAAAGAAAAATGTATACCGAACCTTAAACCTAATATTTAGCGTAGGTACTTATCGTATCTTATCTCCTATCACAACAAACTTTTATTCATCTTTTCATGCGAACCTCACAACCACCACAAATGCAATATCAAGCTCTCGCTAATTCATTTTATACTAACAAATTGTACGGATTTATATCTGAAATAAATGACTTATTATTATTAACCCATCTATAGGATCCCTGGTGACCGAGCTGGCACTACGTGTTAACAATGTGTGTGTGTTTGTTACAGCGCCATGAAGCGCCTCCGCGAGGTGGACTGGGTGACCGTGAGGCGCGATGGCCACAACATCTTCACCAAGCTCATCCGCACGCGGGACCCGCGCGACTCCGAGACCACGCAGGAGATAGCGGTGCCCGGCAAGCAAAAACTCTCGGTAACTTAAACTGCCCCGCTATTCTGTAACTTGGTTTAACTTTACCTCACCGTTCGCCCACAAATATATCTCGATGCCGGTCTAGTCCTGCGCTGCTAGAACAGTCAGCAGATTGTTTATGTTATTTGAGTTTATATTATGATTTATGATAGACAAAAAATGTATACGTAAGTACTTTCAAGAATTTTCATGACCACAATATAAAATTTCAAAATCGATGCCATTTTCGTAATTAACGTCCCAAAAAAACCATAAAAACGACACCCATATTGATATTTAGACATTTCAACCCCTTCGCACCCCAACTAACAGGGTTGGATTTTAAAATCGGTGTTGCTTTCGTAATCAGCGACCCGATAAACCATAGGTAGACAATTCCTATATTGAAGGGCGAGCGGGGCCCGCTCTCTTTTGTTTAGTGTCTTTAATTAGAAATTTATTTTTGATTTATATTTATAATTTGAAATTTCCTTGCAGTAGGCGTGAAAGCACTGTGTAATGTCTCGGCCAAAAGTGCAATAGATGGACTCGTCTCCTTCGAGGTCCTTCACCTGCTGCTCGGACCTCGAACCCACTCGTCCATCTACATTATTGTACGAGTATACCTACTTAGTATTGCCTACTTCCTAGCCTCTACAACAATGTACTATAGTAGATGTTTGTGGCAACAGATCAAACAACATTAAACTAACTCGGAGGTTTTGCGTTGGACTGGCATGGTTGGCATGGAATGTCTCCTCATGAAGGGCCAATTACGTTGGTGTGGACACCTTTTTACTCAGAACTAGCCTCAGGCAAACGCAAAGTTGGGGGGCAATACCTGCGGTACAAGGATGTCCTGGAGCCGTAGCATGGTTGGCCTTATCACGCGACAAGTGACAAGATAAGAGCGTCGTCTCGTTCTATCGAACGGTGTCAGCCAGTTCGCGTCACCTATCGCGTGACAAGGCCAACCATGCTACGGCTCCTGAAGCGCCATCTGTCTGCAACCGGCATATCCTGTGAGTAGCGGGAGGAGCTTGCTACTTGGAGATCGGACTGGCAAGCTGCTGTCAAAACCGAGCTCAGTAACTTTGAACGTATAACTCGAAGATCTTGTCGCCAAACGCCAGATTCGTAAGACGTCTATCTACACGGGGTACCCCCCTCTAACCCCTCCAGAGGAGGTTGGTAGACAAATGTCTGAAATCACCTTCGATTTTGCATCCTTTTTAAATATTTGATTATTTGGAGCTATTTTAACCTAACGAGTTTGGTGACCTTTTCGTATAATTGAAGGATGAGGAAATTATTTTTGGAGTTCATTTTAGTGTTACTCATACAAAAGAACAAGTGGTAGTACTAAAACTACAAAGAAAAATAGAAAATAAAATATTCAAAATATTTCCCTCCTCCCGAGCGGTTAGCAGGTTGGATTGTAACAGCGAATAGAAAAACATATGGAACAATCCTAGTGGCGTATTCTGGGATAAAAGAGGTCAATGAGCACTCCCCAACTACTTACTAGGTTATATAGGTTTACGCCATGTCATACCCACGCCCCCCGCCCCATCGCACGGAGATTCCCAATTCATTTTTAAAAAAATTCCTATTAAGAGTTTTTCCCCACGCCAAAACCTAGTAAGTCTCAGACACTTACTAGGTTTTGAAATAGCTATATGACGATTTTTAAGCTAGTGTCTTTGTATTGTATATAGGTGAGGACTTACTAGATAGGCAAAAAATATGTTTAAAACGATTTTCAAAAAAAATCTCCCTTACTAGGTTTGTACATAGGGCAGCCGAGTTAGAATTCATGGATGGCCTTTTCGTGCGACGTCCAACTAACCTACCCCAGCTTTGAAGCCTGAATTCCGAGCATCTTTTGCCACATTTCCGAGCAATGGCGTGAAAAACTTTTAAGTACCTAATTGATTAATTTGGAACTACCTATGTCCGCGTATGTTCTAGAGAAGAAAATACATTTATTTCCACCGCATTTCCACACAAACGAAGTTACGGGTACAGCTATAAATATTAATTCACAATGTCAAACATATTTCATCTCCATGAAGTCATTTACATAATAAAAGGGGAAAACATTCTAAGTTGGCGTTTTACTCGTAAAAAAATCTTGTATACCATTAGCCATTTCTGTCTGTCGCCTCAGGTCTCATTGTCCAGGCATTTCGTACTTATAACAAAGTTAAGAAAAATAAAAAATACTAATAATAGAGATGTAGGTAATCTCTGTGAAATGTGAGTTTGTATGTTAAGGGTAGAGACCGAAACGTCTCATTCGATTTAAAAAAACTCTCACCGGTATGTATCCTATGATCGATTTTCGGAATGGACATTCGCTAGATTATATTCGTGGCTCTGCCAGATAATATAGATTTGCGATTTGCGGGCGGAGCGACTGTTTTAACTTAACCAGCCGATCTAACTATTAGTCCAGCTGGTCGTTCACGTAACGCATGTAAGCGCGTCAGGAGCCGTAGCATGGTTGGCCTTATCACGCGACAAGTGACAAGATAAGAGCGTCGTCTCGTTCTATCGAACGGTGTCAGCCAGTGACGCACGCTCTATCCTATCACCTATCGCGTGACAAGGCCAACCATGCTACGGGGCCAGGTAGATCTAAATGACACTTTTTGCTCTCGACCATGGTTCAATCAAAACACTAGTATTCTCGCAGCATGTTACTCGCTACGTGGTCATCAATAATAGATATTTGTGCAACATGAGAGCAAAGTTTATTTTGCTGCGAGTGCTGTAGTTTGAATCGTGAACGCAGCGAGGGCCACAAAAGCACGAGATGCAAATACTTTGCTCTCGAGTTACTTAAACAACTCAGCAGTGAGAACATATTCACGTTAAAAAATATATCATAATATCACGTATTCATCTCGTGAATATTCAGGAAGAAAACTTAATTGGGCGTTCGCTACTGCTTGTTTTAATTCCTCAGCGCCACTAGCAAGTAGGTACTATAAAGGCGAGACAAGGCGCGACAAACCAAAGTATATTTTAGTATGTATACGAGTATCGCGTGACACTAACACATCTCTAATAAATTTTTTTCAAAAATTTAATTTATAGTACAAGCTTTTATTGCCAACTATACTTTTCTGTATACCGTCATCAACTACTTATTAAGACGATTCTACTAACCAGCCCAAACTCAACGAGGTTACGTCGGTTATGTACTGAATTCCCATGGCCACCTTCGGCTTGGGATGCGGCTTCATCTAATCAGCTCGATAATATTGAATTATATTGAATTGGCATCCAATCTATACATATACTTATCCAAAATTTAGTTCCAAGATTTGTCCTATACTAACAAACTAACAGGTCAAGTTAAATAAAAGCTTGCAAAAACTAACCGTACTATTGTTAAAATACTGTCTTCGTGATTGATTTAACTTAATTTTTTTTTAATCGCATTTTGCACACTGTTTTCACGCAGCAAAATATGCATATTCGATTCGAGCTGCTGAGGTGAAAATAGTACATTATTGCCGTGGCCGGGAAGGAGGCAATTGCCGGTTGAGTATTTGTTTAAACGGACGAGCATGCGAGTCCGTTTAATATACGAAGCCTGCAATTGCCATTCCGGCTAAGGCTAATATAGTGCTTTTCTCAAAAATGGGGGATAATAAACTTTAAATATCGTTGCACAACGTGAAAATATTAATGATTTAACGCCGTTTTTCTTTTTAAACCGAATCGCAAGTGTATTTTTCCACTGAAAAACGCAAACTATTTGAGACACATAGAAAAACGTCGCGTTTGCAACAGAAAAATACGAGTTGAATTGGCTGAATACGACCTGTGCCGTCTTTTATATGCCGGTTTCAACTTTTTAAAAAGTTTCGTACTCGACAAATAAAGGAATTTATATGTAACATTCCAGGCGGCCTGCAATGTTTTTTATTTTTTAATTTTGATCTGACCTGAAACTATACACTTTACCTTCCAATATGTAGCGACTAATGTACACTTTGCGGGCCATTTTGGAGAAAAGTATTTTAATGATCTATTACCCATATTTGTTGCTACCAAGTTCAGTAATAAGGTAATTATAAGTTCCGATCTGGTTCCGGATCTTTTCAAACATTTCAAGCGTGTTTCCCAACATACCCTCTCAAGTTTAGCATACATTCGCACACAGGTACTAATACGATTTAACCCTTATATGGTTAACGGCAACATATTTGCCGTCATTGATAAAACAAAACCGATTGTATTCTGACCGATTTACGGTTCATAATTGAATTTATTGATAGAGTTGTCAACTATTTGATTCAAAGGGTTAAAACACGCTCCTGAATATTAGTCTACTTATTGTGTCGATTTTATAATATAAAGGCACAGTCAACCAATTTGAATCCTAGGCCACTGTAGAACCTTTTCACAGTAAACGTCATAGTGACTTCTACGGCTAATACGTAAATAAATAGCAGGGTGTCAATAAGACGGGGTTCTAAGAGTGGCCTAGGATTCAAATTTGTTGACCGTACATCAGCGCCGGTATTCCATACTCAATATTTGACAGAAGAGGGAGACATCCCCATTTTGATGTCTCATCTCTTTATTCATGTCGTATGAAAGTGGGGCATGCCTTATCATATAAAAAAATTGTGGATGGTATACCGCTCCAGGGCATTTTTTTACATAAAGAACTATGTGGTTAAAGGCTTGAAGTCAAAGTTGTCATTTAATTGGTACCCGAAAAATATCTCAAACTGCCGTGATTGTTACTTACCTACTTAGAAACTAGGCTTCCATTTGATACACACATGTATTCAATTCATTTATAAAAACAGAGCCCCAGCTTTCTCGCTCATTTAAAATTAAACGGGGTTACTGTTAATTATTAAATTCAGTTAGAGTTCGACTGTCAAAGGCATGATATTTTGCTTACTTTTTCTCCATGAACTGTAATAAATAATGGTAATTGACGGTGATAATGGTGTCTACGGATGCCTCGCTTCCAATAGGTAGGGACGTGACGTTCATATGCAGATAGGTTCAAATTTGCCTTTCCAGTGGTTTATAAATAGTAGAGACAGGTATTTATGGATATTGGAGGATAAGGGAATACTTATTCAATAATTTAAATTTTAAATAAATATTACGTTTGGGACGTCTATATGGATCGACCACACCTAAGCTCAAAATACAATGACGCCGCGTTTCACAGCAACACGTATGTAGAAATAGTGACTCATTAATGCTACATCTCCACGTAGAGGCATGCTGACCTATAATCACTAGAATACGTGATCAACTTTGAGCAAGAACGTCAGTCATGTCTATTGTCGGCAGAGCCTGATTTAGAGTTCTGACCGCCCTAAGCTTACTACGAATATGCTAATATTATTTATTATGCAAGTAAGTCTCAACTCAGCGCCGCGCCCGCTGCCCCTTCTTATTGGTCCTTGCGCCCCCAGGGTCTAGACTTATTAGCCTGTGGCTAAATCAGGCCCAGCTTGTCGGTGTGTATACTACTTAGACCAAAATTAGTTTCCAAGAGTGCAAACCCTAACAACTTGCTGCTATATCGCGAACGTGCATATTAGAGAGAAACGAGAAGGGTAGATTTTCTCGTCGCGCTACGAGTTGCGGCGTAGATTCTGCTAGCTCCACTGTACCCTCAATGATCAGTTACAGTAGGGAAGTACGTTGTTTTCCAATGACCTGAGTGATGTAATATTTGTGCAGCGATGCCTGACGACGATGGACCTGGTGTCGCTGGGCGTGGGCTCGTGCGTGGGCACGGGCATGTTCCTAGTGTCTGGGCTGGTGGCGCGCAAGTTCGCCGGCCCCGGCGTCGTCATCAGCTTCGTCATTGCCGCGGTGGCCAGCATCTTCTCAGGTAATTCATATTATGGTCTCATTACTATTGACTAGTGTGCTAGTTGCCACAGACCGTTGCATCCGCGATAAAGTTATCCACACTTACCTTCTTTTCCAAGCCACGACCCATTTAATTAGTAAGGAAAAATATTTCGCGAAATGGTCTTAACTCATTTTGATTTATCTTACAAATATCTATGTAACTTGCTGTAACCCCTTCAAAAGGCTAAGTGACCCCCCAGAAGGTCGCGACCCACAGGTAAAAAAAATGCTGTATAGACAAAAGATAACTTAGTACACAATGAGAAAGAATGGAGAGGTTCCACGTGGATTAAACGATCTAGAATTCAATAGGCAGGGAATATGTAGAACTCTATCGCCGATATCCATTATTAAAATAAACTGTTACGCAAATGTTAGCAATGATCGTATTATTAACATTCGTAACCAAGCTGTAATAACGATTGAATATTAATATATTGCTTATTGGTCATATTACAATTATTAACACTCCATTTAGCAAAGTAGGATTATTTTAAGTAAATTTTATATAAAAGACTTCTGATTTAGGAATGACTAGCTGAACAAACCCTTTCTAACGATTGTAGCTCACCCAGCTCTCACGGTGCCGGCGACTTGTCTGCTTATATTATTTAGCCTTTAATATATCTATCTATATACATACATATAATAAAGCTGAAGTGGGTCGAACGTCTGTACATGGAAGATATTCGAAAAAAAGTTGACTGGGGATACTCAGAATCGATAACAGAACACGTTTCAACAGGGGTTAGAATTTTTGTCTGTATGTCTGTTTATCGGTTTGTCTGTTTATTTGTGCTCACATCACGTGAAAACGGCTGAACGGATTTTCATGCAAACTTTACTTATCTGTCGACAAAATTTCCGGCCAGGTTATAGGTTATAAAAATTATAAAGATTAGGGTTCAAAGGCGGTAAAAAAATGGGGTTAAACTTTGTATGGGAACTCCTCAAATCTATGAGCTAAAGACTTGAAAATTGATAAGCATACACTTGACTGGAAAGTAAATAGAACTCTATTCAAACTTTATAAAAAATATAGATAAAAATATGCTAGGTGGCTAAAGACTATATAATAACCAAAAAGCGGCCAAGTGCGTGTCGGGCCACGCGCAGGGTAGGTTTCCGTAGTTGCCCGTCTGTCACAGAATGCGGACTTAAAAGGGGCTTTTGGGGTTTTTATATAGCTTACCCTCGTAAATAATCGTAAATATTAGATACTACATAAACTATTCGAACCGCCGATCGCAAACTTTTAGCAGCAACAGGTTATTTACGTAAAATAATTACGAAAATCTCCGAACAGCATCAAGTCGCACATCACAAATGGCCGCGCGCAAGAAGCAGCGTGCCGTAAGTCCGCCTAAGTTTTAGCATTGCCACGGGTGGGGCATGTCGCAGGGCAGGTCTTTTGCGCGCTCGCCGCGGACAGGAAGCACCGTGCCGTGAAAAAGCAACTCTACCGTAAAAGGTTCAAATGCCAATGACAATGTATATGCACCCGAAATTAAGTGCATTTCTTACCAGTTAACTAGTTATGTCTACTTAACTGTGATAGTTTTCCTTTTAAATTCATTATATGTACTACTGCCACGAATTTTTTCACGTCCCCAGTAGTAGCCATTTAGCCGGCAGGGGGAACACATGACTCGAACAAAAATTAGGGCTTAAAACTCATTATCTCGCAAACGCACAACTAAGTTGAAAAATAGTTTTAGTAAACCTATAATATTTTTGAACAATGGGATAAAACTAAATAAGGATAATAGAAATATATATCAAAAATCAGCCCACGAATCTCATCTATACTACTCTTTGATCAACAATGATACTGCTTCTCTATCAAACTCACTCTTCGTGTATATTTTTGTTGCACTCAACATGTTCTGGTAACCATTGTTATTATGCACGCAATTATTGAATACGTAAAATATATTGATATTATATATAAAAGTAGATTACTTACGAATGATACGACATTCCTTGGCTTTATTGATGTGATTTGTGCAAAATCGCATCACACACGACGGCATGTTTTTAGGGACGCGGGGCGGGTTGTTTGACGCGTAGTATTAAGTTTAGCATAATTAGTGTTGAAAATGTAATGTTAGCTTTGGATTTTCGTAATAAAATAATTTATATTAGGACATAAATCCCAGTTATGATAAAGATATATTATTTAAAAAGGAATGGATTTCCAAATATCCTTATAAGTAGTAAAATTATCACTTTTAAGTTTCAATTTTTTTTTCCGAGATAGACCCACCAGTTTTGGCTATATTATGTATAAACTAATATTCTAGTACCTAGTATGTACCTATAAGTTAAGCATATGTTAAAATACGAAAGGCCGCCCGCCTAGAACCGCGGAGAAGTTACCAAAGTTGCGAAAATTCTAATAAGGAAAGTTCTCAGGAGCCGTAGCATGGTTGGCCTTGTCACGTGATAGGTGATAGGATAGAGCGTGCGTCACTGGCTGACAGCGTTCGATAGAACAAGACGACGCGCTTATCATGTCACTTATCGCGTGATAAGGCCAACCATGCTACGGCTCCTGAACTAAAGTTTTATAAACACTGAAAACATGTCAAAATCTCTCTGGATACATACATTACCAGCTGTTTAATTTGCCTGCTTAAAGAATAATAGATTAAATCCTACATAAGAAACCTACGTAATTAATACATATATACAATACATCCAAAAATTTATTTGACCATCAACAAAGCAAAATACAAGTAATACAACAAAAAATAAATAGAAGTACAAAAAACCAATTTACAATAATTACAACTAATTAAACTAAACTTAAAACTAAGTATCAAACAACCCGCCCCGCGTCCCTCCTGGTGCAAAGGTGCCCATTACGCTAGCCGCATTGCCGCGCTGAACAGCTATGGCTAACCTTTGCACCAGAAAGGACCCAGAGCGGGGATCCAGTCCTCTTTCCTGCAGACGACGACCCACTTCAGTAAAAAAGGTCTTGGCCTCTGCGCACCAACACCCAGTCGTCTCCACGGCAAGCGGAACAAATAAGTAACTTGCAAGCACTGAGTACTTGTCCCGCTTCCGCACCGCCGCCAGCTCAGCCGCAGCTCCAGGCGCCCGCATGGTGCGACTAATGTGCGAAGCAGCAAAAGTACTTACACACGTGGCGTCCCACGATTATACATCCACGATTTTTTTTTTAAATTCTCTGAGAACTTCCCTGATATTTTGAGAATGTTCTGCAACTTGTACCTACATTGCTACGCCCGCCACGTTAACTTGCTCGGTTTACCGGTATGTAGATTAGGTATTTATTTACAGCCAAGCCAGCTTGAAGTAAATATTTACCTATTCTAAACAGGTATAAAACGATCTCACTTTACCTAACAAAACAAAAGTTGTATCCCTAAAGTAGATATGAATAATATTCCAAGAACTAACTTGTTGTTTATTCTGATTTACTTACTGACTTTTTATTAGCGATTTACAGGGGTTCAAGAGTATATATTTGTCCATTATGCTTTATAATATATAGGTACTTACATGCTATATGCCGTAACTGGGCATTTTCGCGAGAAGAAGACGCATCGTTAGGGCCGTCGGCGAGTAAAAGTTAAAGATGTTCCATTTTGTAACTTTTATTTGTCTTACAAATAGTATAGTTAATTGTGCTTACGAAATGGCATATTTAAAACTTTTACTCGGTGAGGTCACTAATGAATATACCTAGATATTTTTCTAGCACGAACGACTTATTGTAAGTGATTGACAAAATAAAAACATCGACAGTCCTGTTATCGATAAGTACAACTTCAACGTCATAGATGTAAATAAATACAAATATGCAGCAACCTTTTTGGCCACTGTTCCTGTCGCTATATGCGACCTCACAGTACCATCAGTCTGCCATATGATTAAATAAATAAATAAATACAAATATATATAGGGTAATATATATATAGGGTATAGGGTGCGTTAAAAAATAGATAATAATAACAAAACTATCAATTTATTAATATTTTACATACTTCAGAAAACAATTTGCAATACTTTCGTAACTTTCTTTCTTCGTGTCACTGAATTAATTATCACCTACTTTACTTTATAACACACACACACCGAAATTGTCTTTAAAATCGACGCAGAATGTCACAACATGTAGTTTTTCCCAAACCCATTTTTGGTCTCAAAAAAAATCTGTGTCTCTGTATATGGTTACAGTGTAGGTGCACGCGGCGTCTAGGTAGGTAGCCAATATATGTCTGTGGTTGTATGTACGTATTGTCGTTGAAATAGTATGTACTTATCGATAACAGGATTGTCGATATTTTTATTGTGGCAAGCACTAAACAAATGTTGTTCCTGCTAGAAAAATATCTAGGTATACTAATGAATGATGCATCTCTTTTCGCGAAATTGCCCAACTATAGAAACCAGTAGGTTGTAGGTATTGGTGGTTTGTTCGATCATTGGATGGCACTTCCAAGTGGTTAAATTGATGCTAGTTATATAAAAAAGACAATGTGTTCAATGCAATCTAATGTGTAGGTACGTGTGGACCAATGTTGTCTGAAAATTTATAAAGTAACTACTTAACATATTTCCCCCAAATCGCTGCACCCAGGCAAAGTGCCTATAAGACTGGCTGCGTGGCCCCGCTTAATTATAACATATTTAATTAATTTCATGTTTCAAATATCTCAAATCAATTAATTTACTTACGGTTTTAAACTTTTTAATTTCATTTTCTTCTAATCATATAAAGAGAGAAAAAAGTAAATTAAAAAAGTATCACCATGAAAACCGCGCGGTACGCGTGTGATTTTCTTTGCCTGAATGTGATTTTTAGAGTTCCGTAGTCAACAAGGAACCCTTATAGTGTCCGTCCGTCTGTCTGTCTGTCTGTCTGTCTGTCTTTCTGTCCGTCTTCGGCTTAGCTCAGTAACCCTTACAACTAGAAAACTGCAATTCGGCGTGGGTATATAAACCAATCATGCCGACAAAACAGTAGAATAAAATCCTGAAAAAAAGAATTTTTTTAGGGTACCTCCCCTACATGTAAATTGGTGATGTATTTTTTTTTCTCGTTAAACCTATAGTGTGGGGTATCGTTGAACAGCTTGCTCAAAAATATTATGGGTTTACAAAACTATTTTTCAACTTAGTTATGCGTTTGCGAGATAATGGGATTTAAAGCCCTAATTTTTGTTCGAGTCATGTGTCCCCCCCCTGCCGGCTAAATGGCTACTACGTGAAAAAAATCGTGGCAGTAGTACATATAATGAATTTAAAAGGAAAACTATCACAGTTAAGTAGACATAACTAGTTAACGAGTAGTAGACATAACTAGTTAACGAGTAGTAGACATAACTAGTTAACGAGAAGTAGACATAACTAGTTAACGAGTAGTAGACATAACTAGTTAACGAGTAGTAGACATAACTAGTTAACGAGTAGTAGACATAACTAGTTAACGAGTAGTAGACATAACTAGTTAACTGGTAAGAAATGCACTTAATTTCGGGTGCATATACATTGTCATTGGAATTTGAACCTTTTACCGTGGACGGTAGAGTTGCTTTTTCACGGCACGGTGCTTCTTGCCCGCGGCGAGCCGCGCACAAGACCTGCCCTGCGACATGCCCCCCCACCCGTGGCAATGCTAAAACTTAGGCGGACTTACGGCACGGTGCTTCTTGCACGCGCGGCTAGTTGTGTTGTGATGTGCGGCTTGATGCTGTTCGGAGATTTTCGTAATTATTTTACGTAAATAACCCGTTGCTGCTAAAAGTTTGCGATCTGCGGTTCGATTAGTTCATGTAGTATCTAATATTTACGATTATTTATGAGGGTAAGCTATAATAAAAAACCCCAAAAGCCCCTTTTAAGTCCGCATTCTGTGACAGACGGGCAACTACGGAACCCTACCCTGCGCGTGGCCCAACACGCACTTGGCCGCTTTTTCAAACAAAATGCGACAGTTTTCGAACATGTTTGAGAAAAGGAAATTATTATTATTATATTATACATTCCGTAAACATTCAAAATAAAGTGAAATGATGAAATGTTTTTTTCAAATAAGGACCTCGTTAAGTTAATATTTAAAAGAGTAAGTTCGCCAGTGAATGAACACTAGGAATTTATTGAATTAAAAATTCGTTTTATTTAAGATAGCTATAAGTACTTAATATCGGCCATGCCTATTTTTATAGCCCAAACAAGTTTTCTAGGTTGCTTAAATTACTTTGCTTTCGCAATATTTTCACATAGTTTTCAGTTAAATTTATTCTACCTAAAAGGTCCCATTATTCTACCTAAAAGATCATACCTTTTAGGTATATAATAATAAATAATAATATAATATGTCATTTAGACCCCGAGTTATACACTCTACTTTTCATTTCGACTGCGAAAAAATAGTAAAAGATTATCCATCCACAATCAATAACAAATTTCACGGCGAAGAGATTGTTCAATTTAGCGGCATGTTTTTTTTTACTTAACTGCTACACAGATACAAAATTATTGACTCAATGAATAAACGCATCTACAGGCGCATCCAAACGGCCGCGCGGCAGATAGCGTACGGGCACAAGATAACAATCTCATGATCTCTGACGCGCGGTCAGAGGCGTTTTCTTTTTTTAATGATTTGGAATTAGGGACTAAAAAACACCTGATGTTTGATTGGGCGATTTTAATATGTAGCTGTATTCTGGTTGGCTGATAACAAAGAGAAATGATTTTTGAAAGAGTTGTGATGGGTGGATTTAATATAGTGATGTGTTTTGATTGGTCAAATTAAATGTGTATAAATCATAAATATGTATACATATTTTCCCTAGGGGCTAAATGTACTACTTTAGCCCCGCTTATTAAGCCTAATCTAAGCTCTCTGGGGGAGGCCTATGTCCAGCAGTGGACGTCTTTCGGCTGATATGATGATGATGATTAAGCCTAATATGACACACTTTTCGAGCATGAGAAGTGAAAACTCTATTTCTTTGCTTTATTGGATACCTATAACAATTGCTGATATTTAAAAATGTGAGATCTTAAAGTAGGTTAGATTTGACTTGACCAGTTTTCATTACATCAGTCATTTTATAAAGTTATTCAACATATATATATATATTTTAATGCTGATAAAAACTGGCCAAGTCAAATCTAACCTACTTTAAGATCTCACATTTTTAAATAACAGCAATTGTTATAGGTATCCAATAAAGCAAAGAAATATAGTTAAATACTTGTTCATAATGTTATTTTGTTCCTGTTAATACATATTTGGATTTTGCATAACTTGGCAATCATTTAGATCTCCATTCTTTTTGCGGCGAAGCCCACAGCCAAGCATAATTTTTGTATTGAACTTGGCTCTCCTTTTTTACATTTATGTTTTTGATGGGATATCATTACTTTTTGTAAAGAAAACTAGGCAGGTATTGAGATTTTTAGCTTTTCCATGTTGCTCGGGAGCGCTTTTATGTAGATTTACTTCTGTTCTGGGTATAATTATGTGGTGCCGCGTGCCGCCGACGACACACCGTTGGCCGGTTGTTTAGCGCGTATTACAAGTTTTTTGTATGGAGACACCACTTATTTTTTGACTTAACTTTATTTTTATATTTCTGTTATAATAATACATATATTGGGATAGTTTCAAATATCTGCTTGTAACAGTTCCAACACAACAATTTAAAAAAAATTGTATGGGGACCCCCCCCCCTATTTTTAACTTTTTTTATTTTTAGATTTTTTCCTACGCTTACACACAATTACCGAGCTATCTTTATAACCGTTTGAGCTAGCTTCATGAAATTTTGGCTTCTAGATGTCCTTATGGATATAATTAAACACACGTAGTTTTATGTGTTTACGTTAAAGAGATTTTGAGTTATTGAAGGGTCAAAAGTGGCTCCAAGTGGTTCGTGTAATATTACACTCGGCGCTGGCTAGCCAGTTCCTTTGCTTGAACTTGGCTTGACACGCTGCCGCGTGTCTAGATTGGTACAGGGGCACGTCAAATAAATAGTCCCCTTATGACCGGCTCATACAAAAAATCCATGCCCGTAGCCTGTCAACTTTAAGCTTCTCTCATTTAGTAACCGTTGCGACGGTTTGATATAAATTTTACAATTAATGCTTCTATCGAGATAAGATATCCGGATTCTAGAAATAAACTCTTAATTTAAGCATCTAAGCAGCGCTTTGTTCATTCACTGGATAACTTACCTATTCTTACCTATTCTGCAAAATGAGCCTTACACTACACTAATTGAACGTTCTTTTAATTACTATGGCTTTCACCCTACATGCAGTCAGTATATTTGAAACAACAGTTTGAGATATGTTTAGCCTATATACTTCACTCTATAAGTATAGTAACAATACAATCTGAGAAAGTGAACTTCCGAACACTGAGTGCCAGGAACCCGCTAGGTGGGCACTCTGCCCGTAGGCGATTTCCGCAACAAACAGATTTTAGCATGTTATCGGCTATTTGAGTAGCGCTACGAAATAGTTGGCAGTGATTGTGTGGATGTTGCGCAGGCGCCTGCTACGCGGAGTTCGGCGTGCGCGTGCCCAACACCACGGGCTCGGCGTACACCTACTCGTACGTCACCGTCGGCGAGTTCGTCGCCTTCGTCATCGGCTGGAACATGGTCCTGGAATATCTGGTAAGCATATTCCACTCCCGCAGATACCACAACCTTTTTGGAACCTCAAATCCTAGTAGGACTTATAGGCGATTCACGCGACAACTGGCCGCGGTGTTTGTAAATTGTATCTTATAATAGTAGATTATACACCAAGGGGATAAAGCACTGTTTTATGTCACGGGAGCGAATTGAATCCCGAACGTAACGAAGGACTCATAATTTAACTCCTGAGCGTAGCGAGGGAGTTATAAGTTAATTCCTGAGCGAAGCGAGGGAATTAAGACTGAGTCCTGAGTGCAGTGAGGGGTTCAACCGCCCAAGACTAAAACAGTCTTATCCCCGAGGTGTATACTCTACTTTTCACACCTTATGCGAGACAAAAAAACAGGCTCAGTAGATAAATATTCAAAATAGACCAGAAGCACTGATTCAGACACAGACTTTACGCCTTTTACAGCTTTCCATTTGTCAAAATCGTTGTAGGCTTTTAGGTATTTTTCCTTTGACTTCTCTGGCAGCAGATTGTTGACAATGCCTATGGCATCTAATTTGATAAACTCAGGAGTCAAAACACTTTCATCACTCGACATTTTCAATATTATTTTTGAAATTAAATCTTCTATAGGCACCTACAAGAACTCGATTTGTTCGTCACGCGTGAACAAAAGAAGGCGCGCGACGTTCCAAATTCGAAAGCACAAGCCGTGGTCCTAGATTCGAAATTCGAATTTCGAACACCGCGCTCCTCCGGACCGGGGTTCACACGGAGGCAAACTTCATTTATTTTGTCAAATCAAGTAGGCCATGGCCTAGGACAAATTGTGTTTAGCAAAATTAAACTTTATGCATATAGTAATAAGAATTATGAAAAGTGAAATCATATTATTAACCAGCGGGTTATAATGAAATTTAGTACAACATTATAACCCGGCTAATACCAAGGGATTTAATGTCTTGCTTTCGGTAGGGTTTACATGACCTATAATTCGGCATTGTCGAGCATGTGGTTTGAAAATACATTTTCTGTCTTGTCTTGAGCTGGTAGCTAACCGTTTACCGAACCATTTTAACTATACAGCCAACCATGAAACCAGCAAAAAAATGATTCCCAAAAATGCGCTCCACAAAATAATGACCTGATGTTTATTTCATATTTAAAATAGGCAAAGTAATCTAAAAGTTATTCAATTTTCAAGCCGAGGACTCGATGTATATAGGTCTGGCTCCAGTCGATGAACTGGCAATCGAACTTCGCGACTCAGGTTCTGTTAGCACTTATTCGAAAACCGATCTAGGTACTATGAGGGAACGGGATGGCATTATATACCCACGTAAGGCCACTCCCGTGTATACACGGCGGTACCATTTTTTACGTTAACTTATAAGTTTGATTTTTCACAGCTTCAAGGGACTGTAGGCCTGGTGCACCCTGGTGACCTGGTGCTGTGACCTGGCTTATATATTTTTAATTTCAACTCGATACCCCTCCACGCGTTCCCGAGATAAAGGGTCTTGACAGACAGATAGACAGACGGAGGTACGGAACCCTAAAAATGGTGTTTGAAAGCTAGTTTCCTTTTGCGTTCCGTCATATTTTATACGCAGAAGAAAAAATGCGACTTGTGTTGATTTTTGCCCACCTACTCAACAAAAGTTCTGGTGAGAGATGTCAAAGGCCTTTAATAAAATATATGTTTTAGATACAAATTAAGAAACTATTATCACGGTGTCCGGGACTGATCGAGATTTGAACTTTGTAATACGGAAGAAATGCACATCATTTCAATGTCAACTTTAGCGTTGAATCATTGACTTAATAAAATATTTTCTGCTATGAAAAGCGCACAGTAGGTATATCAACAAAATGTATACTTACTTACTTAAAAAAAACAATAAACCATAATTTAGTTCATCTTTGATTGGTTTTTTCTATTCCCGATCATTTCGGTTCGGTGTGCCCCTCGTATTCAAAGTTTTACACGTGTTCCTTACAAAAAAGGCAATTATTCGGAAACCAATATCAAAAACCATTAGAATTAATTTTTCGTTGTTAGTATTTAGTGTGGGTACTCTAACGGATAACAAAAAAACAGACTTGACAATTATATTTACTATGATTTTATGGGGCTTAAATCCACTAAACACGTATTTTTATTATATTGGTAAACCCATTCCATGGTAGAGCAACTCTTTACCATGATAGGAGCCCAATTTATAGTATATTTCTATAAGAAACTCTGTCATTGTTGTCTCTTGGCTTACCGGGCAGCCAACAACATGAAAAAGTTGAATGACCCATTAATCAAAATTGGGTATCATGAAACCTCGACAGCTAATCGAAAAAACTTCAAAAACGTTTCTACTGTCTACAATCTTCGTTCTAATTATATGGAGGTGAGTAACATTAAATTTTTGTACGTTTGTGGTTTTATTCTTCTTAAGTCATTATCGTGGATTTACTAATTGGGTTTTCGATATCTCTTATATTTACAGTACACGTCGGTTACGAGTAGGTATACCCCGTATACTGGTAAAATAAGTTATTGAAATTGTATGAGTAGATCAGTAAATTACCCCCAGCATGCAAATTTACAAAGTCTAGGTATATTATTAATTAGTACAGATTAATACGGTTGCTTGCGCTGTTTAATTGTAATTAATTATGTATAGTAGACGGTATTAATCTGATTTGATTCCTAGTTAGGTACGATGATAGAGGCATTAGCGAGAGCACAGATACTTAATTAAGTATGGCATAGTGCACCGTTGACATACAAATTCTAAATAGAAACTAATACTAATGAATGTTATATCGATGGCAAAAAGCGAGAACGTAGTAACCGCCACTTGGTCAAAAAATTTTTTTTTGCATATTCGGAATCAGCGAATTTTTCTGCGTCGACTGGTCTGGGTCCCATGGCTCTACGACGCTTAGAAAAAACTGGACTACGTTGCAAAACGAATGTGTTTTTTTGACGATGCCCACATCTAATTGCTGTAAACACCCAAATAGTAGCGATTTTCTAAACGAGTACATTTACGCTAATTTTGTTTTTTCATAAATCAAAGGGTGTGCCGGTTACAGCGTTGCCGAAATTTTGTTCCGTGGCGGTTACAGCATTTATGCATGTAGTAAAAAAAATACGAACCAAGCTTACTGCAATTATCCTAAAATAAATTATCTATGATTGACGCTTACTACATTTCATTCGAAAATGAATTAACAGCAAGCTACAGTAACGACATTTTAAACACAACGTGAAGTGGGTAGTGCTTGAAGATACAGCAATAAAAATGTGCGCTCGCGGCGATGTGGCCCGTGAATACGACCTGTGATTTAGTCTATCGGCGATCGCCGGGGCGAGTCGGTGTGCGTAGTCTGTGTACTGTGTGTCCGTGAAGTGTTCTCGATAAGAACGTGCCCTGCTAAAGTATTATTTCCATTGGAATGCAATTTTTAGGTTCCTATTTTAATGTCAATTGATATTCTGCCTAAGAAAAATGACTCCGAGTTTTTATTTAAATAAATAATAACAATTTTAATTTGTACGGTACCATAGTAATATAACGTCTAGTTATTTAAGTTAAATATTAATGGTTCAGTGAGATTAGTGCAAAGAAATATTTTTATAATTGAGGTGATAGTTGTGTATTCATTTATTCATTTATTTCATTGTTATGTCATGCATACATAATATGGTGTTACATTTTTTTTTAAAGTCATTTCATGACACCCTGTAAGGGCACACAATAAATTATTAATACAATAAATCTAAATTAACAAACCAAGACTTAACCTACTTAGTTAATTTGTTGTACAAACAATTGTTTAAGAATTATGTTGAAAACTTATATAATAAGTAATACTTACATTCAAAACATCTTTTATAGTTAGTGGGTTTAATAGGTAGTGAGTTTTATATCGATAAAAGTTACTTAAAAGACAATTTAATGCCAAAACTGAAGATAAAATGTAGAGAGTTTTAAAGTTTTCGCGGGAATATTAAACCTCATTACCTAATATACTACTCAAAAGAAAATAGGGGCCACTAAGTATTTTGATTGCTACGTGAAAAATATAGTAAACAGTAATGTATATTTATTAAAATAACATGTAACAAGGCTTTTGTTTTAACTTATGCTAATAACCATTTAATTGTGTAGTCAATTGTTTCACTTATTTCAATTAACATGAAATTAGTCCATTGTCAACAGCAAAAACTAAACAGAAACTCTTTGCAAAACAAAACAAAAACTGACACAAGCTGTTTTTTTAATGGTTTAGTAACGGGTGTGTCCTCTCCTGTTTTCACACACCTGGAGCCTTGAATGCATACTCTCGATTAAGTTTCTGATGTTTTCATCACGTATCTCTTCCCACGCACGTTTCAGAGCATCCATAAGCTGTTGCTGGTTGTGAACCTCTTGCTCATGCTCCCTAACCCTTCGTTTTAATTGGTCCCACATATGCTCTATTGGATTTAAATCCGGACTATACGCTGGCCATGGTAGGACACGAATATGGGAGTCATCCAGTACAATCTGAGTGGCCCGAGCTGTGTGTGGGCGGGCATTGTCATGCATTAACCAGAACCCTGGCCCCACTCTCTGTGAGAATGGAATCACATGAGGCCTGATGACTTCATCGATGTACCGTTGTGCAGTTACTGTGCCTTGATTTAAGAAAACCAGCTCAGTTTTGCCTTGTAAGCTAATCCCAGCCCAAACCATCACACTAGGACCTCCAAAGCGGTCAATTTCCTTGATGCAGACATCGGAAAATCTCTCACCCTGTCGTCTCCATACTCTTCCGCCGATCATCACTACAAAGCTTCACTTTACATTCATCTGTGAAGAGCACCATACCCCATTGATTCATGCTCCAATCTGAATGTTCGCGGCAAAAACTTAAACGATTTACACGTTGAACCCTAGATAAAGGAATTCGTACTACTCTACTGGACCTTTGCTGGTCTTCATGCAGTCGATTACGTATCATTTGGTCACTAACACGAGTCCCCGTTGTCAACCGTAGGCGATTTTGTAACTTACGTGCCGTCACAGAGCGCTCTCGACGGGCACTCAATCGGATGTAGCGATCCTCTTGTGCCGTAGTCGCTCGCACCCTGCCCGATCCAGGCCTTCTTGCAACACTGCCAGTCTCTTGGAACCGATCCCACACATTTTAGATGGCTCGGCGAGAGAAACCCAACGAAAAAGCTACAGACCGCTGTGGATGACCTTCAGCAATCAATGTAACGGCTCTGGTGGCAGTAATGGTATCCACATGCCTTCGTAGACGTGTCATTATTAACAAAAGATGTTAAAAGAAGCAAAAGATGGACAGAAATAGTTTTTTAACAGAATAAAATTGTGATTCCATCTGAAAGGAATTTGACCTGAAACTCGTTTTTTTTATTTGCTTCAATTTCTGGCCAGCTGTAAGACTTAAACACCAGCATTAAAGAGGTTGGATACTGAAGGAGGCCGGACATCTAGTCACTTATTAATTAGTTTACATCTAAAAATTTACTCAAAAACAGAAATATGTAAGTGGCCCTTATTTTCTTTTGAGTAGTATATTTAGTTTTAGCGGATAACAATATTATAGTCTGATTAACCCTAAGAATATTTATGTTTGTTTTTAGCACGATAAGTACAAGGTTGTGATTTTATAATATGAGAGATTTTATTAGCCTTTTGAAATGTTATAAGCAACGGAGGTTTTAAGTAACTTTCGTAATGTTTTTATACAGAGAAATTGAGACTAGATAGTATTTGATATGTTAAGACGGCAATTGTTGCTTCTGAGCTTTTAATTTGTAAGAAACCTGCATTTAAAATTTGGAAACATTTTAAAAAAGTATGTTGATAAAAGTTGATTAATACTTAAGTCGTTTTATTTTCACAGTTTCTTTTTGCCGGTGGACACTTACCACATTTCAGTTAGTCCTATAAATAACGTAATGACATTTACGTCAAAATTATTGAATCTTAAAATAAATATGCATCTAGTTACAGCATTTATGCTTTATGGAAATAATACTCGTTTCACCATTTTAGTACATTTACTTCTGGCGTTTACAGCGTTTTCGCGTAACGAAAAAAAGAGTTCAATTGTCGTAACCGCCACTAAGTCGTAAACCAGTCTTTTTTGTTAAATATTAAATATGCCAGTTGAAAGAAAACCATAAGTTATGAATTAAATCCAAATATCAAGCATTTTCGTTCATAAATGAAAGAGTTATGATTTTTTTTCTCGAAATCGAAAAGTTTTTTGGCTCTGGTGTAAAGTTTGCATTTTGGCGGTTACTACGTTCTCGCTTTTTGCCATCGATATATTCTTTCTTACAAACCTCATTCATTAGGTACTTACGCTGATAGTACAAGCTGTAAAGTACTTCATAAGCAAATATATGAATAATGAATAGAGCATTTATAGAAAAGTTTGTGCCAATTATTTTGGTACTTTACCGAACTACCTTAGTCCTTTACCTTTAGGTACAGTCGGCTTCATAACTAGCTGAACACCTAAGGTCCTTGTCGTTTTCACTCGTTTGACAACTTCATATGGCAGTTTAACATGACGTTTAATGCGACACGGTACGGTCGACGCCAAAAATACGTTTACACTATTCGCCTTATTGCAATGGAATAAGGTGCAAATGTGTAAACGTATTTTTGGCGTCGACTGTACAAAGGTGTAAAGCCCCTTGTGAGGCCGACCGTACGTCAATAAAGGCATTTGAATTTTTTCCTATTTTGTTGCCATGTTTTACGCTTACAAGTGAGTTAGTTATCCTTATGTCACATATCCGTCTATCGGTATCTGAGCGCCCATACAACCCGATTCGCACCGGCTTGCCTAAAAAATATTCTTAGACAAGCCTTTAGTTATATATAAACATCGAAGGCTCGTGGCATCTCAGGTAGCATAGTGATGCGACACAACGTTTTTCATGCGGTATTTTCGATACGATAAAATAACCAATGAGTAAGTTTTGAATTTCAACCTTCATAGTTATATTTATCAAATATCTGTGAAGTGGGCAATTATGAAAAACATCAATGCCAATTTGTCAATATGAAATATATATGTCATTGTCATTTATTCAATAATTATTAAAAGACGTGTCGCGAGTGTTGCGTTCGTGAAATATTTATCAAGTAATGGAGGAAATCATGAAAAAACATCCAGAAATCGTGCTAGAAGGTGATAAAGTAAAATGCACCCGTTGTGATGTTTTTCTGGTCTGCAAAACACATAACGTAAACAAACATTTAAAATGTATGAAGCACAACAACGAATCCTTAGGCAACTCATCTTTAGAGGATTTGGTTTTAAATGTACCGGAGCTTGAGATAAGGGAAGATAAGTGTTTTTGTTTAACATGTCAAACGTATTTAAAATCAAAAAAGTATAATATATGTATCACGAATGTCACATATTAAATGGTTGAATTGAAAACAATCTTTTTTTTTAATTTGGGTCCTTTATCGACTTGGCTACATCACTAGTCTGTGATAAACGTCAAATGCTACCTAGATGCCACGAGCCTTCGATGTTTAGTTATATACCTACTCTAAATCCCAACTCTTTCATAACTTTATTTGTTCCGGGTTGCTCATTGAAAATTTTCACGCGCCGCCACTGCCATCTATTAGAGATGTACGAATTGTACGAGTAAGTACTTACGCTGGTGGCTCCGCGTCGAAACTCGAAAGTAGACAAGAGAAAGATTACTAAGATGAAATGATTGCCCGACTGCCATGAAACCAAGTGCCCAATGTTTTGTCATACAAAATAGGTAATGTAAAAAAATGTTTCTTACATTGTTTTTTTTCCTTTATACCCATCACATTTGGTATAAAATCTGAGAATTTTTAAAAGATGATTACATTTCGTCATTTAATACCGGCAAAGCACTCAATTGGATGCCACTCACCAGCATCCCAATAGCCGATTCAATCAGCTGAGGCGCAGGTTTAAAGTAACCCCGAGAGAAATAAATATAAAATACTAAAGCAACTTTATTAAACATACCTTAACCAAACTTAATTAAAGGGAGGGAAGGATCACTGCACTGACCAATGAATTCCAAACTATGAAGTATTAAATGACAAAAATATGTGATGTGAGTGTTTACAACTTAAAATTGCTGTGAAAATTTGCTGTGCTGTGATAACATTAAAGTTGGATCATCCTTAGCAATGCACCGCGGAGAAGTTTCCAAAGTTGCGAAAATTCTAATAAGGAAAGTTATCAGAACTTAAATTTTGTAAACACTGAAAACATGTCAAAAACTCTCCGGATACATACATTACCAGCTGTTTAATTTGCCTGATTAATGAATAATATTATGCATGTAATTAAGGATACAGCCATGAAAAATTCCCAGCAGAAACTTTTAAATTTCTGAGAACTTCCCTGATATTTTGAGAATGTTCTGCAACTTGTATATTGCTAATCATCCTTTTATGCTATTATATGATGGCTTATCTTATGCTATTGACATTGGTATAGTTTCCTTATTTTGGTTGTAGTAGTAATCCCTTGCATCGCAGCCGCGCTCGATTGATCGAGTGCGACGTGCGACTGACGCGCGCGGCTGATGCGTCAATAGTCAGTATGTGAAAATGTATGGCACCGTTTCCGAAGTCTGCGACGGACGCGTGTGGAATGTGGATACGCGAGCGCAGCAACCACGCTACGCTATTGGTGGATTATTTCCTCGCTCACCGCCACGCATCCACTCACAGCTCTGGTGGATACACACTCCCTTACAGTAATCAGCCGAGTGCGTGTGCGAGCGAAATCACGTTGAAATGCGAATAGTCGAATCAGATTGAGTGGTGGTAGGTAATATAAAATAATTATATCAGCATTTTCCCATCCGCCATTGCATATTTTTGTCACATTTTCAGTATCTACCAGCACTTTAAACTTTTTGGTTATATGCTATATTTTATCCCGCGGTTTTGCCAGCGTTCTTGCAATACGCGGGCGAAACCGCGTGGGTAGCTAAGTATGTAATAACTTTAACTTTATTACAAACTGTTGAAATGCAAATACCGAGTGCATATACATATTTTAAGTTTTTCCATTCTCTTTCATTATCCAACAACAGGTTTTACTGCGTTAATTAAAGGCTCGGGTGAATAAACCTTGAGCTAATACAAAAGAGACATGAGTGCATTTTTCCCGGGAAAATTGTTTATTTGTAGTCGTATTTTGTAGGCTACGGGCGTTTGAAAGATACCTACCGTAAAACAGGGGGCAATCCAGAATTGTTTTTTTCGGTTGCTTCTTAAATTTTCAGGCTCAGGTTGTTCTAAAAGTAATCTACACTTATAATAAATCTCTGAATTTAAAAAAAGAATCACGCAGTATCGTTTCAGACATTGTTCTGTCACTATAGTGACAGAACAATGTAAGGATCTCAGCTTCCCATGAACGGAAAAAACATGAAACATTTTTATAGGTAGGTACATTATTATTCTAGCTTGCGCTTAGGATAGTTTTTATCCGACTGCGAAAAATAATTAAATTTCCGAAATATTCGGTAGAAGTCTGGCTAACCAAATTTTGTTGACAGATATTTCCTTGTGGTATCACCAATTGTCTATGGTTTAAAAAAGGCTAAAAGTCAGTTATCAATTTATGTCATTCATTCAAATGGTTCACGGTATGTTTTTTGTTTAAAAAACTATATACCGAGTGAGATCCGCAAACTATTGTGTGAGAATCCCACGTGAAGTACCTATATATAACGAAAAACTGCAATGTTTACAAGTCGTAAACATCTCAGTAGGTTGGTTCTACATACATATTTTGATACTTTATGTACTAGTTCTAACATTTGGCTATAACTTTGATTAGGTACGCGAATAGTAGTTTCCTACCTACCAGGTGTAGGTAGGCTCGCATGCACGCAAGCAAACGATTAATAACGCGTGCCTACAAGCAAGTAGATATGCATAAGCACAGTGACGGAATTTTAAGGTTTGTCGTTAAGGTTTAAACGTGACAATCATTTAAATTCCGTGACTGTACAATTGTACCAACATGCTTGTCCAGTATTTTGCTTTCAGGGACACGTAATTGTTTGCTTGTTTGCAGGAATGCTTCTTAAACTAAGTCTATCAGGTTGTGCATGATAAAGGAAACAATATTTTTTTTAGCATTTTTTGATGAAAAAAAAAATGATATTATAATAGACATGGTATTATATTTTGTTATATAATATTAAATATTACAACATTCTTTATTTATATATCAATAATGGATATATGAAAGAGGAAAATATTAAACATCGCTGATATTTGCTGTTTCCAAAATTATAGTAAGGATATCATAAAGACCCCAACAATTAACATTTCAAATATAATTTCCATATAGATATAATTTTCACCAATGTGATTGTGCTCACATGTCGATGTTTTCAGAGGTAAATGTATACCTTTTTCTTCGATGCAATAGTCTCATTTAATAGTTTTGATTTTTGCTCAAGTACCCACTTTAATTATAAAGCAGTCTGCAAGAACGCGTTCAGTAACATTCTGTAGTTAAATTTTTGTGTGTAGGTATCTATTTTATTTTTCGGAACAAGAATTTTATACCTTCTTATAATTATTGCGAGTGTTTTTATTGACTGTAACATTATGAAGTCTGACACCACCATGACATTAAATGTTATGACTAACTAACTACGTGACTACTCATCATTATGACCTGCGTAAAAAGACCTTACAACAATTATAATAAGCAAGTGTATTGCCTTCAATAATATGAAATGGCATACCATCTGGACATTGAATGTTATGACTAGTAACAATAATGATGACTTGCAAAAATCGGAACTCCAATTTATATTGTTTAATTTTATGACTTTCGACAACATGACTTATAATAATTATGTTGGGAAACGGTATGGACTGAAAAAATCGGAACTTAAATTTTATAGGAACCAATAGAGACCCGGTTTTACCTATTCCGGTGTTGCCTGTAATATGTAAGCAAGCAAGCAAGAAAGAAACATGCAAATGTAGTAAGTTGAACTTGACCCCGCTCCGCGGTTTCCAATTGAGTTGATATTTGGCATAGTACTTATTATCGAGCTAAGTCTTATTTACAATACATTTCATTTTTCATTTTTTTTAAATTATGAAATGAAACGACAGATACTTAATCATTAAAAAACGAAAATTCATACAAACGGAATATTTTCATCAATCCACGTGCCACATTTAAAAATAAACTTTTTCACTTCTCATGCTCGAAAAGTGTGTCATATTAGGCTTAGCAAGCAGGGCTATAGTAGTACCTACATTTAGCCCCTAGGGAAAATATGTATACATATTTATGATTTTTAAAACATTTAATTTAAGCAATCAAAACACTTCATCGTATCAAATCCACCGATCATAACTCTTTCAAAAAACATTTGTATTTGCTATCAACCAACCAGAATACAGCTAAATATTAAAATTGACCAATCAGATAACATAATACATTTAAAACATCACGTGTTAATTCCAAACCATTAAAAAATAAACGCCTCTGACCGTCAATATAGCCGTGTCCATACGTTCAAGCGTGGTTGACTGCATACATAGCATAAGTGATGCGGTTCAGCAGGATAGACTGCTGTCTATCTCGCTTTATCTTGTGCCCCGTATGCTGTCCGCCGCGCGGCCGTTTGGTTGGACTCGGCTGTAGATGGTCAGAGGCGTTTATTCGTGGTCTCAATATTTTGTATCTGTGTCCAAGCAGTTTAGTAAAAAAAACCGGCTAAGTGCGTGTCGGACCATGCAAAACGAAGGGTTCCATGCCTATTAAAAAGGTCACATCGTCGCAGAAATCTTACGGCACTTACGTCCTTTTCTTTAAGGAAGGCAGTTTTTCAGCAATATCTCGAAAACCTTTAAACCGATCTTATTCAAAATAATTTTCGGTGAAAGAATGTAATAAGCCCTATGTCCATGATTTTTATCATATTTTAAAAATACACCGTTCAAAAACTAGAGGGGGGGGACAGAATTTTAGTGACTTTCGGGGCGATTATCTCCGACTCTATTCACTTAATCAAAAAAAAAATGCTGAGAATCCTTACATTTATTTTGAAAGGCCTATCGAGTGATGAGCCACACGTGGGCTCACAATGTAATTTTTTTTTGACTTTCAGTTTTATGTATGGATGGAATGCACGCCCAAAAAAAATTTTTTGAGTCATTTTAAATACAAAACTATGTAGCGGCTAACATAATACACCTATCCTCAAAATTCTATTTAAATAAACCTTATAGTTTTCGAGTAAAGTGCCTGTGATATACGGACAGACGGACAGACGGACAGACGGACATGACGAAACTATAAGGGTTCCGTTTTTGCCATTTTGGCTATGAAACCCTAAAAACATGCCGCTAAATTGAACAATCTGTTTGCTGTGGAATTTATTATACATTGTGGATGGATAATCTTGGTTTTGAAGTGGATACTTCTTTGCTCGCGTTCTTGTATAGGGGTAGGTATACAGTTCAAAATGTATCACGTGACTTCCGGAATAACTTTTTGTAGAGAAGCCTAATCTGATTTCAAATAATTGTTTGTTACATGTTTTAATCCTTCTTTATTTGCCATTAGTTGTTAATCACAAAATGTTATTTAGTTTATGTGGCGGACATGAAAATAATGCTGAAATGACCGCCATTTTCAATGTATCGCGAGTCAAATGAGCTACGACAGTCAATGTTGACGACACATCGTCAGACTCTTTATAGCTTTTTACTTATGTCTTATTGTCTTAGCAACCGGATACGTTTGAGAAAAAGAGAGGCCGAGCTAGATGCTACGAAACAATTAGCTGAATTTGAACGAAAGAAATTATAAGTAGAACGTACTGTCATACAAAAGGAACTCGAAGCAAAATTGGCAAAACTGGTCGCAAGCGAAAGCCAACACGCTGGGTCGAGTCGAACCAGCCGAAGCCGTGTCCAGGAATGGCTGTGTACCGAATTCCTCGCCAATGAACAACACGAACCCAGAATGAGATGTTGATGATCATATTCTGAATGCCAAACGAGAGGACCTGCCGAAGCATAAAGTTCCAAATGATAAACGCGTCTGTCCTGATACTAAACTCTCTGACGTACAGCTTCTAGCACGAGAGATAGCAAATTTGCGTTGCCCATCAGAACCAAAAGAAATGCCATTCTATAACGGTAATGTCAGTGAATGGCTTTCGTTCAAATCTTCCGTCGCAGAGATAAGAGCTCACGTGACTGATAACGAACTTATATCCAGATTCCGTCGCTGCCAAAAGGGAGAACACGCATTACCGTAGCTGCACTTTTAGATACGCATGTCCCAGTCAATGAAATAATGGAAGCCCTGGAACTACGCTTCGGCCTCCCATAGCTAATTCTTCTAGAGGAAATACAGACGCTTAAAGACATGTCTAGACTCAGTGATAATACAGAGCAGCTTAGCAAATTGGCCTGCAAGGTCGGAAATTGCGTCTCGACTATCAAAGCACTGAACAAAACGGAACACCTCAACCTAGAACTTTTACGATCACTGAAACTGAAGATACCGCATACCTGAAGGCACGCTAGATTTCGTACGCTGTATATAGAACATGAATACGAACATGAACCCGAACTAGTGAAACTGTCTTAACTTTTTGAAAAAAAGAAGCTCAATCGACGTCAAAGTATGGTTGCACAAACCACCACGCACTATATTTAAAACCGAACCCGAACCCTGTTACACTTCAAATCCACCGAAAGACATACCTGAACCGAATTGTCTGCACTGCAAGTTGAAGACCCACAATCTTAAGGACTGTGACCAGTTCATTCGCCTTTCGACTGATGACCGAGGTAGTGGGCGAAGGAAGCCAAGGTCTGCTTCAAATGCCTGAAATCTAGACATCGTAGGGAAAACTGCCGAGCTCGATCCTGTGGAATGGACGGATGCCGCATGTGACATAATAGACTACTTCACTCTTCTACCTTTCAATGACCTGAAACTGCAAGTTGCGCGCACCCATCGACTTCAGACACTCAAGCAACCCCAGAACCGAGAGCTGAGAAAACACCGAACGAGACAAGGGCTTGCAGTAGAACGACCTCAAGGACCCAAGTTTTATTGAAAATTATACTAATAGAGATCCGAGGGCCAATCGCGTCTAAGCGAAATTACGCTCTTTTGGATGGAGGAAGTACCCTTACCCTAATGAAGAAAGAGCTCGCAGCCGAAATTGGCCTCAAAGGAATATCCGAACCGCTGACTCTAGATGGTGTGAACGCCACGACTCGACGACGAGAACCAGCTCAACAAACTTAAAACCAAGAAATGGTCAGCCTCGTATTTGGCGAACATGCCAATGGCCGTGTCCTGACGATGTATCAAGTGTGGAATGCGCTTACAGGCGCATTGCCGAGGAGTATGTTGACGTCACATCGTCAGACTCTTGGTTTTAGATTTATTCCATATTTTATAGCTTTTTACTTATGTCTGAATGAAAAATATACGTTTCCTTTAAAGTTTAAATAATAAATATTATTAAACAGTGTTACCGTTGTGGTTTTATATAAGTGTCGGCAACAGTCAATGTTGCCATTTATACCGATTTATCTGTACTTATACAGATTTCAGTGAATTAATTCAGATATATATTTTACGGGTACACCATAATAGCAGATTCCTTTAAATAATCACAACAAATTGTACGGAACCCTCGGTACGCGAGTCAGACTCGCACTTGGCTGGTTTTTTATTAGGTTCCATAGCCAACAAAGAAGTATCCACTTAAACTTAATTAACGGTTGTATCTCCGACACAACCCGCTTCTTTTTACTATTTTCTCGCAGTCGAAATGAAAAGTAGAGTGTATAACTCTGGTCTAAAAACCATATTACCCCTCGAACAATTTTCCCTCACTTCGCTCGGGAAAATGACCAGCTCGTGGTAATATGGCTTATTTTCGCCCCTTGTCATACGATCTACTATTATCGAGGATTGAATTTCTGTTTTGTCCCTTCTCCCTCCGCCGTTTTGCAGTACCCACCTAAGTAGTTTTTTTGTAACAAAATATTTTCAACTAGTCGTAGTAGGATTCTTATATTAAAATTTTACACATATTACAATAATAAAACTGATTAGAAAATATTAATTTTAAAATAATTGTATGTGCTTTATTTATATTATACCTTGGTACCTACTTATTTAATTTTTCTTGTTCACTAGTGTCTACGACGCCCGCTGAAACTAACGTACTTTGAACCGTAGAGTGCCCGCGATACATCGCACACCAATACCGAACATATGATACCAATATGTCGAGTCAGATAGACCTCATGGCCAATTGTTTCTGTAGATCGGGACGAGTGCCTGCGCGCGCGCGCTTAGTGCCTGCTTCGACTCCCTGTGCGACGGAGCCATCACGCGTCACCTGGCGGGCATATTTGGAACAGTTTTCGGTGAGTAAGCTTTCTCAAATAATTTCTTATTTGTAATTGGCGCAGACTACAAACTCAATACTTATAAAGGGAGGCACGTGCCTTAGGCGCCATTCAAGGGGGCCTGAACTGTAAAAGTTTTAAATACTTACTTCACGGACGGGGTGGAGGTTGCTCTTGAATGGACATTTTTGATGCGGTCGGCTTACTCAAATAATCTCAAGTACCCACATTGTTCACTGTCTAACTACTAGATAACTGTGTGATGTTATACAACACTTTTGCTGTACAAATAACTTCTGTTGTAACTCAATACAGTTTATTATTTTAATGACTGGCTATCAAAGTATCTCATGAAACTAACAGGAACTTATTTGATCAACCACAATAATTTACAGGATGTTTATTGTTCCTCCTAGAAACTTGATGATTTTCAGATACGAGATTTTTTCAAAGTAGCGACGATATACTTTCGCTGTAATTTTGATTATTTTTACAGTGTAATTGTAAAATGATTGAGTTATAACGTCGAAATCTCGAAAAAGAAGCCTCGTAATCTCGTGTACCTACCCTCCTATTATCACGTTTACGGACTGTGCGGCCACAGGCGTAAATTGAGACCCTCGTGATACGACACTACGGCTGTAGCCGGTGATTTTCACCGCGACAAAACTGACACTCCGTCCAAAGACGACCAATTCTCATAGGATTATACTATAATATAACAAAACGAAACAAAGGTGGCACAGAACGCGGGGAAGGCGAACATGTTGTGCCACATTAGGTACATTACAATTTTTCTTAGTGCCGCAGCATTAAGCTTAAGGACCGTCACCCCCTTTTTACATTAGGGGAATGACGTGTGCTGTGACACAATACGTCTGTAGACGTTACGGCTGTGGCCGAGCTGCCACAAGAGGAAAGTTTGAGTTTGTAAATAATTACGAATACATAAATACAATACGTAGACGAACCAGCGGCGCGGCGGCACAATATTTGACTAAACAGTGATGTGGCAGTACGTCCATGGCAGTACAAAAAAGTGTATGAATTTTATATGTGTCGCATCGCACTATTTTCAGAATGGTTCTGATCCGTGAGCGTGTTAAACCGTCATCCCTGTACAATAAACGTCAAAGATGACATAAATTGTATTAGGATGACGTCAAATATTGGATGTAAGGGCATTTTCACTGTAGTCTTGTTCGTGTACAAAGTCCATAAATGTTGATGGAATCTGGAAACATACTCGTACACACATGAGTGCCAAGGATGTAAGCATTAGGTAATACCACAAGCGGAAATGATATACAATGTCAAATCTCCTGTCCTCAGCGCGTACCTATACGCTTTTTTTAGGGTTCCGTATCCAACGGGTAAAAACGGGACCCTACTACTAAGACTTCGCTGTCCGTCCGTCCTTCTGTCTGTCACCAGGCTGTATCTCAAGAATCGTGATAGGAGTTGAAATTTTCACAGATTATGTATATCTGTTGCCGCTATAACAACAAATACTAAAAAACCGGCCAAGTGCGAGTCGGACTGGGGCTCCCATACAACAGACATGATTTTTTTGGCGTTTTTATAGATAATGGTACGGAACCCTTCGTGCGCGAGTCCGACTCGCACTTGGCCGGTTTTTTGTTTGTAACCAGCTTGTTTGTCACCACCTGTTAAAATATTGTACTGAAACTCACGTGACCATGACGTCACCGATATAAAACGACTAAATTATAAACGAAATTAGACGATAAGAATGTATTAGTCTTCTGATACTTCTCAATATAATAAGGTTCATTTACCATCGTCCCTTTCGGGCATACGCTAGGACGCCATCTATTAAATCCTGTATCTACGTTCCCTACGGTTCCCCCCTGCTGCTTATTTGGTACGAAATCCTAGTCTCCTTTAGGTAGACGTGGAGTACCTTTTAATGAAAGCTATCCTTCGTTCTGCAAGTTAATTAAATATGACCATCAACATTTTCATCGTATACTGCATTCGTATCTCTCGTAGTGGCTTTAAACATTTTCTTGAATTTGTATATGTTAAGAATAGTAAAACGCTTCTTCTAAGTCTTGTTTTATACAAACTGAAACTTTATTACGAGCGAAAAACAGCAATAATTTACATTAAAAAAAAAAAAAAATAGGCGGCGACTTATTTACTATCTTGTGGGTGTAGATAACTGAGGCTTTTGTGCCAACTGAAAAAAGTTGAGCAATTGTTTGCAAGAATTGAGAAACCATAATTATTTAAATTAACTTCACTGACTTTAGTAAGCCTTCAGTGAAGCCCAATTGAGTCCTTGAAACACGCTTTATGCGATGGTAATCGCTAATCGCTGTTTATACGAAGTCTATTCTAGATCTATTCAGTTGAATGCAGGGCTTCCAATCCCGGGATTTATTACTACTACAATCCCGGGATTGGAAGTCCTAGTTGAATGTTCGCAAATAGGAGTAGGTACACCGAGCGCGGCACATAAAATGACTTATCAATCAGTAATCCTTCTTTTTGCAAGCATACTAACGAACTACTTAGATGTATTTTGCACACAACCTATAAATACAGCGTCTGGAAGTTCGGGCCTCACGCCCTTTGTTATTTAAATTGATACCTACTAGTTAAGTGTGCTACATATGGATAGTTTCTGACCATTTTTCACGGCACTGGTGTTTAAAGTTTTTATTGCTGCAGACGTATTAAATAATTGGCAAAATTGTCAAAACGCATTGAATTATGGGTTAAAACCCATAATTCAATGTGGTTAGTAGTAAAAACTTCGTAAACTAAAACTAAATTATCTTACCAAAATTATATTTATAGTCGAAGAATGAAAATGTCTGTCATATTTCGACTTACCTTTCAGGTCCAAAAGCGACTATTACGTAACGCAACTCTATTTAAAATGCATTTTACGAACACAGGAAAGCCACCAGACTTCATCGCATTCGGGATATCGCTGTTGATGACGGTGGTGCTGGTGGCCGGCGTGAAGAAATCCATGTTCTTCAACAACCTGCTGAACGCGGTCAACCTGTGCGTGTGGGTGTTCATGATGACCGCCGGCCTCTTCTACGTCGACACCGCCAACTGGACCGAGCACGACGGCTTCCTGCCTTACGGCTGGAGTGGGGTGAGCCTCTGTTCAATGCCCCTGGTTTTATAAAAATCCGTTAGAGCTTAATGTCAATAAGTAATGTCAAAAAAATTACCAAGTTATTAAAATTTTATCAGACATTTGGTCTTTTAATGCGCCTTTATAAAACCGGGCCTAAGAAATCTGTTTAACACCCTCAACGTTATTCTACGCAAAGCACCGTAAGTTAATCTTCAAAAAAATATTCACTGGCAATGCCATCGATGCTAAAAGTGGTTCATGCTAGTGATACACTAGCATGAACGACACCTATACACACAATAGGCAATAGATCGTATGTCACAAATATTAGCAATAACAGGATTGTAATTGCAAATATTTTCGAGTCACGTTCACGTCTCGAATAAATTCTAATCATTTGTGTCAAAGGAATTTCCGACGTTATTCGCGGAGCTTCAAACAACGTTCAGGCTTCAGAGGAACCGTCGGCTTCAAAACGTACAAATGAAATTCATGACTGGCGTTCGTTGCAGCGCCATCAAATTCACGCCTAATCGAAAAGCGGGTAGCATAAGTAGCATTTATGAAATACTCCTCCAATAATAATAATTAAGTACTAAGGCAAAACGTTAATTTACGTATAGGCAGTATGTTATTTCGGGTTTTCCAAGAAGGATCTAGAGGCAGGTTGGGATACCGTAAATAATACTATGTAAGTTAGATATTTAAAATGTACCTATATAGGTAATTATGGATGGACATCTGAATTATAAACTTTTCAATTTTTGGCCGTTTATTTTTATGATACACGACAATAAATTACTATTATTAAAATCATAAGCATATTTTTTTCAGTCCCATTTCTATTCCTCACCATTTCGATGACATTTCAAGATGAAATATTGTTATCTTTTGTAATAGGTATTCTATAGTCCAATCTATTTTGTTCGTCAGGAGTTGGCTTAAATAAGTGAGAGCTCTTAAAGCAAATGGAACCATTCTTCTCAAGAATAGAATGCAATTATCAAACACCGCCGGAATCATATCGGTTAGAGTTGGTTCCATTAATATTTATTTACGAATGCTAATGTTTGCCATGATGTCCATACCTTCTGTTACTTAATATTCATGACATAAAAGATATTATGTTTACCAAAACATGAGTTAAACTGAATTTTCTTCAGTAAATAGACTACCTATTCTATATTTACCTACTCCTGCCAGTGACACAGAATTTACAGCTCTTATTTTCCTACTTGAAGATGGTTTTTAAAGATTATCCTAGACCTAACTATTCGTTTTATAATCTAAGGGTGATGGGTTGCGCTAAACCGTCTGTAACTAAGCGGTGTTCGTTAAAATCGGAATGTATGGGATGTTTAACAAGTTTCTATAGAATGACACCTGCCGGCGCCATCGTTGATGGGTCTGTAATCGTATGTTGGTGCAACACACCTTAACTGTGATAAAATAATAGTATTATTAATAGTTAGTTAAATTATAATTAGTTAAGTTATTATTAATAGTTAGAGTTAAAATAGATCAAGTGGACTCTGCTAAATTTCTTGGAATTGAAATTGATTCGATGCTAAACTGGAAGCAAGAGTTGTCTTCTCTAGTTAGCTCACTTAGCTCGTCATGTTATGCATTAAGAAGTCTCAGAAATGAATTAAAAATTAATCAGCTCGAAACTGTGTATCATGCGCTAGTGGAGTCAAAACTACGTTATAGTATTAGGTTATGGGGCAATAGCTATAGTTACAATGTCCAGTCTGCTTTTATAGCTCAGAAAAGAGCTATCAGGATAATGGCTAAAATACCACAGTGGGTTTCTTGCAGAGACCATTTCAAAAAATTTGCAATTCTTACTGTTCCCAGTCTTTATGTCCTAGTAGTGCTCAAGGACCTAGTGAAACATATACAAAACTTGGAAACGCCAGAAGAAAGAGACAAACGTATAGCTAGTAGACGAAAGGATCTACCACAGACCATTGTGGCGCGACTCAGGGTAGTTAAGCACTCCGAGGACTTCCAGGGAATCGGTCTATATAACAAACTGCCTCGCGAATTGAAATTACTCACAAATGCAAACATGCTTGCTAAGAAACTTAAGGTAATTTTGTTAGAACAATGCTTGTATTCGGTAGAAGAATTTATGAAAAAGGTGTGACTAAATGGGACTACGATACGCTAGTAAAGTAGGTACTTACAAAATGACATTTGAATTTTATATTGTACTTGTAATTTAAATATTTTAATTTTAATTGTAATGATATTAAGACTGACATGTAGCAAATTTCTATTATGACACGTCCTATTTTTAATGTATTTTAACTTACTTGAATGTTTGTGTTTTAATGTATTTTAATTTATTTGACTGTTTTGTGTTATAATGTATTTTAATTTATTTGATTGATTGTGTTTTAATGTATTTTAATTTATTTGACTGTGTTTTAATGTATTTTAATTTATCTGATTGATTGAGTGTTAGGATATTTACTGTTGGTTTTAGTCTTAAGTAAGTTCAAACACAATCTTGTATTGTTAATGAAATAAATAAATAAAAAAAAAAAAAAATAGTTGTTGGTAGGATGTGTCGCTTATGCTTTACAGCGGTAGTAATGAGTTGTCACTCTTAATTTATAAATAAAATAAAAATAAAAAAGCCTTTTATTTCTTGCATTACCGGTATAAATAAATTATCATTTCCACATTTAATCATAATAGTACTAATTTGCATGCACAATATTTTATATTTATTATTAATTATATCATACATTTACTATAATTTGTTTTTTTTTGACATTTAGATGCACGTTTAAATTTTTACATTAAAAAATTATAACATAACATAATTTGATCAGTTTGTACATCATAGCGTGACTTTTGATAATGTAATAATAATTATGTTCGAATCAATAAATTTATTATTTACGTAATATTAACGTAATCCCGACGGTAGTTGCTATAGGTTTGGCAGATGGTTAAACACTATTATACTCAGTATTAAGATTCCACTTCGCTATCTCTTTCGTATAACCCGTTGGTAAACCGGCTTTTGTAATAAATGTTGACATTAATGATCTAATTCACGATAAAAAATGACGAAACCTTTAAGGACGCTTATTAAATCATCTTTGGGACAATCTTCGCACGTTACAATCGTTGTCATTGTCAAGTTCGATATTAAGCCAAAACCAATAATGTCCTGACCAATATTTAGTAACGCTAGTTTCAATAGTCGAATAGTTAGGTGTTCCTTACGAAAACAACATAAAACTTGCTTACTATTTTTATATAGAACATATGGACACTTTATGTCCACATTAACAAGTGCGTACTTTTAAATTTTTAAGGCTCACATCAAAAACTTTCTTTTATACCTCGCTGTGTGTATACTACCACTTTAAAATACGATAAATTTTCTGTTGACTCACACCCAATAATTAGTTCACACGTCTCTTTTGAATTTGGCAGACTTTTAATGTTTAAATTATTTTAGAAGGCCACGTCTGTTGCGAATCGAACGGTGTTTTTGATCTGTCAAAACTCCGTCGGTAAAGCAGTCCCGATAAAATGTTGGAAGGTTTCACTAGGCTAAGTACTAGACGCTTTTAATTACTATCCACTTTGTGTTGCACTTTTTGGGATATAGCGAAGAGACCATATTACCTACCTTACCAGGTACCTTAGTGAAAACATATTTTTATCAGGCCAGGTAAAAATTCAAATTTATCTAAGTAAATATACTAATGTGTATAGCTTTGTAAGCATATTTAAATGGTTACTTTACTTTACACAGGTCGAACTCGATATTTATTTACCTTTATTTCGAAACGGGTTTCAGTAGGTACAGGTATATAATGGATCTTCGTGATGGAAAAGGCTATATGGGTTATTGCCAGTCCAAAAAACAAAAATCGTATTTTCTGTGGTCAATAGTTAAGCGCTAATATTTATATATAAATTATATAATGTGTTACTATCGCATAGAATTATCTATAATGCGCCGTCACCTCTTATAAGAGGCGACGCCGTTTATGCGAATTCAGAGTTCAACCAAAAATTAGGCTTTATAGCCCTTAACATTGGCAATGTCCAACAGAAGAGACGCGAACCTAAATCTGACAATGACCCATATTACACCCCGCGGCTTCACTTGCATTCTTTCTAAGACGTGAGTGGAGCCACGCGGGCAGCGAGTGTGTCATAAAGATGGACAGCGACAAACTGTTGTCAACTCAGTCATAGATATACATAGGTCATATAAATAACAATAAATCCTTCCACTGACCTGACGCATCTGGTCATTTTGCATATACTACGTGTTTACAACTTCGTTCGACTAGCGCGGCATTGCCGCTATGATTTTGTCACTCCACCCGCATTCTTCACTTATTGTTAGTGTCTTTAAATTTGTCTTTTGTTATATTATTTTTTTCTCACTATGTACTTCAAGTCAAACACAACATTAAACAACGATGATGGCGAATCCTGTTCCACCGTGATACAGTATAATTACTAGTACGTGGAACAGAGGAGCTTACTCGTAAAAAATGTTTTTCATACCTACGTAATTTTGTTTACACCTAGCATTTAATATTTGTTTATACCTTATAAAAGGTGTAAAAGTGTAAGTAGTCATAAGTCTTTTCTTGCAAATAAAGTTATTTTATTTATTATTTATTTAATCTGTAGGTATTCAGCGGCGCCGCGACCTGCTTCTACGCGTTCATCGGGTTCGACATCATCGCGACGACGGGCGAGGAGGCCAACAACCCGAAGCGCTCCATCCCGCTTGCCATCGTGCTGAGCCTCTGCATCATCCTAGTGGCCTACGTCAGCAGTTCCATGATGCTCACTTTGATAGGTAAACCTGTACACGCCTCTTAACCTTTTAGGGCTTCACCTTAAAAAATGTCAAAGTGAATCACAATAACCTGCGATGTATATAAAATTAATATTCAATTGTTTTGTGATGTCTATATTACACTTGACCTCAGTACCTTGACTTGACTATCTAGACTAGTCTATAAAATCGAATCGAAATGTAAAAAATAGGTACTTTTCGACTATTGCCTCCATGCCCTAATAGTAGGCTTTAGATACTCGTAGATGAAGATTGATTGCGACAGCAAATTCGTATTCAACAACTTACTTGAACTCAGATTACATGACAATAATGTAAAAATGTAATCATGTGATATCTCATTGTTTTTAGGGTTCCGTACCTCGAAAGGTAAAAACGGAACCCTTATAGGATCACTTTGTTGTCCGTCCGTCCGTCCGTCCGTCCGTCCGTCCGTCTGTCAAGACCGTTTTTCTCAGGAACGCGTGGAGGTATCAAGCTAAAATTTATATCAAATACTCAGGTCTACTGTCCCTTGGAGCTGTGAAAAAATCAAACTTCTAAGCCAACGCAATCAAAAGATACAGCAGTTTCAGGTCACTTCGGTAGCTCGTGGCAGAATGATTGGGCTATGTTGGTTGTTTCTCGCATACTCTATAAAAACTTTTATTCAATACATTATTTAGTCCTTTAAAAGACATCAACGGGACCTTGATTCATGCTTAATGATTGTTTGTTGGTTGGTTGGATTCTCGCCGGCCAAATATTAACGCAAGATCATATGATACGATTAAATGAACATAAAATACTTCGAAATTTATGTACACACATTTTTGATATCTAAGGTATTCTTAAGTTTAAAGTAGGTTAAAAGTTTTTGTTAACAATGTGCGTTGTGTGAATTCCAAGTGCGCAAGATAATCAAACATCACACTATTTCTAAAAAGTTTCGTTCCCGAGCATAACGTACCACTTTGTGGGCTAAATTATCAGTTGTATTTCATGACTCTAGGTCAACGAGAAGCACCTTGAGTTTTGTACGAGTATCATTACGGCATTAGACAGCCGTATCGTTTGATTACGTTGACTTAGAAGTTCGATTTTTCACATTTCCTCTACGCGATCTGGTGTCCGAAAGAACCTTTTCCTGACCGACAGCCGGACAACGAAGAGGTCCTATAAGAGTAGGGTTGCCATTTGAAAAAAAAAATTGTCCTGATAAAAATCCTGATATCTTTCTAAAAGTCTTGACATTTCTCGTAACAGAGTTGTGTCAGTTCATTCATTAAAACTGTGTAAAATTTGTAACAATATGAATCATAAAACCATACTTAATTTTATTTTTAGGGTATTGTACCTCAAAAGGAAACAAACGGAACCCTTATACAATCACTCGTGCGTCTGTCTGTCCGTCTGTCACAGCCAGACCGATTGAATTGAAATTCGGTACAGATATGTAAATGGGTGACCCAAAGATGGACGCGTAAAGTAAATTAATGAATTCTGAATTCCCCCCCCTTATCTCGGAAACTACAAGGCTTAAAATTCTGAAAAAAATATGGAAAATAGTTTCTTGCCTAAAGATTACAGGAAAACCTATATGAAGTTTGAGTATTCAAAGTAACGGGAAAATTCTCAATATTTTGGATGGAGCGCCTGATGCTTAGAGCGCTAATTTTTATTGCTAATTTTACGGAACCCTCACCACGCGAGTTGAACTCGCACTTGTCCGGTTTTTATTTAAAATGAGGGCATTTCTATAAATCCTGACATGTCAGGACAAATCCTGAAGTATGGCAACTCTATATAAGAGTTATTTTTTTCCTAAAAACGTATATCTATACTTAAATTGATAAATTTTATTATTATGTTTAATTTCTGTTTTTAATAGTTAATGACTTCTTCCTTTTCGTAGTTCTCCACAACATTGCATGACATTCTTTTTTGTACACAATGCTTGAAATACTAAATGTTACCCGATCGTCGGCACATATTGACTTTTGATTTATTTAAATCACTCTAATTCAACGGATACAAACAACAGTTGGGAAAATGTGTCATTATCATTAGTTGTAAACGATGTAGGTATATCAAGTGAGCTGTTTGATACCAACATATCGATTTACAATGAATTCCTACTTATTTAGTCCTACAATTAACTACACGCTAAGCTTTTATTGCCGTACAGTTAACATACAATATGTATTGTTCATCATTATTCACGTGCACAACATAAATATATATCGATGGTACTAAACTAGATAAAGTAGAAACCACCTGAGACCATGGAGTACTTCTCGATTATAAATAAACTTTCATTCCACACATAGAAAATATAGTCAAGAAGGCTTCTAAGACTTTAGGGTTTGTATTTCGAAATAGTAAATCATTTAGGCGAAGTACAACCAAAATACTACTACAACAGTATGGTGCGGAGTATGTTAGAATACTGCAGCGTTGCCTGGCGACCACTCATTCCTTACGCATAGAACGTACAGAAACGGTTTACTCGTCATTTAGCTTTTCATGCGCGTTTTATGGCCAACAAGACTGTATCATACCACCGAAAGTTACAGCACTCTAAAATGGAATCGTTGGAAACGCGCAGAACGGTATTATTAGATGCAGCCATAGATTGCCCACAGCTGCTATAAGCTTTTGAACTTTCGCACTCCTTCACGTTATCCTATTAAGTACTCCGTTGTACCCAACGCTCAAAAAATCAGGTCTGGCAGTAACTAGCCAATTTGCAGGCTAAGTAATATTGCCAATAGCTGCTGTAGGGGCGATGTGGATATCCACGTGGATAACTCGTGGTAAAAATCTGTTGTAAACATGTTGTAAAGCATAATATAAAATAATACATAATAAGTAGGAACACATATATGTATATTTTTAGTACTTTATATTTTAAATTATAAGGTTTTTTTTCCTTTCTTCTGTTTATTTTATTCTGTTTATTTATAACGATGTAGTGTTTACCTGTAAGTGATTATGACATCTATCTTTACAATGTACCAACCAGCAAATCATGAATGTGCTGATGTTAACAATTTTATTGATGATGACCCTAAATAAAAAATAAAAATAAATAAATATCTAATCGAACCTGTTAATACACTCTCTGTAAACGAAAAAAGGGTTAAAATAATAACGTTACAAAAGTTACGACATCCAATTAATATAGCTGGATCAAATGGGTACTAATTGGAAAACTCGCAGTAGCAGCGTCGTGACATCACCTATTTTTTTTAAAGACGCGACGAATAGGAAAATCCCGTCTTTTGACTTATTTCCGATTTGAAAAAAAATTAATAGATTATAAGAAGTTCGGTTGATTTTCTCACTACCGAATCGTTATCCTTTTTGAAAAATAAAAAAAGATTTTTAGATTACATGTAAGTACCGTAAAACGTGTGGAGAAGGGACGACGGGGGCAGTACATAGGTATGCGGATCCAGAATTTGTTTTTTCAGTTGCTACTTTCATTTTCGGGCTCAGGTTGCTCTAAAAGTATTTTTACATATTTCTTTCCTTCGGGCAATACTCCCCCTCCCCCTCCCCCCACAAGGTGGACTGATGACCTGGTAAAGGTCGCTGGAGTCCGCTAGACGCGGGTGGCGCAGGGCCGGTCATTGTGGCACTCTTTGGAGGAGGGCTATGTCCAGCAGTGGACATCCTTCGGCTGATATGATGATGATGATGATTATATATATTCACTGTTAAAGTTGATTTTCAAAAACGGCCGATTTTTGTCTGAATTTTAATTCGTTTTTATGTGATATTTTACAAAGAAAGTGTTAATCAACTCTAACAAGCACCTACTAACCCCAACTGCGGGGTGAGGTGAGATTTCCTACTATTTTGTGTTTATTGTTAAAATTATGAAATGAAACAACAGATAAGTAATCATTCAAAAAACCTGACAAGTGCGAGTTCGAATCGCGTGGTGAGGGTACCGTAAAATATTGAGAATTTTCCCGTTACTTTGAATATTCAAACTTCTCATAGGTTTTCCTGTAGGTAATCTTTAGGCAAGGAACCATTTACCATATTTTTTTCAGAATTTTAAGATACGGGGGGGAAAGGTCAAAATTCGTCTTTTTTCCTAAATTACTTCTAATTTGTTTTCGCTAAAATTATAAACAAAATATATCTGAGATGCTTGCAACAACCCCTTTCATTTGATATGTCACACAATACAGTTTGCGAAATATTTTTTTTTAATTTTCCAGTTTACCCCCCAAAAGTGGCCCCTTGTTCAGAATTCATTAATTTACTTTACGCGTCCATGTTTGGGTCACCAATTTACATATGTATACCAAATTTCAACTCAAACGCCAGTCGTCTTGGAGCTAATCGGCTGTGACAGACGGACAGACAGACGCACGAGTAATTCTATAAGGGTTCCGTTTTTTTCCTTTTGAGGTACGGAACCCTAAAAACTAAAATTCTTACGACCGGAATAGGTATTTTTATTAGATGGATTAAAAACCGGTCCAGTGCGATTCTGACTCGCGCACCGAGGGTTCCGTACGAAATATCATACAACACACCCGTCTAGCCCCACCCATTACGCACATACACGCCATATAAGCGTTTTTCAAAAATAGTGTACATGAATTTTTTTTTTCAGAATTCGATTTTTTTGGGTTTTTCTTACTCAGAATCGTTGACACTATCGATCCTCATACAAGAAAAAAAGTGTCCAACATATTCAATTCCAGATCGTCACATTTTTGTATGCAGTCTTTTTTTATTTATATGGTCGTGACTCACTGGAAGAAAAAACTTACATAGTAAAATCTGGGACAACTTTTTTCTTGTATAAGGATCGATAGTATCAACGATTCTGAGTAAGATAAACCCAAAAAAATCGAATTCTGAAAAAAAAAGTTCATGTACATTTTTTTTGAAAAACGCTCATTTATCGGTACATTTTGTTACTAACTTGCGCGACCAAGGAACTCGGTATGTACAGTAAGGGGAATGTATTCACGTACCACCGTAGAACCCTGTCGCAATTGACAGGCCGCCGTCACTCAAACTCGAGTGGTATGTATGCGATAGGGTTCTATGGTGGTACGTTAATACATTTCCCTTACTGTATGTTGGTTTTTCAGCGATAATTCTTTATCAAGTGAATTCATTTCGATAATTCTTTTTATTTGCTAGAAGGTACTTTCAGAACACTTTTATACGAATTTGAAGGATAAAAATTAAACACACAAGTATTAAATTATAGTCATAATGCGTTGAGACTTGAAAAGTTCTTTACCGGGCGTGGTGCCTATGTTTAGCTCCAACAAGTGTTGGACTATTGCTTTATTTGCATAATTTACATCACGACTGGCTATAAAGTGGCGATTACCGCCAGCTACGCTTGCGGAAAATCCCACTTCCTGGCTAGGGGGAGACGTAAAATGCTGTACTTACCACCATTACTTGCTTTATCGCACTAGGTGAGTTAATGTCTTATTTTGATGAGTGGATGGCAATAAAAGTATCTAGCTGCAAATAAGACTGACTCAGGTAACGTGCATTTTGATTTTTATTTGGGTATGTAGTCAGTTGTTGATTGCCAGTAGCATTTTTGCTAGAATTTAAAATCCGTAATCAAGTGATCGGGTTGTGACTCGGCGTTTGTTGGCAGTGCCGTACGACGAGGTGGACACGGACAGCGCGCTCGTGCAGATGTTCGCGCACGTGCGCGCGCCGACATGCAAGTACATCGTGGCGGTGGGCGCGCTAGCCGGCCTCACCGTCTCCATGTTTGGCTCCATGTTCCCCATGCCGCGCGTCGTCTACGCCATGGCACACGACGGGCTCATCTTCAAGTGAGTGCAACCCTCTATCTAACACATTCGTGTAGCGTAGGCGCTTTCCGCTTCCTTGGGGGTAAACCACGGGATTGGCTACGAAAGTAGCGCGTAGCGGTTCTTGGCAGGGACTGTTTTCTTTCAATGCCAGGACCCCATTAGGTATTGGCGCTCGTAGGCGCTTTCCGCTACCTACGGGGTAAACCATGGGATCGGCTACGAACGTAGCGCGTAGCGGTTCTTGGTAGTGAATGTGTTCTTTCAGTGCCAGGATCCCATTATGTAGTGTACGTTTGTAGGCTCTTTCCTATACATACCGTTCATCGCATGTTATCGGCTACGAGCGTAACGCTACGAAATAGTTGGCAGAGAATGTATGCAAATAATTATGTAGTTTTACTTGAGCCTGGAGTGCGGTAGGTAAACGGGTGGATGGGGTAAATATTAAGAAGGGAGGATGATAAGGTGTTTCGTCAAATTAATTATACGTAAATATAGTACCCAGATCTTCAATTTCAGTGTAAACAATTTCTTGAGTTTAGCTAAAACCGAAAGATAGGAAACGAGCGAACTTTATGAGCGTTTTTTGCTATACCACGATTAACAGGCTACGGCGTAGCCATTACTTAGCCTTGAATGATATTCAGCAGTAAAGTAGACACATTGTAGTAAAAGCGTTACGCGACGGAAATCAACAAATTCACAACAGATTTCGCGATGCACTGGTCTCCCGCTAATGAGTGTTTTTCAATATAAGTGTACATGAACTTTTTTTTTCAGAATTCAATTTTTGTGGGTTTTCTTACTCAGAATCGTTGATACTATCGATCCTCTTACAGGAAAAAAAGTGTCCAAAATATTCCATTCCAGATCGTCACATTTTTGTATGCAGTTTTTTTTTTATGATTGTGACGCACTGGAAGAAAAAACTTACATAGTATAATCTGGGACAATTTTTTTCTTGTAGAAGGATTGATAGTATCGACGATTCTGAGTATGATAAACCCAAAAAAATTGAATTCTAAAAAAAAAGTTGATGTACACTTTTTTGAAAAACGCCCTAATACGTCTGCGGTCTGCTGCTGCAGAAACTATCGACGAGATAAAGACAGTAGTATAGCAGGCCTCGTCATGATACTATTGAAAGAATGAACAAATTGTGGAAAATACAAGGCGATCCTGGTCAGATACAGATATTTAAGATATTAATCTAGCTATCAGCACACTTCAACTGAACTGTTTTTTAAAATGAAAGTTAAATGAAGAAGGACCACCTTAAACAGTATAATACATGTGTACATATAATTTGTTACCTATCATAACTCATAAACCTAAAAATAAAACTATTTTATTCTCGAATTAGATTGTGTAATTATATGATGTAATTTACTTAAAGTATACTTTGTATTCTTGTCGTATATAATAAGGCAAGTAATCGTTTCATTTTCTTTACTCTATGGCTATGAAATTCTCTAGAACATTATAATATATGATGGTTATACTATACCTACTGTTGATGGACTATATGCATGTGCCGGAAGTACGGCGTCATGCAAAATTCTATCTCGCTCTATCTTTATACCTTCCATCGCTGTTTGAATTTTCACAGCTTCAAGGGATTGCAGACTTGTATTTGATTTTTATTTCAACTTGATACGTGTACGCATTCCTGAGAAAATGGGCATTGACAGACTGACAATGAGCATACGAGTTCCATAGTCAACAAGGAACCCTAGTTTCGCCATGTTCGTCTATCCCTCTGCGGCTCCGTGACCCGTACACTAGAAAGGTGTAATTTTGCATGGGTAGGTTTGACCTAATCACGCTGACAAAGAGGTAAAACGAAATCTTTACAAAAATACTTGTAACGTATAACGTATATAAATGGTATAATGTATTTTGTCGTTAAAGCCTATCAGCACGGTTAGCAAGACAGACTATCCATCTCTTTCTAATTAGATCACTTAGAAAGGGACGGATATTATATTTTATCCTATATCAGTGACCTGTCAGTGTGCGTGAAATGAAGTGGTGTGCGTTACTGGGGAGTATTACGATAACGTTGCGCTGCCTAGCGGATTTTTAGTGTCGCGTATGTTAGCTTCATTCGAGGTAGAAAGCTCCTCGCCATCCCGGTATAAGCCTACTTTTAGTGACAATGGAAAGCACTTGTAAAGTGATCGGTAGGTAGGTACCTAATCAGTTGAATGATCGGAACTGACGCAGCCGCCTCACTCCGCAATCGTAAAGCTTTATTACAAGCTTTATATTAACTTGACCTGTTCGTATGTAAATATGTAAGTATGTAATAATAATAAGTAAGTTGTCCGTCAAAATTTGCAATCCATTTTTCAGTCATTTTCCGTTATCCGATTGAGATGAAATTTTGGATTTAAGTATAGTTTGGATGACAATTCAATATTATGGTACCATCGAGCTGATCTGATGATGGAGACAGAAAGTGGCCATGGGAATTCAGTACTTAACCGACATAACCCCGTTGAGTTTGGGCTCGTTAGAATGGTCTCAATGAGTAGTTGATGACGGAAACGGATACAGAAAAGTACAGTCGGCAATAAAAGCTTGTACGAAAAATTAAATTTTTGACAGAAACTTATTCTTAAATATGCACACACATAATGTTTCCCATAAAGCCAGAAAGCGTTGTTATAGCACCTCTGGTTCCCGGGAAACACATTAAATTCCAGAGCACCGACGAGAAAATTCCAAGTAAAAGGCTATAAAGATTTTTTCCTAAACTGAACTTTCTACTTGGAAAATTGCTCAAAATATTTACAAGTTTCCGGTTTCCTAGAATATTTCTACTTTTTGAGAATGACGCATCTGCTATATAGTCGAGGAATGATAAGGTGCGCCACAAGAACTTTGCCAATGCCGTACAAGTTATAAAGTAGGCAACGAAACTTTTCATTCCCCGACACACAAGGTATAAAGCAAAGCATAATATTCCCTATTATAGGTACATAATACTATGGAGCTCAATTCTGGTTAAAGTTTCACAACATATTTTTTTCTCAAAAACTAAACATGGAATTTGTCTGCCCTTTCACAATTTTAATGTACACTTAAATAACCAAAAAAAGTTTTTTTCAATGCTTTTTTTCTAGTAGGTAAGAAAATTTACGAAGCTTTTTTATTCAGTAGGTCCTTTCAGCTCAATTGTTTTTTTAATTACTTGTAAATTTTAAAGGTTAACTTACTTATTTACTACTAACTAAACAACACACACGGATTAGTGCAAACTTTTTGCAGCGACACAAACGCGCGTTTCACGAACGCTCGTTTGTAGCGCGACACTAGCCTAGCCACAGATCACCTGTCAACTTGTCATAATTACCTGTAGCGCTGCAATAATTCCCCGTGTAACCGCTCTATAGTTCACGTTTGGTAACGTGACGGTGATGACAGGAAGCTGGCGAACATCTCTGAGGCGACGGGCACGCCAGCGCTGGCCACGGTGTGCGGCGGCGCGGCGGCCGCCCTCGTGGCGCTGCTCACCCAGCTCGAGGTCCTCGTCGAGATGATGAGCATCGGTAATTACTCCCTTTGTTCCCGGTACTTCTGTGCAGTAGTTGCAAATATAATTAATTAAACGTTTTGCCTCATTAGGTATGATTGGCGAAATATAATTAACACCGATTCGCCATACAAGTTGTTCGGGGAGTCGGTGCAAATTATATTTCGTCAACTTCACTTAGTTTGGTCCCCGGGCTCCAGCGTCACTGTTTATTTTAATTATTCACACTATTGCCCTTATCCATAAACGTTCAACGAACCTATTTGAGTTAAAATGCCGTTGAAACTCATTTGTCTTTATCTGTCATTATGACATTTGTGTTCGTAAGAAAGGGATAAAAACACATTTTATTTATCATAGGCATTTTTAGTTTTACTATATTTATACAAAATATGATGTATGTAGTTCTGTGTTGTAATTTAGTTCACAGAACTAATAAGACTTTTTTCCTATTCGTTGCATACCAAGAACTGGCGGGATGTAAAGTGTTCCAAATTGTTAATATGTCTCACTAGTTTTCAGAAAAGGCTATTTGAAATGTTCCCAAGCACTATTAGTTTATTTCCAAGTTTCAGGCACACAATTGGCAAGCGAATTCGAAAACTTCTTTGCCGGAGAAATTTAAATAAATAGTGAAATGAGGTTTTAGCAGCATTATCTAAGTGGAGCTCTGTCTGCCTCATATTAAGGGCACGGCAAAGAAGAACCGTTGAGGACACGATATCAACCCAGCTAATCGACTTCCATTATCTACAAGAGCCCTGCTCGGTGCCGACAGCTAATAACGCCCGGCATTGCTCCGTGCTCAATCAACTGATGTATATGCAAAACGGGAAAAACACCAATAATAATTTTTCGCGATATTAACTCTTGAGGGTTCTCGCGATTTCATTAAACGATGCACCCTACTCCGTTTCTAGCCCTTGAATCTAGTCCTTCAAATTAGCTCACTTTACTATTTTATTACGAAGGATACCTACGTTAAGGAAAACTATTTTAAATCCGATTAAAGTAGTTTCCTTGGTTCGGATCCGCGCTCACACGGAATAACTTTCATGGGGACGCGATAATAATCATTTTACGTGAAAACTACGAACATGATTTAAATTTACTCGCTCCAACAAAAGTAGTTATCCATGACTTGTAACGTTACCACATGCTTCGGCAACCACGTAGAGTTCGCGCAATGTTAATCATTTATCTCCTATACTTTTGCGTTAGGCCATATAATTCATACATAAGATTTACTTACCCATGTAATAGAGCTTTTCTGCAAATTGTAGGTATCGAAATGCGTTACCTAGCAGCAACAGCTAAACACCTGTTACCTGTTGAGTTGTAAGTACCGTAAACCGGGGTTACTTTAGGAAAAAGTCGGGCTACTTTGATCATTTAAAATGTAGTATAAAAGCATAACTATTTGAAATTAGGATGATTTAATCGAGTATACAGCAAGATAGAATACTAATATATTCACTGCCACAGTTCACCCACAAGTACCTAAAAACGATGATTTCGGAAAAAACCTATTCGATCAAAGTCGCCCCCCGAATCAAAGTATAACAAAGTCGAACCCCGTTCCACCGTACTACATAGAACCTATGTAGGTACTAGGTAGGTACATTATATAACTACGATGTAATTTCCTACAGAAGTATTTACCTGCGAGGAAATTGAAACACCGAGTTGACTGAGTGCACTTGAAAGCCAAGTAGCAAATCCGATTAAAATAAAATAACGTTACCTCTTACATCGAGTAAAGTTGTAGTGGTTACTGGGCGGTCGGGTGGTCAGTGGGCTCCGTTTATTTTATCTCTTTTAATAACAGTTGCAACATTGTTAAGGACTTGTTTTATTAACAGTAAATGTTTACTGAGCAAAACGTCCACTAAATTAATTCTAAATTTTGATCAAAGAGGAAAATTAAAATAAGAAAACTGTGTTATTAACTTTTGAACCAACAGGCACATTTAACTAGAAATGACCTTATTGACAATCATAGATATATTTTCTCAAAAATGTCCGGCAAAGTTAATAAAACAAGTCGGCAAGGTTAATAATATTAAGTTAATAGTTAAAAACCAGGACGTGAAGTGCATAGTTAATTATACTATACATAAACCCGAGAATTATCACGAAGGATATTTTTATTTTAAAATTAATGACTGACCATTTTAAAATAAAAATATCCTTCGTGATAATTCTCGGGTTCGGAACGGAAAAGTACTCAAACGTTCTTCCTGTAAGAATTAATCGTAACCCTTATTTCATTAAGGTTTATTTATGCAGACTCCAAAACAAAAGTATAGCAAGAATATAAAATATCGATAAATATGATTAATATCCCTATTTGGTATTTCAAATTTCGAAATTGGTGTATCACTGGGGAGGCGATTCTTCGTCGCCGCGGTGATTATCGAGAATTGTATCTCGTGATGTGTTCTAGACGGCAGGAGTATTTAATGTCAAATTCCGTCAAAAGTGCGTCTTGCTCACACACGCTTTGTCTCCTTCTTCCTAATAGAAGAAGGAGACAATATATCAAGACTATTCACATATAAATAAATAAATAAATAAATAAATATCGTTGGACAATTCACACCAATTGATCTAGTCCCAAACTAGGCAAAGCCTGTACTATGTACATATCACTTCTTTACGTTAAAATCCCCGTCCAAAATTAGCCCCTATATTGATTAAGAATTGACTTACGTGGCATTTTTTTGGCATTCTAAATCAGACCGTAAGAAGCGCTGTTTTGAGTTGCTTTTCTTCCTCAAAATTACAAGCGTTAACTCGTAATGGAATTAAAAGCTTTTACCAATTAGAAACGTTTTGCAATAGTGTTTCTTACATGTATGAATTCAGTTAGGTATAATTGTGTTAGACTGGCTACGCAGGATCCTCGCTAAGACACCGCTTCCATCTTTATATATGTTCCGTGATTTCAATACAAGTACCTGTACTTGTTATGTTTTCTTGCACCATTTTTGCGAAAAACACTATATTTGTCTCAGCCGGAAGGGCAATTGCTGGCTTCGTAATAAATTAAACGGACTCCCAAGGTTGTCCATTTGAAATTAATACTCGGCTAGCAATTGCCTACTTCCCTTGCTTCGACAATAATGTACTGTTGCCGAATAATTAAGTTAATCTGTAAGTTGAAACGGCGAGCGCTCTTGTCAGGCACGCTGCTGGCATACACGCTGGTGTCGAGCTGCGTGCTGGTGCTCCGGTACCAGCCACACTACACCAACCTCATCGAACTGCTGCCGCAGAGCCTGCGCACGCCCGTCGACCCTGAGGGCACCGCTGCCGCACAAAGGGAAACCACATTCGCCGTAAGTGCTCCTACAGGTTAACTTGTCGCCTCTATACATATCCATACTAATATTATAAATGCGAAAGTGTGTCGGTCTGTCTGTTACCTCTTCACGCTCAAACCGCTAAGCCGATTTGGATGGAATTTGGTATTGAGATAGTTTAAGTCCCGGGGAAGGACGTGGGATAGTTTTTTATCCCGGAAATCATTCTCGAAGGGGGTGAAAATATGTATGGAGCTACAATATAACGCGTTCGCGGGCAAAAGCTAGTGAAAAGTAATTCAAAGAAACTGATTCATCCGACGTGACGCTCTCTGATGCGCCCTCACGCCTGACACAGCGGGAGCCGTCACGTCAGAGCTCATCATGAGACCGATACCGTTCTGTCGCGTCAAGACACGCCACTTCAGACAAAAATGAATCCGGTGTGACACGTTGTAAGTATTCTTGTGAAGATGCTTTAGACATCTACAACTGAACGTACTCGAACGGAGTAACAATTGCCTCCTAGGAGCAATTAATTAGAATTGGAAGTTAAGCCAGGCTATGATTACTTCACTTGCAAGACACATTGTTTGATAGTGTATTGATGCGAGGTCTAATATATACTTACTTTACTCTTTGGGTCTAATCCTTGTCTTGTCACTTGTCGATGCGGGTGTCCATGGTATTGTCTAACAAAGCAGTATTGTTTTAAGCCGACACGGTATCGCTCGTTGCTTGGTCAGCTTCGCCTCTATCGGCCATCGTCGGCGAAACGACTCAGGGCTCGACCTATTTCCTCACCTCACTTACGATAAATTATTTACAACAAAGCTAGAGATAGCTCTTTACCAACTCTATAGTATTGTCAAGTGTAAAAATATGGGTGCGTAGAACTTACTCATAAATATTATGTCCCATGGCTCTTATGTATGTCAGCGGTTAAGGTTTTGGTACATATTTATGAGAGGATTAACAATGTCGCACTTGACTATAGTACCTAATTGAAACTAGTATTTATGTATTGACAATGGGCTTGTGTTCTAATTTTTTTTACGATGCCATTCGAACCAGTTTTTGGAGAGAAACAAATGTTTGTATCGGAGCAACTACAATTAAAGAACGTAAATACCCCAAAAAATATTCAAAGACGAACCTTGCTGGCGGCAGCCCAAAAAGCTTCATACTAATTGACATTAAAGTATGACGTCACAGTTTTATATTTGTGTTTACTAACCGTTGCATGGAAAATTAAGTAAATTGCTGTTTCGGTCGCAAAATACTGCGTTTAGGTCCATAGTTATTTTACAATTTTGTTTCTATAAAAGCGTAAGGATTGTATTGGTAGTTTTAAATTTACTCTTGGACAATAAAAAAATGCATATTTTATCTCCATATCTTTTTATGAGAATAATTACCATATTTTGTAATTTATACTTTATTACAATAATTTGATGGTTTACTATCCATTTACCAACACGTTATCAATTTTAATATGAGAAAACAACCCTATTAGCGAAGTTATTAAAGTTTCAATTTGTAATGGTTTAGACGGTGGAATCCCCATTTTATCTTACTTATTTGCCGCCCCTAGAGCCCTTCGTTAGTTTTGTCGGTCACTGTCAGCGTTTTGGTGCTTTAAAGCTGATATAATACCAAGTAGATCTATCAATAAAGAATGTCTCGCTCCTACCTGCGAGATTTGCTTTAGACAATACATGGGTTTGAAGTATCAATAAGTGGAACATTTTCTATGATGTTTTCGTAATTATACACGTAGCGGGTGATATCTGTGTACACACTGCGGTTAATGACCCACGCATGGACAGCATCCGCTCAGTGTACAGTCACGAACTTTAATTTGGGACCCACCTAAGATGGAATATCGTATAGCAAACTGAAGTAGAGCGAATATTTTAATGGAGTGTCATAAAGTTTGCCATAGACAACTTACGTTTACGTGTCTAGGTGCAACCGCTCAGTGACGTCAACCAGGCGGAACGAGTCAAACGATCATTTCCGATTTTTCCGAAAATTATATTTCGTGAAAATAACAGGTTTCTATAAATTTTCTTGTCTGACACTGACACATGATCGTAATTAGAAAACCGTAATGTTAGCCTTTGGCAAAGAGGTTATCTCATATATATGAGGGATAAGATAATTTATAATTGTCTATCCTGACACTTTATCACTTTGAACTGATATTTTCGACCTCATTTCATTGTGAATGTTCTGACAATATTTCAAGGAAATGGGTCCCGAATTAAAGCTCGTGACGTACCTCTTGCATTTCATTAAATTGTCGAAAGTGCTTTATCATTGTCATGCCACGAGATAATGGTGTCCTGGACCTTTGATAGGCGTATGTGGAACCACATAACCAACACGTAGTCTCATTCGAAAATTTAAATAACAGTAATTATTATTATTATTGCAGGGCCACGTCAACGCCCAAATAACCGCGTCCAACCAGCGCGTCATGGTACGCCGCGTGACCCGCAGGTAACAGTCGCTCACGACGCCAAGCGAACTGCTACGCTTATTTATCTATGTTTAGCCAAGCGAAAGGCCGGCCGACATTGTTAAGTAATTTATAAAGTTACCATAATTTTACTCGTAATTGTTAAGCGATGCAAGTGTGTCCACAGCTCCCCGGATTCCGATGACACGATGCCAGGTGACGACAGCGAGGAATTTGGCAGGGACGACACTTTCCTTATGAATTCGCATACAGAGAACAAGTTCTATGGTAAGTAGTTCTTATTGACTATTTGAAGCGTATACAGGGTGTGGCCCGTAATACGAGCAATAAATTAAGCGGTAGATTATTAAGCTTGTGAGCAATTGTTTCTAAGTGGTTTTAATTAAATAAAAAAAAAAAAATTTTGGTTTTTTTTTTCTTCAACTTAAGTTTTAGTGTACTTTTTTACTCTTCTGGAGTGATATAAGTAACATTTTATTTTAAAAACAACAAAAAAAATGAAAAAAAATTGAAAATATCACAAAAATATCTTTTGAAAATAAAAATGCAAGAACTATTATGACTCACTACATGATGTTACCTCAAAATCTGCATTGACTACTGTGCTATGATCTCGTGGTGCCAAGATACATTACTCGGAGGTCATAACTTTAGATCAATTTTTCTCCGAGTTAAAAAAATTTGAAAAGAAATGGACAAAAGGGGTTACTACATGCTGTAAGGAAGCCTCCTTTTAAATTATTGCTCCTATTACGGGCCACACCCTGTATGTTGTATAAGAGCGCCATACGGTGGCTCAATCTGACAATACGTTTCGTAATGCAATTTCTGCACGCAAGCTCTTTCTGGCACATTAGCTCGCGAAATTTAGGTTCACGTCTTTCCTGTGAATTTAGGAATCATAATTCTCATGAACGGCGTCTACTAACTCTTCATTTTAATATGGACATAAGCCGTTAACAATTCCACAGGAAAGACGGCTTTTATTTTTTGTTTCTGTATAACATAGAAACGGTCGCGCGATACCTACACATCGAAATTGAAGTTGAGTACGTAACGTGCCATATAGTACCTACGTAACGTAGTTATGCGTCATATAGATATGCTAGTCAATTGCGCAACGTTTAGAAACTTGCGTTAAGTTGGTCTAAATGTCATTTTACAAGCTTTTATTTAACTTGCAATGTATGTAACTATGTTTGTTCGGATGGAATCTTGCAACTCAATTTTGAAGCAGATATCTTCAACCGATTGAGCGGAAATTTTGATGGTTTGCCCGACGTTTTATATAATTTCACTTAATCTATTTTGGTTTGATATACCATTGCTTTGTATAATGTAACGGATGGTATAATATGGTTTCAGATAATTTTCATCTAATGTTACAAGTGATGTAATGGTTAAAGGCTATAATTACGTTAAATATTTTTTAGTATAGTCAACGGAATGGTTTTTACAAAAAATTACAATAAAATAAGCGTGTTTTGTACGTAAAACTTATCTCTAGAATCAAAAATACCTCTGGATATCGGATTACCTACCTATTCTACTCTAAGGCAGGTCGGTGTAGGTACGACGACGACCGAAGCGAGGTGGAGTGTTAGGAGGAACTGCGACCCTACAGCGCGCGAGCCGAGCGTGCGTGCCGCGGTAGAGACCGGTGAAGCTCCAGAACCGCCTTTATACGAAAAAAGAATTATGCCATTTGTAAATTATGTCATTTTGCCTATTATATCAATCGAATATTAGAGTATAACAAAATATAGCAAAGAACCGTTATATCAAACGTTACATTTTCTTTAATAACTTTATGCCAATTTACTGCATAGCAAGTGTATGTTAGTTTTTCTGATAATATATGAAACATTACGGACCCGTAAGGATGACATTGTATAGCAACTTTATACAGGTCGTCCCACGGCTGTGCCACATGGAGGGAAAGTACCTTGAATATTGTAGATTTTACTGAAAGAAAGAAGACATTATTTTTATTTAAAAACAATTTAAACTGCATTCATATATTTTTAAATAATTACACGATTGAACCGGGAATCGAACCCACTACACGAGAAAAAAAAATACCCTGTAGCTTTATCATGCCGATCAAAAGGCTTCATCATAAGGATTACTTATAGCTAAATAACATAGTTTTAGAAATAAAAGGAAGACTATGAATTTTTACATTTTTAATTTAAAATTAATCAATTTAATGTATCAAATGCTCAAAATGAGCCCCATTCTGTTGAATACAATGTCGCACTCTTTTGATTATATCGCTTCCTCTCCCAGTAATAGGTACTTTAAAATGATAATGTCAGTTGTATGACCTTACGGCAATGTCAGCTTTTCATTTTTCTAACAAAATTTCAAATCAAATGTTAAAATTCATAGTCTTGCTTTTATTTCTGACACTATGTTATTTAGCAAAAAATAATCCTTATGGTGAAGCCTTTCAATCGGTATGATAAAGCTACAGGGTAATTTTTTTTCTCGTGTAGCGGGTTTGATTCCCAGTTCAACCATGTAGTTATTTAAAAATCTATGAAAGCAGTTTATAGTAGTTTATGTGACTGTACATAATGAAGGGCATTAAACATGAGTGTGGATTTAAGTAAAATGTTCTATCTACAATATTCAAGGTACTTTTCCTCCGTGTGGCATAGCCGTGAGACATTCTGTATATGTACAGTAGTAAAAATAAATACTACATACGTATATACTTAATTGTGAAAAAATAATAACTAGACAATTACAACGTCAACTTATTGTTCATCTGAATGACAATGTCAGTCAAAGACCATTTTAAGTGCCTATATATATCGTTTAAATAAAGAGGTTGATACGTCGAAAAGACTATTTGAAATCATTATATGTGTGGTTTGAAGTCATCGGCACGAGAAGTACGGGCCCTGATAATGACAGTTTACAGAAAAGTACAGTTGGCAATAAAAACATGTAGGTACAGTCGCCCACACTCCTAAGTGACCATTCGTGAACCTTATGTCAAGTGACATAAGGTTCACGAATGGTCACTTAGGAGTGTGGGCGACTGTACTAAAAATAAAATTTTCATTTGATGAAAAATTTTGAAAAATGACAGGTGAGTTGCCTTAAGGCGTGTTCGAAAAGTTACGCGGTTACCCCGCTGGTCTCATACTGGGTAAAGTATAGAAGGTGACTGGTTGTCTGTGTCAGGGGCGGTTCCCGGCGGGTCCGCGAGCAGCCCCGGCCGCTTCCGCCGTTTCATGGACGCCGTGTCGCGGCAGCTGCTCGCGAGGTCCTACCTCTGCCCCGGCGTCTTCCCCTGGGTTGACGCTGGCCCGGCCACTGACCACACGGGTAAGAGCCGCCGCACATTAAGCTGCATACAAGTTCTTTCATGCATTTTGTATAGCATCGGCGCGCAATAAGAGTTTAGCATCTCAAATCATATTATTAAACTTCGTCGTATGGTATAATAGGCTTGTGTCCAAATTTTTTTACGATGCCATTCGAACCAGTTTTTAGAAAGGAACAAATGTGTGTATGGGAGCAACTACAATTAAAGAACATAAATAGCCAAAAAAATGATGCAAAAAGCGTAGACGGACATGCACATTTGACGTTTCTGTGTTTCTGCACATAGTAGGTACGTATCTTTTTAGTAGTCTACTCGTATTGACTGTTGTTTGGTGTGAGCGACCAAAATGAATTCTGTGTAGTGGTATTTCGATGAAACCGCAACTGTATCATATTTTCACGACAATGGGTTTCACATTCGTCCAAGTAGTTTTTCGAACAAAATCCACGTCAAAACTTAACTCAACATTCTGATAAATTCAGTCTAAAACACCGTCCACTAGTAACCAAGGGTTGAAAGTCACCCACTTCAGACGAAATGTTTTAGCGCTCGAGCAAAGCGATATTGATAAGTTTATAGCTGAAATGGATGGATTTCTACCTAGTTAATTATTCGTTTCGAATACGAAGTGCCAAATGTGCAAAACAATTTTCTCAATCAGCAAAATACTGTAGGTAGAACTTTCAACCCGCTACTCAGATAAACAATCACCTCTTCTTTCAGTATATGAGCAATGAAAATAGACTAGCTGCTTAATATGTATAATATAAGGTAGGGGAACCAAGCCCCGGCTCCTAAAAAGGCCACTTTTAAAAACTCGCAGTCATACTTAGTGTTCCAAACTATTTAAAATTTCGTGATCACATTCGTTTAAACGGTCATAAACAAAAGTGCATTTCAGTTTTTACTCAAACATGCTGCCATTAATAGGAAGAGCATCCAATTATAAAGAAATCGCGAAAGAAATCCAGTTCCTGAAACTCTCCGTGAGCTGAAAACCGCCGTCGAAGAGATTTGGGCGTTAATTCCTCAAGAATTCGTCAGCAACTTGGTTCAATCCATGCGTAATCGCATAAACGCATGTCGTAGAGCTAGACGAGGCAATACAAGATACTGAAAGTTTTTTTTAATACAGTTGCTCAAAAAGTGCTACTTTACGTAGCTGTTTAGCGTGCGGAAAGTTGGTTTTCGCGCACTAGTGCTTTTCACTTTTCCTTGTACAAATTGTACCATTCATTATTATGTCAAAAAAAAAGATATAACTGTATTAAACTTTATTTTTTTCAACTGTATTACAATGATGTTACAGAATGGATAACATAAAAGTTTCAAATTCCTTACTTGTTGTTTTTTTAATTTTTTCGCGACTGCATAAAAAACGTCGTTCGATACACGTGCGGAAATGTCATTCTTCACTCGTCGCCTCGATATCTCGGTACTCGTGACGTAATGACATACTTTCCGCACTAGCATCGAAATGTACAATTTCCTTGTAATATTTCCCTACATTTGAATTTTCATTGCGTTGCTACAATGCCATTTTGAGATGAGATTTGTTTTCCGTCCTGAATGTATGGAAAATCGCCCATTTTTTTACTGAAAATAAAGTCATTCGATATAAAACAAAATTCTCTCAGACGATACCCCATTTTCCACATTTCCTTCGACAGTTTTTCCATAAAACAGAAATTGGAAAAAATATGAAGGTGGCTCGATTTCTTTGCTCCCAAGTGTATTTTACATTTTTGTGTATATTTTTACGAGACTTTATTAAACTGTAGTAAAAGTGCCCACTGTAGTTATGTATGAATTCCTAACAAAATGTGTCAGTAAAATAATGACTGAATAAAGAACTTTTTTTCAAGGTGGTTTTAAAAACCCTATTAATAAGGTTACCTTATTATACGGTAACCTTATTGATAGGGTTACCTAACCCTATTGATCCAGTTAAGTCAGTTAACCCAAGTTACCACAAACCGAAATGAAAACCCCATCGATAAGGTTACCCTAACCCGGGTTTTTGATAGGGTTTTGAACCAGTTTAAGTAATATGATTTGTGGTAATAAATTATATTCTCTTTTATATCGTCCTTCGGCTCGGGCATCAAATAATTGCGATCTCAGACATTCTTTGTTTTACCGCCCTAGGAAAGTATTGTACTATTACGTCATACCTGGCCATAAAGTAGCAATTCACCACGAGTGGTAATAAAGAAAGCCTCAGATCGCATATTTTATCGCCCTTGCTCAGGCGTCAAATACCGGAGATCTGAGACATTCTTCGTTTTACCGCCCTAGGTATCTTATTCCCATCGGAGTCTGATCCCATGAAACAGCAACGCGAGTACGATACGCTATACTCTCTAACATATTTAAATATAATGTACAAATCACAATAAGCAGCTGATGATAAGGTTAACCATAACCCAATGAAACTCCTAAACAAAAACCCAATCCCAATAGGGTTTCAGGTTAACTCAATTAGTAGTTACGGTTAAAACTTCCGATAAGGTTACCGTAACAAACGGTTAACCATCAGCTGGGTTAACCCTATACTAAGGTAACCTAATTGATTGGGTTACCGGTTCGATACGGTTAACCTTAAAGAGGGGTTTTCCGGTTCCTGAATTTGTAACTTGTTATTTAGGTGTCAAACTTTATAGCGCAAAATATAAACGTCAAAAGCAATCAGCCATTTTTCTAAAATGGCGCCGGAGAATAAACGTTGGTTTTTACCTTTTTGGTCCGGAACCCTAAAAATGTGCTATTGTTGGTTGTTGACCAGGCATGTTCGTGATCAAGGCCGTGGGCGCGCTGTACCTGCTGATCATCGTGTTCGACCTGTTGGCCGCCTACGGGGACCCGGGCTCCTCCACCTTCACTTGCCTGTTGATGTTCACCCTAATACTGGCCATCTGTATCATTCTCCTGCTTATCTCGAGGAAACCACAAAATCGGTGAGTAGGTATAGGTGTCTTCTTCTGTTTTAACCTTTTGAACGCTTTCATATTTGAATGAAGTGATCACTCACACGCCAAGCACTGTAACTTGATGTATCGTTAAAAACCAATAAAACCAAATAAAAACAATTCATAACAGATTTTATTCATGATCAAAGTACACCTTCACTCCGACCTTTTTAGTGGTTGTTGGCGTGGTGGGCACGACAGCACTCGACCACTTTAGTGGCTCTCGGCGCTCAAAAGGTTAGAATGGTGGAAACTTAAATAAATCGAAAATCTTATTTGGAGTAGTTATGTTTTAACTTAAGTATTAAGACAACCGTTTGCTTTTTTTGTATTATATTAGGTCCCACTAAATAATAAATATTAATTTATGTAATAGGCAAGGTACTTATATTTCTTCATTCGTATTTTATTACTTTTTAACCTACTTCAAAAAAGGAGGAGGTTCTCAATTCGACTGTATTTTTTTTTTTCGTGTTTGTTACGCGATAACTCGGTAATTTATGAACATACACCGGTTTCGCGGGGGCAAAAATGTACCAGTGCTAGTGATTAATTAAAAATCGACTAAGTTTATCGACATCGATAAAAATAAATTTTTAACCATCATTATCATAACTAAAGTAATGGCTAAGTTTGAGTACGTTTAACTATGTGCAAACCTCTTTCATTTATACTTATCGCAACTATAAACAACCGATATCTGACATTGACTGTGTCGAGTCACTTTTGACAACCATTGAATCGTTGAATAATTACAAACACAAAATTTAAGTCTAGAAGCCAGTTTGAATATTGTCCATAAGTTAAAAGTACATATATCAAGATTAGGTTTGAATCCTCAGGGCAAAATTATTCACAAAAAACTTCAAACAGTGTTAGAGAAAAACGTCGGCATTTCAACTTTAAAAACATTAAATGATTTGGTATCCGGAAAAGAAATAGAACTGAGTCATATAGCAGAAATTCATCAATACTATAAATTGATTGAATTTGCTCCAATTACTACAGTTGACCTAGAAAGGTCATTTAGTTGGCTAAAATGGATATTGTCACCCAGGTAGCGAAGATTAAAGTCTGAAAATGTGGAGAAAATTTTGATTGTATATTATGAAAATTATATTAAATATTAAAAAGTTAATTACGCAAAAAGTTTATTTTTGTGTATGTAGTTTTCTTCTTCATTCAAATTCTTGAAATTCACCAACGGTTGTACGTCATTCGTTATCGATATCAACTAATAATAGTAGATTGTATGACAAGGGGCTAAAATAAGCCATATTACCACGAGATGGATATTTTCCTGAGCGAAGCGAGGGAAAATAATTCGAGGGGTAATATGGCTTTTAGACCCGAGTTATACACTCTACTTTTCACTTCGACTGCGAGAAAATAGTAAAACAAAGATTATCCATCCACAATCAATAACAAATTTCACTGCGAAGATATTGTTCAATTTAGCGTGAGGCGTTTTCTTTTTAGGGTTCCGTAGCCAAAATGGCAAAAACGGAACCCTTATAGTTTCGTCATGTCCGTCTGTCCGTCTGTCCGTCTGTCCGTCTGTCCGTCTGTCCGTATGTCACAGGCATTTTACTCGAAAACTATAAGGTGTATTTGAATACAATTTTGAGGATAGGTGTATTTTGTTAGCCGCTACTTAGTTTTGTAATTAAAATGACAAAAAAAAAATTTTTAGGGGTGCACTCCATACATAAAACTAAAAGTCAAAATTTTTTTTTTCATTGTGACCCCCCGTGTGGCACATCAATCGATAGGCCTTTCAAAATAAATATAAGGTTTCTTAGCATTTTTTTTGATTAAGTGAATAGGGTCGGAGATAATCGCCCCGAAAGTCACTAAAATTCTGTCCCCCCCCCTCTAATTTTTGAACGGTGTATTTTAAAAATATGGAAAAATTCATGGACATAGGACTTATTAATTTCATTCACCGAAAATTGTTTTGAACAAGATCGGTTCAGAGGTTTTCGAGATATTGCTGAAAAACTGCCTTCCTCAAAGAAAAGGACGTAAGTGCCGTAAAATTTCTGTGACGATACGACCTTTTTAATAGGCACGGAACCCTTCGTTTTGCGTGGTCCGACACGCACTTGGCCGGTTTTTAATGATTTGGAATTAGGGACTAAAAAACACCTGATGTTTGATTGGTCGATTTTAATATGTAGCTGTATTCTGGTTGGTTGATAGCAAAGAGAAATGTTTTTTGAAAGAGTTGTGATTGGTGGATTTAAAGATTTGGAATTAGGGACTAAAAAACACCTGATGTTTGATTGGTCGATTTTAATATGTAGCTGTAGGTATTCTGGTTGGTTGATAGCAAAGATAAATGTTTTTTGAAAGAGTTGTGATTGGTGGATTTAATATGGTGAAGTGTTTTGATTGGTCAAATTAAATGTGTTAAAAATCATAAATATGTATGCATATTTTCCCTAGGGGCTAAATGTACTACTTTAGCCCCGCTTATTAAGCCTAATATGACACACTTTTCGAGCATGAGATGTGAAAAATTAGTTTAATGTGTCCTCGCACTATTAAACGTCAGTACAGATTTGCCCCCGCCAAACCGGTGTATGTTTATGAACCGATTTGAAAAATTCTTTCTTTGTTTGAAAGCATATACTTCCAGATTGGTCCCGTTGTCACCAAAATCCAGTTCTGATGATGGGATCCTGGGGAAATCGAAGGAACTCTTTAAATGTTATAGGCAAACTTGAAGCAATTTGGCTACTGATTTGAAGTCGGTTAAAACTTTGTTTTTAAAGTATAATTATACTTAATCCTTTAAGCGCCCAAACGATTTCAAGTGTATAGTCTTGCCTTTCTAGTAGGTAAGGTTCTGGTTCTTTCTTAGAAAAGACGTTTACGAATGGCATTCAAAGAGTTAAAGAACAAACGTACCTGTTAGAAAACATTAATATAAATTGTTAGGTAGGTGTTTATAAGTACCTATATTTTTTGTCACAGCGCGACACTGGTGTACTCGACGCCCGCACTTCCGTTCGTCCCGGCGACGGCCATTATCGTCAACATCTACCTGATCCTCAACCTGTCCATACTGACGCTGGTGCGCTTCACCGTGTGGATGATCATAGGTCAGTCCAAATAACTAATATAAATACCCTATACTAATGGAATGGAGGCCAAAAGTTGAACGAGTTAATTTTATTGGTTCATGTTCTGGGCAAGCCTATAACGCCCTTCAAGTACCTAATACCTATTTAAGCGGAATTCACTCTGTCCTACCCATCCAATCCAAGATAGGTGGCCTGTGGCGCAGCTGACACTCGTAACGGGAGACACCTTTTTTTTTTTTCTTTTTTTTGTTTAGGGGGGGAAAATGCGTTACGCATACCACCCGGGTGCAGGGGGTGACCCGAGTGGTTATGTGGGACTCCCGTATAAGCTGATGAGACTCACGGTATACCCACTAAAAACCCCCTCACTTGCCGCCTCGCCGCCATGTGGCGAGGTCACGGGAACGCTTGCGCACACATCCGCGACCCCGCCGGCAGCAGCCACCCACAAGCGGCTCCCTCGCGGACGCCCGAAGGCCCTCCACGAGAGGCACGCCAGATGTTTTGGCGCGCCTGCCTCCTCCATCTCCACACGTTCAGTAGCGGACCCCCCTGAGTCCGCTACGAGGAGATCATGGGTGCGGGAAATTCCAGCACCCGGTGGCGGATCAGGTATGTGGTTCCGCCACCGACCACGCCTCGGCCGCAGAGGATAGGGAAAGCGGCGCACCGTAATACCGGCATTCCTCTTCCTCTGCGGCCCCACCAATGCCGCTTCCGCGGAACGGCCCCGCCAAGTTCGCAGGGGGTAGGGAGAGCGGCGCACCGTTATACCAACACGCCTCTCCCCCTGCGATCCCGCCTCGGCCGCAGAAGATAAGGAGGTACTCCTTTTCTGCTGCGGCCCCTGCCCAACGCATCCTAAGCGGGCAATGCACAGCCCGCTAGGAGCGCTCTCCTCGGGCCAGCCAGCAGGCCCCACACAGGCCGGCCCTGGGTGCCTCTTAGCTTCGCCGTGGGTTGCAGGCCACGGTTACTAAGCCCCCCCGCCCCGACAAGGCGGGCACCCTCGAGGGGGAACGGGAGACACCTGAATCAATTTCCTCCAAAGCACCTTAGTTTTTGAGATTCAGATATCAATTATTTGGTTTATTCAAAGAGCATAATATTTACATTAAATACCTATGCAAAAAAACAAACTTAATATTACAATAATATAACAAAGAAAGAAAGGAGCCTAATTACTAAAACCCAACTATAAAAAGAACATCTATCCAAAAGGTCCGTTATGACCAAGAATTATGGTATTTTAGATGGTAGGTATAATAATATTAGGTAGGTACAGTCACGAGCGTTAATTTGGGACCCACCTAAGGTGGAATATCGTATAGCAAACTGAAGACATTTAAAGCTAATATTTTAAAGGAGTGTCAATGTTTGCCATGCTGACAACTTACGTTACTATACGTGACTAGGGGAAACCGCTCAGTGACGTCAACCGGGCGGAACGAGTCAAACGATCATTTCCGATTTTTTCCGACTAATTGTCACCCGTGTTAGAGGCCCTGTCTTCTCTCTTTGTTATTTGAAAATAGTATTTTGTGAAAATGACAGTTTTCAATAAATTTTCTTGTCTGACACTGACACACAATGACACATGTTCGTAATTAGAAAACTGTAATGATAGCTTTTGGCAAAGACGTTATCAATTCAAGGGCACATTCAATAAGACATTTAATTGTGTCATCTTGACACTTCACAATTATTGTTGAACTGAAGTTTTCGACCTTATTGCATTGTAAATGTTCTAACAACATTTGAAGGAAATGGGTCCCAAATTAACGCTCGTGACTGTACATCATAAAGCTTAATAAAAGTCTGAGGTTCTGTTTGAATGTTTACCAGGTCTGGTGGTGTACTTTAAGTACGGCATCAAGAACTCGTCCCTGGAGACGAAGGCGGAGGAGCCGGCGGTCTCGCCGCCGACGCCGAGCCCGCTGGACCGCACCACGCTGCCGCCGCCCGCGCCGCACCAGCCGCGCCCCGTCGGCGACCGGAATATATTCGAAGGAGATGGCGACAGGGGACTCTATGGCAACCTCGAGTAAGTTTTTTTACGTAACTTATAACAGAAACAAGCTATTTCAATTAATTCCACTCCTCAACACAATCTTCGCGCTTTCCGAGAGCAATTGCTAAAAACACTTTTTGTAGGTAGGCATGTACTCAAATTGGTAGGAGTTCTCACGGTTCCTCAATGATCCCATAAATAGCACAGGCGTGTGACACCAAAAAAAAATGGTTGTCTGTAAAGTCGGTTTACGGACGGTTAATTTTACGTGATAACGTCTTAAGAAAACATTGATGAAAAATTGCATAACACGTAGGTATTTACTGATTTATCGTTAGGAATACTCCTGTCCTGTGAAGTTTCGAATAAAATAGTCGATCTAATCTAGTTTCCCCATACAAACTTTGGACCCTCATTTCACCCCCTTAGAGGGTGAATTTTGAAAAAATATTTCTTAGTGCAATCCCTAGGCCTTATAAGGTAGGTTACGCGCCAAATTTGGAATCTCTAGAACCAGCGGTTTGGGCTGTGCGTTGATATTTCAGTCAACGGAAATTACGGAACGGGACAATGAGTCACACTTTTTCGTGCGTGCAGCCGGCGTTCATCGATTTATATGACGTTATCACGTTAAAAATCACTTTGAAAATCCGGCCAATTATGGGTGTAACCATTGGGGTTCAAGTCGTAGGTTCCATCACAAGATCTTGACTATTTAGTCAGTTAATAAAGAATAACCTAAAAAGTATAAATTAGCAAGAAAAACAAGCTGATAAAATTTTTGTTGGTTAAAAAAGTAAGATGTTGTAAATTTCAATTAAGTGTGAACATGTGCGACAGCTTCCCGGACCCGCTGCTGGCGTGGCACACGGCCGAGCTGGAGCCGGCCGCGCCCGCGGGCGCCCTCCGCGCCGCTGGCGGTAGCTATAAACAAGTCGAATCTCGGTGAGACCCACACTTCAGCACATTTCTTGCAAACTTTTTGTAGCGCTAGGCGCGTAGTCGATACGCATATTAGGCGTAGGTGTATGAGGGCAGAGTTGGACCTCAACCCGAGTCTTCACATCACTTCATATTCTAAGTTCCGTGCGTGCGCTCGTTCTGGCATATTATTATGGCGTGGGTGGAAGCCAGCCTATTCATCTATTTCATCACTTATTACGCGCCGACACAAAAGCCATGAACCGAATACTTAATTAGTTTTTGGTAATTAGTGAAGCGCTCTCTAAAATAGCTCTTTTTATTTAAATGTTGTGACATAGGTTCGTCACTACATTTACATATTTTATATATGATCACTAGTTTCTCTTCATGCTTTGTCCTCCCTGTTTATTGCTGACTAAATGCGTAGAATGGGGAATGGATGAAAATTTTAGAAATGCCTAATTAATTTTTTGGTGATAGGAATAACCTTCCTTAGCATCATGTTTCAGATTTTTCTACTGCGACAATTATTTTTGAAAAATATAAACAGTTTCCTCATTTACGTTTTGGGTCAAGAACGGTAAATACTCGTAGACACTTTCCTTGATCTGTCTCAAATTACAAAAAACTATCTTAAATATCTGTGCTAAACTGACACTGGTACTGACCAATATAGCTGCTGCAAGTGTCAATACAATTGCCAGTGTCAGTTTACCACACATATTTAATATATTTTTAGGGTTCCGGACCAAAAAGGTAAAAACGGAACCCTTATGGTGCAATTCGTATGAAAGTGTTCTGAAAGTAGCTTCTAGCAAATAAAAAAAGAATTATCGAAATTAATTCACTTGATAAAGAATTATCGCTAAAAAACCAACATACAGTAAGGGAAATGTATGTATTAACGTACCACCGTAGAACCCTATCGCAATAAGGTGACATACCACTCGAATTTGAGTGACGGCGGCCTGTCAATTGCGACAGGGTTCTACGGTGGTACGTGAATACATTTCCCTTACTGGAGGTACCTACATACCGAGTTCCTTGGTCGCGCAAGTTAGTAACAAAATGCACCGATAAATGGCGCTGTAGGTACTTTGTGTGTTGGGGGGGGGGGGGGGGGGGGGAAGTGAGTGCGTGCGTGTGTGTATGTGTATGTGTGTGTGTGTGTGTGTGTGTGTGTGTGTGTGTGTGTGTGTGTGTGTGTGTGTGTGTGTGTGTGTGTGTGTGTGTGTGTGTAGTTATTAGAGGTTGGTGTGTTGCAGATACAACGAGAAGACCAACAGCACCTCCTCCCACACGTCGCACCGGCCGCTGCCGTGGTCCTACCCTGACCAGGACTTCGACAACTGGGACAACTAAACACCATACTACATCATTGCAAACATATTATTCTCGTACCTTATTTTATTTCTTATTACTTGAAGCTTTGGGGTAAAGAGACTATTAAGAAAAACATCTACTTACATCTGCAACGTTCTATTTCCGCGATTGTTACTTACGCACTATGTCCATTTAGTCCTTATGGACTAAGGACGGAGAAGGATGTAGAGAGTGGAGTTCACGGTTTATGTATATTTCCTAGTTTCAAACATAAGGTCTAATTTTTAATTTCACGGACGAAATGTACGGTACGAGGAATGAAAAAAATATGTGTCAGAGTCAAAATTAAAAGTAGGAACCTACAGTTCAGGGGTTCTTAAGGTATGAGCTTTTATATAGATATAAAATATAAGGGTAGACTCCGTTCATGCATACGTATTATGAGTCGAACCAAACATTATAGGTACTTTGTAGTCCGCGAATATTTCCTTGAGAGATGACGCGAATGCCAGACTTTAGTTTTGGGACATATATTTACCGATGAGAGCTAACTAGTTCCGTAATTACCTCGACCCCAGCAAAAGTCCAACCAAAACTTACACTTTATACCTAGTCCGCGAATATTTCCGCGAGGTTAAAAATCAGACTTTAGTTTCGGGACATAATATTTAGCCATGAGAGCTAATAGTACTAATATAACTAGTTTCGTAATTATGGCGACCCCAAGAAATGTTTTATTTTGGCTATGTATATTTTTGGGTTACGATGTAAGTACTTGTTACGTAATATTTTTTATTAACTAAGTAGGTCTTTCGTATTAAAGTTACGCAATATTACTCGTAAACAGTCGTTACTAAATCGACATCTGTGATCATGAGGTAGACGAAAATATAATATTAAGAGTCGCATATTACCTACCTACAGATGAGATTATTTTCCTAAATATGGGATATTTATTTTCGGATACCTAACACCCCAAATAAACTAGCTTAAACTAGCTTTAGCTAGGATTCTATTCTGGAAATAAGAAGTTCTATTTTTTTAAACCGTTTTCAAATTAGTCTGCGTCACGGAAGTTATGCGTCAAAATTACCTATATCACCGCTCTTTTCAGATCGGGGGATAAAATATGAGAAATAGTAGGTACCTACATGTTGTGCCACAAGTATAGTAAGAGAATGTTCAAGAACGATAGAACTCGAGTTTGTAAAATACAAAGTTTTTCATCACATTTGCGAGGAAACAAGTACATACCTACATTTTAAACGAAATGAATACTAATCGCAATAAAACTACAATTTGTCAGTCATTTTGTTGAATTTAACATGATGCGCGTAATTAAGGCAAAGATCCTTCGGCATACAGCCACAATTTAAAATCACGATTAACAATATTTTATACAGACATTAAATGACTACATTTAAATTTTAAAATCTGTTAAATTATTCAGTTACCTAAAATCATGTTTTATTACTTTTTTTACGTTTAGATGTATTTATAAATGGATTTTTAACCATCGTATTTGAGTTAAAACCTCCTTGCTTTATAAATAATAATGCATGAGTGACAGATACAATTTAAGAAAAATCATTAAGCCCATGGCGTAAAAAGGAAAGAAAGAATGAAAGAAAAAACATTTATTCGTGACAAAACACATAAAAACAAACTGTATAGACACAATACACACAAAAGGCTATTGTAGCTATGTATGCCTGCGCGTTATGAAGCCCTTTACAAGCAAGTGTGGTGAAATAGTACATTACATACCTAGGGCGGTGAATTCGTGAACGCCCCAGATCGCAGGCCATAAATATGCGGGCTTTACGAATTACCGCCCGTGGTTTGTCTAAGGTTTTATGTCTTGCCTTGGCCAGGAAGTGAGATTTTCTCCACGCGTAGCGGGCAGAAAATACCACTTACGGCCTAACGTGACGTAAAAATATTTATTTATAACTTACCTGCCTAAAGATCAAGCGTTCTAAAATAAAATAAAATACGAAATCCGACGATAGGGCTTTGAGCGGGTGGCTCAATCGATCAATACGAACATATCTCTATGCAGCGCAGGGCTAAAGCTTATATTTTATGTAGATATGTTATTATATATAAGAATTCAGTCGGTTCAAAATACCTAATAAAGGAATTCATGGTAAATTACCTTAATGGCGGATTTTTAGACCAAACTAACGAGTAAGTAAGCATTCTGACATAATTCAGACAAGCACCGGAAAGTATTCTGTATAGGTAACGTGATGGCACCAATAATCGCCACAGTACAATAATCGACACTTTTTTCTTTAGCCGTTGAAAATAAGGACTGGCAATTTTTTTTTAATAGGCAACATTGAACCGTAGACTGTCTATTCTACTTCCTTCCAGTACAATATTATTGAGATTGGTCGTTTTGTTTAAAGATGGTGAATTAGAGAAGCGGTGTTTGCGTTTGTGTAAAAAAACCGGACAAGTGCCAGTCGGACTCGTCCACCGAGGGTCCCGTACAAAATTACAAATGTATAGTTTTTCAGATTTTTTTCCCTGTATTTGCAGTATAATACGATATTAATTAAGTAGGTACTTCAAATTTCATAGTTCTGGGTCAACGGAAAGTACCCTATAAAATTTGATTCCCTTGAGTGTCAAAATATAAGTTTTTTGCGGATTTTAAACGGGCGTATCTATTTTTTACCTTAACTTATAAGTTTGGTTTTCTCACAGCTTCAAGGGACTGTGGACCTGAGTATTTGGTTTTAATTTCAACTCGATACCTCTCCGCGTACCCGAGATAATGGGTCTTGACAGACAGACAGGCAGACAACAAAGTGAGGTTCCGTTTTTTCCTTTTGAGGCACGGAACCCTAAAAATCAAGATATCTTCAGCACATCGTTAACCCTTAAATGCATGATTTTTTGTATAACTTTTTAATAAATTGAAATAGATGTGTCATGTTGTATAGATTGACGGATAGCTGAAGTGGATAGCTGCATATTGAGCCACGGACCATCAAATATACGATGCATATATACATCATTATGCATTTAAGGGTTAAAAGAGTAAGTAGGTAATTTTTTTTGCCGATAACAATTAATTACCTAGGTGCCATGTACTATGAAAAATGTTAGAATTTTAGTTTATTTTATGTATTGCTAAATATAAATTAATATCTTTGAAATAATGTGGGAATCGATTATCTACTGTAGCGGGTGTCGAAAACTGAAGATTTCATGTATTTTTGCTCATTACAATTTTCCAATTAATCTTTCTCTTTGGTTAATAGAAAGTTACAAAGTTAGTAAGTATGTCATATTTTAGAGATATAAGTGGGTATATATTTTCTCTCATAATTATTGTTTTTTTTTTGATGTTTTGTTAGAATATACAACCTCCTTATAGTGTCGATTATCAGTGCCATCACGTAACATACTTTTCCTCTTCCTTTGGTCAAACTCACCATGATTCATTCTCTACCAATAATTAAGTTTTCCTACGTATAGATACGATTTTACTCGTACCTATTTTATACAACATTAGTTTCCGAAAATGTTCAGCTACCGCTTTGTTAAAAGAAGATTTAGACCTTCAAGGAGAAGTTTATGCTGTGTTAGATATGAAGCCGCCTCAAACAATTGCCATGGTAAAACCAGTATCCAGTAGTTAGTAGAGTGCGTGAACTCGATTTATAAAACAAATCACAATTGCAGGCGTATCGTTAGATCTTATCAAATTTTATTATACCTAAAATTTTATTATATTACTTTATTTTTTATATAACTTATTTATTTATAGTATGAAGGCCACCTACAGCCAACTGTGTTTTAGGAACGGCAACACGCATGTTACACACATGGAGTTGCAAACGTCCATAGGCTACGGTGACTGCTTACCATCAGGCGGGCCGTACGCTTGTTTGCCTCGTGGTAAATTTAAATATATAAAACTCACATAAATAAGCGTGTATGCGCAAACTGGTGTTAATAACGTTATCAGAAATTATTTTTAGGAAATTAAATAAATTATCATTAGAAACCAATATTTTACATTATAAGAGTCACGGACTTTAATTGTTGAGCCATTTAGAGCTCTTTTATACTGGACACTTCATAGCTTAAGCTTGATAACTATTAAAAAACCAAAATTAGTTGACACCTAAATGGCTCAACAATTAAAGTCCTTGACCGTATCTTACAAAAAGAGATGTAGCAAAACTAAGGATTTTGTTTGCTTCTCAGTCCGTAGCATTAAGTCAAAAATTAAGCGCTGGTTTTAAATATCGGTGACATACTTTTATACATATTTAAGTAATCTATTGCAATTTTCTAGTTTTATTTATCATCTGCTTATTTTATTTTCATAAGTAGGTAGTAAACACTAACTCAGTAGAGGAAAAACCTAACAAAATGCATATATACCTACATTTTTACCTCACCATCATGGAGATGTTTAGGTACTTTTTTGATCAAAATCTACGCGCAGGAGTCCATTTTATCCGCCAGCGTCTATAGAAATGTTGAAACCACAAGAAAAACTCTCAAAAACTTGTAATGTGCTTGGTTTGAGTTTTTTGATCAATTCAAATCTATTTTGTTTTAAAACTACAGAAATATCAAAATAGTTGTCATTGATTGTAGATTTTAGTGCACAAGAAACAGTTTTATAAATTCTGCTCGTTAGTGGAAAAATCCGAACTTTTAGTACTGATTTGTTCATTAATGCTTGGAGACTTGCTTCTAGTAATTTATTCGTGGTGATGAGGAGAAAAAATAAGTGTGTTCGCTCGGCAGCAAATTAATTTTGCATCACGTATCTACCTTAAAGCCCCCGTTCCGCTCTAGATTATATTTTTGAACCGTACTCTTTGCTCGTAGTTCATTCGCTCCTACAATCCCCCGCTTGTTCGACTTTCAATACGTGCACTTGCGCTAAATAACAACTACCTACTTGCAGGCCTGCATAGCAAAAACATATGTATTAATTAATGCTTGGTTGTCAATCTAACATAACTATTTAATTAAAATTGTATTTGTAGTAATATATTGTTAATTCATTGTAATGTTAATTATACGCACACAGGGTAAATCGTTAGTAGCTGAACGCCGTTAAATATACTAAAAACGAACTCTATTCACTTATAATAGAATTCGTTTTAGTATAAGGTTTCAAATACTGGCCACCCTTCAATAACTGGCCACGTCATACTAAATTGAATTCTGTTTGTAGGGGAACAGAGTTCATTTTTAGAATGAGGAGCCAGCTACTGGCGATTTACCCTACCTACTACTTACTTTTAGTATTGTTGGTTTGGATTTATATTTATAAAATATTTTGGAAATGTTTAAAAATAATTCATATTAGGTATTACTGTACAACTTCCTTCCGGAATTACTAAATATCATAAAGTTGATTGATCTTGTTAACATTATTTAAACATAATAGAGGTATTATAAGTAGCTAAAATACCATAAAGACGTCGAATATTTTCTGACGGCAGTTTTAATGTATACTTTTTCTATTAGATATGCAAAATTATTTTACTCCCGTAGGTAGATTATCTTTGACATCTTGTTCTCGTTATGTTTCTTAATCCCTTAACTCTATGCTGAACCTAAGTAAATATTACAAGATGGACAAGGAATCTAAAATATATTATAGTATAGGTATCTATTTACACTTGTACCTAGTTGATTTTATCCTTTACAAGATGAACCTAGTTTTCTACATATTATATTATGTCAAATAGTTTTACTTCTTCTGATGCGTTTGCCAATTTACCTAGAAAAGTATTTTCACAACTGATAATGTGATATTATAACTAATACTTTACATACTGTATTTTAATTAATGCAAAATGTATACTTTCAAATTATACTATGATACAGATGATAACTTAGTTAATCTATACGTTAGTTTAATTAAATTAGTTAGTTAATGACACCACGTTAAACTAAATTGTTAAATATTTATCTGACACTGTTTAATGTTGGAACACTTGGAACTCATAGCTTATTTTCCGTTCAAATTTATACGTGTCCGCTGACTACACTAAGCCACTACTTTCCCATTTCTGTGTAGCATTTACTTGAAAGTGGACAATTGGACATCTATACGTCTGATCGTTATATACTGTAGGTATATTCTTGTGTTTAATTGAAATAATGTTTATAAAATTGTTGTAAGTACTCTCTAGGAGCATTTTCACTGCGACGCGGTCCCAAAGTCTGGTCGTTTTCACTGACGACTCGATAGCGGCCGATGGAAGTTCTCTTAGTTCATGCATACACTCTCCCTCCCGAACTACCTTCGCGCACGGTTTTATTTGTCTGTTATATTTCACTGGTCGTTGTACCGCCTGCGAGGAATATTCGCAAGCGGTAGAACCACTGCTATCGACTATGACTTTTATCCCATCTGCGGGGAGGATGTTGTATATCGACCGATTTACCGACTAAAGAAAATTCGACTAATAGAACAGTTAGAATATAATAAACATCCATTCGATTGTTAAGTAAAAAAACTGCATATCTACCTAATATCACACATTTTCAGTGCTTAACTTATAAATAAGGTAAAGACTATCCGAACTACTTAGTAACTACTCGTACTAAACGAAATCGCTTCTTCTACCTAGTTCATACATGTCATACTTAAGTAATTCCATTAACATAAATAAATAAACTATTCCACTTACGTACTTTCCCCGTAACATTAGACTGTTATTTGATCTAAATCGAGAACTGATTATGCTATGTCATTAATTATTTCTGTAGCGTATATTCACTACAAACATATCTTAACAAGACTTTTCGTTTAAAATTGTTACTTAGTTAGAAATTTGAATGGTTAGGTAGGTAATAGATTATGAACTGGCCGATGGCGGAGAATGTGCAATTGTACTCGTAATTTGTTTTCTACCTACTTTTGTTGCCACTTCACTAAGGCTCGTGCGTACCTAGACAATGCCCGTTTTTAATCTGCTATGAATTTCTGGGTGACTTACATAATATCAATCTTAGTTAGAGTATTATGTACCGACATAAAATGATTTGTTACTGTTTTATAATTCACTTATGTGGCCGTTTGGTCAGTTAATGTGCTTAATACCCGTAAATAATTTGTTTGTACCTAACTATTTTTCAAATGTTGTTCAACATTGTTTACTGCTATAATCTTACACTTTTCTAAAGATCACATAGTAAGTAAGAGTTATTTATATGCATTTAAAGCTATTTGTCACAGCCCACTGTGCGACAAAATGCTTCGGGGTAAAATGTTTAATATGTGGATAATGCCTGCCTAGGCCTTAAAAAATTGTTGTTGTTTAATGAATGCACAAAGCATGCACTTTAAGGGCAGATTTAGTCCGGGAGAAGTGTCGTTGTAAGACATGAACTTTTTCAAAATTGATAGTTTGATAAGTACCGTGACGGGATAAAATTTAATTTAAATACTTGACTCATTATCAAAATTGAATACATAAAAAATATGTCCAGTGGGAGTTTGTAAAGAACGGTTATGAAGGATTGAGGTGCTTTTATAAACCCCGTAAATGAAAGTGCCGTACCTAATATACAACAATGCCTACTGTAAGCAAGCAAGCCCGTGGCTCTGCCCGCGAGCGCGCCTTGGTCCGCTCGCTTCCGGGCAGAAGCACCGGCTACCTCTCTCAACAATAATAATTATAACCACTTAGTCACTATATGCATATTTAATCAACAATTGATGTCAACCGTCGTATGTAGAGTTCAGGGCTCAATTGTTCTTTGGTATCCTGGCTGGAATCGATGTTTTTATTTTTCTTAGGAAAAGACAATATACTATGGATCTCAATTCCGTGAAATCATGGCGCGATGTGCTCAACGTTGCAGTTGAAAACTATTGCTATTGTTTTAATTCTAGATAGTGATTAAAGTTTTCTAATTGATATATTGTTATGGAATTTTTTGGGCTTTACTATCAATTTACATACCTACCTAAACAATTTACAAATGAATATATATCAACGACATATCGCAAGACATATTCGCTAACAATAAGAGTTACACGGAAAATCTCTTTTATAAGTAAACAATGTGATCCTAGGGTTCCGTTTTTTTCCTTTTGAGGTACGGAACCCTAAAAACCAACTTTAGTACCTATAACGATATGGAACTTGATAATAAAGCCTTCAATATGGATACTGTAACCATAACCTAAGCCATGTTGTTGTAAGCATGTATGTATTTACTACTTATAATATAATCAAAATGTTGAATGTACCTATAGCGTATTTCATTCTTGCTAATCGACAGGTTTTATTAACTTAACAATAATCAATCCTAGACAATATCGAAAAATATTTTGTCTCAATTTACTACAAAAAAGTCAAAGTCAAAGTGATTTATTCTTCAATTTAGGCATATGTATTCAATTAAATTCAATTCTTTATTTCGGACAGTAGTATCCATAATTTGTTAGTATACAAGCACAACTTATCAACTAATGTTATTTATACAAACTAATTTAATCCTAATAAAGTTAGATGCTCCATCCCCTCGCATAGGTTCCTGCACAATGCAGAGTGTTCCAGTGCCTAGGTAATGGAGCATCCAGCCTCGCAGCCAACGTTTTCAGGATACTGTTACCGCTGCCTCGAAGTGGTCAGGCACTCTTCGGGATACCAAGCAATTGGCCTCTTTAATAAGCTACCCGCTGACTTAAAATGCATCTCTAATTTAACGATATTTAAAAATAAATTAAAGGCTTTTTTGTTGAGGAAATGTTTTTACTCGATCGAGGAGTTTTTGTCAGCATAGGGTAACATTACATTTGATTGACATGGTTATTTGCGTATGGAATTTTGTCATTGATTTTTAAATTGTGGACATATTATTTTCTTAATTGTATTTTCAATGAATTATTATTATTGTTTAGTTTTTATATATTTGACATTATTATTTTATATTATTATATTCAAACACAATGTTTATTGTTATGGAATAAATGACTAATGACTAATGACTAATGCCACCCATCCGCTGCATTAGTGATGCCGTCCTGCTGCGTATTATTGCGTAAAAGTCATCCGTACGCTCTGCCTCAAACATTCCGGACGCACTACAATATCGCGGCAGCCCCAACAGCATCCTGAAGAAGTTGTTATATTGTATGCGCAGGGCGTTATACGACCGCTGGGTGTAGCTGGCCCACAGGCTGCAGGTGTAAAAGGATTGACAGAATGCCTTAAACAAAGTCTTTTTGACGTCTTTATTACACCTAGCGAACCTGCGAGCCAGCATGTTTCCCCTCACTGCCAACGCCCTGCTCTCCCTTTCAATATCGAGGTCATCCTTGAGGTCCTCGGTGACCCAGTGACCAAGGTATTTAAAGGTTTTTGTGATCCTGAGTTGCTCTCCACCCAAGATCACCGGAGGCACTGTCTTATAGGATTTTCTCCCTGCTTTGAAGACTAGTACCTCACTCTTCCTCCCATTATACCTTAGCCCATGTTCCACCGAGTACCTCTCGCAGATGTCCAGCAGCTCTTGCAGCCCACTGATGGAAGGGCTCAACAAAACCATATCATCTGCATAACTTATGTTATTGATAGATTTATTGTCAATAGAGCATCCGACATAGGCTTAGTTGAGCTCGTCCATCAGATGGTTTACATATAGGTTAAAAAGTCTCGAAGAGGTTAGCCCTCCCTGCCTTACACCACACTCTAACTGGTAGGTACTCATCGGAGTGCATGCCTGCCCATCTGGCGGAGTTGATTTGGTTGCCATACCAAAACTTCAGAACCTCAATCAATTCCGCCGGCACACTGGTTTCACTAGTCAATTTGTCCCACAGAAGATCATACGACACGAGATCGAACGCTTTGGACAAATCCAAGAAACAGGCGTTCACCGGCGTACCCCTACTGGTGTAGTACTGAACGGTGCTTTTCAAACACACTATGGCCGTCTCAGTGGAGAGTCCAGGTCGACACCCGAACTGAGCATCATTCAGTTGTAGGTATGTGTTTAGCCAGGTGTTTGTCAAGCAGGCTGTCCAGCACTTTCGCCACTACTGTTGCCAGAGATATCGGCCTGTAGTTACTTATGTCCGATACGTCCCCCGTTTTATTTTTAATGACTGGCACAAAAGTATTGTCCTCATTAAATCTGATGGCAGATAAGAATGAGATACACAGAGGTTGAACATCAGCGTCAGTAACCGTGGTAGATGAACACCAGCATTTTGCAAGTGCTCAATGCTGAGCCCGTCGTGCTCCGGCGATTTACCACGCTTCATGCTTTTCACAGCTCTTTCTACATCACTGTCGGTAAACCACACGGTCGCTACAGCAAGCTCCGCTCTGGGCAAATTTGTAGATTTCCCTAAATGCGACAACACCCTGAACTGGTCCTTAAATAGGTTGGCAATGTCAGTAGTCACGAAGTGACCCCCCACACTGACAGGGACCTGCCGCGCTTGGCCTGGGCGCTTGGCCTTGGGTTCAACCGGTTTGTTTCCTTCCAAAAGTGTACAAAGTTCTTAGATGAGTGGTGAGACGCTATTACATGCACCTTTGAGAACTGCACTGTGAGAACGAGAAATATACACTTTACTGTGACAACGCTTTCCAATGAGAGCATGTACCATCACGATAATGTGACATCTCTGACAAATCCATACCTACTAATATTATAAATGTGAAAGTGTGTCTGTCTGTCTGTTACCTCTTCAGGCTTAAACCGCTAAACCGATGTAGATGAAATTTGGTATAGAGATAGTTTGAGTCCCGGGGAAGGACATATGCTAGTTTTTATCCCGGAAATCATCCCCGGGGGTGAAAGTTTCTATGGAGCTACGATATAGATACTTGTTTAAACGAGTTCCACGCGGACAAAGTCGAGGGCAGAAGCTAGTAGATGATATATGTAAAGTCCACCTCTTACCTGTTATTAGGGTTCCGGACCAAAAAGGTAACAAGTGAAATCAAAAGAATTTTCGAAAAACCCAACTGTTTTTTTAGTAATATTATAGCCTATGTCACTCCCACGATTAAGAGGAATCCAACGACGCCCCATATGTCGAATTCCGTCAAACGGTTTAGGCTTTAATCAGACGTAACAGATACATACATACATAGATACATACATACATACATATATATGCTCGAAAAACATAATCCTCCTTTCCTTCGGCAGTCGGGTAAAAACGGAACCCTTATGGTTTGATTCCGTCCGTCTGTCTGTCTGTCACAAAGTCAAATATCTCAGGAACTACTAATGCTATCAATTTGAAATTGCTCTAAACAAAGCTAATCCGCGTGTATGGAAAATTAAATATATACATATTTGTTATTTCTATAAAAAAGGACGGACAAGAGAGGGGCAAAAATTCAAAGTGTACTTAGTAGGCCTAGTAGGTAGGGGATCATATGAAAGGGCTTGAATGGGGAATGGATGAAAATTTTGGAAATGCCTGATTATTATTTTGGTGACAGAAATAACCTTCCTTAGCACCAGAAAAAAGTTGAAGACTTTTCAGCTGAGTCATTTTTTTTGGAAAAATAAATACAGTTTCCTCACTGACTTTTTGGGTTTATGACGGCGAATAAGACACTTTCCTTGATGCGTCTCATATTACAAAAAATATTTTAAATATCTGACCCTGGCAATGACAAATATAGCTGCTGCAGCTGTTAATATCGTTGCCAGTGTCAGTTTACCATGGATATTTAAAATAGTTTTTGTAATATGAGACAGATCAAGGAAAAAAATCTTATTCGCCGTCCTAAACCCAAAACGTAAGTGAGGAAACTGTTAATATTTTTCAAAAATAATTGACGCAGCTGACAAATCTGATTTTTTTTTCTGGTGCTAAGGAAGGTTATTCCTATCACCAAAAAAATAATCAGGCATTTCTAAAATTTTCATCCATTCCCAATTGCACATTCTAAAACAATTTTTCATTTTTTTCCTACAGTGGTATCATTTAGATTTAGAAAGGAAAATGTAGAAAAAAAATATTACCCCCCTTATCTCCGAAGTTAGCCAAGCGAATTTTTTTTATATAATACCTACCTTACCTGTACCTATGCTTAATGTTAACGTAAATATTACCGGAAAAGTATAGAGATACCTCTATCTAGCGTATTTTTTTAATTCTTCTAAAATCAGTTGTTAATTAAGTTTGTATTTTAATACTTTTGTGTTAATTTTTTTTTCCTTTAAAAACGATGATTCTGAAAGTATCTTGTAGCAAATAAAAAAATAATTATCGAAATTAATTCACTTGATAAAGAATTATCGCTGAAAAACCAACATACTTACATACAGAGTTCCTTGGTCGCGCAAGTTAGTAACAAAACTATATACTACTCAAGACTTAAATTTATTACTTTAACCCCCTAACCTAACCAATGCTATTTCGAACTCCTAACAGATAAGGCAATATAGATAGATAATTTGTGTAAATATCCACTAAAGAAGTGAAGATGTCTGATGGATATTCACTCTAAGTATCTAGTAACGAAGAATCATTTTACTAGTGTCAACCATTTGCCGAACAGTGTCATGCATGATCAGTGAAATGTTCCAATATAATATAAAAAGGGGCTAAGTGCGAGTCGGACTCGCGCACCGAGGGTTCCGTACAGTCAGCAGCAGTAGTAGCTAAGCGGGCCGGGTGTTCAAAATAACCTACACACTATATAACATATTAATAGACCTGAGTATTTGATATGAATTTCAATTTAATACCTCTACGCGTTCATGAGAAAAGGGGAGAACTTTAAAATTAATAAAAATATTTTTATTATATGATGTAACTAAACATTTACGGTTTTCGCATTTTTTCCTTTATCTGTGCTATAAGACGTTGCTTCGTACAAAATTTCAAGATTCTGAGTTCACGGGAAGTACCCTGTAGGTTTTGATTCCCTTGAGTTTCGAAAATTTGCGGAAATTTGCGGCTGTATCTTTTCATTGCGTTGGCTTAGAAGTTTGATTTTTTCACAGCTCTAAGGGACAGTAGACCTGAGTATTTGATATAAATTTTAGCTTGATACCTCCACGCGTTCCTGAGAAAAAGGGTCTTGACAGACGGACGGACGGACAACAAAGTGATCCTATAAGGGTTCTGTTTTTTCCTTTCGAGGTACGGAACCCTAAAAATGCATTGGGCGGATCGCTATTGGTTAAATATACAACAAACGTACCTTATAGATTGAGGAAACGAGAACCGGGATAAGAAAAAAGAGAAATACAAACCAAACAGTGCCATAATGGAATCAAATTTTATTGTAAGATGAATAATTCCATAAACTCTGGTAATCTAATTAAACAGAGTAAGTAGTAAAGGTTTTCATAAACATCCTCTAGTAACAATGCATTTAACCCTTTAACCGCTTAGAATTGTTCATCGGGCATGCTCGTGTCGCCGTCGATACGAAGGTACACCACCCAGAGAAGGGGTTGCATATGCGTGTCGCTATTAAAATGTATAAAAAAAACCAAATCAAAACTCCTTAGATATCAGACTGCCGCGAAATGAGCTGGATATTTTATGTCTTATTAATCAGACTATGACGGTTAAAAAGTTAAACGTGGGCGTGACCGAATACTTTCTTTATTCCATGTTATAAGTAATTAAATTATAAGACGCCGAATTCACAAATTTTGGGTACTTTTTAATCTTTTGAACGCCACGTCCAACACATAAATAATGTGTAGGTATCTCATTTTCCGCTGCAAATCTACGTATAAAGGTTCTTATACATACATTACATGCCCTGTATGTGATGGTTGCTACTATACATTTTCAAGACAAGCTTTTTAAGTCATACTCTCACACGACTTGGCCTTAGTTTAGGGAAAATGATTCAACCCACAAGAGATCACGATTGAAATGCCATTAACTTGCCAGAAAGTGCCAATTTCAAACTTCGCACCTCGTGGGTTGGATTATTTTTCGCTAAAAGAACTACGTCCTTTGACTTTATCTATTCAAAATGGTATAAAGATGTAAAGTTTGCAGCTTCGTAATTTTGTAAGTTAATATTATTCTCCGGAATTACTCATCTGATATCATAAATTCTTTCACCGGTATATGGAATGGACCTTCGTGATGGACATAGGGTCAATGTTATCCCGTGGCCCCGCTTGCGTTCTTCGTATTACGCGGGCGATAAAACGAGACTATTATAAGCCGCACGAACGACATGTCTGTGTTGGGCGTCAAAAAGGTTAAATTATAACGCATTACTCTAATCATAAATTAATAACACAATGAATAATACTTGCAGAACAAGTGAGGATGCCTAATAAATATCTACACTTTAAAAACTACTACCAACTTCATAGATAGTTAACAGAAAGCTAAAATGAATCGCTATCTATAAATAGTATATGCATTGTTATGCATTGATATTATTGATGAATGAATCTATAAAAATAAAACGGTATAAAAATATTTTGAATCGAGTCTGTTGGTAAATTTTAAACTAGGTCATCCATCTCTCGATTACTTTCATAAGAATTATAAGCAACCCCTTGAAGTAGCAATATATCAAATCCACCGACACATTGCTTAGTTCGATTGCGAACAGGATGGACACACGGTTATGCTCTTAGGTAGTATAAGATCACATAGATTTACACACAACTATTACTGGAAAAGTAAACATTTAATAGGTAATAATGTATTACAAAAGGAAATGTTGATGGAGTGGCAAATATTGGTGTGTAGTGGCGGCGCCAAGCGGCCTCGCCTTTCCCGCGGATGCCGAGCCAGCCAACCAGCCCGTGAGTAATGGATCCATTCAACGCATGACAATAATCAAAATCTTACACGGAAGACAACGATTCCTTTACAGTTATAAAGTTTGTAGAACGGACGTCATTGAAATGACCTCCTTCTTACATAAAAATCGATATAATATCGATAATAATCGATATAATATTTGTAATATAAACATATTTTAAAACCATTTTTAAAATATGTATCTTAATAAATGACAATAAAGAATATAAAGTTTACACTGAAAACAACCGCGTTAGTGCGTTCTAAGTTCAAGAAACTTAATTGTACATCTCTGTTATTCAAACGATTAACTACTTGATTAGTGATGAAATTGCACCATTTTACAGTTGTAACATTTTTACGATACGTTATGCCTCTAAACGTTCCCAGGGTTCAATTGACGTAACTAAGTAATCGATTCATTAAATAATAAAAAAAACATGTACAAAAGCAGACAAAATAGTTACGTTTACCTGGCAGAGCAAACGAGGCATGCACATTTGAATAGTTTATATTAAAGAAATTGTAGCAGCTTCTTTTTTCCATGGTATGATCTTACAAAAAGTTTCAACTATAACAAAATGGTGAAAAAGCTTATATTGGCTACCAGTAATTATCCTATTTAAGCTGTTATTACCTATAAATACCTCCGCTCTCATTACTTAATGAAAAATAACATTGACAGTTTATAGTTCCACATAGTTGCTTATACATTTTATCGATATACATAATCATGTTAATACAACTTGCTATTTTAACAACAAATGTACAATTCTCAATGATTATTGATTAGTTGCTGGAGCCCTGAAGAAGTGTCGAAATGAACACAACTTATCAACAGTGACATTAAAATCCGTGTGCGATGTCGACTAGCGACTGCATTATGATTTTCACTTTCTCGAAGCTACCAGTCACTATTTTATTTACAAGTGTTAACAGGCAACATAAGCCTAATGGCCTGTCGTTGTTGAGTGGCGAGCGCCTAAGTGTTGCCAGTTTAGACTAGTACAATTGTAACTTGTAGCCACGTGAACCGGGGCACACAGCCCTTCACAATTGGCACTTCACAATGACAATTGGCCATACATTTCTGGGTCGACAAGAGAATACATTTACATCGAATGATCGTTGTCAAGTCGATGAAATAGGCTCCACAGTGGCGAGGTATCTAAATCCACCAACCATGTCGAACAATAATAAATTTGATGGGTGGAGCTGCTGTAAAGTATCTCTCGCCACAGTGCTACCAGCTGGTGACAAAGTGAATGGTGAAAACCCCACAACCTTATTCTCGGTGTGTATAAAATGTATGCCAACTGTGAGGCTACACGGGCACGGGAGCACTGCCGATGTCGTATAGGCTGACTGAGTCGGATACGTCCTTGGCATACATGCGGCCTACTCTCCACAATAAACAAGTGTCGTGCACAATTCTTCACTCACTAAGGTTCAGTTATAAATAGAAGTAGCTCTATGCAATATATTTTTTAATTCAATACCGACATGTCTAATAGATCTTTATAAATCGGTCTAATGGAATTACTTCACTTCAGCTTACTAGTTCATCATTTTCATCAAATTATACAGTACTTATGATGCTATTAAAAATTGAATTGTATTTGGCTTCAGCAATAACACGAACTGTAATTATGGCAAAACATATAGTTTCGTTAATAATATCACATGCACACAGTTCGAAAATTCTACATTTAGTTTTGCCTTTGACTGTAAGAATACTCTTCAATTGGCGTTTTAGTTGCGTTACATTTACATAAAAAATGAAGGCTATATTTATGAATAAGGAGTGAACCATGTTTCAGAACAAACATAACTGCCATCCTTATGGCTTAGAAGACCGAAAAATAAAAGTATGATATTTCATTGCACTGCCCGTGCCAGGGATCGGAACCGGTTACCCTAATCAGGCGAATTTTAGAAGTTGTTTTTAAAACCCTATCTGATAGGGTAACCCTATTTTTATGGTAAGCATATCGGATTTGGTAACCATAAGGCAAATAAGTTACCCTAAAAAAACCCTATCTCAATAGACTTAACTTATGGTTACCACATCAAATATGCTTACCATAACAATATAGTTACCCTATCAGTAAGGTTACCTCTCATAAGGTTACCAAATTGATAGGGTTACCAAATCGTTAGGCTTAAGCCTAAAAAGGGGTTTTCCGGTCCTTGGCCCGTGCCCAATATTGGCATGCTAATGTACTCCAGCTTGTACTGTAACTTTGTAAATGAAGAAAAGTAGAATCTTCCTGCCTTTTTACCTTTATTGTTATTAATTGAAATTGTGGACAGTAAGCAACCAATACTTTTGCTCCGAGAATGGAGTGCTGAAATAGAGATGCATAAACTATATTGTCAAGGGAAGTCGTGCAGTTAATTTTGCACATGTCATTCTGCGTAGCTCATTTAGATGCATAGTGGGCCAGGACAAGTGGTCAGCTACAGCTAGGTCGATGCAGATATCCACCGTACTCGATGCCGATAACTAAACACATTACAAAGAGAAACACTCACTCGAACACAAACAAAATGGAATACGCATACAAATACAATGCATACTAAAAATAAATATCTAACACAAAGGACAAACAAAATACATAAAATTACAAAATATGTTCAAATACATTCGACTCGAGTAGCTCAATATGCAGATTGTTCGCACGTAGACTTTGTAAAGAGAAAATTGTGGTATCAAAAAGTAATATAAATGAGCGACGATCCTAAGTAATGGGCGGTCGATGGATGCAATATGGTGACTAAAGCATAACATGGATAAGACCTTTATTAAATTAATGTATAAAAATATATGCAGTTTTTGTTACATATCAGTAAGTACATATTTTGTACATTAAGAAAGTACTTTTTTGCAATTATGTTCAATCAATTGTAGTCATATCCATATTATGTATATCGTTCGACATTATTTTGACGTAATTTGCATCCGTCAGTCGCCCATTAATCAAAAGCAAGTGTCAAATACTTTTGTAAACATTTGACCTCAAATTACAACAGTTTCGTAACAGTTATCACCGCTCGACACGCGTAATAGGGATGTAGACTCCAAATTTATTATAAGATCAAAAAAAGAAGGCACAAAAATATGGCTAGTGACGAAAATCCCATTCGAATATTGTAAAAAATTACGAAGCTACAACCGTTTTAATTTTAACATTGCTTGTTAGAGAGAGAAACCGCTCTTAGACTGTGACGTTACGACTGTCGAGCGTCATAGTAAATGACAATCGTTTCATATGAACGTACGTTTTGCGGAAAAGGGACAGAACATACCTCCTCTTAAAACTTTGGGCACTTATAAATTTATGATTATTTAACCTCTCGCGTTGCTTTTTTCTCCTTTTGACTACATTTTTAATCATTTTTCGAGAAAATAGAACATTTTTGGTTATTTTATTTGGTGTCTACAGCCCTATTAGAAGCGCTGCCTCTCACAATGCGAAACTTAAGCTAACTACATGAAAGTAAATGACATTGGGTTCACTGTTGTTGGCCGTGGGCGGCGTCGCTCTCGACGAGGCCCGCGGCGGCGGCGGCGCGCGCGGGCGCAGCCTCCGCCGCGATGTCAGCAGTATTGCATTCCGCCTGCCGGCCGTTCGTCTCGTCTTGCTCTTCGATGGACTGTTCATTGCGCAGGCTGGTGCCACTGCCGCCGCACTCGCCGGTAGGTCTCAGCACGAGGTACATCAGCAAATCCGAAAGAGATATGATGCCTACTACTTTGTCTTCTTCGTTTACGACTACCAAACGATGCACCTGAAAGATCATAAAATAATAAATACATAAATATTCGAGGACAATCTTACACAAATCGACCTAGTCCCATAGTAAGCTCAATACGGCTTGTGTTATGGGTACTAGACGACGATATATTTAATAGATACAAATACTTAAATATTTTTTTAGACAACAACCAAGACTCAGAAACAAATTGCTATGCCCATTACACAAATATTTGCCCTTACCGGGATTCGAACCCAGGATCTTCAGTTTCGTAGGCTAACCGGTCGTCAAAGTTATATATGCAGAGTTAACCCTTTATAAGTCAGAGACGATTTGGAAACCATTTAGTTAATAAACATTTATAGAGAAGAACATCCTCCTTTTTATTTAACTATAGTGGTATTATATAGCAAATATATCAGGCTTTCTTTTCTTATTTATACTTTTTCGGTCATAATTATTTTTTTGTGTAATTAATTAATCTAAAGTTTGTGGTCAATTAATGCACTGTGCCCGTTAAGGGAAGCAAGCATTTGTCACTGTTTCCATTATACTATTAAAAATAATCATAATCATAATCATAATCTTTATTGCACACCATGGTATTACAGTTGTTACATTAAATAAATTATAGTATCACATGGACCCTGACAGGGTATTGCAAATGGTACTTAAAAACTAATATCTATATCTAACTACTCTTATCTAGGTTATATTATAAGCATCAGTATATAAAAGCCCCTAAAGCGAGTGTAGCAATTTTTTTTTAAACGTACAATATTTTACAAGGTACTACTAATACAATTACAGAATTAGGCCCACTATAATGATATACTTTGACTGTAACTACCATACTAAGTACATTTAGTTTTTCAATCTATCCTTGTAACTAATTGCTATCATCAAAAAAATCCTCCACAGTGTAATACGCTTTTTTCTCTAGGAATAACTTCAACTTTTTTGCAAATACTGTGTCTCTTTCCTCTGCTTTGATATGGTTTGGAAGGTGGTTATAATATTTTACTGCTGCGTAATGGGGGCTATTTCGGTATATTTCTAGGTTTGGTACTGGTAATATTAGTTTGTATTGGAATCTTTTATTTTTTTGCTTTGAGAACAGGTGAGGATTTTTTCGTGCAAACAAGCCTAGTTCTAAAATATATAAACATGGTAATGTAAGTACACCATGTTTAGCAAAATGGGGTCTGCAGCTATCCGAATTGCGTATGCCCACAAGTATGCGTATGCATTTTTTTTGCATGACAAATATATCGTGTGAGTCCGTGCTATTGCCCCACATTATAATTCCGTATCGCAACCATGAGTGTGCAAAGGCGTAATAGGCGGATAGAGCTGTGTTGAAGTTTGTAGTTTTGCGTAGTGTGAATAGTCCATAAAGAAATAACCTAATACACAAGTCGATGTATCTAATAATTTCAATTATAGCTCTTGTAATTCACGATGGCGAGTGGCGAGACTGTTATTGGTACGATAATAAGGTCATAGTCAAACACCAGTCTGTAAAGAGCATCTTATGTTTGTTGTCAATGTCAATAAATAGGTGTATTGGAAACAGATCATCTGAAAACTCGAGTGCATTAACGGGCTGAGTGCATATAATGACCACATGTTTTTATTAATGATTTCGGTTTTTTTTTACCGTAGATGTGTTCCCCAGTGCATTAAAAACATGGTAGTGTATTTAACTTTCACGTAGCATATCTGTATAACTGCGGCCTTATAAAGGGTTAAATAATAATACCTATACAATGCACATTAAACACGATAAATGGCATACCTCTGCTCGCACTATCCTTTCCATAACCTCGTACAACGTTTCGTCCAGTGTACATTTCTGAACGCCTTCGAACCACTCGTTTCGATGTTCATTTGCCGTTTTGAGGGAAACATCTAGGTTATTGTAAGTTTTCTCTGCAGCTAAATTCTGTAATAAGTAAATAGAAATGTAAACATGACTTTTTTTTAACAATAATGATCACCTCCAGCTGCCATCTAAACTGTATTTAGCTAATATTTATAGCAACTAACTGTGAACTAAGAATTTTGCCTCATGCGCCGCTTAGTCGTTGTTTTTAACGCCAACAACACATAAAGTCGTTATAATATCTAAAGCGCTAGGCGAGGCAATCCAAAAAAATTTCGATTTCGACAGCGGTTGGAGGGCGCAATAACAACGTCGCTCACAATAACGTCGAACTTGGCGTAGATGTCCTTGAGGCGGCCGTCGGCGTCGACGAGCGGCAGCGCGGACACGCGGCGGTTGACGAACTTGCTGAGCGCGTCGATGATGGACGTTTCCTCGTTGGCCGTCTCGATGTCGCGCAGCGTGCCGATCTGCAGCTCGCGCAGTGCGCACTGCAGGTACGACGGCTTCGGCAACTCATTTATCTACAATAGGATACGGAAAACTTTATTATTCTCACAATTACACTGAGAGTTTACACACGGCGAATTTTTGCAGCGATACGAACGCCCGACACTAGCCTTATATCACATGTCAAAATCCATTGTATCGCGTTTTTAGCATAATGTCTATCCATAAATAGAAGGTGAAAGAAACGACGCTGGTATTATGTGGATCCAATCCACATGAGGTGCGCTACTGACACATGTCTGGCAAATAAAGACCACTAATACATCTGGGCATTTTCATATATTTATGACCCTTAACGGATAGTTACAGGCCGTCACAAATCGCACGTTAATGTCAAACGCAGACTATTTTGTAACAAAACCGACAGGGTCCTCAGCAATTTGCAGGCATTTTGAAGAAGGGACAATCATCCAAATCCTGCGCTGAATCTATACCGGGAGCAGGATGGCTGAATTTTTTTGTCTGAAAGTTGACACAAAACATCTCTTTCTGCAAAATTCTGTTATCAATTTGTTGATTATGGTAACGACTAGAGCTCGAATATGCTTCCCTAGTAGTTTCGCGACGCCCGATTATCTCTCTGGATTAACTTTAAATTGTCCTGATATCATCAGGTCTTGTCTAAAAAATATATATATACCTTCTTGAAAAAAATTTGGCGCTCGTTGCTGTAATTATTTCTAGGGACATAATTACAACGAGCGCCTACGCGAACGAACTTAGTGTAGACATTATTTATATAAAAAAAACCGCCTACATTTAAAAAAAAAAGGAAAAATTCTGAATTTCTGAATGCAAATATGCTTGGTTTATTACCGAAAATACTAAAATCTTAGAGCATACATAACTGGAGTAGCCTTTCAGTAACTAACCCCCTCTGTAAAAAACCTTGCACAATGTGCAAAAAATCATACAAAGACAATTTCACAATCGATCACAAAATCGCCTCGCAAGAGAACACTGATCATAAAAATGCCCGCATGTTGCTGTAAGCACTTGATATTATAAAAGTTCAACCACTTCAAGCTTTTAATATACACTCAAGAGCAAAAGTTTCGGGTACACTTTGTATAGAATTTCAGTACCAACTGTACCCAAAACTTTTGCTCTTGAGTGTATAATTGAGTTTCAATATCCTATTAAGATGCTCTCTTGCGCCCCCGCAAAATTCGGCAGACTTTTTTGTACGCAAATACGACATAAGGCTACTCCAGTTATGTATGCTCTAAAACTAAAATCGCTATAATGATTCTTTTGAAATTTTAAAGAGTTCCCTCAATTCATCAGAACTGGATTTTGGTGACAACGGGACCAATCTGGAAGTACAAATATATGCTTTCCAACAAAGTTTTTTTTTTATCATTTTATAAATTACCGAGTTATCGCGTAACAAACATACAAAAAAATAAAGTCGAATTGAGTACCTCATCTTTTTTTGAAATCGGTTAAAAAGAGGTAAAGTTTGTAGCATTGTTCGTTTGTGTGTGGGAGTAGTGGGTATATAATCTCCTGAACTACACATTCGATTTGAAAAATTCTTTCACCAGCACTATCATAATTGTAGGGATGTTTACAAAAACAACATAACTGACATATTTTACGAAATCGGGTTATTGGTATGATTATGTTCGTCTGTGAAGACCCTACAATTATGCAGTAGACATTATTTAATTAGGATCTCGTTTGACCAAAATTATTCCGCTCTACGGAACTTATAGTACAATAATAATTACATTCTCTTATACATTAATGTATAATTTAGATGGAATATATTTGGTAATGAAACAGTTTGTGTAAATTCTATAATTATTTTTATTTTAGGAATGTAAATTGTTATTCCACAAAAATAACATAACAGCCAATAATTTTACAAACACAGCATGCATAAGTGAAGAAGTTATTTTTCATATTTTTGAAGAGATAACCGATTATTAATGGAATCCAAGATGTATGTAGATGTTACTCCATAGCCTGCATAATAAATGGAAGGTACTTATTATGGACATACACGAGATAGCGTTACTGGGTCACATTTCTAAGACCTTTTAGAGCAACAATGGGGTGATCCTAATGGATATTGGATACGACATTGTCCGCTCACGTTTCATCACGCATAGAGGACATGAAAGCTCTCATTTTGAGGCTCCTATATTGTGAGGCTCTAATAAAAACAAGTAGCTATTTAATTTCAGCAGCCCATGGCTAAAGAAATGTTATTTTCTAAGATGTGTAATCTCACTCATGAATAGTATCTAGATACATATACATAATTATATGCTGTGTAAGCACTTTAGATTTATACATCAATGAAGGACGCAGTGTTATATGGATGATTGATCTTTTGTAAGACTGGGAGAGGGCCGCGGACCGTATTGCTGCCTCCCTCTCCTCAGTGACTGGATAAAGAACGGTGAATCTAATGAGCGGTATAAATAATAAGCACTACTTACATATAGGAAAAGAAACCGTAGTATCCTCTTGTGAGTCAATATGTAGAGCACGTTGCCGGTCTCGGGGTCGATGACCGGCAGCCTGTGGATGCGGTTGGAGATGAGGATGCGGATGGCGTCGTACAGCGACGAGTCCGGCCCGATCGACACCAGGGACGAACCCTTCAGGACCTCTGCTGACAAACGGTGTACTTATAGTAGGTACAGTCAAATTTATAAGTAGCTGAACACCTTGACACCTTGTCGCTTTCATCCGTTTGACAAATTCATATGGCAGTTTAGACGTGAAGTTAAAGCGATACATTTCCGAGCATAATGGAGAAAAAGAAATTTATGAGGTCGTTAGATTTTATAACTGGTAATAATAACGTTGATTACGCTGACTCTTTACAACGCCGATCGACGCGACTACGTAGGTTCCGTCTTACTCTATAAAATACTACACTTAAAGCTTGAAATCCCTTACTTACTTCAAATTGAATCTCAAGGTCCCTCGGGCTCGTTTGCGTCGATGTCGCAAAAATAAATTATTCGCTGCCCCTGTCAGCAGAACATGTTATGCTCGTAACATGTTTATTAGACGAGCTTTTTAACGTCAACCTCTAGATTAATATTTTTGCTTTGTGTAATTGAATTAACTTCATTTATCAATAGGTACCGGCATGTATTATGCATTCATCTTTACACCTATGCTACTAAGCTTCTTTGCCATGGAAATAGTTATTTGTAATAAATGTTATTAATGTTTATTTAGCACTAGTGTAATAATTAAGGAAACTGTATTAGGTCTGGTCTTAAATTAAATAACAGTGTGAAAACATTATTGTATATGACCGTTTGTTTCTCAATAAATATATAATAATAATCTCCAACACTACCCGTTCATGAATACCTAGCCGACATTAAAAAGACAAGACTAAAGTCCCGCCACCCTCCAGTGCTGAGATTCCATGATCCTGAACCAACTTCCCTCCTACTGGAATCCTGGGCATCTGAATGAATAGGAGTCGAGATCTCTTCCTGATGACATCTTCAAGTCGAATCTCAACTATCTCAAGTCACGACCTTCTGGCTTTGAGGAGTCCCGTCGCGTTCGGTGCATGCTAGGATAAGGACGGGAGTTGGGAACTGTGCTTATGGCACAAATGGTAATGGATTCACTAGTATGCCGGTGTGGAGCTCCCGAGCAGACTGTACATGTACACCACACGGTATTTGACTGCCCTCTAACCAAATACCACGGGTAAGTGGAGGATTTTAAAACTTTAACCGAAGACGCGGTAGCCTACTTGAAATCTGTAAATCTTTGAAGTAGAGAAACATAATCAGTCATACGTTAAATAAATCATTGGTGGACGGATCTTGACAGCCCTTGACAAATAGTTGTCGCCACCGTACCACTAAAAGAGAAACACGTCTACTGCTGGACATATGTCTTTGGGGTTAGCCATATGCTTACCCCAAAGAGTGTCAAAATGACACACCGCATCCAGCGGACTCCCGCGACATTTTCAATCGGTTCTAAGTGCTTTTCATCAATCGGCTCTAAGGGTTTTGTGTTACGAGAAGCATAAAGTATGATCACATACGTCTCCAGGTCTCGAGTCGGTGCTCCTCGAGCTCCTCCATGGCGACGTCGGGGCTGGTGTAGTACATCTGCAGGATCTTGATGAAGTCCGTGATGGTCAGCATGCCGATGAACTTCTGCTTCTGCGAGTCCCATAGCGGCGCCGCGCGGACGCCTGCGTCACCAAACACATTTCATTAGGTACATGCGTGATTCGACCGTTTTTCTCATATGCTGTCTTTGATTAGAATATTTATTTTGAACAGGAATTATTGTTTTTGCGAAAGCGATTTAAGTCATGAGTAATGGGTGGCCGATGGATGCAATATAGTGACGAAAACATACGATCAGCGAACGAAAAAACAAGGCGAACTCCTTACTAATTTCTACCCAAACACGTGCCCAAAACCCGGTATGTGTATGCGTGCGCATGTTCGAACTAAACGGCTGGTTGGCGTCCTTTTGACACCCGCCCCCACCCCGCCCCCACGTCCGCATTCGCCCGCATAATGGCAATGTGCATCCTTTTTGTGGGACCACTTTTCGGCGCTAGTTAGACTTCTATGGTTTTTTCGTTCGCTGCATATGATGAATAAAACTTTTATTAAATTTTAAGTAATATTTATGATTATGATTTTATAAGAAAATTGAGTGATGGTGATAAAGTTCTAAATAATGGTGAATTATCACTTTACGAATCCGCACCTCCAACATCTGTAGATGTAGAGAGGTCATTTTCCCTGTATAAGTGGATAGTGGATAAATGAATGGACTGAAAATATCTAATATAGAAAAAATATGATTAGTTAGTTCAACAATAAAATTCTATAACTTTTTTGCAATTATCTTCGCTTCTTAAATCAATTGTCGTCATATCCATATTACATATATCGTTCGACATGACATGAGCATCGCTGCAGCATTTACAGGACTATCACCAGAAAATGTCCAATCTAAATACTAACCCCTGACTAAAATAAAAGGGTTAAATAAAGGTGACAGTATTTCTTTATATTTAGGTATCAATATGATCCCAGTTTTAACTGACGGGCTCTACGTTTTAATAAAAAAGAAACGAGGTATAACGTTGGACTGACCACCTCAGTAAGAAACAATACGTAGGTAGGTACGGGCGACGCTAAAAATACGTTTACATTATTCGCTTATTGCAATGGAATAAGATGCAAAAGTGTAAACGTATTTTTGGCGTCGACTGTACCAACCGACGTTATTATGCAAAAGCGTCCAATGGTTTTTTGAGCGGGGTTATTCTGTTTCCTACTTCAGCTATAAAGTTAACAGTAATTTCACAAAATACTCTTATTATATCATGTTGAATTCAAGTCTAACTTGGAACGATAAACACCTTTATCCAAGTGAATATAAATCCGTATTGTTTCTTATGAAGGTTCGTAATGCGGCGCGAGTCACAGTATAACTGTAGCAACACAAAAGAATGACAATTACATAACTGTTATGGATTTCGCCATTATTCGCTAAGCAGTTAGGCGAAAGCTTGGACCTTGGACCGATTAATACCTAATATTGTATGCCCATTAATGTAATATAAACTAATCGTGTAGTATGCCATACATTTGACATTGGACAGGTAAAGCGGTGCGGAAGTAGCAGTCACATTAGGCATTAGCAGAAGAAAATACTCGCTCAGCATTTTAGGTATGATTAAATTGTTATATAATATTTGTAATAGTATGCATTTAATGCATCATCTCAATAACATCACCTCATTACAAACATTGGTGAGATGTGTTTAAATAATTTGTAATCAGCATATTGTTACACATAATATGTGAATTTTGAATACAATTTTGTTGAATATTATTCAACAAAATTGTATTCAAAATAATAATTTCTATCTAACTAACTTCAGGCATTTGACATGATTACCTACAACTACATATAGTCCAGGCAATGAACTGACAACTTGTATGGAAAAAATGACATATTTGGAAATAATTTATAATAGCAAATTTTTTTAATGTAACGGATATATTATCAATTAAATAGTTACCTAGAGGCAAAATCCAACAAAAAATCAGACGTCAAAAAAATCAATATTTAATTAGCTCCTAAAAAGTGCGGATAAATATTAATATTTTTTTTTATCTTTATTTAGGTTCATTTACATTTGCTTTAAAATATTCAATATAAATAAAATAAAAAAGACAATGGATGTTTAATTTAAATCTATATAATTACTTCCGGGTGGAAAGTTTGTTGGATTCTTGAATAAAGCATCTTAAAATAATGTTTTAGAATGAAATAAACAAAAAAAACGCTATTATAAATTAATGTTTTTCGAAACCGTATTTTGCCTCGGCTAATACATATACACAATATGCACCCGCTCCGCTTGCGCCAATTAAGTTTCGAAGTAACCGAGAAGAATATCAGTATTGGTACGTAATTTTGGTTGAGACATACAACCATAATTATGGCTGATAACATAACAGTGGAATGTTGAGTGAGTTGAGTGGTAAAAAACAATTAACACATGCCAAGCGAAATGAAATCTTATATTAATGTCAGACAAGCTTAATTTCATCATTTGATGAATTAAAATTATATTTGTTCGCTAGAACGTTAACAATGTTAACATGTAGGTATGATGATTGTTTTTGTAAACAATGCCAGCTTTTATTAAATACTTAGCAATCGTGAGCTGCTTGATTGTATGCGATTGGTATTGCTAATAGTATATTTCTCTCATGATCGCTCACAATCAAGTTTGTTTTACAAGCTTTAGTTTGGCAAGCAGGACAAGAAGTAGTTGTCCACTATAGTGCTCGTCTAATTGAAAAATACTTGTAGCCCCTTGTTGCCACGTATATAGAAATGTACTTTTTATGTAGCATGAGCAAGGTAAATTACGTGGCTATTTTATTCAGTGCAAAACACTGAGGTAGTTAGAGGTATATTTTAACTAGCTCTAAAGTTGTTTTTTTTTGTTTCTATTAGTTAGACCATAATATATAGTAATACAATGTATACACTGATGATCGTTAACACTAAATCCAGAACACACAGTAGCTGTGGTCGAAATCGGTTAGGACAGCATCATCATCATCATCAAACTGATGATGATTACTAAGAGGATTTTTTATGTAATGAGCTGATATTATTAGATGTCTCATTTATTCAATTCAATTGCGATATCATTCACTTTCATTGTGATTTATTTCGTATATTATTCATTCAAATTCCGATTTTCAGTTGACACACACAGAAAATGTCAAAATCGACGATAACAAATACTTTTTCAGCAATTTCAATACTGACAAGCAGCAGCCGTAACATATTACGAAGCAACATAATTAATTCGCTAATTTGCAATTTGATTTGGAGCATTAGTCATAGGAGGATATAAGAGCATACTATAACGGTATGAGGATATGTGGTCAGAGAGCTTTTCGAAAAATTGGTATTGTAAAACCTATTTGAGTGGATTGCAAAAAAATTGTACATAGTTAAGAGCTTTAATCTAATCTATGCTTTAATTTTTTACAGTACGAAACTGTAAAAAATTAAAGCATATATTGGATTAAAGCTCTTAACTATGTACAATTTTTTTGCAATCCACTCATTTCCGTTACGAATTAGGGGTGTCTCTGTAAATGTGTGCTTAAATCATCAATGTGTGCGTGCGGAGCCCCCAGTTTTCTTATTTTGAAATTTGAAGTTCCTCGGGAAGAGATCTGAAATGTCACGCGATACATTAGTCCCTTTCATTTTACTCCAAACGTCATTGAGCCTTGATTTGTTTAAGGAAATCGCTTGTTATAACATTTTTATATATTTTCATCACACTTGCTCGTCAATGGCGTGATTACTTGCGAGCGTACAGAGCAGTTATAGCCGTTTTACCTCCCACGAGCTGTTAAGTTTGGTTTTAAAATATACAACCCACTCATACTTCACTTCGGACTGAGGATGTTTCCATCAGCCAAGGTGTATTTCATATCTTCAAAAGTTTGCTACAACCAACTTTTAATAAAACATATCTTTATTAAAAGTTACTGCAATTTAACGTTTAGTATTTACTAGAAATAATTTTATTATATTTCATTTTGATAATTGATACAATTTGGCAGGATGGTCTGTCAACTTCGAAAACAAAACGCAGTTGTTAGCATATCTGTGGAAGACATCGAAAAAAGTTGACAATCTCTTTTAGTGAATGCGGTTTGATTTTAGTTTTCAGTGTATTTTAATTTTAATCCGACATAAGTTACTAATTTTCCAATTTTTGTTTTTTTATTTCTTTGCATATGTGATGAAACACATTGTGTGTATCACGGGCGGTAAGTGTAAAACAAACTTGAGTCATTAAAAGCCCTCCGACTTCGTCGTCGGGCTTCTAATAGACTCGCGTTTGTTATACCCTACTTACCTCCCTTCTTGCACAATGTACTATTACATTTTCTTTTTTAGCAACTATATGTATAGAGTAAGTTGTGACAGATTCAATAAAATCAGAATTAGATGTCGACATCGGCGACTGAGTACATATTCAGTGAACGTGGTGGGCTACCGAAGTCCATTTCAGTGTGTCTTTACACGAAAGGGGAAAAAACCGTCCATTTTGCCTGAAATTTGGCATTTGACTGTAACATGGATGGAGCCCGAAGGTTGCCATAGGAACTGTAATTAAAAAAAATGCAACCCCTTTTTAACCGACTTCAAAAAAGGGGGAGACTTTTTATGTACGTTATCCGATTACTCGAAAACGTCTGGACTAATTTGGTTTTTTTTTTAGAAAGGGTATCCTTCCCAGGTAGCCCCATGGTCGTCATGTCAGGATCTGACTATAGAATCCTGGAGAAATCGAGGGAACTCTTCAAATTTTATAGGCACACTTAAAGCGATTCGGGTACAGATTTGAAGTCGGTTAAAACTTTGTTTTTAAAGTAAAATGTATATGTGTATGGAGAATGGCCAGCTTAATGAGAAATATAATATGAACGCTCTGAAACTAGACAAGTTAGGAGTAATGTTAAATTTTGGCATTTTATAAACGGTTAGTGTTATCTCTCGCAGTAGTTAAGTATGGCATAAGCGCATAAGATTTACTGTCATTCAGCACAAATAGAAAATTGACAACTCTAAATTATTGATCGAATCTGAATAATATCAATTTGAAAATCCCCTACATGGAAAATTGTCCAGCCTGAATAATGCTAAAATGTAATTTATTTATTTATTTATTGCGTCCTAAAAGTAAAATTGACATACTTGATACAGGTCGAAAGAAATACATCCATATGGAATTACGTGTACTCCAAAAATATAAACAATCGGAAATACGTCAATTTAATACAAAATAGTCGATTTTCATATTAAACTTTGATAATAATTTAAATTAGACAACATTCGCTTTGCATGTATTTTAATATGAACCTATAAAAAAATTGGTCGTAAAAATATAGACACTATTAAATTTTAACCAAATTCACTTTTGGTCCAATTTCAAAATGGTAATTTCGTGTGGACGATTTTCCATTTGTGCCGAATGATAGTAAATCGCGCATAATACAGCTCACTTACCGTTGTAGACCAGCGCGAAGAATGCCTTCTTTACGAGCAGCTGCGTGTCGAACACCACGAGCTTGGCAGAGGTGGGGATCAGGTCGTAGCATTTGTGGAACTTGAAGAACTTCACAAAGATCTGAGACTCGTCCTCTTCTGGAAACCAAAACACACCCAGTTCAGTAAGTATCTACATTATACAAATAGATTAATAAGTATTTGGCGAAGCAACGTCAATCTTCTATCCAGTATGGGACAAATATACACGACTCGTCAGTAAAAAGAGTCTGCATTTTTATATAGCCGTTTTTAACTATTAAAGATATTCAGACAAAATGAATTGTAAATGACTTATGTATTGTCACTGTCTAGCACAATTTAGTCGTAACTTTTATGATATCAAATGTGCTGTCAAGTGTGAAAATATGGGTGCATACTACTTACTCATAAATATATGTTCCATCGCTCTTATGTCAGCCGATTAAGGTTTTACTACAGCCGATTAAGGGAATATGGGAGGATTAAATCGATACATATTCTGGCACTTAACTGTACATTACTACGTAGCCAATGGTGACAATACTCTAGAATCGCTTATTTATCAACACCTGCTCTTTACTATTACAAATGTTTGAAATAGGTATAATTCCCACGTACAAAGGCTAACAAATCGCTTTAATAGTTTTCCTCCAGCGAAAGTCGAAGTTTAAGCCAGGACATATAGGCACTATATTGTTAAAATGTACCTTTGGGGGGAGGCAGATATAAGATTGGATATAAAGTCGAGTGTAAAATGGGTTTTATGGACGAGTTGTACACTCTACTTTTCACTTCAATTGCGAGGAAAAGAAACAGCAACATGAAAATATTGTAATTGTTAATTTAATTAAAATTGAAGGTTACATTAGAGCAATGAGAAATACATATTTAAAGTAATACTTAGGTCACTACAAACTGCTCAGTTATAAAAACATTTTTTTTTATATCAATGATAAATTATTGATCATTATCAATAATTTATCATTGATATAAAAAAAAATGTTTAAATACATTGTTTTACCAATATAAAAAACTTTTAAAAACTTATAAGTTTATTTCATGAAGTTTTATTGAGTAGTTTGGCTGTTGGTAATCTTGCCTTGGTCTTAGAATACTAAAGAAACGAAATAAAATAAAGAGGTTATTCTATGAAGTTAAAGTGGTTCCTGTGGCTGTTGACCGACTGCCTTGGTCTTCGACGAAGATTTTACTTTATGCACTAGAGCATAAAAAGCAACTTTATGTCGCCTACGCACAACATAAATACGAACTTTTAGAGCATGAGAAGTGAAAATAAATTTTATTGCGGTTTTATTGTGGTCATATAGTTTAACAAGTCCAGTCGACCGAGTTATGCTTATTTTTACTCGTACTACTAAATTATAATAACCGAAAACAGCATATGGGCAATTTTTTCCTGAAACATCGGTTATTATCACAGAAATAATGAAGCGAAATGATGTCGTTCCAGAATGTCGGTACGCCGGTCCGACTCGCAAATTTATTTTATTAACAGTAAATCCCTTTTAAATTCAACGTGAGCCCATGAACCGTTGTTTTAAGTTATATGTAAATCAACGAAAGCTGCCAAATTGTTACTACGTTTGAATGAACGAAACAATAGTTATTTACGATACAAGTGCAGAAAATAGGAAATTCGCAACGAGTGGCGATAAATTAAAACACGACCGAAGGGAGTGTTTTAAATCGACATGAGTTGCGAATTACCTATTCGCACGTGTATCGTACAACGTTTTACAGTACCTATGGCTCTTTAAAGTTTCAACATATGCACGGAAAGTGCTCGTTTCCGCACTCGTGCGGAAAAGTAACACCATGTGTACTGTAAACGAAGTTTTACACACTTGACAGCGAGAGTGCCGTTGTGTCATATCAACCTGTACGTATGTTAGATATATGGACTCTGATATTACTATATTTACTATATTTGACTCGGATATTATTACAATAAAAGTATAAATTAAAAATGTAAGACACCACCGACACAACAAAACATACCCCAGCATAAGAATCATATCGACAGACAAGACTTTCGAAAAAAAAACCGTACTCAAATCAATTCTTCCGTTTGGGAGCTTCGAGGCCACAGACAAGCAGGTAGGACGGACACAGATACACAAGTAAAACTTTTAACACCGCACATTCTTTCTTTCATAGGGCGGCACATCATGTACCCAGAAGAGCCCAAAGAATCTAGAATTTGCTGGAGGCAACGGGCCCTAACAGTGAACTCCAATAATAAGTTTCTGTCAAATTTCATTTTTGGTACAAGCTTTTATTGCCGACTGTACATTTCTGTACACCGTCATCAACTACTTATTGAGACAATTCTAACGAGCCCAAACTCAACGGGGTTACGTCGTCTAATAACTGAACTTCCATTGCAACCTTCTGTCTCCATCATCAGATCAGCTCAGCAGCATACTTAAGCCCAAAATTTCAGCTCAATCGGTTGAAGATATCTGCTTCAAATTGAGTTGCAAGATTCCACCCGAACAAACATACTTACATACATAGCAAGTAAAATAATAGCTTGTAAAAAAGGACTGCCTGAGATTAGAAGTTTGATTTTTTCACAGCTCCAAGGGACAGTAGACCTGAGTATTTGATATAAATTTTAGCTTGATACCTCCACGCGTTCTTGAGTAAAAGGGTCTTGACAGACGGACGGACGGATTGACGGACAACAAAGTCATCCTATAAGGGTTCCGTTTTTTCCTTTCGAGGTACGGAACCCTATAAAGCAAAGAAATTGAATGTATACACGAATATAACAAATGTTTTATTTTTAAAAATCGAAGTGGAGCATTTGATTGTCATTTATAATTATAACGAATGTTTTCTGAATGTTATCGATAATAAAACACGCCATGGGTTTATATTATAACAAATGAGGTCATTCAAAAATTGTAACAATTACCATGTTTACAAGAGTTAGATTAATAGAGTTATTATTGCAGCTGTAAAAACAACAAGATGACTAAATTAAATGTTAAGGAAATCAATACTAGATTAGTCGTCAACATTGTCCTGAATGACAGCCAATAAATATATACATACATAAGTGTGTAATCACGTTTGTATTTATTGCATCGAAGTAGTACTTCCTTGCCTCTTTTGAAGTGGATACTTCTTTGCTCGCGTTCTTGTATAGGGGTAAAGTTCAAAATGTATTACGTGACTTCCGAAATAACTTTTTGTAGAGAAGCCTAATCTGATTTCAAACAATTGTTTGTTACATGTTTCAATCCTTCTTTATTTGCCATTAGTTGTTAATCACAAAATGTTATTTAGTTTATGTGGCGGACATGAAAATAATGTTGAAATGATCGCGAGTCAAATGAGCTACGTCAGTCAATGTTGCCATAAATACCGATTTATATGTACTTATACAGATTTTAGTAAATTAATTCAGATATATATTTTACGGGTACACCATAATAATAGCAGATTCCTTTAAATAATCAAAACACTTTGAATTTAAAAATTCATTAAAAATGCTTATCTAAATAGATTTTCCCTTTAGATTGAAATCAATCGCAAATCCATGGGATACAATTTATTTATTAGCGCTTGGCCGGTTTATTTGTTAGGGTTCCATTAGCCATCAAAGAAGTATCCACTTAAACTTAATTAACGGTTGTATCTCCGACACAACCCGCTTCTTTTATCTTTATAAATTTAACTTGATAATTGGTAAATAGATACTCATTTATATACCGGAACATTATAGGAATGACGCACACGATGTAAATACACACAGACTAGGACACGTCGCGTTTATTGCCTTGAACGCAGACGCGCCGCGCCATGATGTCAAACAAAACATAACCGCACAAACGCATCCATTTGTCGTCGCTGCATTTAGCACATTGACGAACTTCAAAAAATATAAATATAGGCAGGAGTGTAATATTTACTGATATTTTACTTTCGAAGAAATGTTTCATATTGCAACACAATTATAAACAAGTAAGAAATGCACGAACTGAAAACCTCATCACAACAAGAAAAAAATGGGTGAAATACGTCAAAATTGAAACGGGCAACACTATGCGTGCGGCGTGGGCGCGATAAACAAGCCGGCACCTTTCAGGAGCCAATCAGCGAGATAAGCCTTCCACGCGCGGCCGACCTCTTCAAACTCCTTGATGAGATCGATAGAGTAGACGGAGTCTTCGCCTTCGCCGGCGGCGAGAGCGGGGTTGTCCGAGAAGTAGTGTAGACGCAGCATGCACGGGGCCGCGCATCGCCCGGTGCGGCCCGCCGCGCCTCCCACGGCTCACTGCTAATTATAAGCACAGAGGCGCGCCGTGCCGACCGCGGGCGCCGGGAGACGTGCGACGAACTTGACACCGCTGGCACTGCCACCGCCTTGTCACCGCCTCGCCACCGCCACGCCATCGCCACAGCGCGCCCAATGTTGACGATGTCCACACGCCGCACCATTTTACCACGCCTCTGATGTACGGTCGAGGAAATTGAATGTTTAGCACTTTTGGACTCTATTTGAATGAAGTTGATCACATGAAATCACATGATGACTTCCTTAGTCGCCTTTACGAGACGTAATGGAACCCAAGAAGCATCACTAGCGTACTATATTGTTCTCCCCGCCCGCCCAGTGACACCAAGTCCAATAAAATTGACGAATGGCACAATAGCAAATATAGTACATTAACCGCAGTCTATAAGAACCTTAATACTACAAATCAAACAAAATCTACAATGCGCCCGTGAAACAGTGGAATGTTGCGCGCAAAGTGAATGCAATTAATATTTATTTTTATAAGCTAGGTCAACTATCTTTTTAGAGTTCCGTAGTCAACAAGGAACCCTTATAGTTTCGCCATGTCGGTGCGCGAGTCCGACTCGCACTTGACCGGTTTTTTGTCACTGTTTGGATTAGCTGAGGGCTTTAAGAGCCTCACAAAGGAAGCGAGCTTATATCTGCAGAATAGAGGTCACACCTCTTGTTAAAATTGATACCGTAGTGTTGCTAAATGGATAGTAAACCATCAAGTTATTGTAATAAAGTATAAATTATAAAATATAATTGAAATCATAAAAAGATATGGACTTTGAAAGTTTAGAAAAAATGTGCATTTTTTATTATTCAAGAGTAAATTTAAAGCTAACAATAGAATCCTTACGCTTTTATAGAAACAAAATTGTAAGATAACTATGGACCTAAACGCAGGATTTCGCGACCAAACAACAATTTACTTGATTTTCCCTACAATGATTAGTGCACATAGCAAAGTGTGACGTCATACTTTTAAGTCTATCAGTATGAAGCGTTTCGGCTGCAGCCAGCGAGGTCCGTCTATGACTCAATTTTTTGGGTATTTATGTTCTTTAATTGCGGTTACTGCCATACAAACATATGTTCCTCTGCAAAAACTGGTTCGAATGGCATCGTAAAAAAATCTTAGGTCACAAGCCTATTGTAAATTTAAGTCTTTAATTGCTAACGTTTATAACATATTTTTTAATACAGTTGCTCATAAAGTGGTACTTTTTGTGGCTGCGTAGCGTGCGAGAAGCTCAATTTCTCGAACTAGTGCTTTTTACTTTTTAGTTCCAAACTATACTTTCGAAACGCAGTAATTTTACATTAGATTTTTTACTTGGAAATTATGAAATTAAAAACGCTTACGAATACTAGGAGTATTTATTTAAAGTATTCATTAACATATAAATGACGAAAAAATATTAAGAATTTGCATTTTATAGCCTACTCTGTCTTAGGTATCTATGTATGAAATATTTACTTTCCTAAAAACCGTTCTTTGATTTGGCTGAATGATACAAACATATGCCTAGAAAAAAAAAGTTTAAAAGCAAATCAGCCCGCCCTTTTGAAATAACTTCTAACTAGTATGTTGTCACTGTCAGTGTCATTTGTAAAGTATGGGTTCGTTCAAAAATAACTTCGAAGCAAGCATATTTTATCGCAATGATATATTAATTTATTATTTTTTCGCAATTGTATTAAAAAACGTCGTTTACAACACGTGTGAAATGTCTTTTTACCACTCGTACCGAGTCTTGCCACTCGCTTTCAGCTCGTGGCAAGATACCTCGAGTGTGGACTAGTGGTAAAAAGACATTCTTTTCACACTAGTTGTAAAATGTACTAATGTACCAGTGTGTAACCGCCATACGATCTCCTCTCCTAAGCGTGATAGGTACTTGTGTGTAGGTACAATAAGCATTCTTTTTATAAGGAAATATCGTCACTGACTGCCTCATGACTCATCAGTCAATAAAACCAAGACAAATCTATCAATACAAGGTTCGCGCACCAAGGATTTTATACCGTATCAATCTGTTCATTCCGATAAAATATGGGTTTATAAAGTTGCGTGTAAAGTGGTACTTTTTGTAGCCATAAATAAATATAACATGCTGAAAGTTGAATTTTTTCGCACTAATTTTTTGTGCTTTTCCGTATTTGTTTTTTATTTACTTACTGTTGTTTAAAGCCATACGTTACGCCAATAAGTATGTTCAATATGTTCAAATGTTATATTTTTTTTATACATAATTGGTATTGAAAACACATGAATGTAATAAATTGAAAGTAGTAAAATTGTATGTTTGACATATTAAACGGCAATGATGTAATATAAAGAGGTAGATAGGTTATAAGCGCTCCAAAAAATTTAACACTAAAATTGAGTCAATTGCACCAACGTGCGTCAGTTTCGAGTCGTCAATGGAAACGTTAGCTGTCAGATTTGGTGGCCATTTATAAACAAGGAATTTCGTATAGACAACATATCTACTTCCTTTTATATTACCGTAAACCGGGGTTACTTTAGGAAAAAATGGGGCTACTTTGATAATTTTGAATGTAGTATAAAAGCAGACCTATTTGAAATTAAGAAGATTTAATCGAGTATACATCAAGATAGAATACTAAACTATCCACTGCCACAGTTCACTCACAAGTAAAAACAATGATTTCGGAGAAAAACCTAATTGATCAAAGTCATCCCCCGAATCAAAGTAACCCCGGTCCACCGTACATCATTGTTAAACAGTATAATAAATGTTAAACATTCTCCAAACCAGTTTTAATAATATTGGTCAACCAAGGAATACCATTATTTGCAAATGGATCAAATTTTATACAGTAATTAAAATTAAAATGCTTTTTATGTATCAATTTCTTTCTAAAATGATTTATTTTGATTTAGCCGATTACTGACTACCAATGTCACGTTGACAAAAGTCTGTCAATCAAAAGTAAAACGAACATGTTTGATTCACGTCACGACTTAACTTTGTAAATGACTCGTTCTGTTTGATAATATATTTTACAGTACACATGGTGTTACTTTCCCGCACGAGTGCGAAAATGAGCACTTTCCGCGCATATGTTGAAACTTTAAAGAGCCATATGTACTGTAAAACGTTGTACGATACAAGTGCGAATAGGTAATTCGCAACTCGTGTCGATTTACAACACTCCCTTCGGTCGTGTTTTAATTTATCACCACTCGTTGCGAATTTCCTATTTTCTGCACTTGTATCATAAATAACTATTACAGTACACATGGTGTTACTTTTCCGCACGAGTGCGGAAATGAGCACTTTCCGTGCATATGTTGAAACTTTAAAGAGCCATATGTACTGTAAAACGTTGTACGATACCTACACGTGCGAATAGGTAATTCGCAACTCGTGTCGATTTAAAACACTCCCTTCGGTCGTGTTTTAATTTATCACCACTCGTTGCGAATTTCCTATTTTCTGCACTTGTATCGTAAATAACTATTAATACAGTTGCTCAAAAAGTGCTACTTTACGTAGCTGTTTAGCGTGCGGAAAGTTGATTTTCGCGAACTAGTGCTTTTCCCTTTTCCTAGTCCAAATTGTACCATTTATTATTATGTCATATGTCAAAAATAAATAAGATAGAACTGTAATAAAAAAACGTATTTTTTTACAACTTCATTATTTTTCAACTGTATTACAATGATGTTACAGAATTAATAATATAAGTTTCAAATTCCTTACTTGTCGTTTTTCTTATTTTTTCGTTACTGTATTAAAAAACATCGTTCAGTACACGTGCGGAAATGTCATTATTTACTCGTCCCGTCGATATCTCGGTACTCGTGACGTAATTACATACTTTCCGCACTAGCATCGAAATGTACTATAGTGCAAAAATGGGCAATTCGGTCGATTTTGGAATAAGTTCAACACTGTCAAATATAAGGCGAACTTGCAAGGCCAAACAAATGTATTTTGTATCATTAAAGTAATTACCGGTTTTTCAAATGTATGTATTAAAAAATGACCTTTGATATAGTTGACATTATTTAATATGGCCGACTTTTAATGAACCTGTCATTCTAATTTGAATATTTTACCTTTGAAGGTAGAGTGGCTTTTTGAATGGACTACTTTGATGCAATTCGGACAACTTAAATAATCTAAAGTGTATACTTGTACTTGCTGGGCTTGTATAAGGCCGGTTGTGACATTTTCACTCGTCTCCAGTCTTGCAAAACTACATACTTTCTGTACTTAACTATATCAAAATGTAGGTACTATTTCTTCTTTTTAGAACAAAACCCTAAAAAGCAACGAATGCCTAGATTGTTTCGCATAGGTAGGTACCTACAACATGCCGTAATGACGAATTTAGTTAGTTCCTAAAAGATCTTGTAAGAAATTAGAATAGATGCATCCTAAGGTGTGGGCACTAGTAATATTAGGTAAGAATCTCTTTCAAATAATTATAATTTGGGATCAAATTATTTACATACCTAAATCTGAAAGACTGACTTTTTCCAAAAACGGATCCGCAACCGGTAACTGCAACAAAAACATGTGTTAAAAATAGGCAAAACTTACAAACGATACGCAGTTTCTGATAACATTTATAAGGCTTCAGAATAGAAAAATTCTCTATTTGACTTGTATACATGTATTTTGAAATGCACATTATACAGGGTGATTTCTAAGTCTTGAATCGTTGAAGCAAAATGTGAATCTATCCATGATTCTGTGAAACTTTTACTATGGGGCCAACTTTGTAATATGAAAAAAAAACTATTTCATGCATGAACAGCTATTTCGGTTCACGAATTAAAAATTTATGAACAGCTGGTTTTTTTTTTGCATATTACAAAGTTGGCCCCATAGTAAAAGTTTCACAGAATCATGGATAGATTCACATTTTGCTTCAACGATACACGACTTAGAAATCACCCTGTATAAATCATAATAGTATGTAAGTATACGTACTCAAGTAGTTATGTTAGTATGTGTACCTTAAGAGGTCGCGGCAAGCTCGGCCGAATTTCACCTTCCCATACAAATGGAGTTTCGTTCTCGTTTTAAAACTACGCGTTGGATTGTAACGAAACTTTGATATACAATGACATGAGGTATATCTAGGTCTGTAATTAGTTTATATGGCTCTAGTTTATAAAATAAACAAATTACAGCAAAAACAAGTTTTGTATGAAAAACTTAAATTCACTATATTTTTTTTACTATGGTATCTGAAGCTACATTAAACTAATTACAGACCTGGATATACCTTAACTTATTCTAATTACAAAGTTTCAGAGCAAACTAGCTATTCGTTTTAAAATGAGAGCGTAACTACGTTTGTATGGAGAACCGAGTTTACTGCGGACTCTTAATGCAGGTTTGTGTGTAGCTGTATACGTACAACGTACACATCTTTGCCTTATCATTGTAACTAATTAATTGTGTAGGTATCAGTATTGATTTAACCATATATTCAGTATTCACCTATTCTCCCGCGACAATGTCGTCAAAAAGTATAGCCACCTATTTCATCTGATTAACCCCATGACCCATTTTGTATTAAATGCTTTGCGTCAATACCTTTTTGTGTAAAAGAGTAAGTAGGTACCTACCTACGTTACGTGGTTAACACGACTTACAGTCAGCAGCAGAAGTAGCTAAGCGGGCCTAGTGCTCAAATTGATCTGCACACGGACTCTAATGTCAAGAGAATAAGGTTCTGTGCAGATCATTCTGAGCATGTTAAAGTGCTTAGCTACTTCTGCTGCTGACTGTACAAGGAAAGGTACGCAACTGTCCGGCTCCGATTTGATTTATTTTTATATATGTTATAGAGTAGTCTAAAATAACAGACAAGTAATTTTTTTAGCTGCCCAAACTCAACCAGTTGGGAGAAATTGTCCTTCAAAGTACTGAAAAGTGACCTAACCCTCTAACTTCTGTAGAGTGATTTGTTCAAGCAAATTAATAATTAATATCTGGTTTCATTATATGTTGGAGAACATGAAAGAATAATGGACACGGGTCTTTTTCTTTCGCCTCAAACTCATATTTTATATAAAACAAGACACGTCAAAGTTTCATACTGCTGATGCTGTGCCGTCTCCCATGTTGCAAACGGTGACAATGGGATCATCGCGGCTTATTCCATGCTCAGTTCCTACAATGTTGACGTTTAATTTCAGATTAAGCCCTTCTTCTAGGTCGGTAAATCCGGCTTTAGCGAAGTATACACATTTTAAACTAACTAATTGACAAACTATTTAAAGTGTCGTTAAAAATATGAATGCCACGTAAAACTATTCAAAATTCGTCTGTTTTCAAGAAATACTTGATTATTCACAAAACACGCTTGTAAGCTTGGATGGGCGATTTTTGAACGAGCTACTTATTCAACGAATACCCAGCACAACGGAGCACACAATGGAATTAACGAGAAAAACAATACATACCCACTTTTCTTGTAGGGGAGTGTAAGTAGGTACCTACGTAAGCACTGTGCCGACCAATCTGTACTAATATTATAAACAGGTAAAATGTGCTAAATGGGAGCAAGTAAATTTGAATTGTTGAAACCACTCATTCTATTTCTAATTCTTAATAGGGTTTTTTCGTGTTACGCAACCGGTGCCACACGGGTACAGTCATATAAACATACGTTTTTTAATCTCATATAAAATTCATTAAATGCGGAGCCAATGGCTTCATCTTAGGTCGGACAGGTGTATACAGGGTGTATTGTTCAGTGAGGGAAAATCCGAAACTATAAGAGATACGAAAATTTGCTCTTAGGAATCACGAAATCGATTTTAGAAAAATTAAAAACTATTTAAATATTTTCAAAAAAGCCTCATTTAAATTTGCTCTTAGCAATCACGAGACCGATTTTAGAAAAAAAATTAAATGCATTCAAAAATTTTCAAAAAAGCCTCATTTAGCTTCTTGTAGTTTCGGATTTTCCCTCACTGTCCCGTTTGAATAATACACCCTGTATATGATATATGTAGGTGAGTGGTTAACCCTTTGAAAGCCAAGAACGCCTAAAGTTGTCGTATATTGTCTTTCTCGCAGTGCCAAGAACGCCTTTAAGTGTTATGACGTCCGCTGTCAAAACAACCTTCTGTCTTTCATATCAGGTTCATAGTCCACTCTCTTATGAAAAAACGGTTGGCTCGTCAGTGACACTTTAGTACGTGAATAATGGCGTTCAAAAGGTTAATGTAAGGCAACCACAATTAAAACCAGAGTGAACCTGACGTGTTACACGGATAGTGCTTAAACAATTGAACACCATTTAATAGGGTCAAGTGCTGACTCACCCCTCTCGAGTCTCGGAACAGTATGGCCGCGTGGTGCGGGTCGAGGAAAGCGTCCGAGGCCCGGTGTCGAGTGGTCACATTGCCGAGTGACGCTCTGCGTTTCTCGGCCTCCTGTGACGCGGCTCGTCGCAAATGAGCTCCTGTTACAAATAAATACACGAATTACATTCCACATTTACATGCGCAACTTAATATAAAGGTATGTAGTGTTCCGTATCACACGTGACTTTCGCATATTACCTACTATGAGTCTATGACCCGCTTATGTAGCGTCGTCTTTGTGTAGTAATTCATTGCAAAGAAATAAACATAGTGAGACTCCCAAAAACATCAACTCTCCCTCCAGCGGCAGTCAGGCGAAAATAAATAAATAAATCAGAACGATGAGCTTGCTTCGATTCTCGTAAACCACGCCCCTAGACTAGATACACCTCTATGTCTTTGGCGCACAAAAGAAAAAAAACACTCATTGGAAATCGCTTTTATGTATTAAATAATATCGATAAATAACATTAGTTTGCTTTGATCTTTAGATGATGTGAAATAACGTCATTTTAACTGGATTATGTTGTTTATAATGTATTATCTGGGTTGCCTCTGGTAAAAAAGGAAAATAAAAACCAAACTTTGGATTTCTTTCCAACGAGAAAACTGGGTTCTAACAAAAGTAATATAAAGTCTATATACATACATCCGAAAATTCATTATTAATAGGTTAGGAAGTACCGTTTTTGAAATATCTTACAATTTTCCAATGCATTCGTAGGTGTTTTAGCAATTTCAACTGTAAGAATTCAAATGAAATACCTTTTTATGCATGTATTTATGCAGGCAGGGAATTACGAACGCCCACTGGCCCACTCGACTTCTACTGTAAGAAGTTGGCCTACGCTGTTTGCGGGGGCGGGTTTTTTTAAATTCTACGAGTAATGGGTGCAGGTTATACGACCTATACATACAGGGTGGAAAGTTAAAACGGGGCAGTAAGGGCAGCTACTAGATCCCTTGCCGCCACGCAAAAATGGCATTAGGATTTCATTCCTAACTTTTTAAGTGATGGCAATATACATTCACAGATTTTTGAAAAAAAGTACAGTCAGCGAGAAAATCATCAATTTTGACGATATTTTTTTAATGCCTTTCGATCCCATTCCTATTAAGGATCAAAATACTCTTTAGGACCGACTAAGGTTTGACTACTAGAACGCCCAGGAGCCGTAGCATGGTTGGCCTTATCACGCGACAAGTGACAAGATAGGGGCGTCGTCTCGTTCTATCGAACGGTGTCAGCCAGTGACGCACGCTCTATCCTATCACCTATCGCGTGACAAGGCCAACCATGCTACGGGGCCTGAAATCAAAGAAAACTTTTTCCATACAGTGAGTATGGGAATCCCAAAGTGCAAGTAGTCCTTTAGTTAGACGATCATCAAATTGTATGGAGACGGAGATAATTTCATTTAGATTAGAAATGAGAGAATTCATTCCATTGTTAAAAAACCGGCCAAGTGCGTGTCGGACCACGCAAAACGAAGGGTTCCGTGCCTATTAAAAAGGTCGTATCGTCACAGAAATTTTACGGCACTTACGTCCTTTTCTTTGAGGAAGGCAGTTTTTCAGCAATATCTCGATAACCTCGGAACCGATCTTGTTCAAAACAATTTTCGGTGAATGAAATTAATAAGCCCTATGTCCATGAATTTTTCCATATTTTTAAAATACACCGTTCAAAAATTAGAGGGGGGGGGACAGAATTTTAGTGACTTTCGGGGCGATTATCTCCGGCTCTATTCACTTAATCAAAAAAAATGCTAAGAAACCTTATATTTATTTTGAAAGGCCTATCGATTGATGTGCCACACGGGGGGTCACAATGAAAATTTTTTTTTTGACTTTTAGTTTTATGTATGGAGAGCACCCCTAAAAAATATTTTTTTTGTCATTTTAATTACAAAACTATGTAGCGGCTAACAAAATACACCTTTCCTCAAAATTTTATTCAAATACACCTTATAGTTTTCGAGTAAAATGCCTGTGACATACGGACAGACGGACAGACGGACAGACGGACAGACGGACAGACGGACAGACGGACAGACGGACATGACGAAACTATAAGGGTTCCGTTTTTGCCATTTTGGCTACGGAACCCTAAAAAAAACAAACGCATTCCCGTATTCATAAACGTTACTATGTGTACAGTACTCACGAGCGGAAGGTGCTGTAAAACCCTTACCTTAGTAAATTTTAAGTTTCGAACATAATTTCTGAATAACGGATGTTAGTATTCTTTTTACAAGCTTTGGGATTCCCATACTCACTGTATGGAAAAAAGTTTTCTTTGATTTCTGGGCGTTCTAGTAGTCAAACCTTAGTCGGTCCTAAAGAGTATTTTGATCCTTAATAGGAATGGGATCGAATGGCATTAAAAAAAATATCGTCAAAATTGATGATTTTCTCGCTGACTGTACTTTTTTTCAAAAATCTGTGAATGTAGATTGCCATCACTTAAAAAGTTAGGACTGAAATCCTAATGCCATTTTTGCGTGGCGGCAAGGGATCTAGTAGCTGCCCTTACTGCCCCGTTTTAACTTTCCACCCTGTATATGTACTAGGTGGATACATAAACCAATCTAATACTGCGTGGAACAGAATGAAGAAATTTTACAAAAAACCGGCCAAGTGCGTGTCGGATCACGCACAACGAAGGGTTCCGTGCCTATTAAAAAGGCGTACCGTTACTGAAATCTTATGGCACGTACGTCCTTTTCTTTAAGGAAGGCAGTTTTTTAAAAATATCTCGAAAACCTTTGAACCAATCTTGTTCAAAACAATTTTCGCTGAAAGAATTTAATGTCCATGATTTTTTTCATATTTTTAAAATACACGGTTCAAAAATTAGAGGGGGGGGGGACACAATTTTAGTGACTTTCGGGGCGTTTATCTCCGACTCACTTAATCAAAAAATTGCTGAGATACCTTATATTTATTTTGAAAGGCCTATCGATTGATGTGCCCACACGTGTTCTTGCAATGAATTTTTTTTTTTTTACTTTCAGTTATATGTATGGAGTGCGCCCCTAAAAAATGTTTTTTTTAGTAATTTAATTACAAAACTATGTAGCGGCTAACAAAATACACCTATCCTCAAAATTTTATTCAAATACACCTTATAGTTTTCGAGTAAAATGCCTGTGACATACGGACGGACAGACACATGACGAATCCATAAGGGTTCCGTTTTTTGCCATTTGGCTACGGAACCTAAAAACGGGGAATTGTTCACCCTAAGAGCTTTATTTTTTCCCCATAAAGTATGTAAATATTCTTTACCGTTTACGAGATAAAGCTTGTTAAAGTCTAGCGGCAGGATTGTCACCTATAATAAAAGTGTAATTTTTAATGTCTTTTTGTTTTACTTAACCAAGCTTTAAATGATAATAAATTGATTGAAAATTCATTAGATAACACTATACTTTCAGCAAAGATCATAGTAAAGTGCCACCCATGTATGTATATATTACGCGAGGCCGATTTTTGTACATGCCAACAGATTTACAGTTATTCCGACTTTTGATAAATGATATGTCATTCGATGCGTATCATGCAGGAGAGTTGCAATAAGATATTCGTTTTGTATTTTTTTATCGACCACGTGACTTTGGCTGCGTGACGTCACGTGACGTAACTCCTGTATTGACTTGAGATGACAATGTAAAATAAATAAACAAGAATGGAACTTAATCAAACCTGTAGTAAGTTCTTCAGCATCAGAATTTATAAATGTTGAGTCGGCAACATATGTATACTTACAACATTAAGCAAATTTACAAAAAGAAAAAAACGGACTTTTTACAATGTTTACAAAAACTGACAGACGTATTATGTCAACTGTTGATTTATTTTTTATTGGGCTCTCTATGCATTGACGTACAATAAAGTAAATAGACTCACAATGTCGAACAAAAATGTCAAGAGATGTGCCCCAAAATGACAACTCTAGCCATATTTCAGTTGTTGCCAATCGCTTTTACTTATAACCTGCATTATTTTTCATATAAAAGAGAACTTACTTTAACAGACTTACTTTAGGCTTTAACAGTTGAAAACTTTTTAGTTTATTGAGATTTTATTATAATGTGACTTGTTTGCTCACGTCAAAACTAAATAGCGAATGAATGGAGTCGCATTATAAAATTATTTTAATAATATTCCGTAAGGCGTCTAGGCGTAAGGCGTCTACGTTCCAGTAAAGATGTAGAAAACAAAACTCGATTACTACTTCTCGGATGCCGGGGACGCCCATTGAAGTCTTTGTTGACCTGACTTGAATAACATCTAAATTATTTCAGGTTCAGATAATTATAAGTATTTCGATTACAGTTAGGTATAAATTGTAATTTGTCAAACCGATATGACTTTAAAATACCGGTAAACATAGTAGCCATTAAAGGTCTTCTGGTAAAATTGTATCCTGGGGATAATCTCAGAAACTACACCATCCTATTCTAAAAACCGTTTCTTTAGTAGGCTAATATGTAGAATGGACCTACGGGAGTATATGCTATATTTTATCCCGTCGCTCTATTACTTGCGAGTGTACAGAGCAGTTATAGCCGTTTTACCTCCCACGGGCTGTTAAGTTTAGTTTTAAAATATAGAACCCTCTGATTGGCTTAAGCAAATCTGGTTGTCTGTGATTGGTTGAAAAAAAATCTAGTTGGCCAAGCCGCCCCGCCCCGCAAGAATACTGCTCTGTGATTGGTTGAAATATTGAAGCTGCGCGCTCCACTAGCACTGATCTGGAAGTGAAATTGTCAATTTTTGATTGGTGCGGCTGTATGAAACTTAGATTTTTCTGTCTTTTGTAGTTATTTATTTCCTCGCAAATGTGATGAAAAACATTGTGTATAACACGGGCGGGGCGTAATAATATTGCAAACTCGAGTCATCAAATGCCCTCCGCCTTCGGCGTCGGGCTTCTGATAGACTCTCGTTAGCATTATTCCACTTACGCCCCTCGTTAAACAATGTACTATTGTATACGCGGCGGAGCCGCGCGGGCAGCTAGTAATAATAAAGACGCGGCGTATATATCTCTCAATTGTTTTTATCAGCACATAAATAAGCTCAGATAGTCAAATCACGAGATAAGCCCAGTTATCGTCAAGTACGGCGTGAATTGATAAAATAAAATGGTATCCGTAGATGTTTGCTTAATAGGTAGTATAGATAGGTACCTAAATTTCAGTGGCAGAGCGCCCATACAAGCCTATTACCACCGGCTTGCCTAAAATTTCTTTTTAGGCAAGCCTATAGTTATGTACATTTCGTACATAGGTTCCGAGAAAGTCATTGGTAAAGGCCAGATTTGAGCCCACGACCTCCTGTTTGAGTATTAAATATTGACCTACATTCATTTCTTCCAGAGAATATCAGAATCAAAATTGGCTTATCTAAGGTTTATTGTATTCAATAAACTTTTCAGGAAAAAAAAGTAAAATCATCGACCATTGCAAAATCACTGTGTAAAGAACTCCCACGCAAAAACATTTACATTTATATGCCTACGATGGCAATGCCGTTAAAAGTTACTTGTATGTTTTTACAAGCTTTTATTTACCTCGACCTCGATTACTCGTAGTTTGTTAGTGTGGGACAATTCTTAGAAATGATTTTTGAACCAGTTAACCTCAGACGATTGAGCTAAAATTTTGGGTATAAGTATAGTTTGGATGACAATTTAATATTATGGTACCATCGAGCTGATCTGATGATGGAGACAGAAGTTAGGCATGGGAATCCGGTACTTAACCGACGTATTATAACCCCGTTGAGTTTGGGCTCGTTAGAATCGTCTCAATGAAGTTGACGATGATGACAGTATACAGAAAAGTATCTACAGTTGGCAATAAAAGCTTACTTGTGCCAAAAATGAAATTTTTGTCAGATACTTATTTCTATTGTGTGTTCTTACAAGCAAGCAAGCAATATAATAAATGTTTCATAACTTGGATATTTAACAGGGAGAAAGAAAAAAACTAGATTCTCGCACACGGTTAAATGAGTGCATCATTATTATGACATAAAAAAACCGGACAAGTGCGAGTTCAACTCGCATGGTGAGGGTTCCGTAAAATATTGAGAATTTTCCCGTTACTTTGAATACTCAAACTTCTATACCTAGGTTTTTCTGTAATCTTTAGGCAAGGAACTATTTTCCATATTTTTTTTCAGAATTTTAAGCCTAGTAGTTTTGGAGATAAGGGGGGAATGGTAAATTTTTGTCTTTTTTCCTATATTACTTAAAATATGTTTTTGTTAAAATTAAAAAAATATATATCTAAGATGCTTACAACACAACCCCTTTCATTTGATATGTCACACAATACAGTTTGCGACACTTTTTTTTAAATTTCCAGTTTACCCCCCAAAAGTGGCTCCCTTGTTCAGAATTCATTAATTTACTTTACGCGCCCATCTTTGGGTCAACAATTTACATATGTTTACATAAATTTCAACTCAATCGATCTAGTAGTTTCGGAGCAAATCGGCTGTGACAGACGGACAGACAGACGCACGAGTGATCCTATAAGGGTTCCGTTTTTTTCCTTTTGAGGTACGGAACCCTAAAAAATTAAACACAGAAGTATTAAATTACAGACTTAATTAACAAATGATTTTTGAAAAATAAAAAAATACGCTATAGGTAGAGGTCTTGTTATACTTTTCCGGTATTATTTTCAAATTTTACGCCTGGTTAACTTCGGAGTTCAGGGGAGGGGATGGTAATTTTTTCAACATTTCCCTTTATGAATCAAAATTTTAACACAGTAGAAAAAAAAGAAACACTGTTTTAGAATATGCAATTCAAGCCCTTTCATATGATACCCTACTTGGCCTACTAACTACACTTTGAATTGTTTGCCTCTTTAAACTTAACAATAATGCTTGTCTTTTGTTGTCTAATTGTTTTACTACCTGAGCACTTCAAATTGGCACGTGTTGGTGCAAGCTGCATACAAAAAAATACCATGCCGCAAAAGACTCTTGCCAGGTATTTTTTGTTATCTCTAATCCATTTGTTCTCGCTAATGACCGTCTCAAGTGGCATCGGGCCTTCGCAAATGAAATGGAGTATACCTATATCAATAAATGTTTTAATCCATCTTTTATAGCTTAATCCAGAAGACTTCCTTTTTCCCACGCCACTGCAAGCCGGAACGCGGGCCACAGCAGCGCAGAAGCGTGTTCCCATTTCAAAATAAACTCCCACTCCCCACCCTGGCGCTAGTTTACTAAGTCAAGCGCAGCACTTCTATATTAAAGTAGCAATAGTTTAATATAAAATACTGCTCCAGTAACACCTACCCACGCAGTTCGGATCTATGTGATGTTAGTTAAGATTTTATATGTGCATTGGTTGTCGGCTTACAAATAAAACCAAACACGTCAAATTTCATCACTCAAATTTGCCAGCGGCCTGAACTCATCCATTACATTTTATTGAGAATGGTATGGCAACTGTTCATGTTCCCAAAATATTTGTATCAATATTAGCAAAATATTTGTAGGTATCAATATTACGAAACTATTTGTATCAGTATGAAAGAAAAGCATTTTTAGATGCTGGCTGATAGCTTCTTATTGCATGGCGCTATAGTATCGTGAACGATCCTGACTTCAAAGGAAACGCAAGATATTTATAAAAAGCAGCCAATTTTTATACTCCACCCAATATTGAGAAAATAGAACTCGGTGAAGTCGGACTCTTCGCTTCGTATCACTGCGAAATATTTGTATTCGGAACAAAGAAGTTGTTATTACATTTTTCACTTCACATGCTTGCAAAGTTCGCCTTTGCGCTGGATGTAAGCTGCACAAAATGCCACTTTTATGCTCTAGTGCACAAAGTAAAATTGATTTAAAGACTAAGATAATGGGGTATGGATGAAAATTTTAGAAATGCCTGATTAATTTTTTGGTGATAGGAATAACCTTCCTTAGCACCAGAAAAAAGTTACAGATTTTTCAGCTGCGTCAATTATTTTTGAAAAATATAAATAGTTTCCTCATTTACGTTTTGGGTCAAGAACGGTAAATAGACACTTTCCTTGATTTGTCTCATATTACAAAAAAACTTTCTTAAATATCTGTGGTAAACTGACACTGGTAATGACCAATATAGCTGCTGCAAGTGTCAATATCATTGCCAGTGTCAGTTTACCACACATATTTAATATATTTTTTTGTAATATGAGACCGATCGAGGAAGGTGCCGTAACTGACACAAAACGTATCTGAGGAAACTGTATATATTTTTCAAAACAAAATGAAGCAGCTGAAAAATCTGAAACTTTTTTCTGGTGCTAAGGAAGGTTATTCCTATCACCAAAAAAATAATCAGGCATTTCTAAAATTTTCATCCATTCCCAATTGGGCCTAATATCCACACGGACAATAATACTTTGTAGAATAAACTTGTTATTTTATTCGATTTTCTTTAATAAATTTCACTTGGTGTTTCCTATTAAGCACCAACTAAACTATTAAATCCAGTTAAAATAGAAGTAAATTATTATTTTAAAACGTATCGAACCATTAAATGACTTGGCAGTATGAAGGACCTAAGTCTAATATCAAGTGTCGAAAATTAAACATAAACACTTTAAAAAGTAAAGTGGCGGGAATTAAATAATACTATATTAAATTTTGCAAATATTAGTCATTTTTTCGAAATCGAAGTGAAAAGCAGTGTGTATAACTCGGGCATAAATGACGCCATACGAGGGACATAATTATCCCTCGACTTAATTAACTTATCGGTTGAAATGGCTCTTTCCATGCACCTGTTGTACAATCTACTATTCCCGTATAGTTAAAACGGGTCATTTTAAGAAATGAATATTTATTTGATTTTGATTTCACCACGCATTTGATTAGTCTAGTTAAGTATTTATACAAGCTCGTGGTTTTTTTTTAGGGTTCCGTACATGGAAAGGAAAAAAACGGAACCCTTATAGGATCACTTTGTTGTCCGTCTGTCTGTCAAGACCCTTTATTTCGGAAACGCTTGAAAAAAACGAGTAAAATTAAAACCATATAGTTACTCAATGTCTACAGAGCCTTGAAGCTGTGAAAAAATCAAACTTCTAAGTTAGCGTAAAAAAAGATACGGCAGTATATGCGGCAAAAATAGTACATTTCGATGCTAGTGCGGAAAGTATGTCATTACGTCACGAGTACCGAGATATCTTGACTCGGGACGAGTAAAGAATGACATTTCCGCACGTGTATCGAACGACGTTTTTTAATACAGTTGCGAAAAAATAAGAAAAACAACAAGTAAGGAATTCGAAACTTTTATATTATTCATTCTGTAACATCATTTTAATACAGTTGAAAATTTATGATGTACACCAATTATATACAGTTTAATATAGTTCTTTATGTTACAGTTTATACACAGTTATATACAGTTTAATATAGTTCTTTATTATTTATTGACATAATAATTAATGGTACAATTTGTACAAGGAAAAGGAAAAAGCACTAGTGCGCGAAAACCAACTTTCCGCACGCTAAACAGCTACGTAAAGTAGCACTTTTTGAGCAACTGTATTAAAATAGTACATTTCGATACTAGTGCGGAAAGTATGTCATTACGTCACGAGTACCGAGATATCTTGCTACGAGCCGTAGGCGAGTGGCAAGACTCGGGACGAGTGAAGAATGACATTTCCGCACGTGTATCGAACGACTTTTTTTATTACACTTGCGAAAAAATAAGAAAAACTAGAAGTAAAGAATTCGAAACTTTTATATTATTCATTCTGTAACATCATTGTAATACAGTTGAAAAAAATGAAGTTTAATACAGTTTAAATACAGTTTAATACAGTTCTATCTTATTTATTTTTTATTGTCATAATAATTAATGGTACAATTTGTACGAGGAAAAGAGAAAAGCACTAGTGCGCGAAAACCAACTTTCCGCACGCTAAACAGCTACGTAAAGTAGCACTTTTTGAGCAACTGTATTAAAAAATTACTTTTAGTACGCGGGCGAAGCCGCGGGCACAAGCTAGTAAGTAATAACTACATAGGTAAAGCAATTATTGATAAAACATTAAAACAATTTAATTCTTCACATTAAAACTTAGTTTTGAAATATTTTTAATAAAAGTGTTCTTGTTTAAATTACAGTATCTTTGATTTGTAATCATTTGATATGGGGTTTCATAAAATAAAATGGTATTTAGTGGGAGTTCGGGTAATTTAAAAGTTTAGGATCCCCTGCTCTAGATGACAATGTTAGCGAAATTTGTTATCACGAAAATTAATATTATTAATTTAAAACGTCCAAAACCACATCAGTTAGGTATAAATTGTTGACCACAGACTAGAAAGTAAACACACAACACAGATAGACAAGTGAGGTCGCACTGTTAGCAGATACGTATCCATCTATAGCAATTTCTGAACACACTTTATACCGCAGCGCAGGTACTTTTCGTTGCAAAGCCATCAACTAGATCGGTGGGTATGCATTGTTTACTCAGCTTCTATAATATCCATCTTCAGGCACCATTATTAAACCAGTCGGTCTCTTTACGAACGTGGATTTCAACCTATTTCGTATTTAAAATATTTCGCGCGCCGAGTTAGTGTCGTAATAGTACATTGTGTTACAAGTACGGTAAGATATGAATTACGAACGAGAGTCTATTAGAAGCCCGACGCCGAAGGCGGAGGGCTTTGATGACTCAAGTTTGTAACAATTTTACCGTACGTACGTGTCGCAAACAATGTTTTTCATCACATTTTTGAGGAAATAAATAACTACAAAAGACAGAAAAATATATGTTTTTACAATCGCACCAATCAAAAATTGACAACTTCACTTTCAGACCAGTGCGAGTGACGCGCAGCTTCAATATTTCATTCAACTACTTAATCACAGAGCAGTACAGTAGTATTGTTGCGGCGCGTGGCTAACTATTTTTTTAACCAATCACGGAGCAGTTTTCTTGTGGCGCGCGGCCAACTAGATTTGCTTAAACCAATCGGATCACACACAAACTCATAGAAAACCATTACGCCCTAGGCTTAATAAAGGATATTGTAGCTCTGTATGTCTGCGCGTTATGAAGGCCTTTACGAGCAAGTGTGATGAAAAACATAATGAAATGCGAAAGAGATGCGGCAGCGTTGATCCCAATAGAGGCCCGGAAGATTTTTTTTTTTTTTTTTTTTTTTTATTATTATTATGTAATGGGATACAAAAACTTATCTATTACATTTCCCGGCAAAACTGTTTTAACAGTTTGTCTGCAGGTAGGAGTCTCATTATAGTACATAAACTATTTTGTATGCATGTATTATATACTTATTGCGTAATATTATTTCGTAAGTACGCACATAAAGCGTCGTGCTAAAACTTGGATGACCTTTGCTTGTAGGCAATTGTCACTGAAGTGTTTGGAGTAAGTACTTTTTCAAACCTTTTTTAAATATACTTTTATTGGTATGATATGACCAGCTTTTTAACTGTAATGTTGAATGTTAATTCAACTTGAAATCCAATGATGAAAACGTTTAATAAATGTCGGCAAACGGTTCAAACTTCGTTTTTAACATTTGAACATCACAGCATTGCAGTTGCTTTCATCCACTCCACACACACACATCACACACATAATACTGTATGTTTGTTCGGGTGGAATCAGATATCTTGAACCGTTTGAGCAGAAATTTTGGGTATTAGTAGGTACCTATAGTTTGGATGACAATTCAATATTATGGTACCATCGAGCTGATCTGGTGATGGAAACAGAAGGTGGCCATGGGAATTCAGTACTTAATCGACGTACCTAACCCCGTTTAGTGTGGGCTCTTTGGAATCGTCGCAATGAGTAGTTGATGACTACCGTACCAAAAATTATTTTTTTGACAGAAACTTATTAAGGTAAATAATTTAAGCTGTAGGTACGATAGATCAGTTTACTAAAATATTCAATTATATCACTTACCTTCTTTTAAAATAGTGTCGTAGATGTGATAAGTCGCACCACAATCTTCTAATAATGGTTTTCTGAGGACTCTGTGCAGATGGTCGCCATCGAGAGATTTGGAACGGGATCGAAATTGTTCGGGATCTATCTCCGGACCGTCCTTCGCACCAGTGGCCGGGGCCGCGCAACAGCCCCGACGCCCCTCACCAGCTTCATGCCGCCAGTGTCCCACCTTCTTTCCGAACGTCCGGATTAGCTCTTGTATGGAATGGTGCTTGTGTCGATTGCCAGTAGCACTAGAGCCCGACCCTCGTCGCTCATGATGGTGCTCTTTAGACACACTGGCAGATTCACTTAACTTTTGCGCAAAGCTCTTGTTGTCGAACCGATTTTTGTAAGGAGCATGGTTCAGTTTCGTATTACTGATTTCTCCGTAGCGCTCACATTTGCTGTACACGTTTTCTTGTATGTCGTCCATGGTATCGTTATATAGAGGTGAAACATAATGCCGGTAATCTTGACGAGGTCCTTGATAAGTATTGCTACTAATTGGACACCTCTCACTGTCACTACGTTGCCTCGAGTATTCGCCGTGGTGAGTGTGGTAATGGTGTTGGGAGTCAACGCGAGTCGAATTGCGAGATTCCATGACCTCGCGAAAGTAACTAGCGAAATTAGGGTATCTATCACGAGGACTAGACGCGCATTCGAAAGGCGCTCCCGACTGCCCCCTCAAGCTTCGTTGAGCGAAGGATCCCCTCCCGTTAATTGAGATGGAATTAGGATGATTTTCATTTTGTATGTTATGACGAGAATCTTGAGAACTCAAACTCGAATACCAGCTTTCTGTGCTATCTTCTGTCTCCAAAGGAGGCGTAGATTCCCGAGGATGATGTTTGTGCAGAAAATGTGTAATTCCGTGCATTGTGACTTCAATGTGCAATCAGTCTCCAAGGGAATGTTGCAACAGATTCACCTATTCATCTTAAACAGTTTCTATAAGCATGTTTAAATTTAACATTTTAACAAAATTCGTACGATTCTAACGGAGGTCAAAATTGCAAGACCTCTGGTCCACATTAAATTATAAAAATCCTTAGCACAACTAATTAAAGTGCTGCCCCGAAACCAGTTAACTAATCTCATAAGGAAGTTACGGTCGACCTTAGTTCGTGAATTATGAATATTATGATATATCGGAATTAATGAGACAAATCGCATGAAGGAACTTCCTACGTTGTGATGTGATTCAAATAGGTACCTACTTACTTAAACAATAAAACGAGGCAAACTGCGCAAGCATTACTAACTGCAAGTACATTGACCCAGCGTTTCGTTACTGAACTACGTCGTTAACGCGAAGTAATAATATTGTGCTCCAAGGTCACGATATCGGGATATTTGTTTGTATTCGGTTGGGTTTCATCAATTTGTGAGCGCGTTCGCGGTCGGGGCGAGGGGTTACGTAACGCTTAAACCGTCCGAAGGCCACGCCTCATTCCAAGCCCTTCTCACAGCTGGTTTGGGTTTGAGATTCAAGGTCAGCTTTTATTTGGGGATTGCGTTCATGTGGCAGGCAGGGAAGTGCGGCGAAAGGGGGCGAATTTGTGCAAATCGCATGCGCACGTGGGGTCACCTTCAAGTTTCTAGATGTTGCTGCCTATATACCGATCACGTCAGCAAATTCATCATAATTATGATTTAATGATTATAGTACCTAAATAATTATTATCCACCTCATTTACCTCCACCTTTAAAATCGGGTTCGCATACTGATCAGAAACTTGAACGAGGAACGTTAAGTTATTGATTAAAGAAATGTATACATCTACCTAGGTACTTCGATAGTTAATACAAGGTATTAAGAATTCAGTTGTAGGTATATATTCTATGCTAATATTATGAAGAAGTAAAGTTTTTGTCTATCTGAGGCGTAATCTTGAAATGGAAACTACAGTACGTCCGATATAGAGAATGTATTTGTATAATTTTATTTAATGCGTTTATTTAAATAAACAGCAAAATAAATGTTTGTGATTGGTGAGTTTGTTTTTTTTTCTTATTTAAACTTTATTGCACAAATTACAAAAAAAAATATACAAATGGCGAGTTTAATGCCACATGGCATTCTCTACCAGCTAACCATTGGGCTAAACAGAGACTTATAACAGGTGCAAAGAAAAAAGTATGATAATTTCTGTTACGAATATACTTGAGGAGAAAGGAAAAACAAATGTATTATACACTACATATAGACATACATAAATAGAAATATATAAGATACATACAAAAAGATATACTACTACATATTCAATACATACTATCATTATGTGGATGGATTATGGGGGCAATCAGCGGATCTACTCATCCGATTACAAAGTTCTTTCACTGGTATTACAGGGTGGGCAGTGGACACTGGGCAATTAGAAGGTATGTTGTTTTTCTGACGTAACTTTTGTTTCTGGGTAAAAAACACAATTATTTTACCTAATCACGGACACGGGACACTTGGGCAATTTTGAAAGAAACAATTTTTGGTCAACAAATCTTAAAAATTGGTAAAATTGATTGACCTACAAGATTACCAAATTTGTATTTTTTCTATAGGATCATCTAAGCAAGTATGTAGGTATGCTTGCGTATTAGTAAACTATAATAGACCCTTTTTAGCCAAGACGGAGAATTTGGGGAGCGTGGCTGGTAGAGTTAAGCCGTGTGGAGTATATAGGAAGCTTGGCGCTACTTGCGATCTGATATCTTTTTAACGCTGCAAGCTATATGAGCTAGAAAATCTTGGCAATCACTTAACATATAATATTTTTAGTGGGATACATGTGTTTAGGAGTACATGTCATAGGCTATATTTCATCCGGCCGCCTATTTTTTAATATGACAGCAGTTTTAATAAAAATAATTATAAGCCACACAAAATCGAGACATGATTGATTGATTTATAGGTTTACTACGTTAAAGCCAGGTTACGAAATGAGAATGGTGAAATGTAACATGAACATTACGAATCATCTCCATTTTGTGCATATCTCCCTACAACAAAGGCTCGTATAAAAATACGTAGGTATGCGCATAGTAATTTACAATAACTTGCCAGAACAAATATGTATAATGTCGAGAAATAATGAATTTTGAAATTATTAATACACAATGGTATTAAATGTTTTCCTAGAGTCGACGCGAGTTATTTAGGACGACAATACAATTATATATATGAGTATATAACAATGAATCGTTAATACATCGTAACATTACCGAGCCAATCCATTATGGAAGACGATGGGACATCTGAGAGATTATAATACCTACCTACGTAATGCGCAGTTTTGTACCGCGCCATAACTAGGAGGCGTATATAATGATGTTTTAGTATAGGCCGACTAATCCTTTATAAAAATGGAATGACTCTGAAGCTCCTGACGAAGCAAATTTTGTAAATAAGAGAAACCTCGTGATATCGGTGGATTGCAAAAAAATTGTACCTACATAGTTAAGGGACTTAATCTAATCTATACTTTAACTTTTTTTCATTGTGTAACGAAAGTTACCCATATAAAATGTATGGGTAATTGCCGTTACACAATGGAAAAAAGTTAAAGCGAAGATTAGATTAAGTCCATTAACTATGTACATTTTTTTGTAATCCAGTATTTTTAGGTATCAACGGTTAACGTAAAAATACTTGTAACACTATTTAACGAACGTATTATAATTTTATTGTAAGATGATAATGCTGTATATATGAATACCTACGTAAGCTAAGTTTATAATAATAACATTAATGGGAGGCGTAGGGATGTGACGGCCCCATCGCCCACCAGATTTCTGGTGCAAACAGTCAACGTAAGGCAGCTTGTGGCGGGCTGTTAGGGAGTAGCGACCCTACGTACCTGAGTGCTCCTGGGGGTGTCCTGTGGTCAGGCTGAGCCGATCGGATGGATGGTTGGACAGGCCCCCCACCTCTGGCTTGCCTTAACCGGCCGTCCAGAGTGGAGTCGCAAGAGCTGTTGCTCGAGGGTAGATGTGGACACCTAAGTGGCGAGTTGGCTATATGTTTAAAGTCCAGTGCCACCTCTCTATCCCTCCAGCTCTCTGACCGGTGTTGCCCTTAGGCCATTTTTTAATGTCGCTATTAATAGGGGCCCATCTAGCAGTTGGCGAGTCACCGTCTGCCAGAGATAAAAAGTGAAACAGTTTTATTAGGCAGGCGTCCGATGTTTCACCAATAGCCCAGTCACTAGTCCATCATTTTCACCCAATAACCCGTTTTATTTAGATTCCATCAACCAGTAATAGTCCCTATACACCCCAGCGGGTGCTGTCTCTGTGTGCGTCCCATGACACGGGCAGGGACAGCATCCGCGAGGTGTACTCCTTGCATTCCATTAAATTGTCAAAAGGGCCTCTACGTGTTGGCTCAGTTGGTACTTTGTAGGTACCTAGCCCCACGCACGCCTCCCAAAGGTCCGGGACATCATGTCCCGTGAGCGGGAAAGACATTAATAGTACATTGTGTTACAAGTACGGTAAAAGATATGAATTGCGAACGAGAGTCTATTGGAAGCCCGACGCCGAAGATTTTTTTTCAACCAATCACAGAGCAGAATTCTTGTGGCCCACGGCCAACGAGATTTGCTGAAACCAATCAGATCACACCCATTACGGGCGCAATAAAAAACCATTACGCCCTTAGGCGAAAAAAGGCTATTGTAGCTCTGTATGCCTGCGCGTTATGAGCAAGTGTGATGAAAAACATTGTATTAAAGTTTTTTATAAATTTTACAACAACTGGAACAAAGACTTAATTTCAAAACCTTGGCAATCGTAGGAACTAATCTTAGCATCAACAATTTTCTTCAGAGAAATGCACTTCCACAAAGATGCTTCATTTAGCACTAATCGGATTCAGCATTACAGTAGAAAGAAATGAAACAGGTACCCCTGAATAAAATAAAAAAAAGAGATGCAGATCGACAGAGTGGAATGCAATAGAGGCTATTTTAACATTTTCCGAAATTATTATTATGTCTTATTATGTAGCTACCTCTGCCTAGTCGTCCCTTACTGGCAACATTAGACTCTATGAATGATAAAACTGTCTGGGAATGAATTGCTCTACGCATTTAGGTAAATTACTACTATGACCTTAAAAAAAAAATTACTTTGACTTTGACTAATGACTAGCAAGAACGTTAGTGCGGGAGGGACGAATGCTTCCGACATAGACCGAACGTCGATGCATATCGTGAGATCCATCACAAAGCGTTCAACATTAATAAATAAGTACATACCAATTTTTATAGGTCGCCTGAAGACCGGTTCAATTTCAAATATATAATAGGCATAACGAGAACTCTTTCTTAGCCGTATCTAGGCAATTAGCTGTAGGTATAGGTACCCGTGTGACGTGGTGTTTACGAGCTCAAAGATAATGGAATGAATGTAGCGCGATGTTAACGACTAGTGACCACATGTCTCCATACCAGGGCTGTTATTCGCTACGCGCTCATGCATCTCACCCCACGCATCACGCCTAACAAAACTAGACCTCTGCCTACGCGTAGTTACTACGAATCGCGGCGTCAAGATATATTTGTGGGTGAGCGTCGAGGTGAGCTTAAAACAAGTTACAGAATAGGGGGGCTGCTATTGTGGAGTCAAAACGAACGTGCCGGCCGGGCCATAAATCTCCGGGCCGGCCACGTGCCTTTTCTATAGCTCGTTTTATTGCCCGGCCGGCACGTTGGTTTTGACTCCACAATAACTGTTTCGCTGTGCCTAGATTAGGTACACTGCCCATTGTACCTTCAACAGCCAAAAACTACAGGGCGGGTAATTTACAAGATTACAGCTTTGAATAGGAGTAATTAAAAGACAAGCTACAAATACCATACATTTTTTTAAGACTTTTCAAATATGTATGGAAATTACCATCCGCTAATTATCCGCGTTGCTACGTGAGCATTTTTAGCGATTTTACTAAATTCCGATTATCACTTTACTTTGGAAAGACTTGTATAAAAATGTTAGTAGAAGTCAAATTTAATGACCTGAAAACGTTTCCTTGCCGTCGTGAGTTTTACCGAAAAGAATAAACAAGTTCTCTTATTCGCACCACCCTGTACTTAAAGAAGACTCTCCGTTCCGGGAAAAAGGACGCCCTCAACCAGCGGCAGTTTATAGCAACGCCTTTTCGAGAGTAATTATTTAGTGCTTCTCTTCTTTTTTTTTGAAGTTGAATGCAGCAATATTTGATCCAAAGTGTGTAAACAATTAGGTAAATTCAAATGTAATATACCTACTTAAGTATATAAAGTTAGCTAATAAAGAGGACATCGGCAGATACTTCCCCAAGCTGCGTTGCGAGTAGAAGACTTGCGCGTGCACATTTAAATTTCCTTGTGTAGGTATGTGTTGGTTTTCTTACGATGTTGTTAGGGTTCCGTCCGGACTAAAAAGGTAAAAGCGGAACCAATATTTATCCGTCTGTCTGTCTGTCTGTCACAAAGTTAAATATCTCAGGGTCTACTTCTATCAATTTGCAATTTGGAATAGTTGTAAACAATGCTAATCCACGTGTACATGGAAAATGAAAATATTAAAGATTACCTTTAATTTCTATAAAAAAGGACGGATAAGAGAGAGGGGAGCGGTATCATAAGAAAGGGCTTGAATTGCACATTTTAAAACTTTTTTTTCTTTTTTTTCTACTATGCTAAAATTTTGATTTATAATGGAAAATGTTGAAAAAAAAAATCCGCATACTGGACTCGGACAGTATTGCTAAGATTTTTTTCAAAATAAAGCAGGGTCGTGAATGTATAGTGCATGATAGTTTTTACGGAACCCTGGGTGCGCGAGACAGACTCGTACTTGACCGATTTTTATTTTTTACAAACATATTACCTAATTATGATATAATATAATCCACTCGACGATGGCATTAGCTTTCTTTGACTAATCAATCATAAATTGAAATGGTGAATTTGATATTTCGCGCCAGGCTTAGAGTAATTTGTTTCACTCCTTCATTCATATTTCCTTATTAGCCATGTGCGATTTTGAGATTACTTTAAGTTAAATAATATAATTTATTGAATATAGAAAGTAAATTGTTTCTGCTTCTCGTACCACTAGGATGGTGAGATATAAGGACCTATGCACACCGCGTTTTTTGAACGCGCCGCACAGTGTTCCTCGTGGAACATCGTAGCTGGACAAAAGTCATTAAAGTATTTATTCAAATGATTTTCTAAAGTTAATAATAAACCCCTTGGTCATTACGAATATGTAAATAGTTTTGAAGGATAATTAACTTGGTCACTATACCTATAATAAAGTGGGTAATCACGCTTGAAATTAGTCGCATTTCTGCAGAAATGCATGCTCTTAGAGATACGTGCTTCCTGTTTTATTGCTATTGATTTTAAATATTTGAGTGATGGATATAGAAGTTAAAGGATAGTATTATGTTATTTTACGATACATATTTATTTAAAAAAATCGAAACATTTTTAATTTTTACCGTAATTTTAAAGTTTAGTTTTTTAGAATAGAAATCACATGGCCCAACCAGGCAACCACATCCGGCTCTGAATTTTGAGTATGTTATAGCCACAATTCTATATTTATCTAATACGATATTCGTTTGCTGCAAAACGTTGCAAAACTATTTTATTTCTTTTTTCGTTTTTCAGAGTACACATACCATGTTTCAAAAACTGAGTTGTTTGAAGAATGGCTTCATGCGAAAGAAAACCGACATAGCATGCTTTTCAAGTTTCTGATGGCAAAATTAGATTTATCAGGAATTACCGAGGAGTCCATGACTGAGATCAAGAAGGTACTAGTAGTAGATATTCGTCGAGACTGGGAACAAAATGGAATTAATCCGGAAGGGTTCGTGACTACTTCTTGAGTCGGTTTTCTGAGCGAATAGCAAAGGATTTAGAGTTTTGTGTATGCCGATCACAACCGCAGCCTTCAACTTCAGACACTTCTGTACCTCGTGGGCGACTCCGAAAGAAATTCGACAGCTTAAGTGACAAAACCAAGAGGCGACGTCTTGAATTTAGCGACTGTCATAAGGGAGATACAATTGAAGTGCGCACGGAGGGGCCTCCCTTATGACAGTAGTAAGGATCCTGATACGTGTAAGAAAATTAAGAATCTACAATCGGCTGAAAATACGACACAGAGATGTTTAACGAAAGGAGAGGCTTTGGCGTGCTACGTGGATTGTAAACTATCGTCCTACTCCTACAAGCGATCTCGTGAGTGGACCATGTCTGCACAGCACAAGGTATTTCCGTCATTTCATTGCGTTAGAAAATCTAAATCTAATTGCTATACTGCCTTATAACAAAGCAAAACAGTCTCAGAAAGGTTCACAAGAAATTGACGGGTGATCTACCTTCTGAAGTTTTAGATTTAATCATTCCTCCTCTAAATACGAAAACACCTCATGTACCAACTACTAGTCATTATCAGAAGGCACACGATTATAAAGTAGCCGATTCTGAAGAGGAAGAATTTGATGCTGATGACTAGTTAATTAGCGTCAATAAGCAATGTTAAGCCTAATTGTACATTAGATAGTTAATATTAAATGACATGCTGGTTATTTTCTTTTTCTTTATATTAGTTAATTTTTTCATTACATGATTTTTATTTCATAATAAACGGTTTATTGGACAAATAATGTCATATGTATATATATATAAAAGGATATTACACTATTCAATCAAAGCAATAGTGTCAGAGAATACAAAAAAAATATTTTTGTCCAGCTACGATGTTCTACACGAAACCATCGAGGCACGTTCCCCTACTACTTTGTTTACACTTACAGTAGCAGATGATATTGTCCCTGATATCTTACATCCTATTTTTGACACATTTCAACACCCATATAATATAATGTAAATGCGCGTGTCCTATCGAAATAATAAATAAAATCAAGAATCATACGATTATTAGGTTCACGCAAGTACAGGTCGATTCACGAGAGCTGGCACGAATGAATTGAACGAGTGAAGATAATGTCTATGTGTGCATCACATAATTATTAAATACAGGTTGACGCAAAAAGTGATTATGATAACCATGTTTCATGCACAATGACGATGCCGTGAAACGCGAAAATACAGTTAAATTTCGTAAGAATTTCGAATCTTTTGGCCGTCATTTTGTAGATTGCGGCGTCTGTGTAAAACAGGATATAAATAAATTAAAAACTCTGTTAACGACGGACTCCTTGGTCTGCTCTTTTTTTAGACTTATTACAATTCGAACAAGCCATCATTTTTGACATTACAAATAAGTCAGAAAAATAAATATACGTTTTATTTACAAAGGACTTTAATAATAATTACTAAAAGGATTAACATGATACTTGGTGCAGATTATAATGTTTTTTTTCTTGAATAACGAAAACGTAATAGGTACCATGTTTAATAGTACATTGTGTTACAAGTACGGTAAGATCTGAATTACGAACGAGAGTCTATTAGAAGCCCGACGCCGAAGGCGGAGGGCTTTAATGACTCGAGTTTGTAACAATAAAACGCGGTCTACGTAGACCCTAACTGCGTCCTAAAATAGCAACATAACATAATTCTTGTTGTCGCTCAGTGTCGGAGCACGGCAGAGCGCCCGGCGTGGCCAGTCAATGGGCTACGTGAACACCTCTAATAACTTTATTTACTACAATTGACGCAGTGCGCAAGGAGGGACCAGCGGACGTGCACCGCTCACCATGTGCTATATGCTACATTGTAAACACACCGCCGACCGCTACTATCTTCCGAATTTCCTTAAAACGAAGCTTAACACAACACGTAACATCACTTAATTAATTAACACATCGGTTCACTCGCTCATAAATTCGTAACCGAGTAATCACAGTCCATTGTTAGTATTATCGAAGTTTACTATACGACGACGAGCGACGCGTCTCGCACTCTCTGCTGTCGTAGGAGCACTAACTTAGTGAAATAAATAAGCAAAGCGAGTGGGAACGAGAGGGCACTAGCCAAGACTGGGGACGCGCCGGACCGCATGGAGGGCACGCGTCGCGGCCCGTCATGAATCGGCTCAGTTTTTTATCGCTCCAAATTATTTTGTATCTATCACCTTAGAACACTGGCACCGCCACCTAGATAACGCTAAATACGGATTGCAAAAGTTGATCAAGTAGCTAATAGGTACATTTAATTTAACTTTCAAAATTAATGTGGTTGGATGTTGTTTTTTCTTCCAAAATACAATGTGATCGCTATCAGGCCTAACCTGCCGGCCAAATGCGCATCGAAAATACGATGGGGCAGTTAAAAATAGAAATCCTTTGATCCCTCTAGCGGTCAGTGGACATAAGTAGGTATAAGTCGGACACTTATGCTGGCGAAACACCTTCTTATTGCAAATTTTTCACTAGTTTGACAACTTCATACGGCAATTTAACGTGACGTTTAATGCGACACGGTACAAAGGTGTTAAGCAACTTGTGAGGCCGACCGTAGGTACGTATATTATTTTTGCAATCCACTGCTAAGGGCCTCAATCTAATCTATGCTTTAACTTTTATCATTGTGTAACCAAATTTACCCATATAAAATGTATGGCTAATTGCCGTTACAAATTAATACTATTAGATTAATACTATTAACTATGTAAAAAAAATTGCAATCCATACTAATATTATAAATGGGAAAGTGTATGTGTTTGTTTGTTTGTTTGTTTGTCCGTCTTTCACGGCAAAACGGGGCGACGAATTGACGTGATTTTTTAAGTGGAGATAGTTGAAGATATGGAGAATGACATAGGCTACTTTTTGTCTCATTCTAACCCCCCACTTCCCTAAAATGGGGGGTGGAAGTTTGTATGGAGCATTCCGCAATTTTCAAGGTAGAAAGCTAAAAATTGGTATGCGGAATATTTGTGACTAACAAAAAAATCGTGCATCATTTTTTTTTTGGAAATCTGTACCCAACCCCTTACAAGAGGGGGTGAAATTTTATATGGGACTTTTCGCAGTTTTCAAGGTAGGAAGCTAAAAATCGGTACACAGACTCTGTTACCAACGAAAAATACCTGCCTTTTTTTTGTTAATTTTCCCCCAGCCTCTAACTATGTAGTGTCAGTACGTAAAGTCGATATGTAGAGTCGATATGTAGAGTTGATATGTAGAGTCGATATGTAGAGTCAGTATCTAGAGTCGATATGTAGAGTCGATATGTAGAGTCGAAATGTAGAGTCGATATGTAGTCGATATGTAGTCAATATGTAGAGTCTATGTAGAGTCTATGTAGAGTTGATATGTAGAGTCGATATGTAGAGTCGATATGTAGAGTCCATATGTAGAGTCCATTTGTAGAGTCGATGTAGAGTCGATATGTAGTGTCGATATGTAGAGTTGATATGCAGAGTCGATATGTAGAGTCGATATGTAGAGTCAGTATCTAGAGTCGATATGTAGAGTCAATATGTAGAGTTGATATGTAGAGTCGATATGTAGAGTCGATATGTAGAGTCGAAATGTAGAGTCAATATGTGGGTCGTTCTTCTTTTTTACCGACAATGAATCGAGGTTTTCCTTTTTTTTTGGTTTTTGAACTATCCAAAATTGTGATTTTGAAGTGCGATTTTAAAAAAAATGCAATGATTTCTTCATTAACACTAATTAAAGTTTCCTTTCCGGCCAATATACATATTTGTTTACGGTTAGTTTTTAAAAAAAATATGTGACAAAGTGGACTCTTTCAGTGGGGACAACATTTTGGTTTACCACTCTGTCACGGACTTCTACGATAAAAATACGTTTAAAAAAAATGCTAGTTAGAGAAACTAAAATATTAAATTAATACTAATTAATAAAATAATATGGACGTTCATTTTCGAACATTATAAAACCGTAAAATCATTACTCAAATGAGATGCCGTAGTAAGACGAAGGACAGGCTATTGTCGGTCGAAAAGAAGAACGACCCATGTAGTCGATATGTAGTCAATATGTAGAGTCTATGTAGAGTCTATGTAGAGTTGATATGTAGAGTCGATATGTAGAGTCCATATGTAGAGTCCATTTGTAGAGTCGATGTAGAGTCGATATGTAGAGTTGATATGTAGAGTCGATATGTAGAGTCGATATGTAGAGTCAGTATCTAGAGTCGATATGTAGAGTCGATATGTAGAGTCGATATGTACAGTCGATATGTACAGTCGATATGTAGAGTCGATATGTAGTCGATATGTAGAGTTGGTATGTAGAGTCGGTATGTAGAGTCAATATATAGATAGTTTATCGACATTCATAGGTGCATGTAATATGCCTAAATTGAAGAATAAATCACTTTGACTTTGACTTTGACTTTGAATATGTAGAGTTGATATGTAGAATCGATAATTATGTAAAATAAGAAACTGACTGACTGACATATCACCGCACAGCCCAAACCGTTGGATCTAGAGATTCCAAATTTGGCACATGGGTTCCTTATAAGTTCGGGTGCACTAAGAAATGATTTTTAAAAATTCATCCCCTTAGCGGATGGAATGGAAGTCCAAAGTTTGTTTGCTGGTCGCTGATTACGAAAACAACAACGATTAATCCAACGTGGCGGACGTGAAATGCCATCTCCCCTGTTGGAGTGCGATGGGGTTGAAATGTCTAAATATGGGTGTCGTTTTTATGGTTTTTTGGGAAGTTAATTAAGAAAATGGCATCGATTTTGAAATGTGACATTGTGAACATGAAAATTCTTGAAAGTATTTGTGCCAAATTGCAATTCAATTGGAACATACAGGTCAAACTGAGATGCAACTTTTTGTAGGTAAACGGTTAACATTACTTTTAGTACGCGGGCGAAGCCGCGGGCACAAGCTAGTTCACCCATAAGTCGTGAAAATGTAAGGTAATTTTTTTTTTTCAAGAATTATTTACAAAAGATAACCTCGTTTTTGTAGAAAAGATGTATAAGTAATGAAACTGCTCGGAAAACGAAATATGTTAAACGCCTCCTCCGTCAACTCGACGGATATTCTGTCCCACTTCGCGTCCGGGGTACCTACACACCGGTGCTTATCTACAGGGGTGTCACGGTCGCGTATATAAAATAAATAAATAAATTGTAGTATTCATAAGAAACTATTTTACAATACAATAATATGTATGTCTTTCCCGCTCACGCTCTTTGGGAGGCGTGCGTGGGGCTGGGTACGTACAAAGTACCAACTGAACCATCACGTAGAGGCCCTTTTGACAATTTATTGGAATGCAAGGAGTAGGTACACGAGCGGATGCTGTACGTTATTATTATTATTATTGATTTATTTAGGCCTTTAATGTGCCGTTTCGACCAGCAAGTGATCTATTGTGGCAGCCCTTTTTTTGTTTAGAGTTCACCATTAAGACCCGGTGATATGTTGTAACTCTTCTGGGTGCATGATGTGCCGCCTTAGGTAGGTACTTATTTTGTGCATGAGTGGTCCGCAGGAGCAGAGAATGTGCATTGCTGTCTCCTCTGTTTCATACCCATTTGAAACAGGTGTTTGTTCAATTTGCAATGTCCTGTCAGGATTCTCGTCACTGCGCAGGTTTTGTGCCTTTTGAGTTGTAATAGCTCTTTAGACAGTTTATTATTGAACCCTTTCATTAAGGCTTTAGGCTGTTTTTGTCCTTTGGCGGACATCCCCAGCTTTATTGCCTATGATTTTTCTGTATTGTTTAGCAGAGAATATGCTTACGGTTTTGTGATATCACACAACGGTTCTGGGCCGACCAGGCTTGTGTCTGCGCCCTTCCTTGCAAGTTCATCTGCTTTTTCATTCCCTACAATGTCGGAATGCCGTGGTACCCATCTAAGTATGACTTTGTTGGAATGAGACAGGGTGTAAATGTGTTCATAAAACCTATCAAGAATATAATATTCTAATATTAGTTCGTACAATCCTTGCTTCTAATAACCGCGGAGTGTGACCTTATTCAATTCGGACGAATCCAGTCATATGTTCGGTAATACCATAGATTTCGTTTTATTATAATTGTATTCTATATGATTTATAGATTACAATTGCCATCCCCGCCGAGGCATAGTGCTTTTTTTTCAACAATGCGAGTAAATCAAATAATATTTTCAATAATAAATAAAGCATAATCATTTTTAACCTTCCTCGGTATCATTAATTCGTCACATCAATGCAGAAGTTTTGTCAAGAAGAAAAGTGCGTAAGACCGGCAGCCTTAACATCCTGCAGCCAGCGCTACGTATGAACCAGGAACGCGTTTGCGACTTCATTCCTGGTCTGCATTTCTTCATTCTACAAATGTCATCATTGAAATATCAGGTAACGAGGACATATTTTCCTGAGCAAAGTCGGGTTGTCTGTTGGCGCACGGCGGAACTCATTAGTTCCGCCGTGCGCCAACAGAGGGCTATAACGGGTATTATTTGTATCAGAGACAGAACAATAGACGGTTGGGTTGACTGTCATTGAAGAGAAAAGTCGGAGAGAAGGTGGAAGCTCTCCTTGATGGAGAAATAAACGCGAACATGATTTGGCGGAACGGAAACCGAGACCCGCAATTGCCTGTTTCCTGTATTTCACATGACTTTTGTAACAATGCTGTAATGAAGTCCGAAGTAAACTTTGTAAACTTAATTCAAATTCAAATTCAAAATATTTAATTCGGACAACGTGATCCATAGTTTGTTAGTAATTACAGTATAACTTAAGACTAGGGTCAGTATTTATGAAATAAAATAAAACAATTTAAAATCAATATAAAAAACAAGTTAAAAACGGCGCGTTGGAGCGGAGACAGGCGCGTGCAGCTGCGCATGCCGCCACACCAGCGGTGAGTCCCAGCGCTGGGCTAGCGTGCATAAGATGCCGTTTCAGCTGCCGCGGCTGCGGTTGAGGAGCGAGGTACTTCGTTTTCTCATGATAGCGTAAAAGCAGTCTGTCTGAGCATCGGCGAACATAGCCGAAGCACTACAGTACCGCGGGAGCCCAAACAGCATCCTAATATATTTGTCTTTATCAATGCTCGAGATCCCAGGATACGCCCACTTCCCGATATGTATATTTTAGATTACTTATAACAAAATAGTTCCTTCTTACAGGTACAGAGTTATTTGATAACATAAAAAACTGGCCAACTGCGTGTGGGGCCAGGCCCGGTATAAGTTTGTAGGATTCCGTTGTTGCCCGTCCGTCACGTTATGCAGGCTTAAAAGGAGGCTTTATAGTTTTTGCCATGTCCGTCTGCCTCTCCACGGCTCTCAATGACCTTTAATACTGAAAAACTGTAAAGTAATTTGCCTAGATCGAAATCGATCACGCTGACAAAGTGGTCAAATAAAATCTTGAAAAGAAAGCTGTGGACAAGGCAGCTGACATGGCGAAACTACAACTAGTTGACTACGGAACCCAAAAAGGGAAATGCCAGGACGACCACAAAAAAGGTAAAATACCTTCCTGCTTATTTGCATATATCCATTGCGGGATTCGATTATATTCATTCGTTTGCACCATTAATTGTAATAATGAATTAGCGTGAGAGAGTGTTATAATGGTGAGTGAAGCGATAGTGGTTTGTCAGGATCGTAGCAAATGGACATCCGTGATCTCTGCCTACCCCTCTGGGAAAGAGGCGTGATTATATGTATGTATGTATGAATTAGAGTAAGTAGCAATTTTAGTTAGAATGATGTCGGACGAATCCTAAAGGATAGATATATTAATAATGCAACTTCCACGAAATTAACCAACGATGAAATAAAAACAGAGGGTCACACTAGCTGAATCAACAACGTAGATTTGGCTCTCATTCAAGTTTAATAATAATTGATAACTACATATACATGACATCATATTCAAATGATACTAAGGTGATTCAGTCATCAGATCATAATTCATAAGTTATGGTAAGTACCAGACTAATTACACACATTGTAGGTACCTACTCCACGTGAGATCGAACTTCGACAGACGTACATATATTCAAAAGACCGGACCTAATTGATTTTGAAAACAGCTATGAGTATGATATGGAATATGTAGATCTCCCTGCTGTCCGACATTTTTATTTCCGACCGATTACATTGCGAACAAATTTAAAAATAGTGCATAGGCATCTTCTGGGCGTACTCGTTCCATCCGACGCTTCATTATTGCTTATCATGATCGGAGTCAAGAACAACCGAATCAGTATAAAAAAAATATTTGCTCCTACTACTATCACAACTCTGCTCCTACAGTGGAGCAAATACTTCCTGACATTATTATTTGATTTCAAAGCAACAGTCATCTTTCTTACCGGCTTTCTTAAAATATAGGTATAATATTTTGTGTAAACACATATTTTATTTGAAAGTGTCATTAAAAGTTTAGTTTGGGCCATATTGGATCTAAGACCACAGTTAACTGAGTTTACGGTACTTTTCTTACCATTTTTAGGGGTTCCGTACTTCGAAAGGAAAAAACGGAATCCTTATAGGATCACTTTGTTGTCCTTCCGTCCGTCCGTCCGTCTGTAAAGACCCTTTTTCTCAGGAACGCGAGGAGTTATCAAGCTAAAATTTATATCAAATACCCAGGTCTACTGTCCCTTAGAGCTGTGAAAAAATCAAACTTCTAAGCCAATCATCAAAAGATACAGCCGTTTATGCCGCAAATTTCCGCAAATTTTGGAAACTCGCAAGGGAATTAAAACCTACAGGGTACTTCCCGTGATCTCAGAATCTTAGTTAAGAAGCAAAGTCTAATAAGACTAAAAATATTTTTAATAATTTAGTGATGGGTGACCTTTTACTTTTATACCTACAGGTTTGTACGGAACCCTACGTGCGCGAGTCCGAGTCGCACTTGGCCGGTTAGTAGTTTCGTAGATAAGGTGGGGAAATGGTCAATATTCGTCTTTGTGCCTCAATTACTTCAAATCTGTATTTGCTAAAATTATTGAAAAAAAAAAAATAAGATGCTTACAACAACCCCTTTCATTTGATATGTCACACAATACAGTTTGCGAAACTTTTTTTTTAATTTTCCAGTTTATTCCCCTAAAGTGGCCCCCTTGTTTAGAATTCATTAATTTAATTTTCGTCACACTTGCTCGTAAAGGGCTTTATAACGCGCAGGCATACAGAGCTGTAATAACCTTTATTACGCCCATGGGCGTAATGGCTTTTTTTCTTAAATTGTATCTGTCACTCTTACGTCAGTTATAAAGCAAGGAGGTTTTAACTCAAACAAAATGTTTAAAAACGTATTTATAAATTTATTTAAACGTAAAAACACGAATAAAATATGATTAACATAATGATTTAAGGATCTAATACGGAACCCTAAAAACTTAAATGTAGCAATTTAGTGTCCATATAAAATATTTTTAACTTTGATTTTAAATCATGGCTGTATGCCGAAGGGTCTATTTGCTCTAAGCGCCTCACGTCAAATTCAATAAAATGGACGAATGACATTTTGTAGTTTTTATTACGATTAGTAACAATTTAGTTAAACATGTATTGGTTTCCTCGCAAATGTGATGAAAAACATTGTATGCGACACGTACGGTAAGATTGTTACAAACTCGAGTCATCAAAGCCTTCTATTCTAATAGACTCTCGTTCATAATTCATATCTTACGGTACTTGTAACACAATGTACTATTACGCGCCCATCTTTGGGTCACCAATTTACATAACTATGTTTACCAAATTTCAACTCAATCGGTCCAGTAGTTTCGGAGCAAATCGGCTGTGACAGACGGACAGACAGACGCACGAGTGATCCTATAAGGTTCCGTTTTTTTTTTTCCTTTGAGGTACGGAACCCTTATAGGATCACTTTGTTACCGTCCGTCCGTCCGTCTGTCAAGACCCTTTTTCTCAGGAACGCGTGGAGGTATCAAGCTAAAATTTATATCAAAACTCAGGTCTACTGTCCCTTGGAGCTGTGAAAAAATCAAACTGCTAAGCCAACGCAATCAAAAGATACAGCCGTTTATGCCGCAAATTTCCGCAAATTTTTGAAACTCGCAAGGGAATCAAAACCTCCAGGGTACTTCCCGTCATCTCAGAATCTTGAAATTTGGTACAAAGCAACGTCTTATAGTTATAGCACAAATAAAGGAAAAATTGCGAATACCGTAAATTTTTAGTTACATCAATATTTATAAAATATTATTAATAATTTTAAAGTTACTACCCCGTTTCTCATGAACGCGTAGAGGTATTCAATTGAAATTCATATCGAATACTCAGGACTATAATACATTTAAGCTGTAACAAAATCAAATTTCTATGTCAACGCAATCAAAAATGAATAAATAATGATCTTACCAGCGAAATGCTGCTGTTGTTGCAACGTCCTCTGGAACAAAATAAAAATATATTGAATGGTGTGTCATAATAGTAAATATATTATTATTGTAGTACCTATAAACTACAATGATGTTAAACAAGTCACCGTCGCTTATAGATATCCCATAAAAATGCCCTGTTACTGAAAATTCAGGGTTCTAGCTTAAGCCAGCAAAAATTTTAGAAAACTTAGAAAGAAAGGTGCAGTGCGAGAAAAATCGAGAGAGCTCGCGCGCAGTCTTGTGTGATAACCGTGGTGGTTACCAGACAATCGAACAGTCCGGTGCACTGTGGGCTGAGAATCGGCTCTCCATAGAAATAAACAATTTAAAATTTTTGGATACTTTTTTTTTGGAAAATGGCATCTTCTACGCATTATCATACCACAACATGATTTTAGGATAATTTGGCCCAATAAATACAGAATTATGATTTTTTCTAAAAAAAATGTATGGAGTGTATATGAAAAATCGGATTTTCTCTGAAAGTAAAACGAAAACCGTAATAACCTCGCGGACGGTTATAATACTAATTATTTCTGATTTTTTGAAGTACTCAATTTTTAGGGTTCCGTACCTCAATAGGAAAAAAACGGAACCCTTATAGGATCACTCGTGCGCCTGTCTGTCCGTCTGTCACAGCCGATTTGCTCCGAAACTACTGGACCGATTGAGTTGAAATTTGGTATACATATATAAATTGGTGACCCAAAGATGGACGCGTAAAGTAAATTAATGAATTCTGAACAAGAAGGCCACTTTTGGGGGGTAAACTGGAAATTTTTTAAAAAAAGTTTCGCAAACCGTATTGTGTGACATATCAAATGAAAGGGGTTGTTGTAAGCATCTCAGTTTTTTTTATAATTTTAGCAAAAACAGATTTGAAGTAATTTAGGAAAAAAGACGAAACTTTACCATCCCCCCCCCCCCCTTCTTATCTCCGAAACTACTAGGCTTAAAATTCTGAAAAAATATGGAAAATAGTTCCTTGCCTAAAGATTACAGGAAAACCTATAAGAAGTTTGAGTAATCAAAGTAACGGGAAAATTCTCAATATTTTTGTGTATTATATACGGAACCCTCACCACGCGGCAATGGTTGCACTTTTTTTAATCAATATTATATTTTTTTTTTTGTTTGATTTACTTTTTCTCATCTTGACTATAGAAAATGTTGTTCGGGGTAAAGACTAACGAGTAATGATTTTTTTTTCGAAACAAATGTATAGCGCCGTTATTTAAAACATATTTTTGTCCTAAATTACCAAGAACACCGTTAAATCCTCTCATACACTTAATAAACTAATTAATTCTGTTTTTTTAACGTATTCAATTTCTTTTAACAGTGTGCCCTTTTCTTTAAAAAAAAACATTTTTTTTAGTTAATGGTTTCAGACAATACCTACTTGAATAAAAGCAAATCCGCATATCGTCAGTACTCGAAAATAAATCTCTAAGATTTGCCTATTTCGAATTAGGTACTTTCCTTGCAGTTAGGCTGACTAAATTAAGATGTGACGGGATTACTATAACCAACACAAAGCAAAGTTTTTTTTTAATAAAGCATGTATTTAGTACATTCAAACGCTTGTTGACTGAACTTTTAACGCGCCAAATAAAACTAGCACGATAAACAGTACCTATACTGATAAGTGATAATAAACAAGAGCCAGGCGTTTGTTCAGGGTTCGCTTTACATTTGCATGTGCCCGGGTGACTATTAGGCAACGGCCCTGAACCAGATTGGCATCTTAGTCGGAAGATCGCATTGAAAAGACATAATACAAGACATGCATGTTTTATGTTCATGCCTTACGATAACGCGGTAGCGGTGTCATGTGGCTGGTGCTAGGGTAACAAGTTATATTCTTGCTGCAATTTATGTGTGTGTGTGAGCTGGTTTTATGTCACTTCACTTCATGAGGTTGAGTAGGGTAGGTTCGTATACACGTGGCATACATTCAAAGAGGACGAAAGCAAAAAAGGTAGACTTAGACCAACTCTTCATTGTTGTGTATAGGAAAACACATTTAAATTCGTTGAATTTTAGCCTGTTTATACCCGACTACCGAAGGAGAGGAGGGTTATGTTTTTCGAGCTTATTTATGTATGTGTGTATGTCTTATTCTTTGGTACGCCCTGCAGCCAAAACAGTTTGACGGATTTCGACATATGAGGTGTCGTTGGATTCCTCTTAATCGTAAGAGTGACATAGGCTATTATTTAATTAAAAAAAACAGTTGGGTTTTTCGAAAATTCTTTTTTGTCTCGATTTCTACTGGCGTAATAGGTTATAATATTTGAAAAAGCAGTTGGTATTTTTGAAAAATCTTTTTGTTTAACATGTATAAAAGAGCAATAATAGTACCAAGTATGTTTAATTTTCTATCATGTGCACATGTGTTAGTTTACAAATTAACTTACATAACTATGTTAGTAGGTACCTAAATTTAAATGTTGAGTGGTGCAGTGCCAGATTAGGGCACTGTCTCATCGACACACATGTTTGCTAATGATAACGGATCGCGGTCGATTTAGCTGGATGTTTCAAACCGTGGCTAATCACAAGTTACGTACGTTACAAAGTTACTTGGTTGCACAACACATGTAAGTAAGCAAGTAAGTTGTTCTCAAGCTAGTTACTTGCGCTCAGCACTTGAGCAGTTTGTTGTTCGTCTCTCTTAAGACACTCTGGAACGGAGGAATAGGGTAAATTCACGAATACTGACATGAAATGAACGAAACGGATGAAATCCATAATATTGTCAGTGTTGTCTTGTACAGCCGAGTTCTCCAATATACATACAGACATTCTTTCAAAAATATCTACTCATGCCTCTTATGTCATTAACAATAAAGACTGTGTAAAGATATTTTTCGCATTTGTCAATACGACTGTAACGTGGGGACCAAACATGTTTTTAGAGGCTCTATTTTGTACGGAGAGATTTCTTTGTGAGACAAAACTATCGAGGTTAATAAAAAAACCTATTTGTAAGAGTTATTATCACATTGTTTTTCGTTGCATGCTTCAGGCGCCTATATTTTTATCATCATTGGAAATAAACAGATATTACCAGCGATCAGCTTTAGAGTACAATTACGCCAAAAGTAGCTCAGGTGACAAAAGATATAGTCAGTTTAAGTGTATTCGCCCATAAACTTGTAGGTATATGTAGGTACATGGCAACTTAGAGATCCACTCAATCATTGTATTGAGACTACTCCACTGGCCAAGAATATAACTACACCAAGTTGCAAACAAAATAGAATCAAACTTCTTAGTCCACTGGATCGCAAAAGTAGATATTTAATAAGATTATCGCATTGCCGTGTACTAACGAGAGCCACACTAAAAGTTTTGCGTAACTTGTAAATAAAACAATTTATAACTATAATATTATGTATGTCTTTCCCGCTCACGGGACATGATATCCCGGACCTTTGGGAGGCGTGCGTGGGGCTAGGTACCTACAAAGTACCAACTGAGAGGCCCTTTTGACAATTTAATGGAATGCAAGGAGTACACCGAGCGGATGCTGTCCCTGTCCGTGTCATGGGACGCGCACAGAGACAGCACCCGCTAGGATGTATAGGGATTATTACTGGTTGATGGAATGGAATCTAAATGAAACGGGTTATTGGGTGAAAATGGTGGACTAGTGGCTGGGCTATTGGATGAAACACGCCTGCCTAATAAAACTGTTTCACTTTTTATCTCTGGCCTGGCATATTATTATTAACATTTATTGCTTCTCAAAATATTCGCCATTACATTTTAGATATATATGCATACGCTCAAACCATTTTTCGAAGCATGTGAATCACTTGAGACCACGTTTTCAACGTGTTGGTTGAACGTCGTCACCGTTTCTTCGGGGGTCTTAAATGTCAAACCTCTCATCAAATCTTTGATTTTAGGGAAAAGGTAAAAATCGCAGGGTCCAAGATCTGGACTATAAGCAGGATGAGTCACAATCTCCACCTTTTCAGCTTCCAAAAATGCCTTAGTCTTCTTCGCGGTATGAGGTGATTGTCATGATGTAAGAGAATGCGGCTTCTCGGTCAACTTACTCGGACCTTTTCAAAGACACTGGGCAGCAAATGGTTGTATACCTCTCAGCATTAACCGTTTTCATATTATCTAGAGGTACAGTACAGTAGATACTATTTTTGAAAAAAAAACTCGCTATAATTTGTTTTCCAACACTTTTTGGCTGGTGCACTTTTGTTGGCCTTTGGTCACCTTCAAAGACCCATTCACTTAACTGTTCTTTTTTTTTCCGGATCATAACAGTATAATCCATGTTTCGTCTCCTGTAACTATATTATATATCGCATTTGAACGCCCGTGGTTATACTTTCGCAGCAATTCTTGGAACGGACCTGTTTTTTGGTTGACGCAAGTTCATAGGGAAAGCGACAGCAAAGCTTCCTGACTTTTAAATATTCGTGCAAAATCTTTTGTATTTGACTCATACTTTCATTTCATTTCATCATTCGAAATTCAAATGTTTACGAGTGGCCAGGAGAGGAAAATTTTCAAAAAAACAATACTCCCGTCGACTGCAGTTGTCAGTACGAGATGACAAAACTAAAGTATATCAGCAACAGCCAGTCATAAATTAAAGTTATGCAGTAAATTAAATGCAAAAATGTCACTGACCGACTATTAACTGCCTCCAATAATTATGTAAAACTCAGAAGTTAATGTGAAAAAGGTTTAAGTTAAGACCATCGCAATATGAATAGACTTAATCCGTTTTTCACTTGGATTTAAGGAGTTCAGTCAGAACAGAAAACGTGATCCAAACTGATAACAAAGAACTGAAAGGACAGATCCTTATCATACTGTATCCGTTACCATATCCTAGACTTTAAGAATGTATTAAATTAGCCATGTTCTAGAGATAATTTAGTGTTTCTCAATGTACGAGTAATTTGTTCGCGTATTGAATAAAATGCATAGTAGGTATGTATAATTATTTATTGTTTCCGTTAACTTCATTATCCAGGGGGCATATACACGACGATAACAATGAATTTTGTGAAATTGGAATGTAAAATGGTCAATCAATTATTTCTCCTTCTTATTCAGTCCCGTTAGCCAGGAGACAGCCTTACAGATTCTTAAAAACATTTTAAAAACATGTTTAGAAGGCCCGTAAAAAATGGGATGAAAATGCCAACATAATACTCCATTTGGTGAATTTATACCCATAAAATCCCAGTTTTAAAATCTGACCTAGGATATGTAACGATGAGCGACAGAAAAAAAAAGATTTACCCAAAATCGTTACCTATTTGAGCACAATGTCAATAAATTGTTTACGTATTTAAACATTGGTATTTGAGCGTTTTTTCAAAAAAAAGTGTACAAGAACTTTTTTTTTCAGAATTCGATTTTTTTGGGTTTTTCTTACTCAGAATCGTTGATACTATCGATCCTCATACAAGAAAAAGAGTGTCCCAAATATTCCATTCCAGATCGTCACATGTTTGTATGCAGTCTTTTTTTATTTGTATGGTCGTGACGCACTGTAAAAAAACTTACATAGTAAAATCTGGGACAATTTTTGTACAAGGATCGATAGTATCAATCATAATAACTAATAAGTAAGAAAAACCCAAAAAAAACGAATTTTGAAAAAAAGTTCCTGTACACTTTTTTTGAAAAACGCTCAATTACCTTATAAACATATTTTTCAGTTGGTGAAAACTTCGTAGGGCGGGAGAACAGAATATAACCTAACCTCTCAACCTATCAGTGAAGCTTATTGTTGAAAATTTTGAATCTCATTAAAAACAGTCCATGTAAAAAATAGGCCAAGTCCAGAAAAAAGTTGTGAGATATTTCGTAGAGCCAAGTCAGACATTCTTATTAATCTTTATTCGCTTGCTAAATAAATTTCTGCTTGGGAATTGTTTATTTTAGCATACCTAATACTATGTAGTATTGTGTGACTGATTGCCAAGTAACACAAAATTTTATTTAATTCAATTCAATTCAATTCATTTATTACTTCAGATAACATGATTCATTTTTTGTTAGTATTATCCTTAGAAAGAATATGTTAGTACTTAGAATATTGGTAATAATATAAAATAAAATAAAATTAAAACTAACAAGAAACAACTACATATTTGGCTTCATTGAGTACGGCGCATGTAACCGACTACAATGAAGCAAGTAGGGGCAGTCCAATCTTTTATCAAAATAAATTTATCAATAATATCAAAAAAATATTTAGCAAGCAAATAAAAAATAATAAGAATGCCTGAGTTGCCTGACTAGGCTCTAAGAAATATCTCACAACTTTTTTCTGTGGAAGAGTTTAGAGACTTGGCCTATTTTTTACATGGAATGTTTTTTTATGGGATTTCACTTCTTATTGTTGGTTATTGTGTTATCAATACATACAAATGATGCAGCTGGGAATAATATTATAGCACAGACTTTGGATGGACATGTTATTTTACCAACCGCAAATAACGTTTATTATAGTTTTGTAGTGTGTTGTGCACCTAACACTAACCGCATGCAAATACATCGTATCGAGCAATGTACCTACCTTGTTATTATTATTCGCAGGCTCTACAAAAGTAACTTTGTAATCGCATGTATTTGTATAGGATTGAACTCTGAAACGTGACTGAAATAGCAATATTTTTAGGTGTTTTATGAATTGATAGGCTAAAAACTAATTGTGTTTAAAATTTGGAGCTCGTGGGTCTGCTAGAAGTACCTTATTAGAATTATGAGTCAGTAGGTAAGTCAGTGACAAAACTATGGAACTTTGACGGGCAATAGTTGTTAAACTGCAAGTTCAAATTGACTGTTATTGAGAATATATCTAAGGCATATTATGTTACTGAAAATTCAGGGTTCTAGCTTTAGCCAGCACAAAATTACAGGATGTTGAAAATGGCCTGAATGGCTTCGAGAAAAGGATGGTACGGCCGTGCCTGGGCGGTTCTTCGGAGCGCTCATTTTTTAAGTGACTTGAGATAACTTTTGAATAACTACAAATTAAGGGCTGTTTTTTGCTTGGGTATTTAGCATCTACTCAGCTGGTAATCTGGTTACACCGTAATCTAATAGGTTACCTGGAATGTTTGAAATGAAAAGAAATGAATAAAATAAACACAGAATAAAAAGGCATAAAATTATCTTTCTATCATAAAACCAATAATATTGTAAAATAACTAGAAATTTGTGAAATTTTTAATCAAAAAGTGTGTCAACAAATATCGTCATTGCGCGCGCTCGACATTGGTTTATAGTTTTGTGTAAAAATGAATTCGAGAAAAGGATGGTACGGCCGTGCCGTTTTTTTTGTTCGACTTGGCGGGGGCACTGCCGTGCCCCCAGAACTCACCTCTACGCGTAGTGGTCACGGTATCTCCTCCGGCCCCTACGTCGCCTAGCAAACTCCAGACCAGCAACACGCGCCGCGTTTTATCAAGGCGTCTAAAAAGGTTCTTCCACGATTGTCAAGTTTTGCGTCATTGGTATATTCAAATGTTTCTTGATGATTATGCGTGATTTATTTTAGGTGAAAAAATATTAAAGAAACCCTATGAATTTGAAATCGTCAACATTTAAAAAAAATCTTATTTAAAATATGGCTTCCGGTGGCCGCCATTTTTAATTTTGATTACTGTCTTGTCTTTAATGACGCTCGCAAGATTAAAACCAATCGATTGACGTATGATGGCTAAATAATCAAAACTTCTACAGTTTACATGAATTCTTTGACACGTAATTACTGGCAGAATTGTGATAATTTATGTATAGCTGGTAATTTATAGTATTGTGTTATGATTAGAGTTAGGAATTTTGGTGGCATTGGGTGAACAAAGAGCAATGGAGTCTTTGTTATATTTTTTTTGATTGAATGAATTAATGAATAAAAAAAAATATAATAAAAAATAAATAATAATAAAAATAATTAATAAATAATTAATAAATATTTTATAAATGATAAATCAATAATGCATAATAAAATTTATTAGTTACATACAAGTAAATTGATTCATTAAATTAAAACATAACACATGTTTTGTTAAAATGTGTAATTTTGTCTCTATTTACAATCTCAATTTTCCGTTGGAATAAGTTTCAGTATACTACTGATAATTTAGATTACCTCGACAACGGTGAAAACTTTTTGAGTAGTTTTTCTAATACAGCATGTGGCCCACAACCGGGGCGAAAAATTAGAATGTAAGTTGTATTCCTTATATTAACTAACATTTGTTCAGCGACCTTTGAAAATAACGCGTATTTAAATAACATGCAAAATTTTGAAACTTTAATTCCAGTTGCAAGTTGTTCAAGGTCTTTAATACATAATCATTTTAGTTAAATAGTAAAATTTATTGACATGTAATATTTTGAAATCTACATAATATATGGCTTTATCATTCAGTTATTCAATTATTCAAATAAAAAAAAAATACAATGGCGACTCCACTGCACTACTTGTGCTAAAAATGCCACCAGAATCCTAACCCTAGTTATGATGTCATAATTCGTAAAAGTAGTAATTATAACTATCACATATTAGTTACTGTAACAACAATTTTGCATACCAATTATGGTTAAACATATAAACCTACTTATTATTGTAATAACACCTTGTATATGGTAATGTTTAATGCAAATAAAGTTTATTCTTATTCTTCTATTCTTATTCTAAAATCGACCCATCACACGTTTGATCTCTAGAGTGCCACAAAGGACCAAACATACATACAAACATACAACATACATAGACTGGTAAACACATTACCCTCCTTTACGTCGCGAAGAATCTTTTTACCCAACATTAGCTTCTGTTTGCGACTCCGTCCGCGTGGAACTCGTTTTATATCTTAAACTTTCACCCACATTTCATCTCTTAGGGGATGATTTCCGGGATAAAAACTATCCTATGTCCTTCCCCGGGACTCAAACTATATCTATGCTAAATTTCATCTAAATCGGTTCAGCGGTTTAAGCGTGAAGAGGTAACAGTCAGACATACAGACACACTTTCGCATTTATAATATTAATATGGATTAGTACCGTCACTTAATTAAACATCTACTATTAGCTTAACGTTACCCATTTCACATGTAAATTACATTTCATTAACAAGTGTATTTTTAAAACGACGTTTGGCCGGTGGTGCTCACCAGGTACTTAAGACCTTCTTGGTTGGAGGTTACATAGGTTCGTCATTGTTGTATATGTACACTATGTCATTGTAGTCTTCACGTAACGTCATTGTTAACACATATCGTCATTGTGAGTGACAACCTTTTTTATTTCATTTCATTTCATTTATTCCTTGATAAAACATAGTTTTACATAGTTTTATTATTTTTATTAAGGGTTCATATGTAATGACTTCTTCATAACATTTTTATATTCGACGAACACTACATTTAAGTCTAAAAACGCGGCTCTGGCACTAAGTTGCACTAACTGCCATGCCCCAGATAATTTTTAGGGTTCCTTAGCCAAAATGGCAAAAACGGAACCCTTATCAATATAGTTTCGTCATGTCCGCCTGTCCGTTTGTCCGTCTGTCCGTCTGTCCGTATGTCATAGGCATGTTACTGGATAATTATAAGGTGTACCTATTTAAATATTTTTTGAGGATAGTAGTATTTTGAGTTTTGACATAAAATTTTTTTGGGGATGCACTCCATACATAAAACTGAAAGTCAATTTTTTTTTCATTGTAAGTCCACGTGTGGCACATTAATCGATAGGCCTTTCAAAGTAAATATAATGTTTCTCAGAATTTTTTTGATTATGTGAATAGAGTCGGAGATAATCGCCCCGAAAGTCACTAAAATTCTGTCCCCCCCTCTCTAATTTTTGAACGGTGTATTTTAAAAATATGAAAAAAAAACATGGAATTAGAGCTAATTAAATCCTTTCACCAAAAATTATTTTGAACAAGATTGGTTCAAAGCTTTTCGAGATATTGCTGAAAAACTGCCTTCCTTAAAGAAAAGGACGTAAGTGCCGTAAGATTTCTGTGACGATAAGACCTTTTTAATAGGCACGGAACCCTTCGTTTTGCGTGGTCCGACATGCACTTGGCCGGTTTTTATGAAGTACATACAATCGAAGGTCACAAAGTGATTAGTTTTACATCATTTTCAAACTATAACTTGGCGCCACATTTATGATTTTACGACGTTGGAAAATGACATGAAAAACACTATTACGTCTCAATGTTCTAAAAACGGTGTCAGGGAACAACTTTTCTCACTGTATTTGTAACGAAATTTTACAATTCTCTCTCAACGACACCGCTATATCAAAAAATCGACCTTAGCGTCGTCAGGTTGGAATCGACGGATCAAAATCATAACACGAATGTGAGGATTATTACCATAACTAAAATTCATCCATCAATTTTTGTATTTTGAGTTGACCGGTAAATGCATTCATCCATCAATTGTAGTACATGGAGTTGACCGGTTAGATGGCTAAGTACACGGTAAATGCATGATCATTTTGACATTAACTCTCCAGTTATTATTGCCCTGGCCTCGGTACTGCGTCGCACCGCAACTTTTAACTAAACGTGAACTACTCAAGGAGCCATATCGTCATCGTGCACAATGAAGTAACATATGCTGTACCATAAACTTGACAAACAAATAACATAATATACTAAATCAAATGTCATCGGTACGAGTTTTATCAACTTGTCAGTGAAGGATCACAAAGGGGGTAGTCGAATCATCGCTGTATACAAGATAACAATGCAATATCCAACTATTTTATGATCGTTTTTTGATTGAGACCTATTAAATATGAAACATATGGAAAATCCTATCGGAAAGTCACCTATTCCTAGAATTCACATATATTCGTGTACCTTCTGCTCATGGTTTTGAGCTACGATTCTGATGCCGCTCAGCTCCAGCGATCGAGGGTCGAGCGACCTGCTGCGGGGTTTCTCCGAATAGAATTCATCTCTCTTTCCCTTCTTCCATCTGAAGTAGTTAGACATTGCGGCACACTTTTCAGTCACACCTGCCACTAGCACATGTTTACATGCCGACGATTCATCGTCGCAATAGCCGCGAGGTTATAACGCGCAGACATCTCCGTAAGTACTGAGCGATAACGTCGGTGTCACGAGACGACTATCGTTATGCAACGATACAGTGCGTAAACGTATGATTTTCAACTTTGCCTGGTCCCGAAGCGGAACAGGGAAGTAAACGCATGAGATGCGCGGACCACTCTACGGCCCACCTGCCGAGACAGCCTAACCGCGACTTCGACTCATTGGATATAAATACTAATACTAACTCAAATATATAAAAATCCATGGAAAAAAATACTATTCGTTTTATCAAATGTATATGAAATCATAATTTCTTTAATAAAGTACTATATAAAAGCAATAAATATTTCTAATACAATAAATAAACACATTTAAACTTTACGGCTTCAAGGTTGGCACTTCAACCGTACATGACTGTTGACGTCAGGTAGGAATAACAATTCATTTGTTTATCAACTAAACGACGATTACCCGTTTGATTCGTTGAATCATATTGGCGGGAATTTATCATATCATATCAATGCCAAAAAGGTGCCGATCCACAGTGACATGTGCCTAAAATTACTTACTGAATTTTATAATACTAAGTATTATATAATTAACTATCAGCAAAAAATGCGAAAATATTAACTATTAACTAAATAAAATAATTATCATAAAACCAACTTCAATCGTACTGAGTAAGACTGCATTTATGCACAGGCCTAATTTCGCGCGACCTGTGCGTAAACTCGACTCGGTATCACACTCATACTGGCTCAACGACAAGTTGAATTGAAACTGATATGCGTCCTATCCCAACCCAAGTAGCTACATACTTACTTCGAGAACTAGTGGCTCTGTGAACTGTAGAACTCGCAAGCCAGTCTTAAAACTTTTTTTTTTTGGTCTCGCAAATGTGACTTGTCAAAAATATTCTAGACGAGTATAATTAACGAACCTGCTCACAAAATTTCACGAGAATCGGTTGAGAAATGCGTCGAACAGCGTGGCATTGGGACAGACACCGGACATACGAACGATTTTCGGCCCAAGCATAGAACTTCGTTCGCTTCGCTCCCTTGTTCGACTAATAAGAATAAACGTATACTTATTAGTATAGACAACTCTTTCGGAAGAGTCATGTTCACTAACATCTGAGCAAACAGACTTTGAGATGCCTTTGACTGTCAAAGGTATCTCAAATGTGTTATTTTTTGGGTAAGCTATAGCTATAGGCAAAACTAAGCCATATTTTCAAACTCGTCGGTCATGCTAAGTTTGAAGCTATATATACGTGAATGGGAACGTAGCATAACTGAACTCTGGTGCAAAAGCAGCCTCCAGAACACTGAATTAATCTGTAAGTCCAGTCAAGTAAAGATTTATTTATTTATTTATTTAATCATTGCTTTGTGTGTACAAGAGGGTCTTATCACTATTATCTTACATAATATGTATCAACATAACCCTGCAAGGGCACTGCAATAGTACTTTATTACATTTTTCCAATTAAATTAAATTAATAACTATCATGGATCGACATTTCAAATTAATATGATTTTACTAAACTAATAAAACAAGCTTTTACTATACAATCGTCAATCACTAAATATTCTATAGCCGCATTCTGAGTAATATTATTTGTACTATTTGTTATATTAAGGGGATGGAAGAGAGAGAGACAGACTTTCATTATGGTTGTTTGTTTAATAGTTATTTATTTGTTGGCTTGTAAATATTCGTTAATAGTGTAGTATGCTTTATGTATGAGGAATTGTTTTAGTTTTTTTATAAATTTATTTTGATTAGCCTCATATTTTATATCTATAGGTAAGATCTTAAATAGTCGCCAGTAAGCTCGATCTAAACAGCACTCCTCATACAAATTACCTACGTACTTTAGTTAGGGTAGTAAATTATAGCATGCATTTTCCTTCAAGCAGCGCGATGAATCGAAATTGTATTGGTATGACAATTTGTCGTTCTGACATGTTAGAATTGTCGTTAGCGGATGTAAGCGCGGGCGGCAAAAAGGACTTGATTTATCAAACGATTTGAATGGATTAGTCGGAAGTATAGATTTTAGGCGCCGTTGTACAAATGGAGAATTTTTATCCCGTATGTTTTTGCAATTTAAATAAATTACTACGTAATCAAAATTCACGAAATATTAGTTTAAATGTGAGCGTCATTTCTTTAAAATATATTTCGAAAAATTGTAGAAGCTTAACGAATGAACTTACTTCAATGATTTCTATCTTAAATTAAAGCGCATAGTGTATTTTACTTACAAAAAAATAAAAATGAAATATATGCCTATAATTTTTGGTAAAAACTGGCAAATTAAGTTTTTATTTTATTTACTTAGTTGGTAGTTTTTACATGAATTCATTTAAAAAATGTATGCAACATGTATGTTTTAATGCATATGTATATTACTGGGTAAAGAACAGGTATTATAAAAAACAAGGCATTTCTTTAATATGTTTTTGAAGACGTAGCGCGCACATATAAATATTAAAAAAATCAATTCAACCATTTGTACCAGGCTAATTTTTGCACAGCTAATCATTGTCGAGATTCACGAAATCACCATGCCATACTTTTCCGACGGTTCCAAATGGCCGCCATACCGCCGCAAAAGCGTATTTTTTTTAGTACAGAACCACACATTATGAAATGTTTAAATCCATTATCGATGCCAGCTAAAAGAAAAACCCAAAACACGCAAGAAGACGAATATTATGTTAATTATAATGTGATACATGCCTAAAGTTAACTTTGTTTATAATATCTCAACACAAATGTAGTGTGGCGGTGGTACTCGTATGTAAGGTATTAAAAAATAAAATTATAAATAGGTAAAAACTCAAAACAACTTTTTAAGGTCGCCACCAAGTGAGATTTTGTTTTTGAAGTGAAGCGCCAGGAACAAAAACGACTAAGTAAAATATTATGTAATTGACAACTTGTTAGGAAGGTTTTCGTCAGTTCCTAAATGGCATATTTAAAGATAAGGCTATCAGATGTTATTGATTATCGGTACCTAGCTTTTGCCCGCGACTTCATCCGCGTATACTCGTTAATCACCTTAAAATAAAGGATTAAAAATACGCCTGAACAAAATCTGATAGTAAATATATGATTTTATCTACACACATACTATAACCCGCTAAAATGCGTTCAGAAACTGGCAGTAATAGCCAGCATTCTATGAATAAGATTTATAAAAATAATTAACTTGTCTCTGGTCGTAGGTAATTTTGTACGTATTTTCATTAAGATATCGATATTGATAAAGTAATGACTTTCAAATTTCGAAGCGTGGCCCAGAGGTCAGAGCAAATCACGTCCTACTAGATTTTGTTATAGACATCTAGTTGGTCATGAGTTGAAATCTAGTCGGCCATGGCGGTGCAAGGGCAGTTATTATTCTAATGGTTCCCGAACACATCATTGAGGATTTATGATATGTGTGTAAATAAAGTAGTGTAAGCAACTGTACATAATTAGGCCTTAAAATACTAGTGTGGTCCTATTATAAAACTAGCTAACGTTCGTTTCATAAAACCACACTCGTAATTTAAGGCCTCTCATTATGTACAGTCACATAAACTACTATTTTGATTGAGAAAGTTCGTCTTTTAGCGATAATTCAAGACCAAGTAAGGTTGAAACTATTAAGGCCCTATTTCCTTGATTGATACCCACAAGTATTCCATCGCCCGGTTTGTAATTCAGGAATACACCAGTTTTGCGAGTTTCCCCCAAGTTTCGGAGCGCAAGCGAACACTTTGGCTATGAAACTCCAAAAGGGGGAAAGAGATTGGGAGAAATACTGAAAAGTATGATGGAGCAATACTTTTTAGCTAACGCCGAGTAAAGTTGTACCTGCACTTAAGTGTTTACGCTCGTCCAATAATGACGCCAGACGCGGTGCCGTGTGGGTCACGACACGACCATGACTGGGTCGTTCTTCTTTTCGACCGACAATAGCCTGTCCTTCGTCTTATTACGGCATCTCATTTGAGTAATGATGTTTACGGTTTTATAATGTTCAAATGAACGTCCATATTATTTTATTATTTAGTGATATTTAATATTTCACTTTCTCTAACTAGCATTTTTTTTAATGTTTTTTTTTTCGTAGAATGCCGTGACAGAGTGGTAAACCAAAATGTTGTCCCCACTGAAAGAGTCCACTCTGTCACATGTTTTTTTTTAGAAACCAACCGTAAATAAATATTTATATTGGCCAGAAAGGAAACTTTAATTAGTTCTAATGAAGAAACCTATGCTTTTTTTTTAAATTGCACTTCAAAACCACAATTTTGGATAGTTCAAAAACCAAAAAAACAGAAAAACATTGTCGGTAAAAAAGAAGAACGACCCGACTACAAAATATCAACTTACAGAACACTACACTAATAGAATTTATTTGGAAACTTGAGTACCATTATTGTGTAGAGTCTTGGATGTTTAATATCTATTTAAGTATGTATTTATCTATATATGCATGTTTATCCGTTGTCTAGTGCCCATAGTACAGGCTTTGCCTAGTTTGGGACTAGATCAATTGGGTTGTGTCCTAATTTTTTTTACGATGCCATTCGAACCAGTTTTTGGAGAGGAACAAATGTTTGTATGGAAGCAACTACAATTAAAAAACATAAATACCCAAAAAATTGAGTTAAAGACGGACCTCGCTGGCGGCAGCCGAAAACGTTTCATACTGATTAACATTGAATTGTGACGTCACAGGGTGATATTTGTACTAATCGTTGTATTGAAAATCAAGTAAATTGGTGTTTCAGTCGTGAAATACTGTGTTTAGGACCATAGTTGTCATACAATTTTGTTTCTATAAAAGCATAAGGATTCTATTGGTAGCTTTAAATTTACTTTTGGAGAATAAAAAAAATGTATATTCTTTACTTTCAAGGTCTATATCTTTTTATAATTTTAATTATATTTCTTAATTTATACTTAATTACATTTATTTCATGGTTTACTCTCAATTTAGCAACACTGCGTTATCGATTTTAACATGTGGAAACTACCCAATTGGTGTGAATTGTCCCACGATATTTATTTATTTATTATTAGTTCATTAAAAATATAATAAACCAACCTTCAATAAATCACAGGTCGCATTCGATCTCCGGGTTGATTCTACAAAACAACAATCGTTTCGTAAAATTGTATCATTTAAGGGCATACAATTAATCGAGTAGTTACTGCGATTAAAAATCATATTTCATATTAGTATTCAATTTAAAAGATAACTCCATATATATTTAAGTATATAGTATAGTTACTATAGACCCAAAGTAAATAACGCTTATGTCAGCCACTAACCGGGTTCGGTTTCCAAATGTGATAGACGCGTGACGTTGACCTCTGGATCACAATACCCACAACCCAAAATTGAAGCATTACTTATCAAGTACAATGTACCTAACAATGAACGTAAATAATTCCCGAAGCAGACTTGAGACACCTGTCATGAATTTGTAGACACTAAACAGGAACGAAATAAGTGTTTTAAGCATAATTATTCTTAAAACTTGTAATATTAGGCTGTTTACTTTCATCTCTTATGTACCCCGTAACATACATTTAAATTTTTGTTTGTCCAGTTATGTATGAAAAAAAAACCGGCCAAGTGCGTGTCGGACCACGCAAAACGAAGGGTTCCGTGCCTATAAAAAAGGTCGTATCGTCATAGAAATCTTACGGCACTTACGTCCTTTTCTTTGAGGAAGGCAGTTTTTCAGCAATATCTCGGAAACCTTTCATCCGATCTTGTTGAAAACAATTTTCGGTGAATGAACTTAATAAGCGCTGTGTCCATGATTTTTTTCATATTTTTAAAATAAACCGTTCAAAAATTAGAGGGGGGGGGACAGAATTTTAGTGACTTTCGGGGCGATTATCTCTGACTGTATTCACTTAATCAAAAAAAATCCCGAGAAACCTTATATTTATTTTGAAAGGCCTATCGATTCATGTGCCACACGTGGGCTCAGGATGAAATTTTTTTTTTTGAGTTTTAGTTTTATGTATGGAGTACACCCCTAAAAAATTTTTTTTAGTAATTTTAATTACAAAACTTTGTAGCGGCTAACAAAATACACCTATCCTCAAAATTTTATTCAAATACACCTTATAGTTTTCGAGTAAAATGCCTGTGACATACGGACAGACGGACAGACGGACAGACGGACAGACGGACAGACGGACATGACGAAACTATAAGGGTTCCGTTTTTGCCATTTTGGCTACGGAACCCTAAAAACGAAAGTTAGTCGAACTCGGCTTATTTTATACGATTTTTTTACTCCTTAGGGCCTCAGGAATACACTGTTAAAATTATTTAGAACCCTCCCGAGGCACGGGGTACAAACAACAATTTAAATAATAATAATAATATAATAATAATTTATTCATAAAACATAATGTACATAGTTACTAAAGACTAGGAGCTTATTATTAGAGACAAATAACACGTGCCTGAGCTAGGATACCCTGTGTTTCAGGCAAAAAAGGACTAACAATTGAATATGTTATTCACATGCAAAAAATAATAATACAATATCATTCTTATTGAATATAGTTCAAATAATTAGGAGTTTATAACCTATGCGGTATAAAAGATAGAACAAAAATTATATTAGAATGTATGTAAATAAAAAAGTGAGCCGAACTCAACTTTCCTTATACGAATTTTTATACTCCTTAGGGCCTCAGAAACACGCGTTGTATATGCAATATACAATCCGCAGCCAAAATAATTACACGGCAGAAAGTAGTGCTCCAAATGATCTGCACACAAAGCTTTCCCTGAGAGAATACTGGGTGTCCCACGACTTAGGGTCATAGGTAAAGTACCTTTACATTGAAGATAGCCGAGCATCTTTTTAATTTTGAATGCAAAACTACTTGTTTTTAATAACGTCTCCATATAGCAATATCAAGCCGCATAGCCTTGGGACATCCTCTATAAAGTCTGTGTATAGCCATTTAGCCTATCGTTTTTAACATGCAGAACTGTAAAAAAAGTTTTTACTCAACGAATGAGGGGTTTAATCGGACACAAACATTTCCGATTCCCCTTTTATGCCAATGAGATTGGCGTCCTCTTTCTAAAACGTTAGAAGTTACACGTTCTGTCGCGCCAGCAGTTACACCTTCTGACAAGTTAGTAGAAGGAATTGAAATGCGAAATGTAAGTGTTAAATTGTGCCTCTGATCTCTAACAGCAATCGTGACCTCGGGACCTACGCAGTTCTCCGCTCGCCAGGAAGACGAGTAAATGATTTGATTAATGTAAGAAACATAATGCAGGAAGGACCTCTCATGTAGCTTTCTTTGCAGCGTAATAATACAGTCGCACGGCGAGGTTTCGATTATCTTAGAAAAAGAGTATTAGTTGATGCCGTCATAGGCATAACGCTGAAATAAATACATAAAGCTAGGTAAACACTTGCATGTGGCTTGCAGGTATGGGCGACTTCAGTCGGAAAGAGTGTATGATCAAGTGCTGTAAAAAACTCCAGTTCTGGAGTAGACTCGATTCTTTTACTTAGGAGTTTGGAGTCGAGCGTGAGACATTTCGACGACTTCAGTTTCACAACCAACTCAAGTTTTCTAATAATTTTAACTCATTCATGTCGCTGGCTTCAAGATCGTTAATAATAAACTTTGATGATAAGGACGGAACCACGGACAAAACAAAGGCATGCATAATGCAGATACATAGTAGTTACTAATATTTGTCCACTTTGTTTGAAATAAATGCTTGTTAATGTACTATGAAAACAAACCGTGCATCAATATGGATATGCAGTGTCGACATACTAGGTAGAAACTTTACCTACCTATCTAATATATAATACTGAAACAGTAAGTAACATCCCAATATCCCGGCATAGTTATACGGTTAATCGTCTTTGGATACGTTATTGTGATGCTGATGTATAAATAAAGTTTGTAAGTGGAAGGTTCCATCAAAATCCTCTCGGTAGTTTTTGCGTGAAACATACAAACATCCTCGCACTTATATAATTAGCATTTAGAATGATTGTTAATAGTAATCAATCATAATTAGGTCTTGATACAAGAAACACGACTAACAAAGTTTCTATGTCCTTGTTTGTACTACATAATGATAGCTACACGTACAATAAGTAACATAATGTAGTTAGTATTAATTGATAGCTAAATAATATCATAAGTAATCCGCTTATTAGCACCGTCACCAAATGTATGAAATAATACTAATTTGTATAAGCGGCAGTACAGTCAAGATTTACAATGAGATGATTTATTTACCAATAGTATTACATCATCTTCATACATTTCACACATAATATTGTGATCGTCAATAATGCAAATCCATAATAAATATTATTATACAAAAGATAAATTTGTACAATATTTTTAAGGAGGTGTCTTTCATTGACCCCCTGGGAGCTCAGGCATCGATGTTGTCCTTCGGAAATACCTGAATACCTCACTGAAGCCCTCGAAATCCAAGCATAAAGCGGAGGTATAAATACAAATGTCATATACAAACGTCACAGTTTTGCAAGGCTAATGTCGCCATTACTCAGAAGTTATTTATAACCATAACCAATTAAGTATGTTTTTGTTTAGAACTGCATTTTATTGTATAATATTTTCCCACATGCATATCGTGCTCTTGTTTTAAATTATTGACAGGGATAAATACATTTGCTTTGCAGCGCTTATGAAAAGATAAAATCATAATTCGAGTTTAAATATCATAAAGTTTAGGAATCGTAAGGCCCTTTTTCCGCGCCAGTTTTTAGCCAGAAGACTTTCCTGTAGTTTTATATATTTTACTTCTTATGAGATTAATCCAATTTAATTAAATTAAATAGCATAAAGTTTGGGAATCATAAGGCCCCTTGATGATGGGCGGCGGCGGCGCCGGCGTGAGAATGATCGGCGGCGGCTGCGCGCGGCGTCGCGCACATGCCTAACACAGACTAACTAAACTAAATAAATTCGAAGTATTTAGCCAGAAAACTTTCCTGTACTTTTATATTTTTCTTCTTATGAGATGTATCAGAATGGGACAGAATACGAATTTGACCAGTGTCAAAAAAATAAACATGTAAACCGAAATGTCAATCACAAAATATTAGCACAACTCGATTTTTGAACAAGTGAAATCAAAAGATTTTTCAAAAATCCAACTGCGTCTTTCAAATATTATAACCAGTCACTCCCACGATTATGAGGAATCCATCGACACCTCATATGCCAAAATCCATCAAGCTGTTTCCGTTTAGACTGTAAGTAAGGTTTTGGATATTTATGCGAAAGTTGTGGTTAAGCCAACTTTAAATTGTTATATAAATGTTAAACGGTTATTTGAACTAAAAAAATATGAATGAAACATATAATGATTTTGAAATACCTATTCCACGATACCCCACATAGTTCGACATGACATAGTTCGTCGACTTAATTTCTTTTCTTTTTACAATATGGCGTCTGGTAGCCGCCATTTTGAATTTTGATTACTGTCTTGTCTTCAGTGACACCCGCAAGATTAAAACAAATCGATTGACTTATGATTCAAAATCGTCACACGTTTGATGTCTATAGAGTCCGACAAAGGAACAAAAATACGTACATACATAGACTCGTAAAAACAATACCCTCCTTTGCGTCGCGCAGTCGGCTAAAAATATTGAGGTAACAAAATATAATTATGTGCCTTATTTGTAAATAACTTATTTTGTATGCATGTAGTGAGGCGTGGCTTGCATAGTTCTTTACTGACAGAGCTTCCCTAAATCAAGGAATTCCGGAGAAAATATGGGATTCAACATACAACATAACGTCAATAATATATAATTGCATGTTTGAGAATATTATTATTTATTACGGTTACAAGCAATAGTAGGGGTCGTGGAGCAAGAAGACGGTCATACTGAACAACTACTCCCATGGGACCAACCACGAAATCGTAAAAAAATAAGAGCCAATTAAGAGTTAACTGTGAGTTAATTGAGAGTTAATGTATGGAACAGCTTATTTTTTTTTGCGATTTCGTGGACGGTCCCATGGGAAAAGTTGTTCAGTATGACCATCTTATTCGCTTTTGACCCCTATTTCACCCTGTATAAATAATCACAATAACAAATCGGTAAACGCGACAATCGCCAACCAAGTAATAGTACAGTCACGGAATTTGAAGGTTTGTCACTTTTGAACCTTAATGCCATTACATAGAGTCCAAAAGTGCTAAACATTCAATTTCCTCGACCGTACATTACATACCTAGGGCGGTGAATTCGTGAATGGCACAGATCGCAGGTGTTTGTGCATAAATATGCGATCTGGGGCTTTACGAATTACCGCCCGTGGTTTGTCTAAAGTTTAACGTCTTGCCTTGGCCAGGAAGTGAGATTTACTCCTCGCGTAGCGGGTAGAAAATCCCACTTACGGCCTAGGGTGACGTAAAGAAAGTACTTGTTTAGCCAGTACGTAAAGTACTTGTGGCGCCACCTATTGTAAAACTGGATCACTTACCGCTTTTTTTCTGTCAGCGCCATCTACCGGCGGGCTTTGGACTGGCACAGACGCGCGCCCGCGGAAGATATCCATCATCTTAGTCATCGCGCTAGGCCTCCTCGTGGCTGAAGCGGTGACCGTGTGGTAGTACTGCAAGGACAACACGGGTCGATATTCTCAATGCTTAATAACAATTAATACTCAAGCACAATCCAGTGGTGTTGTTTGTTCGAGATACCAGTTCACATTTCTTACAATATCGAGATAGAGTGGAAACTAAGCTGCTAAGGAGGCCGCCTACAGTACGAACTAGATAATATCCTTAAAAAAAGGAAAATTTCAAACATTTCAGCGCGAACATAAAGAGCACGAGACAACTACTATAGCTCTATTGCATTAATAGGAACAAAAAATCCTGTTCCCCTTCCGGCCAAGGTAAGAATGTTATATCTATGTTATATCCGATCGAAGCAAGTTATACACTTTTACTCGAGCGGATTCAGCGGAAATTTGCACGGATCCTCTACAAAAAGCAGTACGGATATTATCCTTTCTTATATCCGTCTCTTTTTGTAGCCGGTATGGTCGGACTGGAGACTCTCCATTCCATACGTAAATTGCACCTCGCAATCCACTATAGTCTTTTACTTAGGGGGCAAATCGACAATCCAGTGGCATTAGAAGGCATCCGTCTATTCGTCCCAGAGCAGTACGTACGCGCGAGGCGGGGCCGCGCACGCGTCACGAGAGTAACGCGCCCGGCGTTCGTGCGCGTCCGCGCTGCTGAATGAGCTGGTGCTGAGGCAGGATGCCGATGTGTTTGCAGACAATTGGCAGGGCCTACTTACTAAAATAAGTGCTTTGTGTGATATATATTGTTAATGCTACTTTTTAGGGTTCCGTTCCTCAAAAGAAAAAAAGGGAACCCTTATAGGATCACTCGTGCGTCTGTCTGTCCGTCTGTCACAGCCGAATTGCTCCGAAAGTACTGGACCGATTGAGTTGAAATTTGGTACACATATGTAAATTGGTGACCCAAAGATGAACGCGTAAAGTAAAGTAATGAATTCTGAACAAGGGGGCCACTTTTGGGGGGTAAACTGGAAAATTAAAAAAAAATGTTTCGCAAACTGTACTGTGTGACATATCAAATGAAAAGGGGTTGTTGTAAGCATCTCAGATATATATTTGCTTGTTTTTTTTTTTAATAATTTTAGCAAAAACAGATTTGAAGTAATTTAGGAAAAAAGACGAAAATTGCCCCCCCCCGACTAAAATCTGATACAATCCTCAGTGGTAACAGGCCCGTATATTTTCAAAGCCTAGCTCTTGACCTTGAAAAGCCCTTGGCCTAAGAATTAAAATGATCTAGTTACCCGAGTGTCACTCCCAGGATGCGGGTGCGCAGAGCCGTCGCGCGCTTTCGCCGCGGGTCTGCCCGCTGCCGACGGGCCCGTCTCTGCCTTGACCTCCTCTGGTTTACTCGCGTCTTTATTCGAGGTCGTCTTTGTCATGATCTGGAAATTTAATGTTGGTTTTACTTTTGAATGCACATAATAATATCCTCGAAACCATCAAAAGTTGTTGCTACTATTATTAAGAACAAAATGAAAGTTTTGGATACAAAAAAATTGCACATCAAATAAGATCTATTATCGCATTTGGGAGGTGGGTCGTTCTTCTTTTTTACCGACAATGAATCGATGTTTTCCTTTTTTATTTGATTTTTGAACTATCCAAAATTGTGATTTTAAAGTGCGATTTTTAAAAAAATGCATTGGTTTCTTCATTAACACTAATTAAAGTTTCCTTTCCGGCCAATATACATATTTGTTTACGGTTAGTTTTTAAAAAAAATATGTGACAAAGTGGACTCTTTCAGTGGGGACTACATTTTGGTTTACCACTCTGTCACGGACTTCTACGATAAAAATACGTTTAAAAAAAATGCTAGTTAGAGAAACTAAAATATTAAATTAATATTAATTAATAAAATAATATGGACGTTCATTTTCGAACATTATAAAACCGTAAAATCATTACTCAAATGAGATGTCGTAGTAAGACGAAGGACAGGCTATTGTCGGTCGAAAAGAAGAACGACCCAGGTGAACATTTCATGAAAAAATGACAGTATACACTGATAGCGCCTAAAGTTTTAATTATAAATGTTGCAATGGAAATGTTACATTATATTCCAAGGTCGGTAAGAATGATTTTACAGACGAGTCTATTAGAAGCCCGACCCCGGAGGAGAGCTTTGATAACTTGTTTTTTTTTTTTTTGCAGACACTAAAGTTGGGTTGCACCAAACTATCTGTAATCGTAAGCGTTGTTCGTTAAAATCTGAATGTATGGAAAGTTTGACAAGTTTGTATGGGGTGACAGCTGCCGGCGCCATATTTAACGTTGATCGGTCTGTAATCGTAAGTTGGTGCAACCCGCCCTTAATTACTACTATATTATAATGTTTTAATGTTCAAATAATTAATTTAAATATCGTGTAATATGGTGTTTATACATCTTAATTTATTCAAAGATAGACTTTCAAACACCACATGTCCTAACCTCCTTGGTTTAAAACTCACGTATGACTGACAGATGCCATTTAAGAAAAAGACATACGACCGTGGGCGTAACGTAGGCTATTGTAGCTCTGTATACCTGCGCTTTATGAAGCCCTTTACCTGTACAGCCGCCTTCACTTGCTTCATGATCGAAGGTTGCTTTTTGCTGTCACCGCGAGGCTTCGTTTTAAAGATGTCAAACAGCGCTGGCCTGCGACTCACCCCGGTAGTACCTGAACGATATTTTTTTTTTGATATACCGAAAAGCTTCATCAAATGCATATATAAAATAAGTAGGTCCGGTCCAGTCAACGTCAAAGTTAAGTGTTCAAAATTAATATTTCATAACATGTTCTAGCATGACAAATTATACCAAAGTAATTTTTAACTGAACATTTAATTAGTCAAAAGAAAATGATCATACCTAATAACACCGGGACGCAGAATAGTTATTTGTGCAACAAGAGAGCAAAGTGTTTTTTGGCTGCGAGTGCTGATTTTTAGTCCCGAGGAAGCGATCGCTTCGCTCGTCATTCAAAGTTAGAATCTCGAAGGACACAAAAGCACGAGACGCAAATACTTTGCTCTCGAGTAACACGTACAACGTTTCACCTCAGCAGTGAGAACATACGTATTCACATTAAAAATATTATATGCATAGGCCTTTACGTACTCGTACCTATTCGTCTCGTGATTATTCAGGAAGAAAACTTGATTCAGCGTTAGTTACTGCTTGTTTTAACTTCTCAGCGCGGCTAGTAGGTACTGAAAGCTCACGGGAGCGCGGAGCGAGACAAGGCGCGACACACGAAGCACATTTTAGTAATCTATGCGAGTATGCGTGACACTAACAAAACACTAAAAACTAACCGTAAATTTGTATAGCTTTTAGTTATGTATGTCTTTCCCGCTCACGGGACATGATGTCCCGGACCTTTGGGAGGCGTGCGTGGGGCTAGGTACCTACAAAGTACCAACTGAGCCAACACGTAGAGGCCCTTTTGACAATTTAATGGAATGCAAGGAGTACACCGAGCGGATGCTGTCCCTGCCCGTGTCATGGGACGCACACAGAGACAGCACCCGCTGGGGTGTATAGGGACTATTTACTGGTTGATGGAATCTAAATAAAACGGGTTATTGGGTGAAAATGATGGACTAGTGACTGGGCTATTGGTGAAACATCGGACGCCTGCCTAATAAATTAATTGCCTATTAGTTATGTTATTATTATTAAGTACAAAAAATGCTTGTTTTTAGTTTAATAGGTGGGCAAAAATCAATGTGAAAAAAGGTGTACCAAACTACCCCTCTTTTCCCTACACTGCGCGTAGTGCGACACGCACTTGGCCGGTGTTTTTTACACGACCCGCACGTCAGGCTCTAGGATATCACGCGGCTTAATTTTTGTGATTTTAATTCGGTGGACAATCAAAATGTCTGTAAACTTTCTTTGCGGTTTGTGTAACAAGCATCAATACTTTTGACCGTAGACTAATAAACGTTTATTGAACTAATACCACTGCACGGTGAAGCAAATTTTTCGGTCATTAGTTCGCAGTAACGTCCGACCTCGTAAAAATCTATTATTCTATGAAAAACTATTTATGTGAGATTAATAAGAGGGAATTAACAGAGCAATACCGCATTTAGCAGCCAATGCTACAGCTGAGGCCTATTGCATAATAAATTACAAGCTAACACTATTAGTGATTTTGGTTGTAACTTGTACTTTTCGGTTGTATAATAAGATACAAGGTTTTAACATACAAGTAATTAAGTACAAGCTAATAATATTGTTTTTTTGACTTGTAACTTGTAGATTTCTGTTGCATAATAAAGTATGAGATATAACATACAAGTGATAAGATACAAGTCCTAATAACTAATATTACATGTGGATTTTATTCGTTTTTGTTGCAATATGATTCTAAATAATCAAATTATTAGTTGTAACTTGTATTTGTAACTTCTTATAAGGACCATGGTAATTTTGAATTACAAGAGGTTTAGTTATTGTTTAATCGGCAGAAATGTTTAATTTGCAGCATTCATCAAACTGTGATTATCAATGTGACTAAGAACCCAAAACTTAAAGGTATATAAGGACAGAATCCGCTCTACGCTGCTTTATATTAGTGAAAATATACATTTTTACTTTCCGTTGTTCTTTTCGCTTAATACCGAGCATTTTTCGCGTGTTCGATATTTCGGAAAAACTTTTACGTTGCCGTTGTTACTTTACCGTTCCCGTTAAGATTTTTTCTTTATAATAAATAAATAAATAATAAATATTAGGGCACATTCTTACACACATCGAACCAGGTCTATAGTAAGCTGAATAAGGCTATAGGTACTAGACGACGATATATATACGACGATAGATATAAATACTTAAATACATAGAAAACATCCAAGACTCAGAAACAAATATCCATGCTCATCACATCACACAAATATTTGCCCTTACCGGGATTCGAACCCAGGACTTCAGCTTCATAGGCAGCGTCACTGCCCACTAGGCTAACCCATCGTCATTTTTAGGGTTCCGTACCTCAAAAGGAAAAAAACGGAACCCTTATAGGATCACTGTGTCAGCGTCTGTCTGTTCGTCTGTCACAGCCAATTTGCTCCGAAACTACTGGACCGATTGAGTTGAAATTTGGTGAACATATGTAAATTGGTGACCCAAAGATGGATTGAACTCGCTCTTGTCCGGTTTTTTTCTTCTTTTCATTGAAAAAACCACAGATAGGCCATGTTTGACTCAATCAGCCAAGTTGGTTACTTCAGTTACTTGTAATTTCGTATGTTTTGCTAATACTATTAGTATTCTTATATACTTGTAAATAATTATGAATTAGCTTGTAACTTTAACGATATTATTAGTAATTTATGCAACACAATTTTCTAATATTATCAGTGAAAACCTAAAAGAATTATGCAACACAAAATAATGCAACTAGTAAGTTGTTAACTAGTAACTTGTATTATTAGTCTAATTATGCAATAGGGCCCTGGTCTTAACTGCTTCAAGCAGTCAGTCTGTGGTGGGCGGACGGCTTTACCTATTCTGCTACGATAGATTGCTTGGTTGTGCCACGCTTATTTTACCTGTCTCAGAAATAGTGTGATTGACTGATTGTGCACACGACTGCTATTAAAGCAAATGTGGCATTTGGTATTGGCCCGACTCTTCAATACAAATCGCAACGATTTCGTACGTCGTTGGCACTCAACAAGTTAAAGTATAGGCATAGACAAGATGTTCGTAGCCAAATAATGATTCGTAGTTTGATTATAACAGTTGACCTAGACGATCAAGTAAGATATGTCATTCAATCCAAATGTAGGTATGCGTCCACTCTTGTTCGAAACACTGTCTCACGGTCTTCAAAAAGACGCGACGGCCAGGGCCGTCTACGTCGCTGCCCCTTGGGTATCTCTTTTTTTGTGTTATTTTCAGAATTCTACCCGCATTATTGCTAGCATTGGCGCCAATACTTTGATTTTAATGAATATTTCTAAGATAGACTATAGATTGTGATCGTATTCATAGATGTTCATCAAGTCCATTATAGATAAAATGCCGTTAACCCTTAACTTGGCTACTTAATAAAAAAACGCGAGTTCAAGTCTCAGCTATAGGCAAAAACAATCGTTCCTAAAATAAATTCAAAAAAGTAACCGAAAAGATAAAGATACACTGAGTTAAAATTCGTAGGTCCTTTTTACTCAGTCTGGCATTTGTGTTCGTCTGTAAGGGACAAACAGGTGTTTATTAAGTTATATGAATAAGAGGATAAGTTAAGTGTCGTAGTACCGTGTATAGTTTGCTGATACATGGGGTGCGGCTGGCCCTCGTCGGCGGAGCCGCGCCGCTTGCGCTCCCCGACGGACTGCGTGCTGCGCGTGATCGCCGCATCCAGCCGTTGGTCTGAAAACAATTAAAACAACATTTTATAATCCATTTCAGGAAGAACTTCCTTCAAACTCTACCCTAAACTTTACGATTTTTTTAATAAATAAAGAAATATATTTTTTTATAAAAAAAATCTAGCCAACCGATTTTAGCGTGATTCACTTAAATTATATATTCATTATGTCATGGAAAAAAATGCTGACTAAACTTTTAGGATTATTTTTAATTTATTTCCGCGTCAGAGACCGCTCAATTTGTTTTACCAGTGATCCATTAAAAAAACAGCGTTTTGCTGCAAAAAAACTCCTAATAAAATAATACTCCTCGTTTTTTTTTTATCAAACAAAATGAAATGGAAGTGGCTAGTATTTATTTTTAGTATGCAACATGCACGGTTCTCTAAAGAAGTTTCAATCATTCTGTTTCATATAATAGCGGTTCTAAGAAATGTATGTAAAGATATCTCCATGTTCTATCACAACTATAATTTTGAAAAAAATACATATAGGATAAAAAATGGAGCGGTCTCTAACGGAGAAGAAGAAGGAACTACACCCAATTATTATAAATAAACATACGTGGTCAAATACCACCGTTTAGCCTAGTAGGTAACTCTGGCCACGAAGCTGGAGGTCCGGTATTAGGACCCATTCATTTGTGTTTTTCAAGTGCCGAGATGCAATGGACTTGGAATCATTTCTCGTCAATTGGCCGAAAGAAGCATCAAATATCGACTCGTGGGCATCGCAAGTACGATCAGCGCAGCAGTGGAGCATCGGCCAACTAAACTGTAGTAACAATATGTAACTCAACTTAAGCAATAAGCGACATTCATTACAAGGAAAGCTGCATTTTCAACGCGGTATCTGTGTCAGAATCTACATAGTGGGACGCAGCTGAGCGGCCGGCGCGAAATAGTCTCCATAGCTGAGCTACCGTTGTTACATCACGTTACAGATGGCGTTTTTGTTGAATATTATGCATTATTATATTTATTATTATTAATTGAACGAGCGAGCGAAGCGAACCATTCTCCGTTTCAGCTTTGACAACAATTCTTTCGTGTGTCCGGATGATCCTTCAAAACATATGATTAAAAGGTAAAAACGTATACAGTTAAAGAATTTCATACAATTTCCTGACCGCTAAAACTGTACAATAATGATTTTTAATTTTTTTAAATTTGCGCTTGTCAAGCACGAGGAACTTTGCGTACTATTTTTATAGTAAGGCGCACATTTCCGAGCATCTTGTAGAAAAGTATATTTTTGTAATTCTTTAATGAACTTTCCAAGAATTAAATGCCAGCAACACTGTGGGCCATTCGATGATAAAATTCACAGTCAATATAAGACAACATCAACATAAAAAAAAAATCTAACTGCTTTGCTGAAACGGCTGTCTGGCGGTTTTAAGAGCAAAAAATCTCCAGTTTTTACACCAGAAAATATTATTCAGTTTTTGAATGATGCTCCGGACGACAGATACTCGTATTTAGTTACAAAGGTATGTATAAACCAGACATCGTAAATTATGTAGCATTTTCGGTGCAGTATGGTTGTGTTAACAGTGTTGGTATAGACAATATCAATCAAAATTGTTAATTAAGGTTAGGTATTACGCTAATTAAACATTACAATTGAAATTGTTTAAACCAATTCCTGAATCGAAAATACTACAAAATTAATGATGTCTGCTAATGACATATAAGTAGGTACCTATTTAGCCTATAAACTGCAAATAGTGGGTTGTACGTTATTTTAGTAAAAATTATGTATTTTTGTTGCAGGTGGCACTTGTTTTAGGTGTAAACGGTGCTTGCCGTACTATTGAGTTGTACAATATAAAAAAAAAAGATATAAACCGCCCTGAAATCGATTTATGGCTATGACAAAAGACAGATTTTGAGAAAACGAGCAAAAATTTTTTTTTGTTTTCAGCGGAATACTCCTATGTTTTCTTTGTAAAGTTTTAATTGTTTGATATCTATAAAAAGGTAATTTTATAACGTATACAGCCCCAGTAATTTCAAAAATTTGACGAAGAAATCTGAAATGTATCGAAAGTTCAAGTAAATATATATATATATATATATATATATATACCGGGTGGGCCCTGTAACAGGAGCAAAAAATTAAACGGTAGATTATTAAGCTTGTAAGCAATTGTTTCCAAGTGTTACTAGAAAAAAAAATCTTTTTTTTTCTTTATCATAAGTTTAAGTGTACTTTTTTACTCTTATGGAGTGATGTAAGTATCTTTTTATTTTAAAAATACAAAAAAAAACTATTATGACTCACTACATGATGTTACTTTAAAATCTGCATTAACTACTGTGCTATGATCTCGTGGTGCCAAGGTACATTACTCTGAGGTCATTAACTTTAGATCAAATATTCTCCCGAGTTAAAAAAAATTGAAAAGAAATGGACACAAGGGGTTACTACAGATGCTCTAAGGAAGCCTTCTTTTAAATATTTGCTCCTGTTACAGGGCCCACGCCGTATATATATATATATATGTTGATTAGAACGTTTAGTCAACTTATTAAAATATGCGTAAGTTATCATTTTGAATATATTCTTATTATTATGCCGCAATGCAAAAAAAACGAGTTTATTAATGAACTAATTTGTATATTTGGATGGAATATTTAACTTACAATAGCAATAATTAAATGAAAACACTTAACATTTTTACTGCCTTTAACAACAGAATCAGTCCTAAAAATGCAGACAACAAGGTAATCATTAGGAACATAACATTATTTTAAACATAATGAACTCTTTTTTCGAACCTCAAAAGGAAAAACGGAACCCTTAGGATCACTTTGTTGTCCGACAGCTTGTCTGTCTGTCTGCCAAGACCCTTTATCTCGGGAATGCGTGGAGCTATCGAGTTGAAATTAATAAGTATACTAGGTAGTCTCTTCCAACTGTGAAAAAATCAAACTTCAAAGTTAACGTAAAAAAAAGATACGGCCGTTTATGCCTCAAAAAACGTATATTTCGACACTCTCAAGGGAATCAAAATGTATTAGGGTACTTTCCGTCGACCTAGAACTATGAAAAATGGCATTGTCTTATATTACAAATACAGGGGAAAATCAGAAAACTATAAATTTGTAATTAAATCATAAAAAATATAGTCTTCATTTAAAGTACGTAATCAATCATCGAGGTAAAACTGTTTGTCTGTCTAGACCTTTATCTCGGGAACGCGTGGAGCTGTCCAGTTGAAATTAAAATCATATAATCAGGTCTACAGTCCTTTGAAGCTGTGAAAAAATAAAACTTTTTACTCGATGTTTTTATGTTGTGTACAAAGTCGTCAAATTCGACAACTAACAGCCACAGCGCCGCAGCCGCGTAAACAATGTGGCTGCCTTTAAACTATCTCCGTTAAATTGACCAATAACGATCGAGATTGTCGCTCAGCCCGCGCTCTGATTGGCGCGCCCGCATCGCACGATCCTTGTTTCTAAGTTTCGACAAGACACTGTATCTTGGAACGCGCAAGGATTACCGTGTTTTGCAATTTTAGGACTTCATTTCTAGTTAAATACAACTTGCATTGCGATATCTAAGTTTTCATGTATGAAAACCAAACATCTATGAATGCAGGACCATGTAATGGCCAAAGAGAAATCGATTTAACGTTGTTAATTCAAAACACTGTAACTGCAGATACAGTGTATTGGATTCACAGGGTGCGATACCAAAACGAAGATAGACAGAGTATTTGTTGTGAAGGACGAATACCTCCCCATTATTCAAAAATAGCATTACGACCTGATTCAACAACCTCTGAAAAATATTTTTAGCAGTACAAAAATTGTAAATGGCAATAATCAAGTTATAGGGAGGCACAAAATATCGATCTTTCCCAAAGAAATTGCTGTATTCCTAATCTAGCAAACGGCAATAGTTACACAGGCCACTGTTTCCGTCGCACATCCGCCACATTGTTAGCCGATTCCGGTGGTAGTCTAATGTCACTGAAATGCTATGGAGGCCGGAAATCCAATAAATTTGCCGAGGAATACATAGAAGTATCGAAAGCAACCAAAGGAAACATAAAAGATCTCATAAACAAAAATATCCAATACACAGATGTCAACAACCAGACATCCACCACCACCTCAAATCATATCCAAACACGTCGAAGCACTTTGATCAGCAATCCACATCCAGCACCAACTTTCCTATGCCAAGTCAAACTGTCTGCCACCAGGATTCTCCAATAATTGATACAAATCTACCTCCCTAAACGTCTGTAACAAACACTCGGGCAGAAATTAAAACAACGAATATTAATTAGCCTTCCTGGCAAAATAACACATATAACCTTCAATGATTGTACTAATATAACATTTAATTTGAAATGAGTTAATAATTTGCCTTCTGTATACATATAATAAATTGATGATTTCAATAAAACTTACCTGGACTTATTTTGTTTTTTTGCACCATTTTTGAGAATTGCACTATATTTGTCTCAGCCGGAAGCGCAATTCCTTGCTTCGTATTAAATTAAACCAGCAATTGCCTACTTCCCTTGTTTCGATAATAATGTACTATCTCTCATTCTCATTACATATACATATATTAGTGAAACCCTTTTTCTTTCGTTATTTGCGCGCGATGGTTGCGTCTCAGGCGTCACTTTTATAAAACTGTGAATTTATAGGTACCCACCAAATGTAGGGTTTTGTAGACGTTTCAACCTCTTTTTTTGCCATCTCCTGTTAGAAGTTTTAGTTGTTATATTATTTCTAAGATACTATAGCTTTTACTTTTTTTAGTAAGTAATCGCTATATCCATTATTAAATCCCGGCGTAAATATACTTATACTAAATAAGCATTTCACAAATTGTAATATTAAAAGGGTCTTGAAACTTTGGAACAATCTTTCATTCATAATAAGTACTGACTGTGTTTCTCCATGACAGAAGTGAGGACACATTTTGGATTATTTTTGGTGGGTGGGTCGCCGCTCTCTGGTCAGCTTTAGGAACCACTTGACTAAATAAATATGTTGGCCTTATTGTAACTTACTGTTATCAAATTAATTTTTAATGAATATGAATATGGCGGTATTATTTTGTATAAGGTTTTACTATTGTTTAATTTACTACAACGCCAAAGATTTTTTCTATAATTTGGTAGGTATTTGTTGCATATGAATACCATTAAGCTCGCACCACACTATGGGCCATCATGGCCCATCAGTCCCATCATACAGGACGCGGATATGCGGTAGAACGATACGTAAATATGTCTTACTCCCTTAAACGCAGAGGCTACCTGTATGATGGACCATAATGGCCTATAGTGTGGAGCGGGCTTTAGGCCGCGAAATCAAATAAATTAACAATTATGTGTATTGTGCGCCATTTAGCCCTAGCCGTAGCTACTCCTACATCAATAGCTTTGACACTCCTACATCAAAAGCTTTGCCTACACAATATTCACGAGTCAAGAAGCAGTCGCTCGATTGATGGGTTTTATATGCAGCTTGCCTCTCTATGTACAGCAAGGGAAATGTATTCTCGTACCACCGTAGAACCCTGTCGCTATTGACAGGCCGCCGTCACTCAAACTCGATGGGTATGTCACCTTATTGCGATAGGGTTCTACGGTGGTACGTGAATACATTTCCCTTACTGTACCCACACGATCTCTTCATTCGAGAATCTTATATCCTCCAAAGTATCAAGATTACAAAGGTGATTTAATGCAAACGACTTAGTGCTAAATCTGCACAAAACTCAGGTGATGCACATAAACCTCGGGGGGCACGTCCCCTAACTATTAGCGTAGACGGTGAGGTACTACCACAGGTAGGTACCACCAGGTTTCTAGGCGTCACCTTGGATGCAGCCCTGAAATGGAGCGCGCATATAAAAAAAAAGAAAAGAAAAGAAAAGAAGACATTTATTCACTACACAAAAGACACACAGAGACAAAGGAGTAGACATACATGACAATTGACACATATTGTGTGTCTTCGCGGCAGTGAAGAATAGATATAGAAGTTGTTTATGTTAAATTGCCAGGGGCGTGTTTCGCTTTGAGTGGACTAGCACGTATTTCACCGTACCATTAACTTTTTCACTCAGTGATGTGCTACGGGCTGAAACTTTGGGCTACAGCAGCTGAATGGCAACGAGTTTTATACTCCCAAAAACCGGACAAGTGCGAGTTCAACTCGCGTGGTGAGGGTTCCGTCAAATATTGAGAATTTTCCCGTTACTTTGAATACTCAAATTTCCTGAAATCTTTAGGCAAGGAACTATTTATTTTTACGTTAACTTTGAAGTTTGATTTTTTCACAGCTTCAAAGGACTGTAGACCTGAGTATATGGTTTTAATGTCAACTCGATAGCTCCACGCGTTCCCGAGATAAAGGGTCTTGACAGACAGATGGACAATCACAAACAAAGTGATTCTATAAGGGTTTGGTGCCAGAGGAGGGGCTCCCGAGGGCTACCGATAAATATAATAAACAACTGTGCCAAGTTTCATACTTGTATCAAAAAAAGTAAGGTTTGACCATTTTATGTCGTTAAAGATCCTCACTAATTTGACCTGGTCAAACTAACAACCCAACATACCTACCTACACTGCAAGTTAAATAAAAGCTTGTAAATAAAAAACGGACGAATTGGCGGCGTCGTGCGGGCTTAGTAACTAGGATCGGTTAGCACCATTAGGTAAAGGAACCCTAAGAATAAATACCACTAATCTTTAAAAAAATCCGATTCCTGTACTCACATTAGCATTAAGGTAACCAAACGACTCATATTGACAAGAGGGTTGATTTGGTCATTTCTATAAATAAAATTTACTACCAATGACGTAATCATAACACGATTTTATTTAATAGATGAACACTGAAATCGTTTAGCCCAAGACGCTAAGTTTCATCGGCATTACGTGTAATGAAAACAAGATGAATATTTTGATTGTTGTAGAAAATATTTCATAAACCTCAGTAAACAACTGTAGGTTGGCACCGCGCCAGCGGCGGCGTATACGGCGGGCTTAAATATAATAGAATCCCGGTTCTCTGCCAAGCAACGGCTGCCTCAACAGTCGGTAATAACACTATAAAACAGTAACGCCCTGTGGGACCACCAGACACTATAGGTGAACCTAGTATTTATTTGTTATATGTGGTTCCCTACACTCGTTTAAAATATAACATCGTATATGAGATAAATTATAGAGCAGAATAAGCTTAGGTTGTCAACGCTTTAGTGGTAAACATAAACTAAGCTTTCAAATAGGTACTAAGTTATGATAGAAATGAGAAAGCATTGATGGGTTACCTGGAACTGGAAACAAAACTGTCCCACATGACCTGTCAGCACATAGTAGATTGTATTATTAGGGAGCAAAATGGTATATTGAAACTAGGGTGACCGATTGAATCCAGAACGAAGGGAAGGATTCCAGAAAGTGGAATCCTGAGCGTAGTAAAGGATTCAACGTCGCCCGAGATATAAATAATTTTGCTACCGCGTAATACACTCTTCTTTTCACTCCTTCCATGATGATTAATAACACGATAATTACAGTAAATATTTAATTAAAATAAGCTTCTGTCAAGAATGTCATTTTTGGTACAAGCTTTTATTGCGACTGTACTTTTCTGTATACCGTCATCAACTACTTATTGAGACGATTCTAACGAGCCCAAACTAACCGGATTACGTCGGTGAAGTACTGAATTCCCATATAGCCAAATTCTGACTCCATCATCAGATCAGCTCGATGGTACCATAATATTAAATTTTCATCCAAACTATACTTAAACCCAAAATTTCAGCTCAATCGGAATACGGCAAGCGACTGAAAAATGGATTGCAAAAATTAGTTGACAGTAAGGGCGCGAGTACACGGTGCCGCCTCCGCGCCGACACCGCACCTCCGCTCTATGTACACGAAACGCGTAAAGGCCGCCGCCGCGCCGCTGCCGCACCTTCGCGCTATGCACACGAGATAGGTAAAGCCCACAGGTAAAGCCCGCCGCAACGCCGCATACATAGCGCGAAGGTGCGGCGGCGGCGCGGCGGCGGCACCGTGTAGACGAGCCCTTAAACGTTTAAAAATGTCCTTCAGTCATAAGTCAAGAACATATTTTATGTAAAATAATAAACATTTAAAAAGTTATTACAGATTTCACTTGTCCTTATACTTTTCGATAGGATCTTTAGGCGCCTCGTTTAAAAAAGTGTATACATTTTCTGCATACAAGACTATCAGGTAGTCTTTTCAGAAAGGCGTAAGTAGGTATTTATTTGAATGTCGTTGTTCATGCTGACTCACACTTTTTGCGTGAATATAAAGTACTACTCCAAAGAACAGAACGCTGCTTATATTTCAAATAGTTCTTGGAAACTATATTGCACCTTTACTATTCTTGCAGGCGGTTTCATATTATTCGGCGTTCAAATATTTTGCTTTGCGTTTTGCAGGCAGTACAGCTACATTTCTTGCTTCCGTTTTAACAAACTCCGGTGTTAACGTATCATTTTCACTTCAGTTATTTTCATGAATGAAAATAATGAATTCATCATTGTAAATTGAAAATATTAGCATAGGAAAAGGAACTGCTTTTATGTGCTTTTCATTAGTGACGACAGTTATTTTTATTTTTAAAAATACGTAGACTTCTCTAATATCAATATATTGTATGAAATACAACGTGGCTATTAGAAAGTAGTATCAATAAATCCATACTTTTATTTATTAAGCATATTAATTTTCAAAAGCGTTCAAGGAAGACAATTTTTTTAGTAAGAGCTGAGGTAGCGGAGTGGTTCACAAATCATCGTACAATAATATGATTTTAAAATTATCAAGACGCACCTCTGGGATATCCAAGCACATAAGCAATAAATAGGGACTAAGTTATCTTACATTTGTCCGTCACGTTTGCCTGAGACCACAGAACACTAAATACTATAGAAAGGCGATGTGGGCGTGGCACGCGCGCCACGACTTTGAGCATGCGCTTAAAGCTTTCGCGCCAACGTCACCTGCCCTTCTAGCATAACTTGACTATCGACTCTACTCGCGCGCGAGATAGACTGTCCGTCACTTTCTGATTAATGCTGTCAAAAAGTGACAGAGAGTTGAGAGTCAAGTTATGCTAGAGGGGCTGATCGCTCAAAAAGTTGGAGGCGACGTGGAGGGCATGAGGTGGCGACACCGCTCCTGATGGAAACCGCGCTTGATACCCCTTCTATAATTATTTAGTGTTCTGTGCCTGAGATGGTAAGAAATACAGCATCCATGCGTAGCTTCAAAGCCAAAACAAAAGAAGATATTTATTCACTACACAAAAGACACACAGAGATAAAGGGAGTAGACATACAATACAATTGACGCGTTGTGTGTCTTCGCGGCAGTGAAACGGTCGCTGTCTCAGCATTGTGCCGAGGTGTCAGACAGACACCTACAGCGCTGGTTTTCAGACAATGAAGACTTCTTAAATTTACTTCTTGTACTATAATGAGCATATTGCCTATATATATATATATAGATACATGTGTACATTTAAATTACTATGACTTCTACATATATACCACACGATTGTTTTGACTTATAACCGTATGTTACAAAATAATTATTTATGCTACAAGTGCGGAAATTAGGTAGCTTATTTCCGACGAGTGTCATTCGACTCGAGTCGGAAATCATCTTTACGCGTGTGTATCATACATTTTACTATGCCTTTTGCGAGTAAATAAAATAAATATTGAAATGTCAGTTTAAAACAGATAGTTTAATATTAAATTTACCTAGGTTGTCAGGAACATATTATGAGTAGCTGCATTTAACAACTTCTCCACCACTTTTGCTGTCAAGCTTATTCACTTAAAACCCTTGTTTTGTAGTTTTGGAACGCAATTGACGACCGCTTTAGCCTAGTTGGTAGTGACGCTGCCTACGAAGCAAGGGGTCCTGGGTTCGAATCCCAGTACGGGCATTTATTTTTGTGATGAGCACGAATATTTGTTCCCGAGTCATGGATGTTTTCTATGTATTTAAGTATGTATTTATCTATATAAGTATGTTTATCGTCGTCTAGTACCCATAGTACAAGCTTTGCTTAGTTTGGGACTAGGTCGATTTGTGTAAGATTGTCCGCAAAATATTTATTAATTTATTTATATTAACTAATTAATTAATTTTGAGTTACTCATTATGTTTCACAACAAATAGACACTATTCCGTCGTAGTTCTAAGAAACAAACTGAAACTTATGGAACACAATAATTATTAAATTATTGTTATTGATTAGTTCACTCGACATTTTTCACAAATTACACAGAACAACTCCAAAGTAATCAACAACGTCGGGATTTTATGTTTTAAATACATTCGCGCTCATCATAATGGACTGCGCATGTGCAAATAGCCGCCATGTCGTATCGCAAAAGACAACTGGCATTTGAAAAATATGTGTTCAGCCAAACATATTACCTACTTATGTGAATGTTAATGTTTACCTATTTATTGATCAAATTCAAAACGACCAATAAAACGTTTTATAAATTATTTGTATGTATGTTCCTTTTATATGAAAGAACAAGTGTAATTTAAAAAATAGAAATACTTTTCTCAAGTAATAAAAACTCTGCGACGGGCTGACGAGTGACGACGGAGTTAAAAATAAAAAATAAAACTGAAAAGTAAAAAGCACTAGTGCGAAAAATTGGCACTTTCCGCATGATTTGGCTGGTTGGAAATAGTTATTTACGATACAAGTGCAGAAAATAGGAAATACGCAACGAGTGGCGATGAATTAAAACACGACCGAAGGGAGTGTTTTAAATCGACACGAGTTGTGAATTACCTATTCGCACGTGTATCGTACAACGTTTTACAGTACATATGGCTCTTTAAAGTTTCAACATATGCACGGAAAGTGCTCATTTCCGCACTCGTGCGAAAAAGTAACACCATGTGTACTGTAAACGCTCTTTTCGAGCGCATGCATTGTAAAATCATTTCATTTCATAGTAGGTACTTAGTCCAGTAGGAGTTATTATCCAATCCCAATAGTTATACATATGGAAATAACATTCGTATATACACAACATACATACTGCATCGGGGTGAAGTATTTATATATTGCTATTTTAGTATCATTTTCAAAATCAGGGTCAAAATAGCAAAATTAAGAACTTTAATAAAAGAAAGCATGCAAGCGGTAACGTTATTATATTGATTCCGTTTTATTTAGAGAGCATGACACTAGGTCCGTTTTGTCTAAAACCGCGTTTGTCTGTTCATTAAACAGCAAATACAAATAAAAAAGTAAACATGTATTTTTTTTAGACTGTACAGTCGAGTTCATAAATATATATGAACGTTCCCAAAGGTTCAAAAAATTCTGAGTATAATTATGCCTTAACAATAAAGTCGTATAGATAAATTAACGAGAGCATGGAATTGCATATGTAGTAGTATTGTATGTTTACAGGCATTCTATATTTGAATTTTCTATTTTCCCGTACAACCACTACAAATGCAATTCCATGTTCTCGATAATTCATCTATATTCACTTATTTCTGATCACCCGAGTAACCCTGTGTCGTAGGTATCATATGACATATCATATAATGCTTACCTCGTTTTTGTCGCCTGCCGTCGCTACTGCGCCGAACGTCTTTTTCTTTGCGGATCTCTGTTTTCTTCGTCGCTTCTTTTTCGAAGCGGGTTCCCTGAGAACCCCAAGTTCCGGAGCGATCTCGTATTTGTGATTTACTTTTGTCGGAGATAGACGAAAGGACATTGCCATCTTTTACTGATTCTCCAATTCTACTTGTAGACCCTTCCTTCTGTAAGAAGAAATAAACAAAATTATTTAAGTACTTAGGTAAAAAACCGGACAAGTGCGAGTTCAACTCGCGTGGTGAAGGTTCCGGAAAATATTGAGAATTTTCCCGTCACTTTGAGTACTCAAACTTCTTATAGGTTTTCTTGTAATCTTTAGGCAAGGAATAATTTCCATATTTTTTTCAGAATTGTAAGCCTAGTAGTTTCGGAGATAAGGGGGGGGGAATGGACAAAAAATCGTCTTATTTCCTAAATTACTTCAAATTTGTTTTTGCTAAAATTATAAAAAAATATATCTGAGATGCTTACAACAACCCCTTTCATTTGATATGTTACACAATACAGTTAGCAAAATTTTTTTTTTAATTTTCCAGTTTACGCCCCAAAGGTGGTCCCCTTGTTCAGAATTCATTAATTTACTTTATCTACGCACATATCATTAGTGCTCTAAAATGCGTTCAGAAACCGTCGGTAATGACCAGCATTATTACAACCAATTTTACTATGACAACTTTCTTGTCTGTGGTAGTAGGTAAAATCTGTACTGTAATGTTATTATAGTACAGATTATCGGTATCGTTATGAGTTTAAATTTGGAACAGCTCTCAAAACTCAAGTGGGTATCTATTCTAGTGTCTCTAGATATTTAAACAGTTATCGATACAAAACGTCAATTCAGTATGTTTTAATATAAACCGCATGACATTTGATCTCGAGTGACATGAGAATAGAGACTTCATTCGTTTGTCTATGATTTAAAAAAAATATTCGTCTTGTCAAACAAGATACTAAATTCAATTCAAAATAAAGAAATCATAAATATAAACATGCCATCAAGCTCTGGAACTTCAAACCAAGACCATCCCACTACAATACAACCAGGACCATTAAATATATCCCATTGTTCCAATGTAAATGTGAATTATAACTATTACGATAAATAATTTGTTTCTGTATTTGTTCAAATTTACTTTTATTGCATTATTTAAATATCTATAGTCTATAGATATTGTACAGGTAGCACTATTAGCAATGCAGGTCATTTCCCTACGGCTTCTGAACCCATCATAGAGCGCTTATGATATGTGTTTAGATAAAGTAGTGTATGCAACTGTACATAATTAGGCCTTAAAACACTCGTGTGATCCTATTATGAAACTCGCTTACGCTCGTTTCATAAAACCACACTCGTATTTTAAGGCCTCTCATTATGTATCAGTAGCATAAACTACTATTACGCGTCCATCTTTGGGTCACCAATTTACATATGTGTACCAAATTTCAACCCAATCGGTCCAGTAGTTTCGGAGAAAATCGGCTGTGACAGACGGACAGACAGACGCACGAGTGATCCTATAAGGGTTCCGTTTTTTTTTCCTTTTGAGGTACGGAACCCTAAAAACTGGCCAAGTGCATGTCGGGCCATGCGCAATGTAGGGTTCCGTAGTTGCCTGTCCGTCTTTGTTACATCGACACGCTCGCGCCAACTTAACGTTGCGGTTGCGTCGCCGGAATTTGTACGAGAGTTGGCCTTTCTAAGTACAGTTTTAAGTTGGTCGACTATTACTCATTAACTAGGCACGTCTACTTATCCGTGATTGTTTTCTTTTTAATTTCATTGTATTATGTACCTACTACTGCCTTGATTTTTTTCATATACCCCGTAGTAACCATTTAGCCAGCAGTTTAGTCCCCACTTGACTCCAACAAAAATTAGGGCTTTAAACCCTATATAACGCAAACGCATCCCTGTATAGAAAAATGGTGTTAAAGAACCCTTAATATTTTTGAACAAGCTATCTAACTATACCCCATACCATGGAATTACCAAGAAAAAAAATACATTACTTGTATGGGAGGATTGGGAGGTAGGTACCCTAAAAAAATGTTTTTCAAAATTTTATTCTACCATTTTGTCGGCGTGATTGCCATACCGAATAACAGCTTTCTAGTAGTAGGTCACTGAGCTAATTCGCAGACGGACGGACATGGCGAAACAATAAAGGTTCCTTGTTGAGTACGGAACCCTCAAAATGTACAATTCCCATCGAAAAGCTTAATTTCGAGCAAATACTCACTGGTTTTTCTTCACTTCTTTTGACCCATATATCTTCAGAACTTGTTGGTGTTTCATCTACCGTCGATCTTATTTCTATGAGACTACTATCAAAATACTTTTTATCATGGTGAAGATTCTGGCCGGCAAAAATCGAACGCACACTAGGCCTTATCTCTTCTGCTCCCTTGGTTCCAAAATGAACGGTGTGTGCATTGTGCACTTGTGCTCGGAGCGCCTTTTCTACTAGGGCAGACGGTAGGGGCGGTTCCGTAGTCGTTACCAAGAACTTGTGCCGAGCTCCCATTACCGTCCGTTTCGGAGGACCAGCTGATTCACCGGAGGTGTCCCCACTTCCGGGCGAACCTTCACTTGAATTTGTTTTTTTGTTGTGATCTGAGTTGTCGACTATATCTCTCGAATCGTGGTCCTTTGATATATATGCTAGGCTACAATGAGACGCGCTTCCGGGTGAAATGAATGAACGCGCATGATCAATTTCTTTTTTCTCATCATCTTCATCTTCTTCCCGGCACTGGGATAAGCGACGGCGCTCCGCAAAAGGAAACGTGGAGCTAGAATTTGGATTTAGACTCGAAAGATTGTTACAATGATTCATAAAATAATGCTGAAAAAAGCTATCAGTCTCCGGGGTGTCGTTGCTGTCGCCCTGGATGAGGTCCTTGAGGGCGGCCAGCGATGTGATGGTGTTGTAGTTGATGGCGTTGACGAGCTCGTCGCTGTCGGTGGAGCTGCCCGAGGCACTCTCCTCCTCGCCCAACTTGCTCATCTGATGACATACTTCATCCACCTTTTCCTCTCCACTCTCTTCCATTTTCTTTTTCGTTTCATTTTTGTGCTCCTGTATGTTTACTTTCACACTACTAGTTGTTGCAGTTTCGGAATCCATTGGGCAGCATGCGTATCTATACAATTGAATACCGTAACCGAGCTTAATTAATGTATAAAAAGTCTAAGGCACTGATTACTCTGAGGGTGTGTAAACCGTCACATCACAGTAAAGTCACATGTTAATGTTTCATAAAGTAATAGATTAAGTAATGTCGGAGCTGGGTCCGCGACTCTCGTCACCGAACATGCACCATGGCTGTGATGCTGGTGTGCAAATCCTTTTCCATGCACATTTTGTAAACCTGAAACAACAAAACATCATTACTCTAGCTGATACCATACAATGCGTTGTTTTGTTATATCATAGAACTCTCAGCGTAGTTACTTGTCGTGCCACATTTTTTTACGTGTTGGAAGTATTCGTTGGGTAATTGTTTGTGCTATTAATGTGTTACTGAAGGCACTATACCTAGGCCGGTCCGAAAATAACTAGTTAAACAAAAAATAGAAGGAATATAATAAAACTTTATTTACAACCAATGATTTTTTTACTGTGGAAAAAACACATGGCGCCAGATTAGACTAGTCCTAAGGGTGTGGTAGCAGCTGCACACCTGATTTGTTCAAAAACTCCATGGTTCTGGCAACCGTGTGAGCAGGAGTGGTCTCTTGGTGAAAAAGTATGCCCCGTGTTCCACTACTCGGACGACTGACGCTCAGCTCCTGAAAGGCTTGTGGCAAACAAACTTCGCTGCACCGTTGGTTATTAACCGTTTTCCGATCTTCTAGTGGAATTACGGCTACATGCAATGATCTAATATAAAAAAAACCGGACAAGTGCGAGTTCAACTCGCGTGGTGAGGGTTCCGTAAAATATTGAGAATTTTCCCGTTACTTTGAATACTCAAACTTCTTATAGGTTTTCTTGTAATCTTTAGGCAAGGAACTATTTTCCTTTTCCACTCGCGCACGAAAGGTTCTGTATCATTATTTATAAAAAGGAGCAAAAAAAATCCGAACTACTTTAGTGGGTAAATCATCTTCTTCAAAGACACATTCTGTCGATTGCTGTTTTGTAAGCGGGTCTTAGCTGTATAAGCAGTATTCATCGGATGTCACAATGTAGGTCACCTGTTGTGAATTACCTCCTTCGAATTTATGTAGCATACATATACTTGCACCAATCGACACATCTATCTTTTTGCTCCTGTGTGAGAGAATGTGGTATCCATCGAGAAGCAACCTTTCTAACGTTAAGATGATTGTGCAAAATGTTGGACACTGCCTGGGATCCAACCTTCAGTTCGTCTTAAATCTCTCGCTTGGTAATGTCACGATATTCCTTAATTAGCCACTCCACCCTGATGACGTTTTCTGGAGTGACTGCCGTTGGCGGTCGCCCCGACCTAGGGTCACCTTTGACGTCGCTCCGCCCACGCTTAAATTCACGAAACCAGTAAGTGATAGTGGGGGTCGGGGTGTAGCAAAGGGGACGCAGGGATTAGAAACATTTTTGATGGTGGGATGTCATTATGACATGACACATATTTTTTTAATGATTTGATGCAACAGAATATGCTAAAATAAACATGTTTTACTTGAAAAAAAATCTCTATAATCAAAAATGGCCAAGATATTGGACTTCAAAATTGTAAATGTCTAATACTACGAATCGGAGCACCCCACTATCCACGTGGTCTTGTCTGACCTACCCCTAGGATGTATATAAAAAGCCGGAGGCGCGGAGGGAGAGCAACCCTCGCCCGCTGTGACATAGCATGGGTGCCGTGCAAAGCGGAGCGGCTGAGGCTGATCCCCTTTGCTGCGGAGCGGAGCACGGGCGACCGTGCTTTGGCACGCGAAGGCGGAAGGACTGATCTTCCCGCAGCGCCGGAGCTAAGGCGGAGTCCGACTGCTCTCAACGTTATGCGACCCTTAAGTCTCAGAACCATTTAAAATGACTGACCTTTGAACTTCAATATCTCAACCATTCTTGATTTTAGAGATTTTTCTCAAATAAAATATGCTTAATTTAACGTATTTTAAACGATAGAACCATATAAAATATGTGTCATAATGATGACCCACCGATGATTTTTTTTTAAAGTCCTGCGTCCTCTTTGCTACCTCGCTTGTATTGCTCTTTTGCTCGACCGCCAAAGAGACGGAGCTAATCCCCAAAAGCACTGGTTAAATTCTCATGAGATTCCTTGTAAATTATCCCTCGTTTAAAATCATAGGATTTCGTGCTATGGTATATTATACCATAGCACGAAATCCTTCCCGCGTTACCTCCATTAAAATACATTACAAATACTCTTTATTGCACACCTCACACAAACAAACCATCCATCCATTGTAGCGATTGAAAAGTGAGACATGTTTTTTTCTAAATCCACAAAAAAAACTGAATGTCAGTGACATTGCACAAAAGAGTGTCTAATGAAATTTGCCTTTAAACTACATTACAATAATTATATCAATATGATTGATAGTTAATACGCCGTTGACTAACTTTTTTTGGACCGGCCCTCGAATTCATCAATCACTAACATAGTAAATGTTAAGTTCAGCAAGTATTTATAGAAAAGAAAAATACCTTGATACTACATAATGATAATATAATACGTTAATTAGATACATAGCGGATTGCAAGTATTGGTTACCTACCTAGAGTCAAGGTCAACCTACAAGCATCTTATTCCAGAGAGAAGAGAAAAAGATGTATGTTATGACTTGCAAATTGTACTACATATATTGTATATATATGTATACTAGGGACAAATTAGCATACTTACCTAATGCAAGGAGCGTGTAATATTTTAAACGTATCGGTACCTGCAAAGTAACTATACCTACGCCTACTAGAAACAACTAAACGATCTAACGTGATACCGACGCCTAATAGACGATGATGAATGGCCCTGTACTGGAATAAAACCGCTTGACGGCCGCAGCCATGCCAGTTAACATATGGTATTTCTTGGACAAGACATTACTAATTAATTTGGTAATATTCCTCCATTAACTAATTAATTTGGAACCATACTAGTTTCGTGAGGCCAAGTCTAAGCGACAGAGAATAAACCGCATATTATATTTAAGACACGAAATGCAAACATTATGCTCTTATTCATAAAAGTCCATCAAACCTATTTTAGTTAAAATGCCGCTAAAAATCATTTGTATTTAGAACTAAACACAACTTAGTTAACTTGGACTTGAACACTTGGACCAAAAGCGCCATTTACGGAAGACTCGACCCAGACCTCTCTCTTCGACGATAGATGCCTACTCATACGGATAGATGCCTTGCCACGAAAATTGCTAGAAGGATAGATGACCCTATAACACGAAGTCGTGACACCATTTCCGATAATAATGTATGGCTGTCTTAAAACATAACCAAATCGATACCAAACGAATAGAAAAAAGGCATAATCAAATTGGGAAATATAAAAAAAAAAACATTTGAAAAATAAGCTGATATATGTGTAGTGAAAAGTATGAAACGTTGACGTGTCTTGTTTTATATAAAATATGAGTTTAAGGTGAAATAATAAATCCCGTGTCCATTATTTTTCATGCTCTCCAACATATAATAAAACCAGTAATTAATTATCAATTTGCTTGAACAAATCTCTCTACAGAAGTTAGAGGGTTTGGTCACTTGTCAGTACTTTGAAGGACAATTTCTTCCAACAGGTTGAGTTTGGGCAGCTTAAAAAAAATAAGTGTCTGTTATTTTAGACTACTGTATAACCTTAGTAGAGCATACATAACTGGAGTAACCTTATGTCGTGTTAGCGTACAAAAAAGTCTGCCGAATTTTGCGGGGGCAGGGGGAGCATCTTAATAGGATATTGAAACTCAATTATATATTAAAAGCTTTGAGTGGTTGAACGTTTATGATATCAAGTGCTGACAGCAAATTGCGGGCGTTTGTATGATCAGTGTTCTCTTGCGAGGCGATTTTGTGATCGATCGTGAAATTGTCTTTGTATGATTTTTGCACATTGTGTGCAAGGTTTTTTACAAAGGGGTAAGTTACTGAAAGGCTACTCCAGTTATGTATGCTCTAAGTCTATAACATATATAAAAATAAATCAAATCGGAACCGGACAGTTGGGTACCTTTCCTTTTAAGTAGGTAAGAAAGTAGGTATGTCCTGGGTGGCTAGTCATTGTATGTGAGTTCAGTTTCTTCGTAGTATTTCCTTTTTAACCATCTTATGAGTTCTGAATTCTGAGTACTCGTTTATACAGATACAATTCCACATCAGCTAACTGCCACATTAGCCAGAGTTATCGTCAGCGGAGTGTCGGCGATATAGACACCTATCACACAGTAAATATTTGAGTAGTGATAACCACCTGTATAACTGTCATTACTTTACACCTTGAGCAGTTAACAGCCAATGAAAAACAAAATTCCTATTTTTTGCATATTGCCAATTGCACACATTTTAGGTATTGTTTGCATGGAAACAACTTCAATGAAAGCACAACAAAAGGAAAAACCGGCCAAGTGCGTGTCGGACCACGCAAAACGAAGGGTTCCGTGCCTATTAAAAAGGTCGTATTTATCGTTACTGAAATCTAATGGCACTTACGTCCTTTTCTTTAAGGAAGGCAGTTTTTAGGGTTCCATACCTAAAAAGGAAAAAAACGGAACCCTTATAGGATCACTCGTGCGTCTGTCTGTCCGTCTGTCACAGCCAATTTGCTCCGAAACTACTGGACCGATTGAGTTGAAATTTGGTAAACATGTAAATTGGTGACCTAAATATGGACGCGTAAAATAAATTAATGAATTCTGAACAAGAGGGCCACATTTGGAAGGAAAACTGGAAAATTAAAAAAAAAAAGTTTCGCAAACTGTATTGTGTGACATATCAAATGAAAGGGGTTGTTGTAAGCATCTCAGATATATTTTATTTCTAATTTTAGCAAAAACAGATTTGAAGTAATTTAGAAAAAAAGACGAAAATTGACCATCCCCTCCTCCCCCCTTATTTCCGAAACTACTAGGCTTAAAATTCTGAAAAAGTATGGGAAATATTTCCTTGCCTAAAGATTACACGAAAACCGATAAGAAGTTTGAGTATTCAAAGTAACGGGAAAATTCTCAATATATTTGTGTATTTTGTATGGAGCGCCTGATGCTTAAGAGCATGGCAATTTTACGGAACCCTCACCAAGCGAGTTGAACTCGCACTTGTCCGGTTTTTTTTTATACTAAGATGGTGGCTCTATTCACTTAATCAAAAAAATTGCTGAGTAACCTAATATTAGTTTTGAAAGGCCTATATCGATTGAGTGCCACACGTGGGCTTGCAATGAAAAAAAATTGTTTTACTTACAATTTTATCTATGGAGTGCACCCCTAAAAAAACTTTTTTTAGTAATATAATTACAAAACTATGCTATCGGCTAACAAAATACACCTATCCTCAAAATTTTATTCAAATACACTTTATAGTTTTAGAGTAAAATGCCTCATACGGACGGACAGACAGACAGACAGACCGGTTCCGTTTTTTTTCAATTTGGCTACGGAACCCTAAAAAGTACATGTGACAAAACACGATCGTGGCAGAATGCGGATGGGGATAAAAACCCAATGGGAAAAAATGCGTTCGGGGCGCCCATCTAACAAATCCGCGATACCAACACGCCATCGCTATCTGAATAAATACATTATACATCTATGTATGTACGATTGTTCGATTGTACAACACGTGCAACACGCTGTTGTGGACGTTTTTAGAGCGCCGCATACCAATTACTGCTTGTTTGTACACATATCCATTAGCCCACTGTACGCCGCTCCGGTGCCGTACTCTTACTCGTACCTAGGCAACGAGATCCGTTGACGGTTCAACTCACGTGTTTCAATTATAATGAATGTACATCGTTAGTCAAGTCTCAACTGACTGATACGTAAGAGGCCTGTGGACAGGGCATGCCTGTACAGTCGACATCAAAGATGTGTATTTTCACCTTATTGCATATGCCTTAAGATGCAAAAGCGTAATCTTTGACCTCTACTGTACATCTTATACGTTTGAAGGCCGTTTAGCATACATGGTTGTGATCGTGCATTCAAAGCTGAAGGCTTTGTGCTCGAATGCCTGTTAGGGCATTATTTGTGTGACGAGCATAGATCTTTAGGCTTAAATATTTTTTTATGTATTTATTTATCTATAGCGTGTACAATAATTACGCAAGATGTAAATTATAGCGAAATCAGTATTTTTTTCAGATTTTAATATATATATTTTAACTTAACTTTTCAGATTTTAATATATATATTTTAACATCAATCAGGAAACAACAAACCAATATAGCCCTCCGAATCGCTAAACTTAAGTGGCAGTGGGCGGGGCACATTGCACGTAGAACCGATGGCCGTTGGGGCGGAAAGGTTCTTGAGTGGCGACCACGTACCGGAAGGCGCAGCGTGGGTAGGTCCCCCACAAGGTGGACTGATGACCTGGTAAAGGTCACTGGAGTCCGCTGGATGCGGGTGGCGCACGACCGGTCATTGTGGCGCTCTTTGGGGGAGGCCTATGTCCAGCAGTGGACGTCTTTGGGCTGATATGATGATGATGATGATTTTAACTTAAATACAGTATCGCTTTTTAAATAGGGTACCATATCGGTAAAGGGTCTCCACGGCTTTCATGGGACGTATAGTCACTAGATTGTCAAAAAATTCTGTGATTAATTTGCACACAGGTTTCTGTGTTTGTTCCTTTGCGAACCGAAATTCAAAGATTCTTGATGTAACATTTGAACCATGATAGATAATACCTATAGAATATTACAACACAAACGGGACTCGTCTCATCATCATGCATGTGTCTAAGAAAATTTAATATTAGTAAATACTATTAGGTTTTTGAAAAATCTGGACATATAATGTTTTTGAATTTCACGAATAATGGGGCTTCTAGACGAGCTATACTTTTACGGAAATGTGTGGCCGGCAAACTATGGGCATCTTGTTCTAGCACGGAAGTGAAAAAATTGAAGCCGAAATTTTCAGTGACCAAGAGGGCATTACATAGATATAATTATAAATTACATTAAATTCGAACCAGTAGTTTAAGAATTATTGCAAGTCATAGTTCCTCAATTTAGTCAGTGACAAAATTGACGAACTTTGACTTACCGATCATCAAAATTCTCAGGTACTTCTAGCAGACCTACAAACTTGAAATGTTGCATGCGGTTAGTGTTAGGTGTACAATGCACTAGAAAACTATAAAAACGTTTTAAAATATCATTTCCGTACAAAGTTTAAGCAAAAATATAATTTCCAGCTGCATTCATAAATTTGTATGTAGGTAGGTAATCACACAATACTACATAGTTTTAGGTATGCAAAAATGAATAAATGCAGTAAAGTTGTGTGATGTTCAAGTTGTAGAATTTTATTTAGGAAGCAAATTGATGATGACGATGATGTCCTCCCAGACGTATTCGTCGGCGGCGACATCCTGACAAAAATTATTAACTAAGGTTGGGAAACTTTACGTGCATGGGCTCGAGTGTGACTTGCAAAACCAAATTTGGTTTTGAACGTACGACCGCAAGAGACACAGTGAAGCTGTCCACTAGAGTTATAAGTATAGTGGTAGGAAGGCTTGGGCCGAGTTTTACGGAACTGGCGTTTGGCGTCTAGATCTTCGAGACGGGTGTGTTCAAAGTCATTGATACCCGTATTGACAGCAGTTCGCCAGTCCGATCTCTGAGTAGCAAATTCCTCCCACGACTCACATGATATGCTGGTAGACGAGTGGCGCTTTAGGACATCCTTGTAACGCAGCAAGCAAATTAAGATTAATAAGAATGCCTGACTTGGCTTTACGTATAAATATCTCACAACTTTATACGGTGGAAGTATTCGAGACTTGGTCTATTTATTACATGGAATCTTTTTTTTGGGATAACTTTTTTGTGCTAAAAAAATGCATTTGTGTTAAAATTGTAAAGAAACCACTGCAAAACGTATTTTCCCGAAAGAAGGTTTGCATTCTTTTCAAAGTAGCGTTAACTTTTTTTGTATAGACAACTTTTATAAGATAGCTATCCAAAAGTCTAGGTGTGCGGTGCCCTTCACATAAGTACTATGTTTTCTTTTTTTTCAACAGTAAGGATGTCACTAGATGGCAGTATAAAAAAGAAGTTCAGATGTATATAACTTTTTGCATTGCAAGATTTCCTAAACAGTGGCATCCAATGACCTTCTTCTAAGAATGCAGCTGTTTATTACTACGTCCTGCAAGTATGTTAATGTAAAACTTTAATAATAGTAATAAATGATACACTCCTATACATGTTTTTATTTCATAAACAATGTATAATCATAACAGTAAATGAAATCCAACAAAACAAGAAATGCCAAGTTACTAAAGATGCGGTAAGAAAAATAGAAAGACCCAAAATAGTGAAATTGGCTAAGCAAAAGGATGGTTTAGGACTCAATATAGGAGAAGGCTTTGACAAAGAAGTACACACAGGTCCAAAATAAAAACCGGACATGTGCGAGTTCAACTCGCATGGTGAGGGTTCCATTAAATTGCTATGCTCTAAGCATTGAAGCAAGCAGCAATATTGAGAATTTTCCCGTTACTTTGGATACTCAAACTTCTTATAGCTTTTCCTGTAATCTTTAGGCAAGGAACTATTTTCCATATTTTTTTCAGAATTGTTAGCCTAGTAGTTTCGGAGATAAGGGGAGAGAATGGCCAAAATTCGTCTTTTTTCCTAAATTACTTCAAATCTGATTTTGCTAAAATTATTAAAAAAAAAACTGAAAAAGAAACTGATATGTCACATAATACAGTTTGCGTTTTTTTTTTTAAATTTCAGTTTACCCTTCAAAAGTGGCCCCCTTGTTCTGAATTCATTAATTTACTTTACGCGTCCATCTTTGGGCCATTAATTTCCATATGTTTACCAAATTTCAACTCAATCGGTCCAGTAGTTTCGGAGCAAATCGGCTGTGACAGACGGACAGACAAATGCACGAGTGATCCTATAAGGGTTCCGTTTTTTTCCTTTTGAGTTACGGAACCCTAAACAAACAGTGAAGAAATGATCACAAGAAGTGTATATTTTGTACCATAAGAAGGAATGTAGAAGTGAATAAAGGCTTATTTATTCAATCAAAATTGTGTTGAAACTGTATCACTTGCAAAATCTACTACTACCTACCATTAAATTGAAGGGTGTTTTTGTCTAATATACACATCCTTGGGTATGCCAGAGCTATTGAGCTCAGACAAAATAGCTGGGGCATAATGAAAATCAAAATTAAATGCTGGGACTGCAAGATGACCTATATGACTCAGTACCCGGAAGAGATAACACTCTTCATGTTACTATATGACTGTACTTATATGTACATCCTTTATATGATCTACGAAAAAAAATGTTTTAATTTCATACACTAATAATTAATGATATGTATTCTCTAAGATAAACCCATTTTAGAGAACGCATATCATTAATTATTAGTGTATGCAATTAAAATATTTGTTGTTCTTATTAATGGATTTCCTAATAATAATATTATTCACAGCAAGTTGTTATCTCATTATGTCAATATATTTTTTGTTTTATTTTTTTTTTTATTTTTTCAATCTTTTATTTAAAAACAGAATAATAATAATTAAGTCACTTTAGATAACCTGTGGGATGATTAAATACGGAATTAGGTGTATTCTCCAAACACGTTTTCTCATAGACCAATCGGAACATATTAATTCTGACTAAAATATGAATATCTCAGTCCTGCAAAGGACTTCAACTTGGTGCCCATGGAATGAAATGAAGTAGATTTATAGACCTAACTCTGACCGCTGTAGGTTTTTAGACCATTTTGACGCATGGTACTTCGTTATGGGTTTTAAGCTTTAGAAACATGTTATACGACGCGGTACACTGTGGCAATATTGAATGAAACATTTTCATATCAACAAACACATTTGAAAAACTCGTAATATTGACTGACGCTCAAGGTCTAAATTTGACTCAATCTGACTTTTTTTATAGGACTACCTAATAAAGTGTGTAGGAGTATGGTGAAATATTTATAAACCTGACACAGTAAACGCGGGAAATTCGAGTTGTTCTAAAAATACATCTTTGGAAATGCGAATATTCATGAAAAATAAACTGAAAAGGCTTTATATTTTACCACACGGCAAGGTAGATATTTGGCGACTATTTTTTTCCATACATATTTGGGTCTTATGGATTCATTCAAACATCAATGTTCGGTGTTTATCACTTTTTTTTTTATTATATTGATTCATAGGTGTATACCTCTTAGTCACCCACCCTGTACAATAGACTGAATCTATACTAATATTATAAAGAGGAAAAAAGCGATTGTAGCTTTGTATGTTTTGGGTAATCTCCAGAACCGCTTATAAGATTTCAAAAATCTTTCACCTGCATGCAGAATGAAGATGCTTTCTAGATGGTTATGGGCTATATTTTGGTTTGCCTGCTGCCTTTGCAAGACACAGGCGAAGCCGCGTGGGCATCTAGTTAATAAAGGGCAAAAGAAGTGTCAGGCAATCACTAGGTCAACGGGTTAAGGACAAGACTATGGGTAACTCCTGGATGCAACTGGCACAGGACCCAGATTTGTTAAATCTACCTATCCTACTAATATTATAAATGCTAAAGTATGAATGTTTAGATGTTTGGATGTTTGTTACTCAATCTCGCTTAAACGGCTGAACCGATTTAAATAAAATTTTGCACGAAGATAGTATATAGCCTGGATTAAAATATAGGATAGTTTTTATCCCGGGTCTACGCAGACGAAGTCGCGGACGGAAGCTAGTTTGTCTATATTGTACATTTTAAATAACTCACCGTGTGAAAATAATGAGGTTGGGTAGGTGGGAGCTCATAATGAACTATCTGCAGATACTTTTACTGACTGGTATGCCACTGGATACTACACAGTGTCTTATATGGTTATTGTTATTTATAATGAATTATTAATAATATAGATTCAGTAGCGGAGTGTGACTTTTGTAGTTGAGATTGAAAGAGAGATCGCTATTATTGGTTGACCAGTGTAATGAAAACTATGAAACTTTACATGTCCCGTGTATGTAGCATAGAAGTACTGATCGTTATGTGATCGAGGCGTAATGACGACGAATATATATTATGTAAGATATGTATTACAAAATACCAGAACAGACCTAAGACAGTCTTAGTAAGACTACGCTGGCTTATAATTAGTTAGGAAGACGTAACGAATTAATTATTACAATACGAACCGTAAACACATCAACGTCAACCGCTGTACTTAGTGACAGCAAAGTTTCAGATACATCACAAACCGAACAACAACAGCACGTTTTATAATATGTTTTTTCACTCGCTCCTATAAGTATATAGTTAACGTATAATTGATAAAAAAATATGAATTTTGTAGTCATTCATAGGAAACACTCAGTTGACACTGATCTGATGTCACTTACACAGATATAAGTATACCATAGACTAGAAAATATAGTAACCATATTTCTTAAGAGCCGTTTTACATTTATTGCCGTACAGCCTGGTAGATGGATAAAATCATGGATAATGGCCACTAGGAAAATAATAGAAAAAGACTTCCAAATGACGTGACCTTTTTGATGCGAATATGTTATAATCTTCAAATTTTAAACATTATTTCTTTGCATAAAGCGATATTAGTTTGGTGAAATAAAAATACTAGTTGACTATAGAATATATTTGTTTATTTTAAATACATTTTAAGAAATGTAGTCTAGTCAGAATAGCCTATCATCATGGACCTGAGATACTCGGGACAGGCTGATACGTGATGCCACATTGAGGGACGGAAAGGCTTCTATGCAGCTAAATTAAGAACTGAGGGCCTACCACGAAACGAAATTTGTTTTCGTTCGTGTATCTCCGTCTCTGTCGCACTTGCTATTTCGAGCGACAGAGACGGAGATACACGAACGAAAACGAATTTCGTTTCGCGGTAGGCCCTCTCTGATCTTAAAATGACTGATCGCTTACCATAAACAACCTACTTAATTTGGGTGGGTAGTAATTTATTGGCCATAACTTCATACTAAATCAGTTGTGGCAAACAGAAAAAAAGTGGAACTATGACAAGGACCACGAATTATATTTCCTTTTCTGTCACACTTATAGAGATTTGTATGCTACCATCTCGCTCGGACGTGGTATTGTTATTACCATAGCTTGTTCCGAGTATATTAGGTCCATGCCTATCATACATGTCTAAACAGGCAACACAGAGGGCCTACCGCGAAACGAAATTCGTTTTCGTTCGTGTATCTCGGTCTCTGTCGCACTTGCTAGTTCGAGCGACAGAGACGGAGATAAATGAACGAAAACGAACTTCGTTCGTGTATCTACGTCTTTGTTGCTCGAATTAACAAGTGCGACAGAGACGGAGATACACGAATGAAAACGAATTTCGTTTCGCGGTAGGCCCTCTGGTCTTAAAATAGGATATAAACTGTCATCTGACAAAATTTCAGTAGGGAAGAAATAATTAAAAAAAAAAAAATTTTTATTTGTTCCTATGACCAGCTGACGGATTTTCCACCACTGTACAGTCAGCTGACGATGTTTTTCGTCATAATATTGGATTAACTATCATTTCATTAAAATAAATCGGGAGGAATAGGCATTTTTTTACATCTTTGGGAGGCTGCTGCTGGTCAACCCACCAACGGAGCCGCAGCTGACGTCCACGGGGCTTCATGATACAACATTCTTAACCTTCTCACAAGTTATGGCACGGGAGTAAGTGACTGACAAAAAAATGCACGTAGCTCTCGGTCTACTAAGCCGGTGACTGCGCTTCGTTCCAGCAGGGCTTCAATTTTCAATAGATACCATATTTGTTTAATTATTTCCGTAGACTCGTAGAAAAAGTATTGTATACTATAGTTACATAATTTCTCTCGTGGCCTAAACGCGGTACTCGACTTTAAGAGCCCTCATTGTGTAACGATTATCTAGACACGCGGCAGCGTGTCAAGCCAAGTTCAAGCAAAGGAACTGGCTAGCCAGCGCCGAGTGTAATATTACACGAACCACTTGGTGCCACTTTTGACCCTTCTATCAAAACCTCTTTAACGTAAACACATAAAACTACGTGTGTTTAATTATATCCATAAGGACATCTAGAAGCCCAAATTTCATGAAGCTAGCTCAAACGGTTTTAAAGATATGAAGGTCAAAAAGTCGTAAATTTTAGTATTGACTGACATATAGTACCTAAACCTAACCTACTTCCAGATAACCTAGAAGGATGAAATTTGGAATCCAGCTCGGTAATTGTGTGTAGGCGTAGGAAAAATTCTAAAAATAAAAAAAGTTAAAAAATAGGGGGTCCCCATACAAAAAAAAATTTCAAATTGTATCGTTGGAACTGTTACAAGCAGATATTTGAAACTATCGCAATATATGTATTATTATGCCCACCAAAAACACAAATGTAAAAAAGGAGAGCCAAGTTCAATACAAAAATTATGCTTGGCTGTGGGCTTCGCCGCAAAAAGAATGGAGATCTAAATAGGTTAGATTTGACTTGGCCAGTTTTTACTACTAACCAACCAAGCTAACTACTAACTGGCCAAGTCAAATCTAACCTACTTTAAGATCTCACATTTTTAAATAACAGCAATTGTTATAGGTATCGAATAAAGCAAAGAAAGAGAGTTTAATACTTGTTCATAATGTTATTTTGTTCCTATAAATACATATTTGGATTTTGCATAACTTGGCACTCATTTAGATCTCCATTCTTTTTGCGGCGAAGCCCACAGCCAAGATAATTTTTGTATTGAACTTGGCTCTCCTTTTTTACATTTATGTTTTTGGTGGGATATAAAATACTAATGTTACATTAAGTTATTATTAAATGTGATTTGAATGAGATGTAAACAAACCTTTATTGAAAATGAGCATTACATTTACTATTTTCCTAGCAGTGCAGTGGTGAGTTTGGTTTCGTTTGAAATCAAAATTTTTGACGTCTCGTGCCTTGAAAATCTCGCTGTGATCTGGATTGTACTTTTGAACCATATTCGCTTCCCTCATGGTTCAATCTTACAAGCCTTCGCTAGCTCGGCTATCAATACAAGCACTTGCACCAAACAACATCTTTGCAATAAGAAACATTATTTGCATAACAAATAACTATTACCTACATGTGTATACACGGCAGGATATTTTCAATAAAACTACGTATAGGTATTTCATGTCTACTTTTTAATAGCAAGATTCATCAACATTTATCTAGACTAAAAAGAGTCAAGTAAGTACATCAATATATATTTCCTCAAAAAGATGCAAGATACAATACAGATATGATGCAATAACACAAAACCGTTGTAGGTAGTTAAATTAGAAACAAGAATAAATTGTACCATTTTTTAAAGAGTAAATTCACTGTAACTTTACTTTTCAATATGTCTCTTTAAAGCTTGTTTAAAAGTTCGAAATTCATGTTAAACCAATTATTTTCTGCAATACTTAAAAAAATAAGAGACTTAATATAAGTGTAAGTCGATTACAATGTCCGAGTTTCATGTATTGAGTTAATTCAGTAATGCGTTGTACGTACAGTTATCGTAATTAAAGCTTTTTTGAGTTATTTGTATATTGACTATCTACTAGGCCTCAATTACTTTCTTCTGACGCTTGTTATCAGCAGCAACGTTTGAGTAACCTAAACGCAACCTGAAACAAATATCGCACTTAACTCTTATGATGGAATCTAGACAAGTAAAAATAATAATAATATATTTCAGTTAAATAAAGAGATTATACAAATACATCTAGCCGCCCATCATACAAAAAATTGGTAATAAAATTGGAATCAACTACTCGTATAATAGGAAATAGAGTAGTTCAGTTCAGTTTGATTTAAAATATTTAGAACGAAACAAAACAAATGCAACTCTGACCCAAATTAGAATAGTAGGTATACATTCCATTGCAGAGGTGGCTAGAGGATAAGTCAATAACACTGATGATGATACAATAGTACATTGTTGAAGAGGCTAGAAAGGAAGCAATAGATGGACGAGTTAGTACGAGTCCAGCTATTGCCCTTTCGGCCGAGGCTTAACATAGTGCTTTTCACGCCTACTGCGAGGAAATTGCAAATAATTATATTTTAAAATCAAACTTAAGTATCTAATTGAAGATCATAATACTAAACAGGCTCGCTTGCCTCGCGCCCGCGGAGGAGGGGGAACGGGCGCACGCACGCCGGCCGACCGCGCGCGGTGCCCTGTGATTGGTCGATTGCTGTTCAAACTGTCCAACAAAACATTGTTGGCCAGTTTGAAGTCATAGATGGCCTGTTCGTGCGACGTCCAACTATCCCCAGCTTTGAAGCCTGAATTCTGACCATCTTTTGCCACATTTCCGAGCAGTGGCGTGAAATAGTACATTGTTGAAGAGGCTAGAAAGTAAGCAATAGATGGACGAGTTAGTTCGAGGGCCGACGCCTAGCGGAGGCCCTCGAAAGTACGAGTCCAGCTATTGCACTTTCGGCCGAGGCTTAACACAGTGCTTTTCACGCCTACTGCGAGGAAATTGCAAAAAATTATAATTTTAAATCAAAATTAAGTATCTAATTGAAGATCATAATACTAAACAGGCTCGCTTGCCTCGCGCCCGGCGCGGAGGAGGAGAAGCGGTGCGACCGCGCGCGGGGCCCTGTAATTGGTCGATCGTTGTTCAAACTGTCCAACAATAACATTGTTGGACAGTTTGAAGTCATAGATGGCCTGTTCGTGCGACGTCCAACTAACCCCAGCTTTGAAGCCTGAATTCTGACCATCTTTTGCCACATTTCCAAGCAGTGGCGTGAAAAGGGTATAAGCCGGACAAGCATGGTCAAACTGCCCTTAGCGAAAAAATAATTTTCCTTTTATCGGATTAACCTTAACCTTAATATATGTATTGCTTTTACTGAATTTTAACCCTCAAATGCTTGTGGTTTTTGAGAAAATCGCATAAAAAGGGAAACTTATTTTTTTTAGCCAAACTACTGATCCACTTTCTTTGTCATTTGGGTATGTTGTATATAATTAAAGTCGTTTTCGGACACTTTTAACATAGATATATTTAAGAAAGATAAAGTTGATAGTTTTTTGTGCATAAGCCATAGTTGACAACCCTAGAGCGACCGCCGAGGTAGGTATGAAAAGTGAAGTACATACACGTGATTGACTTCTGCACGGCTATCACAAGACGGCGCCCGAGCTCTCTCGATTTTTCTCGCACTACACCTCTCTTTCTAAGTGTTCTAATAAGAGAGAGACGGATAGTGCGAGAAAAATCGAGAAAGCTCGCGCGCCGTCTTGTGATAGCCGTGCTGTACCTATCTGTTTTGTGACTCCACCCCTACATGCAATAGGGGCTTACTTAAGTTTTTTACCTATACCTAAAGTCTGTCGAGTTCGGGCGCACGGTGTAGGTAGGTACCTACTATTTTTTTTCTCTTTTTTAATTGATATCATTGGTCAGACTAGACTTACTTCATTTGTGGTTCACAGAGAATCCTGTTGGACACGAGCAACGCCGCGAGGCATCCGAAGCAGATCATCACGGTTATCCCGACTACCGGGGCGAACTGAAAATAATAATTAGGTAGTAGGTACGTAAGTAATTTCTTACATTTGAAAACTATCGTTAGGTAGGTAGAACAATGCGTGGTTAACGTCATTATAAACTAACATAAAATGGTTCTGTTTGACTCTTTTGTGCATGTTTACGTATACTGTGTCATTCTCTAGCAAAAGGTCCCGCTTTGTCAGAGTTAATATTGCGCAAATTCCAAAACGACGCAATTAGAAAACATCCTTTTTGTCAACGACAACGCAAATATATTGAGTGCCAGATAGATGCTAGGTGGGTTGTCTGCTTGGACATTCTCGCCAAATATCGGTAAATGTACGTTAACGACTACGCACGTAGCGAACGTACGAAAATGTTGGCACTGAGTGTGTTAAGTTAGTATATGTAAACCTACTGCATGATAAAAACAAAATGACCACAGAAATCTGAGGGCCTACCGCGAAACAAAATTCGTTTTCGTTCGTGTATCTCCGTCTCTGTCGCACTTGCTAGTTCGAGCGACAGAGACGGAGATACACGAACGAAGCGGCTTCCGCAACACGAAAACGAACTTCTTATTTTCGTCTTTGTCGCACTATTGCACTGCCTATTAGAGCGGTAGCTATTGGTTACTGACAGTCAGTTTTAACTAACAGTATCAAATTAACCTGCATCAACGAGAATACATATTTTAAGACGTTAATTTTGATTATCTATATCCACACTTGCTTTATTCGAGCGGGACAGGAGCGGGGTGGCAACGTGAACGCAGCTTGCGTGGGTGCACAGTGAAACAGACACGACGCGAATTGCCATATTTTGTAATGGAGTCGTGTATACCACCGGCACCCTCCCACTCTCGCCCCGTTGGCTAAACGCAGGTGTATTAAGGCCGATAAGGGATAATAGAAAATTAAGGGCAATTTATTAATAGCTTACATAATCATTCGCAGCTTTTGCATGACGAATCTTGTACTGGCTTTAAAACGTCGCATTTAATACTGAAAAATTTAACGGACTTGTTACTGCTGTTCAGACAAGGTAATCAAAATAATTTCTTTGTTACTTACCTACTGCAATATATGTACAGGTACCATGTCATTTACCTATTTAGTTATTACTAAATAGTAGCTCAAAAATAGTAAATTTAGTATCGGAAATTGATTAAATGTAAGGCCAGAACTCGGTGATAAATTTCCTCTCATAAATTCCACATTTTCTTCAATGTCTTTCACCTAAGGAAATACCGTCATTGGGTAAGCCAGGATTAGGTACAAAAGACTCATAATCAATTAACACAATTTTAAAATAGAATATATTTATAGTGTTGACAGTCTTGGAATAAACCTAATAACTAAAAGTTTGACCGTAGTAGCAGCATGAAGAGGTCCGCCACTCCTTCACGACAAAATAAGTTGAAATAATTTACTTTAAAAATAAAGTTTAAACCGACTTCAATTCAGTACTTCGCCATGCCACATACATGAACATGTCCGCATTTCCTTTCCACTTTACCACATGAACTGCTTTGCGAGACCATTAGGATTGATTGTTACAGAAAAAAACCCAAGTCACTATATGTGGGACAATAATATTTGAGGAGTTCCGTCGATTCCTCAAGAATCTCAGAATCATCTTTGGCACTTCATTAGATGCTACTTCAACTGAATCATATCAGAACCTTTGACGTACACATCATTGAGGAGTTCCGTAAGTCATCCTGTGGTCTTCATCATCAGTTCCATTTCACCAAACTTGTGATTGCCGAGGGTAAATATACGAGTTATCAGATCCTGACTTGATGACAACGGGACCACCTCAGGAGTATACTCTTTTGAATAAAAAAGAATTTTGGAAATCGGTCCACAATTGACAGAGAAATCGGTATACACACATAAAAAAACATACAGTAGAACATAGAACCTCCACCTTTTTTTGAAGTCGGTTAAAGAAGCATACACTACTGTTTCTGAGATCTTACATCCTATTTTTGACAGCCGACATCCCGGTCAATGATGACATATGATGATATAAATAAATTCTACTGGGATGACACCTGTCAAAGATACGACGTAAGATCTCAGGCACGCTCGATACATTATGGTAGTAAGCGACCACAGTTCCGCATCGGACGGATTCGTTTATAGGCAGTACGTTCACTGTATCCTCACTATACCTAGATATTTTTCTAGCAGGAACAACATTTGTTTAGTGCTTGCCACAATAAAAATATCGACAATCCTGTTATCGATAAGTACATACTACTTCAACGACAATACGTACATACAACCACAGACATATATTGGCTACCTACCTAGACGCCGCGTGCACCTACACTGTAACCATATACAGAGACACAGATTTTTTGGGACCAAAAATGGGTTGGAAAAACTACATGTTGTGACATTCTGCGTCGATTTTAAAGACAATTTCGGTGTGTGTGTGTGTGTGTTATAAAGTAAAGTAGGTGATAATTAATTCAGTGACACGAAGAAAGAAAGTTACGAAAGTATTGCAAATTGTTTTCTGAAGTATGTAAAATATTAATAAATTGATAGTTTTGTTATTATTATCTATTTTTTAACGCACCCTATTACCATATATATATTTGATTTATTTATTTATTTTATCATATGGCAGACTGATGGTACTGTGAGGTCGCATATAGCGACAGGTACAGTGGCCAAAAAGGTTGCTGCATATTTGTATTTATTTACATCTATGACGTTGAAGTTGTACTTATTGATAACAGGACTGTCGATGTTTTTATTTTGTCAATCACTTACAACAAGTCGTTCGTGCTAGAAAAATATCTAGGTATAATCCTCACTATCCGCAGCAATCGGAATGCCGATGTAACTATTTCCTATGGGATTGCCGAAGCCACTTTTCGTAGCGAGCGGACGAGTGGTTCCATAATACCTGTCTAAGACAATAATCGATATAATTTTAGAAGAAAGTGACGAAGAACTATTCGTCGTGGTTGCTTGTTTGTTGACAGAACACGACAAAACGAGACGAAAAATGGGGAAACATGATATCTGGATAAATTACATAAAGAGATCGCGATATGGAGAATATCATTCACAGATTTCCTTATTCTCTAAATGACAACGCGAGTTCTCCCACCAGACATGTTCGTATGTCTCATGAAAAATTTACGACTTCTTAATATCTCAAACGACATTTATTAAGACAACATGCAACCTGGCGGTGTGTCTACTGACCGTCAATCTGTATGACATTATCGGCACGCATCGGAAAAGATCCCCCCGAGCCAGAGCACCTTCATCGGCATTACACACAACTCGATGCATGCGATGCGAATGAGTGGAACCTGTTGTATGAGTTTACATACGAAAGCATACTAAAATCCGTTGCGTGCGATGCGTCCGATGCCGAGCTGTGGACGCTTACCTTTACTCGACTATACAATCTGTTACATGCCACCTGTGGCTGGAATGAATAAACTAGGTATCTAACTACTTAAATGCCTCTAGAAACATGACATTAATATTAATTTAAATATATACATATAATAATATAATATAGATGTTAACATAACTATAAGTACACACTAACAATACCTATGAGCAAGGACCGTAATTCTTCATAGCAAAAATCAAACTGTCAGAGGGAATGACCAAATTGTTTTATCGACAATTCCACTTATCGATGTTACGAACTATTATCGCATATCGACTTATACGATTATTCTGTAACATTTGACCTCGTTGATAAGCAACTTGCATCTCCATATTAAAATAAATCATGCCCATGTCTCATGACATTGACGTCGCTTGATTGTCATATCAATCATAAGTAATTTCCGTGCCGTGTTACTAAAATGGTTAATAAAAATATTTTCTGTTTTACTGCTTACCATTATGCTTACATACATTGTATATATCCAAAAGCCTGATTTCTTTACTTTGACGATGTGTCATTAAGTGACATTTATTTATCGATAGTCGATAAAACACTTTGGTCGAACCCTCTTACAGTCTGTAAAGTTACTTGAAATAAATGATTTATTAATAATTACAATTTGCCGGCAGTTTGCCAGTTAGTCGGCTATATTATGCTTGGTTTAAGGAGTATCTTCTAACTGAACAGAAACACCGTTAAGGACAAATTTGTATTTCATTTCGAAACTAAATATGAATATAGCGCGGAACCTTTGGTGCCAGAATCGCACTTGATAGAATTACGTTTTCCAGTCTGAGAGCCTACTTGACTGAGAGTAGAATTTATGATGTAATAGTCCCATTTTAGGTCATAGGCACCAAAAAAGGACATGCTCGGAAAATACAATTGTTAGACTTTTAGGTAGGTACGGTCGACGCCAAAAATACGTTTACACTATTGGCCTTATTGCAATGGAATAAGGTGCAAAGTGTAAACGTATTTTTGGCGTCGACTGTACAGTCACCAGAATTAATATGTGCCAAAACAAAGCAGTCAAAAATATCTGACGTATCTCAACGGCGGCCGTAGAAATAGAGTCACATAATATACCTAAGATATTTATACGGCATTGTTGACAGATATTCATTTAAAATGCCGGTGACTGTGTGCGATTCCGCAAATTTAAATAACATTGTAGTTAAAAACTGCATCCGCCGAGTAGGTAGATGTCGTGACTTCCAATTTTAATTTACCTGATTTGAGCATTCGAAGTCCCAGTTGATATTCAATAATTTTTCGTATAAAGTTACGAATCGGCTAAAGTTGCACACCTCTCCACAATATGGTATAGTCAGTACGTGTGGTTCTTCAATATCGGTGAAATTCCTGTACGAGATTCTGATGTAATGTTGGTTGGTGTTATTAGCTGGAAACCAATAAATGTTGTATAGTTGAAATTTTTTGAACTGAGCCGATCTACTTATCTTCAAAACAATAGCATTCAAGTTAAACAATACGATCGTGTGGTTGGCGTGTACCAAACTTTGCAAAAAAAAGGTTACCGCCACATAAAATGTTCATTGAATAATGAACTCTATCGTCTTATTCAATAGATTCAAAACAGACTAAAAGAAAAAAAAAACCCGCTCACAGCGAGCCAGGTATAAACAAGTAATTTTCGTTCATTGTATGTTGGCGTCGACCACACAATCGTATTGTTTAACTTGAATGCTAATTGTTTTGAAGATAAGTAGATAGGCTCAGTTCGAAAAATTTCAACTATAACATATCTTTGAAGTTCTTAAGTATACGGTTATGAAATCATGAATATGTATGATCCAACATTACTTACAATACAGTAGCTCCATGAGAATAGTAGACGTATAGGCAGGGCAGTTGCCGTCAAACAAGCCCAGAGCATTGAGAACACTCGCGATGGTGATATCATGTCCACTGTACATTGACAGTTTAACGGTCTTGGAGTAACCTTCTGGATATGTTAGAGACGTGTTAGCCATGTTCATCACAATTTCCTGAATCAGGGGACCAGCCTTCAGACGAGCTAGCAGCGGCGTCATCGTCGGAATACGAAAACTGAATGAAAACGGCAAAAAGTTAGTATTGTTTGAGAAATCTTCAGTAGTGTTATACAACTTAGATAGTTGTATTGTATAACATTAAGTTATAGTTAGATACTACAAAAAAATGCATTAACTTGATGTTTGTTTAGGGTCTGTAGAAGTGTTATTACTTATTTTGAATGAATCAAACCTCATTATTCAGGTGGTCGCCAACTGAAGCTGCTCGCGTAAGACTAACTTATACATATATTTATATTAGTGGCCTAGAATTCTCAAAAACGATTTAATTTTTGCCTCTGCTTGACTTGGACACTGAGATGAGAGCACTGAGGTGCCACTAGATTTAGTAGTTATTGTATTGTGCTTCATATTTCATACCTATAACAGGCTGGCTCTCGTATTTCGTTAGGATACACTGAGTGAGTCCAGTTTGGTAATGTAAAGTTATATAATGTCTCTATGTTCAAGGTACTGTAGACAGTTAGAATATCAAAATAATCCTTGATTTTCTTTCCAGTGTATGCAGTAAGATAACTGAAAAAAAAATACAACACTTCATGATAAATGATAATTTATTATTAAACATTACTAAACATCTACTAAACAATATTGCGATGTTCTCACAGCATTTCTACCGTTTTTACTTTTCTGGTCACACTCTTAACTATTACTATGTAGCTTTGGAATCTTTGGATTGCAATAATTACCAATTATTCTTCTGTGGTCTTCATCGGTTCCACTTCACCAAATTCGTGGTTATCGAGTGTACAAATACACAAGTTATAATAGAAAATACCGAAATCACTACAAGCGTGCCTATTAAAATTGAGGAGTTCCCCCATTTCCTCCTGGATTCCATCATCCAACAATGGGACTAATCTGGAAGCATAAACTTTTTAATAAAAAAACCGGCCAAGTGCGTGTCGGACCACGCAAAACGAAGGGTTCCGAGCCTATTAAAAAAGTCGTATCGTCATAGAAATCTTACGGCACTTACGTCCTTTTCTTTGAGGAAGGCAGTTTTTCAGCAATATCTCGGAAACCTTTCATCCGATCTTGTTCAAAACAATTTTCGGTGAATGAACATAATAAGCGCTATGTCCATGAATTTTTTCATATTTTTAAAATACACCGTTCAAAAATTAGAGGGGGGGGGACAGAATTTTAGTGACTTTCGGGATTATTATCTCTGACTGTATTCACTTAATCAAAAAAAATCCCGAGAAACCTTATATTTATTTTGAAAGGCCTATCGATTCATGTGCCACACGTGGGCTCACGATGAAATTTTTTTTTTTGACTTTTAGTTTTATGTATGGAGTACACCCCTAAAAAAATTTTTTTTAGTAATTTTAATTACAAAACTTTGTAGCGGCTAACAAAATATCCTCAAAATTTTATTCAAATACACCTTATAGTTTTCGAGTAAAATGCCTGTGACATACGGACAGACGGACAGACGGACAGACGGACAGACGGACAGACGGACATGACGAAACTATAAGGGTTCCGTTTTTGCCATTTTGGCTACGGAACCCTAAAAAAGAATTATATGAATGACGGAGTTCTGCAGTAACAAACATTTAAAAAAAGAAAGAAAAAAACAACCAAATTGAGAACCTCATCCTTTTTTTGAAGTCCGTTAATAATAATAAAACATATCATGCTACTAGACCAAGAAAGTAAAGGCAGTTGAAATGCTGTGAGATTTACCCAGTTAACTGAATTATTACTAAGAATATTTATTTTACTATGCATTTCCGTTGTAATCAAAAGTACACCAAAAAGACGTGGTAGACAATGTGTAACACTAGAAAAATAGTTAATGAGGCCCTGAAATGTATTGGTCTTTTCAGAAAACTTACTCCATCAAATCTTGATATTTAGCCAGCCTGGATGTATACTGTTTGGATTGCTTGTAATCTTCAAGGGCCTTGTCGTAAGCAGGACATTTCCTAAGCATAGCTAGAACTTCATCACGAGACTCGGGCACAGTGTGGACAGGTATTGGTTGCCAATTTAATTGATCATCCCAAACAGCTTTTCCAACAGGAGGGTACATTCCTAAATAATAAACCATGTTATCAAGGTCTGAGTGGCTATAACAGATTAGATTAGATTCATTTATTGCTATTTGAAAATTGACATTTAATTTTACAAATTGTCTTTGTATATAATAAAATGAATTCACACAAAGCTCGTCGGGTAATACCAGCTGCTCGTGCAAAGAACCCAAGTGGACCCAAGAGATAAAAATATAGCCTATGCCTTCTATGTACTGGTGTTTTTCTTAATTAAAAGAGTTTTTTCTGGCTGCAGTCTGGACGCCAGTGGGCAGCGAGGCGGAGTTCATATATTCGAGCAAGTTCAATGTATGAGCACCTGAGAGATTACCCCAGACATTACATTAGTATAATAATTAAAAGAAAGGAAGTAAAATTAATCTTACCAGCTAGATTAGCTTCTACGGACATTAGTGTGCGGTCTACATCAGTTGACTTCACACGAATTTGGTTTGGATCGAATTGTGCTGACACCAAATGCTGCAATAGGTAAACATTAGTCATTAGCTCAGCAGATATAAAATGTATATTCAATTACAAGCCTGATGAGGAAAACACCCAGAATAATATTATATGAATGTCTAATAATCACACTGATACTACTTTCAGGTGCAGGCAATAGCCCAAAGTCATAGAGATCTCGCTACGCAAATGGAGATGGATAGGCCCCATACGATTCGAAGAGGGGAACTTAACAATGCAAACATTGCTTTTGAGTGGAAGCCGCCAGACGGAAGGCGAATTCGTGGACACATGGTAGCGAACAGTCGAGAGAGGCCAGGGACGTCGGTCAGGACGGGAAAGCGTGGCGCGAGCTGATGTACCTCTGGGGTGCCCTAGGACATCAACAACAACAACATTCTACTTTCAGGGATCACACTAGGAATCTCTAGCTCTGTAGGCATATAAGTATCTCGAAATAAATAAACTGTTGGTCACTTACCCCATACCTTGTCCTGAGCCACTTGCCTAGAGCATAATGTTGTTGCTTGCCGATATTCGTTAGCTGACCAAATTTAACCGGCCACAGGGATTCGTTCTTATAGGGATCAGTAGGGTACAAGTCTACGGGGGTTCTGTCGCCATGTCTGAAGATAATAGCCGCGTAGTGCACAATCAAATCCGCTTCCGGGTTTTCGCACAGCGACACGCTTAGTAAGGTTAGAATGGTTAAAATTACGAACATTTCATACGTATTTAAAATTAACTAAAGATTAAAGTACGATCGCATTGCATTTTGTAACTACACTCAACTAAAGATTCAGTCCATTGCAGAGCCTGCACTATACACCGAGAATAAATCAATATGTATAATAAAACAAATTTGAATGTAGGCGGTATGAGATGCACATCTAATGCATAACACATTCGTGCCCGCTCTCGCACCACGGCCACCACTTCTTTCGAAAAGTTGCTGTATTTTATGAGACAAAATATATCGAATCCATATCTCTCATTAGTTTGTGATCGAATCTTATAATTTACTGCCAACGTGCCAACATTCCAAAATTTAATGAAATCACAGACTAGCCTAGGCAGGCTATTGGATGGATGGAGAAATGTTAAATGCATAGAAGACAAACTGACAAATGCACCTACAGGGGGCCTACCGCCAACGGCATTCGAAGATTTTTCTCTCTGTTGCACTTACGTACGAACTCGCAAGTCTGACAGAGAGGGAAAACTTCGAATGCCTTTCGCGGTAGGCCCTCTGACAAGATAGTCAAAGTCAAGATAAAATAAAGCTAAATAAAATATATTTACAGATAGGATTATCATGTCGACCACCATCTAGCGGATAGAGTCCGGCCATTAAAATATGAGCCTGAGATTTAATTAAAACTTTTTATATGGCAACAATAATACCATTGTCAAATATACGCATGACGCAGATTACGAATACATGTCACAAAATACAATCTAAGTGGTCTTTAGCAAATATGATAATATTGATAATACTCTTTTCATCACACTTGCGAGCAAGGCTTCATAACGCGCAGGCATACAGAGCTACAATAGTCTTCATTACGCCCAAGAGCGTAATAGGTGTGATCTGATTGGTGCAAATCTCGTTGGCCGTGTGCCACAAGAATTCTGCTCTGTGATTGGTTGAAAAAAAATCTAGATGGCCATGAGCCGCTGTACTGCTCTGTGATTGGTTGAATGAAATATTGAAGCTGCGCGCTGCACTCGGAATGATAAGAGGGGCTACCGCGAAACGATGTTCGTTTTCGTTCGTGTATCTCTCTGTCTCTCGAACATGCAAGTGCGACAGAGACGGAGATACACGAACGAAAACGAACATCGTTTCGCGGTAGGCCCTCTAGAAGCATGGACATAAGATACTCGGGACAGGCTATACGTGATGCCACAATGAGGGACAGAAAGGCTTCTATGCAGCTAAATTAAGAACTGAGGGCCTACCGCGAAACGATTTTCGTTTTCGTTCGTGTATCTCCGTCTCTGTCGCTCGAACTAGCAAGTGCGACAGAGACGGAGATACATGAACGAATATCGTTTTCATTTCGCGGTAGGCCCTCTGTTCTATACTAGACCCCAACCAAACTGACGACAGGGGCCATAAAACTTGGGTGAGGTGCAATAAAACTCGGCGGTCGTAGTGATGGGAATGTGACGATTACGAAATGTTTTAAACGTCGATGTAATTTTAATATTTAATTTTTTTAATTATAATTGCTTTGTTATTCAGTGATTATTGTCTTCCTAAGTAAGGTTCTTGTTTTGTAATAACCGAATGGAGTACATTATATATTATTAATAATTTAAAGATGGGTAATTATGTTATTAACATCACTCGCTAAAATAGGCAATGTCGTATGGGTGTTTATTGACCCACAAAGATGAGGATCATCGTCATCATCATCATGCCTCCCATCATCATATCATCCCAAAGAGTGCCACAATGACCGGCCCTGCGTCACCCGCATCCAGCGGACTTGTGGGGGGCCTACCCCACGCTGCGCCTTCCAGTACGTGGTCGCCATTCGAAAACCTTTCCGCCTCAACGGCCATCGTTTCTACGTGCAATGTGCACCGCCCACTGCCATTTAAGTTTAGCGATTCGGATATGAGGATATTTTTTTTTATTCAGAACCGCATAACATATAAATAGCATATTTTACTTGACTGTTAATTGTAAAACGGCATGCGGGAACAACATGAAACTTTGTATATACAATGGGAGTAATGGGACCCACCATATCTGGGTCGAGAACTAGTTACAGTTGATAGATATTATAAAATAAAGACGATTATATTCATAGTAAACTTCTTTTCATTCTATTTTTTTTATTTTTGTTCCGGGGACGCTTATCACATTCATTGTTCGAATCGCTTGGCGCTACGCTCCAGTGGTGTTCCCGCTAAGTAGTAGAAAGCGCCTACGGAGTCTACGGGTTGTTGGCATTGAATGTGTTACTTAAGTATAACTACCTGACTTAGCCATAAACCAGCGAATAAAACAACTTTGTAACTTATTGTTCACATTATAAATAAAATAAAAATCGTTTAATTCGAGTAAAACTGACCCATAAGATTCATAAAACTAAAAATCTGTACAACAACAATCTGTGAAACAAACAGAGCAATCGTAATAGTCATCTATCACCAAGCAAGTTTCCGGGTCAAGTTGGCCGTTCAGAGGGCCTACCGCGAAACGAAAACGAACTTCGTTCGTCTATCTCCATCTCTGTCGCACTTGCTAGTTCGAGCGATAGAGAGGGAGATACATGAACGAAGTTCGTTTTCGTTTCGCGGTAGCCCCCCTGAAACTTGATTTCGTTCGGTAGGAGGAACTAGGAACTTGACTGTTGGTGCGACCTGTGCCTACATATAAGTTTACACGCGTGTATGCACGGCTTAGATGCAAAAATAGTACTGCATTTAAGCCGCTTGCAGCGCTGTCGTACTCGTGATTCCAGGTGTACTCACGAGATGGCTCTCTTTTGCTAACATATATATTATACATACTCTTTGGCGTGGTCGGTGGCCGACACGGTGAAGTATTACCTATTTATTTATTTATTTCATTGTATTATTACCTGTTTATACTTACTTTAGGCCTCTCAAAGACCGGCGCGGCCTGGCCGCGGCGGACAATAGTATTTTTTTTAAACTTGTCATTAGCATTAGCCGTCAAATTTACTATGAGCCGCCACCGCAGGCCGCGCCGGTGTGATGTAGGCCTTACTCAAAGAGAATATAACCACTGCCTTACTATTTGCCAAATACTACAATATACATACTGCTATTTGCTTCCTGTCAATGAAAATAACTGAAGACATAATTTCTGGACTAGACGCATTTGTATGAAACTACTGAAGACGTTTTTACTGGATTTAACAAAATTGAAAATATAACCACTGAAGACGAGGCAGTATGGCCCATGGTCTTAGCCTGTCCGATAGGACGAATAAGAAAAAAAAAATTGCTTCCTGTCAATGTTACATTATGTGCACATTTTTTCCGTTAATTTTAAAAGTAAAAAGTACGTTTTCTCAAACATGCTCGGAAATGTACACCTGGTCGGTAATGAAATGATATTTATATAGGAAATTGCCGGCGCGTTCGCCGCCCGCCCGTGCCGGGGGCTGCAGCCCGCCCGCGCCGACGACCCCGAGCCGACGGGCGCAGCGACGCAAGGTCACCAGCCGTTTAGAATTTTACTTGTTTTTATATCATCATTTCTGAGAAAAGCACTACTTGCCGGTATTAGGGATTGCCCGCCTCGTATCTATCCATCTATATCACACTCTGCAGACATCAGGCAATTCCTTCCTTCACGGCCTTTGTAGTAATAATAATATACTATTATTATAACGAAATATATTGAGCGGTTAACTTCATTTCAAAAGCATACTATAAGATAAACGACTACATCATGGATAGGGATATTTGGCAGCGATAAAATCCTGCACTAGAAACCTGTCGTAAAATAAATAGGCTTTCTACTGTAGCAATGTAATTTTAAAATTTTATAATACTCTGATACTGATATGATATATTGTATATCTACTGTTTTGAAAAAATGACACCTCGCCGAGTTTATTACGCCGGTTCTTCTCGAGGCAGAGGTTTACTTTCCGAACCGGTGGTAGTTTATCGACATTCATAGGTGCATGTAATATGCCTAAATTGAAGAATAAATCACTTTGACTTTGACTTTGACTTTGACTTTGACTTTAGGTATTGTGGCCGATACTTCAAACTGTTTTCACTGTTATGTAGGACGATGATTTCAAAAGCACAGCTAAAGTATAAAATATTTAGCTTTTGATTTAGTTATTATTGTTTAAATCTAGATTCATATCTGGATAAAATCAGCAATATCAAATACTGACAATGTCTTCATCATCACCGTTATCACCAATGGCCACTGCATCCCACAGATTATATCTATAGGACGATAAGGGTGAATTCAGGAGCACACCTTAAAGTATAAAATGTCTAGTTTTTTTTGTAGAAGAGTAGGTACTTATAGACCAAGTCGAGCTGAGGTCTATAAGTACCTACTCTTCTACATCAGTATGGTCCCATTTCAGGCTCCCAGCTGCCAGGATCGATGCTAAAACTTTCCATGTCAAGCTGCAGGTCTTTTAATCTAATCATTGGACGTTCCTACGGGTTTAATTTTATGTGTTACCTTATCTGGCTCGTCATAATATAAATGTGGGTAAGTTGTAACTTAAGTTTCTATACACGTTTTAATTATTAGAATTTATTGCAAGAACCTACACGGCACCACCTATTTTCTTCCCGCAATTCTTCTATACGCAATTACCTAATGCAGAACTGTTGATGTCGCTCTTCTAGAATGCAAGAAAAAAAACCTAAAGTTTTATTTCCTACATTTATCCAAGTTTCTCTATGGAAAAATAAAATATTATTTAAAGTGTACGTGAGTCTCTATATTATATACCTAGATTACTGTACAAAAAGTTTACGTAAATAGCATTAGCCAGTATGGCAATTGTTTAATTTTGATGAACAGTTAAAAAAATCTTATGTCAGAAAATACCAAAGAAAGGAAGCTGAAACTTATAGGAAATAATACTTCTCATGAGGGCTCTTAATAAAAAAATACAGTAAATATTTGGTGTAAGGGCTACTTTTCCATGAAAACACGCCTACGCTCTTTAATATTTTTTTCAGAAAAATCAGATGAAGGGGCCACGGAAAGAACATGTTTAGTCACTCTTTTTTCAAAATGACATTTTAATGTCACGTAGTTCATAACGAGCTCAGCATTTTGAGATTAAAATCTCATTTTGAAATAAAAGTGACTAGCTAGACAGAGCCAGGACCGCACTGGTAAAGCGATTAGCGACGCGACGGCGCGGCGATCTTCATACATCAAGTCGCCCGAGTTGTACTGAAATCGCAGTCGCGTCACCAATCGCGGCACCAGTGGGGCCCTGGCCTAATATATATACTTATGTAAATAAAGTAGCTGACGTACAACATTAATTGCCAAGTTATCAACCTAGAAGATATAAAGCTGAGTTATGTGAATTGTTGTTTGTAAATTGGCGCTGGATTTTTCATATTCTGTTGGGATAGTAAATATGGCGTATTAGTTTAATTTAGTTTGTTAATTAACCAGTTGCTTGCATACAAAAATAGACATTACGTTGCAGGTGCTAATGCAAACTTTAGTCGTTGCACTTATAATTTCCCAATTTCAAATGGCAACTACGCTACGGTCGTATAGGTCAGAAATATAATGGTTTCTCAATCGCGCAGCCGTGACTGAACAGTAAATGGCATGTTGAATCTAGTTAAATCAGGCTAGTGGTGTCAGGGCGGCTACCACACCCAACGATTGAAGTGGCAAGCCCATCTCTATCGCTTGAATATCGCAAGTGCGATGGAGATGGTGATATTCTGAGTTCGATTTCGGCGGTTACAGCGGAGGCCGGGGCGCGGGCGCCGACGGCGGCGGTGGCTGCACTCGCGGTGGAAGTGCACTTTCCGGGGCTCGCGCGGCGGGACCGGCACAAGAAGCGCGGCCGCCGTCCACAGTGGACCTACTCAGAGCCGCCCCGCGCACCGACAACTCGTATCGAACCCACTTGCAACATCCAACGCCAATATACTGGAAACATGAGGTTCTTACCCCTGTAAGTATAGTTTCATTCGTATTTAACCGGCTTTTGTAAGTTATTATGCAAAAACCTGGCAATCTACTGATTGGATTATTGTGTCTTTCTTACATGCAGTTAAATTAATCATTTGGGTGTGGATTGCATCGTTGTTGCATAAATGAGATAACTAACATTCTCTTCGCTCTATGAATTAGACGTTAACAATTGGCTCGAAGTTAAGCGCTGACTGGACTGCCAGTAGGTATGATGATATCTAGTTGGGTCCTTTATGTGACGACTATGTACTATCACGAAATGCTCATTTTTAAACTTCTTTTTGTGTTTTTTGTCTGAAATAATAAAAAAACACCTTCCAAAACATTAGTGTCGGCTCGGCGCATATCGTAACGGGAATAAATCCAGAATAGAGTAAACTTGTCAATTTCAATTTTGAGGAGATTCTGATATATTGTATGCGTCTCCACGTTTGTACAAAGTAGGTACAGTTAGGTGCAGAAAAAAGCATCCGGCTTAAAAGTTTCAAAGCAGCGCGCATGCTTTTCTCTACACCGACTATACTCACGTATTTACTAATTTTCATATTTTATCTCTTCATTTCATTTTCTAGGTTGTTAGGTTCATGCTTGGCGATTGTATTTGCGATATATTGTATATGATATACAAAACTACACTACATAATTATGTATTGCACTTTCAGAACACATATACCAGTAACTACTAGTTATACCTAAATACCACATGCATTGCACCGAAAACCCAACACTAAAATACGTCGAAGTACCTATGTGTGCAAAGGTGTGTCGTGGCATATATCTTGTTCATATAGCTAAGCTACACCAGACTAACTCCGTCTCAGTCTATCCGTTATCGCGTTTATATCGAACATAAAACATTTGTCCCTTACTAACAAGCATGTAGTGCAAGCGGGACGAGTGCTTTCTGTCCGACATACACTCGATCATGCTAGCTAGGCAGATGCTACACTACAACTTCTGGACATATGCTCTTTCGAACCGGATTTTATTAGTGAAGCTGTTTAGGGATGTTATAGCCGAGGGCACGGAAAGAAAGGGGTTGCCTGGCGAGGTGGTTGGCAGGCCGAGGCTTGCCGATGCCTGCCAAGAGACGAGTCAGGCAATACCGGTTTCCACCAAGGTATACAGGGTTATTCAGGAGACGTGAGCAGTACCAACCCTACATATACATACAGTAAATGTTATTGGATCGTTCACCATAGTAATTAAGTTATCACCGTTGTTTTTTTTACATTTTGTTAAGTAAAAGTTTCATTCTCAACTTATGGTCACCCAACAAAATTAAAAAAAAAACCTGTCAGAGTTCGACTCGCGTGGTGAGGGTTCCGTAAAATATTGAGAATTTTCCCGTTACTTTGAATACTCAAACTTCTCATAGGTTTTCCTGTAATCTTTAGGCAAGGAACTATTTTCCAAATTTTTTTCAGAATTTGAAGCCTAGTAGTTTCCGAGATAAGGGGGGAGGGGAATGGTCAATTTTCGTCTTATTTCCTAAATTACTTCAAATTTGTTTTCGCTAAAATTATAAAATATATATATATATCTGAGATGCTTACAACAACCCCTTTCATTTGATATAAGTGATATAACACACAATACAGTTTGCGAAACTTTTTTTTAAATTTTCCAGTTTACCCCCCAAAGGTGCCCCCTTGTTCAGAATTCATTAATTTACTTTACGTGTCCATCTTTGGGTCACCAATTTACATATGTATACCAAATTTCAACTCAATCGGTTCAGTAGTTTCGGAGCAAATCGGCTGTGACAGACGGACAGACAGACGCACGAGTGATCCTATAAGGGTTCCGTTTTTGTCCTTTTGAGGTACGGAACCCTAAAAACGAACGTTAATATTATCAATGCTGGTACAAATGAGTAGCTTATAATCTACTGAATCCATAGGGTTGATCCTGCTCACGTCTCCTGAATCACACTGTATATAGTGCTTTTCTCAAGCATGTGAGGAAATAATACAGAGACATTACAAAAAACATATTGTGACATCCGTAATAACGCAGTGATACTTGTACTTTCGTTTAGCTGAATGCATTATATATATGTACGACTTCTTTCGAAGACGGTATTTCACTTTCACACTATATTTTGCACACAATGCGGTTTTTTAAGTAATTAAGTATAACACATTTAGTTAATTTAATGTATCAATTATCTCAAATAAATTACTTACGATTTAAAACTTTTTAATTTAATTTTCTTCTGACCGTAAACAATGAAGATAGAAAAAAAAAAAAAAATCACCATGTAAATCGCGCGGTTCGGGTTTTCTAGAATGTGATTTTTCCTTAGTCGTCTCGATTTAGTATGTTGCTATCAGGAATTTAAAAAGTTAAACGCAGGAAATAATGGGTTTTGTATGGATTATTAATATTATTATACACTGCAGCGAAGAGATTTAAGTTTTTAAATTTTGGCGGATTAAAATGAGGCACTTCGCGTGTTCGTTTTTCAAACATAATGCGACGTTTTCCGAGCATGTTTGAGAAAATAGTTTTCTTATAATGAGGAAGGTTCCGTTCCAATCATACTTGACCGTTGTAGTAATGGTTTTTCGTAGCTTTATCTAGGTACTGTGTTCTAGGAATGGTTAGGTACCTACCTCCCAAAAATCTCAGCAAGGCGAGCATTTTTTTTTAATTATTAAGATAAACTTAAATAGGTAATTTCTTCCTTAACATTTTGTTCAAATGCGCAGCGCCGTGGATCTAGGGAGGGTTCAATTATTCATCAGTTACGTCACTAAGATAAAATAATTATACTTAGACACTGGAGAGAGATAATATTGTTTATACTTACGTATTTCAGATCAGCTAAAATAGCACATGAGCTGGCACTAAATATGGTAAAAGCAGTAAAAATAAATTCTTATTTCATAACCAAGAAACAAAACTAGCGAAAAAACACCGGAAACATAACTAAAGCTTCAACTCATATTTTATGCTACTTGTAAAAAAACAAAAAATAACACTGACCATAAAAACTCGTAACGTCACTTGTTTCTGATGTTTCATAAAAAAATGCTGATTTATTATTAGTCAACGTCCCTATTGCTTGAATAAGGCCTGATGGCCTGAATCAGGCCTCTCACAGACTGGTGCGGACTGGCCGCGGCGGTCAATAGTAAACTGGTCATTAGCTGTCAAATTTACCATGGACCGCCACCGCAGGCCGCGTCTCAGTGTAAAGCCTGCATCACACTCAACTTGACAGTTAATGTCAAATTTACTATTGACCACCACCCGGCCGCGCCATTCTATAAGAGGCTTAAACGATTGTCAATTAACATTGTGTGGATGCTGTCACTGTATGTACGGTCGACGCCAAAAATACGTTTACACTATTCGCCTTATTGCAATGGAATAAGGTACAAAAGTGTAAACGTATTTTTGGCGTCGACTGTACAGTGCATAAAGACCTCGTTATCGTTTTACATGTTTTTGTTAGAGTTTTTATTTCGTTTAATACAGCGTGTAAAGGCCATAGTCGGGTTTTCATAGTAAGTCGGCAGTCGGCCCTTATATCAAATGGGCTCGGGTTTTTTTTGTGAGTACCTCTTATAGTGAAGAATATTTATGTTGAGTATGAACATCCTACTTGTGACAGTTTTTGACTCATGATATTTTAAGTTTTAAGTTTAAATCTGAAACACGTATTTACTCATTTATCGTTAGGAATACTGCCGTGAAGTTTCGAATGAAATAGTCTAACTAATCTTGTTTCCCCATACAAACTTTGGACCCCCATTTCACCCCCTTAGGGGTTGAATTTTGAAAAATCTTTTCTTATTGCATCCCTAGATTTGGAATCTCTAGAACCAAAACTCCCAAAATACCTTAAAAACGACACCATATAGATATTTTGGACATTTCAACGCCATCGTACCCCAACAGGGGAGATGGTATTTCACGTCCGCTATGTTGGATTTTAAAATCGTAGTTGTTTTCGTAATCAGCGACCCGATAAACCATAGAAACGATACCCATGTCGATTTTCAGACTTTGTGACCACATTCCCCTTTTAGGGATTGAATTTTCAAAAAACCTGAAATTCGTGTTTACTCATTTATCGTTAGGAATACTGCTGTGAAGTTTCGAATGAAATAGTCTAACTTATCTGGTTTCCCCATACGAACTTTGAATTTGAACCCCCTTTCACCCCCTTAGGGGTTGAATTTTGAAAAAATATTTCTTAGTGCACCCCTAAACCTTATAAGGAACCTACGTGCCAAATTTGGAATCTCTAGAACCAGCGGTTTGGGCTTTGCGTTGATAGATCAGTCAGTCAGTCGTCAGTAAGTCAGTCAGTCGGTCAGTTTCTTCTTGTATATATTTAGATGTAGGTATGTATTAATAGGTACGTTAGCATACTGGGTTCCTACGATCAATTTGTTATCATCATACTTAGAACGGATATCTAATAGCAAAATCTGACTGAATCCTATTTGTATATACGATTAATCGTGTTTGAATTATTTCACGTGACTGTACTTTTAAGGCGACGGGTAGGGCAAGGCATTCTCCATACAAACGTTGTGCAAGTTTTTTTTCGTCGGTTTTGGCACTACAGAATATTCGTTTTTTTTTGCTTGTTCATATTGAATTTACGCAGCACATGATGTTAAAATTTTGTTAGATATAAAAATAATGAAAATTAAAAAAATATAAAAAAGTATAAAAATAAAAAATAATAACATCAGTGAATAGCTAACAGAAAAATAAGTATACTGACCTAAAAAATATATTTATAGCCCAAACACAAACGAAGAAAAACCTGCACAAAATTTGTATGGAGAAGGCTTGCCCTACCCGTCCTCTTAAGGGACAAGTTTTAAGTGAAGCCCTGTTTATGTACTTGTATAAAGTATCTATATAAAAATTTAGACAATGATAGATAACCGTTTTCAACATCGCTTGCAGTCGAATTAGCATCATAGTAAAAGTGTGTAGCAAAAGAGTAGGAATTCAGAACCGGTAGCTTACGAGCTCGCCATTTTACGAGCTCGCCATTTTACGTCACGACTTGTTGGCTGGCTGGTTGTTCATAAATTTATAATGTGCGAGTGATTTTGTTTACTTCATAAGGCAATCCTATTTAGGAGCAATTTTCACAGAACTGATTCTTAAATAAAATTTTGAGTAATATAGATTAAGGCTTGTTCGCGAAAAAAAGTAGCGTCGAAAACTAAGCCTCCACTGTCACCCATTTTTTGTTTTTAATAATGTGTTTATCTCATGTAAGTGAATTGTACAATTCTTTATGAGATTCATCATCATCATCATCATCATATCAGCCGAAAGACGTCCACTGCTGGACATAGGCCTCCCCCAGAGAGTTCCAAATTGACCGGTCCTGCGCCACCCGCATCCAGCGGACTCCCGCGACCTTTACCAGGTCATCAGTCCACCTTGTGGGGGGCCTACCCACGCCGCGCCTTCCGGTACGTGGTCGCCACTCGAGAACCTTTCCGCCCCAGCGGCCATCGGTTCTACGTGCAATGTGCCCCGCCCACTGCCACTTAAGTTTAGCAATTCGGAGGGCTATATCGGTTACCTTGGTTCTGCTGCGGATAGCCTCATTTCTGATGCGATCACGCAGAGAAACTCCTAACATAGCCCTCTCCATTGCCCTTTGGGTGACTTTGAGCTTTCTTATGAGGCCCATAGTAAGCGACCAAGTTTCAGTGCCATATATCATCACTGGCAACACACACTGGTCGAAGACTCTCATTATTTTGATTTATGAGATTAAATGATCTTAAACCTTAAACCTTAAAACCTGAAACAACAGTGGCTACTTTTTTTCGTGGACAAGCTTTATATCTAAGTCTAAATTTTCTAGGGTAGGTACCTAAGTGCTACAAAAATCCTACTAATATTATAAATGCGAAAGTTTAAATGTTTCGATGTTTGTTACTCAATCACGCTTAAACGGCTGAACCAATTTGGATGAAATTTTGCTGAAGATAGTTTATAACCTGAATTAAAATATAGGATAGTTTTTTATCACGGATCTACGCAGACGAAGTTGCGGGCGGAAGCAAGTATACTAATAAATTATTATAACTAGGACTAACTACACAGCACTGACTCACTATTAAAACCAAACGGTCACTAAATCGCCTTTTTAGGGTTCCGAACCAAAAAGGTAAAAACGGAATCCTTATGGTGTGACTCCGTCCGTCTGTCCTTCCGTCTGTCTGTGTCACAAACTGTACTTGTCTGTCAGGAACTATACTAATGCTATCAATTTGAAATTTGGGATACCTACTTGCGTCTCTGTGTGAGCTAAGATTTTTTTTCTTAAAAATAAAGCGGGGTCTTAAATGTATTGTGTATGAAAGTTTGTACGGAACCCTCGGTGCGCGAGATAGACTTGTACTTGGCCGGTTTTTAGGGTTCCGTAGTCAACAAGGAACCCTTATAGTTTCGCCATGTCCGTCCGTCTGTCTGTCTGTCTTCGGCTTAGTTCAGTAACCCTTACAACTAGAAAACTGCAATTCGGCGAGGGTATATAAACCAATCACGCCGACAAAACAGTAGTATAAAATCCTGATAAAATAAAATTTTTAGGGTACCTCCCCTGCATGTAAATTGGTGATGTATTTTTTTCTCGTTAAACCTATAGTGTGGGGTATCGTTGGATAGCTTGTTCAAAAATATCATAGGTTTACTAAAACTATTTTTCAACTTAGTTATGCGTTTGCGAGATAATGGGATTTAAAACCCTAATTTTTGTTCGAGTCATGTGTGGCCCCCTGCCGGCTAAATGGCTACTACTGGGGACGTGAAAAATTCGTGGCAGTAGTACATATAATGAATTTAAAAGGAAGACTGTCTCAGTTAAGTAGACATAACTAGTTAACGAGTAGTAGACATAACTAGTTAACTGGTAAGAAATGCACTTAATTTCGGGTGCATATACATTGCCATTGGATTTTGAACCTTTTACCGTGGACGGTAGAGTTGCTTTTTCACGGCACGGTGCTTCTTGCCCGCGGCGAGCGCGCAAAAGAACTGCCCTGCGACATGCCCCCCCACCCGTGGCAATGCTAAAACTTAGGCGAACTTACGGCACGGTGCTTCTTGCACGCGCGGCTAGTTGTGTTGTGATGTGCGGCTTGATGCTGTTCGGAGATTTTCGTAATAATTTTACGTAAATAACCTGTTGCTGCTAAAAGTTTGCGATCTGCGGTTCGATTAGTTTATGTAGTATCTAATATTTACGATTATTTACGATGGTAAGCTATAATAAAAACCCCAAAAGTCCCTTTTAAGTCCGCATTCTGTGACAGACGGGCAACTACGGAACCCTACCCTGCGCGTGGCCCGAAATACACTTGGCCGCTTTTTACTCTAATTCAGCACTCGCTACAATTTGGGAATGGGATGGTGTTCGTAAAAAGCTAAGAATAAGTCGGACTTCTAATGTTATAAATTTATAGGCCAGTCAATGACGAAGTTGATCCCAATACATACCTGATGACTGATGAGAAATTGTTGTCCTGTAGGTAACTATATGTAATAATGTAAAAATTATAGTACATTGTTGAAGAGGCTAGAAAGTAAGCAATAGATGGAGGAGTTAGTTAGCCGACGCGTAGCGGAGGCCCTCGAAAGTATACGAGTCCAGCTATTGCACTTTCGGCCGAGGCTTAATTAACATAGTGCTTTTCACGCCTACTGCGAAGAAATTGCAAATAATTATAATTTTAAGTCAATATTAAGTATACTAAACAAAGATCATAATACTAAACAGGCACACTTGCCTCGCGCCCGGCGCGGCGGAGGAGGAGGAGCGGGCGCACGCCGGCGCGACCGCGCGCGGGGCCCTGTGATGGTCGATCGCTGTTCAAACTGTCCAACAATAACATTGTTGGACAGTTTGAAGTCATAGATGGCCAGTTCGTGCGACGTCCAACTAACTCCAGCTTTGAAACCTGAATTCTGACCATCTTTTGCCACATTTCCGAGCAGTGGCGTGAAAAAGTACATATTTTACTTACTGCTGTTCATTAATTTTATTATCATAATATCGCCAGAGCACTCGAAACTAAAAATCGGCCTCCTGTTGGTACATACCCAAATTATTATTTTACATGGAACGTTAGGTTCCTCCTATAAAGAGAAAAAGTCTATGAGGTTTTAAGTTTGTTGTAGGGGGTAATCTCCGGAACTATTCATCCGATTTAAATATCTTTTCACCAGTAAGTATGTAGATTGGATTTTCAGGATAGGCTATATTTTATTCCACGGCTCTGCCTGAGTTGTTAGTAGACGCGAGCGAGCGGAGCCGCGCGGGCTGCTAGTATTTGCATAGATGTAGAGCACCGAGCTGACCTGACACGGCCAACCAATTAATTTTCCAATCAATTGAGCGAAACTAAAACCGGTTAGATAAATGAGCCTGTGCTGTGTTGAAAGTTTAGTTGGCGACCTACGATTAAGTAATAATGTTATCAACCAGACAGCACTGGCTGCGGGCAGTAGATGTCCATTAGAAACACATGAGTGGATTGACTAATAGCACAGATTATCATTTAAATGGCAAAATGTAGTTGTCATAAAACTACCTAATTCCTCGAAAATGTTTTGAGTAGGTATATTATGTTACAACTCTATTAAATATTTTTTTATCAATATCTATCTTTTCTTTCAATCAAAATGTATAGATAAAAATGTTTGAAAAAATATAAAAGCAAAATGAATAGCTTAATAAAGACCTTTAAAGGCATATCGACACCTACTGATCATCATCATTCATACCCCCGTTGGGCACTTGCCTTCTCTATAAGAGTTTAACGGGACTTACTAATTGGAAAGGAATCTACTCGTAATTCGATGTTTTTTGCATCAGTGAAAAGAGTATCAACTTTTTTTCTCTCGCTAGTTGGCATCATGGTTCTGTCTCCTGGGTAAATGTTTAAATCAATCCACCAAATGTAGGGTATTGTTACCATTTTTATCTCCTTTTTAACCGACTTCAAAAGAAGAGGTTCTCAATTCGTCGAAATGTTTTATTTTTTATGTAGGCTAGGACCGATTTGAAAATTTTTTTTTTGTTTGAAACGGTATCCTTCCCAGGTGGTCTCATGGTTATCAGGTCAGAATCCGGAAGAAGTAGAGGAATGAATTGAGAACTTCCTCCTTTTTTAAAGTCGGTTAAAAATGCAAATACTTTACGATACTTTGTTATTAATGATGAAACGATGTTTATTTTATATTGCCTATTCGGATTTGTCAACGAATAAAAGCACAACTATTAACTTACAAAACTTTTTAGTGTCGAACTAGTACGGTCAAGGACTTTAATTGTTGAGCCATTTAGGTGTCAACTTATTTTGGTTTTCTATGAAGCTATGAAGTGTCCAGTATAAAGTGAACTCTAAATGGATCACCAATTAAAGTTTGTGACTGTACTTATAATGATATAATGACAACGTGGTCAACATATCATAAACCGTAAATTATTACCGATGCGCTCTCAAATTAAATGACGGTTATGTTTCTGCACAGAAACAATTATGTACGGTCAACCAATTTGAATTCTAGGCCACTCTAGAACCCTGTCTTATTGGCATCCTATTTATTTATTTATGTATTAGCCATAGAAGTCACTTTCACGTTTACTGTAAAAAGGTTCTACAGTGGCCTAGGATTCAAATTGGTTGATTGTACCTAGTTAGTGGAAGAGTGTAGTAGTGTGTTTCCATGACCCGTGTTTACATTCCATAAACAAAAGTCTAGGAACACAGCAAATATGTAACCGGTAATTGATTTCGAGGAAATTATGACAAGGTTTCTTATCGATTTTAGTGCACCGCTCCCAGCGGGTTGCTATAATGAAATTAATGAATGCTGTAAATTCTACCGGCTGACCTCAATTAATATGACATTGTGCATTAAAATTATCCTGTGGTTGTACACAATCCAATAAAATACAACGGAATAATATTAACCAGCCAGTTTGTATGTAGGTACCTAACATAAAACTTAGATTCAGAAAATAAGAGCCAATTTTAGTGGACTTAGGTACTAATTGTAAGAAACAATGGCACAACGAGGATGCGATCAAAAATACATAGGTACCACTTACCCAACCCAGGCATTACCTCCCGGCAGTCGGCTGAATACATTTAAAAGGTAGGTACCTAATTGATCAAATTGCTCAACAGACAATTGACATTTGCCTATAAACCGGGGAGGGACTCACGAGCTTTTGTTATTTCACAGTTCTTTTGCACGACCCTCTTATAACTTGCGCAATGCAAAAAATAAATTTAGTGAACATCTGCATACCGAGACTGTTTATTATGATCTTGTTCGATTGTTTTTTACTGTAGTACTTACTGGGTACTTAGTTGCTTAACGCTTACGTAGTCGATTAAGTATAGGTACTTACTCGTATATAGTGTGGGAGAATGATCGAACACAAAAGCGAGAGTAATCGGTCCAACGCATTCCTTTGCTGTTGTGAGCGTTTTGAATCCAACAGTACATTCAGCGGGTAGAAATTAGTAGGTAAGTACAGAAGTAAGAACATTTTGATCAAGGTTGTGTTGACTTCCGGGTAAATATGCGTAATAGTGTAACGGTTAGTGGGAGCCGTAGACGCAACGCAAGGCGCGCATGCGGCGCGCCACATTATTGCACCGCGAGGCCATTTTTTTATTTTACGGGTCTTGCTCGGCTGACCTTGAAGTGATTTGAGGTTACGATTATACATTCGGAGCACCTACACGTACGTGACAGTAAATGTCACTAACGAGAAAGCTGTACTTTTTCCGACGTGATCCGAAAGGTAATTTTTAGTTTTCTACTTTACCGTTCTGTAATATACCTACGCCTATAGAATTTAACATCGACGATACTGAAGACTACCTATACTTGAGAGGTTTCTTCACAATCAATACAGTCATTAAATACACGATGGATAAATAATTTTAGTAGTCGTGACGTGATCTTGCATGTGTTTGAGCTAATTCGGATGTTACACGTTCGTGGCGAGTCATTTATCAGATGAATTACATAAAATATAAAATAGAGAAAGCTCAAAGGGAAGCCGCTACGCTACGATGAAGTCGGAAGCGTACTCGGAGGCTGTCCACCTGACCTGACCCTGGATCCGGGGTCTGCGGTTATTCAACAATCTATATCGACAGGTTGACCTTTTGTCGCGTAAGTCACCTTACACTCGCTCTAGGCAAATCGTACACATTGGATGCATACCGCCTTCTTAATATGTAGATTGTGCATCGGGATCAAAATAATTGCAAGGTCGTGCCGAAAGCGGAACTGTCCGATTACAAGTTCGTTTATTAAAAGGAATCGATAGGTATACTACTGTGCGTTAACTTATCATAGGTATGTATTCTTATTTTGTGCTCATACATAGACTAAAATGTGATTAAAGTTTACTCGATTTTTATGTAGGTACTTAACTTATATTAAAAAAACATAAATAAGCTCTTTAAGTTGTAACTTTGCTACTTATTAAATTCAAACATAGTTTTTCACAATCACAATACCCAATACCAAATACCAAAACAGCCATCAATGCTAGGTTCATGTTTTAAAGACAACATGTAGGCGATATGGTAAATCATAATCTCCAAAAAAAACTTTATTTAATAAAAAAAAAGAAGGAAATAAAGAGAGATAAGAACTTAAAGTACAAAGAATAGTGTAGCCTATTGTAATATGTGGAACTAGAAGAAACTTCCCACAAGAGCCAGTTCACGGAGATCGTTGAGAAAATATAGATAAAGAAGTTGCATTGTTACGTCACGAAATAGTGAAGACACATGCTTGCATAAATGTGAATGTGCAAGTTCTAAGAGCAACTGTGAGCTGTATTCGCATCCTGCAGTTCCAATCTCGACATTCGCTCGGCTACAGTACAGTCTGACATTTAACATCATTGAACTATTCGGCGCGTAGGATTTCGCTATGACATGCCCCTTGAACTTACAATGCTTGGAATTAAGAGGCTTTCTATTTTGCAACGTCTCGTCAGCTGCCGTTATGATTGATAAATTGCCACACATTTTAGGCAAATATAGTAACTTCTATGTATACCTATACCGGCTATACCTATTTACACGATTTTATTATTATACGTCTGCCTGTTTATGTGTGGAAAAGATATCTATTAATTAACTATATAACCTAGTGGGCGATGTTACAATGCGCATGACCTGGAGTGGTGTCAAAACTTCTAACGAACGCGTTTGCCAAACGCCGGGTTTGCCTAATGGAACTTACTCGATCATGGCAAATACCAGGCAACTCGGAAACTCGGATTGCCTTATTGGAGCGGTACTGACGTTTATATACAAGCTCATAATGTATATTATATTTCCTTTAAATTACTAACTCTAAACATTTTACAACCCTTCCTCTAAGTCAGCCTCATCTAGGTACCTACGAGTACCTACGATATTATTGGTTACTTCGGTCGTTCGATAGAAATCGTATATGTTTGGACATTCGTGTAACGTACGTGTAGGTATAATATAATATATGATGTAAGTATAGAAAATATCTATGAATATTAATATAGTTTGATTAGCAAAGAATCATATATATACAACCTACCTAGTTATATATTAGTATATCTAGTAAAAGAGCGAGGACATCGAGCGAGGATTAGGAAGTATTGACAAAAAAAACTGGAACGAGTAAAGTATCAATTTTATATATACTTAGACGAAAATTTCACCCCTTCAGGCTTTCAATTGGTATTATTAGTATCCAACAATTAAAACTTATAAAACAGCGTTAAAACAAATCATAAAAAATCAAATGTCAGAACAAATATGTACTGATATTAATAGCAATCAAAAACTACTTAAATAATAATTGCAATACATTATGACATCACATTAAATTATACACAGTTCCTCTGAGCCCATGTGTAGGGTGTCCCAAGCTCGATTGTCCCAAATCAGCCGAAGAAGGCTGTTGGAATGGAACTATCACGCACTCGAATCGACGGTTCTGTTTCGAAGAATGACCGAAACCATGTATGTACTCGTAGGTATTTATTGGTGGCGGAGCGCCCATATGTTAAGCTCCTTCATAAATTTTCTTTGCTTCGGGTTGCCCATCGAAAATTTTCACGCGCCGCCACTGGTTAGGACTTAGGTATATACGAGTAGGTATATGTTTTTTCTTTTTTAGACGGTCACGCCGTTCAGGTGAAAAAGTATAAGGTTTCTTAGCATTTTTTTGATTAAGTGAATAGGGTTTGGAGATAATCGCCCCGAAAGTCACTAATCTCGCCCCTCTAATTTTTGAACGGTGTATTTTAAAAATATGGAAAAATTCATTCTTATTAATTTCATTCACCGAAAATTGTATTGAACAAGATCGGTTCAGAGGTTTTCGAGATATTGCTGAAAAACCGCCTACCTCAAAGAAAAGGACGTAAGTGCCGTAAAATTTCTGTGACGATACGACCTTTTTAATAGGCACGGAACCCTTCGTTTTGCGTGGTCCGACACGCACTTGGCCGGTTTTGTTTGTAGGTACAGTCAGCAGCAGAAGTAGCTAAGCGAGTCAAGTGCTCAAAATGACCTACACACGACTCTAATGTCAAGAGGATAAGGACTGCCTAAATCATATTAAGCGTGTTATTTTGCGTAGCTACTTCTGCTGCTGACTGTACTCATCTGAAGTAACTAAGTAGGTATAGGTTTATGTGACACATGTGTTTATCTAAACGTATAGAACATTTTAGGCTCTTGTCCAAATTGCTCCGAAAATTTTCAATCTTAACTAAGTGTAGGTACTGTTAATTTTATTTTCATTGCGGATTCCTGAAATGAGAGTTACGGATTTTCCAGAACCGATCACTACTTAATCTTTGTAAATTGGACGGTGACTATTATACGGTGACTGGATTACTGTGCCATAAAACCGACTTAGCTGGTTGCTTTAAAATATGTACTTAAATTAAGATATTGTGGCTTTATGTGTAATTATGCGACTTCAATGCCCTTGACATTCAAAATCTCGACGAAAATACTATGTATTTGGCACAAACTAGCTTCTGAATCGAATGAATAGAGGTTGGCCGATTTTGGGGTAGGTAATAAAATAATTGAATGGGATTACGATGATTAATTATTTTATATACGAAATTAATTTGGATGAGTAATTTCTGTGGTGCTCTACAATCAAGGTGAGAACAGACAGGGGGGAAATGTAATAGTAATATTTACTATTATCGGCGATGGAATTGTTATTTGTTTTTATTCCCGATCGCATCGCTTCCTCTCGCTTCGCTGGTGGAAATTGGAAAATGTTTTTAAGACTAAGCCTAATATTACTGATCGCCCATCTCTACCTTATTCATAATAGGTACATATTAATGTATATTTCAATGTCTTGATGGCCCTGACTCGTCTCTTTATCGATTCCACGAGCTGCTGCTGACTTAATTTTTCTAAATAAGATGGTATTAGTCAATTTAACTTGAAGTATGTTTTGAAATAGTTTGAGGATATTACACACGGCGATTTTTTGCAGCGATACAACCGCGCCTTTCAGATCGCGCGACTGTGGCGCGACACACTTGCCGTTGGTCACCTGTCAAAATCACCTGCCCTGCTATGCTAGTTTTAGTATTGCTACTCTACTCTCGCGCGTGATAGACTATCTGTCACTTTTTGACAGCATTAAACAGAAAGTGACGGACAGTCTATCTCGCGCGCGAGTAGAGTCGAGAGTCAAGTTATGCTAGCTAGCAGCACTGTATCGATACTGTATCGCGTTTGTAGCGCTGAAAAAGTCGCCGTGTCTAACGGCTCGGCTCTTTACTAAACACCTCATTTAACTATGATCACATTAATTGTGTTTCAGAGTGATTCTTCTGGCTTGCGTGGCGTGCGAGGCGAGCGCGCGTGCGCGTGCGCAGGACGAGGGCGAGGCGCGCGCCACGCCCTCCCGCGGGCTGCTTAAGCGAGGCCTGCTGGCCAAGGGGAAGCCCACCACCACCACCACCACACCCGCCCCACAGGTACACATTTTATCTTACTATAGATGGTTGAATCCACAAAAACGTGCCAAATTCGATATGGTTGGGGCTAAATCTCCACGACCTCCAGAATTCAAAATGAAGCATCCTAGCAAAGTCCATTGCCGTGTGCAGTAATATAGAAACCCATATTAACTAAAATTACATTGTAACTTTTTTCAGATTCTCTGTCCTACAAGTTCATTTTAAATGCCAAGTTTTTTTCCCGCAAACTAGTGCGACCTCAAAAATGACTCACCATAGTGTTGTAATCGAACATACTTATTACGTATTGGCAATGTAGGTGTACTTACCGTCACATAATGCGACAATTTGGCATGGTTGCCGGATGCCAATTGAAGCGGATGGATATTTGCACGTAACGTTTTCTTACTCAATTGAATTACATACATGCTGACTACGTTAAATTAGAGATTAGAAAGCGTACAATTCTTATGTCTATGTTGTAAACGGCCCTCTACCAGTAGGTACTATAATGATGGTCGCGGTAACCTAAGCCAACGGGCTGTTTTCTATGTTGTAAACGACCCTGCACCAGTAGGTGCTATGATACGGTCGCGATAACCTAAGCCAACGGGCTATTTTCTATGTTGTAAAAGGCCCTCCACCAGTAGGTACTATACTCGTAATGATACGGTCGCGGTAACCTAAGTCAACGGGCTGTTTTCTATGTTGTAAACGGCCCTCAACCAGTCGGTACTATAATGATACGGTCGCGGTAACCTAACTCAACGGGCTGTTTTCTAAGTTGTAAACAGCTCTCCACCTGTACCTACAGTCACGAACTTTAATTTGGGTACCACCTAAGGTGGAATATCGTATAGCATATTGAAGATATTTAGGGCTAATAGTCCGTTGTTTTTTCCGACTAATTGTCACTGGTATTTTCGACCCACCCTGTCTTGTTATTTGCAAATAATATTTCGTGAAAATCTCAGTTTTCAATCCATTTTCTTGTCTGACACTGACACATGTTCGTAATTAGAAAACCGTAATGATAGCTTTTGGCAAAGAGGTTATATATTCAAGGGCCCATTCGATAAGACCACATTTAATTGTATCTTGACATTTCACCACTATTATTGAACTGAAGTTTTCGACCTTATTGCATTGAAATGATACGGTTGTGGTAACCTAAGCCACCGGGCTGTTTTCGTACAAATATTATGGCTGTGTTGTAAACGGCTCTCCACCAGTAGGTACTATAATGATACGGTCGCGGTAACCTAAGCCACCGGGCTGTTTTCGTACAAATGTTATGTCTGTGTTGTAAACGGCTCTCCACCAGTAGGTACTATAATGATACGGTCGCGGTAACCTAAGCTATCGGGCTGTTTTCATACAAATGTTATGTCTATGTTGTAAATGGCTCTCCACCACTAGGTACTATAATGATACGACCGCGGACCTAAGCCACCGGGCTGTTTACGTACAAAATGTTATGTCTATGTTGTAAACGGCCCTCCACCAGTCCAGTAGGTAAGGTACTATAATGATACGGTCGCGCTAACCTAAGCCACTGGGCTGTTTTCGTACAAATGTTATATTTATGTTTATGTTGTAAACGGCCCTCCACTAGTCCAGTAGGTACTATAATGATACTGTCGCGGTAACCTAAGCCACGGGCTGATTTCGCGGCTCCGGCTGTAGACCAATAAATGTTTCGCAACTTGGAACTAGATTCAAAATTGTTTGTTAGCAGAGAGACCTTTGGGTCAGTTGGGTTTAACTGATAACAAGTTTTGTTTTTCTACTGTATGCTTAAATTGGGACATACCTACTTTTACTTGTTAGCCGTTTTTACTTTTATCTGTTGTATCAAGAATTGAAAACGGCTGGATGCATAGGTTGCGTAAATGAGATGAGTCGGGTGGGTCCATGTGGCTCAAGGCGAGTGGGCCGCTGATCCGATGATGCGGTCGCCGGTCACCTTCGCGGGCGACCTCTACGGAATCCCTTTCCTCACTGGAATTTCTACCGACCAGATATCGATACATTGCAATGTTTACTGGTTATGCTTTCTAAACAATATAACCTGTTTTAGCAAGCTTGCTTTATCTAGATTACTTAATGGGTTCCAACACGAAAGAAAAGATTACGCATCGTATAATCGAGTGCAGTTTGCATGTGATCTTCGATAATAATGAGGTAGGTAGCCATATTTAGTAAACATTTCGTCAGGAAATTAATCTCTCTTCTTAATTATCTATGCATCACGCTTAATGAGCAACTTGTTCATACCTAAGACATTTGAAAACAATATATGCAATGTCAATTGTGTCTATCAATAAAAACCTGCTTCGTGATGTTGCTAAACTAGACAATCATGAATTTATAAATTTCGCAGACAAATTCAAATAAAAGGTCAAGCTCAGACTAACCAGACTTGTGGTTGTGGATGGAACTGCTAAGGAATGGAATTCGCTCCCGTCATCTTTATTTCCTAACAATTACGATCTAGGTGCCTTCAAAACAAGAGAGACTAGGCTTTACTGAACCACTTCACCTTAGGCTCTGTCGTCGCACTGATTCAATCACGGCTCGGTAAAAAAAAAGATTGCCTTATACAAGTATGAATAAGTGTGACACAGAGAGAACCTAGCCATGATTCGGGTCACTTGTCCTGTAAGACATCGGGTTTGTTAGACAGTGGAGTGTGATTGCAGGAGGAAGCCGAGTACGAGGACGAGGAGTACCCCTCGGAGGGCGAGCAGCAGGAGGCGTCGACGGAGGCGCCGCCGTCCTCCACGGAGGGCAAGAAGCTGGTCGCGGGCGGCGTGCGCCCCTTCCGCAGCAACACCGACCTGCTGGCCGCGCTCAAGCGCCGCCGGGCGCAGGCTGCCGAAGGTAACCGCCACACACTGCTGCTCACCTCTTCAGCCAGGAGATGCGGATGTAGATGTACTTCAAAGCGACGAAAATGGGTATTGGGTACTTTAGGATTCATAAATATAGCTATGAAAAGTGTACATGCGGTGAAGAGAAAATTGAAGAATTGTTTCTGCATCAATGTCGTGGGTCGAAAGAGTGATGAGCTGATGAGTGAGGTGTTGATAACGGAGATTAATATTCGCGCGTTGAATAGGTACCTGCTTATTCTACGAAGTGACTTATTATTTTTGCCGTTGTCGTTAATTAAAAAGTCTTCTGCGCATTACTCAATCCATTTTTTAACTACACATATTTAGTAAAAACACTTAATAAATAAATAAAAATATATACATTTGAATTTGAAAATAACTAAAGAAGAATATAACACTTTAGTGATTTTTCTCGTTGCAGCTAAGCTGAACGGAGGCCAGTCGTCGGCCGCCCCCGCGCAGACCGCGGCCCAAGACAGCGCCACCGAGGCCCCCGTCAAAGCAAATTTCAGTAAGTATTATACTCGCTGGCCAACCGCAAAACTGATCAGATACTCGTACTATGGGAGCCAAATAGTGCAATAACGTAAGGACTTTCAAAACGCTATAATGTAGGTATTAAGTATATCGCTGTTTTATCTATATAATCTAACGTTTATATAACGTTAGATTAATAAAACATTTTTGTTGAAAATAATATCGTAAGTGAGCAAAATGTAGTTCGTTTTAGAAAAAAATAGGCAAAATATTCATCAAATAACTGTAACTGTAAAATTTGCAGGTGCCAAGTACGGCAGTTAAGCGGTCTGCATTATTCAACCCTAATCTTAGGTACGATTAATTGTTTCGCACAACCATACAATCGACTTCAAAGAGGTGTACCAACCTATCCATTCGCCGAGTGTACAGCACAGAACACCCCAATAGAAGCCTAATGTTGCTCATTTTATTCGCGACGCGAGTCACCACTCGTAGGAGTTATAACGCTCATATATTTCGCGGTCGCCCGCCTCGCCGTTCAGTTGTGTCCAAGTGCGTTGTAATGTATAGTTTCCTAACTAACGGCTGTACCTAAGTGTGCTGTACAGTTTCCTAACCAACCCATAGAAAGAGCTCGTATAAAATCTATCGAGTGAAACGCAAAATGTCACCGTAAATAATCTAGTAAAACTGCATTCCAAGACAGTCACTTAGTGTACACGCGAACACGCGGCACACGTCAAGATTTTTGAATATGTAACTTATATACGTTCTTATTAATAATTAAAAACCGGTTGTAAATGAGAAAAGAGTCACAGCTCGGCCTCTAACTGGCGAGAAAAATGAAACTATCGGTTAATCAGCTAGATTGGTTACTCTGGGCGGCAGTGCCAAACATTTTGTCAAGGTTTGTCGGTCCTCGGTGAAAGGAACGCGGAATGGCCGAGCGGTTCGCCCTTTAAATTATTCAGATGCAAATATACACAGTATACACTTAAGTAAATCCATGATATTTAAAAATCTGTATTACATCTTAGGTCTAATATCTTTAACGTATTAGTGCTTGGTGCACTTATCAACGTTCTGACCATGGTTTTCCCATGACACGTATACTCCGGTAGGTCGGGAAAAAATGTATTGATAATAAATAAGTACCTACGTAAAGTACCTACGTTAGTCCACATTAAAGACTTGAAGTTTCCTTAGAAGTAACTTTCACTAGATAGAAATGGGCCTATCAATTTCTTGTTGTTGTTCTGTCCCGTCAGCCAGGAGGCAAAATGACAGAGATTAGAAAAATTGTTATAATACTTATAATATGGACTAACATGCGTAAAATATGGCCCATAAAAAAGAGGTTGGAATTGACCTTCGGTGGGTTTTATCCCATAACATCGCTGTTTTTAAAAGTGACCCAGGAGACCATGGCAAAACTTTACAGAAAAAAGTTGATTCTCCTAAATAACAGCATATAGGTAATTTTTAGCCGGGCCGGGCCAGGGCCGGGGTGTATTATTCATTCATTACACGACTGTCGAAGGAAAGGAGGGTTATGTTTTTCGAGTTATGTGTGTATGTTCTTCGGCACGCCCTGCAGCCTAAACCACTTGACGGATTTCGACATATGAGGTGTCGTTGGATTCCTCTTAATCGTGGCAGTGACATAGGCTATTGTAAAAAAGTAGTGGGTTTTTCGAAAATTCTTTTGATTTCACTTGTTTTGTCATATCATGTTTCTCGATGCTCAGAGGTGTGATATAGGATCAACTGCACCTAAAGCTGTTCAGAGGCTATAAATAGTCCCTCAGGTACAAAGTGACCTCATCTCACAAAACTGAGCCCTCAGACTCTCAGAGGTACCTACTGATCGCATGTCAATGCACCCTATGGTAGGTACGGGCTCTCAAGCAAGGACCATCCTTGACAAACGGCCGCATAACATGCCACCCATCCGTCTTTGACAAATGTTGTTAACCCTTTCGGACCGGAAAAACGGGATCCATAAAAACATTCCATCAAAAAAATAGGCCAAGTCTTGAAACTCTTCAACCATAAAAAGATGTGAGATATTTCGTACAGCCAAGTCAGGCATAAATACATACATACATACATACATATAATCACGCCTCTTTCCCAGAGGGGTAGGCAGAGGTCACGGATCTCCATTTGCTACGATCCTGACAAACCACTTTCGCTTCACTCACCTTCATAACATTTTTCATACATGCTCGTAGGTTTAGGGTACTTTTGACCTGGCCTTTTTGTAACATTTCTCCAATTTGATCGGAAAAAGTTCGCCTAGGTCTTCCCCTTCCAACTTGCCTTCCACTCTTTTTATTTACACTCTCTTCGTTAATCTTCTTTCATCCATCCTCTCTACATGCCCACGGCATAAATATTAATATTTATTTGCTTGCTTGATAAAATTTTGTGACTTGGCAATCACACAATACTACTTAGTTTTAGGTATGTAAAAATAAATAAATGCAGTAATTTTTACTTACATGGAATGGTTTTTATGGGATCTCACTTCTTTTTGTAGCCGGCAATAGTATTTTTGCATAGACTTTGTATGGAAATGTTATTTTACCAAGCGAAAATAACGATGGTATAGTTACTAAAAGTTCAAATTGAATGTTATTGAGAATATATCATATCTAAGCCATATTATGCCCTAAAGTCGCCGTCAATGGAACTTGCTAACTATGTAAACAAATAATGTATTGGAATTGACGTTTTAAATGTCAATTCCAATACATTATTTGTTTACATAGTTAGCAAGTTCCATTGACGGTGACTTTATATGTTATTGAAAATTCAGAACCTAGCTTTAGCCAGCACAAAATTACAGGATGTTGAAAATGGCCTGAATGACTTCGAGAAAAGGATGGTACGGCCATGCCTCTTTGTTTTGTTTGACTCGGCGGGGGCACTGCCGTGCCCCCAGATTGTGCTAATGGAGGAAAAGCATGGTGACATATATTTTTTTATTCATCGAAAAAGCGAGGGATCAGGTTCGCTCTGATACACGGATTTAAATAGTTTGCTGATAGTTAGGTATGTCTAATAGGTAGGTATATAAAGTATTATTGATGGTTTACAGGCAAGAAGAGGTTCAATACCGCGACGCGGGAGAACAATAGCGAGGACGCACAGCCGGCGTCTGCGAAGCCTGTCAGGGGACGATTCGGCAAGCGTAAGTGTTATAGTAGATTAGGTCTCAGGGGAGCAAAATAACACGGTGGGCCCTGTAACAGGAGCAAAAAATTAAACGGTAGATTATCAAGCGTGTGAGCAATTATTTCCAAGTGGTTTTAATTGAAAAAAAAAAATATTTTAAATAAGTTTACGCGTGTTTTTTTACTCTTTTGGAGTAAGATAAGTAACTTTTTCTTTAAAAAACACCAAAAATGTAAAAAATTACAAAACTATCATGACTCATCTAGTTACATGATGTGTTACCTCAAAATCTGCATTGACTTGCTGTGCTATGATCTTGTGGTGCCAAGATACATTACCTGGAGGTCATAAGGTCATAACTTTAGATCAAATTTTCTCTGAATTAAATAAAAAAAATTGGACTCAACGGGTTACTGCAGGTGCTCTAAGGAAGAGTCCGTTTAAATATTTGCTCCTGTCACAGGAACCACCTCGTATTTACGCCGAGGGCGGTAAATTGGGTAGTTTCCTCATGTTAAAATTGATAACTTAGTGTTGCTAAATGGATAGTAAACCATCAAATAATTGTAATAAAGTATAACTTACAAAATAATTAAAATGTTATTATTTTGAGACCGAAACAGCAATTTACTTGATTTTCCATACAACGATTAGTACAAATATCAAACTGTGACGTCATTTTTCAATGTCAATTAGTATGAAACGCCAAAAGCTGCCGCCAGTCCGTCTTTAACTCAATTTTTTGGGTATTTATGTTCTTTAATTGTAATTGTTCCCATACAAACATTTGTTCCTCTTTAAAAACTGGTTCAAACGTCATCGTAAAAAATGTAGGATACAGGCCTATTGAATCGTGGGTGAAGCGAAATATTCTGCAATAGAATTCTGAGCTTAGCGAAATAATTTTGCTTCCCAGTGGCACAGTATTTTGTTTTTCACACCTTCTATGAGGAAAAGTGAAATCCCTCACTCGCTGTTTTCGGAATGGCAGGTGTGAAACAGTTATTTGTGTCACAAGGGAGCAAAATAGTATATTTACGGCGAGGGCGGTGTATTGAATCCTGAATGTAGCGAGGGATCCTACAATATAATCCTGAGCGTAGCGAGGGATTCTAACGTAGGATCCTGAGCGTAGTGAGGGATTCAAGTGTTAACGCCCAAGACGAAAATAATTTTGCTCCTGAGTGACACATGTAACTTTTCACACCGATTATGAGGAAAATTGAACGAATATCAATATTCATTATTATATAATTTATATACAATAACATCATAGTTGTGATTTCAGTAAAACGTATAGTTTATTGTGACAATTTTTTCAAATATTACGAAAAATTCTCAAGTTTTAATATGTAAATGTACCTATAACGTTGCTAAAGTTAAAACTTGAAATATGTTCGTTTTTATTCGATTACGATGAAATTACAATCGATTATTTTCTTAAGATCTGTGTTCAATTGGCACATTGCGTAAATGCTACATGCCAATGAATAAATTAAAAAAGTAGCTTGAACAGAAAAGTGGCATTTTGCTCCCTCTCGTCGGGGACCAAAACTTACTTTTCTGAATGAGAGGTGTGAAAACGCAATTTTTAACCCCTGACGGAAAAAGAGGGGTGTTATAAGTTTGACGTTTCTGTGTGTCTGTCTGTGGCATGGTCGCTCCTAAACGAATTGACCGATTTTATTGCGGTTTTTTTTTGTCCGAAAGCTGACGTGATGATCTTTATTGTTCTTAGCTACGTTTCAACAAAATCGGTTTAGCCGGTTTTGAGATATTGAACTTTGAAATGAAAATGTCGGGTTTTTTCAAGTTTTCTTAATTACATATGTTCCTACCTGAAGGTCCTAGGTTCGAATCCCGGTAAGGGCAAATATTTGTGTGATGAGCATGAATATTTGTTTCTGAGTCTTGGATGTTTTCTATGTATTTAAGTATTTATATCAATCGTCGTCTAGTACCTATAACACAAGCCTTATTGAGCTTACTATAGGCCTAGTTCGATTTGTGTAAGAATGCCCCTTAATATTTATTTTATTTATTTATAAGTACTAGGGAGAGGGACCTGGAATCGTAACATTAACTATTTATCATTTTGTACATTCGATGTCGATTGTACCATTTTTGTGCTTGAACAAGTCATGAAACTCGAACAAGAGAACAAGACCTCTGAACAAGAAATATGACATTTCACTTCAATTCAGTTTATACTTATTCAAATCCTTAGATTCAATGTTTTTTATATCGACAGCGGCTGCGAGGTCCATCCCAGAAGCGGAAGCGGAAGAGCAGGCGGACGTGGCCCCGGCCCGGACCGGGCGGGCCTTCGCTCGGCGAGGAGGGATCTGAACATGTCACCCTGCCCCGCGGCCCTTCCCTCCCATCCCACCTTTCTTACCACATCACCCCTTTAGCATCTGAACCCATTTGCTGCTTCAAAAGTGACAGTCCCTACATTTATATACTTACGGAGCGGCATCGCCCTGCATTTGAACTATTTGAACCCGTTTCAACGCTGTTAGTTCCCATAAATTAGCGACAAATTGTATACTTACTTTTATAATAATTGTAAATTATGTATGTCTAAGTATTTTTTAAAGTAAACATAAAATATATGTGGTGTGTTTTTATTTTAATGTTGATGGAGCCGTTATTAGGAAGTAACATTATTGCAGCCCAATCGAATTTGGGCACGTCTCGTCTCGGTAAATCTTCCCGATAAATCTTGACAAAAGTTGAACTTGCTTGCGCATTGTTCTTGCGGGTATCCCCAGATACTGAGTGAGTGCATGACAAATAATAGAAGTTTATCGGACCTTAAAATTTGCTATTTCAAGGAATTAACTGAGTTATAGGAACATTAGGTAAACCATGTATAAAATAATAATTTTATGTTTATTTACGATTTCATATAGAGTACAGAGAGACATACCTACTAAGCTAGTTTCCTTAGTTCATATAGAACATGAAAAAAAAATTGCTGTAACATATCATGAAAAAATTAATTACGTATTGTTTAATTGACAAAAGGAGACTTCTTGATATGGTATTAAGTGACGTCAGTTTCTATAAAGATTTACCTAGTAGCAAATCGTTTAACCCTTTTCCAGGCCGGCAGTTGGAAAATGACAATCGGATGTCTGTCTTATTCATTGACATTAAGATATTATGTTTGACAAGCAGCATGTGGTCGATATAACGCCTCTGCTTGGAAAAGGGTTAAATAAAGGATTTAAGGCTTTAGGAAACTAGTCCATTAGTAATAATAATACACTCAAGAGCAAATACTTTGCATAAAACTCCTATACAAATTGTATCTGTTTATATAGATAGAGACTAGTAAATTATAAAGACTGCCAATACTACCAATGTCTAGCTAGACAATGTCTGCTGTAGCTAGTTTGACTATAGAGAGGCCTCCGTTCCATTCATTTCGTATGGCAATTAGACCTATGCTTAACACAATAGCGCCATCTATGAACACAATGAAAAAGCTCCTAATAGATGGCGCCAATGGCAGTCTATATAAATGGCTAGTCTCTGGTATAATATAAAGGGGGCTCAGCGCTTGAGTACACGCGTGACCTCGGCCAGCGGCGTGGGATAGGTGCCGGGCTTCACCAGATTGACGAACTGCTCTGCGATCTCCTGGCCTACTCGCACCTGCGCCTCGTTGGTCGACGCTCCTGCGGAATACATCATTCATTAGATAGTGCCCAAAATAGATAACGTTTACCTACCACCTAATACATATATGACTGCACTTTAAGAAAAAAAGCGAGGGCACAAAAAGTGTGTAGGATCGTTTCGCCGGTTAGCGGCCAACTAATTAATTGTCCCAGTTTGCGACCGAGTGGTGAACTGAAAGGATATTTTCTCGTTTTAGTAGATTCCATAACAACCTACTTAAAAAATTGCATACGGCTCACGGCTGCTCAGTCTGTTGAAATGTTATTGTAAGTTATATTTTAATTGTAGAAACCTTGTCCTTCAGGTGGTCGCTAACCTAACGTGGACGCTTAACCGGCAGAGGCACAATAACCCGACCTTTACTTTAAATGGGTGAATCTAAATCAAAATGTGAATCAAAACTGTGGTTGGGTTTAAATCCACCACATGTAGGGCTTTGTTGTAATTTTTATCCCCATTTTTATGGGCTGGCTATTTGCTAAGTATAATTATGCTCTGTAAAGTTTTCTCTCTTCCGGGACAGAATAACATGAAAATCAGTAATTAACTCAAACGCATTGATTTCTAAAAAAAATGCAAAAATACAGTAATGTCCGTAAAATACCTACATGACCTAGTTTTTAATGTGTATCTACGCTTTTTATTTATATAACTGAAAATGACAAGGGGATACCTAAGTGGGGTGTGGCGATGACAGCCGGGTGCTGGATGAGCTCTAGTGTGAGGGGGTCAGTGGGGGGCTCCTGCTCAAACACGTCCAATGCTGCTCCACCGACCTGAAATAAAACATGATAATAAGCTCTCTACTCTATGAGTAACGGTCAGTGTTAAAGTTACCTATGTTTCAATTTATGATATTTTTATTGTAATGAAGTTAATATCTGAACCTAATTCCACTGGAGTTTAAGTAAATACACTGAAATTGCTTTTTATATTCGTCGACTTTAATGTTTAAATTAAGACTTCGTACCGTAAACTATAATCACATACTTTTTTCTATGGAGCTCCCAACTCAATAGAAAATATTATTTAGCAACTGTTTAGACAACTAAAATAAATACGACAAATCACGTGGCGTCTTTACTGAACTATAATAAATTTGACCAATGGCACGTCACGTTCGCTACAGTACAAAAGACATCAACGACGTTGAGCCGCCGGCACCTCTGACTTGCACTTCGTTTCGGCAGGGCTTAGATTTTCATTAGATAGCAAGTTTTTTTAATTATTTCGACTTGTGTAACGATTGTATAAAATACAATTTCAACACATTTGCTCGTAACGTGGCCCTTATATTACTTTTGTATCTCGCAGTAAGGCGTATGTACCTGCCTGCTTCGACAATAGAGACGTATTCAAATATTTGTGAGCACTTTGGCCACTCATAAGTAGCCGAACACTTTAGTACTAAGGTACAGTAAGGGAAATGTAATCACGTACCTTATTGTCATAGTAAGAAGAGCGAAAAAGGTACGTGAATACATTTCCCTTACTGTACCTTTTGTCACTTTCAACCCTTTGACAACTTCGTATAGCAGTTTATTATAGCCTTTTGAGGGGCGCACCGCAGCTATGAACCGGGGTGTATTTTTTTTAAACCAGGGTTCCCTCTCTACCGTTATAGCGTCACTTAGGTTAAATTCCATTCTCGTCCTAACCGGGCCTAAGGAAGTAAATTAGTAAATGTTAGGCATCAGTTGTGCGCTGTACGTGGGCCTATTCAAGCACCAGTTAAAAGGCAGTTTAGTCCAGGCAATGAACTGACAACTTGTATGGAAAAAAATGTCAAATTTGGAAATAATCTATAATAGCAAATTTTTTTAATGATACTATTGGTTTAATATCAAAACAAACACCTCTGTAGCGCCACCTATTGGCATAACTTCATAAACATACTATGTATTGTCTGTGGTATTAAAAATTAAATAAAACCAGTCTTCTGTAAACCACGTTAACGGTTGTTTCATTTTAAGAGGTTATGGGCCCAGCTATGTAAACTGTGCATTAATAGACTTGATACGAATGTATAATAGTGTTAGGAATCTCTTCGATTGACTATAATATATCGCGAGTGACTGTGTAAAAAAAAAATGGCAGCGAACTATATAGTAAATGTGCCGAAACTAAAGGGGAGAGAGAACTACGACGAATGGGTGTTCGCGGCAGAAAATTTCTTAATTCTGGAAGGAATGGTGAAGTGCATCAAGCCAGAAAAAGACGCAGAAGGTAAAGATATACCTGTGGCGGCCGCAGACGACGCTAAGACAAAGGCGAAATTAATTCTCACCATTGATTCGTCATTGTACGTTCATATCAAGACCGTGGAGAGCTCTAGAGCGCTGTGGGAAAAGCTTAAGTCGCTTTTCGATGACTCAGGCTTCACGAGAAGAATAAGTCTTTTAAGAAGTTTGATTTCAATTCGATTGGATAATTGCAGTTCCATGACATCTTATGTTACACAAATTATTGAAACAGGACAGAAATTGTGTGGAACAGGATTTGCGATTAACGACGAGTGGATTGGTTCGTTACTTTTAGCCGGATTACCAGAGAAGTTCTCGCCTATGATTATGGCCATAGAACATTCGGGCATTCAAGTGACAGCGGACGTCATTAAAAGCAAACTTCTCGACATGGAAACCGGAAATGTTTCCAACGATAGTGAGGAGGATAGCGCATTTGCTGCGTCTAAAAACTGGCAACATCGAAATAGACAAATGGCCGCCGGAACCGGCACTTTCGGAAGAAAAGATGGTGTTAAGTCGAAGGTTGTCAAATGCTATCGTTGTAAACAAGTGGGACATTATCGTACACAGTGCCCGTTGAATTCCAAGAGCAGTAAAAATGAAGACCGTAAACAGACAAATGCATTCTCAGCTGTGTTTTTAAGTGGAAGTTTCAGTAAAAATGATTTCTACGTTGATTCGGGTGCGTCGGTTCACCTTACGGCAAATAAACATTGGATAAGCAGTAATTATCGTGTATCTAACGAAGAAATCGTGGTTGCAAACCAAGAAACTGTTTCAGTTACGTGTTCTGGTGATATCGAGGTCGTAACTTCAGTGAACGGCTGTGAATATGAGATAAACATCGAGGATGTACTGTGTGTACCAAATTTGACAACTAACCTTCTTTCGGTCAGTAAACTAATTGAAAAAGGCAATAAAGTGAACTTTACAAATAGTGGATGTCAAATTTTCAACAGAAATGGCGATTTAGTAGCTACAGCGTCATTAATGAACGGTGTTTATAAATTGAATACAGCTCCTGAGCGACTGGCCGCGGCGGCGACTACGTCAGGCGAAATATGGCATCGCAGGTTAGGACACGCGAACAGTGATAGCTTAATGAAAACAAAGAATGCAGTGGAGGGAATGGACTTGAAAGAAAAAGTCGAAATCAGCAAATTATCATGCAAGACTTGTTGCGAAGGCAAGCAATGCCGGTTACCTTTCAATCATATAGGTAATCGAAGCAGTGAAATACTGAACTTAGTGCACACGGATCTATGTGGCCCAATGGAGGTGGCGTCACTTGGAGGTTCGTTCTACTTTCAGTTATTTGTAGATGATTTTAGCCGAACAACATTTATATATTTTTTGAAACACAAAAATGAGGCTCTGAAATGTTTCAAGGAGTTCTTAGCTTTGGCAGAAAATCAAACAAATAGAAAGTTGAAAATTCTTCGCAGCGATAATGGTAAAGAGATATGTAATTCAAGCTTTGATGTATATTTAAAACAAAAAGGTATACTACATCAAAAGAGTAACCCATACACTGCTCAGCAAAATGGATTGTGTGAACGCCAGAATCGCACTATAATCGAGAAAGCAAAATGTATGATGTGTGATGCCAAGCTCGGCAAGAAGTTTTGGGCTGAGGCCTGTCATACAGCTGTTTATCTACACAACCGAACTGTATCATCTGTACTTAATGGTAAAACGCCATATGAATTGTGGACGGGAGTGAAACCAGATTTAAGCAACTTAAGAATCTTTGGTTCATCGGTAATGGTTCACATAGATAAACAGAAGAGAACAAAATGGGATAAGAAATCACACGAGTGCATCTTAGTGGGATATCCTGATAACGTAAAGGGGTACAGGGTATATGATCCTGTAACTAAGAAAATATTGACTAGCAGAGATGTCATCATAATGGAAAAACAGTCAAACTCAGTTAGTGTGATGGAAGTTTCTGAAAATGTCATAGAAGAGGATCACACAGATGAACATGAAGCAAAGAACCAGACACTGCAGGATTCAGAAGGAGAGGAAGACACAGAATCGACACTGATAGGTGAGTCAGCATAAGACTTATCGAGCGAGTATGTTCCTAGTGAGTATGAAGACTCAATGGATATGTCGTTCACTGAGAACACTACCAAGGAACCAGCCAGATTAATCAGAGAACGTCGAGCACCAGATAGATATGGATTTGGTGGTGTGTTCTTCACCAGGAATCAGATTATGGACAGCACCATGGAGCTAACACTAGAGGAAGCTTTGAAAGGGCCTGAAAGAGACCAGTGGTTACAGGCAGTCCGGGAAGAGCTTAAGTGTTTTGAAGAAAGTTGTGCGTGGGAAGTGGTAGATATTCCTGCTAGTGGTACCATAGTGCAGTGTAAGTGGGTGCTAAAAAAGAAAATTGGACCAGACAATAAATTGCGTTATCGTGCCAGATTAGTGGCAAAGGGTTTTACACAGCAACCTGGTGTAGACTATGTGGAAACCTTCTCGCCGGTGGTGAGACATAGTACTCTAAGGTTACTTTTTGCTCTATCTGTGAAACTTAATTTTGACATCATTCATTTGGATGTGACAACCGCATTCTTGAATGGTGACCTTCATGAAAATATTTTTATGCAGAAACCTGAAGGTTTTGACTGCTCAGACAAAAATAAAATACTTAAATTAAACAAGGCAATTTACGGACTAAAGCAATCTTCAAGAATGTGGTACCAGAAAGTAGATGAATGTTTAACTAAAAATGGATATGTAAAGTCAAAGTATGAACCATGTCTGTATATAAAAAATAAGCGTACAATAGTGGCTTTGTATGTTGATGACTTCTTTGTGTTCTCAAATGATAGCAAGGAAATTAGTCATTTAAAAAAATTATTAGAATCTCAGTTTAAAATTAAGGATTTGGGAGAAATCAGACAGTGTCTTGGGATGTCAGTTTGCTATGATAAAAAAGAAAAATTGTTAACTTTAAGTCAAAGTGAGTATATTGAACAATTGCTTGAAAAATTTAATTTAACTGACTGTAATACAGTAGATACACCAATGGAAAGTGGATTAAAATTATCAAAAAATGAAAAATGTGATAAAAGCTTACCTTACCAGCAATTGATTGGTTGCCTGATTTATTTAGCTATTTTAACTCGTCCTGATATAATGTTTTCAGTAGGATATCTCAGCCAATTTAACAATTGTTATGGTAAAGAGCATTGGAATCATTGTAAACGGATTTTAAGGTATCTTAAGAAAACAAAAGACTATTGTATCCGGTATAGTGGCAAAGATGATAATAAGGAGATTGTGGGATATGTCGATGCAGACTGGGGTAGTGACTGCATAGACAGAAAATCATACACAGGGTATTGTTTTAATTTGTCAGGGGGTGTAATTTCCTGGGCAAGTAAAAAACAAAAAAGTGTCAGTCTTTCATCTACAGAAGCCGAATATGTTGGAATATCTGAAAGTTGTAAGGAGGCAATTTATTTAAGTAATTTACATAAAGAAATAACTAGTGATTTTTATAGCATTGTTATTTTTAATGACAATCAAAGTGCCCAAAAACTGTTACTCAATCCGGTATTTCATAACCGAACAAAACACATAGACATAAAATATCATTTTTGTAGAGAATGTGTTGGTAATAATATAGTTAAGGTTGAATATTTGTCAACAGTGAATATGCCTGCTGATTTGTTAACTAAGGCATTAAACTCTGTAAAGCATTATAATTTCATGTTGTTGATAGGTATGCAGCCATAATTGAACGATAATTAAATCTGTTCATTTTTTGTATTTTTTTATAGTGTTTGGATTATTTGATATAGTGGGGATATTGGTTTAATATCAAAACAAACACCTCTGTAGCGCCACCTATTGGCATAACTTCATAAACATACTATGTATTGTCTGTGGTATTAAAAATTAAATAAAACCAGTCTTCTGTAAACCACGTTAACGGTTGTTTCATTTTAAGAGATACGGATATATTATCAATTAAATAGTTACCTAGAGGCAAAATCCAACAAAAAATCAGACATCAAAAAAATAAATATTTAATTAGCTCCTAAAAAGTCCGGATAAATATTAATATTTTTTTATCTTTACATAGGTTCATTTACATTTGCTTTAAAATATTCAATATAAAGAAAATGAAAAAGACAATGAACGTTTAATTTAAATCTATATAATTACTTCCGGATGGAAAGTTTGTTGGATTCTTGAATAAAGCATCTTAGAATAACGTTTTAGAATGAAATAAATAAAAAAACGCTATTATAAATGAATGTTTTTCGAAACCGTATTTTGCCTGGAGTAGTTATTACTTACCTGGCCGGCGTTGAGAGCGTCCAATAGATCCCGCTCGTGGATGAGACCTCCGCGGCCGACGTTCACAATTTTGATGCCTTTTTTGCACTTCTTCAGCACAGCCGCGTTAATTAAATCTGTAAAATAATGCTAGTTGATAAAATATCGGGGTACACAATTATAAAAATGGGTGTATTAAAAAAATACCGCGGGCATTCGACCAAATATATTTAGTGTCTAGGTTAATAGGTAACTGTGCCTATTCTTCCATTCTTCATAATCATTTATTTAATCTTTATTGCACAAAATAACAACTTAACGTTCGAACGGACTCGACGGCACAGTCAACGTCAATGATCTGTAAAGTTAATTTTAGCCTAATTACCTACAATGGAAAAAGGCACATAAGTAGGAAATATATGTTTATATATTTGACGTCGTCGGGACATATGTATAATTAAGTATGTCTAGGTCAATAGGCTAAGGTGTCTACTTACCATAAGGCAGACCATATGCTTGTTTGCCACCATAGTATAGGAATAAAAAATTACCTACCTAATAGATATTGTAAACTTAATAATCTATGAAAAATAATAATTACTTCGTGTAGATTCAATGAGAGGTGTGTGCAGGGTGACGTAGTCGGCCACGGGCCAGATCTGCTCCAGCTCCATCTTGGTCGTGTGGAACTCCTTGCATTGGTCGGCCGACACGAACGGGTCGAACCCGACAATCTGTGAATGTGTACGACATCATTTTAATTGTTTGTTACTATTGAAATAAAAGTATCACTCGAGTTTTTTCATCACACTTGCTCGTCAATGGCTTTATTACTTGCGAGCGTGCAGAGCAGTTATAGCCGTTTTACCTCCCACGGGCTGTTAAGTTTAGTTTTAAAATAATAGAACCCTCTGATTGGCTTAAGCAAATCTGGTTGCTGTGTGATTGGTTGAATAAAAAAATCTAGTTGGTCACGACGCCCCGCCCTGCAAGAATACTGCTCTGTGATTGGTTGAAATATTGAACTGCGAGCTCTACTAGCACTGATCTGGAAGTGAAGTTGTCAATTTTTTATTGGTGCTGCTGTATGAAACTTACATTTTTCTGTCTTTTGTTGTTATTTATTTCCTCGCAAATGTGATGAAAAACATTGTGTATAACACGGGCGTAACACTTACGCCCCTCGTTGAACAATGTACTATAGGTACAGTCACATGCAATGTGAGTGTGACACAAAGAAGCGTTCAAAAATATCTGAATTTGATGAGACTTTATACTACTATAATTATGAAACTAATACAGGACATATAAATTTAAAAGTTAATGTAAACAACAGGCGGTTTTTTGCTAAAGAGCGATCTCTTCCAGACAACCTCTGAGTAGCAGACCGATTGCAACAATTTATTACAAGTAAGTAGGTAGGTGGCAAATTTAGAAAACGAATTACTTAGGTACATATCTAACTACCTATCTATTCGTAGTGCTGTGAGTGTGTGCAGGTGGCGGGTTTCAGCATGAAGGATCAACCGGACACGATTCAACCCAAAACATTCGGCGATTGTTTTACATACGAATTAGGTACCAATTTCAAAATTGAAATGCACGTCTTGCGACGCTTTTGTATAAAGTACTTCACTTTGCGTTTATTGGTCTATAGCGTTTTTATTCTTGAACTATGCTCGGACTAAGCTAAGACTCGGATACTAACTATACTATTTTCGCATGAGCGCATTACATTGTCTCTGTGAGTTGGTAGGGAGGGTCATTGCCACAGTTAACTACCACCTAATTTACTGTGCCAGATTGCGACCACAGTGGTGAGAGGATTTTTCAGTTTTTCAGTAGATTGCTATTATATAACTATTAAAAGCCTTATTGTCACTACCTTAAGTTGAACAAACGTTCTCCTTCAGGTGGTCGCGTAGCCGGCATAATGCCCCCATTGCAATGTACAACGTCGCACTTACCGTCATTCCGAAGGCACGCATCCTGACGGCGACCTCTCGGCCGACCCTGCCCAGGCCGATGACGGCCAGCGTCCGGCCCTGGAGCTCGGTGCCGGTGTGCTGTGTGCGCTCCCAGCGGCCCGCGCGCAGCGCCGCCGCCGCCGGCACCACGTGTCGGGCTAGCGCCAGCATCAACCCGCACGTCAGCTCGCATGCGCTCATCGCGTTGGCACCGGGAGCACTAACAAACAATTTTAGAATTGAAACCACTTTTTATAACGACATAAGGACGGCTTTAGGTTGACTATCCGTGTAGAGTGACTATTCGATCAAGAATAGAGATCAACTATTGCAAATCAATCTTTAATTTTAAATCAAATCTAACTTAATTTATCATTTGTAGTAACAATGAAGGCAAGACCGAAATATGCGTTTTCAAAATAAGTTTAAATGACAATGAGAAGCGAATTGCATGAAATCATTATTCACTCTAGGTATCGACAAACTTTCAGTTATAAATTAAGAACAATATAAGGTAATTGCGCCGGTTACGCGACCAGCTTCAGTTAGCAACCACTCAAGGCTAATAAGAATAATACAATGTTTTTAATAGTTATAAAATACAAATCTACTTCCTGAAAACAATGAGAAAAATCTCTTAGTTGTTTTATTTTACATTATACTTTTCTAATACATTTATCCTTACTCGTGATAATATTAATTCAATAAATAAATGCAATGTTACATAAATAACATGAATAGGTATTTTAAACATAAAAGAAACGTGAAAGTATTCTTTTCAATTCACCAATTCATCTAAATGGTCGCACCGGCACAATAAATTAAGCTTTTTACCCAGGGGGTACAAACTTACTTAATGACACCAATGCCCTTAGCGCCCGCGGCGGCGACATCGATGTTGTCGACGCCTGCGCCGGCGCGGCCCACCACCTTCAGCTTAGTGCCTGCGTCCAACACCTCCTTGGTCACTTGTGACGCGGACCGCACCACCAAACCTTCATGTTTCTGTTCTCAAACAAACATAATGTTATTGTAGGTTTTTCTGTTGAGCAGCATTTGTATTGGACAGTTACCAGCAATAAAATCTGCCATATCAAAGCGGGAAAGACATTCTGACATGCCCCAACGTAGGCCGTAGAAATAGAGTCGTGACACGCGTGACAGATATTTCTGCACGCTCTGCTGTGGCAGGTTTTAATGCTGGTCTCTAAGCCTGTACTCGTAGCTCCTTTACTTCTGGTAAAAAAAGTGTTAAATTTCTCATTTAGGTAATACAATTTTCTTGGACGTCCACGTAAATTACTTCCATCAAACGTCCGTGCTTCACGTTTGGGTCACTATGAATCGACCAGGTACGCACTCGGATTATTACAATATACACTATAGAATGCTATTTCATATCTAACTAAAATATGAATTGATACATCAGAAAACAATATAACAAAATAGGTAGAACAATCTAAACAAAAATCTAATTATAGTGATTTGAGTGCGTTACCTGGTCGGCTATACATACACTCGCGAGCAAAATAATTGCATCACTTAACAATTTTTCGTCTGCATCAGATATTTTTGTAAATAAAGTAAATTGCTGAAATATTTTAATTAAATTAGGATCATTACAGTTTAATCTTTATAAAAACATAAGAACCATTAATATCGGTCCCATATTTTTCTGAATACAGGCATTTTTCTGACTAGTAGGCATTGCCGGCCTGCCCCGTCCACGAGTTGAGCATCCTTTAACCCCCATAAAAAGGGGGTAAAAGAATGCTTTGTTATCAGTCACTTATCAGAAGTCGACCAGTACACATCTCCGCATCTGTTACAACCAAGAAAATCTGAAAAAAATGGACACAACTGAAGCTGAAGTCGCCGTAGTCGTCCGCTTGCTGCAAGAGGGGCGTAGTCAGCGTTTCGTGGCTGCCGAGTTAAATTTAACTCAATCCACGGTCTCCAGAGTCTACAAACGGTACCAGCAGACAGGAGCCTTTACGCCGAGACCAAGAACGGGCCGCAGAAGGTGCACATCTGAGAGGGATGACCGCTTCATCGTCACCACATCGCTACGTGATCGTCACCTAACTGGAGTTGCAGTCCAGCAGCGTCTCCAAGAGGCACGAGGAGTGGCTGTCAGCGAGTGGACAGTGAGGAGAAGACTCGTGCAAGCCAACCTGACTCCAAAAAGGGCTGCGACGGGGCCCAGGCTGCTGCAGCGTCACCGCACAGCTCGACGGATATTCGCTGAAGAACACAGGCATTGGACACTCGAGCAATGGACACCCGTTCTTTTTTCGGACGAGTGCAGGATGTGCTTGAATGGCTCTGACAGACGGAACAAAGTCTACAGGAGGCCAGGAGAACGATTTGCACAATGCTGCTTCGCTGAAAGGGTCGCCTAAGGAGGAGGTTCCGTCATGTTCTGGGGCGGCATTTCCTTTGACGGGCGGACGGAGCTGGTTTTCGTGCCTGGTGGCGGCCGTGGTGGTGGTTTGACAGCTGCAAAGTATATCACCGACATCCTGGAGGAGCACGTCATCCCTTACGCCGGTATGTTCGACGAGGGGTTCCTCCTCATGCAGGATAATGCCCCTTGTCATACCGCAAGGGCCACTGCAGCGTATCTTCAGGAGGTCGGCGTCAACACTTTGGACTGGCCAGCGATGAGCCCTGAACTGAATCCGATTGAACACATGTGGGACCGTCTGAAAAGAAGAGTTCGCAAGCGAGATCCTGTTCCTGCCGACATTGGAAACCTGAAGACTGCTTTGCTGGAGGAGTGGGACGCCATTCCCCAGGATTACATAAGAAGCCTAATTAGGTCCATGAGACGCCGTCTTGAATGCGTAGGAAGGGCGTATGGTGGTAACACCAGGTATTGATTGATTTAAATAAACACTTTTCCTAACAAAAACGCCTTTAATTCTCCATTCCCTTCATAAAATTTTCAAGCGTTTTCCGACTTTGGTCAAGCCATCTACCTTTTTTCTATACTTAAGTTGGTAATTACTTCAAACTTTGACGTTTTTAGTTAGGTTACATTGTCAGCTTTCAATTGCCACCTTAATTTTTGAATTCGTGTAAAAATTTACAAAGATATCAGATGCACACGAAAAAATGCAAAGTGATGCAATTATTTTGCTCGCGAGTGTAGTGACCCATGTACGGGGCACGGACGTGTGGAGATAGTTAGATAGTTCGTCGTGACCCATGTATGGACTGTGAACGTGTTAACGTTTACGCTGCGTAGCTAAGACTAAGCCAGCAAAGATTAAATTCCCATAATCTACTTAGCGGGAAAAAATTAAACGCTTTTTTTATAACTGTACAATGAGAGTCAACAACATAAATACCTAAGTATAATTATTTAACTTACAGGAATTTCCTGAAGGAGTTCTTGTTTCGTGATTTTTGGTATGTTCACGACATGGATTCCGTGTGAGTTGAGGATTTCTTGACAGTTAGATCCGACCCCGTCGACCACCAGAACAGATTTGATGTCTAAACCCATTTTTATCTGAGGGCAGTAGATAATAATAATTGTATATGTATACTTATATGACTAAACTCGTCACCACTATTAGATACTACCCCACACAATATAATATAAAATACTGTTGACGAAAAAGTGACATCTTAGGACCATCTAGACACGCGGCAGCGTGTCAAGCCAAGTACACGAACCACTTGGTGCCACTTTTGACCCTTCTATAACTCAAAACCTCTTTAACGTAAACACATAAAACTACATGTGTTTAATAATATCCATAAGGTCACCTAGAAGCCCAAATTTCATGAAGCTAGCTCAAACGGTTATAAAGATATGAAGGTCAAAAAGTCGTAAATTTTAGTATTGACTGACATATAGTACCTAAACCTAACCTACTTCCAGATGAACTAGAAGGATGAAATTTGGAATCCAGCTCGGCAATTGTGTGTAAGCGTAAGAAAAAATCTAAAAATAAAAAAAAATAAAAAAATAGGGGTGGTCTCCATACAATTTTTTTTATAATTGTAGCGTTGCAACCATCCCAATATGTATTATTATATTTGATATGTAACAGAAATAATAAAATAAAGTTAAGTCAAAAAATAAGTGGTGTCCCCATACAAAAAGACTTGTAATACGCGCTAAACAACCGGCCAACGGCATGTCGTCGGCGGCCGCGGCACCACATAATTATACACAGAACAGAAGTAAATCTACATAAAAGCGCTCCCGAGCAACACAGAAACGCAAGAAATCTCAATACCTGCCTAGTGTTCTTTACAAAAAGTAATGATATCCCACCAAAAACATAAATGTAAAATGGGAGAGCCAAGTTCAATACAAAAATTATGCTTGGCTGTGGACTTCGCCGCAAAAAGAATAGAGATCTAAATGAGTGCCAAGTTATGCAAACTCAGAATCAGAATATCAGTTTTATCAGAATTAAAATATATATATATATATATATATATATATATGTTGAATAACTTTATAAAATGACTGATGTAATGAAAACTGGTCAAGTCAAATCTAACCTACTTTAAGATCTCACATTTTTAAATAACAGCAATTGTTATAGGTATCCAATAAAGCAAAGAAATAGACTTTAATACTTGTTCATAATGTCATTTTGTTCCCATAAATACATAGTTGGATTTTGCATAACTTGGCACTCATTTAGATCTCTATTCTTTTTGCGGCGAAGCCCACAGCCAAGCATAATTTTTGTATTGAACTTGGCTCTCCTTTTTTACATTTATGTTTTTGGTGGGATATAATTTATTCAAAGATGTCCATGGCATAGCAGCGGATGAATACATCTCATGGTGGCATATTATAAGGTCTCCGGTCAACACTCGTCCGTACCTATAGAAAAAGGTATGAAAATGGCAGGTGTCAGAATTTACTTCATGTACTCCCCAAACTCTAGAGGTGAATAGGGAGTTGGATACAATAAGAATGCCAAATTGGTCTACAATTTACTGTGATACCTACTTGAACTACCTAGTTACTTACGTGGTACCTACCCAAGAAAAGATTAAAATCTTTTCCGTTAGTATTAGGTAAATATTAACAAACATGAAACCTATTCCATAGATAGGTTCGCGCATAGCTATTATAAATTAAAATACGGAGTCATGGACATTTCAATGACCTTCTTCAGTTTGATTTGAATCGCGGCATAAGTCTATTTACAATTTAAATATTCACAATGTACTGTATATATTTTAGTACATAATTTTTTTTTTGAAAAGAATAAGCCTGCCTTCTATCAGATAAGTTATTAGAAAAGAATAATATAATTCCTACGTAGTACCATTTGTGTAGGTACCTACCTAAATAATTATCAAATTTACGAACGATTGTATTTACTTGTGTTCCTAACTATTATACCATCTTCTTTAATTACCATGTGTAATGTCGCACATTGCTCATTCACTTTGCACACAAAAGTTGATTCCTCCTTTTAACAAAAAAAAATGTAACAGAACCACCAACACGTGTTACGTGCACCAATTACGTGTTTCTCCTTATTATGTTAACGACTGGTTTAGTTTCGTTAACAAATTACGTGTCAGGTTAAAAATGCAAAAATACTCACCCGTGTAAGAAGCTGGAAATTTGATGAGTTCGCGATGAGCCCTGAGTGGAGGTCCGGTGCCGACTGACGCCAAATAGTCGCCGGAGCAAGAGACTACGCTACAAACATGCTGAACACGCCCGCCGGTAAGATCAAGTTAATTTACGATTGGCCGAGATAAACGATTCTCGCCTCTGTGGCCATGCAGATTATTGTAACACATCATTGAGCCAACCGCAATATAAAGTTGGCATTTTAAATGTTATCGTCAGATGCTTGTTGTGTTGTCAGACCACTTTTATCATGACCGTGTGCAATTGAATTACGCTATGACAGTGTTTGTTGCTATCAATTTTATCATATAAGTCAATTTTAGATACTCAGTGCCTCAGATTAGTAGATCGCCAAAAAAAACTAAGCGTGTAACAATAAATAGATACGCGTATGATACCTATCTACTGTAAACGAAACTGTTGACATATATGTAGGTACTTAATACCTAATAAGTAACAGAAATAACACTGGTACCACCTTCAGCTCAACTACTTACTAAGAATAAATCCGACATGCCAAGAACAAGCGACAATTAACATCGTATTACATACCTACTTAGGTTCAAGATGATGCAATTAGTCGGGGGATAGCGGCGTGCACGCAGGCCCGGTCAGGGAACGCGCTTATCGTGTTTGTTACTAAGATTACGACCTTAAGTATGATTCTTTCCATTCGGTTATTACATTGCTAATTAAGTATGTAAAATTATACTACATATTAATATCGTTGCTGTTTGTTAAATTTCCGGCGATAAACTGACTGATAGAATCAATATAATTATTGTTGTTGTGTTGTGATTATGAAGAAAAGATTTCGTTATATAGGAACCTAGGCGGTAGCTATACTTCTAGGCTAGGTGTTGATGTTGGTAATAGTTATTTGTGCATCAAGAGAGCAAAGTTTTCTTTTGCTGCGAGTGCTGATCTTGAGCGCAGCGAGGGACTCAAAAGCACGAGATGCAAATACCTAGTTATGTATGCTGGCTCCCGGGCCGTCGCAGTAAACATATATTATAACCGCTGACGCTGACATGGCAGTCGGGATGTTATGCCGAGCGCGCCCACGCGCAGGTGGCCGGTAGCGAGAAATACGAGTAAGACCACCGCTGAGTGTGAGATAGTTTTAAGTAGCATTAGTTCATAGCCGAGGCAAAATACGGTTTCGAAAAACATTAATTTATAATAGCTTTTTTTTTGTTTATTTCATTCTAAAACATTATTCTAAGATGCTTTATTCAAGAATCCACCAAACTTTCCACCCGGAAGTAATTATATAGATTTAAATTAAACATTCATTGTCTTTTTTATTTTATTTATATTGAATATGTTAAAGCAAATGTAAATGAACCTAAATAAAGATAAAAAAAATATTAATATTTATAGGAGCTAGACTTTTTAGGAGCTAAATATTGATTTTTTTGATGTCTGATTTTTTGTTGGATTTTGCCTCTAGGTAACTATTTAATCTCCACTTATAATAAATCTCTAAATTAAAAAATGAATCAGCCAGTATCATTTTATACATTGTTCTGTCACGAATGATCTCAGTTTCCCATGAACGGAAAAACATAAAACTTTTTTAATAGGTAAATTATTATTCTGGCTTCCGCTTAGGATAGTTTTTACGCGACTTCGACAGTTAATTAATTTTCCGAAATATTTTACCTCTTTAAATTTTTCATTTCTTTTTCTAATATATATATATATATCGCCGCCACATCTGTTAGCTGTGAGTAACGTCAAAATGGCAGAATTGCTTTGTCTTTTAACTATTAATAATTTATAACCGGACTACGATAGATATTCATGAAACGTATACCAAAAGAACAAGCATAAAAAATAAATATATCCTAATATGAGAACTTATACGCGCAAATTTCGTAGTCAGGCGTAATTTCAATAAATGTATCAACAAATTTGAACAATATGAGTGGCTTTTGCCCGCGACTCCGTCCGCGTGGAACTCGTTTAGATCGTAGCTCCATACAAACTTTCGCCCCCCCCCACTTTTCACTCCCTTAGGTAATTAATTATGGGATAAAAAATATCCTTTGTCCTTTCTAGTATCTCTGCACCAAATTTTATCTCAATCAGTTCAGCGGTTTAAGCGTGAAAAGGTAACAGACAGACAGTTTTACTTTCGCATTTATAATATTAGTATGGATTGTTTGAAACGAAAAGGGCTTTCTTATGGCTGAGTTACATGATTTTATAGATAAGCTTACTCCAAACGCCTTTTTAGGCTTCCGGACCAAAAAGGTAAAAACGGAACCCTTATGGTGCGACTCCGTCCATCTGTCTGTCACAAAGTTAAATATCTCAGGAACTACTCATGCTATCAATTTTAAATTTGGAATAGTTGTAAACAAAGCTAATCCACGTTTATGGAAAATGAAAAATTTAAATATATATGATTTAATTTCTATATAAAAGGACGGATAAGAGGGGAGGGGGCAAAAATTAATTCTAGTTAGTAGGCCAAGTGGGGTATCAAATGAAAGGGCTTGAATTGCACATTCTGAAACCGTTTTTCTTTTTTTTTCTACAATGGTAAAATTTAGATTTATAAAGGAAAATGTTGAAAATAATACCATTCCCCCTCTTATCCCCATAAACACTGTATGTTGATGATTTCTATATATTTCACAATAATTGTTTAAATAATGTTTTACAACTTTTACAAAATAATTTTGAAGTCCGATATTTATAAAGGAAAATGTTGAAAAAAATACCATTCCCGGGTCAATTTTCAAACGGGCTGTTTTTGCTGTCACACGGCTATAATTTCAAATCAGTTTAATATGGAGTATTGATACATATATATTTCCATTCTGTGTATTATAAAGTACTTAAAATATATATTACAATACCTTAAATATTAATTGATTTAGAAAAAAAAATTGTTTGAAATCATAAAACAGCGAAATTTACCGCTTTTTCGCGTGTCACACTTGCGGTTTTGCTCAAACAAAAATTCATAACTATGTACTACAGCATCGTACAAATGTATAACTTGTACTGTAATAAAGAACATTTATTAGCGTATTAATTAAAGTATTTTAAATAATTAATGCATGAGTAATTAACACTAGTGAAGCATTTTAGTAGTTGTCCCTTGGCCGACCGATTTATTAGGACTCAAGCTCAAGTCCCTTAAAATCTGGTTTTTTCTATTAGCCCACCGTTACATTTACTTAACTATACGATAACGAGTTAGTTGGGCTTCAATCGCCAATGGAATGGATGCAGTGCCGGTATTTCTTACGGAGGAAACAGGTCAATCTTTATAACGATGTAATTTGGTACGGCTATCACGACATTTGTATGGGCGTTTATTTATTCATATACGATTGAAATAAAATTGTGTCTTTCATAACAATAGTTAGCAATATGAGGTAAGAGTTTCGTGTTTGGCTAATTAATGAATTCAATTAATAGTGTACGAAAGACCGGCAAAAAACGTTAATGTCGACATTTGTATGGCGACATTTGTACGGCTATTTTGTCCATACAAATGTCGAATGTGGCATACAAATGTCGATACAAAACAAAATCAAAATAAAACACGAAATATGCCCATTCATATATTTTGTTTTGATTACCTACTTTTATTATTGTACTTATTTTGGGAGATATTGTACGATATCTAGATTACTGCGTTTGATGCATGGGTTGATGCAATATTTTATGGAAATGATTATGTACCAAAGGCCCTTATTGGTAGAAATAAAACCTTGCTGCTTTACCAAATTGAGTTTTAAAAGTTTAAATTTTAAGAAAATCTAACTAACTACTTGTTAGTGAAAACCAAGTACAAAAATAAAGAATAAAATAATATTTTTTTACATGTTTAAGTCTGGCAAAAGAAAAAACGCTCCCACACCGCCTGCCTTACGTTCTCACCCTCAATTTCCAATGACTGTGACATACCAAGGTACTTATTTCTGCTTCGGAGATAGATCATAGATTTCGGAGACGGAGAGACATTGCCTTAAATTTGTTAAATTTATAACTTTTCCTCGCTGTACATGCATAACCGCAGACTTATCGACACCAAATTCCATTTTGATGGGGCTACTGAAGACTTCTGTTGTTTTCAGTAGCTCAACAGGTCATGCCTATTTGGTGCAAAGTTGCAAACAGCTTAAGGTAATCCATATAGAGCAGATGAGAAATGACCTCACCCCCTCACCTCGGAGACGAAGCTGGCAACCTAGCCCTGAATCCTTCAGCAGGGTGCTGAGCGGATTCAGCGCTAGGCAGAACCACAGAGGACTCAGGCTGTCACCCTGGATGGTCCCTTGCTCAATTCTGATAGAGTCCTGCGGGCCAGAAGGCCGTCTCCTCCTCACGGTTGACGAAGGACTGTGGTCCACTGTCCGATACAAGCGCCTAAGAATGATCTCAGAACTGCTACAATTTTATATCTACAGCTTTAAGATCCTCCCCAGCCATGAATGAGCTCTTGGAGGCACTGAATCATAGGCCTTCTTGTAGTCAATCCAGGCGGCCGAGAAGGCCCCCTTGTTCCACCGGATTCGTTGGCAAATGGTCATGTCTATGAGGAGGAGCTCTTGAGTACCACGAGACCCAACCCTACATCCATTTTGAGCAGAGGCCAACCATAAATCGGAGATACTACCAGATATAATATTCGCCGATAAACGCAATGTTTTGCGAAAATTAAACAAATGTAAATCGTACTTTTTTCTGAATAAATAAATTAAAAAAATATATAATGAAGACGGGTCACTCACGTACTATATCTAAATAGTGAGTTTTTTTAGTATTTGTACCAATCTTAATAAGCTTTTTCAATATTTTTCTGGCAAAATCGACATTTTGTTGGCAATTGCCGACATTTGTATGCCGCTATCGACATTTGTATGGCAGAACCGACATTTTTATGGCACTAAATCGACTTTTGTATGGCTCTGTCGACATTTGTATGGCGCTGACGACATTTGTATGGCACGGTTTTTTTAAAGCATCTATATCTAGCTAACCATTAGAAGCAGAGTGGTGCCTCATGCACCATATTTTTTCTTTTTAGAAAGCCTACCTGACGTTGTCGGTAAGAATCAAATATTCCAAAAAAAATAAAAAGCCATACAAATGTCGAAAAAACGTACTCTTCAAAAATTGACCCCCCCTCTTATCTCCGAACTTAACCAAGCGAAAAACTTGAAAATAATATAACGTTAATATTACCGGAAAGTATTACGAAACCTCTAGCGTATATTTTTTCTTCAAAAATCATTTGGTATTTAATAACTCTGTGTTTAATATTTTTCATTCACATTCGTATCAAAGTATTCTGAAAGTACCTTCTAGCAAATAAGAAAATTGTTATCGCACTTGATAAAGAATTATCGCTGAAAAACCAACATACCAAGTTCCTTGGTCGCGCAAGTTAGTAACAAAATGCACCGATAAATGGCGCTGTAGGTACTCATGACTTATGATTTTTCCAAAATTAATGGGTGGGGCAAGACGGAATCCTCAGTGCGCCAATCAGACTCGCACTTGACCGGTTTTTTTACAAACAGACTCCGTTGCCAACTTGGTGTTTCTGTGGCCTGGCCTCGGTGAATTAATTTCGATAATTCTTTTTTTATCAAGTGAATTAATTTCGATAATTCTTTTTTTATTTTCTAGAAGGTACCTACTTTCAGAACTCTTTCATACGAATTTGAAGGAAAATAATTAAACAGAAGTATTCAATTACAAACAAAACTAACATACGATTTATGAAGAATAAAAAAAATACGCTAGATAGAGGTCTTGTTATACTTTTCCGGTAATATTTGCCACATCTGTAAGCTGTCAGTAACGTCTAAATGGCAGAATCTTTTACCTATTATTTAATAATTTATGGTGGTAGGTGAATACATTTCCCTTACTGTACCTACATACCGAGCCTTAACGAATTAATCATGAAACGCAGACATTCATTAGGTACACTACTTAATAATAATGTGGGTAATTAATAGCAAAATCCCAAAAAATATTAGGTACTTAGGCACATATTCAGTGGCAACGGATTCGTAGCGCTGCGCCTTAGCCTATAACGCGATAGCACGCGAAAAACCGTATGTACTGGAAAGCGCCTACGAGCATAGCACCCACTTAGCCCATTCCTAGCACTGACATTGATACACTAGGCATTAAACACGTTAAAAATGAAATAATAAAGTATAACTAAAAGCCTCTTCCTTTTAGAAAACGTAAAATTATGTAAGTAACGTCATTTTGGATTAGGCACTCGTAATTTAAGTGCCAAAATTGAGTACTTTCCTGGGTAAGAACATTATAATTCTAAGTAGTCCGTCAGTTAGATTATCAAAAAATATTGGACACGTTTTTTATTTTGTCAATCATTCAAAAAATGATGAAGATATAGCCCGTTAAAGTTCCGCGTGCCGTCACATTATGGTACACTTTTTAGCAAATGAATATATTTTTTTAGGAAAGTAGCCAATTATAGCGGTGACAATCTTACCTTCCTCTAAGTAGATATAAGTTCTCATATAACTGACCCTTGTAACAAATTATGCGCATAATATAATACGAGTAGGCCACGCCCAGTGTCGTAACCGCTCTTTGTGTAACTAGGTACTTATTCCAACGTGATAGGCTCGCCACATGCAGGGTGAATTCCGTGACCGAATTCCGTCGCCCAATTCCGCTGGGCTGGTTCCGACCACAGCAAAGGCAACACGAAACGACTGAAATCGGCGGTCCGGTCCAAGCAAGGTCTCTGAAAACCTAGTACCGAGTGACCTTGGTTTGGCCGGCCGCTGTGCTTCCAGCGCTTAACGGGGAGAAATTACCTTATGTACGGCCACCACAGACAGGCGGAAAAATTCCGGCGCGGAATTCTTATATTTGAATAAAAATGCAAGAAATCTAATCTATTAATTTTATTATCACACTTACAAAATATACAAAACATATCACGATGGCACTCACTATCAGTGCTTCAGACGCTTTAATTCACATCGATGTCTTTCGATGTTTGCTGGTGATTTAATATCAACGATTATTCATTAAGTTCTTAACAAATAAGTACCTAAAAATAAAGACTAAATGAGTATAATTTTTCAAGTCAATTTTTTACTAAATCTTCTTAGCTAGGTATTCAACAATATCCTCAACCATATCTACGTGTACAAAGTGACAAAAGTACCTACCTAGCACTTTAGTAACGTAGATAAGTATTTATATTTTGAGTGTAGGTACATGTTCAATAATTTTGATATCCTCAACTATTCTATATTACTTTTAAAATGAAGGTTGTCGTACCTACCTCCTACCTGTAACACGTACCTATGTATAAATGATACGCTGTTCGAATGTGTCATTAGGTACAAGTTAATATTATTAGGTAAGTATAATCAAAATTTAACTTACTTAACTGTTTCATCGCAATATCCGTTAAGTATTTATTTTTCTATTACCTACAGGAATTGAAAGTGAGAGGGATAACTGATATTGCGTATAACTTACGGTTACCAGTGGTAAGACTCTAAGACTGATAAACTTAAACAACACGGCTGAGTCTAGGTATCTACTTATTTATTACATTACTAGGATGAAATGGTCAGAAATTACAGGCTCCTCAGGATACCCTAGTTGATTTAGCGGGACTCCGGGACCCGCTAGATTCCTAACAAAATTTATCTCTAATATGTACATAACACGTATAAATAGGGTTACGGAAAAGAGTCCTTTAAATAGGCCCCAATCTTCTGCAGGTAAATTAATCTTCCATCTAAATATCTTCGTAGTTGAAAGGAATCACCTAGGAATTAAAACTAAATACTATAGAAATGAGAGATTGAAAGTACCTACACGTAGTAATTTGACGCGAAACATTCACTACCATTTGGGTATTAAATTGACTAAATCGACACGCATCGAGTTTGTTGTGACATACAATGAAGCAAACTATGAACTTAGAATACAATTGAAAAAGGCAATGTTTGTGCGTTGGCTGGGGTTTGTGTCACTGTACGTCAAGTAAACTCTATGTACGATTCTCTCCTACCGGGCCGGACCGGAGCGCGTCTAGCCAAACGAATTTAAAGCACCAACACCGAAGTTACAGATCATATTTGAATGGGCTTGCGACCTGGTCGGCGATGCGTCGGCAGGCGAGCCGGCCTGGCCCGTTTCGTGGGAATCGTACATTATACCATTTTTCATAATTAAATTTAATCAAATTTACCAAGAAATGTCATTGTCACAATGAAAGCTACCATTGTTCAGTTCCAGGTTTAACTAATCTTATTATGATAATAAAAATATAATGGTCAGAATCGATGAAAGACTGATCGGAAATACATAGATAATCTATTTATTTATCAAATTTTGAATTAATAAATTAAATAAATCATTCTAAAGAAAACATTCGCCCGCGGCGTAAGATAACGAAAATGAAGTGAGGAGTAAAAATGTCATGGCCGCCACCATTAGCCACACGCATTGTTGTATTTGAAAGATATAACAATAATTTCACACGATAATATTTTTGTGTCAATACTGATACCTCACCTACCAAATGTTCTCGATATCCGAAGATTTCCCATTGTAATACGCATATTTCTACTATGAAACAATTTTAATTAAATAAGTATATATTCATAAGATTGGTTTTTATAGAAGTAAGTATGTTTATTAACGCAGAGTATTAAGGTTCTATCTTTAAAATTGATTGAAATTACGTGCATTTTTTCTACAAGAGATAATTTACTATTGTTGGAATGTTTCATTTTAATAGCAACACAGTGGTAAAATTGTTGGAATGTAATTATGAAAAATGGGATAGGGCACAGAACACTAAATACTATAGATAGGCGATGTGGGCGTGGCACGCGCGCCACTACTTTGAGCATTCGCTCTTAGCTTTCGCGCCACCGTCACCTGATCGCCGTGCAGTCGGTCACAAAGTCGTCGGCGACGTGGAGGGGATGGTCCCGATAGAAACCGCGCTTGAGACCCCTTGTATGGTATTTAGTGTTCTGTGGGGGGTGTCGTTACATGATTGTTGGTGAGTCAGCGCGTGCGGCGGGCGGGGCGCGCGCCGACGCCGCCGGCGGCGCGGCGGCGCGCGAACAGCGCGTCGAGCCCGCGCAGCGGCGCCGCCGTCGTCTCCGCCGGCGTCGGCTCCGTCTCAGCTTCGCTCTTCTCTGCGCTCGCGTTACTCTCTTCTGTCACTTCCTCTTCTACCTTCTTCGCCGCTTCTGTGGTTGCCTGCACAAATTATACATTTTGTTAATTGGGTCAATCAACTTTTTCTTGTTGTTATTCGGTCCCGGTAAGCCAAGAGACAACAGTGGCAGAGTCTCATAGAAAAAAATACTATTAATTGGGCTCCTATCACGGTAAGGAGTTGCCCGACCATGGAATGGGTTTACCAATATAACAAAAACACGTGTTTAGTGGATTTAAGCCCCATACAATCATAGTTTTAAAGAGTGACCCAGGGGACGTGACCATGGCAATGAGCAAAAAAAATAGTTGATTCGCCCAATTATAATAATAATCATTTCTTTCGACCAAGTAGGATCATACAACAGACATTAGACAGGTATACAATTACAAAATATGAATAAGTATAAAATTTAAAAAAAATTGAATTAAACAGACAGTCCGTCTAAATTACCTACACATGTCAGAGATATGGAGCGTAATTGGTAATTATGTGGTCTGTGCCCAGCAGTGGGACATATATGTATATTAGGCCGTTTTATTTTATTTTATTAGGTAGGTATGTCTTATTGCCGTATTGTTAATACTTTTTTGTTCATTAAAAAAACCTTTGAAAGCGTAAAATTACGGTAAGTTTTTTCCTGATCTACTTTATTGTACTTGAAATAGTTTCCTAATAGTACATTATTGCAGAGGCCGGGAAATAGCAATTCGTTAAAAAGTAGCACTCATATTTTGGCGGGATTGACTTCATTGAAATAAAATATTTATGTAAGAAATAAAATTGCTAAAAATAGTAATAGTAATAGTCATTTTGAAAAATGAGCTATTAACTTTTTAAATTTGCACTCGTCAGTAACTAGGAACTTGACGGACTATTTTTCCTACAGCTTACTGCGAACGTTTGCGAGCATATTGGAGAAATAGTTATTTACGATACAAGTGCAGAAAATAGGAAATTCGCAACGAGTGGTGATAAATTAAAACACGACCGAAGGGAGTGTTTTAAATCGACACGAGTTGCAAATTACCTATTCGCACGTGTATCGTACAACGTTTTACAGTACATGTGCTCTTTAAAGTTTCAACATATGCACGGAAAGTGGCTCATTTCCGCACTAGTGCGGGAAAGTAACACCATGTGTACTGTTAATATATTTTTTAATACAGTTGCTCAAAAAGTGCTACTTAAAGTAGCTGTTTAGCGTACGGAAAGTTGTTTTTCTCGCACTAGTGGTTTTCACTTTCTTTGTACAAATTGTACCATTAATTATTATGTCAATAAAAAATAAATAAGATAGAACTGTATTAAACTTAATTTTTTTCAACTGTATTAAAATGAAGTTACAGAATGAATAATATAAGTTTCGAATTCCTTACTTGTTGTTTTTCTTATTTTTTCGCAACTGTATTAAAAAACGTCGTTCGATATACGTGCGGAAATGTCATTCTTCACTCGTCCCGAGTATTGCCGTGATATTATTGCACTCGTGACGTAATTACATACTTTCCGCACTATCATCGAAATGTACTATACCGCGTTATACATAAAAGTTAACAAACCCTCTGTTAACGTTAACTAAAATGTGTATTGACCCTTTCCCACGAGACAAATGTCAAAGTGATGGATAGAGACAAACGTAATTTTACGCCGTTTTAACTAAAATAGGTTTGATGACCATTTAAGGATTAGGAATGCATCGTTCAATGGACCAATCAACAATTTTTTGTTGCTCGTTGCACTGGTTACGTCCCTCTTTAAAACTATAATACTGGGCTGTAGACACTAAATACACATACCAATAATGTTGTATTTTCTCGAAAAAGGATTAAAAATGTAGTCAAATGGAGAAAAAAGCAACGCAACAGGTTAAATGAGATATAAGTGTCCAAAGTTTTAAGTGGGGGTATGTTCTGACTCTTTTACGCAAAAGGCACGTTCATATGAAACGATTGTCATTTACTATGACATGACGCTCGATGGCCGTGACTTCACAATTTATGAGCGTTTTTTCTCTCCAACAATCAATATTAAATCGGTTGTAGCTTCGTAATTTTTTGAGATATTTGAATGCGATTTTCGTCATTAGGCATATTTTTTTGGCTTCTTTCTTTTGAAGTTATAAAATATTTAATATATGGGGTTTTAATCCAGTAAACGTGTGAAATAGACGAGTCGAGTACCTCAGTAGATGGTAGTTTCCTCTTGAGCAGCGGGTTGGGCCTGCGCGGCAGCGGCGTGGCGGCCACGCGCGGCTTGGGCGACGGCTGCACCTGCAGGCGGTTGCGCACGCGCAGCCCGCCGCGCGGCGCCTCGGGCGCGGGCGTCGGGGACGAGCCCTGTAATTACCACCATTGGAAATCACAATGTGAAACAACAACTTTCAATTGGGAATGGATGAAATTTTTAGAAACGCCTGATTATTTTTTTGGTGATAGGAATAACCTTCCTTAGCACCAGAAAAAAATTACAGATTTTTAAGATGCGTCAATTATTTTTGAAAAATATAAACAGTTTCCTCACTCACGTTTTGGGTTTAGGACGGCGAATAAGACGCTTTTCTTGATCTGTCTCATATCACAAAAAAATATCTTAAATATCCGTTGACAACTGCAGCACCTATATTTGTCAGTGCCAGGGTAAGATATTTTTTTTTTGTAATGAGACGGATCAAGGAAAGTGTCTTATTCGCCGTCCTAAACCCAAAATGTAAGTGAGGAAACTAATTACTTTCGACTACTTAAAACGATAGTTCAGCATGATTTTATTTTGCAGTTGTTCAGATTATGTTATTGCCAATATAAAACAAATGCAATGTGCGCCAAATCAAATCAGTACTGGTAGTGTTCTTTTGTGTGGGGCATTTGGTCGATAGTCCTAAAGGAAAGTTAAAGCACCTATGAATAGTTTAATTTAAGTAATCCGTGTACTTTATATACATTGTGATAAGGTTCAATATAAATGCAGGATGGTCAGTTAACTGTGTTGGCGTTTGTATTAATAGATACTCATTTCAATAGGTTCCATAACAGATTGCCATTTCTGCCTCTGCGTCTGCATAGTCTACTTGTGCAGGTTTCCATAGTTTTCAAACTTTTACGAACCCATTTCGCCTCTACTTGAGAATCTACGGCCGCAGAAAAATCTATAAATGGTAATGTGGACCAATGTGAATCTGTCGAATTACGGACGATGTTGAGAAGTTTGCCATCTTGATGGCAAACTATTATTGAATGGATTATGCCATTGTAAATACCATTAGTTATCTATATTTTTATAAGTAAGTAGTATTAATAAAAGTCTGTGAGATTGTAGCTATGTAAGTTCGTATGCACAGCGTAATCTCCGGAACTACTCATCCGATTTCAAAGATTCTTTCACGTGCGTATAGAATGGACTTTCCGGATGGACATATGTTTTATCCTGCGGGTTTGCCTGCGTTCTTTGCAATACGTGGGCAGCTAGTATAAAGCAGACATCCCCTAGCATACGTTTGCGCATGGTAAACTACTCTTATGCCTTTAAATTATCGGGGGCTGTCGGGTGGTTCGCAAAATTAAATGGTAATCCAAAAAATATATACATATTCCAAAGCAGCGGCCTGATGGAAGACAATCACAACCCAAAAATGTTATGCTAAGCGGGCAGTCGTCTATAGTAATAGTAAGTTAATGGTAAATAGTAACCTCAGCATCGGAGTCGGTGGGCGGCGCGTCAGGCGCGGCGGTCTCAGTGGGCGCATCGACCGGGGCCTCGGTGGAGGCTCCGGGCCGGAGGCGCGGGTTGGCGCGCAGGCTCAGCCTGGGGCCGGGGCGGAGGGCCGCGGGCCGCAGTCCGGGCCGGCCGCGGCTATACACAACAAGTGGCTTAGACACATTCTAGGTATATGAAGCTCGGGAGCAGCTCATGTAATAAGGTGGTTGGCAATAAATACACTAGCTTTGTTTACAATTATGCCAAATTTCAAATTGATAACATTAGCAGAGACTGAGATATTTAACTTTGTGACAGACAGACAAACGGACGGATATAAGGGTTTCGTTTTTTTTTTACTAAATAGTGTAAAAGGTGAGAATCTCTAAATTATCACACGTAGCTAAAACATACAATACAATGTGCGGCGGCTCTAAAATAGCGTCGGTATTCTATCCGCGATATTTGACAGAAGGGGAAAAGTCCCCACATTCACGTATATATTTTTTGTTGCTCGTTGCCATGGTTACAACCCCTTAACACGTATTTTTGTTATATTGGTAAACCCATTCCATGATGGGGCAATGTTTTCTAAGAAACTCTGTCACTGTTGTCTCTTGGCTTACCGGGACAGAATAACAACAAGAAAAAGTTGATAGACCCATATGTCATTCAAAATCAGAATGACTTACAATAAGGGTATAGCGATGTAAAATCGAAGATCTGCAAACTGTAGTAGCTTACCCGATGGTTCTGCTGGGAGCGACGGTGGTCTCGGCCGAGTCGCTGGCTGGGGCCGTGCTGTCCTCAGCCGGGGCCGCGCTGGTAGAGGAGCCGGGCCTTCTGAGGTTCGGGCGAAGGCGAGCTCTATGAAAACGATTTATCCAGTTAGCCAAGATTTTTGTTACCAACGATTGGGTACGGTCGGCCTCACAACGGGCTTTACACGTTTGTATCGTGTCGCATTAAACTGCCATATGAAATTGTCAAACGAGTGAAAACGACAAGGTAGGTACCTAGTGCATAATTATTTTCTATCGTATTTTCACGGAAACGTACGAACGTGTCTTGCGTCTTCAGTCGGTCACAGTACAAAAAGTACTGCGGTTGACTGAAGTAACATAACAAATACGAACGTTTCTGAGGAAATACGATGGAAAACAATTACGCACTACATCTGTTTCTGTACTTAAGGCTTAAGGCCGACTGTACCTACTAAAATTAGCATCGCCATCGGCCTGGTCATCGGCTAAACGCCTAATAGGTATACATATACGAATACAATAGTCGTAGACGTCATAGTACAGTCACGGATTTTAATTGTTGAGCCATTTAGAGCTCACTTTATACTGATCACTTTATAGCTTCATAGAAAACCAAAATTAGTTGACACCTAAATAGCTCAACAATTAAAGTCCTTGACCGTACAGTCACCAGCATTAAAATCTGCCGCAAAAAAGCGGGCAAAAATATCTTACACATTCTAACGGCCCTAGAAATAGATTCGTGTCAGTATTTATACGTGCTTTGATGTCGCATATATTGATGCTGGTGACTGTAGGATGCAGAAATATTTAACATGTCATATTTAAGATTAAGAAAAGACATAGACGTAACTCCTCCTCTTACAAACCCATAAAAAGAAATTAATGTTGAGGAATTTAAGTAAGCAATTCACGAATGTTTAACGTTCCTTTCTGTTTACATCTCACCCTGTTTTGTTTTTATTAAGGAAATATCCCCTTACATTATTGTTTTCTCAGCCATAAATTCGGGCGACACGTTTTGCGTCTACGACGGTGTTGGTGCAGAGATTGTGCACTAACATGGCACCCCTCATTGCTGGCGCAAAACGGGACGCTCTGACGTGGTTTCGCACGGATAATAGGACATTGTGTTACAAGTACGGTAAGATATGAATTACGAACGGGAGTCTATTAGAAGCCCGACCCTGAAGGGAAGGGCTTTGATGTCTCGAGTTTGTAACAATCTTACCGTACGTGTCGCATATAATGTTTTCATCACATTTGCGAGGAAACCAATACATTTTTAACTAAATTGTTACTAATCGTAATAAAAAGTACAAAATGTCAGTCGGCCATTTTGTTGAATTTGACGTGAGGCGCTAAGAGCAAAGACCCTTCCGCATACAGCCACGATTTAAAATCACAGTTAAAAATATTTTACACGGACACTAAATTGATACATTTAAGTTTAAATCTTTAAATCATTGTGCTAATCATATTTTATTCGTGTTTTTACGTTTAAATTTATATATAAATACGTTTTCAAACATCGCGTTTGAGTTATAACCTCCTTGCTCTATAACTGACGTAAGAGTGACAAATACAATTTAAGAAAAAAACCTTTACGCCCATGGGCGTAATAAAAGCTATTACAGCTCTGTATGCTTGCGCGTTATGAAGGCCTTTACGAGCAAGTGTGATGAAAATGACATATAGGTGTATTCGTACCGGGGCGCCGGAGTCTCGCTGGCGGGGGAACTGCTGCCGTCCTCGTGCGCAGGCGCTGCCGTGGTGGAGCTCGGCCGGGCTCGGCCCGTGAACAAGCCTCGTCGGCCGAACGCCTGCAACAATACATGCATAGTCTTATACTTCATATAACACTTCTTCCGAGGTTGTTCACGTCTTTATTTGGAGAACGTCAACGGAGTGAATACAACTAACAAACTTTATTATCAGCCCCCGGGTTTATTTTAAAGTAAATATCTAAGCCATCGAGTCAATCCAAGCTACAAGGTCTTCAAACGCGCTTTTCAATAAGTATAAAATCTAAATGTGACTGTAACTTCTCACCCTCACAACCTGGCATACAAGCCCTTTTTATCCGGTTCAAAATGGCAAAAACGGAACCCTTATAGTTTTGTCATTTCCGTCTGTCCGTATGTCACAGGCATTTTACTCGAAAACTGTAAGATGTATTTGAATAAAAATTTGAGGATAGGTGTATTTTGTTAGCCGCCACATAGTTTTGTAGCTAATTAAAATTACTAAAAAATTTTTTAGGTGTTTACTTCATACATAAAACTGAAAGTCAAATAACTTTTCTTCATTGTAAGCCCACGTGTGGCACATCAATCGATAGGCCTTTCAAAATAAATTTTTATTTGATTAAGTGAATAGAGTTGGAGATAATCGCCCCGAAAGTCACTAAAATTCTGTCCCCCCCCCTCTAATTTTTGAACGGCTTATTAAATTCTTTCATCGAAAGTTATTTTAGACAAGATCGGTTCGAAGGTTTTGGGGTTTTTCCTGAAAAACTGCCTTCCTTAAAGAAAATGACGTAAGTGCCGTAAGATTTCTGTGACGATACGACCTTTTTAATAGGCACGAAACCCTTCGTTTTGCGTGGGCCGACACGCACTTGGCCGGTTTTTAAATTACGTCACGCCCTTCTTCTGTCAGCCTTCCATTCAACCTTTAAAAGGCCTTTTTTCTACCTTCATAAATAACCGTGCGATTTTTCGAGGCGTGGGCCACTGTATCGTATTATTTATGAACGTAGGTATACATAGCATTCTGCGAGTACAGTCAGCATCATAAACATGTATACATTCTAGGACCTTATTGCTTCGAGATAAGGTCGAAAAGTGTATACATGTTTATGATGCTGACTGTACCATAGTCATGTCAGTACCTATTGTACAGTCAGCATCATAAACATGTATACATTCTATGACTTTATTACTTAGACATAAGGTCGAAAAGTGTATATATGTTTATGATGCTGACTGTACACTCATTATGAAGCGCCCCACAGTTACCCGAGAGCTTCCCACATAAATTAACATGCTGCCAAAAACTTCTTAGACAAAAATATGTTATTCGAAATACTTTCATTCGCTGTGCATAGTTCGCTCAGGCAAAATACAACAAAAATATTAGAGAAGCATTACATATATTCACATAGTATACCTACCTATTCAATTCAAAAAATCCCCAGAATAAAACTCCAAGTTAGTGAAAACCGCATCACAATTGGTTGAGTATTTTACGAGTTTATCGCGAACAGAGAGACAAAATTGTCCGCGGATTTTGGTATAATAACATATATGGTAGGGTAACGTACCTTAGGCTGTGACACCGGCTTCTCTACCGGCGCTGAGACGGGCGTGGAGGCTTCAACGGCCGCGGCTGTGGTCTTGCGCACGCCGCCGGGTTTGCCAAATCGACCTGTTGACAATTGGCACCATGAATTTTAATACCTATTTGGTAACCCTTAAGTATACCTTGAATATTAAACCATACGATAAACTTGAAAACATGTAATATAATAACTATAATAAGGATGAATAGGTACTTAAGTAAGCTGCAAGTAAGAATTAAATATGTAAGTTAGGAAAAAGGAAAAAGCCTTTTTAACTAAAGGTGTTTGAATACACGTAGGTAGTATAAATGTTGGCACGACAGTCTAAAAGCTTATAATAACCCTATAGCATAGCGTCTATGTCAAACAAAAACAAAACATCCGAAGGAGTAAGTATGAAAGTAATACCTGTCACGCAAAATGGTTTATAATCTGACGAGTAAGTAACAAAACCTGGCACTCCATCAGTTTACAATCTCACTTGATAGATTATAAACTAACGCTCCGTACAAATTACGGTGACACCGGTACTTTGCTAATACAAGATTTGAATACTACCTAGGAGTCGAGTTATCATCGTCATGTAAAATGATGTATAGTTTATTAACATTTTTGGGTAGGTATTCCAACAGTTTTTAGTAATACAAAGTGTTTCTTTAGATTTCATAAGAAATATTGACATAGGAATTAATGCCTATTAGATAATAATGTTTAATTTGTTGTCGTGTAGTAATTAAATAACTACGTTTCCTTTTATAGCAATAAAATATCGAATCACAAATCAGTGGTCTACTATGATACAATTTTCGGTTCCATCGAGGTATTTCTACATATTAACATTTTAATTGTCAATGTCACAACTAACCTAGATGCAATCTCAAATGGACATAATTTCAATCTACTTGAAGAATTGACCTTTTCATGTTATTTTAATTATACATTTAACCTTATACTATTATGATAATCAACTAACTTCTAAATTATAGCAGAAAAGAAGATACTTATGAATTTGTTTTTGCAGATTAAATTAGTAGATAGCATTGCAAATTAAGCCGTCGCAAGAGCAATAACAGTCAAATTAACATCGCAATAGCACTTAATTAAAGTAGAAAGAAGTTTCCTCCAACGACAAAGTCATTCCAGCGATGAGATCATTTCTTGGCTACCTACATCAAATGAACAAGTACCAACATAGTTGTAGAAGTGAAATTACCTCTCGCTCTTGTAGAAGACTCCTGCGGCGCCTCGGTGGCCGCGGTGGAGGTAGTAGTGGAGACACGCGCGCGGGCTCCGGGGCGGCCCTTGAAGCGCGAGGGCCGCGTGGGCGCACTCGTGGTGGTCGTGGGTGCCGGGGTGGTCGTCGTGGTGGTTGTGGTCGTGGTAGTGGTTGTAGTTGTCGAGGTCGTGGTCGCCTCTTCGGTCGTACTCAGAGCTTCCGTTGTGTACGCGTCGTCGTCAGCACCAGTGGTACCTTCAAAACCGAGCTCGCCGACGGTTGGGTTAACGTCATTATTCAAATTTTCACCGGCCAAATAAGCATATAGGTCGAGAGCGACCTTCTCCATTGCTGTCATGGTTGTATATTCTGTAGTGTCTTGTTCATACGTAGTCGTTTGTTTGTAGTCCGCTGGAAGCTTAGAATCGTCAATAATTTCTTGGAATCTGATTCCGCTCAGCAAGCTGTGGCCTTCCCTTACTGAATCTTTGGCATGCGACGGGTCTTTGGTAGATGAACCTTCAGGTATGTCAGTAGTGGTTTTACTTTCAGACGAATACCTAGTCGGTAGTTCCTTGTATTGAGACGGAATGTCTCCCGAGTTTGTCTTGAAGCTATCTAAATCAACAAGTTCGGAACTGGGGCGCCTGAAAAATAGAACATTGTATTTAGCGACACACTTCTATATAACAACAATGCGAGCGTATCTTTAAGGAAAGCGTCGTTAGATACCTGATATGTGCTCGGGTCCTGCTCCTCGTCTGACCAATAGACTCGTCAGCCACGTTATCCACCTGCGGTCGGCCTCGCTGCCTGGTCGTTTCAGAAGAAACTTCCGGAACATAAGTGGTCGAACTAGCAGGCGTCAGGTTGCGTCCGCGAGGTGGAAAACGCGTGCTTGATGGTAATCTGCAAGGTAATAACCACGTCAGCTAACATAAATACATTAAAATCGTAATAGCACATTATTGCCGAGGCGCGGAAAGAAAGAGGTTGCCTGACGAGGTGGTTGGCAGGCCGAGCTTGGTTTTCTCAAACATGTGAGGAAATAATACAAAGACATTACAAAAAACATATTATGACATACCTAAATAACGCGGTGATACTTGTACTTTTTAAATTTTGGCGGATGAAAATTAGGCACTTCGCGTGTTTGTTTTTCAAACGAAATGCGACGCTTTCCGAGCTTGTTTGAGAAAATTAAAAAATATCACCAGTGAATGTGATTTTACCTTAGGGTAAGGCCTTTTTTTTAGGGTTCCGTAGCCAAAATGGCAAAAACGGAACCCTTATAGTTTCGTCATGTCCGTCTGTCCGTCTGTCCGTCTGTCCGTATGTCACAGGCATTTTACTCGAAAACTATAAGGTGTATTTGAATAAAATTTTGAGGATAGGTGTATTTTGTTAGCCGCTACATAGTTTTGTAATTAAAATGACAAAAAAAAAATTTTTAGGGGTGCACTCCATACATAAAACTAAGTCAAAAATTTTTTTTTCATCGTGACCACCCGTGTGGCACATCAATCGATAGGCCTTTCAAAATAAATATAAGGTTTCTTAGCATTTTTTTTTTGATTAAGTGAATAGGGTCGGAGATAATCGCCCCGAAAGTCACTAAAATTCTGTCCCCCCCCCTCTAATTTTTGAACGGTTTATTTTAAAAATATGGGAAAATTCATGGACGTAGGGCTTATTAATTTCATTCACCGGAAATTGTTTTGAACAAGATCGATTCAGAGGTTTTTGTGATATTGCTGAAAAACTGCCTTCCTCAAAGAAAAGGATGTAAGTGCCGTAAAATTTATGTGACGATACGACCTTTTTAATAGGCACGGAACCCTTCGTTTTGCGTGATCCGACACGCACTTGGCCGGTTTTTTTAACGTAAGTCAGCTATTGTGTTACGTTTTGTTTTGTATTTGTTTGGATCTTTTGTGATACTTGTGTTCTGCATAACACAAAATTTGTGTTACACCCATACAAAATATAACACAAATCCAGACTTACGTTAAAAAAACGCAATTTCGACGGCCTTACCACTTAGTCGTCTCGATATAGTATGGCGCTATCAGGATTTTAAGTTAAACGCAGAGGGAAATAATGGGTTTTGTATGGATTATTAATTATTATACTACTAGGCAGGGAAGAGAATTACTTCTAAAATTTTGGCGGATGAAAATTAGGCACTTTGCGTGTTCGTTTTTCGAACATAATGCGATGCTTTCCGAGCATGTTTGAGAAAAATATACATATAAGCGCTGTCATTTATTTTGTATCACCTGTCTTCCTCAATTTCTTCTTCGACAGGAGCAGGTGCAATAGTGCGTCCTCGCTGTCGCCCTCTACCTGAAGCTGGCACGACCTCATTTTGGTTATCGGATGTTGCTACAGTTGTAGCACCAGTCCTATCGATGGAACTGTACTTGCTCTTGGCTTTGGTTTCTTTGCCTATTTGGTTGTCGGCCTCTGCTTTTTGTGGACCGTCATGTGAGTTGTGAACTGGTGCGGCTGTTGTTGAAGTTGAATCCTTTTCCTTGCTATCTTTTTTGTTTTCGTCTTCCTCATCGTAATAGTAGTAAATGTATTCGTATTCATAATCCTGCCCATTGGGTCCTTTTTTAATTTGAATGCGTGAGTGCTGTTTCTGCTCGGAACCAGCCGGTTCTAATTTTACATTTGATGATAGTAAACCACTGTTAATATCTTCAATGGTGTCAAAATTAATAGGAATATAGTCAAAACTCTTGTTAGCGGCTGGCGGTGCAGTAGTTAATACAGGTTTTTGGGTTGTAGTACCGGCCCAGTCGCTTAATTTTCCTGATTCCGACATAGCTTCTAATTCTATTTTCATTTTTGGGTTAATGTCTTCATTTTTGACGTTTTCTTTAATTTTAATATCCTCTATTTTAGATACCGGAACGTCGATCTCTATTGATTCAGCTATTTTGCCCTTTTGAACTTTTTTGAGTAGAACTCTTTTATCTTCTTCAATTGATACGATTCCTTCCGAGCTGTGCTTGCCTCCAACTTTTCCAGTGACAATTTTCTTATTATTTTTATCATCTTCTGGCCGGAAATTCCGATGTTGTGGATGTTTGTCAGGAATTTTATGTGAACTCTCAAAATTTCTTAATGGTATTTGTTGACCCGCACTGACTATAACATATTCTTCACCTTGTCGGGGCTCTGTGATAATCTGTACCTCAGCAATAGCTTGGTACACTGTGCAGACTAGCAAACATCTGCAACAACAAAAGAAACATTGTAAATAGACAACCAGGGAAAGTAATGTTAGTGTGATAAGATCCAAAAATGTATGAGTCAGCAAGATGACATCTGGCTGCTGCGCCTTTACAGCCGCGCAGCCTCGCGCCTCGACACAAAGAGTGAGTCATCCACATTTCATCACTCCGGTCCCGGCGCTTGCCGCGATTTCGCTAGCATTCCAACAGATATGTCAAGTGCGCAGGAGATGGTAATGTAATTTATGCACTGCTTACATACATACGCACGCAACAGCGAAATGTCTAAGTTGTTTCGTAACATTTTCAGCATATTTGCATACATCTATCAATAAACCATCCGTCAAGCAACCAATATGCATAGAAATTATGAGAAACAGTCTGATTCTAGGTGACTATGTCGAACATGACAATACATTGTTGGGAATATGTGATGTGGTCGTGAGAAATGGTAGCGAAAATCAGAGCGTGGGTGTGTAATGCGAATACTAATTCTATACAAGTGCAAATCGATGAGGTAATGTGACATCGCTAACACTTTCGCTTATAGAAATTCTCACGCGATGTATGGAATTGCTCACCGCAGCACATTGTCAGGAGTTTACCTACTCGTCAGCCACACTCGAGTGGTAAAAAACAATTTTAAAACTGCACATAGTACATGTACACAGTGATGATTCATATCGCACTCACTTTGATTATAAATCCAATTATTGAAGTCGGAAGAAATTGCTTCCGCGCAATTTTGCAGCAGTCATGCAGCGGCACGCGGAACTAACGGCAGCGATAGTCGTGATATTGAGACCATTTTTGTTCATGCCTTCGATTTAAATATTATATCAACTGCGATAAGTATTTGCCTAAAATAATAAACGCGATCGGGTGATTTGAATTCGATATTTCGATTATCCACAATCTAGAAAATAGGTATTGGAATGAGCTCGATAGTCGATGATAATTATTCCGCCGGTGCAACCGGACCGGTACACACGATACCGGTTCCAAGAGTTTCAATTTCACTGGATGTAAGGTCGCACCGACCACAAGGCTATGTGAGCGTACTGACACATACCAATTCAACGATATTATTTTGAGACCATCAACCATCAATATTTGGATCTCTCTACTTAATAAAACTGTATTTTTACAACATCTGCAGTCGACACCTATTTTTTAATAATATTTTTGAGTAGATAGTGACACTTAATCATAATGTAATGAATACCAGGACATACTACAGTGTGGACCATAACTCTTTTTACATTTCAAACTAAAATAAAATGAAAACTAATTATATCAGATGAAAACCGTTTATTAATTATGAAAACACATGAATAGGGATTTTATTTTTTAAAAATTACGTCATCCATATGTGATCCTTCATTGTTTTGGCGTTGCCGTAACCTGGAGCGAAAATTTTCAGTGACGGCCTGACAAGTGTTCCGAGAAATGTGGACCAAAAGTCCGTTAACTTTTGAATCGGTAGCTGCGTCGGGGAGCGGTGGCGGGGTAAGGCGGCGGGGTTACGAAATGCAAGAGCGGCCAATGGGAATTTAGTGCCATGGCGTCCTTCACCTTCCCGCCCCGCTCCCCGATGCAGCTACCGATTCAAAAGTTAACGGACTTTTGGTCCACATTTCTCGGAACACTTGTCAGGCCGTCACTGAAAATTTTCGCTCCAGGTTACGGCAATGCCAAAATAATGAAGGATCACATATGGATGACGTAATTTTTAAAAAATAAAATCCCTATTCATATGTTTTCATAATTAATAAACGGTTTTCATCTGATATAATTAGTTTTCATTTTATTTTAGTTTGAAATGTAAAAAGAGTTATGGTCCACCCTGTATAATATAGAGGTAATGTACCCATATCACTATAGATATTTTTTTTTTAAGAACCTACATGTGCGTGCTGTAAAGTATACATATAATTTATACCTACAATTAATGATACCGAACCGTCGTGTAACAAATTGGTATTATTTAATATATCACTCAGTGATAATGATAAAACCCGTTTGTTACATAGAAACTACGTCAGTTTGTGCGAAACATAAAGGCGGGAAAACCACTTTCTGTTGTTTTCGAATCATACTGCTTTTTAATTTGCGGTCTGAAATGTTTACCCATTTATTGGAATAAGGTAGTAATGCCACATTTTGCAGACATTATGATATTTAGGTAATAGGTTGGTACAATACTAACAGTAGTAAAATAATGAGTTTCGTGTAGCATCTTAGTAATAGACATAAGAAAATTCCCAATCGTTTCGGATAATTGAGGCACTTAATATGTCCGCCCCAGCTGCAAAAATACTGCACTCTTAAATATACCTATTGTCACCACATTGCAATTTCAACACAGTCGGTGAACAAGATAAGTGTCGCTCGTAGGAACAAGATAAGTGTCGCTCGTAGGAATGGTTGTTAGTCAAGTTTGACGCTTATTCTATTACTCCACCATGAATCGTCGTATTTATATAAGAACGAACGTCGTCAATAAATTGTCCCTTTCGTGTGCATGGTTAAGCTTGCGATTGGCTAAGGTCAGTTCCTGAGAAATACCTACGCATATTGTTGATTGCTTCAGCTGTCTGTATACAGTGCCGTAAACATTTTTTCAAACATGTTACCTATGTGTAAACAAACTACAGTATGCAAGAGATTGGCCAATGCTCCGAGTGCCAGTAGGTGCAAGGCTAAGCTCATTATACTTCTTAATTAAGTTACTAACGCGGCTAATGGTCGTTTTAGTGTATTCTTGCCTGCTTGACTTCAGCACGTTGTTAGTTATATCATTGATGCGTATGTCCAACGGCCATGAAATTTTAGTTTGTAATTGTACATTTTCCTTTATTGAATAACATTGGGAGCTATAAAAGATAGAGCTAAAAAAATAATCATCATCATCATCATATCAGCCGAAAGACGTCCACTGCTGGACATAGGTCTCCCCTAGAGAGTGCCAAATTGACCGGTCCTGCGCCACCCGCATCCAGCGGACTCCCGCGACCTTTACGAGGTGGACCACCAAAAAAATAGAAATATACTATTTATGTCTGACCCGTGGGACATATAAGTGATTATGACTAGCTGGACTAATAGTGTTATACTCTGCTGATAACTACAGTTGCTTTTCGTTGGAAGTAAAGCGAAAACACCGCGTACCTATCGGGTATCGCTCGGCACCACGTAGCCGACCTATTTTTCATTTGGTTCTACGAACTCGTAGCACTGGCGTAGATCCTTGGCGCGTGTAGAGTGTAGATCACAATCCTGATCAGAACTATCATTTAGAAGTGGGCAAAAAGCTTAAGTTTCGTCACTTAAATAAATGTCAACTATATCCGAATCGAATAAAGAATGTAAGAATTATGGTAATTATAATAATGCTCATTTATTCCTAGAGGTGACATAACGAACTCGAATCAGAAACAGGTTTATCGAAATATTTGAACAAGCGGCACCACCGCCGCAATCGAACGTATTGAGCAGAAACATCGATTGTTGTCCGTGGGAGCTATCCACAGGCGGCAGTAGATCAAGGACCGAACACATTTCTCACACGGCAGCGTGCGAGTAGTTAAGCACAGAAGCGGGTAATGCCCGGGTTATGTGCGTTTACAGACTAATGTAAAATAGCCAGTGAATATACAAGATAGTTAGTATAACTATTACTAATATTTTGTGCAGATTTATGTTTTTGTAACTATTTCGTCATAAATTGGTAGTTACAATCCGCGAAGGCGCGCCCCACTAATAACGGGGTTGTTTTGTGACATGGATCGCGGTTATAAAATTATACTCATACCTGATCATACGAAGCTTTACTTTACCGACTTAATTGTTTAAACTTCAAAATGAGAGAATTCTGTTTAGTTTCACTCGGTGACTTAATTAAGTATTCAAGTAATTAGCAATTACTGATCTGGAAACGATTAACCGTGATTAACATATATATATTATTGTCACCTGGCGGAGAAACCCGGATGTGAATTATTTCTCTATCCGGGTGTCAAGATTATACAATCAACCAGTTATCATTAAAATATTTGTCAAGTCGAGGTAAGTACCCACATCTGCGCCACTTATGTTTTGTATTGCGTTAACAACTGTGTCACAGATTAATCAATATTGAAATACTCGCCGATATTTAATAGGTAGGCACCACACAATACCTAAGCATTATTCAATTTGCAACAGCGAGAGTTTACGATTACATATTAATAGAAATGGTGGCATGAAATATTATTGGCTGATTATGCCGATTAGCAAATTGTTCAAGGTTTGTAAAAGGTGCATTTTTTATTGTCCTAATAAAGACAACGTGACTTTCGTAAGTACTCGGGTTGTACGACATTTATTGGGCTTAAGTCACGCAAATTCGGTAGTCATGGTAAGTTTACTACGAGTATAAACTTTGGTACTCGTTGTAGACGATTAGGTACTTGGTAAACGAGGCCGGGTTGATTCACTGCCGGTTCTTTCCAACCGTCCCAAAGGTCACGCACGTCTACTTACAGAAAAGGCAGGTCGAGATCGCTATATACGTGACCGCGTATTTATATTTCCTGCATCTGAGAATAGGTATCTTTCTATCAAGGTAATATTGGTCGGAGACAATAACTGTAAAGTCCTGCCACAAGGTCCGAGCCGAGCCGGGAGCCGTCGAGGTCGCGGGTGAACGGGCGCCGGCGCCGGCCACCACCACATCATACCACAATCGTTACTGATCAAATATTATTTGCCTCATTTATCCGCTTATTAGGAAAAATGTTTACGTCTTTCTCTGACGTGACACATACAAATTTCCTTTAAAATGCTTAAGATCTTTCAAGGTAACAGTAAGTATTCTTAAGGCATATAAAATAAACATACAAAATAATTATTATAGTGCCACAACAATACTACATGACTAAGGATTAAGGAGTGTACAGTCTTCGTCTTCACTTCTGATCGTCTGCCTGTCGGTCGAGCACTATCAAGTCCGACGGCTGTGTTTTAGTTCGTTTGTCTAAATTTAAGTCGGCCTGTCTTAGTCATATATCTGTCTGTCTGTGCGGAGGTTAAACGCCCTGACAAGGAGATTACGTAAAATTCACATGTCTTCATGAATTTTGTCTATTCCTCATTCTAACTTGACATAGTAATAATGAGAGAAAATAACTGCAATTGTCTAGTATAAGACAATGTACGTAATATAAACGTGATAGGTGTGCACATTAACGCAACTGGTCATTACGAAGACGCTGTGAGAAAATTGTTAATTGCTGTAATTGCTGTAAACGTCAAAGACACGACTATTGAGTGGGGCTTAATAATGCTGATGCGTTGCACTAGAAATGTCGACTGCAAGAAAGATGGGGAGGGAGAGTTGGTGGACGTTTTTTGTGTATGCGTTGTTTTTACTTTCGAATAAAAAGTAAGAATGACCTGTGAATCAGAGGATGTGATAAAAATTCTGTTACAGTGCGTTGCGGCGGCTAATATTTTGTGTCGGCGCGGCGCGTGCGCTGCATGCCAGCGCCGCGACGGCGGCCGCGGGATGCTAGCTGAATATCTACACAAACGGACACCACGGCCTTCGTTCGCATCATAAATCCATCGTTAGAAGCGACTGAATGCCAACTGCTTCAATTATATATTCTATGTTATCGGCAATTCCAGGAATTAAAAGCTCGCGATTAGAAAGTCGCTTGTGATTGTACTTATTAACCGCAGCATTCGATAATTATAATGGGTACCTACCTAGACTTAACAAGTTTAATTAGTTTATTCTAAATCTAAATAAAGACATATAAATAATTTATGTAGCGGATGCATATAATACTTAAGGTGCTTAGGTACTGTTATTTGCATTAGCAGGTATAATGTATATGGTAAACAACATTCGTATTTGATAGTTGATTTATGAAGGAAGACGTCATCATGAAATATAATATATATAGGTATATATAAAGACGTATGAATTATAAAGACTTAATATTTTAATTGTTTTCAAAACTCAACACTGAGAAGTAAATATGTAATATAATGTTGAAAGTGTCGCAACTTCGTTTGTTTCGACAGGCAGTAATAGTGCTATTATGAGACCTTAATGATACAATTTTATTTACAGGAACCTAATTTAGTATACAACTAAATGCAATTTGAAGTTTATGACATGAAACGCAGCCTCACGACACAGTTTCGTGTATAGATTAGCGTTGAAAATTTCGGAAGAAATCAAATGATTTTTTCGTTTTTTTCCGTTTTTTTCGGATTTTTAATGAAAAAAACCAATAAGCGTAATGACACAACTGTGACAACTGATCTAAACTGACACCGATGTCAAAGACAAAGTAAGTCTATAATCATTCACCTATCCACCTGTATTAAGAAAAATAACCGATTGAAACCTGTTTAAATCGTTTTATTCGGAAAAATTGAAGCGAAAAATTTCATGGTTTTTTTTCGTAAAAAATCCGAAAAAAACGAGCCCTTTGGAAAGAAACGGGATTTTTTCCGGAAAGTTTCAACGCTAGTATAGATACCAAGTTGTAAGTAACCTGAATACGGATAGCGGTCAATCTTTCAATTAAAACAACTAAAATGTGCATCAACATAAAATTCGATTTAAGTCTGATTTTAGAAGGACACTGCAGGATGATGAAATGTATATATATCACAAAACGAGTCATGACTAATGACATTTAATAAAATGATTGGATACACAAATAATCCAAATACCGAAGTATGTTAATGACTATTTGAAGGTTAACATGGAAACTCAGGTAGGTATTCAGAAAATGCTATACTATTTCGATATTCCTACTCGCATATCGCAAAGGTTAACCTGCATTACAACTATCCTATTATAGTTCTAATCACGGCGCTAGTGTTAATTGTTACGTGACTGTAATACAATAGGTAACAGTAAGGTTGACGAACTATAGTACCGTTCGACATTACGACTTGCGATGCAGTCCGCTAAAGGATAAGTCGTACCTACATCAAATGAACCCAGCACACGTGGTGATGGAGGTCTACAGGTATAGTACCTGGTACCGAGCTTAGATCTGTGAAGATACGGAGAAAAATAATATTTGGGGTGATACTAAGTACTAGCTAGATTGATTTTTCGCCCCGTAATGTAAAATGTCATCGATTTTTAGGGTTTCGGAAACCCATTTACAAACAAAGAATCTGTTCTTCAATATAATATTTACTTTAAAAACAAAGTTTAAACCGATTTCAATTCAGCACTTCGCCAAGCCATATAGATACATGAAAATTTCCACATTTCCTTTCCAATTTACCACATGAGCGGCTTTCAGAGAGCAAACCCTCAAGGATCTCAGAATTGACACTTCATTAGTTGCTAGGTACTTCAAAGGAATCATGTCAGTATCTTTGACGTACTTTACATCCTTGAGGAGTTCCATAAGTCACCTATTGTCTTCATCATCAGTTCCACTTCACCAAAATTGCGATTTTCGAGAATAAATACACGAGTTACGTATAATAGAAAATATCGAAATTACTACACGTGTTCCTATATAATTTGAGGGTTGCCCTCAATTTCTCTGGGATCCCATCATCAGATCCTGACCTAGTGACAATGGGACCACCTCAGGGAGTCAACTTTGGAATAAAAAAAATATTTTGAAACTCGGTCGACCATTGACAGAGAAATCGGTGAACATAAAAAAGTCGGATAAAAATTGTGCTCGTTTAATATAATATATACTTAGGATTTACGAATAGGTACATACCTACACCTTATCATACACTTAAGTTTTACCATTTTTTTTTTGTTGAGTATTAACTGTCGTCAAATAAAAAAAAATACGTAATCAAGACTAGGAGATTTTGCGATTGGGAATTTGGGAGGAATTTGATGGATAGACACCTTGATAGTTGCTGAATAGGTATGCTTCCCCGAGCGGAAAATCAACTTTTACCACAATGCCGGGTGAACACGTTTCGTAAACAGGAACTCTGCGTGCGTTGGTAAGGTAGCGCGCCGACTGAACAGACTTGACTCTACCGCACCCTTTCGTTTCAAGGCATAACAATCGTATTGCGTAGCCATCTATTGTAACTGCGAATGTCTATGATAACGGCCGTCCTAAATTGTCATTTCAGTGTTTAGGTAGTTATTACAAAAATCGGCCAAATGCGAGTCGGATTCGCGCATGAGGGTTCCACACCGTACATAATACTTATGTAGGCGGCTTGGGTATTTGATACTAATTTCCACTTGATCTTGATACCGTTCTTGATGTTGACCGTTGATACGTTCTTGAGAAAAAGAGTTTGGACAGACAGATGGACATCGAAGTGATGAAAATGACAGAATTGAAGCGCTTGTGGCCGAGAACCATCATGCACCGGGGGCCAGGTCAGTAATGGCCGGTCGTTGGATGGTTACCGCTATGAATCACCACTAACTGGGCGCTTTTTTGTTTTGGAAGTCACGTCAAGCCGTTGAACTATGTTGTAGTGCATGCCTTCGAGCGGCTAGAGAACTGTACCTACTACAATTCATTTTCGCATAGAAATAGTGTTCCTAACAAAAAAACATCCGAATCAATGGTTATAAATTTTTAAGGAGTCCAATTATGAGAAATTTAGTTTTTGTCCAATGTTACTTATGTTGTTTTTGTTCAATTATTTATGAACAATAGGTACCTTTGTTCGAAATGCTAACAGTAACACAGGATGTATTGGTTTAAAAATTATCACAAGATATAGAATTAAACACATAAACGTAATTAAGCATGTCTAATTATACATGAAGCATTATCGTTATCGTTACATCATAAGTAGGTAATTTCCTATATATACATATCACAGTTTTGGTTACGTTGCCATTACAGTTCAGGCTTGCATTTGTTAAAAATATGTCGAAATCCCACACAGTGAAAATAAAATTGCCAGGGACAGACGGACCGACACGGAGTGATCGCCGTGTTCCGTTGGACCAATTTCGGTACGAAACACTAAAAAGATTACCCATCGTACATAATTATTTAGTGTGCGCAATATATTGGTACGAAATAATTATCAGCATAGGGGCCATTAGATTTTTACGACTCATCAATGATTATTACTGATTTTTTAACACTGTGTTAATTGATTTGAGGGAATGAATAAGCTGGCAAAGCTATAATATAGTAATATACGACGCAGCATAAAATAATTTATTTCAGAAAGTGAGCCCGGTCGTGCGGTAGTAGCATGAATCGAAGAAAGCCAGCTAAACTTGTCCCAGCGGACGTGGGAAGAGCGAAGGGGAAATAGCGTTCCGATCCAGTGAGCCTGCCCGATCGGAGACACGTGTGATTGCATATTAGGCTCCAAACCAGCGCACTAGCTGACTACGATAACCTACAGGCGCATATTCACTGGTCGTTAATGCCAGCATTCGGGGTGCAGGAGCCGTAGCATGGTTGGCCTTATCACACGACAAGTGACAAGATAAGAGCGTCGTCTCGTTCTATCGAACGGTGTCACTCAGTGACGCAGGCTCTATCCTATCACCTATCGCGTGACAAGGCCAACCATGCTACGGGGCCAGGAGATTTCAATTCAATACACACGCTATAGCGCCCGTATTCGGGGAGCCGTTTTACTGGTCGATAGCGGTCGGCGCGTTCTTTTGGTTGAATGCTCATGCAGGGAGGGGATAGGTCCCCCAGAAAGGACCTCTTGAACTCTTAAAATTGACCGAATGATTGCCCTCTAATATTTATTTATTAGGCACTATGCCGTCTGCCGGGAGCACTATGCATGCCGTATATATGGACCAACCTATTTATCGAACCATGATCATGCGGATCACTTCCAACTCCGGATACCTCGCAGAATTAGATTCTTTTTAGCCCATTGGCTTAACAGATCTTATTTCAAGATAAAGTTACATGTCAATACGAATGTATTATATTTTTGCCTATTGACTATTGTATTGTCTTCACCTTGCCAATAATTGGCCTGGTGATGTCAAATATCGCAAATGGAACAACGGACCTATGATGACAATCCTGCAAAAATTGGGAGTCAGGCTAGAGTCAGGCTCAGAATGTACCCATGTTTTTAAGAGCTTTTAATTGGATATTTTTGCTTGAATGAGAGCTCGAATTTCAGTATGCTGTGCCCTCTGACTTAAAAAACCGAAACAAAAATGAATGATTTTGTTTCTTTATCGTAATATTACTCATGACATCGATCATTGATGAGTTACTTTTCTATTAGGTAGTTAGTTCAAACATTTTATTACGTTTAGTTATATGCAAATTTACCTACCTATAAAAAATATAAAATTTTAAATGTGGAATGCCAGTAAAAACACACATATAATACGCAATTCTGCTTTAGCTGTTTTATCTACGCGTAACCAAGTTTGGAAAGAATCGTCTGGACCGTGACTATGAAAAATGACAGTTGGCATTTTGTAAACGAATAGATATTAGCCCACTTAATCACTAAATAGCGTAGGGTATCATATTTAACTTTTTAACTGCCAAACTCTAGATTTCCAACTCTATCACGAGCCAAATAAATTTGCACTGTTATTAAGTCATTATGTCTATTAGACATACCTACTTAAGCGGTTAAAAGCACTTGTATACCACAAACCATTTGTATACCACATTTAATAGCAAATAAATATTTCTATTTCTATTTCTATAAAGTTTAAATGCATAATTATTGGGCGGGGGCCGTTGATAATGATTTTATTTCTGTTGTATCGCTACGCAATCCTCTAAAGATCAGGAAAGTGAAACTCTTGAGACCGAAAGTGACGCGTACAAAATATGAAGACGCACATAAATATCCGATTACGTTGAGTTTAAGCGTCGCAGCGCCACGTCGGACGGGCTTGCTTATTGTCACTGACGCAACGAGCTTAAAATTCAATGTCAGTTGCTTCTCACTAAGTCACATGCAGTCTTTAATTCAAAATGCTAAATCACATATCATCACAGTACATAATTTATTTATTTATGTACGCCTCCTGAGTTTTTTTTCTGTTTACTATGTTACATGCCACTGGTGTGTATTGTGGCTTCAGACCAACAGTAGCGCGGCTTCCATAGAACTCGATTCTCACTGGGTTGACAATTGAGTACCATGTTCCACTGCTATGTAATGAATCGTAGCCAAATTAACTCAGGCTTGCCTACGAATACGTTTGACACCACTCCGCTACTATTATTGCAGCTCTAAGCTATATATTTTGCTTGAAATGTGACCGACTGGCGTCTACTCGAAGAGTGCCTCTCTCTGCTTCTGCCCGTCTGTCTATTACAGATATATTTTAAACCGCAATAGGTAGGGCGCTTAACATTTTCACAGAAAATGTGTAACTATATAGTCGCTCTACACGGAAAAAAACAATCACTTGAATCAAGAAATCGATTAGGAAGACCGCTAGAGATATAGGCTCAAGATAATTTCGGGATGTTAAATTATCTAAAATATCTTGCTCATTAATTACTTGGTTTAAGAATATTTACCTCGGATCAATAGGTATGTGATTACACATTAAAAAAAAGTTTAAAATTAAAAGTAAACGTCATACTTTTGGATCGATTTTAACAATGGCAATACCTATAACGTCTAAATATTACATTAAACTCGCACGACTACAGTTTAAAAGCCTACCCAAATAGGTCTGTGATAGCTAAACAGAGCGTAATAAATATCCAGCTTCTCAGGTAAAATAACCAAACACAGTGTCTAAATGTATTCCTCCTCGCGTGGTAACAGAGTTGCAGCAAAGAGGAGTATAAGTAACGCAATTCGCATAATTGTATCAGAAAGACTTTCAAGACCTTCGGTAAAATCTTCAAAAACTAGCGTGGGCAGGTCGACCCCGCCGGCGCGGAGCGTCAGCTCTGCGACTTATTTGTCATGGAGAAGCTGAAGACGCTCACAGGAAACTGCAATCGCTTAAAATTGCTTGACTGATGTCAAACAATTTTAAGCGATTGCAGCGATTGCGCTGATGCCCAAATCGCGTATAAACACAGCTTCGCTGGTACTAGTACCTACCGCAGGCCGTAAGGACCTGTGCTTCGAAAATACTCCTCTTACTACTTTTAGGCGGGCTCCATTAACAGCTTTATTATTTAATGTTTAGTACTGTGTTACAAAGATATAATAACACTTTTATTTTATTGAATCGTATGACGAAAACATACATAGTATACACACAGTATATTATATGCATTTAATTTATTAAATATGTTATAATGTTAATAATATAATGAAAACGGGTCACTCACGTATTTAAGGTCGAATGTCCCTCGACATGTTTCAAACCGATACGCGGTTCCTGGTCATGAGTTCTACATACTTATATTATTTAATCATTTTTCATCACAGTTGTTCCTCGTAAAGGGCTTCATAACGCGCAACCATCAGAGCCGCAATAGCCGCCCATGGGCGTAATGGTTTTTTTCTTAAATTGTATCTGTCACTCTTACGTCAGTTATAAAGCAAGGAGGTTTTAACTCAAACATGATGGTATCAAACGTATTTATAAATAAATTTAAAAGTAAAAATACGAATAAAATACTCGTATGATTAACATAATGATTTAAAGATTTGAAGAACTTAAATGTAGCAATTTATTATCCGTGTAAAATATTTTTAACTGTCATTTTAAATCGTGGCTGTATGCCGAAGGGTCTTTGCTCTAAGCGCCTCGAGATTTTGTAGTTTTACAAACTCGAGTCATCAAAGCCTTCGGCGTCGGGCTTTTAATAGACTCTCGTTCGTAATTCGTATCTTACCGTACTTGTAACACAATGTACTATAATCATGCTGGCTTGACCGGACGTATTTTAGCCAGGAACAGTTTTTGATTCAGTCAATGGTTACTTACTCATTTCCCCGCGAGATGGCATTTTAATACAAATTTGAGTTCACACGTCGCTTGAAGTAGGTGAACTCTTTTACTCAGTTGCTTTGTTTACCGTGGTGAGTTAGTATGGTCATTAATGTCATCATTCCTCGAGACTTCGAGAGATGGCGAAATACAGTATCTATTCTTCTTAATTTTGTTTTGCACACGATTATATACCTAATCGCTAGAACGATATTTTCTGGAATAGCGTAACAAACATTCAAATGGACTTGGGTGACTTTGGTTTTGAGATATAGAAACGTCGTCTTGTCTTCATTACGTCTGCAAATAGGTATATTTTTTTAAGCTATTGTAGTGCTAATTGCTTGACGGTTAATAAATAAATAAATCGTAGAACGGCTTGCATGGATATAAAAAAAACTGCGGTTCGTGAACCCGCTACACAATATGTACCTATAGGTACTAGAATTCATCTTCATCCGTTAAGCCATTTTTGCGTGAATGAGTAACCAATCATCCAAACTTTCGTATTTATATTATTAGTATTAGGATAGGATAGTACGATATTAAGTACCTATGTATTGTAAGAGAAATACGCCACTGATAATCAGCATGCTGTTATATTAAAAAGGTCGTATCGTCATAGAAATCTTACGGCACTTACGTCCTTTTCTATAGGGTAGGCAGTTTTTCAGGAATAACTCGAAAACCTTTGAACCGATCTTGTTCAAGATAATTTTCGGTGAACGTATTTAAAAAGCACTATGTCCATGATTTTTTCAAATTTTTCAACCCCACCGTTCGAAAGTTAGTGGGGGGGACACATTTTTTGTGACTTTCGGCGCGATTATCTCCGACTAACTATATTCACTTAATCAAAAAAATTGCTCTCAAACCTTACATTTATTTTGAATGACCTATCGATTGTTGTGTGCCAGCCACATGTGGACTTACAATGATTTTTATTTTTTTGACGTGCAGTTACATGTATGGAGACTATGGAGTACCTACACCCCGAACAATTTATTTATTTAGTAATTTCATTGCACAACTATATAACGGCTAACAAAATACACCTATATTCCAAATTTCATTCAAATACACTTCATACTCGTAGTTTTCAATTAAAATGCCTGTGACATACGGATAGACGGACAGACGGACATGCATGATGAAACTATATAAGGGCTCCGTTTTTGCCATTTTGGCTACGGAACCCTAAAAAACCTTTTTAAAAAATTAATGGATGAAAGCCATGATCTTGTGTCACCAATTGAAGGTGAAACTAAACACGATCACTTTGTAGGCCTCCAACTTTATATGAAATTTCATTATAGGCCCCTCGTCTCGCCGCACCTGGAACGTGATATGTCGCAGCCTATTATGAGAAACGTAACGTCAATATTGCATGTTTGGGAAAATTTAATTTTCTATTTTATCACTATAATATTGGTCTAAATCGGATTGGTGGAAGTCTGTTTCAGCTAAAACGTTAAATAAACGAATTAAGTGTAAATCAACGTTTTAGTGTGTGTGCACGATCTAATTATTGCGCTAATTAATTGTCTTGAGTTTCTATACGAAACAACCGAATCGTCCGCGCGTACACCCCCCTAAGCTGCTATACGCCCGTGCTTCAAAAGCAAACACGTGCAAAACAAAAAAGAACTTAAAATTCAATAAGTAACTTAATACATTTTTAATTGAAATAGTTGTCCATTTCTTGTCTATCAATCTGTTCATATTCAAATAATTCATTATTGCCCAATGGCTAGCGGGCTGTCAGCGTAGTCACGATATGAAGGTGTTACATTAGAGTATGCGTGTCATGCACACGTTTGTGAACGTTTTTTTTTTATAGATTTACTTTCTTATTTAACTTTAACGGCCAGAAAGTATCTAACCTTCGGTTCACTTGGCCAATAGTACCTAGTACATTGTAGGAAGCTAAAGTTGTATGAATGTTACCATAACACAGCATAATTGAAATTTCAGAAAGGAAGATGAATCGTTGGATGAATGAATTGATAGAAACAATATTATGTAACGGCTTTCTCGACATTCCGATAGATAACGTCGGCAGTATTCACGGGGCAGAAGCTCGAAGACGGAAGTACGGAACACGTTAGGTGTGCGAAGTCTTTAAGCGCCGTTAGAAACAGCCTGTGCCATAAGGATATCATTGGCGTTCAATTACGGACCTATACTTGCTTTGATAGTGGATTACCTACGTGAAGATCTTGGATGGATAATATCAAAGTGTGCATAGCTGGTTTATTTAGGGTACGACCTGACCGCATTCCAGGCGCGCTGCGATGAAGTTGCGTGGCGTTGCAACACTGAATTGATTCTATCATTCGGCTACTGCAACAATTGAAGTGGACACGTGCCGAGAAAAACCTTCTTTATAACATATTTAAACCAACTTAGCTTTGTTCAGAATAAAGTTCATGTTTAGTTTCAAATGCGCCTGACTGAAATATGAGTATGTATCTGAATACCGGTCAAATTGCTCCCGTAATTTGCCGCTACGAGCTCGACCGGTCTGAAACTATTGAATGTTTGTTTCGTCATCATTTGCCCATTTTATTACAAAGATACACTTATTTTATTGAATCGTATGACGAAAACCTCTAAACATTTAAAATAGATTTTTATTTATTCAGAATCTACCTATTATGTCTTCGCGCATTATTAAAACATCCGCATTAATGATTCAACAACTTAAAATTCCTCGACTAATAAGTACTAAAGTCTTAGTTATGCTAATTAAGCATAGGTCAGTCGTCTCCACGGGGCTTCGAATGTCATTTGGACAACGGGTTTGGCGTGTTGCGTAATCGCAGCGATTAGCGAGCGGTGGGTCAACGCGTGACCCGCCGCTGCGCACCGGCTGCCCTTGACATATCGGTTCACTGTAGAAAGTGCAAACCATCAAACTCTGGTCGACTTCTCGCAAAGAGAAGGTCTAACAAAGATATCCGCGTAGCATAAACTTTTTAAAAAATCACCACAGTGTGATCAAAATATTCAACTGATGAGACTTGATGATCCATCGTAATGGGTAATAAATCAGAACAATTACAAATAAGAATAAAGAAAGAAAAATTTTGATAGCAGGCTTAAGAAGGCAAAAAAGGCACGCCAATGCTTTACCCCGTAGATAGCCTTGAGCGGCGGTCAGCAGAGGGCCGGTACTATACCTTTCCCCGTGTGCGTGACGCGGCAATGTCACTCCCACGCACCCACCACTTCATCCATTGTTCGCTTGTTAGGGCACAGCAACTTGCTCCAAGACTCTTTGATAAATAAGTATTACTTTGATTGACTAGCTAGATCTTCACCGCACAATACCTAACTCCTTAATGATAGTTTCATATATAAAACCGGAACATCGCTTTTAAAGTACCTAAATATGAATTTGTTTAGAAGTTAGGAAATAGTGATTGATTATTAATAATCTCAAATTATATTTAACGTCTAAGTAAAACTTGACGAGAGCAAAAAATGTGAGGTACGTTTGATGTGAACACTTCCCATGGAAGAGATGGATGTTTCGTGATTACTGAAGGCATGAGAGGGAAAGCTGCGACGGACGTCATCTCACGACGCGGCGCGGCCGCCGCCCGCGGCAGACTCTTCGATATTAACAAATCATTGCGTAACCTTCGCATGATAAAAAGCAGCAATTATTTTCTGTCAATACAAACAGGGAGATAAAAATTTCTCCAAAACTAATATTATTTGCTGTTATAGTTACGAGTACTTACATTCTATAAATACTTGTACAAGAAGAGAGCGATCCGTTGTACGCAGATACTACAGTTACCATCTTAAAGTTGATTCATTAATATATATTTCCGTTTAATTATTAAACGTGAACTTTTATGTTTGCAGTAAGGTGAATTGATACAGCTTTTGCATTCTGCAATTTAAAGCTAGACTAATAACATTTGCTGACGAATGCAACGACACTAGTTTAAATCTTGTCTGAAATTAAAGTTGCGTAGCTACAAAATAATAGCTTTTAAAGCCGGTCTTCGGTGGAGCTTACGCCTAAAAGCGAAAGTGAAGGCCGCTCGAAGACGCGTCTCGTGGAAAAGGTGCGCGGAGGCACGGCATCGGGACGAGCGTCTTGCCGGAATTGGCTTCCTCGAACCTCCCCTAAACGCCATTGCAGGATTTACCCGCGCGTGCATAATCAACAGCTGAATACTCGTGTGGTGAAACTGTACAAAAACAACGTAGGTACAAAGTGCAACGTGTCTGCTTGTTACTTGGGAGGGAGGGTTATGCAAGGAGGACGAACAATACAGCGCAGCGGCCAACCGCGTACCACAATAAGTTTGCACAGAAAGCCGATCTCCCAGATACGATCGTGTGCGTGATATTATTCCGAATCCAAGTGAATCTGTTAGGGTCTAACACGTGTTTACCTTCTTTGAAATATCGACCGTCACTATTAATTCACTTTCTATTTTATGTGTGTGTCACTTTGTATCACTTTGGTATTGAAAATCTGTATCACGGTGAAATTTCTCACTGATTTGTATTCAAAAACAAACGCCGTCCAGAATGCCACATTAGCTTCGGCAAAACGCAGCGGGCCTGTTTTGTTGTAAAACAGCGAAAGTGAAACAATTCTGTAATGCAGACGTGGTTGCTTAAATTGCCTAATTAGGAAGTGTCACGAAACAATAACAACTCGAGCAATTGTTATTCTTACGTACAAACACGTAACTAACGATTGAACTTTAGATAGGTACTATATAACACACACTTAGTGTAGTTACACGTCTTTCACGATATTTAATTTCTTAAATTGAGAAGGACAATTGAAGCATTGTCTCCATTGTAAAGGCGCTATTTATTTACACTTTACGGCCTATGACTATGAGATAATGCTCGTAACTATGAACCTACAAAGGACGGCATTTTTTCAGCAAAATATTTGATTTGACATAATTATTGGAAAAATTTATCACGAAGCGAATATTTATTTTTTAACTACAGTATATTACATTTTAATTAAGCTGTATCCATGATACCTTTAAGGTACCATTGGCAGATACCTGGATTCGTGAAACAGGAAAAATGTGTTGTTTAAATACCTTTATGAACAACGGCAAGGGGTCGACGCTCAGCACGGATGGAGCGAACTTAACTCCAGATTAGTTAGTATTGTGAGGTTTGTGCCTTATTGTAGTTATTGTACAATTAGTTGATGGTGTCGGTGTAGTGTCAATTAGATGTAGTGTCGGGTGAGCTATGGTTATAGTAGATGAAGCATTTAAAATAAAAAAACTTGTGTATACCGGGCGGAAAAGATCTAGAGACTTTTCTGAAGATCCGGGGTACCTAATTCACAGATTTTTATGAACTACAAAATAGGATTGTTCAAGTTTACTGAAATAGTCAGTCGTTTCAACCCTTAGAGGGATAAGTAACAAAACTTTGTTTCATATTTTAGTTTTTTTATGATTATCTACTCTTTTATATTTCCAAATGATTCCTTCTACTCATCTTAGTTTTGTATATTTTTTTGATGCTAAAGGATGTAGGTATGTAAAAAATTCGCCTTTCGTTGGACATCCTATATAATATTAGACGGTAACATGTCATATAAGCAATATTGAATAGTTGTAAGCCACATTCCTCCGGCATGATTTAAAAATGCTAATATTAAAATGAAATATACTTAATACCGTAATTACTAATTAGGTATAACTGCAACCGTCGAATGTAACAGCACTACCTTTTATCAACAGTATTTAGTGACAAGACAAGGTAGTGCTCGAGGATTGAGGAAAACATGGCCAGTGCAGATGCCGGGAACTATTTAAATCCAAGGTCAGCTTGGGTCATAAAAAGTCGTTGTCGCTTTCAATATCTACCTTCTGGGTTCAATGTAATGACGTCTACAGTCACGAATAGCCGCGATAAATCGACGAATTTGTAAAAACGAGTTTTGTCAGAGTCGGGAGTAGGTGACGAAAAAGTGTGAATGCATTGCAATGTCCGGTTAATAAATGCTCGACCTCTCAGATAATTATTATCTATACTAATATTAAAGAGGTAAAGTAAAGTTTGTGGCTTTATAAGTTTTTAGGTAAGTGTGGGGTAATCTCCGAAACTACTCATCCTATTAATAAAAATATACCGGTAGACATATGGAATGAACCTACAACTACGTGAGCGTCTTAGGCTATATTTTTATAATATATGGATGGAGTGACTGTCAATCGTATAAATAAAAGTATATTTACGTAGTAATATCTACACGTTACAAAACGACGATCATATACTAGTAACAAAGAGTAACAGTATTAATTATTAATTATTGTTATAATATTTCAACATATTCTCACTATTTTAAGAAGGGGTTTTTCATCTCATCCGACTGCCAGAGTAGGGTTATGCAGGGACTGGTTTTTGTTGTTGTTGTTCTAAATCAAAACATTCTTAAATATTTTTGCCAACTACCTATAGTTCAGGTCTTCTTCGTAAGTGCGAAGACGTAATACCTCTACAGTCGTCAACAGTTCGATTTTTGACCGCATTAAAATTTTCAATACATGTATTATATGTTAACAGACTATTGCCGAGGGTGATCAGTGCCAATTCAATAAAAAGGAGGATAGTGCTGAAAGTAAGACCGGTGTTATGAGAAGCTGTCACATCCTGTTATTCCTTTTGTAGCATAATTATTCGTTGATGGTAATGAATGTTAATACAAGAGAGGTCCATTACGCCCGCAAACAGGCATTTTGTAAACGCCGGTAGCATTTTACGAGTAAAGGTTTATTTAGGTATAGTTCAGGTAGGTACTCGAATGAAACAACCTAATATGCCGCAAAAGTTGCATGCGGTTGATTTGTCATCACTTTCCTACGCAGCCTTATTACATGACTCTAAATGTTAAGATGCAAACATAACTTTCTGTCATTGTACAGCGATACAGAACGTCATCCACTTAACACCTCGTGTTGCAAGCATTGACTCGACATCTTTAACAATGAGATCCATTTGAATCGTCAGATGGTCCTGACCGCTGATTTTTATCAAATCGTTTGTAACAATAGACATCGCGCTATACCTATCCTCTTGCCAAATAGGACAACTACACAATCAATGAAGAAATCATATTTACGAAGCAAGGTAAACTGTCAGCGGAGCCTCTTCGTGCGAACAGAAAGTTTCATGGTGGTTAACTTTGACCCGCACCCATGTGCCGCAAATTTGCGGTGACTTTCCTGCTTTCTTGTGTTTTCTATGGTTGTATATGCATAATACGTTTATTGACACGATATTTTAACATTCCAATACCTAAATATTTCGGTAACCTAATTTTGTAGCGATTATTAAAAATGAAAGATCCAAGAATACGTCAAACAAAAACAAATAATGCGTACAATTAAACGTAACCGGTTTATTGCATTTTGGCGAATTGCGTCATAATAATTTAATATTACCTACTCGGGTCATTATCAGTAAAAATCTTATGTTTTAATATAATATGTTTTTATCGCATACAATTATAGAATAGCCGACGCCGTTTATGCAGATTCAGATTTCAACCAAAAATTAGGCTTTATAGCCCTTAACATTGGCAATGTTCACAGCCACCTAAACCAACCAACCTAAATCTGACAATGGGCCACTTCCACATGCGTAGAAAATAGAAATAAATAAATTGTGCAAGGATAAATAATCACAAGGTATTTAGTAGTTGCTAATAGAAATAGAGTTGTTCGTACATAAGTAGTGAGGATGTGTTACTTGTTTACGTTATATTCACTGACTCTGAGCAAAATTGTGTTATTTTTTTAAAGTATTATGTGTCATGCGAGGGCGGCAGGCGGGGGCGGCGGAGGGCGCCGAGGGCGGTACGGTGTTACGGCGTAGACAATGTACTTACTAAGTCGTGCATATTTAAAAGCAAATGTTTCGCAGCCTTCATTGAGAAACCCGTGCCCTCATTCGTGATGCCAGCCAGCTGCCGTTGGGCAATGAAAACCTGATTTCCTTGCAAGAAATCAGATCATATTTTCATGGCAACAAACGTGATGCGACATTTCTATCCCGGAAAGTGTTGCGCAACCGGAGCCGCGACATGTTACCGCACGCTCTGAGCTGAGCAAACATCCGATGAAAGTGACATCGCACTGACAGCTCTTTTATGCTAAGTGCTTGCTGGTTTTTTGATGATGGATACATAATTGAATCTACTATTAGAAAGTGATTGTGCTATAATTACCCCTGTAATTATATCACCTTTGTTTGGCGCGTTATTATTGCGATATCGTCGGTTGCTGAAATTTACATTGGCGGTTTTGTAAAGAGGGTTGAATAAATGCTTATGTATAACACTTACAGCGTAATCCTGACGATCATTTTGAGTGCGTTGCGTTGCGTGGCTTAGCGAGTGTGGGGCGCGCACCTGCCCGGCTCTGTCGGGCTGGGGCTGCAACAGAAACTCACATCAGCACAGGCACCTTTCCCAAACACAGTTGCGACAGTTAAGCTCAAAGAGGAAGCTACATCGCACATTTAAATGCAACATTAATGTCAGAGAGCGTTTAAATGCCAATAGCGGCGACCTTTGGGGGGTTGCGCAAGCGAGGATCGCCGGTCGTGTGAGAAAGGCGAGTGTGTTGGGACGCACCGGAGGGGGAGAGTGACACCGCTTGCGACGCGCTGCCGATCGGCGACTAACCTCGCGACCGCGCGCGCAGCTCTTACTTATAGCCGCGCACCCACTCGCGCGCCGCCCGGCTGTTCCCGGCGTGCCCGGCGCCGAGGGGACTTGTGGGCTGCAGCCTCCGGGAGTATTATCCTGAAAAACCACGCCTGTTCTCATTGGCCATGTAAATAAAAGATGCTTGGTTTTAATCAGACTTGTACGGCAAATAGTTTCTTACAAAACGATACCGTGGGTTAAGTATTCAAGATTATGTATCAAGTAATTTTATGCATCAAGGATCATATTAGCATAATATAAAAAAATACAAATTAAAGGGAATTAAAAAACAAAATACACTATACTAAAAGACATAAGTAATCCTAGATAAACACAGAAAACCTATAGCCTATGATGGAACAAGTTATGTCTAACATATCATTTTTGAGACCCACTTTTATTGCCTAGTCGGCAATACTTTACGTTGTGTTTATTCTGTGTGCACAGTTGTCAGCTACTCTCCTAGACAATTCTAATAACGAGCCCTAACAATACCGTTTTGTCGTCATGTATTATTTATAAGTATCATATAGCCACCTTCCGCGTCCATCATTGTCTCGATAGGACTTGGGTCAAATATGTCTTGCGTTTAATAACACACACGGCAGAATCCCTCCACTAACTTAGGTATAAATTAAATAAAAATCTCAATAATTTCACATACCTGCTGACAAATATAAGGTTACAGTTCCGGCCGGTACACTAACACAATAGTGAGTTTACTGATCCTGTCCTGAGAACTAATACATCCTGTATACGCTCGCTGTTGACTGTACCGCAAGAAACGGAAGTGAAGATATAGTTTTCGAGACGCTCCGCTGCGAAAGACATCAACGCGCGGTGTGATTACTTGATTAGCTACACACTCGTAACGTACCTAATGTATGTATACAGAAAACAATCAACATTATCGTTTTATCAACATTATTTGAACTCGTTATGGTAACCCATTCCTCTGGAATGTATCATACTACTTTTTTACGTTCATGATACTAATATATATTAAAAATTTACATGTAATAAGTATAAGTCAAATACCAAATATGTTACTTTCCACAAATTAACAATTTCATTCCGATTTCATCTAATTTTCTACAACGCAGCTGAAGCAAGATGGGAGCACATGAACTAAAACTATTCTCAATATCATGTCCATACGTCAAAACCGCAAAAATAAATACACAGGTATCGTGATAAACCAATAAATAGGCACTAATCTTTTAAAAATATGTGTAAAGTGCGAGTGTGTTATAAGTGTTATCAGTATACCTAGATATTTTTCTAGCAGGAACAACATTTGTTTAGTGCTTGCCACAATAAAAATATCGACAATCCTGTTATCGATAAGTACATACTACTTCAACGACAGTACGTACATACAACCACAGACATATATTGGCTACCTACCTAGACGCCGCGTGCACCTACACTGTAACCATATACAGAGACACAGATTTTTTTTGGGACCAAAAATGGGTTTGGGAAAAATTACATGTTGTGACATTCTGCGTCGGTTTTAAAGACAATTTCGGTGTGTGTGTGTGTTATAAAGTAAAGTAGGTGATAATTAATTCAGTGACACGAAGAAAGAAACTTACGAAAGTATTGCAAATTGATTTCTGAAGTATGTAAAATATTAATAAATTGACAGTTTTGTTATTATTATCTATCTTTTAACGCACCCTATTACCCTATATATATTTGTATTTATTTATTTATTTAATCATATGGCAGACTGATGGTACTGTGAGGTCGCATATAGCGACAGGTACAGTGGCCAAAAAGGTTGCTGCATATTTGTATTTATTTACATCTATGACGTTGAAGTTGTACTTATCGATAACAGGACTGTCGATGTTTTTATTTTGTCAGTCACTTACAATAAGTCGTTCGTGCTAGAAAAATATCTAGGTATAGTTATCAGCTTTATAAAAAACCGTATACCTTTGTTCAAATTTTGCCAGTTTAATGTACTTAATCATACACGAAAACTTGAAAAGCCTATATACCAATTGGCTACTTTCCAAAAAAAGTTATTTAGTCCGTCAGTTGGATTATCAAAAAATATTGGACACATTTTTTTATTTGTTAATTAAACAAAAACTGACGAAGATATAGCCCGTTAAAGTTCCGTGTGATGTCACATTATGGTACACTTTTTAGCAGAATGTGGCGTCTCACGGAACTTTAACGGGCTGTATCTTCATAATTTTTTGTTTAATTGACTAACAAAAAAATACGTAACCAATATTTTTTGATAATCTAACTGACAGACTAAATAGAATTATATATTTTTTACCCAGGAAAGTACCCAATTCTGACCGAAGAGAATTTTTGCAAGGGGGATTAAGAAAAGTAATTACTTAATACGCCTATTATATTAGGTAATGCATAATAGTTTGCGGTTTTGACTTTTAAGACTCGCGTGCCACCCTGTAGTTCGCGTAGGACATAATTATAAGTGTGAATATTACATGTTCCCACTCTCGCAGCCCCCACGACTAGTAGCAGAGCAAATATAATTATTATATAGGTACAAGATATAAAAACGACGCCTTAGGGCTCGTTTATGGAAACACGACGCGTGTAGCGACTCGGCTTGATGGCTTGGAGTAGAACGTGCTGTCTGAAAACCAGCGCCGTAGGTGTCTGTCTGACACCTCGGCACAATGCTGAGACAGCGACCGTTTCACTGCCGCGAAGACACACACAATGTGTCAATTGTATTGTATGTCTACTCCCTTTATATCTGTGTGTCTTTTGTGTAGTGAATAAATGTCTTCTTTCTTTCTTTCTTAGAAGATACAAAAGTGTAGAAGGTACCCAAAATTACATAGTTAAGGGCCTTGATCTAATCTATGCTTGGACTTTTTTCCGTTGTGTAACGAAAGTTATCCATATAAAATGTACGGGTAATCGCCGTTACACAATGGAAAAAGTTAAAGCGTAGATTAGATTAAGGCTCTATGTACAATTTTGTAGGTTAGTAGTAAAGTTAGTAGTTAAAAAAACCGGCCAAGTGCGTGTCGGACCACGCAAAACGAAGGGTTCCGTGCCTATTAAAAAGGTCGTATCGTCATAGAAATCTTACGGCACTTACGTTCTTTTCTTTGAGGAAGGCAGTTTTTCAGCAATATCTCGGAAACCTTACATCCGATCTTGTTCAAAACAATTTTCGGTGAATGAACTTAATAAGCGCTGTGTCCATGAATTTTTTCATATTTTTAAAATACACCGTTCAAAAATTAGAGGGGGGGGGGACAGAATTTTAGTGACTTTCGAGGCAATTATCTCTGACTGTATTCACTTAATCAAAAAAATTCCCGAGAAACCTTATATTTATTTTGAAAGGCCTATCGATTCATGTGCCATACGTGGGACTTATATATGGTATTTTTTGACTTTTAGTTTTATGTATGGAGTATACCCCTAAAAAAAATTTTTTTAGTAATTTTAATTACAAAACTTTGTAGCGGCTAACAAAATACACCTATCCTCAAAATTTTATTCAAATACACCTTATGGTTTTCGATTAAAATGCCTGTGACATACGGACAGACGGACAGACGGACAGACGGACAGACGGACAGACGGACATGACGAAACTATAAGGGTTCCGTTTTTGCCATTTTGGCTACGGAACCCTAAAACAAGGGAAAAATATAAATGTTTTTCCCTCGTACAATGCAGGTACTGTTGCCATTAGATACATTCGAGCGAACAAGGAGCTTACAATATCTGTACACGACTCTATTGTCAAGGTATTAGAGTCCACGCTCAAATATGTAATAGGCAAATTACTCGGGAGAGCGCATAAAAAATTATTAAGTCAGGTTAGATACCTTACCCTTTCTTCCCGTAGTTGTTGGCTCGAGTGTGTTGTAGGTGATGCGCTACAATCCTATCACTGTAATACCATATTTTATTAAACGAGCGAGCAAAGCGAACGTAGTTCTCCATTTCAGATTGGGCGAAAATGCGTTCGTATGTCCAGTCCGGCTATTCTCTGCTCTAGGCTAGTCGGGCCTCTACAGGTCGCATTTCACAAACGATTCTCGTGAAATTTTGTGAGCAGGTTCTATGATTATATTGTTTTTTTAATCGATTCAGTTTTTGATATTCGAAAAAAACATTAAAAAAAGATAGACTCGCTCGCGAGGTCTACTCACAGAGCCACTAGTTATATCAGTTACTAGAAGTGGAATAAAAAAGTTAATTATATGTGCTCTACCTACCGCTTTCGGGGAATACAGGCGTTAGTTCACGTAAGTATACGTAGGTGTATATAAACGTATTTTCAACACATTTGCTCGTAACGTGCCTCTTATTACGTCGCATTTAGGCTCATTATCCTGGGTATTAAACACGCGTGTTTTATAACATTAAAGCACTTGTGTTTTATGGTTATATTTCGATTAAGACACGTTGACACCTTTCAGCAAGGTTTATATATGAACACGGTGCATTCTATAATCAACCGGGTTGTACCTAAAGTTTCTTTTTTTAATTCCCGGCAAATGGATTGTTATACTCGACTAAACAAATGAAATCCTTTTTGTGACTTAATTGATTATTTCTTCTTGGATGTGATATAGAAACGTTTCATATAGTAAAATGCTAAGCAGAAACACAATACTTAGGCAACCTTCCACATTTACACTCATACTTCAGCGCAGTCTCATCCACTCATCCACACACAGTTCTCATTAAATATGTTTAAAGAGCATAGGTAGGTAGTTATGTTAGTTTTAAAGAGATTTTAATTAGTTTTGTTATTATTTTTAAAATTTTTGTTGTACTTAATTTTGTAATTTTTGTGTTCTTAATTTTTTTTGAGTCTATGTCCCTTTTATGTTGTGTTCTTTCAGTATCATCTTGCCCCTTAATGGCCTCACTGAAAATCAGCGTTACAGAGCGCGTTTTGTGGCTCGCTCCGTGACACCAAGCTGAGTGAGGACCCTTTAATGTAATGCAAATTATACTGTATAAGCCCACTGTTCTTTTTTTCACTTTGTTTAGATTTAAGAAAGTAAATTTTGCTTATATATGTATTTTCTTTACGCTAATAAATTATTTTCTTCTTTTTCTCCTTCTAAAAGAATTTACTTTGATAGCATTTTACATGAATTTGTAGTGATTCGAAAATATTTATTTTATGTTGTATTGGCTGTTTACTTACAGATTTCATCTAAATCTCGCTTTAACACCTGCGCGAACTTCACGAAAAAAAAATGTAGCGCGCCATTACCTATAGGTAATTTCACAAATATTTGTAAAGCCTCTCACAGACTGGTGCGGCCTGGCCGCGGCGGTCAGTCACCAGTCACAGTCAGGCGGTAAACTTGTCATTAGCTGTCAAATTTACTATTAACCGCCACCGCGGGCCGGGCTAGTGTGATTCAGGCCTAAACATTGTTAATGCGTGTTTGGATATTATCAAAAATGTTGACTCGTGGTGAATAGAAAACTCATAAATTATAGAATTGACGCCCCTGGAAATTCTTAGCGATGAAGGTACAATATGTGAGTAAAAACCTGTTGCCATCAATAACTAAAGAAAATAACTTAAGAACCTATAAAATATTCATCGAAAAGGATTTTTTTCTCGGAAATGTGTTGAATAACGTCGTATGAAACGCGTGAGCTTTGATGATTACATCCTCGGCTCTCTTATTACGCTCACCTGCGGCTCGCGTGGACAATTCCGCCTTGGATGTAATGATCAATATAGCTCACTTGTATCACAATGTATCTACTATTAATAAATAGTTTTACAAGTAAGTACATAATAGTTGTTGCGCAGCATCTGAGATGTTGATAACGAAGCCTCAGCGAAGGATGCATCTTATAGCAAACGCCTCGATTGGGCAACGAGGAAGCGCGGCCGCGGCCCGCGCCCAGCCCAGGGCGCCCAAGAATACGCGCCGACCTAGCATGAACTTTGTCACCATTATCACATAACATCACTAACTATTTTGACCTTTTGTTGCCATGCTTCAATAGTACCTACTCAATTGCTTATTAATGCAAATGCCTAGTTTTTGCGATACCTGATGAAGATGCAAGCGATGACAAATATTGCGATCGAAAACATCGAAATACGTTCCGTCATAGGCCGAAAAGAGTCGTACCTACGATTTTTATAAAACTGTAATTTATTTCCCCTTTAATGAAAATTTACAAAGTTAGGCAACAATTATTGACTGCATGTCACTTAGTTACTCATGCAATTCGTCAGAAATTCTTGCAAGGCAAACATCGGGTATTTCACAGTGACTCAGTACATGCAAAACTGAGAATTTTGAAACTCTTATTCAACTTTTGGAATGCAATGACCCATAATGTTCAACCCACCTCATAAATTATGCTCTATTTAGTCTAACGACCAGTACACAAAAACCATACACCACTTCATTTTGTAGTTATCACGCCACCGGCTACGAATGACCATTAATTTCTATTTGATGCATAATCTGTTAGTGTTAGAGTATCACTATAGAGCGGATTGGTAGTACAGTCGACTACTAAAATATGTATACATTTTTTACGTAATTGCCTTGTAATAGTTGTAATATTAAGGTGAAAAATTGATAAATCTTTTTGTAGTCGACTGTACCTTTAAGGTTTTATCGATCTTATTGTATCGACATCTTTGACTATTCCTGACAAAATGTTTAGGTATGTCATACTACTTCGCCCAATTTTGGAGTTTGTGTAAGTACGTAGGGCGTTCAATAAGTTCTAGGTATCGGCATGATTACGTGTCATTATAATAGATATGCAATATTTATTCTGCCAATATTTATTCATACACTAAATAAGACAAAAAATATATATTTATTTATTTTTCTTGAATAATAATTTTTAGAATTTTAGGGGTGATTTTAGAAAAAAACCGGTGCCTTAATCTAGAATATGAGAAAATTATATTAAAATCAATATTTTGGATACATTTTATTTAAATAGGGCATTGTTTTTTTAAAAATTGAATTTTTGAAGCACAACCCACCTAACAAAGTTTAACACATTGGTTGCCGCTGACGCGATATCGCGTCCTAACTACATTTTGTGGAATATTTGCGCCTCGGAAACGAATGGGTTAAGGTGGGATTTATTGGTCATCAATTTATTATAGCAGTAATTAAGCAAACAATTTTATGAGGTTTCTGTTTGGCAGAGCTTGGAGATTACCAGGGGTGCTATTTTCTATACAATTAGTTACCTTGTCATCTAGACCAACTCTTACTTTGATTTCTTATTCGTTGACATTTCAATAAATAAATAAATAGTAAACTCCTCAATAAAATCTGTGTATATACGTTGATTTAAAATATAAGCCATATTTCGTTCAATAATTTTTTTATGAAGATAAATTAAATATTTTAACAAATTATATATGCACATAAAATCTGAAAGAGTGTATTTATTCATCGAAAATAAGACGATACGAATAACTAGTTTTTTTATGCCGATACCGAGAAAGTATTGAAGGCCCCTCGTAGGTACCTACTTGTAAAATTTGGCTCTCTGGGTTTACCTAGTTAAAAACACGACGGGTTTATCCTCTGTAATTAAAGAGTTCCTACGGCCACCTTCCGTTTCCATCATCAGACCAGGTTTATGGTACCATATTATTGCCTTGTCATCCGACTTACATAATTGTACAAAATTTCAAAATGATTGGACACCGGGAAGTGGGTCAAATTAAGATTCCAAGATTTTCTTGCATACATACTTAGTTAGTTACAAGTGAAGCTAATAAAAGCTTGTTAAAAAAGGTTGAGTAATTAATAAATAAGATTTAACAAATTACTGCCTGCAACTAGGCAGTTTAAAAACGTTAAGTTATGAAACACAATTTGCAGAAACCAATGTCTATTCTAAACAACAATTTTAAAACATGATTAATTTCGGGTTATGCCTGTTTAATGAAGTAAACCGGCATTTAATTGAATTACCTCGCCATGTTGGTATAGTGCTTAATGGGTCAATCGATTTGTTTACATGTATTAATTACTTACCTAGATGATGAGCGACGAGGAATCCTTGAGAGCTTGAGGGGAAAGCATACATTTTCGTCTGTAATGCCTTTGAAGTTGTCTTCCAAAGTTCTCTACCTGATACCTGGGAAGGTAAATACGTAGCATAAATTCACAGTAAAGTGTTGGGTGTATCTGTATAGTAACAGTCTAATGTCACGTTTTTAGAATAAGTTAAATACTCATTAAAAATGTTAACAAGACTTACCTAAAATCAAAAGGTCCTTTAAGCTCACTTAACAATCTTGATTATTTACCCACGTGCAAGCTTTGGCGGTAAGTACCCCTTATAAAATATAAAATTAATATATTCTTTTTTTTTGTTTTCATATTTTAAAACTTGCTTTTTGGGACTACAAATAGTGCATTCCTGCTGTAGAGTCAAAACTATATTAACCTCTAAATCGCTAACTATATATCACAGTGTAAAATATTGATTGTGTAGGTTGAGGACTCGTAACATACTAAAATATTACTGAAATCTGAAACATCAACATTTTTTACCTGTCCGTTTGCCATGGAATGCCCCTATAGACAAAATGATTGATAGGGTATCACTAATTTCCGAGGAGTTGAAATGCTTTTGGTGCAATTAGAAGTAACAATTTCATATGCAGCAATCCATCTGTTATTTTCAAGGTGTACTCGTCGTCTCCTTTATGACTTGTCTGTATGAAACACTGGAGGATTATCTCAGAAAAATAAACGAGCTTCATTAAAAACATTTTATTTACAATGCACGTAATATTCATTGTAGCAAAGATATCGTAGGTATGCATCATTTACATAAACAATTTACGGGTTACCTAGTCAAATTAGTTACAATTTAGATAAGGATAATCACAAATATAATTCGATTGACCATAATATTTATATTATAAATTAATGAACATAGCGCAAATGTCAGAATAAAATAACTGTTACACTATGATATAAAAATAGTATCGAATTTAACAAACAGAGGGAATTGGCAATGGATGAAAATTTTAGAAGTGCTTTTTTTTTGGTGATAGTAATAACCTTCTTTAGCACCAGAAAAAAGTTGCAGATTTTTCAGCTGCGTCAATTATTTTTGAAAAATATAAACAGTTTCCTCACTTACGTTTTGGGTCAAGGACAACAAGGGCACTTCTAAAATTCTCATCCATTTCTCATTACGGAAACTGTCCGCAAGGAGTATTTTGTGCCTATATTATTGTGGTTACAGCAGAGAGCAGTGTGATGCACAGGTGCGAATGGTACCAGCCGACGAAGCCAAATAGACAAACGAATTGTATAGGTGTTCGTCCGCACTAATTGTCTACTGGGCTTGGTCCACTAGTAGGTAGTTACTAAATGTCAATTAAAATGAGAAACGAAAACGTACAAACACCGACCATATCAAACCTCCTCTTTTATTACCATTGGTCACACAGCCCTATCGGAAGATGGTAAAAATAGGACATTTCCTATTCATTCTTTCGCGCTGACAACTTTTGTACCTACTTTTAATTTTTATAATAATATTAAAGGGGCATACGACTTGCTCGGGATGGAAGACGACTTGATAATCTACTACAAACATGTTTGCTTAGGGACTAGTGACATGTTACAACGTGGAGACGTTATTCATACAAACAATGTATTAATCATATTCCATGGTATTATAGTCTTTGTCAATTTCATGCACAAATTTGTAAATAAACAGAAGGCAACTAAACTCAGCAAAGTATAAGGCGTTCGTCATGGAATTGAACAAATCAGTATGATTTACAATAATAATATTGACGACTAGAATGGTTTCAAGACTTTCAAGCCACAATGCTTGGCTGCAGTTTTTGTCTCACATTTTAATTCCAAAGTAGACAGGCAAAATATATGAAATTACACAGTTTGACCAGTAATAAGTTTCAGTCAGAAATAAAAAAAAAATTGGAAAAATCGACGTCAAGGATAAAATTTAATATACATTATTCGCCGTATCAGAATGAAATAAGGTGCAAAAGGGTTACCCTTAAGTAGTCGATCTAAGCAAAAGCCATGAGGATCGATAAGCCAAACCAAATGAAAATTAAAATCTGTGTGTTTTCACCCATTTATCGAATCATCATGGTAAAGTCAGAAGTTCAAGAGTTTTTAATAAGTATACAGCCTTGGTCAAAAGTGTGGAGACTCATGCGTTTTTCATACAAAAGTCAAACTTTAAAAGGTGCATTTATATATTTTATAATAGAAAGTTGTGTATCTATCGGAAAAATTCGTCATATTTGTTGACGTTAAGGGAAAATCCGTGAAAAAAATATACACAAATAGCTATATATAATCACATCCAAATAGCAATTTCAAAATGATATATATTAATGATTTGCACATGTTCAAACACTTATTATATTTTACGACTCCGTGTATTTATGAAATTGAAAAATGATACTTTATCCATAAGTTACAAAGGAAAACGTGGGGTGCTCAATACTTTTGGCCAAGGCTGCACTCTTACAGTAGATATATGTAAAGTGCAGACAAAATTAAATCTTTTAAATAATTATATCACAATATTGTTATTCTTATTAAAATAAATCACTAAATAATAAATTGAACTAAATTATATACAATTGAATTTAAACTATCGTGAGTTACATTCAGAATTATTTTAACTAAATTGACATTCTTACAGGAAAACATGCTTTAGTGACACTTAACTTTTTTTTTACAATATAGGTTAGCGTTTCATGTTGTAACCGTTATACAGTTAATTGACACGTATTGAACTTTACACCCATATAGAAATTATTTAAATATGACCTAAGTGTACCTAACAGATGTCTTCTCGTGAAAATGTCCAGATACGGTTCAATTGTCAATTTACATTTACCGGGGCGGATCCGCAGCCAGTTAAGATAATTCTAAATAAGTATAAACAATACAAAACAACCAGTGGCCGGTGAGCGACAGCGTATGCAGAATGATAACAGGCTGGTATTCGAGTTGGTTTATCTATGACATGGTTACTTCCGTAGTCCAATATTTAGCGATATTAGCATATTTGGCGAACAAATGCGCAATCCATCAGCTGAGATAATTTCTATATTCTATGATCACAAAATGTATCCAGTATTAGACAATCTATAATCTACAATTGAAAATATATACATTCAATTTAAAAAGTTGTCTAACCTAATTCACAGATAATGTAGGTAATACATATGAACACATTTTGGGACTAAAAGTACGTGCTTAAGAATTTTTTACTTTAATTTAATCTTAAAGCGAGGAATAAAAACATGATTCATATTCCGTGCCTCGCGAATCGTCGTCGTCTAATCTTTATGAAATAAATAAATGATAATAATGAAAGCATCTGCGTACAAAGGTTAATAATTGTTTACATTCCATTTTCAAAGCGTCAAGATAGATTTACATATTGAATAATATATAGGTTTTTTATAAATCAATCTGTACATAATGGGAACACAAGTATTTATCACGGTTTGCCGATATCACAATAGGGTTCGGGACTCTAATTTTATTATGACTCTAAAAGAAAGAACGCAAAAAAATATGCCTAATGACGAAAATCCTTTACAAATATCTCAAAAAATTACGAAGATACAATCGTTTCGCGTTTTAATATTGCTTGATAGAGGAAACGCTTGAGACCCGTGACGTCACGGGCCTCGAGCGTCATAGTAAATGACAATCGTTTCATGTGAAGGTGCGTTTCGCGGAAAAGAATCAGAGCATACCCTCTCTTAAAACTTTGGACACTCATAACTTTGTGATTATTTATTGTCATGTGTTATTTTTTTATCCACGTGACTATATTTTTAATCCTTTTTCGAGATTGTCAACGTTATTGTTTACTTTATTTGTTGTCACCATCCCTATTCAATGAAAAAGCCACAAACAAAATCAATTTACAAACAGATATAGAAAAATAGAATTCAGCGAACAAATCCAAATAGTAATTTATGTGCTATCCTGGGATTAAGCCGATCCAAGACTATTGCAACTGTGGGTTATAACAACTCCAATTTTTCAATTCTGGTTAGGCCTATATTCAACTCTCGTACATCAGGTGGAAGTAAACACACATGTGACAAAGTCTATTCCCAGTTGAAAAAAGAAAGCATGTTCCCCATAACCTATGTCGGGTCGCCAAATGCATTATATTTTTTATATAAACTAGTGTAATAGACCGATCACACAAGTTTAAAATACGAGTGTGTGTTTACGATAATTACATGACGTTGTTTCGGATGTAACCACACCGGTCGGCGACGACGGCCTAAAAGGCGCAACTCCGGTTTAGAAGGTATGCGCCCAAAAATGACGTAACAGCGACGTCACGGCGCGGCTTAAGCGTATTTTGAGCTCTAGTTTGTAAGTTTTGAATTAAAAACGTGAGACAGTGGACGCAACATTGATTAAGCGCACCGTCAGCGTGTTTAAGCATCGGTGTGATCGGTCCTTAAACGCGGAGACAGTCAATAAGATTCACAAGCCCACTCGTAGTGACTACACTACAGTCAGTAGTACACGAAACTGTCAGAGGCTGAAACGATGTTAATAACGTTAAGTCGTGAGGGCCAGGTCAACTATATTATTTTATTGCCTAAATAGAAATTAAGTATACAAACTATATCAGATAATAATTAATGTTGAATATGACTTCAACAATGTTTTTTGACACTGAAATCTAAATATTTTGTATGATTTCTTTATAAATTTAATGTATAAATGTATTATGCAGTTTTAAACTCTATACACCGTAGCTATCGCAATAGCGTCAAAAATTACAAGTAGTTTATACAACGCGTTCGCACTGCTTTGTCAATTCTCAATAAAAAAAATACTAATAAAAAATATAATTTGATTATTTGTGGGTTTATGATGTCCGCTTACAATATTTTTGTATGGGTAATAACAGTTACAGGAATTTTAACTTCACATTAATTTTAATTCTAGCCATCATTATTTATTTACATGATGAAATGTCTTATTGTATTTCAAGTAATTTACCCCTTTTTGTGCGAAGCGTCTCGTGGCTACGTATCTTAAAATAGATGATTGTAGTATATCCGTCATTATTTTCGAAATTTAATATGTTACTCCGGTTTTGATAGGTGTGAACAAAATACTATTCTTCAATAGAATAATTCTAAAGTAAATCTCCAGATATTTTTAATTTCGCTCTGATATTTGCACCTAACTTTAGTTAAATACATAGGTACCTAAACTTCTTACAGTTGGAAACATTTTCGATATTTTTTTTGTGATAGTATATGTATGTTACCAAACTGAGTGAAAATCTGACAATTAATTATTTTTCCGAATTAGAAACTGACGTCAAGTGTTTTAATGAGATACCTATTAGTACTAATAAGTTCTTTTTGCGCAAATTACTTTGTAGAGTTGGCTATTAACAGCCGCCGCGCTGTTTTGCTCCTTAGTCGCATATATAACATGGGGCTGCGATAAAATCATAGCATAGCTTATTACTAAGGACGAGTTGCACTGACTTACGATGACAAACCATCAACTTTAAATATGCGTGGCATCAGCTGTCATTTCATAGAAACTTGTCAAACTTTCCATACGATTTTAACGAACACCGCTTACGATTACAGGCGGTTTGGTGCATCCCATCCCAAGTGTACGGTGCACAGAACCACGTCAATCGATGTTAAAGTTCGGCGAAAGAATATGAATCACTCAACAATTCGAATGCCAAAGATAATAATCGCTCTTGAGCGAGACCGTGACACGCTGCCGTTTAAGGAAGATCGAAAGATTGATATTAGGTACTCAAACACTAAATCATTGTATAAAATTGATTGCTTAGATTAATTATTGCACTGCTATATTACATTAATGAAAATAAAAATATATTATCATATTTTAAAAGTACCCATATATACACCGTTGCACAAAGGATTATTCCGTTTAATGTCATCTAAAACCTTTCATGACACTTGAGTTTGGCAAATAAGAATATTTATAAGTGTCTCAATGAGACAGCGCTACTTAACTTTTGTGCAACCGTGCATAAGCGATGATTGATGTATTTTTATATTAATGATCTGAGTATTCTTAGATTTTATGATGATTGAATGAATATCAATTCCTTTTTATATAATTGCATTGCAGCATAACATGAATTTATTGGTATACATCGACAATCACAAGCATTTGAAAAATGTAAAGTTTAGCAAATATCTACAATGACTCCTTTATTTTCAATTAGCAACCAGCCGCCCAAAACTCTCTAAATCTAACCATACTACATAGGTAGGAGGAAAGGGGCAACATTGATACAAGGGCCACATAGATTCAATGGGCTTTAAAATTGAACAAAATATAGTTGAAAATTCATTCCCACGAAGAAGGTGCCTATCAGAGTTTCAACGACGACCAATCAAAACCTCACGCGTGACAAATACGTTTTAAGAGGTTCGGACAAAAATTTAATTAGATAGAAAATGGGATAATTTTTGATGAAAATTCAAAGAAATATGAATACCATTAATTTAGTAAAATTTTCAGCTATCAATTCTAATCAGAAAAGTTATTTAATGATAAATGTAGAGGCATTTTTTGCAATGTTTTTTTGCCATAAATATTTCTTGAGCCACATTGATATAAACATTGATATAAATATAAGGGAGAAAAAAGTAACAGCAGAAAACACAACTTTAATACTACTAATAACACGTGTACCTGTAGACAGATCAATTAGTCACTTGTGAAAGTTCTGAAAATATATGCTGAAAATTCATTAACATATACTATGGAAGTGTAAGATTTTGAATCCATGTGCCGCCCCGGCTGTGCATCAATGTACCATTTGTTGGGGTACTTTGATACGAATTTTCTTTATGTACAAAATGGATCATAACTGATTGAATGTCCAAGTTAACAAATAACTGATTCCCTAAAAGTGTGCCTAATAACCACTTCATGCATTTCAATTGTTTTTATGTTCGTTGTTGTACGAGTATTGTAGTCTATCTTTTGGCCATTACAATAAAAACCGTATCGGGGTGCCCCACCTCTCCCTACATCTGATCCAGCATATAGAGGAAAAATATTTGATTATTCTTATTTAAGTTCACAATTACATTTTTGATATTTATTCCTAAATCTTGTGTCAGAATACAAAGGGATTAAATTGATAGAATAAAACAATTTCGACGAAGTGGGCTATTTTTAAAGAAACATCTACATTTTCATTTAAAAAATACACACAAATGAAGTATTTATGTTTTCCAAAGATAAAATAACATGCATTCCGCGGGAGCTCGCGAGGCGAGAGAGGCGGCCATGAACTTAATACATATTTGACCGACCGCCCGATTAATAATCAGTAGATACGGGAATTTATGAGACAAAAATGTCACGTTTACTGACGATTGCGTTTTGTTTTTTTTTTCTATGGATATCTATACATGTCAACAAATATAATTGACGAAAAAACGAGAACTAAAACCAGAAACCGACGAAGGTTTTGGCTATATTAATATTACATGAAAATGTGACTGTTCTTAATCGATGATGATTCGGACAAAGATGATATTTAAATGTAAAAAAACATGTTAGGTTTTTTACAAATATTGTACAGTAGGTGGTGAACGCAAGTTGCCGATCATTATGTAAATTAACGGTAGATAAAACAAATAATTTCCAAGTCGTTAAAAGTGACATTGTAGCCCAGGATTAACGACGACTGATGAAATGCAAATGTGATTGATACACTGTCAGGTTTCAAGTATAGAAAAATGTCTACTTGAATCTGGCATCACCAACTGACCTACTACACCTACAAACACCAACCAACTTAAAAGCTAACTTGCAAAAGCAAACTTTCGTATAAATTCCATTTAACTACTTTGAACATATACAGGGTAGATTTTACTCAAAACTACAAACATAGATCTTGGGATTTTATTTATTTAAACTAGATACTTTGCACATTATTGTTTTGCTTAGATGAAGTTGATGGCTATGTAAAACAGGTAGTAAATAAACTAAAATTAATTAAATCCTGAATTATAATTATGTCTTCAACTTCATGAAAACAATCGCAACATTTGGCGGGCGTTTATTGGCACGTGGGTCACCGCGCGCAATTGGTACTAACAATCCGTGATCTCTGTCTATAGTTTGTAACAAACAGGTTGAGTCCGCATAATATGACAGACGGGCAACCGGTCACGCACGGTATTTTCTGTCGCGTACAAGTATTTCATCGACAGGGCTCGAACAATTTGTGCTGTTTCACGTGACGCTACATGATAGAGTAATACCAATTATTTTTATCATAATCATCAATCATGTATTTATAGGAATGACCTGTTTCAATTAAGCCCTATTGCAACCTTAATTACCTAAAATAAGTTATATGGTACTAATGTCATTTTTGTGTTACTAGTTGAAGTGTGAACAAACCTCGCGTCAAGTAATCACATTAATACATTATATTTTACGTTACCCTGGCCTAAAGTGGCAGTGTCCGCCCGCTACGCGTGCAGAAAATCCGACTTCCTGGCCTGGGCCATCTCTCCTTGGAGAGACGTAAAACTTGCTTTCTTGCTCACCACGGGCGGAATAAAGAAAGCATTTGATCGCATATTAAACGCCCTCTCTTTCGGGCGGGCGTCAAATGCCTGCGCCCCTAGACACTATTCGTTTTACCCAGGCATCGGAACCGGTTTTTTCAAAAGTCCCCAAAGTTAGTCTAATATTTTGAATTATTTTAGTCTCTTAATGTAGGACTCGTCTCAAGTATTTAGGTAACATTTTCGTATTATTAGACAGTCTGATCAAAAATGATGTTGTAAACCAAAGAACGAAATTGAACGAAATAAAACCGGTATTTTTGTATGGTGAAAATAGTACTGGATGCAGACAGCTGACCAACAACGCCGCCGCCAAAATGCAAATTATCTATCCGAATTTCCGATCCCTAGTTATTATTTATTAATTACCAGTTTTGACCTGCGACTTCGTGCGCGTGCACTCGATCATCGATTAATACTGCGCCTGTACAACATAAATAGCCCGAAGTTTATAGTACATTGTTTAACGAGGGGCGTAAGTGGAATATTGCTAACGTGAGTCTATCAGAAGCCCGACGCCGAAGGCGGATGGCTTTTGGTGACTCGAGTTTGCAATATTCTTACGCCCGTGTTATACACAATGTTTTTCATCACATTTGCGAGGAAATAAATAACTACAAAAGACAGAAAAATCTAAGTTTCATACAGCCACACCAATCAAAAATTGACAACTTCACTTCCAGATCAGTGCTAGTGGAGCGCGCAGCTCAATATTTCAACCAATCACACAGCAACCAGATTTGCTTAAGCCAATCAGAGGGTTCTATATTTTAAAACTAAACTTAACAGCCCGTGGGAGGTAAAACGGCTGTAACTGCTCTATATGCTCGCAAGTAATAACGCCATTGACGAGCAAGTGTGATGAAAAATAATTAAAATATTCAATGGAACAAATTGTTTTTACTGGCCAGGATACTTTTTGACAACAGATGTTAGAAGTCATCGAATATCACCGATGTAAACAAACAGCAAGGAAGACGAAATACTTCGCGATTGTAAAATAAATTACAATAGATATGCCGAAAGCAATCCACGGCGATGTCAGAAGCTTATTTTCAATGTTATTAAATATTTACAGCAAAATTGATGGTGAATTGTCTAGTATTTCTCTAAACAATGTCTTGAAATTGGTTGTTAACATGACACCGGTACTGACATTTCATAGTAAGGTCGTAGGTTTTAATTGAACTGGTTTGTTTGGTTGGATTTAACTAGTAATTTCTTTTCTTATAAAAATATTGTAATAAAAATTGAAGACGATTATAGAAATAGGTCCTTTAGTCGAATCCCAGACCGAACGTTTTAACACATCAGAGTCCTCGGAGTCATAATCTGAAGAATATTTAAATATCGAATATGTACTTGGAATCAGATATGGATGAATAGGTATTTATTATAAACCATATAACTTTTACATTCAACGAACAACTCAAAGCCAATACACACTGTCCCGAGTATACATGACGTATGTACATTATTGCCATATAATATACGGTTTACAGCGACACTAACTCCGGGTTAAATTGGGGCTTGTCGGGCTATAATAACAAATATGCTGTTACACTTTGCGCAGGCGCACTAGGCGCAGCATCAATTATCGCACTCACATACAAACTTCCACTCCCCTTTTCACCACTTTAGGAGATGATTTCTGGGATAATATCTATACCAAATTTTATCTAAATCGGTTCAGCGCATTAAGTGTGAAAAGGTAACGGACAGACAGAGTTATCCTCGCATTTATAATATTAAGTATGGATTGTAGATAGCCTGATGACATTCAAGAAGCTACCGGGTAACTTGTCATAAGCACATTTCCTTTTAAAAGCGAATCATTTTCTGAATGCTAGGGTTTTCATAAAAAATCGTAATATAAAAATAGTTTTACTCCAAATTATAATAAAAAGATGGCATACGTTTCCTCCTCTATAATGAATCTGTTTATATGTCCTTGTTAAATAAACAGTATAATAATGGTTGCCATAAAAATTAACAAGTGGAATCAAAAGATTTTTCGAAAAACCAAACTGGTTTTTTGCAAATGTTGTAGCCTATGTCACTCCCTCGATTAAGCGAAATCCGTCAAAGTTTAGGCTGCAGGCCGTGCCAAAGAATAAGACATACATACATGCATACATATATGCATAATACATACGCTCGAAAAACATAGCCCTCCTCTGCTTCGGCAGTCGGGTAAAAAGGACCCTCATAACAGTTCCTACTACAAATTTCTCTATAGCTCCTATGTTTTAGTCACATTTGTCACAGTCAATATATAAAATTTCCCCTGATACAGGTAATTTCATACCTACTAGGAGGTCTCAACCTTTGCAATAATTGTAAACACATACAGAAACATGAATAAATGAATTATTATTAAATAAATATTTTGTATAATAACTATACAGTCAATACATAAACTTACACAGTCAATACGAAATCAATGTTTTTCTTCTATAGGGTAACTAGTAACAATTTCAATAAGGAAATAGTGTTGTTCATGTAAATACTACTCAGTAATTTCAGAAAGAACCACAGTTAACGGGTACCTATATTGCAAAAAAATTGTACATAGTTAAGGGCCTTAATCTAATATACGCTTTAACTTTTTGTCCATTGTATAACGAAAGTTACCCATATAAAATGTATGGGTAATTGCCGATACACAATGGAAAAAAGTTAAAGCTCACATTAGATTAAGGATCTTAACTATGCACATTTTTTTTGCAATTCACCCTTACACGTTGCTTCGGTTTTGTATAAATCAAGTCCACATAGTGCGGGAGACACGTTATTTATTACAATAAGAATGAGAGCCGCCTATCGTTGGGTCATATCATTTTACGAAACTTAGTCATCACTCAAAATTACTACGTGGTTAATTGATATAAATAAATACAATAGTATCGCGTCTGCACATTTTCCTTGTTATTTGTTTGATATAAATAATATATTAATTTGTTTAAAATTTAATGTATATTTTACCCGTAAGAAGCGTCAGCGTTTAGAATAATGTCATAAATTATAAGTGGGCATTTTCGCGAGAAGACATGCATCGTTAGTGACGTCACTGAGTAAAAGTTAAAAATATTCCATTTAGTAACCACAAATAAGAATACTATTTGTACGACAAATAAAAGTTAAAAAAATGGAACATTTTTTTAACTTTTACTCGGCGACGACACTAACGATGCATCTCTTCTCGCGAAAATGCCCCGTATCACATTCATTCGTTTCATTGTTAACTGATGATAAATTAATTTATAATAATTATATCCAAGTTCATAAGGCTTTTATAATCATGACGGTATAATCCAGAGTTGACCATTTTTCATTAAATCATCCCCCTCTAACGTGTCGCTGTAAACTACTAATTATTTTTATTAGTTATTCAAAGCAAAAGTATAATCACCCTTAATGTCTGAATACATGCAATATTTACGATAGTCCTGATTTACAATATCAAGAAAATATCAGTGTCACGTACGAGACGTATGAATGCTGACGTCAAATTATTACACAGTTTTGGAAATACTAGTTTATGATACTCTTGATGCACTTCCAACCACCGCAATCTAAACAGGTTACCGAATCAGTTATTATTTACGAGATGTTAGCATGCGTATGTATATAAAGAATGGGGGCCGTAACAGGAGCAAATAGTTAAAAAACATGACTGCTTAGAATATCTGCAGGCGCAATTTTTTTAATACCAAAGTCACTCAATTGTTCAATTTAGAAAAAAAGAAAGTTGCGACGTCGTAACTTGTCAGCCAACATTATCTTGTTGAATTGAGCAATGTGTGACAGCAGCCTTTTTTTTAACACGATCATTTAACACTTTTTTTTATGTAATTGTAGTCGTTAGACAATAAATTTTGATCATTTAGAGTAAAATAATATATACCAGTCAACATAAGCGAGTAAACTCGTACACAATTTTTTTTTTAAACGTATTTTTTTTACTCAAAAGATAACCAGTACTTTGGCTTATAAATTATAATAAACCACTTTTTTTGCTCCTGTTATTATAGACCACCCCGTATGCTTGCAGCATTTCCTATCGTGTTAAATTTAATGAAATATATTCTTATTTCAATGATGGCATTTATGACTAAAAGTGGAGAACAATTATTTAACAGGATTTACGGCAAATTCTAAATTTGCATTGGTTTTAGATAACTTTGAAGCTAAATGTTAAATAGGTTAGCAATAACACCACGCCAAAAATCGATGTAGTTTGATAATGAAATGAGTATGTGATGAGATGAAAATGACATAAGATTTAACGCACATACAGACACGCATTACGGCTTGTCAAGATTACGCGGCGAACATTTTGCGATGATTTAAATTGAAAAAAAAAACAGTTTTACAAGAGTTTAATAATCAAACAACATTACAGTCGCTGTTATCTAAAATATACTTATGTAACGTAAAACGTTACTAATAGCTTATTTACACTGGGTCATAAGGTGAATTATCTGACTCGATGTAAACAAGCCCTAACGCAACTTGCATATCAAACAGCAATGCCCGTTTCGACCTTTATACAATGATATACCTATAATTAGATTTTTTTAACAGCCAATATTTGACAGTCGTCATCCCAGTACAATAAACTTCAATGATGACATATGATGACATAAATTGTACGGGGATGACAGCTGTCAAATATTGGTTGTAACGGCTTTTTCACTATAATTAAATTTCTATATTTACACGCTGTCTAAAGTCCTGAATAGTAACCGTAGAGGTTTACGTCCGCTAGTTAAGTATTGTATAGGGATGTGAAAAAAAACGATTATTATTTTCATAAAAATTGATTCAATAATCGATTCAGATTTTAAAATAAATCGATAATTTCTCGTTTTTTAAGGCGGAAGTGATGTGAATATATAATCGATTATTATTTAAATAAAAACAGATTTAATAATTGATTAGTATTTCCGTAAAAATCGATTTAATCATCCATATTTAAAAATAAATCAATTAGATATGTTCGATTTTAGAGCAAAATAATCGATTATTTAATAATCGGTTTTTTAAGTCGGAAGTCACATCCCTACATACTATTGTACCTGTAGACGTGATGTTTACACCCAGACCGGTATGGGGCGGGGCGGGGGGTCGCGGGGCGGCGACCGGCGTTATGGGTGGTGCAGGAGCGGCGTGTGCTCGCCCTGCGCCCAGCGGCCCTGCCGGTCGGAGCAGTTGTTCACGCAGCACGCCGACACCGACGGCGTCGCCTGCAACACGCGACGCAACTCTTAATACGTATAACAATAGTGCATTACTATAGAGGCCGGGAAACGAACGGTTGCAGGCCAAGTAGATTATAGACCGGCAACCCCGTTTCTCGCCGAAATTTGTATAGTGCTTTTCTCAAACTTGCAATTAAATAAAAATAAAAAGTAGTCATTTCGAAATCGATGCCTTTTATTAGAAAGTTTGAAAATAATAACGAACTATTGAGAAATCCGCCCAACAATAAAAGGAAAGTTTTTTTCAATTTACGCGCCAAACTTTATTTTTAAACTTGTTTGAAGTAACCTTTTACCCGGTGACATTTACATTAGTTCTAATGTTTTTTTTTGATGGTTGAATGCCAAGACGTTGTGTCACAATTTGACGTCTAATAGCTGGTTGATTTGGATGGTTGCTTTACAGGCCTAGGTGTGCTAGGCTTTATAAATTCCTTAAATGATGTTTTCACTCATCGCACCGGATGCGTAGTATTTCCGGACCTAACTTGAAGTAAGTCGGTCGTGTCAACATTTCATTGCAAGTTTGAGAAATAGTACATTACTGCAGACGCCGGGAAAGAAGGGTTTGCCAGGTGAGTAGGATAGTGATACGAAGCCGGCAAGCCCTTTTCACAGCCAGGCATGTATAGTGCTTTTCTCAAACATATGCAATGAAATAAAAAATACACCACTCAAAAAAATCGGCAGTACATTAAATCATACAGATATGTATTCTTAATATCAGTTCGTGTGTAATAGGCATTAACGCAGATATTTTAGGTCTGATAAGTATTCAACCACTAGAAGAAAAAAATATAATTCAGCTGTTTAGCCTGAGGGGCTACCGCGAAACGAAAACGACCTTCGTTCGTGTATCTCCGTCTCTGTCGCACTTGCTAGTTCGAGCGATAGAGAGGGAGATACACGAACGAAGTTCGTTTTCTTTTCGCGGTAACCCCTCTGTTCATGAACACAGGCGCCATGTTTAAATTAAAATTAAAAAATATATACTTCCCGCTCTAGGCCTTAAATTGTGTATGAAATAACTTTACAGTTCTCTCGAGTTGTTCCGCCCGAAACGTGATACTTTGAAGCCTGTTAAAACGCACGTAATGATGGCCCCAAATATTTAAACTGGTCTGCTGCCTTTAGAGCAACGCCGCCCAACACTACCGGAGGCACAACTGTCGGATTATATTTACTTGTTTTAAATATTACAACGCCACTCTTTTTTATTTAGAGTTGTACCTCAGGCCATGTTGCTCTGTATAGCTCTCGCATTTGCTAACCAGCGGTCTTATTGCATTGATGGACGGGCCCAGCGGCACCATGTCATCAGCATAGCTAATGTTATCGACACTGACACCGTCAATATGACATGCCACATGCGTACTGCTGAGCTCCTCGATCAACTGGTTAACGTAAAGGTTGAACAGAATAGGCGACGAGAGCCCCCCTTGTCTGACACCACGCTGAAGATTTTATGCGAGCCCGCTACTTGTAGTCTGTGCGAGCATATTTTCATGAATCGTGTAGGTAGAGTACTCACGTGCGAAATATGCAGATCATAAAGGTGCAAGGTGCTGACGGACATGTCGCGCGTCTCGTCGGCGGGCGCCTCGGCGGGCGCGAGTCCGAGCGCGCTCGCGCCGAGCCCGCTGCTCGCGCCCGCGAGCCCGTGCGAGCGCGAGCGCGAGCGGTCGCCGCTCACCGCTGACGCCACCACGTCCTCCTCCTCGTCGCTCGTCTCGTCCATGTCCTTGTTAACAACATATTGGTATACAAAACATCTGTGAACTACTGGGGGTTTTCTCAGTAATTAGCACTCTCAACAGTGTGCGAGTGCCGAATAGTGGAAATTAATTGTTCTATCAGTTCGCAGTGCGGCAAAATGAAAAACAAAACTATAAGTTCACATACAGAGGATGTACAAGTGGATATAGCCCGTGGGCTAGACATACTTTCCATACAGTTTTTATAAAACAATATGTAGAAAAAATACAAAATTCATTTTATGTTATCATCTCAAAAGTTGTAATTATAACTTTGACTGCATTCATAGCTCCAAAATAAAGGAGTAGATAGATTAGATTTATTTAATATGACGAAATTGCATCAAAGTATAGTCTAATAATAATAATAATAGACATTTATTTCAGGAAAAAAACCCATATCATCATCCTATCTGTTACATGTATTATGTAAAATTAAAATATAATTTATAAATAAAAGTTACAGCATGAAGAAAAATTATTTTGAACTAAAAGTACAGTGTACATGGATAAAATGTAAAAAGAGGAACATTAAAAATTCAAATAAAATAAACTAAAATTATTTACGGTTCGCATTTCGGCGCAGAGGCATTCAAAACCTACTAATTGGACTATTTAAGTCTTCACCTATCATAGCAAGGATCGAGTTCCTAGAGGCACGCAACCTGCTCCAAAACGATCCTACCCGTGTCCTGATAACGGCATGAAATCAGGAACACGAGCTTCAGCAAACATACTTGACGCACTACACCATCTTGGCAACTTCATTAGGATTCTGAAGGCGTCATTGTATTGAACCCTTAAAGTGTTAATTGCTTTCCTGGTGAAGTTGGTCCAGTCTAATCAAAAAGCAACTACTACCACGCGAAAGGTCCAGTTGTTCGATTGTCTATAAAGACGATCGGTTTGCCAATAGCGCCTTATTGACTACCGGCAATGCGGACCTTTTGTATAGGAACGACACGTATACTGAATGCAAGACTTACGGGCAATCTGTATGGTTGCCGCTGCTGGTAGTAGGAGAGCACGGCCGGAAGAGGAGTGTTAGTGCCAAATATACTCTGCTGTATATACGAGCCCAGCATTGTTTTGTTCTGTAACGAAACATCCAACATTACACACTGAATTCATCTATGGTTATTGCTTGTCATGTAAATGCAGTAGTAGACGGGAGACAGAAATAACCAGTACCTACATCAAACGGTGAATAATGTATTCATCATAGTGGAAATTGGGATTCCACCTAGTTTATTTCCTTCATAGCAAGATTGCGGCACGTCTATAAAGCCTACCTATTACTAATATCTTTGTATTATCTAACACGAGGAGTGCGTGTGCGCTCTATTAGAAGTGGGTAACCTTACATTATCAGTCTGATTAAACTATGCCTTATTATCAGACAACACAAATCGTGTAGTCTAATTGACGCGTTTTATGATTTCATTGAACTCACAATAACTTCACTTCATTCCCCGTAAGTATAATAAATTAGTACATGAGATGTTTGGAATTCCTAGAATGTTAACACGTAAGTAAATAATAACATAGAAGTTACCTACTTTGTGTCATAAAAATCATTTTAGGTTCAAGCTTTTATTATACTCAAAACTACTATCTTCTAAACTCGCATGATAAATATTAATTTACCAATTAGCATGTAAGGTATAACTGTTAGTACTAATATTAATGGTACCTAATAAATAAATAAATAAATACTTTTTTTGGCACAGTCATCAACTACTCGTTGAGAGGATTCCAATGGGCTCAAAAATTATGAATTTGTCATCATCAGATCAGCTCGGTCGTGTCATTGTCACCGAACTTACATAAACATTTCGAAAGACAACTTACATACCTACATATTTCATACATAACACTACAAACGACGGAAAAGAGGGGAGGCCTTTGCCCAGCTGTAGGGACACAATATAGGCTAAGAAAAAAAAGAAATGCGCAGTTACAGATCGCATTTAGTGTCTCATCTCGTGAGATCTTATCGTGATAAGATCTTTGTTCGCTCTATCTACAGGTCAGCCGGCGAGGGTCATCCAGCGACTTGTTAATTTCACATATTACGACATGACTGGACTTTAAATGACGCAAGGTGAACTAACAATTGCGTAATCTACCTTGGGGGAACTGGTCGCTTTACTCGGGAGATAAAGTATAACCGTAGAACGATAAAATCATAAATAAATAAATATATAAAATCTATAAATAAAAATAACCGATGCTTCTGCGTATTCCTTGAGCTATGGTTCTACTGTATGATTTTTTTGATATAATGGAATTAGTCTTCCCCATTCAGTGCTACATTACACCGATTGGGTACCCCGAGGAAAACAGCTCTTCGTCACTGTGTTTGACACGTATTTTGTATTGTACAATCTGTGCACGCGGCTTTGACGAGATAACATTTAGCCTATTATATTTGTACAGTCAACCAATTTGAATCCTAGAACTCTTCAGATATGAGACTGCGTCTAATTCACGCGTCTCCATATAAAATGTTCGTAAAACGTCGCGTTAATTAGATCCAAACGCAGGCACAAATCTGGAGAATGACCGCTGTATATGTAGATGGAAATGTAACTGACGAGCGCGTTGTTAGTGGGCACTGCGTGGTGCATGCTCTGGCGCAGCGAGCGCAGGAACTGGCGCTGCGCGGGCTCGGCGGGCTGCCAGCCGGGGTGCCGGCACGAGAACGCCACCAGGGACAGCTCCGTCTTGCCGCCCTCACCTTGGTTGTACTGCATGTTGCCTGCTCGAGATGTAACAATATTATAATAAATAAATAATAAATAATAAATAAATATTAGGGGACATTCTTACACAAATCGAACTAGGCGGCCATAGTAAGCTCAATAAGGCTTGTGTTATAGATACTAGACGACGATATATATAATAGATATAAATACTTAAATACATAGAAAACATCCAAGACTCAGAAACAAATATTCATGCTCATCACACAAATATTTGCCCTTACCGGGATTCGAACCCAGGACCTTCAGCTCCGTAGGCAGCGTCACTACCCACTAGGCTAACCGGTCGTCAAAAAATTATGACATTCAGTTTAACCTTTTCATCGTCATTCACTTGATACTAAGTCCGCACATTTCGTGCCCCACACGCCAACGACTTCATATCTAGTCAGTTACTTCAGTCAAATAGCTACTGACGTCCGTTGGCATGGGGTTTAATTTCGCATTTGACGTCTGTGACAGTTGGCGTGTCGGACAAAACTTTTTGCATGTATCGTGGCGGGGAATAGGTTAAAGACATGAGCTGTTTTTAGGGGTCCGTACCTCAAAAGGAAAAAACGGAACCCTTATAGGATCACTTTGTTGTCCGTCCGTCTGTCTGTCTGTCTGTCTGTCAAGACCCTTTATCTCGGGAACGCGTAGAGGTATCGAGTTGAAATTAAAACCATATACTCAGGTCTACAGTCGACAGTGCGAAAAAGTGGCACTTTCCGCACGATTTACCTGAAAAGGCTCCGTTCTTGTATTATAGAGAACCCAGGCGGTGCCTCGAGATATAATAAGTCCATCCCGAAGCTCATCTTTACTTTTGTATACTCGTAAAAGAAGTTTTGAAATTGAATTAATAAATCTGGAGATTACCCCCTTCATACAAATTGCAAACTTACACCCTCACAATCCTTATCTCTTCATTCATTCACAATTCAGTAATATCGCTTGGCTTAATACTTTATTAGTAACCAATTTATAGGATAATTTTAGATTATTTATAGAAGTAGAAAAATAACAATTCAAGTACCTCTTGCTTTCTCGGCATGTTTGCCCGGGGCTTGCCAATCAGGATGTCCGTGGCGTCGGATGTCCAACTGGAAAAAATAAAAAAAAACCTAATTAAATTCATTAATTTTTCTGAATAAAACTGTCGTCAAGTAATATATGTGGTCATTCACGAACGCGTATCTTACTCATAAGCATTTTGTACGGTCGACGCCAAAAATACGTTTACACTATTCGCCTTATTGCAATGGAATAAGGTGCAAAAGTGTAAACGTATTTTTGGCGTCGACTGTAGTAATTGACTACATATGCTTATTATTTAAATTTACTACACAGCACGTCCACGGGAACTCTGGCGACCTTACTCTCCACCAGGAACACAACAGCACATACCAACAGAACCAGCAGTGGTGTTAATATGGCTGCCAGACCCCAGACCCAAACCCCATTTAGACGAACCGCCACGCCATTTGTTACGGGTTGACAAGGCGATGAAAGACGAAGACAACATAAATAACTAACAATAGTGTTTATTAACTAGAATACTTAAACCAAGCTTAAAAGTTATGGGCGCCAGGAGAGATTTAGACCGATGTTCGACTGGGAACTCTGCCTACCCTTGTCAAAGTTGTAAGGAGCTGTCTCTCGACATCAATAATTGCCTTATATAAAAGGGCGTGTCGTTAGGCCCTTGGTAAAATAACTTGTATAAAAGTTATTATACCAAGGGCCTAACGACATCTCGCCGTTGCGAAGTTTTAGTTCGACGAAGTTATTTAGACCTGGCGTCTACTCCTCCAACAAGCGCCAAGTTAGTTTAGAAATTGGATCCTTTTGGCTAAAAGCGGTTACACACGCATTGTTTTACGGCGATACAAATGTGCGTTTCAAGAACACGCGACATTAGCCATAGAACACATTCAAATCACGATTATCGATACTGTATCGCGCTCTAAAATGAATTGCGTGAATTTTTATTCCTTTGTGGTGAAAGTTCCACAACTAACCATCTATCGTCCTTCACTAAGGAAGAATCTTGGCTGAATGGAGTCAAGTTCGGTTCTCGCGGTTGGTTACCTGACACCACGAAACTGCGCAACACATCGCAGTAGTAGTGTTTTTTTGTAGTAGTAGTCTTCAAGGTATCTCTAATATGGGCCTTTGTTGTCTGATTTAAATAAATAAATAAAATAAACAAATAAAATAAAACAAAAGTCATACATATCAAAAATGATATCATGCGAGTTGGATCCTTTTCGCTACGTCAAATTGGCTACTTTCTAAAAAATAACTAATTAGTCCGTCAATATTGGACACATATTTTTTTGTTTATCAATTAAACAAAAAATTACGAAGATATAGCCCGTTAAAGTTTCACGTGACGTCACATTATTGTACACACACGTCACGCGGAACTGTAACGGGCTATATCTTCGTCATTGTTTGTATAATTGACAAACAAAAAAAAAGTCCAATATTTTTCGATGATCTAGATGACGGACTAAATAGAATTATATTTTTTTACCCAGGAAAGTACCCAATTAGGATGATGTATAACAAGTTTCAAAAGTGTTGGACCACTTTGTTGGCTGTACCTGTGCGAAGGAGCAGACGTCGCCGATGCCCAGCACGCTCACGGTGAAGTTCCGGTAGAAGTCCACGATGTCGAGCGCGCGCGAGCGCAGCCGGTACAGCACCAGCGGGCTCAGCAGGGGGCTCAGCAGCTCGAACACGATGTAAACCTGCCCGTTGTACATCATTCATATATCTATCTAACGTCATTTTTATAGGCGATTTGTTAATATGAATATATTTAAATGTTTTAATTCAAAGTACAATAGTTTAAAGACGATATATATTAAATATATTTAAAAGAAAAACCAAACAATGGCTTGTTGACAAATGCTTTTACTCTGTTGCTGACTTTTTAATAATGACACGTACATAATTATGATTTGACATCAAAATCAATTGTTAAGTATAAAAATTTTCTGTGCGCCTTACTGTAGCAAAAATAGTACGTGAAGTTCCTCGTTACTGACGAGCGCAAATTTAAAAAGTTAAAAGTCATTATTGTACAGTTTTGGCAGCCAGGAAAATGTATGAATTTTCATTATTGTAAACTTTTTTAATCATACGTTTTGACCAAGACAAATCACTACAAACAGCAAAATGCTCGCAAGTTTAAACGCCTAGCAATTTGTTATAACAACTTGCTATGTAGTTAGACTGGTTAGTAATGTATGGCTGTCTCTTTCCAACTATTGCAAGTTGGTGTGACAAATTGCACCCGCTTGTAGCGTGCTTAAAGTTTTCCAAAGGTTTTTTTTTATTGTCATAGACAAAACGCTTACTTTTGCAAGAGATCGAAGTGACGGTTAAAAATGTCTCAAATAGTATTAACAGAAGAAAATTATCGAAATAAAATTCGAAACGAACTAAAATACGTTTAGATTTCAACAAACAATCGCGTTTGATCTTTAATAATTTTAATTACATAAAACATAAAATTGGGATCGATTCTAATGTTTTAATTTTTTTATGTATATCAATTGAAACTGGCACTATGAATCATACCGTCACTTTATAAAAATAAGTTGGGCGGGAACTTGATAGGTTATTGACATACTAGCTGTTTTAAAATTATTGAAAATATATTTGATTTCCTCGCATTTTTGGAGAAAAGCACTATATCTGCGTCGGCGGGAATGGCAATTTGTGGATTCATCTCCGATTCAGCTTCGCTTCATCCAATAAAATCAACTCATCCACGAATTGCTATTTCCCGGCCCTCTGCAATAATGTACTATTATTGTAATCTTACGGACTCTACTACGCTTATATATGTACTTTTACTTATATTATATTAAAGGTGTGTACGCCTGAAAAAGGTAGCATTTGGTGATTTAAAAAAAATATGTGACTACCTGGTATACATGTGTCTGTGTAAACCTGAATCCTTCACACAATAAATGAGTGATCACTGACCGCACGGAACTGGAACAGCTGCTGGAAGTGCGCGGCCACGTCCTTGGTGTGCGCGCGGCCGCGCCACGCGGCGGGCAGGTAGTGCACGTGCCCCAGCACCTGCACGAACAGCTCCTCGCCGCGCGCCGGGCCCGCGCAGCCGCCCGACAGGCGCTCCTCCTCGCCGATCAACGCCCTATAGTACACCAAAAATTGCATATTTTGGAGGCTTAGAGCATAGATGACTGGAGTAGCCTTATGTCGTATTTGCGCACAAAAATGTCTGCCGAATTTTGCGGGGGAGGGGGGGCATCTTAATAGGATATTGAAACTCAGTTGTATATTGAAAGCTTAACCCTTTATAAGGTCGCAGTTATACAGATATGCTACGTGAAAGTTAAATACACTACCATGTTTGTAATGCACTGGGGAACACATCTACGGTAAAAAAAAAACGAAATCATTAATAAAAACATGTGGTCATTATATGCACTCAGCCCGTTAATGCACTCGAGTTTTCAGATGATCTGTTTCCAATACACCTATTTATTGACATTGACAACAAACATAAGATGCTCTTTACAGACTGGTGTTTGACGATGGAGAGTGGATTTATCAAAATTAGACCTTATTATCATACCAATAACAGTCTCGCCACTCGCCATCGTGAATTACAAGAGCTGTAATTGAAATTATTAGATACAGCGACTTGTGTATTATTAACTAAGTGGTTTCCAAATCGTCTCTGCCTTATAAAGGGTTAAGTGGTTGAACGTTTATAATATCAAGTGCTTACAGCAACATTTTGTGAATGACCATTAATCGATTGTGAAATTGTCTTTGTATGATTTTTTACAGAGTGGTAAGTTACTGAAAGGCTACTCCAATTATGTATGCTCTAAGTTTGGAGGCTAATCGGCCCAAGCCAGAGTCGACCACCTTAAAGGCGCATTTCGATTCCAGATGTACAGCATTGCAAGCGATATTGTTTTGAAACTGGTCGACTCCTGTCGTTTGGTTGATGGTACATCAATGTCTATGTAATTTTTTGCGCCGAATTGAATGAGGACATACCCATACCAAATATGAAGGGTTTTTATTAAAAAAAGAGAGAGCTGTGTCTCAAGATGTGGATGTGATGGTTACCCTGATTGCTCTCAGTAATTCTGAGAAACCTATACTGTTGCTTAAACCCAAAATTGGTTGAACTAAAAGAAAAATATTTTATTCAACCGACCTTCAACAGCAACATGTGAATGTGACATGTGGGTAGAACCCCTTAATTTTGGCAAGACTCCTTAGATCCTCATTTCTAGTGCCAATATAAAGTTATATATAAAGTTTCATTGATTGCCGCCAAACTGTCATATTTAGTCTTACTTTACCTGTACTACTAATCATAATAGTACATTGTGCCACAAGTACGATAAGATATTTATTGCGAATGAGAGTCTATTAGAAGCCCAACTCCGTGACGTCATGGTCATAGTAAATAAAAATTAAATTAAAAACAATCGTTTCATATGAAGGTGCGTTTTGCTGAAAAGGGACAGAGTATACTCCCTCTTAAAACTTTGGACTCAACTCTTTTTTTTGAGAAAATTCAACAATATTGATCATTTTATTTAGTGCCAATTGAGATACCGCTTATGAGGGTAGAATAAACGTAGTAAGGTAAACTGAAAGTAACCTGGCGCCGGCCAATATGCAGCCCAAGATGGTAATGATGGTGAGCACGTGTTCCACGGTGAGCACATCTTCATCGTACACCGAGAGCATTACGAGCACGCCGAGCACGCTCGCCGAGAAGAACATCACGTTCCTGTAACACAAACCGTGTTGTATGCCACTTGTATCTCAAAACCGGACAAGTGCGAGTTCAACTCGCGTGGTGAGGGTTCTGTAAAATTGCTATGCTCTATTTAAGCATCAGGCGCTCCATACAAAATACGCATAAATGTAGAGAATTTTCCCGTTACTTTGAATACTCAGATTTATTTTAGGTTCTCCTTTAATCTTTAGGTTAGGAACTATTTTCTATATTTTTTTCAGAATTTTCGTTTTTTTCCTAAATTACTCATATCTGTTATTGCTAAAATTATTTTTTTTTAAATATCTGAGATGCTTACACAACCCCTTTCATTTGTATGTCACACAATACAGTTTGCGAAACTTTAAAAAAAAATCAGTTTACCCCCAAAAGTCGCCCCCTTGTTCAGAATTCATTAATTTACTTTACGCGTCCATCTTTGGGTCACCAATTTACATGTGTTTAACAAATTTCAACTCAATCGGTCCAGTAGTTTCGGAGCAAATCGGCTGTGACAGACGGACAGACAGACTCACGAGTGATCCTATAAGGGTTCCGTTTTTTCCTTTTGAGGTACGGAACGCTAAAAATTACATACATGGAAGTTTATCGATCGGACCCTGAGGCTATTGAGTTATATGCGAGCAAACATCCCCTGCCTTAAGTTTGCGCATGACATTCCGAGTCGGCATCACTTTGCTTTGTCTGCCTGATGGAAGATGTCAAGAAAAATGCTCTAGGTAGCCAGTCTGTACGTAGTAATAAAAAGTCAATGATCAGGGCTAATCTAAAGTACCAATGGACGCTTTCTTGCTTTAACGCTGTAAAAAAAGGTCACGATCTACAGTGAAAAACCTTACGATGTACAGTGAACAAGATTGCTGAATTGTAGGCAAAATATCTTATCACGTAAAGAACATTACATTCAAATTACCAAAATTGGAATTTATCTAAATTTTAGTAACACATTTTGTGATATTGCAAATAACGTCTGACTGGTCGCCAGAACCAAACTGAATACGGCCTTGAAGGCTGATCGAACTACCATTGATGAAGAAGAAAACGTCGGATCGCTTCACAAGCAGCGAGACCCGAGTTCTAAGGATTATTAGTATTTATTTTGACGGCACGATATATTTTCGATGTGTTCATCAACTAAGTTAAGACGGTTATCTATACCAATATTATAAAGACGAATGTAAATGTAATGGGTAAACTCTGGAACTACAAATCCGACTTCAAACATTATTTCACTTGCGTACAGAATGGACTTTCCGGATGCAGTTTGCCTGCGTTTTGCTGCGTGAAGCCGCGCGGGCAGATAGTACAGTAGAAAATGATTATTTAGCGTGTGCAGCCAACAACTGCAACAGTACAACAGCTCACTTGGCAACAACGGTGGTGATGGGCGACGAGAAGCTGGCCAGGTACTTGGTGGCGGGCTTGTGCGCGCGGTTCAGCCGGTCGCGCAGCTCGTGCTCGAGCTCGTTGAAGTGGCGCAGCGTGACGCGCGCGTACAGCGACCACGTGCGCAGCCCCAGCGAGCCCGGCGACCGCTTTATTAGCTGCACGACACAAACAAACAAAGTCGCTATACAATATACAGCTTATACAGGCCATCATTTATTTATGTATCGTATGGCTGTACTGTGATATAAGTCTTCAATAGAGACATAAACCTACATTTTACATGCAAGTGTTTCATTAACAAAAATATATATAATCATTCCAATGTAATAAGAAATTTTAGGTAACAATGAAACATGCAGTAATATGAAAGATTAAACCCGTTCTTCGAAAGTAACTCCATAAATCATGATTATAAGTAACTTCCCCTTACCACATTTACTTGAAGGCAGAGCATTCTATACGTGTGCTTCTGCTTTCTACCCATTTTGAATTACCGCTACCCTTATAGCCTTGCACATTTATACCTAATACTCATCGCATGCCCTTACTATAGTAGTGATTGTAAAGTGAAAAACAGTTTTGTTTACAATATTGCCCAAATGTATTAGTATTGTTTTATATGCCGCAGCTACAAACGAATTATAAACAAACCTCAGCATAGTTAAAGAAGAAATACAGAATCTGCCAAGCCTGTATGAGGGGTGTTAGGAGTAAATTAATTAGCGCCAAGAACATGATCTGCTTCTCCAGCTGGCGTGCCAACATCATCCTCTTTGACTGGTCCTTGTAGCACTCTCGCAGCTGCCAGCAGTTCTCCCATGGACTCCATGGACTTGCTGTTCAGACATAGCACAATGTATACCAACACACAAATATAACTAAGCTGCACAGCTTGTGACACTAAAACAATTATTTTGTGGTTGACAACTGACAATGAATAAAATTTCTACCTTGGCATTCTAACTAATAGTAATAATCATTAACTAGTGTGTTAGTGAAAAGACTTCATGTAGTGGTAAGGTAGAATATTGCATGGGTACAATCTGTCCATGATAATATAATAATGTATCTGTACTCATCATATAAAATGGAATCAAGACCTCATTAAAGGCATTATGTATTGCACTCAAGATTTTAACAATGGGGGTTTTATAATTCAATTGCTATATAACAATTCATTCAATGAAACAAATGGATTATACTTCTGCAATTTTAGTGTTCAACTCAAGAATTTAGACACAAATTATCTATCAAAGCCAACTTACAAAATAAGAGGAATTCCAAATTCCATTTCAAGCCTTTAGATAAATAGTGGAAATCACCCATAAAAGGCACATGTATCTGTAGTGGCAATAAGCTCTTGTTTACCATGGCTACCATGTAGTTGTTGAATCTGCAATAATATAGTTGCATTATAGTATAATATTGAGACAGTGGGAACACTCAGTATGTAAAGGGAAGTATTTCAAGCTTGCTATGAGATTTTACATGGAAATCCGTCAGTAAAACTGTGGTAAAACTAAGTGTCAATAGTATACAGTGTGTGTCTGTCATAAGAACATTTATTTTAAGGGCTGAAAGTATAAGCCCTAATGAACGTAAATTGGTAGGTATCTCTAGTTTCAAAAAAACAGTTTTTTTTTTTCATACAAATTAATTCGGCCCGCAATGTATTGGTAACAAAGCTAACAACTGACAGTAACTAGCTCTGCCTCTCTGAAACGTCAAGTGAATGTTAGCAGTACATTGCTGCTCGAGAAAATTTAAAAAATTAATAACTCTCCATTAGAAAAGGTAATTGTTATATTTTTTCGATAAAACGGTTCACAGCACTGAAAGCTATCGTTCCTTAAAATAAATGTTCTAATGACAGACACACACTGTATATGCAACCTAAGGTGCACAGAAGCAATAATCTGTCTTTTTTCGCAGTTCTACTTGGTGACGACAAATGGAGAAGCAAAGTGTTGTTGTTACCTGAGGATCCTATGATATATATCTAATTCATTGATTTCCTGTTTGTGGACACACATATGATGTTCCGGTTGAGCTTCTCGAACCCTGTCTTGCACTGTGGACCAGCTCACCCACACCAAGTCACTCTACAAAACAAATATTTGTTAGTACTTATCAGAGGCTATTAAATTATTTATAAAAACTGTTACAGGCATACCATTTTACTGAGTTGGTTTGAGAAGTTATTAAATACTAATCAACATTAAATATGTTGCCAGCCGCTGTCATTCCATATAAATTTTTGTCAGACATACCATACATTTAGATTTATCGGACACTGCTTATTACAAACGGTTTAGTGAATGCAAATGGCGGGTTATTTGGTATAATATTGTCCCTTAATAGTGATTTGTTTAATTAATTAGTGAAAGAGTTGATTTGGCAGCCTTAATAGTTTACTAGTATTGTTTATTTACATAACCATTCACAATGAAAGTAGTGTGTAACATAATATACTCACATCTTTTATTTTAAGTGCATTATTATAAAATAATTTCGTGTCATATGCATAATATAAATGATATATTGATAAGACTAGTCTCATTATCCAAATGAGAAAACACAAGATGATGAGGCACCACCTAAAAATAAAACAATGTTTAGGTTCAATCAGGATTTCATGAAGCTACTTTGTTTGCTTCACCCAAAATTTACATTGCTATATAAATAATACAAAATTCTAGCAAATTATAACTTATTACGGAAAATATTCATTTCATTTCTACAAAAACATTTTGGGTATACACAAGTGTACAGTCGACATCAAAGATATTTTTACTCTTTATTATCTTATTGCTATATGCTTTGTAATTAGGCAAAGAATGTAAACATAACTTTGACGTCTACTGTACAAATTTAACTCAATTGTACTTTGGGAAGTTGGTCAAAATTGACTTGCAAAATTCGTCCTAATAATTTACTTTAAAAACAAAGTTTTAAGTTTTAACCGACTTCAAATCAGTAGCCAAATTGATTCAAGTTTGCCTATAAAATTTGAAGAGTTTTTCGATTTCTCCAGGATACGATCATCAGAACTGGATTTTGGTGACAACGGGACCAATCTGGAAGTATATGCTTTTAAACAAAGTTTCAAATCGGTTCATAAATTACTGAGTCATCGCGTAACAAACACACAAAAAAAAAAGTTGAAGTCGTTTAAAAAATAACAACCACTGCAAGCTATATAAAAAGAAGTAAAAATCGCAAAGCAGTTACTTTTAACAATCTTTTAGGTAGGTACTTGTGACCAAAAAGAAGCCAAGGCAAGTTAGAATAATGCATGATTTGAACGCAATATATATTGAACAATTTAAAAATAAAATAAATAATCAGGTTAAATTAGTTTGACAAAGAAAGAACATAGGTCTAGCCATCAGAGAGAGGGTATGACTTTAAGTTTAGTAAATTCCTTTGCAACAGTTGACATTGAGTAAAGGTTAGAAAGCTTACCAGTGCCAAGAAATAAATCCAACACATTCTGAACTTGAATATATCACATCATTTAAACTAAGTTTCTCACTCCGGTTTGCATTTGGGTCATTTCTGAACAACACAGGGTATTTGACACAGTGTACCAGAAAAGTTGAAAACCATATGATGAAAACAAATTGTAACAAGTAAAAAAAATCAGACATAATCATCGGATAAAATCCTCCTCTTATGTAGTAATGGTACATTCTTGTGAAGAATGAGTCAAGGTCTTCTATATGAGTCCATCCTCCTACAAAGAGATACACAATAAAATTATTGACTAATGGAACCACCAAAACAAATAGACAAGATAAAGCTCTATTAGGCAATGATTACTGTACCTTTATTTTTGGGTACTTTGTGGATGATAACATTAGTGGCGTCTTCGTGTTCATGGTCTACGGTGAGCATCATAGGTGCAGCATTGCTAGAATCAGCCAAATGAGCCAAAGGCGGGGATATTTCATTGTCTAATGCGCTGTACGTAGTATCGCGACGACTGAAGTGAGCCATTTTTAATTTGTTTTGTTCCTTATCACTATATATATTTACTACGTCTAATTTTGCGTATAATGGGTCGATATTACGCTTAATTTACTATCATCTACATATTCTTGACTTTGCTGCAAACGCGTAAAAATAACTTCTACAAGAACAAAGCGCGAAATTCATACAAAGGATTTTCATCGATCGAATACGTTTTATCGCAAATTAACAACTAACACGCTTCTGCATCTTGATTTGGAACAAATCTATTAAGTTCAAGGATACAACGAATTTCGTAAGTTTTCAACAGTATAAGTGTGTATGCACTTCACAAAAACGAATGAAATGACGAAAATAAACCAAATCAATTGACAGCACAGTAATGTTTTTCTTTCAATTCAATCCATTCTACGCAACTTTTTACGTTGCAACGGGATAACTTAATTAGTTTTACTAAGATAACTTAATTAGTTTTACTAAGATATTAAAATATTTTTATTGTACGGATTGAAAGAATACATTATTTGTGAATTTTGTGATGCTATTATAATGAAACATGTTTTTAGGGTTCCATAGGCAAAATGACAAAAACGGAACCCATATTGTTTCGTCAGGTCCGTCTGTCCGTATGTCACTACTCGAAAACACCTCGAAAACTAGGTGTATTGCTACAAGTTAAACTACACTCTCGGGCGAGGCGCTAGGACGAGGCGCTCGGCGAGTGCTACTACAGCGAGTGGTAGTGCTCGTGTAGTTCAGTCGTCGCCCTCGTCGCCGAACCATCGAAGATGGAAGTTACATAGTTAGGGCCTACCGCGAAACGTACACGATCTTCGTTCGTATATCTCCGTCTCTGTCGCACTTGCCAGTTCGAGTGACAGAGAGAGATAAACGAACGCCCTCAGAGCGAACAAGATCAATTGCAATATTTGCAAGTGTCCATTTTACCATATTCTACATGATTGTCAATTGATATTAATCGTGTTGATTGCGATTTAAGCGATTGTCAATAGCCGCCGCCAGACGACCGAAATAGCAGGATCGCCCGTCCAGATGCCTGGCGTCCGGTAAAACCAATGTCACTCCGAACTAGATATCCTTTGACTTTCCCAGACTTTCCTCTGCAGTCCGCCGCGCTCGTGCCGCGCTCGGACATCTGTACGCGGCTTCTTGTCAGGATACGTTACTACTATATAGTATCATGATAGTATCCTGTCTGTGGTCATTTGTCAAAATTGTCAACTTGTCACTACAATTATCAATTAAAGAATTAAAGGAAAATATGTTTACTTGAACAGAAGATGATGTTCTCGTATCGCATGAAAGTGTAAACTAACATTCTTATAGCAATAAACGCATAATTCATAAAAAAAATACTCAAACATGTTTATTGTGGGTTTAACCGGAGGGCTCGCGACGGGCAAAAGTACAGTGCTATCAATATTTCGTGAAAATGCTATAGCTGTAATAGATGCTGATGACATTGCTAGAAAAGGTATATTCAAGTATTTTATTGCATTCATGTTGTTACAGTACATTATAAAGTTGTCACATGTTGCAGTACGTCTCAAACATGACCACTGTAAGGGTACCGCAATATTTATAGATTAAGTATAAGTAAGTAGTATCTGCAGTTAGAAAACTTATTCCTTGGCTATTTTATAGTATATCTTTGTGTATGTATTGATAATGTTTGTATTTATCTATATAAGTACTTATTTACAGATGTGGTTTGATGCTACGTACAGTGCTGGACAAAAAAAAACATATGCTTACACGAAAAGTATATTTACTTTTTTTTGTGAACTTCTATCACCATGTGATATTCGTATAGAAAACTATTAGCACATTTAATGAGCTCTATTATTATTAAAAATATTACTGTGCTTATCAAAATCTTGTTTTCTAATGCTTGATTACTTTTACATTTGGACAAAATAGATAATGAGCGTTTTTCAAAAAAAGTGCACCTGAACTTTTATTTTCAGAATTAGATTTTTTTGGGTTTTTCTTACTCAGAATCGTAGATACCACATTAGTTAACATTGTTATGATTGTATAATATTGTTTGTCAGAATGTTCATGTATGATAAACATTGTTTTTTAGTTCTAGAACCAGGGACAAAAGCTTGGAAGGAGTTGAAGGAATGTTTTGGTGAGGAAGTATTATTATCTGATGGAAAAGTGAACAGAGCTAAACTAGGGGAGCTTGTATTTGATGATATTGAGAAGAGACGCAAATTAAATGCCATCACACATCCCAGGATCCAAAGTGCCATGATGAGGATGGCAATATCTTACTTCTTCTCTGGACACAATTACATTGTCATGGAAGTACCATTGCTGTTTGAGACTGGCAAGATGTTAACTTTCATGCACAAAATCATAACTGTTGTATGGTAAGATATACTGTATGAATAAGTATTACATACTTAGTCAGGAAGAATGTTATAGTCAGTACCTACTACAGCTGTATCTCATTATGAATTCATTTTGTATCTTAATTTTTTTTATATATGAACTCTTAGCATTGGTATCTTGCTTATATGCGGTGAACAGCAAATATTGTACTTTTTACTTATTGTACTGATTGTTACTTTTCAGTGAGGACCATCAGCAACTGAAACGGTTGTGCAAACGAAATGACTTTTCTATAGTGGTAGCCAAGAAAAGAATAGACTGCCAAATGCCATTGGAGCACAAAGTAGCCAATTCACATTTTGTTATTGACAACTCTGGTGAAATTTCTGACACAAGACATCAAACGGAATGCATAATACGTACATTAAAGAGGTCAAAGTTTACATGGTAAGTAAAAATTATTCACATTGCATGATGACAACTATCAAGAAACATAAAACAGGCATGCTGCAAAACAGTACAATTTGTAATATTTTGGTTTATTCTTTTCAGGTACTTTAGAGCAATACTATTTATAACATTAATGTCATTAATTTTTGGTATCACACATCTCATGGGTGTTATCAGCAGCTCAAAATAGCAACTTCTTTATTATTTGTTGTGCTATTATAATTGAGTAAAAAAAAGTGGGGGGTCTGGCTGGTGGTAGAGACTAGAGGCATTCTCCCAATTTGGGTCATTCTCAGTATTTCAAACACTGTCACACCATGTCTGAATTTTTGATGAAGTCCCTTGTAGATTTTCGTTGCATTTTTGGCTATTTGTTAGGGGTCAGTGGCCTATTTGAATAGCCAAAAATGCACTCCTTTTCGTTGGGCAGTCATGTAAAAAGCACCACTTCCCCTGCAGCTCTTGTTCATGTTCATACGTAGCGGGGTTAACTTATATATTAAACATTACAAATGGTTACAAATGGTATGATTCTGATTGATTAGATTAATAGTCATTAAATATCCTAAGATACAATATTCCCCCTCTATTCTCTTTGCTGCGCGTAAGTATAGGCAGAACGGTTATCTAATACTGTAAAAATGTCAATAAGCTAATGAAAGACCTTGATATTGATATTTCCAACATGCACAACAAGGCTACAGTGTAAAAAACGCTTATTTTTAATATTCAGATGTTATTTATTCTTGAGACTGAGTTACTTAATAAATACCACTTTGGAAACCAACCCTGTACTTCCAACAAGATAAGATTGATCAGCCTTAAGAGAAAGAGAAAGAATTAATTTTGCATCGTCATCAGCTACATATAGACATATTCAGGTTCTATAAAATATGCTTAAAATTGCATGGATTTTTACAATACATTTGTTTTAAAATAAGAGCCTAACTAGTACAATGGAGAATTAATACAGAAAACAAAATATAGTCAGTAATAAAATTCAACTTGTTTATAAGATAGTGACACGGTGAGCAAATTATGTACCTACCATATGGCCCCTTTCTTGAAGTCGCGATTTTGACTTGCAAAACTGCCAAATTTTGCTATTCAAAATGCGAAGGTAATTCACATAAAGTTACCATGTACTCGTAAGTAACAAATATTATAATGTCACTGCCATATCCGAAGATTGGCGATGTCCTGAGCTAGGTATCAAGGACAAGTATATATATCACTCCGTATTCTTTTACCATGTCTGCTTTAGCTTATTGTAGAGTTACGTTATATAGTTACCAAATAGAAGATTTTATAACAAAAGCATACATCAAGTAATTTTATCCGAGACAATTTCTCGTCCGTGCCGCAGGCGCCGGTCTAAGTATATGGAGTTCAGGATAAAACTGGTGTCATACACGTCAAGTGTGGATCATTCGTACACCACCGGGAGCATTAGTACACTGGCCATATCTCCAATACCACACATGCTGAAGCATCTATTTTTATGGAAGACTCACACTTACACGTATAGGCTTAGGCTTTGTTCTGTTGTCCTTACTTGTGGATAACAAGTAAGGACAACAGAACAAATTCTAGAAAAAAATTTTTTTTTTTTGCCATGTCAAAGTAATTTTCAGACCTAACTTTGAATGCGTTAATCTCTAGAAATATTTGTTCATCTATATAAGTAATTTACTAGGTACCGTCTTTATGATTTAATACCCTAGATTGTTCCTGATCCACAACTTTTGGGGTATCCTAACGTAGTAGACGCCTTTGCTTAAATAATCAGTTTGCTAACACTAAAAAAAGAAAAAATCTAAATTTCACTGTGATTGATATCCAAAACGAGACTAGAAAGCAAGATATAGATAGATAAATGTCCTGTGAAGACAGCAGTGGTCAACGAAGCTACCCCACATGTGAGGTGCTTTCGTATAATTTCCACACTTTAGGAAAACTATCATAGCTCGGCTATGTCAATTTATATGAAAACCGATAAATGGTTTAATCGGCAATGTCTAATTCATCTTGATTTGGCTAACAGTTATTTTTTACACCGCGCAGAGTTAAAGTGTACGAATGCCCACACTCTCCCCTACTTACACGCTTATCACTTGGATTTCGGATAAATAAAAAAAAACATTTAATATAATATTTTAAGGATATGTTATTACTTATTAAGTAGGTATATTTAAACCCTCGCGATTCGATTTTGCGGGGCGGATTTAACTTGTGAGCTAGAGCATAAAAGATGCACTTTGTTCGGCCTGCACTGCATCCAGCATAAAGGCGAACTTTACGAGCATGACAAGTGAAGATGTAATTTATTGGTGGAAGGTATGAGTACTTATATTATAGTCATATAATTGTATACATGTTGGTATTTTGGTGATTGTGTTTATTATTGGTTTTTTAATACCCGCGTATATTTAAAACTAGGTACCTATACTTACTTATAATTGTGTCAATCGACTTTTTGGTTCGTTTTTGCCATAGTTACGTCTCCTCGAAAACTCTAAACGTATTATTTTACAGGATTTTAATTAACTTAAAATATTTTTTTTGGCATTCGTAATACCATGGTTCCTAAGCATAGGTGTCCACATTACAATGATTTATCCAAAACGATTGTCTCATGGCTTACCTATATTATTATTGTATTGGGACCACATTGGGACTGAATAACAACATGAAAAATTTGATCGATCCAATGGGGAATGGATGAAAATATCAGAATTGCCTGATTCTTTTTTTGGTGATAGGAATAACCTTCTTTAGCACCAGTAAAAAGATTCAGATTTTTCAGCAGCGTCAATTATTTTTGAAAAATATAAACAGTTTGCTCACTTACGTTTTGGGTGTCACAACAACTGACAGAGATGCAGCTATAGTTGTAATGAGATAGCAATCATTCACTTTCAACTGCCAAACAATTTAGACTAATTTGTTTTCACTATTTTCACCCGAGCAGAGCTCGGTCACCCAGTACGGTTAGCACAAGACTGCGCGCGAGCTTTGTCGCAGCGCGATAGTTGTGTTAGTGATGTTTGTGCTAACCGTGCAGGTAAACATAATAATTTGCGAGAAGTCTTCCCATGATTATTAACTAGCTGCCTAGCTAGCATGATCGCGTTTGTGTCGTACGTAGAGTTCGTCCCTTACTATAGTATGGCTAACCAAATTTTGTTGACAGATATTTCCTTGTGGTATCACCAATTGTCTATGATTAAAAAAAGGCTAAAAGTCAGTTATCAATTTATGTCATTCATTCAAATGGTTCACGGTTTATGTTTTATTTTTTAAATAATATTACCAATGACTATATACCGAGTGAGGTCCGCAAACTATTGTTTAAGCTCGTAAATAATTACGACAATGTGAGAACCCGACGTGAATAGCGTTGTATAACGAAACACTGCAATGTTTACAAGTCGTAAACAACTTAGTAAGTTGGTGCTGCATAAATATTTTGATACTTTATGTACTAGTTCTAACATTTGCCCATAACTTTGATTAGGTACGTGAATAGTAGTTTCACGTGGTTTTACCCATTCCGGTGTTGCCTGTAACTGTAAGCAAGCAAGCAAAAGAAAGAAACATGCAAATGTAGTACTTAAGTTGAACTTGACTCACTCCGCGGTTTCCGATTGAGTTGATAATTGGCATAGTACTTAGTACCGAGCTAAATTTACACTACATTTAATTTTTCGCCTTGCTACAATGATATACTTACGGTGAGAAAGTGTAATTGACTGTACCTACTGTATATTACAGTGATAGAAATTATGTGAGTTGAGTTTGAGTGCACGTCAACGTTTATTTAATTTATTTTGTAGGTACGAAAATATTTTCTAGTAGGTATCAAAACTATAATTCCTACCAGGGATCGGATACCGGTATTTTCTCCATACAAATTAAACCGGTATTACATAGTTCTTTGTTTATAATATCATTTTTGATCGGGAAGTCTAATAATACGAATATGTTACTTAAATACACGATAGAGTCCTACATTAAGAGCCTAAAATAATTCAAAATATTAGACTACTAAGGGGATTTTTGGAAAAACCGGGTCCGATCCCTGATTCCTACTACACAAAGTGTGACCAGCCCAAGATTTTTTAAAATTCCCGCCAAAAATTTGGGTAAAATTTGGCTAGCTAGACTCTAGCAAGTAAGTAAGTGCGAATGTGACGAATGTTTTAACATAATCGCGACGCATTCACATGCATAATGCCGGGGCCGCACTGGTAGAGCGATCAGCGGCGCCCAAGTTGTAGGTACTGCAATCGCAGTAGCGTTGCCAATCGTCCCATTAGTGCGGCCCCGGCCTAAGAACATCCACGCGGCAATACTGCTACTAGCTCCGAGTTGCATAATCGTTGAATACATTGATTCAAACGTTCACTGCAAAGTCATTCGTTGCGTCATGTCCGAAACGTGAAAACAAACTTCGCGCTACTATGAACTTGACGCCTTTGATCTTATTTCAAATATAAAATATTATGTGCATAGTCACTGCTTCCAACAAAAAGTGAACGTCTATTACGAGTCATGAGACCTATGCACGCATAAATATCTGACACGACTCTATTTCTAGTGCCGTTAAGAATTCTCAGATATTTTTGATGACTTAGCAGGCTGCTGCCTGTTATAGCAGATATCAATGCTGGTGACTGTGACTGCTCACATTCTGAGATAGTTTCAACTATCTACCAGTTACGGTTCTAAAGACAGACAGGAGGCCGTAGCATGGTTGGCCTTATCACGCGACAAGTGACAAGATAAGAGCGTCGTCTCGTTCTATCGAACGGTGTCAGCCAGTGACGCACGTTCTATCCTAAGTATCACCTATCGCGCGACATGGCCAACCATGCTACGGGGCCAGGACAGACAAACGTTGGAGTCTCAATTAGGGATGGCACCTATTTTGGATCAGGAACCCTAAAAAAACATCATGAGCATCCCTGACAATTTTTCCGTATCGCTGATACCATGTTTTTTCCGCCTTTGTAGCGAAAACAGGTTGCGAACAGAGAACGCGATTGTTGCAATGTGTTTCGCAGCTACACTCGAGAGCAGAAAAATGTCAACGAAATTGTATTGAATTTCGGAATTTCCATACAAGGGGGAGGACCCTTTTCTATTTGCTCTTGAGTCTAGGTGTGTCAGCTAGTTCGAGAGCGCTGCTCTTACTATGCTTGTACAGTCAAGAGCAAAAGTAAGTTATCACTTTTGTACCTTATTCCATTGCGATAAGGTGAAAAAATGATAATCTACTTTTGCTGTTGACTATACTTATATGACATCCCTTTAGTTCTTTAGTCCTGACGTATTCGTAAAACTTGATCTAGTAAAGGGGTCGATCAAATTTTTCTTAGTCTGCCCCGTAAGCAAAGAAACAAAAGTTAATGACTTCATTGGGAGGATTTACGGAGCGGACGTATTTTTGGCAACGAGCTACTAGATAAATATTTGTACAATTATGGTTGTAAACAAACACTTTTGACAATAAATAAGTCCCGCATCTCGTAAACCATGACTGTGTTTTATTTAATACTAGCTGTTGCCCGCGACTTCGTCCGCGTAGACCCGGGATAAAAACTATCCTATATTTTAATCCAGACTAAGTATAAACTATTTTCGTCCATATCGGTTCAGCCGTAGCGTGATTGAGTAACAAATATCCAAACATCTAAACATCCAAACTTTCGCATTTATAATATTTGTAGGATAATGTAGGTACCGTTGTGCATTTTATCTGCTCTCTCGACACTATAATATAAAGAGCCCCTCTATTCTGTAACTCGTTTTAAGCTCACCTCAACGCTAACCCATAAATATATCTTGACGCCGCGATTCGTAGGAACTAAGCGTAGGTAGAGGTCTAGTTTCATTAGGCGTGACGGATGGGGTGAGGCGCATGAGCGCGTAAAGAGTAACAGCCCTGGCCGCCGCCTTCCGCCTAGGTCCGGGAGTTGGACTCTTTAGCCTTAGTAGCTTGAAATAAATGGTTATTATTATTATTAGTAAGTAGCCAAGGTGTAGAATTTGAAAAGCGGGGCTGGTAGACTTAGGCCGTTTGGAGTAGGAGGCTTGGCGCTACCTATCTAAGGTATGAGCTAGGAAGTCTTGGCAATCTCTTTACATACAATGTTTTTAGTGGGATAGAAAATACCGAACCACTAACGACTCGAGTGCCTAATACACTCACCGGCAAAAAAATTGGTAATTTCAAACTATAAATTGAATAAATTAAATAATGTTTTTCTGCATAGTAAACTTTTTCTAATTTGGGCCAAATTTTCTGCCGGTGAGTAGATATATAATTGAGGAATTTCCTGAATACCTACCTCAAGGATTTTTTTATAACAATGGGGCCAAGCTGGAAGCATATAGGTAGGTACCTACTTTCAAATAAAGAAATAGCTTGAACTTACGAATCGGATTCTAAGACTATACAAACATAAAAAAAAATGGTAAAACAAGGCAGCCGAACCCCCTTGAGATCCTCCTTTTCTTTTAAGGTGGTTAAATATGACCTTCAAACGTATTGAACCTTTTTTCGAAGTGGGTTATATTGGACGTGTTTCCTACGGGATCCATATTGCACATTGTATTTAACCGACTTCAAAAAAGGAAGAAGTTATATGTTCCACTGTTTTTAGGGTTCCGTAGCCAAAATGGCAAAAACGGAACCCTTATAGTTTCGTCATGTCCGTCTGTCCGTCTGTCCGTCTGTCCGTATGTCACAGGCATTTTACCCAAAAACTATAAGGTGTATTTGAATAAAATTTTGAGGATAGGTGTATTTTGTTAGCCGCTACATAGTTTTGTAATTAAAATATCAAAAAAAAAAATTTTAGGGGTGCACTCCATACATAAAACTAAAAGTCAAAAACCTTTTTTTCATTGTGACCCCCCGTGTGGTACATCAATCGATAGGCCTTTCAAAATAAATATAAGGTTTCTTAGCATTTATTTTGATTAAGTCAATAGGGTCGGAGATAATCGCCCCGAAAGTCACTAAAATTCTGTCCCCCCCCCTCTAATTTTTGAAGGGTGTATTTTAAAAATATGGGAAAATTCATGGACATTGTTTTGAACAAGATCGGTTCAGAGGTTTTCTAGATATTGCTGAAAAACTGCCTTCCTCAAAGAAAAGGACGTAAGTGCCGTAAAATTTCTGTGACGATACGACCTTTTTAATAGGCACGGAACCCTTCGTTTTGCGTGGTCCGACACGCACTTGGCCGGTTTTTTTTATGTATGTTCGCCGATTTCTCCGTCAATTTGTTTTTTTATACTTATTCGTACGTGTATACTCCTGAGATGTCCCATTGCCACCAAGTCAGGATTGTTTCATGTATTTTCTAAAGCTATTCAGATATTTGCGTCTGGTAGTCATCACTTCATGTTGGTGGGCTGATGATGGAAGGTACAACTCCTCAACGGTTAGGAGTTGCAGAATATTTTTTGAAATTTTATAGGTACGTATAGACCTTTAACCGTATTCTTTCAAGTTATTCAGGTCAGCACAAGTCAGGATCTGATGATGGGATCCCAGGGAAATCGAGGGCAACCCTCAAATTTTATAGGCACGCGTGTAGTGATTTCGATATTTTCTATTATATTCCGTGTATTTACCCTCGGAAATCGCAATTTTGGTGAAGTGGAACTATGATGATGAAGACCACAGATGACTTATGGAACTCCTCAAGGATGTAAAGTACGTCAAAGATTCTGACATGATTCCGTTGAAGTAGCAAGTGTCGCAACTAATGAAGTGTCAATTCTGAGATCATTGAGGAATCAACGGAACTCCTCAAATATTATCAGCCCACAATATAGCGACTTGGATTTTTTAATGTAATAATCAAAGCATTTGCTCTCGGGAAGCAGTTCATGCGGTAAATTGGAAAGGAAATGTGGATAAATTGAAGTCGGTTTAAACTTTGTTTTTAAAGTAAATCCTACTAATATTATAAACGTGAAAGTTTGGATGGATGGATGGATGTACGTTCCACTTAATCTCACAAACAACTGGACGAATTTATATGAAACTTTCCAGTTATGTACCTACCTTCTATATCAGAATAGGACATAGGATGAAACTCTGTATGGAGACCAAATGATTTTGCTCGTTGACGTCTCAAAATGTATGAAAATTAAAATCCGACTCGCACTTGACCAAAATTCTAATTGATATTAGGTATTTAATACGTAACACTCTGTAAATGAAAAACTATGTCTGTCTACGTGTCCCGTTTTCTCGCCTAAATGGCTATATTGGGTATATCGATTTATGAAGATGAACGTATATTAGTTCTTATACTTACTTATACCAAAACTCACATTTTAAGGAGATGAAATAGGAAATTAAAGTCTGTAATAGATACGAGGAACCGTATTATACGAGGACGAAGTCGCGAGCGGAAAGATAGTTATTTATAGGTAATTGAGAACGTCGATTCGGTTAATTTAATTGAGATTAGAAATGTAATAGGTACTTTGACAACTCTGTGACTGGCCTGACCTGCGGGCGCGCTCGAATTGGGCGTGCGGCGTGGCGGGGCGAGCGGCGTGCAATTACCTAAGTACCTACCCATAACTAGGGTTACCAGATAAGTACAAATTTTTCATATCTCATGCTCGGAAAAGTGGATCGTTGTTGTTCTAAAAAGTGCGCAGAAAGTGATACGTTTCTGCTCTAGTGCACAAAAGTAGTGTACCTAAGTATTCCAATTAGTCCTCGCCTTATAAGCATTATCCGAGAACTAATTCTAATAAATGTCAATACTTACGCCGCCACTGACAAAGGGAAATAATTTTATTCTTACTAACTAGTTCATGGAATTAATTTATTAAATATAAAATAAGTTTATGTTGTAAATTCATTACTTTTATTTTAGCTTAAATATTCACTAGGCTCTATGAGGTGGTGACAAACCTTTTTAGGGTTCCGTAGTCAACAAGGAACCCTTATAGTTGCGCCATGTCCGTCCGTCTGTCTGTCTGTCCGTCTTCGGCTTAGCTCAGTAACCCTTACAACTAGAAAACTGCAATTCGGCGTGGGTATATAAACCAATCACGCCGACAAAACAGTAGAATAAAATCCTGAAAAAAAATTTTTTTTAGGGTACCTCCCCTACATGTAAATTGGTGATTTATTTTTTTTCTCGTTAAATCTATTAGTCCAGGCAATGAACTGACAACTTGTATGGAAAAAATGTCAAATTTGGAAATAATTTATAATAGCAGGTTTTTTTATTGTAACGGATATATTATCAATTAAATAGAGGCAAAATCCAACAAAAAATTAGACATCAAAAAAATTATAATTTAATTAACTCCTGTAAAGTCGGAATAAATATTAATAATTTTTTTATTATTTATTTTGGTTCATTTACTTTTGCTTTAAAATATTAAATAGGTATAAATGAAACAAGAAAGACAATGCATGCTTAATTTAAATCTATATAACTACTTCCGGATGGAAAGTTTGTTGGATTCTTGAATCTTAGAATAACGTTGTAAAATAACATAAACAAAAAAAACGCTATTATAAATTAATGTTTTTCGAAACCGTATTTTGCCTGGAGTATATAGTGTGGGGTATCGTTGGATAGCTTGTTCAAAAATATTATGGGTTTACTAAAACTATTTTTCAACTTAGTTATGCGTTTGCCAGATAATGGGATTTAAAGCCCTGATTTTTGTTCGAGTCATGTCATGTGTCTCCCTCCCCCCCTGCCGGCTAAATGGCTACTACTGGGGACGTGAAAAATTCGTGGCAGTAGTACATATTTAAAAGGAAAACTATCACAGTTAAGTAGACATAGTTAACTAGTTAAAGAGTAGTAGACATAACTAGTTAACTGGTAAGAAAGCACTTAATGTCGGGTGCATATACATTGTCATTGGAATTTGATTCTTTTACCGTGGACGGTAGAGTTGCTTTTTCACGGCTCGGTGCTTCTTGCCCGCGGCGAGCGCGCAAACGAGGGTAAGCTATAATAAAAACCCCAAAAGCCCCTTTTAAGCCCGCATTCGGTGACAGACGAGCAACTACGGAACCCTACCCTGCGCACTTGGCCGCTTTTTTTGATTAGTGCGGTTGTATGAAACTTAGATTTTTCTGTCTTTTGTGGTTATTTAACTATTTACAGAGCAGAATTCTCATGGCGCGCGATCAACTAGATTTGCTTAAACCAATCACATCACACACAAGCTCATAATTTCCTAGGGAATTATGAAAATTTATAACTCCCACGGGAACAATTTAGGCAATTGTTCTTCTGTGCAAGTGTGATGAAAAAAAAATAGCTTAAAGTATTGGTTTTGTATTATAATGTAAATAAGAAACGGTAGGAGGTAGGTACGGTCGACGCCAAAAATACGTTTACACAATAGTGTAAACATATTTTTGGCAATAAGGCGAATATGACTTATTGCAATGGAATAAAGTGCAAAAGTGTAAACGTATTTTTGGCGTCGACTGTACATTGTGATTATCTTTGGAAGAAATTTTCCTTTATTTGGTCCGGGAAATCAAAACAAAAACATCGTTTATAGGATCCTAAAGTTTTCATAATTTCAATTTAAAATTAGTTGTTGTAGTGTTAAGTTAAGGTAAGAGCCATAAAGCTATAATTGTTAACTAGGTAATTGGCTATTGCATCTTGTAAATACTTAATGATTTTTAATTCCATTTATTTTATCGGTTAAATAGGTGCATCATTTTCAAATCAAACTATTTCATTTATCCTTCTGATTGTACTGGGTGGTTCAGCGGTGGTGGTTTCGGCAGCCCTCATTACTATTGATGTAGTAGCGTCTCGTGGCATGTCGGTATTGTCGGTTCCCGCAGTACTCGTGCTTGGCGTCATTACAAATTCGCCTAATATTGGGTCGAACTTGTAGGCGCCAAAAATTGGACTGAAATCGGAGAAAAAATAATGTCACGATTAGGTTGGATAACTAGGCTTTCTTGCAGCACTTTTTTTTTACCCAATTAAAATTTACCACGCCCACGGTGTCATGATTCAATTCATTAGGTAGGTACATACACGAAGATGTTAATGCTGTAGATTAACATCTTCGCGTTTATATCGGACGTAAAGTATCCCTCGCACTCGCACACATTAGAGGAGACTGCTATGCTCTTCTGTAACTTGCTATTTATAACCTCACCTCATCAGGGCTGTTATTCACGCCTTACGGAACTAGGCCTCTGATTACGCTTTGTTACTACGAGTCGCGGCGTCAAGATATATTAGGGGTGTCGGGTGAGGTAAGGTAAAAACAAGTATCAGAATAGCAAAGCAGGTATCTAACAACATTAGGCAATGTAAGTAAGCCTTTACGCAGAAGTTACCAACTGTTTTTCGGGACTTAATTTTATCCTAATATCGTACTCCTAAATTGTAAGGTAGGTATAGATAATCATTCTTTCAACTTTACGTCGTCAATATTGATGTATTTAGATTATATTCCAAAAATGGTTTACAACCCCATCTCTGTGACGGTTTACGCTGATAATGCACAATACGCAAAATGCTCACTGCACGCATAATGTACAAACAGTCAAAATGCACATACGCAAAATCCACATCATGATAAATGTGCAGATCGATAAATGTACAGTACGCAAAATGTATTTACGCTGAAAGCACATAACTCATAATGTGTAAAAAGAACAATCTACATTTCGCGAATTGTTCAATGCAAAACACATAATCCGCAAAATGTTACAAAAGCTAAATGCTCAATCGCCAAACGTACAAAACGTTAAATGTACACAAAGCAAAATAGATAATAAATAATAATGCTCAGTCAGAAAAAGAGTGTAAGTATTGTAAGTTTGACATGTGTATTTATATGTGTGAAACGTAGATCCCAAACTGATAGGCTAGTAATTGAGATGCGGTTCGTTTTCTTTTAAAAGCTGGTTTATCGAAGGTGTTCTTAGCTAAGTTTTATCAAAATAGGTTAGACATTCAAGAGCTAGGTAGGTTAAGATAAGTTATTTTATTTAAATTGAATAATATATAGTACAAGCATTCTTATCATTTATTCATATTACGAATGTTAGATTCCAACGGACACTTATTAGCACCAAAAACTATAATTTATAATCAGTACATCTTGCGTATTGTTATTTTTCCGTAATGAACAATTTGCGTATTGATCATTCTAACTTTGCACATTTTGTCACTTTCGGGTGGAGTACATTTTGCATATTGTACAATCATCATATGTACATTTTATTGTTTGTACTATCTGCGTACTGTACATTTCTCGATCTGTACATTTATCATGATGTGGATTTTGCGTATGTGCATTTTGACTGTTTGTACATTATGCGTGCAGTGAGCATTTTGCGTATTGTGCATTATCAGCGTAAACCTCTGTGACATATGCCGATCTTGCCTTAACCCTTTTCCAGGCAGAGGCGTTATATCGACCACTTACATACTCTATCAAATGTGTATCTTAATGTCAATAAATAAGTCTGACATTTGATTGTCATTTTTTAATTGCCGGCCTAGAAAAGGGTTAAAATTAGAAAAATAACATTTACTTCGAATTTAAACTCTATTTTGGTAAATTTTAAGTACACTTTTCAATGTCGTGAATCATTCTATGGATGAACTTGTTTTCGAACTTAGCGACCTAATTGTTCGTCAAATCATTAGGTCAGGGATCGGAACTGGTTTTTTCAAAAATGCCCGAAGTTGTCTAATATTTTGAATTATTTTAGGCTCTTAATGTAGGACTCTATCGTGTATTCAGGTAACATATTCGTATTAATAGATTGCCCGATCAAAAATGATATAATAACCAAAGAACAAAATAATAAGTACCGGTTTAATATGTATGGAGAAAATACCGGTATCCGATCCCTGCATTAGGTACTAGACGGATTTGCCTTTAAGCCAAGTTTGAAAAAAAGTCTGTTATTTCGCTTGATTCGTATTAAAATAGCCGCAGGGCATAAAGTACCTATACCTAACCGCTCACTTGATTTCGGATTTCAAAAAAGGTGATCTAAATTTTATTTAATTTGTTTTAAATTTTTCAATTTATGCACAGAACACTATTATATGCCCTCACAATCGTTAACCTAGTTTGAAAACTTACATTAGTTGGATCACTCCAAAGTTAACATTGAAAAAAGTATACCAAAGTAGACTCCAAAATTAGGCGAACTAAACTGACAGGTGAAAATGCACAAATAATAATATTAATAATAAATATTATTAGTACTATATGTACACACCTGCGCCAGTTCTCGAAAATGGTCGTGCCACGCACTATTGGGATCGATCTGTCATCACGGACAGGACTATTCTTGCCAATAGGCCTGATATCGTGCTGACAGATCCATCGAAACGCCAGGCAGTGCTCGTCGACATCACCATATCCCATGACGAGAACCTCGTGAAGGCCGAGAAGGACAAAGCCAGCAAGCTAGGTACGAGTACTTGCTGGCTCACGAGGTAACCGCCATGTCCGGGATGTTGATTCGACGATCATCGTCCTGATAGTCGTTTCGGCGAACGGTCTAATAGCTAAGAGTCTCGACCGCCACCTTAAGAGACTCTCGCTAGATGGCTGGGTCAAGGGTCAGATACAGAAGGCGGTACTTCTGGACACGGCGCGGATAGTCAGGAGGTTCCTCTCTCTGACGCCCTGACCACCGGTAGTTTAGGCCCCGCCTCGCTGCCGGCGGCACCCTAGGTTAGGTTTTTATAATGATTTTATATTTTGTATGTATAGTTTTATATTTTACTTTTTATATTAATATGATAAAAAACTAACCTAAGATGAAATTTAAATAAAGAAATATTGCAGGACAATCTTACACAAATTAAATATAGCCATGTTTGGCCAATGCTGTTTATATTGATATTATTAAAGGCTTTCTCACACTACGTAGTCTAATAATATCGTTATCAACAGAACTGGCCCAACTTTGGCCACGTTAGTGCATCTTTACCTGTCAGTTTAATTGTGGATGCTACTGTAGGTAATGTTTTAGTAAGTTACCTTTTAAAATCTTCTACTATTATGTAGCGCTTCGGTATTTGGTCTTCTGGTCCTTTTTCAGTGGGTCTAAAAAGTTAACAAAACTGTACAAACCCTAGGTAGGTACCCTAAACTCAGGTCCAGGTAGGGAAGACTGGGGTCAATTGGAACGATTTCGACAAAAAAAGAACCTTTGGTACCGTTTAGTAGCCAAGTTACGTAACTGGCTACGAACAGGGATTTTCGGATTCCCATTTTGTAGCTGGCTACCGGATGGGCCTGCGTAGTACCGTTTGGTAGCCAAGTTTTGTAACTGGCTACAAAATGGGAATCCGAAACTCCCTGTTCATAGCCAGTTACGTAATGGGTCTGCGTAGCGTAGTTCCGTTTGGTAACCAAGTTTTGTAACTGGCTACGAACAGAGAATTTCTGATTCCTATTTTGTAGCTGGCTACCGGATGGGCCTGCATAGTTCCGTTTCGTAGCCAAGTTTTGTAACTGGCAACAGAAAGGGAATTTAAAAATTCCCTGTATTGTAACCAGTTACAATACGGGCTTTTTTTTCTCTTTCGAAGCTGGTTCTTCGTAACCGCGGTTACGAATCGGTAATAGAAAAGTCCCGTTTTGATGCTAGTTACCGAATGGGATTTCTTTCCCGTTTCAAGCTGGTTTGTAACTGCGGTTACGAATCGGTAATTTAAAATTCCTGTATTGTAACCAGTTACAATACCGGTTTTTTTCCTCTTTCGAAGCTGGTTCGTAACCGCGGTTACGAATCGGTAATAGAAAAGTTCCGTTTTGAAGCCAATTACCGAATGGGATTTTTTTCCCGTTTCGAAGTAGGTTACGAACTTTTAGTTACCAAACGGTACCAAAGGAAAAAGAACACATTAAAAAAAAAATCTGATCGATTAATATTTTCAACCCTGGCCTGGATATTTGGCTATGTAACAAAAATGGTTAATTGACCTCATTGTGGTATTTTTTTGTAATTATATGCGTTTTACAAAGCATCGGATAACGTTTCAAATGATCCTGGGTCTGGGTCGGATAAAACAAAAGCTGGGGTTAGTTAAAACATGTTTGATAAAAATATTTATTAATTTATTTTCATCACTGAAGTAATTGATTTCCTTTCAAATATATGACCTGACATCGTACTTACGAATGTAACATAATTTAATCCGAATTGCCTTTAACACAATATCAATCATCAGAGCGGTCTCTATGAGAATTAGAGGAACGAGAAGAAGAATAGAAAGATTTGGATGCGAAGACGGCTGCGGAATACCCATCATAGAATATTAAATTCCCCCTATGATAATATCAATATCTTATATACACAGGGCGTCCCACGGCTATGCCACATGGAGGGAAAGTACCTTAAATATTGTAGATGGAACAGTTTACTGAAAGAAGACATTATTTTAATTTAAAAAACAATTTAAACTGCATTCATAGATTTTTAAATAATTACATGGTTGAACCGGGAATCGAACACGTTACACGAGAAAAAAATTTACCCTGTAGCTTTATCATACCGATCGAAAGGCTTCATCATAAGGATTATTTTTTGCTGGATAACATAGTGTCAGAAATAAAAGGAAGACCATGCACTTTAACATTTGATGTGAAATTTTGTTTAGAAAAATTAAAAACTGACATTATCATTTTAACACATCAGTGCCCAGACTCGCTACGCGCTACGCTCGTAGCCAATTCCGCGGTTTTCCTCGTATGTAGCGGAAAGCGTCTACGGCGTAGGGACGCAATATGTGTCGTCACGGGCCGGGAATGGTTTATAGTTAGTACCTATTACTGGGAGAGGAAGCGGAATAATCAAAAGAGTGCAACATTGTATTCAACAGAATGGGACTGAGCATTTCATAAATTAAATTGATTAATTTTGAAATAAAAATGTTAAAAATCATGGTCTTCCTTTTATTTCTGACACTATGTTATCTAGCAAAAAATAATCCTTATGATGAAGCCTTTCGATCGGTATAATAAAGCTACAGGGTAATTTTTTTTCTCGTGTAGCGGGTTCGATTCCCGGTTCAACCATGTAATTATTTAAAAATCTATGAATGCAGTTTAAATTGTTTTTTAAATTAAAATAATGTCTTCTTTCAGTAAAATGTTCCATCTACAATATTCAAGGTACTTTCCCTCCATGTGGCATAGCCGCGGGACGCCCTGTATACTGTATTTAACGTAATAAATTTATTCCATGTTATAAAATAGCAATATCCCTTAAGTTTTCCTCTCGCCTAACTGGCCTTGTATACTAGCACCGCAGACACATCAGTTTAAATCATTACGTACCATCATAATTATCATAGTATCATAGTGGTGTGACACAATTAGGTATGAAGTAGTATGGAAATAGAGGTTACGATAACTCCATCGCTTCATTTTTTGCCCACAATCAACCGACGTTTTTTTGTTTATTTGGTTTTTGAACTAACGATAATTATGGTATTATTGTGTGAAAAAAAAAATTGTAAATGTTTTTCCATAAGGCCTAATTAACCTTTCATATCAGCCGAAAGTCGCCACTGCTGGACATAGGCCTTCCCCAAAGAGTGCCAAAGTGAGCGGTCTTGTGCCACCCGCATCCAGCGGTCTTCCGCGACCTTTATATACCTTCCTGCCCATACCTATATTATATATATGTTGGCCTTTAAAAAAATTATGTGACAAAGTGAACATTTTCAGTGGGGACCACTTTATGGTTTGCCATTTTGTCAAGGCGTTCTACGAGAAACAAACGTACAAGATTAAATAATATTAATAAATAAAATAAATATTGACGTTTATTCGAACATTATAAAACCGTAAACGGGCCTAAATTCTTTTTAATGCCTATAAAAACGTCCCTTGTACATTTTAACCCATAATTTTTTACTTATTCGGATAATCTTCAAAAAACTATTATTTTCTATTTCACAATCACATATGCATACGCATACCCGAATATGATGACCATTATCGAAATATTTGGGCTAAAAAAATGGTTGATAACGCAGTGGACATTATATTTGTGGGGTCATGGGGATTGGTAACGCAGTGGTAATTTGAGTACCAAATGTAACTTTTTTGTAATAAAAAACCCAGGATGGTGGGAAAATTCATAATAAACAATGAGGCCCGGTTGAGAACTAACGTAACACTACTAGGAAAATATTTGGAGACATCTACAATTTTTATAAGTGTTTATAAGTTTTTATCTCTATTTTAGGCACTAAAAAGAATTTTGGCCCAAAAACATCAATAGCTAGGTACTCTAATGAGATGACATAATAAGACGAAGGACAGGCTATTGTCGGTAGAAAAGAAGAACGACCCAAATAAGTAATATCACTTACATTGTGGTTGTGTCAACGAAAGGGACGACACAGTCGCTGCGACCATAACACGGCGGGCCCATGTGGTTGCGGGACTTGCGAGTGGGGTGCCAGGCGTGGCCCGCACTACGGAGTAAATAAATAGTTCGCACGATAGGTGAGGCCACTAAAGCTGACATTAATGGATCACACCGATGTACATTCACCTATGTCATCAAAATGGTGAAATCTATACACGGTGGGCAAGAGTATACCGACAGATTTTAAACATGGATTCCTTGTGGTAGTTAATACGAGTAGATAATGTTAATTCAACACGGGTCCAAAAACGCCTCATTAACTTACTTAATTTCTTGAACAACAAAAAAAAAAATTAACGCTAGTACAGTCGCCATTAGATCTATCCAAAGTGCTCACAAATATCTGAACACGTTATCTAATGCCTCGACAATAGAGACGTGTTCAGATATTTGTGAGCACTTTGGCCGCTCCGATATATCTGATGGCGACTGTACCTACTTCCTTGTGAACGAAACCTTAGAGTGCAAAAGAAAACTTGACACTTCACGTTATTAAGGCGTTGCCCTTGAGATTTTTCAACTTGTGAATTGAATAACTGAAATAATTGAATATCTCAAAAATTAGGCTTTATATACAGCAATGTTTATATTACTTTTTTCCATGGTTAAAATCTGTCGGTATGCTCCTGTCCACCGTGTAGGTATAATAAAGACGTGTAGGTACGGAAATATTTGGCTGCTTTGGGTGCTACGCTACTAGAGTCTGGCCAGGGAAAGATGAGCCTGAGATTTATGTGGCAACTTTTTATATGGCAACAGTAATATCATTGTGAAATGTCTTAAAACAGTAGGTACATAAAGAAAACATGAAGACGAGACTGAGAACCTTCCTTCTAATTAATCTGTTAAAATGGTTGTATAGGTAGGTTATATAGTAGGTAGGTTGTATAAGAACTCGTAATGTCACGTAATAGAACATGAACCGGACACAAATAAGACGCACGCCTTGTTTGAACGTCTTGCTCAGCATTCATCAACAACGTAGCAAACGAGTTGTAGGGTGAATCTCCACCAGAGATGTGCGAATATGTGATTCAAATTATGCTAGTTTTTTTATTTTATTTAACATTTTGCATTATGGTAAGTTGAGTCAGTCGGGTCAAGAGCACTTACATTATTTTTTCGGGTCCAAAGAACGTACAAAAATTACTATTTCCAAACTGACCATTTTGCTGTACTTATTCTCCAATAATAAGAAATAATTTAACAATTTTAAAATATTTTATTTTGAACTGGGATTATAGCTACATACCTTTGCAATGCGGGTAAGATTACGCGTGCGTACTTTTGATCTCGCAAGTTACGTAGGTATTAATTATTATTACAGAAATGTTTAATCTTATGTAAATACTAGAATACTCGTTACTAAACAGTATGAATAATATTGAATTGTTGTCTTAACGCCAACAATCCATCTACCACACACACACATTTCCCTAGTTCAAAAAATTCACATTATGTTACACTTTTTACCAGCATAATGTGACGTCACGCGAAACCTTTATACCTTCATTTTTTTTAATTGACATACAAAAAAAATACGTATCCAATATTTTTTCATAATCTAACTGATGGACTAAATATAATTATATTTTATTTACCAAAAAAAATATCCAATTATGTTACACTTTTTACCAGCATAATGTGACGTCACGCGAAACCTTTATACCTTCATTTTTTTTAATTGACATACAAAAAAAATAGGTATCCAATATTTTTTCATAATCTAACTGATGGACTAAATATAATTATATTTTATTTACCAAAAAAAATATCCAATTATGCTTCGCCCCCGCATCCCTGTCGGGGAACGGGACACTGTGAACTTGTACCCACAATGTGCTTTTACCCCGAATGACTCTATATACCCATCCCATGTGAATAAATCTATTACGGAAAATCGTCAATAAAGGACCAGTAAACAATTTAGGTATTAACAAGGTACTGTAATAGTAGATTATACACCAAGGGGATAAAGCACTGTTTTATGTCACGGGAGCGAATTGAATCCCGAACGTAACGAAGGACTCATAATTTAACTCCTGAGCGTAGCGAGGGAGTTATAAGTTAATTCCTGAGCGAAGCGAGGGAATTAAGACTGAGTCCTGAGTGCAGTGAGGGGTTCAACCGCCCAAGACTAAAACAGTCTTATCCCCGAGGTGTATACTCTACTTTTCACACCTTATGCGAGACAAAAAAACAGGCTCAGTAGATAAATAATGTTTGATTTCTTTGCTCGATGTCCATCCGATTTCCTTTTTAAAAAGGCCAATAACTTGGCATATGTATTAATTTGTATGTCATGTTTGACACTTATTGTTGCCCTCAGCATCGAATATACGAGTATACACCACAGGCTACTTGGCTTCTTTGTAGCTGACAAATATTCAAAATAGACCAGAAGCACTGATTCAGACACAGACTTTACGCCTTTTACAGCTTTCCATTTGTCAAAATCGTTGTAGGCTTTTAGGTATTTTTCCTTTGACTTCTCTGGCAGCAGATTGTTGACAATGCCTATGGCATCTAATTTGATAAACTCAGGAGTCAAAACACTTTCATCACTCGACATTTTCAATATTATTTTTGAAATTAAATCTTCTATAGGCACCTACAAGAACTCAATTTGTTCGTCACGCGTGAACAAAAGAAGGCGCGCGACGTTCCAAATTCGAAAGCACAAGCCGTGGTCCTAGATTCGAAATTCGAATTTCGAACACCGCGCTCCTCCGGACCGGGGTTCACACGGAGGCAAACTTCATTTATTTTGTCAAATCAAGTAGGCCATGGCCTAGGACAAATTGTGTTTAGCAAAATTAAACTTTATGCATATAGTAATAAGAATTATGAAAAGTGAAATCATATTATTAACCAGCGGGTTATAATGAAATTCAGTACAACATTATAACCCGGCTAATACCAAGGGATTTAATGTCTTGCTTTCGGTAGGGTTTACATGACCTATAATTCGGCATTGTCGAGCATGTGGTTTGAAAAATACTTTTTTCTACTCCAGCACTGTAATTTGACAATTAAAAGGCTAACATCAATATTAAAAATATACACTTTTCGTGATTCCACTTAAATCTATGATCTATGAATTACATTATAATGCTCCGACGGATATTATAATAAATTATAAGCCAACTGGTATTTTTTTTAATTTGCGTTAAAGTGGCCAGCGCCTACAGACCATGTGCCAGCGCGAAAGTGTTTTATTTAAATTTATGTTTCAATGACCGCATCCATGACAAAAGTTTATGTAAATGAACTTATTATTACTGTAACTGCCATATTTACAATAAAGACTCGTTTATTATTACGTAAATTACAGATATGAAATAAGAATATTATTTTTCCAAAAGATTTTTATGTTTGAAAAATACATCTACTTAAACAGTATTGTTGTCTATGGTAATAAAAAAAACATAAAGCGCGGGAATTGAATTATTTTCAATTGTCAGTTAGGTTCATTGGTAACGCAATTTATTTAACTTTTGAGGTTGTAACTGAATTTGATCCATCTCCAATGCCAACCGCTCCGGACTTTCTACAAAATGAAATAAATATGTCCCAGATCTTAAAACAAAACAACGCGCCAATAATCATAACAAAAAACACCATTCAAAGCCTTCATATTCATTCATTACCATAAATAAAATGTTTGTTTTTACATGTCTGTATTTTTATTTATTTATAACTAAAAGTATAAGTTGGTTCTAGCTGTCGTAGAAAAAGTACTGTATGCAACGTTATATAATTAGGTCTTAAAATTCTCGAGTCTTTATTAACAAAACTCGCTAAAGCTCGTTTTGTTACAGCGACTCTCGAATTTTAAGAACCCATATTATATAACTGTTGCATAAAATACTATTAACAGTCTATAGTCTATGCCTATAGCAATCAATTGTGCATCTAGGTATTATAATTTTATAACAGTAATAGCAAAAAATGTACCTACATATTTTTGCAACGATTCTAGATCTGTATTAAAAAAATAAATGAACAAGAATTATTATTATTAAGAATACGTACAGGAGCAAAAAATGTAGCACGATATACGAAACAAGAAACATTTTGAATACAATTCACAATACTGAATTTGTTAGGGATTTAAGTTATTTATTTTTATGTATACAATAAAATTCGTTTTATATCTACATTTTATTTCTTTTCATTTTCATGTGCACTTAGCTTACATACCTACCGACAACAGCTACAAATATCTGATTCAGCGTACAATACAAACAGTTTTATATAGGTAATTGTGTAATAATCCAGTTTGTGGGGAAATTGCCTCCTAAACATTGTCTTTCAAAATGTGGAGATGAGAATGTTTTGATTTATATTGGTCGGGAATAAGGTCATGAAAAAAAATCGGCCAAGTGCGTGTCGGGCTACGCGCAGTGTAGGGTTCCGTAGTTGCATGTCTGTCTTTGTAACATCGACACGCGCGCGCCAACTAAATGGTGCGGTTAGTGCGGTTACGTCGTCCGATTTTTTACGAAAGTTAGCCTTTCCAAGTAGGTACACATTAAGTTGGTCGACTATTACTCGGGAACAAGTTACCATACCCTACTAGCTATGATAGTTTTCCTTTTAAGTTCATTATATACTGCCATGATTTTTTTTCACATTCCTTACCTAGTAAAAAATTGTGCTTTAAAGCCTAATATCACGCAAACGGATCACTGAGTTGAAAAACAGTTTTTAGAAACCTATAATATTTTTGAACAAGCTAACTATTCAACGGGACCCCACACTATGGGTTTAAAGGGAAAAAATTACATACACACTTTACGTGTAGGGAATGTAGTTTAAACTGTTTTCACTGTTTAGTTTTTTTTCCTTAGTACCAAAAATTTAGTGTATCTTTATTTGTATATTTTTTACGCTAATAAATTATTTTCTTCTTCTTCTTCGTCATCTTATTTTTCATCAAAAATATTTTTTTTTTAAATAGGTAACTACTGCGTTTAGTCCACTAGTACTGCGTCCATAGTTGTCATTCAATTTGGTTTCATTTGGTAATTGTCATTCAAATAATAGCATAATAAGGATTCTGTTGGCAGCTTTAAATTTACTTTTGGACAATAAAAAAATGCATATTTTTCTAAACTTTCAAGGTCCTTTCAATATCTTTTTATGATTTTGATAAAATTATATTTCGTAATTTATACTTTATTTCAACTAATTGATGGTTTACTATCCATTTAGTAACACTACGTTAGCAATTTTAACAACTACCTGCCCTATAGGTATACACGATTAATAATAGGCTACCTATTACATTATTACATATCACTCACGCCAACAAATTGGAGGGTAGGTACTTCCCCAACACATGAAGTTGGGATGAATTTGTTTTGCCTCGTAAATCCCACGGTGTGGAATGTTGTGCCCGACGCGCACTTGGCCGCTATTTTTCTAGTTGTTACTTGATCGAATAATTTATCATAACGTCTGATTTATTATTGGTATTATTTTAAAGTTATATTAGTAGATTTTTCCACACATTATTAAAAACAAAACAACCATGCCGACTTTACTTCACAATGTTATCTAGTAATTTCTGTTTTTTTTAACACGCTTTAATTTTTCACAATAATATAAGGAAAAACGTAATTTGTCTCCCTCTATTCCCCGCAAAAATGACGAATAAAGGGAGAGACTAGGTCGACGGAGTTTCCATACATCCATGATCCATGCGGGGATCGACTAAAAGTGGGCGTCAAGCTACAAACGGGCGGGGCGGAGCCACCCTCTTCAGAGTAGCGTTAGACCCTCCCTTCATAAGCCCTCCGGGCCTCACTACGACTAGTATGTCGACGGCCTGCAGTTCGTTTAATACAGGCACGGTAACTATTTAATGTTCATAGATATACTCAGGTCAGTTTGTATGTGATGGTACTGAGGCGGACGCTATAGAGTAAAAGTGCAGTGTCGGTGTGAAGCGATGTTTAACATGGACGGAGTGAGCGGCAACCAGCGCTGCCTGGCTGTGGAGAGCAGCAGCGTCGTGCCCGTGAGCCTGGGCGGGTCGCCCACATCCGCGAACGGCTCAGATTTGTTCCTCTATGATGATTCGTCCATGTCGGACGGCAGTTTTTACGCCAGCGACCAAGAGAACCTGTCTATTCCAAGAAAACGGTTAGTTTCAAGACTTTCAAGTTTCTAATAAGTTCATAAGTAGCTGAACACCTAAGTACGTTGTCGTTTTCACTCGTTTGACAACTTCATATGCATGACGCTGACGTTTAATGTGACTCGGTACAAAGGTGTTAAGCCCCTTGTGAGGCCAACCGTACCTAAGAAAAATGTAAATGGTCTGTATATATTTGTTCGATCAATTTTAATTTCCTACGATTTACAATAATTGCATGATAAACGCTAGGCGACATATTAATAATAAAATAATGCTTAATTTTAAGTATATATAGCTACCTGCTTAATACTGATATAATGATAACTTGCAATGCTGTTGCGCGTCATTTAAATTAAATATTTATTTGTAAGTAATAGGTATAAATAATTAATATTGTTAAAGAATTGTTGCTAATGCAAGGACAAATGAGTTTTCTTGTCCAAGAGGAAAAACAAAGATTTGGAAAAGTACAATAAGCCAACCATTGCATTTTTCTACTCTATTACTATATTGTCTGATAATAAGGTTCAAGTGGCATACCACTTTCTTGGCTGACTGTACATATTCAAGCATGACGTTTAATGCGGTGTTGAGCCCCTGGTGAGGCCGACCGTACATTAGGGTGTTGCTTAAAAACCGAAAGTTTTAAATTTCAGTGAGACACCCTATTGTATTATTCTAATACGTAAAAAAATAACATCTGTTTTTATTTATTTTTATTTTTGGATAAGATTTAGGGGTCGCTACCGAATTTTGAAATTCTTTAAGTTATTTGCATTTCGCCATAGTAAGGTTTTTTTTATATATTTAACATTTTACTTTTTTAATGAGCTACATTTAATGATAGGAAATTAATAATCTGGAAAACATCAAAAAAATCACTAAATTTCAGTCAGTAATTCAAAAATGAATTTTATTGTGCTAAATATACTAAAAACGGACTTTGGCGATGATTTTAAGACTTTATATTTGATTTCAAATAAGCGTCGAACATTTCGTGAACCAAAATCGTATTTTTTCGATTGTTTATTCCTTCTTTATCAAATGTAGCTCAATAAACTTGAAAAATGTTAAAATATAAAAAAAAAACTTACTATGGAGAAACGCAACCTTAAGGAGTTTCAAAATTCGGTAGCGACCCCTAAATCTTATCCAAAAATAAAAATAAAAAACAGACGTAATTTTTTCACGTATTAGACCAATATAATAGGGTGGCTCACTTAAATTTCAAATTTTCGGTTTTTAAGCAACACCCTACCGTACATCACATATGATTTCATACTCCTTTTTGTGTTATATTCTTTAACGTATGTTTGAGTGGTACTTAATCTCGAAATCACGGGAAGTTTGATGAAATTTGGAACGTTTCGCCTCCCAAAAGTCTCCAAGCCAGGACCTTTCCTCGCCATCTTGGAAAATGTACTTCGTTAGAAATTCGCGTTTTGTGAGATAAATACGGCATGTGAAAATATGATCTAGAGCAATATAAAGCCAATGAAATCTTCACATGGCTACTACAGCCATGTGAAGGCACTACGCCTTCCTTTGACAGGAAAACATGCCTTCATGGAAAAAACGCATCTCTACAAACTCTACATGTTATATTATATTTCTACAAAGAAGACTAGACTTGCAGGCTAGGTATCCTCTGAAAGTGAAGCTTGAGGGAATTGAGTGAAGGGGGGGGGGAGGGGAGGAAGGGGGAGGGAGGAAAAAAAACCACTTTGATTCATGCAAGAGGACTTTATGTATAGTTATTTGAAAATTATCATTTTACCTTACTGTAGCTAAACCAAAAAGAAGGGTAATGGATTTAACCAATCGTTAAGAATGATATTTGCTAGCACCTGGAGGCCAATATTCTGGACGGAATCCAACAAATGAAGTGTCTTAGATTCATCGTAATGTGTATGCTTATTGCGAATACGGGGACACTTGACTCTAAAAAAATTAGGACTTTAAAGTCTTATTAAGTATTTATTTGTATTTGTCGACGTGATTGATTTGTGTACTCATGCCAAATTACAGCTTTCTATAGTAATAAGGGTTACTAAGCTAAGCCGCAGACGAACGGACAGTCGGACAAGACAAAACTATCAGTTTTTCTTGTTGCCAATGGAAGCCTCTAAAAAATACTTACAAATCTGTTGGAGTCGCGCACTGAGGGTTCTGTACCAACGTGTAGGTATGCAAACGGTAGTTCGAAGATTCGAAAACGAAAAATACCGTTTTGGAAACTTTGAACTACATCGGAGAACAACGCAAGTAAAGATTTTTTTTAAACATCAAACGGCATTCCTTAACTGATTCAACAGGGTACCGAACCGGGTGATGTCTTAATGAGAGTGCGGTATGAATTACCCTAATTTTACCTAATTTACCCCTATATTAACCTATTTTGCAATGAAATTGTCAAATAGTGCACTCTTACTTGAGACATACATGTACCCGTTAGATAAGTATCTGCCTAAAATAAAGGGGCGACCACCCAGGATACACTTGAATGAGACCACGTTTATGCACACCCGCTTTGGCAGTAGCCAAAACTCAACCATATGTAGCTGAACACTTATTATCTTGTCGTTTTCACTCGTTTGACAACTTCATATGGCAGTTTAACATGATGTTTAATGCGACTCGGTACAAAGGTGTTAAGCGCCTTGTGAGGCCGACCGTACGTACAGGCGTGAGCATTTTCATAGTCACCTGGGTCGTTCTTCTTTTCGACCGACAATAGCCTGTCCTTCGTCTTATTACGGCATCTCATTTGAGTAATGATATTTACGGTTTTATAATGTTCGAATGAACGTCCATATTATTTTATTAATTAGTGATATTTAATATTTCATTTTCTCTATCTAGCATTTTTTTTAATGTTTTTTTTTTCGTAGAATGCCGTGACAGAGTGGTAAAATAAAATGTTGTCCCCACTGAAAGAGTCCACTTTGTCACATGTTTTTTTTTAGAAACCAACCGTAAATAAATATTTATATTGGCCAGAAAGGAAACTTTAATTAGTTCTAATGAAGAAACCTATGCATTTTTTTTTAAATCGCACTTCAAAATCACAATTTTCGATAGTTCAAAAACCAAAAAAACAGAAAAACCTCGGTTCATTGTCGGTAAAAAAGAAGAACGACCCACCTGACAGCACGGTCAGCACGCGTGTCGCACTGCCGCACGCGTCGCCTGTCACTAAACACCCTTGACAGTTAAGGCGCCGAGGAAAAGGGGGACAAAATACGTGCAGCACATAATATATTGCAATTGTGTTCAGACGGCATGTTTGACACACAACAAATGTCGCAGGTCGGAGTACCGGCGGCACCACAAGCGGCGCTCGCGCTGCCCGGAGCAGCAGGTTCAGCAGCGGCAGGCGGCCAACCTGCGCGAGCGCAGGCGCATGCAGTCCATCAATGACGCCTTCGAGGGGCTCCGCGCCCACATCCCCACCCTGCCCTACGAGAAGAGGCTGTCTAAAGTAGACACACTCAAATTGGCTATAGGATATATCAGCTTCTTAGGCGAATTGGTAAGTCATTGGAATCTTAATCTTGATGCTGGATGCAGTTTTTGAAGTGGATACTTCTTTGGTCGTGTTCTTGTATAGGGGTAACAGTTCAAAATGTATCACGTGACTTCCGGAATAACTTTTTGTAGAGAGCCTAATCTGATTTCAAATAATTGTTTGTTACATGTTTTAATCCTTCTTTATTTGCCATTAGTTGTTAATCACAAAATGTTATTTAGTTTATGTGGCGGACATGAAAATAATGCTAAAATGACCGCCATTTTCAATGTTTCGCGAGTCAAACAAGCTAAGTCAGTCAATGTTGCCATTATATATCCATTTATCTGTACTTATACAGATTTTTGTGAAATCATTCAAATATATATTTTACGGGTACAAGGGTTTCATAGGCAACAAAGAAATATCCACTTAAACTTAATTAACGGTTGTATCTCCGACACAACCCGCTTCTTTTTATGATGGAACTGAATAAGTCGTTAAGGTAATAACTTGCATAATTTATGATGGGTTTGGTTGGAACGCTTCGGGAGAACAACTGATATAAGCTCATTTGATATTTAACGGTAGGTAGCTTTTCGGTTTAAAAACAATAAATAAAAGACATGGTCGCGAGTTGTACAGCTCACAGAGCCACTAAGTAGTCTTATTTGGCACGGCTTGATAACCCATTTCTTCGGCAGGTTCGAGCAGACCGCAACTCTCCTAGCCACATGCTCACCGGCTCGGGCAAGAAGCATAGCAACGAAGAACAGAAAAAAGTGGTCATAAGAGGTAGTTCACTCTGTTATTCTATAATACTGTACCTAATATACTCCATAGGTCAACGCATGGCTACATATAGCTACCTACTACCTACCAGTTCTATAGAAAAATGAATTTGTGATTCGGGAGTGCGTGTGATTCGATGACGACAGGCTGTCTTCACAAGTGCCATTTCATAGTGCTGGGTAACCCTCCTGGGTTGTCCCGTCTGGGAATGTGGTGGACAATGTATGTGATTCGACAGACGCTGCAGCAATGCAGCATACACTGATATGGAGGTTATGGAGCTGTAAGCCCATATTGTTTCTTTATGTTTGGTTCCCATCTAATGTAAGTTATAAAATTATCTACTGTCAGCAAAGTAGTTAGTTAGCTACGCACCACTGCACATGGGAACTTTATATACATAATGATCGGATTGCTCATAATAATGTTGTTAAAGGAGACCTTTTTATTATAATTTAGATCTATAAACAATTTTTCCGTACCTCAAAACAAAAAAAAACGGAACGCTTCTGTCTAGATCCTTTATCTCGGGAATGCGTGGAGGTATCAAGTTGAAATTAAAACCATATATACTAACTACAAAATCAAAATCTAAGTTAACGTAAAAAAGCTTGTTTTTAAAAAAGTATTTTTTTACTTTTAATTTATTTTTTACTTTTTAGTCATCGCTGGACAGGTTTCTCTGTATATTATCCGCCATATTGGATTAAGAGTGACGTCACTTTATTTTTCGAGTTATTCTCAGCAAGCCCTTTCATTTGATACCCATATTGTAGGAGTGCATTAAAAATAAATAACCCGCCATCTTGGGTGTTCCGCCATATTGGATTTTTTGCCGACTGTACTTTTTTTTTGCACACTCATAAACTGCTCATTGAGAGGATTGTAACGAGCCCAAACACGACGGGTTTATCCTGTATAATTAAGGAGTTCCTACGGCCACCTTCCGTCTCCATCATCAGACCAGGTTTATGGTACCATAGTATTGCATTGTCATCCGACTTTCATAATTGTACAAAATTTCAACTTGATTGGATTTCGGGAAGTTGGTCAAATTTAACCTGCAAGATTCCACCCGAACAAACATACATACATACATTGCAAGTTAAATAAAAGCTTTTAAAAAAATACGGCCGTTTATGCCGCAAAAAACGTATATTTCGACACCCTCAAGGGAATAAAAATGTATAGTGTAATATCCCGTTGACCTAGAACTATGAAATTTAGCAAGTATAGGTAGGTAATATCGTCTTATACAGGGAATAATCTAAAAACAAAACAACAATTAAATTCTTAAAAAATAATACTCTTTATTTAAAGTACGTAATCAATCATCGAGGTTGGACGGAACCCTCGGTGGGCGAGTCAGACTCGCACTTGGCCGGTTTTTTAGGGTTCCGGTACCTCAAAAGGAAAAAACGGAACCCTTATAGGATAACTCGGTTGTTTGTCTGTCCGTCTGTCACAGCCGATTTGCTCCGAAAATACTGGACCGATTGAGTTGAAAGTTGGTGAAAATGTGTAATTTGTTGACCCAAAGATGGACGCGTAAAGTAAATTAATGAATTCTGAACAAGGGGGGGGGGGGTCATTCTAACTTTGGGGGGGTATACTGGAAAATAAAAATAAAGTTTCGCCTACTGTATTGTGTGACATATCAAATGAAAGCGGTTTTTGTAAGCATCTCAGATAATTTGTTTTTATAATTTTAGCAAAAATAGATTTGAAGTAATTTAGGAAATAAGACGAAAATTGACCCCCCCCCCCCCCCCCCTTATCACCGAAACTACTAGGCTTAAAATTCTGAAAAAAATATGGAAAATAGATTCTTGCCTAAAGATTACAGGAAAACCTATAAGAAGTTTGAGTATTCAAAGTATCGGGAAAATTCTCAATATTTTTGTGTATTTTGTATGGAGCGCCTAATGCTTAGAGAATAGGAATTTTACGGAACCCTCACCACGCAAGTTGAACTCGCACTTGTCCGGTTTTTTTATAGCCTTGCCTGGGTTCTTTGTAATATACCGGCGCGGCGGAGCTGCGCGGGCAACTAGTTAGTATAAAAACAATAGTTTGTATATTCATATTCATTACCGTGCCTGCCTGAATATGGCTAAATTGCCGACATAATGCCCATTGTGAATACATAATGAAGCGTGCACTCATGTGGCAAGTGGTGAATTGCCGGGACAGCCGTGCCAGGCGACCCCTGCACTTTGCCCCACAATGTGATAGTGCACCTTTCTGAGATCGATACTTCGCCTTGATTGCTACCATTTGATGCTTTCTAATAACTCGATATATCTAAGTATCGGATATGAAGTATATAAACTATAAACTCAGAGTTATTGTGCTCCCACACAGGGATTATAAAATATTAGGTACATAACATCAACTATTTCTCTTCAACATCACGGGTGTTGAGGTGTTGCATAGCGTTACCCTCGTTACACTATGTTATACAACATTTTATAACCTTTGTGTAGGATCACCATTAGGTAATTAGGCTGTAGTTATGCGCAAACCTTCGCATTTATTACGCTGGCTCGCTTTTAGCTATATTCAACCCCCATCCGAAGAATAGGGGTGAGTGTAGGTATATTATGGATGGTATCCGATAGGGTCACCAGACAATCTCAAATCTTCGAGTTCATCGAGTCTTGTATTATCTGAGACGAGTGTCACCGCTGGACACAGAACTCGAGTCTGTTAAAACTCTGAGTTTGATTTTTAAGAGTCCCCAGGATGCTCCTAAGGACCTAGTTTTCACCTCAGCCGCTCGAACAAGCATATTTTGCTGCATGAAAACATTGAGCAAAATCCGATTTTGATGTCGAGCACTGACATTTCATAGTATGGGGTCTATCACAAATTCAGAATACTTGAACTTGATGAGCTTTGTTCCTTTCCACGAAAAAGGAATACCTATTACAAGAATAGGTCGATTCATACATCGACATTCCCTTTTCGATCCATTCATCGACTTCGAGTTTCGAAGTTCGTGGTAGCGCCGCAGGGCTGTTATTCGCTCAGCGTGCTCCTCACGCCCACTTGTAACGCCTAACGAAACTAGACCTCTACCTACGCTTAAATCGCGGTGTCAAGATATATTTGGGGGTGGTGAGCTTAAAAAAAGTTACAGAATAGTGGCAGTAACAGAACGCGCGAATCATGCGTTAGGGATATGAAAGTTGATTTAGGCTCACCTCATCCGTCATTTTAACCCACTAATTTATTTATTGGTATTAAGGATAACAACAACAGCCGTAGATATAACTAGTACATATTGCTAATTACATAATAGAAGGCCAGTAACATGTATCAATTAATTACTTAAGTAACGATTACAAAGGCAAAATCAATCATAGTGAAATGTGCAAACAGAAGGTTTTAAACTAATAAATTACATAAGATGGTAAAAAATCTAAGGTAGTCAGACAGCAATAGATTAACATAATTAAAAAAATAAAGTTAAACGAAGTTAAACCTGTACTAAAAGGATTAAGAATAACAGAAACAAGTGAAATCAAAAGAATTTTCGAAAAACCCAACTGTTTTTTTACAAATATGTATAATATATATAATATCACTATCACGATTAAGAGGAATCCAACGACACCTCGTACTATGTCGAAATCCGTCAAACGGTTTCGGCTGTATGGCGTGCCTAAGAATAAGACATACCTACACTCATACATACAACATATATACATACATACATACGCTCGAAAAACATAACCCTCCTTTTCTTCGGCAGTCGGGTAAAAAGGTACTTGAATAATCACATTCAAAGTAGAAAATCGATCGATAAAGTACGTGTGAATACTAACACCCAGTACCCATGACACACATCATATTATCATCAACATATTTTTTGTAGGTATTATTTTTGTTTGATAATGATCATATATCATAATCTTACTTAATTATTATGATAATATATCTTGACGCCGCGATTCGTAGTAAATAAACGTTGGCCATATTACGCGACAAGTGACAAGATAACAGCGTCGTCTCGTTCTATCGAACGGTGTCAGCCAGTGACGCACGCTCTATCCTATCACCTATCGCGTGACAAGGCCAACCATGCTACGGCTCCTGAGGACTTTTTTCGTTAAAAGGCATCAAGAATGCTGGGGTTTGTCATAAACCTTTTAAGAAAAGCTATGCTAAGCTAAGCTTCTACTTTACAACAGTCTGGTGCGTACCTAGTAAGTATTCTGGAATATTTCAGTGTTGTCTGGCAACCCCATTATATCACACACTCATTGCGACTAGAACGTGTGCAAAAACGTTTTGATCGTCTTTTAGCCTTTCATGAGCGCGTTATGGTAGTAGAAGATGGCTAGGAGAAGAACATCCTACAAGCGGCAACTACATTATTTCAAAATGGACTCTCCTGAGACACGAAGAATTATTCTGGATGCACTGTTTTCACACAAAATAATGCATCACAAAATTGATTGCCCGCAAATATTGGGTCTTTTGCGATTTCAAGTCCCAGAAAGAGTCCCACGAAACTGAATCACTCCTTTGTGCCTCCCAACTAGGAATTCGGTGTTAGGTAGGACTCTCCAGTCTCCAGTTGGCCGACCATAGCCGACTGTGTCGGATTGCGAATGAGTAGGTATTGCGATGTCACGGACTTTTATTTTGACCCACCTACTAAGTTACGCTCCTCCTCTCCCTCCTCTAGAAAATTGTTCAACGTTTGAATTTCTATTGAAAATATGTTTTAAGCTTAAGTAGTTAATTAGTGGTAGTAGTAAAGTAGTATACGTTTAAATTAAATAGTTAGTGTTAATTCTTTGATCACAACTACTACATGCGGTGTTTACCTTCCTTAATAAAAAAATAAATAAAAAAACAGCTCTGAGTTTAAAACAAGTTACAGAATAGCGGGGCTGAATGGAATCGAGGGCTTGGACGTCTGTAGGTACATACAATCCTACATTGCGTGCGCATTATCATGTTATCATCGCGATCGATTGGTCCAGGTGCGCCGGGCGCGCGGTTCCCACGGCGCGCGCAAACGCATCCCGTCGCGTGATGTCCATCCGCCGTCGGACAGGCACAGGGATGCTCTACTCCACGCTCCCACGCGAACATATCTAATTCGTTGCAGATTCTTAATTATGGGGGGAGTGTGGGATGTGGCTGGTTTTAATGTGACCGTCAATCCAATAAATAATAGAATTTCGAATATAATCGTAATTTGAATTTTCATAAAAATAGGTAACCTACCTACTCAACCAGACATTACGTCTAGCCTAGTAGAAACTTGCTTAGACAGAAAATACTATATAAAATAATTTTATTACACTCGGAAAAAGTGATTCCTGATTAGATTAGTGAGTATTAAAGGAGCCCGTCGCGTAGGTATATACTTCATACTACCTCTAGATACCTATACTCTGTAGGTAGTAAAATCTGCCAGACATTATTCAGTTGGAACTTTTGCAAGCGTAAAGTGGTCCATGTGCGCATTAGGCTTCTAAAAGTGTAAACAAGGGAGAAGTGTTTGACGACAATCACCGGAGCAAATTGAAAGACCCTTCATAAACTGTTAGGCGGGGTGTATTAGAAAACCATTAAACTCTGACCCCTTTTTGCTATTATTATTTGGCTACATTTACTGTAGTTATCATTATTTAATTTCATCAAGGTGAGTTGTAGTCGTAGGCCCGACTACCTAGTACAAACAGTCATAGTCATAGCCTAGTATATTTTATTCAAGAACAATACGAGATTGTGTTAGAAAATTCATTTGATATTCTTGCTGCTGTTGCTGATTCCCTTCCGTGTGCGTGGCTCAACTTGTACTTTGCCGAATTTTTCTGCTATGAAAATACGAAAGATATACTTCTCGCGACGAAATATTTTAGTTTTATAAGACATACAGTAAGTAGTTAGATACAGTACTTTTCTATGGCTTCACATCTTTTACCTACATTTTTAATTCCATGTCAATATTAGCATAGCATAAATAGGTAATCTCTATTTAAATTAGTAAAACACCATTCAAAATACAGAAGAGATTAAGTGGCACGTGCGCCTCTCAGCTGCGCCGCCGCCAAGCTCCGACGCTCCGGGCTGCCGATATGATTTACAACGCCCTCTCAGCCGACCTTTACCACTCGTCCCTTTTTTATATTTAGGGGGGGAAATGCGTTACGCAATACCACCCGGGTGCAGTGGATGACCAGAGCGGTTAATGTGGTCCTGTATGGGCTAATGAGACCCACGGTGTATCCACTAAAAACCCCCCCACTTGCCGGCTCGCCGTATTGTGGCGAGGTTACGGGAACGCTTGCGCACACCCGCAACCCCGCCGGCGGCAGCCGCCCACTGAAGTGGCTTATTCGCGGATGCCTGGCCCTCCACGTGAGGCACGCCAGATATTTTGGAGCGTCTGCCACCTCGATCTAAGTACGGAAACTGTTTATATTTTTCAAAAAAAATTTACGCAGCTGAAAAATCTGAAACTTTTTTCTGGTGTTAAGGAAGGTTATTCCTATCACCAAAAAAATAATCAGGCATTTCTAAAATTTTCATCCATTCCCCATTATGAGATCCTTGAGGAATCAACGAAACTCCTCACATATTATCAGCCCACATATAGCGACTTAGATTTTTTTCTGTAAAGAAGTTCAGTTGTGGTTAATTGGAAAGGAAGTGTGGACATTTTTATGTACCTATGTGGCTTGGCGAAGTACTGAATTGAAGTCGGTTTAAACTTTGATTTTTAAGTAAATTATAATTAATTTATAACGGGCATTATTAAATAGGCGACCGGGTGCCTAATAAGGCTCACTAGATAGGTACCTAATATTACACAAGATGTGACCGTCGATGGCTATAGGGCCCTTTATGGCAGGTATTGAGTTAAGCATAGATCCTAAGTCCCATACTTTTATAAAAAAAAAACATCAAATTTACACATGCTAAAATTGCACTTTTGAGAAATCGTCAAAAGAAGTTTGAAACTAATTTTAAGTATGTTCCCATTGGAAGTTACATAGATTATGATTGATTTTGTATCTCAAGGTGTTTTTTCTTTGGAACTCAGTCATGTTTTTTTAATGTGACTTCCAGATTCTGAAAAAAACAGCCTTTGGAAAGAGCAACACGCTAATATGAACGAAATTAGAAAAATATTTTTTTCGGCTTTTTCTTTAATAGGTATGTTGTAATCTGAACCATTGTATATAGTAGGACACTAATTGAACTTACATTTTAAGATAGAAATTAAATCACATAGTTAATGAAATATCTTTATTTTAATTAAAATGTGATAATTATTATCAGTTACATCTTCCCTAGCACAATAACAAATTTGGTATAGTAAGTTCTAAATTATATTTAATCAGTCTACAGGAGTATCACAAAAGTCTTATTATTATTCTACAAGTCACACTTTTTTATTTATACACTATTAAAGTTACGTAAAAATCACAATTTGACTCCCATACATTTGGGAAAAGGGCCCTTATGACACATGGGCCCAATCACAGACAAAAAATATTGATAATTACAATATGGCACAATATTAACATAATTTATTTGCTAATATTGTATTAAGACAGCAATCCGAAGGAAAAATGTTATTATAAATTTTCTTAAAATATTGACCAGTAATGAGTAATTCTCATTTAAAGTTAACGTTAAATAATTCACATAGACAAAAATCACGTTCAGACCCCTTACTTCACATTCCAATTAACACGTTCGCGGACGGAGATTCTATAGCATTCGAAATTCGAGTATGGCTTGTGACACAAATTCTATAGCAGTCTCTAAGCGCGCTGCTTTCCTGGGCGAGAATGCTAAAGAATGCGCTTTGCCATAGTAAATACTTGTACCCTAGTATTCACTGTCACATTATCGGCATTCAGGAAACGCTTACCGTCATATTACATGGTTTTCGCACACCTTCAAAAAATCATGTGTCGTCGCCTATCGTGCCCCCCCTTTTACGCACACATATGCTATAGCATTTGTGGTTGTATGAGAGTTTGTTCAGTCGAGCCGCGCGTGCGCCGCTGAGTGGTCACAGTGATGTTGGTGAGATTTCGCGTGTCGACGCCATTTTTAAGCATTGTTTCCATCATCATAAGTAACGTTAATTCAATTATTTAGTTCAATATTTACTTCTGTTGTAATAGTTTGGCATATTTACTAACTGTTTATTGCGCTACAACTAATTATGAGTAAGTAAGGACCTTAAAATCCCAACATAAACGCATGTACCCATATTGGCAAATAAAACATAGTAATGATCATTTTGGGTAAATGTCGTTTGAATCATAAGACTGTTTGGCTCGGAATCTGACTACCAGCATCATGACAGGCATTGTGGCTTATGGCTGTGTAAATGAAGTGTTTTAAATTTGGTGTAGACGCCTCACAAAAAGAAGTTGAAGTCTAGTGAAACGTCGCAAGGCCAGGGAGGCAGAGTCCACGTTCTCGGCCGAATCCGACGCAGGGGCACCGTACAGACGTCGTCGCTGCCTCCGCCACGACCGCCATCACCACCATTATCGCCTGTTTGACGAAATACTCGTCCAACACGAGTTGTCAATGCCTACGAAAGTGAGAAGTTGCTGAAAATGTTCCAGCAACCAGTCTCTTCGACGCAAAGTGGGCCCGTTTTGCCACGGCCAAGGACACTAGCTCCGTCATCGCAAAGGGAAGCTGCCTTTTTGCTGCTTTACGAGTCAATACCTTCGCCGCAAAGTGAGCCGACGTCTTCACAGCTATTCGAGCTAGTCTCATTGCCACACGGCGAGCCCGTTTTGCCGCCGGCAAGGGCTCCTTCACCGCATGAACCCGGGCCTTGGTCGCCTAACGAGTCAGCATCTTCACCACAAAGTGCGCCGACGCTTTCACAGTCATCCGGGCCAGTCTCTTTGCTGCAAAGTGATCCCAGCCTACGCTGCCAAACGAGTCAGCCACTTTGCCACAATGCGAGCATATCCTTTCGCTACAAGTCAAACCAGTTTCTTTGCCATAACCATTACAAAGCGAACGTGCTGAATCACCTACTTATCAGCCTACTTACCAATTGCTGTTCTAGGACGATTAGTTATACCAGAATTAATATGCTATAGCTGTAGCAGGTAACTGTTACAGCATTTGCTGTCATAATATATATCACATCCCACCTATGCCATGTGACAAAACTGCTATGGCAGTCCAATGCTATAGCATTCATAGTCACACAACGTCCCATAAAAATGCGGCATATGGACGCCGCTGGTATAGCATTTGACATGTATAGCGTTCACCGTCATATACAAATCGAACACGATAGCACAATTTTGACGAAACTGCTATAACAGTTCCAAATATTTCATACAAATTTTTAGTGTCAAACAGGTGTGACTTACTGTCCGCGAACGTGTTAATGTTTGCCACCGCCATAGTATACAAATTAATACGGAAAAATTGCAAATAAATACTTGTAATAGTAGATTGTATGACAAGGGGCTAAAATAAGCCATATTACCACGAGATGGATATTTTCCTGAGCGAAGCGAGGGAAAATAATTCGAGGGGTAATATGGCTTTTAGACCCGAGTTATACACTCTACTTTTCACTTCGACTGCGAGAAAATAGTAAAACAAAGATTATCCATCCACAATCAATAACAAATTTCACTGCGAAGAGATTGTTCAATTTAGCGTGAGGCGTTTTCTTTTTTAATGATTTGGAACTAGGGACTAAAAAACACCTGATGTTTGATTGGTCGATTTTAATATGTAGCTGTAGGTATTCTGGTTGGTTGATAGCAAAGATAAATGTTTTTTGAAAGAGTTGTGATTGGTGGATTTAATATGGTGAAGTGTTTTGATTGGTCAAATTCATTGTGTTAAAAATCATAAATATGTATACATATTTCCCCTAGGGGCTAAATGTACTACTTTAGCCCCGCTTATTAAGCCTAATATGACACACTTTTCGAGCATGAGATGTGAAAACAATTTTATCCGTTGAACTTTGTCATTTTTGTATGCGATTTCCCATAAAGGCCCTTTTCTACTAAACTTTGAACTCAATTTTAATAAAGAAAGAATTAACGTACACAACGGACACCAAGGTAGAAATATACCTCTATTTGTATATTTTACTATTTTGCATAAAACCAAAAAAATATAATTTTGAAGGATTTTACTAAAACGTCAATATCTCCGTAACTAGAAACTGCCATAAGGGCCCTTTTCTTATGGACGGTCACATATGTGCACCGACTCGTAATTTACGGATTAATGGACAAACGTGATGTTTTGTACAATAATTATTATCCATATACAACATACGACTTGGGGCAAAATATTAATGTAAGTAGATAAATCGTAATAAACCAATGTTTGCATTAAAACAACTTTAGCAAAGCAACTTAATTCTCAAATTCAAACGTTCCTCAAGATAATATAGACACTTATACCGCACTAGCTTTTGCCCGCGACTTCGTCCGCGTGTAACTCGTTTACATCGTAGCTCCATACAAACTTTCGCCCACGCTTTTCACTCCCTTATAGTAATTATTTTGGGATAAAAACTATCCTTTGTCTTTCCCCGGAATTCAAAGTATCTCTGCACCAAATTTCATCTCAATCAGGTTAGGCATAATACAATCAGTATAACAAAACCTCTAATAAGATCTAGCGTATTTTTTTTATTCTTCAAAAATAATTTGTTAATTAGGTGTTTAATATTTTTCCTTCACATTCGTATGAAAGTATTCTGAAAGTACCTTCTAGCAAATACAAAAAGAATAATCGCACTTGATAGAGATTTATCGCTGAAAACCAACATACATACCGAGTTCCTTGGTCGCGCAAGTTAGTAACAAAATGCACCGATAAGTGGCGCTGTAGATACTCATGACTTAACTAACTACACTATGCGTCGTTCAGAATTTTCCAAAATTAATGGGTGGGGCAAGAAGGAACCCTCGGTGCGCGAATCAGACTCGCACTTGACCGGTTTTTTTACAAACGTAGACTCCGCCGCCAACTTGGTGTTTCTGTGGCCTGGCCTCGGCGGTCAATAGTAAACTTGTCATTAGCTGTCAAATTTACTATTGACCGCCACCGCACGCCGCGCCAGTGTGTAGCAGGCATTAAGTGGCCGCGGCGGTCAATAATAAACTTGTCATTAGCTGTCAAATTTACTATACTATTGACCGCCACCGCAGGCCGCGCCAGTGTGGTCCAGGCCTTAAGCTTCTCACAGACTGGCGCGGCCTGGCCGCGGCAGTTAAATAGTAAACTTGTCATTAGCTGTCAAATTTACTATTGACCGCCACCGCAGGCCGCGCCAGTGTGGAACACTACAAACGGGCGCAATTTGTCACACCAACTTGCGATAGTTAGAAAGAGACATCCATACATTCCTAACCAGTCTACTATAGTAAGTTGTTGTGACAAATTGCTAGGCGTTTAAACTGCACTTGGCTGTTTGTAGTAATTTGTCTTAGTCAAAACATTATGGTTCAAAGGTAAAAAAGTATGACTCATCCTTGTATATGAATATTTATTTTAAAGCCTTATATAATTTTTGTTCTTTAAATAATATCAAACTTTAATATAATATATACATATTATACTACTCTTTCCTGGTCTTTCGCTTGTCTGCTACATTTCCGATCTATCCGTATTTTCTTTTAATCCCATTCCTCATACATTGGCTGAACGCGCCAAGAGCGCCCGCCATGCCATTAAAAAAAAACAAATTCGTGTTACTTATATTGTTCAAATTTGTTGATACATTTATTGAAATTACGTCTGAATACGAAATTTGCGCATATAAGTTCTCATATTAGAATATATTTATTTTTTATGCTTGATCGTTTGGTTTGCGTTTCGTGAATGTCTATCGTAGTCCAGAGGGCCTACCGCGAAACGATATTCGTTTTCGTTCGTGTATCTCCGTCTCTGTCGCACTTGCTAGTTCGAGCGACAAAGAGGGAGATACACGAACGAAAACGAATATCGTTTCGCGGTAGGCCCTCTGATCTAAATTATTAATACGTAAAAGACAAAGCAATTCCGCCATTTTGACATCACTGACAGCTTACAGATGTGGCAGCGATGTATATATTAGAAAAAGATTTTTTTTTTAAAGAGGTCAAATATTACGGAAAATTAATTAATTGTCGCAGTCGCATAAAAACTAACCTAAGCGGAAGCCAGAATAATAATGTACCTATAAAAAATGTTTCATGTTTTTCCGTTCATGGGAAGCTGAGAACATTCGTGACAGAACAATGTCTGAAATGATACTGGCTGATTCTTTTTTTAATTTAGAGATTTATTATAAGTGGAGATTATGCCGTATTACACGTCCCGTAATAGTGTACCGTTACCTCAACCACAGACCACTTGACGCGGATAAGATACGCAATGGTAAACCTTTTTGATCAATTTATTATATAACTGGCATTTTTACAATTGTTAACCGAGCAAATAATATATACTTAGTGTCATTATAGAACACATCAAATTTTTATCCAGATTGTACTATATTTCGATATTAGTTAATTACTAAATCTTATTTAAATTTTACTTTTCAAAATGCCGATTAAACTATTATTAGCCCGTCAAATATTTGATTCTACTGGAATCCCAACAGTGGAGGTAGACTTGGTGACTGAACTTGGACTATTTCGTATCGGTGTACCAAACACTGACGTCAAAAAAAACGCTGAAGCAGTTCAGCTCCATGATAACAATCCCGCGGAATATCGAGGAATGGGAGTCAAGCTAGCAGTAAAAAACATTAATACCATCATTGCCCCAGAACTGATCAAGCAAAATCTAGAAGTTATCAATCAAAAAGAAATCGATGATTTTATGATTGCTCTTGATGGCTCGGAAAACAGGTCACGATTGGGCGCAAACGCCATCATGGCCGTTTCATTAGTTGTGGCTAAAGCCGGAGCGGCCAAGAAAGGTATCCCAATTTACAGGCACATTTCGGATATGGCTGGCACCAACACCATTATACTTCCCGTGCCTCATCTCACCATTCTGACAGGTGGCATCCTTTCTACGAACGGACTGCCATTTCAAGAATATTGCGTAATGCCTACAGGTGCCACTAATTTTGCTGAGGCAATGAAAATGGGGACAGAAATATATCACTACGTCAAGCAGCTTGTGCATGAAAAGTATGGAGTACTAGCCACATATGCAGCAGTTAACGGGGGCCTCTCTGTCCCCATGGAGGGTCATCGCGACGCTCTTGTCTTTCTCACTGATGTCATCAAGCAGTGCGGTTACACGGGAAAAGTAGAAATCGCAATCAACGCGGCGGCTACTGACTTTTACAAAGATGGTTCTTACGATTTAGAGTTCAAAAATCCTCATTCTAACCCACAAGGATACATCTCTTCAGATAAACTCGCTGAGGTGTTTTTAGACAACATAAAAGAATTTCCTGTGTGCTCCGTCGAAGATCCGTTTGATTTTGATGATTGGGGTGCATGGTCTAATATGGCCAGTCGCACGCAGGCCCAAGTGTGTGGAAACGACTTGACACAAACGAATTTGAGGAGAATAGGACTAGCAATTGAGAAAAAAGCCGGCAACTCTGTAGCTTTACGGCTCAATCAGTCAGGAACAGTGACGGAGATCATCGAAGCTTTCAAGCTTGCAAAAGCGAATGGATTCGGGAGTGTGGTGATGGACCGCGCGGGCGACACCGAGGACTTGTTCCTAGCCGACCTGGTGGTGGGGCTGTCCTGCGGACAGGTGAAGTGCGGCGGCCCGTCGCGCGGCGAGCGCGTTTGCAAGTACAACCAAATATTGAGGATTGAGGAAGAACTAGGGGCCTTAGCTAAATATGCCGGAAAGAATTTCAGGGGCCAACCATAACGAAAGCACGATGATCCCCAGGCGATGAGCAATGAATACTTATTTATAGAAAAGCATTTTAATGATATCTTAGTAAATTGTAAAATTTTATTCCTACATGTTTTTATTTCAAGATATGATTCGCGTTGCATTAATTAAAATAGGTAGTTACATATACTAACGATATCAAATACCTAATACCTTCTAACATAATTACAGTCATAGATTGCTCATTACAAATAGATATGCATATGTCAGAATAATCACCACTCGTACTACACAAGTGCCATACGCGACAACCGGACTAATTGCCGGAAACTCTCATTATGTCCATTGTGAGATCGTCTAAACTGTTATTAATGCACTTGCCGAACATTTGTAATAGTGTGGTCCCAGAATGTCGATATTAGCAGATGCGAATGCATCTGTGTGTTTCTACTATATTTTGTACATCATGATAAAGTAGGTATCTATATACCTCTACATTTGCTTAAGGTAGCTTGAGATTTTTTTTCAAAGTGTACCAACTATTTTGAAGAGATGATTTTTCTGTTTAGTCCATTGTTAGACTTTGACTTGCTTAGGGTGTAAATTGTAGTCTTAGGTATCCTAAGCAAAAGTTTAGTAAAATACGTGCAAATTTAATACACATAGCGTTTTTAATGCAGCTTGACCACAATTTCTTTTCCCCTTCCTGCACGGCTATCACAAGACAGTTGACCAGTTTTCATTACATCAGTCATTTTATAAAGTTATTCAACATATATATATATATATATATATTTATATATTTTAATTCTGATAAAAACTGGCCAAGTCAAATCTAACCTACTTTAAGATCTCACATTTTTAAATAACAGCAATTGCTATAGGTATCCAATAAAACAAAGAAATATAGTTTAATACTTGTTCATAATGTTATTTTGTTCCTATAAATACATAAGTATTTGGATTTTGCATAACTTGGCACTCATTTAGATCTCCATTCTTTTTGCGGCGAAGCCCACAGCCTAGCATAATTTTTGTATTGAACTTGGCTCTCCATTTTCACATTTATGTTTTTGGTGGGATATCATTACTTTTTGTAAAGAAAACTAGGCAGGTATTGAGATTTAATGTTTTTTCTTGCGTTTCCGTGTTGCTCGGGAGCGCTTTTATGTAGATTTATTTCTGTTCTGTGTATAATTATGTGGTGCCGCGCGCCGCCGACGACACACCGTCGTTGGCCGGTTGTTTAGCGCGTATTACAAGTTTTTTGTATGGGGACACCACTTATTTTTTGACTTAACTTTATTTTTATATTTCTGTTATATAGCAAATATAATAATACATATATTGGGATAGTTTCAAATATCTGCTTGTAACGGTTCCAACGCTACAATTAAAAAAAATTGTATGGGGACCCCCCCCTATTTTTTAACTTTTTTTTATTTTTAGATTTTTTCCTACGCTTACACAGAATTACCAAGCTGGATTCCAAATTTCATCTGGAAGTAGGTTAGGTCTTTAGGTACTATACATATGTCAGTCAGTACTAAAATTTACGACTTTTTGACCTTCATATCTTTATAACCGTTTGAGCTAGCTTCATGAAATTTGGGCTTCTAGATGTCCTTATGGATATAATTAAACACACCTAGTTTTATGTGTTTACGTTAAAGAGGTTTGGAGTTAGGTATAGAAGGGTCAAAAATGGCACCAAGTGGTTCGTGTAATATTACACTCGGCGCTGGCTAGCCAGTTCCTTTGCTTGAACTTGGCTTGACATGCTGCCGCGTGTCTAGATTAGCCCTGCCTACGAATCTCTGAATTTATTTTGTACCTATGATGAGAACGAATATTTGTTCCTGTTACTGGTCTAATTCATGGATGTGATATGGTTAGGGCGCATAACGCCCCACTCGCAAACCGTCCCTGCACCAAAATTACGTCCCATTCGCAAAACGTCTTCTCTGCAAATGATCCCTTATGTAAAATATACCATTCGCAAAACGTTTATTTCACAAAAGGTCCCATCCCTTTCGCAAAATGTCCCTTCTGAGAAAGGCCCTTTCGCTGAAACGTAAAAACTGCATAATACCTACCCCTTTCGCAAAACGTCCCGTCTGTCTGCGAAATGATCCACTCGCAATATCTCCCGTCTGGAAAAAGCTTGTTTAAGTAGAAACTACAAGTCTTCTCATGGGATAAGAGATGGCCAATAATAGAAATCATTATGCGAAAGGGTCGTTTTGCGAACGGGTCATTTTGCGAAAGGGACGTGTTGCGAACGGGTCATTTTGCGAAAGGGACGTTTTGCGAACAGGACTTTATTTATGTGAAGGGACGTTTTGCGAACGGGACCTTTTGTAGGAGGGTCGTTTTGCGTAAGGGACATTTAGGAAAGGGACATTTCGCGAAAGGGGCAAAAGGACATTCTGCGAGTGGAACGTTATGCGCCCTAACCATGGATGTTATCTAAATATTTGAGTAGGTGTACTTATCGCCGTCTAGTTTCCTATTTATTTATGGGTAAGTAAAATATAGTGCTAGCTTTGCTTAGTTTGGGAATAAGTAAGCGATCTATGTAAGATTGACCTCAAATATTTATTATTTTATAGTAAAAAAAAAATAACTAGACCGCAAGGTGACACTTATCAACGTTGTTCAAATGTTAATTGTCATAGCAATCGACACAGGTCAAACCCTATCAGCGCTATCGACAAGGGGGGCTAAGTTGGAAACATAACATCGCGCACGTGCGCGACCCTCACATTACACCCCACGAATAAAAGAATAACACTCGGGTATTATACCACATTCGCGAATACTTAGTTTGGATTGTCCTCGGGGGCCACTCTGCGCTCTCGCCTTAATAATTGAGGATAAATAAACCTTAAATATACTTTTACTCACGTTAGGGACGCCCCAATTCGATTAAAAATACAATGAAAGAAAGACGATTGGAGATTAGTTTTTTTACGGTATCATTCAAAGTGCTTTGTTCTGTTATCAAAAACGTTTATTATAATATTTAGGGGAGATAGGGGAGCATTGGGCACTTTTTTACTTAAGTTGTAATAAAAATTATATTTTTTAACAAAATCGACTTTTTATGTCTTATATCAGTAGCACATATATTTGGCTTCAATTATTACGAAGAACACTTATACAACTATAATCAGTCTCAAGATTGCAAGAGATTTTCTAAACACTGTCAAAAGTGCCCAAACCTCCCAATGGTCGGGTGGTTTGGGCACCTCAATGGGAGGTTTGGGCACTGTATCAAATACCCAAATTACTTGAATATTAAATAATATAGCTATAAGAACTTACAATAAAATTGACAAACAATCAACTGTTTTACTTTTAGTATTCTAATAAAAACAAATACTAAAGATTTAGTACTCAATACTCAGTATTCTTACTTCAGTAATATTTATCTAAGATTACGTATAACCTTAACCGATGGGCTTATCAAAAGTATTTAATATTCTTAAAATTCAATATTTATACTCAATTCAAATCCGTCGAAATAACTTTATTTTAACAGAACCTACTTTTTACACCGATTGCCGAAAAATACATCAGTGGCGGGAGATTATCGGCATGCCCAAACCTCCCTTCAAAATTAGTGCTCAATGCTCCCCACCCCCTCATTTCACGAATAAATTCAAATATGTTTTTTGTAGTCTAATCTTTTACCTCTATTTATACGTTAATATTAGCTTTCGAAAACACATAACTAGATATCAATACAGAAACTAACGCCTTTTCGCAGATCACATTGTTATATTCATTCGAAATCTCATCAAAATATTTACTTTTGCACACACGAAACAATTGACGGCATGTGACACTGACAACTAAACAAAATGGCAGATGACATTAGCCTGAGCCGTTTTGCCAGTTACTAAGCTAAACTACCACAGTATACAAATTTAAGTATCTTCTACACGATCCGACTTACAAGGTGGTGCCCGAACCTCCCGACTGCCCAATGGTCCCCTACCTCCCCTATAATAGTTTGTGTTGCCTACCCAAGTATTTCATGGTATCTAAGTGGTAAAACATAACATAGTAGGCTCGGGCTTCTCAAGGCGGCAAAAAATAGGTACTTACCTTAATTGCATTCCTGAGTGATGTCTCCCTTTGGAGACTCTTGAGCCTTCGTTATGTTGAAAATGAGATTTCCCTAGTTTTGACAAGGGGCATGTGATAGGTGGTACCTATCTATACGTAGTTAGGTAGTTTCATTTGGAGATGAATAGTTCATACTTAGGAGTTAGGTTACGGTGTCCCTCACCATCAGGCGGCCCTTAAGGTTCCCGTACACAATAGGCCATCATAGTCCATCACACAGGACACCACTATGCGCCATGATGACCCATTGTGTAGAGGAGCCTTTAGATTGTTTGCCACCGCCGTCTCAGTCATCCTTAGCCGTAACAAAATACTAACGATCGGAGGTTAAACTTATAGTGACGACTTGATGAATTTTCGGCAAGCAGGCTATAGAGTGGAATAAAAAAGAATACCGCCGTACCTAAATATCTCTCGTACTTAAGTACTGGTGAGATAAATCCAGATAAAACCAAATGCTATTTCCATGGCGACACTGTCAATGTTAAGGATTCTGAAGCATGCTGCTGAAAACCGACAGCAGGTGGAATGCGACACAAACTTGTAACAAATGTGTAAAAAATGTTTGTTTCAGGGAACAACTTCCAATCGCACTCGTTGTCGTGGTCGCGACGCGGAGAGCGCCCACCCGGTGGCTTGCTGCACGCCAAGATATGGATACCAGAGGACCCCAGATCCATCACCAGAACTAATGACAAAGAAGAGCTGAGATAGATCTCTAAAATGTATTAGAGTTTCAGTAGGTAGCGATAACTCCTTTGATCTCATTCTAGGTAATTATTTATTATGTTAGACCGGGGTCTCCGGTTGACACCGCACGCCGCGTGGGTAGATAAGTAGCTACTTGCAGCATAAAGTCGTATTGAAATGCAGCTACATTGAAATAGAACGAAATTAACGAACGTGTGGCGTCAACAAGAATCCGTTAAAGACTTTAATATAAAACAAAGTTTTAACGGACTTCAAATCGGTACCCAAATCGTTTCAAGTGTGCCTATAAAATTTGACGAGTTCCCTCGATTTCTCCAGGATCCCGTCATCAGATCCTGACCTGATAACCATGGGACCACCTGGGAAGGATACCTACCCTTTCTAACAAAAAATAATTTTCCAAATCGGTCCTGGCGTTTTTGAGTACTTAATCGCGAACATGCATAAAGTCTCCGACGATTTGAGAACCTCCTTTTTTGAAGTCGGTTAAAAAGCAATACAGTTCGCGCAAGATCTGGAAACATATTTCTTAAAATAAAATATAGCTTACTTAGTAGGTACCGGGATGTATAGGTACTGTATTGAAAGGCATAGGTACGTACGGTACGGTGAGCGACACTCATCAAGTATAACTGCAAGGCCCCGATCACAGTTAAACTTGCCTGAACTGTATTCCTATTGTGATAAACTGATTTCCGTCAATTGTACACTATTACTTAGTCATGTCATGTACGGTCGACGCCAAAAATACGTTTACACTATTCGCCTTATTGCAATGGAATAAAATGCAAAAGTGTAAACGTATTTACGTATAGTATAGGTAACACATTGAGCTATTAAATATTTATTGCCTGATGTATAAGTGCATTCAAGTGAATTTAATAAGGAAGAAATGAAAACATTACCACCAATTATCGAATAATACCTGCCATTCCAATTTAATATAGGTATCAAATAACATTTTTTTCTTTCTTTATCTTAATTAACCTAATGTTGACCATAATTAATACCATATTAGATACCATTCTTACTTACCTACATAACTAAATGTTATCGTCTTACAGCGAGGGCTTACCTAACAGATTGATACGCAGAGTAGTTTGAGGGTCTGGAGCGTTGGTTATTTCTGTAACGCCCCCTTTGTCACATCCACGAATCTCTACGCCCCTCCGTAACCCATGTTCATTAGAGAGTAATAAGTACCTACATGTAGGTCCAACCTTTGTTACGGAAGCCTGATTTTGAGAATTTTATGTCATCGTCATCTTTCGTGTGCCGTCACTCCCGCGCCCTCACGTTGTAAACCCTAGACATGCAGATACAGATAAGTGAGTGACACAAATCCCAGCTTCCTAATTAAACAGAGTGCATGTCTAGTGTGTGCGTTCAGTACCGTCACGCAATAGAACCAGGTATTTTATTAGGTAATCATTTAAGCATCTTCATGTTGTTTTTAACTTTTTTTGAAACCCCTGAAATATGTTCATACTAGGCACCTATGTCCTCGGTCACATGTCCACGGCACGGGTGTCATCGCCGTGAAACGGCGCGGCGCACGCCGTAAAAACTCACGTTGCGGCGCCGGCGCAGTAGAAATCCACGACGCGACGCCTTGGATATTCACAACGCGGCGCGCGGTGAGAGTCGGAATGGCGGGTGTACCAATAGAAATATAAAAAAGTTGTATACGAAAAAAAAATACCCAAAATGTACTATTAAATAACACATAAAAAAAGTAGGTACTTAAAGTTATTACAAAATTAAGGTAAGTACATCCGGCCAACCAGACAAAGGTTTTTCTACTGGTAGGTACACTTAGTAAAGCTCGTATATAAGCGATAGTAATTTGCCTATCACGTCCGATTTTAAGTGCAGGATCTGCAGGGTGGTCCATTATGGATTCGAATTGAGGGAACTCCTTAAAGGCAATAGGCAAGCACATGGCGATTTCGGTAACTTATACGGCTCTGTGTGTTCTAAATAGTACATTTTGGGTTTTTTTTTCGTACATTACTTTAGGTACCTACACCTGACCCATATTGACTCACGGCGCGCGCCGTAGAAACTCGCGTTGCGGCGCCGAAGTAATCCACGGAACGTTCATATACAAATTGGTTATCGATCGACTCTAATAAATCGTGTAGGGGCTGCAAAAAGGCCACGTATCTAATTTTACGGATTTTTGAGGCCGAATTTGTAATCACGAGGCGAATTGTTGCGTCCCACCTGAGTATATACTCGTATACGTACCTATAATCTAGCTAATAGAAAAGGTAAATTGCGAAATTTTAAAAAGTACCTAGGTATTGTTTTGTATTTCAAATACATGTACCTAATTGAAATGCTGCCCAATCCTGATTTTTACATTTAAGGTGTAAATAACCGGTGGGATAACGTAATCTTCTCTGTGTGGCCATGAGCATCACCGGTGGGACCAAAAGCTCATTTTTCAGGGTATTAGGCGCGGGAGCATCACTAAAGCTGAAGTATGGTGGGCAGCCAACATGTTCATGACGATAATACCGCGTAACGTTCTAGTGTGGGCGTTTGGTGAAAAACCTTACTTTTTTTGATAAAAGTATGAAACTTGGCACAGTTATTCCTTGTGCCAAAATAAGCTGATTAAGATCGGTAGCCCTCGGGAGCCCCCCCTCTGGGGCCGGAGAGGGGGGGTTAAAGTCCCGCTCCGCCCGGCTTCATTATAAAAATTCTAACCGTCCATGGCTAGCTAATATGTCGTGTTTGGTATCAATTTCGGATAAATCAATAACGTAGAAGTCATTTCTGGTATAAAAAAATGTTATTTGTCTTGAAATTAAAAAAGAAAACATAAAAATAAAGATTTTCAACTCCATTTTTTTTTATTTTGAGCATTCGTAAATATAAAACGGCCTGCTATTTCTGTATACAAAAAATATATTTATAAAGCCAATTTATTGTAAATTTTAAAATATATAACTTTTAACTACCTTTGCTAACAATAAATAGTGTAAAAAAAAAGATTAAGTGGCGAGCGGTAGAAAATACCGCTCCGCCCGGCTTCATCCTAAAAATTCTAACCGTCCATGGCTAGCTAATAGGTCGTGTTTGGTATCAATTTCGGATAAATCAATAACGTAAAATTTATTTTTAGGATAAAAAAATGTGATTTGTTTAGCAATTAAAAAATAATATATAAAAATTGAATTATACAACTCCAATTTTTTATTTTGAGCCTTCGTAAATATTAAACGAACAGCTATTTACAGCGGTATACAAAAAATATACAAATAAAGACAATTTATTGAAGATTTGAAAAAATTTAACTTTTTAATACCATTGCTAACAATAAGTATTGTAAAAATATTTTTTTGTAGCGCGCTTTAGAAAACACCGCTCCGCCCGACTTCATTTAAAAATTCTAACTGTCCATGTTTAGCTAATAGGTGGTATTTAGTATCAATTTCGGATAAATTAATAACGTAAAAACCTTTTATGGTATATAAATGTAATTTAACAAGCAATAAAAAATATTTATCTAGAACAAATTTTTATTATGAGCCTTCGTAAATGTTAAACGACTAGTTAGTTGCGTATGCAAAAAATACTTAAACAAAGCCAGTGATCATAAAAATGATGAAAGATTAACAAATATTTGTAACACAATTTTAATTTGCACAGTAGTGGCGTTCCCTTAGAGAAGGGACCTTAGAAGTGTCGCGAGGCCTCATGTTTGTATTAGGTGAGAGCGTCACTGTTAACGCCAATGTCACTAAGATCCCTTTTTCAAAGTCATATTGTACGAGTATAAGCGGAAAAGGCACATTATTACTTATAATTTACTACACGTCTCGAGAGTCAACGCAGTTTCCTCCACTGAGACATAACTGGGTATATTTCAAATCCCTCTTCAGTTGCATTGCGTTTTGCAACCAGCTTTGCATTTACATCTTGTTTAGTTTAAACAGATGCTGACCACACCAGGGTTGTCAGAACAGTGTGAAATCCATTGGCCAGCATTTTGCTTCCATGTCTAAGCAGAGGGACTGGGTAAGTTTTGATGACGAACAAACGCCTAGTCCGAAACATGTAGGTACCTACCCCTTGGTAAACTGCCCGTTATGTGTGCTGGTATAGAGCAGTTTCCTCTAATTGCTGGTTGTTTATCGAGTTATCGTACTCTTCGCATCGCTTTATTTTCATCAACCTCTAGTACAAGACGTAGTACTATTACTTATTCTGTGGTACAAGTTATATCTAAATGTTCAGATTTAAGTACTAAAAATATAGCAATAATAATAAATATTAGGGGACATTCTTACACAAATCGAATTAGCCCTATAGTAAGTTCAATTAGGCTTGTGTTATAGGTACTAGACGACGATATATATAATAGATATAAATACTTAAATACATAAAAAACATCCAAGAAGACTCAGAAACAAATATTCATGCTCATCACACAAATATTTGCCCTTACCGGGATTCGATCCCAGGACCTTCAGCTTCAAAAATATTTGTTCACTAGAAAGAACCGGCAATTGGAGGACATGCCTCAGACGGAAACTGCCCTATACCAGCACACATAACGGGCAGTTTACCAAGGGGTAGGTACGTTTTTGGCTATGTGTTAGATCGTCATCAAAGCTAACCCAGTCCCTCTGCTTGGACATGGAAGCAAGGTGCTGGCCAATGGATTCCACACTGGTCTGACAACACTGCTGGGGCCAGCATCTGCTTAAAATAAACAAGGTGTAGTGTAGATGCAAAGCTGGTTGCGAAACGTGATGCAAAAATTATGAAGAGGGATTTGAAATGCACCCAGTTACGTCTCAGTGGAGGAAACTGCGTTGACTCTCGAGACGTGTAGTTAATTATACGTAATATTGTGCCTTTTCTGCTTATACTCGTACAATATGACTTTGAAAAACGGATCTTAGTGACATTGGCGTTAACAGTGACGCTCTCACCTAATACAAACATGAGGCCTCGCGACACTTCTAAGATCCTTTCTCTAAGGGGACGCCACTACTGTGCAAATTAAAATTGTATTACAAATATTTGTTAATCTTTCATCATTTTTATGATCACAAGAACGAATATAGCACAGTCGGTCTCCAGAATGTACACTTAGGTTGAACAGGCGGTAAAAATTGAGCACCGGCACGCGACTTAAAAAAAATACACTATTTATTATTAGCAAAGGTAGCAAAAAGTTATATTGTTCAAATCTAAATTAAACTGGCTTTGTTTAAGTATTTTTTGCATACGGAACTAACTAGTCGTTTAACATTTACGAAGGCTCATAATAAAAATATGTTCTACAAAAATATTTTTTATGGCTTGTTAAATTACATTTTTTATACCAGAAATGATTTTAACATTATTTATTTATCCGAAATTGATACTAAATACCACCTATTAGCTAAACATGGACAGTTAGAATTTTTAAATGAAGTCTGGCGGAGCGGTATTTTCTAAAGCGCGCTACAAAATAATTTTTTTACATTACTTATTATTACCAATGGTATTAAAAAAATATATTTTTTCAAATTTTCAATAAATTGGCTTTATTTAAATATTTTTTGTATACAGAAATAGCTGTTCGTTTAATAATTACGAAGGCTCAAAATAAAAAATTGGAGTTGTAAAATACAATTTTTATATATTATTTTTTAATTGCATAACAAATTACATTTTTTTATCCTAAAAATAAATTCTATGTTATTGATTCATCCGTAATTGATACCAAGCATGACCTATTAGCTAGCCATAGACGGTTAGAAATTTTTAGGATGAAGCCGGGCGGAGCGGTATTTTCTACCGCTCGCCACTTAATCTTTTTTTTTACACTATTTATTGTTAGCAAAGGTAGTTAAAAGTTATATATTTTCAAATTTACAATAAATTGGCTTTAAAAATATATTTTTTGTATACAGAAATAGCTGGCCGTTTTATATTTACGAATGCTCAAAATAAAAAAAATGAAGTTGAAAATCTTTATTTTTATGTTTTCTTTTTTAATTTCAAGACAAATAACATTTTTTTATACCAGAAATGACTTCTACGTTATTGATTTATCCGAAATTGATACCAAACACGACATATTAGCTAGCCATGGGCGGTTAGAATTTTTAGGATGAAGCCGGGCGGAGCGGGACTTTAACCCCCCCTCCCCGGCCCCAGAGGGGGGGCTCCCGAGGGCTACCGATCTTAATCGGCTTATTTTGGCACAAGGAATAACTGTGCCAAGTTTCATACTTTTATCAAAAAAAGTAAGGTTTGGCCATTTTATGTCGCTAAGGATCCCCACTATTCTACCAACCTAACCAAGTGGTCAGTCAGTCTAGTTAGTTCTTAGGCTGTGGATAGGAGGAGGAACGTCTCCAATCGCGGTTTTGTATTTTCCTCCCTACCATTAACCAGATGTTGCGATTCCCAAGGGGCTATGTTCAGTAGGCAGGAGTTTTTCATGGGTGGTACCTACCTACATCTATGGCGAGTATAATTAAGTGTACATCCGCTTATAAATTACCTATATTTGATTCATTGTTTCATTAATCACCTATATCAAGTGTTAAAAATGTGTAGAAAAGAAGAGCAAGTAAGATTTTCCGCAGAAAATACCTGGCGAGGCAAGATTTGTACTACTAGGCTATTGATAGATTTTGGTGGCAACAGTAGTCTCCAAAAGTTTCAACCAATGGAATTGTTTTTCTTCGCAAATGAGATGAAAAACTTGAAATGAAACGCGCGTGCCTTGATCATTAGGTACATTCTCGGTTCTCTTATAAATTTGCGATCGCCTTCGGTTCGCGCATCTAGTTCCGGCTCGAGTGCAATGATCAACATAGCAGCACATGTAGGTATCACAATTTTTCCCAGGAAATAAGATCTAGCTAGATCGATATTTCTCCCTTGTAAAACTCTGAATTGAATCATCAGTCGAATACCGATGTATTTTAACAGTGAAACCCGAAAGTACTTTCCGATTTCAAAAAACCGAAGTACCTACCTAAGTAGAATATAACTACTCGGAGGCCACAAGGCTTTATTTTATACAGCAGCTCCGCCGCTGCTAGTTATCTACACTAATATTATAAAGAGAAAAAGTCTGAAATTCTAGCTTTGTAAGTTTATATGCTTTGGGTAATGCCCGGAACCGCTTATCCAACTTCAAAAATTCTTTCAACTGATTTGATATTCGTTCGGCTATATTTTATTCCGCGGGTTTGCCTGCCCTCTTTGCAATACGCGGGCGAAGCCGCGCGGGCAGCTAGTTGGATATACCTATATAGAATAGTTACATTGATAATATTCGTGAGGCTTTGGGTGCGTCTGAATCAATACCCGGCGCAGGGGGATGTGTGCAGGTGTCCGCTCCCACGCCCCCGCCCCGCCGGAGCGCTAGCTCGCAGCTCACCACATTCAATATGCCAGTGTTCTGCAAACGCTAACTATTGTTGTTAATCTTCATATTATTCATACGCAGCTTCCTTAAGTCCGGATTTGTGCCGTCGCATATTTACATTTTTGAAGCCTGTGTACTGATCTCTATCGAATGTTTACATTGTTTTATTATTTATCTTAGTTATGTTTGTGGCAAGGAAATTGATAGGTAATGCTCAAATAAAAAGAAAATGTGGAGTCACATGCCTTCTTTATAGAAAAGGACGTACGTGCCGTAAGATTTCTGTGACGATACGACCATATTTAATAGGCACTCCCTTCTTTGGGCTTTTTCGTTGAGGTACGGAACCCTAAAAATATGATTTCAGTCAATGATGTAATATAAAAAAGAGGTAGATATGTTGTCTATACGAAATTCCGTGTTTAAAAATGGCCACAAATTTGACGCGAAACTGAGGCAAATTGTGTGAAATGACACAATTTTAGTGTGCCATTTTTGGAGCCCTTATAACCTATCTACCTCTTTTTTATATTACATCATTGATTTCAATAATACTAATGAAAATTTGCGTGATAAACATATAATTCATTGATCGCAAAATCAAATAATAAACAATAAAGTACAAATAGGTTGAGTCATATTACATACGACTAACAAAAGTAATAAAGAAAAGACCCTTTCCACCACCTAACTGGCAACTGGCAATAGTACATTATGCCACAAGTACGCTAAGAGATGTTTTACGAACAGAGTATTAGAAGCTCGACGCCGAAGGCGGAGGGCTTTGATGACTCGGGAGTTTGTAAAATTTTTAGCGTACGTGCACACAATGTTTTTCATCACATTTGCGAGGAACCAAATACATTTTAAGCACAAATTTAATAATCGCAATAAAGAATACAAAATGTCAATCATCTATTTTGTTGAATTTGACGTTAGACGTGTAAGGCAAAGACCCTTCGGCATACAGCCACGATTTAGATCTTTTAACCATTCAGTTAACATGTTTCATTAGGTTTGATACGTTTAGATTTATTTATAAATAGGTTTTCAAACATCGTATTCGAGTTAAAACCTCGTACTTTATAACTGTGAGTGACAGATACAATTTAAGAAAAAAACCATTACGCCTGTGGACGTAATTTATGCTATTGTAGCTCTGTATTCCTGCGCATTATGAAGCCCATTACGAGCATTGTGTGATGAAAAATAAATAAAGAACCTTTCAGCGCGCACACGAAGCGTCTTGGGCTACGCCGTAGCTGGTCGCAAGTTAATCTTCATATGAAGGAAGAAATTGGCGTAGCACTTTGACTTTGACGAGCTCGCGCGTCTTGCTTCGCGCTGACAGGGAAGGTTACTTATATCTAGGTAAGTATTAATAATGACTATTAGGATTAATGTTACAGGTTGTTATTATCTGCATAATGGAGTGGCTACAAGTAAACACAAGTCACACAGCGTTACTCAAGAACCCTAGCTGAACTTTTAACGTGATATCTAAGGTAAACGTCCCAATGTTTGACACCTTAACGCCTAATAGGTGACACCCATCCCATGTTCGCCTCAGTTTGTGCATTTAGATTGAGAGTAAAAAAGAATGTAGCTTGAATGTGACACTCGATGTATACCACTGGGATGTTTACCTTACTTGTCTTACTCGCGAAGTATCTACTTATTAATAATACGATTACTTCAAGTTGGAGATTCGTCATGATCATGAGGTTCGACACTTATATATTTCAATGCCGTGGAGGTTAAGTGACGAACCATTTCATTTCACTACTGTACGTAATCATAATCAATCTACAGTACCTACTAAGTAATTCGTGTCTTCAGTCTATTATAATTTCATACACTTGTGAAATCCGTTCGCGACAGCTTTTGTGGATTATCTCCGTATAATATGAAACGCGATAAATTGTTATGTATTTAAATATAATTTGTGACATTACCCTTAACCTAATTAACTGAATCTGAGTTACCACATATTCGTAGCATGGATGAATGAATCAAGATAGAGCAGGCTCCAATGAGAAATTTGTTTGCAAAAAATGCAGACTGAAATGTTTTGTGATTTGTCTACCTGAGACCCTCAACTTTATAAAAAGCCACGTTGCCGCGCTCTAGTCTCGCTACGCGTAATATATCCTTATGTGAATGTGTAAACAATGATTGCAAAAACTTGTAATAAAATCAAACTCTTTCTTGCTGGAAGCAATTTTTTTGTCATTTTCTTAATTTTTCATCAAAATAAAAGTTTTCTATATAGCATGGATATAGTATGGAGGGGAAGAGGGAGACCACAACACTGGTTGGCAACATCTGTTGATTGAATGTCTGGGATCTATACAATATAATTATATCAGAAGTCAGAATGCGGTTTTTGCAAACGTAACTTCACTGAGAGCCCGGTCTAAGAGGACTGCCAACGTCCTTAGAAAGTTGCGTATCTATGAACACGTTGAAAAATCTCCTGTAGATGGCGCTGTTGTGCTAAGCAGAAGTCCAAGTGCCGTGCCGTACGAAATGAATGATACAATAGGTAACTATCCTTCTGAGACCGCATACTTATAGGTTCGGATAAGTTTTAAAATGACATTTGTTCTAATACCAATTGAAACAAAACGATGCAAGTCTCTTTTAAAATTTAATTTACATTCCGTTAAACTATTTTGTTCTTTCTATAGGATCCTGGGACTCAGGAAGCTGTAGTGACGCCAACAACAGCAGGAATTGTGATTCATCTTTGAAAGAAACGTGATTCGACTTAATAGACATTGGAGGGCCTCTTGATTTATTCGTTCATGATTCGTAATGATAAAATATTGATTAAGTTTTAAATTCTGGCTAGCAAAATGTAACCGTCGCCAGAGGTCATCTGCCTTCGCTTTCGGAGTCGCACCTCAAGGCGAATGTTATCTTCAAAACACAGCATTAGAAAAGTAATCTTCACATCAAGATAAAAACCGAGAAATGCCGAATCTCCATCTCATGATACCTAATCGTACCCTAGGCTTAGTACGAGTAAGTTGAGTACAGTTTTGTTCAACACTATGAAATTGACATTAGATACCAATTAGGTACCTATGTATTTGTGACGTAATATATGACATCCATTCAAAACTGAAGCTTTCTTTCTTCTCGTTCAATGATGGGTAGGTAAAAACTAAAATAGTCGCTACAGTGCCGGTCAATAATATCACATTGATGTTTTCAAAACTTAAAAGAAACGGTCCATAATAGTCATTCGCCATCGTCGACCGTATAAGAAACCATCATTTTAAGTAAGTATTAAAAGAGTAAGTAGTTATTTACAGAAAAAAAATTTGAATGCAACGTAAAAATTACCGATATTGTATAGTTGCATTTGCCTTGCTGATAGTACTTAGATATAATTTAATCTTCCAGTAGGTATGTGCTACACTACTTTACAATTAAATGACTGGGTATTTCTGTTTGATCAAACTTATTTCAAAGTCTTAGTTTAGATGTTTCCCGGTGAATTTAGGGAACTTAAATGCGTTTAGCGTGACCACGATTAACCTTCTCTATTCTATAAAACATTATAGGCATGGGTATTTTATCAAATTATCCCTAATAGTAATAATATGTATAGTACTTAGAATGTTCACGGACTAAAACCATTGGAGGTCAAAGTTAAATCTTATCTATCAACCTGATATCTCGGAAGGAGCTGGCACACATCGTATTATAGGACCTCGGCATAGGTTTTTTTTTATCCCAGATAACATCCCTTAAGGGTGGAGAAATAAGGGGCGGAAGTTTGTATGGAGGCACGATATAAACGACTTCCACGCGGACGAAGTCGTGGGCATAAGCTAGTAGATATATAGATAGGGACAAATTGTTTAAGTACCTATTCCATACCCTAAAGGTCTCAACGTTTGACTAAGTCTGCACCGTACGTTCGGCATTTTGAGCCTGCAGTGTTTTTTATAACGTCAATAGATACAGTCACTGCGCTACTTGTTCTACCTTTAAACATTAGATTTGATCCATAAATAACGGTATTATTTAAAACTCTTGAAAGTAGAGGTATCTACACACTATAGTAATATGAAGCAGTTCGAAATTACTTGTATAACTTTGTGCATATTGCTTCACAGCCATACATATTATGCTAGGAGTATTTTATTATTATAGAATCAAGGATTTCAGTGCCATTATTTATACAGGAGAAAATCTGCAGATCATTCTTTGTAATAACTTTTACAGCCCTTATAGGAAAGTTTGAAAATGTTTATTTATTAACTTAATAGCGGTGATAGAAACAGGGCAGGTACGTGGTAGCTATTATAGTAAACAAAGCGTTATAGATTTTGCCAAGAGTTACTTGCGTAAGTATTTATAATTTAACTAAGTATCAACTACCTATCCTATCTACTTCAGAAACTCGCATAAGCACAAAACCTTCTTTATCACATTTCTATTACTATGTACTACAATCAATTTCACACCCTAGAAACTGCACAAAATTTAGTATAATAGGATAACCAGGTCTGTCATTGTATCGTCTAGCATTGCGATTATTATATGTACACATGATTAATTACATGACAAACACGTTAAAATGTACTTTACCATACCATCACGGTTATATGATACCAACGAGTCCGTTTTAAATGCGATATATTCTGTCTAAGAATATACTCGCTGTAATTGATATAACTCGTATTAGTAGTCAGCATGTAAACTTCTCGCTTAGACTTTCTATATATTCGCTTTGGAGTATTTATTTCAGACCTAGACACTTTATTTCACTGAGTCTTCGCCTTGCAGTATTTGAGTCCTTTGATAACGAGTGGTTTATAGAGAAAAGCCCATGGAATGAATAGCAAAAATCCTGAGAAATACAAACTGGAGTAGATGCTCCACCACTTGGGGAATACTTTAAGGTCGAAAGGTACCAAACTCCAACCCATAAAAACTATTGTGTACAGCTTTAGCACGGCGTACAAAACGTACTGCACTATACTGTAGGACCACATGTTGTGATAAAATTCGTGTTTGACCAAAATAGATTCCAACCCTTTTTCCATGAATATAATAAGGAATTCGTTAAAGAAAGTCATATAGTAGCCCGACCTGGTTCCATGCCAGAGGGCTAAAAAGAGCAGAGTGAAGAATTGGCTGGCGTTTCTGTTGCCGAGGAATTTGAGCCGTTTGTAGATGTATTCGGCGGCGAAGTGGTTGGTGTTGCAGTTGAAGCTGTCGATGTAGTGCTGGAACTTGGTGGCGAACTCGAACCGCAGCAGCTTGATGTTGCTGCAGCCGTCCCAGCGCGGCGCGCGCGCGCCGCCCGCCGCCTCGCCGTTGTACGACAGCCCGAATCGAATGCACGACGCTAAACACACCAAAACAAACAACATTTACTTCTGCTGGTAAACGTCACCTTTAGGGTGAAGGCTGCCTCCTTTAGGGTGAAGGCTACCTCCTTTAGGGTGAAGGCTGCCTCCTTTAGGGTGAAGGCTACCTCCTTTAGGGTGAAGGCTACCTCCTTTAGGGTGAAGGCTGCCTCCTTTAGGGTGAAGGCTACCTCCTTTAGGGTGAAGGCTACCTCCTTTAGGGTGAAGGCTGCCTCCTTTAGGGTAAAGGCTACCTACTCAAAAAGACATAATTATGTTCTTGTGCATAAAGTGAAATCAAGAGTAAGCTAATATGGCCCAAAAATTTTAATTCTCTTTAAAGGCAGAAAGGTCAAGTTGTGTCTTACATCCATTTTATCCCTAGAATTCAATATCGATCCTCGCATACCGACCTATAAATAGTCTCGTGGATCGACTATTTGATTACTTTAACGCTACAGAAATGATGTAATTTAAATAAACTTAAACAGTAAATAATGCGGGGTGACTGGTGACTTTTTTCCGACGCTATAATTAATCGCCATTTCAATAGCTTATGCTGGCAAAGTTCGCCTTTGCACAAAATGCAACTTTTAAGCTCAAGTGAACAAAGTTTTATGCACTTGTTGTACAATCTACTATTTTTTTTAACAGCTATGATAAAAAAACGGACAAGTGCGAGTCGGACTCGCCTACCGAGGGTTCCGTTCAAAATTACAAATGTATAGTTTCAGATTTTTTCCTGTACTTGTAGTATAAGACAGGAATATATTACTTGCCAATTTCAGTTCTAGGTCAACGGGAAGTACCCTATTCCCTTGAGTGTCGAAATATACGATTTTTCGGCATAAACGGCCGTATCTTTTTTTTACGTTAACTTAGAAGTTTAATTTTTTTACAGCTTCCAGGAACTATAAACCTGAGTATATGGTTTTAATTTCAACTCGATAGCTCTACGCGTTTTCAAGTCTTGACAGACAGGCAGACATACAGACAGACGGACAACAAAGTGTTCCTATAAGGGTTCCGTTTTTTCCTTTTGAGGTACGGAATCCTTAAAAAACATCTAGAACTTCATCCTAGGTTGTGTGAAATAGGTACTTACTTATATTGTTTCTGTTTTGGTCAAAGGTAGATTTTTTCTTTGAAAAAACTGTATTATGCTTATCTTTTGATTCTTCATCACGTCTTATCATAATGTTACAACCCAAATGTAGGTAGGTACCTGTATAATATCAGGAGTCTGACTTACTAGTGTTAGTGTTCCGGACATAATCATAAAGGTGCCAATCTAATCTACATCCGTAAAACCTGGCAACTTTGCCCGCTTTTAGCAAACGTTATTTATTTATTTCATATGTATGTATGTATTACATTTAAGACGGCCGGTTAGCCAAGTGCAGCGGTGGGCAACAGGCGCGCGGGCCGCATGCGGACCGCGAGACCCTTGCTTGCGGCCCGCAAGCCTCCCTGGGTCACAAATAATTGAAAAGTGCGGCCTGCGGAATTTTTGTTAGCTCCTATCTGGCCCTTGGTTTCTAAAAGGTTGCCGACCCCTGGCCTAGTAGATAGTGGCGTTGCCTACGAATCTGAAGGAACTGGGTTTACTTTTTGTCTAGCTCTTAAAATACCTACTGTTTATAACACGATTGACAATTTAACGCCTTAAATGATTAAATTACGGTACCTACGATTTAATTCTGTGCCTACTGCACATGTAAATTACAACACAAAAACCTACATAGCATGCACCGATTAAATATGCCAATCAGCGAATCATTGTTCACAGCTTGGAGCAAGAATATAATTAATGATTATTAATGAATTACCTATTACAACAAATATATGCAAGAAGATGCTTAGACATGGAATAATGAGTGGTGATCTCTGACATTAACTGTTTCAGCGGAAAATAAATACTTTAGAAAGGAATATTAACACGCCAAACATAAATATGACTATGAAACAATCTTTCACTAAAATCCAAGAAATAAATACTTATATACGGTTAAGGTATTATTCAACTGCTATAAACAGATATGTACTATCTATATAGCTTAGCAACATATTACGATAAAGACTAGCCTAGTATTGGGCATCGTATGATTGTTAACTTGTACCTTCCGTCAACAGCCAGCAGGCAATGTACTTGTAGAGAGCAAAGTGCGCCCACAGACCGCAATACAGATGCCGATAGAAGATGGACCGATCCCAGAATTCGTCTGATAGCATATACTTCATGCTAAACACGCTCACTGAAACATTAACATTTCTTTTTATGATTATGTAAATATACATCATTTTTTGCCGAATTTCATATCAATACTCATAGCAGTCATAGCATAACATAGGCACAAATAATGTTTTCACTGCACTGTAAAACAAAAGTGTTCTTTATAACATTACAAAGAATTTAAAAACCAGCCAAATGCGAGTCGGACTCGCGCACGAAGGGTTCCGTCCCATTATCTATAATAAAAAAACCGGCCAAGTGCGTGTCGGACCACGCAAAACGAAGGGTTCCGTGCCTATTAAAAAGAACGTATCGTCACAGAAATTTTACGGCACTTACGTCCTTTTCTTTGAGGAAGGCAGTTTTTCAGCAATATCTCGAAAACCTCTGAACCAATCTTGTTTAAAACAATTTTCGGTGAATGAAATTAATAAGCCCCATGTCCATGAATTTTTCCATATTTTTAAAATACACCGTTCAAAAATTAGAGGGGGGGGGACAGAATTTTAGTGACTTTCGGGGCGATTATCTCCGGCTCTATTTACTTAATCAAAAAAAATGCTAAGAAACCTTATATTTATTTTGAAAGGCCTATCGATTGATGTGCCATACGGGGGGTCACAATGAAAAAAAAAATTTTGACTTTTAGTTTTATGTATGGAGTGCACCCCTAAAAAATTTTTTTTTGTCAATTTAATTACAAAACTATGTAGCGGCTAACAAAATACACCTTTCCTCAAAATTTTATTCAAATACACCTTATAGTTTTCGAGTAAAATGCCTGTGACATACGGACAGACGGACAGACGGACGGACGGACAGACGGACATGACGAAACTATAAGGGTTCCGTTTTTGCCATTTTGGCTACGGAACCCTAAAAACGGCAAAAAAATCATGTCTGTTGTATGGGAGCCCCAGTCCGACTCGCACTTGGTCGGTTATTTAGTATTTGTTGTTATAGCGGCAACAGAAATACATAATCTGTGAAAATTTCAACTCTCTAGCTATCACGGTTCTTGAGATACAGCCTGGTGACAGACAGACGGATGGACGGACGGACTTTACCCGTTTTTACCCGTTGGGTACGGAACTCTAAAAATGATGTTATGTGTATGGTTATAATTTATAAACTAAGTAGTATGTAGGTAGTTATCACTTCCTACTGAGAATTGTAATTACATACTGATATAAAATATCATTACTGCACATATTACTCTTAAAATAGAAGACATTTGTCGAAATCTGCTTAGTTTGCTTACCTCCAAGTTGAAATGCGGTCAAATAAAGAATGCCTTGCAGAAGTCTCTTGGTGGATTCCTTTTCATACACACCAGCATACTGCTCCAATGGAAACTTTCCATATACGAAATCACGGTAGCGTTGAAATGAAAACTGAGGACCAACAAGGAAACAGGATGGAAAGTAAACGAATCCAAGCAGCTCCACAAGTGTGGGAGGGTTCTCGATTGCGGTCTTTTTATTGGTAGCAGACAGCTGCTCTCCAGCTTTCATCATTTGGTAATCCCACATGTCAAATGATAAAGCTATCAGTTTCAAAGTCAATACGCAGTGAGGCATCGTCCATGTAATGTCATAATCTTCAGATTCAGTCAAAATATATCCGGCCAATAGATATGTTACATTGACAACAAATGTTACAATAACATTCATCTTCCCTGGCCCAAGTATCAAGGTAGTCAGATATATACCCAGGGTTGGGATAAGGTTGTGGTACATTGATATACCAAAATTGTATAGAGCCATATCAATGCCAGTCACAATGAAGTAGATATTCCGTAACTCTTTGTGTTGCTTGACATATTGATGGTAAACAATTGCCAGAGGATAGCCCATAAAAATAGATATCAGCAGTTTTAGAGCTGGTTCAGTTGTCCCAATCAAGCCAGCGAATAATGGGACTGGGCTGAGTCCCACCCAATTCAGAAGGGATAAGAATAAGCCCCACATGTTCTGAAAATAAACAAATAATTAATAATATATACCTTGTGTAAAAAGTAGTACAGTGTAAGTTCTTTTTTTCAAAATTTTGACCACTTTATATTTTTTTATTATATTGAATTTGACCATGACCAGTTTTATAAAAACACTGCACATACTTAGGGTTTCTGATTTTGCGACATTTTTGTTTCCTTGAGTTTGAGAACCAATATCTCGAGTTTTCTCCCTTGAGTCTTTTCATAAAATCTGTTGTGCATTTTTTTTTAATCATAAAAAGATGATCTTTTACAATTTTCATTAATGTGTATTATTTGGTACCTCTTGTAACAAGTAACAATAAATTTAAGCTTCTTACACATTAGTCAGAACTTAGTTCTGAACTAAAAGGAGATTACTATGTAGTATGTAAACATGTCAACAACTTTTGGGGGCGTAGATGTAAATGACTACGGCTTATTTTAGCGTAAGTGTGAATTAAAGAAATATTTATTTTTAAGATTTTTCTGAATCAATTTCCACCAAAAAATCGGCCAATCAATACAATCACTAAACAAGTGATCATTGAAAAAGTAATTGAATACTCTACTTACTCATAATAACAGTAGTTTTATTTTCCAGTCTCTTTATAAGTCTGTCATACATAACACAGATATTTATTAGTTTTGATTGAGCTTACTTCTTATGACTGATAAATTCTAAAGATGACAGGGTATCCCTAGACTAGACCTAGCCTATACCTAAGTCTAGAAGTAATGTTGACCCCTATCACCAAACTTATATTTGTCTTAGAAAATAGAATTTCAAAAATGTGAGAGCATTAATCAACTCATCCAAAAGTCAGTTTCTGATTTTTGTCACGATATTTCCAGCTATGCCAAAAACACACACTTTTCGGTTAAAGTGTTATTATTAAATTTGTTGTGACTTGGTATTAGGGCTAAAAGTAATCACATGGTGCACCTGGTGCAATTGGAATTCAGAACTTATGAATTTTCAAGTCTCGGTCATTATTTCTTGTCTCAAATGAAGCCAAATTTCTCAAGTTTTTTTGAGTGCGAGAAAACTCGAACAGAAACCCTAATTGCGTACCTATGCTTACTTTGTTCTTTAGTGATAATTATGATAAGGTCAAATGGTCCTATTCCGCCTGAGAGGCATCAGTAAGCAGACCCTTCAGAACCTAACTTTGAGACAAGGGTCATTGATACATATAGGTCTCAGATTAATTTTAGCAATTTATATTTTGGAACCTTCATTCATTCTATTATAGTTCAATTTGAATTTGTACTTGTACAAGTTTGCAGGGCCTTATGAGGTTAAAATCAATCAAAACATAGTTAAAGTTTCATTAATTTACACAAAGAAGGCTCCGACCTAACCAATAGGCACATAACCCCACGCTTTATATGCAGATATATAAAGAGATATTTAGGAGGTCGTGATCAAATTATGCATAGTAAAAATTTTGGATAATTTTATGATAAACTTTCCCAGGAAGACAATATCATTGCGCTTCGCTTGGATTGTCCAGATGCTATTCATTACACAGTAAGTTATTTATTTTACTTTTTTAAATTAATTCTTATTCAAAAAGGAACCTTGAGGCATATTGATACAAAGATTGAAGAGAAACATAGGTACTAGTAAAACAGAGAAGAAAAAAAGATCAGAAGAAAAGCCAAATTTGACTGCTGACATGTATATGCAAGAGGATAAATTATTATGGAAACACTATTCCACCAGTTGGTGTTTCCCAGAGTTCTCTACTGAAGTCACCAGTCACCACCAAAAGTTTTACTGAAGCTTAAAAATGATCTGATCATGAACTTAAAATAGGTATAATTAATGACCTTTCTAAACATACCTACATAGTTGCACAAATTATGAAAATATAACATTCTGAATCAATGGCCCCACTATGTATCAATGAGCCCCAGTTTTTGGGGTAGTTAGATACAAAAAATCTTTCTAATAATAGTGGATCATAACTGGTTCATGTTAGCAAACTGATTCCCTAAAATTATACTCAGAGAACCACAATTATTCATTTGAATTTAGTTTTATTGGCATTACAAAAATAAACTTATCATGGTGCCTCATCACCTTCCAAATTACCTACATAAAATAATAAGAACTCGAGATCTACCAGAATCTTGAGTCACGACATGAAACAATGCTGAACAAAGAAGAGAAACTTTGCTTTGACCTATATTATGATATGTTTAAAGTTAAAATAAATTATAATAAAGCAAATCTTTACTACGAAACATATGAGGATTTCTGATACAAATCGTAAGTAAAAGGTCCAAGTCTTCGACATTCGTGAGTTTTTATTACCTTTTTGATGAAAACACTACTTGTTTCCAAATAACAACAAAGCTGTGTGTCACTTTATTTTAAATGATTTATTATTATTATAAATGAATGCCTACCAAGTGTACCTGTCTAAAAACTGCAACGAATACGTTACGTACGATTATCCGTCACGGCACTTCGTAGGTTCGTAGCACAGCGCGGCTAATCTTAGTACTACGAGCACGGTAATGACACTAATGACAGAACAGTAAGTTTACTAAATAAAGAAGGACATTAAATATAGGGCCCTACTATGACTATCTGGTGATTTCCAATTTAGTCACATCATAATTCATAGATGTCAACCTCTGTTAATAGATGTAAGCAATGCATCATCGTGCGTCACCCTTATTTTGGAGAAAATCAAATCTGCCGAACACTTGGGCGCATAAGTGAAGTTAGCTTTTTTTGGAAATAGTACAGTGCGTTCTCTTGGTTTAACTCAGTAGATCCGGTGTCTCCATTTGTATTAGCATCTAGTAACGGGAAGGTGCCCCTGGGAGCAAGGTGACGATTGGAGACAGTCAGTTCCTTCCCATTTGATAGCCTGACGGAGCTATATTGAGGATTTGCTTCTAGTAAGTCCACCTCTTCTACTAACGGGTCATACTTGCTAGTACGTACAAATTTTCTCAAGAGAATCTTCCCTGGTTGTAGCCATGACGGCATAGACTGCCCCCATGATGATCGTCGAGGGTGGTGAAACATCCTTTCATGCGGTGTCTGGTTAGTTGTAGTACAAAGCAATGATCGTATGCTGTGTAAAGCCTGTGTCATCACGTTCTCCCACATGGTGATAGGCAGGTTCTTAGTCTTCAAAGCGAGACGAATTGTTTGCCATAGTGTACCATTAAGGCGCTCGACTTGACCATTTCCTTTTGGGTTGTATGGTGAGGATCGACTTGTCGATACACCCTTCGAATGTAAAAAATCTTTCATTTCAGTAGACATAAAAGAAGTTCCTTGATCCGTGTGAATGTTTGCTGGGTATCCAAACATGGAAAATAGTTCACTAAGATGTTTAGTGACTGTTTCCGTACTCATATCCGCACAAGCGTAGGCGAACGGAAATCTAGAGTATTCATCTATAATGGTCAAAATATACTTGTTTCGCGTTGCTGATGGTACTGGCCCCTTGAAGTCCATAGATAATCTCTCAAAAGGGGCAGTGGCTTTTATCAGGATGCCGACTGAAATATTGAATTTAGGTTTGATTTCTGAGCATGTTGGGCATGTTGAGACGACTCTCTTTACATCATCGCAACTAAATGGTAAGTTCTTAGATCTGATCCAGTGTGTTAATCTAACCACTCCTGGATGACAAAGCGACTGATGCAATTCCTTTAGGCGATCTTCGGCTGATGCACAGCACACTTGCCTTGACAAGGCATCAGCCACATCGTTTTGACTTCCAGGACGGTATTTGATGTCGTAGGTGTAATTCGAAAGTTCTATTCTCCATCTTTGAATTTTGTCATTTTTGATTTTGCTAGCATGCCCTTGTAACATGAAAGCCACTGATTTTTGATCAGTTATCAGGTAAAACGATCGTCCGATTAAATAGTGTCTCCATTTCTTTAGGCTCTCTATAATGGCATAGGCTTCTTTTTCTATGATAGGGTAGTTCCTTTCACTGTCATTTAAAGATTTGGAAAAGAATGCCACGGGTCGGCCGTTTTGTGTTAATGAGGCTGCAATTGAATAGTCTGAGGCGTCTGTTTCGACGGTAAAAGTTTCGTCCGGATCTACAGCTGATAATGATGATTTACATATAATGCGTTTTATTTCTTCGAATGCTGCGGTTTGCATGGCATCCATAGGGTAGCTCTCAACTTGTGTTAGCGGATGCAACTTACTTGAGAAATCTGGCACCCATTTAGAGTAGTGTGAGAAAAGACCGATGGCTCGCTTCAATGACGCTGAGTCTTGAGGTAGAGCCAAATCGAGCAGTGGGCGTAGTCGTTCTGGATCGGGTTTTACTATTCCATTATGTATATTGTACCCAAGAATACTTATATCTGTCAGTTCGAATTGACTTTTCTCTTTATTTATGGTCAAATGATACTTATCTGCGATTTCCATGAATTTCTTGAGTTTTTCGTCGTGATCTCTTTTGTCTTTTCCGCATATGGTTATATCATCTAGATAGGGATAAATTCCATCAATATTCGATTTCCGGATGATTGAATCTATAGCCCTTTGGAAGCACGCAACGCCGTTAGTGACGCCAAACGGGATACGGCAGAAATGATATAAATTGCCGGCTGCTTCGAAGGCGGTGAAGGGCTTATTTTCAGGAATGATGGGGATTTGGTGATAGGCTGATTTTAGATCGATCTTACTGAATACGTTGAAGTTGGATACCTTTGCTACAACTTCTTCGATGTTGGGTAAGGGGTATGCATCTAGATGGGTGAATCTGTTTACAGTCTGTGAGTAGTCAATGCACATCCGTTTCTTGTGGTGTGCACCAGCCGTTAAGAGTACTTGAGCTCGCCATGGTGAATTGCTTTCCTCTATGATTCCGTCGGCTAGGAGTTTCTTGACTTCGTCTTCTATAAACTTTTGATCCTGGAGTGCAAATCTGCGAGACTTCACTGCGATTGGATGACATTCGGGTGACATATTCGCAAACAAATCTACAGGGTCGATATTGGCTTCTTCTAAGGCGAATAGTTTTAAGGACGGCATATGTCCACCGAACCCAACTTCAACAGAAGAGTACTGTTGCAGTACATCGTGGCCCAGTATGACATTACAGCAAAGATTCTTCATAACTCGAAATAGTATTCCTGAAACTATTTGCTTGTTTAGGGTTAAGGTCGCTGAATAGACTTGGGTAATATTTGACTTATGCGAAGAGGACGCCATTGACACGCTTTGGTTCCAAGGTTTAGTAGCCAGACCGTATTGAATAATGACTTCTTCATCTATGAAGCTGGCTGTACTTCCCGTATCGATAAGGGCTTGAAGACTTATTCCGTTTACATCAACATACGTAGTGCATTTCTTGATCCCACTTGCTGCTAGTGTTAAACACGAAGATACATTATCTGACTCTCCATCCTCGCTAATCATGATAGCCGCGTTTTGCGAAGCCATGCTTCGGCATACTTTTGCAAAATGGCCTTGCTTCCCGCACTTGAGGCAGGTAGCTTGATAAGCCGGGCACAATCGACGAGGATGTCTAGGATTAGCGCAAAAGTAGCATTTTTCGTCGTTTTGTGGTCTTGTAAAACTTGTGGTTTTACGAGATGAAGCTGTAGCCGCAGCGGTAGACGTGGATTGTGCACCAACTGATGTGTGTTGCGTGACAGCAGCGGTTTGTTGTGGGTTGAAGCTTTGTGATTGTATTTGGGCTGATTCTAAAGCGCGGGCTTGGTTATGAGCTTCATCTAGTGTAAGGGTCATATTTTCAAGTAGCCTCTGTCGAATTGTGGACGACGCTAAGCCCGTAATAAAAGAATCCCTAATGAAATCTTTTTGATATTGATCAGCACTAACGGCTTTAAAGTTGCAGTCTTTGGATAGTAGTTTCAGAGCTTGAAGGTATTGATCAACGGTTTCGCCGTTTTGTTGGCGCCTGGAGGCCAAATTATGGCGTGCGAAAATCTCGCTTTTCGGTTTTACGAATAAATTTTCTAGCGTGGACATGGCGCTGTTGTAATCGTTTGATTGAGCGATGTACTCGTAGATATTCGGTGCTATTAGGTTTATAAGTAATTTGTATTTTACTGCGTCTGTACCTGCTTTACATTCTACAAGAAAATTTTCAAATGTCTTTTTCCAATGTAGCCATTTTGCTGGATTTTGACTATCCATTGGATCCGCATCGAATCTTTCGGGTCTTAAATATTTTTCCATGTTTTTGATGTTTTACACACGCGATACATATAATATTTTAGCGTAATAAATTGTGATGATATTAATAAGATTAAACCTGAATCTTAGGTTTTATTACGCTAAAAACTGACATGAATGACAATCAAATTCATGACACGATGCTAGTGTGGAAAGTATGTCATTACGTCACGAGTACCGAGATACTCGGACAGACTCGGGACGAGTGAAGAATGACATTTCCGCACGTGTATCGAACGATTTTTTTTTAATACAGTTGCGAAAAAATAAGTAAAACAACAAGTAAGGAATTCGAAACTTTTATATTATTCATTCTGTAACATCATTTTAATACAATTGAAAAAAAACGAAGTTTAATACAGTTTAATACAGTTCTTTATTATAAATTTTTTATTGACATAATAATTAATGGTACAATTTGTACAAGGAAAAGAAAAAAACACTAGTGCGCGAAAACCAACTTTCCGCACGCTAAACAGCTACGTAAAGTAGCACTTTTTGAGCAACTGTATTAAAAAATACCTTTTTTAAATATCGTAGTTATTTATGTACGTGTATGTGTTAGAGCATACATACGCCTATATACGTACACACACACCCACGCATGCATTTTGACATTGACGTGGGGTACGTGTCAACCGCCGATAATAGATGGCGTAAATTACAGGGTTTCTGTTTTTAGGCCCAGAGATTGTTCTCTATTTCAGTATATAACAAAGTACTTTGTGTAGCACAGCTTGCCACCACCAGTATCACGTACACAAATATATTATGCAATATAAAAATTTGCTAACTTCACGGTATCACAAATAATGTCCCCATGCAGTGTGAAATTTGTCACAAAAATGAAATTACTGATCCTACGGACGGCTCTTTTCGCTGACTGCGTTACGTTTTTCCTGCATTTTCCTGCCCTTGATGTGACAGCATCAGCAATTCAGCAATATCAGCAGCACCGCAAAAATCATACTCATAGACAATTTTAGTCAATTCGTCGTTGGAATGGCAGGTTTACACGCACGCCGTGCAGCCTGGCAAGCAGCTTGGCTTGCAGCCCGGCAAGCAGTCCGGCACGCAGCCCGTACACTTTTGCGGGCCAAGTAAGTTGTTCACACGCTCGCGGGCATGCTTGTCATGTCATGCAAACATGGGAGATTTGTTTTTCTTTTGTCATTAGCTGTCATGGACCTAATACTCAGGACAAGCTATGGTAATAATAATACCACGAGAGAGCGAGACAGTACTATACAAATCGCAATAAGTGTGACCGAAAGGGATATGTCATTCGTCCTAGTCATAGTTCAACTTTTTTTCTGTTTGCCACAAAACTAGTTGCGCGCGTGGTTGTATGCGAGTCAGAAATCATCAATTATTAACTGTTGTTGAGAATAAAATGAGTGATGAGATGAGTTGTCTAATGTTCCGATTGTGCCAATAAAATGGTAAATTGTTGCGTACTCGGCTGTAAAAGCCGTTCGGAACAATATAGAAAGAAAGAAAGCAAGAATAGTTATTTGTGCAACAAGAGAGCAAAGTTTGTTTTTGCTGCGAGTGCTGATTTTGAGTCCCGAGGAAGCGAAAGATTCTAAAATTGAATCACGAGCGTAGGGAGTGATTTAAGGTTAGAATCTTGAGCGCAGCGAGGGACTCAAAAGCACGAGACGCAAATACTTTGCTCTCGAGTAACACATACAACTTTTCACCTCAGCAGTGAGAACATATTCACAATAAAATACCCATAGGCTTGTGCGTACCTATTCGTCTTGTGATTATTCAGGAAGAAAACTTGATTCGGCGTTCGTTACTGCTTGTTTTAACACTTTTAACCCTTCAGCGCAGCTAATAGGTACTAGAAGCACGCGAGAGCGCGGGGCGAGACATGGCGCGACAGACCAAAGCACATACTAATACATTATGTATACAAGTCTCGCGTGGCACTAACACAACACTACAAGCTAACCGTATAACTGTCACTCATGTTCTCATATTTTCGAACGAAGTACCTATTTAGAAATATTCAACACTTAACGTCTGTTGCGCTTATTACGCGTGTCTGGCGTGCACAACAAAAACTAGCCGTAGGTATTATTATTTTATACTGCCTTCTTCACTAATTTCACTATACATATTTCCTAGTTAGATAGATAATTCATTTATCCTATTCGCTTTATATTTAAAACAAATATCAATAGCGCAAGAATGAAGAATAACGTACATTGTTTAATGAGGGGCGTAACTGGAATATTACTAACGAGAGTCTATCAGAAGCCCGACGCCGAAGGCGGAGGGCTTTTGATGACTCGAGTTTGCAATATTCTTACGCCCGTGTTATACACAATGTTTTTCATCACATCTGCGAGGAAATAAATAACTACAAAAGACCGAAAAATCTAAGTTTCATACAGCCGCACCAATCAAAAATTGACAACTTCACTTCCAGATCAGTGCTAGTGGAGCGCGCAGTTTCGATATTTCAACCAATCACAGAGCAGTATTCTTGCGGGGCGGGGCGGCTTGGCCAACTAGATTTTTTTTCCAACCAATCACAGAGCAAACCAGATTTGCTTAAGCCAATCAGAGGGTTCTATATTTTAAAACTAAACTTGACAGCCCGTGGGAGGTAAAACGGCTATAACTGCTCTGTACGCTCGCAAGGCCATTGACGAGCAAGTGTGATGAAAAATAATTTATTAGCGCAAAGAAAATACAGTCCCTGGGCAACCGAGCCCAGCTCGGGTGAAAATACGGAGACAACGAATTTTCCCAGACATGAGACCGAGCTTACAAAGTGCGAGTCGCATTTTAGTTTTCCCATACATTTTGAGACCCAGCGCCTGATGAAGGCAACGAGCAATTCATCCCCTTTTTCGTCCCTAAAAGGGATGAAATTTGACATAAATTATAGCCTATCTCCTATTTTCTGATATGTAAGGTAGATTGTTTCATATAAATTCGTCCAGTAGTTTTCCATCCATCCAAACTTTCACGTTTATAATACTTCGTTTAATAGTATAGGATATATAAGCAAAATTAACTTTCTTAAATCTAAACAAGAAGAACAGTGGGCTTATACAGCATAATTTGCATTACGCTAAAGGGTCCTCACTCAACTTGGTGTCCCGGAGCGAGCCACAAAACGCGCTCTGTGACGCTGATTTTCAGTGAGACTATTAAGAGGCAAGACCACACTGAAAGAATACAACATAAAAAGGACATATCATGAAAATATAACCTTTCACACGTAACGTAAGTAGAACATTTTTGGTATGGCGGCGGCTATACATTATTATGGAGCAGCCCGGCTAGTGTCTGGACAACGAAACGTGATATTGAAAATGACCGCGAAATTTAAAATTGTAGCTATTGTATGCCTGTATGAGCTAGAGTTAGAAAATGTTGATGCTTTTGTCATTCATTATGTAGTTATTAGTTAATGACAAAAGTATTAAAATAGTTTAACCCTATAGTATCCGCAAAACTAAGTGGCGAGTCAGGTCGTAAAATATAAGAATCATGCTATTATTACACACAAAAAGGTTTCATTGTTACTTTTATTGGTCGACTCGCCACTTAGTTTTGCGGATGCTATAGCTCATTCAGACATACCATAGCTACATTTTTAAATTTCGCGGTCATGTCACGTATCGTTGGCCAGACTTTTAGCACACTAATCGCACATATATGCACGTTCGGACGTATAACTTTACGATTGTGACAAATTGCTAGGTAAGCTTAGTAATAAGCCTTAAGTCTTGAGGGTAAGAAGTAGGTATTAATAATTCTTAGGTACTTACGCGTTGATGATGAGGGTGATGGCAATGATGACGTATGTACCTACATCTCTGAAATGATGATTTATGCAATGCAATTGTATGTAATAACCTGTCTGATATTAAACCGTTCCTCAATTCTTGTTTACGACGTCCCCGAGTAAGAAAGAAAAAATTATGTCTGCAGCGAACGGGAGAAAAAAAAGCAACAAAATTCGGAAATATTTTGTTTTTAAAATGCCGATAAATAGGTTCTAATTTTGTTAAGTTGTATTCATAATTCTACAAATTTGTAGATATGGTAAAATACCGTAATATTGAACTTGAGCATGACATTCAATAATGTAGAAATACTGTTTGTATGTTGTTTGTGTACGGTTTGTCTGTAGGTAAAACATTTTCTTCTCTTGGACATAATTAGTATAATTACCTATAGCCTATAGGTAGGTAACCAATTGTATATTTAGTTACTTCTGTCTAGGCAAACTAGCTAGCACGATCGTCCGAGGGCGGTGGAGCTCGAGCAGTACGAAGTTATAAGGGAAAGCGAGATAGGGATAGAATGTTGCAGGACGCCGTTTTTCCGGCTCGTATCCATGAGCCTGATTTCGGCCCGTGTGGATAAGTGCCGGCCAAACCAAGGTCATACTTCATTTTCTTTGACCTTGCGCGGTCGTCCGCCGATTTCACTCGTTTGGCGTCACCTATTCACTATCGTCGCGACATTAGCTCGACTGTGAACTTGTCACCTCGCTAGTAATATTAGGCATGTAGATTTATCTTATCTTATCTTATCATAACAACTAGAAATGAAGAACAAAATGATACTGGTTCCCTGTAGTAATTAACGACTTATGTTAGCGATCTGATAAAATAAATTGATGCGGTGCCTAATTAGCATACGAATAAAATAGCATTCTATCTTATAAAATAATTCCTTTTAATTTTATACACAGAAACTTTTACATGTGAACGCGAAGTAAGAACAGTTCCTTGAATTATTGTGTGGTTTCATCATTTAATGTATATAAAATATTTATTTACACCTTAATTACAATTTCATCTTATATCTAAATTAAAAACCTAATTATGATGTATGCAAGGAAACATTGTATCAAATTAAAATGAACAATAAATTAATGAATGTAGAGCGTAAAATGTGGCACGTTGACAATAGTATCATATAGAGCATCAATTATTTTTATTTACAACGAGAAAAACTTAATAAAAATAGAAGAGTGTAATGTACCTAGGCACCAGGCTAAATGGCAAATATAAAGCGAGAGAGTGTGGACTGGTACTACGCAGTACCTATAGGGATGTAGGGATGTTACCATGGGTGGCAACATTTTACGTCGACATGAATTCCTGTGTTATCATCTCTCTTAGAAAAATTACAAACCTTATTTATTTAGTGATAGTCAGTACAAAGAAAAAGATTATCACATATATTCAATTCCAGGTTCTGGCTAATTTATATAATTGGTATATTTTTGAATGAGTAAATATTGATTACAAGGATTATTATTTAGAGACTGCTATAAGTAGTCTACAACCAATATTACCTGAAAACTGGCATCAAGTGTTGCGTATACAACCTCTCACTGTAATATTTAAATGAGAGTGAAGATACATACAGTTTAAATATATTATATCACAACATTCAACGTTGTCGCTATTTATAGGTAGGGCAGGTAGGTATAGACAGGTTTCACTCGAATGCATGCGCACGGTAACCTTTTTGTCAATATTAACAGCATTAAGTATAGTTCATTTACATTTACACGATTTTGATGCGGTAGGCCTGATAACAACTAAACTGATAAAAGTACTAGTGGAAACCTAATTTTCCGATTGATAAATATTAACATCAAAAACATGACTGTGCCCTTATTGGAAGGGGATGAAAAGGTGAACAGATTAATGAGAAAGAAGAAATTATGTACAAAAAAAGGAAAAATAAGACAACGATAAAAATGTAGGTACCTGGCTCGTACTTCTTTTTTACCGACAATGAACCGAGGTTTTTCTGTTGTTTTGGTTTTTGAACTATCAAAAATTGTGGTTTTGAAGTGCGATTAAAAAAAAGGCATACGTTTCTTCATTAGAACTAATTAAAGTTTCCTTTCCGGCCAATATATATATATATTTTTACGGTTGGTTTATAAAAACAAATGTGACAAAGTGGACTCTTTCAGTGGGGACCGCTCTGTCACGGTATTCTACGAAAAATAAACGTTTAAAAAATGCTAGTTAAAGAAAGTGAAATAGTAAATAATACTCATTAATAAAAGAATATGGACGTTCATTCGAACATTTTAAAACCGTAAAAATCATTACTCAAATGAGATGCCGTAATAAGACGAAGGACAGGCTTTTGTCGGTCGAAAAGAAGAACGACCCACCTACATTTGATAAAAAACTAATAAGTAAAAATTAGTAGGGGTACTAAATGTCAAACAAACAAAGAGATTTTACATAACATTAATTTTGTTGGAAAATGTATTCTTAATTTATATCACAGACCGGTACATTACTTGATCCATTGATAATGAATGATTTATGTCAAATGATTATGATGATTGCTTTCAAAAGGCGGTATTGAGTGACACGAATGTGAATTACAGTTCGAAGCCCTTACACAAGCTTTAAATCTACAGCACCGCAAATTGGCAATTTAGTATCGTTAAAATCTTAGTAATAATAGGCAACACGAACATAACACACTCGCTTGAATTTTAATTCGATCGCCAACTGAATATTTCGACGTAGTTTTAGGTTGTTAATTGACAGAAATATACTACTCAAAATAATATTATGGGACACGAGTACGGAGATCGTTACGTGAAAATTATCACAGTACCTAATATATATTTTCTCCAGCTATTAGACTTAAACACCAGCATGAAAGAGGATCCACTTAGCAATTAGTTTATGTCCAACAATTAACAATAAAATAGAAATATGTAGTGGCCCTTATTATGTTTAGAGCAGTATATAACGTGCCATTAATTTGGCGATTGAATGAAAGTTTAAATGAGGGCGAGGACAGTGAGTTCAGTTCACGTATTGGGCTGCAGCGGGCGGGGCTTGATCATCATCGACGCGCGCTTGAGAGTGTAGTCCCAGCCTCGCCAGCGGAACCACACGATCCCTGCAGACAAACAAGCAAACGATGTCGTCAACGTAAACTCTTAGCTATCCTCGTCTTTCATGTTTTTCCGTGGAAAACGATTTATCCTGGAAATGAGACCTACTTGTTGTTAGACCTTTTGCTCGCCCCCGTAAACCCCCGGCAGACAGAACCGTTTCCGAGAACTCATTTACAAACAAATAAACACTTAAGTAACAAAAATGTTGCTCGTTTAATAGTACCTAGTCCCTGGGCGATCGAGCTCGGGTGAGAATAGAGAAAATACGGAGAAAACGAATTTTCCCAAACATGAGACCTGGCTAGATCGATTTTTCGCCCCTGTAAAGCCCCATATTCCGACTTTCATTTGGAATATAGTGGCTTTGTTGTACAGTCACGGACTTTAATTGTTGAGCCATTTATAGCTCACTTTATACTGGACACTAGCATAACTATTAATAAAACAAAATTAGTTGACACCTAAATCACTCAACAATTAAAGTCCTTGACCGTACATTCAAGTGTAAAAATATGGGTGCATACAAGTTACTCATAAGTATGTCCCATCGCTCTTATCTCATCGGATTAAGGTTTTGGTAGGTATTTATGAGAGGATTAAATCGATACATATTTTTGCACTTGACTGTACCTAGGACACTAAGACCATGTTCGTCGGACACTGACCAGGGCACACTTGATGTGTTGTTTGTTTTCATAGAAAAAGTCTGACCTTTAAGTACCTAATACATGTTATATTGTATTAATATACTCGTATCTATTTACATTAGAGTGTTCTAGAAAACATTGTGTTTCTAAAAGAAAACATAATGCAAAATTTAAGATTGTATTACATTCACTAATAAACAATATCAGGCCAGTTCCCCTAAATTGCACAGGAAAAATAGTACATTGTGTTACAAGTACGGTAAGATATGAATTACGAACGAGAGTCTATTAGAAGCCCGACGCCGAAGGCGGAGGCTTTGATGACTCGAGTATGTAACAACCTTACCGTACGCACATACAGTGTTGTTCATCACATTTGCGAGGAAACCAATACATTTTTAACTAAATTATTACTAATCGTAATAAAAACTACAAAATGTCAGTCGTCCATTTTGTTGAATTTGACGTGAGGCGCTAAGAGCAAAGACCCTTCTGCATACAGCCACGATTTAAAATCACAGTTTAAAATATTTTACACGGCCACTAAATCGCTACATTTAAATTTTTAAATCATTCTGTTAATCAAATTTTATTCGTGTTTTTAATTTTTTTTATTTTTAAATACGTTTTTAAACATCCTGTTTGAGTTAAAACCTCCTTGCTTTATAACTGACGTAAGAGTGACAAAAACAATTTAAGAAAAAAACCATTACGCCCATGGGCGTAATAAAGGCTATTACAGCTCTGTATGCCTGCGCGTTATTGACATTAGCTTAACAATTTTGTATGTACAAAATTAAATCTATGGAATCAAATCATTGATTTAGTATAAGAAACTAGATACACAATCAGCCGAAAAAAGTGGCCGTCCAAAAGAACCGCGCGATCGACACTTGCGGCTCTTTTGCGTTTAGTCTGGTTTCGACCGTGAGACTTGACGGTTGTCAAAAATGACAAAAATGATCTGTGAAAAAATGCGTTAATAGGAAATATAGCAATAGAAAAAAATTAAAAAAGGATTGGATATATTTCTTTAACTAAGTTTTACTGATAGCGTAAAGAATTTCATGTAAACTCATTGGCATTTCATGGTTTTGAATAAATAATTTCGTTAGTACAAATGACAGATTATCACGGAACAAAAACCTAAGGAGTCAGTACCTACTTATTAGATTTTTTTTATGGAGTAGTACAGTTACGTTATTTGTGGTTTTCAATTTAAGATTCCCGAGAAATCTTTAGCGATGTGTAAAGTAGGCCGCAGTTATAGGCTTATAGCATGAGATAGGAGACATCAACGACGAAGAGTGGTGACGACTTCGTCGTGTGTTTATTTTTCAAGTTTATATAAATCTTGTAAAAATAAATGTTTAACTAAAGATAAATTGATATTCAGATTGTAAGTCATTATTATATGTCGCAAAGGGACTAATTAGATACGTCAAATATACCACGCTGAAATGATCTACATACCTAGTTCTTATTCCCTTTTCACTAGTCGTGATTAGAATTTTTAAGGAGTTTGACAGCTGCTCTGATAATACCCACCGATTTGTATATATGTATTTATAAAAAAAAAGTGTTAATTGTTTAGGTATTGCCTGCTTGTAAAAATTAATAATCATGATTTATTTGTGTTTTTCGTATTCCTGTTTAAATAAATAAAATATTATAGGTTTTATTCATTAAAGTGTGACATGTAAAATACTTCCGAATAGCAAAAATCCGCAACATGCTTTGTCAATCATTTACAAATGACTGTATTGTTTATACAATATTATTAAAATAATTTTATAATGCGACTCCATTCATTCGCTATTTAGTTTTGACGTGAGCAATCAAGTCACATTATGATAAAATCTCAATAAACTAAAAAGTTTTTAATCTTTTTGATGCCAATTCGCTAATATGGCCCTTACAGCTTAAAAAACTAAGTTCTCTTTTATATGAAACATATATCTTAATGCAGGTTATAAGTAAACGCGATTGGCATCAACTGAAATATAGCTAGAGTTGTCATTTTGGGGCACTTTTCTTGAAATTTTTGTTCGACATTGTGCGTCTATTTACTTTATTATACGTCAATGAATCAAATTGATAAAAAACATGACTGTGATTTGTGTTATAATTTATGTTTTTTAGGGCAAACGTGTCTAAGTCCTATAAGTCGGCTAGTGTCCAAGGTACATCGGGACTGATGTGATGTGATGTGAGCCGTTTAGGTTTCAACTAATTTTGGTTTTTAATAGTTAAGCTATGATCCAGTAAAAGGTGAGCTCTAAATGGCTCAACTATTAAAGTCCGTCACTGTACCATGGACACTTATTCCTTTTTAGGGTTCGGTACCTCAAAACGAAAAACCCTTACAGGATCACTTTGTTGTCCGTCTGCCTGTCTTATATTTGTATGTCTATAAATTTTGATCCCATAAAAAACATTCCATGTAAAAAATAGACCAAGTCTCGAAACTCTTCCACCGTAAAAAGTTGTGAGATATTTCGTAGAGCCAAGTCAGGCATTCTTATTAATCTTTATTTCCTTGCTAAATAAAATTCTGCATCTTGGGAATCACACAACTTTACTGCATTTATTAATTTTTGCATAGGTACCTAAAACTATGTAGTTACTGTGTGATTGCCAAGTCACAAAATTTTATTTAGCAAGCAGTTAAATATTAAACCTCTTTGTTTTGCTCGTCTTGACGGGGGTACTGCCGTGCCCCCAGATTCCCTTGATTGTGTCGAAAATCGAAATATACGTTTTTTGCGGCATAAACGACCGTTTATTTTTTTTACGTTAACTTTGAAGTGTTTTTTTCACAGCTTCAAGGGACTGTAGAGTGTAGACATGAGTATTGGTTTTAATTTCAACTCGATAGCTGCTCGCATTCCCGAGATGAAGGGTCTTTACAGACAGACGGACAACAAAGTGATCCTATAAGGGTTCCGTTTTTTTTTCCTTTTGAGGTACGGAACCCTAAAAAGACCATTTTGCAGACCTAAGGCTCCAATTTTGTAAGAAATGCCATTACGGATTTCTTCTCTCGCTGCGCCCGAAACGTGATACTTCGAAGCCTATTATAACTAAAGAACACAACGTCAATATTTCGTTGCATGTTTGAGAAAACATAGTTAAGGTAAAACACCCAATCTTCGACAGAGCACCATTGTTCGACATTAAAAAGTTTACAAAAATAAAATAAGAGTAGTTTCTTATTTCTGAACGCATTTGAAGCATAAACAATAGACGAGGATTATCTAGCTGTCATTGCGGATAACGTTTCATCCATTCGGCCATTTTGAATAAAATGACGTAGTCATATGTTTCGATCGCGAGAGATCTCCAACGACAATCCAGTTTTATTAATGAAATCACTAAGGAGGTGAGTATGATTTATTGCCCATAACGTTTTATTGTTTTGCTTTATCGAAAATATTAGTCATTTATAAAATATGGATATAAATTGACTACTTTTTAATTATTTCATTACAAGGGAGAGGTTATATTAAAATGTCAAAACCCGCCTGTCGGTAATTGGAGTTTTTTTATTTGTTCTAATCTTCGACAAATGTCGAAACGTTTTTTTAAATTATTTTGTGCACTTTATTTTGTTATTTAGCTAAGTTCGTTCAGCACTCTAAAAGTATAGTTCTTTCATTTAAATTGTCAAACTGCTTCCAATGATCGACAGCATGTCGATGATTGGATATTCTATATGTTAGTCTATACGTTCCAGTAACCGACATTTTTTGCAGGAATGGTGTACCCAGAATTACATTACATGATAAGATTTGTTTATTATAAGCTAAATAAAATGATTAAAAGACAGAATAAGACGTTTTCTTGGGGTTGGTGTTGGGGTTAGGTTGATATATTCATGTTGCTTACTAGGTCACGATTATTGGAACATGTCGATTACTGGGTGTCGGTATATGGGATTTTGCAGTCGATAACTAGGCTAAAAAGAGACTAAATCTATTTTGTTTTTTTACTTACTTATTCGTATCACACTTTTTTTTACTTTAAAATAATATAGAATGAACCCTAAAATTTTACCCAGTGCATTAAAGTATCATTTAATATCATAAAAAAACAATATATTTAAAAAAATGCTCGTATGCGTACGTTAAAGTGTCGATAATTGGGGGTTTTACCTTACTATATTACAAGTGAATAAAAAGCTTGTAAAAAGGGTGTTACGTACCTTGCCGAGCGGTGAGGTCCTGCGGGTCGTGCAGGTAGAGTCCGTTGAGCCCCCGCCCGCACGACTTCCACCACCAGCCGCCCTTCAGCATCGACGCGCAGTTCAGCGACGACCGGTCGTTGTCTCTGCAAAACAAACGAGTTGTTGTCTATTCATTCTACTGTACAAGAGAATGGTATGTTAACCTGTCTTCTCTTGTCTAATAATCCTAAACAAAACACAGACGAAAAATTAAACACATATATCAAATATTGTTGGACTTACCTACATTGCCATTACGATTACGAAGCCTACTAAGCTTAGAAAACTAACAACTTTATTTTTATTTTCTGCAATTAAATCATACTAAGTAACTAAACGCAGAAATAATTAGTGACAACTAATGCATAGTCAATGTCATCATCGTGTTCTAGTAATGGCATCCGCAAACTTTTTTATTATTATTAGAGAATCAGCCTACTGCGAAACCATGCTGCCTAAAGTAGAATCCATATTATTAAAGGCTTTCTCACACTACGCAGAGGTACGTATATTAATAATATCGACATGAACAGCACTGACCACACTATGGCCATATTTGCGTTTACTTGTCAGTTTAGTTTGTTGTGGATTCTATTTTATGTACTACCATAGTTTGGAATAAGCAATTTAATAGGTAACTTTGGAAGCGAACGTTCGTCAGCCTAAATTATCATTCTGAAACCGAATCGTATATGAAAATTGGCATCACGAACTTATTACAAACATTATTGTGGGAAAATAATATTTAGTTAACTTGAAATTAACCATACCTACATATTATTATCGGGTCCTTCGAGCCCGTTCCGCAATAAGCGTGTTAACCAATGGAATCGGAACAGCAAACAAAAGCTCTTCAAATGTTGTCCTTGTGCTTGTTGCAACGGCCTCTAACTGAACCCATTTTAATATCTGGGTACCTACTATGCAATTTAGCATCGCCATGTGACTATGCTAATTGCGCATTTTATCTCAACCTTCCGCACTCCTTTACGTATGAAATTCACTATGAACAACGTGTAGTGTGAAAAGCTAATGGAAATTTGAACAATTGGGACTGTCCTGATTGGCTATAAACGTATATGATTCCAAAAAAAAACTTTCCACTTAATAATCGCGTTGGCATTAATGACTGATCAAAGTACTTCCCTATAAAAGTTAGTTAGTTAGTTTCCCATTAGTCGCACCTAATTACCCAAATATCAAGGCTCTATCCCTCTAATACGCTCTGTCTCAAAAGCAGTAGTAAGAGCACTCTCACCTATTATACGTTGAGAAGGGGCTGTTGTTGGATCCGTACCAGGGATCGTTCAGGGAATCTCCGGCATTGCCTTCGTAACCATCGATTTCTAGTTTGTAGTATTCAGCTTCGGAATATATCTTGAAGTGTGAATATTGAGCATATCTGAAAAAAGTTAAGTAAAATACAATCACACACAAACAATGATGAATGGTTTTTTCAATGTCAGTATTTTTTATAATAATGAACGAGTAGGTTTTAAAGTATGGCAAAGTCACAGTCACAATACCTAAATATGTAAGTACGAGGGCGGTTTGATAAGTAACTTGTTTCGGCCACTAATAGATGGCGTTTGCGATAACTGTCTATTTATTCTTAAAGTTTGATGACTAAATATAATTAATCTGTGGCATCAAGTCATTTCCGGCGGGAAGTTTAGATTTGACAGCTGTTGGAAAAAAAGTAATCGAAGTAGATCGGCGAAATGGAGAAAATTGGAATTCGTGGTGTGATTCAATTCTTTTTTTTGGAAGGTAAAACAGCAAAAGAAATTCATGAAAGGATTTCTCCTACGTTGGGCGATTCTTGTCCTTCATACGAAACAGTTCGGCTTTGGGTAAATGAGTTTAAGCGTGGCAGGACAAGCATTGAAGATGCACTTCGACCTGGTGCTCCAAAATCAGCGGTTTTACCAGAAGTCATTGATAAAATCCATGATTTAGTTTTAGCTGACAGACGATTAAAAATACGGGAGTTAGCTGAAGTCTCAAACATCTCGAATGAGCGGGTGCATTTTGTTTTGCACAATGAATTGCACATGAAAAAGCTTTGTGCAAGATGGGTGCCGCGGTTGCTCACTCCAGAACAAAAGCGTATTCGCATGCAAACATCTGCTGGAAACTTGCAGGTGTTTTATAAAAATCCAGCAGAGTTTCTTCGACGTTTTGTGACCATGGATGAAACCTGGATTCACCACTATATCCCGTAGACAAAACAGCAGTCAAGACAATGGATAAGTAATGGTGAGCCAGCTCCAAAGAAGGCGAAGTGCGTCCCATCAGCTGGAAAAGTCATGGCGTCGGTGTTTTGGGTTGCAAACGGTATTATTTTAATTGACTACCTTGAAAAGGGAAAAACTATCACTGGGGCATATTATGCCTCGCTTTTAGACCAGTTAAAGGTAGCGATAACGATAGTTTTTGGGTTTCAAAATGGTTTTCATTGAAATCGCATGACGATTAACGCACGATTTTTCTAATCTTACCTGGAATAGTATACGCAATGAGAAGCAGAAGGGCGCGTCTTCTTGGAGTGAATGATATTAAGGCGGTGCTCACCGTTTGTTCCCATCGAAGTCCTCGAGCTCGACGCGCAGCATGTAGTCATCGTTATTGGTGAGCATGTAAATGTTCTCGTTGCCAAGCCAGAACTCCTTATTCGACTCTCCGAACCCGTTCTTGTAGTCGCTCCAGTCTCGGTTGAAATTCTCAGCCAGCGCTCCAAAGTCATCACGTCGATGGATAACCTGGAAATGTAACCCAAAATGTGTGTGTGTACTGGGTATAGAGGTCATTATGCTGGTTACGCGACCGGCTTTAGTTAGCGACTAACGTAAGGACAAGGTTTCTTATAAAAAATAACAACAATTGGCTACTTGACAAGTTTTTTTCACGGCGCCATTCGAACCGGTTTTCTGACTGGATCAAATGTTTGTTCTGGACTAACTACAATTAAAGCACGTAAAAAAACAAGTATGAGGGTTAAGGGCGGACCCTCGCTGGCGACAGTCGAAACAGATCATACAAATTTACATAGTATTATGACGTCACAGCATTATATCTTCGTACTAACTATTGTATGGCAAATCACGTAAATTGCTGTTTTGATCGTGAAATAATGCGTTTAAGTACATAGTTCTAAAATTATATTTTTATTAAAGTGTAAGGATTCTATAGGTAGGTATATTTTAATTTGCTATTGGCCGATATTATTTTTACTTATTTTTTAAAACTTTCAATGATGATTGTAGATGTTTTTAATTCTATAGTGCGCATAAGTTATTTGCAGAAATCGCGAAACGTCTGGTTGATGTAACTGGTGACCGAAGAGCTGGCGGCTTTCTCGCGCAACGCATCAGCATTGCAATTCAGCGAGCAAATGCCGCCAGCATCCTCGGTACAATGCCTCGAGGGCCTTTTTTAGATTTATCTTAGTTTTAATTTAATTTAGTTAATGTTAATCAACATCTTGTATTTACTTTAGAAAATAAATGTATTAAATTGTAATTTTGTAATTTACACTTTATTGTGATAATTTGATGGTTTACAATCAACGTAGCAACACTACGTTATCTATACATTTTAACATGATGAAAGTAGGTAGGTACCCTATTCTGCAGACTCTATTAAAAACAGCCAACCTTATGCAATTTTTTGTAGTTATACTAAAAAAACCGGACAAGTGCGAGTCGGACTAGCCCACCGAAAATTACAAATGTATGGTTTTCAGATTTTCCCTTCTACTTGTAGTATAAGACGATATTACTTGCCAAGTTTCATAGTTCTACTGGGTCAATGGAAAGTACCCTATAAATGTTGATTCCCTTGAGAGTGTCGAAATATACGTTTTTGGCGGCATAATTTTTTTTTGTATGTTAACTTTGAAGTTTCATTTTTTTGACAGCTTCAAGGGACTGTAGACCTGAGTATGTGGTTTTAAATTGAACCTCCACGCGTTCCCTAGATAAAGGGTCTTGACAGGCAGGCAGACAGACAGACAGACGGACAACAAAGTGATCCTATAAGGTTTTGTTTTTTTCTTTTTTAGGTACGGAACCCTAAAAACAAGAAAATATCCTTGCAGTTCAAACTGATTAAGTGGTTGCAAATCGGCACACTAAATTAGGTGGTCTATAACCGGCGCAATGACCCTGTTCTAAGCGCACTTCACAGAAAAGCGGCCTTTTGGCCGCTCCTGATAATGCCCGGAACGGTAGTCTACTTTACGTAAGATCTAAAAGTAATCTTACAACAATTGTAGAAGCTTGTTTAATTCTTACCCATGTGTACGCTATTTCCGGTTCCAGTTTCACATTTAAGAATCAGATTGCATGTTATTGAATTCAGTTGATTGCGAATAGGAATAATAATGGCATAAACTTGTATAATCCGCTCTATCATACACCTATGTCCCGTATGCTTCGACGTTTAGACGCACATTTAATATTTTTTTAATGATTGTGAAAATAGGGACTGTTTTTAGAAATTCTGTGTCCTGATTGATCAATTTTAATATTCTGGTTGGTTGATACCAAATACAAAGGTTTTTTAAAGAGTTAAATTAGTTAAACAGTATAGGTACCAGTGGCGGCGTGTGAAAATTTTCGATGGGCAACTCAGAACAAAAAAAGTTATGAAAGAGTTTAAAGTATATAACTATAGGCTTGCCTAATAATAAATTTTAGCCAAGCCGGCGGGAACCTACAAAAAAGGAACCCAACATTCCGATTGACAGTCCATGTTGTTGAGATTGGTGGATTTTTAATATGGTTAAGTACCTACCTATTTGGATTGGTTAAATTAAAAAGTTTTGAAAATCATCAGAGGGTAAGGCCAGGCAAATTATTAATTTTTGTCTGAACCAAATCTTTCAGTTCGTATTCACCAGATGGTTGTAAGCACTACTAGATATAAGCGCCGATGGGCATATGGCCGGCGGCGGCGCGCCGATAAAAATTTACCGGCAGCGCGGCGTCGGCGGCGTGACATAGCGAAAACCCTAAGATTCTAATAATAATCTCAAATTTTACACAAATACTCGTTATTTACGATATTTAAAACCTATCCAATGCCGGACACGCCCATCGGCGTCGTTGTTACTCTATCGCGATGACGGATATGCCGATTGGCATCGATGTTGCACTATGTAGTATGTTTCTTAGTTACCTGCCCTTAAAAGTATTGTATGGTGGTATGTACACATGTATTAAGACTACCGCTGGGTATAGCTGACTCACAAGCTGCAGATATATAATGCATCCCGAGTGGTCTACCGGACCGGAGACGTAGATTAGCGTCAACTCGATCTGGATCCGTATGCAGCGAAGGCAATATTGGCTGGGGCGTTTACAATGTCCACATTATATTTTATTTTCGACAGCGGATACTTTGCTTCGACTTTGCCTTATCTCGGGGGACCCTGTGAGGACGTCCTACGCTGACTATATATATTATATCTGTATACTAGATGTATAACTCAGGGGACCGATTTTGGACTTTCGAGCCATAGACTCTTTCACTCGAAAACCGTCAAAAATGATAAATGCTATTTTGAAATAGCGTTAGAAAATTCTGAAACGAGTGGTATTGACCACTCGTATTTAATTCTATCGGTACAAAGTAAGTGCCTGCAATTTGGACACTACAATCGCATTTACTGGAAAGTCAAAAATCGGCCCCCTGGTCTAAAAGCTACATTACGTCTCGATCAATTTTCTCTCACTTCGTTCGGGAAAATAACCATATCGTCGCAATGTGGCTTATTTTAGACCGTGGTTGTACAATCTCCATATATTCCACGTCGCCTCGCGGTTGGAAAATCTTCTGACTTCCTTTTACGTCTCTATCGTACTTACTTACACCAACATTATTTACAAATATTTAATCAAAACATTGTAACGTAAAACACTCATGAAAAAGGTAGGCTTTAAAATGATAAAACGATCCTAAGAGGAGTTTTCTTACTTACCTACTGAGACTCCACAGTTAGTTAATGGGAGCACCTATAAAAAGGAAATCTGAATATATACTTACGGTCCAGCCACCTTCAGCCACGTTTTGTTCGCAGTACACTTTGAGGAACCAGTATGTGGTGCCCCTGATTTGTAGGTAATATACTCCAGACTCCCGCATACCAGCATTCAAGAGGTCCACACAAGAATAGCCCTGCAACGAACGAGATATCGCATTATATTTCATTAATGTTTTGAATTACAGTTGATACACGCTCCATGTTTCACGTGTAGATATATATACATAAGTGGATAAAAACGTCATATTTCGCCACAAGCTTCATTCTGACGATCTTAGTACCTATATGGGCGTACAGTGTTGAATACACCAAAGTCATCTTTCCTCCAGTCAATAGTTACAGACACAGACACATAAAGCTTGTGTACCTACATGTAAAGTTATATTTTTATTACATATATCTATGTAATAAGGGACACTGTTTATGCGTATTAAAGTCCAGCCCGAAATTGGGATTGTAAAACCCTGACTTCGGCTATGTCCGCTAGGGTGGTCCTTAAAAACTGAAAGTTTGAAATTTCAATGAGGCACCCTCTTAAATTGTTCTAATACGTAAAAAAATATCGTATGTTTTTTTTGGATATGATTTAATGGTCGCTACCGAATTTTGAAACTTTTAAAGGTTTGCATTTCTTCATAGTAAGATTTTTTATATTTTTAACATTTTACTACTTTATTGAGCTACATTTGATAAATAGGGAATAAACAATCGAGAAAGTACGAAATTCGTCCACTAACTGTTCGACGCTTATCGAATTCAAATTTAAAGTCTTAAAATCAACGCCAGAGATCGTTTTTAGCATATTTAGCACAATAAAATTAATTTTGAATTAATGGCTGAAATTTAGTGTTTTTTTATGTTTCAAGATTATTCATTTCTTATCATCAAATGTAATAAAGTAGTAAAATGTTAAAAATAAAAAATAAACTTACTATGGAGAAATGCAAACCTTAAGAAGTTCCAAAATTCGGTAGCGACCATTAAATCTTATCCAAAAATAAAAAATAAATATATACTTTACTTTTCACGTATTAGAACAATTTAAGAGGGTGCCTCACTGAAATTTCAGATTTTCAGTTTTTAAGGACCACCCTAATGTCCACAGTTAAAACGCGAATCCCTGTACGCCCCAAATGTAGGATAAGTACCTACCTATCTACACATTGAATACCTCTCATTTACCATAAATTCGCAGGCAGCTGTTAAAGTTCGCAATGGCTTCATACTCTAAAATACGGTCGCGTTCTTTAATTTAATTTAGCTGCTGAGGTGAAAAGATTATTTTCTCCTCAGCAGGTCGAACAAGCATATTTTGCTGCGTGAAAACAGTGAGCAAAATCCGATTTTGCTAACTCCGTGAGTCAAAGTAGCTTTTTAGTTTTGATGGCGAGCACTGACATTTCATAGTCTGAGGTCTATTACAAATCAGAATACTTGAACTTGGTGTGAGCTCTGTCACTTTCATTTCATTACAAAAAAGGAATGCCAAGGAATGGTCAATTCATACCTACAATTCGACATTCGAATTACAAAGTAGACCCGCAAAATAACGCAAAGCATGTACCACATTCGAAAACACACTTTATAAGTTTAAATGACCAAAAAATGGATAAGAAGAAATGTTTTAAATTGAAGAAAAAAACCGGACAAGTGCGAGTTCGACTCGAGTGGTGAGGTTTCCGTACATAATACAAAAAATATTGAGAATTCTCCTGTTACTTTGAATACTCAAACTCCATATAGGTTTTCCTGTAATCATCAGGCAAGGAACTATTTTCCATATATTTTTCAGAATTTTAAGCTCAGAGTTTTGGAGATAAGGGGGGGAGGGGAAATGGTAAATTTTCGTCTTTTTTCTTAAATTACTTCAAATCTGTTTTTGCTAAAATTATAAAAAAAATATATCTGAAATGCTTACTACAACCCCTTTCATTTGATATGTTGCACAACACAGTTTGCCGAACTTTTTTTAAAAATTTTACAGTTTACCCGGGTCGTTCTTCTTTTCGACCGACAATAGCCTGTCCTTCGTCTTATTACGGCATCTCATTTGAGTAATGATGTTTACGGTTTTATAATGTTCGAATGAACGTCCATATTATTTTATTAATTAGGAATATTTAATATTTCACTTTCTCTAACTAGCATTTTTTTTTATGTTTTTTTTTTCGTAGAATGCCGTGACAGAGTGGTAAACCAAAATGTTGTCCCCACTGAAAGAGTCCACTTTGTCACATGTTTTTTTTAGAAACCAACCGTAAATAAATATTTATATTGGCCAGAAAGGAAACTTTAATTAGTTCTAATGAAGAAACCTATGCATTTTTTTTAAATCGCACTTCAAAACCATAATTTTCGATAGTTCAAAAACCAAAAAAACAGAAAAACCTCGGTTCATTGTCGGTAAAAAAGAAGAACGACCCACCCCCCAAAAGTGGCCCCGTTGTTCAGAATTAATTCATTTACTTTACGCGTCCATCTTTGGGTCACCAATTTTCATGTTTACCAAATTTCAACTCAATCGGTCCAGTAGTTTCAGAGCAAATCGGCTGTGACAGACGGACAGACAGACGCACGAGTGATCCTGTAAGGGTTCCGTTTTATCCTTTTGAGGTACGGAACCCTAAAAACATGAAACATCTCAGAAAAAAGTCTGTTTTGCTTAAATACCTACGGTATAAACACAAATTTTCATACGCTGACCAATAATCCTACTTAATATTATAAATGCGAAAGTTTGGATGTTTAGATTTTTGATGTTTGTTACTCAATCACGCTTAAACGGCTTAGCCGATTTGAATAAAATTTTGCACGAAGATAGCCTGGATTAAAATATAGGATAGGTAGTTTATATCCCGGGTCCACGCAGACGAAGTCACGGACGGAAGCTAGTGATTCTATAGTTTTAATAATCTTAATTTTTAAGACCGTAGCAGTTTCCGAAAGCAAGTGCAGCGCACTGCCCCGCCCCTTTAAAAAAAACGCGCGTAGTTAAATTGTTTTCGATTTTATTTTTCTCTCTTGCAGTATTGATAGGTATTAGTTTTAAATATAAAAACGACTAAGAAGAATAAATGAAGTACCTATCTATCTAATTAGGAAATATAGTGAAATCAGTGAAGAAGGCAGTATTTTAATAATAATACGGCTAGTTTTTGGATGCGAGACACGCGCAAGCGCAACAGACATTAGTGTTGAATATTTCAAAATAGTTCGAAAATATGAGGGAAATGTGAGAATATGAATGACAGTATTTTAACAATAAAATGGTTATTTTTTAGTGTTGTGTAAGTGTCACGCGAGACTCGCTTAGATTACTAAAATGTGCTTTGGTGTGTTTGTCTCGCTCCGCGCTCTCGTGTGCTTTCAGTACCAACAAGCCGCGCTGACAAGTAGTAACGAACGCTGAATCAAGTTTTCTTCCTGAATAATTACGAGACGAATAGGTACAGTCAAGAGCGCCAATGTATACACCACAAAGTCTCAAAAATATGTACACAGACATTATTTCTGCAACAATAAGGTTGTAGTATACATATTTATGAAACTTTGAGTGAATACATATTTAATGCGCGTCACTGTACGAGTACGTAAAAGCCTATGCATATAATATTTATTATGTGAATTGTTCTCACTGCTGAGGTAAAAAGTATGTGTTACTCGAGAGCAAAGTATTTGCGTCTCGTGATTTTGAGTCCCTCTCTGCGCTCAAGATTCTAACTTTGAATCACTCGCTACGCTCGGAACTCAAAATCAGCACTCACAGCAATAAAACTCTTTGCTCTCTTGTTGCACAAACAACTATTGTATTCCTATACAATTTGACAGGATATTGTCAACCTTAAGTGACTCCCGAATTAAAGTTCGTGATTGTACTTACTTTTACCTAAGTAGTTACAAGTATATTTCAGAGTAATAATAATAAGTCATGATCTATTGTTACAACATTGAATGGATGAGATAGCAGATTCGATTGAACATACGACGGCAACATTGAGCGTGTCTCGACATAGCGGCTTTCTTCCGTGGCATGTTGGCGTGTCGTGCCGGACCGCCAACTTCCCCCATTATATCTATTCATTGGATATGTGGAATCTGTCTCTGTGCATGAAAACTGTCGCCAAACACTTATTTACTTGCTAGTAACAATCAAAAAGATAAACTTTCGAATTAGTTGTAAAATAGGAATGATTAAGGATTTATTTAAGGAATGAATAAGTAAATCCCAAGCCCATTTTTCGGATTAGTTAGCTAGTTTTCTTTTTGTTACTGTCTTCGTAAGAGAAGAAGCCATCCTGCCAGCCATCGTATTAATTATTAAAGACTATATCACAAGAATGTATTTCCAAAATTGTGCAGTTGGTATTTGTATCATTAGCTAACTTTACAACATTTTGAATGGAAGCTAAGTCATGGTAAGGTTAATTTCTAAAATCACTTTAACAGTTTTTCCTTTCAAAGATAAGTGGCGGGCTTTCAAGCCCGTGGCGATTATAGCAACTGTCCGGCGACAGTCCATTAATAATACTAATATCTCTATACCTACTTACTAAATGGTCTATTTCTATTTGGTGTCCATATGTGTCAAGAGGCAATTCTGTCTTCGTCTGCGAGGAGATAATTATTCTTTCGGCTTAAGTTGCGGATTGCGCAACAGTTTGCGAAGATCGCGAGCTTTCCACACCACTTACTTACTACATCGTCACATGCTTAGTTCACATAGAAAGTATTACAACTGGAGTGTGATATTACCATGGTTTTAACGATTCATTATGTACAAGTACAACCCGTTTACTCTCGCTGGAACCGACCGTCATCGACGCCAGCTCCAAACTTATAGTAAGCGTGTAGTAAGTATGATTTTTATTAAGTACTAGCTATAAAATACAACCCGTTTACTATAAGTTTGGAGCTAATGTCGATGACGGTCGGTTCCAGCGAGGTCCATTCTTAGAGTAAACGGGTTGTAGGTAGCCGACATCAAGGACTATGAAAAATGTTACAAATCACATTCAAAATATAGGCAGTTAAAGTTATTGTTGAAACAATTTCAAATTAGTTATTTATTACAATAACATTTTTTTTTGTAAAACGAAGGAAAATAAATTATGAAGTGCATTTAGGAATTCTATATAATCTGGCATTTAAGAAAATGGGTATATAGGTACAAGCCATGTTGCCAGCCCCACGAACAACCATCCATTCCAGAATATAATCGCACTCTAAGGTTTATACATAAACTTTGACTATCGTTAATATAAAGGTAAGAACAAATCGTACCTACAGAATATCGCAACAAAGTCATTACTTTACTAAGCTTACTCATAAAATTATAGTAATTAAGTACAGCGGGGGCCGCTTTTCGTCGTTAAATAATCGAAAGAAAAGGAAAGTCGTGGCTTATTTCCATTATTGCTTGGAGTGCAACCGTCACGATTCAACTGTTTCCTGATTATAGACGTCTTTGAAAGTTATATCTATGTTATCTACATTCTGAGTTAAGACAATTTTTACCTTTTAAAGACAAGGAAACAGACGTCAACCTATTACAAAGGCATGCAGATTGAGGACTGAGCCATGCAGTCAGTTGACTCAGTTGTTCTATAGACGTTAACGCCATCACCGGTTAAATTGGGAATAAATGAAAATTTTAGAAATGCTGATAATTTTTTGGTGATAGGAATAACCTTCCTTAGCACCAGAAAAAAGTTTCAGATTAATCAGCTGCGTCTTTTATTTTTGAAAAATATAAACAGTGTCCTTGCTTGCGTTTTGGGCAGGGACGGCACTTTCCTTGATCGGACTCATATTACAAAAAAATACCTTAAATATCTGTGGTAAACTGACACTGGCAATGATATTGACAGTTGCAGCAGCTATATTTGTCATTACCAGTGTCAGAATTATGGAACAACACTCACACAGCATGCTTACATACTCACACCAAAACATGCACGCTTGCTCGAACACACACACACACAACTCTAGGTTAACGACACTATGTCTGTGATACCTTGATTGCAAATTTGTCTTTATTTTTATTTTAAGATTATACATAAATGATAAACAACTGTTTTTTATGGAGGAGCGGGTCTTCCTGACACAGGTATTTTTTGCCTAATAGGAAGACCCAACCCTGTTGCAACTTTCATTTTTGAAATAAATCATTTTCTTTTTCATTTTTCAGATTACCACAGATATTTAAGATATTTTTTTGTAATATGAGACGGATCAAGGAAAGTGTCTATTGACCGTCCTTGACTCAAAACGTAAGTGAGGAAACTATTTATATTTTCCAGTAGAATACATAAAGCGTAACGCTTTCTAGGACGCTGCGCTGAACTGGCATATATCTACGCCGGTATTGCCGGTAACCGGGGCCCAGTCCTGTAGTTATTACGATAATATATATTTACATGCCACCTCAGGCTTGCCAAAATCGAATTAAAAACTGTCAATAAAAAAGTTACGGAACGATAAAACTGAAACTTTTAAAGAAGATACACTAATCCAAAGGCGTGTGGCGAGGATAAATTGGTATTTATTAGGTGACCACAACTTCAGTTTAGTTGGTGTAAAACAATGCTATCACCAACAACTTTGACATCTCCGATATTTTGAGTTAAAAGTAATTTATTGAGACATGCGAGAACCTGTATTAAATAGTTGCATCACGAGCCACATAACAGCAGCTCATGTACGCTAAGAACAATAAACCCGCTGTAATCATTGGTAACTGTCGATTGGTGGGAACGGCCGGTTTTTGCCGCACACAAAGCCGCGGAAAGCGCTGTTTATGCGCATGAACCAGATTTACGTAATAAGCTCGATGCAACTTTCCTTGAGCGGAACTTATGCAGGTACTACATTTAAACCAACTCCTTTACATACCCACATACCTACAATTGTAACTAAATGGAGAGTAACGCAACTGCGGCTACATTTCTTAGCCGTCAGTCCAATAAGTACCTAACTATCTAAGTAAGTATTCATACAATTGGAATAAATCATTACGAGTATTTCAAGTTTACGTCTAACACACATTTGTTCAAACAAGCATTTTGTCCTACGTTCGCAATATTGTACCTATAGAATTTCGGTTTTTAAATACCTACTTACGTGATAGAGAGTAAAATCTGCTGGTCGATCTCGTAACGCATTGTACGCGCGTCAGGTAGATCTAAACGTCAATTTTTATATGGAAAAATGACAGTTGGATCTACCTAACGCGCGTTCAAAACGTTACGTGATTGCTCCTCTGAAATCATCCACAGATAGGGGTATTCAACCAACTCATACTTTGTATAGATATGTTTGCAACAATGATATTTCGAAAGTGAACACCATCAAAAATAATAAAATAGACAGAAAAAGAAAATGTAGGTACCTGAGATCAACTTAGAGTATTTGTTCTTGGCCACATGCAATGTTATCTAACCAATGCACTGGGCGTGTATATCAACCCAATGCAATTCAAGGATTAAAAAGTTGATTACATTACACGTAATAATACCCACCGTTGCGTACAGTCCAGAAGTATTTAGCAATTTGATATTATGTTTATACTAAGACTGGATAAATATACATCCCCAGCTAGAAACGGAAACCGTAAACCTAGTTGTAAGTCATAATCATTTCAAAATCCGATCTTATTTAATTAGTATGTCTGCGCGTAGATATCCTACTTATTGCCGCGCGAACAAGACTCCCTATTGCTACACCACGGGACGTAAAAGGTAATGCATAGAGGTGGTAGACTCAGTAAGAACATTCATTTACCGCGTTGTGCTGTGCTACAAATTGAAAGGTAACGGTTGATTAATATCCGACATCATTTATAAACTTGGGTAATCTACGTATACTACCCACAACGATAAAACTACATAATATGTATTCAATTATATCGTAATTAGATATTTGTTGCTACCGTGTTTAAATTAGCAAATTTCAGTAAATTATCGGGGTTAAAATAATAATACCAGATACGAAGTTTGTTGCTAGAAATTTGTACGGTGCATAATATAAATGGAGATTGTTAGCAAACATTTGCTGTGGTTATGTATAATATCATGTTACATACCGAATAAAACAACAGCTAGCCTATGAAGGAAAAGATCTTCAATATCAAACCATTATGAGAAATTAATATTCGTAGTGTGACATTATGAGGAGGCCAGGGAAGAATGAACCCTTTTTTATATGGCAACTTTTTATATGGCAACAAAAATATCATTGTCAAATGTGTCGAATAGTATGATGTTCTAATCTTAATACTTGATATGATAACCAAGAAAGTAACTATTCCACAATAAATTGGACTGTTTTTGCCTTTTAAGAGAATTAAAGGGTGGCTTACTGCTAATATTATTCACATCGAAGAATATCATAAAAAGTTCAATTATTATGTCTCGTCAAAATTGAAAATTTGGAATGGTTTTGACTTCTTCTTCTTCTTAAATATAAAGAAGAATTAAGTTAAAGAGTTTTATTTCATATAACGTTACTCCCTTCTGCTTCATCAGTTGCATTGTGTGAATTGAAGAAAAATAATAATTGTTCAAGATCATTATTATTTTATCGCGTTATACAGTGTTGCAACACGCTGTTTTTTTAATTTGCCGCTTTTTAGGGTTCCGATACCTCAAAAGGAAAAAAAAACGGAACCCTTATAGGATCACTCGGTTGTCTGTCTGCCCGTCTGTCACAGCCGATTTGCTCCGAAACTACTGGACCAATTGAGTTGAAATTTGGTACACATATGTAAATTGGTGACCCAAAGATGGAAGCGTAAAGTAAATTAATGAATTCTGAACAAGGGGGCTACTTTTGGGGGGTAAACTGGAAAATTTAAAAAAAAAAGTTTCGCAAACTGTATTGTTTGACATATCAAATGAAAGGGGTTGTTGTAAGCATGTCAGTATTTTTTTTTAAATAATTTTAGCAAAAACAGATTTGAAGTAATTTAGGGAAAAAGACGAAAATTGACCATTCCCCCCTTATCTCCAAAACTACTAGGATTAAAACTCTGAAAAAAATATGGAAAATAGTTCCTTGCCTAAAGACTACAGGAAAACCTATAAGAAGTTTGAGTCTTCAAAAACACTTATGAAATTTAGATTATATACGGAACCCTCACCACGCGAGTTGAACTCGCACTTGTCCGGTTTTTTCTAGGCTCATCTTTCCCTGGCCAGACTCTAACGTTTACGCTACCTAGTTATGTCATTCGCTCGGCTGTCGCATTTTAATGGTGGCACGTTTATGATTGATTCAGCGATAGATATGTATACGAGTAGGTAGGTAGATTGGTATGTACAACCCATGAGTAGTAATAATAATAGTTTATGTAACGACGACTCACTTTCACGTCTTTATAGTTGGCGACGATCTCTGAGGCGAAGGTGTTATTGCCGATGATGGGCTTGTTCTTGACGCTCGGGAAGATGATGCCGCCCTTGCGGCTGGCGGGGCGCGCGCCGCCAGCCGCGGCGGCGGCGGCGCCTGCGCCCGCGCCCGGCGTCGCCGCCGCGGAGCTCGAGCTGCTTGGAGTACTCGGGCTGCGTGTGATACAACTATTAGTCACAGTAAATGCGCGCACAGCCTCGCACAACAACTCGCTAATGCGTAACAAACAATATCTATAAGGTCAATGGTAGGTAAACAAAACAATCGCTTATCGCTTCGCAGATTCGCTGGCAAGTATGATATAGTGATTATTGTAAAGTCGCAAGTTATGATGGTGAATTTAGTAAAATGTCACCTGTTATTAAGAGTGGAGGTAGGCATGGTAGTGGCGGCGACGGTGCTGGTGCTGGGGTCGGTGGCGGGCTCGTCGGCGCGGAAGCGGCTGGGCGCGTACTCGACGAGCCGGTCGATCGTCGGGTCCAGTAGCAGCTCTGCGGGTACTGGTCTTTGAGCCAAAGTCGCCACGTCGTCTTCTTGTTTCTTTAATCTTTTCTCAACCATATCCAAGTTTTCTATAATAAGATTGGTTTTCACTCGTAAATCGTTGTGGATTTGACCAATAGCCCGTTCCTGACGTTGAGTTTGTGTCAAAAGTTCATCCGATTTCGGAACCAAATCATCAACTGAGCTTTTCGTTCCTACTACTACATCCCATACTTCATCCATTTTTTCAGATACACTCATCATAGGAATAATTTTATTAACAAGGGTATCTATTTTACTGCCTTTAGGTGCAGGAGCCGGCGTGCTCGTAGTGGTCCGATTTTTAAACAGACTATTAACGTTGATGGAAGCGGTCTCTGGTTCCACTATGGCGGCGTGTACGTCAGCCATCATATACAGAACTTTACCCAGATTTTCAGAAACAAGGTTAATATGGAACTGTAATTTACGATCAACTGTTGACATGGAAGTTCTTAGTTGGTCTACTTCTTTTGTTATTTCATTAATGACTTCGGTGTTCAGCCCTTTAGCGATTTCTATGACATTAAGGCTTATAGGTTTCTTTTCGCTCGCCTCGGCATTAATATCATCAACTGGCAGGAAATTATTATCTATTTGGTTCTTAAGGCCAACTAATTTCGTATCAATATCAGAAACTTTCTGATCTAACGACTCTAGTTTCCGATCCAGAAGTTGAGCGTCACTTATTCTGTTGACTACTTGTCTTTTAGTGCTAGTTTCCGTGAAAGTCTTTTCGTCGCCATCAGGAATGTGACTAAACAATTTTAGGTCGAGATTTCCAAGTTTCGAAATAATGGCGTCGGTTTTGTGAATATTGTCATTTACCCTCGAATCAAGAGCTTCAACTCTTCTCATGAGATGCTCCACAGCCTTGTCTAGGTTCTCGATTCTTTGTAATTTGGTTTCCAATGTGCTAACAATAACTTCGAACACATTGAAAATATACTGCTCCCTGAAACAAAAGAAAAATCGATATCGTATTGGGTCAAACTTTAAGGTGACATATTAAGTGCTGTCCTCAATGCGTCTCTGCGTTTAGTGTTAGTCAAAGAGAATATAACCACTGTGTTAGTAAACAGCTAAAATAGAAATAACCTCTGAACGATGCCTCTCTGTCACTCATGAGTGTCACGCATGACTGGCCGCATACCTATGTAGCGAATTATAATAAGGTAAACGTCCCTGTCCTCTACGGTCCACTAAGTATGACATGGGCACTTTATGTCAAAGCAATATGACATACACTAGTGCACCGTCGGCGAATAGGATGTTTACTCGGGCCTTTCATAAGACCTACGAAAAACAATAGCTTTTTTATTACGTTACCAGCGAGCACTTTTTTTCGGTCTTACTGGAAATGTCTTGATTTCGATTGTATTTGGCATATTTCTCAATTTAGATGATACTAGCGTAGCAGTGAAATTGGCACCATTGTCCGGTACGCACACCATTTCTTGTTGTTTCGCAATGACGGATAGAAACCTAAAGTACGTGCTTGTTTCATTCATTACTTGTACAAATCGAAGCTGCCCAACCAACCCATGTCATGAGTGCTATGCGGTGGCTTCTTTTACATATTTTGAACAGAAGTCGATAATATGAGGTTGTATTCATTTTAGCCTTTAGGCGCACGTCTACAGATTCTCACGTCTGCAGATTCTCAATTCTACAGATTCTCACGTCTACAGATTCTCAATTCTACAGATTCTCATGTTTACAGATTCCCAATTCTACATATTCTCATGTTTACAGATTCCCAATTCTACAGATTCTCAACTTTACAGATTCCCAATTCTACAGATTCTCATGTTTACAGATTCCCAATTATACAGATTCTCATGTTTAAAGATTCCCAATTCAACAGATTCTTATGTCTACAGAGTCCCAATTCAACAGATTACCGTCCTTCAATATCCAAATTTTTCTCACTGCTCTCTTGCAGCTAAGAGCTTCATATCTATTGAAATTCTAATAGAAGGTAGTAGGTAAAGCCCATTATTCTTTGATCTGAGATTGAGCCTAATATTTTTAAACCACAAATATGTATGGTCGGCCAAAGAGAATGTTGTGCATTTTATTTCTCTCGTAAAGTAGCTTCTTTTAAAACGACATCGACAAGGGTAGAAGTATGCTCAATATTTTATGTGCCCACAGTACTTAAGTATTTCTCACGCCGATATTTGCAAATTGTTAGACAGAGCACATGTTTCTGTGCCAGTACTACTCATTGTTAAATAAAGACAAAAAAGAAAAGAAAAAATTCAGGGTTCTAGATTAAAAATAACTGATTATTATGAAGAAAAAAAACATAAAAAACATTTTTTTTATCAATTATTTTTTATCTACTTACACAAAATAACGGTAATTCTCTCTACCTCCTTAAATAAATATATTGATTATGTTTTTCCATTATTCAATAAATATTTCACTCTGAAAGCCATCTGTTATTGTCTGTAATTAACAATAATTGTAGTGTAGCATTGGTGAGGCACTGAGAGTACAACTATTGCAGTGACAGGTTGCAAGCCCATCACCCACAATACACTTGAATCAAACCTATTTTCTTACCCATCTCTTACAACAATAACGGAATTGGATTATACAGTCACGTCTAAAATATGTACACTTAGGAATTTATGTTAAGGCAATGTTTAGGTATTAAAGTTGAAAATCGTATACCTATTTTCACATATGACCGTACTAATCGTGCTGTTATATTTTTTGAGACATTATTATCTGAAGTGCACGTAACCAGTAGAATTCGGAATCTGTAGAGTTAGAAATCTACAGAATTGGGAATCTGTAGAATTGGGAATCTGAAGAATTTGGAATCTGTAGAATTGGAAATCTTCAGAATTCGGAATCTGTAGGATTGGAAATCTGCAGAATTGGGAATCTGAAGAATTGGGAATCTGAAGAATTCGGAATCCGCAGAATTCGGAATCTGTAGGATTGAAAATCTACAGAATTGGGAATCTGTAGCATTGGGAATCTGTAGAATTGGGAATCTGTAGAGAAGGGAATCTGTAATGGAAATCTGTAGAATTGGGAACAAATCGTTTGAAAAAAAGAACTACGCAGACACAAATTTAAAACCTTACTCTCTTCGTTCTGCACCGATGCTCAGTAAAATCTTTAAATATTTAAATACTGCTTCTTAGGAAGCAGTACCTACTTGTTCATTTTTAGCTATGCAAATCAAACATCCGCTTTCATGTTAAATTATTGACGACGAACATATTGCATATTAACCTGTTACTGAATTGGCAGCTAAAAATCACACAAAATGTTCCTAAAGTTGGAGGAATTATAATTTAATGACAGTCTTTAACATGCAAATTGCGGCAATTATGTTGTCGAGGGAAACCATCGTTTTATTTACATAACCGTGGTGCGTTATGGACTTTTTAAACGAGAATGTTGTTTATTTTGATCCCACTTTTATTACAGCAAGTTACGTATTACAACAAAGTTTTTGTATGAATGATGGTGATGTTCCCAGCATCTAAAAGTGGGATTTATTTGAGAAATCAGACTTACCCACCTACTTAAGGTGCGTCGTTCGTGTGTTTTTTTACACTTTTTCATTTCCCACATACGGCGTGTATTTTTAATATTACCTCACATTGTAACCAGAGGTAAGTGTTAGGGCTGTGAACCGATATTGCAAAAAAAAATTTAATTTAATCTTAACTACCGAAGCGTACAATTAATTTTTGAAAATTTATATAGCAGCAATATATTGCGTACACACATTTGACTCATGGAAGAAGCGGGTCACTTGTGACCTAACAGCCTCAAGCACAATAAAACTTCGTAGAATAAACTTGTTATTTTATTTGACTTGCTTTAATAAATTTCACATCCGAGTTTTCTATTACTATTTTTTTATCGTATGGCACACAGGATGAAACAGTAATGCCTCTCCCAGACTGGCGCGGCCTGCGGTGCGTGGCGGTCAATAGTGACAGCCAATGACAAGTTTACTATTGACCGCCGCGGCCAGGCCATGCCAGTGTGACGCGGGCTTAACACATATACATAAACAATTATAAATGAATATGGCTTTGTCACTAAGGACGATCAGGTCTTCTGGAGGGCCTCGATGATGTGCTGGAGGTCTGTACATAGGCACCGCAGGGGCAAGCTGGTGACTCCACCCACCCGCAACAATGTTTATATTGAGCGCAACGGTCATGGCCAGTACGTAGCTGATTAATATTGCACCAATGTCGTCTTGGGAGATCTGAACCTTCTATTGTAGAACCTGGAATGATCCCGGAGCCTAGCTTGCCCGCCATTTCCGAATCCCATAAGTTCGAACATTCCTGCTTCAGGTTGAAATTATTGTCGAGCAGGTTTCTGGCGATCGATGCTATACGAAGCGTTCTTAGAGTTTAGGCGGTGGTTGGTAGGGTTCCTAAACTCCAAATAAATTGGGAGGCTACAATTTTCCTGCATCTTGGTATCGCTTCTGTTAAAGTGCTGCGAGGCTGTCGTTGACTGCAGTGCAGCAGCCAAAGTTGACTACTATTTAGGGACACTTCTAAGTTATTATTGTTTCTTCCTACTCGCAGTTCTGCTAAAAAATAATCCCACCAAAAACATAAATGTAAAAAAGGAGAACCAAGTTCAATACAAAATTTATGCTTGGCTGTGGGCTTCGCCGCAAAAAGAATGGAGATCTAAATGAGTGCCAAGTTATGCACAATCCAAATATGTATATATAGGAACAAAATAACATTATGAACAAGTATTAAACTCTATTTCTTTGCTTTATTGGATACCTATAACAATTGTTGTTATTTAAAAATGTGAGATCTTAAAGTAGGTTAGATTTGACTTGGCCAGTTTTCATTACATCAGTCATTTAAAAAAAGTTATTCAACATATATATATATATTAATTCTGATAAAAAACTCGCCAAGTCAAATCTAACCTGCTTTAAGAACTCATTTTTAAATAACAGCAATTGTTATAGGTATCCAATAAAGCAAAGAAATAGAGTTTTATACTTGTTCGTAATGTTATTTTGTTCCTATAAATACATATTTGGATTTTGCATAACTTGGCACTCATTTAGATCTCCATTCTTTTTGCGGCGAAGCCCACAGCCAAGCATAATTTTTGTATTGAACTTGGCTCTCCTTTTTTACATTTATGTTTTTGGTGGGATATCATTACTTTTTGTAAAGAAAACTAGGCAGGTATTGAGATTTCTTGTGTTTCCGTTTTGCTTGGGAGCACTTTTATGTAGTATTTACTTCTGTCCTGTGTATAATTAATTTTGTAGTGCCGCGCGCCGCCGACGACACACCGTTGGCCGGTTGTTTAGCGCGTATTACAAGTTTTTTTTGTATGGAGACACCACTTATTTTTTGACTTATCTTTATTTTTATATTTCTGTTATACACGGTGCCCGTGAGCATTGCGAGAGATTTTAATCACGAATTCCTGAGGCTATAAGGAGTAATAAATGTTATATGAAGCTAGGTCGAATTATGATTTTTAATTTTTTTCTTATTTTCATACACAATAATTGCTAATCTAGTAAAAACGTGTCTTTAGGACGAGCTGTCAAAGTAGATGGTTAAGTCTCGCAACGTCGCAATTATCTGCTTGTAACGGTTCCAACGCTACAATTAAAAAAAAATTGTATCGGGACCCCCCGCATTTTTTAACTTTTTTTTATTTTTAGAATTTTTCCTACGCTTACACATAATTACCGAGCTGGATTCCAAATTTCATCCTTCTAGGTCATCTGGAAGTAGGTTAGGTTTAGGTACTATATGTCGGTAGTAGTCACCGTAGCCTAGAAGTCACAAGCGCGTTGCCACCCCATTATCGTTTTGTGGATTCGTTACGTCCACAGCAAGAGACAAATGCGGGTCCGACACTCTCACAGTAGCGCACCCTCGGGCGCTCTGGCGACTTAGCTGACCAGCAGGAACAAAACACCACATACTTACACAGCAAATGGTTATCATACCTGCGGTTTTCCGTAAGGTTAAGTTACACTTCCCCATTTATTTTCCCCGGCTGATGACATTCCGCTGCATGCCTCTCCTGGATAAGCGCGTGATTTATTACTTATATCTAGTGAGAATATGGTGAATTGCTTATATATATGCTTATTGTGCGAGATATTGGGAAATTTGTGTACTCTTATAGTATTATACATAGACATGAGTAGGTATACATCATTAACATCATCATTATATCAGCCGAAAGCGAGATATATGTTAGAGGCAACTCCCCTTCACCTATAGGTACTTACATAGATTTAATTATTTATATTGAGCGTACTATTTCATTTCATGAAATACTATTTCATGCCCTTGCATGAGTAAAAATATAAAAATCATGCGCATAGCGCATTGATTAGTTATCTCGTAAATGTTACCTAAAATTTTAACACTCGTACAAGCGGAGAAGGCTCGCGCGGTCTCGTTATTATGCAAGCTCGTCGTAAATTCACACCTGTACTTACCTGTAGATAAACTGGCTCGGTTGGTTGGTTTATAAAAATGACTGCTAACTTCAACGACTCCAAATACTAGTTTTTCTCAGTAATAATTTTGCATAGACATATTGCTGGCGTACCTACCGTAACGTGAGGTTTAACTGTGTAGGTATAGGTACTTGGGATTATTTGATAAACCCAGATTTTACTATGTTTATTTTCTTCCAGTGCGTCACGCCACTATGCATAAAAAAACCGGACAAGTGCGAATCGGACTCGCCCACCAAGGGTTTCGTACAAAATTACAAATGTATACTTTTTAAATTTTTCCCTGTACTTGTAGTATAAGGCGCCCAACTAGCACACTAGCGTTAAAATAACCTTTATATCATTCTTATATCGGTTCCAGCCAAGTGTTAAGGTGTTAAGAGCAGTGTTATCTGACACCTATAGTGTTGATTAACGCTCTACAAACACCGTAGTAACGGTTAAGGTGTTAGCTGAGAGTCTTATAACACTACATTCTAGCTCTCACCCAGTTTCAAGTGAGCATCTTACTCTTTTCTTTACCATAAAATTATGAGACTAATATAGTCTACCGACAAAATGGCGAAGATAGTATAGGTATTAATATTTGACAGTTATGGAGTCGTACTAATTGAAAGTGAATTTAATTGGAAGTGTGTGTGACATTAAGTGAAAACAACCTACCCTTGTGATTTTACGGTAAATGTATACCATGTTACCCATCTCAATTTTAACGCGCCCAGGATTTATTAAAGATTTGTAACAAAACTTATGAAGAATAAAAAAGACATCTAAAGTTTTTATAATTTTCTATTCTTGTTTCTTGGCCAGTGGCATGGTAAATTAAGTGGCATCCATAGAATGGCAAGAGTAACATAAATAATGAAGTATTTTGATGTCAAATATTGAATAACCTAATCAATTTGTAGGTTAGAGTTAACCAAAACAATGGCGAACTTACCTTAAAGCTTTAGGCGTCAGTTAACTCAACTATAGCGCTTATTGAGTTACAACACCTTTAGTCAAACACCATTACTCTTACAGTGTCTTTAAAGTGTATCTGCCTAACACCTTAAGCGTTAGAAAAAGTTTCAATACTTACAAGAGAGTTAATTCTGTTATAAAGTTTCTGCCTGTACCTTATAGTAGATATAACACCTTAAGCTTTATAAGACACTCCACGGCAAAAACTAAAAAGCAATAAGAGTTAACTAGCGACAGCTAGCACTCTTGTAAAGGTTCAAGTGTTAAAAACAGGTTAAAGCTTTAACATCTTAAGTGTACTTGCTTTGAGTAACACTCTAGGACACTAACACTTTAGGAGTTAATTATTTTTCTTAACTCCTTTATAACACTATTAGTTGCAACTGAGATCATTATAACTCACTTATAAAGGTTAAGGTTATAATAATACCCTTAGCTGACACCAAAATGTTAGTTGGGCGATATTTACTTGCCAAAGTTCATAGTTCTAGGACCTAGGTCAACATAAAGTATACATTTTGATTCCCTTGAGAGTGTCGGAATATAATTTTTTTGCGGCATAAACGGCCGTATCTTTTTTTAATGTTAACTTAAAATGTTGAATTTTTTACAGCTTTAAGGGATTGTAGATTTGAGTATATGGTTTTAATTTCAACTCGATACCTCCACGCGTTCCCGAGATAAAGGGCATTGACAGACAGACAGACGGACAACAAAGTAATCCTATAAGGGTTCCGTTTTTTTCCTTTTCAGCTACGGAACCCTAAAAAGGTACGGCATATAAAAATGTAACTATTTAAAATTGTATATATTTCGGACACCTTTTCTTGTATGGGGATCGTCAGTATTAACGATTGTGAGTATCAAGAATCAAAAAAATTGGTAATTGAAAAAAAAAAGGTATGTACGCTTTTTTTTGAAAACGTCAATTTTGGATTCGTCGGTGTAATTAGAACGCATAGTGGTTAATTATGTTCTCTTTGGGGGTAAATAACTGCGATAGTTTACTAAGTCACAATGTACCTACCTAATGTAACAAGGTACCTACCTACTGAAAATATCGTGTTTTGCAGTCACTTTTATTGCTGTACGTATACGGTTCGCAAAAAATCTGTTAATTATGTAATTATATGTTGGATAATGAATAGGTAACATATTTTTTTCTCATATTGAGTCCGATGGCTGGCGCAGGTAGCAAATCCTACAGCATTGGCTCGGTATCGTTTGTTAACTATTCGAATGTGGTTCAGGGTCTCATTGTATTGTATACAGGCTTCGATTGCGAGCGTTCGGCCCGCGCAATGCTTTGTTATACAGTATTTTCTGAAGCACCAACTATTGTTACACGTATAACTTCGCCCTGGTTAAGCTTTAATTGAACAGTGTAGGCAGCGTTGACGGTTCTATAAGAATCTGATTCTAAATGTGATTATTTATCTACATAAAAGTCATTTACATGAAAAAGCGTAAAAGGATAAATGTTTTAAATTGTAAACATTAAGCATTAATAAAAGCAAACAAATGTTTGTTAACGACCGCAAATTAAATAAATCATTTAATTAGTAGTAATTTAGATAAATATGACAGTTAATATAAAAGCAGTAAATAGGTATTTAATTTTATGTTACGAAAGCAATTGTATCGCGCACAGTTTTGCATTCATGCATCGTAAAAATAAATGCTATTTAGTTTATAAAGTACAAGATAGTTGGCTTTTGATGAATGTCGCGAATAAGAGCCAAAGGGCCTTGTGGCGAGTGGAAGGTGTGCGCCGGCGGCCGGCGCCGCCGCCGTCTCTAAGGCTGCCGAGGCTCTGCGAGCAGACCTACCTCACCACTCACCACGCGACATTACGGAGGCGATCATTTTATTTATCTATTTGTTTAAACTTTATTGCACAAATATACAAATAAAAGTACAATTGGTGGACTTAATGCCATAAGGCATTCTCTACCAGTCAACCATTGGCTAAACAGAAACTTTAGTGGTGAAGGGTCCTAAATGCTGAGACTCGAATGGAAACACAAATCATTTAAGTACATGAATATACATACTTAATTATATGTACCCGTACAAAGATATCACGAGGATCATCAATCCTAAATAGTAGCAAAGCTTACGCAACTTGGGTTTTAAGGAAAATTTGGTCCGAGCTTGCCTGATGGTAAGAGGGAGATCATTCCACAGACAAATAGCCTGAACAGCGAAGGAATTTGAGAGGAAACCTGTACGGTGAGAGTTTAAGATGTACGGAACTCGCCACCAGGACGGGATGTAACAAATTGAAATTTAGATTTAAGATATTGCGGTGCAGCTGGGCCAAATAGGACGGTTTAAAGTGATAATGTCTATGCAATTGTTTAAGGTTCCCCTCCTGTCGTAATGAGCTAGAATTTCACCCACGCAGTCACAGTAAACGTTGATTATAAATTGAGTTGAGTAGGTACGTCATGATAAATCATTTCTTTACTTAATACTTTTTTTTATTTACAAGAAAATTAAAACCAATAAAAACCAGATCTCCATATCTTAAAACTTAAGTTGCCTTCGGCTAGGACTACAAATGCTTGTGATTTGAGATATTCTTTACTTTGCCCCATTGTTGTGTAAGGTGTCTTCTATTATGCAACGGAAGTGCTAGGAAACCCTAATAGTAAGCACATTGATCATTGTAAAAATAATGAATATCGTAGCACCCTAGGATGACCTTGCGCGACCCTATCTCAAAAACGGTAGAACTCATGAAAAAATGTTGGAATATCTCAATTTTTGTTATGTATGTTAAGATCATTAGAGCTATACAGAGGCGTCTCTATCCCATGTAGCGCCCGGGTGCAATCATTACCCTAGCGCCCTCTAGCACTCCCTAGCACTCCAAAAAACACCTGTTGATGAGTGAGCACCCATGAATGAGTAAAGTGTATGACATAGTTGGATTTTTTTGGCATAACACAAAGTTGGTCCCATAGTAAAAGTTGCTCAGAATCATGGATGGACTTCACATTTTGCTATTTTGTATCACGAATTTAATTTCAGCCTGTATTTGTGGGTGAACGGTTAGGCGAGGTTAAAACAAGTTACAGAATAACCGTGCCGTGAGGCTTTAAAAACTTCTTGAGAAGATCTTGTCTGACCGCCTCGTTCGCCATCTCGAGGAAGTAGGACCGAACCTTTCTAATGTTCAGTTCGGCTTTCGGGCAGGCCAGTCTACTCGTACTATTGACGCAATAGACTACTTGAAAGTTCTCTCCAAAGAGGCTACGGATAGAGGAGATGTAATGCTGGCGGTCTTCCTAGACGTCAAAAGTGCTTTCAACAGTATCCCATTTGAAACGCTCAAGGAACCCCTTCAATACTTTGAAGTGCCTGGTCTACCTGAGGAGACTGTTGGAAAGCTACTTGGAAGACCGCTACGTTGTATGGGAAGACGGAAGTGGAACAATGCTCCAGAGACAGGTTAAACTTGGCGTCCCACAGGGATCTGTTTTAGGTCCCACATTGTGGAACGTCGGTTTCGACTGGCTCTTGCGAGGCCCAGTCCTACCGGGCATGAGTGTGCTTCCTTACGCCGACAACACCCTCGTCGCATGTAGAGGTCGCTCATAGGAGGAGGAGGAGGCTGCCAGAAGAGGCACGGTCGGAACTTCACTTATGATCGGCCGAATTTATCAGCTGGGTCTCAAGGTGTCCCTTCCAAAGACAGAAGCTCGCCTATTCCATGGTCCTAGGATATATGAAGTATCTGGGACTTATTTTAGACGGACTCCATCTTCAGGGCATACTTTGCGAAGCTTGCTCTAAAGTTAATGTCTACAGCCGCTGCCCTTAGCCGGCTGCTCCCCAATATCGGTGAGCCTAATGCACAAGTATTCAAGGATCATACGGAGCATGGCTTTTTACGGGGCTCCCATATGGGTTGCGCCCTCTCGACGACAAATATGACCCTACTCCGCAGACCTCAAAGGGCAATTTCGTTAAGGGCCATCCGAGGATATCGCACGGTATCATTTTCAGCGACAACGATCCTGGCTGGGGACCCTCCTTGGGACCTCCAAGCACGTGTGTTCCCTAAGGTCCATCAACATAGGGCTGAAAAAAAAGAGCGGCAGGGGAGTTCCCCGACCGGCAGGAGTTGGACCGCGTTTGAGCGCTTACCCAGAACGAATTGCTCCGTCAGTGGAAAGAGGAGTTGGGGTCCGCGGATCACGGCTTAATAACGGTGGAGGCAGTACTGCCTCAATTAGAACGATCGGTTGAGAGGCAGCACGGGACCCTGACGTTCCATATGGCGCAGATACTTACTAACCATGGCTGTTTTAGTAGGTATTTGCATCGCATAGGGAGGGAACTCTCCCCTTGCTGCCATGAGTGTGGTACGCCCGAGGACACGGCGCGTCACACTTTAGAAGAATGTATTGCGTGGAGCCCCCAACGGGCTGCTTTAGAAGCAGTGACGCGGTCGGACCTATCGTTGTCGAGTGTTATCAGGGCCATGCTTAACAATGTGGAGGTATGGAAGGTGATGGCCTCCTTCAGTGACCAGGTTATGTCGCAGAAGGAGGCCGTGGAGCGGGCACGCGAGAATGATCCCCTCTCGGATCCGCTCCGCCGACGACGGACGGGTGGCAGAGCCAGGCGCTATGCGCATTTACTGCCTCCTCCGCCGTAGAGGGACGGTGCAGGATTCGGGGGATACACTGCAAAAAAAATTTTGTCCCACTGGACTGAATGCGCTTAGCTGGCGCGTAATGTCTGCGGCCTGCGGTCCTGTGGGCCACCCGGCGTAAAGCGGAGCTGGCACTCCTTGGGGTTTTAGACGGTAGTCCAAGGCTTTTGCCGCGGTTAGTCCGCCATACCCGCCCTGCCCCCTTTCCCGTGGCGGTTCCCCAACGTAAAAAAAGGGGTGCTCAATACAAAACCGCCCAGGGTGCCAATCTACCCAACGCCGCCACTGCCTTTCAGCACACGCCTAGTTCCTGGATCAGGTTTATTTTATGTTACGTTATTAGGGCTCTCTGAAGCGACCTTCAGCGCTTGACTATTATCGCATTCGAGAGCTGCATTTTAGATAAATATCAGGTACCACTACGAGTCAAGCAATCGTACACAATTTTGTTTTAGGTACCTACATGACGCTTAAGACACGTATCTTTTGCGCAACAGTGAACTCGAAGTTTGGCGACTTTTAAACATTATTGGGTTAATGTTCAAATTAGTGAAACCGTCCCAACCAGTTGCAACACCATAAAAATGTTTCAATGAGTTGTAACAGAGCTTACATCAACGTGTTATTATAGGAACCATACGGCTTAGATTTTTTCTTATAAGCGGCGAAAAGGCGAAAAAGTAACCCTCGTACCAAAGAATTAAAAAAGATGCTAAAAGGAGAATGACGTAAGGAATAATAGATTGTACAAAAGTGCATAAACACCCGAGCCACCGGCGAGGCGGCATTTATGCCCGAGTTATACACACTGCTTTCTACTTCGATTACGAGAAAATAACAAATATTTGTTTATTGAATAAAATAATAGCTCATTCCTGCTAGTTAACTTTTTAAAGTTTTTAGTGTAATTTTCGACACGTGATAATAGACTTATGTACCTAGGTACCTACTTACTTTCATTCATACTGCCAAGTCATTTAACGTTTAATACGTTTTAAAATAAGAATTAACTTCTATTTTATCCGATTTTATTAATTTAGTAATACACGGAAGTGACATTGATTAAAGCATGTCAAATAAAATAATAAGTTTATTCTACGAAGTTTTATTGTGCGTATGGCTATTAGGCCCGATCTTACTCTAAAAAAATATTAAAGGAACAACCTCTCTGTCAACTCTTCTTAGCGAATAATCGAGCCAAAGTGCTAGAATGCTGGTTCGTTCCTTTGTTTCGTGTTAACAAAACGGCGGACCAGAAAAAAAAAACGGACAAGTGCGAGTTAAACTCGCGTGGTGAGGGTTTCGTAAAAAAATTAGAATTTTCCCCTTAATTTACTCAAACTTCTTGTAGGTTTTCCTGTAGTCTTTAGGCAAGGATCTATTTTCCATATTTTTTTCAGAATTTTAAGCCTAGTAGTTTCGAAGATAAGGGGGGGTATGGTCAATTCTCGTCGTTTTTCCTAAATTACTTGAAATCTGTTTTAGCTAAAATTATTTAAAAAATGTATCTGAGATGCTTACAACAACCCCTTTCATTTGATATGTCACACAATACAGTTTGCGAAACTTTTTTTTTAAATGTTCCCATTTACCCCCCAAAAGTGGCCTCCTTGTTCAGAATTCATTAATTCACTTTACGCGTCCATCTTTGGGTCACCAATTTACATATGTTTACCAAATTTCAACTCAATCGGTCCAGTAGTTTCGGAGCAAATCGGCTGTGACAGACGGACAGACAGACACACGAGTGATCCTATAAGGGTTCCGTTTTTTCCTTTTGAGGTACGGAACCCTAAAAAGATAACACGTGGGGCATTTGCCGGACCTTCGTCAAGCTTCTTTTCTATCAGAAATGTGCGAAGAAGCTCTACGGTAAATGTAACACAGTAACAAAAGAAGCCAAAAAATGCGGAGAACTGAAGTTACTTCTCAACAGCAAGGCGAAGCAGCACTAGGCTCGACTCAACGCACTTCCTGGAGATTTTACAATTAGTCTTTGTGAACCACGACACGAAAAGAAAAAACCCATACGAACAAAGGTAATAGACTTAACCACTACGTTTACTTGCCCACGAAAAATCACAACGAACAAGACAGCTAAAGCTAACCTTTCAATTTGGCGGCTGCCATCAAAAACAGGGGTCGACGGTTAGGCAAATGTGGCCAAGTGAAAAATAAAGTTAATACAACAAACAGCTGATGGAATGTAAATTACATTGTTAAATGATGTTATGTTATGTTATTTAATTTCAAAATACTATCAACGAATAATATCTAAAACAATTTATGACTCGTAATCATTTTACATGGATTATAAAGCGACTCTTGTGCCATTATTTATGTAAACGAAAATATACTTTGCGCGAATAGTAAGTTTTTAGGAGCATTTATATGGTAAATATAATCTATAAATATGGTAGCTCTATCTATATCAAACGTCAATCAAACAATTTGATTATAGCAACGTCAATTGAGTCGCTTAAATTCAAACTCAGGTAAATCCATCTGTCAGATCATGCGATTTTGGTATTATGAAAAGGTAATAGGGTAGATATTTGCAGAGAGAGTCGAATGGATTTATCTGAGTTTGAAGTTAAGCGACACAATTAGTTGTAAAGTGTCAAATTTATTTGAATATTATCAAAGAATAATATTTCAAATGTCATCGTCGATGACATGACTCATCGATCTCGTGAATACGAGTATTTGCGTGTTGTCGTATTTTTCCAGTTCGTTAGACTTTAGTGCTGAAATTCTGTTGATTTCCCCATTAATAGATTTTTGAGCATTAGGTATTTTAATCACTACAGGCACGGTTTTCAAATCTTTCTATAATGGAAACTTACTCGTATCTAAAAAAGAGGCGGGACTTTGGAAAGCAGCCCATGTTCTGCGAACAAGGGCCAGACTTGGTAGACTCCATCCTGCCCAGTGTCCCAGAACAGAAGAATTACATTCTTCGTAACCCAGTGCACCAATTAACCCAAAATACCCCGATCTACTCGCAACATGAAATTAACACAAAGAGGTAAGCCTGTCAACAGTGCAGTGCGCTGTTTTATAACAACACGAAAGTTTTGGAATTAGGAAATACATAGTATCTCTTTTAAAGACAGGGATTAGTTGTGCTGGTAATTATTATGCATGTAATATGCTAGTCTAGGTGTAGGTACCAAAGGGTACAAAAAAAAGGACTTAGAAAAAAAGATCAAAAGTACAAATATGTGACAATTTTTTCGTAACTAGAATTTCCACGGAGCCCCGTACAGCGCTCCTAGCTCCCTCTTACGGTAATAAAGGCGTGTACAATATATGATACACACTAAGTGTTTCGCTACAGCGATGGGTCCAATATCTCAGCCATTCTTGATTTTAGAGAAAAGTTAAAAAAAAAACACATGCTTCTTTTGGCGTATTCTAAACGATAGAACATTATAAAATATGTGTCATAAGTCATAATGATGTCCCACCGACGAAAAATATACCTGCGTACCATTTGCTACACCCTAACAAATATGCTTGTTTGTCCTATGTTATTGTAGAACTAAATTCATGACAACGGGTATAAACCATGCCGAGGGTGGGTGGCCCAAGGACGTAAATGTAGTCGATATCGAAGCTACGCAACGCTACCGCCGCAAGATCGAGAAAGAGGATGAATATGTCAGTTGCATCAATACCTGTTGTCCCGTGAGTCTTATAGTATATATATATATTTTTTTTCAATGAGATTTAGGTAATAGTAAATCGCCTAGGAATTAGTGACATTGCAAGCGCTTCCGAAAGGACTCTGAAAAGTCCTACCGGAAGGGTCAGTCGAGAATCCTACTGGCAGTACGTTGGTTGTATGCAATTGATTCCTGCTTTTTGGCAGTGTGCTGACCTAGAGCGGTACACAAGGCATTGACATATCTTGTCGCCGTGTATCGTGAACACAAATATATTGTACCTAACTCAATTACTTTGTCACTTGTGTACGAGTGAACAGGATCAAAGATGAAAGGCAATTCTTTTTTAGAATAGCGGTGCCCTTCAGCTAGCAGGACTTCGGGCGATCTATCATTTGTATGAGATAGCATTGCATGTCTGTCTGACATTACCATAGCACGAACGCTTTAAATTATACTTAATAATTACATGCGAGTGAATAAGAAATAGTTTCGCATGCCTTACTTTCCTGTTTATTTTTTAAATATATTGTTTAGGAAATGGAACACTACGTGTCGCAAAATAATGCTATCGATATGTACCAAATATACTACACGGATATGAGCTCGTTGCCGCCGGTTGAAAAGAACAGCATGCGCACTGTCAACGTGTACCGCGACCCGCTGCAAGGCCGCCCGGTCTCCTCTATCTGCTGGCAGCCCGATGGTGCAATGCGCTTTGCTGTAACTTACGTAGACATGAATTTCTACCGCAGAGCTACCGGTAGCATTTTCGGGTATTTATGGGACTTGGATACCCCTGCCGAGCCGTTTATGAGTTTCATACCACCATCCATATTATTAGATTTACAGTTTAATCCTAAGGACAGTACGATGTTGGCGGGTGGACTAGTTACTGGGCAGGTCGTGCTGTTTGACACCCGGCGAGGCAGCCAGGCGGTGTCGGCGTGCCCGCCGCACGTGGCGCACCGGGACATGGTGCGCAATGTGCTCTTCATCAACAGCAAGTCCGGGCTAGAGTTCTTCTCGAGCGGACCGGATGGCGTATGTAAATGGTGGGATGCGCGATATATGTCTGAACCCCTCGACGAAATTATTATAGATATCGCTAAGTACACGTTTGATGTCCCAAACATGGCAACAGCTCTTGGAATCAGCACGCTAGAATACGAACACACAATCCCGTCGCGTTTCATGGTCGGCACAGACAACGGATTCGTCGTTACCGGTAACCGTAAAGGGAAAACCCAATTGGAAAAATTACCATACCAGGTAAGGATTGATTTTACCCTACATTTGAAACAACCATAATAAAACAAGTCTGAAACGCCCTTCTTCATTAAAATTACTGATTTGTGTACATTTATGTGTTGACTGCTATTAATACAGTCGATACAACAGTTTGGTTCGAATGTTCATGGAAGGCGCTGTTTTTATCATGATCTCCTAAAAGTCCCTGCATCAGGCCTAGTAGCATGATACGTTTTATCGTTATGTTTTACTGGACGTGTCAGTACATTTGGGCCGTAAAACGTGACGATAAAACCTATCGTGCTAGCTGGGCTGGACCTTGTAGAACGCGCGTTTTTTCGAAAACTACCTACGTAGTTACTATTGTAACTATGAAAATACGGTCTAGGACACCATTTAAGCTTAACAAGCCTTTAGAACACATTTTTGACGAGAAAACGATTTTTCTTCAAAAATTCCTTCATGGGGTAAACGCACCTCCATGACGTGTTAGATTTTTCCTCAATGTCCTTAAACATGAGCCTAGATTTTCTGAACGTGAAGCCAAGGAGAATTTTAAATCCTCTTTCTATAATACAAGAGTAGTTATATATATAAATGCCGCTCTGAGTCGTTCTGGTGCAAAGGCTTTCCTTGGCTATCCAGCGTGGAAATGCCACCAGTGTTATGGGGACTTTTGCACCAGGAACGGCTAGGGGCGATTTAAGTTAGGTATTTATTTTAAGTCATGTTTATGTCAGTTAATTGTATATCAAGTGTTGTATTGTACTATATTTTGACATATGAAATCATGTTGGTTCTCGAAAACAGCTAACGATTTCAATTAGATTTGGAGTAGGTATAAGGATTTACGGGGGTGAAAAATCTACCTATATTTAGCTGGGTCTCATTCTGGGAAAATTCGCTTTCTGCGTATTTTCTCGGTCGCCCAGGGACTATGTATTAACATCTTACTCACCCGCGGTTAAGCCAAAAAGAAGGCTAATGGATTTTAACGGTAGTTAAGAACTGGTAGTTTGCTACCATGCACCCGTAGTGCAAGATCCTTGAAAGACGGTATGCAACAAAAGAAGAATCGTTAAATTTTTCATATTCCAGATACATTCAGAACTTTTTTTTTCAGGTTTTTTTTTAACAAGCTTTTTTTTTGATACATCGTTGTAAGTACATCACTGGGGCTCCGTAATGATTGGTCAAACCGGATTTTATGGTCACTAATAGGGTAACTAAAACAAGTCATCGGGTGCAGCGAACAAACTCACTGACACCTCTGCTTTCCTGTCTTAAAATGTGTGCTTCTGATCTCAAAAGTTTCACTTAATTTTTACGAGATTATCATTTCCTTCGTAATTTTATTAATCTATGGATATATATGACACGTTTGACAAAACGAAAGCTTATTAAATTGTATACCAAAAGTTGGAATTAGATGACTATGCTAAGAACAGAAGCCTTATTTTAGAAACCTGGTTAATCTCAGGAGATGCACTTTAACTAATACTATGTTAAAAAACGACTACAGTACCCCGCGCACTCCGGATCCGTTCGGGCACTAGAGCGCAACCCGTACTTCATGAAGAATTTCTTGACTGTGGGAGATTGGAGACTAAATGTGTGGAGTGAGGACTGCCACGACTCGCCCTTGTTGACGACGGCTCCGATGCGCCATAAAATTACTTACGCGACCTGGAGTCCGACAAGGTATATATAAACATCACGGGTAAAATAAGTTATTACAAGGTTTTTATTAACTTGCAATGTATGTTGTTTGTTCGGATGGAATCTTGCAACTCAATTTTGATGCCAATATCTTCTACCGATTGAGCTGAAATTTTGGGTTTAGGTGTAGTTTGGATGACAATTCAATATTATATGATAAAGACAGAAGGTGGCCATGGGAATTCAGGACTTAACAGACGTAATCCCGTTGAGTTTGGGCTCGTTAGAATCGTCTCAACGAGTAGTTGATGACGATATACAGAAAAGTACAGTTGGCAATAAAAGTGTGTACCAAAAATGAAATTTTTGATAGAAACTTATTTTTATTCGTACCAATCGCATACCTACAGACCTTCACCCTCGTAGATATTATTCGACCAGAATAGGTTTGAGAATGGCTTGGTAATAGCGAGCTGTATCAATTCATTTGACACTTTGACGTAAGTATTAGGTATGCGGCGAACGACAAAACCATAGGCGAACTCTCTACAAATTTGTACCCAAACACGTGCCTAAAACCCGGTATGCGCATGCGTGCGCATGTTCGGACTAAACGGCTACTTGGCATCCTTTTGACACCCCGCCCCCATAATGGTAATGTGCATCCTTTTTGTGGGGCCACTTTTAGGCGCTAGTTAGATTCTAAACGCCGTTCTATAATAGTGATGCGTATAATTAACGCATACTCATAATAAGTACACCTAAAAATATGACGGCCATCAATGATAGTATGTAAATCGACGCATGCACAGAAGGTGTCCTACTAAAGAAATCCAATGTATGACTGCTAGAAAATTCAAATCCTGACATTCCGCATAGCACGTGCTGTTTAGTTCGTAGCGCAATTGGGTATACCAACAGGAGGTGAGCGAGAGCCGAGTTTAGCCGAAGCGGCAAGAGGAAGTGAACTGCTCATAATTTATGTTTATGGATGGGCACATTATTGGCTTTATTATTTTATTATCGGCAGGTGTTCTTTGCTGCTGTGCACGGGCGCGAACGGTGTGTTGTCGGCGTGGGACCTGCTGCGTTGTCAGTACAAACCCGTCAATACGATGTTTCTGTGCGAGGAGCCGCTAGTCAAAGTCGGTATTCAAGAGAATGTATGTCTCAAAGTGGATTTATATCATATTTTGTTAAAAACAACAATAACACGAGTTATTTGTGAGAAATTAACTAATAGATTAAGACTTTTAGAAGTCCCAAAAACACTATTTTACTCGCCGGTGCCTTAGTTTTTTTTTAACTTAGGCAGGTACTTTCTAAAATAGAAAAGATTATACATATTTCAGTTGTACCATCGAGAGCACAGTTATTAACTATCTAATTGACCAGTCAAGTACTTAATGTAAGTTAACGTAGAAAGCTACGAGTAAATATATAAATATGGATGTACAATTGTTGACAGGGTACGTTCGTAGCTGTCGGTTCTCAAAAAGGCTCCATTATAATGGTGGAGCTGTCGCCATGTATGACCGTGTCGGACAAGAATGACAAGAATCTCATGTTGGCGGTAAAATATATATTTCGTGGATTGTCTCTAAAAATCAGGATAACACGTCCTTGGCATGGACAAGTCTAGAAGCTTAAAGGATTCCTTTAGAACTTTTTAAAATTGTATATTAGATGTAGAGTACCTATAACTGGTGCTACACCTGCTAGTAGTCTGGGGTTGTTATAATGTATTTAACATTTTCTTGAAGAAGATATAATATCTTTAGTAAATACAGCAAGCAAAGTATGCAAAAAAACATAAGGAAGGCTTTTCTAGAATGTAGCTGTGTATATTTATGCTTATTTGGATTTACTTGACATGAGTGTATTTATTAAATAAACATTTAAAACTTTATGCTTAACCTTCTCATGATAAATAAATTATAAATGGACAGGATTTATCAAAAATTTTAGCTAAGTACCTAATTAATGATGCTATATTTCAAATATGTAATATCTATTCGAACATTTTTCACTACTATATACATGCTAGAGGGGCCTCATTTAATTTTTACCATATACCTAACTGGTTTGCTGATTACTATTTTTATAGAAAATACGCAATGCCTGATAAACGTTTCGAAGTCAGTAGTAAAAGTAGCTAAGCAGACGACATTTGACAATAGTCTACAAAAACTCATAAATCATTGACAGAAAAGAGTTTCGCTCTCGTGGCTATTGCACTGCTCCAACTCTAGTTTTTACGGACTCTAATAACTTGTTGGCATATATTTAGATACTTGAACGTGAAGCAAAGCGTGAAAAAATCCTCGAAGCCCGGCTTCGTGAGATCCGTTTGAAGCAGCGTCAGGCGGAGGAAGGAAGCCCCCGGCATAGCATCGGGGCCGACGACCCCTCGGCAGGGGACCGCGACTTAAGCGAAGCCACCCAGGACTACAATGCAATTGTCAAAAAGGAACTCACTGTCATGTAGTCTACTACTAGTCTTCACGCGCATACTGCTTGAGGTGGAGGCCAGATATCGATGTTATCCTTCAAGAAGATGGAAATGTGAAGAGATGAAAATTACGTGATATATTTGCCTTTCTAATCTATCTATCTACCTTAGGCCAGATTTGACAAACAGGAATGAGGACTTCTGAGGTTACACACCTAGGACACTTACCTATATCGTAATTAACATTCCTATTTGGTCGCATTGACACTTATTCGTCAAAGCTCGTTTTATTCTATTCGTTCTATTTATACGTACACCATTTATTTATTTATTTATAATTAAGATTTATCGCTCTAGTGAGCTACCCGAAGTGTTCTATCAACGAGGATCAATCGGTTTTCTGTTTACAATTACATTATACGTTAAATAAATGTGAGTGGATTATACATTGAATATATTGTTGTTATGTTAATTTTGTAAATGTCTCGTCTTATTTGTTATTCGCCTCTTTGCTAAACCTTCCGTTTTGTTCGGCATTGCAACATATCGCAACAAGTGAATAATAAGGCCAAAAATTCATGAAACCAAACGAAAGCTATTAAAAACCACAAGAAACCATTATGTTTCGGTTTGGGGATAAGATAATCTGTAAGCATTCCGTCTTTCGTTATAAGAGTGGATAAGTTTGCATTATTTATGGCACTTGTTGTGTAGCAGTTATTAGTCCTTATTATCAGGTGGCTGGTTTGGTCATTGGCACTCCTTAACATAAAAAAAAAGATAAAAGAAAGAGGTAAACAACGAACGCGTCAAGAGGCAACTCGAATTCTCCTCACCCGCTTCTCCGCATCCTATTTAAAGTCGTGTTCTGAATACAGAGATGCCAAATAACCCAATCACCGAGTAAACTCACCCGTATCTTAACCATTAGCTGAAGTAATTATTTAAAATAATTATCTTTTTTCTAGTTTTAATGGTAGGTTCAAAATGATATTTCATACATATCATCTCCAAAATAGCGAAATATAATAAATGCTATACACGGCATTAAGCCTTGTATGTTGTCCAGGTGATTGAAAACCTTGTCGATTTAAACTGCCTCATTTACATATTACATAGTTTAATTAGGTAAAACTCATTATTCATTTTTTTTATATCGTGTAGTTACATAAACTTGTAGGCGTGTGGTAAAGTGATGGTGATGACAATAGAAATTATTATTGATATAAGTAGGTACATAATATTAATCTACCAACTACTTCCCGGAACTTAATATTCTCGACAGATATTTAAGTAAGCTGACCCCGTTAATGTTTTTATGTTTTCCTCAAACCATTCATAACAATACCAATCTCATTAAGTACTTAGTTATTTGCAGATTGCAATAATATGAAGTTTCAAAATAATTCATGTAAAAAGAAATACCACTAAATACGTTACTCGTATTCCACTAGCTTCTGCCCGCGACTCTGTCCGCGTATAACTCGTTTATATTGTAGCTCCATACAAACTTTCACCCCCCATTTCACCTCCTTGGGGGTGGATGTTCGGAGGTTACCCCTCAATACATAGGTACCTTACTAACTTACATAGTCAGAAACCAAACCGAGCCTAATTACTTTTGCTTACGTAGGTAGGTACAGTCGGCAGGAGTCACGCAAAATGATCTAAGGTCAGGGGGTGTAAAAGGGGAGTAAAGGGGTTTTTAAAAGCAATGTCGGCTAAGCTATCTTTTTCAAAATCCGAAATCATGTGAACGGTTAACAACACGAGCAAAATTAACTTCTAATTAAAAGGTGTGGCGGTGATGTTGCTTAAAATTATTCAAATTTTGTTACAGGCCATGTTTTAATTGCTCTGAATTGCAAAATTTAACCACACATAGAGATCCAAATGTAATCCAGATAGAGCGAAAATGGCAACAATTGAGAGCCCCACACTCTGAAATCTACTATAAAGTTCGATGGTTACAAATTTATTCATCTACTTGATCCAGTTTCACACTTGTGCAATTTATTAAATAACGTGGTGTGTGATGTGAAATGGAAGTGCGCAGTTCAGTAGGTAGTTTGTTCTGTAAATGGCTAGGAAATATAGGTAAGGTAGAAGTACTAGTGCCCGACATGTCAACAGAAAATACTTATTTGAATCACGATATTATGCTCATTTAAGATGTATTAAACAGTTTCATACGGTTTGGGAGACGAGGTATTTACTCAAGTTACTGATATGGAATTCGTTTCATATGGTGATCTTATAAAAAATCCTGATAATATAAGAATTAGGTAATCAATCCGAATGTACGAGTAAATGGCAGGCGGTTATGCTGGCAGTCCCAATAGATGTCATTTCAGTACAAATTTCATGAATGACAGACTGACATTTATTGGGACTTGAAGGTTTAACTCATTGTCCCAAATGTCCCAATTGATGGCAGCTGGTTTTAACAAATATGTTCATAACTTATAAATAAGTTATTTGTCTTGAAATTGTGATAAGAAATATTGAAGTCACTAACATTTAGTAACTTAAAAATGAAGTCGTGATCAATCTTAGTTTATTATTCGCTAGTTAAATTATATTCGTCGAGTACTAGTACCGCGTCGGGCACTAGTACTTCTACCTTACATTGCATGTGGGTATCATTTACGCTTTAAACCTACTTAGAAGGTTTTATATTTTTTGATGAATTAATTTGCCTGTTTACGGCAATTGCAGACTTAGACCTGACTGGTTATATTGGCCTTGTGTTGATTAAATTAAATTGTGGCCTGGGTCCAAATAAAGACTTATCAAATATATTACGAACCAGATTTTTTACGCTTTGTTCATAACTTCTTATACATTTTTGATAAACATAAATTCGGTGAAAACACTGATCTTTTGTTAGAAGCTAAACCTGGTGAATAATGTTTTAGTAGGTATGTATTTTGTACGTACCAGCAGGTATTAAAAGCGACTTACTCGTAGAGTAAGAATACGGACTGCCAAGGAAAAGTGCATCCTCCGAAATCCTTGTCATCTATATTGATAAGAAGTGTTACCTCAATTTCATTTCCCAGATCCATCATCGACAATTGTCAATTACTCGAGTATTTATCTTCTTAAATTGTGACATAATGTCGTCGAAATCTACGACGTGCATCGTAAAAAATTACGACTCGACATCATAATCGTACTTAACTGTGGTATACCTACTTGAAATTATTTGAGTTGGCCAAATTGCATCAAAGTAGTCTATTCAAAAAGCAACTCTACTGTCCACGGAACAAGATTCAAATTCCAATTGGCAGTTTTATAAAAAGTCGGCCACATTGAATAATCTCAACCATACTCGTGAATATCTCGATTTCGATTATACCTACTCCGTACGAATCTGAGGAAAGATTGCCGCAGCTGATCTATAGGTACCACTGGCGGTGTGTGAAAATTTTCAATGGGCAACCCAGAGCAAAAAAAAATGAAACAGCTTAGAGTATACAGGTTGGAAAAAATTTAAGCACCGTGGAGAACCTTAAATCCATTAGTTAGCTCATTTTACTGAAAGGAAGCATTCCCTTAATTTTTTAAAGAAACAAAATTGCATTTAATGATCTTCTAACATTCGCTTGTCTCACCCGGGAATCAAACCAATTAAAAATTTAAAAAAACCTGTCAAGTGCGAGTCTGACTCGCGCACCGACGGTTCCGTACAAAATTTCATACAACATACCCGTCTTGCCCCGCTCATTAATTTTGGAAAAATCTTAAGACCGCATAGTGTAGTTAAGACGTGAGTACCTACAGCGCCATTTATCGGTGCATTTTGTTACTAATTTGCTCGACCAAGGAACTCGGTATGTATGTTAGTTTTTCAGCGATAATTCTTTATCAAGTGAATTAATTTAGATAATTCTTATTTTATTTGCTAGAAGGTGTTTTCAGACTACTTTCATACGAATTTGAAGGAAAAAATTTAACACAGAATTATTAAATTACAAACTTAATTAACAAATGATTTTTAATAAAAAAAAACTGTTTTAGAATGTGCAATTCAAGCCTTTTCATACGATATCTCAGTTGGCCTACTAGACTGAATTTTTGACCCCCCCCTTATCCGTTCTTTTTATGGAAATTAAAAGTATAAATATTAAAAAATTTCATTTTCCATACACATGGATTAGCTTTGTTTACAACTATTTTAAATTTCAAATTGGTAGCATTAGTGGTTCCTAAGATATATAACATTGTGACAAACAGACAGACGGACGGAGTCGCACCATAAGGTTTGGTCCGGAACCTTATAAATAAACCCTCAATTTTTTTATATGCGAATCGGTAGAATTATTGTTCAGGAAAAAAATTGTCTAATAAACATTTGGTCTTTGAAATAAGAAAAGTGAAAACGAATATTAATTTAATTTTATCATCAATATGAAGGACACATAAACATTTTTTTAACTTAGACGAATATTAAGAAGAGAAAAGAATCTTAATAATTTGTGTGTCCGGAACGTGGGGGGTCATTTCTAGCAACTTATCACTCTTATCAGTTAATTTTATTGCAAAGACCGAATGTTTATTAATAAATGTTTTCTTTCTTTCTATATTATACAAATTTTATCCTGAACAATAATCCTACCGATTCGTATAATAAAATAGCGACGGTTTATTTATTCTTCTTCTTCTAATTTTTAGTTGGTTCGAATCCCGGGTGAGACAAGCGAAATTTAAAAGATCTTTGAATGCAGTTTTGTTTCTTTAAAACAATAATGGAATGTTTTCTTTCAGTAAAATGAGCTAACTAAAGGGTTTAAGGTAGTTCGCCTCCAGGGCCCTTAATTTTTTTCCGCCCTGTATATATAATAATAAATTTTAGGCAAGCCGGTGGGAATCGGCTTGTATGAGCGCTCCGCCACTGATAAATATTTATGATGTTATATGAACAACGCCAGACGCGCTCTCCTTTCTGCCACTATCAACCTATTCACCGAAATCAGACTCCAATATCAGTGCTAGGAGATAATCAATATAAATCTTGCACGAAACCATCACGGTTACAGTGACAGCGTACGCTCTACACAAAATAGTATCCTTGGTGTTAATTGGGGGTTAACAGTGGGATCAAACCAAACTTACAAGCTTTCTTTAATTGAGTGCAAGAGTGCTAAAAGCGTGCGTTTGTTTGACATAAATAAAACATCATTATCATCATCATCATATCAGCCGAAAGACGTCCACTGCTCCGTAACGTTGCATAATATAGGGACAAAAATACAAACAATTGTTCATCTCTAATGTCCCTTCGAGTATGGTGGAAATCTATTTCAGAACAATATTGGTATCATGCATGCACACTACGCTGGATATTTTTTCGAAGTAGAATTTAGTTGAAACATTTGTTTTACGCTTTATACCTACACTTAGAGGTAATGTTAATAAATATTGTCCGATTCTCGAAGTTTCGAAGGCTCATTACGCGTAAAAAAACGTTCGATCACCAATAATTATTGCGATATGTGAACGAAATACTCAATTAAATGTCTTTGAGAAGAGTTGAGCAACGAGCGGCCACAAGACAGATCGTATGCGCCGATCGATAAGATGTTGAGTTAGAAACGCGCAGTCCCTCGGTCGTGCCTAGTCATGCCGATGCCGTTCATGTTTTGGAACGACACACAGGAATTACACAAGTTACAACACATTAGGGAAAATCATCCTACAGTAGGTCTTGCGAATAACATCTACTACTAGAATCGTTTATCATGCCGTTATTTCTATACATTTTTATATGGATGCCTCGATTATTGTAAGTTGAGATTATTCAATGGGGCCGACTTTTTATAAAGCAGTCATTGGAATTGGAATCTTCTACCTTGGATGGTAGAGTTGCTCTTTGAATGGACTACTTTGATGCAATTCGGCCAACTCAAATAATCGCTAGGATAAGAGACACGTTAAGTCTTCTGCGCATAGGTAAATGGCTTTAATGGAAACGTTACGATAAATATTTAATTTTGTGAAGTTTTATTCTTTAAATTCTTTTATGAGATTTTTTTGATTGTTTCGGATAATAATGCACCTGTTGTTTGAGTTGGCAGAGAGAAATTAAAATAATTGTACCCTTGAAACTATTGAGGTACAATTTTTTTCAAGTAAGTATTAATTCTGTACGATTTGGGTACAATTTTTTCACATACCTACTCAGAAATGCCAAAACAGAGAGTGGGATTGTCAGCGAGCATGACATGATCATAGACCTTCACAGGACGCATACCAAATGATAAAACATAAAAAAGAATCGATTCTGATATGAGAACTTATACGCGCATATGTTTCGAACGTTTGATCAAATGTTTTTATTGGAACAACATAAGTAACACGAATTTGTCTTTTTATTGTTTAATGACATCGCGCTCTTGGCGCATTCAGCCAAAGTGTGAAAGGGATTAAAAGAAAATACAAATAGATCCAACATTTAGATAAAGACCATTTTAAAATCGCTATTTCGAAAACTAGTACATACCTATAAGATGTAGGTAGGTAACATTTGTTGACGTAGTTTTATTTTGAATATATTCTATGTAAATTACAAGACCGTTAATTTGGTCCTGCGGTTAAGTAGAAAAGGTACCTTACGGCTGTGCGATAAGAAAATATGCAAAAGAATACAAAAAAAGCCTACTACATGCATCTATTTTGGTGCGGTGGGTGGGTCACAGAAACACCAATTTGCGGCGGAATATTTTTTTGTAAAAAAAGGTGTTCGGAGAAAGCTACTCTATAAAATCATGTACCTAACTCATCTTTACCTTTTCGTTTCATACAATCCATACTAATACTATAAATGCGAAAGTAACTCCTTCTGTATGTCTGTCTGTTGCCTTTTCAAGCTTAAACCGCGAACCGATTGAGGTGCAATTTGGTATAGAGATAGGTACTTTGAATTCCGGGGAAGGACAAAGGATAGGTTTTATAATAGAAACTGACACTCGCACTTCTGTTAAGTAAGAAACCAATTACTTGTACTTTATACCCATTTGGACAGTATCACATTATGTTAAATTCGTGCTAACTCTACGAGTAGCCATTAGCTATTTTAGGTGTAAAGCGACCTCAATACGTGGTTTACATCTTGCTACAACTAGCTACAAGGCTTTAGAAGTGTGGTAACGAGGTACTAATTGCAATATGAGATAATATAAATACTTAAGTTTTTTTAATCATTGGAACGCCAACATTAGTTATGGACTATCGTGCCTTAGCTATAACCACGAACTTCGAAGTTCGGGTATCTCCATGTCTATCGCACTTACAATGCTCGAGTTACAGGGATCAAGATATACGAACTTCGAGTTTCGATTTTCTTGGTAGCGCCGCAGCAACGACGACAACGACGAGACGCGACACGTATTCTGTTACTTGTTTTAACATCACCTCACAGTTTACCCACAAACATATCTTGATACCGCGATTTGTAGTAACTAAGCGTAATCAGGGCTGTTATTTTCGGGATTTCCTGTCAGAGGTATCTAGGTATTTGCTAGGAGATCCCAACCTTTATGTATGTTCCTTAATTTGAAGTTTATCGAAAAAAATTTTTTTTTCATTTTCATTTTTATTTTTACGCCTCACCCCATCCCTAACTAAACTAGACCTCTACCTACGCTTAGTTAAATAGTTACTACGAATCGCGGCGTCAAGATATATTTATCGGGAGCGTTGAGGTGAGCTTAAAACAAGTTACAGAGAATAGCGGGGCTGAGGTTTCGTCACGCGTGACGGGTTAGGTGAGGTGAATATACGCATTCAGAATAACATCCCACCACGGCTATCGCAGGATTCACAGGACAGCCCGCGAACTGCGTCGGGGCGAGACACTATCCGTCTCGTTCTTATAAGAACGCTTAGAAAGAGACGGATAGTCCATGTAGCTAGCCCTGCTGGGGCATAACATATTACCTACTAAGCTCAGAAAAGATTCGTCCCATCTCGTCTCATCGGTGGAAAACGTTTATCAGCCTGGATGTAGTTCTCGACGATCGGAACGGAATTAAAATATATAGATTCCAAATATTGCTTTCGTTGAGCTACGGTAAATTCATCCATCACTATATCATAAAAATTTGAATTAGTCTTCTTGATTTTTAAACCGTTTATTCAAACCCGCGGAATCTTGCAATCGAGTCGTGATATTTCGGCAGTTGTCTTCTACAATTGTTTACACTATTCGTCGTTCTTTCGTAAGATGAAGGCACGTCCTGCTGTTACGGTCACTACGTGTTTTACGGTCCTGTCTATTATTTTTACATTTTGCAGCACTGACAATTTCGTAATAGCACGAGACCTTGGCGGAGTACTCTTTGAAATCAGACTGTATACTAGCCAGTGAGTGGGTCCGGAGGCTGCGACAATAGCCGCGCCTACGCGCGCGTCGCGCGGCCCGACCGACTCCCGGCTGCGGTCTTAGTAGGCACCTCTACCCGATGAGCTAGCCCTGGCACAATGCAATAAAATTGTCTATTATTTCCGGCGGATTATTCAGCAGTTCTTTTGGGTAGTAGGGTAGGAACCATAGCAAATAAACTTGTGAATTGCGAAGATGATTTATTCAAAGTAGTTGCTTTCAAAGGAATTAATGCGAATAATCCTTTCCGGCAGCTAACTGTACAGAATGGAAAGTTGAGATGTGGCAGAAGGGCAGCTACTAGATCCCTTGCTGCTACGCGAAAATGCTCTTAGGAGACCTTTACTAACTTTTTGAGTGATGATGACAATCGACATTCACAGATTTTTGATAACAATGTACAGTCAACCAGAAAATCTACAGATTTGAGTAATTTTTAGGGTTCCGTAGCCAAAATGGCAAAAACGGAACCCTTATAGTTTCGTCATGTCCGTCTGTCCGTCTGTCCGTCTGTCCGTCTGTCACAGGCATTTTACTCGAAAACTATAAGGTGTATTTGAATAAAATTTTGAGGATAGGTGTATTCTGTTAGCCGCTACATAGTTTTGTAATTAAAATAACAAAAAAAAAATTTTTTAGGTGTGCACTCCATACATAAAACTAAAAGTCAAAAAAATTTTTTTCATTGTGACCCCCCGTGTGGCACATCAATCGATAGGCCTTTCAAAATAAATATAAGGTTTCTTAGCATTTTTTTTGATTAAGTGAATATAGTCGGAGATAATTGCCCCGAAAGTCACTAAAATTCTGTCCCCCCCCCTCTAATTTTTGAACGGTGTATTTTAAAAACATGGAAAAATTCATGGACATAGGGCTTATTAATTTCATTCACCGAAAATTGTTTTGAAGAAGATCGGTTCAGAGGTTTTCGAGATATTGCTGAAAAACTGCCTTCCTCAAAGAAAAGGACATAAGTGCCGTAAGATTTCTATGACGATACGACCTTTTTAATAGGCACGGAACCCTTCGTTTTGCGTGGTCCGACACGCACTTGGCCGGTTTTTTAATACCAATCGGTCCCATTTCCATCAATTATTAAAATACTCTTTGAGGCCAACTAAGGTTAGAGTACTAGAACACCCACAAATCAAAGAAAACTTTTTCCTTATACAGTTCGTAGGGTAATTAATTATAAAGTGAAGTTTTCTTTAGCTTAAATATCAATATCATTAAATTGTATGGAGACTACTAAAATTAGGATATTAGAAATGAGAAAAATTGGTATTATTGTTAAAAAACCAGACAAGTGCGAGTCGGACTCGCCCACCGAGGGTTCCGTACAACATTCCTCCTACCTCGATGATTGATTACTACCAATTTTTCTCATTTCTAATATCCTAATTGTAGTTGTCTCCATAGAATATAACACAAACTGGGGTGATTATATTTGCAAACAAAATCTTGTTAACTTTAGTATCTCTAGATGCCTATCCTATTGCCGAATTCGATACTCTGTCCTTGATAAAATTGAGCACGTTGTGTTTCTGCACCAGGGCTTTTATTCGGAACGCGCTCATGCGCTTCACCCCACCTGTCACGTCTTAACGAAACTAGACCTCTACCTACGCTTAGTTACATTACAACCAATACCGGCGTCAAGATATATTTGTGGGCGAGTTGAGGTGAGCTTAAAACAAGTTACAGAATAGCGGGGCTATGTTAGGTATACATATTTATATACGACTCCATATCCTCACTGTAAGTTTCTAAAGCAGTCTTGTGTCATGGCAATTTGGAATGTTGGCAATGAAAATGTCTATGGTACAATTTTTTTTCTTTATTTCATTATTTTGTCATACGCCAGAGGGCCTACCGCGAAACGAAAACGAACGTCGTTCGTATATCTCCGTCTCTGTCGCACTTGCTAGTTGGAGCGACAGAGATACACGAACGAAGTTCGTTTTCGTTTCGCGGTAGGCCCTCTGGGTACCCTAACCTCCTTCGCTAATGTTGCGTGAGCGGACTAGACAGAAGACATCTAATTAAGCGATGCAGAGACCAACCTTGAAGTAAACATTACCGAGAACCGAGTGGTATGGATAATTTGCAAAAGCATTCCATTAATAAATATGGCTGTCAACACAATCGGTAAAACGAGTATTTGATAGTTTTAGACAATGTAGGTACAGTGAGCTGCAAAAACATTCCGACACCGACTCTATTGTCATTGCAAACTATTTGGTGTATCATTTTTACAAGACATTGTTCTAAGTCAAGGCTAGGTATTTTAGCAGCAAATAACCTCCATCATAAAACATCCAAGCATTATTAAGTGTCTTTAAGTATTTTATTGATTTATTTTATTTATTACATATACAGCGTGGAAGTCCATGAGGGACGTTTCCGGAAATATTGAATCGTTTAAGTGATATAGGTACAGTAGATTTGTAATGGTTAGAATCACGAATTAAGTAAAACCAAAGGCTATAGTCGGGTTTCCATAGTAAGTCGACCCTTGTATCAAATGGGCTCGGCTTTTTTTTGTGAGTACCTCTTATAGTGAAGAATATTTATGCTGAGTATGAACATCCTACTTGTGACAGTTTTTGACTTATGATTTTTTTAAGTTTTTTTTTATGTGTTGTTTTTCGGGATGTATTCAAGCGATTTGCATCAAATTTTCAAATGATGTTCTTTATAGAGAATTACATCACGGCCCAAAAAACTTAAACTAGTTATCATATAAAAAAATAAAATAAAGACCAAATAAAAAAGATACATTTTTTATGTAGTTGTGTTGTGAAGTAGTGACACCTCTAGATTTTTTTCTCAGAATAGACCATAAAAATCAGCAATATGAGTGGCCAAATTATGTATTCAATCGGTGTTTTTCAATGTAGTATACAAATTTCGATTATGTTTGAGTTTTCATTAGCATTTTACTCATATATACGACAAACTGATAAAAAAACTCAAACATAATCGAGGAGTTTGTATACAACTCAAGCCTGAGTTGCACTTTCTGAAACAGTTTTTTTTAGAGGTAAAAATTTGAAATTTGAAAGAAAATGTTGAAAAAGAATACCATTCCCGTTACTTAAAATAGCGTAATTGATTACGCACGGGGCTAAGTAATGTAACGTTTACGTAAGTTAAGGCAAGATAAGGATAAAACCGACCAAGAGCGTGTCGGGCCACGCTCAGTGTAGGGCTCCGTAGTTTTTCGTCCGTCACAGTAAGTGTTCACACTTAAGCGTTAAAAAAATGGGCTATTTGTTACATTCATTGTGATTTTGTAGAAATTACAGGTACAATAAACACCTGCTTGGTTAAATTACAAACTTAGTTCAGAAATTATTTTGTAATTTTTGCAAAAACTATTCAACCTATCAAGTTCAAAATAATTTTCCTAGAAAGTTTTTATAAAGTACTACTTTGAGATTTTTTCCATATTTTTAAAACTTATGGTTCAAAAGTTACAGGGGGGACACATTTTTTTTTACTTCTGGAGCGATTATCTCCAAAAATATTAACATTATCAAAAAATGATTTTAGCAAACCCCTATTCATTTTTAAATACCTATCCAACAATATATCATACGTTAGGGATGAAATGAAAAAAAAAACACTCCCCACGTTAGGTACGTATAGGGGAGGTACCCTAATAAAAAAATCACTTTTTATTTTACCACTTTGTCGGCGTGATTGATATACATATTAGTACCAAATTTCAGCTTTCTAGTGCTAACAGTTAATAAGATTATCCGCGGACGGACGGACAGACAAAGCGAAACTATAATGGTTCCTAGTCGACTACGGAACCCTAAAAAAGGGACAATTTGGTCGCGTACGGTAGGTACGGCTACTGTCACAGTCTCAGACGAATTTCCTCCCTCCAACGGTTGTGGAATGTGTTTTACCCCGAGGGACTTTTTGAAAGGGTCGACAAAGCGCATGTGGCCTCCCTTGAATTGCAAGCATCCATAGACTACGGTGACCGCTTTACTATCCCGCGGGCCATATGGTGGTACATAAAGTGGTGGTGGTTCGTATTAGTCAAACTTGATTTTTTGTTATAATCCGGAAAAATATACGAATAAACAGTGCTCGGGTGCGTGAGACAGGCGGGATTATGAGAACGGCCGAGCCGTCCAGGACGTAACATGTTAGATAACAAGTCGCGCAATGCATTGTGTCGTGCCCCTCATGCCACTAATCTAATTAAGTAACATTTAAGTAGGTATGAGAATTCAGAACGTTGCAATTTCGTGAAAAGGTTAAAAGTTTTGCGCTATTGAACTGGAAACCTTTGAGCAGGTAGAACTGACCTTTGCACGTAGAAAGTTTTGACGATTTATCCGTATAAAAAAGCACATAAGATAACAAATTTTAAAATACATAACGTAACTAAACATGTCGGAAAACGTCGACGAATGCTATACGACATTTAGACTAAATAACTCTGTCGAAATATCTGTAAGTACGTGTATAGTGAACACATACCTGATACAGCTCATTGTTATTCCTTTATAAAATGAGAGACTTCTCATATTAAATACAGAAAACAACACCATCCTCCGAGGTTTTGTTACATTAAACTTAAGAAAAATTGTAATCAAGTAATCTGTAGATACGGAATCTTATAGTGTCGTAAAGCGTCCTAATATTTATTTAGCGTGTGTGCGTGTGAATTTATTAGCTGTTCCAAACTAGGTAGTTTACAAGGCGATGTTCTTAGAGCATACATAACTGGAGTAGCCTTTCAGTAACTTAACAAAGACGATCACAATCGAATGGTCTTTCACAAAATCGCCTCGCAAGAGAACACTGGAGCCGTAGCATGGTTGGCCTTGTCACGCGATAGGTGATAGGATAGAGCGTGCGTCACTGGCTGACACCGTTCGATAGAACGAGACGACGCTCTTATCTTGTCACTTGTCGAGCGATAAGGCCAACCATGCTACGGCTCCTAATCATTAAATGCCCGCACGTGCTGTAAGCACATAATCTGGGGGCACGGTAGTGCCCCCGCCAAAGTCGAGCGCGAAGCAAACACTGCTTTACCATCCTTTACTGGAACCATTTCGCCGCATTTTCAGGCCCCTATTTGAGAACCTCTGAATTTTCGTCATCCAGTAAGCTATAATCACATGCTTAAAATCCAAAATTTCAAGTCTGTAGGTCATTTAGTTCCGAAGTTAAGCGAAAGCAAAGTTTCGCATTTATGACACTCAGCCACTCACTCACTCATGATCATCAGAATAGAACTAGTACTTCCCATAAACTCAGATAGCTGAAATTTGGTACATAGTTAGGGTTTAATGGCCACATAAAGGGAAAACTATAAAAACTAGGATAATCGAAGATCTGGAGTACCTGGTGACCTTGATTAGAAAACACAAGAGCCCAACAAAACTATTAGAGATCGACATACCGCCTTTACAAAAAATATTCAACTTGGTGGGCCGCTTCATTTGATGTCAAAAATCGAAGGTCTGAAGTATCTGATGAAGAACCCTCAGCTTGTCTCAGCTGTATTAGAGATATGGTAATGCCCCCTTCTACTATTGGTACATAAAAAAATCGACTGTCATTGCAAAAATCCTGCGTAGTGGGACACATCTTCTAATTTAATCTAGCTTATAGCGTCCCGTTTCTACAAAAAGAAGTGAAATCCCACCAAAAACATTTTGTAAAAAACTAGCCAACTTTATAGTCGCAATAAATATCACCAGGGCTTTTATTCGGAACGCGCTCATTCGCATCACCTCGACCGCGTCACTAGACCTCTACCTAAGCTTAAGTTACTAAGAATCGCGGCGTCAAGATATATTTGTGGGTGAACGGTGAGGTGAGATTAAAACAAGTTACAGAATAGCGGGGCTGTGGTGAGTAACTATGCTGACGCTTGCCAAGTTTGCCCTTCTCGGCATCAATGCGGTTCTTGTTATTGACGATATAATAGTGATGTGATCGAGTATTTCTTGAACTGTCATAGTCTATATCCTCGATCGTGATAAAACATAGGGATGGTATCAGCGGGATGTGTTGTTGTAAAAGCACATAGTGATTATTATTGCTAACTATATTGTAAATAAATTGAATACTACGCAGCTGGTTAGTTGAGAGTTGTCAGCGTGGCTGGGCGGGGCGGAGGCTGCGCGCGGCCGCGCGGAGCGGAACTCGCGCCGGAGGTCAGAGCGAGCGGTGTTTATGGCCCGTTTATCAAATGCGTCTGCGCAAGGTCCCCGGCTCTTAAAACTCGCCTGTTACACCGCGCCACCAATAGACTTCTGCATCTACGACCTCCTTATAACTAACGCTTTAAGACCATTTTAGCCGGTTCGACAAGTATAAACATACAGCGGATTCGACTGCATATTACGAAGTAATAGCACACACAAACGTACTTAGCACGTAGGTACTTGTATATAACCAAACGATACGAGATCGAAAGCTGTTTTCGGTGAGTATTGTTTCATTTGGATTATAGAGCTCCGCCTTCATTGCGGTAGACCATGAGCGAATTTCTTTTATACTTGGCTTCCGCCCGCCCGTTTCGTACCTTGAAGTACTTCTACTCCTGACTAAATATAATTCTAAGCGCATGTTTTGTTTTCTGTAATGAGATGAGAACGATACAATTCTAATAAAATACCTTTAGAAAATGATTACCATGCCATGCACAATTTTTCATCTTTAGGTACAGTGCTTGCGTGCATTAGTCTATGCGTAGAAATTTCAATGAAGGGTAAAAGACCAGCACGCTACTTGGCTGACTGTTCGCACAAATCTGACATGTATGTGCAATTTGTCGTGATGTAGATTTAGTATTAGGTAAGTGCATTTTACATGTTTGTGAGTTTAGATGTATAGGAGTTAATATTGTAAACGACTATAAAATAGTACTTTTTGTGAAATCCACTAATAGTGTGGCTGCTATTCTCCCTTTAGGTCCATCGGTAGGTAATCGTAAGTTTCGCCTGTTAAAATTTGTGAGGGCAAACTCGTGGTCACACCATTTTGTCATACTGGTGTGCCCACGAGGAGTTTACTTTCCTCGTAATCACACTGTTTGGTGTGGCGAATAGTAAGCTACCAAAACATGAGACTTTGTATTCACACTACTAGTGCGGGTAAAATATTATATAATAATGTCATACATTACACGAGAAAACTTGAGATGTCTAGTATGAGGAAGTGAAATAAAACGTGTTGGTTCTGGCGCTTCACCGGCCGCTGCCGCGGCACGCTCGTTTCGCTCGCTCTGCTCGCGCGCTGTAGGGTCGCGGTTGTTCCTAACACACGTCCTCGCTTCGCTCGTCGTCGTACCTACACCGACCTGCCTTAGAGTAGAATAGGAAGGTAATCCGCCTGTTATGTGCATTCAAAGACCAACAAGTTGATTTTTAGGCTAGGAATGTTATTAATGTATGTGCTTCCTACTGACTTGCTAAACACTTTTGGACTTATCCGTATGCTCATTCAGAATTATACAATACCTGTATATAAAGAAAAAAGACAATTGTATCCAGCCATGTCCTACACTCAGCGTCAAATACTCTGTAGCAGTCAAAGTGGCCAAATAGTTCGGTACAAGTTGTACCGAAGTATGTTATATCGTACAACATACTAAATATACTTATGGTGGACCGAACTATTTGACTACTTTGGTTGCTACAAGGTATTTGACGCGGAGACCTACGACGGCATATTTTATTCAGTGCTTAACAACACTAGATTCAGTAAAGTGTGATCTTTTTAAAGTGGCGAGACCACGAGTAAAATACATTAGTCATTGTCAAAATGGTGTGACCACGAGTCCGGTCCGCCGCTATTAGACCTTAAAAGTAAAGTTTGGTCAATGCAACCCGCCACCGATCTTCGTTATTAAAGTTAACTGATGTCACAGAACACTAACTACTATAGACGGGGTATCAAGCGCGGTTTCTAACTTTGTGAGCGACTGCACGGCGATCAGGTGACGTTGGCGCGAAAGCTTTGAGCGCATGCTCAAAGTAGTGGCGCGCGTGCCACGCCCACATCGCCGTTCTAAAGTATTTAGTGTTCTGTGACGGATGTTATTGGTATAATTTTGCATGGCTATGATAGCAATATATGCAATTACCCATAGCTCAATTTTCTATTTATAAGAGATTTAACGTGTAAGTATTGGTAATCGAAGAAAGAAGATTAAGATTCATATATGTATATCTTTTGCACTAAAATCTATAAATAACTTCCATTATGTTGATTTCACTGTGGCTTTAGAGCAAAAAAAACAAAATTAATTGTAAATGATTTTTCTCTTAAATTAACTTTTTAAACGGTGCGTTCCAAATTTGCACGAAGCGAATTTTTTTGAAAAAGAAAATTAAATTATAAAATTATTTATTTGTAGGTATTGTATCTTTATAAGCCAGTCTAATAATTAGTATTGTGTTTAAAAAAAAAGAATAAGTATTATTAATTTTATTTTATCAAAATAATAATAATGAATTATTAGCATAAAATCATAAGTTTCTGAAAGCAGAATAATGACCTCTCATTTCTAAAAACATATGTATCTCGCGATAGAGCGTCACGTTCGAAATTCAAAAACACTTTCCACGCTAGCGGATATAATGTACTTTTGGGCGCAGATTTTGAGCGATAAAGTAAGCCTTTCCGAGCTAGTGAGGTGAAAAAACCTATATCGGGTCGAGCTGCTGCTGTACGTTAGACCCGCATGTTGATACGCAATCCTCCAAAGTTTACATGTTGTGTAATCGACGCAATGCAGTGGCAGTTGCACTCAGATGGATAAATCGATCACTATCTAATCGCCAACCTATTTGGTGCATACATTTTAGTCACTAGGAACTAGACATGGTGTCTCGTATAGTCTGCACGTACGGAAGTTAATTGTCAGGATTCTATGTTCTAGCTGGGGCATGCATTTGTGCTAATATGCTCCGAGTGGTGAGAGTTTTAAGGACGTAATCGTTAGAATAGACCTAAAGCTTTATAAACATTAAAAGACAACATACACCTAATTTAAATACATTTTTAATTAAGAATACAGGGTTAACACTTGGCAGCGCGTTCCTGATTTTCTGGTTTGCCACAGTCAAAGCTTTAAAATAACATCGACCGTAGGTAGAATAGAATAGAATCGTCGAATAGGTACACTACTGCTTACACGTTATGGGAATATTTATTTGTGCATAATAGAACAGCCAAACTAGCAGTACATAGTAACGGAATTATTAAATAATAGGGTGTAATAGGTAGGTTAGCCAAGCATTACATTATATTAAAGACATAAGTACAAAAAAAATCGCATGACCATAAATGTAATATGTTTACCTGGCGTTTAAGTTAAGCAATTTATGTTTCACAAATCTATAATGTTGGTAAAATAGTTGCCTCAATGTTTTAATGTAAAGCAATTAGTGTTCGCTTAAAACTGTTAAAATTTTAAATGTTAATTTCTACGAAATCATTAAAAACGCTTTTTTGAACACATGTTTTATTTTTCCATTATAGTCAATTTCAATCACAATTACATCATGACTGTTCTTCATAGAGGCCGTAGGTATATAAATTTAAGGCATCTTGATTCGGTAAGATATACCTTAGCTAATTTGAAGTAGGGCAATTTAAGACAAACTTAAATGTAAAGCATCTCTAATTATTCATAGTAAAAAGTACATTTAGATAGAGAGCTTAAGGTTGCGTCTAATCTAAAATTAAAACACTAGGTATACAAATATTTAAATAGGAATTTAAAAGCTATTAAAGGCAACCAAACTGTCAATTTTGTTTTGTCTGAAGACGACAAGACAAACCAACCTTGGTAGAAGACAGATGTTTTACAGCCTCCATAAATTATACATAGGTGGTTTCTTGTGGCACCTTACGATTCAATTGAGTGCAAATTCAATTGAATCGTAACCAAAATAGAATGAGTTATTTTCCTTACGAAAGAATGTGCATGACAACGGGACAAAGGGAAAAATGCAATACAACAACAAGAAACAACAACAATGTACATTTCCTTTGTTGCCTGTTCTTCGAATAAGATGTCGAAAATATATTATTTATTTATTTTGATGGTTAGAGCACAATTATAGTACATATCCGAATATTTAAGAAGATACCTAATAAACATAAGCAAGTAATTCGTCGAATGAGTTTATCCTGTTATTTTCGTTTCGTAATTTATTAATTTCATGATTACGTTACTACGTATTTTAATTTTATTAAATCGGCCATGAACATTTGATATTAATATCATCAATTGGCATTTGTTTTAATTGTTGACTAGTCAAATCTGTTAATGTAGTGTACTTCCATTACTTTTTATTCATTCACGGTGTTGGAAGGTTTTTTTTAAAAGTTTGAACACAATTTTTTGTTTTAATATTGACGTCGTTGTTTTTTGTTACAGATTTACCTTCACTGACCTATTGAGATTGTTTAGCATGTAAGGGTAACTACTAATTTTGACATGAGTACCCACTGGTAAGCATATTGCCCTTACTAGCGAGTTGGCTATTACGTAAATACATTGGACCAAACAGTTCATTGTCCTCTTAAATAAGAAAACCACTTTTTAAACCAGTTCGTTTCAACTTACTCTTTTGACAACGAGAAAGCATATTATTTATTTTCTGCCACTTAAACCAAATAATAAATGCATTATTTACAATGCGACTTAATTATTTAAACAGATAACAAACTATTTTACATACATTTCAAATAAAACTACTTCATATGCAAAATGAATCCGCGTTTTAACATGGACGACGAACCGCCTCGCAAAATCGAACAACCTTGAACCTCGAATAAATCATTTTATTACTTCATAATTATAAAACATATATATCTCATCAAATATATATTGCCTCTTAGTCGTCGCACACGGTTAACACACTAATATAACTTATACATACAGGGTTATTGGTAAATCAACGTAATCCTGTTATAAGAGGTACCTAAGTAATAAATAGGTAGTAGAAGTAAACACTTCATTACACAAAACAAGTAGGTACATACATAACAGAGTTTATAAAATATAATTATCATGTGTACAAAGGCGAACTTATCCATTTATGGGATCTCTTCCAACTAATCCTTAAGGTTAAGGGTTAAGTTGATTGCAACTTTTTTGACCCCATAATGCAATACGCAAAATTGCAAATGTGAACCATTGTCGTGAAAACTTCATTTTTATTTTTTTCATTATAAAGTGGATCAAGAACCACTTTAAAATGTTTATGTCTACGCTCTGTCCAGCATCAAACCAAATTCATAACCCCGAGAGCTTTCAGCTGGAACTCCAAAACCGTTTCGATTGCTTAGGCGGTAACTTGGACGAATCGAACGACGGGTTTGTGAAAGCTGTCCGTGCCACTGGGTCTAGTTCTTTAAGGCTCAAGGGACCAACAGAACTAAAAGGCTCTCTAGCTCCACTCAGAAGCTCATGATGGAAAGGAGTGAAATGATCCTACAGTCTTCAGCCAATGCGACCTTATACCGGCAGCTCAATAAACAGTTTGCTGACGATATAGTAGTCTTGGCAGAGACCATGGATGACTTAAGTACGATGCTCAATGACCTCAGTAAAGCTTCCGAGCGAGTTGGTCTAAGAATGAACATGGATAAAACGAAGATCATGTCAAATGACCATGTAGCACCCATTACAATCGGACACTTTACGCTCGAAGTTGTAGACGACTATGTATACTTCGGACAGACTGTCCAGTTAGGTAGGTCCAACTTCGAGAACGAGGTCAATCGTCGAATCCGACTCGGCTGGGCAGCGTTCGGGAGCTACGGCACATCTTTTAGTCCAATATTCCGCAGTGTCTCAAGACGAGAGTCTTTGAGCAGTGTGTGTTGCCAGTGATGACATATGGCACTGAAACGTGGTCGCTTACTATGGGCCTCGAAAGCTCAAAGTCACCCAAAGGGCAATGGAGAGGGCTATGTTGGGAATTTCTCTGCGTGATCGCATCAGAAATGAGGATATCCGCAGCCTAACCCAGGTAAACCGATATAGCCCTAAGCCCTAAGTGGCAGTGGGCGGTGCACATTGCACGTAGAATCGATGGCCGTTGTGGCGGAAAGGTTCTCGAGTGGTGACCACGTACCGGAAGGCGCGGCGTGGGTAGGCCTTCCACAAGGTGGACTGATGACCTGAAGGTCGTGGGAGTCCGCTGGATGCGGGTGGCGTAGGGCCGGTCACTTTGGCACTCTTTGGGGGAGGCCTAAGTCCAGCAGTGGACGTCTGTCGGTTGTTATGATGATGATGATGATTGCTGAAATTCTTTTTTTATCCTTTTTAATTAAATTATTATTTTGTCTTGTGAGTCTATGTCGTGGCTGCATACCGAAGGCTCTATGCCAGTGGTGCATTAAGCCTGCAACACACTGGCGCGGCCTGCGATGGCGGCCGTCAGTAGTAAATCTGGCAGCTAATGACAAGTTTCGCTGCGGTCAGGTCGCGCTAGTCTGTGAGAGGTTTTACGCGCCACACATCAAATTCAATAAGCAGACGACTGACGTTTTGTTTTTTTTATTGCGATTAGTTTTAATTTTTAACCGACTTCAAAAAAGGAGGAGGTCCCAAAAAGGACGCAAGATTTTCCATACATAATGTATGGAAAAACTTGCGTCCTTTTTGGGACACCCTATATATAGTTATGTTCCACTGTATGTATACATATATTTTCATCGATTCCTCTGTCAATTTTGGAAGGTTTTAAAAAAAAAAACGAAATAATAAATAACCATTTGTCAATTTTTTTATTAAAATATAATTAACGCGAAGGCACCAATAATTTATAATATTATGATAAGTTAAACTTGGTAAGTTTGTTACTTCTATTCTTCTAAATATATAAAAGAAGAAACTGACTGACTGACTGATCTATCAACGCACAGCCCAAACCGCTGGTTCTAGAGATTCCTAATTTGGCACGTAGGTCCAAGAAAGGATTTTTAAATTCAACCCCTAAGGGGGTGAGATGGGGGTCCAAAGTTTGTATGGGGAAACAAGATTAGTTAGACTATTTCTTTCGAAACTTCACAGCAGTATTTCTAACGATAAATGAGTTAACACGTGTTTCAGGTTTTTTGTGAATTCAACCCCTAAAAGGGGGGAAAGAGTTGAAAAAGTCTGAAATTCAACATGGGTACCTATTGTTTCTATGGTTTATCGGATCGCTGATTTTTAAAATCCAATATGGCGGACGTGGAATACCATCTCCCCTGTTGGGGTGTGATGGGGTTGAAATGTCCAAAATATCAATATGGGTGTCGGTTTTATGGTTTTTGGGACGTTAATTACGAAAATAGCATCGACTTTGAAATTTAATATTGTGGACATGAAAATACTTGAAATTCAATTAGAACATACGGGTCGAACTGAGATGCACCTTTTTTGTAGACGGTTAAAATTACTTTTAGTACGCGGGCGAAGCTGCGGGCAAAAGCTAGTTGTATATATAATCTCCGGAACTACTTAACCGATTTCAAAAATCTTTTCATCAAGATATCCAATGTACGGTCGAGGAAATTGAATGTTTATCACTTTTGGACTCTATGTAGTGGTATTAAGGTCCAAAAGTGATAAACATTCAATTTCCTCGACTGTACTAGGAGTGACGTAGGCTTCATTTTATCTCGCGAGTCTGCTGGGGCTTTACGCCTGTGCGTAACCGCAGCCTAAGTCCATAATAAACAGGTACCGGTACAAGTATAATATTGTAATTTTCATGGCTTAGTACGTTGCAGGAAATCTCTGGAACTATTAATCCAACTTCAAAAATTCTTACACAAGTATAGTTCAAGGATGGAGTTTCTGGGATGAACATAGGATAAAATATACCTAATCTTTAACCATCAAGCAGGCCCCTACTCTGGTGAAAGAATTTGAGCTAACTCATCCATATCCATTTGTCATATAAGGGGCAAGGTTACCAATATATCTGTAATTTAAGTAGGTATGTACATTGTACAATTTAGTCTTAAATTAGTAGTTCTACAGTCAGTTGCTAAAGCAATTGCTAAATATGTTACAAATGCAGTAAAACAAATCTTTACGCCGGCTGTACTTCAATTACAAGTTTAGGTCAATCTTTGGGTGCGTAGCGTACATGTTATTGCTGTTGAGTGAGTAGACCAAAATCGTCCATGAGTGTTGCTGCCATGCAGGTATGTATAGCAAATATGAAAGTGCATATACTCGTATATAGTTCTACGTTACCTCAGTGATTAATAAGTCAACAGTGGCAAAAGAATGATCGAGCGGAATATTGACAGGCGGGCGCCTGAAGGCGACGCGCGTTCACCGCCTTCGGATACACATCACGCGAGTTAACTGTATCGAGGAAAGAGTTCCCGTGGTGAAAGTTCCAAGTGGACATTTAGCAAAACGTCGGGTTTCACAATATGCTCTCCAAGTGTTTCGTAATAAAATACCAGGGAAGGCATTTAATCAAGTTCGGCGAAACGAGGCTAGCTGGCGGTAATGGTAACTCTACAAGCGGGTACAATTTTAGTAATTTTCTTTGATTCAAATTCCTTAAACAATCTCAGTTGTAGTACGGCGTGTTTTTGTAATGAAGTTGGGTGTTAAACGTCTGCCTTGACCGAGTATCGCACTGTGACCCTGCAACGATATTGCGGAGATATAACAATACAGATTTGCTCTATTGTCCATATTTTTTCTCATAAGTTCATAACAAGCAAAAGCAGAAGCAGAAAGTATAGTATCGCGTTTAGCTAAGTCCGAAAAACGAAACTACATAGATATGTTCATGCATTCCCAGACCTTATTATGCCTTCCCGGGCACTTTGTCCAAGGGTCAAAATGTCCAAGGAATCACTTATCTCACCACGAGCTCAAAGCCTTTTTAGGCCAACTTTGTTGCTGGATAGGTGTGTGTAAAGGGTCTTAACTCCATATGTATGACACATCGGAGCATAATCCATACAGTATACTCTGTTTAGTATTCCTGGATTTGTCCCTAATAGAGATAGGGACTGATAACATACCTAACTTTTGTCATCATTCACCGATAAAATTCATGTAACTCAGCACATTACTGTATTGTTACATTTTTGCGCGAATTACGATTTTGGTAGGTACTTGTTTTCCATACTTTCACCTATACTAACTAATCTATATTATAATATAATTATATTGTATAGAGAAAAAAAACCGTAAGATTGTAGCTTTGTTATTTTGTATGCATGCCGGGTAATCTCCGGAACCCCTTGTCCGGTTTCGAAAATTCTTTCACTTGTGTACTATGATGCAGTTTCTAATATGATGCGAGTTTTAAAGGCTTACATACGAGGTATCAAGTTATAATACATATAGGTAAGTATGATTCGCGAAATATGATCAGGATGCACGAACCTAAGTACCCATTCTAACGTCAGGATGGCGCGTGGATCTTTTATTGGACATAGCTTAGATTTTCAGGAGATGTGCCCGTACTTGGAAGGTGCCAACAATCTGTCAACTTGTCCTTGAAGTTGCTGAGGTCCACCCGCCATCCTGACGCACACTATCCGAGGCCCGCTGTAAATTTCGTGTTTAATAAGTATATAGTATATTATCTTTACCTAACTATCTAGCAACTGTTAATAAAACAAGCATGCCAGTTACACAATATTCGCCTGACACAAGAATCTCACGTTAGCCCTCAGACGTGCAAGTTAGATATATACCTACAGAATACAGATCACCATGTCCTGTTCCAGTGAATTTCATCACTTTGTACAAATTCCATTTGCGTAAAATCTTTTAATTAATTGCGACCTTATGCTACGCACAAGCACTTACGGTGGCCGATGTGCTCAATAGTTGCATTAGTAGCTTCGCGCGTTACTCGAATTTGTCACGAACTTTGTGCAAATCGTGTAATTTGGCCATGTGAGGCAGTTTAAGGTAACCACGATGTTCAATTTACCGATTAAGGCATATAAGCAATGTTAAAACTAGAACAGACGTTTTATTTGACTTTTAGGATGATTCATTTGTAAATAGAGGTCTAAGACTAATTAATTTTAGCGAGAACAGAGCAAAAGAGATATGTCGGTATATAATTTAGTGAACGCGTGTCGATGGCAGCGAGTAGAGTAGTAAATAGAGGTTCATTGCGCAATGCGCAGGCGGCGGGCGGCGTTGGCAAACAAACACCATCGGACTGTCCTACCCGTGCGCACGCGGGCCGGCCACGAGAGCCATTTACATACGCACCGCGCCGAAAAGCCATAACTGCTTGTCGGCCCATTTTAACGCCTGATGGAAAATGTATATTATAATTGTATAATACGCTGGTAATATAAAGTATTTTTCTCAAACTTGCAATGAAATGTCGTCCTTACGTGCGTTATAACAGGCTTCAAAGTATCACGTTTCGGGCGGAACAACTCGAGAGAACTGTAAAGGAATTTCATACAAAATTGAAGGCCTAGGCCGGGAAGTAATTTTTTTTTTAATTTTAATGTTAACATGGCATCTGTGTTCATCAACAAGCTAAACAGCTGATTTATATTTTTTTTTTTCTAGTGGCTGAATGGTTATCGGACCAAAAATATCCGCGTTAATGCCTATTACACACGAACCTTTATTAAGAAAACAAATCTGTATGATTCAATGTGTTGATGAATACTCTACTCTAGTTCAGAACTACGAGTTTGCGGCGCTTGCAGTTGAAACAATGGGACCCTGGTCGGCCGACATGAAGGCATTCATGAGGACCCTGTCGTCGCGGCTGGTCCACGCCTCAGGGGACCCCAGAGCTGGCGCGTACTTTTCCCAAAGGATTGCTCTCGCGGTCCAAAGGGGAAATGCCGCCAGCGTCATGGGGTCCATGCCGCAGGCGGAACTTTTAGACGGTCTTTTTAGGGTTCCGTAGCCAAAATGGCAAAAACGGAACCCTTATAGTTTCGTCATGTCCGTCTGTCCGTCTGGCCGTCTGTCCGTCTGTCCGTCTGTCCGTATGTCACAGGCATTTTACTCGAAAACTATAAGGTGTATTTGAATAAAATTTTGAGGATAGGTGTATTTTGTTAGCCGCTACATAGTTTTGTAATTAAAATGACAAAAACAAATTTTTTTAGGGGTGCACTTCATACATAAAACTAAAAGTCAAAAAAATTTTTTTCGTTGTGACCCCCCGTGTGGCACATCAATCGATAGGCCTTTCAAAATTAATATAAGGTTTCTTTGCATTTTTTTTGATTGAGTGAATAGGGTCGGAGATAATCACCCCGAAAGTCACTAAAATTCTGTCCCCCCCCCTCTAATTTTTGAACGGTGTATTTTAAAAATATGGAAAAATTCATGGACATAGAACTTATTAATTTCATTCACCGAAAATTGTTTTGAACAAGATCGGTTCAGAGGTTTTCGAGATATTGCTGAAAAACTGCCTTCATCAAAGAAAAGGACGTAAGTGCCGTAAAATTTCTGTGACGATACGACCTTTTTAATAGGCACGGAACCCTTCGTTTTGCGTGGTCCGACACGCACTTGGCCGGTTTTTTTTGTAATTAGTTTTAAATTTTTCGTTTAGTTTTCAGCTTATTTTATCCTTAGTTAAGTACACTCAATTAATAACAACTTGTATCTTTTATAATAAACTCTGTATATTTATCCGGACTTTTTAGGAGCTAATTAAGTAATATTTCTTTGGATATCTGATTTTTTGTTGGATTTTGCCTCTAGGTAACTATTTAGTTGATGAATAAATTAAAATGTTATCTATACGTAAGTCACCAGAGACCAAAGACAATATTTAAAATCCTCTGCATTTATTTTATTAATTATGGAAATTAAGATTCTTATTATCAGGTTATGTATAATGGCCCTAATAGGGTCTATTCAAACACTACACACGCGAAGTACGGACGACTTTCGTAAAAAAAAACCTTAAGTAAGGAGGGATTGGAGGGAAAATTAATTTACTATTGTGAGTGGTGTATTGTTTTATTTCATTGAATATGTTTGAGAAAAGCACTATACATGCCTGGCCGTGAAAAGGCTTGCCGGCTTCGTATCACTATCCGGCCTCCCTACGGTCGGCCGTCTATACCTACTCACCCGGCAAGCCCTTCTTTCCCGGCGTCTGCAGTAATGTACTATACCTGATAACATCGTTGTTAGCCTAGTTTGGACATCGTGCCACGACTGCTGTCAAAAGCAATGATTCAAATTCCTTATAAATGTAAATATAAAATTATCTATAAGAAGTTAAGTAGATATGTTTGTGAGCCATACGATAAACAAATATTCTATAGGGTAGGTACAATCTAACTAAGATCGAACTAGTTCCATAGTAAGCTCCATAAGGCTCGTGTTATGGGTACTAGACGACAATACATAATATGTTATATTTAATAAATATACAGACATCCATAGAAAACATCCAAGACGCAGAAACAAATATTCATGCTCAAAAAATATTATACACACTTACTAAACTTTTGATCTCAAATAGCTTCCTATCACACCCAGATAAAAAAATGCATAGGTATAAGTTACTTCCTACTTTCAAATATCTCTACAAATTATTTAAAGGTGGTACTAAGTTAAGGCAAGGCTTCGCGGATGGTGTCTAATCAGGCGAATACTATTGGGATCTAACCCAATTGGGATATAAACCAAATTGATGACCATACAGAAGTTGACAAACCGATAGCGGGTTTAGACTATTAAATAATAGATTGTTTACTAATTTAACATTCGAACTTTGAACTCAGGTCATTGAGCCACTGATTTTGTCACAAGCCACGCTGCGGCACTGTTACAGTTACCGACTTGTTGCTAAATAATAAGTTTATATAAACAATCCAGTTTTACGACCAGCATAACCACTTGGCTGCATGTCGAACAATATTATTCAAAACTTCATACGCAAGTCAAATGGTATCTTATCAAAGTTGGAAGTGGGTCAAAATTCAAGGTTACAACGCTATTAGCATGGTAAATATTAAACCATAAAATACTCATATTGGGGCTAGTTCATTAATTCCCAAATGAGTAAGTATGTAAGTAAATAAATATCAAGGTTTTTGTAGCATTTCCATTATTGATATAAATAGGTCGTCAATCATCACTAACATATTTCATTATATCAAAAAAAAATTGCTATAGTCTATGCAATATTTACTAGCAGTATCTGAGGTGGAAACACTGTGTAACCGAATTATTATAGAGGTACTTACGTACCTATATAGTGACAATGACCACGAGCGAAAGTTCATTTTGATCCAACAATGGGCTGAGAATTCATTACCACTACATCTACACTAGGAGAAATCTTTCCTACGTCCGCACAAACATTCTTGTTTCCGAATTAATTGCATAACTTTTATCAAAGTAAACGCGATTGTTGAAATTACATATTTCCATCCTCGGGGTACTACATATTTGAGTAACACTCAAGTAAAAATAATTGTAGATAACTAACCCATCCCATCACTAACATAGATAATTAATAACACGTGACATTATAAAATTGGTATTTGATCGAAATACAAAACTCATATAATAATATAACACGGTACTAAAGTTTTTAATATAATTATGTAACCAGGTACAACAGGCTCGGCCTCAAATTTACATCAGATGTTAGATAACGATTTGATTCCCAAACTTTTACATATATTTAGATGCAACCATGTGACGTGAATTATTGTTTTAGTTGCAATTACTATTTTATTTCATCTATATTTAGGATACTTAAACATCTAATAAATTTAAACTTTTTAAATTATTATTTTTCCAACATTATAGACTAATTGATATAGTAAGGAGCCTGTTATTAGCGTGAATGTTAAATAAAATTACAATAGAACTAGAATTACGTGGTATAACGTCAAACATGATCCAATAAGTACCTACTCGTAGACCTGCAATAAAAAACAATTACAAATAAATCTAATCATTGATTCTAGGCCCCTAGAACATTCTTTAACTTCATAGGCTCTTAGTTATTTTGCACATTACCGAGCAAAAAAGGCAATAACTAGTCAAAAGGCGCGCCAGGTACAGGCACAATTAATAATTGTAACGATTACTGCTTCCGCAACGAGATTGACTGCGAGTAGGCGGCTACTCCAGCGCGAGAAACACTATCGTGTCAACGAGCGTTTGCCTCTACCCAATCTAATTCTATTACAATAATATGTTATATTGCGAAGGAAGAAATAAAGCAACGCGACATCGATTTATTTTTAGTTATTACCGGTGATTAAGAACCTATCAACATACTTACTTCCATAAGTACCTAAACAATTCCTATAGTATTAAAATGCTACAATGCTTGCTGCATTATGATAATTAAGTTTTTTTTTTGTATCTGGGCCCATTTCTTCGTTTTTAGAAACAACTTCTGTAGATATTAAATTAGTTTACCCCCCCCAAGACAATAGATATTTTCTACTTACAAGCCTCGTCAACGCACTTAAACTAGATGTTAGGTAAGCCTTATACCTAACATTATTTATAATATACTAAGTATTAATTAAAATACGATCGCAAAAATAAGTTAAAAATAGGTGCATTTTGGTAGCAGTAAAATATCCACTTTTGTAACGAACATTGCGTGCCATACCTACCTCCTTCCATGTACCTGAGCGTGTGCCATTAATGTTTGTATCTAAGTCATTAATTCAGAAATAAGAGAATTTTATCACGTTCGTGATTGACCTCTAGCCATAAAATTGCAAAATGTTAGCCGTTTTAGAACCGGATGTGTGATAAGTAGATATAAAATAGGGCCAGTAATTGATTGGTTCACCTCGACTCGGTCACCGGCACACAACACAACGCGCAATATGACATTATCAACCAAATAGGAGTCAGGATCAAACTGGGATTTACCGCACAGTATTTTTAAATCACTATATTATTAAGACAACCGATAAAACAAGTTCATTGTATAAAAATCCAGGCTACATTTTAAAACTAATGAAAAAATAGCAAAGCTTGAGACCTTTGATAGAATCAAAACCTACAGGGTACTTCCCGTGAACTCAGAATCTTGAAATTTGGTACGAAGCAACGTCTTATAGCACAGATAAAGGAAAAATTGCTAAAACCGTAATTTTTTAGTTACATCATATAATAAAAATATTTTCAATAATTTACTTATATACCGACTCCAGGACCGGAACTCGAAACCTATTCCGCTGCAACGTGGAGTCAGGCAAGGAGATGTTATTTCTCCAAAATTCTTCACCGCTGCAGTGGAGGATGTTTTCAAGACTCTGGACTGGAGAAGGCTAGGCATCAACATCAAAGGAGTACATCACTCACCTTCGGTTTGCTGACGATATCGTAGTCTTGGCTGAGACCATGGAATTTAAGACTTAAGTAGGATGCTCGATGACCACAGTAAAGCTTCCGAGCGAGTTGGTCTAAAAATGAACATGGATAAGACGAAGATCATGTCAAATGCCCATGTGGTACCAACTCCCATTAGAATCGGACACTTTACGCTCGAAGTTGTAGACGACCATGTATTTATATATATTAGGACAGACTGTCCAGTTAGGTAGGTCCAACTTCGAGAAAGAGGTCAATCGTCGAACCCGACTCGGCTGGGCAGCGTTCGGGAAGCTACGAGCTACGACACATCTTTTCGTCCAACATTCCGCAGTGTCTCAAGACGGTAGTCTTTGACCAGTGTGTGTTGCCAGTGATGACATATGGCACTGAAACGTGGTCGCTTACTATGGGCCTCATAAGAAGGCTCAAAGTCACCCAAAGTACAATGGAGAAGGCTATGTTGGGAGTTTCTCTGCGTGATCGCATCAGAAATGAGGCTATCCGCAGCCTAACCAAGGTAAACCGATATAGCCCTAAGCCCTAAGTGGCAGTGGGCGGTGCACATTGCAACGTAGAACCGATGGCCGTTGTGGCGGAAAGGTTCTCGAGTGGTGACCAGTGACCACGTACCGGAAGGCGCGGCGTGGGTAGGCCCCCCACAAGGTGGACCTGACTGGTGGTGGTGATGACCTGGTAAAGGTCGCGGGACTCGCAGGAGTTCGCTGGATGCGGGTGGCGCAGGGCCGGTCACTTTGTCACTCTTTGGGGCAGGCCTATATCCAGCAGTGGCCGTCTTTCGGCTGATATGATGATGATGACTTATATACCTACAGGTTTGTACGGGACCTCGGTAGTCCGACTCGCACTTGACCGGTTTTTAATGTCATATTTATTTATTTATTTATTAATCTTTATTGCACAAAAGAAGAACTTATAGTACAAAAGGCGAACTTAATGCTATTGAGCATACTTTACCAGTCAACCTTAAGGCAAAGCAGATAAATTGTGGGTGCCAACTTTTTTTTCACGTTTATTTCATACAAATTCATACCTAGCTACTTAACCGCTGTGTTGCTCCATTTTTTGCATTCTTTCAACATTGAGAGCGTTGTTGCCTTCGAATGTGATACATGATACCATACCTCTAAGGGTTATCAGTTATAGGTATATACATACATAGGTATGTCGTTGTATTTAAAACTCAATGCAGGGCTTATATTTAGGGATCGGAAATTCGGATACATATTATTTACCTAAAGTTGGCAAAACCCCGGGAAAAGTTAAGAAATATGGTGTGCTTTGTGGAGTCTTTATACGAAACACAGAGTGCGCAATAGATCAAAATTGGTCAGCGAACTAGCTTGTTATTACTTATTAATATACAGTTATTTTAAATTAACTCGTAAATGCCAATATGTCGTTTGAACATCATCGATTTGGCATTTACGAGTAAAACAGATACTGTCTGTACATAAAGTTTATTTACAAGATCTTATCAAACTTTAGAATTTCACAGATTGATTATATCTATTCATGTCTGGCCCTCTATAGAATAATAATGAATCATCTGAAGGGAAAAGAGCAAAAGCACAGGCTAGGCAGCCATATTGTTTAGTTTTTATCGCAGAATATAATAGCATCGTTTACCTAAAGTTATAGCTAATAATGTCAAGTCAGAGTACGTATTCACTGCACAAAACATGCGGTAGTTTACATTTTTGGCAAAAGCAGAGTCCGATCGCGTTTGACGTGTTTGAGCGCTTTGATATTTATATATAAGGTTAAGCGAAATCTCCGATTCAGAGACCGCAAAACCCCTTCATATGATATTGTCTTTCGATAGGGTAACCCTATTGAATGGTTACTCAGATACTATGTTTACACTATCATTGTGTTAGCCTATAGTAATGGAAACCGTTCTAAACATGGTTAACTATATTGTGTGATGATGTGGTATTCGAGTCGAATAGGGTGTAGAAAACCTGTAATTTTATTTGTATTGTATTATAAATCCAAGTACAGTTTGTGTGTGTGTGTGTGCGTGTGTGTGTGTGTGTGTGTGTGTGTGTGTGTGTGTGTGTGTGTGTGTGTGTGTGTGTGTGTGTGTGTGTGTACGTGTGTGTGTGTACGTGTGTACATAATTATATTGTATAAGATAAGAGTGCTTCTGTTTCATCATAGGTTAAGTTTTTTATCCAATCAAGTAAGGTAAGTTTACACTGGTAAGTTTGTAGCGGATAAATGTTGATATTCTTATTTATGCGATTATACAGATGAGCTGATTGAATGGCAAATTGCTTCCTAGCATAATTTGATTTGTAATCTGGAACAGGAGCGACATTGTGCTTTCTTCTACGATTTTGGGTGTGCGGGTAATACGTAAGGGTTTTATGCAGTCTTACTATAGAATTAACAATATATAGTTTTCGCATAGATAAAAGATCACAATCCTTATACAGGCTAGTGGTGGGATACATGTAAGTATGGTTTCGAGAATGTAACTTTTAGTAAGCATCTTTGGGCTCTCTCGACCTCAAGGAATTTAGTCTTACTGGCACCGCCCCAACTAGTTATACAGTAAGACATGATCGACTGTGCTAGAGTAGTATACAATAACTTTAGTAACTTAGTAGAGGCCACATTTCTGAGTACTTTGAAAACCCAAATCAGCTTTCTAATTCGTCCACATAGTGTTACCCTTTTCCGCTTAATTCAATAATAAGCCAATAAGGTGCAATAATAAGCCGAACATTTTGAGAATATTAGATATCAAAATAGCTTCATCGCGTTAAGGTAGCCTTATTAAAGATAGTTTTTTTTTTGTTTTGGAGCTCTTACCCGAATTAATCAAATTAACTATTTGGCCATCGTTTATCGGCCATTTTTTACCTAGCCAAAAACTTCGAAAGGTGTATCTGGCACACAATGGCCCACAAGGATGGAGCACACAATGACGCACTACTAGTAGTATCTAATAAGTCTAGTTAGTATAACTTTTGCGATGTTTAAGAGTTTATATTACCTACTTAATTATTATGCCTACAAAGCTAAAGGTCCTGGGTTCGAATCCCGGTAAGGGCAAATATTTGTGTGATGAGCATGAACATTTGTTACTGAGTCTTGGATGTTCTCTATGTATAATTTGAGTATTTGTATCTATTAAACATATCGTCGTCTAGCACCCATAACACAGGCCTTATTGAGCTTACTATGGGATGGGACGGTCGATTTGTGTAAGATTGTCCTCTAATATTTATTTATTTATTGATATTGTTACATGGTTTGGTAACACAAAAATTGTGATATGATACGTAGCTAACAGATTCTTGTGAATTTATTGAGGTCAAGTTTTTTTATGTTATGTGGAATAGTGTGATGAAATATTAGTTTACTGCCAAAAGTTAAATATATTTTTCTTTTTCACATTATATTAGTGTTATATTTCATTAAATGGCCTCATATTTTCCTTATCTGGTTTATATAAAGAGCTTTTATTTAAACAAAATCAATGCAATGTTTCATTGTGTACTTGGCCGAGTCACTGAATACCTAGCACCGGTTCAGCGTTCAACCGGTAGCAGTGAGCCATTTCTCATCTTCTAAAAAAATATATATCGTCTTCTATTGAGTTTTAGACAGAAACATTGATGCAAAATTAAAGCCAGATAAATCCGGTAGATAAAATATTGCAATACGTTCACGGTAAGACTGACTTTTAAGGTCCATATTTTTGGTGGTTCATTATATGCTACCTCTCCCTACCTACAGGATAACGAGCGAGTGAGATAGAGAGTGAGCTAGAGTCTCCTTAATTTACGATCGAATGTGATACAAGTGTGCTATGTTGATCTCCTAAATGTCGTATGCAAAAAAAAAGAATACAAACCGGAATAACAATAATTAAGCATATTTTCCATGAGCACAGCTACTCTTATAGATGGAATGAGCTATTAAATGCAGATAATTAATAGTAGATATCCACATATCGAAATATCAATCGACCATAAAATGGGTTATAAAGTTAATGAAATCAAAAGGAAATATTTAAGTTAATAAATTGTTTATGAATATCGTAAACGTCGTCGGCTCGGATCATCTTTAAGCCGGCGAGCGAGGGAGAGCAAAAATAACAATGTATTACGTAGGTACATTATTTTTTTTTTTTTTTGATTGAATAGGGTTTCGGATTAATACATACAGAGCGGTTACCATTGACCTAGAATCATGAAATTCATGAAGTTTGGCAAGAAGCATGGTCTTCCATTACAAATTAAGGAATAGATCCGAAAACTGTAAATTTATAATTAAGTAAGTATATCACATATGGTATAAAGTTTCCTAGGGTCCCCTATTGTCGAATATAGTAGGTAAGTGATCATGATCACACAGTGGAACTATGAGACGTACCTGTTTTCGGATACTTTTTGACCTGACCTTTCGCCGCGAAATAAAAATCCCTAATAACAATTATCACTTTGAGTATAAGGTTCGTCACATTTAAATTCGTCTCCAACAAGCATTGAAATCCACAGGTCGACCGTAAGATTCTGAAAGGTCAAAGTTGATCGTTGCCTTCACGGGTCGGCAGTCCGTCAAAACAAATGGTGGTTATCTAACATTATGATCGGGCGGGGTGCCCGCTTGTATCGGACCACGGACCACGGACCAGCACGGTCGGGCACTAAGTACTTCGTGCGTCTTATTACACCACCTTCAATAAAATTATATTAGGTTGATGCAACCCAATGTACCCATGATCCTTTTTATGACATAGGTAGGTATCCTTGGTTTATGTAACAAACCAAAAAACGGAAAAAAAATCGTTAATTAGGAAGATGTTTAAAGATTATCTCGAATGAAGTGAAATTATCTTGACCAATAATTTGTTGATTTGAGTTTTTTTTTCTGTGTATGTACGTACAGTAAGGGAAATGTATTCACGAACCTTTTTATGCCTTATTGTCATAGCAAGAAGAGCGAAAAAGGTACGTCAATACATCGAGGGGCACGGCAGTGCCCCCGCCAAGTCGAGCGCGAAGCAAACACTGCCGTACCATCCTTTACTGGAACCATTTCGCTGCATTTTCAGGCCCCTATTTGAGAACCTCTGGATAAGACCAGAACGCGGAAATTTTCGTCATCCAGTAAGCTATAATTACATACTTAAAATCAAAAATTTCAAGTCTGTAGGTCATTTAGTTCCGAAGTTAAGCGAAAGCAAAGTTTCGCATTTATGACACTCACTCACTCATGATCATCAACATAGAACTAGTACTTCCCATAAACTCAGAGAGCTGAAATTTGGTACATAGTTAGGGTTTAACGGCCACAAAAAGGGAAAACTATCATAATCATAATAATCATAATAATTTATTCAACAAAAATCTTGTACAAATTTATATTACTATACATTTACTATTCTGTTAAACTAGACAAGTAATCATAGTGAGACGCTGACACCTGTAATAGGTTTAAACCTGTGCTACAGGGATAAGCTACCCTCCATGTGACAAAAGACTAAAAACAAATGCTTGCTAGTGAGTTAAGGGAATACAAAAACAGTTTAAAATTAGAAACATACTTACTTCAGACAAAGTTCAATTACTTAGATTAACAAAAAGGAGAGTGATTGTGTGTGCGTTAGTTGAGTGGATGTGTGTGTGAGTGTGTGTGTGTGTGTGTGTGTGTGTGTGTGTGTGTGTGTGTGTGTGTGTGTGTGTGTGTGTGTGTGCGTGTGTGTGTGTGTGTGTGTGTGTGTGTGTGTGTGTGTGTGTGTGTGTGTGTGTGTGTGTGTGTGTGTGTGTGCGCCTCAGTGTGTATGCGTATGTGTGTAGGTGTGTGAGCTGGTCACCCAACACTTTCATGTTATAGGGTGAAGTAGTTTTTCGGTGTGCTCAAAGTTTAAGGTAAGTAGCCACCTGTTAATTGATTTTTTGCATACTATACTAATATACTATAAAAACTAGGATAATCGAAGATCTGGAGTACCTGGTGACCCTGATTAGAAAAGACAAGAGCCCAAAGTAAAGGCGGTATGTCATTCTCTAATAATTATTAGAGATCGACATACCACCTTTACAAAAAATATTCAACTTGGTGGGCCGCTTCATTTGATGTCAAAAATCGAAGGTTTGAAGTATCTGATGAAGAACCCTCAGCTGGTCTCAGCTGTATTAGAGATATGGTAATGCCCCCTTCTACTATCGGTACATAAAAAAATTGACTGTCATTGCAAAAATCCAGCGTAGTGTTTATTGAATCAACGTTTTCCAAGTGGCAATTTTCCATCGTCAATGGGTAGCGGTTCTGGCGACAGATTGGTGCAATGGTGTCATGGAGCACCTGGTTTTGTACCCTTGTGTACCCTTCAACGGCCAAGTCACACAACATTAACTATAATAATAAAGAAATCGCAGTAAGGAACCTTAGACTTGGCACGATTTTGTCTAGATTTCATTACTTTTTAGAGATAAACAAGCAGCTCCATCGAGACTTGGCTAGTTTTTTACAGAATGTTTTTGGTGGGATTTCCCTTACTGTAGGTACCTACTTAGGTACCTGTCTAGATATATATTCAAATTCAAATTATTTATTTCGGACAACGTGATCCATAGTTTGTTAGTAAGTTTTTATTTTGTGTAAGTACCTTACCTACTTACCCATATATATATATATATAATAATTAGGTACTTATGTAGTTATAGTGAACGTGTATCTACGTACATATACTTAATCCAAATTTACGGAAATACAAAACTGTTTTATGTTATTACTAGCTGCTACCCGTGAAGCCGTCCGTGTGGAACTCGTTTATTATTATTAGTCCCTACAAACTTTCACTCCCCTCCCTCCCTCCCTTTCACCCGGTTAGGGATTGATTTCCGGGATAAAAACTATCCTATGTCCTTCCCCGGGACTCTATATCTGTATCAAATTTCATCGAATTCGGTTCAGTGGTTTAAGCGTAAAGAGGTAACAGACAGATAGACATAGACAAACAGACACACTTTCGCATTTATAATATTAGTATGAATTTTTAGGGTTCCGTACCTCAAAAGGAAATAACGGAACCCTTATAGGCTCAATTTGTTGTCCGTCTGTCTGTCTATCTGTCTGTCTGTCAAGACCCTTTATCTCGGAAACGCGTGGAGCTATCGAGTTGAAATTAAAACCATATACTCAAGTAATGCTGGCTAGTTATTAAAATCCATTCAAAAAAGTAGGTAGGTACTTGTCTAAAATACCTTGGCCCAATGAAAAGTTAAACACACTTTTTTTCAAAATGGCACGAATGTCATAGTTGGCATCGATAGTGACCACAGAACAAGTAAATACTATAGAAACGGTAATGGGCGGGGTGCGCGTAGCCGGTGTTATGATCAGACGCCCATGAAACTGTCAAACGCTGTCAAAACGCAGATCAGATGTTATTTGACCGTGGGTGACGATTTTTGCCGTATTAAAAATAAAAACCTGGTGTGTTGTGCAATTTTGTCGTGCCGAGAGGCAAACAGGGACGCAAAGGTTCCTCCGGGAGCGATTTCCTATCACCGGTAAGTACTGAAATAAGTGTTTTTTTGAATAAATACGCAATCGATTATGACATTCGCCATTACTCCGTTGGCAAGATAGAAACGATATGCATGCTTTACATTGCTTGCTAGAGCTAAAGCCGCACATTAAGGAACTACCGTAATGTCACAGCAATGTATCGCGTTATTCGCGTTTGTCATTTTAACGGGGCGATTGTCAGTATGACTAGAGTGGTACCATGCCTAGTGTATGTACTTATCGATGATAAAATTGTATTACTTTATTTGTAACCCAGACGGAATTCGATTTCAATAAAATTATTATAAAATGAATAGGGCTGATTGTAGTCCATCCGTTATTTGTCATCCAGTAAATATATTTTTTATTAGAAATACTTAACATGTATTAATATATAAATGTTAAAATTAACATTTAGTTATTATCTATGTAGGTTGGTATGGTACCATTAAGTATATTTATTTGTACGTTAATTCTGTCCATAATACATTCTGTCAATTTATTCTGTAATTTATAGAATAGAATAGAAATGTTTATGGCGTGTCACATTGCAGGTTACAGATGATGAAAATAATAAAGATATAGATGTGACGCCCTGCAAGGGCACTGCAATCATGAGAGGGCTAAAATTAATACTTATACCCTTATTCATAAACGTTCACCAAACCTATATACATACTACTTGAGAGTCATCATTGTCTAAAAATAAGTTTATTTCTAGTTCCTTGCTGGAAAAACCCTGAATATTCTGATGAAAAATATTAATACTCAGATTGACTTGGTGGGGTCTACTAGTTGAGCTCTTAAATCAATTTGGTTTTATGTTAAAAGCTAATAGACCCACTAAAGACAAGAAATATTTCTATGGCAAAAATATTTTCTCTGTCTGCGTGAAGCGATTTATGAATTTATTTATGTCAAAGAAATGATTATTTGTTAATGAAACAAATGGCAATCGTATATCAAGGAATTTAAATGATATATTTTAAATGCCTTGATATACCATATTTAAAAAAAAAAAATTAAAATATTTTAAAACTTGTACGTATTTTAATTAAAAATTGTTAGCATGTTTTCGTGAGCTACACGATTTCTCTGACAACTGCTTTCAGCACGCGCACTAGATTAAAATTTCGTTACCCGATTTCTTAGGTTGTAATTTCTCATACAAATAGCACTACTAACTGCTACTTAATCGGACTGATATTTATCAGGTTCGGATCGGCCGCAGTACGCAAATACTCTTACTCTAAGAAATAAGGGCCTTTTTTATTTTACTATATGCATATATATATACCATATAATATATAAACTATATACCTAGAATATAAAATATCGATAATTATGATTTTAGTCTCACCTCTTTTTCGTATTCTAAATTTCCAAATAGATGTATCACCATAGAGTGTCATAGTAACATATGACCTTTGGTTTCGAACGTAATCAAACGTCAAGTTCATTTGAACAGGGCGTCCATTTGGCATTAAAAAAGTTAATGTCAATTTCCGTCAAAAGTGCGTCACGCTCACACACGTTTAGTTATGCTCTAATGCAAGAAGGAGAACATGTATCAACACTATTCACATATCACTTCCATACTTGAAAACCCCTTTCGAAATTGGCTCCTATATACTGATAAAGAATAGACTTACGTGAAATTTTTTTGGCATTGGAAATTAGACCGCAAGTAATGCAGTTTTGAGTTACTTTTCGTTCTAAAAATTATAACAGTTGATATCGTAATGGAATTAAAAGCTTTTACCAATTAGAAGCGATTTGCGGTAGTGTTGACATGTACGCATTCAGTTATGATTGTGTGGGGCTGGCTACGCAGGTTCCCGAAGTAACTAGCTAACACGCCGCTTCCATCTTATTTAAGTATTCCGTGATAGTGACGAAGATTAGGAAACACATCTGCTAATAAAGTCATGATTTGGCAGTTTTGACCTTGAAAATCATACGGATAGATGTATACCTATCTAACCCATTATATTACGGGGCAATAATTTGTCGCTATGTCAACTAATCGGCAAAAGTTGTTTAAGTAACTAAATGAATAGGTACGAATACTTATTTATTACTAAAAGTGACGTTAAGCTAGGTATACGTGGTATACATAATAAATACTCTATCCGAAACTGTAAGAGTAAATTCTGTCAAACTAGTGCAAGCGAAAAACGACTTTGTGAGCTGACTATGAGGTAGCTTTTTGTTTGCGGTTTTTTGACGGAATTTACTCTTATAGTTTTAGACGTGCTATACCTACGCGATTTGTATTTACTACATATATAAGTGTCTAGCAGTCTCGGACGGTGCACTCTATATACCTATATTATACTCATTACATACATGACTAAAAAACTTATAAAACTCACAAACTTTTTCTCTTTATAGCAATTAATTAGTATGGATGCGCCCGATGGAGTTGCTTGTAGTTTGCTCCAGCTCGTTAATGCGTGTCTTCGAGATTGAAATTGTCGTACTTCTTCCTGATTTATAAGCCCCGTTACACGCACTCATCGTCGCCGATACGACTCTTACAAAAATTATGTTACGACACCTTGACTATGGAACGATTGTATCATAAAATCCATATCAGTACACACGGTACAAACCGGTATCCTTAGAGTTAAACCATCTTGGTAACACTGTCATAATTAGCTAATCGCATAGTTGCACAATTAGATATCTAGTCTTGCCAGCTAGTTTTTGATTCAACTAATAGTTACTACAACGGGAATGACATAAAACCATCATAAAAGTTAATTACATATACTGTTGTTCTGGAAATGTTATACAGCTCTTGAAGAATGATTCGGTAAATAGGTAGTCTATTGCACAGTCGTGAGAGAGTAACGCGTGGAATTCAGTCGCAGTAAGGTATACTGCAATGCCTAAGCTCTAGTCGCCACCGCTCAATAACAGTCAATATCTGAGCTGTAAAATAAATAGTTGTCATTGCGCCGGCCGGCGCTGAGAGCTGAAATTGCGCAGTGCGTGCGGACGCACAAACACTCCCGACTCGTATAATGCATTCAATATTAGTTGGCGTGATTCCACTTGGACGCAAACAATACGGGCAAAAAACCAAACACTCGTAGAAGCCATAAACATTTTAAAGGAGCCGGTTCGACTTTATCTGTTTTGGTCTTAATTGATACTTTTCAATACTATTAATAGATTAATTGAAAAACAGCTACGTTCATGTATATTAAATAAAAGACAATAACAAGTTACATGAATTATTTATTTATTAAGTAAGAAATTAAAATACGTAATTTTTAAATTATGACACAGAATAAGTAATAGTACTACGCACATAAGGTTCTCTGTTAAAAAAATGCCTATTTAGGTACGCCAAACGTGTATAAATGTGGCCATTTCTTTGTATCGCATACAACGCGCTCTTTCGGAGGCGGAGCCTTAGAGCTAGGGTAACCGCCAGCTCGACCTATTAAATTATAGGTACGTTAGTATAATAGTGTATTTTACTAGCGATATTACGATTATTCTTTATTTATTAACTTAAGATCACCCAACTACACAAAAGCTGTGTAATTTGCCTTTAGGTTATGACATCAAAACTGCCTGTTTCTGCTAAAAGACACACAACTCTGGGTTACCTACATACTTTACATTATAAACATAATGTAAAGAAAAAATCTTACCAACCAATATAAATAGACGACGCGGCATATTTATTTTACGAGGCGAATGACGATGCAATGCAAAGCGCGAACGCGTGCGTCCCGTTCCCGTAACAGCGCGCCGCAACCATTGATAGACCGCCTAAAGGCGGTCGGCCGGCATGTTTTTGTGCGGCGCGACGAAATCAAAGAGTGAACCGCCCCTGGTTATGATGACATTTATTCTGTTTCCGCAATGCAACTGCGGTACTTTCAGTGTCAGAGTCACTTCCCACATTTATTATAAAGTTAGAACATGGTGTATTTCAAAATATTGAATGCACTACGACTACTACGAGTATATAAGTCTCTCAACGAGACGCATTCGCTGCGCTTTGGTATCAGCACCTCTAATGATTAACGGCGCCGCTGCTTTGATTATATCTTGGTAGTAGGTATAAGGTAGGTACTGATTCTTTTAGTAATGATTATGAATGAATTTGTGAGTTACTCTTCTAGATCTAGAATCCCGTTACTTTTTTTCAGTAGCAAAGTGTTGAAATCGTTTTGTAAGTAAATACAAGATGATGATTAACATTAACTAAATTAAGTTAAAACTAAGTTAAATCTAAAAATAAAAAAGGCCTTCCATGCATTGTACCGAGGATGCTGGCGGCATTTCCTCGCTGAATTGTAATGCTGATGCGTTGCGCGAGAAAGCCGCCGGCTCTTCGGTCACCAGTTACATCGACCAGACGTTTCGCGATTTCTGCAAATAACTTATGCGCACTGGGACCCCACGGACCGAGGGTCTCGACGCCAAAGGGTACAAACAAAGTCGTACTCTGCGGAGGCCTCTATATTTATTACATTTCGGATTTTCTGCGTTTTCCGCCGCTGCACCCGCTTTAGTAGTCCGTTGGAGGTGAGACGGTGCCAGTGTGTCTACACATGTAGCGTCCCACACAAGCATCCGTCCCAAAACCTCCACGGAACCTGAGACACACCATCAGGTCTTTCGCCATCATCTCTGACAATGCCAGGCGGCTCAAGAAGAGCGCAGGCACATTTGTAAGTACATTTTGAAAAAGACAACTGACTAATCGAATTCAATTTTATTATCCATGGGAAAATAGTTATATTTGTATTAAATAAAAAATATGTATCTGTCGTGTTTCTCTCACATATCTAACGAGTTCATATTTGATGTACCTATGAAATGAACCTATGTATAAAATACTTACTTAATATAGGTACCAAATGCGTGTACATAGAAACTGTTATTCTTTAGGTACATTATTTAAAGAAACGGGACGAAAAATAATACCTATTTTTAGGAATAGGGGGAATATGGGGTACAATGTCTCTACATCCCTGTCATCATCTTATATTGATGTTGTAGCATAATTATCGGTTTTCAAGTTGTGGGTAACAAAAAGATGCGTTTTAAATAGCTTACATTTTTGGCATATGTAATCTTTGGATTCCGGAAATTAGTCGCCAAGGGATGAACGTAACGCGTTGTTACTTTTATCTCGATATCGATATCATCATCATTTAACCAAGTTTAAATGGTTTAAGTAAACCACCACTAAAAATAAACTGGTGCAAGAAAATATTAGAAGACTATCTTCTAAGCTTATACCTACATACTATGAATTCCCAATTATATTCAAAAATTGATTCTTAAAAAAATTAAGTTAAAATAAATACAGTTGATCGGATATAATCATATTGATAATAATGTTGTTTACTAAATAAAATTCATGCTTTGAAATAGAAACGATAATTATTTTATTTTAATTGGTACTTTTACAATCACCCCTAAGCGTTGTTCCAATTAACCCTGCGAATGATTGTAACAAATTCCATCTTTCTCTGAAAGCAATTTTTTTTTAAAAACCTGGATATATCGCATGTTTTTCTACAGTAAAACGTGCGTGAAGCATGTCTGCACCATATGTAAAGGAATTAAAAAATAGAAGCAAACCAAAACTACGTCACATAAACTGCAAATTGTTACGTTCACCCGAGCCGTAGCATGGTTGGCCTTATCACGCGACAAGTGACAAGATAAGAGCGTCGTCTCGTTCTATCGAACGGTGTCAGCCAGTGACGCACGCTCTATCCTATCACCTATCGCGTGACAAGGCCAACCATGCTACGGCTTACAGCTTCAAGAAGTGACACTACACTAGTGTATGCTCGGCTCTCTTATCACGCTCGCCTGCTTGCATACATCATACGATAAATAGGTTAAATAGGTATATATTGCTCACATATTGTGATTCGCTAATTATTACCAGCGGCGTCGTTTCTATAGGTATAATGGTACATCGCTCTTTTTTTCTACTCGAGTTTTTTTTTTAAATAATATATATACTAAAGACAGATCGACAATATTTATAAACATTAAATAATAATGGCGCGCAGCTACTATTTTGTGCGCTTTTCACTATATGTTTCTCGATGCGCAAGAGTAAAGCAGAGCCAGCACAAAATAATTCTACATAAAATAAGAATTTGTGTATTCAATACAAAAGTTGTACAAATTGAAAAGTTTGTTATATATATCTTTTGAAGATTTAGCTTATTTATTGACAAGAGGTTAAATGTTAGCCGTGTATATCATTTTGCAGTGGTTAAAAATCCTTTACATCTCGGTTAATTTAAGAATGCACCGAGCTAATACATACGTACGCTTTGCTGCTAAGTACAACTTGACTTAATCGGGATATATAAATATAAAACACGAGTGCGGTAATGTTATGGTACCTACCTAAAACACGTGTTTTTAATATCCTAATGGATTATGAGCCTTAAAGCGACGTAATAAATGCCCCGTTACTAGCAAGTGTGTTGAAAAAATCATTTACCTACGATGAGATTGATGTCTAAATTATGATTATTTATTGGTTTCAATTGGTTAAAAAAGCAGACTATCACACTTGTAAAATGGACTACGCACATTGGAACACATAAAGAACACGATACGTATACGTCACGGCAAGTGGCGTTCAGAAATATTTCAACAATAAAAAGACAAACTAAAGGCAGAATTACAACGGTAACAATAAAAACCATTGCCGGCCATTAGCCGACAGTGAACGGCGAGGGAGCAGTTTACCCAATCGTCAATTGTAACGTAAACGTGATAACCGGGACCCGACTGTAATCAGCTTCGCTATTAGATCATACTTCGCCAGCTCACGGAACTTATAACTCAATGCAAAAACAAATGTTTTCCCAACATTCAGTATTTAGCTGTTACATCTTGATGATAGTTTTATGGGATATCAGAAATACCTGCAGTATGCAGTCATTGATGTCGGTAACAAATAAGCACATTTTGGAAATGTGACAGGTACAATATATGTGATAACCATCCTAAGGTTATGCTTCAAATCTTTCTATAAAACAAACCAATCAGACACTAACGGACACAGAACTCTTCACTTACGTCTTAGACATTAGTCGTCGTGGATATCTATACTTAACTAATTCACCAAATATCAGAAGAATAATCTTCCGCAGAATAGGTAGGCGTTAGCGTTAACGCGAACTCAACAATCGTCGTTATCAAATCTATCTCGCGGACCCGAGGCCGCGCGCCGGCAGTACGTTGTATCTAAACTATTCTAAACCGATCAACGAAAAACAATGGAATTATGGTAATAACAGAATTATCTGTAATAAACAATTACTGCCTACACGAACCGGTCAATGGTAGGTAGGTCTTAGAAAATAACTGGTGAAGGTCGGTGTATGATTTGGCAATATATACCTACCTAAATCCACATTTCGGAAATAGTAGGTAATACCAAATTTACTGATAGGATATGGTAGGAATATACATGCAATGTGCAATGCTACTAAGTGGACTCCGACTTGGCATCTAATCTTAGTTTTAATATAGGTAGCATGTAGGTAAGTGTAAAAATTACTTACTGTTATTAGCCAAATAAAGTTTATTTTCTATTATATTCAACGTACATAATATGTAGTTTAAATCTAAAACTAAAGGTAACCAGGTGTCTTCAAAACAAGTCTTAGGTGCAGTCGGGGCTGGTATTTATTTTCAACGCTCCGACAAATCCTCCAGCGATGCATTTTACTTAAGTCTGACCTTCGATTGCGCATACTTGTTACGAATGTCGGAATTAAAATTATACTAGGGATGAGTGACGATTCAAGACTGAAAAGATGGCAAAGTAGAATTTCGCCGCTAATCCTTGTCCTATCATATTTTCCCATACCGTGTGTCGAGTCGAGCCGCTGTGGTGACCCTATTAAAAGTGACATACTTACTTCGTTCAATCTGCTACTACTTACTACTAATCACTCCCTCCCATCCTTCCTGTTTGTGTTTTATGCATAGCGTATTTAGAAGTGAAGCGCATCTTCTTGGATTGAATTAAGCATAGGTCTATAAAGAGTCGTACTCCTAGCGTTTTTTCCGATAGTCCCCTAACGAGCCTGGGATTCGCTTTCTGACCCATCCGAGTCATCTGACCTTCCAACCCAGAGGAAATACAAGTCATCGGGACATAATCGTGCCAAGCAAGCACTGTTAACCAAGGATTGCAAACATTTACGCTTTTGAGGCTTTAGACTCTACAATAGCCTGCTTTGCGAACGATTATAAAAATTAACATATTCTCATGTGTTAGACTAGAAACCTAATGTCGTTTATAGCGGGCCAACTGCTCGTATATTTGTTATTGACTGCCCATATCTATGTATACTTCGACGAAGTAACTTCGTAGTCGGTGTCAATTGTAAAAGTTTAGATAATGTGATGTTTGAAGGTCGATAGTTTTGAAATAAAATTTCCTTGAGCTTTATCACGCCTGTCTGTCATCCTACACAGCGAAGAGCTCTTTGTGTCCGGTGCTTTTTGCAACCTAATTATATATCTGCTGGCCGAATGGTTCATTTTGTTGTTGCATATTACATATCATGTCACTCTAATGGTCAATAGGCACTACTTAATTCGTCGAGTACCATATGTCACCTTTAAGTAGGCATTTAATCGACAAAACAAATAAGAAGGCACTTATCATGTCAACGTATATTTTTGAAAAAAAAATACTAAGAGCAGTAGGTACTGGATATCTAGCCAAAGCGTGTACAAGTAGATACTGTATAAATTAACGGATCTTGTGTCCTATTTCACGATCACGAGTGCCACAGTAACACCACCATCTTCATCTCAGTCTAAGTACGAGCGTTTTACTCACTTAATTTTAATAAAAACCTATACATTGGTTAAAGAATACCTACTTGGTCCACATATGTCCCGGGTCCCAATTAGAAAGTCAACAATTCATTCTGTTAGATTGTCGAGAAGAACACCAATAATCACCAAAACATATGTCGAATCTTTGTTTGTTGGTAAGTAGCTACAAATTTAAGGTGCTTGGCTATTTAAGTCATGTCTATATCTTATGATGTAATATAAAAAAGAGGTAGATATGTTGTCGATACAAAATTCCGTGGTTAAAAATGGCCACCAAATCTGACGGCTAAAACACGAATTGACGATCGAAACTGAGGCAAGTTGGTGCAATTGACTCAATTTTAGTGTGCCACTTTTGGAGCGCTTTTAACCTATTTACCTTTTTTTAGGGTTCCGTACCTCAATAGGAAAAAACGGAACCCTTATAGGGTCACTTTGTTGTCCATCTGTCTGTCTGTCTGTACGCTTTATCTCGGAAACGCGTGGAATTATCGAGTTGAAATGAATACCTCATACTCAAGGCTACATTCCCTTGAAGCTGTGAAAAAATCAAACTTCTAAGTTAGCGTAAAAAAACATACGACCGTTTATGCCGCATAAAACGTATATTTCGAAACTTTCAAGGGAATAAAAATTTATAAGGTACTTCCCGTTGACCTCTGGAAACTATACATTTGTAATTTTGGACGGAACCCTCGGTGGGCGAGTCCAACTCGCACTTGTCCGGTTTTTTTTATATTACATCATTGTCTATGTCATTGTAAGCAAAAAATATTATTGTCACTTTTACAATTATGATGACTTTTACGTGAATTTCTTGTTAAATAGGTACTTCATCTTGACTGACATGTCTGGTGCATAAGAAAACACAACACAGTTTCGTAACTTAGGCCCTTGGCCTTATTCCACATCGCTAATTAGTATACGCATACAAGAAATCACATTTGAAATTAGACTCATAATCTGCTCCGAGACGTATAGTTATTGTAGAACGAGATGTGACATGAGATAAAACCTATTACCACTGACGTTGGACTGCAATATTATAACAAGCAATGCCACACATACAACACACATAGGTACTGTTAAGATAAGCGATAACCAGTTGGGTTGAGAAACTACTCGATCAGTATCAGTAATACTCTACACAGCAACAGCTTCCATTTGCTGAATGGGGTATATAGTATATTGTCAAGTAACAATTTAATGCAAATTATGTGATGTCGTTAAAGGCTTTAGTTGTTAAGAACGTTTAACAAATATAATAAAAGCAACGCATGACTAAAACAAAAATATCTGATTGTAAGTTCGCATTGAAACGGCCTTGGAAATGATATTTGGTACCTGCATGCAAAATAGTAAAATCTTAAATGCTTATTTATACGTTACAAGATGGAATCTCAGTGGGAACGCTCAAATGCAGTGAGAGTAGTAGGAAAGAATTCGCTGCGAAAGTCGAGACGCACGCAACTTAAATAAATCATACAAGAGCAAAATTATGTTTTCTAGCTGTAACTGTTTGGTATTTAATAAGTTGTGTGGTACTGATTACGTTTGGGCGTTAGTAAATAATAAAGCTATAGTAGTTAATGCAACTGTTACATAATAAGGTTCTTTAAAATACGAGTGCGGTTTTTTATTAGGTCTGTGCTTAGCGCGGATCCGTGCCTAAGCATACGATGGGTTAAGGGTGATCTCTTTATATTACGAGTACTCTGCCATTGCACAGCGGAAAAATTGAAATAATTAAAAACCGTAGGTATTAAGTAACATTTGATAGTGAGGTAAATATCAGTTGGTCGTTATTACCATAAATAGGCTTCCGTCCTACAATCGGACAGGCTTACGTAAAGCTCTTTGAAGTACAGTAATGTTACTTTCAGTGCATAAACGGGTAGTAGGTTACCTGTAAAGCAGCTAGTTTCTAATAAAGTGGGCCTCGCAACCAAAGGTAATTGGGACAGTATGACTGCGCCAGCGCAATATGGTTCCGCATGTACACAGTCGAAGTGCAAAAATAGAACCCACGCATTCTAATGGTGTAAGTAATGGGACGGCATGACATATTTATAATATAAAATTTTCGGCTGAGGCGTCACGTAGATCTAGTTAAAAAGTGGCACTGGAATATGGGAATAGTACAGAACATATCCTACTAATATTATAAACGTGAAAGTTTGGATGTATGAATGGACGGATGGGTGGATGTATGTACGTTCCACTTAATCTCAAAAACTACTGGACGAATTTATGTGAAACTTTCCAGTTATGTACCTTACATATCAGAATAGGACATAGGAAAAAGGGGATGAAACTTTGTATGGAGACCAGATTGCTCGATGCCTTCTGTCTGTCTCAAAATGTATGGGAAAACTAAAATCCGACTCGCACTTGACCAAAATTCTAATTGGTATTATTTAATAGGATATAATTTATGTCATCCCTTTTAGGATAGTTTTTATTCCGGGTCCACGCAGACGAATTCGCGGGCGGACGCTAGTTATTTTATAAACTCGCGCCTGTATTCCCAAAAAGGGTGAGCAGACACATGATATTAGAATTTCAGTGCCACTTCTACATCAAGCAACTGTGGGTTTACAGATGGAGAAAATGTTATATTATATTACTGACAAGTCGCAGCCCATCACCCAAAACTCCAGTTTCATCCTATCTCCATAGTGGACTCTTACGACACCCGTGGCAAGTTAAGAGGGTGACGCTATTCTAAACCGTACGGGTTTCGAAGCCTATATAGTGTCCCGCTGCTACGCAAAGACCCTCCCTCTCGACTTCCACTCGTCCCGGCTTTGAGCAATCTCTGGCCAATCGTTACAAAATGCGTCCAGGTCGTCGCGCCATCTCCGTCTCCGCCTGCCACGTCGTCGCCGCCCATCGTGAGGCACCCACTCCATGGGTATTTTGGTAACATATAATAAACAGTACTAAAAATAAACAAATAAAATATAGTTCACGATTTTATATCGTAAGTATTTCACCGTCCAGTATACCTATGACGTAATACTTAATGCCGCGGTCAACGTCGTCGCCGGAGGCAGTAAGCGCAAGCTGGAGGCCAATTCTCGGGCCGTTCGAGATGATGTCTAAAAGTGATGATCTCTATTGCGGTAATCTCTATGGAAAAATCTCACCAAAATCTCGAAGACAGCAAAATGTATTATTCTGGGGCATGATAGAGATCATGGAGAGTGACAATCCCAATGTATATTGCAACATGCGTTTAGTTTTCTTGATTGTGTTTGTTTATCGATCATAAAATAATGAAATATTTTTTAAATATCTCTACTGAATTTAATATTAAAAACAAAATTGTTATTAATCCATACTAATATTATAAATGGGAAAGTTTATGTGTTTGTGTGTTTGTTTGTTTGTTTGTTTGTTTGTTTGTTTGTCCGTCTTTCACGGCAAAACGGGGCGTCGAATTGACGTGATTTTTTAAGTGGAGATAGTTGAAGGGATGGAGAGTGACATAGGCTACTTTTTGTCTCTTTCTAACCTCCTACTTCCACAAAATGGGGGGTGGAAGTTTGTATGGAGCATTCCGAAATTTTCAAGGTAGAAAGCTAAAAATTGGTATGCGGACTATTTGTGACTAACAAAAAATCGTGCAACCTTTTTTTTTTTGGAAATCTGCACCCAACCCCTTAAAAGAGGGGGTGAAATTTTATATGGGGGTCCAGATATGTAGTCGATATGTAGAGCCGATATGTATAGTCGATATGTAGAGTAGATATGTAGAGTCGATATGTAAAGTCGATATGTAGAGTCAATATGTAGAGTTGATATGTAGTCGATATGTAGAGTTGATATGTAGATTCGATATTTATAGTCGATATGTAAAGTCGATATGTAGAGTCGATATGTAGATTCGATATGTAGAGTCGACACCTATCTAAGTACACAGTGGACATCTATATAAATATGTAGAGTCGATATGTAGTCGATATGTAGAGTTGATATGTAGATTCGATATTTATAGTCGATATGTAAAGTCGATATGTAGAGTCGATATGTAGATTCGATATGTAGAGTCTATGTTCGATATGCAGAGTCTATGTAGAGTCGATCTAAATATATAAGAGACTGAAACTGAGATGCACCTTTTTTGTAGACGGTTAACATTACTCTTAGTACGCGGGCGAAGCCGCGGGCAAAAGCTAGTTTACAATAATTTAAACCGTAATTATGGCAATTTAACACATAATTTTTTTTTAAGTGATTGCTTGATTAAGAACTGACGTGTAAAGGAGCGCATAAAAACTGTTCTGACTTGGCAGTTTTGAATCAAAGACTATGTACCGTCTGTATTTGTAAGGCCCTGGCCGCGGCGGTTAATAGTAAACTTGTCATTAGCTGTCAAATTTACTATCGACCGCCACCGCAGGCCGCGCCAGTGTGATGTAGGCTTAAGCTGTCAATTTTTCCGCCATTACGCCACTGACAGATGTAATGTAAAAGAAACTCGGCGATAATATAGGTACTATCATCTCGATTGCTACGGACCACTCATTGCATCTCGAAAGCTGGGAGTGAGTCGACCGTGAGATTTTGAGAATACGAAAATTGGTTTTCAATCGAAATTCTCAATTTTTAGGCTTCCGCATATATAAATTAGGATAGATACTTAGTTCTCAGCAGTTGTAGCAGAGTAGGTAATTAAAAACATTACCCTCCTCCTTTGGCAGTCGGGTAAAAATAGGTAAGTAGTCGATTGGAGATTATAATATCACACACAATATCAGCAAATATTAGTCGCTAGCTCGCTCCCATCACAGGCGTTTCACGAATCTACAAGCTAAAATTTTACGAGTCTAAGCAGACAACACAGGTCAAATAGGTATAAGCCATTCGCGAAACGACAACGAAGTTCGTTCGTGTAACTCCCTCTGTGTGCTCGAATTAGAAAGTGCGACAGAGAGGGAGATATACGAACGACACAGACAACAGATAGAGTCTGACCAGCAACGATACAGGCATACCATAGCTACAATTTTAAATTTCGCGGTCATTTTCAATATCTCGTTTCGTTGGCCACACTCAGGTAAAGCGCCTACGTGTTGCCCGTTTAGAGTTGTAAATTGCAGCTTCGTGAAACGGGCCACTACTCTAGGCGTCGGAGGGTGGTGTTCAACCTATGATCTAAATATATAAAAGAAGAAACTGACTGACTGACTGACTGATCTATCAACGCACTGGTTCTGGAGATTCAGAATTTGGCACGTAGGTTCCTTATAAGGTCTAGGGGTACACTAGAAAGGATTTTTCAAAATTCAACCCCTAAGGGGGTGAAATGGGGGTCCAAAGTTTGTACGGGGAAACAAGATTAGTTAGACTATTTCATTCGAAACTTCACATCAGTCTTCCTAACGATAAATGAGTAAACATGTTTTCGGTTTTTTTTAATTCAACCCCTAAAAGGGGGAATGTGGTAACAAAGACTGAAAATCATCATGGGTATCGTTTCTACGGTTTATCGGGTCGTTGATTACGAAAACAACAACAATTTTCAAATCAAACGAGGCGGACGTGAAATACCATCTCCCCTGTTGGGGTGGGCTGGGGTTGAAATGTCTAAATATCAATATGGGTGTCGTTTTTATGGTTTGTAGGGTTCCGTACCTCAAAAGGAAAAAAAAGGCACCCTCAAGGATCACTCGTGCGTCTGTCTGTCCGTCTGTCACAGCCGATTTGCTCCGAAACTACTGGACCGATTGAGTTGAAATTTGGTAACCATATGTAAATTGGTGACCCAAAGATGGACGCGTAAAATTAATGAATTTTGAACAAGGTAGCCGCTTTTGGGGGGTATATAAGTAAATAAAAATAAAAAGTTTCGCAAACTGTATTGTGTGACATATCAAATGAAAGGGGTTGTTGTAAGCATCTCAGATATTTTTTGTTATAATTTTAGCAAAAACAGATTTGAAGTAATTTAGGAAAAAAGACGAAAATTGACCATACCCCCCCTATCTCCGAAACTACTAGGCTTAAAATTCTGTTTTTTTTTTTTGTAAAGAGTTCCTTGCCTAAAGATTACAGGAAAACATATAAGAAGTTTGAGTATTCAAAGTAACGGGAAAATTCTCAATATTTTTGTGTGTTTTGTATGGAGCGCGTGATGCTTAGCAATTTTACGGAACCCTCACCACGCGAGTAGAACTCGCACTTGTCCGGTTTTTTTGACGTTATTACCAAAACGGCATCGACTATGAAATTTAATATTGTGGACATCTAAATCATCTAAATATGTAGAGTCGATATGTAGAGTCGATATGTAGAGCCGATATGTAGACTCGATATGTAGAGCCGATATGTAGACTCGATATGTAGAGTCGATATGTGGAGTCGACATGTAGAGTCGATATGTAGAGTTGATATGTAGTCGATATGTACAGTCGATATGTAGAGCCGATATGTAGAGTCGATATGTGGAGTCAATATGTAGACTCGATATGTAGAGTCTATGTAGAGTCGATAATTATATAAAAGCAGAAACTGGCTGACTGTCTGACCGAAATATCACCGCGCAGCCCAAACCGCTAGATCTAGATTCTAGAGATTCCAAATTTGGCACGTATGTTCCTTTTAAGGTTTAGGGGTGCACTGAGAAATGATTTTTCAAAATTCACCCCCTAAGCGGGTGAAATGGGGGTCCAAAGTTTGTATGGGGAAACAAAATAAATAAGACTATTTCATTTGAAACTTCACAGGAGTATTCCTAGCGATAAATAAGTAAACACGTATTTCAGGTTTTTTGAGAATTCAACCCCGAAAAGGGGGAAATGTGGTGACAATGTGTGAAAATCAACATGGGTATTGTTTCTATGGTTTATCGGGTTGCTGGTCGCTGGTTAAGAAAACAACAACGATTTTAAAATCCAACGTGGCGGAAGTGAAGTACCATCTCCCCTGTTGGGGTGCGATGGGGTTGAAATGTCCAAATATCAATATGGGTGTCGTTTTTATGGTATTTTGGGACGTTAATTACGAAAATGGCATCAATTTTGAAATTTAACATGGACATGAAAAATCTTGAAAGTATTTGTGCCAAATTGCAATTTAATTGGAACATACGGATCAAACTGAGATGCACCTTTTTTGTAGACGGTTAGAATTACTTTTAGTACGCTGGCGAAGCCGCGGGCAAAAGCTAATAGAGAATAAAAAGAAACGGTGGGTACATTAGACATATCCATGGTAAGCCTTATTGAGCGATAGCAGAGCCTTCGCACTGCAAAATACAAGTTGGTGGCATACAGAAAGGCCGAGACTTTTCTTCCTGTACCTACTAACATAAGGTGACATTGACATTAAGGCAAAACGGCTATGCGTTGAAACGGTCACACAGGTCCACCAACGTTTGCGCGACTGAGACGCAAGAACTTGCTTATTCGATACGAAAAGGCCGCCTGCACTGAAATCAGTCTTTTTAATCCAACTTCAAAGTTCACGCGTGTGGCGTAGGTCCGTTCGCTTAGCGTCCTTGGTCGACGACCGACTATCCCTTCCAAGCTAGTATTGGACGCAGGTAACTAAGCAAGCGCACGCATTTTTTAAATGCGAAGTCCTAACGACATTGGCGTAGGCACCTATGTAAGTAGGTAGCCTTATCATTTACTTCTCCTGCAGTATTGAGGTCCAGTGCAGGGATATCTAAAATTATTTGATACTAGCTTCTGCCCGCGACTTCGTACGCGTATAAATTATGGATGACATGATATTCTTATGTTTCACCATACGATACCTACTACACTGATAAATTAGATTATTACGATTTCATTTCTATAAATTATGCGTGTAACAGTTCAAATCCTCATAAACTTTGTCGTCAATAATATTTAGTTATATTGATTTACTTAATGTTCGCGCACCTACTCGCGACATCTAGCGCCGCGCCGACAACATCACACAACCGGCCCTCTCCGAGCAAGTTCTCCGCTCTCATTCGACACGATATACGGCACGACATACAATCGTCCGTTACGCCTTTAATATTTTAATCATTATATAACGTTAATTGCGAAATAAACGCACTATAAAAATTCGTTAATAAATATCTTCATTGAATGGACCCTGGAAACCACCGAATCCTGCACATAATTTGGTCTTCGAGCACGGATTCAGCGAGAGAAGTCAGCTCGTCAGGAAGACGAATTCCCTTACGAGAAGACACCAGCACCTCGCCGACGTCTGCAGCAGTGAACGGTCAGGTCTACCTATCCCGTCTATTCCTCTCCTAGTCGAATTGTGTTAAAACCGTGTCGTTTTGTGCATTCCAGTGCGCTCGTTATCGCAAGTACCTACCTAACGGAGCGGCAGCTGTTTGTCATCTACCGCACTCATTCGTCGTTTATACACGTAAGTTATTTCAATTTCACTTAATCTTTCAAAATGGGTGCAGGAGATGAGGTTGCTGCAAAGTTGAAAATTCCTAGTAGATCAGAATCACCTAATAGGAGAAACCAGGACCCCGAAAATTCAGACCTCCGTAAACAAAGAGGTCATTTGAAGGGCAGGCTAACTCAGTTTAAAAAATACGTAGACTCCTTTCAAGCGGTGACTCCTACTAAAGTACAGATTGCCGAGTTAAAATTACGTATGCAATCAGCTACAGAGGTTTTTCAAAATTTCAACGAAATCGAAAGTCAAATTGAACTTTGTACTGCAGACTCGGAAATGTGTGCTAATTACGAATATGTAGAAACACTCGAATTGTTATATTTTGGTACAATGGCTAGCGCTAATTGTTTAATCGACAGTGTTGAGACAAATAACGGTTCTACAGCAAGTTGTAGTCATACCGCGCACAAACCGCTATCAAATGTGAAACTACCTGAAATAAAATTGCCCTGTTTCGATGGTTCGTATGATCGTTGGCTCGAATTTAAAAATTCATATGAAACTATGATTCATAAACATTCTGATCTTGATGCGATTCAAAAGTTTCATTATTTGCGTTCATCACTAAGCGGTAGTGCATTACAAGTAATTAGTGCGTTGGAATTTACTGCGTCTAACTACTTTCAAGCATGGGAGCTACTTGGAATTCGATTTCACAACCCTAGGCTTTTAGTGCACAATCACGTAAAATCGTTGTTCAATATTTCAGCCTTGAAACAAGAATCTTCGCTTCAGATACGTAAATTAATAGACACTATTTTGCGTAATTTACGCGCTTTAAAAACGTTAGATGAACCAACCGATTCGTGGGATACGTTATTAATCCATTTAATTGTGTCGAAACTCGATGCTACCACGGAACGTAAGTGGGAATCTCACATAGGGTCTATCTCGGATAAGTCAAGCAATAATGAGTCTAAGAAACTGAAGCTGGAAGATCTCTTATCGTTTCTCAGAAACCGGGCTGATACGTTAGAAATGATAAACTCAAGTCATTCTAAAGCACCGATTGTGACTAATAATAAATATAATTCGTCTTACAAACCTGCGCAAGGAGTTAGTTGTGTATCTGCTGGTACGAATGCGACTAAATCTAAGTCGTTCCACAACAAACCCCTTCGATCCTGTGCGTTATGTAACGAGAATCATGCATTGTATACGTGTGTTAAGTTTTTGAATTTATCTGTACAAGATAGATTAAATTTAGTTCGTACCAAAAACATATGTAACAACTGTTTACGCGAAGGACATTCCTTAAATGAATGTTTATTCGGTCCATGCAAACAGTGTCAACAAAAACACAATAGTTTATTGCACGTCGAGAGTAGCCGCGGTGAGAGTGTGTGCGTGAGGCCGTCGAATGCGCCTGCACACAGCGCATCCTTACCGGCACCAAGTACGTCTAGCTATTGTGTATATGCCGACCGCGCGCCGGTGGCTGAGTGCAGCGAAGGCGCCGCGGACGGAACGCGGTTCATACCCCAGCAAGTTTTACTTTCCACAGCGTTAATCGAGGTAGCCGATGCGAACAATCAATTTCATACGTGTCGTGCTCTTTTAGATAGTGGGAGTGAACACTGCTTCATTACGGAAGATTTAAGAAATCGATTAAATACGACTATTATACAGTCCACTATTCAGATCTCGGGTGTAGGACAGTCTGTCACACAGTCGAGTTATTCATGCGATATAAATATACGTTCTAAAATAAACGATTATCATACGTCATTAAAATGTATTGTCTTGCCGCGCATAACATCCAGTTTGCCCTCGACTTGCATTGATGTCGATCTTATACGTATTCCTGATAACATTCAGTTAGCAGATCCCACGTTTGATGTGCCTTCTAAAATCGATATACTGGTCGGTGCGGATACATTTTGGGAATTATTAGACGAAGATAGGATTCGCTTATCAACTGGACCTTACTTACAAAATTCGAAGTTAGGCTGGTTGTTATCTGGTCCAATATATACACGAAACTTGCGCATTAATAATCAAGTTCAGTGTAATTTCACTCAGGCTATTGACACTCAACTTCAAAAATTTTGGGAGATTGAGGACATTCCTCAAGTAAATTGCATTCTTACAGCTGACGAACAGAAATGTGAGGATCTTTTTATCAATACGACTAAACGCGAAAATGACGGTAGATTTTCGGTACGCATGCCGTTAAGAGAATCAGCTGACTCATTAGGTGAGTCTTATACGTTAGCTAAAAATCGATTCTTATCCTTAGAACGTAAACTTGATCGTTTGCCGGAATATAAACGTTTATATTGTGACTTCATGCGCGAGTACGAAGAGATGGGTCATATGACTCGTGTAAACAAATATGGTGCGCCGAATTATTTTTTACCTCATCACGGAGTATATCGATCAACCAGTAGTACCACTAAGTTACGAGTAGTATATAGTGGAAGTGCCCCTACTACTACAAATAAATCGTTAAATGATATTCAGCTTCCGGGACCAGCACTCCAAAATGACATATTTTCTATTTTACTACGTTTCCGTCAATACAAATACGTAGCTTGTGCTGATGTGGAAAAAATGTTTCGGCAGGTTTGATTCAGCCAGATCAAAGATCCTTGCAAATGATTGTCTGGCGGGAGAAACCCACAGATCCGTTACACGTATACGAATTAAATACTGCCTCGTATGGCACAGCAAACGCACCGTATTTGAGTATGCGATGTATACGACAACTAGCATTGGAATGTGGTGATGACGTCATCGCGCGCGTTATCAACCAAGACATATTCGTTGACGACTTAATCACGGGGGATGATAGTTTTCAAACTCTACTCGATACTTGCCAGAAAACGTATGACGTTCTGCAGTCAGGATGTTTTCCTTTACGTAAATGGACCTTTAACCGTGATGTCACTCATGGATCTCATGATAAATCTAAGGAGCATTTTACTGGTGAACACACGCAGAACAAAACACTCGGGCTAGGCTGGGATAATACGCGCGATGAATTATATTTCACCACAAAGATTGATCCGCTGCCTAACTCGTCACACTTAAATAAACGTACGATGTTATCAATTATTTCACAGATTTACGACCCGCTTGGACTACTGTGTCCTGCGGTGATAGTATCCAAAATTTTACTACAAAGACTTTGGTTAAGTAAGATCGATTGGGACACTCCAGTGTCTAGTGACATTGCATTAACCTGGCATAATTTCATGGACACTCTGCACTACTTAAACGATTTACGAATTCCGCGTCATGTAAGGGGTGAACACACTGGACGTTCGGAACTTCACATTTTTTCCGATGCATCGTTGCATGCTTACGGTGCATGCGCATACGTTAGGTCATACGAGGAAGGGTCAGATGTTACCGTGAAATTATTGTGTGGTAAAAGTAAAGTGTCACCACTTAAATCGCTTACGATTCCGAAACTCGAACTTTCTGGTTCGCTAGTTGCTGCCCGCCTTTACAAGAAAATAACCGATTCCTTAAGGTTAGTGTTCACAAACGTTTACTTTTGGACCGACTCGACAATAGTCATGGGATGGATTCGTATGTCTCCCCATTTACTCAAACCGTTCGTTCAAAATCGAGTAACCGAAATAAACGAACTAACTGGTAACTCGACTTGGTTGCATGTAAATAGCGGAGACAACCCTGCTGACTTATTATCAAGAGGGTTAGGTCTAGATAGTTTAATTAACTGTAGTTTATGGTGGAACGGACCATCATTTTTACATGACACGAAATCGGATTTTATTCATGAAAATTCAAATGAAAATACGGTAGTTGATAATTTACCTGAATTACGATCCAAAATTGTAAGTTTGGTTTGTAATCCATGCCACGAAACATTTAATTTTGATAGATGTTCATCATACATAAAATTAATTCGAGCTGGCGCGTATGTACTCCGCTTTATTCTGAACTCACGCATTAACTCTGAGCGTAAACAACTTCGCCAAACCGGTTCATTATCAGCGGACGAGCTGAGTGCATCGCGTCGCATGCTAGTTAGATTCGCACAGATGCAATCATTTCCGGACGTTTACGATAACTTACTTAAAAGTAAAACTATTAAGACTAACACTAAACAGTATAATCGCATATCTAGTCTTAACGTGTTTTTAGACGATAATAAGTACCCAGTGATTAGAGTCGGTGGTAGATTGTGTAACTCAACTAGTTTCGATTATAATAAAAAACATCCCATGTTATTGTGTAGTAAACATAGTTTCACGGTGTTGTTATTCAAGTACGAGCACAAGCGGCTGCTGCATGCAGGCCCGCAGCTACTCCTGTCCACCATGCGTGAATGTTGGTGGCCATTAGGTGCAAGGAACTTGGCAAGGAAAATAGTTCAGCAATGCGTTACCTGTACTCGATTTAAAGGTAAAGTTCTTAGTCCTATTATGGGTAACATTGTTTTAGACAGGTTAGAACCTGGCTTTCCCTTCAATCGCACAGCTACTGATAACGCCGGGCCAATGTTCATTCTCAATCGAAAGGGAAGGGGAGCTCAACTAATTAAGTCGTATGTTTGTTTGTTCATATGTATGGTCACACGAGCCGTCCATTTAGAACTTGTTACGAGTCTCTCCACTGATGATTACTTATTAGCACTTAAACGATTTATCAGTAGAAGAGGTAAACCCTATGTTATTTTTTCTGACAATGGTAGAAATTTTGTAGGCGCTGAAAAGGAGTTTTCAGTGTTTCTTAAAAATAAATCGAAGGAAATAGTCGACTTTGCAGCTAATGAAAGCATTAAATTCAGCTTTATTCCTCCTTATTCTCCTCATTTTGGTGGATTTTGGGAAGCTGGAATAAAATCGTGTAAATTCCATTTAAAACGGGTTGTAGGCACCGCTAGGCTAACATACGAAGAGTTTAGCACGGTTTTAACACAAATCGAAGCCGTCCTGAACTCCCGTCCCATGTCACCTATGTCCACAGACCCTAACGATTTGTCTCCACTTACACCTGCTCATTTCCTGATCTGCCGACCGTTGACCAGCCCTGCAACTGAGGACCTGACAGCAGAGCAGCCTTCACGCCTGTCACGCTACGCCAGGATCGAGTTACTTCGCCAACACTTCTGGCAGCGCTGGGCCAAGGAGTACATCGCAGAGCTTCAGCTTAGAACGAAGTGGAAGACAAAGAAAGCCGACATAACACTCGACAGCCTCGTCCTAATCAAAGACGATAACCTGCCACCACTTAAATGGCGGTTAGGCCGAGTCACACGTCTATATCCTGGAAACGACGGTGTATCCCGGGTCGCTGACATCCGCACAGCGACGGGTACCATTCGTCGTACTTTTTCAAAGATCTGCCCGCTACTACCAGAGCCGGCAGTCCTCGATGGGTGAAGAATCCTGTTGGGAGCTGGTGCTCCCAAGGCCGGGGGCATGTTCGCGCACCTACTCGCGACATCTAGCGCCGCGCCGACAACATCACACAACCGGCCCTCTCCGAGCAAGTTCTCCGCTCTCATTCGACACGATATACGGCACGACATACAATCGTCCGTTACGCCTTTAATATTTTAATCATTATATAACGTTAATTGCGAAATAAACGCACTATAAAAATTCGTTAATAAATATCTTCATTGAATGGACCCTGGAAACCACCGAATCCTGCACACTTAATCTTTATTGCAAACGAAGTACCTAAGTAGAAGAAAAATTACCAAAACCGGAATTTAAATATAAGATTTCATAATTGAAACAAATGGACCGAGGGCGAGACCCCAAAGATACTCTATATCTCCGGGTATCTTGTCAAACTACCCCTGAGAGCCAAAGTCCTGAAGGTAAACGGGGAGGCAAGCGAGGCCGAAGGCTGAGCTTTTCGTAGGAATGAAAGGCCCAACGTACCCTTATAGATAGCGCTCCATATGCGAGCCAGAGCATCGAAGGCCCGAGGGCGAGACTCCATGGATACTTACTATCCACAGGTGTCTTGCAAGCGAAACATGAGCCTTAAGTCCCAAAGTTGAGGGGTGAGGCAAGCGAGCCCGAAGGCCGAGCTTTTCGTATGAATGAAAGGCCCAACCAAACCAACCCTTCAGAGAGCGCTCTCTATGCGAGCCCGAGGGCCGAAGGCCCGAGGGCGAGCCTTCACGAACACTAACTAAACCCAGGTGTCTTGCAAGCGAAACCGGAGACCAATGTCCCGAGCGAGAGAAGTCAGAAGAAGAGCGGTTGAGATATCAAACATTTTTGGTTATTATAGATAGTCTTTAGCCATCTAGCACTCATTTTCATCCCGTGGTTTTTCACGTTTTATCTATATTTTTTTATAATGTTTGAATGGAGTTCTTTATACTTTCCAGTCAAGTGTATGTTTATCAATTTTCAAGTCTAAAGCTCATGGATAGGAGGAGTTCCCATACAAAGTTTTGCCCCATTTTTTACCCCCTTTGAACTAATTTTTATCATTTTTACAGCCTATGACCTGGCCAGGGATTTTCTCGACCGATTAAGTAAAAGTTGCATCAAAATCCTCTATTCACTAAGCTTCTCTGCGTTTTTTGAAAAATATACATTTTCAAAAAAGCAGACACAAAAAAATTAAAACTACAAAAAGTGCATGCTATGGGTCAAACCACTGGACTAACTATCAGTTGTAAGAACACGATGAATTTTCGAATATATTGACGACATGTTACCATGGTAATGATACTGTTATAACCCCGCTCTTGCAACATTATATATTTTCTAGTCGCCTCAGAACCTATTTTCATCCCATATTTTTCACGTTTTATCTATACATTGCTAAAAGTTTGAATGGGGTCGTTTTTACTTTCCAGTCAAGTTTATGGTTACCAATTTTCAAGTCTGTAGCTCGTACATTCAAGGAGTTCCCATACAAAGTTCAACCCCATTTTCTACCCCCTTTGAACCCTAATCTTTAAGATTTTTGTAGCTTAAAAGCTATCCGGGGATTCTCTCGACAGATTAATAAAGTTTGCATCAAAATCCGTTCAGCCGTTTCCACGTGATACTCTGACAAATAAACAGACAAACAGATAAACAGATAAACAGATAAACAGACAAAAATTCTAAAAACTGTTGGAACGTGTTCTGTTATCAATTCTAAGTATCCCCAGCCATTTTTTTTTCGTTTATCTTCCATGTACAGACTTTCGACCCTCTTCAGCTTTATTATATGTATAGATGTATAGATGTATAGATACATCAGAATTAGGCTACAATTTTCTTAAGCCCTTTAAACAAAAAGTTTGTATGGGCAATCTGATTCTTTTAAAGTGACTGCCTTTAAACGTTGCATACAGACTCTTCGTTAAAACAGCAAAAACGTAATTTCAGCGTTTTTGACAAGTCATCCCTTAATTCATCAAAGGAGAGTTAAAAGTTTGCATGGGATACGAGTATTTTTTGGAGTGAGTAACTTGAAATTTAGTTTATCCTTAAAAAGTAACTACAGTTTTTGAAAATTAATCCCTTTTTTAAGTACAGTCAGGGGTATTAATATACGTACATAAATAAGAACATAACAATTTTCTGTACACGCCTGTATATTATGACATTGACAATAAAGTCTTGTAGAGTACGTATATTAATATACCCCTGTCTGTACATGCTTCCAGATTGGATCCTTTTGTTACCAAAGTTCAGTAGGTACCGATGATGAGATTTATTAGGAATTGAGGGAACTCCTCAAATAAATTAGGCGCGCATAAGCATCAGTGATTTCGGTATCTTCTACAGAATATCATCTATTTAATCTCGGAAACCACAAATTTGGTGAAATGGAACTGATGATGAAGACCACACACTTAAGAAACTCCTTATTGACGTATAAGTACTTACGAGTAGTTCACATTCTGATGAGATTGCGTTGGCGTGGCTACTTTATTATTTATTTTATATTTAAGAAACCCAAATAGTTACAGTTAGTACAATAAGCGTATGTATACAAATCTTAGCCAAACTGCGTGACAGTTTGTTGGCGAACTAAAGAAGTAGGTAAGCACCAAATTTGATTTTGGAATCCTTGAGCAGTCGACGGAACTCCTGAAATCCAGGTCCATGTATAGTATTTCGGTGTTTTCTGTAATAACCAATGCATTTGATTTCGGAATCGCTCATTCACATTTGAATGTGATGTATTGAATGAAATGTGGAAATCTTAATGTTAAATTCAAGTCACTTTTTTTTATAAACTACGTTTATTATTGAAGTGAGAGATTGGAACATTAGTTATGACTTTTTGTTAAAGCACAAGATAACTTATTTTATTACAGCATGTTTGAAATTAAATATCTTAAAACGCTTTCAAGGGGGTTGAACGTTTGTATGGTGAACCAGTAATTTTAGAAGTGAGAGAGATGATAGGTAGTTCGCGCATGAAGTTCTGTATAGCGAGGCCGTGTAGGTACCTACTGGTGGGAGAGGGTCCGGCTTAGATATTTGTACGTAGTGAAGTTTAGAAATCGTATGTTCAATTACGTTACACGTTTTTCTGTACTTCTTCTTCTTACTACATACGTACGAGTATACATTACAGGGTTTCCCAAAACTTTGCCACACTGACGGAAAGTACCTTAAATATTGAAGATAGGAAATTTTACTGAAAGAAGCCTTCATTTTTTTATAGAATTGTAACTGTATTCAAAGGTTTTTTGAAAAATCACCTGGAATCGAACCCACTAAAGATGAAAAAACGACTTTTATTTTTTACGATAGGTATATACCGATCGAAAGGCTTAATCATTAGAATTATTATTTCATGAATAACACAGCGTCTAAACGAACACCATGATATTTTAATTTTGATTATTACGTATTGTGTGGTATCGTATGCGATTTTTTCAAAAAACTTTGATTGCTGTTCCAATTTTTTTTTATATAATGAAGCTCTTCTTTCAGCAAAATTTCCTATCTTCAATATTTAAGGAACCTACTTTCCCTCCACGTGGCAAAGTTTTGGACATCCTGTATAAGAAGTCAAGACTACCATATAAGTAGATATAAAAACAAGTTTTAACCGACTTCAAATCTGTACCCAAGTTGCTTCAAGTTTGCCTATAAAATTTGAAGAGTTCCCTCGATTTCTCCAGGATCCCAACAACTGATCCTGACCCGATGACCATGCAGGGACCACCCTTTAACACAAAAAAATAAATTTCCAAATCGGCGGTCCAGGCTATCGAATAATCTAGGAACACACATAAAAAAATATTCCAACGAATTGAGAACCTCCTCCTTTTTTGAACTCTGTTAAAAACACCTTCAAATGGTGGACTACCCGTGCGAAGTCGAGTCGGGTGCTGGTGCGCGTACCAGTGGCACTTCAGTGGCCTGTTGCGGCAAGCAGTCGATATTAGCAATCATAATTAGCACTAAATAAGAACAGTAACAATACCGATGCGTAACCTTGATCTCATTTCTTGTTTCTGTCGTCCACCTGTTGGTAGCCGTTTAGCATACTCAGAATACTCAGGTAACGTACCTATTCGGTCAAGGAACGAAATAATTCACCTTGTTTTTATACTTATATAAGCTTGATCAGACTATAATTATCAATATAGGTAATTATGTCTTGTTTTATCTACAAGATAGTCAACACACTTAATTCCAAAAGTGTATTTTAAAGTGTTCGAAGTAATGAATGTCATTAACTCGACTCGATGCGTGTGTTGAGCAAAACTATGTCATAAGACCTTGTCTACATATCGCTGTCAATATGCAGATGATGTAATGAACAACCTTTCATTTTCTTGAGACGTGAAAATTATTGTAGAAATCAAAATGTAGGCCTAAACAAGCCCAATTTTGCATATTTTATCAATATAATAATTGTTTTGGCAAAATATACGGGATATTTGGAAACTGTATGCAAAGACTTCGAGGGAAGGTAAGTTTCTACCTACCAGATCATTATCAGACATTTTGTACCACATTTAGGTACATTTCTGTGAAATCTTGTAGTTAGCGAAATATAATTGTTCTTACAATTGAGAAATATAACTAATGTCATGAATGTCAAAGATGTCAAAAGTTTCGAAAGGGGTTTTTACTGTCCTTTTTCCGCATAAAATAATTCAGCATGGAGCGACTGCTAGGTACCAACTGGGAACTCTACAATTCCATTTATATAAAACCGGCCAAGTGCGTGTCGGGCCACGCGTAGTGTAGGGTTCCATAGTTGCCTGTCTGTATTTGTTGCGCGCGTGTTGATGTAGAAGACGCGCGCGCCAACTTAACGTTGCGGTTGCGTCGCCCGAATTTGTACGAGAGTTGGCCTTTCCAACACAGCTTTATGTTGGTCAACTATTATTCATTAACTAGTGTCTACACTACTGCCATGATTCAAGCTATCCAACGATACCCCACACCATGGAATTATCAAGAAATAAATGACATCTCCACTTTACGTGTATGGGAGTTACAGTCGACGTCAAAGATATGTATACATGTTTCGCCTTTACCCTAAAAAAATCTTAATCTTTGTTGTCGACTGTACCCTAAAAAAAGTTTTTCAAAATTGTATTCTACTATTGTGTCGGCGTGATTTTTTATATACCCATGCCGAATTACAGCTTTCTAGTAGTATGGGTCACTGAGCCATACTACTGCTAAGCCGCAGACGGACAGACGGACGGGCGGACATTGGCGAAACTATAAGGGTTCCTTGTTGACTACGAAACCCTAAAAAGTAGACAATAAGACTGGCTGTCGATAATAAATGTTCAACAAAAGAATTAAAAATGTATAAAGAATTGTGCAGCAAATTTCACTGTCAATGATAAAATATTCATTTTCACGCTACTGCTCGGAAATGTGGCAAAAGATATGTCTGTAATGCAGCCTCAAACAATTGTAAGGTGAATTAGCAGGCCTTATGGCCTATGAATTTAACCAGAACAAGAATAACATATTAGGTCTGTTCCTCGTTCAAAAAGCAAGTCGACTTGGTCATCGACTGGTCACTTATGTAAAGTATAGATGAATTATCGAGAACATGGAATTGCATTTGTAGTGGTTGTACGAGAAAATAGAGAATTCAAATATAGAATGCCTGTAAACATACAATACTACTACATATGCAATTCCATGCTCTCGTTAATTTATCTATACATAATTTACTTTTCACTTTTCATGCTCGAAAAGTGTGTGCTCAGCAAGCGGGGCTAAAGTAGTACATTTAGCCACTAGGTAAAACATGTATACATATTTATGATTAACGGAGTTCTTTGGTAACACACATTAAAAAATACAACCTTCTTCTTTTTGGAGTCTGTTAAAAAGTAAACCAATGGCGTGTATAGGGGATGAAAACTTTATCTCATGGAGAAATAATGAGAATACTATATGTATAAAATACCTACAAATATTAATTTCGTTATTCTTTACCCTTAAATTGATTTTGTCCTTTATAAATGACGTCTTATAGAGACGCAAATCAATATAGTTTCAAGGAACACGCACGCCGATCGCGTGATGCACGGGCTTTAGGTAGTCTCTCTTACTTTTACACACTTTCGTCATGCATTCGCACCGTGTTACAAGTACGGTAAGATATAAATTACGAACGAGAGTCTATTAGAAGCCCGACGCCGAAGGCACACACACTTACACTGAAAAACAGAATCCTTCTTTTGCTGCAGTCGGGTACATTTTCGGAAACACGTATAATACCCGAATGCGGCAGGAGCGTTAATGTTTTTATCTACGCACATATCATTAGTGCTCTAAAATGCGTTCAGAAACCGTCGGTAATGACCAGCATTATTACAACCAATTTTACTATGACAACTTTCTTGTCTGTGGTAGTAGGTAAAATATGTACTGTAATGTTATTAAAGTACAGATTATCGGTATCGTTATGAGTTTAAATTTGGAACAGCTGTCAAAACTCAAGTGGGTATCTATTCTAGTGTCTCTAGATATTTAAACAGTTATCGATACAAAACGTCAATTCAGTATGTTTTAATATAAACCGCATGACATTTGATCTCGAGTGACATGAGAATAGGGACTTCATTCGTTTGTCTATGATTTAAAAAAAAATATTCGTCTTGTCAAACAAGATACTAAATTCAATTCAAAATAAAGAAATCATAAATATAAACATGCCATCAAGCTCTGCAACTTCAAACCAAGACCATCCCACTACAATACAACCAGGACCATTAAATATATCCCATTGTTCCAATGTAAATGTGAATTATAACTATTACAATAAATAATTTGTTTCTGTATTTGTTCAAATTTACTTTTATTGCATTATTTAAATATCTATAGTCTATAGATATTGTACAGGTAGCACTATTAGCAATGCAGGTCATTTCCCTACGGCTTCTGAACCCATCATAGAGCGCTTATGATATGTGTTTAGATAAAGTAGTGTATGCAACTGTACATAATTAGGCCTTAAAACACTCGTGTGATCCTATTATGAAACTCGCTTACGCTCGTTTCATAAAACCACACTCGTATTTTAAGGCCTCTCATTATGTATCAGTAGCATAAACTACTATTGTTTATTTATAAATGTGTAGCTGCATTTAAGTATATTTTGGACACGCTCTGCAAATTCAACGGCTCGATGGATTTTAACATATGAGGTTCGATAAACGTTTCGCAAACTGTATTGTGTGACATATCAAATGAAAGGGGTTGTTGTAAGCATATCAGATTTTTTTTTTATAATTTTAGCAAAAACAGATTTGAAGTAATTTAGGAAAAAAGACGAAAATTGACCATTCCTCCCCCCCCCCCCCCCTTATCTCCGAAACTACTAGGATTAAAATTCTGAAAAAAATATGGAAAATAGTTCCTTGCCTAAAAATTACAGGAAAACCTATAAGAAGTTAGAGTATTCAAAAACACTTATGAAATTTAGATTATATACGGAACCCTCACCACGCGAGTTGAACTCGCACTTATCCGGTTTTTCTTAAACACGGATTTTCGTATAGACGACATAATATCTACATCTTTTTTTTATTACATCACATGAAATTCATATATTCGCTTGAGTTTTATTACTTTATCGCAATATTATTTATTGATATCTTATAATAAAAATCTATTCCGAAATGCCAAACAGTAGGCGTTTTCGGCAATTGATATTACTTTTTTGGCAAAATTAGAGACTAGTAAAATTGTGAGTTTCTTGCGGTGCGTCTTCTCACATGGGGTATATTTCACAAAGGCTTGTAAGTTTTGTAACTTATATAAGTATAATATATAATAACCGGAAGCCTCTTTTCAACTCCCTTTATTAGAAAAAGATTTCCGCCTTTGTGAAATAGGGGCCCGGTGTAATCCTTTTCAAAGTGCTAAAATACTGCTTGCGAAATATTTCAATTGCCTGTCATATTTTATACCTAAACATATCAACGAAGAAACTTGGACAGACACTGCGCATTGTTAAAATTATATTTAGTCCGATGATCCCGCAGTACGAAATTAACTTAGTTTTCAGGTGCATCTATTGAAATAATGTAATGGAATATTTATACTTTGCATTACACAATACATGATGTTTAATCACATCGATTAATTTGATTTACTTATTGAACTAAAATAGTAAGGTACCGGCGTCACCTAATAAGGCCCACCGTAATGTCAAAGCCATGTAAAACAATTACAGTTTGATTACAAAAATGAATTGTGAATTATTGGTTCGGTTCAAAACATGTCGAGCGATATTCGACCTCAAAGACGTGACAGACCCGTTTCATAATATTGTAATATGTCTGAGAATATGTCACGGAAGTTTTCTATACAAAATTATAGTATGAGTAGTAAAAAAGTCATCATCGGACTGCTACTGATTTATTTAACAAACAAAATATTTAAAAAATCTCATTGTTCTTCGCGTTATAACAGAACAAAACCTATTTTTTTAATGAATAAGACCCGCTAAAAGTAATTAAAATATACGTTTACATATTACTATCGTCTAGAACTGGTCGTAAAATAAATTTTTTTAATTACATAAATTCAATAAAATATTGAACATATCACAAAATTATAGCCGTGGGACGTCTTAAGGAGTAGGAAAATGAAAATTTGCTATAAAACGAGAATAACTTTTTAAATTAGAAAAAAAGAACACATAGGTATGTATGTGAGAGTCTTTAATTCAGCTTCAGCTTATCATAATAATTATAAATCACTTTTTTTTTCAATCATTATTTTTTCGACGTAAATACTTTTCGTTAGAGATACGTACAGTGGGTTTATTAGGGCACATTCACTTCAGATCAATAAAGTCTCGTAAAAATACATTCTCAATTTGGAATGATTATGTAAAGGTTAGAAATTAATATAATAGTAAATCGGCCTATATACGTCCCACTGCTTTATGGAGACTTTATGGCACAGGCCTCTTCTCATGGATGAGAGGGAACGGGCAGTAGTCCCCACGCTGGCCCAGTGCGGGTTGGGGACTTCACATACACCTTTGAATTTCTTCGCAGATTTCCTCACGATGTTTTTCGTTCGCCGAAAAGCTAACGGTGAATATCAAATGATATTCCGTACATAAGTTCCGAGAAACTCATTGGTACGAGCCGGGATTCGAACCCACGACCGCCGTTTGACAGCCGCATGCAAGAAACACCGGGCTACTGTAATAAAATGTGCAATACTTATTTTAACACGAGGCAGCAAAGGGGCAGCGCGTTTGTGTAAAAACTGAAATGCACGTTTTTTTGTGACCGTACCTAAACACATGACTGTGCTCACGAAATTTGAAATAGGTATGGTATAGTTTGGACAACCATAACTGCGAGTTTTTTAAGGGTGAGCCTTATTAGGAGCCGCGTCTTCCTCTACCTTATTTGATAAAATATTGCTAACAAAATGAATAAGTATACTTACTAGACGTATTGAATAATTCACTTCAATGTGCCTTTAATAATCTGCATATTCAGAAGCTACGGAAGACCTTGTTATGAATAAACATGTATAAATTCTATGACCTTATTATGCTGACTGTATCTAGTTCAATTTTTTCTGACTTCCCCAGCATGGTGACTGACTGACCTGTTTCGGACGGAATTCCGTGAGGAGAGGGTAATGTTTCTGGAAGGCAACCTCGGCGCCGCGGAGGAGGCTCCGGGCGCGGGGGTCGGCGCGGGCGGCGAGGTGCGGGGCAGCCGGCCGCCGGCCGCCGCCGCGCCCGCCGCGAGCAGCACCACCATCCACCACCTGGACATCACGAGAACACGGTACACGGCACGAGACGCGCAACACACGCCGCACCTACTGTCACGATAGCGACTGACAGACTCGTTGAGTATACACTCGCGACGACGTTCACTTTTGTTGTGGCACTGGTGACGGCTGCCGCCTGCCCCACTCTCAATGAAAGTGGGGGCTTTCACTAGTACGCGGCATACGCGGGCCACCCACTGGACTGGTCGAGCGCATTTTCATTCAGCAAACATTATTGAGTAAGTAGATATGAAGGCAGTTATTCATCTGTGTAATCTATGTACGGATCTACACCTGTTTCTTTTTACAATAACTGTCATAATGATCTCTCCTTTGGCTCTAGATAACTATCTTGAAATTTTGACGCGAAAGTAATGGCTTACATTAATTACGTAATAAGTATTGGTACGTAATAAGTACGTTAGTAACTATCTACTTATTGAACTAAGTATCTATGTAAACCGGGGTAACTTTAGGAAAAAATGGGGCTACTTTGATAATTTAGAATGTAGTAGGTATAAAAGCAGAACTATTTGAAATTAAGAAGATTTAATCGAGTATACAGCAAGATAGAATACTAATATATTCACTGCCACAGTTCACCCACAAGTAAAAACAATGATTTCGGAGAAAAACCTATTTGAGCAAACTCGTCCCCCGAATCAAAGTAACCCCGTTCCACCGTACCTTAATACTCTGTTGTTCTTTTAAGGTAGCGATAGAAGTGCGTGGCGTGTGATGAATTGGTTTCTAATGTATTAGAAATAAGTTTTTGACAAAAAGATCAATCTTAAGCTTTTGTTACGGGCTGTACTTTTTTGCACACTTTGTTCCAATGAACCCCAAACACGACGAGCTCATCAAGAGTAATTTAGGAGTTGCTATGTCCCCTTCTGTCTCCATCGTCAGATCATCTCGGTGGTGCCATTACACCAAATTTCCTCAATGGGATACCGGCAAGAGGCTGACAATTTAGCTGCAAGTTTTGACTTGTAGATGCTGAGCAGACAAGTTAAATAAAGCTTGTAATAGATTTACCAGTATAACTTCCCTAACCAGACCCTATTATAGGCATTGATTAACATCAGATCTGATCTGCTAGGCAGCGGTGCGTTTAATATGTATTATTTTTGGATTATTCCCAGGGACTGAACTCATTGATTTAGTATAAGTAACTTGATACACAATCAGCCGAAAAAAATGGCCGTTCAAAAGAACCTCCCGATCGACTCGGCTGGTGCTTTCGCGTTTTAGTGCAGGCTCCAAGGAGATGTTCGTTTGCAAAAATTGCGCACCGCATTCTGACTTCTAGCCTCCATAAAGTGCACATATGACATAGGGTGAAGCTGGACCCGATTCTATCGACGAGGACAAAAAAAAAATATTCATTATTTATTTCTAACAATATTCTTTTCGTTATAATATTTAAACTAAGACGTCGATGACGATTAAACAAAAACCGTAATAAAGTTAATTATCAGACGATTACGATAAAATAGAGTCTTACATAAAAAAACCGGACAAGTGCGAGTTCAACTCGCGTGGTGAGGGTTCCGTATATAATCTAAATTTCATAAGTGTTTTTGAATACTCAAACTTCTTATAGGTTTTCCTGTAATCTTTAGGCAAGGAACTATTTTCCATATTTTTTTCAGAATATTAATCCTAATAGTTTCGGAGTTAGGGGGGGGAATGGTCAATTTTCGTCTTTTTTCCTAAATTACTTCAAATCTATTTTTGCTAAAATTATAAAAAAAAATATCTGACATGCTTACAACAACTCCTTTCATTTGACATGTCACACAATACAGTTTGCGAAACTTTTTTTTTAAATTTTCCAGTTTACCCCCAAAAGTGGCCCCTTGTTCAGAATTCGTTAATTTACTTTACGCGTCCATCTTTGGGTCACCAATTTACATATGTGTACCAAATTTTAACTCAATCGGTCCAGTAGTTTCGGAGCAAATTGGCTGTGACAGACAACCGAGTGATCCTATAAGGGTTCCGTTTTTTCCTTTTGAAGTATCGGAACCCTAAAAACCTAAAAATATAGCAATTTCAGTCACGTTTCAGAGATATACAAACTGCATAGTTAAGTAAGTTTGTATTCCTATACAAATACATGCGATTACAAAGTTACTTTTGCAGTTTTTGGGGGGTAAACTGGAAAATAAAAATAAAAAAGTTTCGCAAACTGTATTGTGTGACATATCAAATGAAAGGGGTTGTTGTAAGCATGTCAGATATATATATATATATATATATATATATTTAATTTTAGCAAAAACAGATTCAAAGAAATTAGGTAAAAAGGCGAAAGTTTACCATTCCTCCCCCTTATCTCCGAAACTTCTAGGATTAAAATTCTGAAAAAAATATGGAAAATAGATCCTTGCCTAAAGATTACAGGAAAACCTATAAGAAGTTTGAGTATTCAAAAATACTTATGAAATTAAGATTATATATATACGGAACCCTCACCACCCGAGTTGAACTCGCACTTCTCCGGTTTTTCATGAATTGATAGGCTACAAATAAAATAAAATGTAAAACTAAAAATGTTTAAAATATGGAGTTTGTCGGTCTGCAGAAGTACCTTAGAATTATGGTGATCGGATTACCGATCACCATAATTCTAAGGTCACTGACACACTTCACTAAGGAATTTTGACGGGCAATAGTTCTTAAAAGAATATATCTAAGCCATATTATGCCCTTTATATTACTGAAAATTACAGGATGTTGAAAATTCCTCTATTTCATTTGCGAAGGCCCGATGCCACTTGAAACTTAACAATGAAGCTCATAATGTCTGTCTTTTGTTGTCTAATTGTTTTATTACCTAAGCACTTCAAATTGACACGTGTCGGTGCAAGCTGCATACAAAAAAAACACCACGGCGCATAAGAGTCTTGCCTGGTATTCTTTGTTATTCTCTAATCCTATTGTTGTCGCTAATGACCGTCTCGGGTGGAATGTGGCATCAGGCCTTCGCAAATGAAATGGAGTATACGACCGTGCCTCTTTGTTTTGCTCGACTTGGCGATATATCAGTTATTTAGACTTGCGCCGTCTTATGCCACCTGCGAAGTATTACCGATGTAGCTACGCAATCTTACACAACCAGGTGTATTAAGAGAATACGCATTTCCCATTTTTTTTAATTTAGTCGTTCCAATTCTCAGAATGTAAAAATTATGTTCTTTAATGGTTAAGTAATAAAAATAATAAAAGTTCATTTGTGTAATATTGTCTGGTTTTATTCCAGAGTCTCTGATACGTTAAGTGCGCAGTCTTAAACCACCCTACCTACCCTATTTTTTTACAACTAGGTAAGTACCTACTAATTTAGTACACTTGAGTACAAAATTCTCACATACTCAGAAATATCAAAACATACAGTGGGGTTGCCAGGGAGCATGCCATGATATAATGCATTATGAAATTATGAATAAAAGTTCGAATAAGTATTTGTTTACATAATTTTCAATATGTATTTATTTTAATTAAAGATTGTTTTGCATTATGCGCCAACTGCAGCTACTGCTGATATGCAAGTCTGTGTTATTGTAGATTCTTTATCATAGATAGAGATGGTGAGTATCACGTCCAAACGTAATGTAATGTAGTGTAGGAATCACATTTCCTGGCTAGGGGGAGAGTAACATCTTGTACCTACTCACCGCGGGTGGTAATAAAGAAAACCACACATGATAAAGAAGAAACACAGGACTGATATGACAAAGCCATGTGCCATTTATTTTTGCAATTTTTGACATGAAGATGGCACTAATTCTGTCAAATATTAATGTACATACCAAATTAGCAACATAAACCGGGCTCTCAGTGAAATTCCGTTTGCAAAAATTGCGGACCGCAATCTGACTTCCGATATACACGGTGATTTTTAATTCGTGATCAAAAACCAATTTTCCTAATTGAGGATTTGATGCCAAAAAACGATTAACTCGTTAACTAAAACAAACGTTCTTTTTTTCTGAACAAAACGGAAATAGGAATTGCTTCATAATTAAAAATCATTGTCACCCTAACGGTAGTTGAAACCTATAAAACTAAAATCTACTTTTTTAAAATTAAGAGTAACAAACTGTCAATTTTCACATTGCCATGCATGCAGTATAGTAGATGTTAGCATGTATTGACGTAAGACCTATCCAAATTTTCCGCCAAAGCGAAAATTTGACGTTGTAGCTATTCAACTTCAAGAAATGTAGGGTGACCATACATTCAGTGGATATTAGTATTAACATTATCATTAAATTTTAAACTAAACAGTGATGTAATTGGATGTGACGTCATCCATTGAAATCAGTTTTGGCTGGTTTTCAATATTTTGTGGCTCCTGATCACGGATTAAAAATCGTCGTGTATATTGTATAGATCCCAGACATCCAATCAACAGATGTCCAACCAACCAGTTTTGTGGTCCCCCTCCCCCTTCATAGTACAGCTATAGAAAACTTTTATTTTGGCAAAAAATTACGAACATCACAAAACATGCTTACACATGCAAGAAACACTTTGATTTTGTTACAAGTTCTTGCAATCATTGTTTACACATTTACACAAAAGGATATACGCGTAGCGAGACTAAATAAAAACTCCATTGGAAGTGAAGTTCAACCGATTTTCATAGAGAACGGCAACCATACAACCATACCTCAATAAATACACGAACACACAATTGCAATTGCTTTCGATTTGTTAAAACGTACTGTGGCAAAAAGTTGTTAACTCTATCAAATGTCACATAGAAAAGGTTCTTTATTAAGTACCGTTTACGGTCTAATTTGTCAAGTAAATATTCCTTATGCCCGTTCCATATGCGTTGTTAGACTTGCAAGAGACGTCTTGATTCTACTCGACGCCAGAGGATTAATCGCGTAACGTTTTGAATGCGCGTTACGTCAATTTAACTGTCATTTTCCATAGCTATATAAGGTTAATAGAGATAATTATGTAGGGCATATTCAGTAAGTATCCGGAAATGAAATTTCGATCAGTGGTATAAAGAGGTAATTAAAATTCCTTCTCGTACAGTCACGGACTTTAATCGTTGAGCCATTTAGAGTTCACCTTTTACTGGATATTCATAGCTAACTATTAAAAACCAAAATTAGTTGACACCTAAATGGCTCAACGATTAAAGTACGTAACTGTACCATCGGTGGCACGAGTTGGTGGTATGACGAGATCAAAGGGATTTTTATGATATTCATAGAATTAATTTTAAGATTTATGTTATTTAAGACATAGTTACTATTTTTTTCTAATTAAATTAAATCTCGTTCATTATATAATTTGTAGTAGGTAACATTTATAGTTGATTATTTTTGTTATAAATGTAGTTGCAATGAAACACAGATTTCTAATAAATAAAAAGTACCTAGGTATAATTTGTTCAGTATAATACAAAGCCTTAGAGCATACATAACTGGAGTATAGCCTTTCAGTAACTTACCCCTCTGTAGAAAACCTTGCACAATGTGCAAAAACCATACAAAGATAATTTCACAATATTTGCAAGGATTATCTAAAATGACCGATCAGTGTACCGACACTGTAGTGAAAAGGGTGGTGTCGTTGAAATCAATAATTATCGATAATAAGAATGATTCACTAAGAACCTGCAAAGTTGCCAAGTGAACACAATTTATTCGAAAAAGCGACTTATCAAGCAGAAGTGGAGATATAAATATGTATTTGCATTATCCAGTACCATGGGTATATAACAAAAAATAATATTAGCCGTAGTCCCATTGATATAATGGAACCATGGCAAACGTTATTTGCCGTAGTACAGTCGACGCCAAAAATACGTTTACACTTTTGCACCTTATTCAACGTATTTTTGGCGTCGACTGTACCATTGATGGTACAACAATCTGATGGTACCACGGTTAAGGATCGTTTCTTTCTCATTTTGAGTTATCGATTTATGCGGCTCAAACTAAAAACCATTCAGAGATTTGGGCTTGCTGAGTAAATATAAAAAATAATGGATTTTTATATTCGCTAGTTCTTAAGAAAACTGGAAATTACTTTGAAGAAGCCATTTAAATGCTGAATGCGGGATATTCCATAGCTGTGCTTAAGCATCTAGTAAGAAAAAAAAATGTTGTGAAATGGACAGTTATTTGACTCCTTCCATGGACCTATGATACTCAGGACAGGCTATACATGATGCCACAATGAGGGACGGAAAGGCAGCATGCAGCTAAAGCTCCCCGTGCTTTTTGTCGAGTTTTGACGAGTTTTGAGTTGTAACTCCTCCGTCACAACTATAGATATATTTATGGCACAAACGCTTATCGGTTCTTGAATCCTTTATCTACATTTGCATCTGAGTTTTTTTGAAAATAACGAATCTTGTTTTTTTTATGATTTATTCAAATATGGTCCAACAAAGCTCTGTTTTCGTTATAAGTATGTTATTTATGCACTTTTATATATGAAATCCACATGTTACTGTTCCTTATTGATGTTTCTAACAAGTCATCAGAGATTTTTATTTTAAATTCATTTTGACAAAAGTTACGTCCAAAAAACTGGTTTTTTGGCCTAAATTTGCCACGGTTTGGTATATCGAAAACTGTGAGTTTTGAAGTAAACATGGGATACTATTTCGGTAAATCTCGTTGTTGTTAATGCGATAAGCCATATAAAAAACATGAAAAAACGGACAGGTCTTAAAATGGCTGATCGCTTACCATAAACAATCTACTTAATGTGGGTGGATAGTGGTTTATTGGTCACAACTTCATACTAAATCAGTTGTGGCAAACAGAAAAAAAGTGGAACTATGACAAGGACAACGAATGATATTTCCCTTTCTGTCACACTTATCGAGATTTGTATGCTACCATCTCGCTCGGACGTGGTATTAGTATTACTGTAGCTTGTCCTGGGTATCTTAGGTCCATGACTCCTTCTATCTTGTCATTGTCAATGTCACTGTCACAGACACAGCATGCTATTTACTTTTTAATTCGATAAATTGACCACAGTACTAATCTTATCCATCCTTTAAATGTACTTATGCCCTTTTCGAACGTGGTAGTTTAAAACACCCAAATGAAGGGGTTTAACTAAAAATAAAATGAAAAGAAATAAAAACCGGCCAAGTGCGTGTCGGACCACGCAAAACGAAGGGTTCCGTGCCTATTAAAAAGGTCGTATCATCACAGAAATTTTTACGGCACTTACGTCCTTTTCTTTGAGGAAGGCAGTTTTTCAGCAATATCTCGAAAACCTCTGAACCGATCTTGTTCAAAACAATTTTCGGTGAATGAAATTAATACGCCCTATGTCCATGAATTTTTTCATATTTTTTAAATACACCGTTCAAAAATTAGAGGGGGGGGGGACAGAATTTTAGTGACTTTCGGGGCGATTATCTCCGACTCTATTCACTTAATCAAAAAAACTGCTAAGAAACCTTATATTTATTTTGAAAGGCCTATCGATTGATGTGCAACACGGGGGGTCAACAATGAAATTATTTTTTTTGACTTTTAGTTTTATGTATGGAGTGCACCCCTAAAAAATTTTTTTTCTCATTTTAATTACAAAACTATGTAGCGGCTAACAAAATACACCTATCCTTAAAATTTTATTCAAATACACTTTATAGTTTTCGAGTAAAATGCCTGTGACATACGGACAGACGGACAGACGGACATGACGAAACTATAAGGGTTCCGTTTTTGTCATTTTGGCTACGGAACCCTAAAAACACGTGTCTCCTAACTTTTCAAATACTATTAAATGCCTAAAAAAATGAAGGAGTCAGAAAAATGAAATGTTGTTAATTATAGATTTTAGCCACAACATTTGAGTAGCGAACCCTCTGGGCATTTGACGTGCATTTCTCGTTCCGAGTAGCGAAATAATACACAGGATTATGAACTTCATTCTTAGAGAAATAGAATTGATATTTCCTTGACTACAGATGCAAATTGTGTCTGAGAAATTGAAAATGTAATGAATGACAAAGGATCGAGCGCGCGCGGCAACATGGCTTTTTATAAAGTCGACGGTCTCAGGTAGACATTTCGCGGTCCGCAATTTTGCAAACAAACATCTCATTGGAGCCTGCACTAACAAAAAAAACCGTTCAGTTCTATCTTTGTGTTCTAGAAAGGTTGAGATACTGCTTTTTTTAGCTAATATATTTACTGTGTATACTGGACTGCGCAAGTAACATGTCGAAGTAAATGCAAATCAAAATCAATATCATGTAAATAGCCAAATAAAATAAATAGTAAAACGTCAACATACTTGATTTTATTTCGAGATGAAGTCAGTTAATACGTAAGTTATTTCAAACAATTGATATCCAAACAATATATAGAACCATATAACAGTGGAAATAAAACACTTTTCCTAGACCCAAGTAGCAGGCAGCACAGGCTACATCTTCGGGCAGGGAGTCTTGCGTATATAGTGCTTGCCGGAAGGCATGCCAACCACGGTCACTCCGTCAGGGAACACCTCACTCACCTTGTCCTCTGGAACAGTTGGGAGCACCATGCAGTCATCTCCCATCTGAAATATATTGATTAGGTATTTTCAATTGATTGCGTAGTGGCTTTACTTTTATCTGAGGTTTTATATTTTTTTGGTTTTTACTCAGAATCATTAAGTACTGATTCTGTTTAAGAAAAAAGTATCGCCACTGTTCCATATGCTTTCCAGGTTTCTATTATGTGACTCCCATACAAAATTAACGAAAAAACATCGAATTACAGAGTGCAACAAATGGGGACTTTACTTTCTCACCCAGAACATCAAATATCGCAATGGTTTAGCGAGTTATTCCATTAACCTATAACTGTTTAATTAGTCCTGGTTTTGAAAAACTAATCTAAATAGGTAATTATGTTCCACTTAGGTACTTCCAAAATTGAAGGTGGAACATGGAAACTTTTGTGGTCATTTCCTCCGGTTTCACTCAAAACATGTTGTGTGAATGGTGCTAATGGCTCTTTATAAAATCAAAAACTGATCCTCACCTTCCAATCCACAGGCGTAGCTACTTTGGATTTGTCCGTCAGCTGCAAAGAGTCCAATACACGCAGAATCTCACTGAAATACAATAGATACATAAACATATTATTGTCCTATCATAGCAACAGTATTCTGTAACTGTAGTGAAAAAAAAACAGTGTTTTGTCAGCCATATATTTTTATACCGAGATATTCAAGTTATAATAATGAAATTAAACACTTACTCAAAGTTCCTGCCTGTGGTAGCAGGGTATAGGAGGGAGAGGCGGAATTTCTTGTTGGGGTCTATAATGAAGACAGCACGAGCAGTCAACGGTATGCCAGATGTATCCAGCTCATCCTTATCCAGCATACCTAACTGCATTGCTAACTTCCGGTCTTTGTCCTCAATTATAGGATAAGGGAACTTTTCGTCCTCACTGCAACCTGTAATTTATAATGTTTTTGGATAATTAATAATTAAATTTATGTAGGTACTGGTGTAAGCTTCAATATCTACTTCAACTAGTGTTTCTATTACCTAACCCGTAAATATACATATATGTGATCTATTCGGCCGCCTACGAAACCAACGCTACGTAACCAGTTACGTACGAAGAATTTTTATTAATTGTACGAAACCAGTTGCGATCGAAGATTTTTTATTTTGTGAAAGTACGAAACTAATTGCGACATTTTTAGGGTTTCGGACCAAAAATCGAGTCAGACTCGCACTTGACCGGTTTTGTTTCGTAATTCGGCAGTTTCGACGGAGGGCTCCAATTTCTGGTCTGCCTGCCCTTCGGGCATCTGAAGATTCCTAACGAACCTAACCTACCTAGCGTTTCTAGGAAGAAGAAATCATTGTAAGTAACTAGTTACGTAGCAAGAAAAATAATTCTTCGTAACTGGTTACGTAGCGTTGGTTTCGTAGGCGGCCGAAGGGTATGTGATATTATGCCGTAGGGATTAGGAGTTCATATGGTGTATTTTAAAAGTCTTAAATATCAACTATTGTACCCTTGACGATCATAGTAGTATTCATTCTTATAAATTGACATTAATGTAGTTTATAATGCAATGTAATATTATGAGATAAATAAATATCAATATCAATATTAAGATCTTCCTTTGGTTCTGTTTGGTATTTTTGTAAGCTATCAAAGCAATTTTTTTTTACTGTGGTTGGTAACCAGCTTCGAAAAGGAAAATAGAATCCTATGTCAAAACTAGCTACATCTCATACTAGCTCATCAATCATCATTTTCTTTCATCATCTCTTAACCACATTTTAGAAACAGCTTTGAAACTGAAAAGTGAAAATATCCAAAAACCTAATGTAACTATAGTGTATTTTTTACTTGAATATTCAGGAAGGTTATTCCTATCACCAAAAAAATAATCAAGCACTTCTAAAACTTTCATCCATTCCCAATTGGCCCTCGATGTGTAAGAAGTAGTAACTTAGAGAAAGAAGGTAAATAGTTATATTTCAGATGCTATAGCAGTAAGATAGTCACATGATACTATATCAGTGTGTGGGTCAAAATAACAACCAAATTCGCATGGCAAAAATCAGACAAAACAAGGGAAGGGGGATGGGGGAAATAACAATATTATTAACTAACCTGTAATCTTTCACATCTTTGGATGGGGAGTTGCATATTCAGTGAAGTAATATATAATATGAGTCTTTTGTGCAAAGCATGATGATATAAAAATACAATATGGGGTTCCACTTCCTTTACAAGTAATAACACACAAGTCAAAATTAGTCAAGCCAATACACACATACTGTAAATCCTAGCAAATATGTCATGGGCCAATTGCATAACATGATGACCTAGCTACTATCCTATATACTAACCTAGATGAGCCTAGTGGCAAGTGACGCTGCTTATGAAGCTGAAGGTCCTGGGTTTGAATCCCGGTAAGGGCAAATATTTGTGTGAAAAGCATGAATATTTGTTTCTGAGACTTGGATGTTTTCTACAGGGTGAAATCGGGGTCGTGGAGCAAGAAGACCAAAAGAGAATAAGATGGTCATACTGAATAACTTTTCCCATGGGACCGAGCCCGAAATCGCAAAAAAAATCAGCTGTTCCATACATTAACTCTCAATTAACTCACAGTTAACTCTTAATTGGCTCTTATTTTTTTGCGATTTCGTGGTTGGTCCCATAGGAAAAGTTGTTCAGTATGACCATCTTATTCGCTTTTGGTCTTCTTGCTCCACAAACCCTATTTTACCCTGTATATGGTACTATGCATTTTAGTAATTATATCTACTAAATATATTGTCGTCTAGTACCCATAACACAAGCTTTATTAAACTTACTATGGCGTTATTTTGATTTGTGTAGGATTGTCCCCTAATATTTATTAATTATTATAACAATTTGTAACTTGTATTACAAGCACAAACTTTTCAACTCTCATTAGACAGAAGTTTCCGCTTGTATTATTAGTCATACACTGTAATTTATTTGCATAAGTCTTCCATCAAGGACTATTTGAATCTACGTTTATATTATAACTTATCATTTACCTGCATAGAATTTAATGTCCTTGCACCAGTCATGGTGTGATTCAATAGAATCGCAAGATAAGCCAATCACCTTCACATGCCGGCGCATAAACTCAGGATGTAAACTGATGACTCGAGCAAGTTCGGTTGTGCACACTGGGGTGAAATCAGATGGGTGCGAGAAAAGTACACCCCACCTGTAAACAATCAGAAATGTAAAACAATTATAAACCAGAGTCAATGAGAACATGATTGTACATAAAATACTTACGAATCTCCCAACCAATCATGGAAATTTATTTTTCCTTCAGTAGTATTGGCTGTAAAATTAGGAAAAACATCCCCTAAAATCATTTTGAAAACCCGGCTTTGTAAAAAAGGTTTATTTTTGATAGTTAATCAGTAAGCACTTGATATTTCAGTATCAAAGCCAGGAACGCACAGTATCCTTGAAGTACTATATAATTATGTTTTCTTTGAAGCAAAGAGAATATAACCATAACCACTACGTCAACACTACGTTTGAAGTACAAGACGTTATTCGTTTGTTTTGTTTTAATTGAATTCAAAGTTGAAGTTCTTCGGGTTTTCATTCATGTACTGATGACATAAAATTGCCAGCAATTCACTCACTTTGGTCGATGTCTATGGATTCAAAGTTTTAAGGCTAATACACACCTCGCAATTTTTAACAACGACTTGCTCATATGAATCTTAGTACCTGGGCAACCGAGCTCTGCTCGGGTGAAAATGCAAAGAAAACGATTTATCCTAAAATCCTAGCTAGATCAATTTTTCGACTGTGTGGCAAATTTCATCAAAATCGTTAGCCATTTTCGAGAACGTTATTTTGCTTACAAATATTACTCATTCATTTACTAATCTTATAAATGCGATTGTTACTGTCTTTTATTGTCATTACCTTTTCACGCTTAAAGCACTGAGGGCCTACCGCGAAACAAAATTCGTTTTCGTTCGTGTCTCTCCGTCTCTGTCGCTTGAACAAGCAAGTGCGACAGAGACGGAGATACACGAACGAAAACTAATTTCGTTTCGCGGTAGGCCCCCCGATTAAGATGAAATTTGTTATGGACACATGTAGGTAGTTTTGGACAGGACGTAAAATAATTTTTGGTCCGGAATATGTACCGTGTTCCGTTTACTTGCCAAGTTCTATTTAGACTTTAACATATTTAATCCCCATAACACCTCGTTTGTGATGAGTGGTGGTTGGTAGTCGTTATGTGTTTGTGTTGTCCGTTTGTTCACAGATCATGAGCAGCTCTCCTGTTACTTGATACTGGCAAATTTGAGCCGACACAGTTGGCCAGAACGCCAAAAAAAAAGAAGAAGAAGTACCTTCGGAATTTTCTTTGGGATTGCGATAATTAATACTATGCATGTAGGAAATCTAATTTTAGCAAATGGGCGATTAACGCGTATTATAGCAAATAGCAAGTGACACATTGCATCGTTTGTAGTGTACTTTTCTATAGCAAGTAGTTGTGTCCAATTACTAGGTGTGTGGCCTTAAGTTGGCTAAACTGTAATGTATTTTATTTTTAGTCATATTTTCAATTCTATTATTAAATTATTATTCATGTTATCGTGGTTTTATTGCACATATAAATATGAAATAGATAAATAAAGTACTATATCATTTGATAATATGTTCACCACAGACAACTCATGACGTACGGTACATCATCAGTACAATAGTACACCACTATTTCCGATTGATTAATCAATGGCGTCACCGTTAACGATATAACCCGTAAAGCGCTTTTGCAGTTATCTTCCATAGATTTATTACGATTTGAGTTGATATTTTGAGGATATATTGTTTTCACACTGAAACGTGAGTACTTTTATAAGTATACGACTTTTGCATCAAATACCTGGCAGTGATGCTTATGTTCCTCTGACTCGACTTCGCATTTCACACAAAATGGACGTCAAATTGCATTTTATCATGATTATGTAAAAATGAATTAGCAGCTACGTCCTACGTGTTCCGCGATATACTTATAAAATATCTTACTGCTATTCGTATAGCAGGTTTGGTGTAAGCAATGTATATGATGATTAAATTATAAGGTACTGTTTTACATGGTCGTTAAGCCTGGCGACGATAGGGAACGTGATGTGATGGATGAGACACGGCATGCTTAGAACTTTGTTTCAACGTTTAGATTTCATTCTAAATGATATTATTATTTAATTCTCGTGCATTTTACGTAGTGATTTCTATCATACTTCATTAACTAGTGAATTTATTGCTAACAGTTTATTTACATGACATAAATAAGTGTCATTGTCCTCTTTCGCCCTGGCCGAGAAGCATTTCCTATACAAAGCTAGTTTTATTACTGGGATTAGAAAAGGCAGTAGTTTTAATAACAAAATATATCTATTACATATATATAAATCTTCCTGGCACAAAATGAATATATTGATATGATAAGAAAAATATGTTTTGGGTAATCTTTTAATAATTGTGAAAAATTGTTAATTAATTATGTGTTGCCCTTTGAATAGACTTAATTTAACAATCTTATAATTTGTGTGTTGGAGGATTTATTTACAAATGGTCCCCGGTTTACTGACTAGTTGTTGTTTGATTTTGGCTTGAGCGAATGTTTTGCAATGGCTTTGTTTATGTAGCACTGATTGTAGAAACTATTGTAATGTACAGTATCATCATTTTAATGATACACATTCAATTACTTTTGGCTGAATAATACTTGTAATCTGATATTTTTAGTTTTTAATTAACTTACAATTGCTTCCTAGTAGTAGTAGTAGCTAAAAAGCATTGTGATTAACTGGACATAGTTTATCGAAAAGAAAATACAACTCATGCAATGTAAAATTTGAAATTGGTACCCCCTGGCTTAAAAAAGTCATACATTTCAATGGTATTTTTTTTGGGTTAGATTATTTTGTTAGCATCTTTAGTGCAATAAATTATCATGATAATAGGTAAAATAAGGTTTCATTTGTATACAATAAAAAGTAATATATCTTGCCATGCTTATACATCAGGAATAAGAAAGATTATTAACAATTTAATTAACTTACAGTTATTTGAACTATATTAAAATAGCCCTATATTCTTACATTACAGATAGTACTGCTGTAGAGGTTGCTATGGTCAAGAAATTATTGTATAGACTAATACATTAGCAAGTGTTTATACTGAGATGCAGACTATCAAGTGTGTTGTGGTAGGCGATGGAGCTGTGGGCAAGACTTGCCTGCTCATCAGCTACACTACCAATAAGTTTCCTTCCGAGTACGTGCCCACAGTTTTTGATAACTATGCCGTAACTGTCATGATCGGTGGAGAGCCTTACACTCTAGGGCTCTTTGATACTGCAGGTTAGTGCCATTTAACGTTAAGTGTTTTGTATATTGGAAACAAGTCATTGAGGGAAGGTGGCCTCCCTAAACAAATAGGCTCACATGCAAGCTACAACTAATTAGATGCATTTTTACAATAATACCAATAACTTTCAAACAAACTAGAATCCTCCCAGTTTAGCAGTAATAATTGTTTAATTTCACTCAATATGTAACATTTGTGATACAGGCCAAAGTAGTTTATAATATTGTTGTATTCTAGGACAGGAAGATTATGACAGGCTACGGCCATTGAGTTATCCGCAGACCGATGTTTTCCTTGTTTGCTTCAGTGTGGTCAGCCCCAGTTCATTTGAAAATGTTAAAGAAAAGGTTTGTAATAATTACAATATTATGTGTGTCATTTTATTTTTATTGTTCTAAATGTTAATTATTATTAATTTATCATAATAATATATTTTCAGTGGGTACCAGAAATAACTCACCATCAACAAAAAACACCTTTCCTATTGGTGGGGACACAGATTGACCTTAGAGATGACCCGGTTACACTGGAGAAACTTGCAAAGATTAAACAGAAACCAGTCTCATTAGAACAGGGAGAAAAACTGGCAAAAGAACTGAAAGCTGTTAAATATGTAGAATGCTCTGCACTTACACAGGTTTGTAACAAAGAATACTATAGTTATAGAATACTCTATTGCTGTATTTTAAAGTACATATTGAGGGTTGTGCAATCAAAACGTTTTTAAATAAATCTGTATATATCAGAATTGCAATCCCTGTATTTATTGGGAATTACCTAAGTCCTCGATATGGTTTGATGGCTTTCAACGTTGTAGTATATGTGATAGCAATAAATGATTTCTTTCTTTCAATGAAAAATTATGAATGTTACAGAAAGGGCTGAAGAATGTTTTCGACGAGGCTATACTGGCCGCACTGGAGCCTCCAGAGCCAGTGAAGAGAAAGAAATGTGTGCTACTGTAATGAGCCGGCGACTGCGGTGCTCGGTGCACGCGCGCGCCGCCCCCCGCGCCGCGGCCGCGCCCCCCTGCGGGTATCATGCACCTATATAACTAACACTGTAATATTCAACTTATTTTTATAAACTTATAATTATTGAACATATGCCATAAACTAAAAATAATGAATATTACATTATGAAACATGGGTTTTATGCTAAGAAATATATGTTATTCAGGCCTTTACAGTTCTCCATTTAATATTATTTTTAACATTTGTAAAGACTATTTATACGCAGTATGTCTTGTATACAAATTAATATTATTTATAAATATTACAAAGTCTGAAATAGGTATTACTCATCACTGTCATGCAAGTAAAAAGCATTTACATTTGGAATAAACTTCGTAATGAAATGTCATAAAATGTAATTGTCTTTGCAGTGTTTGCTGAAATTCCTTTCGGAACATGCTGTCCGTTTCCCAGACCGCCCATTCCCAAATCATCTGTTCCCGGCACTACCGTTTTCGTAATAATCTGTTTCTCGACAATACTTATGCGTTTTCTATAACGTGCTTTTTCCAAAAGGTATGTTTGGCTTGATATCCGTTTCCCAAAAAGACCTAATCAAAATCTCCGTTCCAGAATGTGTTTACCGAAAAAAATGGGTCACTATCAAATTTACCCTATCGCTAAAGGACAATATAGCTGAAATGTCTGGATTGTGTTATTTCTTCGTAACTACATAGACATGAATGCTAAATGCCTCTTTGGCAAAACGTCTGGATCTTAGAACGTAACAATTTAAAATAATCTAGCAGCAAAACATCTTTATCTTCGAATCTTTATTTTCGAATCTTTATTTCTTAATAGACACAATTGCTAAATGGTTCGGTAGCAACACGTTTGTATCTTAGAACTCTTAATTACTTAACAGACATGAACGCTAAACAGTCAAGAAGCAAAAAGTCTGGATTGTGTAATGTTTTTATTGCTAAATGGAATAAACGCCAAGCGACCGATTAGCAAAACGTCTGGATTTTAAATGTTAAGTATGGAAAAATCCAATTACAAGTTAACACAAGTTAGCAGTAAAGGGATTACTTCAAATTTTATTTTTAAGTGTGATGGGATAAACCAATGTTTTTTGGTGGGTATGCGTTACTAACAAATAAAAATGTCAGGCTATCCACATTAATATTATAACTTATAAGCCTAGCTTAAACTGTTACATATTTATAAATTATGATTATGACACATCAAATTTCCAGATGTTTTGCTACTAACTCGTTTTGTGTTCATGTCAATCAAATAATTTTACTTTCGACGAATTGGGAATTGTAATTATATAGACTATTTACATTTCATGACGTTTTGCTATTAATTCGTTCTGTGTTTATGTCAATTAACTAATTTCACTTTCGGCTCATTAGATATTCTAATCATATGGACTATTTATATTTTCAGACGTTTGGCTACTTATTCCTTTTAATATTAGCCATCCAGCTAAACTGTCGTTTTGCTGACTGCGTATAATTACACATACAATAACTCTGGTCAGCTTTACTGTGCTTCCTGCGACCGAGTGTTCAAGACTAAGTTCGGCTTCGCAAGCCATATCAGGGCTCACGCCCGTAACTAGCTAGGGTCGCCATCGCCGGTCACGGCGTGGATAGCTATATATATATATATATATATATATATATATATATATATATTCCACTTTCATGTCGTCGTAGCTGAATTGACTATTATGATGACTGTGTATTTAAATTGTATGTCATCTAGCTGAAATGGTCGTTTAACGATAAGGTAAATTTGAAAGTGACCCAAAAAATACGTTTGGTATGATATCCGTTTCTCAAAATAACCGTTCCCAAAACATCCATTCCCATCACTATTATACGGGTGTCTTGAGAAACGGATCATTTGGCATACGGATGCTAAGTACGAAAACCGAGTGTTTTGACATATGGACGCGATAAGAAACGGGACTTATACGGGTGTCATGACCATGAGAGACGGATCTTTTGGCATACGGATGCAATGAAAACCAGATCTTCTGGCGTACGGTCATTTAAAGAAACTGTTATTTTGGAGTGGGTGTTTTGTTAAACGGATAGCACGTTCCGAAACCCTGAAATGCAAAGCAACTTTATGCACAATTTTGCTATGCACAGTTTAGACTATGCATTTCTTATGTTTTAATTTACGACTCTATTAACGTAAACTAATAAGTTATTTAAAAAAATTCACGCCTGTCTTCTGTGACAGCCGTCCATATTTGTGAGTTATTTATATTTAAAATGTGTTCTTAGTTTGTTCTTTAAAATAATGCTTTTTTTTTTCAATGTAAAACTTATATTCGAATGAAATGTGTAATGTGCCAGATATCTATAACTAATCCAATTATGAGTTTACACAAAATAAAAGGTGCGTTTTTAACTTCAAAGTTTATCTTACCAACATGTGTTAGTAACCCTTCGGACGCCAAAAATAGCTAAATGTGTTGCGTGTATGTTGTGCCCATGGCGCCAGAAACGACTATATGCGTTATGGCTTGGCGTTCGCTGTCAAAGTCACTATCGTACTTTCAAGTAAGGTTCATTATCACAATCTTACAAGCAAAAGTTGGCGTGTGGTGTCATTTACGTGCGTGAGGTATGGCGTCCAAAAGGTTAAATGTTTTCACTGAAATAACTGAGTGCGTGATGATTGATCAATAATAGCTTATCATCTTTATCATCGCGTTGTTTCCTATTCATGGATCAAATAAAATAAATCCAAGCCATGTGTAACAAAAGTGGATATCCAAGTCCTGTTGATTTTATATAGGGTATATTACCATAATGGTATCGAATGTATCAATTATAAAAGTAAGATTACTCAAATTGGTTATTAATGACAATGCAATGCGAATTACGACTGAATTAAATTTATTCATTCCATGTAATGTTTTTCCATTTGTTCCAATTGATAAGAACAAAAAACTCAAGCTCTATAATGGTTTATGTGTAACTTATCGTAAATGGTATTTAGTATACATATATGTATATTTATTTTAAGTCCTTTTTTATTTAACACTATAGCATCTTATCAGATAGACAAAGCTTTGCATTGCATTGAACAATCAATATAAGATCGTTGGTACTACATAAGTCCACTAGGCTTCTACATGTCTTAGTGATGACCTAGGCGTTACATTAGTACTTTTAACGAAATCCAAAAAAACTGCATTTTGAAGCTGTTCTTTGATGTCAAATGTTTGTGATACTGATTTAATAAGACTAGGCATGCAAGTGAGCTGAGTTGTATCCTCACGATGAATTTGGCATATACACTTGAGTCGGATGACAATGCAATATTACGGCATCATTGAGCTGGTCTAATGATGAAGCCCTGAGCTGGTCACACTATCCTGCAAAATAACTATACAACGCTGACCTGTGCAAAGAAAAGTACATTCTGCTCTGCAATGAAAACTAGTCTTAAAATTGATTTCTTTATCCAAAATGTATAATTACTATCAAATCTCCAGTGCATTGTCAATCAAGTTATTCGTATGTCAGGACTAAATGTATATCAAATGTCGTAACAAAATTGTAAACAAACTGCATCATATTTCAATTAATAAAGCAATCATCATCCTCCTAGCGTTATTCCCGGTTGTGCCCTAAAGGAGCCCGGGATCCGCTTTGACACCTAATTCCAAGATTTGGCATAGTTTTACGAAAGCGACTGCCATCTGACCTTCCAACCCAGAGGGAAACTAGACCTTATTGGGATTAGACCGGTTTCCTCAAGATGTTTTCCTTCACCGAAAAGCTAACGGTAAATTTCAATCAATAAAGCAATAAGACGAAGAATTTTTCCCCGTTCCGTATAGTAGCAGTTGCTAGCATCGCGGTAGTACGTAAGTGATCGAATGTTTTGTACCTAATCTCGCCTATATATAGACGGTGTAGACCGAAGCCACGTCGACCTAAGCCTAAGATAGTGGTTGTGAGGCGGCTGGCGTCGGTCGCGCAGTCGACGCCTTGATACCGGGTGCCTGATGCGCACGGGTGCGTACCTAGGCGCTACGCAACTTCAAGTAATTGCATATACACACTTACTCTTTTTAAATACCGTATATCATGCTCTTAAGTTTTAATACGAATCTGTAAAAAATTGTAATTTTAGTTTCTAGGTGCCACGCACGTACAAATGGGCCTGTACTGGCAAAATGCGCTTAGAATTCCGAAGTGAAAGCTGAAACGCCCAGTAAAGAATGGCCGAAAAATTGGTTAACACGCCAACAACGCAAACCGCTGTTGTTGAACAAGACGATTGTCATTTGCTGTCCACTGGCCCTCGACTTAAGTATCTTTGTATTTTTTAACTCGATGTATATGTTGAAGATCTTTTACAAATTGGTTTTAATTATCTTCGTTATTGCGTCGAAAGCGTGTATAGGTACTTAATAATACAATGAAGTAATTGAACTCGACCTGGCAAAGAGTGCCTACTATTTAGTGTATGAAGACGTCGACTGTGCATTAGAAATATATCGCGTTTTTATAACTTTTGTATAACATTAAGTTTAGATCTAAACGCAAACCGTTAACACATGACTGAGATGGTGCAATATAAAGTAGTATTTGTAATAATTACCTACCGACGGGGCTTAAAATACGAGGAACAGGAGAAGCTTACCCTCGGAACGGCCCCGTGTCATCATCTACATCATTCATTTCACTTATTTATGATTAAGTATTACATAAAATATCAAGACGGTTTACTGAAGTATTATTGATTGCATTCATCTATATTACGTGAGGTCATTTGACATTTATCACTTTATTATATTGGATATATTATATTTTCTTGTGTCCGCAAGGTAGTGTTAGGTGTATATTGAATTATTAAATATGTAAGTTAATGGCGTGTTTCATTTCGAAATCCTGACCTATGAATCCTTGTTTGTAGATGATTAAGACTGGAGGTTTATTTCCCATTTCGAAACTGGTTAGTGCTTACCAACACTGATTACAAATCGATAAAAGAAAATCCTCTAGGTATTTGTAACTACTTAGTGTACGGCTCAGGAATTTTTTCCGTTTTTAAGCTAGTTATCCATTATACCTAGTTACCAAACTGATCCAAAGGCTAACTAGTAGGTACTTATAACATAATGTAGGTAACTAGTAAAATACCTACCTAGTAATTAAGAGGAAGTTACAGTGCCCACTAGCGCCACTGGTAAATTATTATTGGAAAAGTATAACGAGACCGCTATCTAGCGTATTTTTTTATTCTACAAACTCATTTGTTAATTATGTTTGTAATTAAATACTTCTGTCTTTAATTTTTTCCTTTAAATTCGTATGAAATTATTCTGAAAGTACCTTCTAGCAAATAAAAACAGCAACATCGAAATTAATTCACTTGATAAAGAATTATCGCTGAAAAACCAACATACTTACTCGTACATACCGAGTTCCTTGTAGGTACGTGTAAGTACTCCGCTGTAGGTACTCGTGACTTAACTACACTAGATGCGTTATTAATATTTTTCCAAAATTATTGGGCGGGGCAAGACGGGTATGTTGTATGAAATTTTGTATGGAATCCTCGGTGCTCGAGTCAGACTCGCACTTGACCGTTTTTTTTAAATAAGTCCATCGTATTTTCACAGAAACGCACCAACGTGTCCTGCTATTTCAGTCGGTCACAGCACAAAAAGTACCTACTGAGGTTGACTGAAGTAGCATGACAAATAGGTACGAACGTTTCCGAGAAAATACGATGGATAACAATTAGGTATGCACTACATCTGTAAATGTATTTTTTTAAAGTCAGAAATGAGCCATCGTGAACGATGGGGTCGAAACAATGGCTCTGCCTTAGGTATATAGGGCAACGTCGTCAAAATGAATGTTTTTTTCGAAAGTTTGTGTTTGATACTTTTGTGTTATTCATAACCCAATATTTGTGTTACACGCAATAGAAAACAACACAAAAGCAGATAGGTACAGTACTAAAAAAAAACTCTAAATTAGACGGTCTTAGGCACCCTATCGGTTCGGGGTGGTACGACAGTGGTTTTCTTCGCCGTTTTCTCGTGGTCCCATTGATTTGTCCCATCAATGGGACCACGAGGGAGAATTGTTTCTCGTAGTCCCATTCAGTTCAATTGAAAATATCTTGAACCTCCTGTATAAAATGCATCAATAATATTCTTCAACGACTAATGTGTGTGTCCATTTTTAGGGTTCCGTACCCAACGGGTAAAAACGGGACCCTATTACTAAGACTTCGCTGTCCGTCCGTCCGTCCGTCCGTCTGTCTGTCACCAGGCTGTATCTCAAGAACCGTGATAGCTAGAGAGTTGAAATTTTTACAGATTAGGTATGTATTTCTGTTGCCGCTATAACAACAAATACTAAAAAACCGGCCAAGTGCGAGACGGAATGGGGTTCCCATACAACAGACATGATTATTTGCCGTTTTTATAGATAATGGTACCGAACCCTTCGTGCGCGAGTCCGACTAGCACTTGGCCGTTTTTTTATATCCCACATGCTGATAATATTGCCGACATTCTAATAACATGACTGTTCCACGTTTTCGTACGAAAACAATTTCGTCGCTCCGACTGAATTTTATTTCAGTTTAAATTAACAAATTACAAAATTTCATACGTGCTTCTTATTAATACTGAGAAATTGCTTGTTATTTTGAGTACTTAAATCACGTTAAATCAAAATTACATTTGTTTACAATGCGATAGATCTTTTCAATCCAAAAGGGGCCTTAATATTCATATTTCTAAAAAACATCGTCTTTGTGTTAGCCAAAACGCCCCTGCTCTAAATTTAGACCCAGTTTGTTTACCGGCACCTGTTTCCGACAGTCCAAATTCTTCCCCGTTCCATTTGTACCTTAGTGATCTAAAAAATAATGTGCCCGTTATCAAACGAGTCCCGCGCGGCGCCAGGATCTCCGTCGCAAACCATCTTTCAGGCCTGATCAAAAAATGTGTGGAGAGCAACCAAATTGTAGACTGGCATAATCTGTTCCTTTTTTCTTACACTACTTTGCACGCCAAAAAAGATGAGGCTATTTCTTTGACACAAAAAATCAAAAATAACTGTTCGACAAAAACATCTCCACCTTTTGCCTCTCTTAAGAGGGGAGCATTATCTAGAACCAAATTAATTGAAGGCAAAATTTGCGACGGGGATCTTAAAGGAGCCGCACGCCTTCTTTTTACTAACGACGTGTTGTCGCCTGATACTCCTGATACCCTTTCGGCTTTGCATTCGAAACATCCCCCGGCTCCCGCGATCCCGTACTATTTCGACCCTCCTACAGCAGACCAGGCCTGCCTCGAAATTGAAGGCAAAGACGTCATTGACGCTATAATTTTGTTTAAAACCGGTTCAGCGGCCGGCTTGGACGGAATCTCACCCCAACATTTAAAAGATTTAACTTCTTTTTCTGTGGGTGATGCAGGTGAGCAGCTGATTTGCTCTATTACTAATTTAATAAATTTTATGTTTTCAGGCAAAGTCAATGCTGATATTGCCACACTTTTATTTGGTGCTAATTTGATTGCCCTAACTAAAAAGGACGGAGGGGTGAGACCCATTGCCGTGGGGTCGACTTTAAGACGTTTGGCGTCCAAAATTGCGGTGAGACATATCAAATCAAAATTACAGTCTGTTTTCGAACCGATACAATTAGGTTTTGGCACGAAAGGTGGGTGTGAGGCAGCCGTCCATGCCTTAAGAACCTACCTTTCGTATGATGATTGCGAAATTGTAGTCAAAATTGACGTCAAAAATGCTTTCAATTCAGTAAACAGGGATGCCATGTTGACAGAAGTTAAAAACAAAATTCCGGAACTATATCAATACCTTCTCCTCTGCTACGCAGACCCTTCCAAATTAATATACCGTTCCCATGAACTTTCTTCGGAGGTCGGCTGTCAGCAGGGCGATCCCCTCGGGCCAGCAATTTTTAGCTTGGCTATAAATCCCATTATTCAAAATTTAAAATCGAAATTTAAAGTTTGGTATTTGGATGACGGAACCTTAGGAGGCGATGTGGACACTGTGTTATCTGACTTATCAGATATTAAAACAAATTTTGAAAATATTGGTTTAGAATTAAATTTCAGCAAATGTGAACTGTTCATTCAAAAAACTTCTTACTGTTTGGATGATTTAAAATTCAAATTCAATTATCTGACACCCAGCATAAAGACAGTAGACAGGAAGTCACTTTGCCTCCTGGGTTCTCCCATCTTTGAAGAATCTTTTCCTGATTATATTACTAACACTATTTCTAAATTCCAAAGTCACGCAAATTGTTTACTCGAAATCAGTCCTCATTATGCTCTTGTAATTCTAAAGTTTTGCCTTTTTAGGGTTCCGTAGCCAAAATGGCAAAAACGGAACCCTTATAGTTTCGTCATGTCCGTCTGTCCGTCTGTCCGTCTGTCCGTCTGTCCGTATGTCACAGGCATTTTACTCGAAAACTATAAGGTGTATTTGAATAAAATTTTGAGGATAGGTGTATTTTGTTAGCCGCTACATAGTTTTGTAATTAAAATGACAAAAAAAAAATTTTTAGGGGTGCACTCCATACATAAAACTAAAACTCAAAATTTTTTTTTTCATTGCGACCCCCCGTGTGGCACATCAATCGATAGGCCTTTCAAAATAAATATAAGGTTTCTTAGCATTTTTTTTGATTAAGTGAATAGGGTCGGAGATAATCGCCCCGAAAGTCACTAAAATTCTGTCCCCCCCCTCTAATTTTTGAACGGTGTATTTTAAAAATATAAAAAAATTCATGGACATAGGGCTTATTAATTTTATTCACCGAAAATTGTTTTGAACAAGATCGGTTCAGAGGTTTTCGAGATATTGCTGAAAAACTGCCTTCCTCAAAGAAAAGGACGTAAGTGCCGTAAACTTTCTGTGACGATACGACCTTTTTAATAGGCACGGAACCCTTCGTTTTGCGTGGTCCGACACGCACTTGGCCGGTTTTTGTCCCTAAATTAACTTATGTGCTCCGCTGTTGCCCATTTTGGAAACATCAAAATTTGCTTTCACCGATAGATGACTTAGTCAAAACTAGTTTAGAAATGATTTTAAATATTCAGCTCAATGAACAATCTTGGTTACAAGCATCCCTCCCTATTCGGTTTGGCGGCTTAGGAATTCGCAAAATTTCTAGTGTTGCTTCCCCAGCCTTTTTGTCATCCACCCATAGCACGTCACGTCTCATAGGAAATATCTTAAGGGATCTACCCACAAACTATGAGACTGCGGGCGTGGAGGATGCCAAGAATGCTTTTAAAATTGCTTGCCCGGGTAAAGATTTTCCAGATAACCCAAAATCTCAAAGGAGCTGGGATGATATTTATTGCGATTTAACCTACAAATCGATTCTGAGCCGCAGTTCAGGACCAGATCGCGCAAGACTTTTGGCGGTTGGAGCCAGAGAGGTCGGTCACTGGCTACATGCCCATCCCTCTCCAAATACCGGTACCTTCCTGGATCCGACCTCCCTTCGTCTGGCGACTGGTCTGCGGCTTGGGGTCACGGTATGCACTCCACACATATGCCCTTGTGGCACGGACGTGGACCGACTGGGTCACCACGGACTTTGTTGTCAAAAAAGTGCAGGCCGCTTTTCTTAATGCTTAGTGACATAATCCGCCGGTCTCTTGCCAGCATCAATGTGCCTGCTCTTCTTGAGCCGCCCGGCATTGTCAGAGATAATGGCAAAAGACCTGATGGTGTGTCTCTGGTTCCATGGAGGTTGGGACGGATGCTTGTGTGGGACGCTACATGTGTAGACACACTGGCACCGTCTCACCTCCAACGGACTACTTCTAAAGCGGGTGCAGCGGCGGAAAACGCCGAAAATCTGAAATGTAATAAATATAGAGGCCTCGGCAGAGAGTACGACTTTGTACCCTTTGGCGTCGAGACCCTCGGTCCGTGGGGTCCCAGTGCGCATAAGTTATTTGCAGAAATCGCGAAACGTCTGGTCGATGAAACTGGTGACCGAAGAGCTGGCGGCTTTCTCGCGCAACGCATCAGCATTTCAATTCAGCGAGGAAATGCCGCCAGCATCCTCGGTACAATGCCTCGAGGGCCTTTTTTAGATTTAACTTAGTTTTAATTTATCTTAGTTAATGTTAATTATAATCTTGTATTCACTTTTAATAAATAAATGTATATGCTTAAAAAAAAATATTTATCAATTTCATCATCTTCCACTTCACTCAGCATTAGATAAAGTTTGTTAATACGAAGAGGTTCTAAATGCGTACATATTGATATTATACAGGAAGTGAAATTGTATTAATGGGACTACGAGAAACAAGGCTCCCTCGTGGTCCCATTGATGGGACAAATCAATGGGACCACGAGAAAACGGGGGTTTTCTTTAGTACAATTTCGGTTTAGTTAACTGCAATTATATAACTTCATTCATAAATCAATCACTCTTATGGTGTATTTATCATTATAATTAGGTATATTAACAACTTGACTTGATGATCTTTGCGAGTTGGTCGACTGTAGACTATTAACACCGTCATTTTGAACGCATTTACCTACATCCTTTGAGAATTGTAATGCCTTTTTATACATGCTTTATTTTAACTCGAAGACCTGTTCGTATGTATAAAAGATGTAGGTAAGTTGTCCGTCAAAATTTGCAATAATATATCTTTAATGGATTGAGCTGAAATTTTGGGTAAAGGTACTTACTTATACAGGGTGTCATCGGAGACGTAATCAGAAACCACTTTTTCAGACCTGGTAATTGATGGTCATTTCGACGTAGAAGGAGTTACATGAAATGAACGTTCTATTTTTGTTTATTTTGTCCTAAATTAAATCGATGATTCACTAAATCATAGTTACCCTATTTATTTAATCAAAACCTCTTTGCTTACATTGACTAAAGATGATTAAGTATAAGACATACCTAAATTATATTTTCTTTATGTCATAGAAAAAAAAATGCTGACTAAACTTTTGTATAGAGACCGCTGCATTTTTTTCACCAGTAATACCTACACCCACCAACGACCTATAGTATGTTTTTTTTTTTTCAAAATTAGAGCTGTGGGAGAACATAGAGATATATTTACATAATAGTAGATTGTTAACCGAGGGTTGAAAGTCACCCATTTCAGTCGAGATGTTTTGGCGCTCGAACGAAGTGAGACGTCCAATCTCCCAAGAAGAGAGAGCGCCAATAGTTCGAGACTGAAATGGGTGGCTTTCATCCGAGTTAAACACTCTACTTTTCATTTCGAATAATAGGAATATAAAAAACACACAGGAAATACAACATCAACAAAAAAAAACAAAAAAATTATAAGTATAGTCCCAGATCACATATTGAAATGCGGCTATATAGGTTTTGCCTTTTAGCCTAAGCAAAATACGTTTTTATTGGAAATAATTAGAGATGTGCCGAATATTCGGATATTATTCGGTATTCGGCATATTCGACATGTTTTTTTAATGTTCGGTATTCGGAGTATTGGGAATTCAGTTGCCGAATCTTACCGAACAAATTTTAAGAGCTTTTACAAGTTACAAGAATGTAAAATAGTTACTGCTTCATGAAATTAATTCTCTTATCCCATTATTATTGATATTTAACTTGCTTTATTGTCAATATTTCGCTTTGTTAATTGATAAAAAAAATACCATTGAATTCGTCTGTTTTAACAGTTTCGTGACAAAAAACGCTCTCTGACACTCGTTTTTGAAGTGGATACTTCTTAGCTCGCGTTCTTGTATAGGGGTACAGTTCAAAATGTATCACGTGACTTCCGGAATAACTTTGTAGAGAAGCCTAATTTGATTTCAAATAATTGTATGTTACATGTTTTAATCCTTCTTTATTTGCCATTAGTTGTTAATCACAAAATGTTATTTAGTTTATGTGGTGGACATAAAAATAATGCTGAAATGACCGCCATTTTCAATGTAACGTGAGCCAAATGAGCTACTTCAGTCAATGTTGCCATATATACCGATTTATCTGTACTTATACAGATTTTAGTGAATAAATTCAGATATATATTTTAAGGGTACACCATAATAGCAGATTCCTTTAAAATTTCAAGTTTAAATAATCAAAACACTTTGAATTTAACAATTCATTGAAAATGCTTATTTAAGGCCACGAAATTGACTTTTTTACATTCAATAATAAACAAGGAAATACTGGGTTTCTTAATGTGATAATGAGATATGTTATAGTTTAATAAATGCCCTTGTTACTTTTACGGACCAAAACACGATATTTTAAACTTCGCTCGATCATATCATACCATGAAAAAGGGTAATTTTTGATCTTATGGGTCGAGTCGTACATAAAATAGGTGCAAAATTGACTCAAGTGAACAATGTCAAAAAATAGGCAAAAATAGATCTTTTTACGGACTCGCGCGTCTCATTTTAGTAGTCAGATGGCCATGCGGCCAAAGAGAATATAACCACTACGTTTAAGAGACGGAACTTCATAGTACCTACAGCGCTTATTTGGTCGTGCGTAGACTGCACCAACATAAGAAAAATCTAATGTTGCTATTCTCATAAAGGCTATTATACACCTATAAGATGGAAAGAGACAGAAAACATTCAATTCATTCACTTTTAGGCGGTTGGCTGTGACAAGTGGATGGTGTATAGAATGCTTAATTTAGTGCTGTAAAAACCGATAATAGTGATTTCAAGAACCGATAAATAGTGATTTTAAGAACCGATAATAGTGATTTCAAGAACCGATAATAGTGATTTCAAGAATCAGGCTGGAGGGACATCTGCTTGTACCGATTTTTTTTCATTTTGACAGCTGTATAATTCGCAAATTTAATACCAGCAACCAGATAATAATATGTTTTTAGGGAAAACATATAGGATATGATGTGGTTGCATAAGCACTCAAACTAGATTTTATGGTATTTTTACAATACGCACTAATATAAAAGTTCAAAAAACATACCATTACAACCCGATTTTACATAATTTTCTTCTTCGAGCCCTTTCTTAATGTGAAAAGTTCGAATTAATTTCTTTAGTATGTGGAATTTTTTATTTATTTCACAGACCACATTGTCTTAGGTAGGTCTGACATTTGACATTTATGTTGTCGTCCGCAACTATTAATTTTGCAAAGCTAATACTCACGCGTTTCATACGACGTTTTTCATCACATTTGCGAGGAAATAAATAACTACAAAAGACAGAAAAATCAATGTTTCATACAACCGCACCAATCAAAAATTTTCGAAATTGACAACTTCACTTCCAGATCAGTGCGAGTGGAGCGCGCTGCTTCAATATTTCATTCAACCAATCACATAGCAGTAAAGGAGTATTATTGCGGCTCGTGGCCACCTAGATTTTTTTTTCAACCAATCACAGATCAGAATTCTTATGGCGCACGACCAACGATATTTGCTTAAACCAATCAGATCACACACACAAACTCATATTATTCGGCAATTTTAAAAATGCACCCTGTTTATACATACGCCTTGTTGCGAGGTCCATCTTAATCGACATACTTAGGCATATAAATATAACGCACGAGTGTCGGAATTGTATCTACTTTCCTATTCCTAGCCACACCACTGTATAAGGCCTACTAGTCCAGGCAATGAACTGACAACTTGTATGGAAAAAATGTCAAATTTGGAAATAATTTATAATAGCTAATTTTTTTAATGTAACGGGTATATTATCAATTAAATTAATTAAATAGTTACCTAGAGGCAAAATCCAACAAAAAATCAGACATCAAAAAAAAACTTTATTTAATTAGCTCCTAAAAAGTCCGGATAAATATGTTTTTATTTTATCTTTATTTAGGTTCATTTACATTTGCTTTAAAATATTTAATATAAATAAAATAAAAAAGACGATGAATGTTTAATTTAAATCTATATAATTACTTCCGGATGAAAAGTTTGTTGGGTTCTTGAATAAAGCATCTTAGAATAACGTTTTAGAATGAAATAAACAAAAAAAACGCTATATTATAAATTATGTTTTGGAAACCGTATTTTGCCTGGAGTACCTATACATCACACTGGCGCGGCCTGTGGTGGAGGGCCATAGTGAATTTGACAGCTAATAAGTTAATAACAAGTTTACTATTGTCCGCCGCAGCCAGGCCGCGGCAGTCTGTGAGAGGCCTAACACACGAACTTCACTCAGCTTTCAGTATTGCCAGTGATATTATTTCTGTGAAAACTGAAAGGTACCGATCGTTTTACCAAAACGGTCGGTACGGTGATTAGGCTCGTTATTACTTATTAGACCTATTTTCATGAACGTTGTATAGTTGTACATAGATTTCGGTGATATTGGTTGTTCTTTTGTTTTAAGACAGATTTGATTTGACAAAGACGTGATGATTTTATAGTACACTTACTGTTGTATCTCCCCTTTTATATTTTATTAGATACTAATTATTGTTCATCGATATATTTGAAAGTTTCACGACTATCGCTGTCGTCTGATATGAAATTTTCAAGTTAATAATGGACGACGGTTTAAAGCTGCCCAAAGGTTTGTTTTTTGTAATACTATTTATTCATATAGGTAGGTAGTATATTTCGAAATAAAACCGATTATTTGACCTCAGAACATAAAAAAATTAAATAAAAGACGCTGAACCGTTACTCACCTACAGTTTGTGCGTGCGATGTTCCCAGAGAAATGTTCAGTTCTTGTATCCAGTCATCTCGATTTGGCTGTCGCAAATAATAGATTGTACCTATTTAGGGACTTACCGCAACCTATCTAAGAAGTTTAAGGTATAACAGGCTTCAAAGTATCACGTTTCGGGCGGAACAACTCGAGAGAACTGTAAACGAAGTTCATACAATATTGAAGGCCTAGGCCGGGAAGTATTTTTATTAAATTTAAATGTAAACATAGCGTCATTGTTCATGAACAGGCTAAACAGCTGAATTATATTTTTTGACTGTGTCTTTTTGTCTTCGGTTACCGCGATATTAAATTTATTTTTTTATTTCATTTCATATGATTGAGAAAAGCACTATACATGCCTGACCGTGAATAGGGCTTGCCGGCTTCGTATAGATAGTGAAACGCATCCGACTCACCCGCCAAGCCCTTCTTTCCCGGCGTCTGCAGTAATGTACTGCAGTTATTGGACTGGAAATCGAATAAGCTTTTTATTACATGCATAATCTTTTTTTGACAATAAATTTAAGTATACTGAATTGCATTGGATTGTTGTTAAGGTAGAAAATCAAATAGAGTAAAAAGTTCTGATCAAGACCTGAAGGTATCACAAACCAAATATAATGTAGCGAATAAAAAATATTACTTCAAGCTTTAGTTGTAAATACCATATAATACCATACTAAATATATGGTGTACCGAACTATTTGACTACTTGGTTGCTACAAAGTATTTGACGCTGCGTGAACATACCATTTATTTTTTTTATCTCTGAGAACAAGTTAGATTTGAAGTGGAAACTTGGGAGTTTTGGTTAATACCTAGTAGGCTTTAATATGTAATACTTACTATATGTAGTGGAAATGTAATATCGTAAAATTATAGATAAGCGCCATAGGAGCTCAAGTAGCCTTGGCGGGGCTGCCGTTGATGGAACACGTTCAGAGCGAAAGCTGGATCTGACAGGTGATTATTGTATTTCAAATACAACCGGGTAGGTAGAGGTAGGTACAGTCGCCATCTGATATATCGGAGCAGCCAAAGTGCTCACAAATATCTGAAAACGTCTGTATTGTCGAGGCATTAGAGACGTGTTCAGATATTTGTGAGCACTTTGGCCGCTCTGCTATATCTGATGGCGAAGCTGTACGTAAGTACACAAGCGTGAATTATTTAAGTGACAACCTATCTATTTCATTTTGTACAGTCACCAGCATAAATATATGACTTTGGGCAGCGCTGCAAAATTATCGGATCATTTTGCAGCGCTGCCCAAAGTCATTGAAGGTATATACGACGGTACTTAGCCGTTAAAAATATGACATGTTTTACAGCCGGCATAATAATCATTTGTCTGTAACAGCGTAAGTATCGGATCAGACGGAGTAAAAATATCTGATACTCCACAAAACCAAAATAATTTATCTATCCACTGTAGCCTGTGGGCAAGCATATCACATCTAAGTACTTAGACAGCATAAATATCTGATACGATATCGTCAGTAAAAATATCGCAACATTCCGCAAAAATTAACTTTATTAGCTTTCTCATACTTTAGTGCATTCGTAATTTGAACAAAACTATTTGACGGTTTGTGAATAGAGTATTAACCTGTTATTAGCGCTGCCCATCCATACTTAATATTATAAATGGGAAAGTGTATGTGTTTGTTTGTTTGTTTGTCCGTCTTTCACGGCAAAACGGGGCGACGAATTGATAGTTGAAGGGATGGAGAGTGACATAGGCGACTTTTTGTCTCATTCTAACCCCCCACTTCCCTAAAATGGGGGGTGGAAGTTTGTATGGAGCATTCCGCAATTTTCAAGGTAGAAAGCTAAAAATTGGTCTGCGGAATATTTGTGACTAACAAAAAAATCGTGCATCATTTTTTTTTGGAAATCTGTACCCAACCCCTTAAAAGAGGGGGTGAAATTTTATATGGAGCTTTTCGCAGTTTTCAAGGTAGGAAGCTAAAAATCGGTACACAGACTCTGTAACCAACGAAAAATACCTGCCTTTTTTGTTAATTTTCCCCCAGCCCCTAAAATAGGGGATGGAAATTTGTGTGAGACTCCGCAAAATTAGTACCTACAGGTTCTATGATACAAACGAATAATAAAATAATTTAACATTTCTATGGTTTATTTTTCAAATCCAAAGTGGCTGACGTAAAATACCATCTCCCCTGTTGGGGTGAGCTGGGGTTGAAATGTCTAAATATCAATATGGGTGTCGTTTTTATGGTTTTTATTATGGACGTTATTACAAAAATGGCGTCGATTTTGAAATTTAATATTGTGGACATCTATCTTAATATGTAGAGTCGATATGTAGAGTCGATATGTAGAGTTGATATGTATAGTCTATATTATGTAGTCGATATGTAGAGTCGATATGTAGAATCTATGTAGAGCCGATAATTAAATAAAAGAAGAAACTGGCTGACTGACTGACTGACATATCACCGCACAGCCCAAACCGCTGGATCTAGAGATTCCAAATTTAGCACGTAGGTTCCTTAAGGGTGCACTAAGAAAGGATTTTTCAAAATTCACCCCCTAAGTGGGTGAAATGGGGGTCCAAAGTTTGTATGGGGAAACAAATTAAGTAAGAGTATTTCATTCAAAACTTCACAGGAGTATTCCCAGCGATAAATGAGTAAATATATGTTTCAGGTTTTTTGAGAATTCAACCCCTAAAAGGGGAATATGTGGTGACAATGTCTTAAAATTAAAATGGGTATTGTTTGTATGGTTTATCGGGTCGCTGGTCGCCGATTACGGAAACAACGATTTTAAACTCCAACGTGGCGGACGTGTAATACCATCTACCCTGTTGGGGTGCGATGGCAATATGGGTGTCGTTTTTATGGTTTTTTGGGACGTTAATTATGAAAATGGCATCGATTTTGAAATTTAACATTGTAGACAAGTAGTTTTGAAAGTATTTGTGCCAAATTGCAATTCAATTGGAACATACGGGTCAAACTGAGAATCACCTTTTTTGTAGACGGTTAAAATTACTTTTAGTACGCGGGCGAAGCCGTGGGCAAAAGCTAGTAGTCATATATATTTATGCTGGTGACTGTACTCGCTTAAGTATTTTATGTAATAGCCTTACGGAGTCTGCTGGGAAAAAGCTTTTCTCCTCATATTTTCTTCCACGTGCCCGGGTCTTCTCCTTTCGTATTGATCAAAGGCGTCGAATTCGTTCTGCCATCTTCGGTGTGGGTCGGTGTTGTGGATCCCACTTGAGCAATTAATTAAAAAAGGTAACTGTTCCTAGTGGTCACTAAGGCGTTGGTATCCCACGTATGCTGTAGGTTTATACAGTCACGGACTTTAATTGTTGAGCCATTTAGAGCTCACTTTATACTGGACACGTCATAGCTTAACTATAAAAAAAAACAAAATTAGTTGACAACTAACTCTTAATATAATAATAAAATAACTCAACTCAACTCAGGCTCAACTATTAAAGTCCTTGACCGTACCTATGCCTACAGGGCTGTTATTCGCTACGCGCTTATGCGCCTCACCCCACGCATCACGCCTAACGAAACTAGACCTCTACCTACGCTTAGTTATTACGAATCGCGGCGTCAAGATATATTTGTGGGTGAGCGTTGAGGTGAGCTTAAAACAAGTTACAGAATAGGGGGGCAGCACTTCTAAACATCAACGAGACGCTCTCGCAGCATAGGTACCTACTTTCTGTTCCGTGGGTACAGTCAAGGGTGAACGAATACGTACATAAATAAGGACATAAATGTATGTACAGGACTCTATTTTCAATGTCATAAAGGCGTGTACAGATATTAATGTGCGTATTTATGTATGTATTCGTTCACCCTTGACTACATCAACGAGATACTTACCTACTTGAGAGCAGACAGTTTCCTAGTACCTAATAACCCGTGTGTTCCAACAAATGGTCCATTCATGAATTAATAATTATCTTTTATTCAGAATCCATTGCTGAGGCGGATGATCAATTTGGTTTAGCAGAGGCAAGATGCGACAATTTGCAAGAAAAAATCGATTTAGTGAAAGTTATCAAGAAGAAGAAAAAACTAAAAAAACTAAGGTAGAGGTACCTACTTCATGCCATAGCATCCTCACATTCATGCACAAAAGATCCCAATGGGTCGAAGTGTATCCGAAAGGGCCCTCAACTAGATAAGATCCTCACATTCATTATAGTACCAGATCCGGTATTAGTAATATACAGGGTTACTTATTGGTAATTCAACGTATTCCTGCTAAGGGGTAATATTATAAGGGAGGTTGACTGCAACTTTTTGGACCCCATAATGCAAAGGTGAACTTTTTGATTTTTTAAATAAAAATACCTATATCAATTTAGTCACTTTAAAAATGTACAGTCACGGAATTTGAAGGTTTGTCACTTTTGAACCTTAATGCCATTACATAGAGTCCAAAAGAGCTAAACATTAAATTTCCTCGACCGTACCTTAAGCAAAAAAACTATTATTGAAATCTTTTATATCTTTTGATCTACTTACAAGAGAAGGCGAAAGATATAATCAATTAACGATTTAAAAACAAGATTTATTCGTGTATACATAGAAAGTAGGGCACAATATCAGACCTTTTTAGGGTTCCGGACCAAAAAGGTAAAAACGGAACCCTTATGGTGCGACTCCGTCCGTCTGTCTGTCTGTCACAAAGTCAAATATCTCAGGAACTACTAATGCTATCGATTTGAAATTTGGAATAGTTGTAAACAAAGCTAATCCTCGTGTATGGAAAATGAAAATTTTTAATATATACTTTTAATTTCTATAAAAAAGGGCGGATAAGAGGGGGGGCAAAAATTCAAAGTCTAGTTAGTAGGCCAAGTGGGGTATCATCATATGAAAGGGCTTGAATTGTACATTCTAAAACAGTTTTTCTTTTTTTTTCTACAATGGTAAAATTTTGATTTATAATGAAAAATTTTGAAAAAAATAGCATTCCCCCCCTTATCTCCGAAGTTTACCAAGCGAAAAATTTGAAAATAATATGCATGATTAATATTAACGTGAATATTACCGGAAAAGTATAATGAGACCTCTATCTAGCGTGTTTTTTTTTTTATTCTTCAAAAATCATATGTTAATTTTGTTTGTAATTTAATACTTCTGTGTTTAATTTTTTTCCTTCAAATTCATATGAAATTGTTCTGAAAGTATCTTCTAGCAAATAAAAAAAGAATAATCGAAATTAATTAACTTGATAAAGAATTATCGCTGAAAAACCAACATACAGTAAGGGAAATGTATTAACGTACCACCGTAGAACCCTATCGCAATAAGGTGACATACCACTCGAGTTTGAATGACGGCGGCCTGTGAATTGCGACAGGGTTCTACGGTGGTACGCGAATACATTTCCCTTACTGTACGTACCGAGTTCCTTGGACGCGTAACAAAATGCACCGATAAATGGCGCTGTAGGTACTACTCATGACAGTCATGACTTAACAACACTTACATTCGTTGTTAAGATTTTTCCAAAATTAATGGGTGGGGCAAGACGGGTGTGTTGTATGATATTTCGTACGGAACCCTCGGTGCGCGAGTCAGACTCGCACTTGACCGGTTTTTTTTTGCCTGACTATGGCAGAGCCGAAAGGAAGGGATGTTTTTAACAGTCTATGGTTGTATTTACGTATGCCCCACCGTAGCGTTTAATATCCTGAACCGATTTTGATGAATACATTGTATCAATCGATTCAAAATTATGCTGCGGGTGACACGCTACCTTTTGTATGAAAAAAAAACCGGACAAGCGCGAGTTCAACTCGCGTGGTGAGGGTTCCGTATATAATCTAAATTTCATAAGTGTTTTTGAATACTCAAACTTCTTATAGGTTTTCCTGTAATCTTTAGGCAAGGAACTATTTTCCATATTTTTTTCAGAATTTTAATCCCAGTAGTTTCGGAGATAAGGGGGGGGGGGGGGGTGGTCAATTTTCGTATTTTTTCCTAAATTACTTCAAAAATTATAAAAAAGAAATACCTGACATGCTTACAACAACCCCTTTCATTTGATATGTCACACAATACAACGAAAACTTACGAAACTTTTTTTTTTAATTTTCCAGTTTACCCCCCAAAAGTGGCCCCCTTGTTCAGAATTCATTAATGTACTTTACGCGTCTATCTTTGGGTCACCAATTTACATATGTGTACCAAATTTCAACTCAATCGCTCCAGTAGTTTCGGAGCAAATCGGCTGTGACAGACGGACAGACAGACAACCGAGTGATCCTATAAGGGTACCGTTTTTTCCTTTTGAGGTTAGGAACCCTAAAAAACGGTTTTTTTTCAGTTAATTTTCCGTAGTCGGGATACAGTTCTTTGAACATTTTGGGGCTATCCCAGAAGTTCCATATGGGTCTACCGGGATATTCATTTTGAAGGAAATATCCCAGAAGTACCATATGGAACTACTGGTACATATTCATATCAAATGTCTACCTCTGTTAAATACAACCTTTGTATATATATATTTAGATTTCACATCTCATGTCGAAAAGTGTGTCATATTAGGCTTAGCAAGCGGGGCTAAAGTAGTACATTTAGCCCCTAGGGAAAAGTAGAGTGTATAACTCTGGTCTTTAGACATATTGCCCCTCGAGTAATTTTTTCTCACTTCGCCCGGGAAAATAACCATCTCGTGGTAATATGGCTTATTTTAGCCCCTTGTCATACAATCTACTATTACATAATTTGCCACTTCTACACATTGATTATCTACATACATTGTCAGGTGTATAAAAATAAAACCAGGTGTAAAGCCTAGTATGTAGTTCCATATGGAACTATTATTGGGATCATTTATTTGACATTTACATATGTATCGATTATTCCATATGGAACTAGAATTATGGAACTCCAGGCATATTACCATACTTAAAATAATTAACAGCAATAACTATTATCTCGACTAAGTGAAGATGGACTCGGGGTTGAGAGCAGACTAGAGCAGTGGCGGCTAAAATTGGAGAATATGGGCTAGAAAATCAGCAGGTCAAAAACTGAACACATGTTTTGCGATTTCGGCAGTCTCTCCAATTTTAGGCACATAGAGCTCGATGGCGTAACGTTGCCGGTCTGCTCCGATTTTCGATACCTCGGGTCACTCATACAGTGTAATGGCGATATTGACCGTGACGTTAGAAACCGAATCAGCGCAGGATGGATGAAATGGCGACAGGTTACGGGAACCGGCTGCGACGGCCGAATGCCCCTTTGACTGAAGGGCAAAATTTACAAGACCATTATAAGACCTGTCGTCATGCATGGATCAGAATGTTGGGCCACAAAGATGACGGATGAAACGAGATTGCATGTTATAGAGATGAGAATGTTGAGATGGATGTGTGGCGTGACGAGAATGGATCGAATAAGGAATGAGTATATAAGAGGAAGCCTGAAAGTAGCACCCATAACTGAAAAGCTGAGAGCGAATAGCGCCTACGGTGGTATGGACATGTTATGCGGAGGGATGATAGTAATGTTGCTAGAAGGGCATTAAGTATGAATGTTAAGTGTTGCAAGAGAAGAGGTAGACCAAGGAAAAGGTGGATGGACTGCGTGAGAGACGATATGAATAGGAAGGAAGTGTGTGATGAGCTGACGGGCGATAGAGAGGTATGGAAGAAAAAAACATGCTGCGCCGACCCCAAGTAAATGTATTTTTATAACAAAAATGACTGATCGTTAAAAAGTATTGCAATTTATTAATTACTTTGGCTGTGGTGTGACAAGTGGGAAGTATTTCGATCCAATGGTGGAGATAATCAGTTGTATTTTTTAATAATAAAATAATTGTATTTTTTGTAGTATGACCCGTGTAAACGAAGTGCCCGTACCAGCTGAAAACATGTCTTTCATAACTGTACGAACGCAACCTAAAAAGAGTAAGTACCAAATTTTTGTATTTCTACATAATACCTACACACCCAATCACTTGAATCGTGTGTTAAGTCTACAAATATATTTGGGCCCAAGTCAACATCAACAACTTACAACTTCTGCAAACTGGTGCATCTGCTACACGAAGGACGGGGCTTCAGCGAAAGACTTTCACTTAAAGTTTAGCGATCAATCGCTTCCTTAAAAGCCAATCGGTCGCATTTGAAATAGCAACACGGCTATCACAAGACTGCCCACGAGCTGTGTCGCGGTGAGACAGGCTATCCGTCTCTTTCAAGAGACTATCAAGTCTATGTCGAGTGTGGGGCTCATATTTTCCGAAAATCATTTTTTCTTCGTGGCAATTATTCCGTCCCCATATTTTCCCAGTGCCTTTTTTCCCAATTTTTTTAAAATCCTAAAGGTAAAAATAACCAGAACCCTTTTTTCAGAAAATATTTATCAAGTAAAGAAAATATTAATCAGTAATCAGTCATTTATTTGCTTACACATGGTACAAATAGGTGGTTTAAAAGAAATACTATAGAACTACATGTTTGGTCACAAGGACAAGGACATGCAAATGAGTAAGAATGTCATGTGTATCGCATACATAAGTTGCTAATACTAAGAATTTATGTCATTAAGATATTCTTGGACGGAGTATTAGGCTTTGGATGCTAAAAAGTTATATAACGCAGTCTTAAATTCTTTATCGCTTTCTAATTTCAAAATATTCGCTGGTAGTTTATTAATTTTATTATATATTCGGGGTGACATACCTAATATGCTTTTTGATAGAAAAGCAGTTTTTGAGGTGTTATAATTAATTTTCTCCTGATGCCGCAAGCTTTTAAATCTAGTATAGGTATTGGGCTATGTTATATTTGACAAACAGTGATATTTCGTACACATATAGGCAAGGTAGAGTCAATATTTTAAGTTTGACTCTCAACATTTTTTTTGACTCTTGAACACCATTTCATGATCTGAAGCATTACCCTAAAACATTTTACACCGTACCTTAAAGTAGCCGTTACATGTGCATGATATACAATCAACACAGCTGATTGGTTTACAATTTTCCTTAAATTATACAATGCGTAACTAAATTGATTAAGTTTCCTTTAACATAAGTTATGTTGTAAATGTATTTTTCATAAAATCTTTCTTGTCGTCACCATCGTATGGGAAAAATACCACTGAGAAAATATGGGAACGGAATAAAACGCCCATAGAAAATAAAATATTGGGGAAAAATGCCACTGAGAAAATGTGGGAACGGAATAATTGCCACGAAGAAAAAAACCGGTCAAGTGCGAGTCTGACTCGCGCACCGAGGGTTCCGTACGAAATATCATACAACACACCCGTCTTGCCCCACCCATTAATTTTGGAAAAATCTAAACAACGCATAGTATAGTAAAGTCATGAGCATGACATGAGTACCTACAGCGCCATTTATCGGTGCATTTTGTTACTAAATTGCGCGACCAAGGAACTCGGTATGTACAGTAAGGGAAATGTATTCACGTACCACTGTAGAACCCTGTCGCAATTGACAGGCCGCCGTCACTCAAACTCGAGCGGTATGTTACCTTATTGCGATAGGGTTCTACGGTGGTACGATAATACATTTCCCTTACTGTATGTTGGTTTTTCAGCGATAATTCTTTATCAAGTGAATTAATTTCGATAATTCTTTTTTTATTTGCTAGAAGGTACTTTCAGAACTCTTTCATACGAATTTGAAGGCAAAAAATTAAACACAGAAGTATTAAATTACAAACAAAATGAACATATTATTTTTGAAGAATAAAAAAAAACTACGCTAGATAGAGGTATCGTTATACTTTTCCGGTAATATTTACGTTAATATTAATAATATATATTATTTTCAAATTTTTCGCTTGGTTAATTTCGGAGATAAGGGGGGGGGGGGGGGGGGGAATGGTATTTTTTTCAACATTTATCTTTATAAATCAAAATTTTACCATTGTAGAAAAAAAAAGAAAAACTGTTTTAGAATGTACAATTCAAGCCCTTTCATATGATACCCCACTTGGCCTACTAACTAGACTTTGAATTTTTGCCCCCCCTCTTATCCGCCCTTTTTTATACAAATTAAAAGTATATATTAAAAATTTTCATTTTCCATACACGAGGATTAGCTTTATTTACAACTATTCCAAATTTCAAATCGATAGCATTAGTAGTTCCTGAGATATTTGACTTTGTGACAGACAGACAGACGGACGGAGTGCAAGGGTTCCGTTTTTACCTTTTTGGTCCGGAACCCTAAAAATGATTTTTACCTTTTTGGTCCGGAACCCTAAAAATGATTTTCTGAAAATATGAGCCGAGCCACATTCCATTTTTCAACACATTTGGGAGAAATAAAACTATTGCATAAAATTAATAAGGTTGTAGGCTGCTATAGTAGATTGTGTCTCAAGGGAGCAAAATGATATGTTTACGGCGAGGGCGGTAAATTGAATCCTGAGTGAAGCGAAAGATTCTTAAGTAAGTTTTCAACTCCTTTGCTCGTAACGTGCTCTTATTACTTCGGTTTTTGGCTAAGGGTGGATTGCAAATTTTTTTTACATAGTTAAGGGCCATAATATAATCTATGCTTTAACTTTTTTCCATTGTGTAACGAATCTTTCTCATATAAAATGTACTGCCGTAATGGGTATGGGTAATTGCCGTTACACGATGGAAAAAAATTAATGCGTAAATTAGATTAAGGCTTTTAACTATGAACAATTTTTTTGCAATCCACCGCATAATCCACGGTATTAAACACGCGAGTTTTTATAACATTGTGTTTTATGGTTATATTCCGATTCAGACACATTGATTGGCACCTTGGAACAAGGTGTATTTGATTGGTATAAAATGAACACGGTGCATTTTTATCAGCCGGGTTATACCTACAGTTTTTTAACTCTCGGCAAATGGATTGTTACACGACTAAACAGAATAAAACCTTTTTGTGATTTAAACCTTTGATTATTTCTTCTTAGATATGATATAGAAACATTTCATTTTGTAAAATAATTTACTTTTGATAACTGTTTACCTGAATTTGTATTGAAAACGAAAATATTAATTTTATTTTGTATTGGCTGTTTAGAGTTTTCATCTGAGTCTCGCTTTAACACCTACGCACGCACAAGCGCACCTCGGGAAAAAAAAATTGTGCGCCATTATACCTATGTAGGTACTCGTAATTCACAAATATCTGTAAACATTGATTATGCGCCTTTGGTTATTATCAAAGACGTTGACCCTTGGTGAATAGAAAAGTGATAATCAGATACCGGAATTTTTGTAGCATTTTTCAGCTGTCATAGTGACTTCTCATTTGTCGACGTTTAATGTATAGGTATTGATTGTTATATAATTAGATACGTAATTTCAAAATAGATATCGAGCAATATTTTCTGCTATTTACCTTCCATTACAAATAATTCATCATCTTCCTGGCGTTTTTTACGGTTGCATCCTAAAGAAACCCGGGGTTGGCTTTCGCATTGGCACCCGGCAATCTGAAGAATCACTAACAAATGAATAAAATACTTAAAGATACTAGTTAAGATTTTTTTACGCGAATTTCGAAGTCGATGAATGAGAAGTCACTATGACAGCTCAAAAATGCCTCGAAAATTTGTATCAGGTGCTAAATAGAATTGACGCCACTGGAAATTCTTGGCAACCTACCTATTTACAATGTGAGTAATAATCTGTTTCCATCGATAACTAAAGAAAATAACTTAGTAGCCTATAAAATTTTCATCTTATGAAAAGGATTGTTTCCTCGCAAATGTTTTGACGACCGGTTAGCCTAGTAGGTAGTGACGCTGCCTACGAAGTTGAAGGTTCTGGGTTCGAATCCCCAAATACTTGTGTGATGAGCATGAACATTTATTACTGAGTCTTGGTAGTTTTCTATGTATTTAAGTATATTATGTATCTATTAAATATATAGTCGTCTAGTACCCATAATGTGCAGGACGACGTGGCTCAATCTTAGCATAAGTTTCATTTATTAATTGTAATTATCCTTTAGCAAGTAAGTTTTTCTCTAATTAGTGTAAATAAAGCTTGGTGTTGATTATTTAATAAATACTGATAGGATTCCTATTGGGCAAAAGGGATCCTATTAGACTCGCGCGTGCGATGTCGCCCGTTGACGGACTCACGGGCGACTGCGGGGGGAAAGCGAGTGTATGCGCCCCGACAGGGGGGGGAACCTGATACGCATACGCTCGCTTGCCTAAAACCCCGCACCCGAGAAGGGACACATCGCACGCGCGGAATCACATATGTAAATAAAAGGTAAATAGAGCAAGAATAGTATTAAAATAAGTAATAAAAATATATCAAATAAAGATAAGGGTGGGGCAGACTGGACAAGGTGGGGATAGAGTCAGAAGTAGGGATAGGGATAGGGCAGGGGTGGGGGTACGGCCCGATGGTATAAAAATGGCGGCCGACCCCGGCTCAGCATTCAGTTTTCTTCAGAACTCGACTCAACCACCTCTCCAGCCTGCTCCGCCCACCCATAGTCAAGCAGCAACCAGTGTTTCCCTGATTTCGACCTCCCCGTAGTAAACCCAGTCATAGGTGTACGTCCCGTACACATAACACAAGCTTTATTGAGCTTACTATGGGACTAGATCGATGTGTGTAAGATTGTCCTCTAATATTTATTTATTTAAATATGTTGAAAAAGGTCGTTTGAAACGCGTGAGCTTTGATAATTACATTCTCGGATCTCTAATGAACAATTCCGCCTCGAACGTAATGATCAACGTAGCTCACTTGTATCACTACTATTATAGCATTTTAAGAGTTTCTATTTAAACGCACGTTGTATGATTGAATAGCCCTGCTAGCATAACTTGACTCTCGACTCTACTCGCGCGCGAGATAGACTGTCTATCACTTTCTGACTAATGCTGTCAAAAAGTGACAGATAGTGTATTACGCGCGCGAGTAGAGAGTCAAGTTATGCTAGCAGGGCTGGAATGTGAGAAATGATAGGTAACGGTACTGACGGTACGCCAAACAATTATAGCTATTCAAAATGTGTACCTTCTTGATATGGAACGATCTAGAGGCAGTCCAGTCGCGGGTGCATCGGCTAGAGGCGGTCAACCCGGCGCATGCTTACGTGGACTCCGCTGTTGAGGAGCAGCGCCGCATGCTGGGCGGCTACAGCGATGCCTACTACGAGCCACCAAACCAGTATAAGGTGGATAGCAAAATTGTTTTACATAATTAAGAGCCTTAATCTAATCTACGTTTTAACGTTTTTCTATTGTGTAACGGCAATTATCCATACACTTTATATGGGTAACTTTCGTTAAATCGACAATTCACAATTTTTTCCCTGGATTGGCCTGCATAGGGTCAGCGAAAAATATGTTTAGGTACAACCCTATCTGGGTGACCTTAGGGCTAGCCTAGAGAAAATTATTTATTGAACGAGCCAGCGAGCGAAGCGAACGAAGTTTTCCGTTTCAGCTTGGGTCAAAATTCTTTCGTAAGTCGTATTTCTCAACCGATTCTTGTGAAATTTTGTAAGCAGGTTCAATAATTTATGTATTTTTTGAAATAAGATAAATAAATAAAAAAATACATCAAAGGAGGTAAAAATTTCAAAATAAGTAATGATATAGGTAGATACCTAAATCGAAAACCATTTCGTTAAATATGCTAGTCTGGTCAGGGAAAGATGAGCTTTTATATTATATGGGAACAGTACTTAATATCATTGTCAAATGTGTAAAAGGTCTTAATGATGTCCTAATCTTGATACCTACTTGATATGGTAACTAAGAAAGTGACTGTTCCATAATAAATTGGTCTGTTTTTTCTTTTCAAGAGAATAAAAGGGTGGCTTACTGCCAATATTATTCACATTGAAGAATATCATAAAAAGTTCAATTATTATGTCTCGTCAAAACTGAAATTTTGTAGTGGTTTGGATTATGCTTCTTAAATATAAAGTAGAATGATGTTCAGGAGTTGTTTTTCTCATTAACTTTACTTCCTTCTGATTGATCAGTTGCATTGTGTGAATTGAAGAAAAATAATAATTGTTCAAGTATCTTTATTACTTTATATCGCGTTATACACAGTGTTGCAACCAATGACCGGAAAAAGGCTTAAGACTATTGATTTGGTAACCCTATCAATTTGGTAACCTGATAAGGTAGGTAACCTTACTGATAGGGTAAGCATATCGGATGTCCAAGTTACTATTAAGATAGGGTTTTGTTTAGGGTTAACTTATAGTTACCACATCCGATATGCTTACCATAACAATAGGGTTACCCTATTAGTCCATGCCCAGGCGCTACTAAATCAATTTATTTCTTATGCACCGGATTGCGACCTGTTTGCCTATAAATGGAGCAAACTTTGCCCGACTCTTTTACAGTTTTTTGAAAACTATTTTTAATTGTTACTATTAGGTACCTTTATGATTTATCTTTATTCATTGTACGATGTGTATGTACTCACTAAGTTACTTAAAGTTTACCAACGCCATGGCGTAAGCTGTTATGTTGATAAATTGTATTTACAAATAAATACATAAATAAATTAGTAAGGTTACCCTCTCAGAAGGTTAAAACAATATGCAAAGGTTTTTGAAAACGATTTCTAAAATAACCATATGGAAAACCCTAATGTAGGTATACTCGGGAACGGGAGGACACCTTAAATAGCATCTGCTTAAAATTAGCGACATAAGAAGCGTAAGAGGCGCTATCCCAATCAGCTTCCAATTAACACAATGTGACACCGATTCTTCACAAACAATAGACCATCTACTTAGACAATGCCCTAAATTTAACTTGAGTAGAATAGACCTCGAAATTGTGCGTAACAATATAAATACCTACAGACCCATACGACATCAAAAGTATAATTAAAAAAGAATCTTCAATTCAATCATTCACCAAATTTATCAATAAAATCATAAACAGCCTTAAAAAATGTAATAACACGTAAACCATAATATTTCATAGTAACAATACATTTCAAAGTTATATAATAGTCTCAGTTTGATAGTCTCATAATAGTTAAAAGAACCAAAGTTCGCCCCGCCCGTATTCCTCGCGGGGTCTTTGGATCAGCAAAACCATAGTTTAATAAAAAAATAAAAAAACCCCTAATTAGGGAAACCGCTTTCGGTCCTTGGTCTTGCAACACGCTGTTTTTTTTTAATTATCCGTTCTTTTCTAGGCTCATCTTTCCCTGAGCAGACTCTACCTGAGGGGCTACCGCGAAACGAAATCGAACTTCGTTCGTGTATCTCCCTCTCTGTCGCTCGAACTAGCAAGTGCGACAGAGATGGAGATCACGAACGAAAACGAATTTTGTTTCGCGGTGGGCCCTCTGAGACCCTACTGCAAAACGAAAACGATTTTCGTTCGGGTATCTCCCTCTCGGTTGCACTTGCTTATTCCAGGGTCAGAGAGGGAGATTCACGAACGAATTTCGTTTTCGTTTCCTGGTAGCGTCCCTGAACGTAATAAAGTGTAGTTCCTATATTATTCTCACTCGTTACTAAGAAAATTTGCAAAAATGTGGGTCTTACTAACGATTTGTATTCATAATCATCACTCTTCGTAAATTTTTTCCTCATGCCTTTCTTGTTCATAAATTTCTATTAAGTACTAACATCGGAACTCATAATGGAGTTTCATAAATTTTTTGTTCATAATTTCATTATTAAGATCAAGCTTGAACTCATAATTTTGTTACTCATACATAACAGTTTCCTTCATAACGGACATACATCATAAAGTACTAATATCATAACTCAGAACATACTTTAAATCATAATTTCTTTTTCCTAATGGTCATTTCTGAATACCATTCCCCCGCCCCCCGCGCGGGCTCCCGCCAGAAGCTCCTGGCTCGGCAGGCTTTTATATACACTCTAGGGGTAGAACAGAAAAGACCACGTGGAAGTGGGGTGCTCCGATTCGGTTTCCGTAGTTTTTTTGTTGTTTTTCATTTTACTATCTAAAGCCATAACTTTTAAAATTATGTAGTTATATTATACGGGTGGGTAACGTTTATGATGGAAAAAATTATGAAAATCAATTTAAATTTTTAAAAATGTATGATTAGTACGAGTATAATTATGAATTTAAGTAAAACGGACAAATGAGCGTTATGATGAAAAAAATTATAAAATTCAATATTAGTATGTGAGAAATTTAGGATTATTGACATTATGAATTTGAATAATTCTGAGTTACAATCGTTATGAATAAGAACTATTATGAATAATGATTGTTATGGTGTAAAATTGTACGAAAAACATTTTCGGAGTTCCAATAATAGGACTTAAAAAGTTATGTGAACAAAAGCGGCCCCCCCGAAAATGTATACATATAAAGCGCGTGTCACGTCATTACTGTCCGTAAAATGACAGGTGTGCCCACAGCCACTGTAATTTTTACGTCGTTATTTACATTGAACGAATTTGCTACTTTTAAATTTGATTTTTTTTATGAAAATTATAATTTAGGGTGAAATAAAAAAAAAACAGGTACTAGGACTATAAGGCATAGATGCTCCAAGACCAAGGTGACAATCACCGTACATATTGCACGGCGATTGTCGATGTCAAGTTGGCTAAATCAGGTACCGAATACCATGCAGTATTATTTTCATACAAATAACCGGTAGGTATTCAATTACGGTATCTCGGTTTACGTGTTATTTTACCTAGCGAACTTAGTCCGTAGGGCGTGTCCGCCGGAGCAGTAAGAGCTATAGGTACCATAAGTTTAGTGTAAAGGATATCGTTTGGCATATGACCTTAATCTAATATTTCAGCGTCATTGCCTAAAATTGAGTTCTACTTAATATGTTAAAAAATTCGCAAATTGAGGTATGTATTTGATACCCGTCCCTGGGTTACGCAGAGGCGTGCTAGCCGTTCTGAGCTATTATATTAGGCTCGGCTAGCCGTAAAGCAATTTCACTTTTATTATCATGTCTGAACATTTTGTTTATTTGATTTAGCAGTCATCGCAAAACACGGAACTAAATCTTCCGGGGACCCGAAATCGAAGGATTCATGCTGATGGTGACAGTGAGTATCTATGTAATATTTAGGCAATCTCTGGGCTTTCGCTGTAGGGTCATTGTGGGATCAGTGGGTTATGTGGGCACACTGGATCAGCACCATATTGGGCAGAAATAATAGGGATATTACCTACTGCGTATTCTTCACAGTAGACTGGCGCCCAGATATCTGTCACTACGGCGCTCGGGGCAGTAGTGTGTACGGCACAAAAGTGAAATTGTGTTTTTTTAAGAGACCAAAAGTGAGATATTCATGTAAACATAGTTCTGTGCTCATGAATCTTATTTACTGAATTACTTATCGTTTAAACTTATTAAAAACTTATTAAGGTTTCATATGACACCAAATTTGGGATTGATAGCACAAGATTTTTTTTTATTTTTCAACTGCCGGCCTGGAAAAGGGTTAAAGGATTTATTTGACAATGTTTATATAAAATCGTAGCAATAACATAGATTAATATATATACCCTCCTGATGCACTGTTCTCAGTGTTGACTCACTGTACCTATGCTCCCCTAAGTACACAGTGGGTCAACTTCAACTTTAAAAAAAAAATGAATAGGTATAAATCGAAAATCAGATATGTTTGAGTGACTTCTTCGAAGAAAATTTAGCTAATATCGAATATTTGTTTCGTCCCGAGTACGACATCAATAGCTTGTATTGTATAGTTTCTGAGCTACATGCGTCTGAAAAAAGGTGACCCACTGATCCTATAATGACCCTACTTAATTTGCAAGTAGGTGGGTATATTTCCTTGTCACTGATGTGGAGTAAGAAATATCCAAGGACAATTCGGAGAAGGTCACAGAATTCAAGGACAATGATTTAAAACAGGCCAACCGCTGAACGGGATGGATATCTTCGTATTTTTGTGGGGAGGTATCAAGGTAATGTTACGACATCGATGTGTGTTCGCAGACTATAAATGCAACTCTATTCTTTCAGTTACGTTCCCCATGTATGCACGGAGCCTAAGATCGGCTCTTGATATGTAAGCGATCTACTTATTTTCCAAGGGATCATGTACGGGAGAAGCGTCCAAATCGACGGACCCTACCCGATGCCAGCCCTGCCCGACGTCCACGACGATACCTCAGACTACGAAGAATACCAACAACACCAACGTGACTTGTAAGTTATTATTTCTCGTTAACTTTATCTGTTATTTATTACATCATTGTATCGCTTTCGTTGATTACCGGGGGATTTTAAGAGTATCAGTCACATTTTCCAATAGGCGAGATACGAGGTGCGGTCCAAAAGTTTCTCGCTGGAGAAATATGGCGGTTTAAAAATATAAATAAAATGTGTCATTATGTTGTCATTCATTCTGATTGTTCGTATATAGTTTTCAGGTTTCTGTTTGTTGTGGTTTTGATTAGATGGCGTTTAAAACAATAGGAAGTCTGAAAGTTTTCGAAATGTTTAAGTTGGAATGTCGTTACGTGATCAAGTTCCTGCCAAGGAAGGGATCAGCCCGACCGTTATAAAATAAGGTTAGGTGCTGTGTGCGGGGATACCTCTCCGTCATATTCCACCATTAAAGAATGGAGTAAGCAGTTTACGTCGGCCTGTGGAAGCACTCACCGTGGACTGCGTCAAATTGGTGGAAGAGGAAGTTCTGAGTGATCGAAGACTGAAGACTAAAGAAATAGCGGCAAGGACAGGGCTTTCGAAAACTTCAGTTCTTAAGATTCTTCATGAACATCTTCACATGAATAAAGTTAGTGCCAGGTGGGTGCCCAAACTTCTTGAGCTTGCAGCGAAGTGAGGGAAAAGCGTGCTCTCAAGAATTTTTAGACGCATGTAGACGACATGGAGAGAGTTTTTTGGATGAATCCAAATGATGATGATGATGTTACGCGGAACGAAACCATGGTTTTGTACTATGATCCACTCTCCAAAAAGGAATCATGTCGTATTGCTTTGATATAGAGTGCCCATGCCATATACTAGTACAGCGTCGAGCACTCGGACGTTTACCTTAGTACTTCTTTTCTTTATTAGGCCGGAAACTTTGGACCGCACCTCGTATTTATTTATAGCATAGGACTTGCCAGGAGTCTTAGTCCAGGCAATGAACTGACAACTTGTATGGAAAAAATGACAGATTTGGAAATAATTTATAATAGCTAATTTTTTTAATGTAACGGATATATTATCAATTAAATAGTTACCTAGAGGCAAAATCCAACAAAAAATCAGACATCAAAAAAATCAATATTTAATTAGGTCCTAAAAAGTTCGGATAAATATTAATATATTTTTTTTCCTTTATTTAGGTTCATTTACATTTGCTTTAAAATATTCAATATAAATAAAATATAAAAGACAATGAATGTTTAATTTAAATCTATATAATTACTTCCGGGTGGAAAGTTTGTTGGATTCTTGAATAAAGCATCTTAGAATAACGTTTTAGAATGAAATAAACAAAAAAAACGCTATTATAAATTAATGTTTTTCGAAACCGTATTTTGCCTGGAGTATCTTTGTAATAGCTACTTATCACCAATATAACCAAAGCTCATGATTTTATCGTTATCGAATTACGACATCGGATTACAATTGGTAGTAGGTACCTTTTGAAAATGAGCGCTATCGTTTACGAATAGGGTACTTTCATCTATCAAAATTAAATGATCAAAGTATTTTTTATAGAGTTTTTACCATAAGAAATACGAATATAACACTATTTTATATATAACACAAGATTTATTTTTAATTAGAAAATTAAAACGTAGTTTTATTATCTGTATGTTACGTGACCGAAAGGAAACGCCGACCGCCATTTTGTCTTCTATGAGTGACGTCAGAATAACAAAGCCAAATACAAGTTTTCACTGACGTGACGTTTCAGTTTCTGCACATATTATCATCTTAGTAGTCTGTGGTTTGGTGCTGCGGTTATGACGTCACGATAATGGCGGCTGCCTTTTTGGCGCGAATATATAACATTCTAATTTCAACCATTATTTATTTGCATAAAGCGATATTATTTTGAGGAAATAAAAATACCAGTTGACTATCGAATCTACTATACAAACACTTTAATAGTATTTTATGCAACAGTTGTATAAGAGAGGTCAAAAAAGGCGAGTGGCGTGGGTTACAATGTGAGCCGAAGGCGAACATTGTAAAGAAAGACGCCACGAGCGTTTTTTGACTTAGTTATACAACGTTGCATACAATACTTTTTCTACGACTAGCTACTATGAAATAAAATGCAAAATTAAACAAAGAATAAACTTTTCTTAAACTTTGTCGTATAGGTCCCGAGATTTAGTAGGCAACAAATGTTCGGTCACTGCTTGTGGGCTGCCCCGGTGTATTTCTGGTGTAGAAGCAATATTTTCATCGTCATCCATTATTACTTTTGAAAAACACCAACTATTTTGTAGCAAACACAACGGCCGCAAAGTCAAACAACAATTTATAAAATAACCGGGAATTCGGGAAACATGAAAATGAGACAAATGGGTGTCTATGGTTAACTTTGTTTTTAATTGATGTCAACTTGCCAGTACTGCCATATTAAGAATAAAGGTTTTTCCTAAGTTAGCAGCAATGCCTTTAGTTCAAAAATTTAAAAACAAAATTAAAAAGTAAAAACATTCAGTGTATAGGTTTAGAAGCGTATGGCTGCTAAGCGTATCGTTTTGGCGACATAACAGCACGGTTGTGCCGTACTGTTATGGGGAATAGAGTATAGACTTTTCTGCAAACTTATTTTGTATGTCTTTATATTAGTGTTCGTGACTATGTAAATGACAGATAAAAGTACAGGAGTAGAAAAAATATATAAAAAAATGTAGTATAGCCTGTTAACTACGACGACGGAATGAAAGTCGCGATAGTGATCGGTACATATTTTTTCCACGGAGAAAACATGCGACCTTGCGACTCAGCTTTCGGGGAAGTCTGGATTATATGGTATCTATTACTATACCCACTAAATACTCCAGGTTGGCCACCATTCTGCGCTGTGTGATCCAGAGGACTCTTAGGATCTCAGGTTGATCGCAACTAGAGCCCTTTTCGCATTTTACTTCAGCAGGCTCGTTCTAGGACGTCATTACCGCCTTCTCTAGGGTGCTCCGCCTGACCCGCGTCACAGAGAGCACCGGTGACCCTGACGTTCCCCTTTAGTCACATTTTCCGACAGGTGGGGAGACCTATTCTTGGCCGAACCTACGTCGTTATGGAGGATTAACATTATTTCTGTCCAAGTCAGTTTAACAGATAAGTTACAATCGATAATATATTTCACAAACATATACATTGTTATAGTTTTGGGTCGCCCAAAAAGACAACAGCCCAGTTCAGGCAAGCATCACAAAAGCCTGCTGCGCGTCGGAAACGTGACCCGATAGAGGTCGCTGTTAAACCAGGTATTGTACAGTGTTTTTACCGTAGTAGAGTAGATAGATCGATTTACAATATTTATTTATATTTAGTAAAAAGCAAGAAAGGTTACTTGTACATTCGATAAAAATAATGTAGGGTCCCTATTAGCATTTTAAACCTAAAGTGAAAATTTGGATCATTCTTATTTTTAGTCGGCTGTATAGAATAGAACCAGACCAAAGCTGTTCAGTGTTTTAATCAACTTTCATTGTTTTTTTCTTACTTTTTTGTTACTAAAACTTAATTTAAAAAAATCATTTAATGTCCACCAGTCCGGGAGAAATGGAAAGATCGAACACGAGAGCGAGAAGGAAAGCAAGCTTCTCCAAACCTTCGGTGCCAGCCACATTTTAATAACTGTACGTATTATACTTATAGGGATTACTTATTAAATAGATCTATTGTTATACACAGGTGGCATTTAATTGTGGATTATTAAGCTTGCGAGCAATTATTTCCATGTGGTTTTAATTAATAATTATATATATAATTTATTTTTGTTCAAAATAAGTTTATGTGTATTTTTTTACTCTACTAGAGTGATATAAGTAATTTTTGATCTTAAAAACACAAAGAAAAAAATCACAAAAATATCTTTTGAAAACAAAAATGCAAACTAAGTATTATGACTCTATTACATGATTTTTACCTCAAAATCTGCATTGAATGTTGTGCTACGATCTCGAGGTGCCAAGATACATTAATTATAGGTGAAAACTTTAGATTAAAAAAAAAACTAAACACTACGAAGTCGAGTCGAGAGTCGAGAGTTTTCAAAAAGATGTTTACACAACTCATCGTATCGTATCATTTTTTGTTTGTTCAATATTTTATTCAATTTAATTGAAAAGTGTAAGTATTATACGACCAGTTCTAGACGATAGTAATGTATAAACATTGATTAAACGTTTATGTTAAATAATATATAATGGGCCTTATTAGGCGACCCTGCCTAATAAAACCCACTAGCAGCATTTTTTAAATAGAAGTTTTTCTGTTATAACGTAAAAAACATTGGTTTTTTTTTCCATATCTTCTTTATTGAATAAATCATTAGCAGTCCTATCAATAGCTTTTCTTTATTAATCACACTGTAATTGTTTTACAAGGCTTGTAAATTAAGGTGGGCTCTATTAGGCGACGGTACCTTAATATTAGTATAGATGTTGTCTCGTAACCATTGGTAGGTTGCACCAACTTACGATTGTAGACCAATCAACGTTAAATATGGCGCCCGCAGCCGTCATTCCATAGAAACTAGTCAAACTTTACATGCGAATTAAACGACCACCGCTTACGATTACAGATGGTTTGGTGCAACCCATCCTTAGTAGACACGTTATGACGTGGTGTTATTCCCGGCAGTGGCATCGCAGCTCGGAGGGGACGAGCCGGGCGAGCGGCCCGTGGTGGAGCTGTTTAACAACAACCTAAAACCCAAGTCGCCGTTGTCTCGCCAGTTCTCAGGACAGGAACGGAAACCGAAGAAGGGTAGGCACTTTAAAGGTCCTTGCTAATAAACTTGAATCACGGGGCAAATCACTTACTTACATTTGGCACTCCATTTTGATATTGGTAAAAATTACACGAGCGCGGCGGGCGAACGTCCGCGGGCTTCTTGCAGGTAGCCTGCTATTGTTTTATACAGTCAACCAGCTGCAGTCTGCATAGTTAGCAACGACGAAAATTGGCAAATATATATGTGATCATGTCTTTATTAGCATAGGAGTAAATTGTCATGCTTGCAGACATCCGCGACGCGCCACGACGCGGGTTGAGAGGGACCCTTGACAAGCTCAGCGACCAGAGGACGGGGCCGTTAGGCGATGTTTCAACACAGCCGGAAATAAAAAAGGTACCTTGAGCGTTATTTTTTTATTTTGTATCAATTTTATTTTTGTACACCCAACGGCAGATGTAGACGATTTTTTAATTTTCACTCATGACAGGAGCCTCTCATATTTACAGGTCTGTAATGCTGGAACTTGAATGTAGTTAATAATCAAGGTATTCTACACAAACGGCTGTGATTCCCAATAGATATCGAGAGAATCGCGACAGGTGATATTAAGTAGCGTGAACACTGCAGCCAAGCGTTATTGAATGGTTTAAGTGCATATTTATTTACGTAGTACCTACCTCAAGTTTGACGTGACTCGACCGCAATTAGACGCCACCCACCAAACGCGAAACCTTTTCGGCCCTCGCCACGTCAGTGAAATTCATGTCTGTAGCAACATAGCGCGATATTATTTCTACTGAATTCGTCCATGGGCCATTGATTACCTCTACAATATTAGTACAACCGACTTTGCATAGTCTTTCCTGTCGTATTTGCTGACGGCGACACATACTACTGTGTGAGTTAGTAGATTAGCTACTAGTAGCATCGAAGAGGTGTCAGAGGGTGGTTCGACGGATGTGCAGGAGGCAACTTGAGGGTAACTTCAGAGACGCAAACTTATGTGGCGCGTATTGTACAACATTTTCTGATGCGCGCAACATGGCTCACAAAATTAATGGCGGTAGGAGATCCGGCACCCGCACAAGGTCAAATACCGGTGTCGGCGGTACGAGCTGCCGACGATGGCGTCGCAGATGAAGCAGGCGGGCGCACGCTACTACCAGGGCACGGCCTACCCCAACATCCCCTTCGTGGTCAGCAAGAGCACCGCCCCCTCGCACAACATCGGCGTCAACATACAGCAGGTTTACAATTTAATTATTTTCCATTGAGATTCCACGTTGAAAATGGTAAACACTCGTATGAATTACCTACCTACCTAATCTAAAAAATACTTATGTACGTCATGTAATACCACGTACCTTGATGCTAATAAACTCCATTTTTTTTTGTTCGCGAATTTACCTGAGGCATTCACAGCTGGTGGTGGTCGCTTACTATGGGCCTCATAAGAAGGCTCAAAGTCACCTAAAGTGCAATGGAGAGGTCTATGCTAGAGTATCTCTGCGTGATCGCATCAGAAATGAGGCTATCTGCAGCAGAACCAAGGTAATCAATATAGCCCTCCGAATCGCTAAACTTAAGTGGCAGTGGGACATAGCACGTAGAACCGATGGCCTTTGGGGCGGAAAGGTTCTCGAGTGGCGACCACGTACCGGAAGGCGCAGCGTGGGTAGGCCCCACAAGGTGGACTGATGACCTGGTAAAGGTCGCGGGAGTCCGCTGGATGCGGGTGGGGCAGGACCGGTCATTGTGGCATTGGTGTTGGGGGAGGCCTATGTCAAGCAGTGGACGTCTTTTGGCTGATATTTGGATGATGATGATGATGACTCATAGCCGGAATGATTATTGTTTACAGGTGTTAAATGGCCTTAAAGTACAGCAGCCCTTAACTGGCATTCCACCTACAATAGCACATCACATGGGTAAGATAAAATTATTTTATAAATATAAATTGCATCAGTGCGTAGATGCACTAATCATATTTCTATATTAATTTATTTCACTTTTTTTTCAGGCTTAGGACATGTCTCGTCTTGTATGTTTAAAAACAATATAGCGGTAAGTAAAGTCTGCGTAATAAATGAGGTTCGTCACTTTTTAAACCTTAACTGCACTGAAATAAAGTTGCAAAAAAAACTATATCGTTGCCTTAATACAATAGTTGTAAAATACCACATTGAAATTCTCAAAATATCGCATTCCCGAAAAACCGTATTTTTTATAATACAATATTCTCGAAATAACGTAATCTCATATTAGCATGATCACTTTATACTTGGGTGAATATCAGATTTAGGCTGTGATGAAATATCTAATTTCTATGGCGCATTTTTTTAACATTTTCGCTAAATTAAATAACATACCTTGTTAAGGACTTTAATTTATGTAAAAATATGTTATGCTGTCTTAATTATCTAAAGGAGTTTTAAAGATTTAGAAGTTTAAAATATCGATTTCCAAATAATTTAGGACTGCTCCAAAGAAATTAGAAAATATACCAGAGAAATTAAAGATATATCAAATAAAATATATTATGGAACTTAAAAAATGCGACATAAAAATTATGTTATTTTTGATAAAACTGGATTTTGTTCTTATTTTTAATAAAAATCAGTCAGTGAATTGAATTAAACAAAGAGCAGTGGAAACAATAGGAAGAACAACTAGAAGCTTTTTTCGCTCCCAATAGCTTTTCGGGATATTTTGCGCATAAAGCGCAGAAAGAAAGATACATTTAATATAATTATGTTATTTGAAATGAAATGAAATGAAAAGTTTATTGAGGACGTAAACATATTACAAAAATCACATTGAGGCAGTGGATCTCAAACTAGGCCAAGCCTGTATCTTGGGAGCCGAAAGATGTTACACAGTGATTACTGATTACACGTGTTGACAGATATACGTGGTGGGCCCTGTAACAGGAGCAAATATTTAAAAGGAGGCTTCCTTAGAGCATCTGTAGTAACCCCTTGTGTCCATTTCTTTTCAAATTTTTTTAACTCAGAGAAATTTTGATCTAAAGTTATGACCTCCGAGTATTGTATCTTGGCACCATGAGATCATAGCACAGTAATCAATGCAGATTTTTAGGTAACATCCTGTAGTGAGCCATAATAGTTTTTGCATTTTTGTTTTCAAAAGATATTTTTGTGATTTTTTCAATTTTTTTAAGTTTTTTTTAGTGTTTTTAAAATAAAAAGTTACTTATATCACTCCAGAAGAGTAAAAAAGGACACGTAAACTTAAGATGAAGAAAAAAAAACCACTTGGAAACAATTGCTCACAAGGTTAATCGGGTCGTTCTTCTTTTCGACCGACAATAGCCTGTCCCTCGTATTATTACGGCATCTCATTTGAGTAATGATGTTTACGGTTTTATAATGTTCGAATGAACGTCCATATTATTTTATTAATTAGTGATGTTTAATATTTCACTTTCTCTAACTAGCATTTTTTTTTAATGTTTTTTTTTCGTAGAATGCCGTGACAGAGTGGTAAACCAAAATGTTGTCCCCACTGAAAGAGTCCACTTTGTCACATGATTTTTTTTAGAAACCAACCGTAAATAAATATTTATATTGGCCAGAAAGGAAACTTTAATTAGTTCTAATGAAGAAACCTATACATTTTTTTTTAAATCGCACTTCAAAACCACAATTTTTGATAGTTCAAAAACCAAAAAAACAGAAAAAACCTCGGATCATTGTCGGTAAAAAAGAAGAACGACCCAATCTACCGTTTAATTTTTTGCTCCTGTTACAGGGCCCACCCTGTATATGATGGGTCCACAGAACGAACATGTGTCACTTTTTTTTTCAAAATTAGATTTTAATGTCTCGTAATAGTTGGTAACGAGCTCAACATTTTAGGATAAAAATCTCATTTTGAAAAAAAGTGACTAGACATGTTCTTTCCGTGGACCCTTCATATACAGATGTGTATTAGGTAGGTACTATAAAAACAATTTTTAAGGTAGGTAACTTAACTACATAGAGATAAAGATCTATAGACAATTTTATATTATTAAGATACGTGTGTGCATGTGTGTGTGTGTGTGTATGTGTAAACCTACTTATGCGAGGATCACAGATTTTCTGTTTTGGAATATGGCAACGATAGCAACCATTTATATTTCTTGTTTTCTTTTAATGAACTACTCTTATTGGAATTTATATTCGCATTTGTTACGTTTTCTATAAACAAAAGAATAATGAAATAACTAAACTAACTACTTAATAACATTTATTTTTTCATCTTTAAATAAAAGAAACAACTTGGAATTATATTTGGGATATGCAAAATATCTCTAAACATCGGCATGGAAATTATATCAACCACTACAATAAGAGAAACTTTTCTCTAATCACTTAGACACCGGTGTAGATCTTAAATATCTTTCGATTTATTCATTTTATTATTTTTACGATTTGTTTAATCTTATGGATTATAAAGATTTAATGAACTCTTTTCAAGAAAAAAAATAACGGATATGTGTGGTGGTAGCCGTAGCAAGGTTCGTCTAGTAAAATGCATTTGATCCTATTTCAATAATTTATGGCATGACACCAATTTGACAATATATTTGCTAACGGCTGTCTGCATAGAAGTACACATAGAAGTGCCAGATTAGTTTTTTGGTGATAGGAATAACCTTCCTTAGCACCAGAAACAGTTGCAGATTTTTCAGCTGCACCAATTATTTTTGAAAAATATAAATAATTTCTTTTCTTTCTTTGTTTTTAACCCTTTTTTGATTATGTGTATCAATCATAGTATTAACATTTTTTTATGCTCTTTTTGCATTTTTTTTGCAGTTTTTTTCTTGGCTCTTCGGGGCGCAAACTAGGCTTGAACTCACGATTTTTTTTTAAATTTGTTAAACAAAGGGTTAAAGTAAATTATCAGAGATTATTATTTCCGTTCAACACTCATGTAACATAGAACCCTGTATTATTGGGGCAGCGATATTACGTGTACTTAAATATTATAGTACTATATATATATATATATATATATATATATATATATATATATATATTACAACTGGATTTATTGCCTGACCTTACTTTTATACTTTTTAAATCCAATAAACATAACTATGGTATTTTTGGAACCTAGATATACGAGAATTATATATATTGAACGTCCCAAGTATCGGAAATACGGTAAACTGGCAATCTGGTATTAAAACTATCTACATCTATGTACTACATTGATTAAATGGTGTATGAAGTATTATATTTTCTTGCAAATTTGGTATTTTCAGAATTTGATGTTTAGGTAATGTAATGTTAACGAAAGCATGATCTACTGAGTATACGGTATTTTGAGAATCTGGCCTTAAAGGGAAACCAGTACATAGAAAACGTGATATTTTGGGAATGCGTTATTTATATATTCTGATATATCGGGAGTCTTGTATTTTGCAACTATTGTATTAAGGCCACGAGGATATACTTTATACTTTTATATTTTTTTTATTACAAGAGTGTATTGATTTGTAAACCTGTTCTAACAGAGGTTGCGTTACTTATCCTGTTAACCCTGTTGCACTGTACAGATTAGAAAGAGAAGTCTCGCGGACAGTTGTCCCAGCCGCTAGTAGAATAATGGCGCAGCCTAGAAACATAATGTGTGATGGATGTATGATATAGCCGGCGTTGTCGGAGCACCGCGAGATCAACGCGATCAAGCTGGGCCCGCGGCTGGTGCGGCTGCCGTCGCGCAAGTACATCTCGTACAACCGCGTGCTCAACCTGTACCGCGAGGGCGACGGCATGGTGCCGCGCTTCCTGCGCGCCATCAGCCGCCCGCACTACTTCTACACCTCCATGTACAAGTGAGTTCGCTGACCGCAACCTCCCGTGTTTCGCTGTTGATGCATAGAACATGCCGGTTACACAAATGTATTAAAATGCAACGTCTGAATCCTTCCAAAGCAAAACCTCGTTGCCAAGTGCTACGCCGTAGCATGTACATTTGTGCAGAGCAAAAAATATTCTAACGTTGACACGCCGCGCGAGACGAGATGTCAGGTGGGTCGTTCTTCTTTTCGACCGATAATAGCCTGTCCCTCGTCTTATTACGGCATCTCATTTGAGTAATGATGTTTACGGTTTTATAATGTTCGAATGAACGTCCATATTATTTTATTCATTAGTGATGTTTAATATTTCACTTTCTCTAACTAGCATTTTTTTAAATGTTTTTTTTTTCGTAGAATGCCGTGACAGAGTGGTAAACCAAAATGTTGTCCCCACTGAAAGAGTCCACTTTGTCACATGTTTTTTTTTAGAAACCGACTGTAAATAAATATTTATATTGGCCAGAAAGGAAACTTTAATTAGTTCTAATGAAGAAACCTATGCAATTTTTTTTAAATCGCACTTCAAAACCACAATTTTCGATAGTTCAAAAACCAAAAAAACAGAAAAACCTCGGTTCATTGTCGGTAAAAAAGAAGAACGACCCAGGTGACTATGGCGTTTCCCGCTTCTGCTGCCGTCGAGCATAGTAGCCTGCCAGCCCAGGCGGCGTATCGATGCCCTAGATTTACTATGATAGAGACATAGAGAGTACCAGCTCCATAACACGACTCTTAAACGTTCGGTTTTGTAGAATTATTATTGTGGTATCTGTTATCAAGCAGTTTGGCTACGACTCGGGAGGACCAGGACGGCGCGACGTCGAAGGGCAACGGCGCGGCGGCGCAGGAGGCGAAGCAGAGCTTGGCGGAGTACGCCAGCCTCTACCGCGAGTACGAGCAGCTGGAAAAGGTGAGCCATGCCCCAAATACAGTATAATACACCAAATACAGATGTAGTGCATAAATGTTTTCCATCGTATTTTCTCGGAAACGTTCGTATTTGTCATGCTACTTCAATCAGCCTCAGTACCTTTTATACGAAAATGACCGACTGAAATAGAAAGACACGTTTGTACGTTTCCGTGGAAATACGATGAAAAATAATTATGCACTACATCTGTACATATAGTTGCGATACACTATAAAAATATCGATACATACATATTCCAAATAATAAATATTACAAATCGAATTTGCCCAATAGTAAGCTCATTAAGACTTGCGTTATTGGGACTAGATGACGACGATATACTTAACCCATTCATGGCCAATGATTCACATACGAGTCATGCCTCTACTAGTGATTGCCGCTGTAGAGCTGAAAAACGATGCTACGCGCTACGGCGTAGCACACATAGCGTTGCGTTGCCTCGAATGGGGCGCCTACGCCTTAGTCACTTTCCGCTACTTAGCGGGAAAACCACGGGGCTACGAGGCTAGCACGTAGCGATTCCTGGCAGGGATTTTTTTAAATAGGCATCTTTAGATGCATACAGTGTGACATAAAGTAGCAGTGGCGGCGCGTGAAAATTTTCGATGGTCAACCCGGAACAAAAAGTTATGAAATAGTTTAGAATATATGAGTGGATTGCAAAAAAATTGTACATAGTTAAGAGCCTTAATCTAATTTACGATTTATCTTTTTACAGTTTCATGACGGCAATTACCCATATAAAATACATGGGTAATTGCCGTTATGAAACTGTAAAAAATTAAATCATAGATTAGATTAAAGCTCTTAACTATGTACAATTTTTTTGCAATCCACTCATATAACTATAGGCTTGCCTAGAGAGAAAATTTAGACAAGGCGGCGGGAATCGGCTTGTATGAGCGCTTCGCCACTGATAAGTAGTAATCAAATTAATGTCAATTATAGATTTTGTCAATCGAAGACACGGAGTCTCAAATGTAACGTGGATTTAATTGTATATAAGCCATGCTATAAGCAAGGTGATTGATACCTTTTGCACCTAAGGGTTAAAAACAAATCATCATCGTTAACCCTTTATAAGGCCCCAGTTATACAGATATGCTACGTGAAAGTTAAATACACTACCATGTTTGTAATGCACTGCGGAACACATCTACGGAAAAAAAGGAAATCATTAACAAAAATATGTGGTCAATATATGCACTCGGCCTGTTAGTGCACTTGAGTTTTCACATAAGGTGCTCTGTACAGACTGGCGTTTAATGGACTACACGCTAAATCGAACAAACATAAATAAAACATAAATCGAACATATCGCCACTCGCCATCGTGAATTGCAACAGCTATAATTCAAATTATTAGATACAGCGACGTGTATATTTTTAATAGTATAATGGAAACAACAATAGTGCATAAATTGACCACATACTATACTGCGTGTATTTTTAATATTTCCTCAAATTGTAACCAGAGGTAGGTGTTAGGGCTGCGAACCGATATTGCAAGAAAATTTTAATTTAATCTTAACTACCGAAGCGTAATTAATTTTTGAAAAATTATCGAGCAGCAATGTATTGCGTATACACATTTGACTCATGGAAGAAGCGGGTCACTTGTGACAGTTGTGACGTTGCGTCAGTAAGACAAAGTAGTGATCCATTGCGTGCTGAATTATTTTATATGGACAAAAAAAGTTGGTAGTTAAGATAAATTTCTTGAAATATCGGTTCATAGCTCTAACACCTACCTCTGGTTACAATTTGAGGTAGTATTAAACATACAGGCTGTATATTAATTAATTACACTAAAATTAAATAATGACCAAAAAGTATGAATGAGAAAAGAAAGGCTGATATATTCGCTATATAATACCATTATAGTTAAATAATAAAAAAGAGGATGTTCTTCTCCGTAAATGTTTATTAACTAAGTGGTTTCCAAATCGTCTCTGCCTTATAAAGGGTTAATACTTGCCCATACCGGGTTTTGAACCCAGGACCTTCGCTTCGTAGGCTAAATAATGAAACTGTGCAGGCCCTACGGGAAGGCAGCTATGAGCCCGAGTGGGAGCGCCGGCGGGACGAGATCTGGCAGGAGTTGGCGGTGCGAGAGGAACGGGTCCGGAAGGTAAATTTCAGTTCACTCATTAAAAACAGGGAGACTTGTCGCCGTGAGACGAACCCCAGGTGGACCCCTATACCGATTTTTAGGGTTCCGTAGCCAAAATGGCAAAAACGGAACCCTTACAGTTTTATCATGTCCGTCCGTCCGTCTGTCCATATGTCACAGGCATTTTACTCGAAAACTATATGGTGTATTTGAATAACATTTTGAGGATAGGGCGTATTTTGCTAGCCGCTACATAGTTTTGTAATTAAAATGACTATAAAAAAATTGTTTTAGGGGTGCACTCCATACATAAAATTGAAAGTCAAAAATTTTCTTTTTCATTCTCGATAGGCCTTTCAAAATAAATCGTCAGGTGACAAGCAAAACTCAGTAAATGCAGAAAAATAATTTAAGAAATAGCAACTATGTTGAAGTAGTAATAAGGTTGAGTTTTCCTTTATCTCTTACGTGTAATTAGTGAATTTTGCTTGTCACCCGACGAAATATAAAGTTTCTCACAATTTTTTTTTGATTAAGTGAATAGAGTCGGAGATAATCGCCCCGAAAGTCACTAAAATTATGTCCCCCCCCCTCTAATTTTAGAACGGTGTATTTTAAAAATTAAAAAAAAATTGTGGACAGAACTTATTAAATTCTTTCACCGAAATATATTTTGAACAAGATTGGTTCAAAGGTTTTAGAGATATTGCTGATTACCTGCCTTCCTTAAAGAAAAGGACTTAAGTGCCGTAATATTTCTGTTACGATACGATATTTTTAATAGGCACGAAACCCTTCGTTTTGCGTGGTCCGACACGAACTTGGCCGGTTTTTTCTATATTCGTCTTCAATTTTTATTAAAATATTTTAATAAGAAAAAAAAACATCAGAGGCCTTTCAGTCTATTACAGACTATAAAAACAGTGTTAAGGGGAGAGACAACGTCCCTTATGACATACATAAGCCGATACGGAAGCGGCACGCACGGCCGCAAGTTATGCAAGTGAAACTTGCTCGCGGGGAACAGGTGCTATGCTGGTGCCTCTTGGCTCGCTTATTCGCGAGAATTCTAAACCAGACTTCGTCATGAGTTGTACGACCTTCCAACGTCAATTTGCGCCATTTGTCCCTGTCACCGGCAAGCTCCTCCCAGTTACGGAACTGGATATTGAACGCGTGCATGTCCCGCTTGGCACAGTCTTTGTAACGCAACATCGGCCGACCAATGTTTCTTTTGGCGTCCGCTATAGCGCCAAGCATTACATGACGCAGCAAACGCGATGGCTACATGCGATGCACATGTCCAAGCCATCGTATCGTAGCCGTCTCTGCTTCAACAGCGCAAAGAGGCTGGGCAGCTGTGCAATTTCCAGTACTCGTTTGTTTGTTGTCCTTCCAATGAATACCCAGGATGTTTTCAAGACTTTGGACTGGAGAGGGTTCTCTTCACTTCGGTTTGCTGATGATATAGTTAGTCTTGGCTTGAGAACTCAGTAAAGCCTTCGAGCGAGTTGGTCTAAGGATGAACATGAATAAGACGAAGATCATGGCAAATGCCCATGTATTACCAACTCCCATTACCATCGGAAACTTTAAACTTGAAGTTGTAAACGATGATGTAAACCTAGGACAGACTATCCAGTTAGGTAGGTCCGAGAAATAAGTCAATCGTCGAATCTAACTCGGCTGGGCCGCGTTCGGGAAGCTTTTCGTCATATATTCCGCAGTGTCTCAAGACGAGAGTCTTTGACCATTGTGTGTTGCCAGTGATGACGTATGGCACTGAAACGTGGTCGCTTACTATGGGCCTCATAAGAAGGCTCAAAGTCACCCAAAGGGCAATGGAGAGGGCTATGCTGGGAGTTTCTCTGCGTGATCGCATCAGAAATGCGGCTATCCCCAGCAGAACCAAGGTATCCGATATAGCCCTCCGAATCGCTAAACTTAAGTGGAAGTGGGCGAGACACATTGCACTTAGAACCAATGGCCGTTGGGGCGGAAAGGTTCTTGAGTGGCGACCACGTACCGAAAGGCGCATCGTCGGTAAACCCTCGACAAGGTGGATTTATGAGCAGGTTAAGGTCGCGGGAGTCCGCTGGATGCGGGCGGCGCAGCTTTGGCACTTTTTGGGGGAGGCCTATGTCCAGAATTAACCATATTATTATTTAACTCTTTGAACATTAAAATAACTAAATTGTGACTAGAGGTAACTCCTCTTATACGATTGCACGTATCTCTCCCGAGCCCACAGAAGGCGTGGGCTCAGGCGACGTGAGCGCAGCCCGCTTATTTACCCTGGTGGTCGTAGAAGGAACTCGGGCGGGCGTGTGATCTTGTTTTTCTGACCTTAGACCTGGATTCATACATGATTGGCATTTTCAGTTAAACGAGACCTTCGAGTTTTTCTACAATTCTAATAGCGGCGTCTCTAGGTTGTGGTGACAAATTGCTAGATGTACAGTCAGTTCATCAAAAGTAACTACGCAATCGAAGACGTCAAAAGTTCTTATTCCCTTTTAATAAAGACTTTTGACTTCTTCGTTTGCATAGCTACTTTTGATGCTGACTGTACGAGTATAATGGCCTTTAGGCATACCGTGAACACAATTAGCTTTTTTAGCGAGTAGGTAGTTGAAAGTGGACGTGCTGGTTAAGTGGTTGTATTGTTGCAGATGGTCCAGGATTACAAGGGGTCAGACGTGGAGCTGGCGCCGCTGCGCGCGTCGGCCTCCACCGCCGAGGAAGGGTGCCACCGCCGCTCCTGCTACAAGTTGGGGGACTAGCAACACTAACCACACTCAAACAAATACACATTTGTCACCAAATTTACTCCCATCTGTCCGGATAAGTTGACTTTCTAAGGTGAACAGCTATTTTTTTATAAAAACTAGGAATTGGCATTCTCGGGGCAGCGGTTGACAGCTGCTAGGGAACGAGCAATGCCGTTGCTCTTCACTGCTTTAGCAGCAGAAGCTCGATGGCCGTTTTTAGGGTTCCGTAGCCAAAATGGCAAAAACGGAACCCTTATAATTTTGTCATGTCCGTCTGTCCGTATGTCACAGGCATTTTACTCGAAAACTATATGGTGTATTTGAATTAAATTTTTAGGGTAGGTGTATTTTGTTAGCTGCTATATAGTTTGGTAATTATAATGACTAAAAAATTTTTTTTATGGGTGCACTCCATTTTTTTTTTCATTTTAAGTCCACGTGTGGCACTCAATAGATAGGCCTTTCAAAATAAAGGTTTCTCAGCAATTTTTTTGATTAAGTGAATAGAGTCGGGAGATAATCACCCCGGAAGTCACTAACATTGTGCCCCCCCTCCCCCTCTAATTTTTGAACGGTGTATTTTAAAAATATGAAAAAATCATGGACATAGAGCTTATTGAATTCTTTCACCAAAAATTATTTTGAACAAGATTTGTTCAAAGGTTTTCGAGATATTGCTAAAAACTGCCTTCCTTAAAGAAAAGGACGTAAGTGCCGTAAGATTTCTGTGACGATACGACTTTTTTAATAGGCACTGAACCCTTCGTTTTGCGTGGTCCGACACGCACTTGGCCGGTGTTTTTTACAAGTCTATAGAGTGTCCCACTGCTGGGCAAAGGCCTCCTCTCTTGATTTCCACTCGTCCCGATTCTGAGAAATCTCTGGCCAATCGTTGTAAAATATGTCCAGGTCATCCCGCCATCTCCGTCTCGGCCTGTATCCCCAGAGGTGGGCTAGACTAGCCACGGAGTGGGTGCCGCACGATAGGAGGCGACGGCGTGGCAGGCCGATGGCCGTAAGTAGCAAAAATTGTCCGTTGATCTGTAATTACCGCATATGTACCACAATACACATAGGTAGGCGTTGAATGACAAGTATAGATTTTACTCTACAACTTTCTGTTTACTAGACCATTTATTTTCAAAAGACGCGTGTCAAAGTCTTCGTCGTTATTAATTTCAGCTTCATGATTTTCTTTTTCTTTGATATTTTTTGGGCAGTTTCCTTTCTTTATAAAAATAATAAATGATCGAGATGACTGAGACTTTTATTCGCTGCGCCTTCCTTTTCCAGGGTCTCGGAATAGGTAGTTGTGAAATCAAATCCTACCCCAATCGAATAATCGTTCGATCAATTTACCTATAAGTAGTGTATAAATCGATGTAAATATACCAGTGTATTTGCACTACCGGATGCCATAGTCGCCCCGAGAATTCCGACCCGTATAATCATTATAAATAAAACATATTTATCTAAAAAATATCATTATAATCACATTAAGTGCGAGTTAAGAGTATAGGTTCTTACTGAGTCGTGGATTTTTCCAAACAGTTCCTACTTTAGTCATTATTGTTTTTTGGATATACAATTATACATTTATATTATACATCGTTATGAAATGTATCACGTTCTGTGAAGGTATAGTGAGAAATCTGGCTTTGCATTAACGGTTGATAGCCATGCCCCATTTTGGACACGGGCAGTGGACGGTAATAACAATGTTACTGAATCTCAATCTGTTAATCAATCCGCAGTAAAAACATAACTACTTAAGTAGAAAATCATTTTAATAATTGAATTGCTATGTAAGTTCATAGCAATTCAATTATTACGCTAGTCTTGACGATGTTAACGTGTACTGATTCAACAGTCTTGTCTGTAGATATATCTTCTCTCGCGATATCTCTACAGCCGCCAAGTATCAAATGATGGGTTACTGTTGGGATCGACTCCTACAGAAGCAGTAGGCACGTCTTCCTATTTAGTTGCCAAGTTTTTGTTAATAAATTACTATATTTAAAGCTTTTTACTATTTAATTACCTACACAATCTAATAGTTATTTACGATACAAGTGCAGAAAATAGGAAATTACCTATTCGCACGTGTATCGTACAACGTTTTACAGTACATATTGCTCTTTAAAGTTTCAACATAAATATGCACGGAAAGTGCTCATTTCCGCACTAGTGCGGGAAAGTAACACCATGTGTACTGTAATAGTACATTACTGCAGACGCCGGGAAAGAAGGACTTGCCGGGTGAGTAGGTATAGACGGCCGACCGTAGGGAGGCCGGATAGTGATACGAAGCCGGCAAGCCTTTTCACGGCGAGGCATGTATAGTGCTTTTCTCAAACATATGCAATGAAATAAAACAATGCACCACTCAATACATTAATTTTCCCTCCAATCCCTCCATACTTAGGCTACGCGCGCACTACGGATTTTTACCGTGCGTTTTTATTCCGCAAAATCTGTAAAGTATGGAACCTCCATGAAGTGCGCGCACTGCGGAAAATAATCCGTATGCGGATAAAAATCTGTGAACTGCTGCAGATTAGTTGCGGTGCGGCGCCGCACGATTTTTTTGCATCCTATGGGCTATTGAGTAAATCCGCGCACTGCGGAAAAAAATCCGTGCGGACGCCGCCCGGCAGCCATCTTGTGACGCAGTTGTTCTCGCGACACGGTGCTGTGAGGTCATGTCGTCGCCTAGCGTGTCTCCATTGAACGCGGCGCAAGCGGCGATCACAACTTTAGATATTGAACAACTCATCAATGAAGTTCAAAATAGACCGCCGATTTGGGACAAAACTTGCCGAGAATATTCAGACAGAATTAAGAAAACAAGAATGTGGGAGGAAGTATTTAATAACGTTGTAGAAGATTACAGCGAATTAAACTTGTCAGATAAGAAAGTCATAGGTAAGTTGAAATTACAAATTACTTTTACAATTGTATATAATTAATTTGTTACAATATTATTATATCTTTTCATATTGCCATGGTACTGAACCCCTAGTTGATGTGAAATATTGTGCAAAATAATCTCTATTCTGCATGCTATTCCTACAAGATCGCACAGGTGTTGCACGCGAGCTTCTTAACTCAGTCCCATACAGTTCATCACTGAAACAGAAACCGTCGTGTTTGCGCACGTAATTGTGCAACACGCAACAAGCTTTGATAATTACATCACAAAAAGTTATGTTAACATCTAAGGCACGGTGTAAAATCCGCCATTTATTGGTAAGGATCCCAAATGTACATTCTACGAATCTTCTTGCTCGTGTCAGTCTATAATTGAAAACTCTTTGTGTTACTGACAGATTTCTTCTTGGATAAGGTCTCATAATGTGCTCCGAGAGCGCGAAAGCCTCATCGCCCACAAAAACAAATGGCATCTCTTTTCCGTTGTCATCGTTTGGCAATGGTTTGGCATGTGGAATATGCATCTGGTTACGTTCAAGTTTTTTTGCAAAATTGGTAGATTTAAAAATGCCAGAGTCACTGCTACTCCCGTAGCCACCAACATCGACGGCAATAAAGGAGTAATTTGCGTCTGCTATTGCCATCAATACTATTGGCAAATATTTTTAAACGTCCGTTCTTGTCCTGAGTTGAGGCCAGAATGGCAAAACGTGCGGATATTATACCGCTGTGCGCGTACTAGACACAGACGGTTTTTTTTCCGTTGCGATTTTAAAAACGCACCGCAACTCGCCGCACCGCAGTGCGCGCGTAGCCTTAATGTTTTTTTTACGAAAGTCGTCCGTATTTCGCGTGTGTAGCGTTCGAATAGACCCTATTAGGGCCATTATACATGACCTGATAATAAGAATCTTAATTTCTATAATAAATAAAATAAATGCAGAGGATTTTAAATATTGTCTATGGCCTCTGGTGACTTACGTATAGATAGTGTTTTTAATTTATTCATCAAACACACTGAATCATACAGATTTGTATTCTTAATAAATTTTCGTGTGTAATAGGCATTAACGCGGCTATTTTTGGTCCGATAACCATTCAGCCACTAGAAAAAAATAAAAAATAGAATTCAGCTGTTTAGCCTGTTGATGAACACAGACGCCATGCCATGTTAACATTAAAATTTAAAAAAAAATACTTCCTGGCCTAGGCCTTCAATTTTGTATGAAATTGCTTACCAGTTCTCTCGAGTAGTTCCGCCCGAAACGTGATACTTTGAAGCCTGTTATAACGCACGTAAGGACGACATTTCATTGCATGTTTGAGAAAAAATATTTACAGTACATATGGCTCTTTAAAGTTTCAACATATGCAAGAAAAGTGCTCATTTCCGCACTAGTGCGGGAAAGTAACACCATGTGTACTGTAAAAATATATAAACTTTATAGAATTGGAACTGATTAAATATTCCAATTTGTCTACTGTGATTTAGTAGACGTGGTGTCCAGGAAAATTTCAACTTATTATTAGATATACGTAGTAGTAGGTATCCATTCACACAGTATAGACAGGTATGTACTAAAATTAGTAACATATCAATAGGGTTTGTGTACTTCATTCTTAAAAATATTGTACTCACTACCTATTCTAGATCTATTCCCGATAATAGGTATATCCATCGTATTTTCAAAATATAACGTAAATATCGTATGATTCTCAATTCTCATCTCAAACCGGATAAGGAATGTACTCTGAAACTTGGAGCATATTTTGGAAACACCCCTTAGTCATCATCATCATCTTCAATATTAGCTGAAAGTGGTCCACTGCTAAACATGGGCCTCCCTCAAAGAATGCCAAAGTGATCGGTCCTGTGCCACCCGCATCCAGCGGACTTCCGCGACCTTTACCAGGTCATCGGTTCACCTTGTGGGGGGGTCTATCCACGCTGCGTCTTCCGGTACGAAACACCCCTTAGTTCTCGTAAATTTAACAGTAGGTATATAATCTATTCAAACTATTAAATACTTACCTAATGGCGGGATGATTAATTCATAAACTTGGTAAAAAAATAGGATTGCAAAATTTGCTGACGTTCATACTTAAATTACTTATTATTTAGTGTGTGTGTACTTACATAATCATAAATGCTAGCCGGATCTACAATCTTAAGTTATTTGCAACCATTTATTAGGGGAGATCTAGGAGAATAGTGACAGAGGCGAGTTGCGACAAAGACGATTTCTCGAAATCTATGACCGTTACCGAGCGCCATCTGATGGATGGAAGAACAAACGAGTGCTGATTCAGCACTCGTTTGTTTCTGTAGAGATGTGCTACTCGTACTTGACATAGCACGCGCCAAGGGTGCTCGCGAAGTGGTTGTAATTATATGACGTATGCATACAAAAAATGCGAAGGGTAAGTTTTTTCCCAAAATTTAGATTGGATTAATAAGGTGTTTGCGTTGTTCTGTTTGTTTTTTCTTAAATTGTATGGTTATTCAAGATTCAAGGCACGGTGTTTTTGTGTTAAGCATCTTGTTTAAAAATTACGAAATAATTCTCACCAGTTCGTGAATTTTTGGACCTAGGTGAGTTGTGACAGCCTGTCACAACTCTCCTATTTGCCTTAATTTTTCTATAAGATTATTTCTTCATACTTATTAAGTTGTTATTGCCTTCAAATGTTATTTGTTTGTTTGTACGTTCGCTTGTTTAAGTCAAATCTTACAAATACAGACTGCAATAATAGTTGGCTGAAAAATGATTTTTTTTGATACTTACAAAGTTATTTGGTCTGTGGTTGTGGTGTTAAGTAATTTAAGAACATTTTTTACAAAAAATATTTAATTTAATTTAGTTATCATTGATAGAATGGTATTTATTATTCATCAAATAATGTACAGTCGAGGAAATTGAATATTTACCACTTTCAATAATTTTGATGTTTGTTTCTGAAAATTCTGAAAGAATATGGCCTGAGCTACATTGATTCATAGAGCTCATAATTGTGGAAATGTTCTTTGGCGAGATATGTTCGTGAACGTAAAAATGGTCACAATCCTCCTCTGTCTCTCCTATATTGTAAGATAATGAAAGCAAAATGTGCCACGATTTATTTTGTAGTGCAAATAGTAATAAATATATTCGTATCGATCACCTAATTTTATTTACACATTAATTTAACACATTCAAATAGTCAAGCTGACAATGCGTTTTACTAATAATAAAAATACACGTTGTAGCAAGATTTATTCACCTGCAACTTGCTCCGCTATCACAAGACCGTAGATCTCAGAAGTGCCTTACTATATAAGTACACACCTGCGCCAGTTCTCGAAAATGGTCGTGCCACATGCCAAATATAGAGGAAAAGCGAAAGAGACTAATAATAAGATGACACCGAACCAACCATGTAAGGCCAGGCGACGAATGTTCGTATTTTTGACTTCGTAACTTTATTTAGACTAGTTAGGAGGTGTACATATCAAATAAGTTTTTCGATATTTTGTATACTTAGTTTTCGAGATATCTGCTCTTGAAAATCTTTTTAGGCAGGTTGCTGTCTAGAGTTCGTTTTTTGCGTTAATTAATAGTACCTTGGATGTAAGGCTCAATTATTGCTATGAAACCCTGTATCTACAATCACAGGATCAAAAGCAGTGTTTCATAGGTTTAGTTACAGAAGTAAGAGAAGGGGTCTCGTGATTCCTAAGAGCAAATCCGTGTCTCTTATAGTTTCGGATTTTCTCTCACTGCCCCGTTTGAATAATACAGCCTGTATATTACTTTACTAATTTATCAATTTTTCTTCAAATGGTAAAACCATTTCAGTGTTGAGAGTGAAATCTGAAGTTTGGCGAAAGCTGTAGCCTTATGAATCTTTCAATTTGTCACCATTTCCAGTCAAAGTATTGACCGAAATATGCACCACATAGTGAGTATGAGTACTGGACGTCTAAACTCAGATACTCATTTAAGAATATATACTTGTGAAGCCGCTGACCAGGTTCCTCACACTTAATTATAAAAAATCTAGACCTTTTTAATAGGAAAATATGTTGCTATGACCATGTTGTGCTTATTATGAGTGTCTACAACCATTAATTGTTCCTGTCGCGATAGATAAATGATGTCACTGGTCTCTGGGAAGGGAGAAAATTTCTCAAACCAATCGGCGAGCTTGGCAATGTCAGCTGTAGCTCTAGTCTGAGTTTACAGTGAGTCGAGTTTACTTTCCTCACTAGTGAGTGCGTAAAATATTTGTATGAAAACTCTATACACCGCCCCTGGCGGTCACTCACAGTACTAAAAATGTAATTGGTACCACAAGTCCCTTATGAGTTTACCTTTCTCGCAACAGTTAACTCGATCGTTCGTATAGTTTAATCGATATTTCAATATTCAGCCTTATATTACAAGCATTTATTGTTTTAATTTAAATGCTAGCGTTTGTCGGTTATGTTATGACATTACAGAATACGCGCATGGCCAACGTCGAAAAATTCCCCAACGCCAAAGTTTAAAGACTTTAACCCTTTTCCAGGCAGAGGCTGTATATCGACCACATGCAACCTGTCAAACATGTATCTTAATGTCAATAAATAAGACTGAGATTCGATAGTCATTTTTTAATTGCCGGCCTGGAAAAGGGTTAAAGGAATATATACCTTAAGCTTAACGACATTAAGTACTTTAACAGTGTGCGCCGATTCTCCGCTGAGTCAGTCGACCCAATATGGCGGAATACGCGACAATCCGAATTTTGCGGATATACATTGTCAATTCAAAACCCTTAATTTTTATAAGTTCTTTAATTTGAGATAGGTATCGATCGGATCCTACGGTAAATCTTGACGGAATAATACGTTATCACGCACCATTTTGCAAGTGAAATAGTAAACTACAGACGCTACGGTATTTTTCGATTCGAAATGTCAAATTTGTGACTCGTGGTACGAATTGGTCGTACGAATCGAAAGTTTAGATTACGCATCGAAAACTAGACGCTAGCGAGTAACGTTGTTTTCGGAGTATATCGGCACCATGAGTAGGTACGGCGAATTTGACAGCTCGAACTTGCGAGAATCGAAATCTACTCGAAGCGCGTTAGCTCGATCTCGAGGGAAGTTTACTATTGTACGTTTTCGATAGCCACTCATGGTAAGCATACTGCATCGTTGTTTTGGCGGGCTTGGGCAAGTAAAGTGAGAATGGCCCTTGCCCTATATTACAATTAAATTTATAATTTGTATGATAACGTTTTATTAACACTCGAAACATCAACAATAATTTAATTACGAATAAAGAGTACACTTCTTGAAGTTTCTTAATTTTATTAATTTAGTAGATCTGAAACAAAGTTATTTTATTAACAATATACACAGTTTAAATAAAAACAGTAACTACTTATTTAAGTAACAAGTTCCGTCAGGTTAGTGGTCGGCTTTAGGTGTAAGTAGATTATAATCTTAAAAACTTACTTATAGGTAAAGTGACAACTAAATAATAATATAAGGGGCGCTATATTATACAATTTTCAACAAAAAAAAATCCTTTCTAAGCGTGTGTGTTAGGTACTATAAAATACATTCAATACAAAATAAATTTGAAAATAGATAGCATAAAATAGCGACAATAGGTATCGCTGAACCAGGTACTTACCTAAATAGAAAGTTTCTGGCAAATTGAAAACTTACTCTTTTAGATGTCGTTTTAGAAAAAATACTATTTTAGTTGGTAATCGCATTCATTAAAGATTACGTAATAATACAGTCGATATTGTACAAACTCTAAATGTCGGGGAGTATGATGCTATTTGGTAGAAATGTTCATCTTCCGTCAGGACCTTGTCGGTATGGTTTGGTAAAATATGTCAAATTAGAAATCAAAACGTTTATTCTAACGCTTGCCTAAATTATTTGATAGATAAAGTAAGTTGTCAGATTTGTGCAGAATTTAGTATGCTTTAATGTTGTTCATAATTGTGTTCTTTGTTGTTGATTAAAATTGTCATAGAGTAGGCATACGCAAAACGCGAATTTCTAACGGAATATATTTTCTATGCCGTTCTACTTGGTCCTGGATGATGAAAACAGGATCTCCAATGAACATTCGTACCAAATTTTATCAAACTCCGAAATTTTGAGGTTTCACGATATCGACTGTTTTATGTACGCTATCATGTGAGGAGTAGCTCATACATTTAGTTACATTGATAGAGTGAAGGAATTTACAATTATTACATAGATCCGGTACACCTTACGACTATAATTACTGACATCTTCCTGCAAGGCCACAGGCGACTTCTGCTACGGATCCGTCCTTTTTGTCGCTTTGTCGCGTCGCTGTCTCCGCTCGGTTGTTATTCTGAACGCGCTCATTCGCCTCACCTCACCCGTTGCACCTAACGAAACTAGACATCTGATTACGCTTATTTACTACGAATCCCGGCGGAGAGGTGAGGTTAACCCTTTTCCAGGTACAGGCGTTATATCGACCACATACAACCTGTCAAACATGTATCCTAATGTCAACAAATAAGACTGACATTCGATTGTCATTCATAATTTTTCAACTGCCGGCCTGGAAAAGGGTTAAAATAATAGTACATTATGCCACAGGTACGGTACGATATGATTTACGAACGAGAGTCCATTAGAAGCCTGACGCCGAAGGCGGAGGGCTTTGACGACTCGAGTTTGTAACATTCTTACCGTACGTCGCATACAATGTTTTACACATTTGCGAGGAAACAAATAACTACAAAAGACAGCAAAATCTTAGTTTCATACCACCGCACCGCACTATTCAATATTTCATTCAACCAATCACAGAGCAGTACATTAGTATTATTGCGGCGCGTGGCCACCTAGATTTTTTTTCAACCAATCACAACAGAATTCTTGTGGCGCACGGCCAACGATGCTTAAATCAATCAGATCAAGTGTGATGAAAATTAAATTACAGAATAGCTTAGTTGTGCTCATCATGTAGGGGCTATATTCGTTGAAACATCTCCATGATACCATACAATTTACTTCACTATACACTTCGAGCAGCTCTTGACTTTGCTAATGACATCGCCGCTTTTGTAAAATTCAACCCCTGTTCCACTCTAATCCACTGAACAAATCCATCAATGGATCTGTTTCTACTTTTTGTCCCGTTCTAATCCATCTTTCCATCATCGCGATGGATCAGATTCAGCTAGTTTTGTATCCCGCTCTTATCCATTCTCCGAAAGAATTCAAAGTCATCGTACCTCTTACCTACTTTTTTTTATACGGCCGCGTAAGTAACTAGTTACGATCGAATACTTTTTCTGCTTCATATGAAACCAGTTGCAATCGAAGAAATATCAGTCTTTGTACGAAACCAGTAGGTAGAGATCCTTTATTTCGTAATTTAAAAGTATCGACGGAGCCCCGCTGCGGGTTCTGAGCAGTTTGCCCTTCGGGCATCTGAAGCTACTTTTTCCGACAGGGAAGAAAAATGCGGAACTATTAGTGGGAATAGAGGATTATTTATTAATGGATTAGCGTGGAACTAAAAGTCAAAATAGATCTATTGATAATTAAGTATAGGGTGAAGTGACTTCCGCCTTAAAAATCGATTATTAAATAATCAATTATTTTGCTCTATTTATAATCGATTAAAAAATAATCGATTTATTTAAAATCTGAATCGATTATTAAATCGATTTTTATGAAAAATAATCTTTTTAACTTTTGTTGCGCCATCACTACCACGGCTGCCCCATATCAAAACCTAGTATCTGCTTTTGATCAAATTTTACAGGAAAGCGTAAAAACATTGTGTCAGCCTCAAAGCAGTTCGCACGTTAAGGTAAAAAAGTGTACATAAATAGGTAGAATTACTGATCCTGAATCCACCAATGCCAGAGTCTGCAGTTTAAATAATCTACCATTACCAGAATCTGCCATTCACCGAAAAAGGGCATAAGACGGCGCGCAAGCTGTCTCGCGGCGACATAGACTACCTATCCGTCGCTTTCTAATTAGAACACTTAGAAAGAGACGGATAATGTATCCGCCGCAAGAAAGCTCGCGCGCTGTCTAGTGATAATCGTGCTGAAGGTCCATTACCATTACTGGTGAAAGAATTGAAAAAATCGGATGTTTAGTTCCGGAGAGTAACCCCATGTACAAACTTATAAACTTCATTTCACATGCTGTTATTAGAATAGATATCATGCGATAGTGACAAGATAAAATTGATGGTAAAATTAGGATAGGCAAGTCGTTTATCACGTACACCGCGACCATGAATTGCCTTCAACATGTTTTAAATGGAGATTAAAGTGATGTGCAGGCTTTAGTTGCGCGAATCGGTAGAGGAGGGTATGTTCTCTCCGTCGAGCTTGTGGCGTGCGTGGACGTAGGCCTCCGCAGCGAGGGGCCAGGGCTCGCGCGCGGGCGCGCCGGCGGCCCACTCGGACGTGGACACCTCGGCCGGCCGCTCCGCGCCCTCGGCCTTCGCCACACACTCCAGAGACAGGGGCTTCGGAGTCTCAATCCTAATATACACACAAAATGATAAATTTAACTTAGATCCTAATTAAAGTTTCTGGATTTGCGTAAATGAGACCTGGCCCCGTAGCATGGTTGGCCTTGTCACGCGATAGGTGATAGGATAGAGGGTGCGTCACTGGCTGACACCGTTCGATAGAACGAGACGACGCTCTTATCTTGTCACTTGTCGCGTGATAAGGCCAACCATGCTACGGCTTCAGATATTATACAGTGCGTTACTGGCAAGCGGGTTTTTTTAAGTCGGGTAAATTAATGTAGTTCTTTAACCCTTTTCCAGGCCAGCAGTTGAAAAATGACAATCGGATGTCAGTCTTATTCATTGACAATAAGTTATTATGTTTGACAAGCACTATGTGGTCAATATAACGCCTCTGCCTGGAAAAGGGTTAACTTAACCATTACCTTTATTCAATGAATTAACTAAAATTCCAACTTCATAAATATTCTAACAAAATTGAAATTGCCAACAATGTACAACAATAGTAACTTGTGCAACAAGAGAGCAAAGTTTGTTTTTGTTGCGAGTGCTGATTTTGAATCCCGAAGAAGCGAAAGATTCTAAAATTGAATCATGAGCGTAGCGAGTGATTCAAGGTTAGAATCTTGAGCGCAGCGAGGGACTCAAAAGCACGAGACGTAAATACTTTGCTCTCGAGTAACACATACAACTTTTCACCTCAGCAGTGAGAACATATTCACAATAAAAACTATAAGTACCCATAGGCTTTTACGTACCTATTCATGTTGTGATTATTAAGGAAGAAAGCTTGATTCGGCGTTCGTTACTGCTTGTTTTAACACTTTTAACTTTCAGCGCAGCCAGTAGGTACTAAAAGCACGCGAGAGCGCGGGGCGAGACAAGGTGCGACAGACCAAAGCACATTATTATACATAATCTATACAAGTCTCGCGTTGCACTAACACAACACTAAAAGCTAACCGTATTATTGTTAAGATAATGTCACTCATATTCTCATATTTTCAAACTATTTAGAAATATTCAACACTTAACGTCTGTTGGGCTTATTAGGCGTTTCTGGCGTGCACAACAAAAACTAGCCGTATTAATATTTTAATACTGCCTTCTTCACTAATTTCACTATACATATTTCTTAGTTAGATAGATGATTCATTTATCCTAGTCGCTTTATATTTAAAACTAATATCAATAGCGCAAGAATGAAGTACATACCTAATAAAATCTAAAACAATTTAACAGCGCGCGATTTTTTTTAAAGAGGCTGGGCGCCGGGCGTGCTTTTGGAAACTGCATATGTGATGTGGTATACGTTCTTAAAAATTAAGATTATTAAAACTAGAATCATTAATTGGTCAGCGTATGAAAATTCATGTTTACCTATTTAAGCAAAACGGACTTTATTCTGAGATGTTTCATGTTTTTCTTTTCAATTTAAAACATTCCTTCTTATGATTCTTATCTATTTTTTGGTAATTTAAACATATAAAGTGTCTTTTCGAACGTTGTACTTGCTTCGCGCTGTTTTGGGGGTCACCTTTGAAATTCGAATGTGGAAGTTTGAATCGACCTATTCCTAGTATTCCTGTCCCTTTCAACCTGTTCCTTTTTCGTAATGAAATGAAAGGGACAGATCTCATCATGTTCGAGTATTCTGAATTTGTAATAGACCCCACACTATCAAATGTCAGCGCTCGACATGACTCACGGAGTGAGCAAAATCGGATTTTGCTCACTCCGTGTCAATTGCGACAGGGTTCTACGGTGGTACGTGAATACATTTCCCTTACTGTACGGTTGTGTGCAAATCAGCCAGGCAGATTTTGTATTTAGTTACATTTTGACCATTTTATCCGCTAAATCAAAACTGGAGTCTAAATCATTTACCTTAACCAAAACAATGATATAAACCGAAAAATAATGATTTTACCCAATTGATATTTTATGCCAAAGGAGAAAAATGCTGAACGGTTTATTATTCTCAGTGTTAGGTATTTCAGGAAATATGAATAATTATTTCATGCACTCTTAGATAAAAAAATACCTCACGCGTTCTGGTGACTGCATAGCGTCGTTCGTGCTGGATATTTCGAGGTCCTCTGCGTAGTTCAGGTGCAGCTTCTCGCCATCGTTACGTGTTTCTTTTTCTGGAAACGCAATTCGTCAAGGTTATTAAGTTGAATCTGCTTTATTTTTACATGCTTTATATTTAGTTGCACTGTTCGTAGTAATGAAAGTATTAAAGTCTGTAAGTTGTCCTTAAACCATTTTTCAGCCACTTGCCGGTATACCTACGATTGAGCTGAAATTCAACATACTTATGTAAACAAGGCAATAGTAGAGCATCACCGGTGTGATCTGACGATAGAGACAGAAGGTGGCTTTAGCAACTCCAAAACTACCCAAGATAAACGTATCGTGTTTTGACTCATTGGCTCTCAACGAGAAGTCGATGACTGTGCATAAAAGTACAATCAGCAATAAAATCATATACCTACTAAATAAATAAAATAAAAATATAAAATCACCGTAATGTTTCTCAAACTATTACATTATAATGCGTATGGCGACAGCGGGAGACTAATGTCTAATGAATAGAGAGCATCATCGAACTTAATGAATAAGCTAGTCGGGCTTGTGTAGAGCGCACGCAAAACGTTACGTTAGTATTTGTATCGCGTTGATAGGATACTGATCAGTACAGCTTCTGGTTGTACTAACCGTAATGGAACTAATGGAGGTCTATTTTTGACTGTCGCTTCAGACTCCAGTCGCATTTCAATTTGATTCAACTTGAATCGTCCTCGTGTCGTAGCGCGGCTCGCGCGGGCGCTCCTCGCGCCGCTCCACCTCCAGGTCGTAGCCCAGCATGCTCTCCACGGTGTGGTGCCGCTTGCGGGTGCGCAGCTTCAGCCGCAGCTGCCGGTTGGCGCGGATGCGTTGGTATGTCTGTTACGAGACATGTATTCATTTGATGACAATCTTACCATCGAGGTTGATGGGCTGGTCGGGCCAGCCGCAGCCGAGCGAGTCGCCCTCGACGTCGACGGGCTCGTCCTCGTTGTCGTAGCGCGGCTCGCGCGGGCGCTCCTCGCGCCGCTCCACCTCCAGGTCGTAGCCCAGCATGCTCTCCACGGTGTGGTGCCGCTTGCGGGTGCGCAGCTTCAGCCGCAGCTGCCGGTTGGCGCGGATGCGTTGGTATGTCTGTTACGAGACATGTATTCATTTGATGACAATCTTACCATCGAGGTTGATGGGCTGGTCGGGCCAGCCGCAGCCGAGCGAGTCGCCCTCGACGTCGACGGGCTCGTCCTCGTTGTCGTAGCGCGGCTCGCGCGGGCGCTCCTCGCGCCGCTCCACCTCCAGGTCGTAGCCCAGCATGCTCTCCACGGTGTGGTGCCGCTTGCGGGTGCGCAGCTTCAGCCGCAGCTGCCGGTTGGCGCGGATGCGTTGGTATGTCTGTTACGAGACATGTATTCATTTGATGACAATCTTACCATCGAGGTTGATGGGCTGGTCGGGCCAGCCGCAGCCGAGCGAGTCGCCCTCGACGTCGACGGGCTCGTCCTCGTTGTCGTAGCGCGGCTCGCGCGGGCGCTCCTCGCGCCGTTCCACCTCCAGGTCGTAGCCCAGCATGCTCTCCACGGTGTGGTGCCGCTTGCGGGTGCGCAGCTTCAGCCGCCGCTGCCGGTTGGCGCGGATGCGTTGGTATGTCTGTTACGAGACATGTATTCATTTGATGACAATCTTACCATCGAGGTTGATGGGCTGGTCGGGCCAGCCGCAGCCGAGCGAGTCGCCCTCGACGTCGACGGGCTCGTCCTCGTTGTCGTAGCGCGGCTCGCGCGGGCGCTCCTCGCGCCGTTCCACCTCCAGGTCGTAGCCCAGCATGCTCTCCACGGTGTGGTGCCGCTTGCGGGTGCGCAGCTTCAGCCGCCGCTGCCGGTTGGCGCGGATGCGTTGGTATGTCTGTTACGAGACATGTATTCATTTGATGACAATCTTACCATCGAGGTTGATGGGCTGGTCGGGCCAGCCGCAGCCGAGCGAGTCGCCCTCGACGTCGACGGGCTCGTCCTCGTTGTCGTAGCGCGGCTCGCGCGGGCGCTCCTCGCGCCGTTCCACCTCCAGGTCGTAGCCCAGCATGCTCTCCACGGTGTGGTGCCGCTTGCGGGTGCGCAGCTTCAGCCGCCGCTGCCGGTTGGCGCGGATGCGTTGGTATGTCTGTTACGAGACATGTATTCATTTGATGACAATCTTACCATCGAGGTTGATGGGCTGGTCGGGCCAGCCGCAGCCGAGCGAGTCGCCCTCGACGTCGACGGGCTCGTCCTCGTTGTCGTAGCGCGGCTCGCGCGGGCGCTCCTCGCGCCGTTCCACCTCCAGGTCGTAGCCCAGCATGCTCTCCACGGTGTGGTGCCGCTTGCGGGTGCGCAGCTTCAGCCGCCGCTGCCGGTTGGCGCGGATGCGCTGGTACGTCTGTTAATATTAATTTATTTTTCACTTCTCATGCTCGCAAAGTGTGTCATATTAGGCTTAATAAGCGGGGCTAAAGTAGTACATTTAGCCTCTAGGGAAAATGATGTATACATATTTATGATTTTTAACACATTTAATTTGACCAATCAAAACACTTCACCATATTAAATCCACTAATAACAACTCTTTCAAAAAACATTTATCTTTGCTATCAACCAACCAGAATACAGCTACATATTAAAATCGACCAATCAAACATCAGGTGTTTTTAGTCCCTAATTCCAAATCATTTAAATCCACCAATCACAACACTTTCAACAAACATTTCTCTTTGCTATCAACCAACCAGAATACAGCTACATATTAAAATCGACCAATCAAACATCAGGTGTTTTTTAGTCCCTAATTCCAAATCATTAAAAAAGAAAACGCCTCTGACCGTTAATAGCGCGTCCAAACGCTAAATTGAACAATCTTTTCGCAGTGAAATTTGTTATTGATTGTGGATGGATAATCTTTTTTTTACTATTTTCTCGCAGTCGAAGTGAAAAGTAGAGTGTATAAACTCGGGTCTAAAAGCCATATTACCCCTCGAAATATTTTCCCTCACTTCGCTCGGGAAAATATCCATCTCGTGGTAATATGGCTTATTTTAGCCCCTTGTCATACAATCTACTGTTGCATTTTCTCCAAAACAAAGGTAGGTTGTTCTGTATTTGTTTTCAGCAATAGTGTAACAATTTGTGTATGCATATTTCAAATTCAAATGATTTATTTAAGACCAAGGTCCATATATTGTTAGTTACATTAAAAAAGACCTTACAAGCTTTGTTTTTTTACAAATTTGGTGTTTGTTGATATAGACATTGATTACAAAATTGGTGTCCACTGACTGTCAAGATTAATTGTCATACGTAAAAGTAGTCCTGACAAACTGAACCCAATGCCACATAAACGGGCAGTTAAATCTTCCAGCAATCACCTTCACAATGCCGTTCTGACTTCCCAATTAGCGACGTGATATTTTTACGCATTATCGCGTAGAAACCGTTCGTGTGCATCTTGGCGAACATTTCCGACGCACTGCATCATTTTGGGAGTCTCAACAGCATTCTAAAGGCATTGTTGTTATTGTATGCGTAGGGCGTTGTAAGCATTTACTACCATAATGTATATTTTTGTACCAAAACATATTAAAGAAAAATTAAAGAGAAAAAAATTAAAAAAATATCCAAGTAAGATGAGAGAAGTATGTAAGGTCGCAAGTTAGAATATTGGTTAAAATACCATTTTTTTTCTCTCTTTAATTAATAATTTATTTACTAGTGTGCCAAACGTAGGTCAAGAAACAAAAATGTCTCCCCTGTTCCTGAAAATGTTGGACTGCCAATATCTAAATAAAGACTGACAACTAGCACTTTTTTTTTTAAATTTATTTATCTAAAGTACAAAACAATTACCAATGTTATATTACTCGCCAAACTGCGATAACAGTTTGTTGGCGAGACGGCGCTCATTTTAACTAGTGTTAAGTACCTACGTTAAAACTATGTTATGTATGCTATGTGAACTACATATAATCTTAAACACTAACTTACACACTAAACATGACAATGCCTGAACACTTCACCCCTGCACTTAAAGTGCTATACTTTACAATTATTTATGTGTTTAATTATTTTTTTAACTGCAAGTATTTTTTACCTATAAGTTTTAATGTAATTTTTCCAAAAATGTCTTTTTTAATATATTTTTTTAATTCAACTTTACTGCACTTTTTTTCTTCTCTTAACCAATCAGTCTCGTTATATATTTTTGGTATCATAAATATATTAGCTCTTTTGCCATAGTAGTTTTTAGCAGAATTCTGTACATATTTCTTTGCCCTTACATTTTTAGTTTTATATTTATTTTGTGTTAAAACCTTATACTCATTATTAAAATAGTTTTCTACAGCTATCATATATTGCACTCTCTGGTGTATAGGTAATATTTTACATATCTTGTATAACCTGTCGTAATCACCTCTAAGGTTATTTTTAGTTTTTTTACTGACAAGGTATTTCATACATCTTATTTGTAATTTTTTAATTTCATTTAAATATGTTTGAAAGGTTCGACCATAAACACTAAGCCCGTAACCAATAACAGAGTCGGCTAACGCATAATACACAACAAGCATGGTTTTTAGGGTTCCGTAGCCAAAATGGCAAAAACGGAACCCTTATAGTTTCGTCATGTCCGTCTGTCCGTCTGTCCGTCTGTCCGTCTGTCCGTCTGTCCGTCTGTCCGTATGTCACAGGCATTTTACTCGAAAACTATAAGGTGTATTTGAATAAAATTTTGAGGATAGGTGTATTTTGTTAGCCGCTACATAGTTTTGTAATTAAAACGACAAAAAAAAATTTTTTTAGGGGTGCACTCCATACATAAAACTAAAAGTCAACAATTTTTTTTTCGTTGTGACCCCTCGTGTGGCACATCAATCGATAGGCCTTTCAAAATTAATATAAGGTTTCTTAGCATTTTTTTTGATTAAGTGAATAGGGTCGGAGATAATCGCCCCGAAAGTCACTAAAATTCTGTCCCCCCCCCTCTAATTTTTGAACGGTGTATTTTAAAAATATGGAAAAATTCATGGACATAGGGCTTATTAAGTTCATTCACCGAAAATTGTTTTGAACAAAATCGGTTCAGAGGTTTTCGAGTTATTGCTGAAAAACTGCCTTCCTCAAAGAAAAGGACTTAAGTGCCGTAAGATTTCTGTGACGATACGACCTTTTTAATAGGCACGGAACCCTTCGTTTTGCGTGGTCCGACACGCACTTGGCCGGTTTTTTTACTAACTACTCTATTTAAGTGGTACAGCTTACTGAGCGAAGCCTAGAACAAACTGCAGTGCCATGTGTTTTCCAATTGAAATTATTATCAATGTGCATGCCTAAATACTTATATGTCTGCACGTATTCTAACGGTTCACAGTTACAATTTGTATTTGAATGGTTGTGTAAACAGTCGTACCCGTGACCGATGACACCGAGGACTTTATAGTCGACGCGAGGAGCCTTGCGATTATATGGAGAGTAAATGTGTCTTGTTTACCTCCCAGCGCGCGTCCTCATCCTGGTGGTGCAGCGAGTGCGCGGGCTGTGCGGCATCGCGCGGCAGCGCGCTCAGACTGTACAGGTGCTGCAGCTCCTGCAGGAAGTGCGCCTGCGCCACGCCCGGCCCGAGCCGCGCGCCGCACACGCCGCACGCCGACTTGCGTTCGCCGTCAGCTGCAAATAGTCCGCAATTCAACCTCCAGAAAAGCAGGACGCCGTAAAGTTCATGACAGTGAATAGGGACTATCTAGGTACCAATGCAACTCGACCTCAATCCTCATCTTCAGTACAACAGTAATATCCTCTTTTTCCTGATATTTGACCTTAACACCGGCATGAAAGAGGTTGGATTCTGAAGGATGCGGGACATCATTAATTAGCCACTTATCAATTAGTTTATGTCCAAATCCTACTAATATTATAAACGTGAAAGTTTGGATGTATGGATGGATGTACGTTCCAATTAATCTCAAAAACTACTGGACGAATTTATATGAAACTTTCCATTTAATTACCTTATATACTTATCAGAATAGGACATAGGCTATAATTCATTTCAAATTTAATCCCTTTTAGGGACGAAGAAGGGGATGAAACTTTGTATGGAGACCAAATGATTTTGCTCGTTGACTTCATCCGGCGCTGGGTCTCAAAATGTATGGGAAAACTAAAATTGGACTCGCACTTGACCAAAATTCCAATTGATTTTCTATTAGGTATTTAATAACCCTTTGTAAACGAAACTATGTCTGTCTACGTGTCCCGTTTTCTCGCCTAAATGGCTATATATTTGCTATATCGATTTATAAGGATCAACGTAAGATAGTTCTTATACTAAAACTCACATTTTAAGGAGATGAAATAGGAAATGAAAGTCTGTATGAGGAACCGTATTACGCGGACGAAGTCGCGGGCGGAAAGCTAGTTAACAATAAAATAGAAGAATATAAGTGGCCCTTATGTTGTTTTGAGTATTTATAAATCAGTTTTTTATTCAATCATTATATTTTTGACGTACTTTAGTTAGGAATACATTCAGTGGGCCTTATTAGGGCACTTTTACTTCAGTTCAATGAAGTCTCGTAAAAATACATATTTAAATTTAAAATAACAGTATTTACATAAATTGATTGTTAAACAGATTAAACATTTCACTAAACATACTGTCCAAAATTGCTTTATTTTTCTCAACTTCGAATGATATGTGAAAGTTGGAAATTTTAAAAATGTGCCACATTTTAACACAGCACAGCAACTATATTTTGTTTTCAAAATAGCAGCCCGTTTGAGTAAAAACTGATATGTACTTTTGCTTGTGACCGTAAAAGCACGTGCTCACGAAATTGACGTAGTGTGAACAACCATAACTGCGAGTTTTTAAAGGTGAGTAAATTATTAAGAGTTAGGCCCATCCTTGGTTCACCTACCTTAGATCATTAAATAATAATATACTTCATCAATGCTATCAAGTCAGATTCCACCAGTTCCACCACACTTCAGTGAGTACAACGGAGTTAAGTATGAAGACTGACAGCCTTTATTATTTAATAATATCAGCGCCAGACTGATGATAATTAATTTCTACCTCACTAGCTTTCGAGTTTTGTTTTATTACTTACGCGAGAAGAAATCATGCGAGTCCGTGCATGGCGCAGTGGCGGGCGGGTCGTCGTCCTTGCAGGGTCGCGGGGAGGCCGACGCGGCCGAGCCCGGGGAGCTGGTGTCGTCGCGCGGGTAGTGACGGTACAGCGGCGGGGTGCTGCTCTCGTCGCGGACACTCTATATACCACATACTATTACTGGGGGGACATTGCCACGGGTGTGATGATCTAACGGGATGTTCCGAGCATTCAATTCTCTAAAATACAGTAAATAAAATAGGTGATCAAGGGTGTCGGGTATGACTCGTAACTTGCTAGAAAGCAACTCAAAAAAACACATTTAGTGCGGTAAAGAAGAAAAGTAATTTAAAAGGATTATTTTGCTGCTTACCCAAAACCCCTGCTGATTTCGTATGGGGCACGGTAAGATTGGAACGGGGTGGTAAGATTGCTATTAATTTCAAAGAAAAGCGGGTATTTCATTGTCCTGAATTTAGCATTCTGAATTAATTAGGAAGCTGATTCAGGAAGATGTAATAGAACCTTCTGTAGAATTGCTTTTCATGTCATTAAAATGAAATTTGTATACGACAAACTGATAAAAAAACTCAAACATAATCGAGGAGTTTGTATACGACATTGAAAAACACCGTTTGAATACAGAACTTGGCCACACATATTGCTAAATTTTGACAGGAAGTACCGCCTGGAAAATTTTGATATTTAGGCAAGTAGTAGGCCAATGTATATTTATGGTCTATTCTGAGAAACAAATCTAGAGGTGTCACTACTTCATAACCACATAAAACAATGTATCTTTTTATTACTTGGTCTTTTTTTTTTTTATATGGATAACTAGTTTACGTTTTTTGGGTGGCGACGGAAATCTATATAAAAAACATCATTTGAAACTTTGAGGCAAATCGTTTGAATACATCCCGAAAAACAACACGTTCTACTAATCCTACTATCCTACTAATCCTACTAATATTATAAAGGTGAAAGTTTGGAAGTTTGAAGTTTGGATGTTTTTTGACTCTTTTTCTAATTTTAAAAATAATTACATAATGCCTTTGTAACAGATTGGTATTAGACGAAAAGTAGTAAAATTAAATGGCTTGTTCCTAATTTTTATTTATTATCGCGTTCTCGTACGTTTCAGATACCCTTCCAAGAGAACGCTCCAGTACACGGCAAACATAACTTTTAGTAACATAAACTAGCTAAATGTGACTGTGTCTGGGAAAAGGGACCACTTTGGCGGTATGGAGTTATTAATATCTCCTAAAACTAGGTAAAATTAGCTATTCAGTGAAAAAAGAATAATTTTTCTAAGTGCAATCATTTTTTTTTTTTTAAACATGCAGTAGACAAAATGTACGACTTGAAAAAAAATGATTTTAAAGTTTATGCTCGTGAAAAATACACTTCTACTAGGAAGTTATGGAATGATTGGTACCAAGTTAATCTACTATCATCAAAGATTTATGATATTTAAGGTATTAATAACCGATTAGCATTAAAAACCCATTCTACGAAAATTTCAACTAATTTTTAAAAATGCATTTAACTCGGAAACTAAAATCCTCAAAGTGGTCCCTTTTACTAGACACAGTCACAAATGATAAATAATATTAGACATAGTTTGAGATCATATTATTTACACTAAAACTACATTGCAATATACAAGATCAAAAAGATATTACATACAAATTTTGGTTGGTTCATATTCTTATCAAAATTAACTAACTGTCGAAACCTAATATGCTGACAGTCATTGTGAGAAGTTTTTATGAAATAGGTAGATCAACAAGGTGTTTGCAAATTTAAAATACACTTTTTGTATTTAACTTTAAAAGAGGCAACAGATCGGCTCAAGAGGCAACTTGTTATGTTTCTTAATAATTTTCAACCCTCAATTTCTTTGAGGATCTCGTTATCATTAGAAATGGAATCAATTACCATTAAAAAACTCGAGTGATTTTAGCAACGTTTGGTGCATGAGGTGCATCAATTAATCTGCTTAATATGTCTTAGAACAGGTAGGGCAGCATACCCTAAGTGCTTGTCCAACGGATTGTCCGAGAGCGTATTGCTCGCCCAGATGTCTGGCGAAGGCTTTGCCAGGGTACAACGGGTGGAAGGCGCCCCCGATGGGCCGGAAGGCTCCGCAGCCGAAGCTCTGCAGCGCGGGGTGCAGGAACTGCGGCGCCATGTGGTGCAGGAACCCCTCCATCAGTGCTGCGGTACTCTACAATGAGCAAACAATATTAACAAAACAGCATCTATACTGTCTTTCTCGCAAGCATGACAGAATAAATACAGTTGTTGTATTTTACGAAGGTGAGTGGGCGGGCACGTTTCTATTATTATGAAGTCAAAGTCTATTATGTTAAATCTACTCGCCTTCCGGAAATGCAAGAAGTATAACAACGCGCTGGAAAATCCTTCTCCTACAGGTGCAGGGCGTTTGTGTGGGTGTCCATTGGCTGCTCGTCGCGTACACAGCGCAAGTGGAAAAACGCCGGTTTACATGGAGCACCATGACAGCCAAAATTCAAAAAGATCCTCTACGACCTACGCAGGAGTTTAGGAAAAAGAATCGTAAACGTGAATTTGTAATTAAACATATATCCAAATAAAAATTATTTAGTAATAAAAGATCGTTTCTCTTATTAGAGTTCCATACCAAAAAGGTAAACAAGGAACCCTTATGGGTGCGACTCTGTCCGTCTGTTCGCCTGTCTGTCACAAAGTTAAATATCTCAGAAACTACTTATGCTATCGATTGGAAACTTGGAATGGTTATAAACGAGCCGGCCATGGTGGAAAACACGAGTGTGTGTGTGTGTGTGTATTTAAATATACCACCCCCCCCCCCCCCCTTAGCTCTGAAGTTTACCACGCGAAAATTTTGTAATTATGACATAAGATTACCATTATAATAAATATGACAGGAAAAATAAAACGGTATCTCTATCCAGGTTTTTTGTCTTTAAATCATCAAAAAAAAATTCTGGATTAAGTTTTTAATTTAATCACTTTTTCATGTATTATTTTTATTCAAATATCTATTAGATTATTCTGAAATTAACTTCTATCAAATAAAATAACAAATATTGAAATCGGTTCACGTGATAAAGAATCATCGCTGAAAAATCAACATAAATACTGAGTTCCATAGTCGCGCAAGTTAGTGAACAAACGCACCTATGTATAAATGGCGATGTACTCATTTTCCAGATTTAATGGCCGGGGAAAGACGGGTAAATTGTATGAAAGTTTTGTACGGAGTCAGACACGCACTTGGCCGGTTTTTAAATTACTGAATTCGAAAAATCGTTTCGTGTTCACAGATTAAAAATCTTTTTGTATGAGAAGGTATACATATACATTGTACCTACCTACGGTACGACTCAGGGACCTAAACCTAAAACAACGATATTTTTTTTTAATTGACCTCTTTAACCAAATAGGTAACGATAACGAGCAGTAAAAGAAACAGTAATAATTGTTTGTTTGAAGAGCGGTATTACGTCCTCAACGCGGTTAACATAACACTCGGAATCAGTAGCTGATGGCTGGCCCAGAGTTGAATCAATAAACGCAAGCCGTTTTTGTGACTAGCTATGTTGGTGGTCGGTATTTTGTGGCCCAGCATGCGTATACTTACACTAGGTAGTAGTTTTCGAATTCTGTGTAGGTAGGGTACCTATATCTACCTAACAGAATTTTCATAACCGAATAAACTCTTATTAGTCTTCTCGGATACTTCAATATTTTTGGGTTATAAATATAAACTGTCAGTTTTATTAACACTTTGCTAAAAATGGAGTACGTAACTGACTGTAAATACCTACTAAATAAGTTTTTGCCAAACATGAAATATTTTGAACAAATTTTATGGCCAACTGTACTATTTTTGCACAGTCATCAACTACTGATTGTGAGGATTCTAATGAGCTCAACGTAACGGCTTTATCTTCTGTAACTGAGGAGTTCCTATGGCCGTATACCTACTTTATAAAAATTAACATTTTAACAATACCTTCCATGTATAATTTTGAAGCAGTAATGTATATATAAAATAACCCTACTGCGTTTAAAAAACCTACTGTTACTAACAAGGGCTTGAGACAAAGGAGTGGTCAAAATATGTGTGACAAATACGGCACTGATGCGCAAAAATATTTATTACTAGCTTTTGCCCGCGACTTCGTCCGCGTGGAACTCGTTTACATCGTAGCTCCATACAAACTTTCGCCCCCCCTTTTCACTCCCTTAGGTAATTAATTTTGGGATAAAAACTATCCTTTGTCCTTCCCTGGAATTCAAAGTATCTGTGCACCAAATTTCACCTCAATCAGTTCAGCAGTTTAAACGTGAAAAGGTAACAGACACAGACAAAGTTACTTTCGCATTTATAATATTAGTATGGATTGTTTGAAACGAAAAGGTCTTCCTTATGGCTGAATTACATGATTTATATAGATAAGCTTACTCCAAACGCCTTTTTAGGGTTCCAGACCAAAAAGGTAAAAACGGAACCCTTATACTCCGACTACTCCGTCCGTCTGTCTGTCTGTCACAAAGTGAAATATCTCATTTAAAATTGATAGCATGGGTAGTTCCTGACAGGAACTACCCGTGCTATCAATTTTAAATTTGGAATAGTTGTAAACAACGCTAATCCACGTGTATGGAAAATGAAAATTTTAAATATATATTTTTAATTTCTATAAAAAAGAACGCAGAAGAAAAGTCTAGTTAGTAAGCCCAGTTGGGGTATCATAGGAAGGGCTTGAATTGCACATTCTAAAAGGAAAATGTTAAAAAAAATACCATCCCCCCTTTTAACCGAATAAACGTAGACTCCGCCACCAACTTGGTGTTTCTGTGGCCTGGCCTCGACAGTCAATAGTAAACTTGTCATTAGCTGTCCAATTTACTATTGACCGCCACCGCAGGCCGCGCCAGTGTGTTGCAGGCATTAAGCCTCTCACAGACTGGCGCGAACTGGCCGCGGCGGTCAATAGTAAACTTGATTTTAGCTGTCAAATTTACTATACTATTGACCGCCGCCGCAGGCCGTGCCAGTGTGGCACACTACAAACGGGCGCAATTTGTCACACCAACTTGCAATAGTTGGAAAGAGACAGCCATACACTCCTAACCAGTCTAACTATAGCAAGTTGTTGTGACAAATTGCTAGGCGTTTAAACGTGAGCACTTGGCTGTTTGTAGTCATTTGTCTTAGTCAAAACATATGGTTCAAAGGTAAAAAAGTATGTCTCATCCTTGTATAGGAATATTTATAGCCTGATATAATTTTTAGTCTTTAAATAATATCAAACTTGAATATTATATATATTATACTACTCTTTCCTGGTCTTTCGCTTGTCTTTTACATTTTCTATCTATCCGTATTTTCTTTTAATCCCATTCCTTATACTTTGGCTGATCATGCAAAAAGCGCCATGACATTAAAAAAAAAGAAATTCGTGTTACGTATAATATTGTTCAAATTAGTTGATACATTTATTGAAATTACGCCTGAATACGATATTTGCGCATATAAGTTCTCGTATTAGAATATATTTATTTTTTATGCTTGATTACGAAACGCATACCAAACGTGGTTCGTAAATGTCTATCGTAGACCGGATCTAAATTATTAAATAGGTAAAAGACAAAACCATTCTGCCATTTTGACGTTACTGACAGCTTGACAGATGTGGCAGCGATATACATATTAGAAAAAGAAATGAAAAATTTAAGGAGGTCAGGTATCTAGGAAAATTAATTAATTGTCGCAGTCGCATAAAAACTATCCTAAGCGGAAGCCAGAATAATAATGTACTTATAAAAAATGTTTCATGTTTTGCGGTTCATGGGAAGCTGAGATCATTCATGACAGAACAAAGTCTGAAATGATACTGGCTGATTCTTTTTTTAATTTAAAGATTTATTATAAGTGGGGATCTAGGTTGCAAGATATATAATAACTGACTATTTAAATGTCAATTTTGTATAATATTTAACCTAAATTACTAATTTAAATGTGAATTCATAATTTCATTAATTATTTATTATATACCTACCTACCTTGCACAATTTCAATTTCAGTTTTAATTTCAATTCAATTTTTATTTTATTTTCAATTTTAGATTGATGATATTTTTTGACGTATATCATCATACATCATTCGCTTGTCCTTATCCCATTTACTTGGGGTCGGCGCAGCATGTTTTTTTCTTCCATACCTCTCTATCGCCTGTCAGCTCATCACACACTTCCTTCCTATTCATATCGTCTTTCACGCAGTCCATCCACCTTTTCCTTGGTCTACCTCTTCTCTTGCAACCCTCAACATTCATACTTAATGCCCTTCTAGCAACATTACTATCATCCCTCCGCATAACATGTCCATACCACCGTAGGCGATTCGCTCTCAGCTTTTCAGTTATGGGTGCTACTTTCAGGCTTCCTCTTATATACTCATTCCTTATTCGATTAATTCTCGTCACGCCACACATCCATCTCAACATTCTCATCTTTGTAACATGCAATCTCGTTTCATACGTCATCTTTGTGGCCCAACATTCTGATCCATGCATGACGACAGGTCTTATAATGGTCTTGTAAATTTTGCCCTTCAGTCGAAGGGGCATTCGGCCATCGCAGACGGTTCCCGTAACCTGTCGTCATTTCATCCATCCTGCGCTGATTCGGTTTCTAACGTCGCGGTCAATATCGCCATTACACTGTATGAGTGACCCGAGGTATCGAAAATCGGAGCAGACCGGCAGCGTTACGCCATCGAGCTCTATGTGCCTAAAATTGGAGAGACCGCCGAAATCGCAAAACATGTGTTCAGTTTTTGACCTGCTGATTTTCAAGCCCACATTCTCCAATTTTAGCCGCCACTGCTCTAGTCTGCTCTCAACCCCGAGTCCATCTTCACCGACAAGGACAATATCATCGGCGAAGAGCATACACCAGGGCGCCTCCTCCTGGATGCCCGACGACAGAGCGTCCATTATAAGCAGGAAGAGGTAAGGGCTTAAAGCCGAGCCCTGGTGTAAGCCCACCGTAACACTGAAACTGTCGGTGGTGCCAGCCGCCGATCGGACGCGTGTACAACATCTGTCATACATAGACCGAATCAGCCTTACATACTTTCCTGGCACACTTTTCTCTTTCAAGGCCCACCACAAAACCTCGCGAGGCACTCGGTCGTAAGCCTTTTCGAGGTCAACAAACACCATATGCAGGTGTTTTTGCGCATGTCTATATTTTTCGCATAGTTGACGAAGTGCGAATATGGCGTCTGTTGTACCCCTGCCAGGCATAAATCCGAATTGGTCTTGCGTTATTTCACTCTCATCTCTCATTCGTCTCTCTATCACTTTCTCCCACATTTTCATACTATGTGACATGAGCTTTATTCCTCTATAGTTGTTACATTCTTGTACATCCCCCTTATTTTTAAAAATGGGCACAAGTAGACTGTCACACCATTCGTCGGGGATACTCTCTTCCTGCAACAACTTATTGAAGAACAAGGTTAGCCACCTATATCCATCCTCACTCACATTTTTTGACGTATAATTACGATCAATTGTAATATATTTTCAATTGCATGAGGCTTTAAATTTGTATTCCTATCTATCTAATGTATTGTACGCGCATTGGCAAGACATACAATGATCACAAAATGTATTTATTAACTCTGTATCTTACAGCCTACCTATGTTCTACAATAAACATTTTTTCTGATTCTGATTTACCCTCCGAAATCGCAATTTTGGCGAAGTGGAACTGATGATGAATACCACAGATGACTTATAGAACTCCTCAAGGATGTAAAGTACGTCAAAGATTCTGACATGATTCCGTTGAAGTAACAACGAATGATATATTATCAGCCCACATATAGCGACTTGGACTTCTGTAATAATCAACGCATTTGCACTCGGAAAGCAGTTCATGTGGTAAATTGGAAAGGAAATGTGGATTTTTTTATGTACCTACATAAATATGGCTTGGCGAAGTATTGAATTGAAGTCGGTTTAAACTTTGTTTTTAAAGTAAATTATTGTATGTACAATAGTATAGAAAAAATGCCATTTTCTAACATATACCCAAGTACACTACCGCTCAAAAGTGTTCAGGCATTCATATTTTTTTCTATACTATTGTATATACAATAATTTACTTTAAAAACAAAGTTTAAACTGACTTCAATTCAGTACTTCGCCAAGCCAATATTGGTACATAAAAATTTCCACATTTCCTTTCCAATTTACCACGTGAACTGCTTTCCGAGAGCTATTGTTATCTATGTGTACACCTAAAAACTCAGTAGGTATCTGTAACAGATTCTATATTTTTTTCTTTATAACTGCATATAATTGGCTGAGGCATTTTTCTTTGATAAAAGTGCATGATTTTTGTTTTATCTAATAATTTATTGTTATTCAACTATGTCATTATATCTCTAAAAGTACTATTAATTTCATATTCATAATCTTAACTGTATTTTCGTTCAATCATTACTGTGCTTTCATCAAAAAATAAAACCATAGGGTGTTTAACGTGCCGAGTAAATACACAAGTTATAATAGAAAATACCGAAACCACTACACGCATGCCCATAAAATTTGAGGGTTGCCCTCGATTTTCCTGGGATCCCATCATCAGATCCTGGCTTGTACTCACCTGAATAACTTGAAAGAATACGATTAAAGGTATACGTAATTATAAAATTTCAAAAAATATCTTCCAACTCCTACCCGCTGAGGAGTTTGTACCTTCCATCATCAGCCCACCAACATGAAGTGATGACTACCAGACGCAAATACCTGAATAGCTTTAGAAAATACATAAACACGTAATACGTGCCTGTAAAATTTGAGGGTTGCCCTCGATTTTCCTGGGATCCCATTATCAGATCCTGACTTGGTGACAATGGGACCATTTCAGGAGTATATTTTTTAAACAATCCACAATTGACGGTAAAATCGGCGAAAATACATAAAAATATACAAGGTGAAAGTTCAGATGGGGCAGTAAGGGCAGCTACTAGATCCCTTGCTGCTACGCGAAAATGCTCTTAGGAGACCTTTACTAACTTTTTAAATGATGACAATCGACATTCACAGATTTTTGATAAAATGTACAGCCAGCGAAAAAAGGTTAGAGTACTTAAACAACCACAAATCAAAGAAAACTATTTCCATATAGTTCGTAGGCCTCCTCGCTTCACTTGTCGTCGTACCTACGGAGGCCGTATCGTACCTACAATCCCACTAATAGTACACCCGCCGCAATACAAAACAGCGCTGTTTTTTTTTTTAAATAGCTCTCTGTTATGTAAAATGACGGATTATATAATTCCACTGCGACAGATACATTTTTTAAATTGTTGCACTTGACTGCACATACATACGCAATAGGCTTGTGTCTTAAAAATTTTACGATGTCATTCGAACCAGTTTTTGGAGTGGAACAAATGTTTGTATGGGAGCAACTACAATTAAAGAACATAAATACCCAAAAAATTGAGTCAAAGACTACGCTGGCGGCAGCTGAAACGTTTGATACTAATTGACATTTATGACGTAACAGTTTGATTTTTATTCTAACCGGCGTTGTATGGAAAATCAAGTAAATTGATGTTTCGGCCGCGAAATACTGCGTTTAGGTCCATAGTTGTTGTACAATTTGGTTGCTATAAAAGCGTAAGGGTTCTATTGATAGCTTTGAATGTACTTTTGGACAATAAAAAATGCATATTTTTTCTAAACTTTAAAGGTCCATATCAGGTCAGACATATTTTTTTTTTATGATTTGAATTATATTTCGTAGTTTATACTTTATTACAATTATTTGGTTTACTATCCATTTAGTACTGCGTTAGTTAAAGCCTAATTGTTGGTTGAACTCTGAATCCGCATAAATGGCGTCACCTCTTCTATAATTTTTAACCGACTTCAAAAAAAGGAGGTTTGCAATTCGGTTGTATGTTTTTTATGTTTGTTACCTCAGAACTCCGTCATTTATGAACCGATTCGTACAATTACTTTTTTATTTAAAAGTATATGCTTTCAGGTTGGTTCCATTGTTATCAAAACTTCAGTTGGATGGTGGGAACCATGAGGAATTGAGAGAACTCCTCAAATATAGAAGGCACTCATGTAGTAATTTCGGTATTTTCTGTTATAACTAGTGTATTTACACCCGGAAATCACTTTGGTGAAGTGGAACTGATAATGAAGACCACAGATGAAACTCGTGCTTAAAACTGTAAAAGTACGTTACTGATTCTGATACGATCCCGTTGAATTAGCAACTAACGAAGTCCTAAATGTCAAGTGTGCCAAATCGACGGAACTCCTCAAATATTATCGGCCCACATACAGTGATATGGTTTTAGTCTGTAATAATCAATGTATTTACTCTCGAAAAGCAGTCCATGTGGTAAAGTGGAAAGTAAATGTGGAAATGTTCATTTGGCTTGGCGGAGTACTAAATTAAAGTCGGTTAAAACTTTGTTTTTAAAGTAAAATGTATGCAATGAAAGATTTAGGTTTATTTATTTCACTTAAAATTACACGTAGTCATATTTTAGGAATCTATATTGTGATCGTCAACACTGACGCTGTGAAAAGGTCCAACCTTCTAAAGTGGTTCAGCTTGTCTGGATTTTATTGTTTAGTTTAATTTAGGGCAAATTAATTTAGCACCATTATTAAAAAATCTTGATTTTAATTTAACAATCAAATCTCTCATATCATCTCAATAGTCTGCTAAACACTTTCACCTGTCCGTGATCAGTAATCAAATCTATCTGACTAGCCAATCAATACTTATAATATTCGTAATGTTATTTAATGAACGGTTAAAAAAGCGCTAACTCTGTATCCATTTCAATTATGGATCTAATACTGCTCCGAGTACCGCTCGCTTTGTGTCTATCCTTTGTGCGTTAACAAAATAATTATGGCCCAGGTTAGATATATATAGTTATATCTATATATATTGTTCTATCGTAAACTCTCTAATTAGTCTTGGCGTTAGTAGGTACCTGGTTGAGTTGACAAATTAGCATTCATGCTCTACGTAATCAGGCTATGGGCAAATATTGAGGGAACTAGCGCCTTTGACTTGCGTTTCGTCCCACTTCAAATAGAGAAACCGCATTGTTGTCCTGCCTTCCACCGTCCAGCTTTCAAGCAGCAGGCTGTTTTTTTTGTACAAATTCAAATACACGGAAGTTTTTCTTGTGATTTTTGTGTTGGTTTAGGTTTTACCGGAGTTTCAAATACTTCTTAGTTACTTAATCTAGTAGCGTAAAAATAATTTTAATCCTACCTAAAATAAAATTATCTGCATCATGTAGCATTACCGTTGCAGTCTGCACCAGTTGTTATACAAACAAACATATAATATATATACCCATTAATTAGCTCTACATTACGCATTCCACCGCAATAGACAGTATATTACAGATTTATATGATAGAACTCCGTTTTATACTCGATTACTTATGTATATCTTTCTCTAGATATGCATATAATTAATCAATGAAATTCGGGTTTAAATAAGACTCCGTGATGTGTGTTCGTAGCTTTACCTAGCTTGAGGCCAGTTGGCGCTCGTTACTTGCAGCTATCCATTCTATTGTTGTTACACGTAAACACTCGAGAAAAGAATAGTATGGCCGGAACCGGCCGCGTTAATACCTACTAACGTAAACGTTATGAAATGATACACATGGTGCATTAGAACGTCAGCTCCACACTTATCCTGCCTATGGATTAGAGGTGAACTACAAGCCGTCTAAGTAGGTATATATAAGCGATGGAGGAGCGTAGGCTCAATATTGTATTTAGATATTTTTATATATATTGCATACGCTTATCTTCAACACCGTTCTCGGTAATACAACTATACACTTGTAATATTATAATATTAGCAAACAATGTTTTTATAAGTACGACAGCAATTTTATCTTCTATTAATTTTACATAATATATCAGGGTGACTTTGGGGCTACTGGACACATTTATATTTGTCACAAGCTAGCATTATTATGAGCTTAATCCATGTACGATATTGGGCTTGAGAACAAATCTCTCTTAAATAGTGCATTCAATATTCGCGCGCATAGACAACTTCCACAAACTCATTCGTGACCGAACTACCTATACGAATGTTCTCTGTCACCTGCGAGCGGCCATTGTCTTTGGCATTCGACTGAAAAACTAACTAACTAACAAACTAACCATATGTCGAACTTATATCTATCAACAAAATCTGGCCAAATCTTCTTCATGTTTCACTTTTTTTCTTTCGTCTCTTCGTCCTCTAGTTTTAATCTCTGACGTGATGCTGGCAAAATGTCTATCGATGATTGCCATAAAAAAAAAACCATATGTCGGTAGCTTTTGTGGGCCCGGTCATACCAACAATGATTCGCGTTCAGTTCGAGCGCTTTTACCTAAACTTGAGTTATTCCACTTCGATAAAACTATAAAACTGTTGTAAAATGTGAAAATGATTTGAAAGTCAAGTTATCTGATGGAGCCGGAAACCTATGGAAATGTAAGTGAGACCATATTTCTTTCGCCCAATAACTGTCGCAGTTCAAATAATTCATATTCATAGTCCTCCTCAGGCATATCAAGACGATAAAACACTTAACGTTTAAAACCGAATTATCAAAGTCACCCTAAATAAAAGATGGATTTAATGACTGTAAGTATTTTGCTTTCACCAAGTTTGTCAAAAGAAATGCCCGTTAAGGATTTGTATTATAAACATGCCTTTATGAAACTTTCGAAGATACTCTAGAATCTAGATTTTACTGGTGAAACATTTAAAGACATAGGGCGGAATACAATGGATAGACCACACTACTTATAAAATATTGTTCGGTATGTATTAAACCGAATTAGGCCGTATCTATATATATACCTATATTAATATATTTAAAGTGATGTACCTACCTACTTACGTAAAAGTTTAGTTTTTCAAACTCTGTTATTCCAAGCAAACAGAGCCAATCATCCATCCGGTCATTTCCGCTTGAACGTACATCGATATATCAGATTGTAATAGGCCAATAAGCGGGCAATAAAAAGGAGCAAGCCGCCGTTGAAAGAAATACGGTCCTGATTTATGCCCGATAGGAATGCGCACCGCCCCCTTTTCAATAAGTCGCGATAAGAATCATTGCTACTTACGCCTCCGAGGCACGCAATTAAATATCAACAGCTCCAAAAAAGCAAGTATGCATTTGCGATTCAGGTTATCGGTACTAAACATTACTGTAGACAGAAATCAGTGGTTGGTGCCTAAGTCATAATGTCACTTAGACGGCAGTGTAAACACATGGTTGGATGCGTTACTACTACCCGGCGCTGCGCTGCATGGACGATGACTCGTGTTGAATTATGTAAGACAGCGTAGGTATAGGTAAGTAAGGACAGAAAAATATCATACCCAAAATGCAACTTAAAGTATTATGTTAGGCATAGAAAGTGCAACTTTACAGCTACCTTCGCGTACCTATTATTGCGCGTATCTTTGTAAAATATTAAATTAGTTCAACATAAATTCTTTCTTTCTTTCTTGCTTTCTAACCTACAGAGCAAATACTTCGTGGTGTTACTATGACTTCAGCCTTCTATAAAGTGGAGGTACTTCCTCAGTTTGGCAATGTGAGCGAGATAACTGACATTTCGCTGTGCCTTTCAAGAAAAATATGATCTTAAAAAAAATACTTCTATCTTGGAATATTAAGAAATCACAGTACTTATATTGGCACATGAAATCCGATTTTAGATAGAATTAACACGGTGATGACCAAGAGACGTGTATATATTTTTAGGGTTCCGTACCTCGAAAGGAAAAAACGGAACGCTTATAGGACCACCAGAATGGCTTGTTGTCCATTCGTTCGTCTGTCAAGACCCTTTTTCTCTCTACTGTCTTTTGCTGCTGTGAAAAAATCAAACTTCTAAGCCAACGCAATCAAAAGATATATCCGTTTATGCCGCAACCCGCAAATTTTCCGTTAACTTAGAATCTTGAAATTTGGTACGAAGCAACGTCTTATAGCACAGTAAAGGAAAAATTGCGAAAACCGTAAATTTTTAGTTACAACATATAATAAAAATATTTTTAATAATTTACTTATATACCTACAGGTTTGTACGGAACCCTCGGTGCGCGAGTCCGACTCGCAGTTGGCTGGTATTTATTTTGTACTTAACCGCTATGCTCGCTCACGGCGTTCGACTGTGACTAGAATAATCATTGGACGCAGAAGGTAAAGAGTATTACTACGCGGCGGGTATTAACAAATATATTTTTGTAGTAAAATAAAACCGGTCCGAGCAAAATTTAAAAACGAGTGGTACGATCACTCGTATTCAATTCTATCAGTAAAAAGTAAGTGCCTACAATTTTGACACTACAATCATATTTACTCGTATTTATTTTTCAAGCGCTCGAAAGTCGCCCCCCAGGAACTGTTGGTTTTTCAGCGATAATTCATCATCACGTGAACCGATTTGAATATTCTTTGTTTTATTAGAAAGAAAGTTCCAAATTAGTCACAAGTTAAAAATGTGATTAAATTACAAATGAGATGTTTTATTAAAATAACCTAGACTGAGATACCATTACATTTTTCCTGTAATATTAATAACAATGTTAATATAATCTATAAATTATTAATAAAAAACGCGTGGCATACTTCAGGGATAAAGCAGCCCGGAATGATATTATTTTCTACCTCATAAATGGAAATGTATGTACATATCTCATAACTGTAAAATAAAAATAAAACCCGTTTCAAAATGTGCAACTAAAGCCCTTTGTTTGGTAGCCCCCTCATATTCGTCATTTTTCATGGAAAATAAAAATATCTATTAAATTGTCTACAACTATTCCAAATTTCAAATCGATAGCATAAGTAGTTCCTGGGATATTTTGACGTTGCGACAGACAGATAGACGGACGGAGTCATAAAATAAATAAATAAATAAAATAACTTTATTTGCAAGAAAAGACTTATGACTACTTACACTTTTACACCTTTTATAAGGTATAAACAAACATTTTTTACGAGTAAGCTTCCTCTGTTCCCCGTACTAGTAATTATACTGTATCACGGTGGAACAGGATTCGCCATCATCGTTGTTTAATGTTGTGTTTGACTTGAAGTACATAGTGAGAAAAAAATAATATAACAAAAGACAAATTTAAAGACACTAACAATAAGTGAAGAATGAGGGTGGAGTGACAAAATCATAGCGGCAATGCCGCGCTAGTCGAACGAAGTTGTAAACACATAGTATATGCAAAATGACCAGATGAGTCAGGTCAGTGGAAGGATTTATTGTTATTTATATGACCTATGTATATCTAGTCATGGTTCCTTGTTTACATTTTTGGCACGGGACCATAAGACGACGGGAAAGGAGGAGAAAGCTAGTGAGTGCCTTGGTATTGCTGACTGCGTCCCGTAGTGTGTCTGTTTAGTCGTGTCTTCTGCCTCCATGCACGCTCTGCACATGGGGCTTTCTGTGATACCTAAATTATAGAGATATCTGTTCAAGGTGTTGTGTCCTGTTATTATTCCTACTATCTTGCGTAGTTGGTTTCTATATGTTACACTAGATATGGCCAAAATAGTTAAAATAGCTACAAATCACCCAACCCTCGGTGCGCGAGTCCGACTTGCACTTGGCTGGTTCGGTTTGATTTGGATAACAAAACAAAAAATGAACAAGAGTTGTCATATTTCTGATTTCCCACCCAAATTCCAGTTCAATACTAAAAGACGAAGGATTACTTATAGCTATTCTAGTAGTTATTAGGTTATTACATATTAAGAATTTATTTAGGTTTGTAAAGAAAAAAGTGTAGGTACAGTCGAGTTCTCCAATATATATACGGGCAACCTTTCAAAAATATCTATACATGTGTCTTATGTCAGTAATAATAAAGCCCATGTACAGATATTTTTGAAAGGTTGTCTGTATAGATATTGGAGAACTCGACTGTACATTCCGTTTAAAATTGACTAAGAAGAAAATAACTGCACTTCTGAAGAAATTGCGTGAGTAGCATAGCAAAAGAACAGTCAGCAGCAGAAGTAGCTAAGCACTTTAACATGCTCAGAATGATCTGCACAGAACCTTATTCTCTTGACATTAGAGTCCGTGTGCAGATCAATTTGAGCACTAGGCCCGCTTAGCTACTTCTGCTGCTGACTGAACTAACGGAAAACTTTCTGCATGACAAGTCCAAAAAATGCTAGTTATTTAAAATTAGTCGTAGAATGAAGTATTGTATGTAACGAGTTAATAGGTCTAAAAACCCTCGTAGCGTCTTTAACTTCCATGCTTGCTAAGGCTCGCATCATCGCAAACCACGCCACCCGCATTTTAAGACCCTTCTTATACAACAGTTGCATAAAATATTATTTTATATTTTGCGTCATTGTGTTTTTTATAATAGTTAAATAATAGTTTCTTTTCAAAGTTAAGGGAAAAGGGGTGCTCAATACTTTTCAACCAAGGCTTGTATAATAGGATACCTATACTGCCAACTTGCACCTGCTAAACACACAAGAGTATTTTATACATTCGCTTTGCAATGAGCAAAAATCAAATTTAGCTTTACCATAAATTCACAATAAAATGATGCCGAAATCCCATTATTATATCGACTTCACTTTTTGCTTGAGTGCCGCCAGACGTTATCTCTGAAAAGAACAATTTTATTTTACAAGCAGTCATAGCTTAATCAAAGGTGCATTCTTGATACTGCTCTCATTACAGTCATTATCTACTACAACGAGTAACTAAGTTATTGAAGAATGTCGAATAACCAAATGCTTATTAGGTAATTTAAATTAATAAAATACGCATATTTTTAATCCGTTAATTACTGCCGAAGAAATGTTCATTATTCGACACGATTATTAACCTTGCATCTGCAATCGCCTTGATTTCTAACCCTCATATCCTCATATGTAAACAAAAAGGTACGTTTTCCTACAATGAGTTCTTGACAAAAAAATATTGACTGAAACTCTTTCCACAAACGTTAACTGCTAGTAAGGCGATTACTTAGCAACGAGCATGGTCAAAAGGCCCAAGGCAAAAAGGCAAGGTTATTAGTTTAAATAGTTTCTAAAAAGCCACCCTCCGGCTTCTAATCCAGTAAAGTTGCGGTTTTGTAAAACATTAATTTATAAGTAATAGCGTGGTTTTTGGTTATTTAATTTTGAAACGCTACTCTTAGATGCTTAAATAAATCAATAATTCTACAAACTTTCCACCCGTGCAAGTAATAGTTATTTGTGCAACAAGAGAGCAAAGTTTATTTATGGTGCGAGTGCTGATTTTGAGTCCCAAGGAAGCGGAAGATTCTAAAATTAAATCACAAGCTCTACCGAGTTATTCAAAGTTAGAATCTTGAGCGAAGCGAGGGACTCAAAAGCACGAGATGCTAATACTTTGCTCTTCAGTAACACATACAACTTTTCACCTCAGCAGTGAGAACATATTCACATTTAACAAAAATAGTACCTCTTCGTCTAGTGATTATTCACGAAGAAAACTTGATTCAGCGTTGCGTTCGTTTCTGCTTGTTTTAACTTCTCAGCGCGGCTAGAGGGTGCTAGAAGCACGCGAGAGCGTGGGGCGACAGACCAAATCACATTTTAGTAATCTATACGAGTCTCGCGTGACACCAACACAACACTAAAAGCTAACCGATTATTTTTAAAATACTGTATCTCATACTCTCATATTTCACTCATACCTATTTGTGACCCGTTTTTGAAATATTCAATACTAATTTCTATTGCGCTAGAAAAAGACAAAGGCACACATTAGCATATTTACGTGTGTCTCGCGTCTATATATCTACACCAGAAACTAGTTGTACTGTTTGTTAAAATACCGCCTTCGTCACTGATTTTACTATATTTCCTAGCTAGATAGATAATTCATTTATCCTAGTCGTTCTTATATTTAAGACTAATATCAATAGCGCAATAATGAAGAATATGCCTAAAAAATGTAAAACAATTTAACAGTACACAATTTTTTTAAAGGGTACAGGGCACCGGGCGTTCGTACGGCAAACTGCATCTTGTGGTATCCTACTATCCTACTAATATAATAAATGCGAACGTTTAGATGTTTAGATATTTGGATGTTTGTTACTGAATCACGCTGAACCGATTTCGATGAAATTTTGCACGAAAATAGTTTATATATATTAATGGATTAAAATATAGGATAGTTTTTATCCCGGGTCTACGTGGACGAAGTAGCGGGCGGAAGCTAGTATGTTCATAAAATTAAGATTGTAGAAACTAGAATGATTAATTAGTCAGCGTAATAAAATTCATGTTTACCTATTTTTGCAAAACGGACTTTATTCAGAGACGTTTTTATTTAAATATTCTTCAATTTAAAACATTCCTTTGTATATATTTTGTGATAAGTAAAACTAATATTATGTTAATTTGTGAGTTTTCGAACGTGTTACTGGTTTTGCGCTGATTGGGGGTCTACTTTGATATTCGAATGTCGAAGTATGAATCGAATATTTCCTGTCATTTTCTTTTTTCGTAATGAAATGAAAGGGACTGAGCTCATAAAGTTCAAGTATTCTGAATTTGTAATAGACCCAACGCTATGAAATGTCAGCGCTCGACATCAAAATTAAAAAGTTACTATGACTCACGTAGTAAGCAAATTAGAATTTTGCTCACTGTTTTCACGCAGCAAAATATGCTTGTTCGAGCTGCTGAGGTGAAAAATATATTAATATGTTAAGCATTTATTAACAAAGTTTGTACGATTTATCTTCATTGTTATAGAGCAAGTATAAATTAACCTAAATAATAATTTTAATACTATTATTTTTTTCCAAATTTTGAGCAATTTCGTTTATTTTTGATGAATGATATTTTGTAGGATTCAACGTAATTATTAATTCCAGAAAAAACCTTAACTTTGATGCTATCGATCAGTAGAATAGTGAGTGTTTAGTTTTACAGTTTTAGTTGGTTTGATTTCCGGTTCAGGTAAGCTTTTCATAAAATCTGTGAATCCATTTATTAATCTTAGGAAAATTAAAATAATGTTACATTTATGTAAACTGAGCTATCGTGAGGATTTAAGGTGGGTTCAGGGCCCATAGATTTCCGGTCTAAGAAAGAAAGAAAGATAACGATCGAACATACCGTACCTACCTATACCCGAGTTTAACAGTGTTTATAACAACTTACTAGACTTCATACTTACTGGCTGAGATTCCTTGGTCATAATGAGACCCCCCATGTAGTGAGTGTTATTTTAATTTGGAATTCTTTGTCAGTATTGACTGAAATCCTGCCACTAGTTCCAAATGAGAGCTGAATATCTTTATTTCCACCAATAATAGCTAAAAATCCTTTCGACAGACAATACTTTTGACTAAAACACCGCACTTAAATTGGTTCACCCCTTTGAGAGCTACGATGCCACAGACACATACACAGATAAGTGTAGTCGAGGAATTAAACTTTATTTAAATGACGGTCCAAAAGTGACGAACCTTTTCATTCCGTAACTGTACAGATACATGTTAAACTATAATATAACACTCAGCTTTATGCGTCGAGGGTTAATAAGGAAGTATAAGGTAGGTGCGCCAAGGAAGGCCCCGGACTCCTAATTAATAAGGGCCCACTTTTAAAACTCGTAGGTATGGTTTTCCGAACTACTTCAAATTTCGTGAGCGCGTGCGTTGATGGTCACAATGAAACGTGCATTTCAGTTTTTACTAAAGCGCGCTGCCATTTTGAAAAAAAATTACAATTTGCTGAATCGTGTTAAAATATTGCATGGTTTACCTTAGGTCACTACGAAAGTTTTGAGATACAAAAAGATCAAATATTTTTTATGAAAGTTTCTCAAGATACTCTTCTTTAGTTTCTACTTATACATAACTCCCGGTACTCTTCCTTAGGAAGGTCTTCTGCGGCCTGCAAGTAGGCATTCCGAGCATCCTCAGGACTGTTGAATCGTATGTCAAGAAGTCAGAGCCAAATCGGGGCTATATATGGAGGATGACATAATTCCTGGATCTCAGTGCTCCTTAAAAATTCTTTGGTAAGAACGGCGTTGTGCGGCGACGCATTGACATGATGCAAAAAGAGCCCCCTCAAACCAGCTTTAGGTCATTTTTGTTTTAAATTATTAAACAAAGTAGGTAAACACACTCAGAATTTACAGTTTTATGGTCATTTAAAGAAACTGTAGCCACATGACAGTGGTCTGCAAGTGTGCAGAAAAAAATGTAGCCACACTTCCTTCAATTTTTTCCCAACACTTCGTTCGAATTTCACCTTCTTTGGAGGTTCATCGTCTGGAAATACCCAAACTGTTCACTGCCGCTTAGTCGGAAGATCATATTGGTAAATTTAACTCTCGTCTCCAGTTAAATATGGCCCCGTTCATCTCCCTGATCAAATTTATTTTACAAACATATCGACGGTGGAAAGGAATAACCCCTTAAGCGACATTTAGTGAATTGTACAGGAGAGTGTTTCAAAGTTTTCTTTTTGAGAAAAAAAATCATAACTTTTTTCCTATTTGAAATAGGTAAATGAGTTCTTAAGACGATAATCTTATTTAATTTTTCTCTATTTTATGAAATAAACATTTACCCCAAAATCTTACAGGATCCTGAAAATGTTGTCGCTTAATTGAAAAGGTCCTCAAAATATTCCCGGAAGAACCATTTAAGCGACATCATCATAGTACTATAAAACTCACTGAAGCCACTTACCTTCTTTAACTTGTCTCTAAGATATTCAATTAAGCAACAGTCGTATGGGCAGTTATTACGTGCCAATTTGAAGTGGTATACCGGAAATTTGAAACTAAATAGACACTTTTTTGTGAATTATAACGCTAGCTTTAATATTTTTTTAAACTATTTCATATTATTGAAAAATTTAGAATATATTTGCGGTTAAAAAACGCTATATTGTGCGTTTTTTAAGGAGAAAAATAAAATACTTATACGAAATTAACGTGTATTTTTATTTTAATAAAATAAATCTACTTCTAACAAATAACTCTTAATTAAGTATGCACTTTTTTGAGATCACAATCATTTTGAGTTTATAAATTATTAAGAATAAGTAGCTAGCTTACTTATTTACTTTTTGGTAAGTGTATAAATATACAAATTACAATTATCACAATGTTTTAATAGTAACACTTAGCTTGTTAATAATTAAGTACTCAGGCACTTTTTTGAGATCACAATAGTTTTGTGTTTATAAATTGTTAAGAATACTTAAGTAGCTAGCTTACTTATTTACTTTTTGGTAAGTGTATAAATATACAAATTACAATGATCAAAATGTTTTAATGGTAACACTTAACTAGTTAATAATTAAGCACTTATGCAGTTTTTGATATCACAATCATGTTGGGTTTATATTTTTTTAATTATAGATAAGTATAATGTAAAGTATTATTAGAATAAATTAGTACAACATCACAATGTTTATTACGTACGCTCTTCGTCATATTCCTCATCGTGACACGAAACTGAAATGTGTAGAATAATGTCTGGTGTAACTATACACCGTGTATTTTTCATTTCCATTAATTTCAGGGTACATTTCAGTGTTCTTTAAAATTCAGAAATCATTACAAAAATTTTTGACTATTGAGACAAAGCTACAAAATGAGACACCTGTGTATTAATTAATGAAATTATACATCAGGCAGCGATCGGCGACACAACCGCCGCACTCCGGTGTTCGTCGCTGACTGAAGCGACCCACTGCATTCCATTGTATAAGTAAAGCACCATTCGCGTGAAATTCGCGCCAAAAATTGTTCACTGTACCGACATCAAATAGATTAGAGCAACACTTTAACCGTTATCATACCATTTTCAATCTCCACTTAACCGACGTATCGCATTTATAAAGTATACTTTAAGCGACAGGTTCGGCCGCGGTAAGGAGTGTCGCTTAAAGCAATTAAATAACAACGTCATTTTTCGTAACATCCATTTAACCGACAATCGTTTTATTAAGCAGTTTTGAAGAACCACTTAAGTACAGAATTCAAGATATATGTGCCCGGAATAATCAATTAAGGGACATTACATCGGAAACGAACTCTTTTTAAAAATAATTTATACGACTGTGGTAATATTGGAGTAGGTTTTAAGTGACACAGATAATATTTTATTCAAATTGTGTGTCGCATAAGGGGTGGTTATTCAAATTCAGACCTCATTCGTGAATTACTTTAAGCGACATATAAGTCATCGGATCGCCGTGAAACCCAATTCAAACGACGCAGAAAAAAACGCTGATTCCAATGATATGTATAACTCATTTTCGACCAAAATGTCGCTTAAGTGGTTCTTCCTTTCCACCGTATCTTTGCACCATGTCACACGAGCTTCTTTTTGTTCTGCAGTCAGTGAGTGAGTAGGCACTCATCGTGAACACAATTTTTTGACTCCAAGTTGGTAGTGTAAAAGCTCATTAATAACTGTCGAGGAAATTTTAAGGACCTCTTCTATTATAAGTTAGTTTTGGGTCTTCCTTGATATTTATTTCATAGCTAGTATGTTTTCTTCAGTAACTGAAGTCGTGGGGCGGCCGGTGCGTTCAATATCATTCAGGGAGAAGACCTCTCGTTTAAATTGACCAAACCATCTGAAAATTGTTATGCGCGACGGCGCATAGTTCCCAAATGCTAAAACTAAGAATCGCTCTCTGCACTCACATTCATTAAACTCAAATTTGTGGTACAAAATCATCGCACGGAATGTTCTTGCTGAAAATTCACAGTTGACGATAAAAGTCCACCGGAATTGAAAAAAAAAACAACCGTATTTTTTATATTTCATTAAATGGTTTTCTATGTAACTGTAAACTAGTGCCTATGCCAAATCCTGGGATTTACTGACCCCGGCCTCCTTTAGGGCAAAACCGGGAATAACGCTAGGAGAATGATGAAATGGTTTTCTATGTTCGATTTTCAAATTATTTGTCTCTAGAAAAAGGTTGCATTACTCATACTCATACTCATTTATTTGTAAAACCAATTTACATGTCAAGAGAAATTATTATAGAAGTTGCATTGTTAAAATAGGCTTTAAATTAAGGTGGGTTATTAAATAGGCGACGGTACCTTATTGTTCGTTTTTAACATTTTAAAGTGTCGTGTAAGTCTACCTAACCCCAGATATAGGCTGTTTACGTAATAAACAAGTGTCCGTGTTAACATTAGTGGAGAGCCGTTGGGTTTAAACTTAGGGACCCGGGTACACTAAATGGGTTTTTGTAGAACCTTTTGGAATGTGTTTTGAGCGGTAAATAATAAAATGTTTACCCATTTATATTTGCCTATCTCATTTTTTTTTAAATGCTATATCAAATATCGGGGAGAAATGTTTCAAAGTATAGTAAACTAGTTTTTACCCGCGGCTTCGCCCACGTAGTAAGTGAAATTATTGCAATAATTGTTGAATTGTTACGCCGGCAACGGCCTACTACTACTTACTTCCCCTAACCCTCCGTCGTCATATACATAAATATATACGAACTTTCAAATTTCTAAGTCTTTAAATGAACGTCTTCTCGGTATAACTCCTATTTCACCCCTTTAGGACTCAAGTTAAAAAAATATATTACTTAATAGATCTACATATTATAAAAGAAACCTGCTGTCCTGCTTTCATGTTTCTAGCCACTGTTTATCATAAAAAAATTACACATTACTTATGTGAACTTTAAACCCCCATCTTAACCCCTTCGATGGATGAATCAGAAAAAATGCCCTTATCAATGTTATTGACTGTACATTAGGAGCTTGTGACCGAAGTTTTAAAAGTCTAACTTTAAAAACGACATGTTTCCCATTTATACTTTCAACTCTTTTTTTAACCCTCTTAGGGGATAAATTTTCATGATAATGCTAAATTATTTGTTTTGATTTTTATTAAGGAACCTTTATACAAAGATTCAAGTGTATAACTTTCCAAATGAATGATTTTCATGTAACGATTCAACCCCTATTTCACTTTAATTTCGAAAAATCCTTTCTTAGTACACGTCCACGTACTATACAGAATATAAATGTTCCAAACTTCATGCCAATATATTTAGGGTTTACGCTGATAATGTACAATACGCAAAATGCTAACTGCACGCAAAATGTACAAACAGTCAAAATGCACATACGCAAAATCCACATCATGATAAACGTACAGAACGAGGAATGTACAGTACGCAAAATGTATTTACGCTGAAAGCACTTAACGCATAATGTTTAAAAAGAAAAATCTACATTTCGCGAATTGTTCAATGCAAAACGCATAATCCGCAAAATTTTACAAAAGCTAAATGCTCAATCGCCCAACGTACAAAACGTAAAATGTACACAAAGCAAAATAGATAGTAATGCTCAGTCAGAAAAGGGAGAGGGTAAGTATTGTAAGTTTGACATGTGTATTTATGTGTCTATCTGTGGAACGTAGCTGCCAAACTGATAGACTAAATGAGATGCGATTCGTTTTCTTTTAAAAGCTAGTTTATCGAAGGTGTTCTTAGCTAAGTTTCATCAAAATAGGTAAGACATTCAAGAGATAGGTAGTTAGGTTAAGATATGTTATAATTTATCAGTACATCTTGCGTATTGTTATTTTTCCGTAATGAACAATTTGCGTGTTGATCATTCTAACTTTGCACATTTTGCCACTACCGGGTGGAGTACATTTTGCATATTGTACAATCATCATATGTACATTTTATTGCTTGTACTATCTGCGTATTGTACATTTCTCGTTCTGTACATTTATCATGATGTGGATTTTGCGTATGTGCAGTTTGACTGTTTGTACATTATGCGTGCAGTTAGCATTTTACGTATTGTACATTATCAGCGTAAACCATCTTTAGCGGTTTAGGCTGTGGGGTGTCTGTCAATCGACCAGTAATGGAAGAGTTTTATATGTATAGATAAGTCAAATATACAATAACTTTATCTCAAAAGTTTACAGTGTAAAAAATTTAAAATGTTCAAATAAGATAGATTTATATAATTATTGCAGGTCAAATTTGACTAACTTTCCGTACTCTAATGGAGTTTAAATTTAATACACTTGTGTAAGTCGGATAACAATGCAATATTATGGCACCATAAAGGAGTTCTGAAAATGGAGACAGAAGGCGAACATAGTATGTCGCTTAAAAATAACTTGTCCCCCATACAAACTCTGAACGTCTGTTTAGCCTTCTTCGAAAATAAATATTTGTGGTCTTTTAAGCGTAACCGTAAAAGTTTACAGATAGACAGACAAACAGAGTTAGTTTCGCATTTATAATATTGTATAGATTTTTGTTATTCGGATTAGGCTATCCATATGAATGATATGGCCAATTTTTTCATAAGTTTCAATAGTCAAATGTAATGCCGTCTACTATCTACTTATTGCGGCGACTCAGAAGAATGTCACAGATAGTTTATTTTCATTTCTAATAATCTTAATAAAAAATTAATCTTGAAACCTAAAAGGTTTTTAGGGTTCCGTATCTCAAAAGGAAAAAAAAACGGAACCCTCTCGTGCGTCTGTCTGTCCGTCTGTCACAGCCAATTTGCTCCGAAACTACTGGACCAATTAAGTTGAAGTTTGGTGCACATATGTAAATTGGTTACCCAAAGATGGACGCGTAAAGTAAATTAATGAATTCTGTACAAGGGGGGCACTTTTGGGAATAAACTGGAAAATGAAGAAAAAAAAATGTTTCGCAAAAGGTATTGTGTGACATATCAAATGAAAGGGGTTGTTGTAAGCATCTCTGATAAAAAAAATATAATTTTAGCAAAAACAAATTTGAAGTAATTTAGGAAAAAAGACGAACATTGACCACTCCTAGTAGTTAGGCCCCTTAAATTACTAGGCTTAAAATTCAAAAAAAATATGGAAAATAGTTCCTTGCCTAAAGATTACAAGAAAACCTATAAGAAGTATACAAAGTAACGGGAAAATTCTCAATATTTTTGTGTATTTTGTATGGAGCGCCTGATGCCTAGAGCATAGCAATTTTACGGAACTCATGCGAGTTGAACTCGCACTTGGTTTTTTAAAAACTTCAATTAATGGCGTTCATTGAATTTTTTCCCAAGCTTTTTTTTCTCGTCGACTATACTCTCTACTTTTATGTACTAAGTACGTATGCACTAATGCTTTTTTTTCTCCTCCTCATCAGTAAGTACGAGTACTATTCTCCTTAAAATAATAGCATGGCGTCGATGCTACCACTATTTTTATTCATCTTTTTGGATTTGCAATTACTTTTTTTTTAAGTATGTACTTTTAATTTTTAAGTTGAGCCGCCTATGTTATAGATAATATACTCGTAAATTGCATTTAAGGTACCTACATCAAAAAGTCAAGCCACACACAGCAGTTATTAAAAGCAATCGTGTAGCAATAGCGATTCATTTGTTTTATTTGTTATTTTTTAACTTGAAATTAGTTTTTCATTTTAAAAATATTTTTAATTGCTTACGAGTTATATATTAACACAAAAATTCAATTTCTAAATGCTAATGAACGATGAATTAAAGAAAAGCGCACTTTGCTAGTAATTTTATCACGAAAATATATGTACACCACCCCGATATTCGGCACAAAAAAATATTTTAAAATGGTGAAGGGGCTAAAATTTTCTATGTATTTAAAAAAAACATATTTTATAAAAACTGACTCAGAATGCTCCATACTAAAATGTATGAAAAAAAATGAAAGTGGTCAGATTCAAGTGAAAAATAGTTATTTATGATACAAGTGCGGAAAGTAGGTAATTCCCAATGAGTGACGATGACCAAAAACATGACAGTCAGGGAGATTTTACAGTGCATCATGCAAGGAAATAAAAAAATATACATAAAAGCAGGGATCGGAACCAGTTTTTTCAAAAGTCCCCGAAGTAGTCTAATATTTTGAATTATTTTAGGCTCTATGTAGAACTCTGTCATGTATTTAGGTAATATTTTCGTATTATTAGACAGCCTGATCAAATATGATATTATAAACCAAAGAACGAAATTGAACGAAATAAAACCGGTATTTTTGTATGGTGTAAATACCGGTATCCGATTCCTGCATAAAAGGTTAAAATTTAACTGTCATAAAATCTCATTCTCGCACGTGTGTGGGAATATTGGCCCGAAATCCATTCCCACACGGCCCCGCCCCGCGCTGCCGTGCGAGCATAGAGGAGTTCCCGAGTTTATGGGCGCACTTTCAGAGCAAGTGCATTGTAAAACCTATTTTCCTGAAGGAAGGTTTTTCATTTTTATTCAAAGTTTTTTGGTAAGATTCTTTGAAAAAGTTGTTTAAATAAACAATTGTTCTAATATATATATATATTAGAACAATTGTTTTTATATATTTCTATAAATACCTATTTATACAGTAATAAAAGTTTACATGTCAATAAAAACACACACATATATATATATGGTCGTCGATCGCAATTCAATGCGACAATGTGATAGACACCTTTGCACCCAGAATGACACGGGGCGGGTTATTGGACTAAACAGTGTGTTTTTATTGACATGTAAACTTTTATTACTGTATAAATAGGTATTTATAGAAATATAATAATTTATATTTGTCTATACATACTTGAATCTGACCACTTTTCCATATATTTTAGTATGGAGTTTTCACAAATAATAAATTCTCAATACATACAAAGTTTTTGCCCCTTCACTATTTTTAAATATCCAATTCAGTAAGTAAAATAGTTTTTTTTTCAACTAGGTGTGCGGTATCCTTTATTCTGTGATCATAATTTAATTTGTTTCACGGTCCGTACTTACATTGTTTTTTTTTTCTAGTTATGATTTAGTGTCCGATTGGTGAAAACTTGTTAAAATTTGTATCACTTTATGCTATCTATTAAGTCACCATGCTCTTCTATCACTATACTTAAAGATTTATTGACGTCGCAAAATTTAAAAAAAGACTTAGATATTTTCCAGTTTTGGTGGAACTGTATGAAGCCAAAAATAAATCGTTTTAAAATCAATGAAAAAATGTGTGCAATTAAAGACAAACTATCTAATCATACCTATAGGTCAAAAAAGACAATTTACATGAAAAAACACGGGCACACAATATGTATATTAATCAAAAAGAAGATATCACCGAAAATATCAACTCACAGTAAAAATAAAATTAGAAGAATAAAATTGTAGTTTCTTTAACTTTTTAATCAGTTTTGTTGGAAAGTTTTCATCGATAAATTTAACGCTTAATCTTATTAAATAATTCTTATAATAGGTATTGTAAGTTTTACATAACAATCCAAGACACATTTTATAAAAAAAATATCACAAAAACAAACGATATCGCGGAAATTTTATAAAACATACCTTACAAGCGCTAGTTTCTCAGCGTCGCGACACGACAAGAAAACTGCAGGAGCCCGGGAAAGCCGCGCGACAACGGGTTTTCGCCGTGGCAGAATAGCGACGACTGCCGCGCCGGCCGCCGCCGCGCCGGCTGGGCGGGCGGCCCCAGGACACGCCCCACGATAGCGATGCACAAAATCACACATTTATAACTCTGAAAAAATCTTCAATTACCACACCTCGTTCAGTTGGATTATAGGAGTTCTGTAGACTACAGAACGTTTATTAAATACATCGTGGGCGACTTGTATTTTTAATAATAAAGAATAAGTTACAGCAAAAGGGCAGTTAAATTAAAGTATATGTGCCAATCTAATTAACCAACCTTAATGTGCCAAAGTTACTTGTCGAGATTTTAGAATAAAAGCAATTTCTAAAAATACGTTTTCAAATTTTTTATCGTCAAGGTTTACTTAGTTTACTATGTGACTTACTTATAGTAAGTTTACTCGTAAGTATACACTTAATCGCTTGTGCCTTTTAAAATTTACTCTGCACCTTACTTTTTTTTAATAAAAACATGATTTTATGAAAACTACAGTTACAATGTAACTACAATATTATATCGGAAACGTGATATAAACTGGTTAAAGAACAACTAGGGCGGAGCATTTCGAATCGGACCACTCCCAGTCCCAGCTGTGTAACGCCAGAAAACAAATCGATCCATTGGGGATTTGCATTATTTTAATCCAGCTTACTTGTAGCTCGATAACTTAACTTGAACACAATTCAAACAACAGTTAATTTATATTCTTCAGTTACGTTTTGTAACTTTAAGCAATTCGGTAGAATCCGGATCAACATAGCAACTGCCAAGGTATCAGTGATACCGGTTATCTGTGGTATTCATCATCAGTTCCACTTCATGAAAATAGTAAGAAAATATCCAAATCACAACTACCTATGTAGGTGTAACCTTTGAGGAGTTCCATTTATTCCTGCTGAATTACTACGTCAGACGGAAGGAGCGCTCAACACCACGTGCTATCTATGATTTTGCAAACAAGCCCTGTCTGTGTGCCTTCACGGACTTACTGATTACTGATAGCCGTTTTCCTTAGGCATTGTCTGGTTCCCTTTGTCATAGGCGTCCCCCAGAGTCCTCCATCTGACTCTATCCAGAGCTTCTCTTCTGCACATGTCCGGCTATATCTTTGAGTTCATCTTCCCGTCTTTTCTTCTGTCTTCCTTCTTTTCACAGACTTAAAAGGTGGCAAATACAGGACGTGAACCTGCCTTAAGAGTAGATTGTTTACAATAAAGATAAACTGTAAGATTTTCAGTATTTTGTCAATTTTTTAGCAGGAAATAGGCCAAGCGCTTCAAGTTTTTCTTATCTTCAATTGACATGTTGGTTGGATATTGTGTACTTTTCGACTTCAAAAAACTGTTCGGTATGGAAAATTACAATTTAAAAAACCGGTCACGTGCGTATCTAGTTCGCTTACCGATGGTTCTGTATAAACTTTTATACAACATACCGGTCATTCCCCGCCCTTTAAATCCGGAAAAATCTTAACAACGCATAGTGGAACACAGTGCCATTTTTCGGTGCATTTTGTTACTAACTTGAGCGAGCAAGGAACTCGGTGTGTATGTTAATTTTTCAGCGATTTTCGTTATCACGTGAATTGATTTCAATTTTTTTTATCAATTAAGCTATTTTTAGACTTGGTAGTAGAAGAAAAAAAGTACATACAAAGGTTTTTAATTTACAAACTTAGTAATTATTTTTGTTGATTTAAAAGAAACTAGAGACCATTATATTTTTCCTGAAATATTTATAATTAACTTTTGCCCGCGACTCGTTTAGGCACTGGTCCCACCGCCGGCTACAGACTATAAGCTATCGGCGAGTACTCGCCCAAGAAACGAACAAAAGATAATAGCTCAAGTGTAAATAAATTTATAGTTCATCGCCGGCGGTGTGAACAGCCAGCTATAAACTATAAATATATAACTCTCTCTTTTATTTACACGAAAGCGATTATCTTTTGTTCGTTTCTTGAGCTAGAAAATAGCCGATAGCTCATAGCTTACTCGCGGTGGGACCAGTGCCTTATATCGTAGCTCCATACAAACTTTCGCCCCCCCTTTTCACCCTTTTAGGTGATGAATTTTGGGATAAAAGCTATCCTTTGTTCTTTATTTTACTCCTGCAAATGTTACATTTTATAGTCTTCGAAACATCGATAAAAATCGTCTTTTTATCCAATTTTACGAAACATTCAATATCTCCGAATCCACCACCATAGGGTACCTTTACGTCACATATGTTCCCATAAATATATTATACTCTTTGCTGTCAATCCGTACAGTTCCTTTTCCTGTATCTATTCCTTCACTCCTGTTTATAAATGTCTCATCCTTGTATAGGAATATTTAAAACCTTTGATATTATTTGCCTTTAAATAATATCAAACTTAATTATATTAATAGTAATTTTAACTGTCTACAAAAAAGGTGCATCTTAGTTTGACCCGTATGTTCCAATTAAAATGCAATTTGGCACAAATACTTTCAAGAATTTTCATGTCCACAATGTTAAATCTCCAAATCGATGCCATTTTCATAATTGACGTCCCAAAAAACCATAAAAACGACACCCATATCGATATTTAGACATTTCAACCCCATCGCACCCCAACAGGAGAGATGGTATTTCACGTCCGTCACGTTGGATTTTAAAATCATTGTTATTTTCGTAATCAGCGACCAGCGACCCAATAAACCATAGAAACGACACCCATGTCGATTTACAGACTTTGTGACCTCATTTCCCCCTTTTAGGGGTTGAATTTTCAAAAAACCTGAAACACATAGGTATTTACTCATTTATCGGTAGGAATACTGTTGTGAAGTTTCGAATGAAATAGTCTAACTAATCTTGTTTCCCTATACAAACTTTGGACCCCCATTTCACCCCCTTAGGGGTTGAATGAAAAATCATTTCTTAGTGCACCCCTAGACCTTATAAGGAACCTAATCAGTCAGTCAGTCAGTCAGTCTGTTTCTTCTTTTACAAATTTAGATTAAGATTATACTACTCTTTCCCGGTCTTTCACTTGTCTTCCAAATTTTCGAACTGTTCGAATTTGTTGTTACATTTATTGAAATTACGCCTGAATACGAAATTTGCGCATATAAGTTCTCATATCAGAATCGATTATTTTTTATGCTTTATCTTTTGGTATGCGTTTCTAGTCCAGGCAATGAACTGACAACTTGTATGGAAAAAATGACATATTTGGAAATAATTTATAATAGCTAATTTTTTTTAATGTAACGGATATATTATCAATTAAATTGTTACCTAGAGGCAAAATCCACCAAAAAATCAGACATCAAAAAAATAAATATTCAATTAGCTCCTAAAAAGTCCGGATAAATATTAATATTTTTTTTTATCTTTATTTAGGGTCATTTACATTTGCTTTACAATATTCAATATAAATAAAATAAAAAAGACAATGAATGTTTAATTTATATCTATATAATTACTTCCGGGTGGAAAGTTTGGTGGATTCTTGAATAAAGCATCTCAGAATAATGTTTTAAAATGAAATAAACAAAAAAAAACGCTATTATAAATTAATGTTTTTCGAAACCGTATTTTGCCTCGGCTATTCGTGAAAGTCTATCGTAGACCGGATCTAAATTATTAATAGGTAAAAGACAAAGCAATTCCGCCTTACAGATGTGGCGGCGATATATATTAGAAAGGGTAATGAAAAATTTAAATAGGTCAAATATTTCGGAAAATTAATTAACTGTCGCAGTCAGATAAAAACTATCCTAAGCGGAAGCTAGAATAATAATGTACCTGTAAAAAATGTTTCATATTTTTCCGTTCATGGGAAGCTGAGATCATTCCTGACAAAGTAACGTCTGGAATGATACTGGCTGATTTTTTTTTTAATTCAGAGATTTATTATAGGTGGAGACAATGTTAATCGTATGTAACAATTACAAAATATTTGCTTTGTAAACTTCAGAGATAAGGCGGGAGGGGGATGGTATTCATTAAATAGTTACTTCATAATTAGTCCAGGCAATGAACTGACAACTTGTATGGAAAAAATGACATATTTGGAAATAATTTATAATAGCTAATTTTTTTAATGTAACGGATATATTATCAATTAAATAGTTACCTAGAGGCAAAATCCAACAAAAAACCAGACATCAAAAAAATCAATATTTAATTAGCTCCTAAAAAGTCCGGATAAATATTTATCTTTTTTTTATCTTTATTTCGGTTCATTTACATTTGCTTTAAAATATTCAATATAAATAAAATAAAAAAGGCAATTAATGTTTAATTTAAATCTATATAATTACTTCCGGGTGGAAAGTTTGTTGGATTCTTGAATAAAGCATCTTAGAATAATGTTTTAGAATGAAATAAACAAAAAAAACGCTATTATAAATTAATGTTTTTCGAAACCGTATTTTGCCTCGGCTAAATTTGAAATTGACTGTAATAAAAACAAGTATTTGAAAAATATGTATTGTAAAACCCTTTCACTTGATACCCCATTTGACGTAATAATTACTAGACTTTTTTTTTCCTATATAATAGTTCCTGAGATATTTAACGTTTTGACAGACAGACGGACAGACGGATAGAGTTCCTTTTTTATCTTTTTAATACGGAACTCTAAAAACGAATAAAATATTACATATTCTGAAAAGATACAAACTGGGGTAGGGGATACACGATTAGTTCGCCACGAGCCCTACATTTTGAGATTAAAACTCATAAAAAAATATGTTTGCTCATACTACAGGTAACTAACAAACTAAATGTCAGTTTCGTATAACAAAAGTTGTGCTAAGTATATGACTTTTTATGGATTTTAGAAAGAACCTTTTTTTATCATGCTGCGCTATAAATAAGACAGAATACCTATACTTACAAAGAAGAAGTTTAGATACCGTTTACCATAAAAAAATACAGAAAACATTTTTTAATGTTTGTGTGTTGATAAGGTCATTTTTATCCTGAAAATAGCTCACACTTTCGTATTTTCGTGAAAATTGAAATTTAGTATCGTAGTTTTTGTTGAAAAATATATCAACATTCTTACATGTAAAATGTGGATAGAGTTAAAGAGTTTTCAATGACTCATACTGAAATATGATTCATTTGTTATTGTTGGATGGGACCCTTGTATAGAAAAAAACAATTGGTTGAATGAATTTTCGTAGATGTCTTTTTTGCCGTTATTGAAAATAGTGAAACGACGAACACTTTGTATCTTGGTTAGTAGGTACCTATTTTTGTTTGTCTGTTAAGTTTATATTTGTATTTCGTGCTTCGTATTGTTTATGTGGAGATCAGTTAGTTTTTGCTAAATAATAATAAGTATGTTTACAATATGATTGTTCAAATGTGCGTGATATAAACACGTCAATACCCATTTGAATTGCCAAATGAAATGCAAAAATACTGCGGCAAAAACGAAAAATGTAATTTGATATTGCTTTTCACATATTGTATCTCTAAGCCCAATTTTAGGTAATTTTCTTATGCAAAAAGTGCACCCAGTACCTTCGGTATAGTTTTTCACACTTAGAACATATATGTAATCACTAATCAGTTTCTACACGTAATAAAAAAAAACTTATTATCAATGCAACTTTTTTTTTATCAACAACAAGCTTTTAAGGGCGAAAACTAGACTGTATAAAGTAACTTTAATTTTATTTTTGTGTGTAAGTGTATGTGTTAGTGTACTTACATTGTACTTGTTTCTAAAGACCTTTTACAAACAAAACAATACAGGTATTTTTTTTTTCACTTTATTCCTAAAAGAGTTAAATACCTATTTCTTTTCGTGAATATTCACTGAGTTTTTTCTTTCATATTCATTTTTTCAGCACGAAAATAGTGGCCCTTTATATGATCTTAGATCTATTGTACATTTAAAAGTAATTTTCGGCTGCGTAAAACATGGCTTCGTAAAAAAACACGTTTTTACGAGTTATTCAAAAGCATCTTTAGGAATTAAATTTAGTTCTAATATAATGTTCGTCATGTTCACAAAGTAAAATATCAATTACAGCAATCGTGACTCTACCACCGTCTCATAATAATGGCAAAGTCATTTATTACCCCGCTTACTACAACTAAGAGAGGGCAATAAAAATGAGAAATTATTTTTAATAATATTGTAAGAACAGGGGCACGCACGGTGACACCACACAATATTTTGGTGGCTGTAATACCCACCCTTATTATTATAACCGGGCATTCTTCTGGAGATTCGTGGGTAATAACCCTGCCACTTACTTTACGACCTCGCCGCAATTTTATGTGAGAATAAACTATGATAAACGTCTATCGGTTTAATGTGATGAGCGCATGCATTTGTGTGCATACCAGGGAAAACTTAATCTGCTTTCAGTAGAATTTAGCACAAATAATTACTTTTCCAGACAATTCTTACCATTCTTATGTTGATCCGGTACAGTATAAGAGTGTTAAAAAATTAAGCGAAAGTTGAGATTTAGTGGAAGTATTTAAGTACCGTCTATTTTTGAAAAGCTGAAGAACTTGCATTCAGTCGACTTCGTAAATATGTATATGTATATATTCCCAAAGGTTCAGAAATATCTTGAAATGACGAATTAGTCCTTGCACATATTTTCACTCTTATATTGTTCAAAGTTTTAAAAACATGGGTTGAGTTGAGGTTGGACACAGAAAAACATCTCCAAGTGCGTGTCGGAGTCGCACATTAAAGGTTCCGAACCACAAACGTAAAATAACCAAGAACTCTTTCATGTATAATTTTATCCTTTAATATATATTAAGCAGGTACTAGTAAATTATAAATTCAGCCACGACAACAAATTCACTAGAAGGCGCTGTATAAGCAAGGTCATACTTTCAATAAATTTTAAATTTTAGATAGCGACAACTAGTGAAAAAACTTGTAATATTGGCAGACTTTGCAATTTACTAGTTTAATTATAAGAGTCGAATAGGTACATGTGTACTTCGTATAACGTAGTGGAATATTATCCTCTAACCAGAGGGAAACGAAGCCTATTCCGGTGACGAGGCTTGGAATGCGACGTGATTATGAAACGCCATTTGTCAAGTTTTTATTGGGTACCCCAAAGCAGCATCCATTGTTGTCCCCCTCCGCCCCGCGAGCTAACCTCGCTGGACCCTCGTCTGGCTGACGTTCATTCATAATTTTTATAACTTGTTAACATTTTGCGGTGTGTTTGCGGCGACGTGACGGCATCGCTTACAAATGGCGTTTAATTAAATTTTATCCTTCCCTTAGCTTTTTTGTGCGGTCTGTACTCACGACCCGCGTTGCTGCAGTAAACCAGTAAGGGCGAATTGAACCAAACAGTAGGTACACGGTTTATTCCTAGATTAGTCCATACCTACTATTTTGACGATACACCCTAGGTTAAGCTGCATAGGTACCTACAATACTGTTACAGTCGAGTTCTCCAATATCTATACCTACAATTAAATATCTACACATGCGTCTTATGTCAGTTACAATAAAGACTGTGTAGATATTTTTGAAAGGATGTCTGTATAGATATTGGAGAACTCGACTGTACAACGATTAATTATAAATAGGGAAAACAAAAAAAAACTGCCCGAATTAAATCTTTTTTATAGTTTATCAGCTTGGCATTTTTTTTGTTGATTGGATTTAAATAAAAAAAATAACACTAACTGCTTGTTTATGGTTTGATTTTTTTAAGGCCTGGGTCACACTGGCGCGGCCTGCGGTGGCGGTCAATAGTAAATTTAACAGCTAATGACCGGCAGTTTACTATTACCAAGCCGCGCTAGTGTGATGTGGTCTTTAATTTGGTTTAGGTCTACACATTGCCAGAAAACCAAAGTTTTTTTTTAATATTCTAATGTTGTTTGCAGATCAAGAATTGCAGCCTGATTTTATTTGTAGCAAATCAAATATTTGTAAGCCGCGCGGAACTCGTTTACATCGTAGCTCCATACAAACTTCCGCCCCCCTTTTTCACTCCCTTAGGGTAATTACTTGGGGGGGGGGGGGGGGGGGGGGCAAAATTTCAGTCTAGTTAGTAGGCCAAGTGGGTCATCATATGGAAGGGCTTGAATTGCACATTCTAAAACATTTTTTTATTTTTTTCTACATTTGTAGAATTAAGATTTATAAAGGAAAATGTTGAAAAAAAGTACCAAACCCCCCCCCCCCCCCCCCCTTTATTTCCGAACTTTAAGACGAAGAATTGAAGTAAGACGGCAATATTAGAATTTAATTAAATTTATTAATTAGTCACATACACTGTATCTTTAAACACATACCCACTGACGTCTAGTCAAGTGTTAAAATATGGGTGCATACAACCTACTGATAAATATGTGTCCCATAGCTCTTATGACGGCGGACATAAGAGTTATGGGACATATTTATGAGTAAGTTGTATGCACCCATATTTTTACACTTGACTGTACATTTCGAAACAAAACAAGCACTGAGATTGGGCAAAAATTTAACATATTCTTTACACAAATTTTGCAAAAGTAATGCACCATTCTTGGTAGATGTCGGTACAGGCACCGTTATAGAAAAGCCCTATTATATAACATTGTAATATGAAACACGATTGGCATCGACAACCATATTAAACGCATCGTCGTGGGTAGCGCCGAGTTCCGGCGGTGCAGCCATATTTCGCGCTTCGCCAGTCAAAGCCGGTGGCGCCGGGAAGAGCATTTTAATATCCATCCACCCTAAAGCGTTGCGAACACTGATCTAGCTGAACGTGAAGCAGGTTATTCCGTTATTGACATTTGCAAGACCTTTCATCATTCGTAATAATATTTGTGCTAGCCAATTGTTAATCGCTACTTAAAATTTGCATCATAATTTTAGGTAGGTATAATCCCTTCACTCCGAAAACCAATAACAATTATGAGTTATAATATAATATTTATAGGATGTACAGAACAAGCAATCCTCAACCACTCTGCGACAGGACTAACAGGATATAGCGCGAAGGTCGGTGGGTCGATCTTGTCACTTTAAAACTTCGTTATCTGAGGATAGTTCTGTAACTTTGGGAGACAATGCCGCGATTACTTAATTAGGTATTCCCCTTGTGCCAGGCAGCAGCCACATCGGTACTAGCGCCCCCGCCGAAAGTGTTGTGGAAGGTGCTAGTAGGGCCTTCGATTAGAAATAAGGAGCCGAGAACACCTTCGTTTCCAAGCTGGTATGTGGAAGGCAAGGGGGAATCCACCACACTCTAATACCTATTCCTATTTTGGAATAATGAACATGGTTTATTTATGTCTACACGGTCAAGAGCCTAGCTCTTAAGTTTATGGTGATGAATATTTATTAGAATAAAATATCAATAAAAAACAGTGATATTATTACTTAAATATATTTAGACTTATACAAAGATCATTGAACGTTACAGAGTCTAGACTATTACTATATTCAAAATAATATATTAATATCTACGTAATACGTAGATATTTAAGCATTCATACTTTGATGTTCTTTATCTTAAACAACGTAAGTCTCGTACGTAAGTAATACGTACTCGTACATATTGCATATCTTTGAATTTAACAAATGCAAATGCAAAATAAACACGTAGGTATATACAGCAAGGAAAGTAAGCAGCAGAAGTTGTCACCAACCAATTGTTGAACGAGATCAATCAAAGCTCAAGTTCCTTTAAATACAAGTCGCGTGCAGATCAGATAATGAGACCTTTATCTGGTAGCAACGTATGTATGACTCGTAGCTATAGGTACGTACAGGCAAGAAAATTGTAAAACAACGTGCCTTTTTCACTCCCATCAATAGGGAGCCTGTAGACATCAGCTGCATTTAAGAAGACATTTTACATGCATAAGGTACGACTATCAGTAAATCAACTACTCGAACCTTCTCCGCTTGCAACAGGGTGATACATGGGCGTCATCGATAATGGCTTCGGCGAGTATAGAGTCCCTCAAGCACTCGACGTAGGAGAGTGGTACGTTGATGCTATTGGCGAGGAGCAGCTCCATGTTGGGCCTGGAGCTGCCAAAGTAGCGCGCGCAGGCGGCTACGGCGCCGGCGGCGAGGTGCGGCGTGCGCACGGTCAGCGGCCGCGCGCGCCCTGCGCTCTCGGAGCCGCTCGATGACTCGGAACCTCGATACAAACGGTGCGCTGAGACCGATGCACAACACATACGTCTAATACATTACCATCTTTAGTCATCAGTAAAGACATGTACAATATGCAATGAAGTAATATAAAAAGAGAGAATATTTTGTCTACGAAATTCCGTGTTTAAAAATGGCCACCAAATCGGACAGCTAGTTTCCATTGACGACTCGAAACTGAGGCAAGTTGTTGCACTTGACTCAATTTTAATGTACCATTTTTAGAGCGCTTATAACCTATCTACCTCTTTTTTATATTATATCATTGACAATATGAGTAAAACATACAGACAGAACTTCGAACCGAAAGTTAACAATACGGCAGCTTAATTTTTTGACTGAGATGCATGGTAGGTGGTAAGTGTTATCAACTCACAGTGTGTTAAAAACCCCTATTTTGTCTCACCTAGTTTTTTTTGAAAATCATATAGTTTGCATGATAACAAATAGTAGACTAAAACTCCGACGTCGATACGGCTTGTAGTTTTTTTTATAAAGAAAATCTCAAAGTTTGCTCATACCCCGGGTCATTAATTTCACAAAATAAATCATTATTGAAAAACTAAATTACTTATTAAAGTTTTGTATATACCGATTTAACAGGCGTAGGGTGAGTGCTCCGGTCCCAAACCAGATAAGGACAAATTTTCACTTTAAAGTGTTGTGACACAAAATAGTATCGACCTATATTACCAGTTTATTTTTTATCTGTTACATTATGTAATTAAAAGTAATGGTTCAAAAGGATATCACCTAATTCTTAATAGTTTTTTTTAAATTTATTTTTCAAGTTTAAATTCTGGAATGTACCCTAGATTGACCAGCCGGCCCCAGTTGTTGTTAGGGTTTGTACCAAAAGTTGACCAATTTTCAAAACGACAAATAAAAATAAGAAATAAGACAATAAAAGGGTTTTTTTATATAGTCATCTTTATTAAAAACTCAGAAAACTTCTAGACTAACTGAGATAAATGAAAGTTTCATATCAGTCTTAACAATCACATTAGGAAATTATACTGAGCTTAAGCTGGCACATATAATCATCCTCATTTGGATCAGATTCTATTGCTAGTTCTGCTCTCATTCTAATTCGTTTTGCTTTAGGTTTCTCACATTTCTTTGCAACTTCTTTTTCTCTTCTCATGCTAATTTCTCAGATTCTTTCTCTTCTTGTTCCTTTTTTTTCTCATCCCAATACTTCATCCACTGTACTGGTGTAACTGCATCAGGCAATCGCTTTTTAGTGATCTCGAGCAATCGATTTATCCATCTGCATAGCAATTGTTCCTCCTCAGGTGTTAAAATTGTTGGCGGTCCCATTTTACGTTGTACTGGATATCCTATTTTAATTTTATTAATAATTGTAGAATGTGGGATGTTGTATTTACGACATGTTTTTCTAATTTTGCATCCCGACTGTATTTAATCAAGTACTTTATATACATCTTCTTCTTTATATTTGATAAATACTTTCTTTGGCGGCATAGTTAATCTACAACAAGTGAAACAAAAATTATTTTTAACGGGTTTGGTCAATCTTAGGAGTATCATTTTTGTATGCAGTACCAATGTCAAACCACTGGTCAACTACTGAAAACCTGGCAATATCAACCACAAACTAGTGAGTGGGGTATCTAAACATGCCATAGCTATGAAAAAAAAACAATTTAAAACAAAGAAAATAAAGTTGTACAAGGAGCCAATAGTTGACCAACTGGTCAACCTTAGGAAATTCATACAAATTATGTACCTATAGTTAACCAGCCTTAATATAAATTAAATATAATAATATACACTTGAAATTACATTAAAATCGTTAAATACAACCATTAAATAACTTCGAAAACAAACAATTACAACAAAATTTATACAAAAAACGCATCAATTCAATTAAAATAGTCTTACCTGTCGAACCACGTTCCTTACTGCAATGGCGGTTGAAGCACAACTGACAGCGACAAGTGAAAGTAAAACGAAGTTATTAGCTAATCTGTGGATATTTTTGTAGCGGTTGATGTGATTGGTTGATTCGATATAGTTGTTAAAACCTATAGCCAACATTAAAAATAACGGCTAACGGCGGTAAATCTTATTATTGAGAATCAAAGTCACAAGTGGTCAACAACCGGTGCATGGTCAACTATAGGGTCAACCATCCTATATTGCCTTACCTTTCCACAAGTTTTTGTATAGTTCCTGAAATTAGGTAAGAACAAATCAATTTATTTATCATTTTTGATTTTAATTTTTTTATTCTTGAATAAAGCCGTATTAGCACAAAATTCCAATAGTAAACGGTAGCTTATAAAAGTTTTTACCAACATTATTAAAATTACATGCTAATTCCATGTTATTCAAAAGATATCAACAATTTCAATTCGTCTTCAGGGTTGTCACCTCTTTTATCCGGATGCAGTAATGGTGTGTAACCGAATCTATGAGCATGAAATACTTACTTATTATATTTAAACCTCCCTTTACGTAACCTACTCTTTATTACTTAAAATTTAATTTTCGTATTTGACGTCGTGGCTGAATAATTTGCCGGTTTTAATAAAGATATGGCTTCCTTCAGAAGTGGATACTTTTGTAACTTATTTTTTCGTTTTGAAGTCCATAATCACTAATTACGGGGTCTGAGGTGACCAGTGCCCTATGAAACAAATCGGACATGGCTGCTACACGATTTGTTTTCCTGTTTGGTTCTAGTATCAAATGCTGCAAGTGAGGTTTTTAATTCGTTCTCATTCTGTGATAACTCGTATTCGGGGCCAAAATAGCCCAAAACAGTACGCATCCGTTCAGATGCTGACAAATAATTGCAGTTCAATATTTCGTAAGCACCTAAACGGGTTAAAATTTTAGTGCCAGAACTGCTTCCGCTGTCATTTCCACATGTATTTGCCAACACCTCCGGAGGTTGAAGAGTGCCGGTTGTGGCGCTATCCACAACTTCACAAGTGCCACTCGCTTACCAACATGAGGGTTGGCGCCCTCATATCCTCCTCGCACTTTATCCTCTGGTCAGAGCCCAGAAGGACATCCCTCAGCAGGGCGGGTCAGTTCCTGCTGAGGCTAGGTAGCACCATGAGTCTGGACCGTCTCCATGATGCCTCACCCCCGGTCCCTCAATGCCACATGTATCGACAAGGAGTTTTCGCGTTCGCTTAACGAGGGTGAACTCCTTCCCATGTCTGAATGTAGCACTTCATCGAAATGTGTAGATCGATTCACGACAGTTGGTAATAATTAAATGAACGTGTGAATGAAATAGTCTGTCAAAAAAAATTTAGAATTTTTATAGTGACTTCTACATTATACATATAAAGAAAAACAAAAACTATTTTGTTGGTTAAGTGAGCACAATTATTTTCTTCCATAAATTAAGTACCGCTGACTAATTTCTTGTCATAATCATACAGTTATTATGTTCCAACCGTTTACGTCACACTGGTCAGTGATACAGGTTTTTTTTCCTTGAACGATAAGTGCAGCTTTTTCGAAATCATAAGGATAACAATGCAATAACTGTACACACATTCATAAATCGATCTATACGTTCGACACTAAAAACAATCAGACACGGGTATAGCAAACCTGAAGTGACAACCCTAACCACAAGAAATCCGGATAAAACTTATATTACTTCTAACTTCTGAATAAGCTTTTATAAGCTACCGTTTATTATTGGAATTTCGTGCTAATACGGCTTTATTCAAGAAAAAAAAGATAAATAAATCTTATCTAATTGCAGGAACTATACAAAAAAGTTGTGGAAAGGTAAGGCATTATACACCTGTTAAATCGACCATACAAAACTTTAATAAGTAATTTAGTTTTTCAATAATTATTTATTTTGTGAAATTCATGACCCGGGTAAAAAATTTGAGATTTAAAAAAAAAAACTACAAGCCGTATCGAGGTTGGAGTTTTAGTCTGCTGTTTGTAATCATGCAAACTATATGATTTTCAAAAAAAAACTAAGTGAGACAAAATAGGGGTTTTTACACAGCTGCGGCAGAGCCGTTCGTAATACAATTGAATAATGAAATAGAATTTACCTACTGAATACCCTAATATTATTCTTGAGTTAATGGCAGTTAGGTACCTAATTAGTCTAATATTCAACGCGTTCAATAAAGTTGAGTGAAATTTTTACTTGTAATAAAGGGGTAAGTCAGCAGCAGTAGAAGCAGTGAAAATATCCTGCACATCTTTATCATTAGGACAATAAGCTTGTTCAGATCAGTTTGAACTCTTCGGCCGCGTAGCTACCTGTACGGTCAAGGACTTCAATATGCATGATGACTAAAAAAATTTCACGATGCCATTCGAACCAGTTTTTGGAGAGGAACAAATGTTTGTATGGGAGCAACTACAATTAAAGACCATAAATACCCAAAAAATTTTGACAAAAATTGACCTCGCTGGCGGAATTCCAAACGCTTCAGACTGATTGACTTAAAAGTATGACGTCACACTTAGCTATTTGAACTAACCGTTGTACGGAAAATCAAGTAAATTGCTGTTTCGGTCGCGAAATACTGCGTTTAGGTTCATAGTTGTCATACAATTTTGTTTCTATAAAAGCGTAAGGATTCTATTGGTAGCTTTAAATTTACACTTAGACAATAAAAAAATGCATTTTTATCTAAACTTTCAAGGTTTAAGTATATATTTTTATGATATTAATTATATTTTTTAATCTATACTTTATTACAATAACTTGATGGTTTACTCTCCATTTAGAACCCTATGTTATCAATTTTAACATGAGTCATCATGCCTATTGTTGAGCCCACACTAAATACTATTAGAAAGGCGATGTGGGCGTGGCACGCGCGCCACTTGATTGAGCATATGCTCAACGCTTTAACGCCAACGTCACTCTGCAATCACAAAGTTGCAGGCGACAAGGAGGGGATGAGGTGGCGACACCGCTCCCGATACAAACCACGCTCGATACTCCTTCTATAGTATTTAGTGTACTGTGGTTAAGCCACTTACGTAGGTGTCATCTGATTTTGGTTTTCAATAGCTTTGAGTATCCAGTACAAAGTGAGCTCAAAATGGCTCAACAATTAAAGTCCGTGACTGTACTGCTGACTGTACTTAAAATCTGTGAATTGGTAAGGTTGATTAATTACGTTATCTCCGAAACTATTCATCCGATTTCGAAAATTAGTTCACCATCAGGTATATCAAATGGATCTTCCAGATAGACACTCCGGAGTACTTTATCCCGCGGCTAAAGCATGAGGAGAGCTAGTCATACGATAGATAGATAGATAGTCACTGTATGGCGAGACGTTGGCGACCCATTGCACGCGCCTGTCGAGCCGGTCGCGGCGGTACTCGGCCAGGTTGACGACGATGGCGAGCGGCGCCAGCAGCGCGGGCGGCAGCCGCGCCTGCACGGCTAGCAGCTCCGCCACCTCCACGCTCGTCCATAGTGGCACGCGGTAACCTACACCACCTCAATCTATACTTACTGATACCGGTTTAACAGAAACAAGCGATATATGTATGTCGTTCAATTCACCAAGACGCACCCTGCGCTATTAGCAACACACACGAACTAGTACGTAATGAGAGAAAGTGAGGCATGTCGTTGCGAATTAAGGCGACGTAGGTTCAGAAAACGGATTATTAAAAAGTCGTAGCGCTTGTTTGGATCATAATACGGCTGCCCTAAATTTAATTAGCAATCTTGAGGCCTTTCTCGAGGGACTATAACTATTCGAATGATCGCTGAGTTTTTGACTTTCGCTCGATAGAAAAAAACCAAGAGCATACGTCTAAAATACACTTAAAACGTTCGTAACAAATTATGCACAAAAGCTAAACATATTAAAATTGGTTCTAAAAATCGGCAATATCATGTTTGAGGGAACTTAGCTATTACTATTTTATTTATTTAAACACACAAAAAATTCAAATTAAAAAACATGATATCCGAACACGCACTTCCATCTCGCTCACGCGCTCACGCTTATGCTCAGTGAGAGGGAGAGAAGACCACGAACCTACGTCACTTTAAACGATCCATTATCAAGCTATCGATGTCTTAAAAAAATACATGCAGATATATATGCAATGTCAGATTCTTTATTGATTTTTGATCCGTCTACCCATAATAAATAAGCGTTTTGATTCACGTTTTGGTTAAAAGTTAAGTTGAGCTAGTAATTCAGACGCTTCGTTAATATCTCTATACATGCATCCTCTTTAGACTAATACGTATACATGAGTTAAATAAGTCAAATAATGGCACTAAAGCTGATCAATTACCCAAAGCAACAATCAAGCACAATGCCGCATGTATCACGGCGGTCTAATTAAGAGATAATTCAACAAAGCTATGAATCAGTTAATGGAATTGAAAGGATCACGCTGCGTACTGACCTATAGTTTGGAATACGTGATATTCCCACGTAACGACATCTTTGACCGACTGTTGGACCCCTTTCCGGAAGAGGTAGCTGCATACGTGTGAGGCGGACAGCGAGACGGCAGCCGAGGTACTCTTGGCGGCAATTTGCACGCACGAAGCGATTAGCGCGGGTATCCTCGAACGCAATCCTTGTTGAAATCGTTGGAATTCGTGATTGTCTACAAAGAGAATAAGTAGGTTTAAGTACTTAGTCCTAACAGTGTTTAGCTAATCCACTCAGACGAGGTTGCAGATTTGAAAAGTACAAGTACATACACAAACAATTACATTTTAGACTATGAGAAAATTTAGATTGATAATAGCTTACGGAAATGCTGCGCGTGAAACGAACACGAAAATCCGCTCGCTTGTATGTCGAAGAATGGAAAGGAAAAAATTCACTATCGTGACGGTTCAAAAGCGACGAACCTTTTTATACCACGTGTGGGAATGACGCTCCCCTGTATCGTCATGAGTTTGAGTTGGCACGTGTTTCGCTGAGTGCCCTGCGCCGTCTAACGCTTGTCCATAGCCGAGGTGTAAGTGGCGTGCAACAGGTCTGGTGCAAAAGGTACTATCAGGGATGATGTTGACGCACCGAAGTGCCTCATCTGGTTGTGGAGGTAGCGCTCGACGAGGCGGCAGGCGAGCGCGGGCACGCCCGGCGCGCGCGCTCCCAGCTCCGCGCTCACCGCCCACACCGCCGCCCGACCCTGCTTCTCCAACAGATGCAGACCCCAGCCACGCACTTCGTAAGATTCTGCACGTGTAAAAACCATGAGAGCACGTTACAGCCAATAGTGGCCGCCACTAAACGCGACCACTCTGTCACACATTACGGCCACTGCAGACTACAGTGCTTTTTAAATTGCTTGGATAGGTACGGTGACACCTATCTTAAATAATAAAAGTATGTAGTGTATGTCACCGTACACAAGCAATATGAAAAGCACTAATATAGCGGACGCCACTAAACGCAGCCACTAGTAGCGATCGCCAGCCACGCCCGTAGCTTGTGGCTCGGACGCGGCCACTAAACGCTCGGTGCGCGCAGACGTTATACAAAATGTTTAAAAGAACTCGTCCACAACTAGTGGCGGCCACTAGTGACTAAGAAGGCATTTACATGATGCAACAACTCGTATGCGATTTTCATTACACTGCGGGCTGCGGGCTACCGAAATACGACGAATTCAATCAATTCCTGCAATGTAAATAATAAAACTCGCATGCGAGTTGTTGCACCTGTAAATAGTCCTTTAATGTGCGTTGGCTCTTAGATACTTGTCACAACAACGTGTTATAGTTGGAATGAGGCAGCAATGCATAGCTTTCATTCCAATTCTAGCAAGATGTTGTGACAAATTGCTGCGTGTGTGACAGACTTTAATTGTTGAGCCATTGTTCATAGCTTAACTATTAAAAAACCAAAATTAGTTGACACCTAAATGGCTCAACAATTAAAGTCCTTGACCTTACAAAACTGTTATACCAACTATAACCCATTCCTTATAACATTAGAATTCTAGAATATTAACGGAGAAATTCGTCTACGTTCCTTTGTTTGTCTAGGGCATTAAAGGAATATACAAAACCCAGGGGATCGTCCTGGACATGGCGTCCAATAGGATCACCTGGGTGATCTCACTGGACATATTCGTCCAATATAATCACCTGGGTGATCCACTCAGGTGATCTTATTGGACGTCGCGATCAGGAGCCGTAGCATGGTTGGCCTTGTCACGCGATATGTGATAGGATAGAGCGTGCGTCACTGGCTGACATCGTTCGATAGAACGAGACGACGCTCTTATCTTGTCACTTGTCGCGTGATAAGGCCAACCATGCTATGGCTCCTGGTCAAGTTTATGTTACCTACTTATTTGTCAAAATGATCCCAAAAGCCCGTGCTAGACGGTCGCCAACACGCCCCTCCGACCGAGCGACCTTGGTCCGCACCGACCGTGTAGACAGTTGTTTCCAACAAAATTTCATACTACAACGGTCGGGGCCGACCAAGGTCGCTCGGTCGGAGGGGCGTGTTGGCGACCGTCTAGCAGACCTTTAAGAGTGCGCGCTGAAGCGCTGCGTAATCTTAAAAGGGGGTTAATTACGAACTATGTGAGCTGCTAAAGAAAATAATATTTTTATTTCAAACGCCATATTAACCTTTTTTATCATAATATAGGTACCCCAAAATACTTAAGTATGTAAAAGATGAAGATTAGGTAAACATTTATTCTCACCTTCCTCCTTGTAATCTTCCGTTACCCTACGCATCCAATCTGGCATAAGATGTAAGCATGCATAAAGAGATGATTTGAAACCGGATCCCATTTTTTTGGTTAATTGTGTACTTAGACTTTGTCTTCTTCGTCTTCACTCTCTCCCTTGTAGAAAAACTTATTTCAGTTATCTACTATACACATATTTAGCTTCAAAGTACATCGCACAAATTATTTACGTAGTGTCAAGAAATAACCTCGTTACAAATGTCAACTGATGTCAACCATTAAGGCAAACTGGCAAAGAGTACCTACTATTAATATAATATATAGAGATACAGACGTCAGTCAAGGAAATGGATGCAGAGCGCCATCTAACGTGTCGTCTCGTAAACAGCCCAAGCTTTAGCTATAGGCGTATACCCTTACCTATACATATGCTATTAAATTGATTTAATTATGTTTTGAATTGGAAATTTGGAATCCTCGCAGTTTGATTGCTCTTACTTAACGCAAAATTCAAATACAAGACTGTCTGTTTAGTTTTTATAAATCGAAAATAATAAAAACAAAATATGAATTATAATATCTTATATTTGAGGTGTAAAAGACAATTAAAAACACGAAATTTGAGCATCACTGATATCGTCAATAACCAAATCAAAGTCCAATGAGAAAATAGCAGGTTCGACCGATCAGCATAGCACACACTATAAACAATAAATGGGTCTATCAACTATTTTCTGTCCCTAGTTGCCATGGTTACGTCTCGTGAGTCACTTTTTAAAACTGCGATTTATGGGTTTTAAAGCACCAAATGTGAGGTTTACTTGTCAAGGTTGACCTATTTTTGTATGGACCATCTTCTAGTCTTCGTCCGTATTGTAAACAACCGTATTTTACGATTTCGTGGTTGGTCCGTGGTGAAAAGTTGTTCAGTATGACCATCTTATTCGCTTTTGGTCTTCTTGATCCACGACCCCTATTTCACCCTGTATAAATAGTATGTTTTTTAGCCAAATCAATTGTAAGTACCTCTAACGAATACACTATAAAGAACTGAAAACATCGTGCCGTGCATTAAGCCTTAAGCTTAAGGTATTTTTGTACAGGTGATGGTGTTTAGTTTTCTTAAAACCATTAAACAATACCTTTAGTTTTTAAAAGAAAGTTAGTCCTTTCACTGGCTAATTAAGTATTTAAAAGTATCTACTGTGCGAAATAGGTACCTACCTACAAACTTATTATTTATTTATTTTTAATTTATTGATTAAGACATAAAGAAAATAAAATATATGATATAAGTACAATGACCATCTAGGCAAAACCTTAGATTTAAAATCTTATCAATTCGACCAATCTTTATTCCAATTTTAAGCTTTTTTAAGGCCTGAATCACACTGGCGCGGCCTGCGGTGGCGGTCCGTAGTAAATTTGACAACTAATGGCACGTCTACTATTGACCGCCGCGGCCAGGCCGCGCCAGTCTGTGAGAAGCCTAACATATTTTTCACTTCTCATGCTCGAAAAGTGTGTCATATTAGTTATTCTTAGCAAGCGGGGCTAAAGTAGTTCATGTAGGGCAAATATTTGTACATATTTATGATTTTTGAAACATTTAATTTGACCAATCACAACTCTTTCAAAAAACATTTGATTTGCTATCAACTAACCAGATTACAGCCTAGGTACCTAATATTAAAAACAACCAATCAGAAAATATAATTAATTTCAAATATCAGGTGTTTTTTAGTCCCCAATTAGCGCTCTCTTGGTAAGTTTGAATCGTGAATGCAAAAGCTGTCACGTCAAATACGTTTTCATCACACTTGCTCGTCAATGGCGTTATTGCTTGCTAGCGTACAGAGCAGTTATAGCCGTTTTACCTCCCACGGGCTGTTAAGTTTAGTTTTAAAATATAGAACCCTCTGATTGGCTTAAGCAAATCTGGTTGCTGTGTGATTGGTTGAATAAAAAAATCTAGTTGGTCAAGACGCCCCGCCCCGCAAGAATACTGCTCTGTGATTGTTTGAAATATTGAGCTGCGCGCTCCACTAGCACTGATCTGGAAGTGAAGTTGTCAATTTTTGATTGGTGCGGCTGTATGAAACTTAGATTTTTCTGTCTTTTGTTGTTATTTATTTCCTCGCAAATGTGATGAAAAACATTGTGTATAACACGGGCGTAAGAATATTGCAAACTCGAGTCATCAAAAGCCCTCCGCCTTCGGCGTCGGGCTTCTGATAGACTCTCGTTATCAATATTCCACTTACGCCCCTAGTTAAACAATGTACTATTTCACCTCAGCGGCTCGAACATGGCGGTTTTGCTGCTTGAAACCAGTGAGGAAAATGCAATTTTGCTGCGAGCGTGAAGAAAACTAACTTTTTAATTTTTCATATCGTAGGTTAGTCGCAGGTCATCTTTTCATACTGCGGGGTGTAATACAAACTTGGAACATTTAAACTTCATTATCTCTGTCACTTTCACTCCGTTACAAAAAAAGAGAGAGATAAAATATGTCGATTCGTCATTCGACTTCGAAACCTTCGTAGTAGGCCCCCAAAAAGCGGTACCGAAAAACTCGTTCCGAAACAAAATAAAATTCGACTCGTGTTAAACTCGTATAAAAATTGAAACCTTTATTAAATCTAATATTATTTTAATCATATTAGTATTTCATTATTCTTAAAATACAATGAAGAAATGCGATATGTATCGCGAACATTTATTATTGTCTTTAGTTTTTTTTATATGGTGAAAGAATATAAATTTAATCAGAACGCACTTTATATTCTTTAAAAAGTTAGCGCGATTGAACTTTATTACGTTTTCTTGGAGATAAAACATAACTTAAACAAACACTAAAAACTGTACTAAATATGAGTGAATCAAGTGACGAAGCCGATGTTTTAACTCCTCAAGAGTTGAGAGACTTGAGAGATACCGTCAAAGAGGGCTGAATTGTGTTTTCTAAGTAAGTTCATCTTGGAAATTGGATAAGTATCAGCAAAATGCATAAACAAACGGAAACAGACTTAGTTTTTTCCTAATGTCATGTAAAGTTAATGTTATGGGAGATAGTAATTGTAGTTAATGTTTGTTACTTCATATGTATCTGTTGTTTTTAGGGTTCCGTACCTCGACAGGAAAAAACGGAACCCTTATAGGATCACTTTGTTGTCCGTCCGTCCGTCCGTTTGTCCGTCTGTCAAGACTCTTTTTCTCAGGAATGCGTGGAGGTATCAAGCTAACATGTATATCAAATACTCAGGTCTACTGTCCCTTGGAGCTGTGAAAAAATCAAACTTCTAAGCCAACGCAATCAAAAGATACAAATTTCCGCAAATTTTCGAAACTCGCAAGGGAATCAGAACCTACAGGGTCCTTCCCGTGAATTCAGAATCTTGAAATTTGGTAAAAAGCAACGTCTTATATTAGCACAGATGAAGAAAAAATTGCGAAAACCGTAAATTTTTTGTTACATCATAAAATAAAAATATTTTTAATGATTTATATACCTACAGGTTTGTACGGAACCCTCGGTGCGCGAATCCGACTCGCACTTGGCCGGTTTTTTACAAAAAAATGATTTAATTGCTTCTATGTGGCGTTTTATTCCTTTACGTTATATGTTCTCGCATCTTGTCTTTGAGTCCCTCGCTACGCTCAAGATTCTAATTTTGAATCACTCGCTACGCTCGTGATTCAACTATAGAATCTTTCGCTTACTCGGGACTCAACATCAACACTCGCAGCAAAAATATACTTTGCTCTCTTGTTGAACAAATAACTATTAACTGCCTGTTGTGTTTTATTATAATAAAATATACTAATGAAATGTTTACTTATGAGTTTCATGGATAATTACTCCATCACAATCTTTGATGAATGTGATTACAATGTACCTATCGGGTGTTATCCAAACAAAGGTTATACGCGTTTCCAGATGAATTTTTAATTATCTGCACACTTACTTTTTACTTCACTGCATTATATAGGTATAATAAACTCTTAATAAACTATACTATCAAAGTACTGAAAAACCGTGAATTTGACTGACAATGACAACTAACGTTATTGTGCATTGCTTACGTCAGTTACCTATTGTTTATAAGCATTAATCTACTTTTATTAATGAAATTGAAATATTTATACCCTGTCTTACATTATCACTCCTTGTGGCGCCAAGATAGCCAGTTGGCTGTTCATCGTCTGCAGATCAGTGGCAGCGACGAGTGGAGAACGTGGCAATAAGAAATTAAATTGAAGACCAACATTCGTGTGAGTCCTTGAGGAAATTTCGAAGCGGAAGGTAGTTCAAAAAGTAGATTGAGAGAGGAGGTCGTCGGGCTCTTTCCAATTGTCTCTAGCTCTCCACATAAACATAAAGGAGACAACGTGTTAGGGAAAATTAGTCATTTTTGTCCCCCCAAGGCAGGCACTAATAGTTCCAACCTGGATCATGGCTTTATTTTAGCAATACAGGTGCTATACCTGCCAACGCATGGATATGAAAACTGATAAAATGAGTTTTTTTTTTTTTATTATTTATTTATTTATTAAGAACAATTTACTTAATACTTAAAATTAAACATTGTCCCACAAAACTGTAGTAACAGTTTGACTGTGGGATCGGCAGTCTCAAGGTAAGACATAAACATAAATAAAAGTGTAATATACTATACATAAATCAGTTATATACTAAGCTTACATGGTATTATATGAGTAGATCTAGGTAATGCTTTTTTAATAGTATCTTGAATTTATTCTTATTTTTTTCACATCTAATAGCTTCAGGCAAACTATTGAGTAGGTATGGGATACGCTTTTTGAGCGTTCTGTCCCCATAGTAATTATTTATCCTAGGAACAAATAGTTTACCAGCCGCCATAGCCTTGGTATTATAGGTATGATCGATTGGTTTTAATGAAATATACTCTAGTGAAATATACTCTAGTATGTAGGTAATGTAGGTATCTATACTTACGATAACGTTTCATAGATAAGTAAGTACACGATTAAGCGCAGCGCAATGTACGACGACAACTAGACGTATACTAATACCTAAGCATTGGTACCTAAGCGCGTATAGTCTGACATGGGTGCCAGACGTTCACACAAGCAAAATGAGTAAAATAAGAGTAATATGGATCCAGGGAAAAGCGAGACAACGTGGGCGTGGCACTAGCAAGGCGGAACATTTTTCTCGCTGACTCCGCCCAGTGAAAACTTCCCGCCCCGCGCGCCATCACGACTCTGTTTGTAACTTTGAGGAGAAATAGTATAGCAAGCAGAAAAAAACTACGTGAGAAAATTATGAATAATACTAGCTAGATATATTCCGCATAATAATGTTCTGCATTCGTATTGTCTCTAGGACAACATTCATAAATTCAATTTTATTAGTTGTAGATAGTAGGTACAGCGCACTGGAACAGATGCTTACCATAGGCGATGGTCATTTTTAGGGTGCCGTCGCCAAAATGGCAAAAATGGAACCTTCAAGACCCTTTTTCTCAGGAACGCGTGGAGCTATCAAGCTAAAATGTATATTAAATACTCAATAAGTGTACTGTCTCATGGAGCTGTGAAAAAATCAAACTTCTAAGCCAACGCAATCAAAAGATACAGCCGTTTATGCCGCAAATTTCCGCAAATTTTCGAAACTCGCAAGGGAATCAAAACCTACAAGGTACTTCCCGTGAACTCAGTATCTTGAAATTTGGTACGAAGCAACGTCTTAAGTATAGCAAAGATAAAGGAAAAATTGCGATTTTTTTTTAATAATTTTAAAGTTACTACCCCTTCCCTCACGGACGCGTAGAGGTATTCAATTCAAATTCATATCAAATACTCAGGTCTAAAAATAATACTTTTAAGCTGTAACAAAATCAATCTTCTATGTCAACGCAATCAAAAGAAACGGAACCCTCGGTGCGCGAGTCCGACTCGCACTTGGCTGGTTTTTCTTTCTACTAAATATGCGAAAAATGTGCAAAACATTCCTTCAAACATTTGTCGGTTAAACAAGGTGCGACTGTACACATCCATATATATACAATTAGAAACCTTTTTATCGTTAATACTCTAGTTCTCTCTCTCTAAGTTAACTAGGTCATTATTAAATTGTGTCAGTGTTTAGTAAAAGGGACCATTTGGTAGGTATGGAGTTATTTATATTTCCTAAAAGAAGATAATATTTGCTGTCTTTACAAAAAATAATCATGACTCTTAAGTAGAGCCATAATTTTTTTATAATTCTTGGTGTATTTGAAAAAAAAATGAGGATAGGTGTATTTTGTTAGCCGCTACATCGTTTTGTAATAAAATTACTAAAAAAAAAGTTTTTAGGGGTGCACTCCATACATAAAACTGAAAGTCAACATTTTTTTCATTGTATGCCCACGTGTGCACATCAATGGATAGGCCTTGCAAAATAAATATAAGGTTTTTCAGCAATTTTTTTGATTAAGTGAATAGAGTCGAAGATAATCGCCCCGAAAGTCACTAAAATTGTGTCCCCCTCCTCTAATTTTTGAACCATGTATTTTAAAAATATGAAAAAATCATGGACATTGGGCTTATTAAATTCTTTCAGCGAAAATTGTTTTGAACAAGATTTCCGAGATATTTCTAAAAAACTGCCTTCCTTAAAGAAAAGGAAGTAAGTGCCATAAGATTTCAATAACGATGCGACCTTTTTAATAGGCACGGAACCCTTCGTTGTGCGTAATCCGACACGCACTTGGCCGGTTTTTTAATACAGTTGCGAAAAAATACGAAAAACAACAAGTAAGTAATTCGAAACTTTTATATTATTAATTCTGTAACATCATTGTAATACAGTTGAAAAATAATGAAGTTTAATATAGTTTAAATAGAGTTTAATACAGTTCTATCTTATTTATTTTTAGGGTTCCGTAGTCAACAAGGAACCCTTATAGTTTTGCCATGTCCGTCTTCGGCTTAGCTCAGTAACCCTTACAACTAGAAAACTGCAATTCGGCGTTAGTATATAAACCAATCACGCCGACAAAACAGTAGAATAAAATCCTGAAAAAAAATTTTTTTTAGGGTACCTCCCCTACATGTAAATTGGCCATGTATTTTTTTTCTCGTTAATCCTATAGTGTTAGTATTATGGGTTTGCTAAAACTATATTTCAACTTAGTTATGCGTTTGCTAGATAATGGGATTTAAAGCCCTAATTTTTGTTCGAGTCATCTGTCCCCCCCCCCCCCTGCCGGCTAAATGGCTACTACTGGGGACGTGAAAAAATTCGTGGCAGAAGTACATATAATGAATTTAAAAGGAAAACTATCACAGTTAAGTAGACATAACTAGTTAACGAGTAGTAGACGTAACTAGTTAACTGGTAAGAAATGCACTTAATTTCGGGTGCACATTGTCATTGGAATTGGAACCTTTTACCGTGGACGGTAGAGTTGCTTTTTCACGGCACGGTGCTTCTTGCCCGCGGCGAGCGCGCAAAAGACCTGCCCTGCGACACGCACTTGGCCGCTTTTTAATGACAGTAATTAATGGTACAATTTGTACAAAGAAAAGTGAAAAGCACTAGTTCGCGAAAAACCAACTTTCCGCACGCTAAACAGCTACGTAAAGTAGCACTCGTTGAGCAACTGTATTAAAAAACATATCGTGACATACCTAATAACGCGGTGATACTTGTAGGTACTATAATTTAGTTAGAAGCATTCTTTCTACGACTTCTTTCAAAGGCGGTATTCACTTCAAACTATATTTTACACTCAATGCGGTTTTTCAAGTAATTATAATATATTTAATTAATTTCATGTTTCACTTATCTCGAATAAATGAATTTACTTACGGTTTAAACTTTTTAATTTAATTTTCTTCTAACCATAAACAATAAAAGCAAAATTTTTTTTTTAAAGTATCACCATGAAAACCGCGCGGTGCGCGGGTGATTTTCTTTGGCTGAATGTGATTTTTAGGGTTCCGTACGTCAAAAGGAAAAAAAACGGAACCCTTATAGGATCACTCGTGCGTCTGTCTATCCGTCTGTCACAGCCAATTTGCTCCGAAACTACTGGAGCGATTGAGTTGAAATTTGGTGCACATATGTAAATTGGTGACCCAAAGATGGACGCGTAAAGTAAATTAATGAATTCTGAACAAGGGGGCCACTTTTGGAGGGTAAACTGGAAAATTAAAAAAAAAAGTTTCGCAACCTGTATTGTGTGACATATCAAATAAAAAGGGTTGTTGTAAGCATCTCAGATATATATATTTTTTATAATTTTAGCAAAAATAGATTATTATCTCCGAAACTGCTGGGCTTAAAATTCTGAAAAAAATATGGAAAATAGTTCCTTGCCTAAAGATTACAGGAAAACCTATAAGAAGTTTGAGTATTCAAAGTAACGAGAAAATTCTCAATATTTAACGGAACCCTCACCACGCGAGTTGAACTCGCACTTGTCCGGTTTTTTTTTCCTTTTAGCCGTCTCGATTTAGTATGGCGGTATCAGGATTTTAAAAAGTTTAACGCAGCGGGAAATAATGGGTTTTGTATGGAGTATTATACTCCTGGGCTGGGAAGAGATTTAACTCTTTAAATTTTGGCGGATTAAAATTAGGCAAAATGCGACGCTTTTCGAGCATGTTTGAGAAAAAATAATAGGGGTGTAGACACTAAATAAAATAACCAATAATGTTGTATTTTCTCGAAAAGGATTAAAAATGTAGTCAAATGGAGGAAAAAGCAACGCGAGAGGTTTAATAATCAAAAAGTTATAAGGTTTCAAAGTTTTAAGAGGGGGTATGTTCTGTCCCTTTTCCGCAAAACGCACGTTCATATGAAACGATTGTCATTTACTATGACGCTCGATAGTCGTGACGTCACAATTTACGAACGTTTTTTTCTCTATCAAGCAATATTAAAACGGTTGTATTTGTGATATTTTAATGGGATTTTTGTCATTAGGCATATTTTTTGCCTTCTTTCTTTTGAAGTTATAAATGTTATAATACATTTTTCTACTCCAGCACTTCTATCTGTCAATGAAATGACTGACAGCGATATCTAAATCAGCTTCATTTTAGCTGCTAGCAGTCATCTTATGAATATAGTACAATTGCTTTTCTTTTTTTTAAGATTAAAAATTCGTGCAGCATGTTTGAAAAGGGTTTGTTTTCGTTTACAATAATAATAACAATCTTTTAAAATTAAAACAATTATTTACTTAGGTACATATTTTGAATCTAGATTGACCATTAAATCTAATTAAGACACGTTTGTTCAAAAATAAAAATAAACACCAATATTCTATCATCTTAATTTTATTTTTGACATTTAGATTTACTTGAACACAACCGGGTCGTTCTTCTTTTTCACCGACAATAGCCTGTCCTTCGTCTTACTACGGCATCTCATTTGAGTAATGATTTTACGGTTTTATAATGTTCGAAAATGAACGTCCATATTATTTTATTAATTAGTATTATTTAATATTTTAGTTTCTCTAACTACCATTTTTTTAAACGTATTTTTATCGTAGAAGTCCGTGACAGAGTAGTAAACCAAAATGTAGTCCCCACTGAAAGAGTCCACTTTGTCACATATTTTTTTTTAAACCAACCGTAAACAAATATGTATATTGGCCGGAAAGGAAACTTTAATTAGTATTAATGAAGAAACCAATGCATTTTTTTAAAAATCGCACTTCAAAATCACAATTTTCGATAGTTCAAATACCAAAAAAAAAGGAAAACCTCGGTTCATTGTCGGTAAAAAGAACGACCCAACCACATTTTTCGTAACTAAGAACTGTCTTATTGTTTCTTGTCTATGCTACCAAGTTGATATACTGTCTTCAAAATTTAAAAAAATTGCAACACTGTGAAATGTTAATAGGTTTTTGTGAATATACCTAGAAATATACTTTAAACAGTTAAAATGAGTGAAACTGGGAGTGACGAGAAAAAGCTGTCATAAAAAAAGTAATGTATGCAACAGCTCATAATTGGTTCTTAAAATTCTCGGGTCTTTTATTACAAAACTCGACTACGTCTCGTTTTGTAACTTCGACCCTTTAATTTTAAGAACCCTTATTATAGAACTGTTGCGTAAACTACTATTAGAGTCTATACTCCTATTGCAACGGCAAAAACGTTACATAAAATTGTATTGATTATGAATTTATGAAGTATTTTGATCATTATTATGGGTATTTTTTGACGTATGGCAGCACGTAAGTAATTAAACAATGGTTTTCGGAGAGTTTTGCATTAAGTAATATAAAAATATCGTTTTGAATATAATTGCCACATACATACGTATGAACTGCCAAAGTTTCGTCGTTGAAATTAATCTCGTCTAAAATGGGTGGCCTTGAAGCTATAGTTAACCCACTGATGGCTAATAACTAATAACTCACATATGAGCCATGCCTCTACGTGCGAATTCCGCTACGGGCTACGGCGTAGCACACGTAGCATTGTGTGGCCTCGAATGAATTAACATTCTACTGTTGTACAAACACCAACACAGTTAACAGACCATCCTGTACTTTTATTGAACCTTATTACAATGCACATTAAGTGCACGGATGGTCAGTTAACTGTGTTGGTGATGGTACCTATTAAAAAAATGGTTTAGATAGTCTAGTTTGCATACCCAAAATATGTTTCTATTTTAATATTCCGTAATCTTTTAACTTTTCACTCGTTTGACACTTTTGAGCTACTGTGTGTCCTACTCATTTGTGACTTTAAAACAAGAATTACCTAGCGTGGTTTGTTACAGCAATGTGAACCAAAATGAAAAATACTTAATAAAAAAATTATACCCATGGATGATTGAGTAGCTATAGACATGTTTCAATTCATTTTTATGAAGTTACAAGGCCACAGTAACAACATCTACATACATTTTTAATAACAACTAAAAAATCAAACATACTTTTCATCGAGTTGTTGTTTTGTACTTATTAGCATAGCTACCTGATCGGTTTTTAATCTAATCCTTCAACCGTTTTATTATACTACTTATTTTGTTTGTTATTTTGTCAGTACTTTGCACAAGAGTTGTGTATGCGTATGCGGCCGTACTGCAAATTGGCAAATTGTTGAGATTGATATCGCTGGGTCTCGTCGACTGCCATTACTCACTATCACCAGCCCGCCGCCGCCGCCGCCGCCGCTAGCCCGCCGATACGTGGCTTTGCGTCACATTTGCGCTCTATGTTAGTGGTGACGCGGTATTGCACGGATACCCTACATAAATAGTCACTGTATTTTTACAAGCAAAAGTTAAATAAAAATTGAACCTCACGTGTAGGTATGTGTCAAACATGTTTAGTTAAAATTTTGCAAGCCGAACTTGACCGAGTGGAGACAAAATGCGTAAAAAAATTGCAGACTATTTGTACGCATTGAGCTGGCCTCATTATGGAGCTCCAAAAGGCCTTGGGAATTCTTGGAGACATCAATGACCATCGATCGAGCTAAGGTTCATTAAGATCGATCGTCTCGATCAGTAGTGGATACTGGAAGATTTGTATATAGATATATGTCTCCATCCACCTAGATTATGCTGATAATGTCCCAATGGTGTCAATAATTACAGTCAGGTATGCTAATGTAGCAGTCCCTATTGTAATGAGTAAATTTGTTATTAATTACACCACTGAGTGTAGTAAATTAATGAAAATAATACCCTTTTATGGTAGATCCTACACACTAACAAAATTGATATCTAGTCCTAAACATACATTAAATAGTGTCAATGTTGTTTATAACAAATATAGCCGCCAACGATTTTGTTGACATTCAATAAATTTTCTCGCAATAGGTATCTATCTAATCCCATAAAACAACAAATACTCATCCGCAGTCATAAAACGCATTGCTATTGCTCCTTTGCCTTCACTAAAATTGATATTTCCACCCCTGAACTAGTATTAACCCGTGTTTGAGGATTTTTCTGTCAACATCTGATATGTAAATTCCACCCGACTTAAAGGTTCGGAAAATGCTCATACTTGTATTATCGTTGTTATTTATTTTCTCTGGTGAGCCGTAAAATATGGCAGTATGGAAATGCGGGGATTTAGCGCGTAGTATAGTTTGACAGGATGACAGTTATAGGAGCGGGCTGCGAGGGGCGCCGGCGAGATGGCCTGTTAACTAGTTTATTCCGGTATTCCATTCGTTTCGTATATATTCATTTCGTAACTCCCCTTTTTATTTAATTCATCAATTTATTTGAACTTAAAGTAGAGAGTGGTCAAGATCAACGACGGGTGATGATGGTAACGATCGATGTACTACATAGTTTTAAAATCAATCGGTCTCAGTTTATTAAAGTCTTCGGTGTACTTATATATAATAGTTACAATATTAAGCCTTCCGACAAATACACGTATTATACCAATTTAAATAAAAAATAGGATGCGATGCAATATCGGGCTAAGAATGCGGGGGTTCAAGAGTATGAGATAGTTTTCTTTGTTCGCTCAGACGTATAATTGGATGCAAAGTGAGCTTATATCCCTTCAGGTAAGACCATCAGTATAAATATAGAAGAGGGGTTTTAAAATAAATGCTTAATCTAACAAAGTGCGTAGAAAATTTATTGCCACCTGTAACAAATTCTACCAACGAGAAAAAATTGGAGCTAACCGCATGTTGTCCAACGCCATCTGATAAGATAACCATCTGCAATGACATGTGCTAAAAAGTATCGTAGATTCTCAAAAACCAACCTTTTGTTATGGAAAATAAAGTTTACAGTCTCAATTCTTGGGCAGGATTTAGCACACGTATGAATTGCACATTTAGTTGCGAGGGTGCGAAAACTTGTTGTTATCTTGAACGAGGCCAATTTCGGCAAATGGATACTAAGTCCTAACTCTCGTATCTTTTATGGCGTGTGGAGCTCGCGTAAGTACTTTAAAAATATCGACAAACGACATATTGGCAAGGCAAGCATGTGAATGGCTTGCGAGCAATTTGGAACGGATTTGCTTTACTACCGCGGGGTGAACTTGAACATGGGAGCAGGGGGCGATTCTTTAAACTCGTTAATGCGAATACCTAATCAATTTATTGTCAAGACATACCTATATGTTATAATAACTTTACATGTCCATTCGCGTATAATAATTCCGACAGTGAATGGGCTTATTTCGGTTTCATACCTCACCGCGTGTTACCGGTACTCACAACACGTTATAATTTTGCATATAACTATACCTATATTGTGTATGTTATATATTCTCTAAAATGAACGGATAGAGCCAGTAATGCGTTTTAAGATAGTACCTACCTTTGTAACTGACTTCAAAAAAGGAGGAGGTTCTATGTTCCACTGTATGTATGTTTATTCTTATGTATGTTCATCGATTTCTCCGTCAATTGTGGACCGATTTTCAAAATTATTTTTTATTCAAAAGGGTATACTCCTGAGGTAGTCCCAAAGTCACTAAATCAGGATCTGATGATGGGATCCCAGGGAAATTGAGGGCAACCCTCAAATTTTAAAGGCACGCGTGTAGGAATTTCGGTATTTTCTATTATAACTCGTGTATTTAAATCGCAATTATAGTGGAGTGGAAGTGATGATGAAGACCACAGACGACTTATGGAACTCCTCAAGATATAAAATACGTCAAAGATTCAGATATTGCTGAAGTAGCAACTAATGAAGTGTCAATTCTGAGATCCTTGAGGAATCGACGGAACTCCTCAAATATTAGCAGCCCACAATAGCGGCGGATTTTTTCTATAAAAATCAACGCATTAGCTCTCGGAAAGCAGTTCGTGTGGTAAATTGGACAAGAAAAGTGGAAATTTACATGTACAGTAAGGGAAATGTATTCACGTACCACCGTAGAACCCTGTCGCAATTGACAGGCCGCCGTCACTCAAACTCGAGTGATATGTCACCTTATTGCGATAGGGTTCTACGGACGGTGGTACGTGAATACATTTCCCTTACTGTACCTACATATGTGGCTTGGCAAAGTTCTGAATTGAAGTCGGTTTGGACTTTGTTTTTAATAGTACATTACTGCAGAGGCCGGGAAATAGCAAGTCGTGGATGAGTTGATTTTGTCGGATGAAGCGAAGCTGAATCCGACAATAGAGACGAATCCACGAATTGCCATTCCCGCCGAGGCAGATATAGTGCTTTTCTCCATAAATGCGAGGAAATCAAATAATATTTTCAATAATTTTAAAACACTGAGTAGTATGTCAATAACCGGTATCATGTTCCCGCCCAACTTATTTTTTTAAAGTATGTACACGGCATGAGTCATGGTGCCAGTTTCAATAGACACACATAAAAACATTAAAAACATTAGAATCGATTACCATTTTACGTTTATTGTAATTAAAATTATTAAAGATTAAATGGGATTGAAATCTAAACACAATTTAGTTCGTTTTGAATGTTATTTCGAAAATATTTTAATTTCTTCAGCTAATACTATTTGAGACATTTTTTAAAACGTCACTTCGATTTCTTGCAAAAGTAATCGTTTTGTCTATGACAATAAAAAAAAAACTTGGGAAAACTTTAAGCACACTACAAACGGGTGCAATTTGTCACACTAACTTGCAATAGTTGGAAAGAGACAGCCATACATTAGGTACTAACCAGTCTAACTATAGCAAGTTGTTATGACAAATTGCAAGGCCTTTAAACTTACGAGCATTTGGCTGTTTGTAGTGATTTGTCTTGGTCAAAACATATGATTGAAAGGTAATAAAGTATACAGTAAAGGAATTTCATACATTTTCCTGGCCGCTAAAATTGTACAATAATGACTTTTAACTTTTTAAATTTGCGCTTATCAGTAACGTGGAAATTCACGTACTATTTTCGCTACAGTAAGGCGCACATTTCCGAGCATATTGGAGAAAAGTAAATTAAGTATACTTTTTTCTTTAGAAAGTGATACTTTTTAAGAACTAACAGTAGGTATTCACGATTCTGAGTAGGATAAAACTCCAAATTTCAAAACACGGAAAAAGGAGTAAAACATGTACACAATTTTTTTTAAAGGTTGAGAATAGACACTACCGGTATAATTAAAATTAATTTAGGGTGTATCGAATTATATCACCCAAATTAAAACAAGAAGTGTCGGTAAAGTCGGTATGACAGTGGAAGTTAAACAGTTATAACCGCTGTTTAAATCTTACTGTAATGACTTAAATCAACATGTTATTAACTTAAATGAACATGTGCTCGACGTCATAAGGGGTATCGGTAGCCGACCGACCCCGTCCCGTCGGGTCGCGGCAGCACTTCGCGCTCCGCTGCCGCCCTTTGACGCCAATTCATGCGAGAAGTCATCCACTTATCGTCCGCGTGATCTAATGTCGACATTTTTCCCGTTTTTCCCCATCTTTTCGCCTGGCCGATTGTACTCCAAACGTGACATAATTGAATCAGGCGTCCCGAATCGACTTTGCTAGTACAAATTAATTCGGACAGACATACATGTAATAGAAACAGAAGTACAATTAGCAGCTCACATGTATAAAGATATTTTACTCGTCCATTAGGATATGGCAGTAAACACTAGACTATTCATGAGTATGAAATGTTGTTTAAAACCTTTTTTAACACCATAAACGATCATAAACATAAGTAAAAATATAAATATTGAATAGAAAACCTAACTTTTTTCTATGTGGCATTTCTTGAAAATTTTACAATTTTCTATGAAATACTTCAAGGATGTTGATTGTATATAAATACGCGGTTTTCACAACATGTATGTAATATCAATATTAACGTAATAAAATCTTAATATGTTTGACGAATATTTTTTCACGTGTTAGTGACTTGATTCTTTCGATTACCAGGAAGCAAAGCGGACCCCGGGCTCCTTTAGGATGCGACCGTCACAACGTTAGGGAGATGATGAAAATCCTAAATTATTTGTAATGGAATGTAAATACAAATTATTACCTGCAATTACATAGCACAATCAGTAGCTCAATATCTATTTTGAAATTATGTACGTATATCGCAATCGATAAATGAAAAGTCACTATGACAGTTTAAAAATGCCACGCAAATTCCGGTCTCTGCTCATTATATCAAAAAAACTAACCCCCCACGTAGCGATGTATACCGCGCGGATCCGTTACAGTTAGTGTGTAAACGTTTCACCCCGGAATGGCTTGTTACCTCGTTTCTACAAACGAAGAAGAGTAGAAATAGAAACACTAGAAAATGTTAAAGTTATACCAGCCCCAACTGTAATTACCTTCACACAAGTGCTATCAAATAAAACGACAGTTTCACGAGTAAAGGAAAAAGGCTTTGAGGCGCTCGTTTTCTGCCAACTGTAATGCAATTTGAAGTGAGAATCAAAGCGGAGCGCTACCCTCCCGGTCTCGCGCCGCACAAACATGATACCTACAGTTTTTTAATCTAATGGAAAAATAAATTAGAAGAGTAAAAGCGGGTTTTAAAAGTACTGTTTCTGTTCTGTCAAAGATAGTGGCTTTATACATTTGAGTAATACAATTACACGACCATACGATACGACGATACATACGTCGTAAACATTATCGACATCAAAATTGGCATCCGTCGCCCGCCAAAGCGAGGTGTGTATTAGGTACTGTTAAATCTGCATACAGAATGTGTCTGGACACGTGGGTGGATTGCAAAAAAATATTAATATTTAGTTAAGGCCCTAAGCTAATCTATGCTTTAACTTTTTTCCATTTTCAACGAAAGTTAGCCATATAAAACGTATGAGTAATTGCCGTTAGACAACGGAAAAAAGTTAAAGCGTAGCTTAGATTAAGGATCTTAACTATGTACAATTTTTTTTGCAATCCAACAATGTGATGCACGTGGAGCCAACAAAATTGTCGAGAACTTTAGTACCTACCTACTTTGTCGCACTCAAATTGCGTTCAACGAATCTTTTCGAAACAACGAGGCTCCTTGGCGTTAAAAGGAACTAACCTCAATATGTTTAAAATATAAATTAAAACAAATTAATATAACTTGCCATGTAAAATTAAGTAGTAGTTGAAATTACATGTGATACAGATTTCCGGAGTAGAATGTTGTGACATTGCATATCACTGTTAACAGGCCATGGCGCGCGGCGGGGGCGGTCACGCACTAATTACGCCGTCACGTGTCACACTGGCAAAACACGCTCGGTTTAGGTCTGCGCCCCTTATCGACATACTGCCATCTCTTATTTATTCACTTACTTGAAACAAATCTTATATTACAGTGCAATAGATATTTCTCATGTGAGTTTTTGGCCTTGAATGGGTTTGTAGGAGATTATTTGCACCGTGTAGCTCTATATGTAGATACGAGTATAGTCTATATGTATTTTCTATCGGATATTAATATGGTAATTTGATTCTGCTAAGACTGTTAAGACCAGTTCGGCACTGAATAAATTACTAACTCGTCATTTTTAAATTTGTCCTACTAATCTTTTAAACTACAATGTATGCTGTTATGTTATTATGCACGAAGGTAAAAGTCCACTTAATAATGAAATAAGCTCGATGATTTAGTTTGCAGTTATTGTCAACGCTGACACTGCAATACCTACTTCCTAGATTAATATGCACGTGCTCGCATAATATTATGTTGAAAGATAATTAGTTATTTATGTCTTCGGTGTGTAGGATTTAAATTTGTATTTAATTGTTTTCCAATTAGTATCTCTTTGCCTGAGATACAGGATAATCCTAGTTCAGGCGCATTTAATCAATTCCCCTAACATGTAACAGTGCACGCACAATGTAACATTAGCAATAACGTTTTTCAATAAACTATTCTATTCATAAAAAAAATGACGCGTAGTTGTTGCAGTATTCAAGAGGCAACCGGATGGGTCGCGGTATTTGAGCTCCCGAAGTGCTGCGGAACCTGTGTGCAACCCGAACTGAGCCTACTTGGACTGGGGTGGAAATAGGAGTAGGGGTGAAAAAAAATATCTTTCTGTCAAAAATGTCATTTTTGGTACAAGCTTTTATTGCCGACTATACTTTTCTGTGTATACATACCGTCATCAACTACTCATTAAGGCGATTCTAACGAGCCCGAATTCAACGGGATTACGTCGGTTAAGTACTGAATTCCCATGACCACCTTCTGTCTCCATCATCAGATCAGCTCAATGGTACAGTCGACTACAAAGAGAAATATACGGCCAAAGTTACAAAAATATGTATGCACGACTCTATTGCCTTAACATTAAGGTCGTGTATACATATTTTTGTAACTTTGGCCGTATATTTCTCTTTGTAGTCGACTGTACCTACCATAATATTAAATTGTCATCCAAATTATACCTTTACCAAAAATTTTAGCTCAATCGGATAACGGCAATAGTGATTGAAAGATGGATTGCAAATTTTGTCGAACAACTTACTTACATAATCGTACATACGAACAGTGCAAGTTAAATAAAAGCTTGTAAAAATTGTCGCGAGGCAGCCAATTGTAACATCATCTCATTATACAGTCTATCGTTAAGTATAACCAGATGATTATTCAATGAATATAACAGATATCAGAAGAAGATATTGAAAGTACGTAAAGATAAACAGCGTGCACACTTTCAGGCAACCGCTGTTTCAATAAGCTGCCTCGCGACAAATTTTTTTTCGTACATTTTCCTATTTTCGCCTTAGCCTAAGTTGGCTCGGTTCGGGTTGCACAGGGTGGCTCCACAACACTTCGGGAGCTCAAATATCGCGAGCCATCCGGTTGCCTCTTGGATACTGCAACTACGCGTCAGTGCTCTGAATATTAGGAGCCAAACGACCACCGGGATTTAGGGCTCTAAGTGGTTGACTAATATCAATCAATTCTTAGTTATTCATTGTTACATAACGTTTCTATGTTTCTGCACATAGTATCTTCTTAGTAGTCTATGGTCTGTTGTTTGATGTTGCAGTTATGACGTCACGATAGTATGAAACTTTGACGTGTCTTATTTTATATAAAATATGAGTTTGAGGTGAAATAACAATAATTAACCCAGGAATTAATTATCAATTTTCTTGGTGTAAGTTACGTATTCGACTTAGCGGTGGTTTTTAATGAAATATGTCTGACTTAAGAAGCTGAATAGCTTCAGCATCGAAGCTTAGACATCGAGTAAATATTGTCGGTGCATTACAGGAACATCACTACTTAGTAACAATACAAAGTACGCGGTCAGAGGCGGGTGTCCCGCACTGATATGGCCGGCCACTGCTGCAAAAACCGTCAGCAAAACACGTCGCCGGCGGTCGCCCGCTGCACTACTCGACCGCAACCTGCATCTGACGCCAACGCTCTCCACTGCATAGTTTAAATATTATATTTACAAATAATACCATTCATATGTGTGCGAGTGTATTAAGAATGCGTTGCATCCAATAACATGAATTCACTTTTTGACAGGCAGACATATAGGTTCATGTTTTTTCGTTCGGCAAAGCTATGGGGTTAGAAAGCCGTAATAATAAGCATTTAAGTATAAACGGCTTCGCCTCTTATCCTTGGGATATAACCATGACTAGTTCACATGCACGTTACGTGCCCTCAGCAAAGACAAGTATTATCTTTCAAGATTGTTCCATAACTATCTGTATATATGTAGATAGTTCCATTTAATAAGTATCTATAGTATGATTTGCTCTTACTAATCATACCATAGATATTTATCTTATTTTATTACCTCCATACATATCCATAATTGTACGCCTACCCATTTCCAATCGACCAAAATATAATTTATATGACGAAAAGTGATTTGCAAAATGTTTTGTCAAGATAAATGTATGCTTTTATGCAAAGACGTTTGAAATAGGCTGGCTTGTAAAAACCACAATAGATTACGTGATTGCACTAATAAAAACTAGCATTACATTTATTCACAAATACTTTCGTAAATTAAATTACTTTAGAAAAACCTTCCCTTGTAGCTTTTCAAATATGAATCCAAATGTAGCTTCAGATTAACGAAAACCTATAATCTGCTATACTAAAAAGGCGTATACTTAAATTCCATCTGGAGAAACTGATTGAAAGGCGTTTTCCAAGTAGGCACACTGAGGGTCTGATACGCCACAATCAATCCGCGGTAAATTATATAAAAAATACATTTCAAGCTTCAGCTGGCTGCGAGATGGTTTCTTTATTAGTTTCCCCGAGGCGCGCCCGCATCGGGGGACGTGTGAAAAAATCTTACCGGGATTAAGGCCCCGTTTACCGGCTCCGATGCGGACTTATAGCTGTAATACAATCTCTGTTATGTCGCACTCGGATTAACTGTATGTACGCAGCAGCGGGTTATGCGGGATATGTTTCTATGATGTTTTTTTGTATTTTCCGCTGTCATCAGTTTGTTTTAAATTGTGCTGACATGTGAGGTGGGGGTGACGTTAAGTATAACCTTGTGTTATACCCAATTTAGTGGTTTAACTCTGCAAAACATGTTAACGATCGATACTATTGGGAAGAGGTGTCAACTCATTTGCAGCCATTTTTTATTTGAATAAGTGCTTTCAAAATATTATTACATCACGTCTACAACTCCAGCCCACCAAAATATAAAGTAGCAAGTTGCAAATCCCCGCAAATTGAAAGCGCCATTATCGAGTGTAGCAATTTGCACGCAGCTGGTGCTACGCGCTACGGCTACGGCCGCGGCTACGCCGTAGTCCACGACGAAATACCGCCGGCGCCGCTCACGCAACGCAAAGTCCACTTAAATAATATTTTATTTTCTTACTAATTTTGAAACTTTTTGTTACGTTTATGGTTTCATCAAAAATGAGATTGTCCATCCGTAGTTTTGCAAACATTGGAGATATATTGAATTTAACATTAGTGTATGGTGGTGGTGTAGTAGTTTTTTCCATTACTCGCACACGCGGCAGGCTCGTTAGAGGGCGGATCTCGTAAATAAGTGAGATGTTGACGACGAACTCGCGGGTAGAATTGAAAGTAGCAAAGCTTGCGATTTCACAATGTTCTCGCTACTGACGTGGGGCAAACAAGTTATTGTACTAAATAAGACGATTTTACAGATTTATGCGTAAAATTCTCTTCACTATTATTACTGACAAAGATATACAAGAACAAAACTACGCCGGGACCGCTATGACGATATACCTACAAATTGTGTCCAGTGTCTCTAGCTATGGGGTCATTTGTAGGGTTCCGTAGCTAAAATGGCAAAAACGAAACCCTTACAGTTTCGTCATGTCCACCTGTCTGTCTGTCCTGTCCGTATTATTTTATATTATTTATTTTAAGTCCCAGGCATTCCACTCAAAAACTATGAGGTTTCCCCTGTATTGTGCGTGTCCGTCTTGCTTTTGGTCTGTTTTTTTCTAGTCAGCTTGTACAGTCAGCATCATAAACATGTATACATTCTATGACCTTATGACTTGGACATAACGTCCAAAAGTGTATAAATATTTATGATGCTGACTTTACGTCCTAAATAACAAGATAAGCCATAGTTTTGTGGAGTTTATCCCTTGCGCTATGTTTTAAGTTTATAATAGCAAGTAATCCTTTCTGCGTAAGCCACAAATTCAATTATTGACTGCATTTAACGCGCCAACTCTCTTTGTCGCGCCACTTTAGTCCTAGTAAAGAGTTGCTAAGCAATATTATATTGTTTGTAGTACTTACTACGACACTTCTTAATATATTCAAGGTTCTCATTGAATATAAAATACCTATGAACAATTTGTGGTGTTGTATTTCAACGAACACAGAGAATCAAAAACACACAGACCAAACATAAATAAGTAACTTATATGACCTTTCACTTTTACCTTCCTTTTGTTACCAGCTTAGTTTAATAATTTTAATCAGAAACCTCATTAATTTTATATTATTATTCTTTAGAAAAAATATATATTTTGATGTAAACGTTCCACACATTGGATTCACTGACACAGTTTTTTACGTGATAATTTTTGGTGATTTAGTTTAGACATTCTTAATAATAGTATTTGAATCGTGTATAAATCACAAATAATTAATTATTGATCTAATTCATTACTCGCTCGTTTTTCGTCGGTGGCCGGAATTGGCGTCCGTGAGCCGGTGACGGCCTGCTTGCAATTAATTTGTCGTGATACTTACCTCCAATTACAACAAACTGCCAAAGGGTGCTGAAAATCACCCTACCTCAATAAATACAATCAATCATTACTCAGTATAATTCTTCCAATATTATTTCATACTCGTATTAGTGTAAAACTATTAGATAAATAAAATAGAGATAGATTCATTTATTTCACAATATTGATGTAATTGTTTATAGATTTGCTTAATTAATTTGTGATTGGGTAAGTATGATAATTTTATGGTGAAATTGCATATTTCATCAATGCTTTTCATATCACGTATGTGCAAATTTTTTTTTTATCTATCGATGTTTTGGAAGTTTTATTAGTTGGGGATTTTCATTTCTAAGAAACTGTCAGTGTTACTTACACACACCATGTCTGACCACGATCGTCAGTTTTTTGACGGCTATTAACTAGGTACCGCGAACTATTGAAACTAAAAGGAACACAAAAAAAAGCGAGCCAGCGGGACTTGACTCAGATATCATCTTATTACCTTTCCGGGGCAGCCGGCTTTCCCAATTAAGCATAAACTAAATAGTTGTTTGATTAATATCCTCATTTGTATCTATCAATGAAAAAGTTAAGTGTATATCGAATTTATATGCTTTGTACATATACCAGACATTGCTTAAATAAGTATAAAGGCTGCATACTAAGTGCAAATGCTGAAACGAAGAGATTACCGGAGCAGACGAGTCCGTTAATATAAAGGATAACATCTGTAAAACGGGCAGATTGACTTAATGGTGTTTTCAAAGTTACGCAGAGAAAATTTTAGTTCGCGAGAGGCACTAATGTCAGGGAGTACCCGCGGGGGACGGGGACGATTAGCGGCAGCTGTCATGCCTAGTGAATATGTTATTTATTGAAACTGGGAGCACTGGCAGTTTCAATCTACTAGAGGCTGCCCTCTACTTATAGATTGGCATTTGTATTTAAGTATGTAAGGTGACACACCGTTAGTTTATGAACACCGTCAATTTATAAACTTACTAGCGATATTACAAACTGTTGAAAAATTGTGTTGACAAACACCGTTCACAATCTAACGCATTAATTTTCGCTAGTTTATAATCTATCAATGTGAAATCGTCAAATTGTGGACTGAAATCAAATTGGCATGCTACGGAACGCATACACAAAGACTAAGTAGGTTAGGTTAGTTAGGAAGCTTCAGTTGCCCGAAGGGCATACCACCCAGAAATAGCAGCCCCGCTCAGCGGGGCTATAAATGGAATAGTATCACCATCATATCAGCCGAAAGACGTCCACTGCTGGACATAGTCCTCGTCCAAAGAGTGCCACAATGACCGGTCCTGCGCCACCCGCATCTAGCAATCCGCGACCTTTACCAGGTCATCAGTCCACCTTGTGGGGTGATCTACCCACGCTGTTCCTTCCGGTACGTGGTCACCGCTCGACAACCTTTCCGCCCCAACGGTCATTGGTTCTACGTGCAATGTGCCCCGTCTACTGCCACTTAAGTTTAGCGATTCGGAGGGCTTTATCGGTTACCTTTGTTCTGCTGCGGTTAGCCTCACTTCTGTTGCGATCACGCAGAGAAATAGCCCTCCATTGCCCTTTGGGTGACTTTGAGTAAGTGACCACGTTTTGGTGCCATACGTCATCACTGGCAACACACACTAGTCAAAGACTCTCGTCTTGAGACACTGCGGAATATGTGGACAGTCTGTCCTAGGTATATATATAATTGTCTACAACTTCGAGCGTAAAGTGTCCGATTGAAATGGGAGTTGGTATTACATGGACATTTGACATGATCTTCGTCTTATCCATGTTCATCCTTAGATCAACTCGCTCGGAGGCTTTACTGAGGTGTGAGTGTTGAAGTCGCCGTTGATGTTGATGCCTAGCCCTCATGAAAACGTCCTTCAGTGCAGGGGTGAACAGTTTTGGGGAAATAACATTCCCTTGCCTAACACCCGGCTGCAGAAGAATGGGTTTCGAGCTTCGATCCTGGAGTCGGACTGACATAGTGGCGTTCTCGTACAAACACTTCAGTACTTCGATATAGCGGCAGTCTACTTGGCACCACTGGAAAAACTCTAGTACAGCCCAGGTTTCGATCGAATCGAAGGCTTTCTCGTAGTCCACGAACGCTAAGCAAAGAGGCAGGTTATATCTTCAGTTTTCAACTTTGCGAGCTGGCACTGCCCAATAGACAGATCTCGTGAGAACACTTTAGAGCCCTTATTTCGCTCGATGGCCTCTTCAATACGGTTCGTATTGAACTGGCGCAGATCACGGGTAAGGGACTCGGGGATATGTTTATTGAGCTTAATAAACAGATGGAATAGTATGTTCAGTTAAAAAAAACAATCATGTTCTGACGTAAGTGGTGGATGACATAACCCTATATTGTCACACTGTAACCAATCTATGCAATAAATCATTTTTTCATTTTCATTTTCAAGTGGAAGAATTATTTCAACCAATCAGCGCGCAGGGTGGGTTCCGTAGGATGCCAATTTGTTCTCAATTCACAATTTAATATGCAAACATTTAGCTTCAAAAAATTTCTATTACAAAAATATAGTGCAAACGCAAAATAATTTTGAAAATCATACTAGTAAAATGAAACCCGCGAACTATGGGTTTTACCGCCGTGCGTGAGCCGTGCGGCCCCGACCGCACCTGTCAGAATATTAGATCGGCGACATTAATCTGCCGCCGCAAGCCCGCGCACATTCTGTCGCCGACTCTCAGCCGCACTAGCTCTATTCACAACCTGTATCGCCTCACCTCAGCTCTCAAGTCTAATATATGTAGACACTAAGATTCGCAGCAACTGCCCGTCATTAGAGATCAGACTTGCACTGGTGCACCATAGGTGAGTTCTTGGTAAGCGTTATGATTACTTGCCCAGGCAAACAATCAAAAACCCAATTCGGCACGAAGTCGCGGTTTACCGTTCACCTCTTATCTCCGGCCGTTGACTAACCTTTGAAATGGGAATACCAGAATCCCGTGCGGTCAGTCTCCAATTCAGACCAACTAGCTATACTTAATGACAATACGAGGTTACTGGGCTAAGTTTTATATTTCAAAGACATGAGTCTGACATGGACATGATTATAACTATCTGATTAGTTGGTTAAAATTTTATTTCACAGAAGGACGAAAAGACGCATATTGTGAACAAACTATGACATAATTGGGTTGTGTCCTCATGTTAAAATTGATAGCGCAGTGTTGTTAAATTGAGAGTAAACCTTCAAATAAATGCAATTAAGTATAAATTACGAAATATAATTAAAATCATAAAAATATATGGCCCTTGAAAGTTTACAAAAAATATGCATTTTTTTATTGTCCAAAAGTAAATTTAAAGCTACCAATAGAATCCTTACGCTTTTATAGAAACAATATTTTATGACAACTATGGTCCTAAACGCAGTATTTCGCAACCGAAACAGCAATTTACTTGATTTTCCATATAACGACTAGTACAAATATTACCCTGTGACGTCATAATTCAATGTTAATCAGTATGGAACGTTTTCGGCTACCGCCAGCGAGGTCCGTCTTTAACTCAATTTTTTGTGTATTTATGTTGTTTAATTGTACTTACTCCCATACAAACATTTGTTCCACACCAAAAACTGGTTCGAATGGCATCGTAAAAAAAAATTAGGACACAAGCCTATTACCTAACACTTTTTTACCTATGTTGATAGTTGGTTACTTTTTGTTCAGTTGTGATTTTATTTATCATAAAATCTTAAATTTAAAAGATTGTAACTATAGATGTAAATTGCAGAAATAAGTCTTCTTTATTGCAATAAATAGATCAAATTAATATATATATATATTTATATTAACTTATGTAAAAAAATGTTAGAGACCAAATACGTAAAAATGAAAAAGTTACTTTACAAAATAAACTTCATAGTATTGCGTGTTAAGTACGGATGATTCCAACATTAAAATATTATACTTATTCTAAATCAGCAGCACATAATAAACCAATGTGGTGGAAGAAACGAAAGAATTTTGCAAACGGTCATATAAACGCGTAACGTGCAATAAGGCCTCTTTGTTATTTGTGGGGTCGAAACTTATTCATCCCGCAAATCCGCTCATGTATGAACCAAATCCTGCCCGGTCACCGCTGATTGCATTGTCATGTCTAGTGGACCGAGTCCTAGCAATGCATTTAGGATCTTATTCCGACCCCTCAAGAATCAGCTTCGTGTAACGATTCGAGAAAGTCACGGTAACCCACGTCGTATCGGTTTGTAAAACAAGCGAGCCAACGTGATTGGAATGTTTTATTCGACCCTTGAAACATATGAGACCGATATGATGTATGTTTTATGTTTGACGTCAAATTTATTGGTGTTATGATGTCAATGAAGTGTTAATTCCATTATAGCTTCATGCTTAGTGAAATGTTCTTAGGGTGTTCACACAATTGGTTTATGTTTAGGATACAGCGGTCTTAAAATTACTTTATTTGAATTTCCAATTAGTGATCGTTGTCAATAAATGACACTGAAAATTAAAATATACTTTCTTAGTAATCTTTTAATAATATTTTCTCAGCATAACAATAGCTGGGCTTCGGGGCGGAGGTGCATCATGTGAAACGGGAACATTTTTCATGAGGCTCACGCTTCAGGCGGGTAGCTTATTGTCAAACTTGTACAATAATGAAACTCCTCTCGTCACGCGGTCCGCGACGCGGCGACAGATGTTACCTGTTCACCAAACAAACTCAGTACTATTTGTACTTATGATGTATACTATCTCTGCAGATTGGTAAAATTGATCTATTGAAGTGTTGTTATGTTTGTCTAAGTTTACGTCATAAGAAGGTAGATTGTTGCCAAAGCTATCGATTTGGATTGAATTGTTGCTATTTAGGATTGGATAGTGGGCATCGGACTCGTAACCCCTTGATAAGAATTAAAAAATGATTGACCCGTTTGCTAAGTTATTTATTAACTGACTCCGCCCGCGTATTGCAATGAATGCAGGCAAACCGGACAAACCAAGAAAATCCGGTTGAAATCGTTTTCCTCTTGAAACGTCCCACTGCTTGGCACAAGTCTCCTCTCATATCTACCAAGATACCTACCTTACTAATACTTTCTACGATTTTAGAGCTATTTGCTGTACCTAAATAAATATCATAATAACTCGTACAATTGAGTAGGTAGGTACATCATGCGTTCGGGTTCTGATATATGAAGTCAGCATTCTAACTTATGCGGTAACGGCGGACTGTAAACAGCGAGGGCACGAGTTTTAAGTCGTGGCGACGTGTTAACCCCATTATCAGGGCGGGCTTACGCGTAAGCCGCGCTGACAGCGGCCAGATTTATATGCCACCGGCCAATTTGCCGATTCCGTCCTGATCACTTATTGACCATTAGTACTTGTATCTACGTATTGTAGTTACACTAGTTGGCATAAGACACACCATATGCGTATGTTACCAATTAAAAATTAGGTGTACATACATATTATATACGAATCACATACATATGGTTCCAAAAAAGTTTAAATCCCATAAAAAACATTCCTTGTAAAAAATGGGCTAAGTCTCGAAACTCTTCCACCGTAAAAAGTTGTGAGATATTTCGTAGAGCCAAGTCAGGCATTCTTATTAATCTTTATTTGCTTGCTAAATAAAATTCTATAACTTGGGAATCACACAACTTTACTGCATTTCTTAATTTTTGTATACCTAAAACTATGTAAATTGTGTGATTGCCAACTTTGATGGGCAATAGTTCTTAAACTTATAGTTCAAATTGAATGATATTGAGAAAATATCTAAGCCATATTATGCTCTACATGTTACTGAACATTCAGGGTTCTAGCTTTAGCCAGCACAAATGGCTTCAAGAAACTACTACCTGTCTGTGTCTAGTTCTACACGAGTTCCCGGGATTGCAACTTTAATACCTACTAGCTTAAACCGGTAATTACGTCTCCGAGGAGCTTGTTAGTCGCGCCCTATGCAAACTTTTATCCATTTCCAGGAGAAAAATCCTAACACTGAATTTGTTCGGTGGTTAAAGAGTGAAAACGTGACAGATAAATAGAGCTGCTTAATATGGATTGTAGTATCATGTGGTATGTACCTATAGCCGGAGGTTTAGCTTAGAGTTTAGAGCCGGCAGCACCCGCCACACGGCAGTAGGTACAAGCGGCGCCGCTAATCCCTGGATCCCCGAAAGCCGCGCATTTCACGCCTCTTTATTACATTAATTTAAATGTTTGCGCGCTAGATCCCACCGATCCTCCGCTCTTTGCGCTGTGCCGCAGCAAACACGGCCAATACCTACACACCCGCGCACAGGCAAACATTATAAAATCGACAAAAAACGCATATATTGCATATTTTTATCCGTTCATCTGTGTATTTTTGCTATTGACTCTACTTTAAAAGGTGTCTAGAATATGTTCGTTTACTATGTAGTTGTTTGAGAGTGAGACTTGTATTGACTAGAGCCATCGTATCGTATTAGACAGTACCTAAAGCTTGATAAGTCAGGCCGCATGGTAGCCGTCGGATTAGCCCTGTCAACACACCTGGACCGCGACAACAAACGGTCGTAATTAGTCACTATAAGCTTCCCAGGCACGCGAATATTTACTTCTGCAACGCCGTTAAGTTATAGCTTCATAATCCGATAAACGGATCGCTTGCTCGAAAATTGTGTTATCGTCGCTGTAAAGTGTTCACAAGTCGCCGCTTTACGAGGGCAGGCGACGGGGGTATGCAAACATAAAAATTCTGTATCGGGACTAATAGGAGCGAAACAAATAAAAGGATACGTAAATAGAAGCGTCGGATAAATTCCAGTGGGGCTGGAGTGCGCGTAAATCCGCGCGATTTGTATCTGTGACAGGGAGAGGCGCCCCTCGCCCGGGCCCGCGCCGCCCGACCTCCGACACAATTAATTTGACAGATATACTTTTGCAAAGGCCAACTAATCACAGCGCCCACCAAGTGTTCGCCTACCAACCCATCGTCAGATGGTGATGTGTGACAACTAATACTTTAATATATAATTCATTATTATTGTGTTCATTGCAACCATGATGAGTATTATTATAATAATCCACATTAAAATGTTAAATTAATGTTTTTGTAGAAAAAAAACATTATTCGCTTTAGTTAACATTTCTTATTATATCTGCTTAAACGTTTATACTAAAGTCAGGCGGCACTCCTAATGATCTGCTTTCATTTATCCTTTTCGTATCTGGGACTGTTAAAATAGATGCAACATTATATATCTTAGCTACCGTATGTACGAGTATGATCGGTCGAGCCTAGGCCTACCCTAAAGCTATCCATTCAGCAATATCGGTTCAAAAAGCCGGCCACGTTTCCCCGCGGCGCGCCCGGTCACGTCTATGCAAATGATATTAAATTAGAAACGCTTAATAACAACTGTGCCGCTCTTCCTGTAAAGAGGTGCAATTACACCAATCAAATTGAAATTTAGAACACTAATTGTGCTCGACATGTTTTATGGCTGAGCTTTAATCTGGAGACGGGACGATCGGGGCACGACACGGGTTGCCAACGTTCAATCTGCTCCTAACTTTTGGATTAACATCGGTTTGCAATTAGGTATGCAAATTTTTATGGTAAGCGAAACACATTTGATTTATTTACTTATGTAACGATTCCATCTTATTTGATATCATCAAATGGGGCTTTTATTTAAGGCAAATAATCGGGTTAAAGAGGCTATTCCCAAACTCTCAAGTGCTTCAAATGGCACAACCTACACCCAGACATTGTACATTAAAATATAAAAAACCATGACTGCTATTTTTTCAAATGTAATAATGTAATATTTGTTTAGTCTAAATATGTCACTCCCACTAAACGAATCTAACGACAACTCACATAAATCCGACAAGCCGTTTAAAGACGAATGTGTTTATCTAACCCTCAAAATTATATCTCGCTCGTAAATTACTAATTAGGTAGGTATACGTAGGTGGGTGTCTTGCAAAAAAATTGTACATAGTTAAGAGTTGAGATCCACCCATGTACAAATGTTAGCTCTATATAATGCGAAAATAGGTGTAAAAATAGCATTTTGTCAAAAAAGTGAATAATTACTATGTTTTAGTTAAATATATTTAGATTATTTTCCCCTACTGAGAGAGAACTGTCAAACTATCAACTATGTATTTATTTAGGCAATAGCGAATTTAAAGTAGTGTTGTAAAAGAATCGAGTCCGGGGACTCCTTTTAAGGGTTCCGTACCCAAAGGGTAAAAACGGGACCCTATATTACTAAGACTTCGCGGTCCGTCCGTCTGTCCCCAGGCTGTATCTCATGAACCGTGATATTCAGACAGTTGAAATTTTCACAGATGATGTATTTCTGATGCCGCTATAACAACAAATACTTAAAAACAGAAAAAAAAATTATTTAAGGGGTTCAACAAACGTGATTTTTTGCTCGTTTCTTATAGATAATGGTACGGAACCCTTTGTGCGCGAGTACGACTCACACTTGGCCAATTTTTAATAAGACTCGGGACTCAAAAACGAGACTGCTCAATATTTCAAGACTCCATACTAAGTGAGTCTCACGAATTAAACGAGCGTGGCATTAAGACTCGAGTCTCTTTTCTCCAGCCGAGTCCTTTTCTTTTTAGCTTTTTTAATGCTTTGGCATTACGTTCGATCCATGTTGTTGTTTGAGGAACCTCTGTTATAGTTATTATGGCGTTATTCGGTTCGAGCAGATCGGTATTGGCGCAGCGCGAGCGCTAAGCCGCCGGGCGCCGGGCGCACCTGTGACCGCACCGCTCGGGATTTAGCCCGCAACTTAACACCCCTGCTTACCCGGAACACGAAACTTGAGCTGTGGATGAGGCATTTTCAGAGTCTGACCAGAGAGTCGTGTCACAGGCATATGTTTCAGATATACGTGGCAACAATTTTAACTATGAGATAAGCTGTCAGTTATTCCTGTATTTCCTGTTACCAGTAAGGTAGATATGAGTTTTTTTTTTTTAATTTGCCTCCTTTTGTTGTGACGGACTCGCTGGTCAGACTCTGCAGCATTTATCGCCGTGTAAGCTGAGTGTGAATTTTGTTATTCAGTTGTTTGTATTGTGCAGGAGCCGTAGCATGGTGGGCCTTATCACGCGACAAGTGACAAGATAAGTGCGTCGTCTCGTTCTATCGAACGGTGTCAGCCAGTGACGCATGCTCTATCCTATCACCTATCGCGTGACAAGGCCAACCATGCTACGGGGCCTGGTAAACACTATTGACAGACTCAACTTTGAATAACTGTTTCCATTGTTCCTCCACAGCTACTGACTTTACAAGACTTGAACTTTTTCAAATAGACCTCATACCAAAATACAAGATGTGTTCTGTTTCTTTTAAATAAACCAATTATATGTTTATTATTTTATTTTATTTATTTAAAAGAATGATCTCTTTACTTTCAATAGCATCTACTACATTAAACGGAATGGAAAATCCTCCATCAAGGATCCGGTACGGTATAGCAGTCCGAAAAGAGGGCAGCAGGACCTGTAGTAGTAAAGTTTAAATCAACGAATATAAATATTGGATACATTTATTCCGGCTCGTGGCTCTATGATCGACGCACGGTGTTCGTCGGGCCCGCCCGCCCTGATCGCCGTGTCGGCTGTTGTTATAGCCGTTAGATTAGCCCGCTGATGCCGCTGAGCCATAACATATATCTCATATTGAAATTGGACCTGTCCAAACCACTTGCAACTGTGCCAAATGTTCTATTAAGTTACTTTCAAAAAAAGCGAAAAAATTTAAATAATTTCTTAAGTGTAACCTAATTAATGATATTAAACGATCAGTAATTACGTTTTAAAATCGGGGAATGAGGAATTATGGAGAACACACTATTTGTCATTGCTCTCACTAAAAATAATAATTACAATGGAAACTGCCTATCTCATTCGATAAACAATTAACCATGTACGATACATACAACCCCCGATTTTTTCATTTCAAAGTTCTATATCTCAAAAACGGCTGAACCGATTTTGATAAAACATGGCTAAGAACACTCGGGTTAAAATGATCTATTACACAAAACAAACTGAATTGAACTCGGTCCATCCGTTTGGGAGCTACGATACCACAGACAGATACACAGATACACAGACACACAGATGCACAGATACACATACACGTTAAACTTATAACACCCCTTTCTTTGCTTTGGGGGTTAAAAAGTAGGTATACGCAAACATTGCGTTTCTTATTATAATAATACTTATAAAACGTAAGTACTTATAAGTCATATAACAGTTATATCACTGTAAAGTCTATGGCTATAAAAAATATATTCACAAAAGGCAAGCAATTTAAAAGCCCAAATAAGAGGTCACAAGACAGTTTTTCGTAAAGGAGTGTTCATCGCAAACTACGTTAAAATGATTTAACTCCCCCAGATAGCGCGCGGGCCGCCGCGGGCGCCGTTACCGGGATCGCCGGCTCGCCGCCTAATAAACGCTTATCAACGCCCTCATTATCACACCCTTAACATCGCTTTAATGTCTTGCTCTTGAACAAAACATATTTAATCACATTTTTCCCCGGCAGGAGAAAACTTTTTTAAATTTCATAAATTCCGTGCGGCGGCGAAAGGACGGCCGGGAGAAACACGAGGATGACTTGGTTTTAATCTTTTGAAATTAGATCACAATTTTGTTCGTAACGACTTATTTTTTAAATATTTTTTTATGAGGTATATGTTCATAATCTCATACATTATGAATCTATTTTACCCGACTGCCGAAGGAAGGCAGGGTATTATTATATTTTATATGTGGAAAGCAAAATAAATGTGCATACTTTTTAAGAGCCTTAATCTAATCTACGATTTAACTTTTTTCAGTGTCGTAACGGCAATTGCCTACCCGTACATTTTACATAGGTAATTGCCGTTATGAAACTGAAAAAGTCAAAACGTAGATTATATTAAGGCTCTTAACTATGTACAATATTTTTGCTTTCCACGCTTATACCTACTTATCAAGAAGCTCAAACATGCAATGACATTTGTTTCATATTAGGTAGGTAGGTAACTACCTAGTATTTCAAAGCGCTGCAGTTGTAGTACGTACCTATTTATAGGTGACGTTGCATTCAATTTGATAATAATGTGCCATACAACCACACAAATTAGCAACCTCACAACCCTTCAGAGTGTAAACAGTACTAAGTATTTTCCATTTTCTAAATTAGCCCGACGGACGGGGACGATCGTATTCGGAACCTTATAGCATTAGCAGTAGGTACCTATTATTTAGCAGGGGTACCTTCAACTCTGCTAAACCATCGATCAATTTGAATAAAGTGATGTTCATAATATACCTACAAACACTCTGACTCAAGGTTTTAGTACTTGGTTGGGTCACAGGGGCCGTAATTCACGGGAAGTGGCGATCGCCGCCCGACGCTCGCACGCTTGATCTTTTAAGCCCGCCTTTACGGCTCTCGCGATACTAAATTATAATATAACACGTCGTAAATTCTCAAAACTATCCGTCTATGACACGGCAGACTTTAGCGCCAACTTAATAACAGCGTAAATTTATATATATATGTACGTTTATATAGCAAAGATTTTTAGTAATGCCATGTTTACTACTCATTTTTTATTTTTGCAGGATAATGAGTGCGGCTCAGGTGTATTTGTACATTTAACCGGATTGTCAAGTGTTCTTCTCAACGAATCTCCCCCATATTTAAACACAGAATGAAGAGCCTACAAGCAAACAGTATCATAGCGCGGCAAAAAAATAAAAAGGGATGTCGGCGCGAAGTATTTTGCCTGCCTACTCGTTACTCGTAATATTCGAAGCCATGGCGAAAGAACGAAATTGAATATTAAATGAAATAATTTATGCCATATTTATAATTTTGCAAATGAGAAGTCTCACCTTAATGAAAACGGTGCTTCAAATTTTATCTTTGTTTCAAGTTTCGCTTTACAATACCGGTTGTAAAAAAAAACAAAGAATATTGATGTCTCTCCTTCGCTCTTCAACTAAATATAACAACTGAAACTAGTGAATAGTAAGAACACTATTAATTTGAGTCCTCCCCATGATGTTTACCTACAAATCGTAGAAATCAGTGTAATTAAGTGCCTCGACTCTGCGTAATAGGTACATGCAAGTAATTGTGTTACGTTATAAATCACCTGGGATCAGCCTATCGCTGCTACCCGCATCACACCGGTGATAGGCGAGACATATGTGGCCAGCGCTGGCGTGCCGTTTAGTATTTCCTAAAAATATCAAGTAAAGTAAATAACGTCACACTGTAGACATACCACCCTTCTTGTTGATAATATAGATAAATTTAGTAAGACAATACTAATAGATACATATTAATTTGGATTTTGAAAGAAGCAATTAAATTAAATGACGACTTCTCAGAATATCCACTGACTTGTAATTTTATTGGACATTGACAGCACGATATCGTAACTGGTCAGTTCCTTTCCTAATTAGCAGTCATCGGAATTCTCGTAGCATTTTTGAGCTGTCATGGGCACTTCTCGTTTATCCACTTCCGATATACATATCTTGTCGATAGGTACATTATAGAGCACAACACAACATATCAAAGAAGATTAAAAGTAGAGGTAAACAACAGGCGGCCTTATCGCTAAAGAGCGATCTCTTTTAGATAACTTTTGAGTGACTGAAAATGTTAAATAGAGATTTGCATTTCTTTCGAAAAATTTAATGTATTGCTAATTAGATATCTACTCATATTTGCCAATCTTGTGATTGTTATTCACACTCAATTTAGAAATGAAGTCTACCAATTTGTCTACACTCAAGAACAATTAAAGCATATACCTATGAATGTATACATACATACGGAAATTCGGTAGACTAGGTATATCATGCTAGAACTACCTAGCGCTCATTATGGTTTTTAGATAGAGTCCTGTAATCAACATAGTTACATAGGTAAACAATAATTTAAATATTTAACTATTAACAAAATATAAAAGCTATTAGGTACTACCCATTCTATCACTGAACAAGTTGGTTGTAAGCGCAGAAAAGATGCAATTTAAAAAGTGATACTTACCGAGGAGGCTTAAGTAAGAATAAATGCAGAAATTAAATAAAACATCGGGCAGGTAAGTCGCGGCCGCGGTGGGGTGTTCGTTAAGGTTTAATTAAATCGTCCTCGGCGGCCTCTCGCGCTTTAATTCCACCGTTATTAACGCTGTTAAAAAGTGAGTGGCCAGAACAGCGCCGTCCGTTGAGACACCAGCCACCTCCATACTACCGTTTCACAGGTACACCTAGGCTCCTAGGTAGATAGCTAAAAAGCGTAATTAAAGCCCCTCTTGTATGTAGTTGTGGACTGTTCGAACTGGCATTTGTTTAGTTCTGGTTTTACCTACATGTACGAGCTATATATTCCTCTTAACATTTATTGTACGACATTGTGTTAAAATTTAAACTGTGCCATTTTTTTGTTGAAGTTGTATATGAGTTTATCTTAGTTTTTTCTTTTTTTTATTATTTTATAATGCTGAGCCATATTTTTGTTTACTTACATACCTATATTTGTTGATTTTATTTTGTTTAATTCTATTACTTCATAAGTGTTCATGTACTTATATTGTATTCTATGTGTTTGTTAACTATCATATAAGTGCTTTGGTGTAGTTACTGTTAACTTATATGTGAATTAAATAAATAAATAAATAAATTGACATGTATATTTATATTTTATATTCAACTGAATTCTGAATGAGCTTATAAAAGCAAATATGATTTTTACAAGTAAATTCTTTATGTAACTGTAAATTTTGTTGAAAGGTAGGATATATGGTCGGTTTTATTTTTGTTTTAATCTGATTTTTTTATGTAACTATTGTGTGTTACGTGTACCTAATTGATATGTAGGTACATTTGTAAATAAAAACGGACATATTGTAAAAAGCTTAATACAGGTCAGAGTCAAAAAGATATATCTTCTACTAAGTAGTTGACCTGTCACGTGAGTACAAAACCTTGAATCATTGTAAGCAGGTAAGTACGGTGTAACAACATAAATGTATTTTAATCTAATTATTAGGTATGACAAAGACCGTTTTTCACCAGTGCCAGTAAATGCCGAAATTATCGGCATGGTTTGTACTTTGTACACATGGCCTATTGGAGCACTTAGGATCTGTACTCTTAATAATTGCTAACTTCTATATTTCTTTAACCCATTCAGCGCTAATCACGATGCACATGTGTCAGAGAGCTATGGGCGATTATCGCTACAAGTACCTAATTAACCTACACCTATAGATTAATATGCTATGAACTACGCCGTGGCGCTACGAGCAGCATATACGAATATAAATATAGGTACATATGAGGGAGACACTGCTGGTCTGAAGCAATATCTACACCATATTTTTACTGTATAAAAACAATTATCGCGACAGGTCTAATCTTAACCACATTGTCAAAATACTAACAAAGCTGTGTACACAAGTAATATCTCCAATCCTTGCCAGTTAAATGTTTTCTCGGCTCGCTACTTGAGAGATTTCCTGTGACGTAAGTGGCCGCGGCGTTTCCGCGCGGGGTGATAAGACGACCCCCTTCCGCCCCCGCCCGCCCGCCGGCGCGGCCCACCAAACTGTTTGGATTTTAATTTCATCCCTAAGTGTTGTTTCCAGAGACATCTTCACTTAAGTACTAATTTGTCCCAACTGGAGCGATAGAGCCATTTTTACGTCCCCATAGCAGTCACTTTAATTTGTTTGACTTGGTGATTGCACTAATTGCAATTGGAAGTTGTCATTGCTCGTGTACATTTTTGGAATTAAAAAACACTTATTTCATTGAAGTAAGAAATCCCCTACAATAATTAATTTCTCAAAAATGCGTTACCTAATATACATTACCTAGTTTAAAAAAATCGGCCAAGTGTGAGTCGGACTGGCGCACCGAGGGTTTCGTACAAACCTGTACCTAGGTATATAAGTAGAAATATTTTTATTATATGATGTAACTAAAAATGTACGGTTTTCGCAATATATCATTTATCTGTGCTATAAGACGTTGCTTCGTACCAAATTTCAAGATTCTGAGTTCACGGGAAGTAACCTGTAGGTTTTGATATCCTTGACAGTTTCGAAAATTTGCGGAAAGCAGCATAAACGGTTGTATCTTTTGATTGCTGCGTTGGCTTAGAAGTTTAATTTTTTCACAGCTCCAAGGGACAGTACACTTGAGTATTTGATATAAATTTTAGCTTGATACCTCTCCACGTGTTCCTGAGAAAAAGGGTCTTGACAGATGGACTGACGGACGGACGGACGGACAACAAAGTGATTTTATAAGGGTTCCGTTTTTTTCTTTCGAGGTACGGAACCCTATAAATGATTTTAAGCAACTGTTATTAAGAAGGGTCTTAAACCGCGAGTGGCGTGGGTTGCAATGCCTAGGGTTTTATGACCAGTTATACCATACAATACTTTTTCTACGACTAATTTTAAATAATTAGGATTTGTGGGACTTTTCAGACAGAAAGTTTTCCGTTAGTTCTTTTGCTACGCACCAATTTATTCAGGTGTGCAGTCATTTTCTTCTTTGTACATTTTAAAAGGAGCCTACACTTTTTTCTTCACAAACACAAATAAAATATAATAAATAAATAATAAATAAAATAAAATCTGATTTCCAGAATTGATTTTGCAAATCTCGATGCAAGTGAAAAATCTCGGGATCATTATGGATCGCTCTTTGTCTTGGGTGCCTCAAGTGAGTGAAGTGAGCAGGAAGGTATTTGCTGCAGTGGGGTCTCTCAGGCGGCTTCGTAATTTTCTACCTACTGCAACTAAATTTGCGCTCGCTCAAACGTTACTTCTTCCTATTCTTGATTATGCTGATGTATCCTATCTCGAACTTACTGAGGAACAACTTAATAAGCTTGAGCGTCTCCAAGATGTCTGCATTCGGTTCATATTTGGGTTAAGCAAATATGACCATGTTTCTAGTTTCCGTTCTAAACTCAAGTGGCTCCCTATCCGTTATCGCCGTAACTCTATTATTTCGCTTCTGTATAGTATCCTTTTTAACCCTGCAACTCCCCGCTATCTCAAAGAACGTTTTAGTTTTTTTTAATTCTGTTAGATATGCTAACAATTTGCTATTAACTGTGCCTAGGCCCCGTAGCATGGTTGGCCTTGTCACGCGATAGGTGATAGGATAGAGCGTGCATCACTGGCTGACACCGTTCGATAGAACGAGACGACGCTCTTATTTTGTCACTTGTCGCGCGATAAGGCCAACCATGCTACGGCTCCGTCAAGAGCAGAGTCGTATAGAATCAATAGTGAACGAACTATTGTAAAATTTGGTAGATGACGAAGGCACAGTTAATAGCAAATTGTTAGCATATCTAACAGAATTAAAAAAAACTAAAACGTTCTTTGAGATAGCGGGGAGTTGCAGGGTTAAAAAGGATATTATACATACAGAAGCGAAATAATAGAGTTACGGCGATAACGGATAGGGAGCCACTTGAGTTTAGAACGGAAACTAGAAACATGGTCATACAAGCAAAATCTATCGGCAACCGCAAATCCCTTCTTAAAGAACATTATTTGTCTCTCACCTAACCCTGATTGTATTTTTTGGCTGACTGTTTATGTATCATATATTTGTATTTGTGTTATTTGTATATATGTATGATTGTGTATGTACCTATATTTATATATAGCTATTTATGTACGTTAATTTTTATAATTATTTTGATTTTTTGTTAATAATAATCTCTCACCTACTGCATAATCTAGTTTTATCTCTTTCTCCGGTACCCAAAGGTTGTCTGGAAGAGATCGCTCTTCAGCGATAAGACCGCCTTTTGTCTACCTCTACCTACATGTTATTTTATTGTTTCTCTCTGTAACTGCTTTGTTTGTGTGACCTGTGCAATAAAGAGTATTTGTATTGTATTGTATCTCTATACATATAATAAAGCTGAAGAGGGTCGAAAGTCTGTACATGGAAGATAAACGAAAAAAAATGGCTGATGATACTTAGAATTGATAACAGAACACGTTCCAACAGTTTTTAGAATTTTTGTCTGTTTATCTGTTTATCTGTTTGTCTGTTTATTTGTCCGAGCATCACGTGAAAACGGCTGAACGGATTTTGATGCAAACTTTACTAATCTGTCGAGAGAATCGCCGGATAGGTTTTAAGCTATAAAAATCTTAAAGATTAGGGTTCAAAGGGGGTAGAAAATGGGGTTGAACTTTGTATGGGAACTCCTTGAATGTACGAGCTACAGACTTGAAAATTGGTAACCATAAACTTGACTGGGAAGTAAAAACGACCCCATTCAAACTTTTAGCAATAAAACGTGAAAAATATGGGATGAAAATAGGTTCTGAGGCGACTAGAAACTATATAGGTAATGTTGCAAGAGCGGGGTTATAACAGTATCATTACCATGGTAACATGTCGTCAAGATATTCAAAAATTCATCGTGTTCTTACAACTGATAGTTAGTCCAGTGATTTCACCCATAGCTTACAGAGTCGGTGTCCCCGAGTTCAAACCCAGCAGCATGCACTTTTTGTAGTTTTAATTTTGTTGTGTCTGCGTTTTGAAAATGTATATTTTGAAAAGGTATATTTTCAAAAACGCAGAGAAGCTTAGTGAATAGAGGATTTTGATGCAACTTTTACTTAATCGGTCGAGAAAATCCCTGGCCGGGTCATAGGCTGTAAAAATGATAAAAATTAGTTCAAGGGGGGTAAAAAATGGGGCAAAACTTTGTATGGGAACTCCTCAAATCCATGAGCTTTAGACTTGAAAATTGATAAACATACACTTGACTGGAAAGTAAAAAGAACTCCATTCAAACATTATAAAAAAATAAAGATAAAACGTGAAAAACCACGGGATGAAAAAGAGTGCTAGATGGCTAAAGACTATCTATAATAACCAAAAATGTTTGATATCTCAACCGATAGTAGCTGTTAGACATAAGAAACCTAATTATTTTGGAAACTCAGTCGCTGACAACGTCGCTGTTAATATTGAAATCCAGCAACCTTGATCTTCGTCTTCCTATATAATTGCTATGAATTCAGAGGTCATCTAAAGATGTATGATAGGTTGAGTTTAATACTTACGTCGAATTAGCATAGTTCACCGACGTCAAGAGATGTGGGTATAAAATTTGGACACAACGGCATTCCGCGGAGAATTAAGTAGGCACCATTTTTTTATGTATAAAACTTCAACGTTTGTGACATTCAAAAATATTATTATTATTATGAATACTCGGGTATAGTGAGCGTCCGCATGAGCTAGCTCTCGGGCCTTCGGCCCTCGGGCTCGCATAGAGAGCGCTCTCTGAAGCGATGTATTGGGCCTTTCATTCATACGAAAAGCTCGGCCTTCGGGCTCGCTTGCCTCGCCACTCACCTTCGGGACTTTGGAACTCAGATTTCACTTTCAAGACACTTGGAGATAGTGTGCGTCAGTCCTCGGGCTCGCATAGGAAGCGCTCTCTAAAACGGTTCTTTGGGCCTATCATTCCAACGAAAAGCTCGGCCTTTGGTCTCGCTTGCCTCGCCGCTCTTCTTCTGACTTCTCTCGCTCGGGACTTTGGTCTCCGGTTTCGCTTGCAAGACACCTGGGTTTAGTTAGTGTCCGTGAAGGCTCGCCCTCGGGCTCGCATTGAGAGCGCTCTCTGAAGGGTTGGTTTGGGCCTTTCATTCCTACGAAACGCTCGCTCTCGGGCCTCCGGCCCTCGGGCTCGCATAGAGAGCGCTCTCTGAAGGGTTGGTTTGGGCCTTTCATTCATACGAAAAGCTCGGTCTTCGGGCTCGCTTGCCTCACCCCTCAACTTTGGGACTTAAGGCTCATGTTTCGCTTGCAAGACACCTGTGGATAGTAAGTATCCATGGAGTCTCGCCCTCGGGCCTTCGATGCTCTGGCTCGCATATGGAGCGCTATCTATAAGGGTACGTTGGGCCTTTCATTCCTACGAAAAGCTCAGTCTTCGGCCTCGCTTGCCTCCCCGTTTACCTTCAGGACTTTGGATCTCAGGGGTAGTTTGACAAGACACCCGGAGATATAGAGTATCTTTGGGATCTCGCCCTCGCTCGGTCCATTTGTTTCAATTATGAAATCTTATATTTAAATTCCGGTTTTGGTAATTTTTCTTCTACTATAAGTACTTAGGTACTTCGTTTGCAATAAAGATTAAGTAAATCAATATAACTAAATATTATTGACGACAAAGTTTATGAGGATTTGAACTGTTACACGCATAATTTATAGAAATGAAATCGTAATAATCTAATTTATCAGTGTAGTAGGGTATCGTATGGTGAAACATAAGAATATCATGTCATCCATAATTTATACGCGTACGAAGTCGCGGGCAGAAGCTAGTTGTAAAATAAATAAATATAAGAGGACAATCTTCCAAAAATCGATCTAGTCCCATAGTGTTATGGGTACTAGACGACGATACATTTAATAGATACAAATACTTAAATACATAGATAACATCCAAGACTCAGAAACAAATATCTAGACACACGGCAGTGTGTCCAGTTCGAGCCCGAGTTCGAGCAAAAAAAAAGCGACGACAAGTTTTTATAAAAAATTAATATACTTGACACATTGCAGTCCAAAGGTGTCGATTCATTGCATTGAAAAGGTGTGTGGTGTGTGAAAACTTGCCAATTAACATCATTAAAAAGTACTGAAAATAATAAATGTTATCAGGAAACTGCTAAAAAAACCGGTGTGCGTTTCTCTGACTATTATAATTTTAGGTATTTCTATGTAACGTGATACTTATTCAAAATGTACCTTAAAAACTGCTGGAAATCAAGTGTGCATTCCTATAACTATTTATGATTTGAGGTATTTTTATGGAACTTGGTACTTATTCAGATCTCACTTCTTTTATAGGCGAAGCATTCCCATAGTATCGAACTTGGCAGCCTTTCACATTTATGTTTTTGATGGGACTTGCCTTTACATGGCTAGTTATAATAATAAATTATTATAATTTACAAATGTCTGATCGCAAATAAAAATATCCATTTCAAAATATTTGTTTGTGAAGTTGGTAGGTAGGTACCACTGCAAAATAGAACCGATTTTTAAAAAGTTAGATGTTCACATACAGGTAAACAGTGCGAAGTATTATGAAAAATGTATGAACCATAACAGCACGCTAATCGGTGCGTTTTTGAGCAATAGAGCATAGAGTTTTCGACGACTAATTATATTTGCAGCACGTCTAGCACAACTTGCTGCTCAGTCGCTTCTCGCGCGACTAAGCGTCCCCTATCTCACTCGCACCGTACAAATTAGAAAAAGGGGGGTAGAGCTTTCTCGACTCGCGTCGCGGTGCGGAGTCAGTTGCCCCGCTGGTGGGATGCGATGGGGCTTACCTAAACCACTGCACTGCGCTCCACACCGTATCATAATGTTTAAGTACTAACACTAGATGTAAAATAATGTTTACTAACACCGTAATGTATTTTTTTATGGTAATTTATTCTAAATTCTAAATTGGCATGTTTTTTTTATTTTTATTGATTATATTTTAAAGAACTTATAACTATTTAATTGTGTAAACATATGGATGGAAATCTGAAATACTCGTAAATACAATACAATACAAATACTCTTTATTGCACACCTCACACAAACAAAGCAAACAAATGACTATTTCATTTCATTTCATTTATTTTATTAAAGGTGACATTGTATTTGAGTTAGTGCCTAGGTATATGTAAATTGCAGACAACGGTACTGTCAGCATCGTATAGTTTAGTAGCAACCGAAGTAGCCAAATATTTCTGTACACGTCTCTGCAAAAATAAGGGTATGTTACGATATATTTGGCTACTCTGGCTGCTACTACTATACGATGCTGACAGTACAGAAGATTGATCTATAATCTTTTAATTCCACTTGTTTTGTAAAGCTTACTAAGATAAAAATATTATACAATAAATTACAAATAACTACTAAAATTACTAAAACTAAACTAACTATGTAGTTACACTGTACAAACATGTATCCAAACATGGATGAAAAGAAGTGCCTGATTATTTTTTTGGTGATAGGAATAACCTTCCTTAGTACCAGAAAAAAGTTTCAGATTTTTCAGCTACGTCTATTATTTTTGAAAAATATAAACAGTTTCCTCACTTCCATGCAGGATATTAATGTTTAGGCCATCTGTATTTTTTTAAGGGGTATTAACCACACTAGCTTGTCTGCAACTTGCACTCGACATACATAACTATTTGCCTACGAGGTGTCAGGTTGATCTCGTAGGTGGCGCTGTCGTTCATTATTTGTTCTTTCTTCACCTATTGGACCTCCGTGAGTTTTTGTATTGTGTCTGGTTTCGTGGTATTCATTTTAAGATTTAGTTTAAAAAATAAAAAAAATTTGGAAAAAAAAGTTGAGATTTTTTTCCTAGATTGTCAGAACTGCAAAACAAATTATAGACGAGGCATACTTTCACATTCACACAGTGTATTGAAATAACACAGTATAGTATTTTATGTGGGTCCGCCATGCTCGCCCGTGCCGTGGGGATGCGCCTTATTTTTCCTGCCACGATGTTGCACTTATAAGTTGTTTGCAATATCATTATATGTCTAGAACCCTTTTCTATTTATAGCTCTAAAAAAATAGGTTTACACTCGTACTTAGTGTTATTATATCCCTTTCTACTGAATATAAATTAAGTAAGCTAAGTTTTAAATCCATGTGGCTGTATGATTACCAGTCTGAAGAACAGTAAAAAAAACCTCACGTCAAAAATACCAACATGTCAAATAATATATTTTGGAACTTATAGCTTACAAGGCCGTAATGTGTTTTTAAGATTTTGTTTTTAAAATATGCTAAAGTTATTCATTATTCTCATTTGTACTTGTAATTTATTGTGATACACATCTCGCGATGTGTCCAATTGTAATGTATTGTTTTGTCGTGAAGTGTCAATAGTACTGTCAAAATTGCGTGGTCGGTCAGTTGGTGCAATACAAAGCCGTATTATTTCAAAGAAAAATACTTAGAGGGCGGCATGTAAATGCATGATGCAAAACTCAGAAGTAATTGCCGTTATTACATCAAGACATGCGATCATCATTGAATTGCACGATTGTGGAAACCCGATTGCCGATATAAACTTCCCATTAACCTGGCCTAATATTATTGTGAAGTATTCTTGAGCACACTCCTCGTGTCGTATTCTTGAGCACACTGTCGAACGCTCACTATGGCTGGTAGTACCTTACCTGAGCGTGTAGCACAGATTTACTATACATATGGTTTGTTCTGTTCATCATATCCCATTTCAGTTATAGGTTTTGCTCTCTCAATCGTACTGTTCTGTTGGTGAGTATTATGACATTTATTGTGCTGCATTGTCCTAGAGTTATACATGTTCGTATATTGTATTTATTTTTTATTTTTAGCTATCCATTGTTAAATGTACCTTTACCTGGAAACATACCAACAGTTGTTAATTTACCATTACTGGATACCATGGAGTTCAGTAAAGTAAATTGCAACACCAACAACTGTCTGCCAGAAGGTTTGTTCATGTAATATTGTTTAGTAACCCATTAGTTATATATTTCAATAAATAATAAATCTAACTTGAATCTCACAATAATGAGAAATGTATCTAGCGTTAACATTTCCAGATTCACCATTTACTTTGGAAATGCTGTTTAATGAGACACAAAAACTACCATACATATGGGCCAAAGATAAGCCCCTGCTTTATGTGCAACAAATCATATTGAAAATTGGTGAGTATAATGTATATTGTCAGGTGACAACCCAAACCTACACATTACACATAACAGGTAAAGGAAAGCTCTTCCTTGTTATTACTTCAACCTAGGTGACATTACTTAAAAAATATTTCTGTATTTAGTGAGTTTTGGTTGTCATCTGAGGATTTTAAATAGTGTCAACTTGTGCAATTGATGAATACCCATTATTTTTATCATACAAAACAGGTGTTTATATTAGATATGCTTATTACTGCATATTCTTGCATCTTAAGCAGATAAAATAATAATTCAGTGCCATTATCTGAATATCAAATCAAGGACTCATAATAACAAAATTAAGTAATACTTCAATTTAAATACTGGTTCATAATGACCCTCGTGCAAATTAGTTGTTATAGCTATGTCAATTATGATTTGAATATAGGTGTGTCTCCGTGGAATAGCAACCTGCGCATGTGGGATGCATTCAGAGCCCCTCTGCAAGAAGTGTTTAGATTGCTAGAAACAATAAAAAATCATGAGGAACCTGAAACGTAAGTCCACATTTATTTTCTTGTTTGTGTGTCAATACTACTTGTAGCTCACATTTCATTCGAAATATTCATCAATATCCTCATAGCTTTTTCCCCAATTCTCATTTGGGATTGTCTACCTAAACCAAAGCTGCATGAATGTTAATTTGATGTATAATTTTTTAAGCAATTAAGGTAAACAGGGAATTTAACTTTTAATTTATTTTTTGATTTGTAAGTTTTAGAAGGTCTCATATTTCTTATTATATAGCTCATCAGTGGGGACTTTTCACTCTCTCTCTTTAGATATACTGATTAAACAAAATTGTATATAATACCTCAATAATCAATATATTATACATTCATAAGTAGTAAATAAGAAAATAACCGGAACCTGTAGTATCTCCAACTACTTCAACAAGGCTGGCTTACATATGAACTTTGCCTTTTAAATAAGAATATTATTTATGTAGGCACTTTTCTAATTGTTTAACTAGGAAATATTGAATTGTAACTTTTAGAAAAGGCAGTTTATCCCAGTACTGCTACCAAATAGGAGGCATCAAACAGCGAAATAGTAAGGCAAGTTTGGAGCGGGTGCTGCCTGAATACAGCTGCTTGCTGCTCTCTCCCGCTAACTTGTGGCAACAGAATCTGCAGACATTTTCAATGGATCTTAATGTGGTTAATACCATTCACTCATACCAAGTAAGTACTATGTTTATTTGTTTAATGTGATCCTATAATATTAATTTAATATATTACGTTATTCCAATGGACACTTATTGTATATCTTTAAAACTCTCACACTGATTATTAAATCCTGTAAAAAAAACGAGACAAATAACCATCAAATAACAAAAAACCAACAGCAAACAGAGTTAGGTCATTGGATGACCTGCGGGATGATTAAATACAGAATAAGGTGTATTCTCCAAAGGAAACCATACTTTTCTCATAGACCAATTAGACCATATTCACACTGACTAAAATATTAATATCTCCGTTCTGCAATGGAATTCGACTTGGAGCCCATAGAACGAAATGAAGTAGATTTAAAGACCTATTTAATGGCTTAACTCTCCATTCTGTTGGATTTAAAAGGAGGAATACAAAAGTGCCCATGATACTTTAAACTTTAAAGTCTTGTTTACTTTGTAAGGTTGCAATATGTGTTATGTTTTTTGCACAGAATCTTCCAAAGAGCAAAGTATCCATAGCCGAGATGGCATTCGGTATGCAGCTTCGGGACTGTGGAATCAAGCGCTACCCGTTACGCGCGCGCCCGCGCGTTCTGCAGTACGCCGTCTCCATCTTCTACCAGCGCCTCGAGCCCAGGTTGCTATCACCCTTCACACTGCTCGCTATATATCACACGAACATGACGCTCTTCTCATAGCATCTAGATGCACCTTCATTGCTTTGTAACTTTACGACACGGGCAGGTATGCCGATCGGCGCTATAATTTCACCGCCTGCAAAACATTCTTGTGGTCGGTCTTGTCTCAATGTGGCCGTTGGCGACACCTAACGCATTGTGTAAATTTGTGTAGTGACAATATCCGGCACTGCTCGGCGAAATCAACTTCTTTAAATAGGCGCCAGACTCAAAAAATTGGCGTTTCTCTATTACTAATAACATTAGGGTGGACATATTGAGCTTGAACGTTAAATAGAACTGTGTTTGATGATAATTCTATACGTGTTTCAGATTCATTAATTCTTTAACAAAAAAGTTAAAGGTGATGTATCCACTGTACCAAGAGCAGCCGTACACGCACGCTGACGAGCTCACGCTGGTGTACTACCCAGGCCAGTTCAACTACCGCGAGCTCGTGCCGCTGATGATCACCTTCGTTGGAATATTCCTCTACGTCTACTTCTCGCTCAGGAAGATTGAGTACATAAGGTCCAAGCTGGGGCTATCAGCGTGCGCTATGGTCACTATCGCTGGCAGCCTCTCCATGTCTATGGGAATATGCTTTTACTTTGGCTTTTCACTAAGCTTGCAAGGCAAGGAGATTTTCCCGTACCTAGTGATTATTGTCGGACTAGAAAATGTTCTCGTGCTGACTAAGAGCGTCACCTCCACGGACTCGAGGCTCGACGTAAAGATCAGGCTTGCGCAGGGCTTGAGCAAGGAAGGTTGGTCCATCACCAAAAACCTACTCACAGAAATAACCATCTTGACTGTGAGCTTCTTCACTTTTGTCCCATTTATTCAAGAATTTTCCATTTTCATGATAGTCAGTTTAATTTCCGATTATTTTGTTCAAATGGTTTTCTTCGCGACCATTCTTGGAATCGACGTTCGGCGCATGGAATACTTTCAAGATCAAAATAACAAATTTCACCTAAAAGAATACTTTAACGCCAATAACGCTCTGAACTGGCGTTTCGATAAAACCTACACCGACGAAAGTATGTCGCCGCACCGAATGACCAAATCAAAGTCGCACCCGAGATTGAATGGTTTGGCGCAGAGCAGTCCGACGGACGTGCTGGCGACGCGCAAGTCGAGTCTCCAGGCGCAGGACCAGAAGGTGCCGAAGCGGATACGGCTGGTGAACATGTGGGCCAGAACTCGCTTCTTCCAGCGCGCCTTCATGGTGTGGATGCTCGTGTGGATATCCATGATAGTGTACAATTCCGGTGTAGTCGATTACTTTATAACTAATCTCGAAAAGCCTGACGCTAACAGCAAGATGGACAAAAAGACCAATGAAAAACATCCACCAAAACGGCCCGAGGACGTGTTTTACAATGACAGCAACAAGAGTCCAATGGTGTTTTCTCCGCTTTTGGAAATGTCCGATGCGGACAAAGGCGTTGGAGACGCGAACGACACCATACTGTTGAAGCATTCGCCGCACTCCCGGCCGTGGTCAAGGTTAGTCGAATTTAAATGAACATCTCTAATGATTAACAATCTCTTAATGATTACGTTCATAATTTGTTTAAACATCTCTCATTTAATTTTTTCTGCAGAAAATGAGACCTCACAAATTATTTGAGTGTTTCTTGTCTTGACGGTCATACATCGGTTCTCTACTAACGCATTGACCGGGCGTACACAGCTACAAACAGACGACCGACATGATTAACTGTTCACCAGTATAAATACTAAAGTCTGGCCAGGGAAAGCTGAGCCTAGAAAAGAGAGCGGTAAATTTAAAATTCTAACGTGTTGCAATTATATTTTTTCTTCAATTCACACAATTCAACTGATAAGCATAAGGAAGTAAAGTTACATGAAATAAAACTCTTTTACTTCATTCTACTTTATATTTAAGAAGAATAATCAAAACCACTCTCCAAAATTTAGATTTCGACGTGACATAATAATTGGACTTTTTATGACATTCTTCAATGTGAATAATATTAACTGTAAGCCACCCTTTAATGCTCTTAAAAACAGTACGATTTATTATGAAACAGTTACATACTTTCTTAAATAGCATATCAAGTATTAAAATTAGGACATCATTGACACATTCGACAATGATATTACTGTAGCCATATAAAAAGTTTTAAATAAAGCTCAGGCTCATCTTTCCATGGCTAGACTCTACCCTATGATCTGTCAAACCTATTTTGCCGTATACCTACGTTTTCAAGAAAAAAAAACATTGTAACTAGCAGTTGCGGCGCGTGAAAATTTTCAACGGGCAACACGGCACTAAAAAAAATACGAATGAGATTAGCGTATATAACTATAGGCTTGCCTAAAAAGATTTTTTAGGCAAGATTTTTTTGAATGGGTGCTCCGCCATGGTAAGTAGAGACATGTTAGTGCCGAGTCTCACCCGGATGCCATGCCGACGTCGCCGGCTATAGGGGTGTAGACTCACAATTTATTATTACTCCAAAAGAAAGAAGGCAAAAAAATATGACTAGTGACGAAAATCCCATTCAGATATATCAAAAAATTACGAAGCTACAACCGTTTTAATATTGCTTGCTAGAGAGAGAAAACGCTCGGCGATCGTGACGTCACGATCCTCGAGTGTCATAGTAAATGACAATCGTTACATTGAAGGTGCATTTTGCGGCAAATGGACAGAATTTACCCCCTCTTAAAACTTTGGACACTTATAACTTTGGGATTATTTAATCCCTGCTTTACTTTTTTCTCCATTTGACAATATTTTTAATATTTTTTCGAGAAAATTCATTATATCCCTACTAAACCCCTATTAAATCTTACGGAGGTTAACTCACTTGGCTACTACACTATTTGTATGGCGTCCCAGTAAGGCACGACACTTAAAGTATCGTCGTATTGCAGGGTATCGGCGTACCATTGGTCATCAATCCTAGGACAGTACAACGAGTCGCTGGCGGGGCGCGTGGTAGCCGTGCTGCCGCCCGTGCTGCTGTCGCAGCGCGTGTCGCCCGAGCGCGCGGCCGCCGTGCGGCTGCCCGACGAGCGCGACCCGCCGCCGCTGCGCTGGCAGGCGCTTGCGGCCGCGCTCGACCCCATCGACACCCTGCCCGGTATGTACCGGATCCGTATAATGGATAAATAAATAAATAAAAATAAAATAACTTTATTTGCAAGAAAAGACTTATGACTACTTACACTTTTACACCTTTTATAAGGTATAAACAAACATTTTTTACGAGTAAGCTTCCTCTGTTCCCCGTACTAGTAATTATACTGTATCACGGTGGAACAGGATTCGCCATCATCGTTGTTTAATGTTGTGTTTGACTTGAAGTACATAGTGAGAAAAAAATAATATAACAAAAGACAAATTTAAAGACACTAACAATAAGTGAAGAATGAGGGTGGAGTGACAAAATCATAGCGGCAATGCCGCGCTAGTCGAACGAAGTTGTAAACACATAGTATATGCAAAATGACCAGATGAGTCAGGTCAGTGGAAGGATTTATTGTTATTTATATGACCTATGTATATCTATGACTGAGGATGCTTCAATATCGTGCCAAAAAGTCTAAATGAGAAGATATAGAGACGCAGATTATTGGGGCACAACCATGTACTATCATCTGGTATACTCAGGCCAATGCCACATTTTTAATGGATGCAGCAATATACCATCATTAAAAATACCGGCTTTTTTGAAGGTCAATTGGCTGTGCAAAATAAAAAATATACATATATATTTATATTATTATGTTTAATTTTGACTTTTTCTCTGTGTGTCTTTTGTGTAATGAATAAATGTCTTCGTTCTTTCTTTCTTTATACCTCCAAGTAATCGAGTATGACCAGACCATCAACACGGAAACTAGCAAGAGTTGTAAGACTATTTATGGATAACTAACTCCACGATAACAAACAATACATTGTTAATATTAGTCATTATGACATTGATACAATCTGTACATTTTGACTCTCATTCGTCACATCAACGATGTCATTACGATTTTATACATTCCGACACTCGGTCGTTGTAACACTTGCACTTTGTAACAATTAGGCTTTGTAAATATTAGCTCGTATATTACGATTATCTATATGACTAGTAATGCATATAAAAATCGTTCTTTCAAACAATCGTTAGATATGTCTGTTGTTCATTTTGACTCGTATTATTTAGCACATAGGTATTCAAACAATTTGGATATTCTGTCAAGGTTCAAAAGTACTGTCCAAAGGAACTAATAAGAAAGGAGTGCTCACCGTGCTCAGACGTGGGGCGTTTGTGCTGCATAATATTTTTCAGGAACTATAACAAGGTATTATGTTTTAACAGAATTCGATCTGATAGATGGAAAGAGCCAGCAGAAGCAGTGGCGCAAGCCGACGGAACTGCCTATATACCCGACGACTCCCATGGAGATACTGCTGCTGGCAATCCTGTGCACCATCAGCGTCGCCGTCATTGCCTACATGATGGTCGTGCTGTACAGGTAAACCTGATCAGGTAACCTCGTTTTTAGGAGGTTCTCAATTCGTCGGCGCATACGGTATTATGCATAACGATAATTGTTTACCATTTTAGCCGATTTCAAGTTATGGTAAGCAAGCCGTAGGCTATGGACGCTTGCGAAGAATAACAAGCGCGTTGCCGTCCCATTGCTGATTTGGATTTCGTTGTGTTGCAACTAGAGACAAATTCAGGGCCCTAACTCAACGACCTTACCACCAGGAAAGCAACACCAGTACAGAGCAAGTAATACTACTTGTTAATTGTGGCTGGATGCGGTCTTCTCCAAGGTGGAGACTTCCCCAGTTTCACTTCTCCGAATATGAGCTAGATGACATTCCACTGTGCCCTAGCTCTCTAAACTCTAAATTAACTTTATAACACAAAGATTTGATGAAAAGTATTACATAGTATTAACGTTCTATTTAGGTGCGTGTGTTCCCGGAACTATGCCGAGTGGCGCGCCTCCTGGAACGAAGATGATGAATACCGGAAAATCATTGCGAAGCAACCCGCGGTTCAGGTGAGAGGCAGCGGCTTTACACAAGTAAAGGTTCGACCATACCGCCGCTTAAAATACGGTTACGGTATGGAATCGCAGTGACATATGACGTTATTGACATGGAACTTCATACTAGGTAGGCCGTACCGTCATCGTTTGTTGAGCACCGGTGTGGCCGGAGCTTATCCAGTGTTTCTCAACGAATGTTATCTATAAAAAGATCTGTGCTCCTCGAGCGTTAAGTTACACTTAAGTTGATTTTCCACCGGCGTGGATTGACGAGGCGCGGCGCGGCGTGAATTGAAATTTGTATGGCAAATTTTCAATTCACTCCCGGCGCATCTTCGGTGGAAATAGTACGGATTGACGAGAATTTGCGCGACGTGAATTGAAATATTTTTTTGTATAAAAATAAACCGTATTGTTTCTGAAATAGAGATTAAATTAACTCTGCATCAGAAACAATTTTCAATTCACTCCCGGCGCATCTTCGGTGGAAATAGTACGGATTGGCGAGAATTTGCGCGACGTGAATTGAAATATTTGTTTGTATAAAAATAAACCGTATTGTTTCTGAAATAGAGATTAAATTAACTCTGCAACAGAAACAAACATCTCGCTACAGGTGTTTAGTTGTTAATTCGTCGAGACTGCCGTAGGTAATTTTCCACCGGCGTGGATTGACGAGGCGCGGCGCGGCGTGAATTGAAATATTTTTAGTGGAAAAGGGTCAGCGCGATTTCAATTCACGCCACGCCTCGTCTCGTCAATCCACGCCGGTGGAAAATCACCTTTATAGTAGTTTGTGCACATTGTGCAGTAAATCCAGCATTTGCTCCAGCATGATTGGGTTAAATGTCTCAAGGAGGAATAAGACTCGGTATTGTGTCGTCGTAATAATTTACGACGAGTTGCTTCAACGATATTTAATGGACAGTCAAGCGTTATAAATATTTCCTTTAGACAACTATCGAACTTCACATATAATCAAATTTTAAGGAACTTTAGAGGAAGATTTGAAACCACCCGTTCTCCGTGTTAAGACTCAGTTGTTTCAAACCGCCTGTAAGCGGAAGTTGCGTCCGTTAAAATTTGTTTTTGTGGCAAATCTGACATTTCGTTATCAGATGACAGTTGCTAGCGCCATTACAGGTCAGTAAAGTATGGTCAATAGACAATGATACACCTAACGATTAGTCACAATAACCTAGAGACGCAGCTATAAGATGGAAACAGACAGAGGTGGCTGTTGTGACAAATTGATAGGTGTATAGAACGCTTAAGTATTTTTTCACGATCAGTTAGTGACGGAGGCGGTGCCGCTGGTGGTGGCGGGACACAGCCAAGAGGTGGAGTGCCTGGTGACGGACGGCGAACTGGTGGTCAGCTCCTGTCTGCAGGGCAACGTCAAGCTCTGGGACTCGCAGAATGGCGAGCTGCTCACCAACATCGATCGTAGCGCGTGAGTACTTCCACTTCATTTCTTATACTTAGACCTACACTTGGGAAACTATTACGTTGTCCGAAGGCATTTATTTCTAAAAACTTTAGCTATTCCAATCCTTTCAATATAGCTTTGTTTATGATCTATTAATTGGGTTTTGCTTTTTTCATAACATTTCTGAAGGCGACTATTGACTAAGTAGACATAGGAGTAGAACATTTATAAGTGTGATAATTAACCATACAGTCGTCTTATCTTAAGAAAACGCGCGAGCTATGTGCTCTTTTAATGATTCGTTTGGTTCTCTTCCAGATTTTTTAAATTACAGAAAGAACTTGCTGAGAAAGTTGCGAAGAAAAATGAACCTTCAAATATTTCACCAGGTCAGTACTTAATTCGGCAGACATAGGTAATAATGATTATTGGTTACGGGCATATAGATACCTACGTAATATTTGTATTGTCGTCTTTTGCAGCATTCCAACAAACCCCAGCAGCAAAACAAAACGAGGTAAAAATTGACTATTTTTATCTTGAATTTTCTGAAAATCTGTTACTTGAATACACACCGTTGCCAGAGCTTCATTTCTATCTGTTAGCTTCGTCATTTACTTTTATTCAGTATGCTTTATACACGAACGATAAGATATCCCGTCAGATTTGACCGTGGAAGCCGATAGCTATTAAAAGTAGCAGACATATTGTCAGAAGCAATAACACGTTGGCAGAAGTAAGCAAATGTCGCTTAAAGTTTTTATCTTGCAAAGAATACCCTATCGCTTAGAACGGGCAAATACTGAACGATGGAAACCTGCTTTACGGTTGTGTTGCAGCCCGTCCTTTCGCTGCGCAAGGGCCTCAGCAACCACCTGAGCGCGCTGCGGTTCCGCGCGCCGCGCGACGCCGCGGCCCACCTCTCCCCCGCCGAGACCACGCGATACGACTTCGCGAAAACGTACAGGTATAGCATAAAACCGATGCAGCTATTTCGACGACCCGTTTAGCCCAGAAACCTTGCAGGCTGACGGTTCTGGGTTCGAATTGTGTGACGAGCAATACATTTATCTATAGGTATAAAAATGTATGTCGTTATCTAGTACCCACAACACAAGCCTCATTGAGCCTACCGTGGGACTAGATCGACTTGTGTAAGATTGTCCCCTAATCCGACGAACGAGCGAAGCGAACGAAGTTCTATGCTTCAGCTTGGGCCGAAAATCGTTCGTATATCCGGTGTCTGTCCAGATATCCAGCTGTTCTCCTCTATAGGTCGCATCGCATATCGCAACCGATTCTCATGAAATTTTGTGAGCAAGTTTGTTAATTATATAGAATTTTTTGTCGAGGCACTTTTACGAAACTCAACAAAAAAAAATTGTTGTTGAAAAAAGAGAGGCTTCCGACTCAAGTGTAGGCTCAACACCTCACTGAGCCACTAGTATTTATTTATTCAGTTTGTGCCAAATAATATTTAAGGAGCGTTTCATAAGTATTCTTTGTGGTCATTAATGTGGTGCTGCGCACAATATTTATTCGCACACAGCTCACAAAATTGTCATGTGTTCCCAGTTTCCTTAAAACACCAAATATTAATTCACAGGGAACTGTACTGCAGCGATCAACGTGACGACATCTACAATTACGAAGCAAAAGAAAACGTGGACATTAATAATTTAAGTATAGACACGGATAATTTAAGTGTTAATAGTGTGAAAGACAGTGACGATAATAGTTTTGTATTTAAATGTAATGAGCCGCCTGTGAGTGGTTTGCGTAATAGACACAAGGGTAAGTTAGTGAGTAACGGTGGCGTCGAGAGCTTGCGCGCTGGAGGGAGTGGGGAAGCGAAACCGACGCCGAGCGACTGGCGCGAGCGGGCGGTGCGGGACTCGCCCATCTGGTGTATGGACTTCTGCAATGACCTCATCATACTAGGCTGTGCGGATGGACGGTTGGAGTTTTGGGAAGCTAGCTCGGGGAAGTTAATGGTGAGTTTGTTATATTTATATAAAAGATACATTCCGACAATGGTAGTCATGGAATTTTAGTTTTGGATGGGTGGTTCACAAGTTCAAGTTCTGGTCGATTCCATGACTAATCCGTATTAAATTAATTTTCTCTAACGACGTAGGTAACATCTCTTTGTTACCTGTGAATTCTAGAACCGCGCCGTGGTGGGTGAGGCGGGCATTCTGATTGATAGTATTGTTGTTCAAACCACCATCATCCTCCTAGTGTTTTACCGGTTGTATCTTGAATTATTGTACCATACAATAATAATATTGTAGATTAGGTTACCTGTATGGAAAGCCTGTTCATTCAACGACAAGTAAACCCTTCGTACACGGCAGCGCGACGCGAGCGGGGTGTGAGCAGGGCGCATTCAATGGTATTCGGTCTGCGCGGTGCTATCTGCCCGTACTTTTGAGAGCGCCCGCGTCGGGTTCCGCTCTTGACCGCTCGCGTCGGGTTGCTATCTGCCAAAGGCTAACGACATCGCGCATAGATATATGCATACATGCAAACGCTCGAAAAACATAACCCTCCGTCTGGGGAACTCAACTCTACTGTACGAGTACATTCATATTCGAGGGCGAATCGTCTAATAAATTTTGTTCCTCGATTTTCCGCCCAATACACGCCAATAAGACTGTTCGCGCCGCTTTGTTTCGTGGCACTCCCACCTACTAGTCCGTACGTACGGTCAAGGACTTTAATCGCTCGTCTCGCCGCGCCCCGCTGCAGCCGGTCGCTCGAGTAAATTCGCGCGCGTAGTCGCCGGTCGTGGTCGTGGCTGGGCGGTTAACTTAACTGTTGTTCACAGTTTTACAGTCTGCGTTCAGACCTGTGGCTTGAAAAGACAAAACTTATAACTTGGTAAATTTATCATTGTCGTGGATTCTTGATGTATTCAAAGTCAAAGTCAAAGTGATTTATTCTTCAATTTAGGCATATTACATGCACCTATGAATGTCGATAAACTACCACCGGTTCGGAAAGTAAACCTCTGCCTCGAGAAGAACCGGCGTAATAAACTCGGCGAGGTGTCATTTTTTCAAAACAGTATACAATATATCATATCAGTATCAGAGTATTATAAATTTTTTAAATTACATTGCTACAGTAGAAAGCCTATTTATTTTACGACAGGTTTCTAGTGCAGGATTTTATCGCTGCCAAATATCCCTATCCATGATGTAGTCGTTTATCTTATAATATGCTTTTGAAATGAGTGTCCGTTTTACGACAGATTTGAATTTAGAGTCAGTAAGTTCGGTAATGCGTTTTGGAATTTTATTGTAGAATTTTATACAATTTCCCAAGAACGACTTTTTCGCTTTTACTAGCCTGTAAAAAGTTGTTTTGAGCTTCCCTGCGCTTCTGGTAACCTTGGGCCTATCAGTGTTTGTTGGGTAGTTGTATAAATTCTTCCTAACATACATTATTATTTCAAATACGTATAGCGACGGCAGTGTTAGAATATCTGTTTCCTTGAAAAATTCTCTTAATGACTCACGCGACCCGAGGTTATAAATTGCTCTAACAGCCCTTTTTTGTAAAATAAATACAGTCTCAATATCTGCCGCTGATCCCCATAAAATAAGACCATAAGTAATTATACTGTTAAAGTAAGCGAAGTAAACTAACCGTGCCGTTGCTACATTGGTAAGCTGCCTTATTCTCCTGACTGCAAAAGCAGCGGAGCTCAACCTACTTCCTATCGCAGTTATGTGGGAACCCCACTGCAGTTTAGAGTCTAACGTAATACCTAAGAATACAGTTGACTTTACAAATTCTATGGTTTCACCATTAAGTTTAATATTTGAGGCTAAGTTTACATTTGAGTTCGCTAGTGTGAATTTTATACATTTCGTTTTTTTCGGATTCAACACTAAGTTATTGGCAGCAAACCAGTCAGATATCATGGACAGGGTGTTATTTGGTTCAATGAGTTCAGTATCTTTCCTATTGAAAGATTATATATTTAGAACACTGACTATCATATAAACTGGATACATGAATTGGTCAATGAACTAGTCGATGTGACAGCCACAACAAGGTTATGTCGCTGATGAATCTCGCAGTGTCCTTGACCCACGACCCGTCATAAATTGGCCAGATTATAAGGGTGGGTTTTTTTTTCCGTTATGCCGTGGGTTGCACCAACTTAAGATTACAGACCGATCAACGTTAAATATGGCTCCGGCTGCGTCATTTCATAGAAACGTGTTAAACTACATGCATTCAGATTTTAATGAACACCGCTTACGAATACAGACTCGTGCAACCCATCTTAAATGCGCCCGCACATTACAGCCACTAGAGACCGCCACTAAACGCGGTCACGCTGCTGCTAGTGAGCGCGAGCCACTCCCGCAGCTTGTGGCTCGGACGCGGCCACTAAACGCCGTGTGTGCCGATGCTATACAAAATGTTTGAAAGAACTCGTCCGCAGCTTGTGGCGGCCACTAGTGGCTCAATGTGTGGCGGGTCTAAGTGTGTGCGGAATTTTGTGTTGGTGAGACTATTGTATATGCAGTGCGCATGGTGGGGCCTGGAGAGCCGCGGCGGCGCGGGGGTGACGCACGTGCGCGCGCTGGCGGGCGCTCGGCGCGTGGCCGCGGCGGCCCTGGGCGGCCATCTCGCACTACTGCGTCTGCACGCCTACAACGCGTGCTCCGGCGCGCGCGTCGACTGGCGGTTCAGCACGGCGCATCGACGCAGTAACTACTTCATTATATCTAATCGGCATATGCAGCATTCCCAGCATTGTTTCTATTGCATAACAATTTATGACTTACAAGCGGAAGACTTATAAAAGGAGTCACGAGGGGACTGACACTTGTAATACAAATAAAGAACTATTAACATTGGTTCCCAGATAGCATAACGAGTGACGGTATGATTGCAGCCCACAAACGCACGGGCTCGGCGGGGTCGCTGCGCGGCGCGGGCGCCGGCGCGGACGACGAGGGCGCGCGCGCGCGGCTCAGCTTCCCGTACACCGACCTCGGCGACGCAGACGGTAATAGTTAAACCAATGACGCTTAGTTTCAGTGTCCAAGGGGCAACCGGATAGCTCGCGGTATTTGAGATTTAATCGTTTAAAATTTCATTATATATGAATGAATGAATGAATGAAATCGTTTATTCACAATGAACATATGGTAACATAAGATCTTAAATTACAAGCATTGTTTCCCATGATATATTCAGTCTAGGTAGACGTGTGAAAATAGTTGTCAGTGATAAACACTAAACAGCGTACACACTTTCAGGCAAGCGCTATTTCAATCGGCAATTTTTTTTCTTCATTTTTTTTATATTCCCTCCTCAGTCCAAGTTGGAGTTTGGGTTGCGCAGGGCGGTTCCACAACACTTCTGCAGCTCAAATACCGCGAGCCAACCGGTTGCCTCTTGGATACTGCGACTACGCGTCATTGCTCTGAATTAATCGGCTTTGCCGGGACTTCTTTACATGTAAACATCAAAATATATATTTGATCTATATTGCACAAAAGGAGAACATATTAAGGGTCCACGGAAAGAACACGTCTGGACACTTTTTGTTTTCAAAATGAGATTTCAATCTCAAAATGTTCAGCTCGTTATGAACTATTACGTGACATTAAAATCTCATTTTGAAAAAAAAAAGAGTGACTAGACATATTCTTTCCGTGGACCCTTCATATACCTAGTACAAAAGCCTCACGAAGGGCAGCCACTATGGGGAACACACACCCGGACTCTAATGTCAAGAGAATAGGGGTCTGTATAAAACATTATTAGCGTGTTATTTTGCTTAGCTAATCCTGCTGACTGCCCCACCATACATGGGATGGGAGCAACAGGCCGTGCTCGGTCTCTCGGTCACTTGCGCCGCCGCTTTCAGTAGTGTCAGAGCCATATAAATCCTTCAATCGTTATCTGCTTTTAAAGTAAATAATTATGTTCTTTTTATAAATAAGAAATCGAAACAATTAAAAAATGGTGCGTTCGGGGTCGAACATTCATTTGTCCCGTATTTTTTTACAGCTGGACACTGCATCATACCGTCTGGCCATCAAAATGACTATACTTAATATTTTACGACTTCAATCGGCTACGATAGTTTATTGGATTACAAGAGTACAGTCCAAAAATATGTTCAAAAAAGATTTTTTTAAATCAAGTGAGTAGTTTCGGAATTACTACACCGCACCGCAGTCCGAGCAATTCCATATGTAGTGATAAGCCCCTGTTAGGTTAGTTAGCATTATAAATAGGCGAATGTAACGGTAGGCCTACCAGTGCATTAAACGGGTTCAACACACGCGCACGTCTTTCATTTATAACAGTGGCGACGAGGATGGGATTTAGCGCTCTGATGATTGGCGCTGAAAAGGTTAACGCACGAGCCACAGGCCAAATAGATAGACATGATATCCGATACTCTATGATCGATTCTTCATTATCACTCCTACAGGAAATATTGTTAGCACACTGGAAAGTGAACTTACCTGTCTAGCGGCAAATGCAACTTATGGTTCAGAATGAAGTAATTATTTTTTCATCACACTTGCTCGTAAAGGGCTTCATAACGCGCAGGCATACAGAGCTGTAATAACCTTTATTACGCCCATGGGCGTAATAGTTTTTTTCTTAAATGGTACTCTTACGACAGTTATAAAGCAAGAAGGTTTTAACTCAAACAAAATGTTTGAAAACGTATTTATAAATTTATTTAAACGTAAAAACACGAGTAAAATATGATTAACATAATGACTTAAAGATTTAAAAACTTAAATGTAGCAATTTAGTGTCCATGTAAAATATTTTTAAATGTGATTTTAAATCATGGCTGTATGCCGAAGGGTCTTTGCTCTAAGTGCCTCACGTCAAATTCAACAAAATGGACGACTGACATTTTGTAGTTTTCATTACGATTAGTAACAATTTAGTTAAAAATGTATTCGTTTCCTCGCAAATGTGATGAAAAACATTGTATGCAACACGTACGGTAAGATTGTTACAAACTCGAGTCATCAAATGGGCGTCGGGCTTCTAATAGACTCTCGTTCGTAAATCATATATTACCGTACTTGTAGTTTAATGTACTATTCTATTAGGAATCAGGGCCCTATTTAATAAACATTACAATCCTACAATTTTGTAAAAAAGTGACATATTTGTTAAGTTTCCCTAACTAAAACTTAACAAATTTGTCACTTTTATACAAAATTGTAGGATTGTAATGTTTATTAAATAGGGCCCTGGTGAATTTTCTAACGATTAACTACTTTCGGCAGAAATAGTTGTCCAGCGGATCGCACAGTGCCGACCTCACCAACAACCAATTACCGAAATGCAGTCGGAAGGAGGCCGGATCCTCACTGGCAGTCAGGATCATGTTCTCAAGGTAAGCATATGAGTGTGACTATGTATAAAATATAGGAAAATGTATTTTAAATTATTGTGTTATCTATTTTCTGAAAATAAACAGCTTATAAAAGCTCGGTCTTTTGGTGGATTTAGTGTTACACAGCTACATTATCCCCTTACTGTTAGCAATGGTAGGATAGTCAGAAAAGTTTACCCGCTTGGTGGATCCACCAGAAATAATGTAACCAATTGTCCACATGCTAACAAATTGAGTTTTAGTCAAATCATATTTCCTCATAAGAAGTTGGTTAAGGACATTAAACTCCGGACGTAAAGCCTTCGTGCTAATAGGTATCGGCAGGAGAGTTGAGGTGAAAACACACAGCTACGCGTACTAATTGCAAAAAAGGTAGTTAATGAACGAATAAGTGAATGTGATGGAAGTGCATGATTAAAAATGTATTTAAATATTATTCTCATTGGTTTTTACGATTAAAATATTCATCCACCTATATCTATGCTTTATTCATTTAAATACCTTTTCATTAAAATAAAACATTTTCAAACGGAATGTTGCATATATTATCGCGTATGTGAAAATCAAAACTATTAATTAAAGCAATGACGCGTAGTTTCAGTGTCCAAGAGGCACTCGGTTAGCTCGTGGTATTTCAGCTCCCGAAGCGTTGTGGAACCGCCCTGGGCAACCCGAACTGATCCAACTTGGACAGGGGCGGAAATAGAAGACGGGGGTGAAAAAAAAATTGTCGCCAGGTATTAAATTGAAACAGTATTTCATAATATAAACGGTGTACACACTTTCAGCCCGTTATCGTTATGTTTTACTTGACGTCTCAGTATATACATTTTCGCCGTAAAACGTGACGATAAAACCTATGTGTGGTAGGGCCTCAGGTAACCGCTGTTTCAAGGGGTTGGGCTGTCTTGGGCTTGTTAGAATCGTCTCAACGAGTAGTTGATGACGGTATTCAAAACAGTACAGTTTGTTCAAACGCAGAACAAGCGCCATCTAGGTGATTAGGGATGAACCCGAATCCTAGATCGTTTGGTAGATTAAGTAACGAGCTAATTACCTAGTTGGTTCACAGTGTCACCAGTGCTGTCATAAATATAGAAATATGTGTTGTTAAACTTGGCATGTAGATTGTTGATCACTTTTCTAATATACAAGATACCAAACGCACGAAGTCTCTCTCATCACCTCCCTTCAAGAAACCCGGTCCAGCCACAGTTGGTAATAATAAAAGCTTGTACCAAAAATGAAATTTTAGACTGAAACTTATCACTTATGAATAAATGTTGATGGAGCCAGGTATTCAGTAGTGCGGAGCTGAGTCCGCTGTTCACGCTGCACGGGCACTGCGGGCCCATCACGAGCTGCTTCATCGACCACGCCACGCCCACCATCGCGGGCAGCGGCTCGCAGGACGGCCTGCTCTGCGTGTGGGACCTTCACACCGGTAATAACATACTTTTCATCACAATTGCTCGTAAATGTGTTATTCCATGCCTGTATACAGACGGACAATGGCCTAAATTGTTCCCGCGGGAGTTGTGGCGAGTTTGTAGTCCCTAGGGAGTAATGAGCTGATTGGTTTAAGCAAATCTAATCACAAGAATTCTGCTCTGCGATTGGTTGAAAAAAAACTCTAGTTCGCTACGCGCCGCAAGAATACTGCTCTGTGATTGGTTGAAATATTGAAGCTGCGCGCTCCACTAGCACTGATCTGGAAGTGAAGTGGTCAATTTCATCAGTTTTTGATTGGTGCGATTGTATAAAAATTAGATTTTTCTGTCATTTGTAGTTATTTATTTCCTGGCAAATGTGATGAAAGACATTGTGTATAACGGGCGTAAGAATATTGCAAACTCGAGTAACAAAAAGCCCTTGGCCTTCGGCGTCGGGCTTCTGATAGACTCTTGTTCGCAATATCCCACTTACGCCCCTCGTTAAACTATGTACTATATCTACCCTTTTACTCATAAAGCTTAACAAGCGTCTTGTTAACACAAGTTTTGACTGTAGTGCAAAAGCCCGCCTTAAGCCCGAATATATAGGACGCGGATATGCGGTAGATCGAGACGTAAATATGTCTTACTCCCTTTAACGTATAGTTGCGTCATGTATGATGGGCCATGCTGTCCCAGTCCCATAGTGTGGAGAGGGCTTTAGACTCCCTCCCCGCCCAGTTGCAAAGTATCGTTGGCTAATGGATGGTTCCAGGGACACATGCTCAACTCTATACACATCGTGAGTAGCTGCCATCCAACGCCGACTCAATTTGTGTTCAGGGGCGTGCCTGTACAGCATGCAGGCGCACGACGGCGCGGTGACGGCGCTGGCCTACACGGCCTCGTACGTGGTGTCCAGCGGCGCCGACGAGCGCCTCTGCATCTGGGACCGCTTCCAGGGACACATGCTCAACTCTATACACATCGTGAGTAGCCGCGATCCAACGTCGACTCAATATTTAAGCTTTTGGTTTTTTATCACTCCCACGATTAAGAGGAATCCAACGACACCTCATATGTCGAAATCCGTCAAACGGCTTAGGCTGCAGGGCGTGCCAAAGAATAAGACATACACACATACCTACATGCATAGATACGCTCGAAAAAACATAACCCTCCTCTCCTTCGGCAGTCGGGTAATTAGACCGACATTCGATCGTCAACTGGTGGCCAGGAACGGGGTGGTGTTTGTTACAGTAAGCGTGTTTGTTGCAGGGCCTGAACTACATGAGCCGCATGCTGCCGCTGACGCACACGCTGCTGCTGATGGGCGACCGCAGCGGGCTCGCCGCCTATGACCTCAGCACCGGGGACGTCATACGGCGAGTACTGTTAGGTAACTATACACCTTCATTTACAATTACATCATTTTATTATTTTTCATCACACTTGCTCGTAAATTGTGTTATTCCATGCCTGTATATAGAAGGACAATGGCCTAAATTGTTCCCGCGGGGGTTATGACAAGTTTGTAGTCCCTAGGGAGTAATGAGCTTATGTGTGATATCATTGGTTTAATCGAATCTGCTTTGCTCTGTGATTGGTTGAAAAAAAAACTAGTTGGCCACCTGCCGCAAGAATACTGCTCTGTGATTGGTTGAAATAATGAAGCTGTGCGCTCCACTAGCACTGATCTGGCAGTGAAGTTGTCTATTTCGTAAATTTTTGATTGGTGCGGTTGTATGAAACTTAGATTTTTCTGTCTTTTGTAGTTATTTATTTCCTCGCAAATGTGATGAAAACATTGTGTATAACACACGGGCGTAAGAATATTGCAAACTCGAGTCATCGAAAGCTTGATATGATTCTGATAGACTCTTGTTTGAAATATTTAACTTACGCCCCTCGTTAAACAATGTACTATGACCGGACAGCAAATGTACAATAAAGAAAAACTTTTAACTGACATCAGTGGTCCTCACACTAGGCCCAGTTTATGTCGTGAGGATCGTATAATATTCCCTCAGTTAAGGCGCTTACTCGAGTATTTCAATCAGAGGGTGACAATGCTACATAAACCATCTAAAGTTACACATTTTGACACTTAGAAGAATATTTATAACAGTTAAAAATATTAATTAAATTACTTAGGCATTAAAAATAATATTTTTTATTGTCCGTTGTGAAGTTTGGCTCATCAGAGGCAAACAATTCAAGGATAAACTTATATATGTAATTTTAAAACAAATAAGGGCGGATTGTTTGTAAAAACTTTCATAGTAAGGAACGTGATTTGTTCCTTAAAATTTCTCTGTTGTTAATGAAGAACATACCTATATGACATGTGCTTGTGTTGCGTCGGAAAACATAAAAGTACTTACAAGATTTCCTTTGCGTGTTGTTGTGAAAGGTCTCAATTTGGAAGGCAGTTGTTAGATGTTAGTGTAAATGTTGCAGGGCAGAACGACGGTTGTATATTCGTGAGGCAGATCCTGCCTCTGAAGGACGCCATCGTGTGCGACTACGCCACGCAGCTGCGCATCGTGCGCTTCCCGCTCGTCTCGCGGCTCGAGGACATGAAGAGCGACTGAGCGCCGCCCTCGCCCACTTAACACCTATGGTCACAATCAACCAACGTTCATTGCAATTATTACTCTCCAGAAAGGCTAGCACAACTGCCTGCAAAGTTGCAAGTCGCGCAGCTCATCCACTTCCATCTCTCGCTCTGCTAATAAAAAAAACCGGCCAAGTCCGTGTCGGGCCCACGCAGTGTAAGGCTCCTCAGTTGCCTGCCTGTCTTTGTTACATCGACACGCGCACGCCAACTAAACGGTGCGGTTGATCGGCCAAATTTGTACGAAAGTTGGCCTTTCCAAGTACAATTTCAAGTTAGTCGACTATTACTCGGTAACTAGTTATGCCTACTTAGCCGTGATAGTTTTCCTTTTAAATTCATTATATGTATATACTGCTGCCTTGAATTTACCTGTAGTATTTGCCAGTGGTAACCATTTAGCCGGTAGGGTTGGGAGGCAGTTGACTCTCAACAAAAATTAGGGCTTTAAAGCCCAATATCACGCCACCGGATTACTGAGTTCACAAAGTGTTTCCTGAAACCCATAATATTTTTGAACAAGCTATCCAACAATACCCCACACTATGAGTTTGACGGCAAAATTTCACCCCCACGTTAAGTAAAAGGGCTCTAAAAAAATTGTTTTCAATTTTTTTTGTTCCATTTTGTCCGCGTTATTGATGTATGTATACTCATGCTAAATTTCAGTTTGCTAGTACTCAGGGTTACTGAGCTAAGTCGCAGACGGACAGACGGACATGGCGAAACTATCACGGCTCCTTGTTGACTACGGAACCCTAAAAAGGAGGGTTGATGTTGTCGTGTCGTGTTGCATCGCGGAGTCAGTTGTGCTAGACCTACAGAGAGAGACGTGTATAACAACACGGCACTCCAAAGGCAGTATCTAAAATACTCGTTTTAAGTTGATTGTATATTTTTTAGATACCGCCTAATGGCCTAGGAGGAAAACACGGCGTTACCAAAATTTTGAGACTAATTGCAACTTAGATAGTGTTGAATCTTTATTACCATCACAACATTAATCAATTAAAACGACAGACTTTTAGAGTGTCTTAGCAATTAATTGTAAGTTATTAAAGTTAAATATTGCCTATGTAGGTATATGTATTTATTAAAAACTAAATCCGTAATAAAGTGCTATTTGTCTAACACTATATTTACCTTATTGTAAATTATAATAACATAACATTAAATTCAAACATTATTCAATAAAATAATACACGGAAATCATTTTTCTCAAACATGCAATGAAATGTCGTCCTTACGTGCGTTATAACAGGCTTCAAAGTATCACGTTTCGGGCGGAACAACTCGAGAGAACTGTAAAGGAATTTCATACAAAATTGAAGGCCTAGGCTGGGAAGTAATTTTTTTAAATTTTAATGTTAACATGGCGTCTGTGTTCATCAACAGGCTAAACAGCTGAATTCTATTTTTTTATTTTTTCTAGTGGCTAAATGGTTATCGGACCAAAAATGTTAATGCCTATTACACACGAACCTTTATTAAGAATACAAATCTGTATGATTCAGTGTGTTTGATGAATAAATTAAAAATATTATCTATACGTAAGTCACCAGAGGCCATAGACAATATTTAAAATCCTCTGCATTTATTTTATTTATTATAGAAATTAAGATTCTTATTATCAGGTCATGTATAATGGCCCTAATAGGGTCTATTCGAACACGCGAAATACGGACGAATTTCGTAAAAAAAACATTAAGTATGGAGGAATTGGAGGGAAAATTAATGTACTATTTTGAGTGGTGCATTGTTTTATTTCATTGCATATGTTTGAGAAAATCATTTTACAAGATCATGACTTTCCGTGTTTCATCATTATTTCGTCATTATGACCCAACTACCGCCGTTAAGAAGTCAATAAGGACACATTCCTCAAATGTTGTTTGTGACACGTTCGAATATGTAGATACAGTCACCAGCATTAGTATCTGCCATAACAAAAGCAGCAAAAATATCTGACACGTCATGACGGACCTAGAAATTAAGTCGTGTCAGATATTTATGTGCGCGTTGTTTACGACAGTTGTCAGCAATAAGTTTAACTTTCACAGCATAAAATAATAATGCATATGCAACCACTTTTGTAAAAGACCAGTTTTTTTTTGATCTAATGTGGTCGGCAAAGCTATGTGCAATGGGCAAAGTTGCCAGGTTTGGCGGTTAAATAATATGCATAAACGCGTTACTTAAACGTGAAACAAGTTTATTTTCACGTAATTTGTACAGTCGAGTACTCCAATATCTATACAGACAACCTTTCAAAAATATCTATACTCAGTCTTTATTGTTACTGACATAAGACGCATGTGTAGATATTTTTGAAAGGTAGAGGAGATATTGGAGAACTTGACTGTACCTATGCTTAATTTTCGTCACAAAACTGACACTGAGTAAATATTTTAACCGACTTTAAAAAAGGAGGAGGTTCTCAATTCGTCGGTTTTTAGGGTTCCGGACCAAAAAGGTAAAAACGGAACCCTTATGGTGCGACTCCGTCCGTCTGTCTGTCTGTCAAAAAGTCAAATATCTCAGGAACTACTAATGCTATCGATTTGAAATTTGGAATAGTTGTAAACAAAGCTAATCTTCGTGTATGGAAAATGAAATATTTCAATATATACTTTTAATTTGAATAAAAAAGGGCGGATAAGAGGGGGGGCAAAAATTCAAAATGTAGTTAGTAGGCCAAGTGGGGTATCATATGAAAGGGCTTGAATTGTACATTCTAAAATAGTTTTTCTTTTTTTTTCTACAGTGGTAAAATTTTGATTTATAAAGAAAAATGTTGAAAAAAATACCATTCCCCCCCTTATCTCCGAAGTTAACCAAGCGAAAAATTTGAAAATAATATATATGATTAATATTAACGTGAATATTACCGGAAAAGTATAACGAGACCTCTATCTAGCGTAATTTTTTTTTATTCTTCAAAAATCACATGTTAATTTTGTTTGTAATTTATAATACTTCTGTGTTTAATTTTTTTCCTTCAAATTAGAATGAAAGTGTCCTGAAAGTACCTTCTAGCAAGTAATAAAAGAATTATCGAAATTAATTCACTTGATAAAGAATTATCGCTGAAAAACCAACATACAGGGAAATGTATTAACGTACCACCGTAGAACCCTATCGCAATAAGGTGACATACCACTCGAGTTAGAGTGACGGCGGCCTGTCAATTGCGACAGGGTTCTACGGTGGTACGTGAATACATTTCCCTTACTGTACATACCGAGTTCCTTGGTCACGCAAGTTAGTAACAAAATGCACCGATAAATGGCGCTGTAGGTACTCATGACTTAACTACACTATGCGTTGTTAAGATTTTTCCAAAGTTAATGGGTGGGGCAAGGGCAAGACGGGTGTGTTGTATGATATTTCGTACGGAACCCTCGGTGCGCGAGTCAGACTCGCACTTGACCGGTTTTTTTAATGTATGTTCCCCGATTACTCGAAGACGCCTGGACCGATTTGGAATTTTTTTTTTGTTTGAAAGGGCTTCCCAGGTGGTCCCATGATCATCAGGTCAGGATCTGATGATGAGAACCTGGAGAAATCAAGGGAACTCTTCAAATTTTATAGGCAAACTTGAAAGCAAATTGGGTACTGATTTGAAGTTGGTTAAAACTTTGTTTTTGAAGTAAATTATTTTTGTCACTAGTTGCAATAAAGTGTTCTAAGTCACTTTTTATTGTTTTACAACTCACGCTAATTGGGTAAGGTAAACGTCCGAGTGCTCGACGCTGTACTAGTATATGCCATGGGCACTCGTATGTCAAAGCAATATGGGTTAAATTCGAACTAAGAGGATGTTTCTTCATTCGAATTTAAGCCATGTCACTTTGATATAGAGTGCCATATACTAGTACAGTCGCCATCAGATATATCAGAGCGGCGAAAGCGCTCACAAATATCTGAACACGTCTCTAATGCCTCGACAATAGAGACGTGTTCAGATATTTGTGAGCGCTTTCGCCGCTCCGATATATCTGATGGCGACTGTACAGCGTCGAGCACTCGGACGTTTACCTTACACATTTTCTGGAAATGCCCAACATGCAGTCACTACCCTACTAGAATTTACATATGATATTTTTTTTATAGAAACTCAATACATTCTAAAATCACAAATTAGCTAGCTCGTAAGTGGTCTACTCGAACTCCAAATTTTCATATAGCGCTGCACTAGCGCCTTGCGGGAAAGGCACAAGCTATTCCCCAAAAAACATCTTTATTTGTGCCGTAGTTTTATTTAGCCGTATGGCATTCATCAATTACAGAGTCGCTTTGCTTAATTATGTAATGTGATGTCTAAATTATTTCTTCATCGGGTGAGTGTAGGTGCAGTCTAGAGCATTCCCAGAGAATTTCCGGTTCGGTTGTGTGATTAAAAGACTGTTACTCGTATTATGTGCCTTAGTTCAGTAAAGTTAGGTACGGTTTTATACTATCTCTAGTGTTTTTTTGTCTTTTTTTTCAAAACGTTATTCTAAGATGCTTTATTCAAAACTCCTACAAACTAAGGAAATCTGAACGACATCAGTAAGCTCTCGGTAAATTATAAAATACCGCTTACAGATTCCGCCCCGCTCAAGATCCTAGTATTATACCGCGCGGAAGTGGGGTAGTATCGCATGCAGTACTGCATTCGTACCTAGTTGAGTTCTCCAATATCTATAATTACAGACAACTTTTCAAAAATATCTATCATCATCATCATCATCATATCAGCCCAAAGACGTCCACTGCTGGACATAGGACTCCCCCAAAGAGTGCCACAACACACACACACACACAGTCACACACAGACAGTCTTTATTGTTACTGACATAAGACGCATGTGTAGATATTTTTGAAAGGTTAAGAAAAGTTGTATAGATTGAGTTATCGAAGATCTCGACTGGCGGTCGCTCCCGCGTATCCTCTGCCAATCAGGAAGTATTGAATGTCCTCATTGAAATGGAGACCATTAAAATATCTGTACGGACTCGGTACTGCTTACTGATGCCGCACCGCCAATGAGAAAGTGGCCTTATATGGGGATGGAGGATTAAAGTTCATAGGGAAATCAAGGATGTATTGGCGCAGAACACTGACTAAGCCATATTTTAAAGAGCAGGTACCTAACTCGCACTGAAGTTTGTAGTTTTATCTCTCTCTTGGTTTTTTATTCGTAGGTACTAATAACGTAAAATACTAATGATAACAATGAAACGAGAATTAATTACTTAAAATGAATTACACTAACGCAAACGGAGTTACAAGCATGATCTCTTAATTATAAAAATGAATGTCCAAAATACTCGTGAAAGAAACTACGTGCCTTGATTTTCAAAAATCGTTCAATCGTTTATTTTTGTTTCCTTCTTTAAAACGCGTGCCGGAAAATCCATACTTATTACTGTAGCTGGTTCCTTGTTTAAGATATTTCTGCAACTGGATAGTCTGCTCCGCCATGTCCAAGAATCGCAATGATTGGCGCATCCGTCTAGAATTGTCATTGAGTGTAAGTTCACCAAACATCCGTCGGTGGTCGCCGGTGGTTTTTGTTTTATTGTCAGGATGTGTCTTATTATAACCTACTACCGTATTATTAACTAAGCTATCGGTTATATTGTCTATCATATTAGATGGTATTTCCGGGGGATCATCTAAAGTAATGTTTTTAACATGCAAACGTATCGCCTCCGTCAAAGTGTGAACATCATAAAACAATCTTTGACACGCCGTTGCATTCCTTGTAAGCTATAACAAAAACAGAATCAAATCAGTTTTGGCGATATCGAAATAAGGTAAATCTTGGAGACAGTTGAAATGGTGTCCTAGTAATCATGTATTCCAATTTATGAAAATACCTACGCAAAGAAAACAGCTCAGCCAATTATAGGAATCCCTGCTTCTTTTGTCCCACGAGGGAGACGGTTTCTCATAGACGCACTCAAGGACCGGAAAACCCCTTTTCAAGCTTAAGCCTATCGATTTGGTAACCCTATCAATTTGGTAACCTTATGATAAGGTAACCTTACTGATAGAGTAACCCTATTGTTATGGTAGGCATATCGGATGTGGTAACCATAAGTTAACCCTGTTGAGATAGAGTTAACTTATGGTTACCTTAATGGTTACCACATCCGATATCCTTACCATAACAATAGGATTACCCTATCGTTAAGGTTACCTTATCATTAATTTACCATTATGGATACGGTTTTAAAAGCTACTTATAAAAAAATCCGGACAAGTGCGAGTTCAACTCGCGTGGTGAGGGTTCCGTATATAATACACAAAAATATTGAGAATTTTCCCGTTACTTTGACTACTCAAACTTCTTATAGGTAGGTTTTGCTGTAATCTTTAGACAAGGAACTATTCTCCATATTTTTTTCAGAAATGTAAGCCTAGTACTTTCGTTGATAAGAGGGAAGGGGGGGGGAGGGGATGGTCAATTTTTGTCTTTTTTTTTAAATTACTTCAAATCTATTTTTGCTAAAATTATTTTTAAAAAATATCTGAGACGCTTACAACCACTTCTTTCATTTGATATGTCACACAATACAGTTTGCGAAACTTTTTTTTTTTAATTTTCCAATTATCCCCCCAACAGTGGCCCCCTTGTTCAGAATTCATTAATTTACTTAACGGTCCATCTTTGGGTCACTAATTTACAAAATTTGGTACACATATGTGTACCAAATTTCAACTCAATCGGTCTAGTAGTTTCGGAGCAAATCGGCTGTGACAGACGGGCAGACAGACGCACGAGTGATCCTATAAGGGTTCCGTTTTTTACAAGCTTTTATATTTTCACTTATGCTTTGTAAAATTGTTGGCAGTTACGTTATTTTTGTGGAAAAACAATTTACGTTCCTATAATAATAATAATTTCCTACAATTGTATTGATTAAGTTAGGTATTAATTATTTAAAATGATGAAAATACATATTGAGAACACAAGAGGGCGGGTCGCGAAATATTTTTCCATACCTTAGTATGATAGGGATGATGCCACGAAAAAGGTTGAAAAACACTGCTCTTATCTATAGATTTTGGTGCCTTCGGAGGAAAATGAGTAAGCGATTTAGTTACCTCTAACACGGTTCTCTTTGTTTTTTCTAGTTTGCAGCGATAGGTCATATGCATCAGCTGTGAGTACTTCATTCGTATGCTGTACGCTATCGTTCCCATCTGGTAGGATGTAAATCTCTTGTACCTGCTCTTTACGTACTGCACAGAATCATACTTCATTCTCAGATCCACGAAAACATTTTTCTCCATATTGTACAACGTATCTTCGTACCAGTTAAGGTACCTCGGGGTCTAAAACGCGCGTTATTAAAAATATTATACATATCTTAACTTATCTGAAACATTCCAAAATAATGAATACTAATGTATTTAATAGTGAGGAATGATTAAAAAAAAACAAAGTAAGAATATTGCGACATCGTTTTTACCTCCTACTATTATTATAATTATATAACATTATAAATAGGAATGGCTGAATGGCGGATCTGATTTAGGTAAAATGTGAAATTGTATTTTATTTTTATTTTGATTGCATAAAACATAGTCCATTTCCACCCAGGAAGTCCATTTCTACACACAGAAGAAATATTTTTTGAAACCAAGTAAGTGATTCTGGTGATTATCCCTAAAGCTGCAATCGAGCAGAACAAACTTCGCATTGAACGCACGGTCGATGTGGCGAATTTATGTTTAGGTGTGAGTGGCGTGATTCTCTGAGATCCTCTTTACTTAATATCATTAAGTGGAAACGCAGCTCAATGGGTGCAGAACTTAGATATTAATTTGTAAACATTTAGACTTGCCGACTCGGGAATAATGTCATACGATTAAATAAAAAGTATAGATAATGGGAAAATGAACCTGTTCTTGAGGACCGCATTCTTCTACCAGTACTGTAAGAAAAAAATGCTTTAAACATACACAACAATATATTTAAAAAAAAAACGTAGAATGCCTCCGCCCGTCTGTTAGGTAGATACAAAGAACTCGGGCCCATTCTCTACACTGGTGAAAGAAATTATGAAATTGGATGAGTAGTTCCGTAGACTACCCCTACATAAGAACTTACAAAGCAACACAATCAAAAACTGTAACTACATATTATATTATATAATATACTTGGAGCTCTTTTAGTAGACCTTAACCAAGTATACAGAAGACCTTATCTTGCAATAAGGTTCGTTAATCGATACGATCTTCTATATTGCAATAAGGTTCGCGAATGGACTTGTCGTCGATGATAACCTCCTCGTGCGGCGCGGCAGTGGATCCTTCGGCATCCTCGCATCGCAAAAACACACGAAGGGCCGTTATTCATAGTGTTGTATGGGACGTTAAATGTAGCTCAAACCACCCTGCCAAAGTGCAACAACACTGCCATGGTATCGGCATCGCAACGTCACCCTGTCGCGAGCGACGGAATATCCATCAAATTCACATAAAATGAATGTATGTCAATAACTGTTAAGTAGTAGGTACTCACATGAAAATAACAAAATAAAAAAATGCGAGTAAGCGACAAACATGGTTGCAATAAAAAGTTAAATTACGTCATCACACGGAGTATTCAATTTACCACAAGCGTTTTTGCACCTACGTTAATAAATATGATGAATAGTTACGACCAATTTTAATTTATAGGTATTTACATACCTATAAATTTGTTCCTCATACAGAATGGTCCGAAAATACGATCAAGGAATTCATAGAATATTTTATTTAGCAAGCAAATAAAGATTAATAAGAATGCCTGAATTGGCTCTACGAAATATCTCGCCACTTTTTACGGTGGAAGAGTTTCGAGACTTGGCCTATTTTTTACATGGAATATACTTGTAGGTATATGTTTTCTTCGTTATTTTTATTAGATTACATATACTTTAGGAACGGTTTTAATCAGCTAGCGTTTTTATCGCTTACAAGTTAAACTTTGCGTATATTATCAGTCATTTGACTACTTAACTTTGACATAGAACTTATTTAACTAACAAAAACAAAACAAAAATAAACTTTTTAAACGTAACAAACACATGAAAATAAACGAAAAGAAAACTTTCTTTGACTTTCATTATTAGTCAATGTCAAGCCAATCACTGTTTCAACCGTCCCCACCTCCCACTTTCGGAAAAAAGCCGTTGTAGTACTTAATAATGAGAATAATGATACAGTAAAACTAGATACGCTAACATGATCCACAAGCTCCACTTCAAACATAAATACACACTCAATACTGTCACTTAAATATACCTAAACCAGAATAATTGAAAAACTCTACGAGTGAAAATACTTACTTTTCGGGAACAAAACACAATAGGGTCTTCTAAAATCAACATACGCGCGGGAAGCAACGTCACGATGTTTTTCGTGTACAAACCGATCTCCGCTTCGTTCCTCCAATGGACCCCTCGCTGTCCCGCCAACGGTTTGCGAGATATTTGTGTTGTTTCAACCGTCCAATGTTTCAACCGTACCCACCTATCTAAGTATTTCTTGATTAACTATGGGGCCAATCAATTTTTTTTTGTTGCTCGTTGCCACGGTTACGTCTCCTGGGTCACTCTTTAAAACCATGATTTTATGGTGCTTAAATCCACTAAACATGTATTTTTGTTATATTGGTAAAAAATGAGAGCCCAATTTATAGTATTTTTTCCAAGAAACTCTGTCACTGTTGTCTCTTGGCTTATCGGAACAGAATAACAAAAGAAACCCTATGACACCTTTTTTATGAAAATTTTGGACATTTTGTCAGCGTATTTTTGAGCCACCCTGTATTGCGAAAATTCCATATTTAATGATTATTTGATACGATATTGGACATAGGGTGGTGGAACCAAAAGATGAACGCCACCCAATAGTTGAACGTTATATCGAAAAAATTGCGACAAACTTTACGCACTGGGGATTTTTTTTCTAACGTGGCATCCCTTTGCCGAGGCTGGTAGGTATATACTCCCAGTGCGTTTCGCCACACACGCGGTGGTGAGCGATCATCGCGTCCAGGCCTCGCGCCAAAAACACCGTTTGTATGGAGATCTACTTAAGAAAACGCTCCCAAATTTAAGCTCTTAATTACGTATAAAATTTAACGAGACGTCTAACCGGCGATGTTTGCGAACCCCACACATGCATCTGTGGTGCCGTGGTGGAGAGTAATGGTCATCACGCGTCACCATGCCCTTATTGATATTGTTCGGAGGGCGCTTGTGTCTTCGAAAGTGCCATGTATGCTGGAGCCTTAGCTGGTCTGACGGTAAAAGGCCGGACGGCTTGACCTAGGTCCCTGGCAAAAAGGCAAGTATCTACTCTGGGACGCTACATGAGTTAGCAATTTTGCTGCTTGGCACATTAGTCGCACCATGCGGGCGTCTGGAGCTGCGGCTGAGCTGGCGGCAGTACGGAAGAGGGACAAGTACTCGGTACTCTCAAATTATTTATACGTTCCGCTTGCGGTGGAGACTACTGGATGTTGGTGTTCAGAGGCCAAAATATTTTTTTAGGGAAATGGGGCGCCGCTTGCAAGAGGTCTGTGTAATTTCTGGAGCAAATGCGGGTAGCGTAATTTGACACTTAGTTTTAAATTTAGCTTAGTAATTAATTTTTGTTTTAGGTAGGTATTGTATTGTTTTGTATTTTTTTAATAACAACAATTATAGTCTATCGTGAAAATTATCTTCTTAATGCTTAATGTAAGAGTACTTATGAATTCACTTATCAATCAAGTATCTAATGTATTTGTTCATACACTTCTTATATCTGAACGAAAATACACACTCAGTCTACTTCAGTTTACACTTGCGATGCTTGCGTGTGGTTAGCACATTTCGTGTCCTCCTCGATTAAATATTTATCCCTCTTCTCCTCTCGATAAGGCTCGGCTTACAAATGACCCGTAACTGCAATTAAGGTAAATAGTACATTGAATAACTTTAGAAGACTTGTTTGGTGTCGCAGCAAGCGTTCGCATGGCTCTGCAAGCTAATCACATTCGCAATATATTGAAATCGCAATTTATATTATAACCGTAATTATATTGAGTGTTTTCAATTTTCCATATTTATTTAATAAGTTAGGCACTTTTTTAACGATTCGCTGCCAAGCATTAGGTACGCATTGGTAGCACTACGCGTGAAGCCGGGTATCGCAGTATCGAAAACGCGAGGGTCCCATCTATAAAAAAAATGCTAGTAAGTAGTTGGCAGTGTCGCCAAAGGGTTGGAGACAAGTGGAGGTATAGCGCCGCACTTCGGGATTCTACTGGATACAAGCGGGGCTACGCTAAAATGCGAACGAAAGGAAAGTATACCTCCGCAATCACTATACATGGTGCCCGAAGACTACAGGTAAATTACTTTCGAGACGTTTTTGCAATTCTAGTTGTGACCTCTGTAGCTAGTCTGTGTACGTCATCGTGTACGTGTGCCCCTGTACCTAAATATACAAATACTACTACAAAGGCAAAAACATCTCGAAAGTAATTTACCTGTACGCGACATGAAGGGATTTTCGATCTATGGAGTCATTATTTTCTGTATAAAAATAAGTAATACTGCATTCAAAGATTTAAAAAAAAACTTGCATTTCCGAGGGATTTGTTCCAACCATGATTAAATCTTAAATTCAAGCTTTTTTTATATGATACCCAATACCCCGATATGATACTACTTAAGAGCTATAGGTACCTTCCTTCATTTACCCCGTTGATTGGAACCCTTATTTTTAAGGTTCCGTAGCCAAAATGGCAAAAACGGAACCATATAGATTCGTCATGTCCGTATGTCACAGGCATTATACTCGAAAACTATAAGGTGTATTTGAATAAAATTTTGAGGATAGGTATATTTTGTTAGCCGCTACATTGTTCTGTAATGAAATTACTAAAAAAAAATTTTTTGCGATGCAGCATTGTACATTGTACATGTAAATGCAAGTCAAAAAAAATATATCATTGTGTGGCCACGTGTGGCACATCAATCGATAGGCCTTTCAAAATAAAGATAATCAGCAGTGTTTTTGATTAAGTGAATACAATCGGATATAATCGCCCCGAAAGTCACAAAAATGGTAAAAAGAGGAAAATTAAAAGTGCTTAGGTATGATCGAATTTAAACCTTTCGTGAGACATGTCCGGGAGTTCTCGAGGATTTTCGCGGCAATGTCGCTTGAATCACTGCCTGCGTTCGAAACATGTCGCCTGTCGTGACATTAAAGGTCTTTGCACACTCCACGCCACTATGAGTAGTCAACTAGTTGATCCACCCAATGGTCACTAATGACAACGCGGTGTCAACGAGTGGACGATGCAAATGGTTGCCCGTCACGCCTCAGTCGCAAGCCCATAGTCACCGCGGAGACGACGTGTGGTCAACGCGTGACAAACGTGTCGGAGTTGACCTTAGTGTACCTACGACGCGCAGACCACACGTCGTACACTACTTTAATATCATTTTTTGAAATTAAACCTAGAAAACATATGACATAGGGCTTATATTTCAATATTTGGCATAGAATCGAGTCGCCGTTGAGTTGTTATAATGTGCGAAGACCTTTAATATGTGAGTTCAACCGTGGATTTATTGGTAGTACTTAGATATGCTTTAATTGACGTAGGTACTTAATATGTACAATCGTTGGCGTGTGCCGTGGTGGCCTTCTGCGAGTTCTGCGCTAATAGCGCCTATACCTAACCTGCTACACTGTTGGTACAGTCGCCATCAGATATATCGGAGCGGCTAAAGTGCTCACAAATATCTGAACACGTCTCAAATGCCCCGACAATAGAGACGTGTTCAGTTATTTGTGACCACTTTGGCCGCTCTGATGTATCTGATGGCGACTGTACTTGCCAAAAAAAAATGTATGTAAAATTATCGACAGTGAAAAAATGTAACAGACTAATCACGTGAAATTTGTCAAATGGGGTATTCATGGGATAAATCAACAAGGCAAATGTCATGCACATATTTGTATATTATTATTAGGCAGCAGTAAAATACAGTCATTTATTTGTATAAAAATAACACTTAAAATATTTAATCAGGTACATTCGCATAGCACAAGTTCTTATAATATACAAAAATACTATATAACTGCTTACTCTCGTCATAATATCATAAGATTACACCACCCCCTTGACAGTGAGGTGACAAAGGAACTTTTTTCATTTTATAACAGTATAGTCTAAGTTCGATGTTTTCTTAAAATATAGATACCGATTAATAATGTAAATGTCCCATTGCCCGACACTGGCCTAATACATGACACTTTCAATATGATGTCAAAACAATAGAGGTAAACAATAGGACTCAACTATGAGGCATTAAGGTGACAAGTATTAGGACGTTTACCTTAGTCATTCAAGACTTATTTGAGTGCAACTTATTACGAATGATGAGAATAGAATATAATAGTTTAGCCCAATTGACACTTACCACGCACTAATTGATTATTTTTTACCTACTTTCTATTTGTGGTGTATGAGGAATGGTGTATTTTTTATTGACGGTGTCGGTGATTTTTAGAGAATATTATATTCGGTATTCGGCATATTTACCGAATAATTTTACAGGTGTTTGTTTTCAAATTGCAAGAATGTAACATAGTCATTGCCCTGTGAAATTATTATTCTAAAACGCATTCTTATTGTTATTCAACTAAATTTATTGTAAATATTTCACTTAATAATTCAGCTGAATATTCGGTTCGGCAAAAACTGGACCGACCATTCAACCGAATATCCCTATTAATTTTAAAGAAACATTTTTGTTATGTTATGTTATGTACGATTAAAATCAGTTAACGATTCGGCCAACCTCGGTAACTGTCGTGAATCCCTCATATCTCACATAGAGTTATCAATTTACAGATATGACCTTTAATTATATTACTCGTTGTCTTATTGAATACAATACAAGAACGATATGAGCAACAAACCTCCTTTGTAGCTCAAACAAAACTAACACAACCTTTATATTGAAATAAGAAAAATAATTGACTATTTTGACAGTCTGCCTTCTTAGTGTCAATAAAAACAGTTTGACGTACCTATATGCTACATTTATGTTTATGAACGCTAATTTCATTCGTGAAAATATTCGATTCTATCAAATTTTATCAAAATCGGTCAAGCAGTTTATGAAATATCAACAAAAATCGGTTGATCTCGGTTTTATTTTTTTTAATTTGGTGATTATTATCAATTATTAATCCGACTTAATATCGTACTGTTACTTACATCTATCAGTAAAATATTGATTTATATATGTATTTTTTTTATATATTGTATACAAGTATAGCTTCAATAAATAATGAATGTTCAAATTCTTGTCGCTTCTGCATAATAAATTTCTTAGGTCCACCGGTTAGTAATGTCATCTTGGCAGGTGCTATACATTGCGTTTATGATACTTCAAATTGAATGCTACCTAAAAGAAATCGCGGTAATGTATTTCGGGTCATTTCCGTCTCCGGATTTAGGCGATGATATCCGAGAAAAGCCGAATCGTTAACTGATTTTAATCGTATTGTACGAATAACTATTTTTTTTCAAATCTCACTGTGTTTGTTAACTACCAATACAAGTGCTTTGGTGTAGCTACTGTTAACTTATATGTGAATTAAATAAAATAAATAAAACTGTAGACGAGCGTATGTCCATAGCGCGGCTTTTCGCATGCTTACCTCTTCACGGAAGTAAATCACGCATCCATTACAGATAGACATTAAATTACCTTCGGTAATCGCCTTATTCATAAACGTTAAAAAGCCTCTGCTAAATAAAATGGCTTTTGTTCCTTTCTTACGAACACAAATTTCAAAGTGAAGATAAAGACATACTCATTTTAACGTCAAATTAGTTAAAATAGATCTGGTGAACGTTTATGAATACGGCCATAATAATATACAAAATGGTATAAAATGGAGTAATAATAAAAAAAAAACAGTGGACATGGTAAGTGTAAGTTGGTCTATACATGTTACAGGAGTTCATAGGTGCCCTCATAAGGCGCTTGCGTGCTAGACTAGAAGGCACTGGCAAACGATCTGCCGTACACAATACACAATGTATACATATTTTTATTTGTATAAGGTTAATTATTTATTAAACACAATACAAATATTTCTGCTTATCTCAATTCGCTACGGCATTTTTTTACTTATTCAGCTACGAAAGTGTCGCCAGGAAGCTGCCCGCCATACTTACTAATTTTTTCGTTCTGATTTTAAAATCGCATTTTCACGTTTATATTACATTGCACAAAAATTTATTACCACATCCAAGTCAGGGGTAGTTTAACCTTTTCGACGCTCTGTCAAAGAGAAAAGTTGTCAACTACACGCCAAATCAACAAGAAATTTAGAGCGGAGTTAAACCTTATATCAATGCAAAAAGGTTGCTATCGCGCTGGGCTCCTTTACGCATATATCAGTCGTTGGCGTTGAACCTGCGGTGCGGATATATGCGTCGTTGGCGTCGAAAGGTTAAATCAAATATTTCGTTGAGAGCAGTACCCATCAAACGTGTACCGGAAATGTCGAACTCTGGTTTTCAGAGTCACATTAAATTAACACTTGTAAAGAGAAGCAAGCTTCCTAGGACAAAGAGTTCATTGAATTTCGCTTAAAGCACTAACATGCAAAGGTATCGACTAAACAACGCAACGAGGGTCTGAATTCTGATAAATGGACGGAGACAGGAATACTGATTGATTAATTCATTATTAATCTAGGAGTATTCCTTGCGTGGTGTTATGTAGCATCTACAATTAGATAAGTACAGAATCGCATACTTAGTATTCATATACCTGATCTTATCTCATACATAATACTAAATTTAATTAGGTAGTAAGTATAAACGCACTCGCATAATGTAATATAACGTTAAAAAAATAGAATGTTTTTAATCTACACTTTAAATGTCGCGAGAAGTCCGTCTAAAATTGTCTAAAGGTAAGCTGGTGATTCTAAATATTCGTTTTCCTGCCCAGTCCCATTAATATGTCTAGGTAGTTAATATAGGTAACGATATTTGAGCAATATTTGACATGAATTAACTATAATAACTATTCACATACAATTAAATGGAATGGTTTCAGTAATACATAACATTCAAATACTAATTTCGAGTATAATACAATATTAAAACTATGTAAATCACTTGAGATCAATAATTAATAGCACATTGAGGTACATAAAAATTACTTTCGTTAACAATAAGTAACTTAATAGGCACATTATTTATTAAAATCTCTTTTCTTTATTCACTTAACTATAATAAGAGTATCGTAAGGACATTGGTTAAGTGTCACCTGTTAAACTGTTAAACTGGTTGGCGTAATTTAAGCGTTGGGATTTGGGATTAGTATCTCGGAGGAAAAAAGAACTAAACACATATTCTTATTTTAAACAATCACATTTTTTGGTAATAATTTCACCCGCAAGGAAGACCAAAATTACTTTTGTTCAGACCATCTAGTCATAAAAGTAACCTTACTTAAGTACTAATAGTTACACATTTGGTATAATTTACCTACCTGTAGTTATTAAAGCAAGTAAAGTGACAGAGGAGATCCGTTGTGTGCCATAATCAAAGAAAAACAGAACCATGGCATTGACGTGACAATAACATGGGAAGAAATCCCAGAAGATACCAGTGATTGAACATATATGACGTCATTTCAAAATCGGGGGAGCGGGGGGGGGGGGGGGGGGGGTTGAGCATAGAAGCAGGGGGGGCAGCAGGCATGCATTAATTTTATTTTCGTTTATATGACGTGATTTCCTTTGATATTGGCACTCTTGTTATAACTTTACTCTCTGTAAATACGTATTCAAAAAACTTGCTGTAATCCATGTTGGTCTCTGAATAAATGAATTGAATTGAAAAAGCACTTTTGATAGATACCAGTCATTTACGCATTGCCGTCGTCGCAAAAAAACTAGATAAACGCAAAATAGATATTTTTCAAGAAAATTCATCGAGATTTTTTTTCATGATACGTGCTTATAAGATATGTGCCGGACGATAGCTTGTAAGATGCTTCAAAAAGTTGTATCATGATGAACGTCAGATATGGCTTCGTTGGTGGGTTCCAGCGGCAGCCTCCCAAATAAGTACAAAAAATTGTCATCTCCCGATTGCTTATATTATCAAATAATAGCTGAGGCCGCAATCCACCGACGGATCAGCAGCTGACGTCCACGGAGGTTGATGATACAACTCTCAGCAGCATATTACAAGCTATCGCTCAGGAGGAATATGGTCACGTTGCTGGCTGGCTCGTGGGCTAATATGACTTTGTAGTTGTTTTTTTTTAGTTGGCCTTTCTCACGGTAACTTCAGTCCACCAGACTTCTCGTCAAAAAAATATAGGTCTATACTACTACACAAACATTGAAACTAATGTAACGGCTAATGATAAAGTATTCGCTAGTTGCCTTTCTTTGCCCCAACAACGTACCTTGCGATGGTTATTGGTAAGGCGGGAAGTAGGGCGGCTGAGGATACCTGCCCATATAATTATAGTTTGGAGCATTCGCCGCCGGTCGAAGCGCGGCCGCCGTCCCGGGGGGCTGCATTGCTTGGGCCGGGCCGGGGGCGGGCGCTCTTTCCGTGCCGTTGTACGGCATGTTCGGGGCACCTACAAAACAAGTTCATTGTAGGCCTCGGCACACTGCAGCACGAGCGAGCGATGGGGAGTAGGACTCACCGGTCGCGGGACCCGGGCCGTAGTAGGGCCGGTTCTGCGGCGGCGGGATGGCCGGGTGGAACACGGGGTAGGCGGCGGGCGGCGCGGGCGCGGGCGCGGGCGCGGCGCCGTACCCGCTGGGGCCCGCCACGGGGTAGCTCGGCATCGCCGGCAGCGCGCGAGCCCCGAACTCCTGGCTCTGCGCGCTCGCGAACCCGGCGGCCGCTCCGTACCTCGCGGGCTCGCTGCTGCTCGCTTGAGCGTGCTGACCAGAAGTCGATGGAACCTAAAATGGAGTATGAAACATAAGTAATACACAAAAGAAGTACGAAATAATACCTACTGAATATTACAAGCTTATACATCACGTGCTTACAGGTTCCATGACATTGCTTGTGTCGCCTGAGAGCAGCACTTGGATGAATTGCAGAAGGGCCTGCTTCGACACTGTGGGAGAACCCTACAAATGAAATTACAAATTTAGTACGTATTTAATCATTGAATTAGAATACGTAGCTTGTCAGTTTTCGTAGAAGGTGAGTAGTGAATAGTGGAGGGTTATGTTTTCGTGCGTATGTAAGAATAAATAAAATAATAGTACATTATAGCCTGAGGCGCGGAAAGAAATGAAAAAGAGACGAGTCAGGCCAAAGGTAAAAAACATCGCCAAGATGCGCGGCAAATGTACACACTCATATTTGAGATGCTCGAAAATGAGACCGTCGTGTCCCGGAGACTTTCCCTTCTCCATATTTTTTAAAGACTTTGTCAACTCGTTTTGCGAAAAAAATATGGTACTTTCTCCCACGATTGTCTCCGTAACGGATACCTCCGTTCTCTTCTGAGTAAATGTATGTACGGTCAATGACTTTCATTGTTGAGCCATTTAGGTGTCAACTAATTTTGGTTTTCTATGAAGCTATAAAGTGACTGTCCTCTCGTATCAGAACTTACCCTGATGAATGGACCTGGGTTATCCACCGGAAGCGGCTGCTCACGACCCTGCAATAACAGAACTATGAGATTATTACTAAATTAAATACTTTATAGCTTATGACTATGAATACTCTCATAACTTAACACTAATTCTAGCAGAAGCGTTATATCGACCAAACTATTTATCAAATGGGAACACAAAAAAAAACCGAAGAGTAATGTGTCCGCAACCATAATTATACTTACAAAATTATATTTTAAACAAAAGCCCTGAAAAACTGTTTTATACAGTTTGTTTGCAGGAAGACTTTTAACACAAAAATAATTTTACATTAATACAGTATTACAAATACTTAGGTTAGTTCGACACTTTATTTCGAACGCCATTTTCGAACGAAAATTAGGACGCATATTATATCTTGATTAATCAAAAAATTCTTCAGAACATGGTTTTCGGAATGATGAAATCAGAAAAAAATATGCTTTCGGACAAACGACACTTCGGAATTATGTAGTGTACCGCTATCAATATGTATTCTAATTATGATGATAAATGAGCCAAACATGTTATGGTAATTTTCAACTAACTTAACTCTCTTTTGGACCGTAAGGTCCAAAAGAGGGTTAAGTAGTTGGTGATGTGTACAGTCCAGGGATCGGATACCGGTATTTTCTCCAAACAAATTAAACCGGTATTATTTCGTTCTTTGGTTATAATATCATTTTTGATCGTGCAATCTAATAATACGAATATTTTACCTAAATACACGATAGAGTCCTACATTAAGAGCCTAAAATAATTCAAAATATTGGACTATTGGGATTTTTGAAAAAACCGGTTCCGATCCCTGGTACAGTCAGCTACAAAAATGTCTTGACGACTAAAACTTCATATTTATATGAAGTGTTGTCAAGATTTTATAAAATCTTGACAATGACTCTGTTTTGTCAGTGTAAGATATTTTGGATGACTGTAAACCGAACAGTGTAATGGGGAACTAGGTTCAGATTTTTTTATTTCAATATAAATGGAGTATTCCCTGTAGTTCAGAGTCCCCAGGAAGCTCGCCACAAGCCGGCTCCCCATGCACACGTAGTTTGGCTGAGAGGAGAGTCGGGCTTACTGCCGGTTAAACGCAGTCTTTCACAATACTTAGGTTTGACAGGCTTTGTATGGGGCGCACTGAAATTTTCTCAAGCCAATGCCACTGCTCACGGTGATGATAACATATCGTGATTGTTATGAGAAAGTTTATATAATAACTATCAAAATTAATGGTAAGTTAGGTACTACAAATATATAAGAATATCAAAATAAATAGGAAGCAATATATACTGATATACAGTCAACGTCAAATATATGTTTACAGTTGGTGCCCTGTTTCGTTGTTTTAAAGGCGTAATATACACCTTTGGCGTCAACTTTACTAGCGACTACAGAAATAAGTTTCTATCATAAAATTATATTTTTATTATTTAGGTTTCTCAGATAGGCCTAGTCAGCCGTAAAAATAAGCACGTGGTTGTTTCGTCACTTTATAATGTTAGATTGAATTGTGGGAAGTTTAGTCGTTGCACAAAATTTCTGAACTTGGAAGTGTATATATATTGGAAATTGAATAAAAAAGCATTTGTGTACAAAGTGGACCGATAATCGATGCTGTTGAATATTTCAAACAGGCGAAACGTGATCAAAATACATTGCCCGCGGTTCCGCGCTGCTTTTGCCATCATCTAATATTTGCAATAAGCCCAAGCATGACGAGGTAATCTTGTATAATTGAGGAGTTCCTATGGCCAGTGGCCAACTTCCGTTTCCATCATCGGGCCGGTTTATGGTACCTTAGTATTACATTGTCATCCGACTTACATAATTGTAAATCAACTCAATTGGACTTCAGGAAGTTGGTCAAATATGACCTGCAAGATCTGACTCAAACTAAATTACTAACTAACTAACTAACATACAAACAAACTAACACGGCAAGTTAATATAAAGCTTGTGAAAATAGTCTTAATTACCTCTATAAGATTATCAAATACTGTGAACAATTCTGGTCCAACGATTTTTTTAAGGACATCCCGTCCTATTTCATACTCTTGCAGTTTCTTTTTGTACTGCAGGATCTGGGCCTCTTCTTCGTTGTGTAATGCTTCCATTTTCTGCTTGTAACCATCAATTCTGAAAAAGTGTATCATCTAAATACGTGAATAGCGTAACAAATCGCAAAAAAAATGGTTTGTTACAGGCTGTCCGATACGAACACTTGAGAAACGACTCCGACTAATCTGTCCTAGTTACTAGGTGGGGGCAGAACTTCCCAACCCAAATTAATTCGCATCATTTTACAACTAGTGGCTCTGTGAGCTGTAGAATTCGCCAGCGTGTTAAAAATTTTTTTTTTTAGATTTCGAAGAATTGAAACGACAAGAAAAACTATACTCGTATAATTAACGAACCTGCTCACAAAATTTCACGTAAATCGGTTGATAAATGCGAGCTGTAGAGGAGAACAGACAGACATACGAACCATTTTCGGCCCAAGCTGAAGCATATAACTTCGTTCGCTTCGCTCCCCCATTCGACTATAAATACATCTCCTAGCACTCTAGGTAAAGTACATAACGACAAAAAGGACTCGCTAATGTCAACGATATGTTCGCTTAGTTAGATTGTTCGTCTGCACGGCTATCACAAGACTGCGCGCGAGGTCTCTCGATTTTTCTCGCACTATACCTCTCTTTCTAGGTTTTCTAATAAGAGAGAGACGGATAGTGCGAGGAAATCGAGAGAGCTCGCGCGCCGTCATGTGATAGCCGTGCTGGTAGATAGACAGACACCAAAGATTCGCATTAAGAGTCGCGTTTCTTAGAGCAACGTGACGTCAGCTCTATCTTCGCCGCGCTCTGCACGGCTACCACATGACGGCCATGAGCTGTGCCGCAGCGAGACAGACTATCCATCTCTTTCTAATTAGATCGCTTAGAAGGAGACGGATAGTCTGTCGCCGCGACACAGCTCGCGAGTCGTCCTATGGTAGCCGTGCTGTTGTCAAGTATCGCTTCAGCTTCTATTTTTTTAGTTTTCCAAAGTCAATTATTTAATTTTTATTTAACTTGCCAATGATACTATACTGAAAACCTTGAGGTTGGATAATTTTTCGCACAGCTTATGATTTCAAAATATGGCATGGTATTATGGTTTATGTGTTAATTATTAGTTAATTTATTTATTACAAACGACATCATTCAGCGATTTAAGTATAACGTACAAATTTATGTATCATCTTAAGCATTAAAATATAATTCGAAAGCACTTTGAATTTGCTTATTACTAAATAATATATTAGATTACCTAGAGGTGCTATACATAAAACAAAACATATTCGTCAGAATCTCTATAGTAGGGCAGTTTCAGGTGATAATGTGGACACGGTGGACAAAAGCACCAAATTTTTTTCAGGTGCTTGTTAGGTCCATAGCATTAAGTTTTTGATAGGAACCAACTTCTCCGTCGGCCATCTTTAATTTTATGGCAGCCATTTTGAATTATTCTTAATTATTAATATCTCGAATTCTAAATCACATAGAATAACAAACTTAGTGTCTAAATATACATATTTGGCGTCAAGGAATTCAACTAGATATTTTTTAGAGTCGAGTTCCCAAAGGATATAAAACGAAACCTTGTTCCTAAGCTTCCACTGTCCATCCGGCTGTCTGCGTATCAGCAATAGCTAGACTGTAAAAAAATTCACAGAAGTTGTATTTCTATTGCTGATTTAACATACATTCATAAAAATTAAATTAAATTAAAAATTAAACAGTGCTCTCATATATGAAACGTAATGTTATGGCGTGTTTTTGCTCGCCCATTACAATCGGTCTATCTCTAGAACCGGATTGGATAGACACTTGAAATTTCCGCAAATTATGTATTACTATAGCTGCTATAATAACAAGTAATAAAATTATAATAAAGTTAACAGTTTAGCTATTACTGAAACGCAGACAGATGGACCCCCAGCGGAGACTTAGTAACGGAGTTCCGTAAATATTATTCGGGAAAATGACCTTGAAAAATATTTAGTTGTATTCCCTGACCCCAAATATGTGTATTTAGACACCAATTTGGTGATTCAAAGTGATTTAGAACTCATGATCTTAATAATATACCTATAATTCAAAATGACCGACATAAAAAAAATGGTCCACGGAGGAGTTGGTTCCCTATCAAAAACTTAAAGCTATGGATCTAACAAGTACCTGAAAAAAAATTAGTACTTTTGTCCAGCGTGTCCCCATTTACGACAATTTGTTCGAGCACTCTGCCCTACTACTATAAGTACCTACCAATTAATTCATCTATCCATATTAATTAAGCATAATCAATAATCATGACGCCAGATGCGTTAACTAAATAATTTAGTTAGGTATATAATCATGCAGCGGTATTTTAAGACAAATAGCGACATGGCAAACCTTAATTCACGCTGGACACAGCTTTCGCAGTGAGCTTCAGACACTTCAGGCCCTTCAGGTTTCCTTGTCTTGCTTGATCCAGCTGAGAACAGAATCGATCAGCGCCAAGCAATACTCAAAATTAGCCTCCTATTATAATAACATATAACATATTAGTAAAACATACACGTAACGGCACAACATACCTAATATCTTTACCAATAGAACACACCAAAATATACAGCCTATATTTTAATAATTACTTACGAACCTAAGTAAAAGCAAGTTTAGAATCAGTAGCCATGAACAGTGAGTGGGTATAGCTTGTTTTAGTTTAAATGACGAAAAGTGATTCGACCCATAAAAGTGATCTTCTCATCCACGGAACATGCCTTAACCATACGTTTACGTAGGCGTAATAAATAATTTAAATGATGAATCAGTAAAAATATATTCTCCGGCAGCAACAAAAATATTTCAAAACCTAAAAATTGAACTAACGATCAGAGTTTCAAATAGTGAAAGTAACCTCACTGTAAAATACGTCAAAGGTGTTCCTAAAATCATCGAAGATCCCTCGAAAAACTACATGGTGCAAACGTAGAATCCCCGGTTGTGACACTCAAGATAACACCTCGTCAAGTGGAGGATAATTGCGAAAGTGTAAAGACAAGAAGAAGAACTTGAAATGCCTTTACGCCACGCCAATCCTAGGAGCATAGTGAAACCGGGGAACTTGAACTCAAATCATCAAATAGTTTAATTTAAATACTTTATTTTGTAACTCACTGAGTGCACTCTGATATCCGTAAGTCCGTAACGCGCCTTAAGCCACATCCATTCAACTTGTGTACACTGATATCACTGCAACCATGCAGGAGCGCTCACGGCGTCAACACACTTTTAACCGTTTATCGGTGCACTTGTTTGTCTACCTGCTAATTTCAGTTTACCCACCGAATACGTTAAAAGTTAAAATACATGTACTGTATATATACATATATTTTTATAGTACAGTCAGCATCATAAACATGTATACACTTTTCGACCTTATGTCTAAGTAATAAGGTCACAGAATGTATACATGTTTATGATGCTGACTGTACCTAAGCCTAAGGTAAAATTTTGTAATAGAAAATGTATTTATATAGGTATACTAACCTCGTTTTATACAACATTACATTTTTTACGGACAAATTCTTCATCTATCTAGGATATCGAAAGAAAATATTGTACTTACTAGTTTTACTTATTTTGCCGCGGCCAAAAAGCGGGAATAATTTTCGGCCCTGGGCGATACCCCTTGCTTTTGTACCCCTTGCTTTTGAGACGACTGGGTGCTGAGGGTCAGAGGCTATTACCTTCGTGAGGGAAGTGGGACGTAATTGGGGAGAGGGTTGGTGACACCCGCGTAGGGTCGTACCTGGTGCAAAGGTTGTCCGTCGCCATTCAACGTGGTAACGCGGCGGTGTGATGGGTACCTTTGCGCCAGGGACGACTCGAGGGGGCCTGTGTGTCTAGTTTAAGTTAGTTAATTTTTATTTTTTATTGACCTTAAGTATTTTTAATGTAATGAATGACAATGTATGCCTAATACGAAATAAGTACTTGACATTAAAAGTTTTACTTATTTCGATTATAATGTGCTTTTCAAACATAACAATGTAAATGTTATTTTTTTTATCGCATGACGCTTAACGCAAGATTTGTCTTATCTTAAACATATTTACCTACATATGGAATAGAGTTTAGTTTAAGATACCTACTATTTTGTTTTTGTGTGAATGTAAATGAACATATAATAAGCATAACAATGTTAACTTAAGTACTTTAATTCCCATGTAAGTGAATTGTAAAAATTCTTATGAGAAATACATTTCTTTACAACTAAAGTACTTAAAAAGCAACCATTACCGACATCTATTGTTTAATTGGTATCTTCAAGTACGGTTTGTGAAACAATTACACATACACAAATAGAACAAACAGTAGCTACTCCAGTACCCATGCCACACTTCGGTCAGTTTTATGTTATGATGTATCTTTGTTATCTTATCCTTTCATATTTAGCAACAAAGGGACTGGTAAAATCTCATGTTAAGTGCATTTTCGTCATTTTAACTAAAACAAACTATAATGTCCTTATTTAGCTAGGGCTAGCAGTAGGGCTCCATTCATGAATCGTTCTTCTACGACTACGTGCATAATTAACAAACGTTACCATAATAGTAATAAAATAACATTTTTAACAAGTACTTAACTAGTCTGTAGTACTATCAAAAACTCTATTTCTAATTAACTTATGAATAGGAACAGACACCGAATTGCAAAGGAAATAAAATGCTATAGATTTGTTTTAACCGAGTGTAAGATACCGCAAAAGCATAGAAGTCAGCGTCTTATTAATATATGAACTCGGAAACGTCTTGGGATCAAATAGGTTAAACCTCAGAGGGCTCAAAAGCAATATAGATATCTATTACAGCAGGTAACACTTGATGTATTAATGCCTGGCAGGCCTGCATTTCATAAACGAACGCATTGTGCACAATCTTTTTTTTTTACTACAATAAAGAACAAGATTATTCGTGTAATCTGTGTCGATCATATCAGTAGGCACTCATTAGAATATCCAGTGCCTGATTTAGAATTTTAGAGTTCTGACCACCCTAGGCTAACTATGATTAGGTATGCTAATATTGTTATGTAAAAGTCACAACTCAGCACCGCACCCGCCGCGCCCTAGGTTTATTAGCCTGTGGGTAAATCAGGCCCTGAGAATATCCTTCTGATTATGTCAGAAATCACTTACTTCAGTTGCCAAAACTAACGCCGCGCAACCACCAAAAATATGCTAAGCTATGCTTTCCAGTCAAGTCACGACTAGCTTGCTTTAGAGCTAGCTTTCAGTTAAAAGGAAACACAAACATGCTACACTCGCTGCCAAATACTGTTACTACTTATATTATATTTCTAGATATTTTATAATATAATCAGACCATAGCAGCAATATTATGTATAGACATATCGCGGACTTATTCAACATCAGAGGGACGGTATCTTTAGCAAATTTATTCGCGTAAGCTAAGTTCAGAGCTTAATTTAAACCATTGCATATTTTATATCGCTCAGCAACTACTACGAATACTATGTCAGGATGATGATTGATTACTAATTTTGTTTAGAGAAAATAGAAAAAAAAATACATTAGCTTACCGTGGCCGATAGGGTCGCTTCTCCTTTTCAGGTGTCCATTGTTACTTGGCTGAACTACGTATGACGCTATCGGAGGCGGGGGCCTTGTTGCGTCAAAACTGTTCAATAACAAAAATACGTGGATACAATTCAAATTATTTATTAACCCCCGACGCAAAAAGAGGGGTGTTATAAGTTTGACGTGTCTGTGGGTCTGTGTATCTGTGTGTCTGTTTGTGACATTGTAGCTCCTAAACGAATGGATCAATTTTAATGCGGTATTTTTGTCCGAAAGCTGACGTGATCGGGATGATTCTTAGCTACGTTTCAACAAAATCGGTTCAGCCGTTTTTGAGATATTGAACTTTGAAATGAAAAAATCGGGAAGTTGTAGTTATCAGACCCTGTCCATAGTGTTAGTATACATTGCACAGCGACATTACGTTGCGGTTACGTTTTATCGCATATTATCGACATGCTTAAGAAATTAAAAACTTACTTTAGAGGCAATAAAGGCGGCGGCATTAAGAAAGAAACCGACGGAGGTTGAGGCACTGCTGAAAATAAAAATGATTTATTAGGATCGATCCACTGTTTGAGTAGCTCACACTAGGCAGCCAATTCGAGCTAAGTAAGAAATACTGACTCGATGCGTGAAGGTTTTAGTACAGTCAGGGGCGGGCGGTTCACTCTTTGATTTCGTTGCGCCGCACAAAAGCATGCCGGCCGGCCACCTTTAGGCGGTCTATCAGTGCCATCTGTGGTTGCCGCGCGCTTTTACGGGACGCACGCGTTCGCGCTTTGCATTGCATCACCATTCGCCTCGTAAAATAAATATGCCGCGTCGTCTATTTAATTTGGTTGAAAAGATTTTTTCTTTACATGTTTATGTATGTAGGTAACCCAGAGTTGTGTGTCTTCGTCTTACATTTTGCACAAATAGGCAGTTTTGATGTAATAACCAAAAGGCAAATTACACAGCTTTTCTGTAGTTGGGTGATCCTGAGTAAATAAAGAATAATCGTAATACCGTTAGTAAAATACACTATTATACTGACATACCTATAATTTAATAGGTCGACCTGGCGGTTACCCTAGCTCTAAGGCTCCGCTTCCGAAAGAGCGCGTTGCATGCGACAGAAAGAAATGGCCAGATTTAGGCACGTTTGGCGTACCTAAACAGGGAATTTGTTAACAGAGAACCTTCTGTACGTAGTACTATTGCTTATTCTGTGGTACAGTTATCTATAATATACTTAAATGCGCCAAGTAGCCCTCGGACCCCTAGTTCCCAGCGACTCTGCCCCAGACGGTTATTCTGCCATCCCCATGGTTAAATCTTGGTCGTTGCCAGTCAAAATAACAAAAATCGTCTTTTCTGTGGTCAATAGTTAAGGGCTTATGCTTATATATAATATGTTTTTATCGCATAGAATTAGACGCTTCCACTGTGTTTTGCGCGCAAGGTATGAATCCCCCATTGACGCCAGTTACAACGTTCGTCTGTTTGACAAAAACGAATACACGAGTTGTGTACTCTTGTATTGCACATTCAGTTCTTTCAAGTAAGCACGGTCCATATATTATATTCCCATAGTCTAACTGAGACCAACCAAGTGCATCCGCCAAGCGCTCGCGAACACTAGGAGTCGAGTAAGGTCTCGGCTTGAAGAGTGATCTAGTCCATTTAACATTTTGAAATTTAAAGGGCTTCAAACCTGAGGAACTTTGTAATTACTTCTTTATCGGCCCAGAGTCTTTGAACTTAGCTTGCAAACTCACGTCTCAATGCATCGGTTTTGCTGTGTACCTAATAGTATTATGCTGAAATATGGCAGCTCACCAGGATAGGTTGTTGGGGTTGTTGGGGGAGGTCGAAGTTGACCGCTGGGTCCAGGAGCTGGCGGCGGGAGAGCCTGTTGGGCTGGCTGGCCAGGGTGAGGCGCGGCGGCGTGGCGCGGCTGTGCGGCGGGCGGAGCCAAACGCGGCCACGGAGCATGCGGTGGTTGTGACATGTATACCTTACACACCAAATTAAACATGATTTTTTATAATCCCTTAGCAATAGCATGTGTACAAGCACTCTTAGAATCAACATTATCACTTCTACCAATATCATTTTCGCTTTGCATTGTAAGCAACATTAAATAACTATATCCACAATAGCCTTCATGCAGTGGAGTGGGCCTCCCACAACAGTATAATTGTAAAATTTGTGAATAAGTTTAACTGACATATGTAGGTGAACAGTTTTGTGAACTTTGATGTGGTGAGGGTACTATATAATGATCTATTTAAGAGCCTAGCTCTTGTTGGTGGAGTAATCACTAGAGAAGCAATGGCTATCCGGTCACCATTTTATTATCCAGCCAAATACCAAACAGTAGCATAGTATCCGGCCGGATACCAAATAGTTTTTACATAGAAGATCATTATTATTATTATTCTGGTAGTGGCTATTGTATCACTGCGACCATTGCTGATCTATTGTGATCTCCACTTATTACAATTCTTGGTCAAGTCCTGCGAACTCGAAGAATTGCAGGATTTTGTTGAACTCAAGAAACTTGATCTCCTCCGGGCACATGAGGTGTTTGCCCAGAATGGAGTTACGGCTGCGCATAAGACAAGGGCAATCGGTTAGGAGATCATAGGTACGGAGAGAACAAGTGTAGGTAAAACAAGGGTGAATAAATAACAAACCACAAAGTACTCAATTATTAAGGTCAGTTGAATCTTCACATGAAAAGTAAAATTATCTCACCTTTAGTATCAAAATCTGCCTACAGCGAGTAACAGTTTGCAACCAGCGTTGCACATGTGCACGCTCGAATTTACTTCATTTTAGGCATATAACTTTTGACCAGATATCATGCGGCTGGATAGTGGATATCTGGCCAGCTGTTCCATCTCTAGTAATCACCATTCTGTTTGATTTATGCCAATGTCCACTACTCCCAATTTTAGTTTGAGGAATCATTTATTTCTCAAAAAGAAACATACATTTCACTTATATGAGAAACATTTTCAGTAAAATGTTGTTTTGGGTATATTTTAAAGCTATATTGTTCCAGCAAACATGCATTAGTAATTTAAGCATTTTTTTATACAATAAAAAGGGTAGAAATATATAATTCTAAAATTTTTAATGTATCCCAAATTGGGGAATACTAATTAGGTACTAAATTAATAATTTAAATAAAATAAACTTTTGAAGTATGATACGAATGAGTGGTTCAGTCAGTAGTTCAGCAACACAAGTTTTTTTTTGAACACTGGGATATTTCCACTTGGTGCAACCAAATAATACCTATGCATTTACAAAGTAACTTTCTCGATCATTGTACATACCAAATTACCAACGATAGTAATATTATAGAGACAATCTAAATACTTACTAGACGAGAATGACGAGTTAAATATTTATGTGTAACAACCGTTTATCTTGAGTTGTTAACTACCCTCATAAATTATGGGATACGGTATAACTGCTGCCAGCTATAATATATCATTAAATTTCACACATAAATAAAACGACTAATGAATAGAGAACTTACCAAAGACTGCAAAGCGAAATGTGATAGGACTCGATCGGCGATAATTTTTCGACAACCAAGTCATTTAAATTCCTGTTTCGCTTGCACCGGACATAATTATATTTGTAGTTTTCAGGCCATTACCGCCACCTCCTCCAAGTCTTTTATGATGTTTGGTCTGCCAATTTTAACATAATTTAAAATACCCAGAAGGCGCCATCAAGCATCAAGGAATCGAGAACACAATGGCGTAACCATGGAGTGTAGGGTCGCGTGTTAATTTCGTACGACTTCGTTTCTTCTCTTAGTTTTATTTGTCACGTTTTGTACAAGTTTCGACTTTCGTAAATCAATGTACGAAACCGAACCGCCAATACTGACTGTCAAGTCAAGTGTCACAACAACTGTCAAATGATATTGACAGTTGTTTCAAAGTGACACTTGACAAAGGCATTCGAAGTTTTCCTTCTCTGTCAGACTTGCGAGTTCGTACGTAAGTGCAACAGAGAGGGAAAACTTCGAAGTATTTTTGGCGTCAACCGTACAAAAGTATCAAAATATTTATGCAGCACCAACCTACTACATTGTTTACGACTTGTAAACATTGCAGTTTTTCGTTATACAACGGTTCACGTCAGAGGGCCTACCGCGAAACGATATTCGCACTTGCTAGTTCGAGCAACAGAGACGGAGATACACGAACGAAAACGAATTTCGTTTCGCGGTAGGCCCTCAGGTTCTCACATTGTCGTATTTATTATAGCCTCAAGCCTTTGGACCTCGCTCGGTATATAGTCATTGTTAACATTATTTATAAAATAAACCATAAAACGCGAATCATTTGGTGATACCACAAGGAAATATCTGTCAACAAAATTTGGTTAGCCAGACTCTAGTTACGGATAGATGTGAACGTGATGTGAACACGCTCTAAAGCGCAGCTTCCGCTTTTTATTTTTAATATCATTTCGGCATCTGGCAACACTCGCTTAACACGCCACGCTTACGCCATTTTGTTTTGTTGTTGATTATTGGGTTAAATGGTCGCCTATCTGGGTATTTAAAATTATTTGGAATATGTTAAAATTGGCGGAACAAAATATATAAGACATGGAGGAGGCGGTGGTAAAGGCCTGAAAACTATAATTAAAGCGGTGTGAGCGAGACAGGAATTTGAATGACTTGCCTGTTAAATTATTGTCGTAGCGGCTCTAGTGGCTATCAAAATTTCACTTTGATGTCTTCGGTAAGTTCTCTATTTATGATTTGTGTGTGTTATGTATGAAGTGTAACTAAAGATATATTTAAAGCCATCGAACGCAATTTAGCTGCTAGCCCTTATGCTCCATGCCAATATTTTTCAGTGTAGGTAGTTAACATAAATCGAAATGAACGGTTGTTACATATAGATATCTATCTCGTTTAATTTATAACTGAATACAAGACGGAGAAAGCCACTACTGCATATGTTTGGTTAAGACAAATGGAAATATGCAATGGGTTAAAAAAATTAGCACCTACTACTTGGTACTAAGAACACATTAACAAATGGTATGCTATTGTGATTGTATTTAGTACACCTAATAACATAGAAATTAAGTTAATGCCACCACTGCAAATTTAAGTATTTTGTAAATTGGTTTTTTGCAGGATGTTACCAAAAACATATTATATCGAATGTGATAAAAGTTTTTTTCTAATATCTAAATGACGTAAGGTAAAAATAAATATGTACGAGTTTAATATTTTTGAAAATTTTATTTTAAGTGTTTATCGCTTTTTGTTTTAAAAAATGTACTTAACAAATCTGGCACATAACGTAAAAAGATAGCAAATTTAGTGTAGTGTTTGAAATAGTATTGAACTAACTAATTTATTTAGCGGTTTATGAGATAATGCTATTTTAGTACCATACAAAAAGAATACTGCCATTGCCATTTATCTGTAAAATGAATAAATAAAACTAAAAACATCAAAAAAACGAAACCCATATTTGTTTAACTTAATCAAATGTTCAAATTGTCCACCATTTACTTGAATAAAAGCTTGGCATCCCCTTAAAACCTCAACTGATGCGACAGTCACTTCTTGTTACATTGTTTTGGGCCTCTGCGTAAATGCGTCACCTCAGCTGAGCTATACTGTTTATCGGTTTGTTGTAAACTTTTTCTTTGATGTAACCCCTGTAACAGAAACCCAGAGGATTTAGGTCTGGAAATTGAGGAGGCCACAAAATGGGATCAAGACGCCCGATCCATCTCTGTGGATAAATTTGGTTTAAATGTTCTTGCACTTGTTGTGGATAATGTACTGAGCAGCCACATTGACCTCTATGTGGCTAAAGGCATGACATCGAGAAGATTTGGCAACTAATTTTCTAAGAAATGCAGATAACTTCAATGGCCATTTTCCCATCTACCTAAATTAATATTTGAGTCCAAAGGTTCACTTTAAATTGGTACTGAGATCTTCCCTCTTTAAATGAAGGTTTTCTAATGCATAATTGTGTGCAAAATGCGAGTTGCGAGATGAACATTTGAAATATTTGATGGTCCGGTTGCCTTGAATTTGGATATCTTTTACGAGTTTGCATATTCTTGAGAAGTATAATTCTCTGGCTCAGCGAGGCTCTCACAGATGATGCAGACATGGAGAGGGAGTGCAGGGCGTTTGCGGTGAGGTGCAATATGCTGGTCCGTAGGTTTGCAAAATGTGAAAAATCGGTCGCCTCTGTGCTTCCTTTAACCGGCCAGCCAGAGTGGAGTCGCAAGAGCGGAACCTATGCTCCAGGTTGGAAGTGTAAAATGTCCTAACGCCGGCGGCCTGCTGAACGGATTACCGGGATCTGGCTTCCGCAGACTCACCTCTCTACAACCTCACAGCCGCTCTGAGGTGTTGCTCTATTGTCGCACTGTGCGTGCGACTGTTTTGTGGGGCCCACTTAGCGAGCTGGCGAGTCACCGCCTGCCTTTATACGATTCTGAGACTAATTGTCACGGCAGGTGTCCGCTAGTCTCCTCCTATAACCCATTATCCAGTCCATCCAACATTCAACACAATAGCCCATGACCTTAATTTCCATCGCAGTCACAGTGCTGCACTGCAATAGTCTGCACCTGGCGGGGACCATCACCGGTTGTATCATGTTGTGCGCTCGGAGATGGTATCCGCTGTGTGCATCCCTTGCTTTAGATTATTGTTGTCTTAAAGGGCCTCTGCGCTGTTGGCTTCGGCCCCACGTATGCCTTCCAAAGGTCCGGGATCCCATGGTCCTGAGATATGGCAAAGACATACAAATAATAATAATAAATATTATGCAACAAACAACAAATACAACACGCAACTGCACTTAATCTTAACAAAGCCGAAGTAAAAATCATTAGGCAAAACAAGAGTTCTATCTGGCAAAGCAAGTCCATTTAAGAAAAAAACCAGACAAGTGCGAGTGAGTCTCGCGCACTGAGGGTTCCGTACAAACTTTCACACAACATACTCGACTTTCCCTACCCATTAATTCTAGAAAAATCTTAACAACGCATAGCGGCAGTTACCGTCATGACTTCATCTCCATTTACGGTACATTTTGTTTCTAACTTGCGCGAACAAAGAACCCAATATGTATGTTGGTTTTTCAGCGATATTTTTTGAAGTGAATACTTCTTTGCTCGCGTTTTTGTATAGGGGTACACTTCAAAATGTATCACGTGACTTCCGGTATAACTTTTTGTAGAGAGCCTAATCTGATTTCAAATTATTGTTTGTTACATGTTTTAATCCTTCTTTATTTGCCATTAGTTGTTAATCACTAAATGTTATTTAGTTTATATGGCGGACGTGAAAATAATGCTGAAATGACCGCCATTTTCAATGAATCGCGAGTCAAATGAGCTACGTCAGTCAATGTTGCCATATATACCGATTTATCTGTACTTATACAGATTTTAGTGAATTAATTCAGATTTATATTTTACGGGTCCACCATAATAGCAGATTCCTTTAAATAATCAAAAACACTTTGAGTTTGCTCAGTACGGAACCCTCGGTGCGCGAGTCAGACTCGCACTTGGCTGGTTTTTTTTTATTAGGGTTCCACAGCCAACAAAGAAGTATCCACTTAAACTTAATTAACAGTTGTATCTCTGACACAACCCGCTTCTTTTTTATCACATGTACCAATTACTTCTGAAAATAAACTCTAACTAGTTCTCCACAACCACACCCCTGGCCTGGTAAATATATATATATATTTTTTTTTAATTTTAAAATTTTAATTTAAAAAAAAATTAAGTTGAAAGAAAGTGCTCTTAGAATTATGTAATAGGAATTTGAAGACAAGAATATACATAGGTGATAAAATTACAAACTTAGTCTAGAAATTATTTTAGATGTATTTAAGAAAAATAATCTAGGTAGAGACATGGTTACATTTTTCCTGTAATGTTTGTAATAATGTTAATCTTATGTAATAATTTCAAAAAATTTGCTTGGTATACTTCGGGGATAAGGGTGGGTATGGTATTTTTTGCAACATATTCCTTCATAAATCGAAATTTATTCACGGTAAAAAAAAAGAAAAACTGCTTTAGAATGTGCATCTAAAGCTTCATTTGATACCCCACTTGACCTAATTACTATACTTTGAAATTTTGGCCCCCCTCATATCCTCCATTTTTCATAAGGAATATAAATATATGTTTAAATTGTTAATTTTCCGTACACGCACTGCGTTAGACTTGTTTACAACTATTCGAAATTTCAAATTGATAGCATAAGTAGTTCCTGAGATATAAAAAAAATTAGAAAAAATTGACGTAATGAGATTCAGGTCTTTATTTTGCCTTATAAAAAGAGATGAGATAACAACTTGCTGTAAATAATATTATAAATAAAGGCATTAATAAGTACATAATTGTTTTATTGCACACAATTCAGTATCTACTCTAATAATTAATTATTCTCTAAGATAAACCCGTTTTATAAATATGAATATCTCAGTCCTGCTAGCATAACTTTACTCTCTGCTCTACTCGCGCGCGTGATAGACTATCTGTCAATTTTGGACAGCATTAATCAGAAAGTGACGGACAGTCTATCTCGCGCGCGAGTAGAGTCGAGAGTCAAGTTGTGCTAGCAGGGCAGTTCTGCAATGGAATTCGACTTGGAGCCCATAATACGAAATAGAGTAGATTTAAAGACCTATTTAATGACATAACTCTCAGCTCTGTCGGTTTTCGTCCTTTCGTTCCTTCGGGTCATCGTCCTTTGCTATTTTTCTACGTTGTGTGCCATGTTAGTTTAGTATACTTTATTAAAATTAAGATCAAAACCGCAGGTTAAAGGCTATAATCGTGTAAGGGAACAAAAATGCCCCTGACGTTATTAGCCAATGAATATATCATATGTATGGTCATAATGCTAGTTATTAGTTTTATAAAAACCGGCCAAGCTAGTGTCGGACCACGCAAAACGAAGGGTTCCGTGCCTATTAAAAAGGTCGTATCGTCACAGAAATCTTACGGCACTTACGTCCTTTTCTTTAAGGAAGGCAGTTTTTCAGCAATATCTCGAAAACCTTTGAACCGATCTTGTTCTCTAAGCATTAGGCGCTCCATACAAAGTACACAAAAATATTGAGAATTTTCTCGTTACTTTGAATACTCAAACTTCTTATAGATTTTCCTGTAATCTTCAGGCATGGAACTATTTTCCATATTTTTTTCAGAATTTTAAGCCTAGTAGTTTCGGACATAAGGGGGGGAGGAGGGGGAATGGTCAATTTTTGTCTTATTTCCTAAATAACTTCAAATGTATTTTTGCTAAAATTATAATAAAATTTATCTGAGATGCTTGCAACAACCCCTTTCATGTGATATGTCACACAATACAGTTTGCGAAACTTTTTTTTTTCCAGTTTTCCCCCCAAAAGTTCAGAATTCATTAACATACTTTACGCGTCCATCTTTGGGTCACCAATTTACATATGTGTACCAAATTTCACCTCAATCGGTCTAGTAGTTTCGGAGCAAATCGGCTGTGACAGACGGACAGACAGACAACCGAGTGATCCTATATGGGTTCCGTTTTTTCCTTTTGAGGTACAGTCAGGATCAAAAGTAGCTACACAAACGAAGACGTCAAAAGTCTTTATTAAAAGGGAATAAGAACTTTTGACGTATTCGATTGCGTAGTTACTTTTGATGCTGACTGTACCGGAACCCTAAAAAGGCTAAAAGTCAGTTATCAATTCATGTCATTCTTTCAAATGGTTCGCGGTTTGTTTTATTTTAAATAATATTAACAATTACTATACCGAGTGAGGTCCGCAAACTATTGTTTAAGCTCGTAAATAGGTAATTACGAGCGTTGTATAACGAAAAACTGCAATGTTTACAAGTCGTAAACAACTTAGTAGGTTGGTGCTGCATAAATATTTCGATACTTTATGTACTACTTCTAACATTTGCCTATAATTTTAATTAGGTACGTAAATAGTAGTTTCGGGTGCGTAACGATGGCTATAAATATTTTTGATATAATATTACTCGCAATAACGCTCATCTGATATAATTCTCGAGTTGTATAACAACACTTAATATATTTTCATATGGTATAATTATCATTGTATATAACGATCATTTGATATAATAATATTTTATATAACATACATTAAGTATAATGCATATTTGCTATATTGAACATTGGATATAATGCTCATTCCGTCTAATGTACAGTTGATATAATCAAGCCAGGGTAGCCAGAAAAAGGGGGGACAGGGGGCGGAGCCCCCACAAGGGGGCTCGGGGGGCAAAGCCCCCCGCAGTAAAAAAACCACTCGCAACAATTGTACTATTGGGTGGGTTAGGTTAGGGTTCACTTGTGTCCCTTAGAGCGGAAATAGGCACCCCGCGAAGCGGGTTGACGTCGACACGCTGGCGGTCGGGTTAGGTTTACGTTAGGTTAGAACGGAAAAAAAGTAGTTTAGCTTTTTTTAATTATACCGCTTGATCATTATACAATATGAGATGTATATCAAATAAGAATTATACTCTATGATGGTTATAAGAAATAAGCGTTATACCGAATGATAGTTATACTAAATAACAATATATATTTTGGTATTATACCAAACGTTTATTATGTACAATTAATGATTCTACCCTTTGAAATTATATCAAAAATGGTTATATCCAATGAAATTATATTATTTGTGTTTATACCGATCATTACACACCCAGTAGTTTCACGTGGTTTTACCTATTCCGGTGTTCCCTGTAAGCAAGCAAGCAAGAAACATGCAAATGTAGTAAGTTGAACTTGACCCACTTTGCGCTTTTCGATTGAGTTGATATTTGGCACAGTACTTATTATCGAGCTAAATCTTATTTACACTGGATTTCATTTTTCGACTTGCTACAATGATATACTTACGGTGAGAAAGTGTAAACATATGCGTTTGTCGTTGACTGTACTGTATATAGTGGTAGAAATTATTTGAGCTGCCTTTGAGTGCACGTCAACGTATATTATATTTAACTTATTTTTTTAGGTACCTTACGTGTATAAAGAAAATCAAAAATATTTTCTAGTATCAAAACTATAATTCCTACTACATAAAGTGTGACCAACCCAAGATTTTTTGAATTTCCCGCCAAACATTTGGGTAAAATTTGGTTAGCCAGACTCTATCGCCTTGATTTTTTTCATATTTTTAAAATACACCGTTCAAAAATTAGCGCGGGGGGACAGAATTGAGTGACTTTCGGGGCGATTATCTCCGACTCTATTCACTTAATAAAAAAAATTGCTGAGAAACCTTATATTTATTTTGAAAGGTCTATCGATTAATTTGCCACACATGGACTTGCAATGTTTTTTTTTTCGTTTCAATTTTATGTATAAAGTGCACCCCTAAAAAATTTTTTTTAGTCATTTTAATTACAAAACTAGCTAGCAAAATACACCTATCCTCAAAATTTTATTCAAATACACCTTATAGTTTCCGAGTAAAATGTCTGTGACATACGGACAGACGGACATGACGAAACTATAAGGGTTCCGTTTTTGCCATCTTGGCTACGGAACCCTAAAATTGCCGATATCTCGAGAACTATGACATTTTTGATATGGTCGAATTTGCTTAAATTGAAAGCTTATAAGATGTTCTACCACCCCTCTTCACTTTGGCGTTGGTTTTAGGGACACTCTGTATATTGGTGAAATATTTTTTGTAATCGGATGATTAGTTTCGGAGATTACGCCCTACATACAAAGTTACAGACTTTACATCTTTACAATATTACTAGTAGGCCACGCGGCTTCGTCCGCGTAGTGCAAAGGAAGAACGAAGGTCGCGTATTTCAAAGATCCGCGGAATGAAATATAGCCTATGTCGATCCAGATATTCCATTCATTGAAGAGGTGAAAGAATTTTTGAAATCGGATAAAGTGGTTCCCGAGATTAGATACATACAAAGCTACAATCCCAGAGTTTTTTTTAATAATATTAAGTATAGATTACCTGAGCTGCCCGCGCGGCTTCGCCCGCGTATTACAGAGAACCCAGGTGGAGCCACGGGATAACCTACGTTCATCCTGAACGTGCTTTCTATATACAGGTGAAAGAATAGGCCATTGTACAATTTTTTAATATACACTCGGCGTAAAAATAGTACATTGTTTAACCCTATTGTTGAAATCTGATAAGTGGTTCCGTACATTACTCTCCCCTACGCGCTACGTACCAGTATGGGGCAAAAAGTAATTTAGTTAAAAATTAAAATTACAAAATGTAATTTCAATTGTAAATTAAAATTATAAAATGTAATTTGTAATGCAATTACACATTACATTTTGTACAACTTTTCCTCACAGACTTTTCCTCTTCATAGAAGAGTTGACAAAAGCAACTTTATCAACGAACTCTTTGCAGTACAGTAAATATGCATATTAGCTTGGCTCATTCATTGTTTACATACTGATGGTTCAACTTTTATGTTGCAGTTGCTCCATGCTACCTCGGCAACTTCCAGCAACATCAGCTCCGGGGCCAGCTGATCCTCCAGTTGAAGAAGAAATTTGCCGCAAATACATTTGGGGCAAGTGTGACAAATATGCGCAGTGCAAGTATCGCCACGAGTTGGACACAGAGAGAATGAAAGATATTTTACAGTTTTGTCACGATTATCAAAATAGAAACGGTTGCACAAGGCAAAACTGTAAATTTCTTCACGCCACCAAAGAAGAACAAAATCAATTTGAAGCAACCGGACAAATCCCTCGGATTTTAGCGGAGCGACACGCTGCCATGGCTGCTGCCGCTTCCAACATGCAGACCAACGCTGAGACGATCCCACAAATTGCTATGTTCATCTCTGAGTCCTATATGTCACAACCGCCGCCTGCTCCGTGGCCGCCTCTGCCGCCTCCGCCCGCCGTACTGCCGCAGGTCGCGACGGTGCCGCCGCCGCCGCCGCCGGCGTCACCGCCGCGCCACGCCAGCGCGTTCCCGCCTGCCCAGCCAGTTCAACAGCCTCCTCCGCCGCCAGCTCCCACGACCAGCGCTCAACTTCGTTCTGCCCCAGCAGCCTATGGTGAGCTTCCATTTTTCAGCAGAATATTATTGTCTTAAAGGCCCTAGAAATAAAGCCGTGTGAGTCAGATATTATTGCTGGTGGCTGTAAACAAATAGTAGTAAGGTCCTACAGGGTGTTTGAAAAGCAAGTGCAATGACATTCAAGTCTGTTTAAGAAAGTTATGTTGACCACACGTGCTTGTATGTACACGATATATTATACATATGTATGTACAGTCAGCATCATAAACATGTATACACTTTTCAACCTTATGTCTAAGTTATAAGGTCATAGAATGTATACATGTTTATGATGCTGACTGTACATTGTCATATGGAGTAGTCTACATTACTTTAGCTTTGCCTATGGTCGGTACGTTTTCTTTTTGCTAATTATCTTGAAAGTTTCTAATGCACCTCAGAGGAAATTGATTTTAAGAATTCGCATGAATAATATTCAGCTATAATACATTAACTAAATTACGAAAAGTTTAGGTTAAGGCGCTGTCTCTTGTGCTAGCGCATAGCCATATGTGTGAGGAAACTATGAAAATTGACGCAATTTCCCGAGTGAGTAATGATTATAATCAGAGACCGGAATTTTCGTGGCATTTTTGAGCTGTCATAGTGATTTCTGGACTTTTATGTATAGGTATCGATTGCGATTATATAGTATAGGTATCGATTGCGAGTATACGTAGATACGTAATATCAAAATGGATAGTGAGTAACTTATTGTGCTATGTAATTGCAGGCAATAATAGTACATTGTGTTACAAGTACCGTAAGATATGAATTACAAACGAGAGTATATTAGAAGCCCGACGCCCAAGGCGGAGGGCTTTGTTGACTCGAGTTTGTAACAATCTTACCGTACTTGTCGCATACAATGTTTTTCATCACATTTGCGAGGAAACCAATACATTTTTAACTAAATTATTACTAATCGTAATAAAAACTACAAAATGTCAGTCGTCCATTTTGTTGAATTTGACTTGAGGCGCTTAGAGCAAAGACACTTCGGCATACAGCCACGATTTAAAATCACAGTTAAAAATATTTTACACGGACACTAAATTGCTACATTTAAGATTTTAAATCTTTACATCATTCTGTTAATCATATTTTATTCGTGTTTTTAGTTTAAATTAATATAAAAACGTTTCCAAACATCGTGTTGAGTTAAAACATCCTTGCTTTATAATTTATAACTGACGTAAGAGTGACAGATACAATTTAAGAAAAGGCTATTGTAGCTATGTATGCCTGCGCGTTATGAAGCCCTTTACGAGCAAGTGTGATGAAAATAGTATTTACCTTCCATTCAAAATAAAACTGAGGAATGGTTTAGGTTTGACCGTCGAACGAGGGGGTCGTAGCCCGAGAGCCCTTTTTGATTGTTTTTACAATAGTAGTTACTGCACTATCTGTTCCCGATGTTCTTTGCATCGCGCTAGGTCCATAGTTCCCTAATATCGCGAGCGCCTCAGTTTTCACTTTATATACTACTACCTTTGAGATAATCTAAAAATATTCGCGATGGGCTATTACGAGGGTTTTCAGTACGTTTTTAAGCGGGTAAAATCAGTGCATGTGTTTCGGACGGGTTGCGAATGCGCGTGGCAACAACCACGGCAGAAATAATCCAGCGACAACAGCGGTACCGAGTGAGATCATTCCATATTACTTTTAGGTATTATACTCTCTTAATGAAATAGGTCGGGTTACATGCTCAGTACCCCCGTAATTTAGTAAGATTTCACGTTAGATTACGTTATAAGCTCCAATCCAGGCGTAGGAACACTGCGGCGGTGTCATGCATAAGTTATCATAATACCTATATATATATATATATAGACAACAGGTATAAACAGATATTAATTAATTGAAGGGAAATTCATTGATAAATACGATCTAGATCGGTTATCCAAGTAAATCGTTAGGCGCACCTCATAAATCATTACGCAAATAATAACTATATACGGATAGACTAGACTGAATCTGGGCTGTAGCGTGGCAGTACTCTCACTTACCGTGAACCTAAAACCCATAAGTATAAAAAAGCGAAATTAAATATTTAGAACACACTTTCTTAGATGTTGATTGATCGTTATAGGTTGATTTTCGTAAACTGGATGCAAAAAAAAATAATACCTAAACTTTGAGTTCTAGCGGGAGGGAAGAAAAGGATTGTAAGCGTTGAATATTTATTGTTCATCACACTTGCTCGTCAATGGCGTTATTACTTCCGAGCGTACGGAACAGTTATAGCCGTTTTACCTCCCACGGGATTAAGTTTAGTTTTAAAATATAGAACCCTCTGATTGGCTTAAGCAATTCTGGTTGCTCTGTGATTGGTTAAAAAAAATCTAGTTGGCCAAGCCGCCCCGCCCCGCAAGAATACTGCTCTGTGATTGGTTGAAATATTAAAGCTGCGCACTCCACTAGCACTGATCTGGAAGTGAAGTTGTCAATTTTTGATTGGCGCGGCTGTATGAAACTTAGATTTTTCTGTCTTTTGTAGTTATTTATTTCCTCGCAAATGTGATGAAAAACATTGTGTATAACACGGGCGTAAGAATATTGCAAACTCGAGTCATCTAAAGCTCGTTAGCAATATTCTACTTACGCCCCTTGTTAAACAATGTACTATTATTATTAGTAGAGTCAAAAATGTACAATATGATCAGGTTTACCAGCCCTGAAAGTCTTTGAATAGCAAACACCCAGCCCGGACTAATAGAAACACACAATTTGTTAGTACATTATTTACGGATATCTCGTACAAAAACCTTGACACGAGTATCAGTAATTATTACTTAGCGTGAACTGGCTAACTCATACTCTAAAAGGTTGATAACCCTTATACATTATTTTAATTTACAGCAGTGCCTCAATCTCCGTCGGTATTGTTTTCAATGAACAAACCGCCCCCGTTGGTGCCTCCAAGGTAAGCTTATAATTTCTTATGTCGATAACATTAAGCGATCTATTACGTTAAAACGCAACTAACAATTTACAGTCCGTTAGCTTTTAGAACAGTACTCGGTTTATTTCCACTTGGTAGTACCACACATTTTTTACCACTGGTAATAGCTGGGATTTTTTTGACTTGACTGGTGACATGAGAAAAAATATTCCCGGTAGTAACCACCAAATTCTTGTTATTTTGAAATAATGCAAAAAAAATTTATTTCAAATCGTTTAAATTAGCAACAACACGTATTAAATTATACTTGCGGCACCTTTCTGTGAATACTCCCGACGCCAAGTCTTTTATTTGGAACACTCGCCGCTCCTCGATCACGTCTATGTCTCTTTAAAATGTTTTTGCCGATAACTACTAAAGATATGGATGTTACATTTACTGTTAATCCTTTCTTCGCAACTGACTTGAACTCAAGTTCGTCACTGTTGCCATCCACCTGCCAGCGACTTCATACGCAGTCCATAAACTATAGACTTACGATTTGCGTGGAGTGGGGTGCCACCTCGCATTTTTAGGGTTCTGGATCAATAAGGTAAAAACGGAACCCTTATGGGTGCAACTTTGTCCGTCTGTCTGTCTGTCACAAAGTTAAATATCTCAGCATTGATTTAGTATAAGTAACTAGATACACAATCAGCCGAAAAAAGTGGCCGTCGAAAAGAACCGCGCGATCGACACGTGCGGTTCTTTTGCGTTTAGTCTGGTTTCGACCGTGAGACTTGACGGTTGTCAAAAATGACAAAAATGATCTGTGAAAAAATGCGTTAATAGCAAATTTAGCAATAGAAAAAAATTACTAAAGGATGGGATATATTTCTTTAACTAAGTTCTATTGATAGCGTAAAGAATTTTATGTAAACTCGGCATTTCATGATTTTGAATAAATAATTTCGTTAGTACAGTCGCCATCAGATATATCAGAGCGGTGAAAGCGCTCACAAATATCTGAACACGTCTCTAATGCCTCGACAATAGCGACGTGTTCAGATATTTGTGGGCGCTTTCGCCGCTCCGATATATCTGATGGCGACTGTACAAATGACAAATTATCACGGAACAAAACCTAAGGAGTCAGTACCTATTACATTTTTTTATGGAGTCTTATGGTTACGTTATTTAAAAAAAGAAGACATTTATTCACTACACAAAAGACACACAGGGATAAAGGGAGTAGACATACAATACAATTGACACATATTGTGTGTTTGTGTGTATTTGTGGTTTTCATTTTAAGATTCCCGAGAAATCCTTAGCGACGTGCAAAGTAGGCCGCAGTTATAAGCACGAGATAGGAGACATTGACGACGAAGAGTGGTAACGACTTTGTAGTGTCTTTATTGTCCAAGTTTATATAAAATCTTGTAAAAATAAATGTTTAACTAAAGATAAATTGATATTCATATTGTAAGTCATAATTATGTGTCGCAACGGGACTAATTAAAGATGTCAAATACACTACGCTAAAATGATCTACACACCTAGTTCTTATAATTCCCTTTTCACTAGTCCTGGGTAGAATATTTTAAGGACTTTGTCAGGTGCATTGATAATACGCCATGTCCACCGAACAATGTTTAGTGTATTAAAAATTTGGGACTTCCTCCCCTACACAGAGTGGGGATGTTTTTTTTTCTCGATAATATTATGGTATGTAATAACATACCATAATATTATCGAGAAAAAAAAATAAGATAATAATGGATAGCTTGTTCAAAAATAAGATGGGTTTTAAAACGCCATTTTTCAATTCAGGGATTTGTTTGCGTGATATTGGGAATTAAAGTCCTAATTTATATTAGAGTCATGTGTCAGGCCCTCTATCGGCTAAATTATATGACATGATAAAACTCAGTAGTAGTACATATAATGAATGTAATAGAAAAACTGTCACGGATAAGTAAGCATAACTAGTAAACGAGTAATAGACGACCAACTTAATAAATATACTTGAAAAGGCCATCTGTGGTACAAATTCGGGCGACGCAACCGCAACGTTTAGTTGGCGCGCGCGTGTCGATGTAACAAAGACAGAGAGGCAACTACGGGACCCTACACTGCGCGTGGTCCGACACACACTTGGCCGGTTTTTTTTTTAATAAACATGTACACCTATCAAAAAAATCAAACTCGTAAATACAAGTTCAGGCTCTAATCATGCGCGCGTAAGTCATTCCGCTACCACCCCCGCTCCACCCGCTGTCGCCCGCTCTTGCGAGTCGAGCATATTTCGCCTTAAGAGCAAACGAGAGCTATTCTAAATGTTCACGGACTTTAATATGACTATGTTTTTGTTAACGAACAGTTTTGACGCCACAAGACCCCCGCCTCCGATACTGTCACACGTAGTACAGCCGAGTAACAATGGACAACTGAAAAGGAAAATCGACCCTAATGGAAATGGTAAGCTTTAGAATATTTCTATATTCTCATAAAAAATAGTAATCACCATCCTGACATAGTATTCGATTATTCCTATAATCAAATCATAGTATCGACATAGTTTTGCTGAGCGATATAAAACATGTTTAAATCAAGCATTAAACTTAGCTTACGCGAATAACTTGGCTTAAGATACCGGCGCTCTGATGTGAATATACAATAATATTGCTGCTAGCATTGTCTGGTTATATTACAAAATATCTAGCAAGATATGTAAATACAATGATCCAATATAACGGTATATGGCTGCATGTCTACCGGACATATTTTCTTCTCTTTATATAACAATTAAGATTTATAAATGCTTGTATGTTCGATTCGAACGCAGGTACGTAGGTGTGATGCTGGTTAAAGCTAGGAAGTAAAAAAATACGCTTTTTGTTGCCTGCTTTATTAGATATCCATTGTTTTTGAGCCTTCTTAAGGATCTAAGAGGTCAAGATATTCACTTGAGCACAAGAATTTCCGTGTTCATATTATAGGCAGACGCTGAAATATATGCATCTATTTCGTGTGTTATTACTTTTCAAGCATACGGGAACTGCGCGATTGATCAATTTCGATATAAAAATAGCGTACTTACTTTCGGTAACGTCGTTCACAGGAACGTATTCGTAGAAAAAGGATAAGTGGATAGAGCCCGACTGCAAGCTATCAAATAATGACTGTACTTTTCATTGCTACTCATTCTAAACTTGAGTAATTATTAAAACCTACGACGATTATTCTGGGGTAGGTCCTATTGATAAATATATATTATGCATTGTTTTGTACCGTTACTAATATGTTATTATAATAAGAGGCTACTTTTGAGTATTGCTTGGCGCTGATCGATTCTGTTCTCAGCTGGATCAAGCAAGACAAGGAAACCTGAAGGGCCCGAAGTGTCTGAAGCTCACTGCGAAAGCTGTGTCCAGCGTGAATTAAGGTTTGCCATGTCGCTATTTGTCTTAAAATACCGCTGCATGAATATATATGTAAATTATTTAGTTAACGCAGCTGACATGATTATGCTTAAATTAGATTGGATGGACGAATTAATTGGTATAGATAGAGTATTCGTACGAGTATGTATTGTTTTATGCATAGCGCGTCCAGGCAATCAAATATGTTATTTTGTAATAAGCGAATTTAAAGTGCTTTCGAACCATATTTAAATGCTTAATCTGATACATCAATGTGTATATATATTATGGGTCGTTCCACGATGTCGTTGGCATATGTCGGGTAATATATAAAATAAAACGATTTAATAAATAAAGCATAATAAATTGCCATAATGTTATGAAAGAATAAGCTGTGCGAAAAATTACATTTCTTTTCTTTTTAAATGGAGTAACCAACCATAAGGGTTTCAGTATATATCATTGGAAGGTTTATTAAAATGATGTAATAATTTAAACCATTGTGGATATTGGTACATATATTTAACCACTAGACTATCTTATAAACATATTGTATGCCCGTACAATAAATACTTCTACTTCTATGAATTTGGCAAACTAAAAAATAAGCTGAGCCGTGTATAGTCGACAAAAGAGCGCGGCGACTTCAGTTTATTTTATAAAGAAAAATAGAGTTAACGTCGTGCAGAGAAACGCGTCTTTGCGAATCTTTGCAGTCTAACTACTTGATGAATAATCTTGTTATTGGGAAAAGTCCAAGAGTACGTATCGTCGAATCTGGCGATTCACTTGTGTCGTTATATAGAGTGCTAGATTACGAGTATTTATAGTTGTGAAATGTATCAGATGCGAATTAATTTGGGTTGGGAAGTTCCGCGTCCACCTAGTAACTAGGACAGATTAGTCGGAGTTATTTCTCAAGCGATCGTTTTTAACGGACAGCCCGTAACAAGTTATTTTTTTAGCGGTTTGTAATGATATTCACGTATTTAAATGATATACTTTTTCAGAATCGATAGTTACAAGCAGCAAATGGAAGCATTACACAACGAAGAAGAGACCCAAATCCTACAGTACAAAAAGAAACTGCAGGAGTATGAAATAGGAAGAGATATCCTTAAAACAATCGTTGGGCCAGAATTGTTCGCAGTGTTCGATAATCTTATAGAGGTGATTGAGATTATTTTAATGTTCGCATATACACATGGGCGTAGCGAGGTACGGGCAGGGAGGGGGGGGCAGCTGCGCCCCCCCCCCCCTAGAAGACGCAGTCCCATTTTGGTTTGTTTAGGTTTGTCTAATACGCCTGCTTCCCCTTAACAAGATCCTAGCTACGCCCTTGTATATACAGTTGACGTCAAAAATACGTATATTTTTACGCCTTCTAATAACGAAATAAGGCACAAAGCTGTACATATCTTTGTTGCCGACTGTATAACATTAGAAATAGAAAATTGATATTTGCATAAGCACACAAACTGGTACAAAAAATTATATACATAGACGATGTATCATTGTTTCTTATCATTAACCAGCAAAACGTATCAAACTCAGTATAATGCTACAGCATGGCGGCTACAGCGCGGATTTTCAGCCTGCTACTTATAAGTGACATCCAACCACTCACATAGAACAACCGATACAATATAAAAAAGAAAAACAAAAAAATCCAAAGCAAATACCTGCATGCTACAAAAAATAAAAAATAAGAATAATAAAGCGAGTACTACATTAAACAAATAAAAAACGGATGCTTACTCTAAACTTGACCATAATAAATTACAACATATTAACAATAAAACGGTATCATTTTGAACAAAAATACAGTACAACAGAAAAACACATTTTCAAAGTGACAAGCCGAAAAAAACAAATAACTTGCAAGTCGCAAATGTAAAATAAAAGAAAAATGCACACATACGCTGCTCAGGTGTTCTGAGTTTTTTACTCAGACAGAAGAGTACGCTTATAATAGGCATGATGACTCATGATAAAATTGATAATGTTGGGTTGCTAAATATTCCTTTAGCAACACTACGTTATCAATTTTATACTATTAAGTAAACCATCAAATTATTGTAATAAATGAAGTGTATTTTTTTTATTCAAATCATAAAAAGATATGCATCTTGAAAGCTTAAAAAATATATACATTTTTTAATATCCAAGAATATATTTAATGCTACCAATAGAATCCTTACGCTTTTATAGAAACAAAATTGTATGACAACTATGGACGTAAACCTAGTATTTCGCGACCGAAAAAGCAATTTACTTGATTTTCCATACAATGATTAGTGCCTACCTTCACATAGCATTGTTACATGTGTGACGTCATATCATTCAATCACTAATTGATTGAAAGATATGACGTCACACATGAAGCGTTTTGGGATGCAAATTTTTTTACCATACAAACATTTGTTCCTCTCCAAAAACTTCTAATCGTTCTAAAACAACAAATGGGTGGATGCAGATTGTTCCAGCACTTGGTAGCAGCGTATCTGAAACTACCACAAACAGCAGCTGTACTGTGGCGGGTAATCGAAAGACAGTATAATGAGCCTCTACATTCATACTTACGTTGGTTGTGGTTTTGATTTGACGGCATTTAAAACAATAGGAAGTCTGAAAGTTTTCGATATGTTTAAGTTGGAATATCGTTCCGTGATCAAGTTTCTGATAAAGGAAGGGGTCCGCCCGACCGTTATAAAAGAAAGGTTAGATGCTGTTTCCGTGGATACCTCTCCGTCATTTTCCACCATTAAAGAATGGAGTAAGCAGTTTCCTTTAGGGCGGAAGTCCCTTGACGATGAATCTCGCTCCGGCCGGCCTGTGGACGCACACCCTGGACTGCGTCAAATTAGTGGAAGAGGAAGTTCTGAGTGATAGAAGACTGAAGACTAAAGAAACAGCGGCAAGGACAGGGCTTTCGAAAACTGCAGTTCTTAGGATTCTTCATGAACATCTTCACATTAATAAAGTTAGTACGAGGTTGGTGCCCAAACTTCTATCGAGCTTGCAGCGAAATGAGCGAAAAGCGTCCTCTCAAGAAGTTGTAGACGTATATAGCCGACACGGAGAGAATTTTTTGGAGTCAATTGTTACGGGGGCGAAACCATGGTTTTGTACCTATTATGATCCTCTCTCCAAAAGGGAATCGATGGAGTGGCGTCGTCCTGGTGAAAAGTCGCCTAGGAAGCCTAAGGTAACACAATCCACCAAAAAGATGAATTGCTACGGTATTCTGGGATTGTCACGGAATACTACTGATTGACATAAAAGAAAGGAATATCACGGTAAATGGGAGCTACTACGCCACCCTTATTGAGCAGAAAGGAATATCACGGTAAATGGGAGCTACTACGCCACCCTTATTGAGCAGTTACGAGAGGCGATCAAGCAGAAGGGTCGTGGAAAACTTAACAGAGGTGTTCGGCTTCTCCGCGAAAATGCACCCGTTCACACTGCTTCAATTGCCAAGGCTACTGTTGCAAAATGTGGCTTCGAGGAATTTCGCCACCCACGTTATAGTCCCGACCTAGCCCCGAGTGACTAATTTTTGTTCTCGAAACTTAAGGCAGGCTTAAGGGGAAGAAGATTTTCTTTACGCCAATTTTGAGGACAAAGTTTTGTAAACATACCTACTTCTTTACTTTGTTAGGCCGGAAACTTTTGGAAAGCACCTCGTACAAATATTTTTGAGCCAAGTTAGTTTTTGGCGTCTCTGTCTTCAGTACCGCGTATAACAAGGTTGCCAAATGGAATTTACGCCTGGTTTCCACCTTGAGCCAGTTAGACCTAATTATATAGGTTGTGTCCTAGTCGGGATACAAAAAACAACAATAAGCACATGCATTTTGAATACGCTGAATAAGGCGCTATGTTCTTGCTAGCAGGCAAGTCCATAAACAACATCCGAGTAATTTAAATTCGTCTCACACAGACGTATTCGAAGATCAGTATTTAAATAATTACGAATTCCGTACATGACCTTGATAATATATGATTTTCAAACCATAAATTACTGTCTAGCAGTAAACCGAGGTTACAAACTTCCATGACACTTAATTTGCCTGCCACCCAGCTCTATTCTTGGTCTATCAGCTGAAATAGTTGTTTTTTGATTGGATGGGTTCAGTACAAGTGAATTTTGTCCACCCATAAAGCGATATTGCCAAGATCCTCATTAATTTTTGCTATAGCGAATTGTGTTTCGGAAGGCCGAAAAGAAGAGTACACTTGCAATGGAGTTTCTACAGTAGAGGTGTAGAAACCAAATAAAATAACCAAGAATGATGAATTTTCTTGAACAAGGATTAAAAATATTGGCAAATGGAGAAAATAGTAAAGCATTGGATTAAATAATCACATAGTTATAAGTAAGAGTCTAAAGTTTTAAGAGGGGGGTCTGTCCCTTTTTCGCAAAGCGCATGTTCATATGAAACGATCGTCACGATCTCCGAGCGTTTTCTCTCTCTCAAGCAACATTAAAACGGTTGTTATAGTACTTAGTAATTTTTTGAGATATCGGAATGGGATTTTCGTCACTAGGCATATTTTTTGTCCTTCTTTTGGAGAAATAATAAGTTTTGAGTCTACACCCCTATTATTTATCTACGAGTAACGCACGTGATTATACAAATTTTATTAATCTATCAGGATAAGCTTTCACTCAGTAATAATCGTAGTCTTGTTATTGCAGGGTGCCGCGACGCCACAGCAGGATAATCCAGGGTCATCTTTCATTACGGTAAGTTCTGATACGAGTGTATAGTCCTAAAGAAACTACAAAACTAAAAATAAAAGGCTCTAAAAAGCAGCTTCACTAGATAGCGTTGTTCCTAGTACCGTACAAAATGCATGTAATGTATATCCAGTAATGCTGTTGTAATCGCGGCACGTTTTTTTGGTTAGGGCGCATAACGTCCCACTCGCAAATCGTCCCTCCACCAAAATTACGTCCCATTCGCAAAGCGTCTTCTCTGCAAATGGTCCCTTATGTAAAATACCCCATTCGTAAAACGTCCCTCTCTCAAAAGGTCCCACCCCTTTCGCAAAACGTCCCTTCTGAGAAAGCCCCTTTCGCTAAAAGTCCCTACTGGATGACGCCCCTTTCGCAAAACGTCCCGTCTGCGAAATGACCCATTCGCAATATATCCCGTCTGGATAAAGCTTGTTTAAGTAGAGACTAGAAGTCTTCTCATGGGATAAGAGATGGCCAATAATAGAAATCATTTTACGAAAGGGACGTTTTGCGAACGGGTCATATTGCGAAAGGGACGTGTTGCGAACGGGTAATTTTGCGAAAGGGACGTTTTGCGAATAAGACTTTATTTATGTGAAGGGACGTTTTGCGCACGGGACCTTTTGCAGAAGGGTCGTTTTGCGTAAGGGACATATAGGAAAGGGACATTACGCGAAAGGGACAAAGGGGCGTTCTGCGAGTGGGACGTTATGCGCCCTAACCGTTTTTTTCTTTACATTAGCACTGTAATATCTAGTATAGAGCATAACCCACAGCGTACTGCGAGTTAAGAGTGAAGTATGGGTTTCATGTTTCAATTTCTAAATAAGTATTCGAAAGTAATGAACATCCCAAAAATTAAGCATATTTTAACACTTTGATTAACCATTTTGCGTCCGTTGGATAAAAACTGTCCAGGGATCGGTAACGCACAGTGAAATAGTTTTGTTATCACTTATTTTACAGAAAAAAATATAATGAGCATTCCCAAGCCTTTCTTTTCATTATTACTAATAGTACAGAACGCGAACGTCAACTGCAATATTGATGAAATTAGCTGTCAATTTTACGTCACAAATACGATAGCGACATAACGTATAAATAGTACTCCAGGCAAAATACGGTAAATGAACCTAAATAAAAGTAAAGAAATATATTAATATTTATCCGGACTTTTTAGGAGCTAATTATTTTTTTTTTTTTGATGTCTGATTTTTTGTTGGATTTCGCCTCTAGGTAACTATTTAATTGATAATATATCCGTTACATTTAAAAATTTTGCTATTATAAATTATTTCCAAATTTGACATTTTTTCCATACAAGTTGTCAGTTCATTGCCTGGACTATAGCTATAGGCAACAGAGTTGAGGTTACCTTCACCATGTCATATAATACCAGCGGGATTTTGAAATCAGAGTTATTTTTTCGTACCTATAGCAAGTTCAGCAGAAATCAGTAAGATTGATCAAAAGTTTCTTCAAAGTAGGTACCTATTTAGTTTCAACTTTTTTAGGGTTCCGTAGCCAAAATGGCAAAAACGGAACCCTTATAGTTTCGTCATGTCCGTCTGTCCGTCTGTCCGTCTGTCCGTCTGTCCGTCTGTCCGTCTGTCCGTATGTCACAGGCATTTTACTCGAAAACTATAAGGTGTATTTGAATAAACTTTTGAGGATAGGTGTATTTTGTTAGCCGCTACATAGTTTTGTGATTAAAATGACAAAAAAAAATTTTTTTAGGGGTGCACTCCATACATAAAACTGAAAGTCAAAAAAAAATTTTCATTGTGACCCCCCGTGTGGCACATCAATCGATAGGCCTTTCAAAATAAATATAAAGTTTCTCAGCAATTTTTTTGATTAAGTGAATAGAGTCGAAGATAATCGTCCCGAAAGTCACTAAAATTCTGTCCCCCCCCCTCTAATTTTTGAACCGTGCATTGTAAAAATATGAAAAAAATCATGGACGTAGGGCTTATTAAATTCTTTCAGCGAAAATTGTTTTGAAGAAGATCGGTTCAAAGGTTTTCGAGATATTGCTGAAAAACTGGCTTCCTTAAAGAAAAGGACGTAAGCGCCGTAAGATTTCTGTGACGATACGACCTTTTTAATAGGCACGGAACCCTTCGTTTTGCGTGGTCCGACACGCACTTGGCCGGTTTTTAAATATAATTTAAATACACGATAACATTGAATAAACGTAACATTCCGTTTGAAAGAGTTTTATTTTAATGAATAGCTATCTGAATTCATTAAAGGCAGATACGTAGATGAATATTTTAATCGCAAAAACCACAGAATTGGGATATATTTTTATTAATCGTGCATCACATTCACTCTTTCGTTCATTAACTACCTTTTTTGCAATAAGTACTATACGTAGCTGTGTGTGTAATCATTTACCTTAACTCTCCTTCCGATACCTAAGAGAGGGTTGCCGACTGTCGTTTATTATCTCTTTAAATTTCGTAATATTTGATGGCTTTGTTACGATATTCTTTCGATTAGCCTATCCATACAAGTTTGTTTCAAAATTCAACGAGTGTCATTGTCCCTATTGTATTCTGGTTCAAATATTAAAGCTGATGGGTCGAAAAATAATTATTGTACATAATATACTGATTTATAATTCAATTTGTTGTCTAGGGTTCTCCCACAGTGTCCAAGCAGGCCCTACTGCAGTTGTTCCAAATGCTGCTCGGAGGCGGTACAAGGAACGTCATGGAACCGGTAAGCACACGATGTGTAAGCTAGTAATTTTCTGTAATATTTCGTACTCCTTTGTGCATTAGTTATATTTCGTACTCCATTTTAGGTTCCGTCGACGTCTCACATGGATGACACGCTGCAGTCCTTGACCTCCATATCTAGACGGCATAATGTGGGGAGTTGTGCTGGTCCAGACTTGGTCAAATTTGTCATGGATACTTTGCGAAACAGTAAGTGTTTTTGAACTTTTTTTCGACAGAGATTCTATAAATAACTAATAAAATATTTACATATTTATTAAAATATAAACAAATATTATTTAACTTATTTTTCATCACACTTGCTCGTAAAAGGCATCATAATGCGCAGCATACAGAGCTGCTATAGCCTTTATTACGGCCATGGGCGTAATGGTTTTTTTCTTAAATTATATGTCACCCTTACGTCAGTTATATAGCAAGGCGGTTTTAACTCAAACACGATGTTTAAAAACGTATTTATAAATAAATTTAAACGTAAATACACGAATAAAATATGATTTACAGAATGATTTAAAGATTTAAAAACTTAAATGTAGCAATTTAGTGTCTGTGTAAAATATTTTTAACTGTGATTTTAAATCGTGGCTGTATGCAGAAGAATCTTTGCTCTAAGCGCCTCACGTCAAATTCAACAAAATGGACGACTGACATTTTGTAGTCTTTATTAAGATTAGTACTCACTCTGCGCAAAATACTATACTGTGACGTTAAATTAACGAAAAAGTGGCAGAGCATTTCAAAGCCAGTGCTCAGCATAGCTAGCCAATAATGATATATCAAAACTGCAACACTTTCACGGACCAGTTTGAAAAAAAAACGCTAATCACGGTTTTTTGCTCAAAATTGCCTTTGTGTTATAATTGTGAAAAAACCATTGCTGCAATTTTCCCCTTGTGTATGATAAAAAAGTAGTTAAACTAAGTCTCTTTTTTATGTCAATTACCAAATGCAAAAAAAATATTGCATGGGTGACGTAAAACGTATTTTCCTGAAGGAAGATTTAGCATTTTTTTTCGAACCAAAAACCACTTACTTGGAAGCCAAAAACTTTTTTTAGGAAAAAGTTTGAATTAACAATTCTTATAAATATATGTATTTTTTTTCATAAGAATCTGACCACTTTTATTTTTTCTCTTTACATTTTACTATGGAATGAGTTTCAAACTTTCAAATATACCTTCTAATGTTCCTTGTATGGAGAAAGTATTTTTTTTCTCAAAAACTAGTAGAAAGTTATTGCCCTTTCACTATTTTATGATATACACTTAAATATGCAAAATAGATATTTTGCAAGAATGAATGAATGTGGGTATTAAGTATTAAGCATGAATGTGGAGGATTGCAAGAAAAGAGGTAGCCCAAGAAAAAGGTGGATGGACTGCGTGAGACGATATGAATAGGAAGGAAGTGTGTGATGAGTTGACGGGCGATAGAGAGGTATGGAAGAAAAAAACATTCTACCACTAAGGGGGTTAAAAAGGGGCGCAACGTTTGTATGGGGAAACTTTCTTTTTTGAGCTAGATACTTAAAATGTTGTAGAAAGATTACTTATTAAAATACAAAAAAGCACTTTCAGCGTTTTTGAAAATTCTGCCCCTAAGGGATTAAAAAGGGGTGCAAAGTTTGTATGGAGGAAACTTTTCGTTTTAAGCCAGACTTAAAAGAGAAAGATTACTTATTAGAATACAAATAAAGTTTCAGCGTTTTAGAAAATTCCGCCCCTAAGGGATTAAAAAGGGGTTTAAAGTTTGTTTGTAACTTCGGTTTTAGACTGTTTGTTTAAAAACTAGAAAATGCATTTCATTGTTTTTTTTATTTATCCCCCAAGGGAAAGAGGGTTCAAAGTTTGTATGGAGAGCAATCATTTTTCTAAGACAATAAAAACTTCTACGCGGATGAAGTCGCGGGCAATAGCTGTTAATTTATAATAACGAATATACGAACGAACGAACCTACTTAGTACAATTATTTATATAAATAGGGAGCCACCTTTTCGTTCGTAAGCCGTTGTATATTATATTTTAGTATTATTTTTATCTCTCTGTACATAATTTAATTACTACATGTGTACTTCATGAACTTGATTTCCATTCTGCGATCTATTTATAAACTAAAAGTACGTACGTACCGTTTAAACTTTCAGGTAGCGCACCGGATAGGTCTCCGGCAGGAGAAGAACGTCAAAATGAAACTGACATGAATAGGGTGAGCAACCGATCAAACGGGTACTTGGCTAATGGGCAGAAAGCTCAAGCGAGCAGCAGCGAGCCCGCGAGGTACGGAGCGGCCGCCGGGTTCGCGAGCGCGCAGAGCCAGGAGTTCGGGGCTCGCGCGCTGCCGGCGATGCCGAGCTACCCCGTGGCGGGCCCCAGCGGGTACGGCGCCGCGCCCGCGCCCGCGCCCGCGCCGCCCGCCGCCTACCCCGTGTTCCACCCGGCCATCCCGCCGCCGCAGAACCGGCCCTACTACGGCCCGGGTCCCGCGACCGGTGAGTCCTACTCCCCATCGCTCGCTCGTGCTGCAGTGTGCCGAGGCCTACAATGAACTTGTTTTGTAGGTGCCCCGAACATGCCGTACAACGGCACGGAAAGAGCGCCCGCCCCCGGCCCGGCCCAAGCAATGCAGCCCCCCGGGACGGCGGCCGCGCTTCGACCGGCGGCGAATGCTCCAAACTATAATTATATGGGCAGGTATCCTCAGCCGCCCTACTTCCCGCCTTACCAATAACCATCGCAAGGTACGTTGTTGGGGCACAGAACAAAGGCAACTAGCGAAATTCTTAGCGGTGTATTAACAACATTGCAGTGGACAATTGAAACATATTAATGTGAAAAGTAAAAAATTGATAATTTATTGAATCAGGCGTTACTTTGCGGAAATTCATGATATATTACGATAACAATATTCCTTTGCTATTCCGCTAAAAACGTGCAGGTCGATCAGCGGAGATCAAATGCAACTATTTGCGTATAAACATGCAAATAATTACAGCAAACCACCACCAATAATGAAAAAACCTCGACACGTGTTTCACCTCTCTACGAGGCATCATCAGGAGATGCTGGCAGGGGATGTTGCTTGCGCCACGTCCACTGAGCAAATGAGCCGTCTAGAACCGTCAGCCCTATTTATAGTCTGTCCCCCCATACTACCATGCATGCGTGAATGAGACGGAAAAATACGTAACAGCGGTGATGACGCAACATTCAACTGTTCGTTAATAATCACGCCTCTATTGTTGTACCTAATTATTTCTAATTGTTCTAGAACACTTAAACGTAGTCCTTTTCCGCAAACATGCAAGATGTTGAAAGAATGATTGTCAGACAACGCATGGTTTTCCTCCAATAAATGTTTTGATAAATTAGACTTGTCCGGGTGATTATGCCGATACGACGCAATATGTTCTTTATACCTCGTGTGAAAACTACGGCCTGTTTGTCCCACATAAACTTTATTGCACTCGTCACAGGCAAGCTTGTAGACTCCAGACTTTTTGGCGCTTTCCACTTTCTCCTTACTATTGCACAGTCTGAAGCGCAAGGTGTTATTCGTTTTGAAAGCCACGTTTATATCGTTAGACTTTAAAATTTTGTAGATCTTATCTGACAGTTTGCCAACATAAGTTATGCTTGCTTTGTACTTTTTAGGTGGATCCAAGGAACGTGCCGCGTACAAAAGATTTTTGGCATTTTACTCTGTTTCTTCCTAATAATGCCATCCACATGAGACTTGCTGTAACCATTTGAAGTTGCTAAATGATATATATTACTTAATTCCATTTTATAATCATCATCAGAAAGAGGCACTGTTAATAACCTATGTGCATAACAATGAAAAGCAGCTAACTTATGTTGCCACGGATGAGAGGAAGTAGCCGGGATAACAGTATCTGTATGCGTAGGCTTACGACAACATAAGTTACAAAAGGCGGATATCACCAAGTACTCCACACTCGTTACAGCCAGCTGAGGTGAAAAATATAGAACGAAGCTTGAAGAGGCCTCATAGCAGGGAGCTGCAAGGAACCACACCTTTGGGAAATCTGGAAAAAAGCGATGACAGTGCAAAGCGGCGGCTGTCTTTCAACGAAATCGTTCAAGAACAAATGCAGTCGCCTAACTTTTTACTAAACCCTGATGTGGCTAATCTGGAGCTAGAATACTTGTCGGACATCTTGTGGCGCCTTCTGGAAGTCGAAACAAAGCCCGTGTCTCTCCCACGGGTAGAGTGTGACGCAAGAGCTTCCGCCATCAATTGGCTGATGAAAATGAATATACGTGGCAGCTGTCATAAAATCGAAAAAACTATCTCGAACGTGCGTCATCCTTCGGAATGCGGTTCGTAAGGTGGCATCAAAGAAGTACAGCTACAAGTTCATTTACGAACAGTACGGAGTGCCTCCGAAGCACATCGCCAAAACAGTCGCGACTGAGGCCTACAACTTCGAGGATTTTGAACAGAAAGATATACATCCCATCGAAGTAGCTAGCATGATTAAATTAATGATCGAGACAAAGCACTCGTCCCTCTCGCTCTTATACCTGCTAGGAAGAGACGAATGTTTTATGTCCGAAAGGTGCAAAGAAAAAAGTATGATAATTTCTGTTACGAATATACTTGAGAAGAGAGGAAAAAAATACAAATGTATTATACACTACATATAGACATACATAAATAAAAATATATAAGATACATACAAAAAGATATACTACTACATACTCAATATATGACGGCGGCGTCGTCGTGCTGCAAACTAAAATTACACTCAGCGTAAACAACACCTGCACCAGTGCACCTGGCCTCACCGATCACGCCACTGCGGCGTCATGCCGACACCTCACACCTGGGCCTCGAGGTTATAAATAGACTGAATGGCGCTAGTGGCTGGATTCTTGCCTTAGAGCTGGCCTGGTGCAGTCGTTGCCATACTGCTAATAAATATCATTTGATACTGTAAATTTGACTAAGATATTGATGATGACATTAAATCAGTGTTTTAATCAGTGAAAGTGTTATTCTCTATCCAATCGAAACCCACCTCTTTATTACAATGGGAGATAATACGCCGATATCCCGTGGCAACATAAGTTAGCTGCTTTTCATTGTTATGCACATAGGTTATTAACAGTGCCTCTTTCTGATGATGATTATAAAATGGAATTAAGTAATATATATCATTTAGCAACTTCAAATGGTTACAGCAAGTCTCATGTGGATGGCATTATTAGGAAGAAACAGAGTAAAATGACAAACAATCTTTTGTACGCGGCACGTTCCTTGGATCCACCTAAAAAGTACAAAGCAAGCATAACTTATGTTGGCAAACTGTCAGATAAGATCTACAAAATTTTAAAGTCTAACGATATAAACGTGGCTTTCAAAACGAATAACACCTTGCGCTTCAGACTGTGCAATAGTAAGGAGAAAGTGGAAAGCGCCAAAAAGTCTGGAGTCTACAAGCTTGCCTGTGACGAGTGCAATAAAGTTTATGTGGGACAAACCGGCCTTAGTTTTCACACGAGGTATAAAGAACATATTGCGTCGTATCGGCATAATCACCCGGACAAGTCTAATTTCGCAAAACATTTATTGGAGGAAAACCATGCGTTGTCTGACAATCATTCTTTCAACATCTTGCATGTTTGCGGAAAAGGACTGCGTTTAAGTGTTCTAGAACAATTAGAAATAATTAGGTACAACAATAGAGGCGTGATTATTAACGAACAGTTGAATGTTGCGTCATCACCGCTGTTACGTATTTTTCCGTCTCATTCACGCATGAATGGTAGTATGGGGGGACAGACTATAAATAGGGCTGACGGTTCTAGACGGCTCATTTGCTCAGTGGACGTGGCGCAAGCAACATCCCCTGCCAGCATCTCCTGATGATGCCTCGTAGAGAGGTGAAACACGTGTCGAGGTTTTTTCATTATTGGTGGTGGTTTGCTGTAATTATTTGCATGTTTATACGCAAATAGTTGCATTTGATCTCCGCTGATCGACCTGCACGTTTTTAGCGGAATAGCAAAGGAATATTGTTATCGTAATAAAAAATTGATGTCTGCAAGTCTAGTTTTTGAGTTATTTGTCGCCATTTGAATCGAGCAGCTGTTTCGAGCAGACCGCACTACCACAGGAGTAGTTAACGGAACCGAGTGCTGGCTTGTAAAGAAAAAGGTCACGTACACCTAGCATGAAAAAAAAACTTGGTGCATTTTCTTGGAAAAATCTAGTTTGCGCATTTAAGTAGGCTCCTGGTTTCCAGACGAGCATTAGGCAGTAAAATAGATTTTCATCGTATAACCGACCAGCTACTGATGGACACCCCACACTGGGACCCGATACTCGTACTTGTAGTATAGGTAAAAAACTTAAGAAGATGACCTGTTGTATGTAGGGGTGACATTTTGGAATAGGCATTTGTTTTGTTTGTGTTGCACAATTTATAGTACATTACTGCAGACGCCGGGAAAGAAGGGCTTGCCGGGTGAGTAAGTATAGGATAGTGATACGAAGCCGGCAAGCCCTTTTCACGGCCAGGCATGTATAGTGCTTTTGTCAAACACATGCAATGAGATAAAAAAATACACTACTCAAATTAGTACATTAATTTTCCCTCCCTATCCCTCCATAATGTTTTTTTTTTATGAAAGTTTTCCGTATTTCGCGAGTGTAGTGTTCGAATAGACCCTATTAGGGCCATTACATTACATACAACCTGATAATAAGAATCTTAATCTGTATAATAAATAAAATAAATGCAGAGGATTTAAAATATTGTCTATGGTCTCTGGTGACTTACGTATAGACAATATTTTATATTTATTCATCAACACATTGAATCATACAGATTTGTATTCTTAATATCAGTTCGTGTGTAATAGGCATTAACGCGGATATTTTTAGTCTGATATCCATCCAGCCACTAGAAAAAAAAACAGCTGTTTAGCCTGTTCATGAACATAGACGCCAAGTTTACATTAAATTTAAAAAAAACTTCCCGGCCTAGGCTTTCATTTTTGTATGAAATTCCTTTACAGTTCTCTCGAGTTGTTCCGCCCGAAACGTGATACTTTGAAGCCTCTTATAACGCACGTAATAACGACATTTCATTGCATGTTTGAGAATCAGAAGAGCTGAGAAGAAGAGAAATGGGTGACTTTCACCCGAGTTAAACACTCTACCTTTCATATCGAATACGAGGAAAGTAAAAAAAAAAGACAGACGGAAAAAATTACAATATATTTTGTATTTATTATTAGTATTAGTTGAAGAGTGGCTGTATGCGTTTCTGCCTTAGCTCACATGCACAACTTTAAGTTAAAAAAGGTTTGTGGGTGTATTCCATTTGTCACCACCTCATAGAGCCTAGTGAATATTTTTTTCTAAAATAAAAGTAATTAATCTACAACATAAACTTATTTTATATTTAATAAAATAAATTCCATGAACTAGTAAGAATAAAATTATTTCCCTTTGTCAGTAGCGGGGTAAGTATTGATATTTATTAGAATTAGTTCCCGCATAATGTTTATAAGGCGAGGACTAATTGGAATACACTACTTTTCTGCACTAGAGCAGAAACGTATCACTTTCTGCGCACTTTTTAGAACAACAACGACCCACTTTCAGAGCATGAGATATGAAAAAATATGTAATGTCTATGCGAACTCATTACTCACACATACAACAGGTCATCTTCTTAAGTTTTTTACCTATAGTGTATTTATGTCAGCGCTCTGTTCCGTGTCTCTAATCCGATAGCACTGGCACTACTCTATATTCATATTTTTCAGTTGTCCGCTACGCGTGAAGTACCCTATATAATTTATTTGTAAGATTCGTTATGTGGACGTGAACCAAGTGTTAGTTTAAAACATAATACTTGTGGTTTTAATGTATATATATATATATGATTTACGCCTGAATAAATCTTAGTGAGCGCATAGACTTTCAAGCATGGTATAACAAAATTAACAAATTGCAAATGATAATTGATAAAGTAGTGTCTTGTATTAAGGTAATGAGCTATTTCCGTTTTTTCTGAATACTAATAGAAAATGGTCTTGTGTTTTGAATGCATTGACTATTATTTGCGCTGCAATTTTGGTCTTGTTTTCATGCCCCTTGTATAAGAGGGTTAGTTATTGTTACAATCCACCATCCTGCATTTGAAGTTTTTTTAACGAAAATCGCTTGGTTTACGTCGTCTCTTTTATCATCAGCGCTATTGTAATGGTTTATATTTTTGTGTGCAGTAGTATAAATCTGTTCTTTTGCGAATGCGTGTTGGACTCCTTGTCTAACTAGTAGAGCAGCAAGGAGTATGGCGGTATCTGGCGGACTTGAGTTACCGGGAAAAACAGAATTCTACAAAGTCATATTATATTGCTTATTATTTTTACTTGGATAGTCTATCTAGTGGTCTAAGAGTGAACAGGCAATAAAATAAGAAAGCTACAATAGCACTTGGTCATTTCGATTGGCCATTAGTTAGTTATACTAGGCATTTTCCGCAAATCGACATCAAGTGTGACTATTTTGCGTGAAACATCGGGGTGGTGCTACTCTAACCACCTCAGCTCCTCTAGAAAGTTAGTGAGTGCCTTGGTGTTGCTCACTGCCTCCCGTAGTGTGCTGGAGACCCTAGGTGCTTTCTTCTGTATACTTCTACCTGCCTGCAGTCCAGTAGTATATGTTTAGTCGCTTCTTCTGCCTCCATGCACGATCTGCACATGGGCCTGTCTGTGATACCTAAATTATATTATGTGTCCTCAGTAGTGCGGTTGTGAGTTTATAGTCGCGTTTGGACAGAATCTCTTTGGTCGGTCTGCATGTCTCTATCTCCTCCCAGCATCCGTATCTTTGGTGTATTGGTCTAGTTGATTATATATGTAGCTTTGTGGCAGGGGTAAGATTGGTTCCGGACTGGTTTCCATTATTTCTGAGCCCATCCTGGCCAGTTCATCGTTTCTTCTTGAGCCACTGCGCCCCCTGTATAGTAACTTTGTTTTTATCTGCGCACACCTCTTGAGGTGAGGTTTTGGTGGCATTCGTATATCAAACTAGATGTGATATTGTCACTGCTCAGTGCTTGCAGTACCGATTTACTGTCGTGAGATTATCCGTATTGGTCATACACAAGTCATAATATAACAGACGGCAAACTTCTTGAGCATTAGATGACGTGGTGGGGGAAGGTTTGCGCATCCTACACTTACGATCAAGAAAAGGACCCCGCTTTTATCGAATTACATGTCTTTGTGTAATAATGTGTATGTCTACATTTAAGTCATTTTTAACTAATTACTAAACTACTCGCTTTGGAATGTAATAAAAAGAAAAAATAATTTGCTCAAGTTGTTTGCCGTCTACTGTACGAACAAATGAATTATAAAACTAAGTGTGGCTTCATTAAAGCTTAGAATACCTTGTATGTTCCGCAAACAAAGATATCTCAACAAATACAGTCAAATTATGTTTGTAGCATTTTGAATTTTTATTGGCGTCATTTGACATTGACTTTTCGTACCTGTAAGAAACATTTATGGACTTTTGCAATAGATTAACTAACTGGCGGTTCGCTCTTAGACCACCGGGATAGTCTATATGCACGAGTTGAAGCGAATAAACTAAAGACTTATGACAAGGCAACTTTTATGGCATCTCTCCCCGGACCCGGACAACTCTGCGGACTTATATATTATGTTTATGTATAATTGTTTTGTAAAATCGGTGACTACGGCGGCGGCAGTAGTTTCCATTTAGTACGCAAATCAATTCCTCAACAGTTTTGTTATAGTGTCGAAATCGTAACATAACTTGCCTTTTACAGAAGGTTTTTATTAAATTCCTATTTACAGAGAGTAGAGTAAGCGCCAATATCAAAGAAAATCGTGCCATGTAAACAGTTTTGGTGTTGTCACAGCGTTATGTTTCCGTCCATTTTATTATATTTTGTTGTGCTGTTATTGTCAAGCGTCAACGCCATCTAGCGATACTGACTTAGACGGTACGTTTTTTCTTTGGTTGTGGCAAACAGGAGGTTTACTCGTATTGTAAGGGTTTTACTTAGTTTACCTGACAGGTAAAATGAATACCAAATCTGTATATATGTGTATTAGTACTTAAGTAAGCTTTAATCTTGTTGACTGATTGACTGACCAACAGTAAATATTGTCTACCTTACGGGTGAAAATTTTACCAAAAAATGTGTTCGTAACCTTTACAACTTTTACAATGTATCAATTATAGCATCATAATCATTAGTATAATTTTAATTTATAAAAATATATATATTTTTGGGCAAATCCATTCAATTCGTCTCAAAAATTTCGTTGTTCCGTTGTAGATATTATCCGTGAATAATTAAATAAATGATCCATTAAAATCATGGTTATCTCCACAAATATTATTTGCTTGTTGGAAAACAGTCATTTTAAGCAGCTCAGGCAAGCCTGCTCCTACTTTCACCCGGGCCGGGTTTTTGCTAGCACTAACATGTGTGCTGCCTCACAAAGTAATTACAGTTACAAACTAATTTGGTCTATTTTTAGTACACATGTTTTAAATCCTTTTGATAATGTAATTTGAATATATTGAATTATTATATTCGTCACTTAACTTCTTTTTTTCTTTTTGTGGACATATTTTATGGTAAAGCCTTTTAAATTTTTTGAGATACCTATATTAATTAAGGTTACAATGCAAATATATTAAAGATACGCTTATTATAAGTAGTTAATATTATATTATATCCTTTTTGGGAAATAGATTAACTATAATATGTTATTCGTTACTCACCATTTCTTTTAGGGAACGAATTTTTTCGTTAGAGTTTTCTTATTAAAAAAAGAAAAAGCTACAAAGCAAATATGCTAACTGGGTCGTTCTTCTTTTCGACCGACAATAGCCTGTCCTTCGTCTTATTACGGCATCTCATTTGAGTAATAATGTTTACGGTTTTATAATGTTCGAATGAACGTCCATATTATTTTATTAATTAGTGATATTTAATATTTCACTTTCTCTAACTAGCATTTATTTAAATGTTTTTTTTTTCGTAGAATGCCGTGACAGAGTGGTAAACCAAAATGTGGTCCCCACTGAAAGAGTCCACTTTGTCACATGTTTTTTTTAGAAACCAACCGTAAATAAATATTTATATTGGCCAGAAAGGAAACTTTAATTAGTTCTAATGAAGAAACCTATGCATTTTTTTTTAAATCGCACTTCAAAACCACAATTTTCGATAGTTCAAAAACCAAAAAAACAGTAAAACCTCGGTTCATTGTCGGTAAAAAAGAAGAACGACCCAACTGTATATGGTATAATGGTAGTTTAGTTGTTGAAAATTAATTTACCAAAGGTAATGAAAAATCTGTTTTTAATTAATAGATGTGCCTATAAGCGATTTTTCGTACCACAATGTGCCATTTAATATTGATCTCAATTGACATAAGAATTTACATAGTCCTAACATATGTATGTGATGTTGAAAATGTGTATTTAAATATTTTATATTTCCTATACATTCCATTATATAGTAACATTGACATATAACGAAATATGTGAATAGTACACGTCGGAAAAGCAGCAAACAATTGCTACCAAAACATCATAATCATTCTGAGCAGGAAGACTAATCTACAGAATTACTAGCTTACTATGTAGTTTGACTACATGACGCGACATCTTATCACTATAGCTTATTTTGTTAGTAGCTACTATAACCATTCTCAACTTTAAAAAAGTTACACTAAGCGTGCATACTTACTAATCGAATTACTCAGACATCGGTCTAAAAATAAAGTGGTAAAATATGCGAATGGCATTAATCGCAACTTGGGAAAATCGATTTCGATCGAGGAAAATACAGTACACACTCAAGCTTCGACGTATATTAGGGAGAAGGATAGAACGCACAAAAAGTGAGTCCGAGTTGAATTAGACAAGGTTTATTTTATTTAGATGATTCGAATTTCGAATTTTATATATCTTGGTTTGTATCCTTTTTTGCTAAACTACGTGGTCGATGCTAAATAATACAAGCAAAAATAGATAAATAATGTATACTTTTTAATTACTGTCGTAATTTTTAGATGCTCGTTGCGTTGGTTAGGCAGGATTCACAAAATGGGAATCTGTAATCCTGTTTGGCCGAATTGACGGTTAGTCGATACACTGCCTTATGCATGTTAGTGCCACGAAGGTTTATGTACTTGTTCTCCTTCGAATCTTGCCTCCATACAAATCAAAGATTATTGAGAAGTCTAGATCTTTTTAGAAACTTCATGTTAGTTCAGAAAGTATTACGAGATGGCACTACCAGGCTCTCAGTGAAAAAAGAATGGTTGAATTCGTCAAAATCTTTCATTTTAGTGTCCTAAATGTCATATTTAGAAATGAAAAGGCATAAAATACATCATTTATAGAACACGAAAAGGATTAGTTCCGGATTCGCCGGATTCCTGTTTCGCCGGATTCTTTTTTCGTCAGATTCTTGTTTCGTCGGAATCTTGTTTAATGTCTAAACAGGTTATGCCAATTACCATAATGTATTAATTATTTCAATACATATTTTTCTGATAATACTAGTCTATCATTTATTGAATAGATGAGTAAAACCACGATATTTACATAGTTTTCTGTAATTGAAAAATTCCGACGAATCAAGAATCCGTCGAAACAAGAATCCGGCGAAACAGGAATCTGGCGAATCCGGTTCCGGAACTAATCATGTATTGCTTTCCGCTAGATAGTGCATATATAATAATTTCCTTTAAAAACCAAGTTTAAACCGACTTCAATTCAGTACTTCGCCAAGCCACATGTGAAAATTTCCGCGTTTCCTTTCCATTTTACCACATTAACTGCTTTCAAAGAGCAAATGCGTTGATTATTACAGAAAAAAAACTAAGTTGCTATATTTGGGCCGATAATATTTGAGGAGTTCCGTCGATTCTTCGAGGATCTCCGAATCACCTTTGACACTTCATTAGTTGCTACGTCAACGGAACCATATCAGTCTTTGATGTAGGTACTTTACATCATTGCGGAGTTTCATAAGTCATCTGTGGTCTGCATATCAGTTCCACTTCACCAAACTTGCGATTTTCGAGGATAAATACACAAATTATGAATATAAAATACAGAAATCACTACACGCGTGCGTATAAAAATTAAGGGTTGCCCTCAAATTCCCTGGGATACCATCATCAAATCCTGACTTGGTGACAATCAGACCAGCTCAGGAGTTACTCTTTAAAATCGGTCAAAGATTGACCGAGAAATCGGTGAACAATGAACATACATAATTCTTTATGAAGTCGCTTAAAAATAACGAACACGTAAATTGCCGGGCTATTGAAACAATTATAAACTAAAGATTACTAATGTAATAGCTAAATATGTTCTGATTTAAAAACAACTCCCGTGAGTTTCAGACATAAATATAACATGTCGAGCAATATTCGACCTTAAATACGCGAGTGTCCCGTTTCATTCCATTTAGAACTACTATTCAGTTATTTGACATCAATACCAAAATATTCCTATATGCTATAGTAAAACACTTATCATTGAAAATTATTGAAACGGGAGACACCTTTAATATACTTTCCCCTCTGGGAAAAAGATGGGAGAGAAATCTGTCGTTTTTTTAGAGAGAGCCGTTAAATTACGACGGGCGTAAACGCGAATGTGCTACTAGAAGTGCAAGTAAAAGTACTTGAATATTTTTCTCTCGCTGCATTTTCTTTACGTTGTGCTTTCTTTTACTATGATTTCTTCGTCATTCTTGTTTTGTCGTCGACTTCTATTTCGTCCACATTCCTAATGTCGTCGATATTACCAATTCGCGTCCACATTTCTATGTCGGCCTCTGGCCCACTCGTTTACGTTTTCTTAGACGTAAACTTCCCTAATAAATTACACCCGTACCCAAGTAGAGTGTTAAACTCGGATGAAAGCCAGGCTCAGTCTCCAACTATTTTTTCATTTCGAATAATAGGAATTTAAACAACACACAGAAACTACAACATCAAAATAATTTATTACTAAAAATGTATGAATTACTTTTCTAAATGGCTTTAATAACTTTAATTGTCTTAATTTAAGACAATTAAACCTACAACTTTTTAGATAACGTTACCGTAATAACTAATAATAAACATCAAAAAAACAATTCAGTTTAACGAAGTGTGGCTGTTTAGGTTTCTGCGATTGGTCATTGTTTTTTTAAATGACTTTTCAGCCCTAGGGGCGATATGCCTCACTTTCAACCCCCTATTCAGATAATCAATGACCTACTTTCAGAGTATGAGAGATGAAAAAGTAATTTTAACGTCAATTCATCGTATAAGACTGCATGAATAAGTTGCTCAAATCAATCTTGGAGTATTGTCGAATGCCTATTTATCTATGTTTATGACTTAGTGACCATCTAAGTATTCTAAGTATACTGAACTGTGTACGAAAAACGTTCCTTTATCACCTCACTGTTAATGGGGCTGTGTTATTTCATGGTATGAAGTATGTAGTAACTAAAAGTATTTTAGTATATAAGAACTTGTGCTATGCGAATGTACCTAATTGAGTATTTTAATTGTTATTTTTATACAAACGAATGATCGTATTTTACTACATCCTAATAATAAACAAATGTTTGTAAGAAATGTGATTTGTTGTTTATGTCCCATGAATACCCCAGCTGATAAATTTTGCGTGGTAAGCCTGTTGCTAACACGTTTTTACTGTCTATAGCAGCGCTCTCTAGTCAACCGAGTACCAATAATGTAACTAGTGGAGCAAAAGCGTCTGCCCCCCTGTTTTGTAACTTGTTTTAAGCTCACCTCAACGCTCATCCACAAATATATCTTGACACCGCGATTCGTAGTAACTAAGTGTAGGTAGAGGTCTAGTTTCGTTAGGTGCGACGCATGGGGTGAGGCGCATGAGCGCGTAACGAATAACAGCTCTGCTTTTCGCGTCGACTTAACCCTATAAACACCACGGCAAATCACATTGATGGAAAGCTGTGCCACAAGACGCCGTACCTTGAAATGAAGTACAGAAAAATCGACAATGTATGTGCATTAAAAAAGCAATAAAAAAGGGCTCGATTTGTAACTTTGGTGTACTTTTACTTTTGCTCTAAAAATATATTCGATAGAGCTATGGTTACCTGTTAAAGAAATCTTTCCTGCAATTCTGCAGAACATCTTTACTAGATAGTCAGTAAGATGCGTAAATCCGCGTGAAGCATTGTCTTGGAGGTCATTATTAATGGGCGAACGATGGATACAATATGGTGACGAAAGCTATAAGACGGATAAGACTTATTAAATTTCGAGTAATAGTTATATATAGAAATTCATGCAGTTTTGTTATACATATATCAGTAAATACATAATACCTCTATCCTCCATAGTACAACATTAGTATATTAATGAAGTACTGGCCACTTGTAAATTATCACCTCTTGAGAGTCTTAAGACTATTAAGTGTTCATATTATATCTATTATGTCTTAGACTTGTCAATTACATTGACGTTTTCACTTGGGACTTTATGCGCGTTTCCTTCAATATATTTAAAATAATTATGGCAAATGAAATCACAATCCGTATATGGATACTCGATAAACTGGACCTAATTTACGATACTTCCAAAGGCTCGATCTTTTGTACAAAATGTTATGTTTTATTTGCGAAACGAAAAAGCGTGATTGATAGACACAATTATATGTAATATAAAAAGAGGTAGATAGGGTTATAAACGCTCCAAAAGTGGCACCTAAAATTGAGTCAATTGCGCCAACTTGCCTCAGTTTCGAGTCGTCAATGCAAGCGTGAAGGTAAATGTCAGATTTGGTGGCCATTTTTAAACACATAGCATATTATCTACCTACGTATTTTTTATATTATATCATAGGAAGACATGTAAAATCCACCAATTAGTTTTGTGTAATATTCCGCGGAAACGTGTTAACAGTGCCGCCTATCGACAGTTTTTTGCTAAATATATATGTTGCCAGTATACACCGTTTTGCAATTATGTTCTCTTTTTTTAAACCAATTGTAGTCATATCCATATTACTAATATACATATAGTTTGCATCCATCGTCCGCCTATTAGTCATTATATAGTTGTATACTTACTCCATTTTCATTTCGGCCATGCTGCTAACAGTTGGGACCCTGGCATCCTCGGAACAGCCATACCCGGCCTGCACGTGTAGTGTACGATCGTGCAGTGCTAGCACACGCAGAAGGTTGGCGGTGAACATGTTCAAAACCATGCCTTATAACTTTAAAAACTTGGAAAAATTGTAAAGCACTCAATATAACTATGGTTATACTCATTGGCGTGCATTGCGATTTCAATATTTTGCGAATGTGATTATGGTCCGTTCGCGTTAAGAAAATAGTGACTCATCAGTGCAACTGCAGTTTAAAGGCATACTGAGTTAAAAAGATACAATTCACATTAAATAAATCTTTTTGCTACACAGTATTTTTAAAAAGTAATTTTACTTAAAATATATTAGTCGTCTTTCTCCGCTATGAATTAGGTATTGATCCATTTTTATTCTTACTCAATACATCAACTGGTCAATGTGAACACGGCTTTCTAATTTACGGTGACCTAATTAATTGATCAACGGGCGGGCTATGCCAAGTATCAGCGATGACTCACTATTTTCTTAACTTGAATGCACTATAGCTTGCAGAGCCATGCGAACGGTTATCACTTCAGCAGCTATGCGGCGCAGCGAGGGCAAACAAGTAAGTCTTCTAAAGTTACTCAATGTACTATTTACCTTAATTGCAGTTACGGGTCATTTGTAAGCCGAGCCTTACCGAGAGGAGAAGAGGGATAAATATTTTAACCGAGAAGGACACGAAATGTGCTATTATTCTTTAGTGATCGCAAGTGTGAACTGAAGTGGAGTGGGTGTGTATTTTCGTTAAGATATAAAAAAGTGTATAATACAATACATTAGATACCTAGCTTACTTGATAAGTGCATACTTTATTTAACATAAAGTAATTTTACGTTAAGCATAAAGAAAATCATTTTCACGATAGACTTTACTGTTGTTGTTATTAAATTAGATAATATTGATGCTTGATATTCCTTAACAATTGTAATCCCAACCCCAACTAAGCAGATCTAACGGAAGAAGAAAATTGTGAAAGTATTTACACATCCTCCACGAGATAAAGGCAACAGGACAAAATTACACACATACGGTAAAATACTGCAACTTTGCCAACTAGGTGCAACATTGCCTTTTTTTAAACTTCGATTATCTCCCAAACTACCATTTATTTCTTAGTTGCAATAATGGTAGCAAAAGCTCCATTTAACTGGCAACGCATTTCAATATATGTTATTGAGGCAACACTAGGGCTTCCAATCCCGGGATTGGAAGCCCTTGGCAACACTAAACATTTTCCAACCAGTCTCAAACAAACCGTGCAAGGTAAGAGTGTTTTTGTGATGTCATCAAAACTTTTGATTTTACAGTGATAATATTCGAAATTAGCGCTCTGTTGGTGTTTGTATGGCAAGTAGATATAGTTGCTTCATTGATTTAAGTGTGTTTTCTTCAAAATGTGTTGTTATTTAGCTAGCAAGACGCAATAATTAGTTGAAAAGGTTTTTCCAAAGATTTCTGCTATAACATTGCCTAGGGTTAGGATTGTATTACGAAATGAAAAAAAAAGGTTCAAGTTGCTTAATAGCAACCCCCTATCTAATAATCCCCCTATCCCTATTTTCTCCCTATCTAATAATTAATTAAGATGTTATAAGTAACTTGTGGTTTTTATTTCGTCTGTAGACTTCCTAAATAGGTACTCGGGTTGAAACAAACATGCTGCTATAGAAATAAATATATATTATTAGTTTTCTTTTTGGCACAACCCTGGCTATGCTCAAAAAGTTGTATGAAAAAAAATTAAATTGATATAGAACCCTACACAACTTTGCCTACCTACGAGAAAAAAAATATATAGGTGGCTTATTAGAGTCTTAAATTAACATTGCGATATTGACAGAACTGATGTTGATTTAAAATGCAGATGCGTTATGAAATAGCTCAAAGGAGTTTCCTTAAATTCGTCTAGGCAATGTTGCAGTTTTTGGCCTCCACTTTGCCTACAACTTAGACTGCTTACACACCGTAAAACATGTGGAGCTAGGTTCAAACTATGGTGTAATTACATATAACGGCACAGAGATATTCTTAATAAACCTAAATTTCCGTGCAAGGTTACACCCTTTTACGTCAATTATTTTCATAATACTGGGATGTCGATATAATCGTAGGTTTGGAAATTGTTCGGATTTTGCTTAAATATGCATCAATATTCTTGTGATACCGTTTCTACACGGTGCCTCGGGAGGAGTCCAATAATCTTAAACACGTGTTTCTGAGGTCGTAAGGAGTAAAAATGTCGTATAAAAAAGCCGGCCAACTGCGTGTCAGACCACGCACAACGAAGGGTTCCGTGTCTATTAAAAAGGTCGTATCGTCACAGAAATCTTAAGGCACTTAAGTCCTTTTCTATAAAAAAGACAATTTTTCAGCAATATCTCGAAGAACTTTGAACCGATGTTGTTCTAAATAATTTTCGGTGAAAGAATTGAATAAGCCTTTTTAGGGTTCCGTAGCCAAAATGGCAAAAACGGAACCCTTATAGTTTCGTCATGTCCGTCTGTCCGTCTGTCCGTATGTCACAGGCATTTTACTCGAAAACTATAAGGTGTATTTGAATAAAATTTTGAGGATAGGTGTATTTTGTTAGCCGCTACATAGTTTTGTAATAAAAATGACAAAAAAAAAATTTTTTAGGGGTGCACTCCATACATAAAACTAAAAGTCAAAATTTTTTTTTCATTGTGACCCCCCGTGTGGCACATCAATCGATAGGCCTTTCAAAATAAATATAAGGTTTCTTAGCATTTTTTTTTAATAAGTGAATAGGGTCGGAGATAATCGCCCCGAAAGTCACTAAAATTCTGTCCCCCCCCTCTAATTTTTGAACGGTGTATTTTAAAAATATGGAAAAATTCATGGACATAGGGCTTATTAATTTCATTCACCGAAAATTGTTTTGAACAAGATCGGTTCAGAGGTTTTCGAGATATTGCTGAAAAACTGCCTTCCTCAAAGAAAAGGACGTAAGTGCCGTAAAATTTCTGTGACGATACGACCTTTTTAATAGGCACGGAACCCTTCGTTTTGCGTGGTCCGACACGCACTTGGCCGGTTTTTTCCTTTTCATTTCATGACCATGATCTTTTCATATTTTTTAAATACACCGTTCAAAAATTTGAGGGGGTGGGGACACAATTTTTGTGACTTTCAGGGCGATTATCTCAAGGCGACTCTATTCACTTAATCCAAAAAAAATCTTAGAAACCTTATATTTATTTTGGAATGCCTACCGAGTGATGCCACACGTGGACTTACAATGATATTTTTTTTGACTTGCAGACATTTGTATGGAGTGCACCCCTAAAAAAATGTTTTTAGTCATTTCATTACAGAACTATATGTAGCGGCTAACAAAATACACCTATCCTCAAATTTTTTTTCAAATACACCTTATAGTTTTTGAGTAAAATGCCTGTGACATACGGACACGACGAAACTATCCCGCCCCGTAGACTTAATTCACCTGGATTAATTCACCTAGGTTAATAAAGTATACTTTTTAGTAGACTTAATATACCTCTTTTTTTAATCAATAAAGAGGCCACTTAGAAATTAAATTATTTTTTCAGATACTTCAGATAATGGCATAATAACTTCTGTATATGTTATAGTTGGTTGTCTACGATAACAATAACACCAGTAAACGAATAAAAAATATATAATGGAAGATATTTATTATAAGTTCTATCCCACCAAAAACATAAATGTGAAAATGGGAGCCAAGTTCATTATTAAGAATATGCGTGGTTGTCAACTTCTCCGACAAAAGAATTGAGATCTAAATGGGTGCCAAGTTCAGTAGATAATCCTAAAATAAAATGTAATCTTGAACATACAATTTCTTATTTTTTCTACTAGAACAATGTTTGCTTTATTTTGAACACTTGAATTATTTACACAAAGCAGAAAACTTAGGCTAAATTGATGCTCAAGACTTGACTTGGCTAATTTCAAATGATATTAATCTTGTTAGGGTACAATAAATTATGTATGAGCTATATTCGCTCAAAACGAAATTTTCGAGATGTGCCACTTTTTTGACGCCGTGTGTGTAACCCACACGGCTGCTGCTGGCTTTGAGTTCCTATTGGCTTTGAACAGGGCTGGACACGCTGCCGCATGTCTAGATTTCTTTAAAGTGGCCGTTAAAAAAAACTGAATGTGTTCATGTGTCTTGCAAGTGCAGTTGCAACTGCAGAGCCCATACGTTCTTAGCTGAATCCGCCATGCATTCGCTTTCGTGCGTAACGTTTTTGATGATTTTATCATTCTAAAAGTAACAATGAAAACGTCGCATGAGGGGAACATAGAGAATAAATAAAACAGTTTTTCGGGTGATAGTTATCCAAATACATAGAATTATAACGCATAGAAGGATAGTTTCATACGGCCGACGCGCCAAGCGTGAGGCAAAAAATGGATTCATGTAGTTGTGATCAACTCGTATTTACACGCGCCAATACGCACAAACGCACCAATAGTGTTGCCAGCGCATACACATTCGCTGAAAATGGGGGTATACAATTGGTGATTGGTAAAATAGAAAAAATTATATAATCACTAGCTTTTGCCCGCGACTTCGTCCGCGCGTAAATCGTTTACATCGTAGCTCCATACAAATTTTCGCCCCCCCCTTTTCACTCCCTTAGGTAATTAATTTTGGGATAATAAACTATCCTTTGTCCTTCCCCGCAATTCAAAGTATCTCTGGGCCAAATTTCATCTCAATCAGGCCCCGTAGCATGGTTGGCCTTATCACGCGATAGGTGATAGGATAGAGCGTGCGTCACTGGCTGAAACCGTTCGATAGAACGAGACGACGCTCTTATCTTGTCACTTGTCGCGTGATAACGCCAACCATACTACGGCTCCTGGCCCCGTAGCATGGTTGGCCTTGTCACGCGATAAGTGATAGGATAGAGCGTGCGTCACTGGCTGGCACCGTTCGATAGAACGAGACGACGCACTTATCTTGTCACTTGTCGCGTGATAAGGGCAACCATGCTACGGCTTATACATAATACAACCAGTATAACAAAATCCCTATCTAGCGTATTTTTTTTATTCTTCAAGAATCATTTGTTAATTAGGTGTTTAATATTTTTCCTTCAAATTCGTATGAAAGTATTCTGAAAGAACCTTTCTACCAATACAAAAAGAGTAATCGCACTTGATAAAGATTTATCGCTGAAAACCAACATACATACCGAGTTCCTTGGTCGCTGGTCGCACAAGTTAGTGACAAAATGCACCGATAAGTGGCGCTGTAGGTACTCATGACTTAACTACACTATGCGTCGTTAAGATTTTTCCAAAATGAATGGGTGGGGCAAGACGGAACCCTCGGTGCGCGAATCAGACTCGTACTTGACCGGTTTTTTACAAACGTAGACTACGCCGCCAACTTGGTGTTTCTGTGGCCTGGCCTCGGCGGTCAATAGTAAACTTGTCATTAGCTGTCAAATTTACTATTGACCGCCACCGCATGCCGCGCCATTGTGGAACACTACAAACGGGCGCAATTTGTCACATCAACTTGCGATAGTTGGAAAGAGACAGCCATACATTCTTAACCAGTGTAAGTTGTTGTGACAATTTGCTAGGCGTTTAAACGTGAGCACTTGGCTGTTTGTAGTAATTTGTCTTAGTCAAAACATATGGTTCAAAGGTAAAAAAGTATGACTCATCCTTGTATATGAATATATTTTGTTTTAAAGCCTTATATAATTTTTAGTATTTAAATAATATCAAACTTTAATATAATATATATAATATCGAACTTTAATATAATATATATTATAATACTCTTTCCTGGTTTTTCGCTTGTCTTCTACATTTCCGATCTATCCGTATTTTCTTTTAATCCTTTGAGTATTAAGCAACTGGAGATGCCATGACGTAAACTCTTCGAACAATTTTTTTCGCCACCTTTGGCGGGGGGCGAGGTAAAACACGTATAGCACACCACCAAAAGAGGAATAACTCAACAGACACAAGTTTTGCTGTTGCGATAAACGCACACTACAAAAAAATTCAACACATCAAAAATTACACGCACACAGACAGAGTTATTACGTAACTGATGCAGCATACATGCGAACAAGTTAGTGATGGGACACATCGAAGACATCTGAAGAATGAGTCAAATTAGTTTGAGGAATGAACTGAATTATCTTATACTATTTATTATTAAATTGTAAAAGTGAAAATTCTGTCCATTGAAGATACTACCCAAAAAATGTTTGTTTGTATATATGTCTGTCTGTAATTATGTGCCCTAGTGTCCTTAGCCCTCTCGCACAGTTAAACTGTGGAATGAACTCTCGCCCGCGGTTTTCCGGGCTGATACTTATTGATTGGTATTTGCAAGAACCTATGTATATGCAATTATATTTTAATAAGGCTCAGCTTTCACCACATTTATAAAGTTACTTCAAAACATAAATGAGCAAAGGGAAAGCAATAAAATAAATTGTTAATTTTATTAGAATTACCACATATTTATTAATTTAAATTCTCTGGTAGGGATTTTTAAGACCCGCTTAAGACTTTTATTAATTAGTATTTTTAATGATTTTTAAAATGAATAAGTTTATTGTACACGTAATCATTTTTGTAGCTTTCCGGAGTAAAGTGCTCCGAACAGATAACACTTGTACGTGTAGGTTTCCAAGAATAATTTTCGTAATTACAAATTGTTCTCCATTTCTCCTTTATATAGGGATCTTTTGGAAATCACATACAATTATATTAAACAAAGTATAATACTATAAATAATAGTATATGAATAACACATACAATCATAGTCCCGCACTAAATGTATTCCTTTTACCTAGATTTTTTTTTGCCAATAATTAATTTCTTTTTAAGACTAAATTTCAACATCGTAAGTCCAGAGAAAAGTAATTTTTCTGATTCACCTTACAAGATTTAAATGTAACATACATATTCTATATACTATTTAATTCAATATCTAATAAAAAAACTGACTATTAAACAAACTGCAGTGATTGAATGAATGAATGATTCATTCAAATGTTGAGTCGCCTTTCTTACTTTATCACATCCCTAAAGACCGATTCGAACCCTTACCACTATAATCATGTTTACGTTCTGTCGTTTACGTATCGCTAACGGTATTTTCTTTAAATGGAGATTGTACTTCAATACACATTTAATAGTTAGTAAAAATACTTACCTATGATAGGAAACGTGAACTTGTTGCGAATTTGAGCTGTCAGATCACCTTTTACATGATAATATTGCACAAGTCACCATTTTTCGAGAGAAACGTCACGCGACACGGAACGATACAAAATGACGGTGAAGCGACTTTAAGTAGTTTTATATACTGGAGGGGGTCGCCTGTCTATGACATCTCCAGTGGCTTAATACTCAAAGTTTTAATCCCATTCCTCATACTTTGGCTGAAGCGCCCGCCATGCGATTAAAAAAAACAAATTCGTGTTACTTAAATTGTTCAAATTTGTTGATACATTTATTGAAATTACGCCTGAATACGAAATTTGCGCATATAAGTTCTCATATTAGAATATATTTATTTTTTATGCTTGATCGTTTGGTATGCGTTTCGTGAATGTCTATCGTAGTCCGGATCTAAATTATTAATACGTAAAAGACAAAGCAATTCCGCCATTTTGACATTACTGACAGCTTACAGATGTGGCAGCGATTAGAAAAAGAAATGAAAAATGTAAAGAGGTCAAATATTTCGGAAAATTAATTAATTGTCGCAATCGCATAAAAACTATCCTAAGCGGAAGCCAGAATAATAATGTACCTATAAAAAATGTTTCATGTTTTTCCGTTCATGGGAAGCTGAGAACATTCGTGACAGAACAATGTCTGAAATGATACTGGCTGATTCTTTTTTAAATTTAGAGATTTATTATAAGTGGAGATAACTATTGTTGATTTCAAAAATTATTAAATATTAAACGTAGGAATATTGTAGTAATTAAAAAAGTGTCCGATGCTACATTGCAAATGTGTGCGTGTTCTAGATACACACAAAACACGTAATGCAATTAGTGCCATTTCATTGGTTTCAATATTGAGCCTTATCTCACAAGCATGTCGTTTTAATTTAAATGCGCTAGCCTTTGTCGGTTATGACATTACTGAATGCAAGGTGGTAAAATTACCAAATGACAAGTCGTGTAAATTAATTTTAAAGCAATCAACACCTTAAGTTTAATATCATTAAGTATAACTTAGTGTGCGCTGATATTCCACAGACTCTAACTGAACATTGGAACAGAATCAGGGGAGTCGAAATAGTTTTGTTTAAGGACTAAGGACAGTTTTTATCCCAAAAATCATCCTCTAAGGCAATGAAGTTGGGGGTGGAAATTTGTATGAATCTACTTTTTTTTTTTATTAAACTGTTTTTTTTTGATCCAAAGACCCCGCGAGGAATACGGGCGAACTTTGTTTCTTTTAACTATTATGAGACTAGGTATCAAACTGAGAATATTTAAACGTTGAAATGTATTGTTACTATGAAATATTATGGTTTACGTGTTATTAAAAAAATTATGGCTGTTTATGATTTTATTGATGAGTTTGGTGAATGATTGAATTGAAGATTCTTTTTTAACTATACTTTTGATGTCGTATGGGTCTGTATTTATATTGTTACACACGATTTCGTGGTCTATTCTACTCAAGTTGAATTTAGGGCATTGTCTAAGTAGATGGTCTATTGTTTGTGAAGTAGTGTTGTCACACGGGCACAGGTCATCCGCAGTGATTTTAAACTTATGCAGGTACGCTTTGTGGTACCCATGTCCGGTGAGCACCTGTGTTAATTGGAAGCTGATTGGGATAGCGCCTCTTACGCTTCTTATGTCGCTAATTTTAGGCAAATGCTGTTTAAGGTGTCCTCCAGTTCCCGAGTATACATAATTCCGTTCGTGAGCTAAATCAGTGTCCTTTCTTCTATGCAGTTTTTCGTAGGAGATTGGGAAATATGCATAATCTGGTGCTTTGTGCAGATTTGCTGCCCTCTTTGCCTCCATGTCCACCATTTCGTTTCCCATGATTTGATTGTGAGCTTTTACCCAGCAAAATACTATTGTTTCTGTGCATCTTATTTGAATAGTAAGCCTGTGAATGTTGTGTATAGTGTGTTGGGTGCTATTACGATTAGTTAATTCCTGTAGGGCAGACATGGAGTCAGAAAACACAGCGACGTATTGTACCTAAGCGTTCCTGTAAGATTTTCCGGCAGGCCATGTCAATAGCCAGGCATTCAGCTTGGTAGACAGTGCAACTGTCATGTAGTTTGAGCCGTTTTGCAAATTGGCTGCCATCCGGGTACAGCATGACGTATGCAGCGCCGACCTTCCCCCGAGTTTGCTCCCATCAGTGTACACCCGGACAGTATCGGCATCACAGTACGGCTCCATCTCCCTACTGTCCTGGATTTTCGAGAATTCGATTACTGGACGTTCTGCTGGGTGGATCATTTTCATAGTCGTGACCTTCTGTTCAAGCCTAAGGTCACCCGGTAGGTATGATGATGTTCCCCTGGATTTGGTCCTCTCAATCTCCATAACTTCCACAACCTTCAGGTCTAGAGGGGTGAAGTCCGCCAACGCAATTGCAGCTGTGGTGGATATTGTGCGGAACCCTCTAACCGCTTTGATGGCGAAGCCCCTTTGCATGGATCTTAGTGTTCTCTGCACCGTTTTATATTTTATGGCCGCTTCACCCCATATTTCTGCGGCGTATGTAATTAGAGGCTCTATGACATGTTTGTATATTATCTCCACATTGGTAGAGTGTATGCCCCAAGTAGGCCTTACGATTTTGCAGAGCTTTTTATAAATGTTTAATGCTCTTCTTACTGTTTCTTTAGCGTGGTGGATAAATCGAAACCGTTTGTCGATGTGCAGACCTAGTCATTTTATGGAATCAGTGTAGTTAAGTCGTAGTTCGTTCATTTTAATGTTGGCGCTCTCGGCCCTTGGGGTGTTCGTTAGCATTTGCGTCTTTTCGGGTCCAAATCTAAGCTTATTATTATTTCCCCATTTCGTAATTATTTTTAACGCCTCGTTGGCTCTATTTTCTAACTCTAATGCTGTGCTGCCGGTGACGATTAATAGAACGTCGTCTGCGTACGCCTGCAAGTGACAGCCAGCAGGTAGTGTCGTGAATAGTAGATCGTCCATTATGATATTCCAAATAAGCGGCCCCCGTACAGAACCCTGTACACATCCTCGAGTTAGGGTTTTGGTGCTAGTTACATCACAATAATTAAGTTCTATGGTTCGGTCTTTGATGTAATTTTTAATTATAGAGAATATGTTTTTCGGACATCTAATTTGTAGCAATCTATTCAGAAAAGCAGGCCACCAGGCATGATCAAATGCTCCCTTGATATCTAGGGAGACAGCTGTTACGAGTTTTTTGTTGTTTTTGGATTCCTTCATCCTCCTTATGGCCTCGCTCAGGGCTTTAGTTGTATTCGACTGAGCTTTGAATCCATATTGTCTTGTGCTTTCGGATTTAGTAACTTGTAGGTAATAGGTGAGACGTGTTGCAATTAATTTTTCTAGTAACTTTGATGAAATTTGGTTTAGAGGGATTTGGATTTTATCCCGTTAATCATCGCCGAAGGGGGTGAAAATTTGGATGAAACCCATTTGAATACAATTTGGTATACAGATAGTTTGAGTCCTGATAAAGGACAAAGGATAGTTTTAATGCTGGAAAATTTGGATGGGACACGTTTAGATGCAATTTGGTATAGAGATAGTTTGAGTCCCGGAGAATACAACGGATAGTTTTAATCTCGAAAATCATTCCCTAAGGGGATGAAATAGGGGGTGAAAATTTTGATAAACCCAAGTAGATGAAATTTGGTATAGGAGTCCCAGGGAAGGACATTGCTTGGTTTTTATCCCGAAAATCATCTCCTGAGGGGGTGAAATTAGAAGTAAAAATTTGGATGGAACCCATTTAGATGAAATTTGGTATAGAGATAGTTATAGTCCTGGGGAAGGACAAAGGATAAATTTTATTCTGGAAATCATCCCTTAAGGGGGTGAAATTTTGGATGTAACCTATTTAGATGAAATTTTGTTTAGAGTTTAGAGATAGTTTGAGTTCCGGGAAAGGACATTGGATAGTTTTTATCCCGGAAATCATCTCTTAAGGGGGTGAAATGGGAGGTGAACATTTGCATGGAGCTACTATACAACCGCTGCACCCGTTTAGATAAAATTGTCTCGGGGAAGCACATAGGATAGTTTTTGTCCCGGAAATAAATCCCTAAAGGAGAAATGGAGGGTGAAAGTTTGTATCGAGCTACGATATAAACGAGTTCTACGCGGACGAAGTTGCGGGCAGAAGCTAGTAATCCAATATTACGGTACCACCAAGCTGGTCTGATGATGGAGGCGAAACGTGACCATAGGAAATCCTAAAAAACAAATGAAACCTTTCATGTTAGGGCTCGTTAGAATTGTATTGAGTAGAGTAGTTGAGAAATTAAAGTACAGTACAAGAAAAGTTCAGTCAGCAATAAAAGCTATCCCAAAAATATATATTTTGACAGAAATCAATAACTATAGTTAGAACAAGGGTTGTTGTGTTGTGATAAGGATTCCTAAATTAAGAAGAAAGAAAAAAACTTGTCACCTTTGATATAAGTATAGTTATATTTAACAGCCTTGAAATTGGAGCTGTTTTCTAAATAGCTGCCGTTTTACTCTTTGAGTACGGAACCCTAAAAAACAAATCCAATAAAAAAAAATGAGACATGCTTTTTTTAGCTGACTACTTTTATTTGCACGGTCGTCAACTAGTTACTCATCAAAACGTTTCTAACAAGTCCTAACACGTCGTGTTTATCATGTACTAGCTTCTGCCCGCGAATTTCAACACAATCCGATACTGGCTAGTGGGTGAAAAATGCTTTGAATTTTTTGCAGGATATTGTGGATCACAAGCGTCCATAGGCTACGATATCTGCTTACTATCTGACATATCGTATTCTGCTTTTCCACCGACACAGTATTTAAACAAAATTATTTCGACTCCACTGACTTTGTTCCAATGTTCAGTTAAGAGTTCGTGGAAAATCAGCGCACACTAAGTTATACTTAAGGATGTTATACTTAAGGTGTAGATTGCTTTAAAATTAATTTCCACGACTTGACGTTTGGTAATTTTTCAACCGTGCATTTAGTAACGTCATAACCGACAAAGGCTAGCCTTTGGTCAATTTAAATTAAAACGATATTCTTGCGAGATAAGGTTCAATATTGAAACCAATAAAATGGCACTAATAGCATTACGTGTTTATGTTAGTATATTATCGGAACAGAATTATGGGTAAATATATCCGTTACATTGGCAACACTACGCTGTCATGCCGCTTATAGAAAATATGCAATTTTGATTAGGTACTGTTTTACGTAAAAATACGAGTTAGAGAATAATATTTACGTGTGAAATGTTATCTTAGAATGTTTATCCTTCTTATCCGATGCATTGTGACACCCTTTCACTGCACAAGCCGTCATATTAATGAAAAATGTGGGAGCTATTTACACTTGACACGCGTCCTTGCAACTGACAAGCCGATCGGCGTACTGGGCCATTTATGTCCTACTTTTGGTGGCCTCACCGTTGCGCGTGAACTGCGTTTCTATGCGTTATAATTCTATGTCCAAATAATAATACTTCTCGCACGGAATACAATACCTGTATTGTAATAGAACCTTTACATTTCCTGTTACAGCATCGCCACCACTGCACTACTAGCTATTTTTTTTTCTTGTAAAATTGTTGGCTATGTATAATAGAACTATACCTCGCCCTCTTTTATGAAATTCAGTTTATCCATTACTAACTACTTCACAAGAACAATCAAGGTCCACACGTAGTAAAAAAAGGCAATAAATGACGTTTATCAATTATGAGTACTCACTGAGTGCACAACTCTTCTTTATCATACTTTTCTAAGTGGCCAGATACCCGTGTGAAAAGATCGCATTTCAAATCACTGGAAGTTGATAATTAATTTAGCCAGGTTATTCAAGTGTACAAATTAATTTACTTAATTCTCCTCAAATCACCTATAGTACATTGTTGCCTAGGTATAGAAAGTAAGCAATAGATGGACGAGTTAGTTCGCGGGCCGAGCCGCAGGTGAGGCCCGCGAAGATGCGAGTCCATCTATTGCACTTTCTACCGAGGCATTTACTATGTGCTTTTCACGCCTAATGTAAGGAAATAAAACAGGTTGAGTACACAGTATAATACACAGTTTAATTAAAAGTAATATTGATATTCGCATTAGGGCAGTTGTGGAATGACAAGGAAATGTTTTTTCCCGGAACATTTATATTAGTATTTTGTGTAATTTCGGCCGGTATGGAGTGTGATGCTAATGGGATATCATCGAATGATGCAGGATGAGGTGACTTTGACAGTAAGGTTTCCTTAGGTGTTGATGGTCCTGCTTTCGTGTCTGCTGATGTAGACGGACGAGCACGTAAATTTTCGAGAGTTCATCAAAATACGTCAGCATTACTCTTTCAGAGAAAGAGTTTGTTTTTTTATTTATTTGCCATGTCTTGAAATTTTCATACACTTTCTTATATTTATTTCGGGATTTAATGGGCAATACATTTCGAATCACTGACTTTGCAGTGTTTTGAATTTCCGGCGGTGTAAGACCCATGTCCGTACTCGTGTCACTCATTGTTATTTATTTTTATTTCAAATCGTACAGAATTATACACAATTATCTGAATGTTTGTTTCCGATCTAAAGAACAGACAGAAGAAATTTTCCTTCCCGCCTTTTCAATTTTTTTATATATACTTTTTTTAAGCATGCAAAGGCGTTTTACACATACTTAAATAAAAAAAACGCTTACATAAAAGTACACATTCATTGAGCGAATTTGACGTTTTAATTTTTTAATTAAACGCACAAATGTAATGTTGTTCTAATAATTTTGTTATTTTCTGAACGAGTTACTAATGTCAAAAATAATCGACCAATAGCAGAGTAGAAAGTAAAAAAGGCCGCTAAACACTACATTTTACTTTGCAAATCTACATTGTTAGACTGTTTTTGAATTGTACTACTAAGAACTACTTTCTACTCTCATTTCAATCCATCTTTGGCCATATTTCCGAGCAGTGGCGTGAAAAGGTTATTTAAATTCACCTAGAAATTAAGTCTATGGCAGGGTTTTAGTTAAGGGATCTCCCCATACTAAGCAATGTCGGTTAGTATGGGGAGATGTGACGAGTGAAACTAGATGAAATAAGTAAATTTGTAGTTGTTTTATTTATTTTCATTATTTGCACCAGTCTTTTAAAAACTGCAATAAAAAAAAACATTCCCATACTCCCTCATAGTAGGCATCTGCCCAGCTAGCACGATACGTTGTATCGTTATGTTTTACGTGACGTCAGTACATTTTCGTCGTAAAATGTGAAGATAAAACCTATCGTGCTATGGCCTCTGGTAGATATTGTTTGTACGGGGAGATCCATTTCCGTACATAAAACTATACCCCAGCCATACACTCGTCGAGTGACGTGGGAAATAGCGAAGAAAGGAGGCAGGGACAAGTGTCTCCTCGTCATGCCCACCGCTCCCTGTTTTGACGGTTTTTTGGGTGCGAGTCAAAGGCCTGTATTCACTTTGATTAGTGCGAGTGCAGGTGATTAGTAATTGAGGTTGATTAGTGTAGGTGTGTAGTGCAAGTAATGTCCACGTGGCTTTGTAGTAAATTCAGTTGAAAGATGCTCGCTTGCAATTGTAAGAATTACAGGAGCGGCAATATGCGCGCGAGTAGGCGGCCGGCCACATACTCGCGTGGAGCGCAGTCCGAGTCCAGGAGCCGTAGCATGATTGGCCTTATCACGCGACAAGTGACAAGATAAGAGCGTCGTCTCGTTCTATCGAACGGTGTCAGCCAGTGACGCACGCTCTATCCTATCACCTATCGCGTGACAAGGCCAACCATGCTACGGGGCCAGCGCTCGCTGCGGAAAGTCGTCGTCGTTGGTCATACTCGTCACCGCTTTTATTCATGCCACTGTCACTTTTCACGCTTAAACCGCTGAATCCATTTGGATGCAATTTGGTAAAGAGATATTTTGAGAAATTAAGACAGGCAAATTAGGGCAGTTTTTATCCCGGAAATCATCTCCTAAGAGTAAGAGGGTGAAATGAGGGCGGAAGTTCAAAGGAACGGCAATACGCGCGCCAGTAGGCAACCACATAATCGCGCGCAGCGTGACTACTTGCAGTAGTTTTCGAATATTTTTAATGAAAATATACTTATATTCGTAAATAACACGGCAGTAGGTACCTGTACCTACCTAAAATAAAAGGGGCCTTTAATTTATTTTTAAGGCATTTATATAATTGGCTATACTAAAAATACATAGCGTGCAGGCTGCCACAGTTTCAACGTCCATTTCCATCCAAAGGCAAGTAACCTAGTGCGGAGCGTCGCGATTAATCGCGCGAGGAGAGCAGTGTGTGGCCAGAGGGCCTACCGCGAAACGATATTCGTTTTCGTTCGTGTATCTCCCTCTTTGTCGCTCGAACTAGCAAGTGCGACAGAGACGGAGATACACGAACGAAAACGAATATCGTTTCGCGGTAGGCCCTCAGAGACGGCAACATCGCGACAGCGCGAGGAGGAGCTATGAGCAGTGCGAGGAGCAGAGTGTTGCTGAGGTAACATCCAGCACTATTACTTTACGTAAAAAAACGAACACTGTTTTTAAACAGATTTGACCGGGTTCGATTCCCGTCCGTGTATGAGGGTTTTCTGAAAATCTTTGAACGTAAGTACTGTAGTGAAAATAAAAATAAAAATTCACTTACAACAACACGTAGAATTTATTTAATATTAAACCAAACGCACTAGGATATTTCACGGATAATACGCACAATATTAAAATTTAACCGTTACACATCCGAAAGAGTTTTACAGGCCGTAAACGCTACGCGGCGAGGCGAAGTCACGGTCAGCTTTGGGATACCTGAACTAGATTTTTTTAAAAAGTGCAACAGCGGTGTCGCAATCAGTTTGCCGGACCTTACGTTCTTCAATTTACGTTAAAAGGAACACCTTTGATAGGAGGGGTGATAAAAGATCAGGGTGGCAGATGGAAATGGGATATGAGAGTATGTATGATGATTGAAGGGAAATGGATGAACGCCAAAACAAGAGGTCAAAAGATTTAAACGTTGGCGTAATAACTGCCTTTAAGAATTTTGGGAATATAATGTGTAAGGGCGACAAGGTCCCCATCAAAGGTTGAATTTAGTGAAGGGAAAAGACAACCTCAGCAATGTTCGGCAACATGTACAAACAAAACTAAGTTAAAAATCTAGTTTTTCCCTTTTTAACAAGTTGATTAGATCACCAGTCGCTCCGCTCAGCGCGCGCGTCTTCGAGGTCCGTTCCACGATGTGCTGACTCCTTCAGTAGTACCAGTAACCGCTCAATTAGGAGCAGGTAATGCCGTGGTTGGTAGGTCTCCGTACACGTACGTCCAGCAGTGGAGGACGTCGATGCAAACACTTGCGTCGAACTATTGCTCGCACTCCGAACCCGAAAGCTAGGAACAAAATTATGTCATAAGAACTACGTTACCACAACTACTTACGTCTGTGAACCAACGTGAGACAAAAACAATTAAACAAGGCTTACCCAGATCGCTTTCCACGACTGGCCTCAGAGTAGAACAACCAAAGACGTGTCCAAAAGGAATTTCTTGCTAGGAACTGGGAAGTGGACTGTCCTCCCCGCCAACTTTCAGAAAATCCGCCGAAGCGACAGACTAGCACTTTTAAATTAACAAAAACTGAGCTTAGAAGCCCCAATTAAAATATATCAAAGAAATGAACTGAAATCCCACAAAAAAAGATTTACAATGGAACAGCATACTGAGAGCTGTTTTCAGTACCGCTTCACAAGAATCAATGATTTTTTTCTTTTCAAAACTGTGGCTCTCCGAAATCCGAATCTAGAATAGTTCATATTTTAAATTTCAAATAGTCTTTATAAAAACCAACCAGTACACAACTGCCCATACAAAACAACTAGAAGGTTATATAACATCAACACGTGAATAAATGTACGACGCCACCTACAGGGGAAACCAAAGAGTTCTAGCCGCAACACCTGAATCAAAGCAACACAAAACACAAGCGACCACGAACCCTGAAGGAAAAAGTTCATGTAAAATGCGTTAGATGTCGTGGTAATAAACCAACTGCCTGAACACACAACAAATTCGTTAAAATAAAAATGAAAAATATAAAAAAGGAGTCGTTAAGCGACGTCTGCGAGTTCACGCTGCAGTACCTACTATTTATTTTTCTAAACTCGGTCTCGTGACTCTTAAAAGCAAATAGGTATCCTTATCTCTTGTAGTTTCAGATTGTCCCTAATCCCTAACTGCCCCGTTTAAATATTAGCTACACCCAATATGCGACGCACAGGCCTGTCATGGATGAGAGGGTATGGACAGCAGTTCCCACGCTGGCCCAGTGCGGGTTGGGAACTTCACATAGACCTTTGAATTTCTTGGCAGATGTATGCAGTGGCCCTACCGCGAAACGAAAACGAAGTTCGTTCGTGTATCTCCTTCTCTCTGTCACCCTTGCTTATTCGAGCGGCAGAGAGGGAGATACACGAACGATTAGGACATCATACTAATTTAAGACATTAACAATGATATTGCTGTTGTCATATAAAAAGCTACTGCTAATATTATTCACATTGAAGAGTATCATAAAAAGTTCAATTACTCGTATTATGTCGTCAAAATAAAAATAAGACTAAAGCTTCCTAAATATCATCATCATATCAGCCGAAAGACGTCCACTGCTGGACACAGGCCTCCCCCAAAGAGTGCCAAAGTTACCGGTCCTACGCCACCCGCATCCAGTGGACTCCCACGACCTTTACCAGATTATCAGTCACTAATGGTCCGCGAGCTAGCAACAGATTTTCGTGCGATAAAAAAGTGTGACCGACAGAGCAGAGAAGCCATACTAGAGAATTGCATCTCGTTTTAATTAGGGCAATTAGGGTAACCAACTACATACGCGGATTTTTAAAAATTTATAAAAATGTCAATTCATGTTTATAGACCGCGAGCTACGTGCATTTTTTTGTCAGTCACTTACTCCCGTGGCATAACTTGTGAGAAGGTTAAGAATGTTGCATCATGAAGCCCCGTGGACGTCAGCTGCGGCTCCGTTGGTGGGTTGACCAGCAGCAGCCTCCCAATGATGTAAAAAATTAAAAAAATACCTATTCCTCTAGATTCATTTTATCATCAAATGATAGTTATACCAATATTATGACGAAAAACAATCGTCAGCTGACTGTACAGTGGTGGAAAGTCGGTCAGCTGGTCATACTAACATGCAAAAAAAACAGTCATTTCCTCCCAACTGAAATTTTGTCAGATGACAGTTTATCCGAGTTTTCCACCGCGATAGAACCAGCTGACGCGTTGATATATTTATAATAGCGTATAAACTCTCACCTGATAAAATTTTAGTTGGGAGGAAATGGCTGAATTTTTTTTTTATATGTTTGGGAGGCTGCTGCTGGTCAACCCACCAACGGAGCCGCAGCTGACGTACACGGGGCTTCACGATACAACATTCTAAACCTTCTCACAAGTTATGGCACGGGAGAAAGTAACTGATAAAAAATTGTGCCTAGTACGCTGGCTACTGCGTTACAAACTTCAGGGCATCAGCTGACGAGTTTACCACCGCGATAGACCCAGCTGACGCGTTGATATATTTATAATATCATATAAACTCTCATCTGACAAAATTTCAGTCGGGAGGAAATGACTAAAAAAATTTTTTTTTACATGTTTGGGAGGCTACTGCTGGTCAACCCACCAACGGAGCCGCAGCTGACGTACATGGGGCTTCACGATACAACATTCTGAACCTTCTCACAAGTTATGGCACGGGAGAAAGTAACTGACAAAAAATTGTGCCTAGTAGGTACGCTGGCTACTGCGTTACAAACTTCAGGGCATCAGCTGACGAGTTTTCCACATCGATAGAACCAGCTGACGCGTTGATATATTTATAATAGCCTATAAACTGTCATCTGACAAAATTTCAGTTGGGAGGAAATGATTGAAAAAAATTTTTTTTACCTGTTATTATGACCAGCTGACGGACTATCCACCACAGTACAGTCAGCTGACGATTGTTTTTTGACATAATATTGGTTTAACTATTTGATGATAAAATGATTCGGGAGGAATAGGCATTTTTTTATTTTTGACATCTTTGGGAGGCTGCTGCTGGTCAACCCACCAACGGAGCCGCAGCTGACGTCCACGGGGCTTCATGATACAACATTCTTAACCTTCTCAGAAGTTATGGCACGGGAGTAAGTGACTGACAAAAAAATGCACGTAGTTCGCGGTCTGTAAACATGAATTGACATTTTTATAAATTAAAAAAAATCCGTGTATGTAGTTGGTCACCCTAATTAAAACGAGATGCAATTCTCTAGTATGGCTTCTCTGTCGGTCACACTTTTTTATCGCAGTACTCAGTCCAGGAGCCGTAGCATGGTCGGCCTTGTCACGCGATAGGTGATAGGATAGAGCGTGCGTCACTGGCTGACACCGTTCGATAGAACGAGACGACGTGTTTGTTTGTTTGTTTGTCCGTCTTTCACGGCAAAACGGGGCGACGAATTGACGTGATTTTTTAAGTGTAGATAGTTGAAGGGATGGAGAGTGACATAGGCTACTTTTTGTCTCATTCTAACCCCCACTTCCCTAAAATGGGGGGTGGAAGTTTGTATGGAGCATTCCGCAATTTTCAATGTAGAACGCTAAAAATTGGTATGCGGAATATTTGTGACTATCAAAAAAATCGTGCATCATTTTTTTTTGGAAATTGTACCCAACCCCTTAAAAGAGGGGGTGAAATTTTATATGGGACTTTTTGCAGTTTTCAAGGTAGGAAGCTAAAAATCGGTACACAGACTGTTTACCTGTTACCAACGAAAAATACCTGCCTTTTTTGTTAATTTTCCCCCAGCTCCTAAAATAGGGGATGGAAATTTGTGTGAGACTCCGCAAAATTAGTACTTACAGGTTCTATGATACAAACGAATAATAAAATAATTTAACATGGGTATCGTTTCTGTGGTTTATTTTTCAAATCCAACGTGGCTGACGTAAAATACCATCTCCCCTGTTGGGGTGAGCTGGGGTTGAAATGTCTAAATGTCAATATGGGTGTCGTTTTTGTGGTTTATATTATGGACGTTATTACGAAAACGGCGTCGATTTGGACATCTATCTTAATATGTAGAGTCGATATGTAGAGTCGTAATGTAGAGTTGATATGTAGAGTCGATATGTAGAGTCAATATGTAAAGTTGATATGTAGAGTCGATATGTATAGTCTATATGTAGTCGATATGTAGAGTCGATTTGTAAAGTTGATATGTAGAGTCGTTATATAGAGTCGATATGTAGAGTCGATATGTAGAGTCTATGTAGAGCCGATAATTAAATAAAAGAAGAAACTGGCTGACTGACTGACTGACATATCACCGCACAGCCCAAACCGCTGGATCTAGAGATACCAAATTTGGCACGTAGGTTCCTTAAGGGTGCACTAAGTAAGGATTTTTCAAAATTCACCCCCTAAGTGGGTGAAATGGGGGTCCGAAGTTTGTATGGGGAAACAAATTAAGTAAGAGTATTTCATTCGAAACTTCACAGGAGTATTCCCAGCGATAAATGTGTAAATATATTTTTCAGGTTTTTTTAAAAATTCAACCTCTAAAAGGGGAAAATGTGGTGACAATGTCTGAAAATCAACATGGGTATTGTTTCTATGGTTTATCGGGTCGGTGGTCGCTGATTACGAAAACAACATGAAAACAACGATTTTAAAATCCAACGTGACGGACGTGTAATACCATCTCCCCTGTTGGGGTGCGATGGCAATATGGGTGTCGTTTTTATGGTTTTTTGGGACGTTAATTATGAAAATGGCATTAATTTTGAAATTTAACATTGTAGACATGAAAATTCTTGAAAGTATTTGTGCCAAATTGCAATTCAATTGGAACATATGGGTCAAACTGAGATGCACCTTTTTTGTAGACGGTTAAAATTACTTTTACTATGCGGGCGAAGCCGCGGGCAAAAGCTAGTTAGGTATAAGTCCATGCCCCGTATGCAGTACGCCGCGCTCGGACGTTTAGACGCGCCTACTAGTTGCTTAAGCATAGCTTAGCGCTGGTAACACCATTTATTAACCGCCTTCAAACCACAGTAACTACGTAAAATGGCAATGCACGCATGACATATTTGACATTCAATTTTAACTCTTCTTTCGGTGAGGAAGTTACGGCCGAAATAGGCTATACTATATCTTCAGTTTTATATTGTATACTTGTAATCTAAAAGTTTTGTGAAGACATGGCGGAGTAAGTAAAACCATTTGTATATTTTTATTATTACCTACCATTCAATACAATAGTACTGAGTTCTGATCCAATCCTTAATCGTGACTTGTTAATTTACTTTCAGAGCATGACTTTGTACTAATGCATATATTTTGTGGAAATCTTCTAAAAGAATATCAAATGACTCATACAACCGTACAAAATATTGTCATTTGTAAAGGTTTCCCACCTTAAAGTATTTTTTTTCAAAATAAGTAAATTTTTTGTTAGGCTCTGGTTTCCATTTTTCAATGTCATTTGCCTGTAAATTTGTTAAGTAATCATAAGGCGGTACTTCGTTAAGTTGTTTAGCATAAGTGGGGCATAAGTAAGGGCTTACACTTGAAGGTTATTTGAAGGTGACTCCTGTGTAAATGAGTGATGCTAAGTAGGCTTGTTTCCCTTGTGCATATTCATATTAGAATGTATTGAGTTACTAATGCATTAGAACAGTATTTAGATTATTATCATATGTTCTTTATCCTAGATTGAATGACATCCCAATCATCCATTAATTAAATCCATAGTTCAAGTCTTCTAACACTAACAATTCTTGTAAAAACAGCAAGGTCAAAAACATACCAGTGACTTCAGAGATAACTAACATTCCCTGCATAGAAACTTGTATCTATCTACTTTGCTAACCATACAAAATCCTGATGTACATTGCCAATAAGGGTTAAATCATGAATCTGCCCAAAGCATATGTAGTTGATACCTTTTATGATGTTTGCAGAGCTAAGGCCGACATTGCCCTCATTGGGCTGGCTGTGATGGGCCAGAACCTCATCCTCAACATGGATTCTAAGGGATTTATAGTTTGCGCATATAACAGAACAGTTGCCAAGGTATTAGTTGTCTCAATAACATAAACTTTCTCTTTTGATAAGTTACTTTAAAAAATCATTTTACACTAAGTACTATGATTTTCCTGTTAATTATGTGTGAATATGTACTTTACAGGTAGACCAATTCCTTGCCAATGAGGCAAAGGGAACAAAAATTATTGGAGCAAAATCTTTAGAAGATATGGTTGCCAAACTCAAAAAGCCAAGAAAAATTGTTCTTTTAGTGAAAGGTAAAAAAAAATGCTTACCTATGCTTAAGAGAAGTCAAAGATCTATATTAGTGTTTTGCAGATACATCATGTTATATCATATGAAGAGGTCTTTCTATAACACATTATTATTAAACATAGTGCTTTTCTCAAAAGTGGGGGAAGAAAGAATATTAAATTTAGTAGCTGCCAGGTTTTTTAACATAATTGCAAGTGTATTGTTCCACTGAAAACCACAAGCTATTTTACATACACTAAAAAGAAGAGTCACAATCCCTACAGAAAGTAACTGTTTTGGCCATTTGAATTGGCTATACATATATGACTTGTGCCATCTTTTTAATGGAATTTAGGTCTTCAAATATGTAGGGTTCGCTTTAAAGGATGTTTAAAAAAAATTAGGAGCGAAGTAGATAAAATTAAACCATACTTTTTATATTACAGCTGGGTCAGCAGTGGATGAATTTGTTACTAAATTAGTACCACTATTAGAGAAAGGCGACATTATAGTTGATGGTGGTAACTCTCAATACATGGATACGCAGCGCTGGTGCAAGGAACTCAAGCCCACTGGTATCCACTATTTGGGGATGGGTGTAAGTTCATTGATATCATGCAACTATTTCATTGAGTAACTGCTTGAATGTCCAATTTCAATCTGAAGTGAAATCACGGTAGTATCAAGAGGACTAATAGAGCAATTGATTTTGATTGGGACTGTGATATGAAAGCAAAAAAAATGAAAATAATATATATAGAGATGAAATGTTTTCTTTCAGGTGAGTGGGGGAGAAGATGGCGCGCGATTTGGTCCATCGTTGATGCCTGGCGGGCACCCGGCCGCCTGGCCGCACGTCAAACCTATATTCCAGGTATGTAAATGTACTCTTTGCATGAACACTTGTTACTTATAACATATAAAGATATTTGAAAATTAGTCTAAATGGGTGGAATTTAATTTTACTACAAGTTTTAGTGTTGATAAAGTATTAAATAGTACTGCTTACGAATAATTTTATTCCAACTATTATTAGTCATTAGTATTGTTAGTCATTTTCATTTGTGTTTGTCTGAACTTGGTTTTTTTTTTTTATTTATTTATCAAAAGTACAAAACAATTAACAATGTTGTATTACTCGCCAAACTGCGATAACAGTTTGTTGGCGAGACCGCGCTCATTTCAACTAGTGTTAAGTACCTACGTTAAAACCATGTTAGGTATGCTATGTGAACTACATATAATCTTAAACACTAACTATGACAATGCCTGAACACTTCACCCCTGCACTTAAAGTGCTATACTTTACAATTATTTATGTGTTTAATTATTTTTTAACTGCAAGTATTTTTTACCTATAAGTATGAATGTAATTTTTCCAAAAATGTCTTTTTTAATCTATTTTTTAATTCAACTTTGCTGCACTTTTTTTCTTCTCTTAACCAATCAGTCTCGTTATATATTTTTGGTATCATAAATATATTAGCTCCTTTGCCATAGTAGTTTTTAGCAGAATTCTGTACATATTTCTTTGCCCTTACATTTTTAGTTTTATATTTATTTTGTGTTAAAACCTTATACTCATTATTAAAATAGTTTTCTACAGGTATCATATATTGCACTCTCTGGTGTATAGGTAATATTTTACATATCTTGTATAACCTGTCGTAATCACCTCTAAGGTTATTTTTAGTTTTTTTACTGACAAGGTATTTCATACATTTTATTTGTAATTTTTTAATTTCATTTAAATATGTTTGAAAGGTTCGACCATAAACACTAAGCCCGTAACCAATAACAGAGTCGGCGTTAGCCATCACCACACACCACCATGCTTGTTGTGTATTATGGTTGGCATAATACACAACAAGCATGGTGTTTTACTTCATTGATTGTTTTATGTAGTCGTAAATTTAATGTAACTCGGAGGTAATAAAATGGTTGTAAAGCGTTAAAGCAATAATGTGGTATACAGGCTATCTGCGCTAAAGTGAACAACGAGCCCTGCTGCGACTGGGTGGGCGAGGACGGCGCGGGCCACTTCGTCAAGATGGTGCACAACGGCATCGAGTACGGCGACATGCAGCTCATCTGTGAGGCCTATCATCTCATGAAAGATGTTCTAGGTAAAACACATCTGCACTCTATAATTTAATTTTCTCATATCCTACACCGTAAAATAAAATAAAACCTAGTTAAAAAATGTTAATTGGGCCATTCAACTAGGGTTTGCCATAAACCATGACTTAAATTTTCAGGAATGGACCAAGGGGAAATGTCGAAAGTATTTGAAGAATGGAACAAAGGCGAATTGGATTCGTTCCTCATCGAAATCACAAGAGACATCCTGAGTTTCAAAGACTCGGATGGTAAGATTGTAATGATTATGCTGAGTCAGTGAGATTGCTGTTATCATTGATAAGTAATTGAGATTAGTATGCGACAAGGTTATGCCGGCGAAAATGTTAAAATCCAGGTTTGATTGATTTCCTGCGTAGGTACATACCTGCTGCCGAAGATCCGGGATTGCGCGGGGCAGAAGGGCACGGGCAAGTGGACGGGCATCAGCGCGCTGGAGTACGGCGTGCCGGTCACGCTAATCGGCGAGGCTGTGTTTGCGCGCTGCCTCTCCGCGCTCAAAGGTCAGCCACACCTCGACCCTATCGGGTCCGGTTAATGTAGGTACGGCACAATAATCTGCGTTCACGTACCATTATATCTCTTTTTATGCATGGGTTTAAAAGAAACAGACATATAGTGGTCGCGGATTTTGGCCGTACATTAACCAGACCCCTCTCTATGTCACTCATTTCTATATTATTTTAATACAGGCTTGGAAAATGATGCCGGGGAAGTTATATATCAACGCATATTACGTTGTAATGCCAACGATTATACTTATGATTGTCATTTGCACGCCTCAATAAAATTAGCCATGTATATGTAATTACTAATTAGTTCAAATTTCGTATATATTGAACCTATATTCCACAACAGCTGCAACATACGGTTTGACTCGTTTATGCTGAAGCATTGCCATGGGATCTACACACAAATGCAATCGACGGGAAAGAAATGACTTGCGGGATTTAAAATGTTGTTTGTCCCAAATTCAATGACAACTTATCAGTCGTGCAGTGATGCCTATCGCGAGTGAGGATTGATAAAACCATGTGGCTTAATAAATTGGCGATCAATTAAATTTCTATCCACGTCATTCTCGCTTTGTCATAGTTGAATTGGCCTTGTCATAGCCGTCGATTTCTTAGATCGGATATTCGGGTGCCTAATTACCTGCTGACGACATTATTGTTCAGTTATAGGTATTAAGTCGAATCCGACTCGGCTGGGCAGCATTCGGGAAGCTACGGCACATCTTCTCGTCCAATATTCCGCAGTGTCTCAAGACGAGAGTCTTTGACCAGTGTGTGTTGCCAGTGATGACATATGGCACGGAAACGTGGTCGCTTACTATGGGCCTCATAAGAAGGCTCAAAGTCACCCAAAGGGCAATGGAGAGGGCTATGCTGGGAGTATCTCTGCGTGATCGCATCAGAAATGAGGCTATCCGCAGTAGAACCAAGGTGACCGATATAGCCCTCCGAATCGCTAAACTTAAGTGGCAGTGGGCGGGGCACATTGCACGTAGAACCGATGGCCGTTGGGGCGGAAAGGTTCTTGAGTGGCGACCACGTACCGGAAGGCGCAGCGTGGGTAGGCCCCCCACAAGGTGGACTGATGACCTGGTAAAGGTCGCTGGAGTTCGCTGGATGCGGGTGGCGCAGGACCGGTCAGCAGTGGACGTATTTGGGCTGATATGATGATGATGATGATGATAGGTATTAAATTATTGAAGTGCGAGATTTCGTAATCGATCAGTTATCCTTACGTAAACTTTTTTTTGTTATTGATTTACCAAAGTTTGCAGCTTCGAAAGACCTGTGATATGGTTAGCTGGAAGCAATCCATTACAGGTATAAGTTTGCCTTTGTACAAATGTCTGTAGGTCGTTTACTCAAAAATTACCCAACTGTGCGACGCAAAGGAGAGTAATGTGTTTACCAGTGTATGTATGTATGTTTGTTCGTTTGTGGTGCTCTAGAGATCAAACACGTGGGTCGATTATTTTTTTTTGGATATACGGTTCTGTTAGTGGGTCCTAACAACATGTTAAAAAACCAGAACTAGCCGTTAGCTTGCGATTTTAATGGTCGATATGACTGGCCTAATTGTCTGTGTTTGACACAACGTGTCCACCACAATGAGGTTCAAACTGAAAATTTCCGGAATACAAAAAATTATGTAGTTAAATTGAATAAAAGTATTTTTATTGTTTTTCAAAGTATTCTCCTTTATATTTTATACACTTTTCCATGAGTTGAAACCAGTTTTTAAACACTTATTGAACGCTGAAGCAATGGAGGTTTTTAAAGTGGTGATTTTGTAGATCCCTATGATCTACAAAATCACCACTTTAAAAACCTCCATTGCATCTGCCGGTGTCTGAGACCCCTGTCTACTCAACTTATCCTTGATTTTGGGGAATGTGAAAAAGCTATTGGGACTTAAGTCTGGGCTGTATGGAGGATGGTCCAGTAGTTCTTTTTTTACTTCCAGATAAAAAAGATTTGTTTTCCGAGTGGTTTGAGGGCTGAGCTATAACCACGAACTTCGAAATTCGAAGTTCGGGTATCTCCATCTCTATCGCACTTAGATTACTCGAGTGACAGTGAAACTCGAAGTTCGTGGTAGCGCCGCTGGCATTGTCGTGGTGAAGGATAACGCGGCGACTAGGGTTTTTTTTTCTGAGTTCAGCAAAGACACTCGGCAAACAAATAGTTGTATACCAATCGGCATTAACCGTTCTACGATCTTCAAGAAGAATATTAGCCACTTTTACCCGATTTGGAGACAAACGTAGCCACCATCTTCTTGGCCGTGCTGCGAGAGCGAAGAACTTTTTTCGGCTTGAGCTCGTCTTCGTAAACCCATACTCGAGATTGATTTTTAGTATAAGGCTCATATGCGTATATTCACGACTCGTCACCTGATACGACACTAAAAACTGCATTTGAGTTTCTTCCGTTGAATTTACTCAATGTTTTGCGGCACCAATTGACACGAGTAATTTTCTGCTCGTCAGGCAATACATGAGGGATCCAACGATCGAACAACGTCTTTGACAATGATGATGATGATGAGTATATTGTGTTTATAGAGGAGCGTGTGAAAGCCAGCGGCGTGCTCCCCGGCGCCTCGTCGAAGTTCACCGGCGACAAGAAGGCGTTCCTGGAGCACCTGCGCAAGGCACTGTACGCCAGCAAGATCATCTCGTACGCGCAAGGGTTCATGCTGCTCAGGGAAGCAGCCAAGGTGCGCGGTTTTATCTTTATTTAGTTGCACATATGGACATTGAGGTTTGTCACCTACCGGGGAGTTTCACTAAAAAGTTGTATTGTAGGTTAATGTTGACTACATTACAGTGATGTTAAAGTCTTCTTCGTTCGTGTCGGTTTTGTTACGAAGCGTATAACGGCCTGTAATCCGTTAGGGCCTATGCAAACCACGTGTTTTAAACGCGCCGTGGACGTAGACGTAAATAAATGAAAAATGTCCATCTGATCTGATGGATTGAACATTGCTGCAAATTATTACTATTTATTACATTAGGTTTTTAAAGGCGGGAGTAATGTCTTTCAACAATTATTAGTTAATTAAGTGTTATGGCCTTTCCCAGTTAAGTGTTTTGGCACAATGACTATAAGATAGACAATATTATGATGCCATAACATAAAGCTGATCTAATGATGGAACTGGAAGATGGAATTAGAACCGTTAATGGCTAGTTGAAGCCATATAAAGAAAACTAAAATGGGAAGAAAAATCATGAGTAGATATTAAAATTGTTCGAAATGACTAAGCTCGTGTATGAACGGATGTGTTACCTATATGTTTACGACTGTAATAAGACATTGGGTATATTGTGTGTGTGTATCAATAACTAGTAATGCCTACATTTGTTCCACAGGTTCACCAATGGAACCTGAACTATGGTAGCATCGCTCTCATGTGGCGCGGTGGCTGTATCATCAGGAGTGTGTTCTTGGGCAACATCAAGGTAAAATGACTACAATTTACCAACACATTACATCTGTCTATATCAGTCATCTTAAACAATACTGTAAAGACGCCGCTTTTGGTGAAAAAAGGAATCATCCACATTGATGTCAGACGCTTTAGTGCTTGTCTTCGCAGTTGTCTGCGCAGACGTTTAACAGCTAATGCCTCCAAGCCCTCCAATGAGGTTTAGTCACAGAAATTTCTGCCGAAAATAACACCACATCTCAATTTCCTTCTTTAATAAAACACAATATACAAAAAAATACTTAACTATTACCTATATGTAGAACTTCTAAGGAGGGAGGACTGGTTAAACGGCCTCATAGATTGGAAACCAGGCAGCCTAAAGTGGTACACTGATGGCTCCAAATCCGGATCGGAGGTAGGATGCGGAATATATTGAGAGGTGCCCAGGACAGCGATCAGTCTGAACATGGGAAAACACGCCTCTATATTCCAAGCGGAGGTATACGCCATTCTAGAATGTGCGACAACGAATCTGCAAAGCATCCACCTCAGTCGTACTATTTATATCCATTCGGATAGCCAGGCGGCTCTCTTGGCCCTTGCCTCTAACGTCACAACGTCGAGGCTGGTCGAGAACTGCCGGGAACTCTTAAATGACCTGGGCGCTAAAAACAAGGTAATTTTACGTTGGGTCCCATGTCATGCAGGTATCGAGGGAAACGAGAAGGCCGACGAGCTTGCACGCGCGGGGGCAAAGGGGACACACTGCGGACCTGAACCGTTCTGTGGGGTCCCCAAAAGTCTGACCAAGCTCACTCTAAAGACCTATTGTTTCTACAAGACCATTCATGCCTGGAGAGCTATCCCAGGACTGAAACATTCCAAAGCGCTCATTAGAGCCTTTAGCAAAAAGGCGTCCACTAACGCCTTGGCACTAAGTAGGAACCGTCTACGCATGCTGGTAAGGGTGCTTACAGGGCATTGTCGCCTAAACAAGCACATGCAAGTGTTGGGGCTGTGTGACACAAGGCAGTGCAGACTCTGCCTTGAAGCAGAGGAGACGCCTACACACATCCTAACCGATTGCCCTTGTCTTATGCGCAGCCGTAACTCCATTCTGGGCAAACACCTCATGTGCCCGGAGGAGATCAAGTTTCTTGAGTTCAACAAAATCCTGCAATTCTTCGAGTTCGCAGGACTTGACCAAGAATTGTAGTAAGTGGCGATCACAATAGATCAGCAATGGTCGCAGTGATACAATAGCCACTACCAGAATAATAATAATAATAACTATTACCGACTTAAACTAAAATGACAGATTTAAAAAAAGACTGGTAGGGTGCTATAGTATAGTGGCCGCACGTGGACACCACTCAGCATAATGCTCTGACATTTAATAATGCCACAGCGCTGGTAAAGATACATGTCAACGTTGAGAACCGACAATCAGTACTTATAGTCACACTCGTAACATAAATGGCTCATTTACTTCACTACACACACTAGCTACAAAAGACACATACCTACATAGGTATAAGTATTATTTTAAGTCCTTTTTATTCTTATTTGTTTGAGTTCAGCCTTGTTCATCATATCATTGAGAATTGAAATGTAAACTTCAACTAAATTGAAAAGGGGAATCGGGGGGTTCGTGAAATATATATTTATTTTTCACTTCTCATGCTCGAAAAGTGTGTCATATTAGGCTTAACAAGCGGGGCTAAAGTAGTACATGTAGCCCCTAGGGAAAATAAGCATAAATATTTATGATTTGTAAAACATTTAATTTGACCAATCAAAACACTTCGCTGTATTAAATCCACCAATCATCACTCTTTGAAAAATATTTGTATTTGCTATCAACTAACCAGATTACAGCTAATATTAAAAACAACCAATCAGAAACCAGCATTAATTTCAAATATCAGGTGTTTTTTAGTCCCTAACTCACAATAATTATTAAAACAAAAAACGCCTCTGGCCGTCAACGACGCGCCTGTAGACGGTCAGGCGGGCCAATACACGGTGATTAAATACTGATGATCCACCATAGTTGTCTCTTTCTATAAATGCAATGAGAAAGAGACAGCGCGTGGATCGACTGATAACCGTGTATTGGACGCCTCAGAGGCGTTTATTTGTGGTATCAATATTTTGTATCTGTGTCAAAGCAGTTTATTAAAAAAGTATGCCGCCAAATCGAATAATCTTTGCGCCGTGGAATTTATTATTGATTGTGGATGGATAATCTTTATTTTACTATTTTCTCGCAGTCGAAGTGAAAAGTAGAGTGTATAACTCGGGTCTAAAAGCCATATTACCCCTCGAAATATTTTCCCTCGCTTCACTCGGGAAAATATCCATCTCGTGGTAATATGGCTTATTTTAGCCCCTTGTCATACAATCTACTATTCCCGCTGAGTATAATTGCTAGAAAATTAAATAAAACATGTTTTTTTTATTTTTTAGCAAAATATTTTTTCGGATTTTAATTAATCCAACACATTTACACTAGAAACAGACATTTTGAAAAATCTCACGTGAAATTGGGGGTGGGGGAGGGGGATGAGCCAGATCTCACGTCATCTCACCAGGGGTGAAGGGGGGTTTAGAAAATTTCTAAAAACAAATCAAGTAATAAATGGACGCCCCCTTTGGAACCCCTTGTTGGAACCCGTTGTCCCCAAAAATTTAGTTCATTATTTTATTTAATTACGTAGAATACCATATTTGTAATCAACAAAACCGAACATAGCCACTATCTATGCTATAGTATTTGGTGCCTGCCTGGCTCTCACTCACGTAACCACTCTCTAGTAAGAGACGAATGCTTTATGTCCGAAATAATAGCGTTAGCGCTATTATGGAAGTATACCTATATCCAAATTACGCTAATGTTGACAAACGACTTTACCTATTGGGCGATCACTCTTGACGCTGGAGTGTAGCTTAGCGACCATTAGATGCTAATCCTCTCTGTTTTGCCATTATCAAAACGATTGGTGTGTAGACTACATGCAAATGTTTTTTTTTTAAACAGGAGGCGTTCACAAAGAACCCCCAGCTGTCGAACCTGCTGCTGGACTCGTACTTCACGAAGCACATCGGCGCGTCGCAGGAGTCGCTGCGGCAGGTGGTCGCGCAGGCGGCGCTCGTCGGCGTGCCGGCGCCTGCGTTCGGCGCGGCCCTCGCCTTCTACGACGGGTACCGCGCGGGCGTGTTGCCCGCTAACCTTCTACAGGTAAACTACACTACATTGTTGTAGAGGCTAGAAAGTAGGCAATAGATGGACGAGCGGGTCCGAGGTGCGAGCCGCAGGTGAGGACTTCGAAGGAGACGAGTCCATCTATTGCACTTTTGGCCGAGACATTACATAGTGCTTTTCACGCCTACTTAATGCGAGGAAACTGCAAATAATTGAAATCGCTTTTAATCGCTTAGCATTGTTGGTCGGGCATCCTCGTGTGGCACTCAGAGTGGAGCTTTCCTATGCGTGTCGCTATCAAAATATGTGAAAAAAGAAAATATAACTTTGAGTAAGCCATTTTTTTAGTTTTGGTTAAAGCATTGCAAGGAGGGGCCAGGCTTAACTCTTTCCGGCAAATTGTAAATGGTTGATCCCATTACATGTGTAATTTTTCCGGATCGTGCCAGTCGTCGCTTCACAGGAAGAAGCCTATTTGGATATCGCAGTGAGCGACTAGAGTCTGCACGTTTTTAGGGTTCCGTACCTCGAAAGGAAAAAACGGAACCCTTATAGGATCACTTTGTTGTCCGTCCGTCCATTTGTCAAGACCCTTTTTCTCAGGAACGCGTGCAGAGGTATCAAGCTAAAATTTATATCGAATACTCAAGTGTACTATCCCTTGGAGCTGTGAAAAAATTCTAAGCCAACGCAATCAAAAGATACAGCCGTTTATAACGCAAATTTCCGCAAATTTTCGAAACTCGCGAGGGAATCAAAACCTACAGGGACTTCCCGTGAACTCAGAATCTTGAAATTTGGTACGAAGCAACGTCTTATAGCACAGATAAATGAAAATTGCGAAAACCGTAAATTTTTAGTTACATAATTATAATAAAAATATTTTTACTTACATACCTACAGGTTTGTACGGAACCCTCGGTGCGCGTGTCCGACTCGCAATTGGCCGGTATTTTTATAGTCGCCACTGTGAATATGGGTATACGTAGCAAGTAAAATCGCGATCGAAGGTAGAGTCAGTATACCCAATTCCCTGAAGTAGCGTCGCGCTGAAGTGTTCTGGCTCATCGCACCATAGACCGTACGACCCTTTTTTGCATCCGGAAAACGCAGTGCCAGTCGGCGGCTCGCCCCCATATTTCGGCTCCGTACTGCAGGAGTGAGTAAAATGTCGCAAAGTAACACGTCCTTACCACGTGCCGCGGCACGACTGCTCGGCAAGACGGCGCAACGCCGAGCATGCACCTCCTCACCTCCCGCACAACTTGTCTACATGTGATGCCCAGGTCAGTTTCCGGTCTATCACAAAACCTAAGAAGGTGGTGGCTTCCACTTGTTCCAGGCGTACGCTATCTGCCTGGAGGTTAAGGTGTGGTGGTGCAACCTATATGTTTAAACTAAGAAATACATACTAATTACTCACCTATGTATACATTAATATGTTAAACTTAATTATTGGTGGATCAACTATTTTCTGTCACTAGTTGCCATATGGTAACGTCACCTGGGTCACTTTTTAAAACTGCGATTTATGGATTTTAAATCACCAAATGTGGGATTTTCTTGTCATGTTCGACCCCTTTTTACCCAACTGCCGAAGGAAAGGAGGGTTATGTTTTTTGAGCATATGTATGTATGTATGTATATATGTATGTTCAGTCAGCGTCATTACGTTACGTTCGTAATACTAGTTACTAAAACTAGTACCTAGAAGTAGTACACAAGGAGCGCATTTACGGGAATCATTTTGTTTACGCAATGAGTCAATTAATACTATTCATGTAATTTAACATTCAAATAATACTCATGGACCTAGTCTTTGGATCTAGTTTTTTTGTGGACGCGTACTCGCAAGACTTAGTCCACGTTTTACCTAGTACGTCTCACCTCTAAATATTTGGCTACTTTGGCTGCTACTAACTATCTGACGCTGTGTGTATGTGTGTATGTCTTATTCTTTGGCACGCCCTGCTGCCTAAACCGTTTGACGGAGTTCGAAATATGAGGTGTCGTTGGATTCCTCTTAATCGTGGGAGTGACATAGGCTATAAAATTTATCTATGATAAAAAAAGCAGTTGGATTTTTTGAAAAATCTTTTGAATCTACTTGTTGTATGGCCCTCTTCTAGGCATGTTAAAATTCCGTATTGTAATATTTTTTCTAAGAAACTCTGTAATTTTGTCTCGTGGCTAATGGGACTGAATAACAACAAGAAATATTTGATTGACCCATATACAACTCGACCTTATAACTAAGTTCACAATATGTGTAAATAAACTTATATAATATCATGCTATAGTTACAATAAATACCAGATTTAAACACATACATGAGCACAAATACATACATATTTATAAACAAACAGTAAATATATAAATATTGCTAACTACATTACCGACACAATGTACCATTGCCGGCCTTGTCGACTCCAGTGCCCCTGCGCGCTCCAACGGTACTTCCTGACGTCACGCCCTCTGGCCATGCGCCGGCGGCTGTTTTGCCGCGACCTCCAGAGTCCGCTACTCACTTCGACGCCGGATGCACGCCGCCTTGCGCTGTGACCATTTCGCTTGCCTTTCGCTTTTCTTGTGCTTTCTTTTACTGTGTGCCTACCTATATGCTTGTGTGTTCTTATGGAACTATTATACCGCTTAAGATTACAACTGGTGTGTGTTATTCGGACCTGCAACCTTCCCGAACCCTGCACGTAAGTTTGTAGAATTAATTACATAGAGTGTACTCAATTATATCTACTTACATAGAGACCTTCGTATGTGGGCCACCAGCGTGGAAATGGATGAAGTGGGCTTTTGTGATATTCAGAGCAAGACCATTCGGCTAAACAATAGACACAGCTGGTTTGCTACGTCATTGAGGCGGATCTCTAAAATAATTTATTGAATCAGGCGTTACTTTGCGGAAATTCATGATATATTACGAGAACAATATTCCTTTGCTATTCCGCTAAAAAACGTGCAGGTCGATCAGCGGTGATCAAATGCAACTATTTGCGTATAAACATGCAAATAATTACAGCAAACCACCACCAATAATGAAAAAACCTCGACACGTGTTTCGCCTCTCTACGAGGCATCATCAGGAGATGCTGGCAGGAGATGTTGCTTGCGCCACGTCCACTGAGCAAATGAGCCGTCTAGAACCGTCAGCCCTATTTATAGTCTGACCCCCCATACTACCATGCATGCGCGAATGAGACGGAATAATACGTAACAGCACGGATCTCTAAGCTATCCACATCTGGAGCTGATACCATCGGCTGCAACAACACCGGCAACATCGTCTGCGTTCATTGATGAGGTCTACAGATTATGTGATTTTACCACAATTTGTCAGAGCAACATATCGGAGTCATAATGGGGTGTGTCGTACAGATGTAACAATCTGCAGATACAAAATCATTCAGTGTGGCCAGTTAACAGTAAGAAAGCGAAAATTGTCGCATTCAAACGGTCTTGCGAAATGGACTGCACGAGCGGTAATAACCTATGAGATAGGGCTAGACTAGTAGTGTATTTCATATCTCCGTCCCCCTTTATCAAACAACTTCATATAGCACGCGCAGTCCGCCACGCAGGACCGCCTGGAGCTGGTTACAGGCAGTCAAATTGACTTTACTTTAAATTAAAGAGAAAATAGTGTGCTCTAGTGCATGTCAAAGTCAAAGTCAAAAGTTCTTCAATTTAGGCATATTACATGCACCTATGAATGTCGATAAACTACCACCGGTTCGGAAAGAAAACCTCTGCCTCGAGAAGAACCGGCGTAAAAAACTCGGTGAGGTGTCATTTTTTCAAAACTGTGTACAATATATCGTTTCAGTATCAGAGTATTATAAAATTTTAAAATTACATTGCTACAGTAGAAAGCCAATCACATCATATTTTGCCCTGATCCCATGATGTAATCGTTTATCTTATAATATGCTTTTGAAGTAAGTGTCTGTTTTACGACAGATTTGAATTTAGAGTCAGTAAGTTCGGTAATGGGTTTTGGAATTTTATTGTAGAATTTTATACAATTTCCCAAGAACGACTTTTTCACTTTTACTAGCCTGTAAAAAGTTGTTTTGAGCTTCCCTGCGCTTCTGGTAACCTTGGGCCTATCAGTATTTGGTTGGGTAGTTGTATAAATTCTTCCTAACATACATTATTATTTCAAATACGTATAGCGACGGCAGTGTTAGAATATCTATTTCCTTGAAGAATTCTCTTAATGACTCACGCGACCCCAGGTTATAAATTGCTCTAACAGCCCTTTTTTGTAAAATAAATACATTCTCAATATCTGCTGCTGATCTCCATAAAATAAGACCATAAGTAATTATACTGTTAAAGTAAGCGAAGTAAACTAACCGTGCCGTTGCTACATTGGTAAGCTGCCTTATTCTCCTGACTGCAAAAGCAGCGGAGCTCAACCTACTTCCTATCGCAGTTATGTGGGAACCCCACTGCAGTTTAGAGTCTAACGTAATACCTAAGAATACAGTTGACTTTACAAATTCTATGGTTTCACCATTAAGTTTAATATTTGAGGCTAAGTTTACTGTATATTCCTATATTCACTTAATAACTTTCAAACAAAACGATGACGAACAACAAACAGTGCGGCGCGGTGCAATAATGATTAGCACTTGCACGACTCTCCGTAGTTATTCTTATTCCATCTACAAGCGGTATAAAATTTGCGTCCAAATTTGAGAATTATAATGTAAAATATTAAAACAATATTCTATGATATATATATTTTTAATTTACGGCAGTAATTGAACACCGGAAGTGAGCAAAAAATCGAGGGTCCGAGCAGCAGTGTGAGCGGGGGATTATCCTGGTGAAAAAGAATACCGCGGGTACCGCTCCTCGGACGGTCTTCGCCGAGCTGTTCGAAGGCTTGAGGCAGGCATACTTCCGTATACCATTGACTAGTGACAGTTCTTCTGTCTTAGAGAGGAATAACTGCCATAGGACCACTGCGTCGAAAAAAAACGGCCATAATTTTTTTGTTAACCGTCCTGCCACGAACAACTTTCGTAGGCAAAGTATCTTCTTCGAACACCCATTGCATTGATTGCTGCTTTGTAAGTGCGTCGTAGCTATATATCCACGATTCATCAGTTGTCAGGATGTAGGACACATGCTGTGATCTGCCGCTATCAAATTTTTCTAGCATGTATTTGCACCAATCTACCCGGCGGATTTTTTGCTTTTCAGTAAGCAAATGGGGTATCCATCGCGAAGAAACCTTCCGTACTTTTAGGTTATCATTTAAAATATTGGAAACAGCTTGTGATCCAATCTTAAGTTCATCCTGTATCTCCCTGTGTGTAATGTTCCGTTCTTCTTTAATTAGCCACTCCACTTTGATGACATTTTCATGAGTCACCACGGTCGAAGGCCTCCTGGGCCTGGCTTCGTCTTTGACGGACTCTGGCTAATGAAGGATCAGATCGGATTTTACTCACTGTTTTCACGCAGCAAAATATGCTTGTTCGAACTGCTGAGGTGAAAGACAATTGTTTGCGTTCGACTACACGTAACGCAAACACAGCTGGCACTCAAGGCAATAAAACGATTGACGAGTACACAGTTCACGGAGAAAGTTTCGAGTCCCTTCATTTTAGGCTGAATTTTGTAATCTATCATAATTATTGTAAACTTTGTGTTTTGCGCTCTTCAATTCTGATACAACACGAATCATACTAAAATAAATTGATAAAGTTAATGTGTCAGTCAACATCACTACAGCAAAAAATATCAGATCGATGTAATATTATATATCAAGCGAGAGACATCCACTGCTGGACATAGGCCTCCCCAAAGAGTGATATAGATATGTAGTACTTTTTAGAAGGTAGACCTTTTATGACTTTTTTATGTTACTAATAACTTTACTTTTCTATTATGTATATCTTTTTTAACGAGGAAATTCTTAGCCTTTGCACCGGAAACGATAACGGGCAGATTATTTGCTTATACAATTATTATAATCAATTGTTGCATCTTACCTTGTAAAGTGGATAAGCGTAAAAATATTGTCAAGTGATATTTCGGATTTCCATTGCGATAAAAAAGTTAGAAATTTGTAATATTTAGATTTATTCCCTTGCATGCAATGGGGCCAGGCGCATGACTTAATTCCGTATTTCTTAGTTATATACGTTTCAGGAAGTTTGCTAGTAACAATTATTTATAGGAACTATATTATGTAGATTTTTGAACTTGAACTTATAAATAATTGTGTTGTGTATTTCAGGCTCAAAGGGACTACTTTGGGGCGCACACCTATGAGTTGGCCGCTAACCCCGGCCAGTACATCCACACCAACTGGACCGGCCACGGCGGCAACGTGTCTGCGTCTACCTACAGCACATAGACTTACGTTACGCACATGACTGCGAACTAATTACCCACGCCTCATATAATATTTTGTTTGGTTTTAAAGTAGTATATGTCAAGAACAACGATATTGTGTATGTTTAAGTAAGTGCATTTATTTATTTGACTATCTCCTGAAGAATCCGTTTATACTTTTCGTAGTGACTTTGTTATTCTCTAAATAAGCAATTCATGCGTTGGTTCTTGAATACCCTTCGAGTCATTTTTGCAAATGTACGTGAATATTTTAAGGCTAGATCAAAAAAAAAACAACACGAATGACGAGCTCAGAAATGATTAAGTACACAAGTTTTCTCTTTATAATCTCTATCTTTCTAAATCTCTATATCTATATTGATAATCTAATTAATTTAGCTGACTGTACAAAAAGTAGTCGCCGAACGAGTTGCCGGGATCACAGATAATTATTTTTGATACGATCAATTTATATCTTAGAATTTAATGGCGACATAAGTTCTCTCGTTTTTTAAGAAAAGCATTTTATACGCTATCGTTAATTACTCGTTTTAGTCTTTTTTATCAAAGTTATCGAACCATATTTTAATGTATTTATTACTTATTACAGCCATTCCTTTAAATAACATTCCTTTGTCATAAAATGGTGATTGTTTAAATATATAAAAATGGGGCAAAAAAACAAAATAATGATGTGATTTTTTTTGCTTCATAAATCATAAGTGATATGGTGCTTCCTATATTTGAATATTTTTAATACAGATTTTTTTATGATTCGAGGTGTTTTATTTTGCATTTGAAATGAACACTTTCGGCCACTAACAACGTTTTTGACTAAAAAACATATTACGTACATTGTATCACAGCAACTACTCGGCCATCTATCACATACAGGTTTTTTTCTGCGCGGAAAATCAGGTTCAGCTAACACGTCAGGAGTTCACTTATCTACTGGCAGCAAAGATAGGTAAAAGAGTAATTCTGACATTGTAATGTGATGTGTCAAGACCAGGGCCCGTCTTTTCGTGCCGATGACGTCAATCGACACAGGATGATTTCAAATAGTCTTCGTAAACAGTTACGACACTTACGACTTATCAACCTCTTTAATTAAACGACATTGGCACTTAAAATGGTATTCGACTGACATTGTCATTCAGATACACAATAAGTTGACGTTGTAATAGGCATGATGACTAAGATTTTTTGGAGAGGAACAAATGCTTGTATGGGAGCAACTACAATTAAAGAACATAAATACCAAAAAGTTTGACCTCGCTGGCGGCATCCCAAACGCTTCATACTAATTGATTGAAAAATATGAGGTCACGCATATATAGGATCTCACAGATGCTATGGGGTAGGTAGGTGTATTAACCGTTGTAGGGAAAATCAAGTAAAGTGCTGTTTCGGTCGCAAAATACTGCGTTTAGGTCCATAGTTGTCATACAATTTTGTTTCTATAAAAGCGTAAGAATTCTATTGGTAGCTTTACATTTACACTAGGACAATAAAAATAATGCATTTTTTTTCTAGAACTTTCAAGGTACTCTTTTTATGATATGAATTATATTTTTTAATTTATCCTTTTTGTTTTATACTATTGTATTGTTTATTATCCATTTAGCAACACTATGTTATCAATTTTAACATGAGTCATCATGCCTATAGTTTAGTTATTGTATTTTCACAATTATATCTAGTGCATATTTATTTTTACTATTGTATATAAAGTTTCTATACAATATCATCCTTACAAGAATATTGTTACGATTTACCGTTTTTGGAGGTTCGGTAACAAGTTTCATTAAACTAATTTTATTTTATCACAACACCTGTGTGCAAAAGTACGGGCCCTGGACTCAAAACCAATGACGGTGACTTGCCGCGCGCTCTTGTGTCTTCTACTTTTCTCCGCACTACAAGTCTTTCCACTATGTCTTCTCGACTTCTGATACCAATGTCTATGTCCAAAGAAAGTTCGAATACCTACGACATTGAATGATGGAAGATAAACGTTGTTTGATACCGAGTTCTTGGGATTGAAACGTTGGTTCGCAACTGAGTCCATAGCACATTTATAAAGAATCTGTCTTACATTTCTCGCTTCCTCTTAAAGTCCACCGTAAAGAAATGTGTGTGTCTGTGGAAGGGCCATACATTTTGTATAGAGTAGATGGGGTCGGTCCGCTGCTATTCCATACAAAGTTTTTTTTGCGTTGCGAATGAATTCCGCGTGTATATATATGCGGCGGCGCAGCGGAATTACCTACTCGTCGGTATTCGATCGCGGAGTCCAGCGTGTATGTGGCGAACTTTATCAAAATCATAGAGATGGCTTAATTTTCTCGTAAGTATGCGTATACAGCCTACTGCAACCAAACTCGTCTGAAACCTTGTCACTCCTTGTCACATAAAAACGTCTGTCACAATACATATACTTACCCGTAACTTACCTAAATAGTTTTGTGGTTTTAGCGGTCACATTCTTTGGTGGTCACTATGAAATTGGGAATATAGTAAAAACAAGGTATGTAATACATTTTTTACTAGCTCTTGCCCGTGACTTTGTTCGCGTTGACTTCCTTTTGTTGGTCTTTTACTGGGATAAAAATATTCATGCTATACTCTATTTGTATACAAAAATTCATCTTAATCCGTTAAGCCGTTTTGCGTGATTTAGTAACAAAAATCTGAACTTTCGCATTTATAATATTAGTAAATAGGATTAACTTTTGCCTGTGACTTCGTCCGCCTAGAACTCGTTTATAGCGTACCTCCATACATACATCCGCTCCCCCCATTTCACCACCTTACGGGATGATTTCCAGGATTAATACGAAATTTCTTCAAAATCCCTACAGCGGTTTAGGCGTGAAAAGGTAACAGACAAACGGAGTTACTACTTTCGCATTTATAATTGAACGAGCGAGCGAAGCGAACGAAGTTCTCCGTTTCAGCTTGGGCCAAAATTCTTTCGTATGTAGGTACGGATGTTTGGATGTCCGGCTGATCTCATCTACAGGTCGCATTTCTCATCCGATTCTTTAAATTTTGTGAGCAGGTTCAATAATTAGGTACCTAGGTAGGTATATAATTCTTTTAACGATTGAGTTTTTGAAAAAAAAGACAGGATCGCGAGCTGCAGCTCACTGTCACTAGTATCAGTACCTATGGATTAGTATAAATATATGGATATTACTATATCTTATCTTGTGAGTGAGAAAGTGATTTGTAGTGATTACTATATACCTACAGCCGTGGCTAGATAATTAAAAACAAGATTTTTTTCCCATACAAATATGACTTTTCAAATTTAATGATGATTTAAAATATGTTTGGCCAATTTTATTTCTGATTATATGGAGGTATATGTGTATAAATAAGATTTAATTTAGTTTATATAAAGCTTCTGTAAAAGTTGTGCTTAAAAATACGGATGGTCAAATGGACAGTTTTTACAAGTTCATACTGTAATTAGGAACAATGTATGAACTTATAAAAAGTGTTGATTTGATCGCCTGTAGGTATTTTGTAGTCTAAATTTTACAGAAGCAGTATGTGCAATATATTAAATACTGTTTAAACACGTTTACATCCGTATGATCAGAAACAAAATTAATCAAACACATTATAAATTATCATCAAGTTTGAAGTCATACATAACTGTATGCTACTGTATGGAAAAAAATCGTTCTTGATTATCTGGCAACGACTGTATACTATTAATTATTACTAGCGAATTTTATATATGTATATATACTATATACCTGTACAAAGTGATAATAATTAGACTTAGCTCTGGAGTTAACTATTTATACAACGAGAAGCGGTACTTATCTATTTATTCCTCACCGATTATTGTTTTGGGTATTTTGAAGTACGTATCTCATATTATTAGTTCATCATTAACGAATGCATCTTGAAGGAGCCCGGGATCTTCCATGTTGTGGTAACCCATAATCCAGAGACCGGCGGATACATTTCGAAATAGACTGACGTCGGATTCGACCAAAAACAGGTAGGTACATTCGACGACAAAGAGAAATATACGGCCAAAGTTACAAAAATATGTATGCACGACTCTATTGCCTTAACATTGAGGTCGTGTATACATATTTTTGTAACTTTGGCCGTATATTTCTCTTTGTAGTCGACTGTACATATAAATCGGAGGTTAAAGGTCTTAGCATGGACTATTCTGGAATTAACTGTATTCAACATTATTTGGTCAACAGCTAAATCGCTTATTATGTAACTTGGTAGGTAGCTATTTGATGACCGTTTTACATAATTACCTACGTAGTTTTGGTTGTGCAGGCTCACCTGTGAGGGCAGTAACAATGGTGTACGGGATCGCGCTGGCGTTAGCTCTGCTCCTGCTATGGAGCCCTTGTCTCAAGGATGGGCTCTGCGCGGCGCCGGGCACAGTGTATGCCAGAGACAAAAAAAACCGTGTTTTTATTATATCAAACACAAGCAGATGTGGAAAGTGAATAAATTACCAAAAAATTGAAGAGTGTTCTGTGTGGTTTTCTTATGTACGGTCACTGACTTTAATTGTTGAGCCATTTAGCAGTCAACTAATTTTGGTTTTCTATGAAGCTATAGTGTCCAGTATAAAGTGAGTTCTAAATAGCTCAACAATTAAAGTCCGTGACTGTACCTATCTATGAATAATCCGGATAGTAATATGGTGATCTCAAATAGATAACCTGGCGATTTTGGTGTGCCTGAACCCAGAATCTACTCCTACCATTGGCAAGGCGTTCATAGAACTCGATTTCCACCGGATTGGAACAGGTCTTGTCCAAGTCGCTAATGATAATGATAATAAGGGGTCTCAACTGCCTATAGTCCATGTCACCCAACTATGGTACAAATTAAATCTAATAAGTAGGGCAAACCTAGGCTAAATCGATTCAATTATTTTTGAAGTATTACTTAGTAAAAGTTCATGAATTTGTCTACCATTTCTGAATTTATGATTATATTTATGATGTACCAAATTAATTTAGTAAATATTTTTACGTGGGCCACTGGGCAAAAGAAAGGTTGGAAGACCAAAAAAACGATGGGCAGATGACATTGTAGAAGTTGCAGGGAAGAATTGGTGGAATTGCGGCAAAGAAAGAGAAGAATGGAAAAAGATGGGGGAGGATCCTACCCAAAAGGGATCCATTTCCAACCAATAGATAAATACATAAAAAAATTACATAACAAAATTTGTAAAGAAATGGAATAAAAGCTATATAATAATATAATATAATAATAATAAATATTTTTATTGACACATGAAAAATTAGGTAATTCAGTGATATTCAGGTTACTATGTGACATGTGCTTATTGCAGGATTAAAAAATAGAAAATTGTTACATTTATAATTATAAAAATAATTGATGCGTTTTAAAACTCTTATCTTAACGGGTTTTTCTTTAGTTTTTGCCATATTTACATTTGTTTTTCTTCAATAAAAGTTTTTTTTACACCTTGCACCGATTAACTAAATATTAGACGTTACACTTACACCTGTTGATTTGTTTGACATGCCTAAGTTTTTTTCTTAATTTTGACGGATGCGGGTCGGATACTTGCTGCACATTAGAATGTTGAATGACAGTGCCGCCACCTACTGGAGATTCTTACAAGCAGCCGTAAAGATATCGAGTAATTCCGCTATTAGACCATAAGTAACTATCACCAAATTACTTCAAATCACCGATTAGCCAAGGTTTGCCCTATTACATGACTATTACATGTCTATGTAATAGTCATTCCTAATTCTATGTCTATAGAAAAACTATATTCAACATCACATTTTATACATAGGTACCTACACTCAGCGTCAAATACTCTGTAGCAGTCAAAGTGGCCAAATAGTTCGGTACACCATACTAAATATATGGTGTACCGAACTATTTGACTACTTTGGTTGCTACAAAATATTTGACGCTGAGTGTACTATGTGTATGAGTGTAAATTAGACTATGGGTGAACTATAAATAAGCCAGGTAATATAACTGCTAAAATTCGAATAAAGAACGTCTAAAATCACTGATACAAAATTGGTGTTGATAAAAGCGAATTTAGTTATTTATTTATTATTAAGAATCACCAACAGCGGCAACAACAAACACAAGCACTTAATACCAAAAAAAAACCATTGGTTTAAATTTATTGCGCCACCAATTACAGATTAACACAATCGACTTTAAAAACAGACGGAGAAACGGACAGACGGACAGACGGACAGACGGACATGACGAAACTATAAGGGTTCCGTTTTTGCCATTTTGGCTACGGAACCCTAAAAAACCGGCCAAGAGCGTGTCGGGCCACGCTCAGTGTAGGGTTCCGTAGTTTTTCGTCCGTCACAGTAAGTGTCCCCACTTAAGCGTTAAAAAATGGACTATTTGTTACATTCATTGTGATTTTGTAGAAATTACAGGTACAATAAACACCTGCTTATACGGTTAAATTACAACCTTAGTTCAGAAATTATTTTGTAATTTTTTTCAAAAACTATTCAACCTATCAAGTTCAAAATAGGTAATTTTCCTAGAAAGTTTAGGTATATAAAGTTCTACTTATGAGATTTTTTTCATATTTTTAAAACTTATGGTTCAAAAGTTAGAGGGGGGGAGGGGGACACATTTTTTAGGGTTCCGTAGCCAAAATGGCAAAAACGGAACCCTTATAGTTTCGTCATGTCCGTCTGTCCGTCTGTCCGTCTGTCCGTCTGTCCGTATGTCACAGGCATTTTACTCAAAAACTATAAGGTGTATTTGAATAAAATTTTGAGGATAGGTGTATTTTGTTAGCCGCTACTTAGTTTTGTAATTAAAATGACAAAAAAAAAATTTTTTAGGGGTGCACTCCATACATAAAACTAAAAGTCAATTTTTTTTTTTCATTGTGACCCACCGTGTGGCACATCAATCGATAGGCCTTTCAAAATAAATATAAGGTTTCTTAGCATTTGTTGTTGACGCTCCAAAAATCCCAACCTTAACCCATCCAGCACTTTTAACATCCCAACCGTGTCGTGTTTTATGCTTTGTATTTTTCATCCCGTTGTGGTACTGTTTTATATTAAAAAAAACACATTTATTACATTAATTATTTATTTATTATGTTTCTACTATCGAATAGTATGCTGCGTTGCGTTCCGTGGGTCACTTACGGTGCTGTCTGAAAACCAGCGCTGTAGGTGTCTGTCTGACACCTCGGCACAATGCTGAGACAGCGACCGTTTCACTGCCGCGAAGACACACACAATGTGTCAATTGTATTGTATTGTATGCTTTATATCTGTGTGTCTTTTGTGTAGTGAATAAATGTCTTCTTTTCTTTTCTTTTCTTCTTTTTCATTTTTTTTGATTAAGTGAATAGGGTCGGAGATAATCGCCCCGAAAGTCACTAAAATTCTGTCCCCCCCCCTCTAATTTTTGAACGGTGTATTTTAAAAATATGGAAAAATTCATGGACATAGGGCTTATTAATTTCATTCACCGAAAATTGTTTTGAACAAGATCGGTTCAGAGGTTTTCGAGATATTGCTGAAAAACTGCCTTCCTCAAAGAGAAGGACGTAAGTGCCGTAAAATTTCTGTGACGATACGACCTTTTTAATAGGCACGGAACCCTTCGTTTTGCGTGGTCCGACACGCACTTGGCCGGTTTTTTACTTCTGGAGCGATTATCTCCGAAAATATTAACATTATCAATAGGTACCTACCTATATATATATTTGCAATCACGTTCTCGAAAACGGCTCTAACGATTTCGATGAAATTTGGAATATAGGTGTTTTCGGGGGCGAGAAATCGATCTAGCTAGGTCTCATGTCTGGGAAAATTCGTGCTCTCCGCATATTCACCCGAGCAGAGCTCGGTCGCCCAGGGTCTAATTACTTACTTGACATAATTTGTCAATGCTATAAATTTCAGAAGATATAGGTAAGTTGAAGATATAGGTAGTTTTTATCCCAAAATTAATTACCTAAGGGAGTGAAAAGAGTGGGCGAAAGTTTGTATGGAGCTACGATGTAAACGAAATCCGCGCGGACGAAGTCGGGGGCTATCACAGAAGTTCCATATTTTCTAGTTCCATATGGAACTACTGGTACATATTCATACATATTCATATCAAACGTCTACCTCTGCTAAGACGACCTTTGTATACGAGTATATATATGTATATTATACATATATAATATATATATTTCACTTCTCATTCTCGAAAAGTGTGTCATATTAGGCTTTATTAGCAAGCGGGACTAAAGTAGTACATTTAGCCCCTAGGGAAAATACATATGTGTACATATTTATGATTTTTTAAATATTTAATTTGACCAAACAAAACACTACACCGTATTAAATCCACCAATCACAACTCATTCAAAAAACAGTTGTATTTGCTATCAACTAACCAGATAATATTAAAATAGACCAATCAGAAAAAAGAAATCATTTCAAAGTTAAATAATTCCAAATCATTAAAAAAGAATAAACGCCTCTGACCGTCAATAGCCGTGTTCAAACGTGGTTGACTGGCATTAGCTATGAGATTGAGCGGGATAGACTGCTGTCTATCTCGCTTTATCTTATGCCCCGTATGCTGGCCCCTGCACTCGGCTGTTTGGACGCGGCTATTGACGGTCAGAGGCGTTTATTCGTAGTGTCAATATTTTGTATCTGTGTCAAAGCAGTTTATTAAAAAAAACATCCCGCCAAATTTAACAATCTTTTCGCTGTGGAATTATTATTGATTGTGGATGAATAATCTTTGTTTTTACTATTTTCTCGCAGCTGATGTGAAAAATAGAATGTATAACTCCTAAATACCATATTACCTCTCGAACAATTTTACCTCACTTCGCTCGGGAAAATAACCATCTCATGCTAATACGGCTTATTTTAGCCCCTTGTCATACAATCTACTAATAATTGGCCTCTTCTACACATTGATCCTCTACATACCTACTTCAGTTGACATTGTCAAGTATATAAAAATAAAACCAGGTGTAAGGCACTTGTCCCACCGCCGGCGATGAGCGATGAGCTATCGGCGATTTTCTCGCCCAAGAAACGAACAAAAGATAATCGCTCCCGTGTAAATAAAAGAGGGAGATATAGTTCATCGCGGTGTGAACAGCCAGCGATGAACTATAAATATATATCTCTCTTTTATTTACACGGGAGCGATTATCTTTTGTTCGTTTCTTGGGCGAGAAAATCGCCGATAGCTCATCGCTTACTCGCCAGCGGTGGGACAAATGCCTCAAGCCTAGTATGGAGTTCCATATGGAACTATTGGGATCATTTACATATATGTACCGATTGTTCCATATGGAACTGGAGTTGTGGAACTCCAGGGATATCCCCACGAAGTCGCGGGCAAAAGCTAATCACATACCTATTCGAGTTCATAAGGAGCATTGTTGGATGATTTGGACTATACTCGTAGTTGGGAGGTTTTACGGTAGGGAACGGTTATTTATTTAATTAAAACGCAAATTAAACACAGATTCACAGTTTTTATTTGAATAATATTGATCTGAAACATGTATTGAATAGCTACACATTAATATTTACGGACATTTATGATTGTAAGTCAACATCTGTTAATAAGCAACATTGAAAATACTTTTTACCTCTAATACAATGACTGACAATCGATAATGAGTGGATTGCAAAAAAATTGTACATAGTTAAGAGCCTTAATCTAATTTACGATTTAACTTTTTACAGTTTCGTGACGGCAATTACCCATATAAAATATATTGGTAAATTGCCGTCACGAAACTGTAAAAAATTAAATCATAGATTAGATAAAAGCTCTTAACTATGTACAATTTTTTTTCAATCCACTCTAATAAATTCCATTAAAAAAAATTTTTGGTAGGTAGAATCTTTCATTACCGACTGTCCCTTTTTGCATAGTCGTCAAAAAGCATATTATAAGATAAACGACTACATCATGGATAGGGATATTTGGCAGCGATAAAATCCTGCACTAGAAATCTGTCGTAAAATAAATAGGCTTTCTACTGTAGCAATGTAATTTTATAATACTCTGATACTGAAATGATATATTGTATTTTGTTTGGAAAAAATGACACCTCGCCGAGTTTTTTACGCCGGTTCTTCTCGAGGTAGAGGTTTACTTTCCGAACCGGTGGTAGTTTATCGACATTCATAGGTGCATGTAATATGCCTAAAGTGAAGAATGTTGACTTTGACTTTGACTTTGAAAAAGGTGTGTGAGTGCCGATACGAGCCTTGGTGAGTATCGCAATGGAAGACGCCATTTTTTGACCAAGATAGGTACCTAAGTAGTTATGCAAAGTTTCACATAAAACTTTTGCTGAAATAATGAAACCCAAAGATATCAAAATATTATTTTATGTGAAGTCTTGTCATTAATTTTTAGGGTTGCGGACCAAAAAGGTAAAAACGAAACCCTTATGGTGCGACTCCGTCCGTCTGTCTGTCTGTCACAAAATCAAATATCTCAGGAACTACTAATGCGATCGATTTGAAATTTGGAATAGTTGTAAACAAAGCTAATCCTCGTGTATGGAAAATGAATATATACTTTTAATTTGTATAAAAAAGGGCGTATAAGAGGGGCGGCAAAAATTCAAAGTCTAGTTAGTAGGCCAAGTGGGGTATCATATGAAAGGGCTTGAATTGTACATTCTAAAATAGTTTTTCTTTTTTTTTTCTACAACGGTAATATTTTGATTTATAAAGAAAAATTTTGAAAAAAATACCATTCCCCCCTTATCTCCAAAGTTAACCAAGCGAAAAATTTGAAAATAATATATATGATTAATCCTTTCCTACCTGTTCAGTCCAGTTCAAGAACTAATTCCTTTTTTACCTTTTTGGTACGGACTTCAAAAATTGTACAGACTAGGTTACTACTCAAAGAATAAATAATCTAAGGTTTGCGTAATCGTACATCCATTGGTGCCACCACCCTACCTACTATTGTCACTCTCGCACTTACCTACTTGTCAGAAACCGCATGTGGTGGTGTACGGATGTTGTATCTAAGTCTACACTTATTTCTCTTAAAATTAGGGAAACGCGACCATCACAAGTAGACCAGTGGTACAAATATGCTTAATTTCTTTCGTAGTATTATGATTATGACCTTATTCTGTTAAACTTACAATTTGCAAGGATAAAGATAGGTTTGTACATTTCATTGCATAAGTATATACAGGTTATGTGGTTAACATTTTTGTCAACTTGTTCACTTGTAATGTTTCGTGGGATAGGGTCCTGTGATACCGTTGTAGATACAATTTTTCCTAGTTTTTGTATAACAGTAAAATAGGTATCTCTTGTAAATTTTACAAAATAGATTGTTCAACATTATTTATTTTTAAATAGGTATTTATTATAAAACTATAGGTATATCCTACCTACTACATAACTACAAATTCATTTTCTACAAACATTTCACGCGGTTCTGTGCATTAAATAAATCAATAACATATATTTTACTGGTAGATAGATATCATATTTTACGTATAGGTAAGTGGGGCAATGGTGGATCACCCTTTTTTCAGCGTCACGTTGCTTGGAAACTATACAAAGTATTGATGTCAAACTTTGCCAGAAGTAAGATTAGATATTTAGGTACGTTTTATCTGAACGCCATCAAATTAAAGATGGCCGACGGAGGAGTTGGTTCCTATCACAAATTTAAAGCTAAAAAAATGAAAAAGAAATGGTGTTTTCGTCAAGCGTGTCCACATTATCACGTGAAACTGCCTCAATACTGTGAAAAAGGCGCAGTTATATCCCTATGATTTTTGCCCAATATGGCGCTGTCCAAATGTCCCCACGTGACCAACTGTCGACCCACCTACCTACCTACTTGATTGCTTTCCATTTATTACTATAATACATAAATATTACTTGTCATGTACATTTAAAATGTTCACACACTTTGTAATTGTGTGAGACATACCTATTTGTAAAGATAAACAAGTAGACAACCATTCATATATTTATTCAAGTTAGGTAAATGTTTGTAGTATTAATTACAATTACTTACTTTGTTTATGTGATGTTTTGTGATAGGTACAGTAAGGGAAATGTATTCACGTACCACCGTAGAACCCTGTCGCAATTGACACGCCCCCGTCACTCAAACTCGAGTGATATGTACGAGTAATGTTACCTTATAGCGATAGCGTTCTACGGTGGTACATTCAGCGTCAAATACTTTGTAGCAATCAAAGTAGTCAAATAGTTCGGTACAGCATATACAGCGTGTCGCCGACTTTGAGGCTTTAATTGTAAGGTTCGATTCTACTCACTTAACTGATCTAATTTTGCTTTGAGACATTAAAAAATAATAATAATTTAGATACTTTATTAGACCTCAAAGTTTAATCGTTAAGTCAGTGTATCAGAACTAGCGATAATATCGTTATCTCATGGTACGAGGGAGGGTGGCATTACTTGGTACGGGGGCCTTTCAATGATAATTTTCTATTCCATTTACAATCTTTCTTTTCTAATGTGCCATAAAGAGGTTTGTCTTAGTTTTTCGCCTTTACGTAGCTTTACTATTTGCTTAAAAAAGACCAAGTTGACAATCTAGCTTTTTCATTGACGTCTTTCTGTCAAATAAATTTTATTCAGTAAATACTAAATGCCGAATCAAATGTTTACAGCGGCAGAATTAACTGATATGGTGTTGTTGTACGGGGAAACACAAGGAAAGGGAGCCCGAGCTCTCAGACTTTACCAAGAACTGTTTCCCAATCGTAGGCATCCACACAACTCTCGTGTAATTGTAAATGCTGTTCAACGAATAAGAGAGGAACGACCGATTACCGGCAATACGCGGGCTGAAGTGGGCAACAACCCTTTGCCACTTTTAGATTATTTTGCTGACTATCCTCCCGCAAGTAAAAGCGTCACAGCTAGAATTTTTGAAGTCCACCACTCGGCAATTCATAAAGTTTTGAAGAAGAACAAATTGCACCCTTCCAAACCAGTAAAAGTGCACGCGTTACTTCCGAGGGATTTGTCACTACGTATAGAGCTTATTGTGACTGGTTTTTACGACAACATGCATGCGACGAGAGGGTAGGCATGTTGAAATTTCAAGACGGAACCTAGAGTGAGTGTTACTTAACTGGTAATTAGGAGCTGTTCGATTAAAATGTTAGTTTTAGTTGTGATTACTCTAAACAATAAATGAGGTCTCTTACAAAAAACGTATCTTTTACTGTTGTTTTCGTAACGATTGCCTTCATAACAATAATAATCTTATGCGGAGTTTACATCTGCAAGTTACTGCTGCAAGTTTTGAAACAAATCAAGATGTAAACTCGGCATTAGTGATACTTACATACAGTAAATTAGTTTACAATCTAATGAAATTGACGTGACATTGTTCATTTGACATTTTACGTCTCATAAAGATAAACATTTATCAGTAAGATGTCAAGTTAGCATTGGGTAGCGTACATTGAAAATATTATTTAACTTGAATGAAAAAAAAAACAAATTTCAAAAAAAGATATTCTTAAAATGTTGCAGAATAAAAGATGCTCAGTTTGTAGAGCACAATTAAACCCTGCATTTAAAGCCCCTTAGTCAGAGACACCCTGTATTTAGTTCGGTGTACCGAACTATTTGGCAACTTTGACTGCTGAGTATTTGACGCTGAGTGTACGTGAATACATTTCCCTTACTGTACAGTTACGGACTTTAATCGTTGAGCCATTTAGAGTTCACTTTTTACTGGATATTAATAGTTAGCTTAACTATTAAAAACCAAAATTAGTTGACACCTAAATGGCTCAACGATTAAAGTCCGTGATTGTACATAGTTGTTCGTGATTATTTAAATAGCGTGTTAGATATTATGTATAAAATTGTGTTATTCACCTCCATAATAGAATGAACAGGCACGATAAGTAATGCTTCATTTTCCAACTTTATACCTACTTTCATAGAAAACAGTGTCCTAAATACCTATATTATTTTAATATGATACGTTCTATAAGCTTAAAATTAAATAACATTTAAATCCTTTGAGAATACAACATTATACGAAAGTGATTATTGTTTATTAGACGTAAGTAGATATTAGAAAGGAACGTCCAGTCAGATAAGTTCACTATGAAACAGTTAAAGCACAGTTAATTAACAATCAACTATGTGGCTAATGGATCAGGTGAAAGTTTATTCCGAAAATACTGTTACTTAGTTCTATATTTGATCTGAGAGCTCGTCAGTATTGTATTGGCTGGCATAGGTAGATACTATGTGAGTGCCGGGCCGGCTGCAATGCGCCGCTATGAATGAGAAGCGTGAGGGCGCACGTATGACACGTCGTTACCTGGATTCCAAGGCGGGTTACCGTTTATCGTTGTATCTGCTCGTGCGAGACTTAGCATCACGGTCAGAGTCTGATAATGAGTTTCATCACGGTCGCAAAAAGTTTTCGTTGGCTATTACAAATGTAAAATTACATAAACTTATGTTCTCACTCTGCCCAACACAGGCTATCACATTTATGAACGACAGCACCATTTGTAAAGCAACGATAAGCACCACCAGCGCTTCTTCTTTCCCTTTCAGGGTTTCGACTTTTCGGCGCGGCGTCATTCCGCCTTGTCCTTCTTGTCCGCTTTCTCGCTCTTGCTGCCGCCCTTGTTCCTGCATCCAATCATTACGTACATATATTCATTTGTTATAAAGCATTTGTTTCAAGTGGATTTCGGCTAAGCCGCTTCTAAACGTGCATCGTGCTACTTATTTTTGATAACTCTGTAGGTACTATTCTACTGTGTAGGCCATTGCGATATTTGTTGTTCGGCTATATGCTAATTGTTCACACCTACATCTCTAATACGCAACGCATAATGTGCCATTTACAAAGCACAGGTTTGGGACAGTTCTACAGAAGGCGCAGGCTTTATAAGCTAAACCCTTATTTTTAATTGCGTAGAATTCTGACGTTTCTTGATATGGCCGCGCTAAAAAATACTCTTTGAATTTGTGGTGAAAATTAAATAAGTAAAATTTAATATGGAATACGAATTATTATTTAACTATTTTCATTTAAGAACCAAAACATTTAGTAAAACGTACCTGGTTTAATTTTAGATTGCACTATTTGGACATTAAAATGTATTAAGTACCTACTTTTCTGAGGAGGGTGAATATCATATTTCATATTTTGCACTTCCTGTCCACCCATGTTAACTTCGAAGATATTTAACTACAAGTGTCTAGTTTTTTTTTTGGGAGGAGATCATTCTAAGTTTTCACATTTCCATTAATAAGATGGCAGATTTTCACACAGAACATATGTAAATAAATTGTCAAAGTCAAAAATCCAAACTCAAAGAGCGTCCACAACGTCGTCGTCTAAAATATTAATTAAATAAAGAAAGAAATTAGATTTGTCCAAAGAAATTATGTGATGATAGAGGATTTTCCTAACCACCTTGGGAGAACCCTTGGTTTAATGTGTGTATTTTAATTTAGTTATTTTTTTGTCCACGATACTTCCGAAATATTTTTGGAAAACATATATTTAGATGAAAATTCGATGGATTTATAAATATAGTTTACTAAATAAGAAAAAGTATTTTTTTGCTGTTTATTAGAAGTATCAATTTGAGTAATGTGCATGCAAAATGTTAATAAATATAAAATTATTGACCTGAATTTAAAAAAAAAGTTTTGTAGGCAGCCGTTAACAAATATTTTAACAAAGTTTTTAGGTGCCATACCATAAATGATTGAAATAGGATCAAATGCATTTCACTAGACGAACCTTGCTACAGCTACCATACACACATTCGTTATTTTTTTTCCTGAATAGAGTTGATTTAATTTTTATAATACATAAGCTTAAAAAATAACGTAAAGTAATACAATTAATATACCGAACTGTATTGTAACATGTAAAAAATAATCAAATGAATAAATCTAATGATATCTAGATCTACCGCTATCTAAGTGATTTGTGAAAAGTCTGTCTTATTGTAGTGGTTGATATAATTTCCATGCAGACATTTGAGATATGTTTCGCGTATCTCAAATAAAATTCCGAGTTGTTTTTTTTAAATTCGAAGCTGAAAAATTTATAATATGTTTAACCATTTTTATTTATTATTTTGTATACTTATTTCACGTGAAGTCAAAATAACGCTTTTTAATTGACACTGTCAGGTTTTTTACTCGAGCAGCCTGTGGGTGCGGCATACGAAGTGAGCCTACAACGCCCTGAGAGTGCAATACAACAATACGTTTAGGATGTTGCTGGGCTTGCCCAGCAGGTGTGCACCGTCTGGCATGTTCTATGAGGCCCGCACGGATGGATTCCCAGCAGTCATGCGAAAGAGAATCGTATCCCTGCTGGGTCGGAGTAGACGTAGTCCCAACAGCATCCTAAACGTGATTGTTAATAAGTATGATTGCCCAATACTCGCACACAGGGTTTGCTTGTTTTGCACATAACTAAAAAGGTACCCAATTTTGTATTAATTATCTGTATTAATAACAATTGTAACCTTTAATGTTATCTTTAATCTAATATATTTTATTGTATGTACAGTCGACTACAAAGAGAAAGATACAACCAAAGTTACAAAAATATGTATACACGACTTTATTGCCTTAACATTAAGGTCGTGTATACATATTTTTGTAACTTTGGCTGTACCGATCTCTTTGTAGTCGACTGTACTAACAAACTATAAAGTTTATAATAATATAATGATAATAAACAAAAATACTAGGTACCCTGTACCCGGTGCACAAATAAATATTTAAGAGGTATACAACTTTGAATCTATATAATTACAAAATTAAGCGATAAATACCAAACACTTCTGTAGCCCACTTGCTGTACCTAGAAGTATCGTTTTCCATTTGAACAAATATTTTTATCCATTGTAGGTATTTTTCCTTTTGAAAGGAAATTGACTACTAATTCACTTGTGTTTAGATATAGGTAATCAGTATATCAGGGTTATATCTTAAGACATTAAAATTTCTCAATAACGTACAATGTTAACTGTGATATTAATGTAATGGGTGGACCTACCTAAAAAAGTATACAGTAAATAAACGTTTAAGATCCCTGAAACGTCAAATTTTGCCAGCTGTCAGAATTCTCTGCAACTAAAAATCAGGGTGTAATGTATGTAACTTATAATATATGCTACTTCTTGCCTTGTAAATGTCATCACCCTCCAGCCTCTTATGTGTCATCCCTCGATTTTGGAGTGCCAACCGCCCGAGCTGAAGAATGAACTGATAGAAGAGTTTACCCACTTGAATTCAGTCCTGGCTTGGATAGTTCTTAGAAACTATTTAAAAAAGTGGTGGCATTATTAAACATACCTAGACAGGAATTGAAATCAAAATTCTCCACGTAAAATAACTACATGTTCTACCAGCCGCCCCTAAAACTCATTGTCCTGTCAATAAACATATATGGTATCACTAGTAATTCTCAAAATTTGTTTAAAACTGGACAACATACATATCTACACACATATAATTACCTCAGTAAAAAAATGGGCTACCTATGATAAATATTGAGACACAATATTACTTGTACAACTTACAGTGTAAAATAAAGAAAAAATGGTACGTTTATTGTTACGTTGCTACCACCAAAATATATTAAAACCGGTCCTTATGGGTTGATAAATAGGTAAATCGCATAATTTATAAAATCGATATATCTACAGAAAGTACCATGTACCTAATAATAAAACAATTTACTTAGTTTAAAAAAAATCTTTACACATTTACGAAAACGCAAAGTTACTTTCACACCTGCTTTTTAGAAAAAAGCCATTGTTGGCCTCAAATGAAGTATCAAAGTTATAGTTTTCTTCCCAGATCCTGCTATTCAGAAAAGAGTAATCGTTTCCCTTAAATGAGGCATTTTAATGTTATTTTAAAAACAATTCGAACTGCTTTCAAATAATTTTAAATAATAGCCGGTTTGATAAATAAATCGATTACTGTACCGATCGAAAGGCTCAATCATATAAACATTTATTGCTTCTATATTTAGAAGCATCTTTAATAAATTTGTAGCATCTTAAATAAAAGAAAGATCATGAAATTTCACATTTAATTTACAATTTTGTTCAGAATGTTATAAATTATAACTTGTCAAGTGTGTATTCATAAGTAATACTTTACAATGATAAAATCTGTTATTATAAGCACGACATACTTGTAGTAAGAGAAAAGAGAAAAGGCTATTCGTTATTATGTTATTTTATTAAACTTTAAATGCAGTTCGTATTGTTTATAAAATTAAATTGAAGTCTTCTTTCAGTAAAATTTCCTATCTACAGTATATAAGGTACTTTCCCTCCATGTGACAAAGTCGTGGCACGCCCTGTTTATAAGTATTAAGTATAATTCTCTTGTATAATATGTCGGCATACGGAAGCGGTTTTTTTCACAATAATGTTACAAGCTGTCGCGAAATTTAGGTTTATCGCGAAATTACTGATTGGCAGGATTGGATACAAGGTTTTCACGAAACTAATATGTTAGTTTATAGGAATGACGTTTTTACTCGACAACCTACCTATTAGGTACCTCACGTTGTAGTTTTCGGACCGAATATCTGCTGTCCCATTAGTAATTTACCTATCTATACATACTTGGCATGATCATATAACGCAACGCACCCATTTAAAATATTACCGCTACATAAACTGAACATATTTGCTAAATTTACTCTAAAACATGAATCCCCAATTGAAAACAAGGTGAGCACGATGACTCTTTTACCTGCTACTGATCAAATGCTTCTTTTCCTTTTTTTCCTTCTCAGTGCTAGTAGTACTAGGACCCGGCACAGGATTAACGGCAACTTGCACGCTCTGAAATAGAGAAACAATTGTTCAATAGTTGACAGACCATCGAATAAGCTATGGTCGCCATCACATACCGCAAACATGTAATGGTGCTCTTAACACTTTGAGTACCAGGATGTGTTAATAATACCTGAATACGCCACACCTTCTTAGGAAGGTCTTGTCAGAGGTTTGTGGCCACCATGTTTGCTGTTATGTAGATATGTGGTGCGCCGATGGCGACTGTATAAAAGGTCAGTCCGGTACGGTTAAGTTAAATATTTTTTCTCAAACATACAATGAATATATTGACGTTACATTCCTTATCATAGGCTGCGACGTATCACGTTTCAGGTGCGGCGCGAGGAGAGGCCCATAATGAAATTTCATACCTATCAAATTGGAGGGATAGGCCGCAAAGTGATCGTCTTTTTTTCATCTTCAATTAGTGACACAACATCATGGCGTTCAGCCATTTAAAAAAAACTTCAGGGTTTAAAAAAAAATAACATTATATGTACTAGAGATTACCAGCCTCGTATCCCAATCTGGCCTCGCTGCGCTCGTCCGTCTATACTTGACCGGCAATCCCTATTTTCCCGGCCTCTGCAGTAATGTACGGTCGCGTTCTTTAACTTATGACCCTTTTCGCAAAAATATAATTTGTATTCCTATACAATTTGACAGGATTGTCAACCTTAAGTGGGCCCCAGATTAAAGTTCGTGACTGTACTATTATGACACTTATTTAGTATCCAGGATGCGGAATTATTTCGATCTTACGTGGAGCTTAACGACGAACCTGAAACTCAACGCCGCAACTATCTTACGGAATATCTGATTCAATCCGACGTCCATTTATCCCGACTTGTCAGTCTGAACGACAGGCGTGAATTGAAGAGAAAGGCAGGAGAAATCGGGTGCTCAAAGCAAGTTCATTTTTTCAATAGGTAATATGTAAAGTTCTGAATCTAGGTCCGATGTCAACCGTTTTGGGTGAGGATATGTTTATGACACCGAGTGATTTAATACACATGTAAATGCTATGACCACGGGTATATCTTTGATTGTTTTGTATTTAAGCAAACTAGTCCGAAAAACATTTGTATGAAAAGTTCACCGCGTCGTTTACCCTTTCTAAAATAAGAAGAGCGTGAACATAGTTACCATGGGAGGAGCGGAGGAGGTAGACGGCCCCGGCTGCGGCTCGACCTGCTGCTGTTGCGACTGGCTGTTCACGTGGCCCATCTTCGTGAGGGGAGGGTACTTAAACGAGTCCGAGAACGCCATGCCACGCCTTAACGCAGCCCTAAAAGTGTACACGCATATCAGATTTTGCTTCTCAATATAATAATAAAAAAATATTATATTGAGAAGCTATATAATAATTATTCTCAATATACCTATCCGTCAAAATACAAAGCATTGTTACAAGCTTTTATTTAGTTTCACCTGTCCCGATGTTTGTCACCAAATGTTGCAAATTAAATTTGATCCACTTCTCGGTAACCGATTGAGCTGAAATTTTGCATAAATGTGTATAACTCGTGACAATGCAACATTATGATGACATGGTGCTGATCTGATGATGCAGATGGAAGGTGGCCATAGGAACTTTGCAATGGAACGAAACAACCTCATCGAGTTTGGGCTCGTTAGAATCGTCTCAATAAGTAGTTGATGACGGTATACAGAAAAGTACAGTCGGCAATAAAAGCTTGGTTCAAAAATAAAATGTATTTATTACTTGTACACGCATTCATAGTACCTAAGCGACCACGTTTCCGTGCCATACGTCATCAATCGCAGCGTGGGTAGGCCCCCCCCACAAGGTGGACTGATGACCTGGTAAAGGTCGCTGGAGTCCGCTGGATGCGGGTGGCGCAGGACCGGTCACTGTGGCACTCTTTGGGGGAGGCCTATATCCAGCAGTGGACGTCTTTGGGCTGATATGATGATGATGATGACACGCATTCAACCTAACATAATATATGTTGTACAGACACGTTTAGGGGTGCAAAGCGCGCGTAGCATCATATTCGAACTGTGAACGGTTTTGATAATAGACGTCAATTATTTATTATTTAACAATTTACTTGCTAAAATAAAACATTGTACCACAGAATTAATTGTATTGATAGTATGACGTGGTATGACTGTGGGGGCTGTCTCTTGGTAAGGCATTCATTGTTATTACACAACACGCAGGGTTTAATATTACTTAGCAAGTAAATATTAATGTATTATGCTTACCGTTAATATTTTACAGATTTTAAAGAGTTGTCTAATAGTTACTTCTATATTTGAGTTAAATGATTTAAAAATAAAATAGCGCGGCTTCTATTTTATCCATATTGTATCTTGTTGTCAGTTTCCGTACCTAGTGGGACTGGGGGGCGGATAGCTCGTGCCCCTGTGGTCCGGGCTCAGGTACTGATGATGGTGCGTGGCCGACAGCCGGTTTCGTTGCAACAACTCCTGATGGGACTGGTAGAGCCTCTCTGATGCTGTTTGAGGAGCCGGCCTGCAGGAAATTTACATTTTAGGAATTGTGTATTCAAGGTAAAAGCGGCCAAGTTGATGCGGTAAAGTAGTACATAAATAGCAGTAGTATATACGATGTTTCTGTGAGTCACCAACGGTGCTGGCTGAAAATCAGCGCTGTAAGTGTCTGACACCTCAGCATAATGCCGAGCCAGATGTATTTCGTGGCCGTTTCATTTCTATTGACATTGACGGTGAACAAGATAAGATACGATAATTTTATTCCTTTGAGAATAAAGTTCTTTAACCATAAGCGTGCAGAGGACTGAATTGAGCAAGTGCGTACCGGGAGGCGCAGAGATGAGTTACAACTCTACAAGTCAAAAAAAAATTCACATTACATTTCATTATTTTGAGTATCTATAAATTAATTCTTGTATTAATAATTTATTTACATAGTAACATTTGAATATAGGGCGACTGAGCCGATGTGCCGTGGCTATCGAAAAACTCGTCAATATGGTATAGCAAGCCATTCCCAGTAGAATAGTTTGCTGACAAATCGCTAGAAGCTTGCTTTTTTCACTCGCGACCCGTGCACCCATCGGGTCCACCCACCAGTGGATGCACGGGGAATTCCTTTTTACCCATGCACCCACTGCATTTTGGCAGAAATCAAAGTTTTAAAATATGTCGATACATTGCATCGATAGCTGTAACCGGTGAGTGGGTCGCGAGTGCTTTATTTTGTTGTCCAGTGTATCGTACAGTCTGATCCCTATTACATGCACAGACTTGCTAGTTTTGGCCAGGCGGCACGCAGGCACAACCAGCTGATTACGCCTGCGCGTCACGCTACCCAGGAGTTAGCTATGAATGGGAATCTGATAAAGATTTTGTCGCACGTATTCGCATGCTTCTATTATATACACACTAGGTAACGTAAGTATTTTATATTTTTGAAACAGTTCCTTAGCTGGGTAGTCGAGTGGTTTTCTACTCATAATGCGGATGCACGCTTTTGTAATTTAAATAACCTTTCACGATCCGCAGCAGTATCCCATAGGTCGACGCCGTAGGTTAGTATAGAATGGATGTACCTATCCATAATAGGCCTTTCTTAGGTTTTCCTCAGAGAGACTGTGAGTTAGCCTAGACCACGCGAAGCAGCAGAAGCGACACGTTTACACGTCGCATCTATATGGGGTGCCCACGAGAGTCCTGAATCTATCACAAAACCTAAATATTTGACTTTATGTACCTGTGGCACCGCAACACCGTTCAAAACAATCTTAACCCGAGCATTTAATTATCTCTTTAATTGGAAGTATTGGAAGATATCTTTTGCATTGTTTGGGTTGGTTTTATTTCTGAGCTGGTGAAATCATTGGCTGCTCTTATTACGCACGTGTCATCAGCAAACATAATGTGCTCCACGTCTTCAGTGGCGCCAGTGACGTCGTCCGCAAGGACCAAGAACAGGTTATTTCCCATCGTAGATCCCTGCGGAAGCGCACTGTCCACCAATTCTTCAAGGTTCAATTTAATGATTGAATGATTTTACGTAAGTGGTTTGTTTTCGTTCTCCAAGGAAGGACCTTAATAATTCGAGGAAAGATGTATTGATTCCGTACCTCGATAGCTTTACGAGAAGCAGTGCGTGGTCAATAGGGGTGTAGACACCAAATAAAACAACCAAAAATTATGAATTTTCTCGAAAAAGGATTAAAGTCAAATGTTAAGCAGTGGATTAAATAATCACAAAGTTATAAGTGGCCAAAGTTTTAAGAGGGGATATATTATGTCCCTTTTTCGCAAAACGAACCTTTATATGAAACGATTGTCATTTACTATGACGCTCGATGGTCGCGATCCCCGAGCGTTTTCTCTCTATCAAGCAATCTGAATTGGATTTTCGTCACTAGGCATATTTTTTTGCCTTCTTTCTTTTGGAGTAATAATAAATTTTGAATCTACACCCCTATTGTTTCGAAGGTGCTCGCGCGACAGGTCGCAGAATATAGCTGCAATATGTCGCCCGGCCTCGAGGTGCGCGGTCACTCGCCGCACTACATCTCGCGCCGCATCCGCAGTCGACCGTCCGGATTGGTAGGCGTACTGCTGCCGGTTCAGTAGTTTACCACTTAGCAAACGTTCGAATAACTTGGATACGATGGGTGGGTATCAATGATGTGGATCTATACGATTTTAGTGCATCCATCCAGTAGTAGTGTGTGTGTTTTTAATCTGTTACCTGATAAGGCTTTCGCTATGATAAATACCCCCCTCTTACCCGAGGGGAGAAGGAGGGTTGTACTGTTTATAGGATGGCTTAAGGCTCCCGCCCTACTAGTATAGATTTACCTAACCTTAGCTTTTGTATCCTGTTTAAAATGAAATAAATAAGTCTAAATGCAAAAAGTGCACCTAATACAATGGGTCACATTAAATAAATACCCTTTAGGTATAGTTTTTCATACTTAGAACATATATGTAATCAGTTTCTCCATGTAATAAAAATAAAAACTTATTTTTAACGCATCCAGCTTTTAAAGGCGAAAACTAGCCTGTATAAAGTAAGTTTAATTTTATTTTTGTGTTTAAGTGTATGTGTTGGTGTACTTACATTGTACTTGTTTTTTATGATAAATAAAGACCTTTTACAAACAAACAAACAGGGCTCCCGCCGAGCCGGAATAGTATTAGCTAGCACTAAAGTAATATGTTGCCATCCGTGCTATCACGGTAGGCTAGCAAACTGATGACGATGCAGAGGGCTTACACGGGAGCGGGGCGCGCGGGCGGCGAGGAGGGGTCGATGGTGAGGTCGGGCAGGCTGTGCACGAGCGCCAGCACGCCGCTCTGCGGCTGCACGCGCAGCGTGTTGTGCGTGGCCGTGCTCGGACTTCGCAGCGGCAGTCGCATAGGGCCCTGCACATAAATCATCATCATAATTTTTGTCTGTCATTTGGCTAATGCTGAACACAACTCTTCGAATACGCCACTCGTCCCGGCCCTAACCCCATAAAACAAAGTACAAAATGATGTAGGTACTAGGTACTTAATAGTTGAATAATACTGATTTTTCTACTCCGGTATTGATCTGCAATTTATATAGGGTAAATCGTTAGTAGCTGGCCACCATTCAATAACTGGCCACCTCATACTAAAAATGAACTCTATTCACCTATAATATAATTCATTTTCACTTATAATAGTTTCAATTACTGGCCATCCCTCAATAACTGGCCCCGTCATACTAAATTGCATTATGTTTGTTGCGTTCATTTTTAGTATGAGGTGGCCATCTATTGAAGGGTGGCCAGTGCAGCAAAAATAAAAATGAGACATACTGCAAATTATACGTAAAATGTATTAATAAAATGCCTAAACTACTATAAACATGCACAGTTATTATAAAAGGTCACAATTTATCACGTTAGGTCGTCAAAAGATGAACTCCTAACGGTTTCGCGTGCGTATACGAGCCGCGGAGCGAACTAGGGGTAGGCAGAAATGGGTAACGAGCCGAAGCGTTGGGCGTATGGCACAAAATACAGGTCGAGCCTTCGAGGCCCCGGCTTCAATCTAGACACGGGAAAGGAAGAAGCGAGTGTGGAATGGATGATAGTTGTGAAGGATGAACACCAAATTATAGATCAAAAGGTATTAGGAAAACGGTGGTGGGCGAGGTGCCTTTCAAAATTTAGAGAAGAAATATTGTTCGGTAAAAAATATCGGCAAGGCCGAACACGATAACTAGATATGCAAGGCGCGATTGCAATTCGCTACCCAAGTTTTAAAAGAATAATTATCCGCTAGGCACGCTAAGAGTGATATAAGGCAAAGATACATACAAAACAGTAACCTAGGCTAAAAAACAGCCTAGCAAAGCTCCCGACGACACGCGGCGGACAAAAGAAACCTTGTAGGCGCTGGGAAGACCCCCGGGGTCTCCATGTACGCAAAGACGTAGCCCTCCGGGCCTTGACTGCCGTCGGCAGGAACTGGTGGTGGCAGCGATGGCGCTTGCTCTGCCTCGGCGGGCGTCGTGGCGCAGGAACGTCGTAAAGAGCCGTAAATTAACAGCACCTTGCGCAGCCCGTAACTGGTGGCTACCGAAGAAAAAAAATGAAAATAACCGACACTAAATTCTACGAACACCGGTAGCTAACCGAAACCTAAGGCGGAAAAACTCACCAGAACTCGGCTTCCAAGCTCGGCTTTCACAGAAGTAAGCCAGCGGCGCCGCCCCTACGGCTGCCGACTGGTTCCGCAAGTCGGAAAAAACAAGAAGCGTCTTGGGACCACAAAAACTTGGTGGTGGTTGAACAAAAAAACACTTTCGGGCACAAAGCGAGACACAACCTTAAACTTCCAAGAAGAAAATGAATCACCCAGTTGGAGTCGAGCTCACTCTACTTTCCTTCAGCCTCGATTCTCAACTGACTGCTGAAAAATCTCATTGTTTTTGATTCCAATTCTTTTACATGTTCTAAATACGAATTTCAAAATCGGGCCTTCGCAACCTGCCAATTTATATAAGGAGTGACCGATAGCGCGTGGACACATCACACCAGCTACTGGCGATATACCCTAGGCATTAACTCAAATACAATGACACCGATAATAAATTCTCGAAAACTCTATATGCTCTACGGCCCTAAAACGCACTGTTTATACCTACTTAGAACCATAGTTAAATTCTATCAAATCTACTATTGTGTTGCCATTAAAGTGAAACATTCCATCAATAGTAAATTTACTCTTGGCGAAAAAAAGGAAGTAAGTAATTAATTTCTTAGTAATTGTAAAGATACAACTTAAAACATACTTATGAATTGTATAAGTATTATGATTTTATTTTTAATTCAAACTGTTTTGTATTAGAAACTTTCACATTACAATGGCAATACTTCAGGTCTCAACCACATTTGGTCTCAGTTTATTCAGTTATGACACAATAATATTATCGTCTAAAGATGTAGGTATGTATATTATTATAAATCTTTGGTATTTCAATTAAAAATACAACAATTAGTCAAGTGGGTATGGTGAAATGGTGGCAGCCATGGCACTTTTACTCCTCACTTCATATTCTGTATCCTACGTCGGTTTTTAGAATTATTTAGTTAATTTAGTTTATTCAAAATTTGAAAAAGCTGCATCGCAATATCTTAAATCTAAATTTTAATTTGTTACACCCTGTCCTGGTTGCGAGCTCCGTACATCTTAACCTCTCTGTCCTGTCTCACCGTACCGGTTTCCTCTCAAATTCCTTGCTGTTCAGGCTATTCGTCTGTGGAATGATCTCCCTCTTACCGTCAGGCAAGCTCAGAGCAAATTTTCCTTTAAACGCAAGTTGCGTACGGGTAGGTAGATATAATTGTATGTATTTAAGTATGTATAAGTAAGTTTATATTGTATGCATTATACAAGTACTTATGTATATTCATGTAATTAATTGATTTGTGTTTCCATTCGAGTCTCAGTATTTAGGATCCTGCACCACTAAAGTTTCTGTTTAGCCCAATGGTTGACTGGTAGAGAATGCCTGATGGCATTAAGTCCCACGAGAATAGAAAACACTAATTGATTTAAGTTATTAATTAGTTTTATACACAGACTGAATAATCAACTACGTTCTTAAAAGCATTAACTAAGTTCTGAATAAATAAAACGTTTCGAGCCGTGCACACGGTGTCAATCAATCAAAGCATTTGCTACGGTGCCCTATTGAAAAAAGTACAAAATATTTTTTTTATCTTGGCTCACTACAGCAGGTACTAATTGAATGAAGGCCGAAGATATGCCGGCAATCATCAGCGCGCCCGGGTGCGATCATGGTATTATCAAGGACAATGATCCTTAGCATATTTAGAAAAATAACTTAGGCATCCAGGAGACCGGCCAATTTTCAGTTCGAGATTAAGTCCATTCGAGATGATCTCGATTGACGTAGTCTCTATTGAATAATAGCGCCACATGTCGAAGACACCAAAATTCCCTTCCAACGACGATCTTAATAGTGGCTATTGCAAGGGGCGTTCCATTTTTCTTGATTTTATTAGTGTATAATTGAGTGTGAAACAATTAATAATTTTTCAAAACAGTACCTAATCACTTGCAATCCGTAGGGGAGACTGTTCTGAAACGGGTCGACTCTGACCGCCGCGCTGCAACCCAAAATGCGCCTTTAAGGTGGTCGACTCTGGCTTGGGCTGATAGTTCGTACGTGGTTCGTACTTACGGTAAGGGAGCCCACAAAAACTATATTGATTTGACAGGTTTGCGCTACAACGGACAATATTATCCAGACTGTCAGTATATCGAATGTCAAAAAATCTGTAATAAAGAAAACTATCTCGATCGCTACGACCACTCGTATTTAAAACGCTGGCAAGTATACTCCAGGAAAAATACGGTTTTGAAAAACATTAATTTATAATAGCTTGTTTTTAGGGTTCCGTACCTCAAAAGAAAAAAACGGAACCCTTATAGGATCACTCGTGTGTCTGTCTGTTCGTCTGTCACAGCCGATTTGCTCCGAAACTACTGGACCAATTGAGTTGAAATTTGGTAAACATATGTAAATTGATGACCCAAAGGTGGACGCGTAAAGTAAATTAATGAATTCTGAACAAGGGGGCCACTTTTGGGGGGTAAACTGGAAAATTAAAAACAGAAGTTTCGCAAACTACATTGTGTGACATACTAAATGAAAGAGGTTTTTGTAAGCATCTCAGATTTTTTTTAAATAATTTTAGCAAAAACACATTTGAAGTAATTTAGGAAAAAAAGACGAAAATTGACCATTCCCCCCCTTATCTCCGAAACTACTAGGCTTAAAATTCTGAAAAAAATATGGAGAATAGTTCCTTGCCTAAAGATTACAGGAAAACTCATAAGAAGTTTGAGTATTCAAAGTAACGGGAAAATTCTCAATATTTTTGTGTATTATATACGGAACCCTCACCACGCGAGTTGAACTCGCACTTGTCCGGTTTTTTGTTTATTTCATTTTGAAACGTTATTCTAAGATGCTTTATTTAGGAATCCTACCAGCTTTTCACCCGGAAGTAATTATTTAGATTTAAATAAAGCAAACTTTGTATGGTTTATCTTGAATTATTATGATGACATATCCGTTACAAAGAAAAAAAATCTATTATTATAAATTATTTCCAAATTTGTAATATTTTCCATACTAGTTGTCAATTCAACACATTGAATGTGAAATTTGGAAATTACGGAAATTTGTTTTCGTTTCGCATCTGCCATTTTTTTGGAGATATCACGAATAACAATATCTGGAACGGCCCGAGAGTTGGCTTTCATGTCAGAGATATTTAAAAATAGGTAATAAATCAATCATAAGTTTCAATGTGTGGTTATACAACTAAAACAGGCAGTTAAGTCGCGTCGGACTAGAAATCAAAATAAATACGACATTTAAATAAGTACGTGCCATCAATAATAAAAATGAGAAACGATAAGAGGGCGCAGCAGGTAGTCACCGTGGGGCGTGGGAATGTCTATTTAAGTGGCTCTTTAAACATTGACAAATGGGTTGGATTTTCAGAAATGAACGTTCAGAGCCACAATTAATACACCAGCCCCCCTATTCTAAATCAGACTTCAATTTATCTAAGAAGGCGTGCCATTATAATTTGGATACTTGACTAAACATTTTTTTCATTTTACTTTATGAATATCTTCAGTTTTCAAGTTATAGACTTGAATCTTTGTGTGAAGGTTCCTTACTAAAAAGCAAAACTAATGATTAAGCGTTAATATAAAAAATCATCCCCTAAGGGGGTTTAAAAGAGTTAAAAGTTTGTATGGGAAACATGACGTTTTTAAAGTTAGACGTTTAAAATTCAGTCACAAGCTCCTAATGTACAGTCAAAAATAGTGATAAGGGCATTTTTTCTAATTCACCCCTTCAGGTTAAAATGGGGTTGAAAGTTCACATAAGTAATGTGTGCTTTTTAATGATAAACTTTGACAGCAGCACGGCTATCACAAGACGGTGCGCGAGCTCTCTCTCGATTTTTTAGAAAACTTAAAAAGAGAGGTATAGTGCGAGAAAAATCGAGAGAGCTCGCGCACGATCTTGTGATACTTAGCCGTGCAGGTTTCTTTTATAATATGTAGATCTATCCAGAAATATATATTTTAAAACTTGCCCCCTAAAGGGGTGAAATAGGAGTTGTCCCTGGAAGACGTTCATTTAAAAACTTAGTTTGAAAGTTCGTATATGACGTCGAAGGGTTGTTCATAGGGGAAGTAAGTAGTAGTAGGCCGTTGCCAGCGTAACTATTCAACAATTATTGCAAAAATTACACTTACTACGCGGGCGAAGCCGCGGGCAAAAGCTAGTAGGATATAATTGGTTATGACAACGGCGGACTTACCGTTTGCTGATGCGAGGGCACCACCGTCTCCGACTCGCTCTCGCTTACCACGTTCACAGTTATCGATGTCACGGCTATAAGAAATTGGTACCATTACGCATAATTTAATTCATATTGAGCATTTCAGTGTTTGAATGTCTGCACGTCAGCGGTTTTGAAGCCTAAGTACAGGGGGTTCGTGCAACTGTGCTGAATGCACAAATATGTAAATTGTAAAAATCGGGACATCCTTGTAAGCGAAAAAATTATGCTAAAGTGCGATGTCGACTAGGTACAACATACCTATATGTTCGTGATATCGTTAAAATTAGCGTAGCACTTTATTTCGCAGTTTTAATTATAGTCGTATAATGTTCTCGTTGGGGATTTCGATCAATCAAGTAATGTTAACGACTTTAAATACTGCTGATGTTATCCATACCATCATCCGGGTTTAGAGGCGGTATAACGTGCTCCACGGAACTGCCGGCGCGGTAGTAGTTGGGCTGGCGGCTGGGCCCGGCCTGCGGCTCGTCGTGGGATGCCGCGCTGCAACACATTAATCTATTATTTAGCAATCCTCCATTTCCATGGAGGATTGCTGAATAATAGATTATGGGGCATTATGAACACTTTCGCTGCCAAGATCCACCTGTGCGAATTCTCTGTGCGTAGCAAGTGCCGCTACAAGCCATAATATCATCTATGCGCGTAGCGCTACGAAATTTCTAGCAGTAGCACGACCTGGTATAGTACGTCCGAAATTGTAAGAGTAAATCGTGTCAAAAACCGCAAACAAAAAGCTACCTCATAGATCACAAAGTCGTTTTTCGCTTTTGTTAGTTTGACAGAATTTACTCTTACAGTTTCGGATAGAGTATACCAGTGAATGACGTTTATTAACACTTTCACTGCCTACGCCGTAGTCGCTTTTTAAAAAGTCGCGTCTTAGGAAAACCACGAAATCGGCTACAAGCGTAGCGCGTAGCAATTCTTGGCAGTGAATGTGTTAACTCATTTAATGCTGCTACGCCCTACGTAGCATTGCTTTCCCTCGAATCGGCTAACTCATTCAGCGCGCTTTAGTACCTATATTTATCCTGTAGCGGAAAAGTTGACGTTACCTCTTGACGTGTAGTCAAGCGAATTGAAATATGAAATTCACAAGTTAATTCCACTCTTTTCTTGCCATGAGATACGGTCACGTTCATAAATACATATTTGAGCATTGCGAAAGCTTAAATACAGTGCAATTCTTAACCCATTCACCGCGACGGTACGCTCGTAACGCTACCGCTCAGATCACCTAGTTAACTTAGATATATCTGTTGCAAGTCGATTTTAAGAGCATAGCTGGGTAACCTGGTGGAGTACTGGAAGCTGGAGAGGCGGGACTGGCGCGAGCTGCCGCTGGTGGAGTTGCGCTGCATGGGGTACCGCAGGCTGTGCAGCGCCGGCGCGCGCCCGCTGGTGCCCGCCGCGCCCGACCCCTCGCCTGCACACACTTCAATGGTCCAAGTCTTTCGATAATTCTGCATTTTGTGTCGGTGTAAGCTTTAGCGCGCCCGCACATTAATTACACCTACTAGTGGCCGCCCCTAACGTGCTTGTGGCTCGGACGCGGCCACTAAACGCCAGTCGTGCACCGGTGCCATACAAAATGTATGGAAGAACTCGTCCGCCGCTTGTGATGGCATCTACTGGTTCAATGTGCGGCGGCTCTTGATCTTGTACCTCAAGCCGACCAAAAGCCTATTAAAAGGATGGAATTTATACCATTCTAAAATTGGAATAGAGTCGTCGTCATTTGTTTTGTTTCCTTTGATTTCAACTTTTTCCTATTATAATTGATTAAAATTCAATTGCCAATTTTTCTTGTATGGTGGTCGGCTAGAGATGCTCTAAACAACATTTAATTTCTGCAAAAAAGTTACCAAACACCAGTTACTAACCAGGGTGGCACACTGCAAATATCAAATAGACGTAATAACTTCAAATATTCCCCCAAATCCCCAAATCGCCTAATTTCGAAAATCAAGTGAACAAGGTACATCTTTATTTTACTTAGTGATTCTTGCGATTAATAAGTACACAGAGGTATTTGAATTAAATATTTGCTTCTTACCTCGAAAAAACATCGTTTTAGCATAGTAAATATCTTTCATTCAACGAAAAATCTAAGTAACATTGAATTTTGTACAGCCAACATCAAAGATATGTTCACACTATTTATTCCAATGTAATGAGGGGAAAAATAGAAATACTCTTTGACGTCGATCGTACTTTAATTAGAACGATAGAATTTTCTAGGTTATAATAATGAGCTCGATAATATTGGTACCGTCAAAGGAGTCTGTGTTCATGGAAGCCTGCGAGCAGTCGTAGTCGGTGGAGGCGCCCATGCTCCTGTGCAGCATGGCGGCCACGCGCTCGCGCGCCTCGCGCTCGATGTTCATGTCCTCAGAGTTCTGCTTGCTCTACAATAACACATCATTTTAAACATTTCACCGAGAACAAGTGCCTAAACTAAAGTGTCGTGATGGTGATAACACTGACTGTAGGAAGACATCCGAGTTTCTGTCAAATGAAACCAGCTTGACAGGACTTGCTTCCCACGAGGCAGCTTGACCCAACGACTGTAGTAGCTGTGGTGTTTGTTGTCAAAGTAATTGCGCTTTAAAGTAAGCTCGCTTCTTTGTCTACAGTTGCCACGAAAGTGTGGATTGTATTATTGACTAGTTGTCGCGCGGCTCCACCCGCGTAGGTATTACAAATAACCCAGGTGGAGTGGCGAGATAAAGTATTGTGTATGTTTTTTTGAAGATCTATTCTATATACTGGTGAAAGAATATTTGAATAAGATGAGTAGTTCTGGAGATTATCCCTTCATACAAACTTACAAAGCCCTAAAAACTCTCCTACCTAAGTAGATTATAATGCATAAAGTAACTTACCCCCTTACTGGTACTAGGTCCTGCAGCACCGTAGTCAGAAGAGGAGTCCACGTCTACTTCAGAAAGATCCCGAGATGGATTTCTGGCGAACCACACACCAAGGTCGTATGTGAGCCTAGCCTCTCTTAGCTTTTGCTCCCATATCTAGAAAACGCAAGGTCCAGTAAGCAGGTACTTATATAGGATTAGGGAATAATGTTGTTAATGGGATCGATACCTGGTTATTATCGGGTGCAAATACGTTATTTAACGACAGTAAAAATAACTTTTACACTAGTTACTTACCAACAAAAATAACTTTTACACTAGTTACCTACTAACAACAATAACTTTTTTAATACAGTTGCTCAAAATGTGCTACTTTACGTAGCTGTTTAGATTGCGGAAAGTTGGTTTTCGCGAACTAGTGCTTTTTACTTGTCCTCGTACAAATTGTACCTACCATTAATTATTATGTCTATACATAATAAATAAGATAGACCTGTATTAAAAAAAAAGTTGAACAACTTCATTATTTTTCAACGGTAATACAATGATGTTACAGAATTAATATAATAATATAAAAGTCGAATTCCTTACTTGTTGTTTTTCTCATTTTATCGCAACTGTATTAAAAACGTCGTTCGATGCACGTGCGGAAATGCCATTCTTCACTCGTCCCGATTCATATCTCGTTCTTCGTGACGTAATGACATACTTTCCTCACTAGCATCGAAATGTAGGGGAGAGTGGGTAACAGCGGATCACGGGTCACAGTGGATTATTCGCTATATCTCTTAAGTGTTATGCTTTACGCACACAAGCAAACGCGTGGCTACTGCTCGTCCATATCCCCCTCTCACGCGCCAGTCGACGCCGCGCTCTCCGAGCGGGATCATGTGCTGTCATACGCAGGCCAGTCGGTAAGTACGAAAATATTTTTTTACGTAAATTAGAAATTTGTAGTGTTCCCAATTCATTCATAAATATAAATTATAGTTTTATGCTTTGAACTTGTTATTTATTAAATCCGTTGTAGGCAATGTAGTTTTGGCTTGGGTATTAGTAGTTTTTTTTAAATATTTTTTTTTCTGTTATAACGGCCTATGGGTCACAGTGAATAATTTACATTTGGGTCACAGTGGACTGTGATCCAGTGTGGCCCAAATGGAAACTACACAGACATCGTGAAACTAAAATTGTTTTGTACTTCTTTGTAGGTAAGAAAAACTAGCATTGGACTGCACACTGAAGAGCAGATGAGTAACGCCTTAGAACTTATATTTAATGGCCAAACAATAAGAGCTGTGGCTAAATCTACTGGTATTCCATATACAACGTTATATCAATATCATGTCAAGATTACAAAGAACCCTGACCCTGCAAAACCAGTGAGCCTAACACCTAATTATGCAGTTCATAAGATATTTATTGATGCGCAAAAAAAGGAGATAGTAGAGATATCAGAACATGATAATATTTGTTTTTTTATATTTTTTTGTTAGTCATTACTGAAGAAGTCATTTATTTTTATTTTTGATAGTTGAGTTATCCACAATATTCAAGTGTTTGTTAATGATCACTGAAGAAGTAAATATTTTTATTTTAATAATTGAGTTATAAACAATGTTTCTATTAAAGTGCTGGAAACTAAAAGAGAAAAACTGTTGTTTATTTAAACAAAATGTTGGTTAGTTTAGGATATAGAGACCAGTGTAATTTGTATCACTTTTGTAATTTTTTTATGAGATTGTTTGTCTATTTGATAAAAGGGTGTCTTAGAATCTAAATAAATGAGTAATTATGCAGAAATTTTGTCTTTTATTGTTTTTTTTTTAATAGATCCAGTGTACCCCAGGCGATTCACTGTCACCCATGAGAAGATCCAAAGTGACCCATCCCCGGGTCACAGTGGACCATTTCCCATTTTTTTTAAAAGTTGTTATAACTTGTAAGTTTATGCAGTTTTTGCCAATAATTGCACTTGTTTTTTGTAGATTAGGGACCAGTCTTATGATTAATTATCATAGATTATTTCTTTAGGCATAAACTTCGGATTTGTGGAGCTTCAAAAAAAAAGTGATCCATTGTTACCCACTCTCCCCTACTATTACATTAGTTAATTATCAACAAAAAACTTTTACAATAGTTACCTACCAACAAAAATAACTTTTACTCTAGCTACCTACCAACAAAAATTACTTTTACACTAGTTACCTACCAAAAACTTATGAAAATACTTTGAAAACTAAAACCTTTAATCATTTTATAACTTTTTAAATACACATAAGTATTTTCCTGCAACCTTCATACCTAATAAGTTAAAACAGAGCTTTCAGGCTGATTGACTTGTAGGATATGATTATCAATCATATACCGTATTGAACAAGTATGTGACAATGTGGGATGGCTACCTTGGAGAAAGGTGTAGAAAATTTAAGAACAAAATAAAACAATTAAAATTGGTCAAACTGAAAAAGCACAAATGAAAAAAGATAAGAAGAGATTACGTTACCCTTAAAGTGCCTTGAGGATTAGCGTCCCTGGCCGGCTCTGACAGCGAAAAAGTGTGGTACGAAGAACCAACCTCGTCGACCATGACGATTATCAAGGATGCCAGTTCTCTGGGGTTTCTGGTGCTGTATCTCGGGAAATGGATCATTCTATCCACCATGTACTTTGGTCTATAAGAAGGGCCACATATGAAGCATAAAGGTACATATTGCAAAAAGGAAAAAATAATTAAAATATTATTAGGGTACAAAACGTCAGAGATTTGCAAATGTTGTGCATATTTCACCTCAACAAACCACTTTTAGAACTATTACGCATACCTACCCTCTTGCCACCTACCATTACAATTGTTTTTCGTTAGTAAAATTTTAATCAAGCTGTTTTATAAATAATTGACGTATATTAAGTAAATAGACCCACAATGCCGAAAAATTTCAAGAAATATGCCCCAAAATGAAAACTCTATTTCAGTAGTCGCTAATAGCGTTTACTTATAACCAGACATAAAAGTTTTTGTGACAAAGTCGTCAATTAACTAGGAACTTCCTTCCGATATTAAATATATCGATAACTATTTTGATAACTTTTTTCGAAGTGATATTTCATAGTAGATAATTATTCACCGGATGAAATTAAAATTAACTAAAATGCTGATCACTACCCATCGATGTTATATAATGATAATATGTAACGTAAGTAATTGTAGGCATACTTTTTAAGCATCTTAAAATTCAACTAAAGTTTTATTATTAACGTGTTTCTTACAAACTCCTTTTAATGCTATTCAATCGATTTCCATGCAAAGTAAATTGATACCTATGAGTGTCTTGCAACAAAGGCCACTTTAGGTAAATTGTATGACATTGTGAGGCATAATTGTATACTCTGATATAATACCTACTCCGTTTTCGGAAAATATATACAAAATATAATTATATAATCTCTCATAGTCATAACTGTTATAAGAAAGTACAATTTATCAATAAATTAAATATCGTTGGGAAGTCCCTAGGACAATTTTATTCGTGCCACAAAAACTTCCATGTCTTATGATATATGCTTCATACAAAAGAGAACTTAGTGTTTTAGGCCATAAGCGCCATATTAGCAAATAAGAATCAAACAGCTCAAAACTTCTTACTTAGTTGGTTGACATTTTATTATCATGATATAATGTACCTTGACTGGAGCCGTAGCATGGTTGGCCTTATCACGCGACAAGTGACAAGATAACAGCGTCGTCTCGTTCTATCGAACGGTGTCAGCCAGTGACGCACACTCTATCCTATCACCTATCGCGTGACAAGGCCAACCATGCTACGGGGCCTGGTCACGTCAAAACTAAATAGCGAATGAATGGAATCGCATTATACAATTATTATACATAACTAGATTAACTAGCGACCCGCCCAGGCTTCGCACAGGTGCAATACTACAGAATGTCTTTATATACAACGTTCACAGCTCGTAAAAAGTAAAGGATAAAAAATGGTTATTGTGGGTTATCCCTAAGAGATAGACATGTACCATCTGGGACTTTTTTGAAGACCTTTTTAAGGTGTACGTACCTACTGTAAATACTGTAAAACATTATTTTGATCTATCTCGTAGGGTTCAGCCAGCGTTTGCAATGTAAGCGCAAAAAAATGTGTTTATTTACGACATCACATTAGAAACCTCTAAAATTATCAGTGTTTCTCTACTATATTATGCATGTATTATACATATGAACCTTTCTTTTGAATCACTCTATCTATTTAAAAAAAACCGCATCAAAATCCGTTCCGTAGTGTTAAAGATCTAAGCTTACATGGGGACAGACAGACAGTGGGGAGCGACTTTGTTTTATACTATGTAGTGATAAATAATATTCCTTCCGGTTCAAAAGAATCCAGTCTCAAATTACACTATTACACAATACAACTGATTCTCATTTAACACCTATGGTCATATGAACATAAACTCAAAATAGCCCAGTGTCTATTTACCTTAGTCCCAAAATACCCTTATATGAGAATCAGTTGTATTGTGTAATATGAGAATCAGTTGTATTGTGTAATAGTGTAATTTGAGACTGGGTTCTTTTGAACCGGAAGGATAATATTGTATTTATTTAAACATAACGATCAGGTTTATTTATTTATCTACACACATACTATAAACCCGCTAAAATGCGTTCAGAAACTGGCAGTAATGACCAGCATTATATCAATAAGATTTATAAAAATAAATTACTTGTCTCTGACCGTAGGTAATTTTTTACGTATTTTCATTAAGATATCGATATTGTTAAAGTAATGACTTTCAAATTTCGAAGCGCGGCCCAGAGGTCAGAGCAAATCATAACCAACTCGATTTTGTTATGGATATCTAGTTGGTCTGGTTGGTATGGCGGTTATTCTAATGGTTCCCGAACACGTCATTGAGGATTTATTATGTGTGTGTAGATAAAGTAGCGTATGCAACTGTACATAATTAGGCCTTAAAACACTCGTGTGATCCTATTATGAAACTCGCTGAAGCTCGTTTCATAAAACCACACTCGTTACTTTAGGCCTCTCATTATGTACAGTAACATAAACTACTCTTTCAAGCAGGGATTACCTAAACACTTATAATTTTCAAAATTATTTATAAATATATGTAAAGTAATAAAAACACCAACTATTTGCTACACGATATATTTTCCAAAATCAATAATAACACACGTATCGAATATCTCCTATGACATGACGCCCATCTGACATCTTCCTCCCTGAGTGTTGCCATCGCAGCTTTGTCTCAAGGTGCGTTCAGATATAACGCAGCGCTTACATATAGGTACACAAAGTCCTTAAAACGATCTACGCACGACTAGTGAAAAGGGAATAAGAACTAGGTATGAAGATATTGTGTATTTGACGTATCTACTATAATTGTATTTTTTTAACAGCCGATATTTGACAGCCGTCATCCCGGTACAATAAATGTCAATGAAGACAAATGATGATGCTGACAAATATTCGATGTAAGGGCATTTTCACTATAGTTCTGTTGCGACACATACTTATGATTTACAATCAGAAAATGTATTAGTTAAAACATTTATTTTTACATGATTTATATAAACTTGTAAAATAAACTCAAGACATCAGAAAATGTATTAGTTAAACATTTAGTTTTACATGATTTATAAAAACTTGGAAAATAAACACAAGACAAAGTCGTCACGACTCTTCATCGTCGACGTCTCCTATCTCCGGGTGTTATAACTGCGGCCTGATTTGGAAGTCGCTAAGGATTTCTTGGGAATCTTAAATTGAAAACCATTACTTACGTAACTACGTCTCCATAAATATATCTAATACTGACTCCTTAGGTTTTTGTTCCGTGATAACCTGTCATTTGTACTAACGAAATTAATAATGAAATGACAATGAGTTTCAATAAAATTCTTTACGCTATCAATAGTTAAATAAATATACCCTATCCTTTTTTTTCTATTGCTATATTTGCTATTAACGAATTTTTCACAGAATGTTTTTGTCATTTTTGACAACCGTCAAGTCTCACGGTCGAAACCAGACTAAACGCAAAAGAGCCACCCGAGTCGATCGGGCGGTTCTTTTGGACGGCCACTTTTTTCGGCTGATTGTGTATCTAGTTACTTATACTAAATCAATTACTATTACACAGGATGAAACAATAGAATTGAGACTTAATCTTTTCCAAAATGTTTAAGTTACCTACATTGAAATATAATGTACATTTTGTGCACGATGCCGTTACATTGCATATCGGAAAAACAATTGTATGGCAAGTAAGTAGTTATAAATAACTATAGGTACAATGCACTTTTTCACAGACAATCCTCTACCTCCTCCTCCTTTTCTTAAGTAAAAACGGTTGGCTTGCATGAATGAGGAATACGATCGAACATATTTAATATAAATAAGTTCTGTCAAAAATTTCATTCTCGGTACAAGCTTTTATTGGTGACTACCTACTTTTCTGTGTACCGTTATCAACTACTCATTGAGACGAGCCCAAACTCGATGAGGTTGTGTCGTTTCATCAAAGTTCCTATGACCACCTTCCAGCTCCATCATCAGATCAGCACCATGTCATCATAAAATTTAACTGTCACGCGTTTTACACATGAATGCAAAATTTCAGCTCAATCGGTTACCGGGAAGTGGATCAAATTTAATTTGCAAGATTTGATGACACACATCGGGACGGAAAGCTTGTAATAATAATTTGGACCGCCATGTTCAGATAAAAAAATTCGCAGAAGTACAAAATCTTGAGCTTGGATAAACATACCTTATCATTTTGAAAGGCAACGCGCCTTTAGAAGTTTTTTTACATATAAGCATCATGTCAGTTAATAAAATCACGCGTACGTCGATCTGTAACATTAATTATTGTAACATTGTAAAAAATCTGTGAGCAACGATTTATTATATTCCTGAAATAATTTAATTTGCCGACGAGTTCGCAAATGCATGTTTAAAAATTCGCAATAGCAAGTAGATAGCTTTCGCACGCCCTTCACATATCAACTGTATTCCCAAGTGCTCGTGTTCGATGAAGAGATCTTCGTCGTAAGCTGAGTAAAATAATGATTTGGCCTGCATTCAGCTTGACGGTTTACACTTTTCATCAAACACTGACACTTGAATTTAAAAATCTACCCAGATGCATCCGATCAAACAAATAAAAATAAAAGGGAAAAAAAGTAGGACTCGCTTGCCTCCTTGGCGTTGTCTCTGTAACGCAGGTCACCCTGATAGATTATGGTCCTGCTGTGGCTGGGCAAGCAATTCACCATGGGTGCGCGTAGGTTTATGTGGGAGTACATTCTAAAATATCTTTCCATGTCTTCGTCCCTAAAATCCTAAATAAAAAAGGAAAATTTTATAAATAAGAATTCTTATAAACTTGTAACTAATTTATTAATACTATATTATTACAAATGCGAAAGTATGTCTGTCAGTTACCTCTTCATGCTTAAACCGCTGAACCAATTTAGATGAAATTTGTTACGAAGATAGTTTGAATCCCAGGAAAGGACATAGAATAGTTTTCATCCCTTAAAGATGAGGGTGAAAGTTTGTATGGAGCTACGGTATAAACGAGTTACACGTGGACGGAGTCGCGGGCACAAGTTAGTTTAATATAAATTATGATTTTATTTATTTAAGTGTTTTTTTATTTATTTATCCCACTGCTTAATAAAGGCATCCCTCTGGGCAAGATTCCCTAGTCCGGGTGCAGTCCCTTAATATACTTTGTTTTAAATAATAATCATCGTGGATGCTCTACTAGGTTCTGTCCAAACGAACAGTGAGGACGGGGTACCCAAGGCTCATAGTAATTAAATACAAGACATACCATATCAAAAACGTCAATCGAGTTCGCAAGTTGCTCAAGCTTTTCCAATTCCTCCCTTTGCCTTATCGAACGGTTAATATCCAATAGGTAATTTTTTGCATTCGTTTCCTGAAAATTTTACACGATTAAATTCGTGTCGACATAATCAAATTCATTTAGCACAGCTATAGAAGTTGACGTGTAACTTACCATAATTTTGAGGGAAGTTCTTTCCGGCTCTGCCTCCGTATGAGATATGATGCGACGCAAGAGGATGCCGTACTTAGTTAGGCGCTGCATAGGCTTTACCATCAAATCGGCCAGTAGAAGCCTAGATGAACAACAGCTAAAGTTATATTTATCTTACACATCAGGTATCGTTAGCCAAGTCAAAGTCAAAGTGATTTATTCTTCAATTTAGGCATATTACATGCACCTATGAATGTCGATAAACTACCACCGGTTCGGAAAGTAAACCTCTGCCTCGAGAAGAACCGGCGCAAAAAACTCGGCGAGGTGTCATTTTTTCAAAACAGTATACAATATATCATTTCAGTATCAGAGTATTATAAAATTTTAAAATTACATTGCTACAGTAGAAAGCCTATTTATTTTACGACAGATTTCTAGTGCAGGATTTTATCGCTGCCAAATATCCCTATCCATGATTTAGTCGTTTATCTTATAATATGCTTTTGAAATAAGTGTCCGTTTTACGACAGATTTGAATTTAGAGTCAGTAAGTTCGGTAATGTGTTTTGGAATTTTATTGTAGAATTTTATACACTTTCCCAAGAACGACTGTTTCGCTTTGTTGTAAGTAGGGTCAGGGTACGCTAATAATAAAACGAATGATAATTATTAGTTAATTAGTATTAATAGGGGCCCATCTAGCAGTTGGCGAGTCACCGCCCGCCAGAGATAAAAAGTGAAACAGTTTTATTAGGCAGGCGTCCGATGTTTCATCCAATAGCCCAGACACTAGTCCATCATTTTCACCCAATAACCCGGTTTATTTAGATTCCATCAACCAGTAATTATTACTGGTTGATGGAATCTAAATAAACCGACTATTATAGTCACTATTCACCCCAGCGGGTGCTGTCTATGCGTGCGTCCCATGACACGGGCAGGGACAGCATCCGCTCGGTGTACTCCTTGCATTCCATTAAATTGTCAAAAGGGCCTCTACGTGTTGACTCAGTTGGTACTTTGTAGATACCTAGCCCCACGCACGCCTCCCAAAGGTCCGGGACATCATATCCCGTGAGCGGGAAAGACATATTAATAACTTAATCTATTAATTAATCTATTAATAATTTCTGTTCATACATAAGTTCCAAAACCTACTTCACCGTTGTCATGGGGGACTTCAACGCAAAACTAGTGAAGAGCTGAGAGTGGGGCAATTTGGAGTTGGAAGTCGGAACCACCGGGGCCAACTACTGGCTGGTTTCTTGGAGAAGGAGGGACTCTACATGATGAATTCCTTTTTCAAGAAACGCGAGCACAGAAAGTGGACCTGGATGAGTCCCGACGGTGCAACTAAAAACGAGATTGACTTCATCATGTCGACGAGGAAGCATATATTCAATGATGTCTCTGTGATCAATACGGTTAAAACCGGGAGTGATCACCGTCTGGTAAGAGGCACATTGAATATATGCGTCAAGCAAGAGCGCTCTCGATTGATGAAGTCTACGCTCCGTCCAGCACCAATCCAAATTCAAAACCCCGAGAGCTTTCAGCTGGAACTCCAAAATCGTTTCGATTGCCTAGGCGGCGATGTGGACGAATTGAACGACGGGTTTGTGGAAGCTGTCCGTGCCACTGGGTCTAAGTTCTTTAAGGCCCAAGGGACCAACAGAACCAAAAGGCTCTCTAGCTCCACTCAGAAGCTCATGAAGGAAAGGAGTGAAATGATCCTACAGTCTTCAGCCGATGCGACCTTATACCGGCAGCTCAATAAACAGATCTCCAAATCCCTTACCCGCGATCTGCGCCAATTCAATACAAATCGTATTGAAGAGGCCATCCAGCGTAATAAGGGATCTAAAGTGTTCTCGAGAGATCTGTCTATTGGGCAGAGCCAGCTCGCCAAGTTGAAGACTGAAGATGGTAGAATCGTTTCTTCTAAACCTGAGATTCTGGGTGAGATAGAGCGCTTTTACGGACAGCTATACACGTCAACTCGCAGACCCGAAGTTGGTCTGGCGGAAGACCCTAGAGCTAGACTAACCCGACACTATACCGACGACATCCCGGACATCAGCCTGTACGAGATTGTAGTGGCTCTCAAACAGCTCAAGAACAACAAGGCACCCGGTGAAGACGGAATAACAGCCGAACTCCTGAAGGCGGGTGGAAAACCGGTCCTTACGGCCCTTCAGAAGTTGTTCGATTCCGTCTTACTGGAAGGGAGAACGCCAAAGGCATGGAACAGAGGGGTGGTGGTGCTGTTCTTCAAAAAGGGTGACAACACCCTGCTGAAGAACTACCGACCCATATCACTTCTGAGCCATGTCTATAAGCTGTTTTCGAGAGTCATTACAAATCGTCTCGTACGCAGGCTAGATGACTTCCAGCCTCCCGAACAAGCCGGTTTCCGAAAAGGCTTTAGTACCGTAGACCACATCCACACGCTCCGTCAGGTTATACAGAAGACTGAGGAGTATAACCTGCCCCTCTGCTTAGCGTTCGTGGACTACGAGAAAGCCTTCGATTCGGTCGAAACCTGGGCTGTACTACAGTCTCTCCAGCGGTGCCAAGTTGACTACCGCTATATCGAAGTGCTGAAGTGTTTGTACGAGAACGCCACTATGTCAGTTCGACTTCAGGACCGGAACTCGAAACCTATTCCGCTGCAGCGGGGAGTCAGGCAAGGAGATGTTATTTCTCCAAAACTGTTCACCGCTGCACTGGAGGATGTTTTCAAGACTCTGGACTGGAGAAGGATAGGCATCAACATCAACGGCGAGTACATCACTCACCTTCGGTTTGCTGACGACATAGTAGTCTTGGCTGAGACCATGGAGGACTTAAGTACGATGCTCGATGACCTCAGTGAAGCTTCCGAGCGAGTTGGTCTAAGAATGAACATGGATAAGACGAAGGTCATGTCAAATGCCCATGTAGTACCAACTCCCATTACAATCGGACACTTTACGCTCGAAGTTGTAGACGATTATGTATACCTAGGACAGACTGTCCAGTTAGGTAGGTCCAACTTCGAGAAAGAGGTCAATCGTCGAATCCGACTCGGCTGGGCAGCGTTCGGGAAGCTCCAGCACATCTTTTCGTCCAATATCCCGCAGTGTCTCAAGACGAGAGTCTTTGACCAGTGTGTGTTGCCAGTGATGACATATGGCACTGAAACTTGGTCGCTTACTATGGGCCTCATAAGAAAGCTCAAAGTCACCCAAAGGGCAATGGAGAGGGCTATGTTAGGAGTTTCTCTGCGTGATCGCATCAGAAATGAGGCTATCCGCAGTAGAACCAAGGTAACCGATATAGCCCTCCGAATTGCTAAACTTAAGTGGCAGTGGGCGGGGCACATTGCACGTAGAACCGATGGCCGTTGGGGCGGAAAGGTTCTCGAGTGGCGACCACGTACCGGAAGGCGCGGCGTGGGTAGGCCCCCCACAAGGTGGACTGATGACCTGGTAAAGGTCGCGGGAGTCCGCTGGATGCGGGTGGCGCAGGACCGGTCAATATGGAACTCTCTGGGGGAGGCCTATGTCCAGCAGTGGACGTCTTTCGGCTGATATGATGATGATGATGATGAATTTCTGTTCAGATGCTGAATTGAAATCGATATACGTAACCACTACAATTACCTGTTGCACGTCCTGTGACCATGACACCATCCCAAGTACGCCATAAATTCGGAGTTGTTAGAGAGCGTGCGGAAATAATCCAATACTTTCGACTGATCGTTGACGTATCTCTCATATGGGTGCATTATTTCTCGAAAATGACCAAAGCCTCCCGTTAAAAATTCTGTATTATATCTGAAACAAATAAGCGGTACTTAATCTAGGAGTACATACCTATAGTACCATTATAAACATCAATTACATTTCGGCTCTTGGTAAATTTCACAGTATTTCAGATTGAAACCCAGTTTTCCGTAGGGCTTCGCTAAAATAATTTATTACATCAGGTCGAAGTTTAGAAGACACTTACGGAGTGCCATTTTCATGTGCATCTTGAAGCATAGGAAAAAAAGCGGATTCCCAGAAGGTAAGACTCGCGTTGAGCACGTCGGGTATGTTGGAGAACAGCCGCGCCGTGTCTACCTCCAGCATCCTGCCGCTGTCCTGCAGCGAGTGTGCCGCTGCCATAAATACCTGCATTTATAAACAACTAGCAGTACCTGCGACTTCGTTTGCATAGGAATATGGTGAAAATCAAAGTATACACTTGGACATAAATAGGAGGACACATACAGTTATAATTTAACCCATTAAGTAATTAAAAGTTTAGTGGCTATTTGTGTCAATAGATCAAACATAAATCACTAAATATATTCGTAATACACTGCTGGCTACAAACTTTGATACTCGCAATAATTTTAAGTAAGCGCAAACTGGATGCGATCTATCATGCATGTACCTAAAGCACCGATATGTGAGTTTATAGTTGTAAGAGCTTGCTCTTTGTCATTCAAAACATGGATTTTCGGATTTTTTGTGCTACAGCACAAAAAATACCGGCTGATATTTCATATGTAGGTACTTAAACAAAAACATTCATTGTTTCACCAGAATCGTAAATGCATCAATAGGCTTGTTGACTATTCATTTATTTTCCACATTTTTCACCCATTAGCCAAGGTAAGTAAGTACCTATGTGGATCGCGAAGCTTCCAATCCAAACTGTTCGAGTAGTGCTCTTTATTTTAACTGGATAAAAAACGGTAGCCTAGTATACATAGAAAACATCTAAGACACAGAAACAATTATTCATGCTCATCACACAAATATTTGCCGTTACCGGGATTCGAACCCAGGACCTTCAGCTTCGTAGGCAGCGTCACTACCGCTAGCCTTACCGTTAGCTTTTGGGTGAAGGAAAACATCGTGAGTAGGGTTCGCAATCCGGATCCGACTTGTATGTAAATATCCGGATCTAGATCCGCGGATCCGGATATTTCCATACAAATCGGATCCGGATTGCAAACCCTAATCGTGAGGAAACCGGCCTAATCCCAATAAGGTCTAGTTTTCTCTCTGGGTTGGAAGGTCAGATGGCAGTCGCTTTCGTAAAACTAGTGCCTCTGCCAAATCTAGGGATTAGATGTGAAAGCGGACCCCGGACTCCTTTAGGGCACAACCGGGAATAACTCTAGGAGGATGAGCGACAAATGAATACAATATACATACAAGTCCCATTTCACCATTTCCATCCGGTTCAACATTGTGTTATATATATGTGATTAAGAATTAACGCAATAAAATCATGTTCAAAATGAGACTTCGTTGTTGTAAGACTTAAATAAGCGAATGCATTCCAAATAGGATTTTATGCAAAATTTAATACTTACAAAATAAAAGCAATCTTAAGTTTTGCTACAACGCTTTCTACATTCCTGCAATTGATGTTTATTAGCAACTTAAGTACAGGTTGATTCACGAGACGAGAGCTGGCATGAATGAATTGACCGAAAGTAATGTCACTTGTCACTGTGAGTGGCAGTGTGAGTGCCGTTCTTATACAGTGACCTCCTAATATTTTGTAAACATGTACCTATTACGTTTTCGTTATTCGAGAAAAAAATAATCTGCACCAAGTATTAAGTAAATCCTTTTAGTAATTACTAGCTTTTATCCGCGGCTACGCCCGCGTACTAAAAGTAATTTGAACCGTCTACAAAAAAACTGCATCTCAGTTTGACCCGTATGTTTTCCAATTTAATTGCAATTTGGCACAAATACTTTCAAGAATGTTCATGTCCACAATGTTAAATTTCAAAAACAATGCCATTTTCGTAATTAACGCCCCAAAAAACCATAACAACGACACCCATATTGATATTTAGACACAATCCCATCGCACCCCAACAGGGGAATTGGTATTTCACGTCCGCCACGTTGGATTTTAAAATCGTTGTTGTTGTATTCGTAATCAGCGACCAGCAACCCGATAAATCATAGAAACTTTCAGAACTTGTCACATGTCCCCCTTTTAGGGGTTGAATTCCCAAAAAATCTGAAACACGTATTTACTCATTTATTGCTGGGAATACTCCTGGGAAGTTTCGAATGAAATAGTCTTACTTATTTTGTTTCCCCATACAAACTTTGGACCCACATATCACCCGCTTAGGGGGAGAATTTTGAAAAATCCTTTCTTAGTGCACTCTACGACCTTATAAGGAACCTACGTGTCAAATTTGGAATCTCTAGATCCAGCGGTTTGGGCTGTGCGGTGATGTCAGTCAGTCAGTCAGCCAGTTTCTTCTTTTATATATTTAGATAGATCGACTCTACATAGACTCTACATATCGACTCTACATATCGACTATACATATCGACTCTAAATATAAACTCTACATATCGACTCTACATATTTAGGTAGATGTCCACTGTGTATTTAGATAGGTGTCGACTCTACATATCGACTACATATCGACTCTATATATCGACTCTACATATCGACTCTACATATATACTCTACATATCGACTCTACATATCGACTCTACTGAACCCCCATATAAAATTTCACCCCCCCTTTTAAGGGGTTGGGTGCACATTTCCAAAAAAAAAATGATGCACGATTTTTTTGTTAGTCACAAATAGTCCGCATATCAATTTTTAGCTTTCTACCTTGAAAATTGCGGAATGCTCCATACAAACTTCCACCCCCCATTTTAGGGATGTGGGGGGTTAGAAAGAGACAAAAAGTAGCCTATGTCACTCTCCATCCCTTCAACTATCTCCATTTAAAAAATCACGTCAATTCGTCGCCCCGTTTTGACGTGAAAGATGGACAAACAAACAAACAAACAAACACACACATAAACTTTCCCATTTATAATATTAAGTAAGTATGGATATGGATTATTGAAGTCCTTTGTAAATATAACGTATATAAATTTTTCTGACTTATTTTTAATGTCAAGAATCGAAAGGTGACGGCTTGTTGGAATTGTAAAAACCTAAAAAAAAGCAGACCAAGGAGTCTGTCGTCAACAGAATTTTTATTTATTTATATCCTGTTTTCACACTGACGCCGCAATCTACAAAATGATTCGAAAAGATTCGAAAGTCTAACTAAATTTAACAGTTATTTTCGCGTTTCACGGCATCGTCATTGTCATTGTGTATGAAACATGGTCATAATTATATATTTTTTGTATTTATAAAATGCAAAATGCAGGCTAGATTACGAAGTAAGAACTTTCATAGATAAGATTACATATTGCTCGATAAACTTCTTATTAGAATGACACTTTAGTCAATTTTCACTGTCAATTGAGCGATAAACAATGCTTATACCGTAAAGTAATTTTATCTTATTTTCATAATGACTTCGCCTAATTTTGGACCAGGAAAAACATTATCGGGGCAGTCTCGAGAAATATTTAAGATTCTCAATAGATTAGAACACAATAGGCATGATGACTCATGTTAAAATTGATAACATAGTGTTGCTAAATGGATATAGTAAACCATCAAATTATTGTAATAAAGTATAAATTACAAAATATAATTAATATCATAAAAAGATATGAACCTTGAAAGTTTAGAAAAAAAAATGCATTTTTTTATTGTCCAGGTGTTATTTTAAAGCTACCAATAGAATTCTTACGCTTTTATAGAAACAAAATTGTATGACAACTATGGACCTAAACGCAGTATTTCGCGACCGAAACAGCAATTTACTTGATTTCCCCTACAATGATTAGTTCAAAATACTAAAGTGTGACGTCATACCTTAGTAGTCAATCAGTATGAAGCGTTTCGAGTGCGGCCAGCGAGGTCCGTCTTTAACTCAATTTTTTGGGTATTTATGTTCTTTTATGGTAGTTGCTCCCATACAAACATTTGTTCCTCTCCAAAAACTGGTTCAAATGGCATCGGGAAAAATTTTTAGTCATCATGCCTATTATCATAATCACTTTTTGCATCAACCTGTATTTAATAATTATTTGATGCACACATAGATATTACGAGTATCATTCACTCGTTCAATTCATTCGTGCCAGCTCTCGTGAATCGACCGTACCTATTTAATAAGAAAACCCATCAAGTTCCACTTTTGTCTTGAAAATAAAAATTATCTTTATTGCTAGATTATGGACTACGGTCCATTCACAATACTGAAGGTGTCACAATGTTAACTTAGGCGCACACAATCTACTCATAAGAGCATGCAATAGTTTGTTCTTAAGTTAGGCTTGCTATTGACACACGTCTCGTCCATCTGTAATGCCTGCGGCGCGCGGCTCGGTGGGAGTGCACGTCGCCATCGATCAATTTCCGAACCATACAGCGCAGATATGGACCAGGTTGCATGACGCAGCATCAGTCTCTTGTGTAAGTTAATTAATAGCCAGAAGCTTTATAAAATAACATAATATAACAGGTAACACCGTAACAGCTGCGTGATTGATGACTATTTAGAACCTTATCGCGAATAATTTGTCTACGTCTGGTGCGTATTAGAGTAACGTCATTGCAGTGGACGTGCCAATAAATAAGACAATTACTTTGATCTCAGGTTCATCTATTTAGAGGCTATCCTTGTATTGAATATTTGGAAGGAACTCTTAGTAACTACAAATACCTATATCAATAATTAACAAGCATTCAATTACTAATTAGACTTTTTGAAATGTTTACGTTATTTCTATTATGTATACATAATGTATGGAAAATCTTGCGTTCTCTTTGGGACACCCTTTATTATTCAACAAGTACCTATCAGTAACAAATTGTTTCTGATATAATAGAATGTTTGGAAGCGAAAACTGAGGCTGTATCTCATCATATGGTTTAGCAGGTCGGATTTCAAGGGCGAAAGTAATTTCGTCCGGAGATAATGCTTGCTATGGTTACCCTTGTCGGTTATCTTCGCCTCATTCTTATTATTCGCATATTTATCTTCAAATGGAATAGAAAATAACCTAAATAACAAATTAATTACTCATATTATTATAATAATTTATATGACCCATTCGAGGCAAAGCAACGCTACAATTGCTACGTCGTAGCGCGTAGCATCATTTTTCCACTTCGTAGCGGAAATTGCTCGTAAATGCATGACGACCTTGAAAGGGTTAAAACGTCAGTTCAATTAGTACAGGCTTACTTTGCCTCCGTAGCTAACTTAAAGATACTGCATGCGATGGCAGTGGCTAGAACAAAGTTTCTTAGAGAGGACAATAGACAATTATTAATAGAAACCAAAAAGTCAAGTGCGTCAAATTGTGCTCCCTCTTGCCCTTAGCAGACCCTTGAATGGGGTGGAGAAGCACGGTGATCGATCTCCCTGAAGTCGCCGCGTTAGAGCCACCTAGTGCCCTCGATATTTGGAGGATTAACCTTTCAGTGGAATAGGTACTCCCTCGAGTAATCTTGTTCTAACAACGAAACAAATATGAATCCCGAATAATCAGCGCTTTTATGACGAATCACAATATGTTCATTACTAACTATGTATATTTCATATCACTTTTTACAGTTGAGGTAATAGTTTGATTTATTAAAAGAAAAAGTTGACCCGCTCTTAGATCTCTGATGATGGAGTCCTAATGTTACTCTAGGAACTGTAAGTAATAATAATGTAAACCAAGCTAATTTAGTTTTGTGAGACGTGTCTCGAAGGAAGTTACGAGTAGGACTATACAAAGAAAACAGTAAAAATATATTTTGTTTTGTTTTCATTTAGTGAAATTTAGTTTGTTAACCGTTTATCGGTCGTTAATCTAAAGTTTTGAAATAATTTCTGTGTAAGATTATTTTTATTTTATTGTAAACTAGCTTCTGCCCGCGACTTCGTACGCGTATAAATTATGGATGACATGATATTCTTATGTTTCACCATACGATACCTACTACACTGATAAATTAGATTATTACGATTTCATTTCTATAAATTATGCGTGTAACAGTTCAAATCCTCATAAACTTTGTCGTCAATAATATTTAGTTATATTGATTTACTTAATCTTTATTGCAAACGAAGTACCTAAGTAGAAGAAAAATTACCAAAACCGGAATTTAAATATAAGATTTCATAATTGAAACAAATGGACCGAGGGCGAGACCCCAAAGATACTCTATATCTCCGGGTGTCTTGTCAAACTACTTCTGAGAGCCAAAGTCCTGAAGGTAAACGGGGAGGCAAGCGAGGCCGAAGGCTGAGCTTTTCGTAGGAATGAAAGGCCCAACGTACCCTTATAGATAGCGCTCCATATGCGAGCCAGAGCATCGAAGGCCCGAGGGCGAGACTCCATGGATACTTACTATCCACAGGTGTCTTGAAAGCGAAACATGAGCCTTAAGTCCCAAAGTTGAGGGGTGAGGCAAGCGAGCCCGAAAGCCGAGCTTTTCGTATGAATGAAAGGCCCAGCCAAACCAACCCTTCAGAGAGCGCTCTCTATGCGAGCCCGAGGGCCGAAGGCCCGAGGGCAAGCCTTCACGAACACTAACTAAACCCAGCGCTTGTCTTGCAAGCGAAACCGGAGACCAAAGTCCCGAGCGAGAGAAGTCAGAAGAAGAGCGGTTGAGATATCAAACATTTTTGGTTATTATAGATAGTCTTTAGCCATCTAGCACTCATTTTCATCCCGTGGTTTTTCACGTTTTATCTATATTTTTTTATAATGTTTGAATGGAGTTCTTTTTACTTTCCAGTCAAGTGTATGTTTATCAATTTTCAAGTCTAAAGCTCATGGATTTGAGGAGTTCCCGTACAAAGTTTTGCCCCATTTTTTACCCCCTTTGAACTAATTTTTATCATTTTTACAGCCTATGACCTGGCCAGGGATTTTCTCGACCGATTAAGTAAAAGTTGCATCAAAATCCTCTATTCACTAAGCTTCTCTGCGTTTTTTGAAAAATATACATTTTCAAAAACGCAGACACAAAAAAATTTAAACTACAAAAAGTGCATGCTGCTGGGTTTGAACTCGGGGACACCGACTCCGTAAGGTATGGGTCAAACCACTGGACTAACTATCAGTTGTAAGAACACGATGAATTTTCGAATATATTGACGACATGTTACCATGGTAATGATACTGTTATAACCCCGCTCTTGCAACATTATATAGTTTCTAGTCGCCTCAGAACCTACGAGTATTTTCATCCCATATTTTTCACGTTTTATCTAAACATTGCTAAAAGTTTGAATGGGGTCGTTTTTACTTTCCAGTCAAGTTTATGGTTACCAATTTTCAAGTCTGTAGCTCGTACATTCAAGGAGTTCCCATACAAAGTTCAACCCCATTTTCTACCCCCTTTGAACCCTAATCTTTAAGATTTTTGTAGCTTAAAACCTATCCGGGGATTCTCTCGACAGATTAATAAAGTTTGCATCAAAATCCGTTCAGCCGTTTCCACGTGATACTCTGACAAATAAACAGACAAACAGATAAACAGATAAACAGATAAACAGATAAACAGATAAACAGATAAACAGACAAAAATTCTAAAAACTGTTGGAACGTGTTCTGTTATCAATTCTAAGTATCCCCAGCCATTTTTTTTTCGTTTATCTTCCATGTACAGACTTTCGACCCTCTTCAGCTTTATTATATGTATAGATTACCGTTTGTCGTGTGAAAGTGCCCTTGTGGCCTATTTGCAGAATAAATAATTGATTTTGATTTTACCATCTGCATTATAATGGCATACACAGAGTACCTACCTACCTGCTTCCCTCTTGAAGAATAAGTGAAGGAAAAATAAGAACAGGCATTTAATTTTACTTCTTATTACAGGTGGGTACAATATCTTCATGCAAAGTGGCGATATTCGACTGCCGCCCGGGACGAACGAAAGGTATCCCTTATTAAAAAGGGGTTCACGAAAAGAGTCCTACAACCTTTTTTATTAATCATATGGTTCACGAGATATGGCTCATTACCGTCAACAACATGGCCCCTCTAATTCCTAAAGGGAGACAATATAGTGAGCGTTTTACAAAGAAATTCGTTTCCGACAAAAAATAAACATGAAGCAAGCTGTTATTGCTGATTCCTGTTAGTTTTATATAGAAAACTGTGGAATCCTTTGGCTACCACTAGATTGTGTTACACAAAAGTTAATTTAATTATGTACCTACATAAAATTTTACAATCGCGTGACTGTACGCAACTAATAATAACAACAACTTAAGTGTATTAAGTGGTAGGTACTAACATGACGTACTCGTACTTACGAATTTTAAGTAAAGATGAATTTCGCTCTGGGAAATAATTATCATAAAAATAATAATGAATTACTTACCTGTACCAGGGAAATGAGATGTCGAACGTAGTCAGCCTCGGTGCTGATCAGCTCCCGTATGACTGCCTGCCTCGCCTCTTCGTTGGGACTTAATTCTGAAAATCAGAATATGCCGACATAATGGAAGTAAGGATTACGGAAATCGATTTTAAATAATCCTATTTACATCAAAGGTTCTAAACTAGATTTGGAATTATATCAGGTCACTAGCTATTGCCCGCGACTTCATCCGCGTAGAACTTGTAATCGTCTTAGTAAAATTGAGTTTTCTAGTCTTCAAAACAGTCTAAACCGAAGTTCTAAATCTTTAAATTTAAAAATTCCTCGCTCTCCATACAAACTTTGTAATCCCATTAAACTCCCTTAAGGGATGAATTTCAAAAAACGCTGTAATTGGTTTTCTTGATTTTATCAAACCATCTATGGCCGGAGTTACTTATACCTCTCACTTTTAAAATATCTTGCTCTCCATATACACTTTGAGCCCCGTTTTAACTCTCTTAAGGGATGAATTTCAAAAAACGCTATATGTATTTTCTAATTTTCAAACAAACACTCTAAAACCGAAATAACAAATCTCTTACATTAAAACTATCTTGCTCTCCGTATAAAATTTTAACCCCCTTAGGGAATGAATTTAAAAACGTTGAAATTGGTTTTCTAGACAGTACCAGTCTAAAAACGTATAAACTTTGAACCCCTTTTAAGGGATGAATATAAAAAAAACTAACATTTTTTTCTAGTTTTTAACTAAAAGCCTATGATTGGATAAATACTAAAAACAGAATAAAATAAATATAAGGGGACTCCCATACAACAAACGTGATTTTTTTGCTCGTTTTAGGGTTCCGTACCTCAAAAGGAAAAAAACGGAACCCTTATAGGATCACTTGTGCGTCTGTCTGTCCGTCTGTCACAGTCAATTTGCCCCCAAACTGCTAGATCGATTGAGTTTAAATTTGGTAAACATATGTAAATTGGTGACCCAAAGATGGCCGCGTAAGTAAATTAATAAATTCTGAACTTTCGGGGGAGTAAACTGGAAAATTAAAAAAAAAGTTTCGCAAACTGTATTGTGTGACATATCAAATGAAAGGGGTTGTTGTAAGCATCTCAGATATATTTTTTAATAATTTTAGAAATAACATATTTGAAGCAATTTAGGAAAAAAGACGAAAATTGACCGTTCCCCCTTTATCTCCGTAACTACTAGACTTAAAATTTTGAAAAAAATTGCAAAATAGTTCCTTGCCTAAAGATTACAGGAAAACTTGTAAGAAGTATGAGTATTCAAAGTAACGGGAAAATTCTCAATATTTTTGTGTATCATATACGGAACCCTCACCACGCGAGTTGAACTCGCACTAAGTCCGGTTTTTATAGATAATGGTAAGGGACCCTTATAAGGTTTCAGTCCTCAGTCCAAAAAAATTCAACTATACCTACCTGAGCCAATAGTTGAACGGCGTTCAACTTTTGGGCAAGGTATAGTTTTTTCAAATGCTGATATAAATTATTATTGAAAAGATACATAGAGCTTTTAGGGCTTAAATGAATGGCCGCTGATTGAACCAAAAGTTGAACGTATATTCGATTCGCAACACCTTTATTTTGGGATTTGTTTTACTATGGAAAGCACCATTGTTCACCAAAGAACCTTGCCCAGAACACGAACGAATAAAATTTGTTCGTTCAACTTCCAATGTGAACGCTTCTTTGATTTTTGTTCGTTATTTTTAGCTATCGTGTCCTAAACTTGAACGTACAAAATGAAGTCATTCAAGTTTTAGGAAAGAGTTAGTAAAATGAACATCTTAATAACAAAGATACGTACCTAAGTGATACCCAACATGAAATCTGACTTATACTCGTATATATGTATTTACTAACATACTTGCATACAAACAGTGAAACTTATATAAATGCTTGTCCAAAAATACCTGAAGTAATTTCATACCTCAGAGCCAGCTCAGTGCGCTTTTACTCAGCCCTAAGTAAGGGAACAGAACTGCATTTACATACACATATGTACGTCGATATGTACTTACCTTAACTGTACAAATAGTATATGATGCTCGTAAACCGGGTCTCACCTCTATGTTGCGAGATATTTCATGAATGGCCAAACAATAACGGAATACGGTCCTATATAATATATTCATACTTAATGCAATTTCTGAGTCTATTATACTCCGCCCGCATCCATCGCACAATCTCGTTAGACGGCTATTATTGTGCACATTTACGACACCATGTATAATGTATACGTAATTTTAGTGACTTGGTTTGAGATTTACGGATATCAAAATGTCAGTCATTAACATGTCAGTTTCATGGGCACTCATAATAATTGTGCATGTATAAACTAACTGATAACTAATTACGTGATTGGATTAGCAGGACTGAGTACTAGTATATGTTCGTTACAATGCCATACAAGGAAAAACAGGTATTGTGGAAATGCGAGTGAAATGTTCATTAAATTGTCCGTAACAGCTTTCACGAAATTCATGTCATAAAAAACTGAAAAGGCAATTATTCGAAGCATTCCGGTAGACGTGGAGTAGTATAAATGACGTAACCTTTAAACGCAGTTATTGTTAAATGGTTTGAATATCTTGGCGCCTTCCCTACAAGTGAAAGCGAAAAATATGCTGGACTCGCAAAAGCGGGCGTCAGCGGATGCAAGTGGATGGAAGCCACTTAATTGAATAGCAATAAAATGTGGTACTTACAGGTTTTTAGTCACCTCGACCTATATTAAACGCAAAATCAGAACTAGCTTTGCGATTTTATCATATCGAGGCAAATTAATACAATCGTGTTTAAGGCCTCATAAAAGTGTAGAAGGGAATTTCTCCGGGGTGGCAATTCTACGCATCCGGGGCCAAAGATGAATCAATGAGTTGTTTGATATTTTTGAATAAAATCACACAATAACAGCCAAAAAAGAGGCTGGACAGCTATTAAAATTTTCTGTATTAAAATGTTTGAAGAAAAAAAGAAATAGTGCCAAAATTGATATTCAGTGGCAGCGTCCGCTACCCGAGTTGGTTAATACAAAAAATGATATCTCGAGATTGGAATTTTAGTTTATATTTTTATACCGATACGTAATTAACATTAGTTTGACCCTTATTTAATTCATATTACAATAATTTATCAATTAAAGTCACTAAATAAAAACTTTTTTGACACGAGCGAGGGTAACGTGTGCTCTCAGTAGCATTTAGAAAACGCGTTGGTATTATCACAAAGAATTCCGCTAGGAACCCCACGCCGCACGCGCATGTAGCTTCAGTCGCGCCGCATTTACCGACGAGAGCGGACGTCTGCTAGCGGCAGATTGTATAAAAGTTTCTTCTTCGTTCTGTTATACACATGCATAACTGTTTTGCTTACTCGTATAAAATTGCCTAATGTAGGTAAAGCATCGACAGCATTATGACTGCATATAACACCTTACATTAAGGAAACCTAGTTAGTCGTAATTTAAGAATATTGATAGCTATAAGTTTGTGTTGGTTTTCGGGTTAATAAACTGCTTGGGTGTTATACAAGAGTTTCCTTGAAGACTCCACGGAGGCTGCCCTGTAACAAATTGGTGGCAGCGGTGGGATAAAAAAAAAAAAAAAAAAAAAAAAAAAAAAAAAAAAAAAAAAAAAAAAAAAAAAAAAAAAAAAAAAAAAAAAAAAAAAAATGGCGCCTAGTTATCGATTATAGACGCCTTAATGACGTCACGGTAACTGACATCTATCCGATACCACTCATAACCGACATCCTTGATCAATTGGGCAACTCTAAATACTTCACAACTTTGGATCTCGTATCCGGATTTCATCAAATTAAAATGGATCCATCTGACTCAACTAAGACCGGATTCACGGTCCTTAATCCCAGTGGTATATCAGGACATTTTGAGTTCAAAAGGATGCCTTTTGGATTAAAAAATGCCCCTTCTAGCTTTCAGCGCCTCATGAACCTCGTCCTTTCAGGTCTACAGGGCCTACATTGCTACATATACTTAGACGATAGTAAATGAACAATTAACTTACATGTCGCGTGTCAACAATCTAGTCAATGTCATTGAGAACTCATTACTCACCATATCCGATTACCTAAATTCAATTTTAAACGCAATTTTATTTTCTAAAGCCAACATTCTCCATCCTTCGATTTTATCCCCAACAATGTTATACCAATATTTATCAAAAAAAAATATATATACCTATTAAAAATTTAATAAAAACTCAAGACTTTCCCGTCCCAGTCACATTCAATAAAAATGGTCTTCGTTACGCCTTATTTGATGACGCATTTGTATTACTGTGAGCAGTGAATATTTCATTTGTCCTATATTAACTATTTATTGAAGTATCAGTAACCCATGTTATGAAACCTCCTTTTTCACCGAGGTGTCCAAATCTCTACCAAAAGAGTGTGATTCCAAATTAATCTTTGGTGAAGTCGATATTTGGCATGTATTAAACAACAATAAATGGATATTTGTAAAGTCAAAACCTTGTCACATAACCGTATAATGTAACAATAATATCAAAGATTACTCTGTTCCGGTACAGGAATTATAAAATTAACTGACGATTATGAATGTTTCCCTAAAACAATAAAGCTGCTTCCCAGCATGTGTAAATATGTTTCAATTCGAAATGATCTGTTTTCTGAATTTAATATACTACTCTAGACACTTTCTCTAATTTGTGTTTTTATATTATTACTTGTTGTCAAATGTATTAAACATTTCTGGTGTATAGTAATAAATACAGATATTCAGCATCCAGTTGTTGCACCCAAATACTTGGGAATTACCAGAGAAATCCTCGTTTGAGCCAAAATAAATTTTACTCATCCCGGAACTTGAGCAACTATTAGCTGCTGAACATAGACTTATAAAGTATAATCTATTTTATAATGTATAATTGCAATGCTCTAATATTAAAATACTACTTAGCTTATATTAAAATAGTACTTATTTGTAATTTTCCTACTCAGCTTCATCTATTTAAGATAAAGCCTCGTCTTATCGGGGGGGATGTTATACACATGCATAACTGTTTTGCTTACTCGTATAAAATTGCCTAATGTAGGTAAAGCATCGACAGCATTATGACTGCATATAACACCTTACATTAAGGAAACCTAGTTAGTCGTAATTTAAGAATATTGATAGCTATAAGTTTGTGTTGGTTTTCGGGTTAATAAACTGCTTGGGTGTTATACAAGAGTTTCCTTGAAGACTCCACGGAGGCTGCCCTGTAACAGTTCGTTGGGTTTAGTTACGTCATTTTTTGAATTCAGTGAAGCAGTTAAATTGTTTAGTGTTTGTGTTTTTTTGTAATAATAGTGAGTAAGCTGTCCCCATAGGTATGCGATTCCATATTGAAAGACTCTTTCCTGTACTATTTATACTTTTTCTGTAATTTACAAATATTGTTTAATTTTGAATTCGGTGAGAGTGATTACCATGGATTCGGTGTATTTTTAGGCCACAATGCCAATAAAATGACCGCTGCCATCAATCTTTATGTATACCTAATGATTTAATGATGAATGTCTTTAAGTCTTACAACGTAAAAACAATTCATTCTTCATTGTTGAAACATTTACAAGTTATAAATAAGTGTTTTTGTAACACAAATTACTGTTTCATTTCAATTATGTTGAAGCATTTTTGAATTTCCATAAAAGTCACTACCTATGTTGATTTGGTGTAATTAAAAAAGTCGTCTATCTCGTGAACTACAAGGTTCATATGAAGGCCTTTACCACCAATACTTTTTACTAGGCCCGGTTTTGTATATTGAGGTCACATATCAAAATACTGAAAAAAAAATCGTTCACCGAAGTCACGCAAAACGGCTCGACTCGGGAAATCACCCGTGAATCGGCGTGAGGGGGCACGCACCGGAGCATGAGCCTCGTCCCAATACCGCATAATTGGGCAGTCCACCCGTTCAACAAGCGATTTCAGGATGCTGTTGGTACTACCCCGTACCCTCTGCATGAGTTATGCCACCCTGCTGCGCATTATTGCGTGGAATCCCGGCACGCCCGCCGCCGCGAACATGCCGGACGCACTGCAATAGCGGGGCAGACCCATCAGCACCCTGAACGCATTATTGTACTGCCCTATTATCGCATTGACAGCCCGCTGCGTATACCCAACTCACAGCGCACAAGAGTAGAAGGATTGACAAAATGCCTCAAATAAAATAACTTTGACACCCTCACTAAACCGCGCGAACCTACGAGCTACGAGCTAGCATAATACACCGGACCGCCAATGCTCGGCGCTCTCTCTCTATGTATGTTGAGATCGTCGCATAGCGTCTCCACTACCCAGTGCCCCAAGTACTTAAATTGTGAGACTCTTTTTAATGGAGTGCCGCTGCCGCCAAGTACCACTGGCAGGACAATCTTGTAAGTTTTATTGACCGCCCTGAACAACAACAGCTCACTTTTCGTCGCGTTGTACTTGAGGCGCTGGGCAGCAGCATAGCGCTCGCATACGGCTAGCAGCTTTCTCAACGCACTGATGGAAGGGCTCAGCAACACCATGTCGTCCGCATAGCTGATGTTATTAATAACTTTTCCACCAATAGAACAACCCACTGGGGTGTTACTGAGCTCTTCGACCAGTCGATTCATATACAGATTGAAGAGCTTTGGAGACGTCAACCCACTATGTCTCACTCCGCACTTCAACCTGTATACGTCCGACACACAACCAGCCCATCTCACAACATTTGTTTGGTGCCTATACCAACATTTAAATATTGATACAAGCTCCCCGGGCATACTTGTCTCTTCAGATAATTTTGACCACATGATATCGTACGACACTAGGTCGGAGGCCTTAGAAAGGTCCAAGAAACAAGCATACACAGGTGTCCGTTCTTTTGCATAATACCGGACAGTGTGCTTGAGACAGTAAATAGCTGACTTTACGTGAGCACTTAACTGTTGATCAAGCAAACTATCCAGCACCTTTGCAATTATAGTCGCTATAGAGAGATGGGCCTATAATTATTTTTGTCCGATACGTCACTTGTTCGGTTTTTATTAATCGGCATTACAATTGTTTTCATTAAATCATCGGGCAGACAAGAGTGTCCGATGGATAATGCAAAGAACATGTCTAGTACCCTGGGCAGATGCGGGCCGGCGTATACTTGAGATGCTCAAAATTGAGGCTGTCATGCACGGGCAACTTGCCACGCGTCATATTCCGTATGACAGTAGCTATATTTTTAGCGGAAAAATAAATAGATCGGTGACAAATGCCCCCACATGGCTCCTCAGCAGTGAGCTATCTTAAAATTAACATTTTAACAACTGTCTCATTTTATGAGATTTTTGTAAAGTAAAGTAGAAAATTTCTAGCCCGTTCTACCCCCTATGGTAGTTTTAAGAACGGATTATCCCTTTAGCCTCAACGCCAACTCACTCGCCTCTAGCCACCGCTAGTTTTCCCTCGTACCTAAGTACTTATGATTGTTTAGGCATACGTAGATCAGTTTAGGTCAGGATAGATTTATAAAAATCTAAAGATACTCGCGCACAATCAATGCTATACCAAACGATAGATTATATTATATCCTACATAATAATATGCGAAAAAAGTTACACCTTACGCACTCTAAATGATTACCTAGCAAAAATAAGAAAAGAGTGGCTTTTAAGTATGATCCACCGACAAGAAGAGCGAAGCTCTTATATACGGTAATGATGAACAGCAAAAGTGACCACCACACGAGTAGGTATAAATCTAAAAACTTTTATATACATAGATGGTGTTTTTTGTGTCTTAATTTGACAATCGCTACTGGTGTCATTCATATTCATCTTAAATTCGACTGGACTATTGAGAAACGAATAAATTTCCATTTATGAAATCATATTTCAGATTACGAATTGAAATGTTTATCTTTCATAAACGATTCATTCTTCCAATTAATTTCAAGTGGTATCAGAAGATCAGCTTTTGTTTTTTTTCAAAAAAAAAACTGTTTTGCTTAAGAATTCATATTCCTGATTGACCCTGATATCTGTTGTTATTTGGAAATATTGCATTAGGGTCGAGGTATATGGGGTTATCCCTGGAGTTCCATAATTCTAGTTCCGTATGGAACAATCGGTACATATGTAAATGTCAAATAAATGATCACAATAGATCAAATAAATGATGTCAAATAAATGATCCATATGGAACTACATACTAGGTTTTACAGAGCCGTAGCATGGTTGGCCTTATCACGCGACAAGTGACAAAATAAGAGCGTCGTCTCGTTCTATCGAACGGTGTCAGCCAGTGACGCACGCTCTATCCTATCACCTATCGCGTGACAAGGCCAGCCATGCTACGGGGCCAGGTTTTGTTTTTATATACTTGACAATGTCAACTGAAGTATGTAGATAATCAATGTGTAGAAGTGGCCAATTACGTAATAGTTAGATTCTATGACAAGGGGCTAAAATAAGCCATATTACCACGAGATGGTTATTTTTCCGAGCGAAGTGAGGAAAAATAGTTCAAATATGGCATTTAGACCAGAGTTATGCAGTTTACTTTTCACTTCGACTGCGAGAAAATAGTAAAGACAAAGATTATCCATCCACAAGCAATAATAATTCCACAGCGAAAAGATTGTTAAATTTGGCGATATGTTTTTTTTAATAAACTGTTTTGACACAGATACAAAATATTGACCCTACGAATAAACGCCTCTGACCGTCAATAGCCGCGTGCAAACGGCCGAGTGCGGCGGACAGCATACGGGGCATAACATAAAGCGAGACAGACAGCAGCATTCTGTTTTCTGATTGGTCGATTTTAATATTAGCTGTAATCTGGTTAGTTGATAGCAAATACAAATGTTTTTTGAAAGAGTTGTGATTGGTGGATTTAATACGGTGAAGTGTTTGATTGGTCAAATTAAATATTTTAAAATCATAAATATGTATACATATTTTCCCTTGGGGCTAAATGTAAAATGTACTACTTTAGCCCCGCTTGCTAAGAAATATATTTAAATATATATATATATACTAGCTTGTGCCCGCGGCTTCGCCCGCGTACTAAAAGTAATTTTAACCGTTTACCTACAAAAAAGTTGCATCTCAGTTTGACCCGTATATGTTCCAATTGAAGTGCAATTTGGCACAAATACTTTCAAGAATTTTCATGTTCACAATGTTAAATTTCGAAATCGGTGCCATTTTCGTAATTAACGTCCCAAAAAACCATAACAACGACACCCATATTTAGACATTTCAACCCTATCGCACGCCAACAGGAGAGATGGTATTACACGTCCGCCACGTTGGATTTTAAAATCGTTGTTGTTTTCGTAACCAGCGACCAGCGACCCGATAAACCATAGAAACAATACCCATGTTGATTTTCAGGCATTGTCACCACATTTCCCCCTTTTGGGAGTCGAATTCTCAAAATACCTGAAACACGTGTTCACTCATTTATCGCTAGGAATACTCTTGTGAAGTTTCGAATGAAATAGTCTTACTTATTTTGTTGCCCCGTACAACTTTGGACCCCCAGTCCCCATTTCACCCGCTTAGGGGGTGAATTTTTTAAAATCATTTCTTAGTGCACCCGAACTTCTAAGGAATTGGAATCTCTAAATCCAACGGTTTGGGCTGTGCGGTGATATGTCAGTCAGTCAGTTTCTTCTTTTATATAATGATCGACTCTACATATATACTCTACATATCGACTCTACATATCGACTCTACATATCAATTCTACATATCGACTCTACATACCGACTCTACATATTAACTCTACATACCGACTCTACATTCCAACTATACATACCGACTCTACATATCGACTCTACATATCGACTGTACATGTCGACTCTAGATACTGAATCTACATATCGACACTACATATAGGGGCTGGGGGAAAATTAACAAAAAAAAAGGCAGGTATTTTTCGTTGGTAACAGAGTCTGTGTACCAATTTTTAGCTTCCTACCTTGAAAACTGCGAAAAGTCCCATATAAAATTTCATCCTCTCTTTTAAGGGGTTGGGTGCAGATTTCCAAAAAAAAATGATGCACGATTTTTTTGTTAGTCACAAATAGTCCGCATACCAATTTTTAGCTTTCACCATACAAACTTCCACCCCCCATTTTAGGGAAGTGGGGGGGTTAGAAAGAAACAAAAAGTAGCCTATGTCACTCTCCATCCCTTCAACTATCTCCACTTAAAAAAATCACGTCAATTCATCGCCCCGTTTTGCGGTGAAAGACGGACAAACAAACAAACACACAAGCAAACAAACAAACAAACACGCACATACACTTTCCCATTTATAATATTAGTATGGATATGGATATGGATATATATATGTATGTAGAGGTAGACATTTGATATGAATATGTACCAGTAGTTCCATATGGTACTTCTGGGACATTTCCTTCAAAATGAATATCCCGGTAGATCCATATGGAACTAGAAAATATGGAACTTCTGGGATAGCCCCAGGTATATCAATTTAAATAATATATTTCGCAATCGTATTTTTCACGCGTAAAAAAGGAACTTAATTTGGTAATATTGTGTAAAATTCTACAATAAAGTTCCAAAACACATTACCGAACTTACTGAGTCTAAATTCAAATCCGTCCTAAAACAGACACTTACATTAAAAGCATACGAGTATTATAAGATAAACGATTGCATCATGGATAGGGATATTTGGCAGTAATAAAATCCTGCACTAGAAATCTATCGCAAAATAAATAGGCTTTCTACTGTAGCAATGTAATTTTATAATTATATAATACTCTGATACTGAAATGATATTGTATACTATTTTGAAAAAATTATACCTCGCCGGTTTTTCTCGAGGCAGAGGTTTTCTTTCCAAACCGGTGGTACTTTATCGACATTCATAGGTGCATGTAATACGCCTAAATTGAAGAATAAATCACTTTGACTTTGACTTTGAATACCTAAGTAGGTAGTTCAGTGCATTGTAATGTCGAGACAAAAATGTCGTCTAACAATAACTTGCTATTTAATATTTACCTACTGTTCATCTGTATTGCAACAGAGTACCGATTGTGCAAAGATACGAAATACACTCGGTATTGGGTGAATATGAATATTATAATTATTTCATGTTTTGCACTTATCCATCCTTGTTAACTTCAAAGATATTGAACTATGTGGATCAAGTTCTTTTTAGGCTAAGATCATGCTAAGTAGTAACATTCCCATAATAAGAATGGCCGTTTTTCACAAGGAACATAATGTAAAAAACAACATTGAAAAACCCTTTAATAAATAATAATAATAAATTTGTTCTTTATTCAGGTATTAACCCATTAACTACATTACATTAAAAATATAAAATTAAACTTAAAAATTAGAATTCATGTAAGTACAATAAAAATAATTTAAAATTAAAATGTTTTAAAGTATTTTTAAAATATTTACCATAAACTAAAGAAAAGGTGTCGTTGTCACTTTACTCGTTAGGTAGCATGTCGTGCACACTACCTTAACAATACAGTTTGTGGATGCGCTTACTCTCCCGACAGGACCAGTGCCTCTCGCATAATAGCGAAGAAGTCGTCCACTCTGTTCACGGCGAACATACCAGAGCGTCCACGTTGGCAAGTCCAAATTTAAAACGGCTAAAATTTTAAAATTTAGGTTTTGAATTCAAAATGTTTGCCTCAGATCTAGGTTTTTCGTTTTTAAGCGTGTTGAATTAAGCGCTGCTCTAATCAAAAGTTATCTTGAAACGAATATTGTCCAAATAATAACACCAAATTTCTTTGGCCAATATTTTCACATTTTTAGTAAAGGCATCCTACTAATCCTACTAATATTATAAATGCGAAAGTTTGGATGTTTAGATGTTTGGATGTTCGGATGTGTGTTACTCAATGACGCTTAAACGGTTCAACCGATTTGGATGAAATTTTGCACGAAGATAGTTTATTTTTTATTTTCGTTTAAAATAAAGAATAGTTTTATCCCGAGTCCACGCAGACGAAGTCGCAGGCGGAAGCTAGTGTTACTATATAAAATTGACAAAACATGACTTAAAAAAAATGGAGTTATGAGGTTTGCTACTTTAGCCGACGGTCTTGTGACTCCAGAAGAGTTCAGACCTCGTTGTAGACCCTTTATTGATTTGATAATTCGTTTTGTTGACAGCTATATACCTAGAGACAAATGCCGGTCCCCTACTCTCCACAGAGCGCATCCCGGAGTTATAACGACAAAGCTACAAACATACAGATCATTTTACAGGCTGACAAATCGCTTGAAAACTTTGTCCAAGTAATCGCTTTCACCTGTTTTCCCAGAGTAGAGAAACAAAAGACTTTCAGAGTCTTATTTTAGCGCCCCGATTCGTGTAACGTCCATGGCATATCATAGAGATTCCGCACCCCATTCCCACTTTCATGATTTCAAAAATCAGGCCGCCATTCCATCCGCAATATTTGACAGAATCCTCCTTCAAGTCTTTCAAAATCAAAATAACCTATCCCGGCTATCCCCCTTCAATCAAATATCGCGAATGTACCAGCCAAGAAATACAAAGACATGAAAGAAACCCCTGAACCGATTTAGATGGAAAATGGTATAGAGATAGTTTGAGTCCCGGGGGGAAGGACATACGAAAGTTTTTATACCAGAAATCAACCCTAAGGACGTGAAATGGGGGGTGAAGGTTGGAATGGAGCTACGATATAAACGAGTTCCGCGCGGACGAAGTCACGGGTAAAAGCTAGCACTATATATATCCAGCATACTCGTAAGTATCCATTTAGGATGTTATCATTTTCGTTTATGACGAGCCAATAAATGTTACGTATTTTCTGTTTACAAAACCAGAGGATAATTATGCGCTCTCGCTAGTGGATTTACGTCCGAGGAGGATAATAAATAAGTAAAGGATTGTGTAGGCGGCTCGGCGCGGCGGCGGCCAGCTGAGCCTCGCGCGCCGCGCGCCCAACCTGCTACCTGTCTACATTTCATCGCTACCAGTACATAGCTAGGTACTCAGTGCGGATTGGACTCTTTACATAAATAAACCCTCAATATCGAGCTACAACGTAAGGTGTGCCGGGTGTTTTTGCAGGAATACAAAGCAAGCTCTGCAAGGTGCTTTTCTATGTATTAATTACCCAAGTTTATTTTTGTTGGAACTAAGTACTGGACAATAATGTAACATTTAAATATAAGAAAGTGGAAGAAAGTTCCGTTCGATAATAGCAATTATTGGATGTGAGTCAACAGATAATTGATCGTACTAAAGTGGTAATATACACATAGTGAGGTGTAACCCATTGAGCGCCCTATTGACACGATGTGCCAAAAGGATTTTCAACCTACCTGTATGAAAATAGTAAGCATGTTTTATGTTGTTTTCGTAAGGAATTCCTAACTAATAGTATTAAATATTGTATGTTTAGGATGTTAAAAGTAGATTGAGTGATCATTGGCGGCATGAGAATCTTCAAAAGTGCGATCGTATAAAGATCAAAAATAAACACCGCCGCGTAAATCAAATTCCCAATGAAAACGATTATAAGAGATTTACTTACGATTGAAACAAACTGAAGGCATCTCGGTCGATAACTTATCCTCAAGTTAGAGCAAGAAGATACATTGGTGATGGCCATACAAACCACACGTGCCGAAAATATAGCCATTTACCACTTTTTTAAAGTCGATTTTTTAAATAGTTTCTAATTATTACCAAAATTATTTTGTAATGTTTATATTTTATTAAATTAAAATAAATAAAGAAAATTATAACGATCTTGATAGTGTTAACGATAATGATAAATTATAAATGATAAGTGATACATGATAAATGATACCGTATATTTTTTAACCACAATCAGCCCTTACTTTATTTTTTACATATCGTCAAAGCTTAACGTGTATTGTTTACGCAAATATTAACCTCACGTACCTTACTTGCTCAGCAAACTCGGCAGATATCATAAAATATAATAAATAAAATAGCGAGACAATAAGAGACCTCGAAACAAGCAAAGACATATAATATCTAAACTTCCAAATAAAATGAAAATATGTGTTCAAAGAGTCGCCACAATGGCTATCTTTCATCCCTACTACCGCCAATAATACCGATCTCGCAGAAACCCAGTTTAAGGACGCCCTAGCCATTTGTTATGCTCATGAATCTGCGAGCCTTCCTCAAACCTGTGACGGTTACGGAGAGAGTAACTTTGACCTAAATGACGCACTAAACTACAAAAAAGGTGGCCTGTAAACACTGGGCAGAACTAGCCTGGGGAACTGGCACGATAGAACCCATAATGCGTGACGCAAATACAACTCAAACCCGCGCTTATAGGCGACCTGTTATTAAATAGTGTGTGGGAACCTGCAAGGAAAGCGTTAATTGACGTTCGCATAGTAAATGCCGACGGACGCTTCCTTTTTTCAGCAACTTCACCGGGCAACAAACAGCACAGAGACATAGCCGAGAGAAACATTCCAAATTCGACCGAGCAGCCGAAGACTTGAGAGCGTACTTTACTCCACTAGTCAAATCCTGCGATAGAGCCCTTGAAACTGAATATAATAATTTCTTAAATAAGATCGCATCAAAATGAAAGAAAAACGAGAAGAAGCATATTCAGAAATAATTTATTGGCTTAAAGTAAAAGTACAATTTTCAGTTTTAAGAGCTGTCTCCATAAGGATGATCAGAGGCACGAGAAGAAATCCGACCATTAGAATACGAAGATGGAGCTGGCATCTTCTGAAGATCGTCAGTCATAGACGCCAATCGTCATCTCAACTTTATTATCAGTATCCATCTGACGAAGCATTTAGACGCCGCCCGACAAGCCTTCTATTGGAAAATACATTATACTCAGTTCAAGAGTATATGAATCTCGATTTGACATGTTAAACTATTATTATAATTATTTAAACTTGAATTGATATTATTGACGATACCTAATGGTTGATTTGCTTTGCTTTGTGGTTTTGTTTTATTTTTCTATTTCCAAATTATTGTGTAGTGTACACAATTATTGACATCGTCATATTATTGTATATTTATTTTTAATTAATTTTGACGATCGTGATAAAAACGCTGAGGTGAAAAGTTGTATGTATCACACGAGAGCAAAGATATTTGCATCTCGTGACTTTGAGTCCCTCGCTACGCTCAAGATTCTAATTTTGAATCACTCGCTCGTGATTCAACTGAAGAATCTTTCGCTTGCTCGGGACTCAACATCAACACTCGCAGCAAAAATCTACTTTGCTCTCTTGTTGAACAAATAACTATTTTTTGACATGTATACAAATTTGTAATGTATTTCTTTTATCATGAAATAAATAATCTAATCTAATCTAATCTAATCTATCGTCCGTCCTTCCGTTATTACCACAGTCCATCCTGCCGCCTGTTCTTTTGTATTGTTTTATCTTTACCACACACATAACTTATACTCGTATCCACATATATAAATATAACCTGCCTGTAGATATAGGTACTTATTAAATTGTAACTTAGGATAAGACATTCTGATTTTGTTAACATATATGTTCATTTATTTCATTTAAGTTTATTTTTATTTTAATTACTCTTAAATTATTATTGTGTACATGTCCAATAACAACTAAGGAAGAGCGGTGCCTTAGCACAGGTATTCTATACTTAAACAGAGGTATAATAAACTGATTATGTGCAACCTTTTTGTGACTGAATAAATAATTTTTATGTATTTATTATTTATATTATATTATACCCTCTTACAGTGTTATTCTGAAAGGATTTCGCGTGCAGCGTCGACGTGTATAATCGCTGGGCACTGAATCGGCTTAATAATATCAATCAGTCATTCGGATTATTGGAACAGTGTCACCAACTCAAATAGAGCAGGGCAAGCTTCCCAAGCAAGGTATTTGCCGTAACCTGCGCGGCGGCCTCCGCTGTAGTGATATATTGCGGGTAATTTGAGAGTAGGAAGTTCGTTCCAACTTAGCTAAGTGCCGTCCGCGCGTAAAGGAGAAATTATTGGTATGCCGAGATTAAAACTCGTCAATCGTCTTATAACTATTTTTAACCGACTTCAAAGAAGGAGGAGGTTCTCAATTCGTCGTTTTTTTAAAAATGTATGTTCCCCGATTACACCTGGGCCGATTTGGAATAGTTATTTGTGCAACAAGAGAACAGTTTCTATCTGCTGCGAGTGCTGATTTTGAGCGCAGAGAGTAGGGCGCAGTGAGAGCAACTCTTCAAATTTTATAGGCACACTTAAAGCTATTTGGGTACTGATTTGAAGTCGGTTAAAACTTTGTTTTTAAAGTAATCTAAATGATGGTAGTTTTGACAAAAGCACACTACAAAATGTCAATTTTACAATACAATATGTCACAACAACATGCGATGCATTCTACATAAATGCAGAATGCATCGCATCCGGCAAAACCAAGGTCACTTCGTATTAGGTATCATTTAACATTTATTCGGCAGTCCGCCACGTTCGAACGTCTGTACGCGGCTTAACATAGATGGAATGAAGTAATAAGCCGAGCGGTCCTGCTTGGCCAACGGCATGAGCCATAGAGGAAGAATAGAATAGAGGGACACACACATACATACATGGGTGACAAGGATGTACGCATAGACATTAGACAATACCACAAGTGGGAACGAGATATACAATGTCAAATCTCCTGTCCGCGTATATGGCTTGGCTTACTCTTGAATTTAACTAAATCCAACGTCATGGTCTTCTCGGGGCGCAGAATTACATATAAATATAGGTTCCTTGGCTTCACTCTGGGCTCTAACCTTAACTGGAAGTGCCATGTAGACAAACTATGCGATATATTGAGTAGTGCAGTCTTTGCTTTGCGTAAGCTAAAACCTCTGATATCCGACGAAGCAATGCAGCAGGTTTATTTTGCTCATTTTCATTTGCTGATGTCGTACGGTACGCTCATTTGGGGAAACTCACCGGATGCCAACAGAGTGCTGCTCATGCAGAAACGTGCCGTACGTGCGATGATTGGGGCAAAATACTTCCCAATGCACGGTATTATGACGCACTACTCATTCTACGTATTCGAAATTATAATGTTCGTAAGGAACAATCTTTCTATTTTCGATACCGTAAAAGCGATTGGCAAAATACTCCGCAGCACTGGGCGTTTTAGAACAGTTCCCCGTCGTATGGTACTTGCAGAAAAGAACCCGCATGTCATTAGGCCTACTTACTACGAGCGACTGCCCGCTGATCTTAGACTGGAAACATCTGACGAAGCATTTAGACGCCGCCTGAAAATCCTTTTATTGGAAAATACATTATACTCAGTATATGAATCTCGATTTGACATGTTAAATTATTATTATTATTTAAACTTGTATTGATATTATTGACGATACCTATAGTGGTTGATATATTTGCTTTGTTTGTTTGTTTTATTTTTCTATTTCCTCATTATTGTGTACACATTTATTGACATCGTCCTATTATTGTATATTTATTTTTCATTAATTTTGACGATTGCGATAAAAAATCTATTTTTTTTGACATGTATGCAAATTTGTAAAGTATATTTTTATCATGAAATAAATAATCTAATCTAATCTAATCTATATATAGGCTTTTATTGTTTATCATCAGCCCAGCTAGCACGATACGTTATATCGTTATGTTTTACGTGACGTCGCAGTACATTTCCGCCGTAAAACGTGACGATAAAACATATCGTGCTAGGGCCTCGGTTATTCGGGGGGCGTCGTGGTGGAATGTTCGCGATCCCATGGCGCCCCCTTAACGGTATACGGGTGACGCCGTTGTGTTTTTTTAGTGGGTATGCTCCTCGGATGGTAGTCCCACATAACCCCCAAATGGCCTTCCCCGGGTCGGCGGTATGCGTAAAACATTTTTCACACCGTCAAAAAAAAAAGGGCCTCAGTTATTGTATTATTTCAATATGGATTTAAAACTTATAATAAGGCAAATATATATATATATATATAGTAGGATAAGATAAGATAATCCATATAGCCAAGAAACTGATTACAAATTTAATGTAAATAGATGCATATTGGAAATACCCAAGTAAAACAAACTCGTGTTAGTTACACCAATTACCTATCTATAGTATATCTCGAGAACGGTTGTACCGATTTTTATGATGTTTGATTTGTTGGATTTGTCGTCGCTCCGAATAGCAGAATAACTATTAAAATATAGATATTGTGTCTGTACGAACAAAACAATAAGATTTTCTCATATAATTTGGATGGCGATACGAAGTTCGCCGATCGGCTGTCTTGTTTTTATTACAATCTTGCTACGCTATTCAGCAAATTAAGTCAACGCCGATGGCCCGTATTAACAAACTGCAGTCAATTCAGAGTTGGGCGTTTATTCATAGGTAGATATGATTTGATAAGCGCGTTTGACATTCAATAAAGATTTGAGAACGACAATGGTCACGTGCATGCGGATAGGATAGGCGGCGCGTGTGACGGCGTGGCGCGCGTAAGTAGTAACTCGAACATAAACTGGCGTCGCTGAGGAGTTCATGTACCCGCCTGGAAGATGGTGTGTCGTGCCACCGCACGCACCACCTGTTCGTAAATACGGATTGTACGTACGGCGTACGGGTATCTAGTCTCTTAACATAAATCACCAAAACAGTTACAACGGTATATGGTGTGGAAGGTGGAAGGCAAATATGAATATAATTGGGTGGCATTACGGCAATAACTATTGATTAGGTTTTAAATTGAAGATTTTTTCGTATAGTTTTCAATTAAATAGCGCATAATCACAAAATTCTACAACATGCCTTGCATCCTGGCGAGAGTTCCGAGGAAGTCGAGATGCCGGCAGTACTACTAGAACAAAGAATTTGCATTGTTCTCCAACCCTCACCTCTGATCAATAAATTATGTGAACAAAGAAAAATCGTAGAGATACCCTATCATCAAAGGTGTAAAGAAAATTTAAGGGTAATATGAACGACTTCTCTTCTTAACCTACATTATGTTTTATTAAACTTAACTTTAGGAGATTTTAGCTTAAGCTATAATATAAACCTTGCAACACTCTTAACCACCTAAGCCACGTAAACAATTTGTTTATAAACACGGTTTTAAAATCAGAATCCATGAGTTTCAGAAACAAACTCTACGTGTTTCTGAAACACTAGAAATTGTTGCCGGTAATCGCTATCGGCCCATTTCGAATCTAGTATCCCCTCTGGCGGTAAGGAGCAAGCAAGAAAACCAAGTCATATCTATTACATTGTTTTTTCCGACTTCTCACATTGAAATTGATTTAAATCAAAGAATGAAAATAGAGAATTTTGTATTCTCTATTTTCATTCTCTGATTTTTGGTATTAGGTTTGGCTCAGGTATGGAACATAAGTAGCCTAGAAACATACTCTGTGCATTGTTTCTCAGATCCCCCACACCATGTAAGTTAAAACATTTTTTTTTTATACTAGTCGACTTCAATGTTGGAATTAAGACTTCGTGCACTAAACTAAAACCACATACTTTTTTTTATTTAGCTCCCAACTGAACTATAATAATTATTATACAACGCTTTAGACAACTAAAATAAATTCGACCAATCACGTGGCACCTTTACTGAACTATAATGAATTTGACCAATAGGACGTCGCGTTAACTCCAATACAAAAGACATCAACGACGTTGAGCCGCCACCTCTGACTTGCACTTCGTTTTAGCAGGGCTTATATTTTCATTAGATAGAAAGTCTGTTTAATTATTTCTGTTGACTCGTAAAAAAAAGTATTGTTATAATATAACACAATTACACAATAATATTAGTTATAATATAGCACAATAATAGTTACACAATTAGGTATTAAATTCTCGCACATTACTTAGGCCATTATTGTGTAAGGATTATATAAAATACTATTCTCTAAACATTTATACGTGGAACTTCATAAGCAAAGTACGGCAAATTCCCCTCTATAGTCCAAAATAACAACTTTGGTCCAAAAGTAAACTGATTCAATTATTAACGACAAGTACGAGTGTCGAGTATGCAAAAGAAAAAAAGACGATTTTTATAGGCACATTTTTATAGAGGCTGGCAAAATTCTAAATGATTTATCTCGAAAATGGTTCAGTTTCGCATAATGCGTAATGTACCTAAGTTGCAATCAATGTCGCATAATCCTTTAACAGGAAAACTTCGAGTTACCGATAACCATTTATAATAATTAGTAACTACTTAATCAAATTTGAAAGGCTAAAAGTGACCAGGTCAGTGCAATATGTTAGAAGACAATACAATTAACTTCCATGGCAATTAGTTATTCTATTACAGCTTGCCATTTATACGGTCCGACGCGGCACCCACCGGCCTCTTCGCGAACTTAATGAACTTTTCCACATCTTGACGGATTTTAATCTCTCATTTATTATATTCGTATTGAATTTTTGGACTCTTTCCTGCACCAAATGGTTTATCGGTTTGATTCCAAAAAGTAACAATTAATTGATTGGTCATCGTTTGGTTTGTCCGAGGTAGGAGTGGTTTTAATTGGATTTTTATTTTTTTATGAAATGGATTTTGTGAAAGTTTAATCAGTTAGAAAGCTGGCATTGGCTGGGCTAGGTATTACGTTGCACAAACAGGCCTTTGAGTTCATATTCTATAACGCGTGCCTCATAGTTGTAATGAGTCTCGCAAAAGTGAAAAGGAAGTTTTTACAGTTTTATCAAAAAGTCGGCCATATATACTACTGGAAAATTAGTAAATAATAATGTATCATTTCCATAGTTTATGCGTGTAACGGTTCAAATTCTCATCAAATCAAAACAACCACACAAACATCATCGTCAATAATAATATATTTTAGTTATTTAATCTTTATTGCAAACGATGAAACTACTTATAGTACAAAAGCTTGCTGTCTGTCAGTCAACCTTAAGGGAAAGCAGGTAATATTTGGTGGGAAGTAGAATTTTCTTGAAAGTTTACTTGTCCTAACATAGAGTAGAAACGATTCATGACTCTCAACCCAGTTTTGAAATCGCTGAAAACAGTTGTCTTGTATCTTTACATAGAGTTTATTTACAAAGTTTTAAGACTGAGAGTTGGAGTCGGAGGACCTATTAGCTACCTACAATACCTAAACAGTAGGCATCCCGACTGCAAAAGAAGTAAAATACTTATTTCAGATAAAGATAATCCAGGTAAATGAATATATTATTCGTTAGATTGTTAAAAAAGCCTTTTCGGTATCCAACTGCGACGTTGTATGACGAATCACATGTTTTAACCGTACGCCAACTTTTTCTACAAAAAAATTCATTAGTTACACACAAAACCTCTAAATCCATGACTTGCTATGACACATTACTTAGAAAACGCGTCTTTAGGTTACCTGTTCCTAGGGTGCTTTCCAGCTTTGGCAAACGTTTTGGCGATTACATTAGGGTATCAATGCTCAAGAATTGTAATCTAACAAGCTGTACCATAAATAAAGCAAAAACACGTATTTTTAAATTTCTTCATTCACTTAATTATGCAGACACCGAAGACATTTTAGATATCTAAGTTAGTTTCTAAGTTAAAACTTTTTAATGTTCACTATAGATTTTCTTCCACCAAATGTAATAAAATAAGTATCTAGATTCTAAGGTAACTTATTTCTGAAAATAAACTCTAACTGGTTCTCCACGATACAGGCGTAGCCTAGTGTGGGGACCCCTGGTAAATATGTAAAAGAATGTGTTTGAAATAAATGTTTTTTTTCTTTCCTAATGGAAACAATTCCTTACTTCAACAACTTGTTTTTTTTTTATTTCTAGGCTGCTTTTGTCAATGGTAGTTCTTTTTTGTGTTTTATTTTCATGCTTTTTAATGACTGATTTGTCCATGAAAAAAAAAAAGAATTAAGTATGAAGATTACTTAAACAATTTGATTCTTCTACGTAAAAACACTTTATATCGTGTGGATCCTTCATTAATGTTCTAGGGTGTAAGTAAGTGGGCCGCGTTAATCATCTCATCAGGCTATGAGTTTGAATGATATTGGAGAAGAGTTCCTATTATCCTCGTAAACCTTACACCCTTTAGGACGTAAAAATCAGCTATTGGAAGGGAAAAACGAGAAGGAAAGTTTTTAAATCAGATATTGCATTCGACTGCTTTGATTGGCAAAAGGCTCCAAGCGTCTCTCCAGAGCGTGTTCACGCGGGCACTCACTATCCCGAAGCCGAGTTTCTCGTAGGGATGAAAGGCCTAGAGCGACCCTTCAGAGAGCGCTCACCATGCGAGCCCGAGGGCCAAAGGCCTGAGGGCAAGTCCCCACGGGCATTCACTATTATCCCCGGGTGTCTTGCAAGCGAAACTTGAGGACCGAAGCCGAGGAGGTGAGCGGTCAGGCAAACGAGGTCGAAGGCTGAGTTTCTCGTAGGGATGAAAGGCCTAGAGCGACCCTTCAGAGAGCGCTCACCATGCGAGCCCGAGGGCCAAAGGCCTGAGGGCAAGTCCCCACGGGCATTCACTATTATCCCCGGGTGTCTTGCAAGCGAAACTTGAGGACCGAAGCCGAGGAGGTGAGCGGTCAGGCAAACGAGGTCGAAGGCTGAGTTTCTCGTAGCGATGAAAGGCCTAGAGCGACCCTTCAGAGAGCGCTCACCATGCGAGCCCGAGGGCCAAAGGCCTGCGGGCAAGTCCCCACGGGCATTCACTATTATCCCCGGGTGTCTTGCAAGCGAAACTTGAGGACCGAAGCCGAGGAGGTGAGCGGTCAGGCAAACGAGGTCGAAGGCTGAGTTTCTCGTAGGGATGAAAGGCCTAGAGCGACCCTTCAGAGAGCGCTCACCATGCGAGCCCGAGGGCCAAAGGCCTGAGGGCAAGTCCCCACGGGCATTCACTATTATCCCCGGGTGTCTTGCAAGCGAAACTTGAGGACCGAAGCCGAGGAGGTGAGCGGTCAGGCAAACAAGGTCGAAGGCTGAGTTTCTCGTAGGGATGAAAGGCCTAGAGCGACCCTTCAGAGAGCGCTCACCATGCGAGCCCGAGGGCCAAAGGCCTGAGGGCAAGGGCCCACGGGCATTCACTATTATCCCCGGGTGTCTTGCAAGCGAAACTTGAGGACCGAAGCCGAGGAGGTGAGCGGTCAGGCAAACGAGGTCGAAGGCTGAGTTTCTCGTAGGGATGAAAGGCCTAGAGCGACCCTTCAGAGAGCGCTCACAATGCGAGCCCGAGGGCCAAAGGCCTGAGGGCAAGTCCCCACGGGCATTCACTATTATCCCCGGGTGTCTTGCAAGCGAAACTTGAGGACCGAAGCCGAGGAGGTGAGCGGTCAGGCAAACGAGGTCGAAGGCTGAGTTTCTCGTAGGACCGAAGGCAGAAGCGCCCCTTCAGAGCAAGCTTACAATGCGAGCCCGAGGGCCGAAGGCCCGAGGCCAAGCCTACGCAGGCACTCATAATCCCCGAATGTTCTTTAAGAGAAACCCGAGGGCCAAAGGCCCGATGGTGACCCGACGCGGGCACTTATTATCTCTGAATGTTCTTTAAGGCAAACCCGAGGGCCGAAGGCCCGATGGTGAGTGGCAAGGGACGGGAGGTCGGAGGCCGAGCTTCGCTCCATGTAATGCTTTCTTTTTACTTTCGCTTTTTTTTCCTTTTTAGGGTTCCGTAGCCAAAATGGCAAAAACGGAACCCTTATAGTTTCGTCATGTCCGTCTGTCCGTCTGTCCGTCTGTCCGTATGTCACAGACATTTTACTCGAAAACTATAAGGTGTATTTGAATAAAATTTTGAGGAAAGGTGTATTTTGTTAGCCGCTACATAGTTTTGTAATTAAAATGACAAAAAAAATATTTTTTAGGGGTGCTCTCCATACATAAAACTAAAAGTCAAAATTTTTTTTTCATTGTGACCCCCCGTGTGGCACATCAATCGATAGGCCTTTCAAAATAAATATAAGGTTTCTTAGCATTTTTTTTGATTAAGTGAATAGAGCCGGAGATAATCGCCCCGAAAGTCACTAAAATTCTGTCCCCCCCCCCCTCTAATTTTTGAACGGTGTATTTTAAAAATATGGAAAAATTCATGGACATAGGGCTTATTAATTTCATTCACCGAAAATTGTTTTGAACAAGATCGGTTCAGAGGTTATCGAGATATTGCTGAAAAACTGCCTTCCTCAAAGAAAAGGACGTAAGTGCCGTAAAATTTCTGTGACGATACGACCTTTTTAATAGGCACGGAACCCTTCGTTTTGCGTGGTCCGACACGCACTTGGCCGGTTTTTTTCGAATATTTCATGTCCATAACGTTTTGCCTATAAACTTCCTTAGAAAAAGTTAGTGAGTAAATCTTCTATTCACTAACTTTTTCTAGAACCTTTATGCTTCCCTGCGTTTTTAAAAATGTATCAATAAAAATAAAAAAAATATGTTTATTTGATTTTTTAGTAAATACAAAAAGTGCATGCTAGTCGCTGGGTTTGAACTCGAGGACACCGACTTCGTAGTATATAGGCCAAACCAACGGACTAGGTACGTATCAGTTGTTAGAGGACGATGAATATTCGAATACCTTGACGCCGTTTTATCACCATGGTAACGAAACTGTTATTCCCCGCCGTCACAACATTATATTTACCTATTTTTCAAGTTTTATATATTCAATTGTATGCTTGCCAATTTTCAAGACTTTGGCTCATAGATTGAAGGAGTTCCCATGCAAGGTTCAATCCCAATTCGCTCCCCCTTTGCATCCAAATCTTCACGATTTTTATAGCCTATAACCTGGCCGAAGTTCGATTTAACGTTTTAGTGAAAGTTGCATATTAATCCATTCGATCGTTTTCACGTGATGCCGCCACATATAAACAGACAGACAAACAGCAAACTGACAAACATTCTAAACTGTTGAAGTGTGTTCTGTTGTCGATTCTAATAGCCCTCAATTGATTTTTTTTAATATCTTCAATGTACAGATTTTCGACCCTCTACAGCTTTATTATAATATATGTATAGATGAATAGCGCTCAATGGTGTACATTTTTATTTCAAAACGATTTGACAGTGACATTGGACAGTGATTCCATTTTTTCTTATTTTGTTTAAGCATGTCTACTGAAAAAAGTTGGTTTAACCAATGCTTTTAACAGTGTTGGATAGAGTATGGTGAGTAGGTACCCGATATGTACAGTAATGTACAGTGGTATTCACGTACCACCGTAGAACCCTATCGCAATAAGGTGACATGTTACTCGAGTGTGAGTGACGGCGGCCTTTCAATTGCAACAGGGTTCTACAGTGGTACGTGAATACATTTCTTTTACTGTACGTACGAACAGGTCGCAAAAAAGTTAACTTACTTACATTAAAAGACGCGGCGCGAGCGAGAGGTATTACGAAATTAAACCCTCGACCATATTTACCTTTACAGTAGGTATTATTATTTATTTTGTTTTTATTATTATTTTAATAGAGTAAATTAAAGAATAATAAAAACAATAGTACATTGTTGAAGAGGCTAGAAAGTAAGCAACAGATGGACGAGTTAGTTCGAGGGCCGACGCGTAGCGGAGGCCCTCGAAAGTACGAGTCCAAGCTATTGCCCTTTGGGCCGAGGCTTATCATAGTGCTTTTCACGCCTACTGCGAGGAAATTGCAAATAATTATAATTTAAAATCAAAATTAAGTATCCAATTGAAGATCATAATACTAAACAGGCTCGCTTGCCTCGCGCCCGGCGCGGGGGAGGAGGAACGGGCGCACGCACGCCGGCCGACCGCACGCGGTGCCGTGATTGGTCGATTGCTGTTCAAACTGTCCAACAATAACATTGTTGGACAGTTTGAAGTCATAGATGGCCGGTTCGTGCGACGTCCAACTAACCCCAGCTTTGAAGCCTGAATTCTGACCATCTTTTGCCACATTTCCGAGCAGTGGCGTGAAAAATAAATAACAATACCCACTGTAAAAGTAAATATGGTCGACTGAGTAGTAAGTACGAGAAATATAATGACGTTATAATAATTGCTGTACCGGCGATTAGATTACGCCATTTATGAATAAAATTAGTCTACGATTATATGTGCTCCTGGCCCCGTAGCATGGTTGGCCTTGTCACGCGATAGGTGATAAGGATAGAGCGTGCGTCACTGGCTGACACCGTTCGATAGAACGAGACGACGCTCCTATCTTGTCACTTGTCGCGTGATAAGGCCAACCATGCTACGGCTCCTGGCTAGTACACATTTACCTTGGTTATCAATAAAATAATTCAACTGCATCAGTGTTTCCATCAAGCCTACAATCAACTATCAATAATCAAATCATCTCAGGTGTACAACCCGTACAGTAGTAGATTAAATATGAGAGAAGTTAACATTATAGATATTAATTCGTTTTAAATTCTATCTGAACATAGTACGTTTTTTTATTAATAAATTTAAAATCCCTTTTACAATTAGATATAAGTATTAGGTCGAGTTTAATTTTTACGAGATTTTATTTTATTTGCACTGTTCGTATGTAAGTTGTCCTTCAAAATTTGCAAACATTTTTCAGTCCCTATCTGTCGCAGTTTAAAAAAAATGCTTTTCAGTCAAATTGATCCATGCAACCTCTCTTTTTAACCGACTTCAAAAAAGGAGGAGGTACTCAATTCGGTTGTATTTTTTAATGTTTGTTACTTCAGAACTTCGTCATTTATGAGCCGATTCGTACAATTTTTTTTTTCAGGTTGGTCCCATTCTTTTTTTAAATCCAGTTGGATAAAGGGGATCCATGAGGAATTGAGGGAACTCCTCAATTATGTTAGGCACGCCTGTAATGCGGAAATATGGAAATTTTTTGTGTGCGTATGTGGCTTGGCGAAGTACTGAATTGAAGTCGGTTTAAAATAAATTATCACTTTAACCCTCGTTAAAATACTTGTGAGTATCGGCTACCCGCGATAGTTTGGGAACATTCCTGGGATGATACCTGGCGATAAACGAATGTTGTGAGTGTCGTAAACTTTATTATTATTGTCTGTTAATACGACAGTTAAACCGACGCACCCGCGACTAGACGTCGCAGCTTTACGACTTTGTCAACTAAGAAAACATTCAAGACTGGTAAAATACTTGACAAACTTGGCATCTTTATTGAAAATATTTCGCGTTGTTTATAATATATTATACACGTACGAGTAGGTATATAGTGGTAAACACTAAACAGTACAAGTTACATTTCGATTAACAGTAAGTCAGTGAGGCGCCCCCTAATGGTTTCATCCGAAAATCGGTACTTACCTAATATTATGTTATTTAGTAAGTTCCTACGTTGGTCTACTGTATTAATTCTTAAACAGATATTCACTAAGCGGCGGGCACAGGGTCACCAAGCTTTAAATAAACGGTTGTGCTGCCGTTGCATTTTTTTGTTAAAATAAGAGTCTAAATATCGCTGGCGTTATCTTTCTTCCAATAAAGGTTTCAACAAAATCTTGAAATGTTAGAATAGAATAGAATAGAATACTTTATTGCTCTCATGTTGACATACATCAGGTCTTAATTATCACAGTTTATGGTACAGGACACCCTGTAAGGGTATTGCAATTCCTTGTCTCAAACATAGACCAGGTACACATTAAGAAATTATAGTAGTTGCTTAACCTAAATTACACGTAGTTGTTAATAAATATCAAGGATAACCTACTTTAAGAATATTTATGGTATCTATTACACTTAAGAAGTCATTCAGTGAATAAAAACAGTTTTCTATTAAATATGTTTTTAACTTCTTAACAAATTTGGTATATTTGACCATTTTGACCTCATCAGCTATTTCTTTAGAAGACTGTTGTAAATGCGCATGTTGTCATATGCGGGCTCTCATTGCTCATCTGTAAGTTACTTGTTGGGAGGGCTATTTTATCTCTATATAATAAATTTAGGTTGCAAGTGTGACGGTATTTCGCTTGAGTGTATATATGTTGTTGCTTCCGTACAAATTTACAAGCTTCCAAAATATAGAGGGATGTTAGTGTTAATATGTTTAATCTTTTAAAGTCGGGTTTGCATGTTTCATTATTCTTAATGTTTGTGAGGATTCTTATGCTTCATTTCTGTAATATGAATAAATCCAGTAGCCCTGTACTATTGCCCCATAAAATGATCCCATATTGCATCCTAGTCTGGGTAAACGCATAATACGCACAAAGTGCAGTTTTAAAATCTGTGGTTGTCCTTATATTTCGTAATATTATATTCGTCTGTTGCCATCATATTGTAAAATGTTACAAGTTACTGCACTGGGTGTAAGTACCATCGCCAACACAGTTAACTGACCATCGGTGCACTTTATACGCATTGTAATAAGATTCAATATAAATAAAGGATGGTCAGTTAACTGTGTTGGCGTTTGTACACTATTAAATAAGTTTCATGGCTGTTAATGGAAGAGGTTTCATATTAAGTGTTCATTCATTGGCGGCCTTCTATGTTTTGTTAGATTTCCCCTTCGCGTCCGTGTTCGATTATAATTTGGGCAGGCGGAAGGCCTTGGTGTGGTCTATTTAACACGCGAGCAGGAAATGCTATGTTCGAGCCCTTAGGGTAATCATTGT